>JARUHQ010000009.1:14762435-17587592 GCA_029955515.1 Chrysomela aeneicollis | reverse complement strand
GTTGATTTCCATTCAGTTATTTAGCTTCCATCTTTCATACTTTTTGTGTTGAAATTGAAACCAAAAGTACATATAAAAAATATTACCTAAGTCAATTATGATTTTAACTCATTTGCTTCTGATCTGAAGAATAATAATATGATCACCCTGGTGCTGAGGTTCATAATAAAACATAGAATGATAATCTCTTTCTGAAAATTATTCTCTACTCACACCCTGGAAGAGTGTCCCTGGGAATTGCTGTAAATTTCATCAATTTATCATCATCAGCAAATGTCCAGGTCATCTGTTTGATGGAGTTACTTCAAGTTTGAAGTAACTTTTTTTATCAATGCATGTAATAATAATTTTCTGGGTTGAATTATTCATTTCTATTCCTAGTTTCCCATGATTTCAATTTTTTCAATTTGCACTTTCCAGAATGTCATCAGAATTTCTTCCATTAGAAGTGTTTCAAATGTGACCTCTGTAACATGTTTCATATACCTACAATGTCACTAATTAGATTCTACTTTTGGATTCTAGCTAACTAGAAATATGATATTTGTCCTAATTCCTGATATCCTAATAGTGATCATCAAATTTGGGACACTGTGATTTTAGATACAAATAAAGAAATAATAAACACTTCATATATTGATGAGGTACTAGAAAATTATTCCAATTGTAAAATTCACATTATTTTAATTTTGTAATCTACTAGCAATTTGTACTCCCTGTGGTGATTTCACAGGTTGACTGGAGAACAATTACAATAACTGTTTTATACTTATTTCCTGATGATCCAATACTATAAAGTCCATACAATTTTAATGCTATTGACAGGGTCATGTTACATCATATTTAGCACCAGCAATGGCAAAGTATACATCATTCCAAATACATGCAACTGAAGATGTGAGACAAATCAAAACAATTGATGAGGGAATATTAGTGTTAACTGCCAGCACTCTGAGATATCAAATCAGAAGAGGCATTCCAGTCTATACTCATACGTAAGTCATTCATGATAATTAAGTATGTAGATATGCTCCAGTCAAATATAGTATGCTTCAAAACATCCTGTATTCACCGACCAAATATACATAAATCAATTATTTCTACATATATTTTGATCAATTAACACAATTTCATTATTTATAATGTTGATTCTAGATCTGTGAATATGAATGAGATGCAATGCATGTTACAAATGTCATCAAGCAGATTCATAATTGGGGGACATCATGATAAACTCATAGATTTCAACCTGACAACCTGCAAAGAAAACATGGTGGTAAGTTGTTGAAAATGAAATAATATTGTCATTGCTTATGTGATGGATTGCTATCTGTAATATTTCATGAACATTTTTGTTACTTTTCCACTGTAATTTGAAAATTGGGAAGGTGACAATTTGGACATTAGGTGGTATTATCTGATACATATCTTGCCTGAAATTCAGGTTCATGAACAATAATAATTATTGAACACTACTACCGTTAAACACGGCCATTTTGTCTTCACATTGGTCCATTACCTTTCCAATATGTATAAGGAGGTTAAGGAATCATACTTCTTTGATGATAGACGAGATCACTGATATCCTGATAAATAGTGAAACTGGCAACACAGGAATATGCCTATCAGAGGACTCCTAACGTCACAAGAGGCGGCCATGATTCTTTTGTTTGAATGTCTCGCTGAATCGGAGGGTTTCTTCGAACATTATACAATATATCTTCTAGAAAAATTGTAAATACATGATATTACTACCAATATATTTCAACTCCAAGCACGTTCAAACCAAATTTACGCGTTTGTGATCTCGCCTATTATTTATATTGAGGGGGAGAATCTTAGATTGAGGCTTAGGTATATCTACTTAGTTCTTGAATTTTATAAAATCAATATGTGGAGCCAAAGATTATATTGGAAGTAGATCGGAATGAACAACAGACGATATGTTCCCCACAATGTTGGGCCTCTTAATTGTTTGAATCCCATTCTATATTCCAACTGCGACTGACTCGGAGTTTAATTTTCCTTTTAGCTCAGAATTTAATAAAATCGCCCATAATGGTTTCAGGTAGATGTTCGTGAAGGTTGTGTCATGTTGAGGCCTCATAGTAGATTTGTCTGTGCAGGTAATTCATTAGGCAGGATTGATTTACGAGATCCTAATAGTCTCGAACTTGAACATACCATCGAATCGCACACTGGATGCTTGAGTGATTTTGATGTGCAAGGGAATCTTCTGGTTACATGCGGATTTAGTAGTAGGTAAGATCTTGTAACTCAGAACTGACAATCGATTATCATATTTCATGAAATCATTATTGTTGATTTAACCTGTGGATAAGTATTAAAAAGGCGAAATATTCTGTTCAGATGCAAGAATACTCTGAATACCCACATTACATCAAAAAATGTCGTCGGTGTTTTTTCTTAAATTAGATCGTACACAAAAATTAAAAAATTTTATTTCATCAGTTTGTAGAAAAAATAAGTAATAAAATCAATAGGGCCCTGGCCTAGACAATGGACTGAAAGAAATTAGAATACTTGTGTAGCCGGCGCTGTTACTAAAAATAAAGAGATGCAATCAGTATATTCAGGAGAAAGTAAATCCAAATAAATATGTGCTGAAGGCTTTTGAAGCCATCAATTTTGTTGATTCAAATACTTATTAATGACCACTAAAAAACTCACGTACCTTATATACTGGATCGGCCTCAAGATATGACAAATTACACAAAAAGCGATTGATGAAAATAAGACTGTGTGCAGATTTCCAAAATTCGATTTGTTGAACACCATCAAACTATTAAAAGCACTGCCTGCTGGTCATATTTCAAGTGGAGAAAACACTTATAAATCACTATCCTTCAGCATCTTCTGCTAATAGAAATTTCTCATCGTGTAGACTTGTTGAGTTTGGTTTCAGAATAGTGATGATATATTCTTTGACCCAACATTTTTACATCAACTAGCAAAAAGTTAGATTTGTGAAGTCTTTATTCAGGCGCCCTATTTTCTACATAGAAAAGCTTGAATGTATTTCAATAGAACAAGAAAAACAGTCATAAGGTGACTTTCACTTCTGTTGTTAAAAGTTTTCTCAAAAGCCAAGTCTTAATAAATCTACATCCATGATCTTTAAACATTGCCGAGATGAGAAAACACTAATGTGACTTCGTGATGAATCAGTGTTCATCATTGATTGATTTTATTTCCAGACACAATTCAATGGCTGTGGACAGATACCTGATGGTGTATGATTTGAGAATGCTCAGGGCGGTATCCCCCATGCAAACTGTGATAGATCCGTTTTTCTTGAAATTCGTACCGTCAGCATCGTCAAGATTGGCAGTGGTATCAGCATTGGGACAAGTACAACTGCTTGACACAATCACATTGGCAGAACCACGAATTTGTCTCTTGCAGATGGAAAATCCAGGTAAAACTTCGAATTGATTTGGTGATTTTGTGTTTTCAACAAAAAAAAATTAATTTACTTTTATCAGGCTGAAGATGGACGTATATGGGTCCGAAACATGTCCCTGAATTGACCTTTATGGATTTAATGTTGTGGAGATGACTTTGAGTATTTCTGTCCTTTAAAGATATTTTAATTGCTCAAAAAGCCATTATTAGATGCATTGCAAAAGTCTCTCATATTGTACCATGTAGAGTATTCAACAATTACAATATTCTGTCCTTAACGTGCTTTATATTTATATGAATTATGTATTTATATTTTTCTAACAAGCAAAAATGTTCACTCAATGAAACCTGTCAACTGTAAATGGTGTCATCATTAAGTATTTTTTTAAGGATTTGAAATGAAATTTTTTCGGAAATGGTCAGTTTGAAATGCGATGTTTTGAAGAAGTAATAAGAATTACTTCATTATCGTCCGAAGGAGACTTTCCCATTTTGAGTTGTCATAAACATACACATCTCCTCAACGACGAGAAACGCCGGGCCGATCGTCACTGTCGAAATAAGCGGCGTTTGCGCATTCACCAAAATACCGCAATCTCCAGAAATACCTATAAACCATTTTAGCTATTTATGTACCAAGTGCGTTATATAGATCCTAACGCCCATCGGGCAACATTCATCCCTCGGGCCAAAGGCCCTCGGGTGAATGTTACCCTCCGGTAACGCTCGTGGTGCATACAAGATTTTATTTTTCACGAAAAAATTATCTTAAACGACGTTGTTTACTTCATAAATTTTTTCTCATAGTATTTACTGCGTTCTGGTCGGCAACTGAGCACAAGTGAGCTTCTATGCAATTGCCATGGAAACATTGAAGAGGTTGCTAAGGGTTGTTTATTTAATAAAACGACGCTGCATTTTTGTAAGAATTGACAAGCTTGTTAGTGGAGGAAACTAAAAACTGTTGTGTTCATAATAATTATGGAGATCCCACAGAATGTGACGCTCAAAGCTGAAAAAGCGTTAGGAAATTGAACTACAGAAAAAAACATTTAGCGGGCGTTATGATTCATAATGCCCTCCATAACGCCCCGGGCGTTATGGGTCTGTTAATAGCAACCGTTGCCAAGGTATTATAAAGCAGTAACGATCAAGTGAAAAATAAATATTCAAATGAGGCACTGTCTTATATAACGAAGATTAAATACATAGCTTTCGATACACTCATCTGACTTATATAATTACTAAAGGATATATATTTGGGAACCATAAAAAATGTGGTCATGGGATGATTATCACTTTCAAATGTTATGATGTGGCAACCTCTCGGGGGGAAAACATATGAATATGAATTTCATGTTGACTTCAGATAATTCGGGGTTTTACTATTCTAGTGGGTTTATTGTTCGGAGATTATCACTTCGCCTAGCAAACGCAAAATTCGCTTGTCAAACTAAGTGTCACTATTGATCCTAATGAAACAATGTACTATTGTGTATTTGCAGAGATTGTATTCTTCTCATCAGACATCAGTGGTTGGTAAATGTTCGGTTAAGTGGCGATGTCGAATTTTTTTCAAAATTTTCGGCTGTACTGACGTATTTTGGCCTCCTGATCACGAATCTGAAAACCAAATTGTGCGGAACGATTACTCTTAGAGATATTCCCAAAATAAAACCTTCATCACCCTTCTTCTGCTTTTGTTTGACTGCTCATCACTGGCTTGTCTGTTGTACACGAAACTCGATGTTAGTGTTCGAGGCAAATATATACCATATTCATTATAATTCAAAACAACACGAGATTGCGTATATTTGATATTACTTTTTTTTTGTTGAAACCCTTTATGGGCACCCTATTCTCACAGGGTAGTGTGGGAGTCTTCTGAGTCCTGAACTGAATATCCTCAGACATACCCCCACTAAACACTCCACCTCGCGTGGTATGGCTCGCCCCTGCAAATCAGGACCTTGCGACGACACTTAAGCCGAGAGGCCTTTTGTATCTTTCCATACCACTTTCTTGGGCCATCGGAAAAATTCCGCCATCGATGAGAATCGAACTCACGACGGGCAGGGCAGAGATTGAGAGATTGACGCTCTAACCACTACGCTACCTGGCCTGATATTACGTTGAATAGTTATGTAGTTTTTTCAATAACAATCATGATAGCTGTCAACAGAGACTGCCAGTGGTCGTTCGTCCATGCGCGGGAATTCTCATTAAATATATATATGTCCTTCTTTCCGACACGAAGTAGAAAAATACTAAATGATCCACGAGAAAATTATTGCCCAATGTCACCTTTTGCCATGGATGAATTTCAGGTTAAGTGCCACGTGAGGCCAACACGGAATCTCACAAAAAAAAGTCTTATTGGCCGCGTGAAGCCGACGTGGACTCAAATGTTAGTCGGTCATAAAATTCAAAGTATCTCCACAATGGCTTCTCGTATCCATTTGAAATACACGTGATCGTTTTTGGCTTGGCCAGATGGTCTAGAAACCGTACTTGGCCTGTGCTTTTGAGAGTCCAAGCGGGACTCACATGGCTAATAATATTATTCATTAATAAAAAAAGTATTTGGCCAGTGAGTACGTGAAATTTTTTAACATTGCGGCACTCAACCTGTTTATGAGCTTTGATAATAATGTTGAAATAAATGGTTAAATTGATAAATATAATGCCGTTTCTCATGAAATATTACCTCATAGTTAATGAGGAAGGTGAATAAGTTCATCAAACAACAATTGAAGAAATATTATAAGGGTTAATTCACTGAAAACGAAAGTCAGCAACGAGTCACCTCATTTCTTGAAGGAGCCATGTGTACGACCTTCGACATATCGGCGAGCGGCCAGACGATGGCCTGCGGTGACAACACGGGACACATACACGTCTTCTCGAGCGCGAGGAACGCCGGTCCGATCGTTAACAGCTACTCGAGGCCCTGCGAACTGCCGGACACCGTGGCGGACTTTCCGAGGTTCGGCATCGACGATTACAACACACCGCTGTCCGTTATACCGATGCCCATTGTGCCCTCGGAGGTGCCGCTGGCCTCTGATTGGCCGCCTCATCTCACTGCCAAGGTGTACAGGTGAGGTGCAATCTCGATCTTATTATAAAAAATATATAAAATATAACAACGTCATAGTCTAGTTATACAAACCATATAAAAATGCAAAATAACCTACTGGTCGAGCTAATATTCGAGTGCTTCGAAATGTTATTGAATAATAGTAGTAATACTCTATTGTCTAGTCACTATTGCAATGCCGGTCAACAGTACACCAGATTCAAGTTTGATGTATGAGCACAATTGATTTGATGAATATAAGGATATAAAAATAAAAACAAAATTAGAAAACTATATGTCCACAATGCACCAATACAATTACTCTCGTGACTTATACGACAGATTAGAAAACCTTACAGATGTCTGTCAGACTCAGACAGAGCGAATAAAATTTCAGTCATAGATATGCGTAGGCGCTAAAATATTGATGGAGTTTAGTTTACATCGTTGTCATCATTTTGTTGGTTATGTTACAAATGTTTTCGTTTCACACGATTCACAATCCAGTATTTCGGATGGGTTTATGTTATTACAATGTATAACAGATTTTCCATAAACTATAATTCAATAGAAAAAGTAATAAAGGTTTCGAGGATTAACACATCACAGATTGAACAACCTGTGATCATAGGTATGTACCTTCATTAACTGGAATGTGAATCAGGTACAATAATATGTTTATTCGCAATCATTACTGTGTATCTGAAGATTGCAAATCATCTTCAAATAAATCGGAGAATATCAAATTACATCACATTTCTGGTTGAGGAATTTAGATTCTGATCATTTATTTGATAATTGAATCGTATTTTATCTTTCCTGATGACAATAATTGGGCTACATTAAAAATATTCGAATTTCATCGTAAAATTCATTCAGAACTTGTTAATAATAAATCACTCAGAAGTTGGTAACCTTTTATCACAGATCTTTTAAATTGGTGTAGTTTATGCATTACTAAAATGGTAACATTGCACATCAGTAGTTTCAGAGCGGTGACAACGACTATCCGACAACTACGATGCGCAAAATTTAAAGGTCCGAGGTCAATGAAAACGGTTGACGGTACATCAAACAAGATGGGCGGAGTGTCTCATCTGTAAGGTTTTCTAATCTGTGGCAAAAGTATTATTGAAAGTCTTTATTTCGGCTCTGTTTCCATTCAAATCTGAAGTATGGTATAATGCACTGGGGAAACTCTACAGGAGCCTTTCGAATTTTCACTCTATGAAAAAGAGCTGTACGTATTTTGAGTATAATTGGACCAGTGGACTCATGTGAGGAACACTTCAAAACCCTGTCAATTTCAACAATGATTTTAATACATATCTATGAAGTTGTTTCCTTCGTTTTCAAAAACAAAATAGTATATTATGATACAAGTTTTATAAGACGCTAATCAAGAACTCTGTTCGTATTATTCCATCACAATTTATATTTTTTCAGGAAACCAGTTGGCATTGATCCAGAGATTTTGAGAACCATGAAGATGAAAGGTCCAATAGGATATGCTCTCAATCCAAAAACAATACGGAGAAATCAAGTGAGACACGATAAATTAAAAACTGTTTATTTCTTTTAGATTATTCGAAATATTTTGTTAATTTGTAGAGCTTGTTGTAGTTTTCACTGAATTGTTGCTTTATTGTTATTTTTTTGTTTGATTGACTGAACAAATGTTTTGTCGTTACAGGTTAAGAATAAATATTTATGATGGGGAAGATTTCATTGTCACCACAAGCTGTTTTTATTTCGATTTGAATTTTATTATGTATATCTCGTAGTTTTTTTATGATTGTTTTTCCAGGTGTTATATGATTTTGGACAAAATGGTTACACTCCACCTTTTGCACTTGTTAACAGGAGTCCAAAACATCATGATGACAATGTTTTTATAGCAATCCCCAAAAGATATCGAAAGATCGATGTGAGATACAATAAAATGGGAACTGAAGACTTTCAGTTTGACCAATTCAACAAAAGTGGATTTTCTGGACTAGAAGCTACTTTACCCAATTCCTATTGTAATGCAATGATTCAGGTAAAATGGTTATTTTCAGGGAAATTACATGTCGGAAAGTTTTGCTTTCAATTTTCCGTTTTTTCCAAGTCTACATTGTTTCTCTAGGTTTGAATGGAAACATAGTAGGCCAGTGATTCTTTCTCAAAATACTTTCGAAAATGATGATATGTTGTATGTCTGATAGGAAAATTGTTTGCAACAATTAGAGGTCATTCAGAACAGAATCTTAATGCTTTTTAATTGTTACCGTCAGTTACCAGTAAATTTGGTTGGAAACCACGCTGCATTCAGTTAAATTTACAAACGCGTTGTCACGTTTATCGAGTAGGTGAAAGAGATTTGGAAACAGGCACACAAGTCAATATTCTCTCCGTCTCTGTACCTATCAGTTACAAAAAAAAAAGATTCAATTATTACCATAACCCCCCCATCCAAATCGTTATATTCTGAGAAAATGTGGAGAAAATGTTAACTTCAACTTCAAACATTTCTAAATCTATACATTTTCTCTTCATTTTGGAACGAAAGAGTGCTTTCTTCTCCTTAATCACTTTTGTCAGCAAATCAAGCAGGACTTTTTTAGTTATTAAAATCATATCCATAATATGGAACTTTCATGAATTTGTGAAGTCAAAATTTATATTTTCAACTGGAAATATTAAAAGCAACAATTCGATTCAACTGCTGAACATTTATTATTGATCGTTATCATATAACGATAGTGTAGAATGGGAGGTTCTTGCCTTGATTCTATACAGGCTGTCCATTTTTCGGGTGCCATTACGGGAAAACTAATTATCTAATGGTTACATTGGGACAAAGGTGTATATTTTCGTGCTGAGAAATAATCTGAAAATAAATTTCGAATATCCTCAACAGTTATCAAAATATTATTTCCCACTTATTATATTCGGATAATTGTAAACATATTTCAACAATCTGAATTTTATCCGCTAAATTGTCAGCTTTTCTATGCTACGGCAAATTTGAAATTATAGAAGATAAATATAGTTATATTGAAATTTCAAATTAAAAAAATATAAGCTAGATTTCCAACTCTAAAATGATACCTGAATGTATATCATAGATGCCTCTACTAGGTTTTCTGTAATTCAGTAGAAATTTTATGTTTCATTTGGTTAAATCTACAGTTGAAGGTGTGCACTATCTAATTATTTCCCATATTTTAACCTTTAATAATTCGATATAACTAGCGACCTAAGTTAACAGTAATCTGGACTAAATAAAAACAGCATTTTGTTTTTTAGGTTTTGTACTTCACAGAGCCCTTGAGAGCAGCCCTGCTATCACATTGGTGCACCAAAGAATTCTGTCTATCATGCGAACTCGGTTTTCTCTTTCACATGCTGTATACTTCTTCACAAAATCAACCGTGTCAACCTGGCAATTTCCTCAGGGCCTTCAGAACTGTCCCAGAAGCCTCAGCTTTGAGTTTGATGCTGAACGACCTCCATCCAGAGGCCAAGCAAAAAATTGAGCTATCGGGTTTAATTCAGGTATAATTATTTCATCGGTGACAGTAATGAAAATTACTTAGTTCGGCTCCGGAAAGTTTTCAATTTTCAATCAATGATAGTTCAGTGACAGTGAAGCGTTGAAAAAACACATCTCATGTTTGGCGTTTTTAAACATCGAACTTTCAAACAAAATTTGAAATTTTATACTTTTCATTAACCCTCAACTACTTTTCTTGGCGTTTGAAATTGAAAGTATTATTCAGGGTGGTCTACTTTTGAATGCGGAAGATTTGACAGTATGATGTATTCGTTGAAATTATGGAAAAAATAATGTAGTAAACATGTCTTTCAAGTAAGAGATATATAGAGAGTGAATTAAAATACGTTAAAATACGCATCTTAATATTGATTTTCAATAGAAACTTTGAGACGGTTAATTTTACAAAATCTTTCGCAGATACTAAACTTTTAACGCTTTACAGATAAGTTTAAATTATTCAACGAAACCATTCAGGAACGGCTCAAACTGGGAGTGGAAAGAAAATAAAATATCTCAAATTTTTCATATGCATCAATTTTTAATTTTCAAGTACAAATATCAATGAAGGTCTCCTAAATTCACTCTAAATTGCAATATTTGATATCAATTTGGGTACTGCAGCAAAATCTGAGTTAAAACCTTTCAAAATAAAACCGTAAAATGTATGAACAAACTACAATTTTTTAAATGATCTTCCGAACTATACAAACCAAAGGATTTACTAGATATTGACTCAGCAAATCAAATTTATATTCAAAGTCAATTCAAAAACTGTCAATGTGAGAAAGTAATTCTGTACAAAATCATTTCAATTCAATAAGACAAACATTTATATAACAGTTCACAAAATAGGATAACAAACATCTTATAATAAAATCAAAGATTGAACTGAATTAATATATTTTATCAATTGAATTATTTACTACATTCTGATTTGACTGTTTATTTCTTTCATTTGATTTAATATTTCATTTATTTCTCTGAAATTTTTTCTCTGTTTCTCTATAAACATGTATGTTTCTTAGAATATTATTAATATTACGTGAAAATGCGGCCATTTTAGATTCAAACTAGTTTAAAGATATTAAATTGATAAATAAAAGCACTTCGTTCATTTTCAGTTATTTGTGAAATGTCTCAGAAATGTTAGCTATCCCATTCGCTGATGATTTTTCTAGAATTTTTTTAGAGCTGGAACAGGTTTATATTGCACCAGATGCACGTAGAATTGTCCGAGAATAAAAAGAAGACTGATGAGAGGAAAAAGCTTAAAAAACCATTTGTGTATAAAGAAGTCGATTTCCCAAGTATATCAAACGAACGGAATAAAGAAAAGCGGTCTTCTGATGAGGAAATTGACATCAAAATAGAAGAAGAAAAACAGGAAGACGTATCGGAAATTAGCCAGTTGTTCGGATCGAAACGGTTGCAGATGAATTGTTGTCTGAAGTGCACCAATGAGGTAATAATAATAATTCTTCTGTAAAGTTTGTTCGTTAATGACGTTTACCTTTTTTCTGCAGGTAAGGAAAGAGTCAGTACTACTAGCGTGCAATTTGGTCTATCCCACGCTCGAAGCAGAAAAGGAAGAGTGGAGTTTTTGCGATATTTTGAAAAGGTCATTCTGTCCGCAACAAACGACTCCTGCTTGGTGCGAGAAGTGTGCGAAATTTTCGCCCACATCACAATCCAGAATATTACAGGTACTTGTCGATTTTTATAACAAAAAAGCTTCGTCAAACTCTGAAAATATATGTAATTGTTTGATTATGAGCACTAAAGAGACGTGCGTTCATTTCTCTAGTTCGTTTATGGGTTTTCACCTCTTTCCTAAAACATATTTTCACGTGAATTCGTAATTGTTTTTTTTTATAATTCACTTAGTGTAGTAGCATGCACAGTCAAACATTATTCATAATGATATGAGACGAATAATCCTTATTTACAAACATGTTTCATTGAAATATCAAAAATATCTTAAAAAATCACCAAAACAAAGAACAAAATAAATCCACTTAACTTCAATATATTTTGAGAATATACATTGTATAACCGTATGATTTCATACTTTCATACTCGTAGGAAATGTATGTCATTCCATGCTCGTTGTACAATATACTATTGTATAACTGGCTCTTGTTTGATTTATTATAAGCATTTTGAATTGAATTTTTAACTCTCTATTAAGCATTATGATACAAGACCAAGAACAATACTTAATGAATCTTCTCAAGACCAAGACTTGACTTTGATACCAAGACCAAGACTCCCTCCCAAGAGTCTTGGTCTCTAAAGAAAAATAACGAACTCAAATCTACCCAATATCTGATTTATTTGAATTATTCATTTTTTATATGGTAGGTTTTTGATTTTTGTTCACTCAAAATCTATAATAAATTTTATAATTCATATTGCTGTTTTACAGTTTACAACAAATAGGTATATGTTATATATAGGTAAGGTCGCAGTGGTCCATACCTCTCCTACTATCGAAGATAGAAAAAAAATATTTGGTTTGAATTTGAAATTTTTGATTGTTGTTGTTGTCACTTCTAGCTAAACTTGGCAACGATTTTTTATTTTGAATTAATCGTTCTGTATATTGATGAATACTTATCAGACTTTCAGGTTGAATATTTCACTAATATTCGACACCTATATTCAACTGTTTTTGAAATAATGATAGGTGAAAAGTGAGATTTTGCAATTTTCGACAGCCTATTACAGCAGCTTTATTAACTCAACCTGTATGTGGGTTATATTTATATTTAAAAATACCACATAGAAGGTAGATAACATATTTATTTATTGAAAAACGACCTGTGTACTGTATTTAATCTACTCGAAATTTCTTAAAAATCATATTCTTATGATGTAATGACAAATTTACTTCGCTTACTTCAACCGAAAAATTCGACATAATTGTTGAAGACTTCGAAATATGGAATACCTATTATATGCATGTAACATTTTGGACAATTGAATTGAACAATTCAAATTTCTAGATGCATTTTGATCATCAAAACCTTGCCTTTATTTATTTTTCGCGAAGCCCTAATCATACACAACCATTTGTTAATTCAAAATAAACAAACTAACAAACCCCCTCCCCCTGCCCGTTTCCAGTCGCTGCCGAGCGTGTTGGCGGTGAACACGGGCCTGCACGTGCCGCAGCACCGCCACTTCTGGCAGTCGCAGACGGAGCGCGTGGTGGCGCGCGTGCGCGGCCTCGACCTCGGCCCCCTGGCGGCGGTGTCGCCGGCCGTCGCCTCGCCGAAGCCGTGCCGCTACGGCGACCACTGCTCGCGGCCCGGCTGCCGATTCCGGCACGCCTTCGACCGCCCGCAGCTGTCCGCGGTGGCGACTGCCCAGGCCGCCCAGCCTATGCAGCCGCCCCTGCCGGCCGGCGCGTACTGCAGCCACAGCTGGCTGCCGCACGGCGTCGAACTGGCGCTGACCGGTGGAGGTGGGGGGATGGGGGAGGGGGAGCTGAGCGTGCGAGCGGTGGGGGAGGACGAGGGTGATGCGGTGAGTGATGTAGTCCTTATAGATAGACCATACACTAACTAGACGCGGTATGTACCTGATGCAATGTTTGGTGATGGTAGGGGGCGGTGACTATGGTGTTTTCGGGGGGAGCGGTGACACGACCGTTGAACCGAGAGTCCAGGGACGTGCTTTTTTTAGGAATTCAAAATATGAAATTATAAATGCATTCTCTAGCATATTTTTGTTTTGGTTTTCAACTCCCGCAAAAGTTGAATGAGACTACCAACAAATATTAAACGAAAATCCTAACTGTCACATTTGCTGTTGAATGATATAAATAATCTTTTGTGCCTGAGTTGATGTTGATTTGAAAGTTTGCAAGATGAGAAAAGAATTCAATATATAAAACATCCTATATCTAACCAGAAACTACGTTTTATTTAATAATAGGAAAACACATTGCCTATATAATCAACACAATATTGTGAGCAGAACAAATGATAATTAGAGAAGATAGTACACATTTAATACAATGAATACATATATTTATGAATACAATATACATAAATGGTCTATCCAATTAAAAATATCAAAAACAGTTTGAAAATAAATGTCTGGTAGACAACGCGCAGAAAACAACTACTTTCCTGGCAAATACCACGCAGAACATTGAATTATATCTGCTCGTAGTCCATGCAACGATTCACACTGTGAATGCAGATCACAAATGTTTCTTTCTTCCTAATACGTGACAAATTCACATCGAGACAGGCACGCTTAACGACCTACAGACCGGTTTCGGGCTTATTGGCCCTCATCAGTGCAGGGTAGTTATCCGAGTAGAGACCGTAAGATCTCCACTCGAAGCGTTGCCTGTCCCAATGCTATTTGACCGCATTGAGCCGCGTTCCAACAGATAGTTGGAAGTGGCAACATCATGCGGCAGAAGAAAGAAACACTCCAATATGACTCTCTTCCGAGTTTGTATATATGAAACACCAAAAATTCGGCAAGAACTTCTGAAAATGTTTGTTAGCAAACAAATAATTAAAATTAATGTTTATTATTACCTCCTTTAGTTTCACTCATTTTTCAAACATAAAGCAACAGAAAGATTTGGTTAGTTCAGTTATTTCTTAGGAGTTCTCTTTTGGTTATGAATTCGTTTGCGGTAAAATGAAATCCTGAACCAGTTCATAATTGGACATGTGCTTTATGACAATCCTGAACAAATCTTCATACCGGATATGAGTCTACACTCCACCCATTCAATACCCACCATTTTTTAAAAGGAGAATCAATTCATCACCCTTTCCCAGAGTGTCTATTTCATCGCAAATTTGGAATTTAATTATACCTAGATTATTCCATATATCTAATAATAACTATATAGGTAACATGGATACCAGAGCTGAAGCCGAAAAATAAAACAAATGACAGTCTGCGGGACAAATCGCGAATATGCGCATGCGCAAATTTGAATTAAGAATCGACATTCGTTTTCATCATGGAGGAGAGTAGCTTTCTAGTGAGCGAAAAACGTATGATAATTATTAAAAATCAATCAAATGTGTCAGATAACCTTCAATTCGATGTTTTTATTTCATCATGATATATATTTTTCAAATAATCATTCATTGATGGATTGTTGGACGATATTGAATAAAAGTTGATGATAAATGCAGAAATGGATGTGATCTACAAAGCGATACTTGCGATTTGCATAGAAACCAGTGACGATAAAGTCATCGGAACAGGATTCGTGGGCTAATTTTTGACCAATCACTGTTATCACTCACTAATCACTTCTGTAAACAATCAGTAAGTACATTTATAACTATTTTGACGCCCTTTTACATAATTTGGGTTAACAAATATACCTAACCTATGAAATTCTAAAAACGTCAGTGGATTTCAACTCGTCAAAAACCGGACATGCGCACAATTCATCATTAGCAAGCCAGACAGTCTTTTGTTTTTCCAAAACTGGCTTCACTTTCGCGTAAAGAGAAGAATAGTTGTTATTATATATATGGATTATACCCATTTGGAATCGATTTGATGTTCTATTGGATTTGTTTAGCTTGTTTACCTAACCACACAAGTTTCAAATTAATTTCGAGTGTATTTCACACTTGGTTCGAATCATATTTTTCATTGCTTCGAAAGTTTTTCAAGAAAAACCGATTTCCAGCGGCGTCCTTCAGCGCAAGGAGAGTCTATGGGGAAATATTTATAGGAACTAATTTTTCATTATGTTCAAATCTCTATTTTCTTTTCATGACAAACAGGAATCATCCACAACAGATGCCAACGACACAAGACGGAGATACGAGCTGTCAGCTGTCGTTTGCTTCATAAACGATCAAACGTCCAGTGACAAGCGCAACCTGGTATCCTTGATAAAGGTACCCAAAACATATTTTTCCGAAAGAAATAGGGAAACGAATGAGCAAAGATGGTACCTTTTCAACGATTTCAGTATTAGCCCTGTTCTGGCTTCTGAGGCGGTTTGGTTCAGCCTGGATTGGAAAGTGCCTTGCGTACTTTATTATTCGTCTGTTGATATGCTCAACACTGTTAGTGAAATAAGAAGACCTTTAACGAGGGTAAGCATTCAACTTATTCACACAAAGCGTGAATATCTTGGACATTTTGCGGCCATCTAGGTGCATCCCTCGGTGCATCCGAATCTATTGTGAAATTCATCTCATTCAAAAAAAATCATAATCTCCGGAGCTATTGTAATCAAAAATTTTTTTTTCTTATCATTATTATTTTAGGACGTTTTCAATGAAGACGAATGCATCGCGAGAAGTGGCGGCACAAAAGGTATAACTTTTACGCCACTGCACAACGATGAGAACCTCAAACAGGGCGATTTAGTTGCTATGGACGCGGAATTCGTTACTCTGAACCAAGAGGAAGCCGAATTGAGAAGCGACGGTAAAATGTCAACTGTCAAGCCGTCCCAGATGTCTGTTGCCAGGATAACATGTATTCGAGGGTTAGTTCAAATAGGCTTAATATATGGTTTTTGAAATAACAATGGAACGAGTTTGGTTTATGACTCCATTCATTTTCAAAGAATGTACCGTCTGTATCAATAACTTGAACATTTGAATGTCATTTCGCTACCCTTCTGTGGCTTCTCTATAAGTCTATAACCATCATAACGAAAGATTTTATCATAATTTTGTTTGAAAGTTAGGTGATAGCAGCGCTAGTATCTGCTTTTTCTTTCTATAAAATGAAGGAATTACCATCGAATCTTGCCATAGTCAAGATTTCAGCTGAATTTGCTCAATGCCGAATTCTGAACAAACCAAAAACAAACCCTGATTCGTGATTTTGTTATATTTCAGCGAGATTTCAGCATTATTTCGATCATTGTTAAACCACGAAGGCGTGAAAATGCGAAATTGAAGCCAGATGAAATAGCAATAACTTGGCTTTTTATCGGCAATAAAGTGATAAATATATCATGGTTGATTCAAAGATAATTTTGATAGTTCTCAATTGAATTATTCTTGGCCATGATGTTCAAAACAAAGCTTCAATAATGATTTAATCCCATCTAATTGTGATAGTTGCCATTTGGCAGTAATTTCATCCATGATATAGCTAAAAGAACTTCAGGAATGGTTACATGATGCTTTCAAATTTTAGCAATTTTTCTGACAGAGAAAGGATACTTCGTGACCTAATACTGAGATTAAATTAAAACCAGATTAAAATGTTATTCAAGAACCAAACTGAAACCATGCTGACCTCTATTTATCTAAATTCCGTATCTCAATTGTGACTAACAGTGTTATTTTAACGTTTTATTGTTCTCAGATATTATATTTATCGATGGTACTCTGAAATGATATAATGATAAACTGGGTGATAAAAAGTTTTCTCATTTTAGTGATGGACCACTAGAGGGAACACCATTCATTGATGATTACATATCCACTCAGGAACAAGTCGTTGACTATCTAACGAAATTCTCCGGTATCAAGCCAGGAGATTTAGATGCGAATTTCAGTTCCAAGCATCTAACGACTCTCAAATCTACTTACACGAAATTGAGATATCTTCAAGATAGCGGAGTCATTTTTGTCGGACATGGACTGAAAAACGATTTTAGGTAAGTAACATCTTGTAAATTTTTGTATCCAACAATACTATTTTGCAAATAAAAAATTTATGTTTCATTTAATTGACATTGTTTTCAAGGTCAATATTCCTAGTTAATGTATTAATGATGTTTGAATTCGCTTCGTTGTCCCTTCTTCTTATCTTTAGCTTTGCGACCGATCATTTTTGTAGGTTATTGTTATATGTTACAGGGTGATAAATCTAGTGGTATCACCTGATCAAGTGGTGGACACGGTGCAGTTGTTCCATTTACCCCATCACAGAATGGTGTCTCTCAGATTTTTGGCGTGGCATTTTCTAGGTGAGTTGTCATATTTAGATAATGTTTGTGGAAGCTGAAGCAAGAAAATGTCAAGGCGGGTATCCGAAATTGAGAAAAAAATTTTGAAGCTATCGCTACAATTCAGCGATAATTGATAGATTAGATTCGATGGATCAATTGGACCAATTTCAAATAATGACATTTGATTCAATTCTTGCCCATGCATCATAGTTTTAGGATCATAGATCTTATAAAGCTAGATCCGGTATCCAGGTTATTCGTTTTGTAGGTCCGGGGGGGGGGGGGTTGAAAGTACGGAGCCATTGATTGGTCGTTTTAGTTGTTGACCATACAAATGTGTTGTCTCACGTGATCATAGTACCTACTTTCTTGCAGACCCCTCAAATACCAAACAAATACTACATGATGCCGGGTCTAGCGTTATGAGATCTATGTTTAGGATGCATAAAAATGCTAAAAGTCTACAGAAATATAGATGAAAAATGTGTTAGGGTTCTTATGTGGTTGGCTTTTTTCACCTCAACCTCAATTGGTACTTTAAAAAAATAGTAATATTACTGCTTTTATTGTGTGAAGTTGCAAAATGGTACTTCCATTTGAATGAAATAATCTTTGCAAAAATTGACAATTATTCAAAGAGATCAGCTGATCAGTCAAAATCAAATCATTATCATACAGTAGTATTCAATCGATTATTATTTAATTCACATGTAATATGGTACAGAATTATATTCAAATAAAAAAAGTAAGAAGTCAAAGAAATCACTTGAAAAATGTGAAATAAATTAGCTAAGACATTTTTCACAAGAAGTTTTCACTTAATATATCATTTTGTACTATTTTTTGTTTAGGGATTAAAATCCAGTCAGAGACTCACGATTCAGTCGAAGATGCTCGTGCAGCTCTTCAATTGTACAAAAAATACAAGCAATTAGAAAAGCAATCTAAAGTTGGAGATGCTCTTGCTGAATTATACGAAACCGGTAAATTTCTCAACTGGAGGGTCCCAGAGGAGTAGGACATTTCAATTTAATAAATCAAGTAATGATATTACAGTAATTAGCTTAGTCGATAAACAAAAATTTATATATTTATGTATGCGCTCTAGCAACGAATTCTCGATAGACCAATTTATTGTTATAGGTATTTTTTCCGAAAACGTTTTATTATGATTCCATTACGATGCCATTATTTGTTGGTAGGTAGGAAAATAATCTTGCTCGCAGTTCCGCTGTATTTCAAAAATATCTACTATTCTCAGCAGATCAACTGATTTCCTCAGAAAATTTGTACATAAATATTGAACAGTGACTAGAGAACTACAAGAATAGAATTTTTGAACTACTGTGAAAGGTCAGGAGCAACATTTCCTCATATCAAATTACTACCTGCAAATATTGCATGTAATGGGATAAATCCTTCAAAAACCCTATTACTTGTATTTTCTTTTTGAACTCAAGTAACTTTCTGAATTTGAAGTCTAAATCATTGGAAATGGACAAATGATCTCTCAAAATTCAATTCGTCTCGTAATTTTAAAATGTGCATAGATTATTAGAAAGTCATAGAATCGTATGTTTTTGTGGTAGCCCTGTTGTAGATGTTGAGATACTCAAATTGGCAATATTAATTTGATCAAAGTGATATTTTCGTATTTTGTACTTTGTAATACTTCAAGAAAGAAATTTCTGTCGATAAAAGAAACATAAAATTGTTTATCCTGACTATTCAAGATAACACTTTGATCTTCTCCTTCCTTCATACTAGTCAGATATTTTATATATGTATTTATACTCATTGAATTGATTTAATGTCCTGAAATTAATTTGCTAAATTTGAAAATGAAGTAGTCAATAATAGAAAAAGTTGACAATTAAATGTTTATATATTATAAACAGCTTGTTGAACCATTCGCAAGTTCCGAGCGAATCACAGAAGTAGACTCATTCAAAATCAAAAAAAAAATTGTCGTCTCATTTATATTATTGACAACTCTATTTTCGCTTGCACAAATACACAAATATAGTACAATAGTTTTAAATGTAATGTCTGTCCTCATGTTGTGAGATCTGCATTTATATTTTATATTCATTCCAATGCTATTTTTCCTTGTCCAAATTTCAACGAACAACTTTTTAAATCAATAAAAATATTCTTCGATAAATTCGTATTTATTGTCGACGTTTTTTGGTCATAATTTCTAAATCAGACTTCAAAATAATCTTGGATATCAATTCTTAAAATCGAAGATGGGGCCATGTTTCTTGCTTATAACCCTTCATCAGCCAAATTATTGAATGATATTCCACAAAATATTACATGGAGAAAAACACATTTGATGTTTTCCCACGTTGAATTTTGAAGAAATTTCAATACTAATGATATAATTTATATGGTTGAAAACAATTAGAAACCATTGAGAATATTTATTTGATAATTCATACCAAAATTACATTATTCAAAATACATTTCGTTTTGTCAATTTTTAAAATAAATCATTAAATTTTATTGTGCATGGATATTTCAATTTTGATTTTTTCATTTGCATAAAAATGAGCTCCAATAATTGTTCCTCATTTCCCATTTTCGAAACAGTCATTATTGTGCACCCCATTTTGCAATTATTTAACTTCTTCACCTTGCTGTTTATGAATAGAAAATTTTGGGATATTGAAAAATTATATTTTTAAATGTTTGTCTTGAGATCCACTCGAAATGCCTTTCAAGTTAATCCATGAACATCCTAGAACTTTTCAAACGCCAACTTATGTGGTGTTACAAAATAACGCTTGAATGACATCAATCAATAATACAGGATGGATCAATTCCTATATACTGCAAGATTGCATTAATCAAGGTAATGTAACACTTCAGTGGGAAGTGAATGTTTGTAGCTTTTCTTGAAAATTATAGTTTTAGGATAAAAAGTTCTTTGGTAGGTGTCCTAAATGGGAATATACCTTTCCTAAAATATGCCCAGAAAAGTTTCCCATCCAAAAACATCAGGAATAACTTCAACATTTTCCACCACTTGTTAATGTCTGTGAACGAGTCTAGCGTGGTGCCTTTTGGCCACTTCATCCCCGCAAGAAACCGCCCCTGCTATGGAGGTCCTGCGGCTCTCGATAACCACCGACTGCCTTCTGCTGTCAAAAATGACAGGCGGTCTCCTGCTCTCGACCAAGGATGGCCTGCGATTGGTGTTGGGGCTATACGGAGCCAAAGGGGACATTGCCGGGCCAATCGGGAAGGAGCAACGCCGGTGTAGGGGTGGGGGAGTGAAACCTGAAAAATATTATGGTTCAGGTATTCTGTTCAATGCTCGAATGGAATCATGCCATGCGACAGCAACTGTAATCGTGTAATAAATTTAGGGATATCGCGAATTCAATAAGATTTTGTATGATGATGTATTTTGTTCGTCTGCTATTGAATGAAAATTTGTATTTTGGATAGAACACCATTTATTGAATTTCATTTTTGAAATCTGCATGAAATTCTATATTTTCAAAGCAAGAGGAAACAGTGTCTCGACTTCAAAGATATAGGTTGTGAAAAACAATACAATACAATGAACAATAATTTAAAGAAACTGAATAAGATAGGTATATTTAAAACGTTGTCCATCTACTTCTTTACAAGAATTCTAGCCTCCTGCTCGAGTTTTGAACCGACTTCGAAGAAGGGATATAAAAAATATCGGCAAAAAAGACAAAATGATCGCCCTGTAACTTTTTTAATTCATGTAAAATTTCTGTGAAATTTCGATCAAATCATAGATTTTATGTTTCGAAATATTCATTTTACAGGCCAAAACAAAAGTTATTTTTTCACCTTTAACTTAATACATTTCTGCTTCCTAGAACATTGTCGTTCTTAATAGAAACCTAGTAGGCTGGAACTATAATATTGGCTGTTCACTCAAGTCCCAAATGTCTGCCAAGTTGAGGTCGCTACTTTATAGAAGTCGTTCGATGCTCGTTTGTTTCAGTTTTTTCTCCGTCAGCGACCCAATTTTAGGTTGAAGTTATGTCCTTCTTTTTTTTTCTAACTTCAGCACGTATCATATATCTTTCATGATCTGACATATTTTTACTTTTATACATATTTTTACTCAAATAGGTCCAGTTTCTAGGAACAATAATAAGGCATTCCAAGGATAATTTTTGGAGATACTCACGTATTTCAAAACGTCAAAACGCTATTGTTTCGTAAGTACACCATTTGACATCTTAAATTTCTTCTACTAAAAACACAAAATTCATCCTTTTTAACTAGAACAACACACACGGCTTACATTTACTTATTTTCAACACTTTTTTTGCAAAAAAATTAATATCGTTCAAAAAATGTATCGTTCTTCGAAAACACGAGACTTTGAACTGTGAACTTGACATTGTCACAAAGTTTAGCTCCCCCGTCATGCTCGGTTCTCGATGGGTTTGGTAAATTTTTTTGAATTTGTTCAAATATACTAGTTTATTCTACTGAAAATTGTTGAATACAAGAAAATATAAGTGTGTGTGTGGTGTTTTAGTTTTAAGAAGGACTAAGTTTTGTGTGCTTTCTTCAGTGGGTATGAATATGAACTATGCGTGGAGCAAATATACAACTCAACGTAAGTTATTAAAATTGTATCAATTATCGTACAATCGATATGCCAATACTTTCACTTGCCTGGCATTTTTAGTTTCTCAATTTTGAACACATTGAACACTACTTTGTGACATTACACATTTTTCACAGTTACATCACTGCCACTGACTGACGATGCTTTTTTTTATTTCCTGACTTTCTGATCAATGAATCAATGATATCGAATAATTCTGTGCTTTAAATAGAAGCTTCAATGTGCTAAAAGGTCCGCGTAATTCAAAACGTAAATAAAAACGTTAGGTTATGCCAAGTATGACATTTCATTTTCAAAATAGTTCACAGTTATCATGAGAAGATGTCTCTGTCTTACGGAGAAAGTGAATTCATTTTTTCCAGTGAACAGACAATAGTATACCGTCTACTAGGTGTTCATTTAGATCGACAATGCCTAGAATGACTACTGAAATTATCCAAATAATTTCAATTTTCAAAATACATCGATTTAAAATTTTGTGGTTGAAAGAATGATGTACTACATAGATCTGGTGAAATTTGGAGATATTTGTTGATGTTTCTGGACTTAATTCACCGAAAACAGTAGAAGTAGGAAGCTGTTGACAGATTGAAGTCACTAATTTCTTGGATGAATTGAAATATTTATTAAAACATAGAATATTTGAGTAGCATAATCGAATTCTAGGAAGAATTGACAGTGCCGTAGCTATATTTTGTCCCTTTTAGCACAGGGATAAAATCTTGAAACATAATTCAGTTTCTATACAAACTATTGAATGAATAATACATTGAATATCATATTGCAATAACAACATGTTAATGAAGAATATTTTAAACTATTTACACATATCAACCGATACTTCCGGCAACTGTGTAGAGGTGCGAAAGTGCTAGCATTTCAGCTGTGCGTTCAAGGCTTTTATAGGTGGTCGTCATAATGGTGAAGGAGCCGAAACTACATCTTTCGGAATATTTTTCCAAATCAAATCTCAACGTACGATAAAAATAAAAAATACGTCTTGTAGAAAAGTTGATGAACTATAATAACGTGGAATAAAAATCAGAATTTTGGAAACTATTCCATTGATTTTCCTGCCACACTTTATTGCCTCCATCAATCAACAATATGGTATGAAGCCAAGACAAACTCCCACAGAGTTCGTCTACCAATTGAAAATTTAACAATTATTTTGTGTTTATAGCATGTTGAGAAAGGTTTATAAAATCTATTTCAATAAAAATAAATTCTGAGAAATTTGTCAAAACAGGCTAGAGATACCAATAGAAATGCATAAGAAATTCAGTGGATCTACAGATGGATCGTAAGTACAGAAATTCGCATTAGAAATAAGGCGTCTATGTCAAATAAAAAACCACGCAGAATATTGAATAATTGACTACGAGCAGATATAATGCAATGTTCTGCGTGGTATTTGTCAGGAAAGTAGTTGTTTTCTGCTCGTAGTCTACCAGATATTCAATTTCAAACCATGTTTTGATATCTTGAATAGGATAGATTATTTTTTCTTGAACTATTTTTGGCAGGGTGGAAAGGGAAAATACCTGCTGACATTTGATGAGTTACAAACAAAATCATTTTACTGGCACAATTTTACTTAAACTATTTTTTCACATATGCTCAACTAATTTATAGTATATTAAGTTTCAAGATCTTGTAGGAGCGTTAACCTAACTGTTTTCACATTGAAATTTGTTGAATGAATAAAATATATGAACATTCATTAGGATTGAGACTTTCAATCAGTGTTTCTTGATGTTTTCAAGAAAAAAGAAGACAAATATTTCTGTCAGAAATCTTGTCGTTTTGCATGTTTTTTTTATTATTTTTTTGATATTACATTGGAGCTGTACGTATATTATTATCTTTTTATAATAAGGTACCTATACAACAAGGTTAATGTTTTTATGTATTATTGCATATTATGGTTACCTATTTTCAAATAAAGATTAATTCATCTTAGTACGCCAGTATAAATAGTGCAGACAAGTCAAGAGGTGAAAAACAGAAAAAAACACACATACATTCAGTCGCATTACGTACACTCAACGTGCAAACAAGCACCAACCGCCACCTCATTCGAAGCGCCAGGGCGGTCTGGGCATTGCCCTACCCGGTTGTCCGGGGTGCATCATCCCCTCCTCTGGCACCCCCACCAGCGAATCGCTGCGCGCCATCTCTTTGCGTCGGTGCTTCAGCACGGTGAGGTCGGCCAGGGAGGACTTGCGGCCTAGCTGGTGCCAGCCCGGCTTCGCCTCGGGCTGCCGCTTCGCCCTGTAGAGCTCGACCAGGGCGGCAGCGAGCGAGGCTAGCAGGAGGCCGCCCAGCGCCCAGTTGACGATGGCAGGAAGTTGGGGGGCTGAAATGGGGCATGCGGAACTCTGATGAGGTTCATAATGATGAAAATGAGACCTGGTGGCGGTACTCTACAATTGTTTCAGCAGAAAAAAATTTCGTGAGGTTCTCATATACAACAATCAAGGAGCTACCGTCGAAAAGTTCAGTACAATCTACTCTAATTTAAAATTTTAAAACGGCAACGCAACAGTTCGATATACAGGGTGCCCGTTTTTGAGGATCTCAGTTATTATAAGAGATACGAGGTCGGTTATGTTCGAATCTTACATGCTGGTTGAAATTGCCAATAATTCATTTTTACGAAGAGTGCTATGAAAATAAAACAGGCAATTTTGTTAAAAACTAAATTTTGGTAGTTCGATCAATTGAGGATAAGGATCGTTTACACTTCTATCAAGTTTACCTACTTAAAAAGTAAGGTTTCAAGTTAGGAACGAACTTGACAGGAAAGCTAGAAGTTTTTTCTCCACAAAACGAAACAAAATTATTAAATACAACAAAGTTATAAAAGATGCTTGAATACTCCACCATTCTCTTCTAGGCACAATTATTTCACTCGTTCTTCTTCCTAGCTCAGCAAAATCATCGATGGGTACAATTTTAAGAAATCTTTTTTCATTTCAAATAAACAATAATACAGTATTCTTTATTCCAAGATCAGATTCTTGGAATTGTAGGTACCCTTCGATTGATCTATTTAGAACTTGAGGTGAAGAGTAAAAATTGTGTTTAGAAGAATGGTGGAATATTCGAGCAACTTTTATGATTATGTTTTGTTTTGCGTAGAAAAAACTTTTATAACTTTTAATATCGTTCCTGATTCAATATAACCTTGCTTTTTATGTAGGTATGCTTTCAAGTTCAATTGAACTATCAGAATTCAGTTTTTTGAAAAAAATGTTGGCATTGTTTTTAAAGCACTCTCCGCCAAAACGATTTTTTGTCAATTTTGACCAGCATGTAAGATTCGAACATATCGAGTTATAATTCATAGTATTCAGAAAAAAACAGGCTTTTCAAAAATGTAAGAATCCAATATGGCGACCATAAGAAATACCAAAGTTGAGTGATGTAGGTATCTCTGACATCAAGAACGCAATGGAAAATGCGATGAAAGATTTAGATTCCTTGTGAAGAAGTACATTTTTTTAGTGTATATATACTAATAAATAGTATTAGCACAGATAATCACTATGAATAAGTAAAACATGATCATTTTGTGTTCGTGCTACTTTTGTACTAACAAGGGTACTTATTTTTTCTCCAAAAAATCAATATCGTTCCTTGCATATTTCTCAATCACCAATGTTAATAAACATTTCAGCGTCAAACGATTCCTACCTTGTTTACTACTGCTATATCTGTTACGGGCGTAATGCTTCGGTATCTTATGTTTATCACGATTGTGGAAATCTTCAGAGGTACAAAGCCCGTTTTTCACCGAGAGCTCGTCACAAATCCCTTTCAGAATCGAAAGCATTTGAGATATTGGACATGCCGGTTGCTGTGGAAACATTTTTCGAGCGATTGTCACTCCTTCACCTGATGGTTTCTCTTCATAAGCTGAATTCAAAAAGTTATTAGTTTCGTTCATTTCTGTCCCAGCTCCTGTCATCGATGGATTCGTTGTATTTTTTTCGATTCTTTCATTCTGGAATACGGCATATCGAGCTAAGGGCAGTAAGAATATTGAGAATATCACAACCTTGATCACTGTTACTGTAACGCTGCACTCGTCAATAACCGGAGGGTTGTTTGTATTCTCAGTACTAGCTGGCATTTTGAGAAATCAAACAATTATTCCTTCTAATTCGATAAAACTAGCACAGGAAATGCAAACGCGCATTTCTCCGTGATGCCGGCAAATGTGGGTAACTGAGGACAATCGATATTTTTGTCCTTCGTTATCCTGTTGAAGAGAGAGAAGGAGAATGTGGATCAGATTTTAATTTACTCGTCGACTTGATGTGAACGCGCAAGACTGATAGGTTGACTCATTTTTGCGATTTAGATTGAGTCGTTATCTAGATTACTAGAACAATAAAGCTCGTCGACTTCATAAACAACCCATTTTTCATATTTTTTTATCGATTTGCATGAATGCTCAACAAGATATAAACTGCAATACATTTATTATATTGGGTGTACCTGATGTTATGATTAACAGATTAACCACCGACTTCTTATGATTATTATAACTTAATTTTTTTGTTTTCCTCTCACCTCTCACCTCTCACCTCTCACCTCTCACCTCTCACCTCTCACCTCTCACCTCTCACCTCTCACCTCTCACCTCTCACCTCTCACCTCTCACCTCTCACCTCTCACCTCTCACCTCTCACCTCTCACCTCTCACCTCTCACCTCTCACCTCTCACCTCTCACCTCTCACCTCTCACCTCTCACCTCTCACCTCTCACCTCTCACCTCTCACCTCTCACCTCTCACCTCTCACCTCTCACCTCTCACCTCTCACCTCTCACCTCTCACCTCTCACCTCTCACCTCTCACCTCTCACCTCTCACCTCTCACCTCTCACCTCTCACCTCTCACCTCTCACCTCTCACCTCTCACCTCTCACCTCTCACCTCTCACCTCTCACCTCTCACCTCTCACCTCTCACCTCTCACCTCTCACCTCTCACCTTTCACCTCTCACCTCTCACCTCTCACCTCTCACCTCTCACCTCTCACCTTTCACCTCTCACATCTCACCTCTCACCTCTCACATCTCACATCTCACCTCTCACATCTCACCTCTCACCTCTCAAATTTTCATTTGATTGCATGCTAAAATAATGCAGGGTGAAAAAAATGGAAAAAACTGTTTCCATATGGAAATGAAACATTTAGGTTTGATAACGAGTGATCTATATTATCCAGACTTCTGGATAACAAAAAACTGCATGATTGTGCCTCATTATTTTTCTCAAACATTTTAGTTAGAGTTGTTGAAGGGAACAACATCACCAATTGTTTATTTCTGTAAAATCAGCATACCAAAAACATTTAAAACATTGATCATCCTGTACAAAAAGCGTCCGTTGAATTCTCACACACCTGCCTGCTAGACGATATTATTAATTGTTTAAATATTTATCGTAATGCATTATGGTATGGTGTAACCTTTATGCCGAGGTGATAAGAGCGTGAAACTGATAAGTCGTGACCCCTGATAAGCCTGGTGGCTTACCTCAATTCCTTTATTATTTACCTGTACACTCTGACTACAGTCGAGTTGTCTACTTTTTTCCGTTTTCCGTTGTATTTCCAGATTGGGAAATTGACAGTTGTTCGAATGCGGGATTTCACTTCGTAACTCGGTTTGCAAAACGCAGTTTTTTCATTTCTTTTCACAATTTATATTACGGATGTGTGATGTGCATGTCTACAAATAAATAATGCGTGTTGTGTTGGTTAAATAAACTAAATGGTTTCACAGAATAGAATGACTATTAGTGAACTTTTTTAAGGTAACATTTTTCTTACTGTGTGTATTCTTCTGTACAACATAATTGGGTGAAATACCCAACCCTATTCATGATGCATTACTGAATGAAATGTCTTTTATGAAGTATAATAATGATAATGATGACTGATTAGACATAGGTAGTGCTTTCTGGAGTATGGAAGTAGTTAGGATAGGCATTTTTGAGGATAATCTTCTATCGGTTTCGTTAATGATCGTCTCATTCAGCTGCAAAAAACAAAACCTAATCAAACCAAGATCATATGTTTTTTTTTCGAAATTGTTCATTTTATTGTTCGATGTTCATTCTTATAAAACGTTAAATGTGCTGTCAAAAGGTGCACAGTTAACCCATAAAATCGCAGGAATATTTCAATAATTGAAATATATTCCAGCAACTAAATTGTTATTCTAAATAGACCTGAAAGACTGAAAAGAGAAAAATATCTTCGTGGTCATCTGGTATTTATTCATTCTGAGGGGTCACCCTCTACCCCCACCTTATCTACGCCCTTGTCCTCGATTAAAAATATCCTATTATCGATGCGATTTTTCATCTTAGGTCAATTGCAAATGAAATGGCCTTTAAGGTTTCATGAGTGAAGAGTCAAAGTCAATCATCTATTTTCGTATACCTACATAATATATCCACGGTCAAAATTCACGACCCATTCTCTCTGGAAACCGAAAGGTGTCATCTATTTCTAAACGCAGCATTTTTAGATCCACAGAGGTCGACTCAGGTCATAAATGTGTGTGTATTAACTTTAACCTATGTACCCGCTGAAAAGGTTACACATCAGACGGGCGTTCAGTTTCAGCCGGTCCAATTTTCAGTGTGTTTCAAATTGGCTGCACGCGCTATATAATTTCTATAATATTGCGAAATAACGGGTGTTTGAACTGTCAAACCAACTAGTAGGATGCACATCTTTTATTAAACTACTAATGTTAACTGTAAGCGATTATATGAGCCCAATATTTAATTGACAAATATCAATTAGGTAGTATTTTTCAAGTATGGTTCGATTAATATTAATCCTATATCGAGAAAGGAAAACACTTCACATGATAATTCTAACAAATCCAGTGATTTCAAAACAACAAGCAAGACGCGCCATTTCTGAAAACCATCTATGATGACGTCATTAAGGAAGCATGAGTTGTAATAACAAAATTGAAACAGAATCAATGAAAACTAATTCTTTTCATGTTTGAGTTGAGAGCTATTAGGTATCAGGTCCCAATATTTATGTCAACTGGCCTCAGAGCGTAGCTGTGATCTGAACCATATATCGACCACGATTATTGCAATAAAACCACCAACTGAACACTCTCAAATTTTTTCTCTTTATGATGAAGCGATCTTGAATATCCTTCGAGTTCAGAATTTTTAATAATTATATTAGTATAGCCACTGATTTTAAAACCCATGATTTGAATCGCTCTCTTTAATTTCAGATGGAAAGTCCTGTTATTGTTGATGATAATAAATTAGAAGGTAGTGAAATAGTGCTGAACAGTATTGAGATGATAAAAAGTGAAGGTGAAGACGAAGTGAATGAGGATATCCCTAGAAGGAATGGCTTGTTTTCCATTACAGGACACTTCAAACAGCAGAAGATCTATCCACAAGGTAGGCCTTGAATTGATATTGAAGAGTAGGTAGTCAAAACCTCAGTCAAACGCATTCAGTAGTGCTGTTTTCCATGGCTTATTTGTTGAAAACCTAATGAGTGCTGTTGAGTTGATTGAGATATCAACGGTTGTCTAACACCCTGTATAGAGATACACTTATTCTTGTTTGCAAAATTTTATGTATCTAGACCCACTGGTTCACCTTTTGGTGTGCATCGTTTCAGGGCTATTATCCTGATGAGAGTGAAATACTGTGTGTTAATGAATGCATTGGCGAACATCAATCACACATCAATTTGGGAACATTTTATTGTTTGATGCAGTCGATGCAGAAACTCATTTGAAAATAACATCTAGGTACTTATATGTTATCTTCATTTATGAAACCATTACCGCCATCTATGAGAAAGTAGCTCAAGCACTATGATGGAGATCTTTAGAAAATCAAGGCAACGTTGATTGAGAAATAGGAATTAGGAAGATAGCCAACCTCCATAAGATAGATATGTTTCACTACCGTCCCCTTACGTTCCAAACCCGCTCGACAAAAAGCTGTAGTTCCGTTAAATACCGAAAGATGACGCTACGAGAATGAATATCAATATTTTGAAGACATGCGACTTTTAGCCGGAATTCGATGGACAATGATGCCAATTCTCAATTTTGTTGGATAATTCCGTTCCAAACGAAACAATGATTGTATGATGGAATGAATGACTAGCACAGAAATAAGGGAGTTTCTAGGCTTCGATAGAAATTTGCGACCAATTTGTTGTGTAACAGAAACATTCAATCATTTTTTTGATTGAGGGCTCATATGGTCGAAAGATACTAAAAACATTATTTGTTTTAGCTGATGTATACTGGTGTAATAAAAATTACGCACAAAATGAAAGAAGCCATGAATTGGACGTAGTATCAAGAATATAAGAAATAGCCTTATCCATCAAACTATGTTTGAAATAATAACTATAACTATTCTTTTTATTTTCAGAAATTTCTTAATTACTATCAGCTAATTTCAACTGATTGACTCAATAACACTGCGTTTCTGCTCCATGTATCGATAATGCTTATAGACAATAAAAAACAGTTTTGAATAAAAATTAAACGGCACTAGAATGGGATACTAGACCGGGAGATGATGACAGAAATTTCTAAATCATTTGTACCAGTATGGCGACTCGGCCGACCAGTGTTGCCAATCTGAAATCTGTCAATATCCCGCAGATCTTGACAGAATTTCCCGCCATTTCCCGCCATTTCCCGCCATATTCAAAATAATACCCATCATTCAGGAATTAGTCCAAAAAATATACAGATTTTATTCTTTTGAAATAATCTTCAGGAAATTAGGTGAAATGTTATTTCAAAGAAACGACAACTTAATCAAAATATTCATTTCTTTTTTGTATCAGTTTGTTTAGTAATTTCAGTATTTTTGGGACCATTTCGAAGTTTAAAAGTATTTGAAATCCTTGATTCGGTTCGCTGAAAGAAGATAATATATTCAAAATATCCCACTTCTGAATTAATAAGCAGTATCCGATTCATTGTTCATCCGATTTATTGTTGAAATCATTTTCAACCAGTGATAGGTACGACGTGGTAGAGGTGGATATATAGACTGGTGAAATCACTTCCTATCCTGTGACTGGTCCCAAATCTCTTGATTTCGCCTACTTCGATAAAACGTGTATAACGTGACATGGCGTGGGTGAATCTCGCTAAAGTGAAGCCGTGATTTCAACCAAAGTTACTGCAGGTGTCAACACAAAAGTATGAATATTTGATTCTAAATGACTTTTAATCGTTTCTAACAATTTTATGGAGCCATTTTTCAATGAGTTTGATGCGAATATGTATCGAACATGATTGAAAGAAAATTCTTCAAATACCTATCGACAGTATCGCCATCTAGTGTTGTACATGAGAACCCCACGTAATGAGCTGTTCCAAATCAAGGATTTGTCTGCTGAAACAATTGAAGAGTAGCGCCACCAGGTCTTATTTCCATGATTGACGTGGTGATACGTGATAACAGTGACAAGTAACGGCATCAAGATGGTTGAGGGGATAACAATGGGGGTCACGAAGGATGGACGTGATGGACGAGTGAAGGAAGCAAAAATAAATATTTCTGCGCACTAAATGCATGAACTTCATGATTTCCCGCATATTTCCCGCGAAAAAACTTATCCCGTCAAAAATCCCGCAGGCGATCAAATTTCCCGCAATGCGTGAAATTTCCCGCCAATTGGCAACACTGCGGCCGACTCTTCAGACTCTTCAGAGGTCTTATTACCTAATGACGAAAGGGACAATGATGGTCATAGCGCTGGTACCGGCGGCCCAATCGCGTGGGCGTTAATCGAACGTGTCGGATAAATTACGAGTGTCGAACGATTTGTTCCACAAAGAACACATACAAATAAATCAAAAATTGAACCTTTCGTACCACTCTAATTTTTGCACAGCTGATCATCGTCAAGTAGCAACTCACGAAAATCACCATGCCATACTTTTCTGATGATTCCATATGACCGCCATACCGCTGCAAAGGAGTAATTTTGTTTTGCAAAACCATTTGTACCAGTATGGCATTTGGTTTATGGAAAGTGTATGATATAATGTGACCGTTATTATATTTGTCATACTTCTAGTAGGGGGAAAGAGTGGTGCCTCAAGGCCATAAGGCATAAACTGAAATGGGTGTGATATATCTCATCATTTTAATGATCGCTCACTTTTGAAGATATCAATTTGAAATTTGGTGTGGTTGATATTTCCTGAAGAATTTGAGAACCACACCAAATTTCATAGTGTTATCTTCAAAAGTGAACGAGTTATTTCATAGAAAAAAATAATTAAATTTCGATCCCCTGTTGCTCCGCTACTGATTGAGATCGGATCCTTCCCGATTCGCGGTGATAGCTTTTGTCGGAATGCAATAAATAGTGCAAGCGGTGATGCTTCTAATTGATCTAATTCACTGATCTAATTACATAAAAAATCCGCGATAGAGCCGAAAGAGCTGCAAAAATGTTTTTCTGTGTGCCTATTGAAGTCACATTCATTCTATTAGTTCTCTCCGAGTTATTGTAAACAAACGAAAAACGATAAGATTTTCACGATAATCACGAACACGATTATCGTGAAAATCTTATCGTTTATCGTTTGTTTACAATAACTATGGATTTTCATCAAGTAACGGCCAAGTCAATTGAAAATTTTCTCTTCGAGTGTTGTACATCGAAAAATCTGTTTGATCATGTCTCATTTTGTTTCAAATAGAACGTGTGCTTATGTCAATATTGTGGAAATACGCGGCAAATTTCAATATTTTCATAATCTGAAATTGGTACGTATTCAGAAGCTTCATTATTCAGCCAAATCTTCATTATTTTCCATAATAATAAAAAAATGCTGAAATTCATTGCCAAAGTAAACTATAGGCTGAAGAAAGAAAGTGAAGTTTTGAACCTTTGTATGGATTACTTGCGTAAAATATTTGAGATGTGACAAATGACCAAATAGATTAAAATAAATAACCGGTATTACTAATAAATTGAATGAGCTAATTACATAGATATTATTTTGCCATAAGTAATTGCTTTTATAGTTTCTGAGGGCTTAATTTGACTAGCCCTGTATAACATGAAAGCAAAAATTATCCCTTTGGTATTCGGGTTTCTTGTTCTGATGTGAGATGGCCTCACGAAAAAAAAAATTAAATTCAAGACAAGCCTTCGAAATTATTTACGATTTTCGGACTTTTTCTTGTCAAATTCGAAATACCTAGTCTCGTATATTAGCTGATAAGCATCATTCCCAGATTATTAAATCGGAGTTAGGTACATTTCCAGAGCTGTCTAGTTTCGTTGGTAGGTAGTTGTCTATCCAAAACACATAAAGAAGTTTGTCAGATTCATTTTTGTTCAAGGAGATAAGCAAGAATGGAATGTCAAGCGCTTACAACATAATTTTAGGAAAATGCCAGTGAAGTGTTGAAGGAACAAAACGGCTGAAAAGTTAAGCTGAATCGAGTTAAAAATATTAGTATAAGAGGACAATTTCACTGATGATATAATGGCAAACTGTTCGGTTTTCATTAAAGTTGCACGTTTCCTTTTTCTAGGTTTTTTGTGATCTGACTAAACATTATTCGATTAAATATCGCTTTGCTTTGATCAAGGACATACGTCACAAACATATGAATGAACTCCCAATAAATTATTCTTTGGTTCTCCCAACCTAATCTTGCAACGGGTTTGGGAAGTTCTTGATATCCGTTATTTTTCTGATATAATGTTACCCTGTCAACCTTTGAATTTGACACACGGTATATAAACAGTATATAAACATCTATAATCCCAATAATGGACCAACATTACCGCCTTTTTACTACCTTACTCGATGGTTATGGACAGAGGTTCTCACGTCTCTCCAATCTACTCTTATCTTGTTATACTGAAGACTTACAACTCAATTCAAGCGACATAAAGTTCAGAACCAGGTTTTATAATCTTTCAACGCTTAAATTCTTTATGTTTCCATAGATGTCATAAACTACTTTCTTTCCGTGTATGTGATGTGTATTAGCTTGACAGCTAGCTCGTTGGCTCAGTTTACCCGATGAAAAATACTTCATGCTTAATCTGAAATATATTCAAATTTTGATGTTGCAAAAGTCGAAAATAGGTAGGTATATTCGTTTTCACACCATTATTTTTATTACGTTCTCTCTTGACAAGATTATAATCTAGGATATTATTGACTGGACAGGCTAATGAATCAGAAATGAGCATAACAGTATAGAGTATACAGAAAGATTTATGAATTTTGTGTCAAATCAGGAAGCAATTATTCATGTCGAATAAATAAAATCGAATGAAATCAAGGAATATTCACTCAATTATTGATTTTATGATTTAAATGTACATGATGCAATTCCAATCCTTCATCTTCTGATATCAGTCATGGAATTGATTTCTGCAGCCAACTTGATGAAATCATACTCGATACTTTATTACTGCTAACTGGTGCTTCTCAAACTTTTTCAGTATATGTTATGGAAACATAAAGCAATTCAAAATCAACATTTTCAATGATAAATAGGTTATTGAGACCGATATATTGGCACTTTTATATTGATAAGAACCTTAGTAATGATGAATATTTTCGTAATCATAAAATATCTTCCGAAAGGGTTTCTGTTGTGTGAAATAAATGATGCTGATTTTGATATAACACATATTTGAATCATCAGTTTTTCATTATTTGCATCATCTGCATGCATATTTCAAGCTTTCATATTGTTTCTGGAAAGAATTTGTTCGATTTTCTATGATATGAAATATATCAGTAAGTTACAAAATTATAATCTTGTAACCGCCATATTGCCATGCACCCTCAGTTGTTTTCAGCAACATCAGTGAAAATGCCTTATGTAATTATCTATTCTATATATTTATTACCTATATTCTTCATAAGCGACTCAACATGATAACAATGAAACGAAGTCGATCATCATTATGTATTTAACGGAATTACCATGATATACCTACATATGTTTTGAGAAGAAAAAATATACATTGCCAAGCTTATAGAGTGGAAAGTTTGTAATTTCTCACTACAGCTCACAGTGAATTATCACTGTCCCGTGTCCAGTGTATTTCCGTCGAGAAATTCCCACAAAATCTGAGAAACGGATATTTCAATGCATATTGCACGGCTTAATATACCTTTATTATTTGTTCCAATTATGCGGTATGCGGCCACAGTAAGTTTATTGTAGATTCAGTGACGCTAGCAGTGGAAAACTCAATGTTTTTATTGAAAAATTTTGATGCAACCTAACCTCAAAATTGTATCAATGAAATAATGATAAAATACTGAAAGGAATCTAAAATGGATCATGTTTTCTCACAAATTACAAATTCTTGAAACAATATTTCTTACAGAGGTGAAGGTTTTTCGATAACGGTTTCGAATGAAAATTAAAACAATCTTTCAAATATACTGCCTCTTGATTGATATAGGTACTACTGGCTGAAAATAAAGTGTCGTTTAGACACTTTCAGGCACAAGCCTACATGAAGATTGAAGACTGACAGTTTGGAGAAGTTCAGATTCTTTTGAAACAAATTCTAACCTGGATACAGATCAAGGAAAGCAACCAAATTTTCAAAAAACACTTCTGACAGTTGTGTGACATAGATAGGCGCGTTTAAAAATGTGGTGTATTTGTTAGTTGGACTTCGTTCAGTTTTTGGTCGGATTTGTAACTCCAGTCGCGCTTGGGTTATAGTTCTGTCTGGAAGACTAAAGGTATATTTTTCAGTCTGATACCCAAAGTCGCGTTGACGCCATGTTTAGACGTAATTATTTTAATAAACATGGTCGACCATTGAAATTTGGGACATTAACAAACAAACTAACTTTAACAAAGGATAATAGTTTTCCAGAAACGATTATTATATTATTATATCTCGTATAGTTCGCGTTTGGAAAAATATTAACTCAGAATATTATGTATATCGGATTTTTTTTGTTTTTTCATATTAAAGTTTTTTCAAATTCACAACGAATCGAAAGCGCGCGTGTTGTTTTTGCGTAAAACAATAGTATATTTGACAGTAAACTGAAATGCATTGCTGATTTTTGTTTGAAAATTAATTTTCCGGCAATATAAATAAAGTACCTATCATGAGCACAAGTGTGAAACATTGATAGATTGAAGTTTTATTCCGAGTGTCCATTTTGGTCATCAGTAAATGATTTGGTTGAAATATTCACTATTTTGATCAAATTGCTGCTTGGGTTGTGTTCGAAAAGAAAATCTGTAAATTCAGAATAATCTTGTTTTCCATAGAATAATCTTAAAATTCGGCTCCTTCAGTATATTGGTACAATCAACCATTTGCCAGAAAATCGTTATCAATAAAAGGGGTGTATTTTCACAATATCATAATAACAAAACTCAGTGGGCTGAGATATCCAAATTGTTAGCGGTCAATTTCTAATGGGTTCATCATTTGTTATTTCGACCTATAGAAATGTGCATATTCACGTTAAAAATACCACATCCACATCGAATTTCGAATCACCCTGTATAGACCTTCCTCTCGTGCTGACAAGAATAAAAAAGGTACTGTATGATTTCCACCACACATACAATCGTTCAATAGATGTCTTCTATTGAATTTAAAATAACATTCTTCGGTTTTATTGTCTGTTGTCTGGGCACATTAACAGCATATCTATTCTTTTGTTTTCTCCTACTCATAACGGCTGATAGCTGATTGTAATTTCTACGAGCAAGCCCGATTTTTTCGCGCCCACATAATGAGATACGCCTACCACCTGTGAACTGTGACCTGATCTCGAAAAAAAAAAAAAGCCAAGACCCGGGGGGTCGGCCTAGCCCCCGTTTGTGGGGCTGCGGAGGAAGGCATCCAGTGGGGTACCGAGGGCTGGGCGGAAGGATTTTTGCTCTGATCATTGGGAACTATGGATTCGTTGATGAAAAAATATTCGTACATTTACAGAATGAGCCAGAGATATATCCGTGAATAAAGATTCAATCGGCTGTGTGCATGTGCCAACGTAGTTACAAAAATAGTAATTTACGTAACAAGTCCGGAAAATACTGTTTTTTTGGATGAGTGGACAAAATTCTAGGACGAGCGTAGCGAGTCCTGGAAGTCTGCGAGTCCAAAAAAACTGTTTTCGGGCGTGTTGCGTACACAATTTTTTCGGCAACCGTGTAGAATAACAAATCAAAGAAACACATTTCATTATTAGAACAAAATTTCGAACATTTCAATTCTTATTTATATTAATATTTATATTAAAATTAGAACTATTGTTAATATTGAATGGATCCAATTTGTTTGAAATGCTTGGTATATTTAAGTGCCTTTTGTTGAAGTCAGAACAAGAAGGTAAAGTTTCTGTTTCACATTGATTGTTTTCATCTGATAATTTTTGAATGTTAGCTAATTTTATGTCAGATAGCTGTCAGTCGTTATTTTGCTGCTATGGTAATGATCAACTGCATTTATCAAAACCATACTACCAAGATTTTCATATTTACAATGACAACAACGATGTGATTCTTCCCGGCATAGTCCGGGAAGTACGTACTTCCCGGACTAGGCCGGAAAAATGCCACTTTCTCAAAAAAAAATCGTCTGGAAAGTACGTACTTTCCGGACGGTTGCCAAAAAAAAAAAGATTTGTAGTATTACATTGAGATAAACAACGTACTAGTACCATATATTGTGAATAGAATGATATTCATCCATTCGTTTTCAGATGATGATGATAGATAATATTTATTTTAGCCAAAAATTGCAAGTACAAAACAGATTAAACAATTTATAATTTCGAGAAAGTAGCTCTGGATATACTAATAATATAACTGCATGAATACAAATGTTGAGTATGTTTTAAAACACTTTTACACTTGCATCTTTAACTTGGATTGGCTGACAGGTTAGGTACCTATTATAATTAAACCTTCATAAACTTTCTTCAAAATAAAGAGAAATTTTTGCGATACAGCTGTATAAAATTTATTTTCATTAATATATCAGCTCTTTTGAATAAGAACTTTGACAAATACCGATTCCTTTATGATTTTAGTAACTATTCAAAATGTAAGCCTTTGCAACATATCCTTAAAGCTCGTATATTTATATGAGTTCACATAATTTTTGAAGCGACAAATGTATGTCCAAAAAATCGGGTAGGTACATGCCAATTTTCAAATGATTCGTTCTGATTATTGTGACAATTTCAAATAATCGTGTTTTTGAGCAATTTACAATATTAGAAGGGGTTGCATTTTAGGACACATGTTTAGATGAAAAAAGTCTTATTCTGATCCCAAAAATACGTCCTTGAAATATCTACATCGAATTTTGAATCGCCCTGTGTGATATTCGTGTTATTGGAAGATAAAATACTTTTCTTGAAAGTTTTGAGTTCATAGTTGATGTTCTCAAAACCGCACTCGTTAATGAGTTCTAGGATTTCGCCCTTCGATAAGAAAAATAATGTTGATAAAGAGATGTTCTGCAGATCTTGAGCTCGACAATAAGAGGGTAGTCAATCTGTACTCGTCTGTCTGCTCGGAATCAATCGTGGTGGAATTATATAGGTACGTGATTTCTGATGAGTATATCGGCTATGAAAATATCTATAGAAAATGGAGAGATCGTCTACTTTTCTGCGATGTATAGAGAGGTCAATAAATCTGTAATTGCAACGAAAATGAACTCATATTCTCTTGTATGATTGAAAATGGTGAATGAGAATTATCTAAGGCACCTCCCCATGTAGCAGAAATAGCAAAAGTTGTAAATTTGAACTTCCCATCAGATAAATCGAGGGAATGTATGAGTTGTGATATGATAGACATGGTGCCTTGAAATGCTTGAATGTTGTATTGTCAGTATCCTAAACTTGTCGCGTTTCTCAAAAAAATATCAGTCCGTTGAATATAACGCAAAAATAATATTTATTGAAAAAGTTAAACTTCAATCACTTATTATACTTCATACTTAATGATAGTTTTAGAAGCACCAGTGGTAGTGAAAATTATCGATTTTTCTTATCTAGAAACGGAGTTTGTAAAATAAATCTTCTGAGTATTACTTTGACTTGGAGAAGTGAAATTCACAAACTATAAAATAAGCGGGTGAAAATACAATTATAATTAGGTGGGAAATTGAAAGAAGGTAGGAAGATTCCGGGAAATTGTTAGAAAGGAAACAGACAAGATGTAAAGAAGAAAACTGTTGGTTAGAGTGGAACACATACAGGGTCGTATCGAGCGATACGTCGACAGGTTTGAATTTAAAAAAGACTGCAATTGAATATATTCCATCTGTCTATTCCACACTGATGTATATATTTCACCACAAATAATATTCATTTCCTGTCATCTAGCCTCCATTAAAATTGTTTATTTCCATCACGTATTCGGTGAATTCAAATATGGAATATATTGAAGTGAACGTGACACCGTGTCACAGGAAGTTGAGAATGAATTAATGATCTGCTGGAACATTTAAATTGATCGGTACAAGCAGGCTCCTGATTTCGTTTCCGATATTGCCGGATTAATGGAGTTGAAGAATCTGAAGTTTTCCAAACATGATGTGGGAGGCTTGACAAATTGTTCATTTTTGGCAATCGTGATAATAAAATAGAAAGTGGGTCTCGTACTTATGATAAATTATTCCCGAACATACAGTATTGTATATCATAAAAGTATTCATTTTTTGAATGATTTATTGTTTTCACTCCGGATTAATAACGTTTATGATATTTCTTGATTTATTTATATTCAAAGTCAAGAAGTATTGCCGATATCAAAATATCCTCCTTTATTGGACAATCCAGATAGTTCTCGATTGTACGTGAAAGATGTAGAACAGAAAATGATGGAATATCCTGGCAACCATGGTAACGATCAGATGGAAAGAAATGACAGAAGAATGACATTTCCAGAAAGTCGTAGAACAACTCAAACACGATATATATATACAGGGCCAGATAATGGCAGAAGTCAGTTGAATACGAAGTCGGAATACGTGAACATAGTTCATAACCTCCAAAATAAATAGTTGTTAAAAATTAGTCTGTGATAAGTGTTAGTGTTTGTTCAAATAAATTAGTTATCAGTTAAAACTCGGTCGTCATTCACTTCTACACACGAAGATCGTAACAATATTGAGCTTATATTTTTCAACAATTCCTCTCCTCACTACTTGAAAATATAATTTTTCCCTGAAGTAATAGATTTTTCGGTATCACACTACACACATTATTTTATAGGAAATTATAAAAAAAATTGTACACGCTTTATACAAACTTGACCTTTATAAGTATAATGGAACATTTGATGTTAATTTTCACCCACCTCTAGATGATTTGAAATTTGGCAAGTGTTTATAACTGATGCATTATGAAATTTTGATACAGTCCGAATATTTTGCACATGAATTGAGAACTGATGACAGCAAATGTGTTGACATTTTCTGGTATTGTGGTCAATATGTGCCATCGTTCTTATAGTGAGGGAGGAACTGAACTAAAAACAAGGTTTTTTTCGAAGAACTTTGATCTTTTGTTGGCGTCATATTCTTATTTTGATACGTATACCTATTGTTTGTTTGCATATAGGTATTTCTGACATATTCTGACATATTCTGTTTTGGTCCTAGACTCATTAGTCACTTTTGCGGCAAATTCTGTGCCAGAAAGTTATGATTCGTGACCTCAATGCAAAGAAGAATTAAATGTTTATATACGTTCTGAACAAATCTCATATGATTCTTAACAACAGAGTATATAGAAGGTACAAGAATTTTAATGAGAGATGGTTGGATTGTTCTTAAACGGTCGGATATACATAGAAAATAATATCAACTCAATTAACGTGACAGGGAAATCAAAAACATCACCTCCTAGTGATGGAACAGACACTTTCCAAATCACTGTGGGATACTCATTACCAGAAATGATTCGACAGAATAGGAACAGGTAGCAGAGGTCACGGTTCTTTTACCATGGCCGGCAATCGTCTTGTATTGATGGGCCATTGACCGAAAAATATGCAGCGAGAAGGCTAAACCATAAAATTCAATATTATCGACTTCACACCTTCGAGTGATATTCGGACATGTCTTTGTCAGTTTTCTCCTATCAAAAGCGTAACGAAAATTCACCACGTTTAAAAGCTGACAGCAATTTGGAAATTCAATTTAAATCATACATTTTCACTGTCATTATTGAACAACAACTACTAAGATTTTGTTGCATTTTTAATATCGATATTTCAATTAATGATTTATGGAATTCATCATCAGTTACTTTTGGGAAACACTGTTTTCAAAACTTACCTGAAATAACCTGAAAAACATTAATTGCACAAAAGTTTCAAGATAAAAGTGACAATAATTATAGACATTTGAAAAGAGTAATCGTTTTCGAAAAAAAATTATATATCGCCATAGAATTTTGTGTTTCCTATTACAGTTCAGAAGTCTCATTGACCATTAAATGGTGAAGTAACTGCTCAAAAATATTTTCAATATTTGACTGAAGAATCAAATCGAAGTCGGTCGACCACACAATATAATGAAAAATTCAAATAATTTTTGTAACTAGTTTCGGCTTAGCAGCCATCATCAGACGATAGTAATAAGTCCAATATTCAGAGACAATTTTGAGAAACCATATTAGCGCCTTAATCCTTATCATAATGAATTTTGACGCTGATATGGTTTCTCAAAATTGTCTCCGTTATCTGAAACTTTTGAAATGAATTTTTGACGAAATACGCCTATAGTAAACGAACTAATAAAATATATACCTTTTGAAGTTGAGCTTCATTCGAATAATTTTTGCTCGACACTTTTTGACGTATCTATTAAAATGAAGTGGTGGGGGGTGGTTCAATGTTTTTTCAAATAAACAGCTGTAACTCCTGAACGACTGAACGGATTTCAACAAACTTGGTGTCATTGGTCTATCAAATTCATCTTATTTGTAATGTGTCTGATTTTAAGTGATGCCACTAGAGCGCGTTTTTTGACATAATTTTAAAAAAATTGCAATATTGTCTGAAAAATCAAATGCAATTATATGACTTTTAGTGAGAAAAGTATCTCGATATAAACATTTTTCACCGCAAGTCTCTTAGACGAATAGTTTCCGAGATACTGCACTTTGCATTCTTATCTGGCCACCCTGTACATTGCACCCTTTCGCCATGGTTCTATGCAAACTAGACAAAAGCATTTCTCCTCTTAGTCCTCTTCATCGCCGAAAGAAGAAACACGTTACAAACGTCCCCAATTGATGTGTTACAATCATCACCGACATATTTATACAAATTATCAATTTGAAGAAGTCTTGAAGGATATACCAACAAAAAGCACTGTACTAATTATATTACAATTGGAGAGCACGACGATGCTGAAATAAAATTTGGACCTTTGTGTGGTGAAAATAAATAAACTTCCAAAAATTGTTCGGCACACTCACAGCAACTTTTTCCCGAATTTTCCCGAAAAACAATAACGAGAAACGAGGAAATTCACATCATTACCTGCTTGTCTGAGTAGCAGCGAGGACATAAAAGAGAGAAACAACACTAAAAGGCGGGTTCATGCAACACTCATTATAATTACATTTTAATTATATTATAATTACATTTACACTGAGAAAAGTTCAATATTATAGTTCCCATTACGGTGTTCATGCAAGCACATTATCAAATTATAATTACACTAACGCATCAACAAGTTGGCCAACATTCAACTATAAATTATCATTACATTATATTTACAGTGAAAACATGCGCAGAAGGATGAGAATTGTCATTAACGGGTTCATTTTGTATTCTGGTAGCTTTCAACGCTCAAAACAAGTGTGACCTGTGATTATTTATGGTACATTTTTCTAAAAATATAATATTCAAGATATTTCACCAGTTTCTCATATTGGCCTGACACAATAACGACGGAATCGTATTCTTTTCTTTTTTGATATGAAATTAAGAAATATCATAAAGATAAACAAACAATTCAAAACACAGATGATCCAAAATGGCTCATTCATTTTTCAGTTAAAATGCGCATGTGCAAATCCATAATGTAAATCCTTGCATGAACACTTTCAATTTGACAGTGAAAATGTAAATGAAATGTAATTATAGTATAATGAAAATGTAATTATAATGAATGTTGCATGAATCCGCCTTGCGCATAAATTCATCGTTGCCAGCGATTCTCTTTGGTTACGGCTTCAGATAGGCTATCCTTATTATCAATATTCGTAGTTAATAGATATATGAGTATTTCATACTATTTCTGAGGCTAGAACCCCCAAAGTTCCCATCCGGAGCAGCCCCTGGCGCCCATCTACAAACCAAAGCATGTACGCCCGGCAAAAAAGAAACAATCGACTTCGACTAGCGAGCGAGCGGGCGCGGGGGCACCTCACAGCGGCAGTCACGGTCAGCCGACACACGACCGGACGGACGGACGGCCAGCCACGTCTCTCTCTCCGCGCGTCCGTCCGGCCACGGCCTTAAGAAACAGAAGAAGATCATAGTGCACGGTTCCGGTGCCAGCCGAGCGCGCCTTCTCGCCTGCTTCCGGTCGCGTGACGCGTGCCCGGCAATAATGGAAAACAATGTAATTAGCAGGCGGTTATTAGTGGGTCGGGGGTTACTTGGGGACTGTTGAGCATATACGTACTAAATAGATTCACTCTCTTGGCGGTATATTCATATCTGAATTGATTCACATTGTAGTCTTATTTGCACAGAGAACGGACCTCAACTGAGGAGGGATGCATCAGTATGGTAAACTGATGGATCTAAGATGGATGTAAGGGGTGGAGTGGGAGTTACAGGGCCAAATTTCAGGCTCGTAAAATCCCTTGGTAACGCCCCAACCATCTTTCAAGCAGAAGTACATACGATAGAGATATGTGCCCAGGAGTGCCTCTAAAGGGACACTCGAAGGGCAAAAATATATGTTCTATCTGATAGCCAAGCAGCACGGAAAGCTCTGAATAAGTCTGAATACACTTGTGAGTCTAAGCTGACTTGGGAGTGTAAACAATCCCTGAGACAACTGGCAGCGAACAACCAGATCACTTTGATGTGAAGAAGCAGACTGCCTTGCCAAAGGAGGGGCAAATACACAATTTCTCGGCCCAGAACCCTTCTGTGGACTTTCCAAGGCCCACTTGAGAGAAGAGTCCCGACGCTGGGAAGCGGATGAAATGAAATCTCACTGGAATAAAGTGCCAGGACAAAGACAAGCGAAAAGGCTAGTGAGCCTCTCGCCAAGGAAAGCTAAACAGCTTCTCGAATTGGACAAAAAATACTTGAAACTGGTAACGGGACTTCTCACTGGACACTGCCCTTTGAGGTATCACCTCAAAAAGATGGGTAAAACAGAGAGTGATAGTTGCCGCTACTGCGAGAACTTCCCTAAAACTGCATGACATCTGCTCACCTGCCCAGCACTCTTCTACAAGAGGCTCAAGTTCCTGGAAGGGGCCTTTTCAGAGCCCTCCGACATCAGGAACCTAGCTCCCAGGAAACTGATAAACTTCGCAAGAAGCCTCGGAATCCCGGGCCTCGAATAGATTAAGGGTTATGCACAAAAGATCTAATAGGTCGAGGTGTTTGAGAGACTGCACGGCCTTAACAACCCCTCATACAATCTACAAATCTACAATCTATGGGGATTCAATAACTTTGAGATGAAACCACGCTTTCTAAAAGTGAATTTTGGCATTGAGACATCAAATATTGGGTGCCTTCAATCTTCATCATTAGTGCGTTATTCGATGTCCAGATGCAATTCAAATCTTAATTAGAGTGTTTCATCACATGACCACATTGAGATAGATCAATCAAAGAGCTTTGTTCCATCGCAATACTCATACTTTGATATGATGAAATTTTGTTAGTGGCATAATATGTTCTCGAAGAATTTGCCATCCTACAGACGAATTAAATATATATGGTGTCTCAACTGACTTAGCCAATCAATTACTGCTCTTTAAAATAGTGTTTCTTCCATTATCTTATCACAACCATAATTCGGTACTTTTTATGGAAATAGCTATTTTTATTACTAGGGAGGAAAGTGCCACTTTTCCTCCCGCAGGATGTAGTTTACTGCACGACGCGAAGCGGAGGGCAGTAAACATCCAAGGGAGGAAAAGGCACTTTACTCTAATATTTTTTTTCAGATTTTCATATTTCACGTTTTATTTCGAATGCACGTTGGAAATATTCAATTCCCCTCGATTTCTAAATCAATTACAGGAGTAAATTTTATAGTGAATAATGAATGACACAAAAAATTCCTGTGGTTGAAAAATCTCCATTTTTCACTTCCTATATTTCTGTAGTCGTATTGTCACTGGAAATTGAAAAATATACAAGGTGTTCCATTATCCTGTATGCTTCGTTTATTCTTTCGTATTATACCTCTGAATTTAAATACTTATGTATACTAACTGGAGGTAATCGGTTTGAACATTTGCTATAGCAGTTGAAATACTCACTATTTACAAAGTTCCATATAATTTCCCAATAATTCTTGCTTTCTTAGTTCTTTTTTCGATTATCTTCGGAAGTAAACTAATTTTTGGGAATTCTCAACATCTATTTTTTGAACCCTCAATTGCGCAACATTTTTCCTATACTTGATTATTCTGAAACAATTCTTAGATGTTCAAGGTTTTTGCTCAACTGCTCAACTTCCGATACTGCATGGGAAGATAGGATTGTTGAAGATTTTGAAATTTTCTCTGGGACACCCTATACGAGTAGTACCTATACTTTATCGGCATAGCTGGAAATATATTCTTCTAGATTCCGCGCTCTATATAGAGACGGCACCAACAAAGCAATGTGAAAAATGCGTACCTATACCCGCATATCCGACAGACATAAAGACAAACATCGCCGAAGACTAGTACATCGGTAGTACCAGTACCAGACCAGCGTTGCTACTGCTTGCAAAGCTCCCAGATGCGGCGTACTTCATAACTAAGAATAATTGCCCGATTACCATATTGCGGGTAGCCGGCAAATTCTCATAAGCTTTGGCTAACCAAAGAAACACTGAACAAATAATACTATCGGTAGTATCGGTAGCCCCAATACAACAACATACATATTGTTCAGAAGCGGTGAAAGATTCTGACCGACACATGAGCGTCGCAAGAAAAAATTCTAGGAAGAGGCGGATGAAATGAAATGAGAAAAAAAAATATAACTGAATCAAAGAAATATCGTACTACTATCGAAAACCAAGCACGTGTTCCACCAACACCACTCGTAGAATGAAAGTAATTATTGTATTTTATTTCTGTGTATTGAAATACAGGCGTCCTCTTTTATATATATTTGACCCCTACCTATATAGCTTCAACTATCTACGAGGTGGAAAAAAAAACATTGAAGGGTTTCATGGCTACTATCTCAGACCAATAAAATACATAGACTGGCCCTTCCTATCACTAATGCATTACATTGTTTGAAACCAAGATCTCTTTTGGTATCAGGGACAGAGGAGGAGAGCGGGTGGTAATGTTGACCCTTCTTGTTAATATTTATGCGAAATGAAGTTCATAGAGGCAAATATTCAGACGGATGAAACCACAGAAATATAAGACAAATCGATTCTTTGACACATATTATATCCACTATTTTTCATTTGTATTATATTCTACATAAAGGAAATCTGTAAAATACAATTTCGATCAACTGAAGAGATAGAAAAAATATCCATGCATTATTTCACATTTTTCCATTCTCGAACGTACGACTATGGCACTCACTTATGAAATTACACTATTGACACTTTAATCCCAGAAACCTGCTTTTTACCATGAATATAACATTTTATTACCACTTCAAGTGAAGAGCAATATATTTAATACTCGATTAAGTGAATTAATTGATCAAAAAAGCCCAAATCAACGCTTTGAGAACGAAACTCGTTCGAAACACGAAAACGGCGAGTTGGTCCGACGACGCCCGAACGATAGATTCTTATCGTGGAAACAAGAAGGTTTGACAGTCGTGTTGGCATCATGAAAAGGATGGAAAATACCAGTCTATGATTTTTATTCGTCTGAGGCTACTATATTTTGGCACATCTATAACAAACAAAAGCTAATCGCAAAATTGAAAAAATGACTACATATACTTTTTGTCACACCAAAATATGTATTCAGTTTCTGAAACAACTCCTACATTCTAATAATGACCAAAAATACAGCAAGTACTCCGTATTTAATCTGCGGTATTGTATTACTGTTATTTCTATACATATAATTTCCCCAAATTTTTACTAAAAAAAGAGATCCGATTGACAGAATCTCGCTTGCGTAAAACTTATTTTCACTTCATTTTGCTTCTAAATATGAGAGTTGGTTATCTTTCGAATATTTAATGAATATATTCTCAACAATATATCGTTTATGAACATTTTCTAATACCCTATTGTTCGTAAGAAACATAAACAGCGCCTTCGTAGATTCCAGCCTTCCCCCTCAGAACCTTTGTCAGAACGTTCAATTTTCACAGCCGATAAATCGAGGATTTTTCCGCGTCCGTCCGACCGGCGAGATAGCCGCCACCGGCCGGCCGGCCGGCCGAACGAACAATACAATAGCCCGATTTCTGTGGTTCGCCGCCGCCGCAATCTCCGCGCATCTGCGCCGATAAATCAAGAGCAAGTAGGCGGTGCCTTTGCCGCGCGGTGGTTCCGCCACGGTCACCTGTCCCCCCACACAAGGCCTGCTGGATTTTCCCCCCGCGCGGACGATCGCGCGGATATTCCGCAGTCGGCGCAGTCAGAAGTGTCAGCCTCTGTATTAATGACTGCTTTGGACCTGCGTCAAGGTTTTCAAAATATACTTCTATACATTTCGCCTGCAATCAACTGAACAACAACAGTAGACTGGGGTTGGAAATTGATAGATGATACTCTGGAACCGATTAAAACTTTACTCCCACCTGCTCCACAAAAACTCCTCAACACTATTATTTGCAATTGCAAAATAGTTCGTAGTGCCTAATGTGGCTGTAAAAAAGTCTGGTTGATGCTGTGTTCTCCAGCGTGTACCAACCGTCAAAGTCAGTCTTGTTCAAATGTCCAGTTGATAGAAGAAGTAAGAGGAATAGGAGGAAGAAGAAATCGAAGAAGACATGACTGTTGAAGTAGACTTTCAAGAGTATGAATCTGATTAAAATATCTAAAAAAATCAAAACAATAGTTAACCCAATGATCAATAGCAATATCAATATTCAATTTCAATAATAAGGTAATATCTAGAACTTGACGGGTATTGTTCCTTAAGTTATCCTAAAATTGTCATGACAGTTAGTGGAATATGCCTACAAGGGAAACCACGGTAAAGAAAACGCGCCGAGTTCACTACCTCACAGGGGGGCGTGGAAATGTGTGTATATCATGTATAATGTGACTCTTAGAATCGCGATATCTCACGAATGGTAACTCTTAGAAAAAAATTATAGAAACCATTTTTGTAGAGAATTTTAAGATCTACAACTTTCGTTCGATAAAACTCACCGTTTTCAAAAAAAAAATCCAAAAAACCCCAAATTTTGATCTTTGACCCCGAATAACTTAAGCTTAGTCGAGCTCTTAGCCACTTCCAAGTTCTGTGACACTTGGGAGATTCGTTTCTGGAGTGTTTCTTTCTTCTGCCGCATGATGTCGCCACTTCCAATTGTCTGTTGGAACGCGGCTCTGTGCGGTCAAATAGACGCGACGAAGATGCATTGGGACAGGCAACGCTTCGAGTGGAGATCTTACGGTCTCTACTCGGATAACTACCCTGCACTGTCTACCAGACATTCATTTCAAACTATGTTTGATATTCTAATTGGATAGACTAATTTCTCTTTCTACCCTGCACTGATGAGGGCCAATAAGCCCGAAACCGGTCTGTAGGTTGTTAGGCGTGCCTGTCTCGATGTGAATTTGTCACGTCTTAGGAAGAAAGAAACATTTGCGATCTGCATTCACAGTGTGAATCGTTGCATGGACTACGAACAGATATAATTCAATGTTCTGCGTGGTATTTACCAGGAAAGTAGTTGTTTTCTGCTCGTAGTCTACCAGACATTCATTTCAAACTATGTTTGATATTTTGAATTGGATAGACTATTTTTCTCTTTCAAAAAACCGAATAACTTCTGTAGCACACATAGGATCGAAGGGGATTTCTGAAACTTTATTCGTAATGGTCGACAATTAAGACAAATTTCCTGCTTTTATCTCCGCACAAAAATTGCATGGTTATTTGCATTAATATTATGCCTAAGATTACCGACCAAGATTTAGCTTTCCACCAATATTTGGCTTTCCGGGAATTTTTGTTATTGGACCACTATTTTGATGTATAAATTGACCGGATTACCTACCTCCATTCCAATTCGATTTTACTACATTTCACTGATTATTTCATTCATACTAACATACACGTTTTTGATTGGTTGAAATGATTGTGTTGATTATTTCATTCATGCTAAAATACACGTTTTTGATTGCTTGAAATGATCGTGTTGATAAGCAATAACACCATGTTTTCGATTTTGTATTTCGGCTCCTGATTGGCTATTGGATACCTACATGCTGTGTTTTCGTTTCTGTATTTCGCTTTCTGATTCGTAGGCAGTATGGCAGTTTAATTAAACAACGACTTACTAGTTGCAATCTGTCATAGTATTTTTCGATTTCCTGGTAAATAAATGAATGCCACTACACCAAATTTCCGTCTGAACCATGATAAACACACACTATTTATATGTATCCACTTCATTTTCCACAAAATATGGATAATTTCAGCAAGAATCAATCCGAATTAATCTAATGTAACCTAACCACACAAATCGTGCCAACAATCATTGTCAATCAAAATGAATTTAGCTCAGTAGTACCTAGTGCATAGGTAATCTTGCCTACATCATACAATGGCATAAATGTATTGTTGGTTGCATAACGAATCTTCTTTTGTCGAACTACAATGCATAATCAAAATAACTAATTCCATAAACTGTACGTTTAAACTAGGAAATCATCAAAATGGCTTTGATTTTATTCATGAAATAATCTGAACAAATACAACTTGTGTTATTGATGATTATCAAAAATTCCTTCTCTTTTTCGAAACAAATCATGTTGCTTTGGGAAACCAAGCAACATAATTTGTTTCTCAAAATCGAAGGAATTTGTGTTTCGGTAACACACTTGTTGTATTACATGCCATAAGCAATAGCCCCTTTCGTTTGTATGCAAAGTGTGGCACACTCCTACACCTCGTGTATTTTGCACCGCTTTTGAGCATTCGTTTCGTGAGGTGTAGAATGAATAACATTAGGTTAACTGCACTGAAAATCAGCTGGTGTAGATTACATGACACCAAAAAGCAGACAAGAACCTAATAACACCACGTTTTCGATTTTGTATTTCGGCTCCTGATTGGCTATTGGATACCTACATGCTGTGTTTATGTTTCTGTATTTCGCTTTCTGATTCGTAGGCAGTAGGGTAGTTTGATTAAACAACGACTCACTAGTTGCAATCTGTCATAGTATTTTCCGATTCCCTGGTAAATAAATGAATGCTACTACACCAAATTTTCGTCTGAACCATGATAAACACACACTATTAATATGTATCCACTTCATTTTCCACAAATTATGGATAATTTCAGCAAGAACTAATCTAATGTTAACCACACAAATTGTGACAACAATCAAAATGAATTTAGCTCAGTAGTACCTAGTGCATAGGTAATCTTGCCTACATCATACAATGGCATAAATGTATTGTTGGTTGCATCACGAATCTTCTTGTGTCGAACTACAATCCATTATCAAAATAACTAATTCCATAAACTGTACGTTTGATATCGATTCAAACAATAAATAGGAAATCATCAGAATGGCTTGATTCTTTTTCGAAACAAATCAAAGGAATTTGTGTTTCCATAATCATGAATACACTTGTTGTATTACATGCGACAATCTGTTTGCAATGAACCAAAAGATATTTTTATTAGAGAAAAATTTAGTATATGGGGAGTTCATTATCAACTGGCTAGTAATTGCTAAATTTTTTCATTTCATTATTTCGCATCAAATTATTTACCTATTTCATTTCTTCTTCATTGAATGAACAGCGGAATGTTCACGTCCACTAGATAACTTCCTGAAACCAGGAGAAGTAGTCTTGGTCTAACAGTTGGGTCGAGAGATCCCATTGAGATATGAACACCGAGTGCGCAAACAAATGAGTGCTTAGGAGAGCTGTTGAAATTATTCCAATAAGATAAATAATACCTAACGGAAACCGTATCGAGAAAAGACTAAGTCACTCATTCATAACGAACGCGATATTCAACGTACAGTTAGGGCCGCTTGCTTCCAATAAATAATATATCTGCTCCACTGCATGGGATGCAATTAACGTGCCCGAGAATAATGAAAACTTTCCAATCAATTATATCGCTACCTCATATCGAGATAAACGGATCTGGAATATGAAAAATAGACGACCTTTGATCCCTCTAGATATCTCCCTGAGCTGTACAGGATGTTCAACGATGTTGTAGAGTTTGTTTATTCTTATGAATTCTCATAATATGAGATATTATTACCTTCTTCAGGGAACAAAGAAGTAGACATTCGGTAAGATTCTTCAGATCGCATTCGAAATCAAAGTTTCACCTTGCTACCTGCTGAAATGGAACAAAAACGTTATAAATTCATATTCTCGAGACATATTCGGCGTCCGATCACAAAAAAAAATTATCATGCTCTGGTTGAAAGCCACCAACGATACGGTATTGTTGGACAGGGTGAGATCCTTTTAGAATTCCCCTTATAGAATTCATTCAATCCCATTAGAATCATCCAAAGAAGATTTTCAAAACCGATTCATTTCAAAAACCCAATGATATGAGGTTATATTTAATACGTCTTGACTCTCGACTGACCATGCTAACTCCATCGATGCAAAGTGAAAAAGACCATCCCAGGTATTATCGTCACATGCATCAATTATTGTATTTTGTATATCCACTGTCCAGAGCAGTTGCATTGACTTATCGTATATCGGGATGATTCTGAAGTTGCATTTCCATAGCAGTTCAAAACAGGATATAATTCTGAAATTATTTTCTTGCATCATCTCTAAATTGTCTTGACAATATATAATCTGCATAATCTTTATCATCACATTTCCGCATGTTCACAGCCCAGTCTTTCAAAATTTGGGCTAAGTATTACAGTATTGGGAGTATTCTGCTATATACTCCATCATATTTTCTTGAATCATAGAATGGGGTGAATCACTTGTACAGCTCATCTATAACTAAGTTATCAATCTTCTCTCTAAGAAAAGTTTCCGAATCTACAATCACTTGATTTCATTACACAAAATAAAAATACTAAAACCCGCCGTGTGTTCAATTTTGATCAGGGAAAACCTGCAGCTAAGGGCAACCAAAGCAATTTTAATGAAATTTCCACGGATGCTTCTGAACACAAATATAACACCTACTCACCAATAAAAAAAATCCGCGGAAAGGTTTTATTTTCGGAAAGTCAGCGGAGGTATTTTTTCAGATGTAATAACGTTATTGAAATCACAATTACATTCAGAATGTTATGATGATATGATTCAAGTTTTATAAGACGCTATTTTTATTGAAATAAATTGATTTCGAATGATATCGATAAATAACAGAAACATCTTCGTTTGGTAACAATGATGACATAGAAATATAAAAAAACTGACGCTTATTTTAATTTTTGCGATACCATCTGGGATGGAAAATGCAATGTTGTTGTTTTTATTGGTCAATTTAAATCAAATCACGCACGGAATTAAAATCTATATCAAAAAAACATTAAATTTTTCACTGCTAGTATCATCAAATCCAAAATCGCTCAGAGGTAAGCTGATGTGCCTAACTCTTCTGACTTTCATTTGACAGTTCGATTGTACCAACCTCCGAATAATAAAAAATGCGTTTTCGATACGCATTTACGTTTCATAATGACTTCATTATACAACCAAAATAGAAAAAGAAATATGTTGGTAACTTATAACAAAACATAAACATTGAGTCACAAAATCAAATTTCACATTATGATTCATGACAAAATACTTCAAAAAGGGTGTTTTACAGTTTGAAATGTCATTTCGACAAATATATAATATCTATAGAAAGCAACGTTGAACCGCTATATAAATACTCATGAAATCAAACTCATACCTTGACCCAACGTTTCTTAAAAGTTTTAAGGATATAGAATAAATATCTGGAAAAATCTCTATAGGAAGTGAATTCCACAATTACAGTAGAAGAAAATCAAAAAGTATCGGAAGTTAATCCAAGGAAGTGAGAAAAGATTATAGATCAGGCAAAAAAATATAGATAATTTTGTAATAAAGCGAATATCTATAATTGTAAACAAACGAGAAACGATAAGATTTTCACGATAAATATATTTATATATTTTTTTTTCACAACATGTTTCGCTAACACTGTAGCTTCTTCAGGTATAAGTACACTAAACTAACTACTACGATAACAACCATATTTATACCTAATTACACAGTCGAAACAATATTTGTACCTGAAGGAATTAAAGAATGTTTATCCTCTATATTGAACAAAAATAAAATGAATATCTAATTAAGCTTTTTTTTTAGTTAGATATTCATTTTATTTTTGTTATTTACCGCAATATAGAGGATAAACATTCTTTAATCCCTTCAGGTACAAATATTGTTTTAACTGTGTAATTAGGTATAAATATGGTTGTTATCGTAGTAGTTAGTTCAGTGTACTCATACCTGATGAAGCTACAGTGTTAGCGAAACATGTTGTGAAAAAAAAAATATATTTATCGTGAAAATCTTATCGTTTTTCGTTTGTTCACAATAACTATGGATTTTCATCAAGAACAGCCAAGTCAATTGAAAAGAATATCTATTAAGTGGGTTAGTTCATTTTCATAGTTTGGCGGAAGAGCCAGATTAGTTGAAACGCTTGAATGTTAAATAATTCAGTCATTTTCATGTACCTACGATATTTTCCATACGAATAAAAGAATATTGATGTTTCAGACAATTTTTTCAAGCACAGAAATCAAAAATTACAGGAATTGTTTTACCACCAAAACATGAGTTTTCCACTTTTTGAAGTCTATCTGTCAATTTTCCGAACTGTTCGTGTTACAACATAATCTCAACAATTACCGAAATCTACCGCTTAATCTGTCTCTTCCAAAAAAATTCTTCAGCGCCCAACATTCGCCCCATACACATGCGGGCTCAAAGCGCATTTTCGCATCAACCACTCTGTATAAACGAGTGCCTACCTTCCTACAGCCTGGTATTTATGCGGTCATCTGCTGGATCCCATTAAACATTGTCATCAGCTTCTCGGTCACACATACACCATAATTCCGATAAAAAGCCCAGCAAAACTCGAACTGGTTTCCAACATAGATAACAGCTTACATGTCGGGGTCATTTCTCAACATATCGGCCGCAACAAAGAAGTCGGAGCTCGAATGGGATAGGATGGAAGCCGCGACCAGCGTTGGTTGCGTGGAAGTCAAAGGGTGGAAAAACCTGAAGATGAATGCTGAAAGGGGGACATGGACATGTCGAGTGAATGGCGTGTTTCATGGTTTTCGTGCTTTTGGCCGACAAGCGTCCATTGGTGGATACCTACAAGGCAGTAGGCACAGGCTGTTGAAATAATGTCGTGTATAATTATGTCCTTTCGGTTCCAATATACTGGGCATTGTCGATCTGAATGAACACCTAGTAGAAGGTATAATATTGGCAGAGACATCTTCTCATGATAACCCTGAACTATTTTGAATTTGAAGTGTCATACTGGGCATAACCTAACGTTTTTATTTACATTTTGAATAACCCGCTCCTTTTAGCACAGCGAAGCTTCTGTTTCAAGCACAGAACTATTCGATAGAAAGTCAGGAAATACAAAAAAAGCATCGTCAGTCAGTGTCAGTGATGTGACTGTGAAAAATGTACACAAAGTAGTGATGTGTTCAAGATTGAAAAACTAAAAATGCGAGGCAAGTGAAAGTATTGGCATATCGATCGTACGATAGTTAATAAAATTTTAGTAACTTACGTTGAGTTGTATATTTGCTATACGCATATTTCATAATACCAACTGAAGAAAGCACACAAAACTTAGTCCTTCTTTAATCTAACACACCAGACACAACTATATTTACTTATATTCAATAATTTTCTGCAGGGAAAACCTGCAGCAAAGGGAACTCGCACCGATTTCAATGAAATTTTCACAGAAGCTTCCCAACATGAATATGAAACCATACAAATGAAAATTTTTCCGCGGAAACACTTCAAACTATTTCTTTTTTGGAAAAGTTTAGAAAATTTTATCATTTTCAGTCCTATGAATGTGCTCGATATTTCAGTTACATTGTCAGTGGGGAATATGTAAGTTATACCAAAACATTAATATTGAGTCCCGAAATGGATTTTACAGGAAATTTCATGATGAAAAACTTCAAAAACTGTTATTTTCGCATTTTTATTCAAGCATAAATATGCAAAAATCTCAATTCGCAATGTCAATTGTCAAGTCACAAATGGAGAAAGCAACGTTGCCACGTTTAAAAAAAACTTATGCGCTCATTTCCTGATGAGTGCAACTCGTGTTTATGAGACTACTAACCTGAACGTACTAACCTATCAGTGACGGCCTAGATCACTATTTTCAGTAAATTTTTGAAGAAGGAAAATTTGTTAAAAAAAAGGATGCTGAACGGGAAATTTCAACGCATTGTATTTATTTGTTGAGACTACTTACCTGAACGTACTAACCTGTCAGTGACGGCCTAGATCACTATTTTCAGTAAAATTTAGAAGAAGGAAAATTTGTTGAGAAAAAAAAGTATGCTGAACGGAAAATTTCAACGCGTTGTATTTATTTATTGAGACTACTAACCTGAACGTACTAACCTATCAGTGACGGCCTAGATCACTATTTTCAGTAAATTTTTGAAGAAGGAAAAAAGAAATGTCTGCTGAGGGGGAAATTTGAAGGCGCAATCACGCTATATTTAATTAGACTTACCTGACCTCAACATACTAACCTATCAATTGAGGGCAGGTAACTATTTCCGTTGCTTTTTTAAAGAAGGAACATTATATTTAAAAATCGGAAAACATTTAAAAAATTGTAGAATCTGTGAATTTTTCAAAATTTGGCAGCGTTGTCCCCCATATGTCATGACGTGAGTACCGTGACATTTGACATTGCACATCATCTGATACTTTGGAATATGGAATATAATGAATAAAAATTCGCAAATAAATCATTTTGAAGCTTATACTGGTAATGTTTTTATTGAAATTGTTTTTTGAGACTCGATTTTAACGTTTTGGTTTAACTAACATATCCCCCACTGACAATGTAAGTACATAAATCAAGCACATTCATAGGACTGAAAAGTGATAAAATTTTCTAAACTTTTCCAAAAAAGAAATAGTTTGAAGTGTTTCCGCGGAAAAGTTTTCATTTGTATGGTTTTATATTCATGTTAGGAAGCTTCTGTGAAAATTTCATCGAAATCAGTGCGAGTTCCCTTTGCTGCAGGTTTACCGAGCTGTACTTTGTGACAGTGTCAAGATGACAGATCAAAGTCTCGTTTTTTTGAAAAACGATACATGCTTTGAAAACTATTAAATATTTTCGCTAAAAAGTATTGAAAATAAGTGAATGTAAGCGTGTGTGGTGTTTTAGTTGAAAGAAGGATGAATTTTGTGTTTTTAGTAGAAGAAATTCAAGATGTCAAATGGTGTATTAACGAAACTAGCGTTTTGACTTAAGATTCTTGTTCTGGAAGCCAAAATACGTGAGTACCTCCAAAAATTTTCCTTGGAATGCCTTATTATTGTTGCTAGAAACTGGTATTGGACCTATTTGAGTAAAAATATGTACAAAAGTAAAAATATGTCAGATCATGAAAGATATATGATACGTGCTGAAGTTAGAAAAAAAAAGAAGAACATGACTTCAACCTAAAATTGGGTCGCTGACGGAGAAAAAACTAAAACAAATGAGCATCGAACGACTTCTACAAAGTAGCGACCTCAACTTGGCAGACGTTTGGGACTTGAGTGAACAGACAATATTATAGTTCCAGCCTACTAGGTTTCCATCTAGAACGACAATTTACTGGGGGTTGTAGGTCAGAGGTGTGAACGCCAAAAATACATTTAATTCAACAGAAACATCCAATACATCAACTAGAAATAACAAATTAACTTTATCGTATCACAAGTTTACTTTAACCTACCTCAGTGTATTTTTTAATCTAAAATCACTGGGCGACAGAGACGAAACATTTTTAAGGTTCCATGAATAGGAAATTTTGAATCTATTCCATGATAAAACATAAACAAAATGAGACTCCCGATAGGAAAAATTTCTTACGGAAATTAATTCTTGTTTATTTGAATGGATAGAAAATAAAAAAAAAGATACTGCCGATGGAAAATATCGGTACATCCGTTCAGAAGTAATGACGATTTGAAAATTCCAAAAATGTTTTCATGTTTTCGTTTTTTTTTTGATTGGGAAATTCCATTAAGATACTTCGAGCTGAACTTAATATGTCTCTCCGAAAAAGGTTTGTGATTTTTTCAGTGTTGGTAATTCAGTAATGTTTAGAACTACATTTGTACATTCCAAATTGTGCAAACTAGTTCTCATTATTTTGTTATGCTCAATAACCGTATACAATCAAAATTTCGGATTTGGGAAATATTCGTTGCTCAACCATCCCAATGGCCGTAGTGAAATATCAAATTGTGGTTGAAACTGGACTTTCCTGTGTATTATCAACAACGATATAAATAACGTCACTTATTCTACTTCCCTAATGTCTACTTTTTTTAACCCTCAGGTGGATATAAGCGTTCCTCAAAAATTACCTTTCTCAATACAATAATGGGTTTTTTGTCCTCGAGTGTTTCCTAAAAGCATTATTCGATTCGGTCAACAGTTATCGTAATATCAACTGCAAATACTTGACGACTCTTAAAGCACTCCAAGACCGTTACAGATCGAGCAAATTACAGACCAACATACGAAGACGAAATGACTTAATAAATTCTTCGTTGAAAATGTATTCTCTTTAATCAATAAGTAGCGTTATGAGAATTTCATCGTCAATCATGCATTCTAGTCTAAGAACGAGTATAAGATGCTACCATACAGTGTGTACCAGCCAAATGGAATAAATTCGTTAATAAATAAACGGTGGCGTTTTAGGAAAAACGCTCGGACACGTCGATTTGTATCTTTAGTTGCGCTTTAAAAAAAAAAAAAATTTGTATACAGGGTGTGTCATGCCACAGTGGCCATTATCAACTTTCTTATTTTAAATGCAACACCCTGTATATTTTTCAATTTTTGGATCCCTCAGAAAATTCTAGACATATTTCATGTACAATGTCCTATACCTATCATCAACTGTATCGGGAATATTAAATGTTTTCGGATTTATTGCAAAAATTAACATGGAAAACAGAAAATTATTTGATTACAGAAATTCGCTGCAACACACTCAATACTTATTTCCCATTTAGGTTTTGATAATGAGAAAGTAAGCAAAAACCATTTTAGCGTTCCTTCTTACTGATATGAAATAAAAGAACTATAAAAAGTCTTGTTTACTTGCGTTGAAAATGCACGGCCTTAGCAGAGTGTTGTCTGTCTGCATGACAGTAGTGATTAGTGTCAGTGTTATAGTCGCTTCAATTTCGTTAACTCCATAATATCAGAAAAATGGTTTATTTAACAGAAATGCACAAAATAACAATTCTACAGATGATTGGTTATGGAGATAACATACGGACACAAAGTGAAGTTGCTCGGTTATTTCATGAAAAATTTCCAGATTCGCCGCCTATATCCCAAGGGACAATTAGTAAAATAGAAAAGCAGTTTCACGAGCTTGGTCATGTAAGAACGATAAAAAAAGCAGCTGCCAATACAATAAATGATGAAACCAAATTGGATATTATGCTTGAGTTTGAAGAAAACCCACATAATTCTAGTCGAAAAGCAGCCCCACTGTTCAATGTTGGCCATTCATCAATTTTTCGAACATTAAAAGAAAATAAAATGCATCCCTATAAACTGATACCAACTCAGGAGCTCCTGGAAGACGATTTTGATAGGCGACTGTATTTTTGTGAACAAATGATGGCAATGCTTGATAACAATGTGATGCAGTTAGAACATGTTCTTTTTTCTGATGAGTGCACGTTTACACTTCACGGTCATGCTAATCGTCAAAATTGCCGCTATTGGTCTGCACAAAATCCTCACTGGATGAGGGAAGAACATACACAATATCCCGAAAAGGTTAATGTTTGGGCAGGAATTGTTGGAGATCATATCATAGGTCCCTTTTTCATTGATGGCAATTTGAATGGAGATAATTATTTAGCACTGCTCCAAAATGATGTCGTGCCGACTTTGACAAACTTATATATTTGATCCAGCAAACCCACAAGTTCCTGCGAATATGATATGGTTTCAGCAAGATGGAGCACCGCCCCATTATCAAATAAATGTCCGGCAGTACCTTAACCAAATATTTCCAAATCGGTGGATAGGGAGGCGAGGATCGATGGAATGGCCAGCACGATCCCCTGATCTGACGTCATTAGACTTCTTCTTATGGGGATATGCCAAAAGTATTGTATACCAAACTAAACCCCTCGACTTAGCTGACTTAAGAAGACGAATAACGCATGCGATTAGATCGGTCACACCTGAGAGTAACGTTAGAAGAAATTTCTACACTAGATTAGGACTTTCGCGGCGAGCATTTTGAACATCTCCTACGTTGACATTAATGTTTTTCTTTGTTTTTACAATATCAAGAAATAAACGGTATTACTTTTTAGTTTTTTAGTGTATTGCAGCGAATTTCTGTAATCAAATAATTTTCTATTTTCCATGTTAATTGTTGCAATAAATCCGAAAACACTTAATATTTCCGAAACAGTTGATGATAGGTATAGGACATTGTACATGAAATATGACTAGAATTTTCTGAGTAATCCAAAAATTGAATAATATACAGGGTGTTGTATTTAAAATAAGAAAGTTGATATTGGCCACTGTGGCATGACACACCCTGTATAAAAAGTTTTTTTTGAAAAAAAGCACAACTAAAGATACAAATCGACGTGTCCGAGCGTTCTTCCTAAAACGCCACCGTTTATTTATTAACGAATTTATTCCATTTGGCTGGTACACACTGTATAATCATAGGTATAAATGTTTAGTTGGTATACAGAGTGTTTTCAAATTTCCTGGAATGTCAGTCAGTAATTAAGAATAAATCTTATTTTCATCAAAACTAACTTCAATTCGGTAGGTATTATTTATCGGTGAAAATGCCAAAAAAACTCATTTGTGTGGAAAAACACACAAACATTGTACAATATATTAAACATTTTTGGAGAACAGAACTATATCACTCATTAATATTATCACATATTCTGATCAATCGCACAATTCAAAGACGATTTACATTTTCTGGAAGAAACCAGCTGTTTTTTAATTTTGATTGGTTGTTTTATTAGCGTGATATCTTCAATTCAATTTATTACCTAACCTAACCTATAAGCGTCAAAAAATGTCCAGTTTAATTATATGCTCCTTCTTTCCGGAAATTTGTGTTGTTGCTATGGTAACGATACAAAATATAGGCTTCTGATTGGTCGAAAATGTTAGTTGTAGGTGTAAAATTTTCACCGATGTAAGATGTAACCATGGATATTAAAGCTAAGTTTCGCAATTTGACAAAAAGCAATTATGGCGGTCTAGACGTCAGAATGAGTCGATTATGCGCAATATTAAACATCATAGATTGATTATTTTTATAGTTGATGACCCTTGTGCTTCTAAAAGTATAAAATACCACTCTGTTCTGAATATCTTCCCATAATTTTCTTATTTTTGGCTATCTTTAAAAATACCCCACTTTTTGCCCATTCGTTAGGAATTTTTTTAAATTGCCGGCATGTTGATGGTCATCATTAGTAGCCCAATTACAGGGAAAGAAAAAAATAATACTAATACCGCGACAATATCAGTCTGATCTAAAATAACTATTTACAACATGGCCAAATATATATGTTGTTTCCTCTTAATTGTAGGTATTTCTTTAAACTGCCTTTTTAATGTTTGCTCATTATTTGATGCAATAATTTTTTTTTATTAAAACAAATCAAACCTCATTGATCATAAAAAGCTATCAGGAAGTTTGTGAGAATTATTTTCCAGAGAAACGAATTTATAGTTCGACAAACTGTGTTTTTTTTTCTTACTGTTAATATTTTAAAGCCGTTGCTCCTTATCAGAGGAATATTCGAGGACTAACTACTTTGAAAGTTTCAATTTTACTCTGTATTTCTTTGCCCCGGCCTGAAAGATTTCGGGTCTTCGTCATAGTAATCTAAATGAAATCGTGATATAATCTCACCGGAATAGAACAAGACCTGAGCGGCGTTCCGGATGTTTCTCTAGAAATCTAAACGACCTGTGACTAGGGGAGGGTCAAGCGAATCGGTTACGCCACGCGCCCAAGCTTATTTAATATACCAGGTAAGTCTATAAGTATAATACACAACTCGACCATTCAGAAAAAAATTAAAAATAACCATCGAGAACCATCGTCACTTCGACAGGAAAGAGACAAAAACACGGATACTACAGTTTGAAATTTCAGGAATGAAGTAGTAAAGTGTAACGGGTGATCACTCAAACCATATACTTGAATACTCCTATCAGAAGTGACTTCATAATATATGCGCAGGACTTCAGGTTGTGATAGCTCGTTCGAAATATGAAAACAATGCACCCTGTATAGTATATAACGTAACAAGTGTTTACTGCATTTTCTTCGTTTGCAGAAACAATTTCATTGATATTTATAATCACATGCCCACATGCGTTTTCTCAAAAATGTGAAAAGAGCATGCAAGCCGTACTGTTTAGTAGCAAGTTGTGAATGATGTCACCTGCTGCTATCAACATTATAGAACATAAAGTAGAAATAGTTCCTGACTTATTTTCATCAAAGTGACATTGACACATTGAAATTAGTTAGGAGTTCTTGTAACAAAAAGGCTTATGGTGACAGTGAATATCAACTGATACACATAATTTCTCTATACATGCTACCGTGCGATGTTTTTCATTTTAACACGTGTAAGATACAAATAACAAAACAGTGTATTTTATGACGTTTTCAAACGTGTTCGAAGGAAAAATAATTTGAATTTAGGGAAATGACTATTCAGAAATGAGAATTCTATATAGAAATATATGTAGTCAAACAACACAATCGATTTGTTAGTGAGAATGGGAAAAGGTAATATACCAAGAATAAAATTGGAGGTCCGTGCAACCTAAGCCATCTTCTGGCTGTACTGTATTATATTATGTGATACATAAAACCTTGTTTATCCATTCACTTTCGATGATATATTGGATGATACAAATTGTTGAATTTTGTGAATAAACATGATTATAACAAGACTAGCATAATCGGCGGAGTTGCAGTGCGTCCAATTAAAATTGAAATTAGGAAATTGTTATTGCAACCCTTAATTGACGTAGCACGCGCTCATTCTTCTGTTGCTACTTCATTATGGGGAATAACTGATGCGATACATTTTCATGAGGTTCTTATGAGTTTCAAGCTTCCGTTATGGCATCAATTACTTCGTGCTCGGTGTATTTAAAAAGGTGATCTTTGTGCATTTCTCGAGATTTCTCTTCATTTTTAAATCATCCAATAATAGACGATTACAAAAATTGGGAATTAAAAACTGGCGAGGAAAAAATTCTTAAAAAAACGAAGACGTTCAATTGTAGTACCTATGCAATTGGAATTGAAATTGGACCTGTGCAAGTATTTCGTTAGAATAACAGAAAAATATTACATTAATTCCACTTTACCAATGTTTTTTTTCTCTTCCATTATTTTTTATTTTGGTTAATTGAACAATTCATATATACATAATTTTTCTTCTTTAGAGGTTACTTTCATAATCTAGTTTTTCGTACTGGTTCATAATTTGTCTATTTGTTGAATCGCCAACTCCTCAAATTAAAGAAATGTATAAATTAATACATACATACAAAGATACGAACGACAATGGTATTCATTCCCAGTTGGTAAATATCATCAGTTTTCTCTGATGTGACGCAATGAGAATGAATAATCTTTGGCCTGACTTTCGAGAGTTCAGAGGTAATAGGTCCCAACAGTAACGATGCTCTTCGATATGCTTCGATCTTTGAAATATCAAAATCGTGACACCATCTTCCCATAATAAGGCATATCTGACTCAAGTATCTGCCATAAAGTGTATTCACTTTCAATTGAGAAGATTATGGTGTGCAGATCAACTATGTTTGTTTTATGAAAACGTTGGGAGATTTATCGCTTGATATTATCGTGAAAGAGTAGGTATTTTTCGAAGTAATTTTCCATTCGAGGCATAATAGTAGGGGAGATTGCGTTGAATTTTCTCGCGAAATTTTATACCGAATAATCAGCAGAAGTTATGAAGTACGTACCGTGCCAGCTGTATTACATAATATAAACATAAAATGTTTTTTTTTCTTTACGCTAGCACTTCAGTATTCAGGAATATGGTATAATATGTACAAGAAACTGTATTATTCGATGTACTGTACTTTAATGTACAGTACGACGTTTCATTCCTCGAATGCTATACTCAACTCTGTTTTTGCGCAAAATAAAAATAAAACGATCGATTTTCCCCGTATATTTTGAAAACGGTAAGTGATATTTCCGATTTGAAAACTTTACATAAAATATAAATAATATATACAACGATGTCTAATAATTGTCTGTTGTTTATTCTTTATACCGAATCGAATAATAATCGAATAAATTAGAAAATTAATATAAGTGGGCGTGTTCAAAAAACGCTAGGACACGTGAATTGGTATTTTGATTTCAAAATGATTTTTTTTAATACTGGGTGGGTCATGTAGCCAGGGCCGATGAGAGGGGGGGGCAGCCGGGGCAACTGCCCCGGGGCCCGAGGCCCATCAAGGGCCCGGCGGAGTTTGCAGCCTATATTTCCGATATCAGGAATTTTGAAAAGCAGTTGGTGTTATTAAAGCATTTAACTCCTGAAACTGAAGCTGATATCAGCAGGAAAATTAATACTTACATGGATTCTTTCAGTGTTATCTAGTTTTTTCTGTTTGAAGTTTTTAACCACAATTAATTATCGAAGTTTTATTTCACAATTGTTATTGTTGGATAAAAATAAAGAAAAATAAGGAATTTGATAGACGAACTAAAATATTGCAGGATTCAGTGGGAAGTTATAATACAAGAATGTAAAACTGTTGCCAAATAAGTGGAGATAACTTCGAAACCGACATGACATAACTGATGAGTCGTATGAAGAAACTCCGAACTTCAATACCGAAACTCACTTCAAGCAAAGTTTATTGAATTCTGTCTTCTTGGAAAAAGGACCATATATGCTTTGATGCCTTGAAAAGAATTTAAGTTTCTTCTGGAAGTATGCGATTTTTATTTGTTTGTTAATATGTTGTACCATTCCCGTTATGTTGCGAGAGGTGAACATTCTTGTATAGCCTTCTCGCTCGTGTCAGGATAGCCTCACCAACCTTATGAAACCTCTGGCATTGGAATTTTTTCATTCGCGCAAATTATTAATTTCGATTCTGTGATATCCGCTTTTGGAGATAAAAAATCCGCAAGTTCTCTTCGTGAAGGAATTTCAATTTTTTTTTCGCTATCCATTTATAAAGTAATGTTTTGTTTCAAATAGTTTTTATTAGGCACGATTGCATATTGAACTTTATGAAATTAATAATATATTATGTATACAAGTGCATGGGCCTGGGCCCTAATGGTGCCCCAGGGCCCGCTGTAGCTCTCGACGGCCCTGCATGCAGCAAAGGTCAATACAAATTTTCATATTTCAAATGAATTCGTCGATCTTGAAACTTTGAGTCTAGCATGAATTATTACAGATTTATAGGATGTGAAAATCGAGATTTTTCAGCTAGTGGCCAAAATTATTCATTGTTGGTCAAAATGGCTTACATGACCCAATGTTAACTTTTCATTTACTATCTATTGAAATTCAATTGAAACAAATACGGTGTAGTCAAAAATTCAGAATATTTTATATGTTGGAAACCATCATCATCAGCTACCTCATGGTTTTTTGTTTCACATCGTTTTGATAAGAAATGTATTGTTGGTTTTTTTAGCATTTATACATGCCAAGAAAGGGAGCATGTTGAAATATCTCAACAAATGCAATTAACATATTCAAACAAATGAAATTCAAATGAACTGATATTTCGAAGCAAACAATTTATTTCACGGTGTCAATAACAAAACAATGGCGAAGAAAGCCAAAAATAAGTCAACATTTAAGCGACATGTAGGTATACCATAAAATAAAACTAAATTGGACGAAACATCTCATTGCATTTCATCATCAGAACTTTCCATAATCGATGAACATCTACTCAATTAATATACTTTATACTAAACTACGCAACACTAATTACGTCGCACCCCGAAATTTTGCCATTGTTTAAATTTGAATAACTTTTTTCTTCTTTGAACAATTTGAATTCTGTTTGCACTGACCGCTAGCTCAGTCCTTCAGCTATAATCTCGTACTTCTTCTTATTTCCATAAAATTGCTACAGGATGTTTTTTGGAACTGTGCAAAATTTCGAAATTTTCAAAAGGATCCCAAATGAAGAAAAACAGTTTTTTTTTCAACTTCAACAGCAGAGGCATGAAGATTATCTCATTACCTCTGGCCATTTCCAAAATTGTCTTCTTATCACTTTTCTTTACAGAGTGATCTCAAAAAATCAATATTTGGTTTAGCAGTCATAACTTTTTTCCTCTTCAACCGATTTTCAAAATCTCAGGCTCATTTTGAAGTTGAAACCTCATATGAGAGGATTCAAAGATCAGAATTAACTCAAGATGAACATTCAGAATCTTGTTTTCGGAAGGATCTTCCATTCTGGACACATCCAGATCTTTTTTCTTTCAGTAGTCAAAAATTGTGCGTGAGAAAACTGAAATGAAACGCCATATTCTAGAAAAAAAATCAGCCAAAAAAAAAATGCATGGTCCGTAACCAACGTAACAAAAATCATAATGAGACTGACAAGACAGGTTGAAAATTACGTTCTCGTGAAAATAAAGACCAGGACAGAAAAACTATTCGTAGGTCTTTCTCTTCTGAAGATATAAGACTTCATCAAAAAAATTCAAAATAAAAAAAAATTTGAATACTTACAACAAAATTTCAGGGTAACCTTCTCACCCCCTATACAAAGTCTTCCATCATGTTTTGGATTTTTTTCAAAGAATTTAATTTTTTAGACCCAAAAAAATGTTATACGTACGCCTATGAAACAAATTTTTTTATCTCTTTGATCAACTTTTTTCGCTGAACACAGCTATGGGTACCGCTTGTCTCGATTCTGAAAAATAATTTTTTTTCGCCCTGTACATACATCAAACTATGATACTTGGAGAACTCGAGTTTGGGCGATTCTTAGTAGTTTTGTACGAAACTCACGAAAATTATATGTAAAAAAATCACAAAAATCTCCTTCCCCTTAATTCGTACCCAAAGTACCCCAAGGGGGCAAGGGGGGCGAAATAATTTTATTTTTTTTTAATATCCGATCTCGATGTGGGGGTCAGGTGAAATATGTTTACCGATATATCTAACCGTTAGACCAGCAAAAATTTTACCCGCCAAAAATTTTGGGGGGGAGGTGATAAAAATTTTTTATCAGTATTTTTGGTGGTGATATTTTCGTTTCGATCAAACAACGTTTTGGATATTTTTCTTTTTTAATCGGGATTTCGAGGGGGATTTAGATTTGGGTCACTTTTGCAGAAACCTTGATCTTTAATATTTATCTTTAGTCAATTCTAATCTTCATGTCTGTTCATCTAACGTTTCAACTTCAAAATGATGCTGAGATTTTGAAAATCGGTTGAAGAGGAAAAAAGTTATGACTGCAAAACCAAAAAATTGATTTTTTGAGATCACTCTGTAAAGAAAAGTGATAAGAACACAATTTTGGAAATGGCCAAAGGTAATGAGATAATCTTCATGCCTCTGCTGTTAAAGTTGAAAAAAAAACAGTTTTTCTTCATTTCAAAAAACATCCTGTAGCAATTTTATGGAAATAACCTTATGTATCGAAGAAGCGCGAGATTATAGCTGAAGGACTGAGCTAGCGAACAGTGCAACAGAATTCAAATCGTTCAAAGAAGAAAAAAGTTAATCAAATCTTAACAGGGGCGAAATTTCGGGGTGCGACGTAATTAGTGTTGCGTAGTTTATTTACTAAAAAAACAGTTCAGGCACGTCGTTAACTAAATTTTCTCCGATTCCTTTGGCGTTCATTGAAGAATAATAGGGTTATTATGGACACATTTCCGTTATTGGTGAAATTCTTATACCTTCTTCACACCTGCTGTCTATTTCACAGAGTCCATAAAAACAACTGATTCTTTATTCACTAATAAGGGCCTTATTAGAGTGCTCAATACGAGTTCTTCTGACGTGAACAGGTCGTGGGAATTTTTTCCCAACAAGATACCAATCGTACTGAACTGATGTTTGCATTGGAATCACCCTATGATGAGTGCTCATTCGATTTCTTAATGAACAAGATGTCAGCATGCAATACAACATGGTCCTGATGCATTTCTTATAAATATATACCCTGCAATAATCACTAATTGAATGTGTTCAACAAATGAAAATATACAACTAAGTTGCCTAAATACGTATTTGGTTTTTATCAAATATTTTGTACTTTATAATCAAATGTGTATAACTAGATGGATGCTTTGAGGGTTATTTCCACAAGATCTGCGAATACTGCAGCACAACAAATGACCACCATTAGAAAAAGAGTTTTAAGTGTATGGGGCTACATCGAAACGGTCACCTTTTTTATAGGAAACTATTTTCCATGAAGCTGATACCGACTGAAAGCGAATGTGTATTTTCTGTAACAAGAAATGGGCCAAAATATCTAATAGATCGAGGTGTTTGAGAGGCTGCACAGCCTTAACGACCCTCCCTGCAATCTACAATCTAGTGATTCAACTATATTTTTGTATTGCGTGGTGATGTGGTAATGTTGCCCAGCCTGTACCAATTTTTGGAATAAGCTCAGCAACTTAACTCCAGATATAAACGAAGTGGTGTTCAATTTATTATCTCGGACTTTCAGTCGACCAATATACAGGGTGTCCCCTCTCAATTGGAAAAAACTTCTGGGGCATATTGAGGAACCATAGACAAGCAGTTTGAGATAAGAGACTGATGTCCGGAAGTGCATGGTTTTCAAAATACAGGGTGTCAAAGTTTTTTTCAAAAAACTTTTTTTTATTAATATTTCAAAGACACGTTAACCGATTTTCTTGAAATTTGCTAGTGATGTAAGCTTTAATAAGACGCTCAGTTAGCACTAATTAAATGTTAATTATGACTTCCAGTGGCGCCCCGGGGGACAGTGTCACGAATAAAAATGACAAAAAATGTACGCTGCTGACTTTTTTAAAAAAATTTATATATTTTTTAGAAAGCTCAGTTAAAAATACAACTTTTTTGTCACTTGATATTTTTTCGTATCTCTCCGTTTTCGAGAAAAATTTTTTATTAAAAACTTTATTGAAAGGTTCATTATCTGAAAATCTAAAACAAAAAAATGTTGTCATGGTAACACATAAACATGTCAAACTTTAGTAAAAGTGTCAGTTTCTGAGTACTTAATTATCTTCAAACGTTACACTAATTGCAAAAATGAATCGGTTTGAATTAGCCGAGCTTGCAGATATGCATCTCTTGTATGGGGAAGCGCGGGGTAATTCTTTGTTAGCACAACGGTTGTACGGGCAGCGGTTCCCAAATCGTGAATTGCCAAACCATAAGATTTTTATCAAAATTCATCAAAATCTACGGGAGACCGGCTCACTCGTGGTAAGTATTGCAGAAATGGCAACTTTCTGTGTTTTTTTTCTTGCGCGTTTCTGTTTTACAGCCAATCTAAGAGGATTTGTGATCTTTGCAGCCTATTCGAGAATTTGCAAGGCAGTTTCCGATCAGAGATGCCGTTGAGGATGAAGTCATGGCACGCATTCAGAATGGGCCCAACACTAGCACTCGTCTGATTGCGTCGCAACTTGATTGCAGCAAAAATACTGTCCATCGAGTATTGAAAATCCACGATCTCTATCCATTTAAACTGCAAAAGGTGCAGCATCTACTGCCTGACGACGCTCCTCGGCGGCTCGAGTTCTGCGAGTGGTTGCTCCGTCAAGCGGATGAAAACGCTGATTTTTTAAGTATAATCTTCACGAGCGATGAAAAAGGATTTTCGCGCGAGGGGACATTCAATCCTCGTAATAACCACGAGTGGAGCGAACAAAATCCCCATGCTACGCACATCAGAGGATATCAACAGAAGTTTGGTGTTAATGTTTGGGCAGGTATTCTTGGCGACCATTTGATTGGGCCGTACGTTCTACCTGATCACCTCAACGGGAATAACTATCTAGTTTTTTTGCGAGATATTCTGCCCGAGCTGCTGGAAGATGTACCCCTCCAGTTGCGTAGAGAGGCCTGGTTCCAACATGATGGTTGTCCAGCGCATTTTGCGCGCACCGTGAGAGGTTACCTCGACCAAACCTACAACAACAGGTGGATTGGTAGAGGTGGTCCCGTCCCTTGGCCAGCAAGGTCGCCGGACTTGGCACCCCTGGACTTTTTTCTTTGGGGCGAAATGGAACGGTTGATCTATGCAACTCCTGTGCCGACCATGGAGGACCTAGTTGCTAGAGTTGTGGTGGCAGCGGAATTTATCGCGAACAATCCAGGCGTGTTTGCTCGGGTGCGCGAATCCTGGCTCGACAGGTGCAGAAAATGCATCGAATTGCATGGTGGACACTTTGAGCATTTGCTCCACTAATTAATAATAAATTATTTGTAAAAAAGCCTCCTTGTTTTTCTTTCTAATAATAATGAACCTTTCAATTAAGTTTTTAATAAAAAAATTTTCTCGAAAACGGAGAGAGATACGAAAAAATATCAAGTGACAAAAAAGTTGTATTTTTAACTGAGCTTTCTAAAAAATATATAAAATTTTTAAAAAAAGTCAGCAGCGTACATTTTTTGTCATTTTCATTCGTGACACTGTCCCCCGGGGCGCCACTGGAAGTCATAATTAACATTTAATTAGTGCTAACTGAGCGTCTTATTAAAGCTTACATCACTAGCAAATTTCAAGAAAATCGGTTAACGTGTCTTTGAAATATTAATAAAAAAAAGTTTTTTGAAAAAAACTTTGACACCCTGTATTTTGAAAACCATGCACTTCCGGACATCAGTCTCTTATCTCAAACTGCTTGTCTATGGTTCCTCAATATGCCCCAGAAGTTTTTTCCAATTGAGAGCGGACACCCTGTATAGAAAAATCTGTATTTCAGCAAAATTCAATCAACGAATGCTTATACCGATCGGCCATCAACGTCTCCTCATACTAAATCACAGCATAAATACAACGAAAATAACGTGCGTTCAGCATTTGCGATGGACGTTTCAATGGTATATCCGATATGAATGAGCCAAATTACTTAATCGGATGACGCTTTATAAATCTAACGCTCATTACAAATGGCTGTTTGACACTACTTTGTGAATTCACGGGATGCCGCGAAACACCAATAAAGCCTGAAGATACGAATCTTATCTCGAGCTGCATCTGAGGCTTGCTTGGGTGGCAATACACCGTGTGTTATGTAATGCTCGCATTATAACAGAATCAGATTAAGAAGAATGGGATCTAACTTCCAGGTGCGCATTTGAGGGGGTCTGGGAGTTCGGATCCCCACCTCAGAGCCGATATTCTGAGAGAAAAAAGTATCATCTACTTCAAATTTCATTCACTGAAATCTTCTCATCAGGACCATTTTTGTTGTTCTGTATAATGAGGCAATCATTTTCTTTTTCATTGAAGAAGATTATTGTATTCATCCATCAGTTATGTTTCATTATTGAAGAATTGGAGGCTGAAAATTGACTGAAACACAACAAATAAGTATATTCAAATTCAAATATTCATTGATGTTTTACACTTTCGTGCTTCCACAGGTCAAAAGGATGGGTACTGGGTACAATATACATACAAAATATAAAATCTTACAATAAACAGTTCAACATTTCAAATTTTGGTTATGTCACATTTCAAAAATTCATCTATTGAATAAAAAGGTTTTTCCTGCAGAAAGGCTTGAAGTCTCTTCTTCAGAAAACATATGTCGGGATCGAAATTCAGACTATTTTGTGTTTTCTTGAGCCTACACATGGGAGTTCTCTATTCCTTGTTCCATGGTTTTGAATGTGCTCATGTACCTACAGGATGTCCTGTTATATATTTTGACTCCTACTTACAGCTTTAACTATACGTGGTAGAAAAACATCAAATATACAAGTTGTAGAGCTTCACCAAAACTATCTTTTGGCGATTCCAATTCCAATGGGAACACCCCGTATATTTTCAACTATAATGAAAGATCTTCTGTTTCCAAATAAATATGGATTGCTAATGTTTTCCAATTATTTCAATCTCAATATTGAATGAAATTTACCAAAAAATTCAGATTTCCTTGGATACAATAGAATACCATGAAAACCATACGATAAAATGAACAAGTGAACTTCTGACACTCAAATTAGAAGAAGAAAATGGGATATATCAGATTAAAAAAAAAACTATATTCCGTCATTCTAAAATCTAAATATTGCTTATCTTGATTCAATATTGAAATCTTAATAAGTGAAAAACGGCTTGAGGGAATAACATTAGCAAACTATATATATATTTAGAAACAGAAGATAAATTAACTGGAAACCAAACCATAGTTAATTATGATTCCCATTTGAAAAACTTTGGCCACAACTCGAAATTGCGAATTGTTTCTCAAATTTTCTCGACGCCACTGGATTATACAAGAAAATGTTCTCAAGAATATAAAATTTATTATCTCGTAACTTCATAAACAACCATGATATTCACGTGTGTCTAAAAAATCGAACTTTTGTTTATAACTCGAAAACAAAAAACGATTGCAAATTTTTATTATCCAGAATAGGGTATATAGACTCAAAATTTTTGTAATATATAATTATTTTTGACATGAAATCGTACTCTAACAATATCATAGACTTTGCTTGATTCTTATTGGAAAAATTCAGTTCAGTTTTTTAGAATAATGTAGCATAAACATTTTAACCTCTTTTCCACTTTCATTTTTATTTTGCGAAAACATTTGTCAGCTGAAATCAATTAATACAGATTCCACAGTCATTTTAGAGTCAGTTCTACACCAGTTACCTTAGACTTCGAGAAATAAATTCCATCAATACCTGGAATGATAAAAAAATATAATTTTTCTGCAACATACTCTCTCATAAATGGGGGAGTTTGCTGGTAGATTTTTTTAACAGATATTATTTTAGTATAAGTAGCAAGAATAACTCCTTACAAATGATTTGAAAGTGTTTGAGTTAGTTCAATTCAATCTATTTCCTTTCTGAATACGCCACTGCTCTATAGAAATATATTTTTTCGAACTGAAATCCTAGAGAGTGAAAAAGGGAGATTGGCGACGATAAACGCTACTTTCAATGCAACAAAAATTGATTGTTTAATATTCTTGAATCCTCCATCTTCTTTCCACCGCTCGGGGTTGAGTTTTGTCAGTATGAACAAGCGATAAGTAACTGTTTTTCTGAAAGAGGACTTCGCATATGAAGTGAATGAATGTGTTGAAAGTTGAAGGATAATAATTTTTGGTAAAGCGTTCCACCAGTCAACAGTTTCAATTGCACATGATTTGAGATGTTTTTTTCTCAACTTCTTCACACAACTGCCACAAAACATATTACACAATGACATTCTTCGCAATGGTCATGTTAGTGAAAAAGTTTCTAATATTGTGCATTTATGCGTTATCTATTTTGAAATACTAAGTGATATGCTATATTATATATCATGTATATGAATGTTGGATCAGTAAAAAAATACTTCAATTTTCACTGAGATGGTACGATCATTCATACAAACTGTACGAATTGTACGAATTCGTGTTCGGTATCACTCCATATTGTATGTAAACCGGTATAGTAGATACTTTTGTTCTCATTGCATAGGTCACTCATTCCATTACCCCGTTTTCCAATAATAACAATCTAAATTCCACCGATTTGATCTACGCCTCTGCTCTTTCTGACCCGTTGGTCAAAGATGGAGGTGCAGGTCAAAGGTGGTTTGGTTCAAGGAACGGCTGACTGAGTTAACCTGTTAGATATACATGTTTCTCAACAATATTCAGTCCATTCGTTTTGGTTTCAAGCGACAACAATTGTGAATCATCAAATCCATCAAGGAAGAAAAAAAAGAGTACGATTTCAAAAGACTTGGACATCTTACAGGGGCATCACCGTTGAAGTCCGCATTTTAAAGAATTTTATTTTATGTCCTAATTTCTGCCAAATTCATGAACAGTTTTTGCTTTGAAATAATGCATCTGTCAATTTCGAAATTTTTGCAAAAAAGGATTCGTGAAACTTTCACCTTGAAAACTGCTCCTAAACGTTCTGCGGCTTAACACTGGTCCACCCTGTATAATTATGCCTAGTGAAAATGGTAAAACGTTCAGAAATGTCCCATTTCGATGTGTAGGGATTCATTCATTTGATCAAATTTAAATCTAGATCGCGATTAGTTTCAGATATGTTCTTTGGCAAAATTCTTAGCAAATTCTGTCAAAACGATTTCAAAAAATTAGGACTAGGCTAGGAGGTTGGGAGTGGATTCAGTGGCCGAAGATTTCGCGTGCAAAATAGATTTATGTGATGATATTCTGACTAGATTGTTCAATTTGTATGAGGGAGTCGTTAAGGCTGTGTAACCTCTCAAGCGCACCTCCACATATCAGATCTTTTGTGCATAACCCCTAATCTGTTTGAGGCCCTGGATTGCAAAGTTTATCAGTTTCCTGGATGCCAGGTTCCTGACATCAGAAGGCTTTAAGAAGACCCCTTCTACAGGAACTTGGGCATCTTGCAGAAAACCGCTAGGCATTCGCAAAGCAAATGTTCTACAGTTTTAGCGAAGTCCTCGCAGTAGCGGTAACCATCACTCTCTGTTTTACCCATCTTTTTGAGGTGATACCTCAGAGGGCAGTGTCCAGTGAGGAGTCTCGTTACCAGTTTCAAGTCTTTTTTGTCCAACTCGAGAAGCTGTTTAGCTCCTCTTGGTGAAAGGCACACTAGCCTTTTCGCTTGTCTTTGTCCTGGCACTTTATTCCAGTGAGATTTCATTTCATCTGCTTCCCAGCGTCGGAACTCTCCTCTTAAGTGAGTCCACAGAAGGGTTCTGGGCCGAGAAATTGTGTATTTGCCCCTTCTTTGGCAAGGAAGTCTGCTTCCTCGTTGCCTTCAACTCCCTTATGACCTGGCACCCACATATAAAAGTGACCATCGACCTCGAATGGTCAATTCAAGTTTTGTCTGTTATAGCAGAAGATGGGATCGACCATAAACCTAGAAAAGATTATTTCGACCATTTGGTATACTATCATCAAATTGCACTTCCTGCATTAATAATTATGCTATTTCCTATTTCAAAAATCTCTGCGCGTAATGGGAAGGTCTGAAACGGCATTTCGTCTAATGATCTAGCTCAGTGTTGTTCCAGGCACTCTATTTATTGTAACAGATCTTTAATGAAAATGTAATAGATTTACAGGAATCTGTAATATATTTCAATTTTGATGTTTGATGCACTACACATCACTAGATAGCAAAATTAGAACAGTGTGATTTTTTTGTATTTTTAGCAAAAAAGTCACCCTTTTAAACATTTTTTTGAGAAAAATCGGGTTTTCTGCTAAAAACTATTGAAAACAAGTAAATGTGAGCATGTGTGGTTTCTTTGTTGAAAAAAGGGTGGATTTTGAAGTATCAAATGGTGTTATTATCGAAACAAAATGGGTCCATATCTCCTAAAATACTTGAGTCCGACGCGTTTGGACTTCAGATTCGAGTTCAGGAGGCCAAAATACATAAGTACAGCAAAAAATTTTGAAAAAATTCGACATCGCCACCTAACAAAAAAATTGCCCATTTGAATACCTATATAATCTGCTAAAAACAATGAAGAAACCAACAAGGAGATTCGGAAAAATTTTGATGAGGTTGATAAGGAAGTGAATAATACTTGATATTCTAGGAAACCAAAAAAGCCAGGTTTGAATTGTCACATTTCTGAAATGAAATAGATTTTGCAAAAATGTAATAGCGTAACAAAAATTTGTGAAATGTAATAGATCTCTAGTATAAATGTAATAAAAGAGCAACACTGATCTAGCTGGCCTCGTACCATCCACCGTTTGCAAGATTTCAACGAATGCTCGAGCTCGAATCACCCTGTAGACGCATTTCGACATCCAGTACGAATACCAGACTGGGAGCTGGAAGCTTCTCGGAACGGAGCGAGAGATCGAGAACCAGTAAAAGTAAATTTCCAGCCGCAGTGCACGTTTTATAAGGGGAAGGTCACAGGTCCCAAACCGACCCTGACCTACGACCTCAGCATGCCTCGGCTTTGTACACACCAACCAGCGCAGCGTTAGCTACAAACGTTTCTCGACTTCCACGTTGTTTGACGGGGCATCCGTGGGGCCGCGTTTTTCGAAAAAATTTCGAAAATCCCTGGTGGATTATAGATTTTTTTTCTTTCGAGAGCGCTGCATAATTCTCTTCTCGGTTTCTCAGTGCAGTGATAAATTTGTACTAAGCCGCGGTTGACATTTCTGATCTCCATTATACAATTCCATGTTGCTTCAAGTTGATGCTCAGCGCTCAGCGAATGTTTTGGATGTTAAGTCAATGTATGGATTTGAATTCATAATTGGCTTGTATATTAAAACTAGTGCGCTTCGTACTATATTGACAAAACCATGAAAGTGGAATCAGACTGGGCTATTTTCTTACCACCACGTAAGTTTGTTGGGTTTGTAGAGTGATGATGATATGAAAGTTCGCGGCGTGATTGCTATTGATTTAATTTATTTTCATTTTAATTTCAAAAAGTGACACTTATTCTCAACTTTTAGAAAAATTTTCGACGCACTCTAAAAATGGCAGAGTTTGATGACGTAGACTATTTCACGCACTTGCCAAATAAACCAATCAAGAGCTTCAGTCAAGTTCGGATTATCGATAACACTAACTTGACTCTTGACTCTGATTGCCCTGTCAAGTCCGGTGTTTTCAGATTTGTGTATGTGACAGTTAAACGTCAAATATAAATTATCACGCTGATTCTACCAATTTTCAGATTTTTTCCATTCACTTTGTTTGTGAAATAGTCTAATAAAACTCCACTCGTGATTGGATTTATCTCATAAGTCTATTTTTTATTTCATAACTAGACTGAGTTGCTTGAAAAAAAAGTGGTATTACTACTGATAATAACCCGCCAAACAACAATGTCTTAATGTCCTTAATCTACCTCAATATTAATTATAGTGTTCGAAGTGTCATAATACTATTTCTTGAACATGACAGCAGCGCATAATTTCGTGAATTAGGTTATGTTTTGTGATGATTTTGTAAAGAATCTAAAAAGATAAATGGATGGACAGCCGTAAAAACAATTAGCCATTTCAAAAGGTTGACATAATGGCTTCAGTTAGAAATCATGAATATGACAGAAATGAAAAAAGTATATGTCACGGAAAAAAAGCATATGATTGGTCGTCACGGGTTAGTTAGAAATCAATCAATAATTTTTCCAGAGTTTTAGGTGACTTACTGATTTGAAAAAATGAATGTCACTTTGAAAAATTACTGAAATTCAAGTTTTTCCACATGGAACATCTTGTATATCTTCACTTGGACAAATTTGCCGCTCCAGATATTAAGGGTTTTTGAAAAGTAATTAATTACGAATTACATACTTTGTATATGCATAATAATTATGCATAGATACATTCGAAAATGTGCGCTAATAAAAAGATAAAATTTGACAGGCTTTAGCATTTTCCTACAAATTTGTGAAAAAAGTACTGTATTTGAAGTTCTGGGAGTTAATTGTTGGGAATTATTGAAGTACAGATTCATGAAATCATGATATATCTATGAAAAACACTCTTCAATTATTCATTGAACGGAATAATTAATCTCCTTTTATCTTTCCAGATAAATCCCCAATCGCAGATCAGCTCGACCAATATGGTGAGTAATTCTTTGAAGAGTAATAAACATCGACCACTGTAACAATTACCGTAGATCTGAAATATTGTGTTCTTGTCTTTGCTCTCCCGTATCAGCGCAAATGCATTTTTCCATCTGCGATGCTATAATAATGTATCCACTATCTACGCTATCCCATCTTACTTTCGCCAGTTTCCCCACAATTTTATAGCGACTGCTATTGGTTGTTATTGATATTGTAAACGAATTGCAATTTAATTATGTGATTATTGTGATTTTCCAATGCTATGTATATATGTATATACTATGTATAGTCATCACGACAAATATAATTTTTCCACCTAATAAATCCATAGATTGAGACTAATAAGTTTCGTGGAAAGTCCGGTGTACAGGGTGTGCCAAGTTCGCGGGACAACATGGTTAACTCCGTAACGGTTAGAGATAGGTCGGTACAGGGTCGGTTAAATCAAAATAAATTCGTGTATTTATATGAGCAATAATATGCCGTAAAGAAATAGACATAAAGTTCTTTGGTGTTTTGATAAAAAAAAAGTTGGATTTTTTTTATTTGCTTTATACTGATAGATACGAAAAAAACGATGCCAGCGAATTCTGGATACTCGTACTCGAGAAGGGAATTCCTAGGGAACTTTTAGGAAAAATCCAGGAATTTTGCAGGAAGTCCGATAATTCTTCGGAAAGTCCAGAATTTTTTTGGGAAATCCATGACTTTTTTTGGAGATCCAATAAGAATTGTTGTTTGTTCATTCCAGTAGGTAATGTGTGCAATCAAATCAGAAAAAAAAAAATAGAACGAAATAATATATTTCTGAAATTTTGGGTACGGTTGGGGATCTTGGGAATATTTTCAGTTCTACATTGTTGCCAAATCTAGTGTTGATAAAACCAACTTTCAGATCAGAAATGATATATTCTCGATAATATTGATTAATTTTGAACTCATATTCGAGCTTATATTATAATACAGGGTGTGAAAAAAAGGTGAGACTATAACTCCGGTGCAAAAGTCGATTTCTTTGAACCATATTTTCAAAAGTACAGCAGTGAAAATATTTTCATATGCTAGATCCCAGAATCCCGTAACCATAACCAAAATGTTATATTATGGTCATCTGAAACAAATGTTTTATAATTAAATAATAATATTACATTGTTCCAATTCTGCTATTTACTTTCGATCTGAGAAGATTTGGATGAACTATTAGAAAAACTTGTAGATGCTTAGATATAATATGAGTTAATTTGAAAGGTAATATTATAATTTTTGAAAATATATCAGGGCTCGCATCAGAGGTACAGTAATAATAATTATTATACAATAATAATTATTATACAATAATTATGTTTTGAAATAAAAAATCATCTAGAATTACTGAACAAATAAAAAATTGATTTGAATTAGAAATTGATAAGGTTTAAAAATTATGTTGACACAAAATAATGTCCATTGGTCAAATGGTTGTATTGAGAAGGAAAAAGCTTGAAATATCTGTAAACATATAATCAGGACCAATATTATATTGGAGGAGAGGACGATGAATATCACTATGAAGAAATTATCATAACTAGGTATATTTATTACTTATAGTTTGTTTCAATATAATATGAAAAATATGGTATCGTTACTCATCTCTTGCCCATCCGCCAATTATTTGAATAGCTAAAGCGGTGTCCAAGGCCTCAGTTGTACACCTGGTACATTAACAAACATTAATGTAATAGTCATTTATAGCCATTTATTTATATAGGTACTTTTATCTTCGACCAGTAATATTTTCTGATCTGTTGAACTTGTTCAGCTCGTCCAATAATATTTACCAATACCTACCGCTGACATGTCTGAAGCCTCTCTATGAACTGTCAGTAACCTCGGGTTGATGTTTATTCAACAAATTAAGCTGCTTACAAGTACACCAGGTGTTTCGCTTCATCTGCATTAGCGTGAAAAAGCTTCATAATGATAATGAGATGTTATAGGCCTCCATTGTGTGCTTTTTAATAAATTATGAGGGATATTGGAATGGCAGTTCCAAGGCACTCTGCAGTAGGTATATCAATGGGATTATGAATTCATCTATACGACTATAGAATGAGCTATTTCTATGGCAATGACCTGACTTGGCTAATTCTTCCACTTCTGCTGCCAAGCACAAATAAAAAATAATAAAAGGATCTAGTATAGATATAGCATATGAATGAGACAGACTCTCCCTAATTGTATATTTTCAATAACAGATAATAGTTATTTGTGTATCAAGGGCGTAAAATAGGCTTTTATGGACCGCAGCGTGTAAGTATTATTAACACGCCTAGGTCCATAAAAGCAAGTTACGCCCGAAATACATACAACATTTTATGCACGACCAGTATATTTTATTGTAAATACCTCTCCACCTCTCAAGCATGATAAGAATAAAACGGTTCTTAAATACCTTTAAATCTCTTCAAAATAATGTTTGCTACGCCCATGGTTCCTCTCGAAAAAGCATTACATGAGAGTGGAGAGAGTGGATGCGAATAATTAATAATTTAATGTCCGACGGGCGGTAAAGTTCCATTTTACGCCCGGCGGGCGGTAAAGTAGTCCGAGAGCGGTAAAGTGCTATTTTACGCCCGCACAACCAGGTGATAAAGGGACATTTTACACCCGGTCGTGCATAAATAATGTAACGTTCGTCAGTTTCATCATTTGCATTTCAGTATCCTATTTCAATTCAATAATTCATTCTCTTATTTCTCTTTCATCATCAGTTTAATACACTACTTATTTAATAGAAGTTAATAGTGAGTTTATGTGCCGCTACTGTCCATAATTCACTTACAGAGTGTTGCACATTGGTTAATCTGCCATATTTAATAGGTAGGTACGCTTTCTGGTCGTTAGATATAAATACATGCTTTCTATAACAGAAATCTGTGTGATGAATATCAGGATCTTGAATTATTATCTACCTGATTGACTGGACTGACTGGACTGACTGGAGCATATGCCTACATATGACATTCAAAAAGTACGTATGATAAAAAAAAAATAAATATCAACTTGATTGATTTTCAGTTTCTTCCGAAAAATGCATTTTTCAAAATAACAGAATATCAAAGTGATTTTTTTCGGAAGATAAGTAATATCTATTTGGATGAAATTCAGGTGAGAAAATTTCGAATTATTTTTGATATTTTATAATAATCTATTGTCTAATTTTTTTTGGGTTAATCATAAATATCAGAAATTTATTTAAAAAATCTGTTTGTTCTTTGGGATGACCTCAACGGTGTAATAATTGGCAACACCATTGAGAATTGTTAATTATTCCTACATTTCATAGAATTCATTCAAAAGTGAATTTTGTGCAAAAAATCCTTTTATAACTGATTGATTCCATTCCAATGACTTCTTCTTCTCTTATATATATGCCATTGAAGTGCTATCCAAATATTTCTTTTTTTAGACAAATATATGTTTGGAGATTTTGCTTATTTTGAAAAACGCATTTTTTTAAGAAACTGAAAATCACTCGCAACTTGAATCGTCCCAAATAAAGATTTTTTTCATTTGTTGTCCACTTTTTTAATGTCAATGTATAAATGTTTGCCCAAGTTTCAATAGCTAGGAATGCGCATTGAATACTTGAAAGAGCTTTCATTTTGTTTCTGTTATTTGATGTCCTTTAACGATTGTTTCCACATTTTGTAGGTTAGGGTACATATCACATATGACACAATTTCGAAGAACAATAGGACATTTTCATTGTGTATAGAACTAATTTGTATTTCATATAAACATTGTTCTCGATCATAAGAATAGGTACCTACAGTTCAGTGATAATTACCTCATTCTTATACCATATTGTACAACCGAAATAATCTGTATGTTGGAATGGGTACCTCTGTCAAGTTATTTATGGATACATTCAGCATTGTTGAAGAATAATTCATTGTAAAACAAACTACCTACCTGATTGAGATGGAATTAAAAATGCAATTCTTGTGTAAAACTTGAAAAGTCCATAACTTCTGGAATTTGAAGACCACCAATAAATGATAATAAAGTGATAATTAATGATTACTGTTCTTGCGGTTCTTGATTCACGCATGCCAGGCTAAGCAGAGCACTCCAAAATGGAGCCTCCATTCACCAATCACCATCCAACCATCCACCATGAGCGTCGAAAATTGCTTTTGAAAAAAAAAACCTCAATAGCGTATTTATTTTTATTTAGTTGCGGAATGAATTGAATGTAATAATGACATAATGACGATATTATCGTTTGTGATAATTAATACTTAGAGTTTTTTCTCACCAGATGTTGGTATACGAATACCTTGAAAGAAGATTCAAATCAGGAAATGTTGCTTTTGTGAAGAGAGCATACTGCTACAGACACTATCGATGAAAAATATTTGATAATTGGTTTTGATAGCTTCAATCAATGAAATCATTTTCTAATTGATTTCAAAATTGAAAATGGTGAACACATCGTTGTGAAGTAACATCTCATTGTTGTGAAATTCAATGACTATCATTTGAGGTATCAAATACGAATAAATGAAAGTAAACGTATTTCAGTCATATCGTTAATCTTATATACAATGTATGTAAATCATCCAAGTTTAACTAATTCAAAATTTGCCTTTTATACTTGAAACTTAATGTCTGAAAAAGTGATGAATCGAAACAATATTTCGATGACATTAATAGTTGGAAGTCAAAATATAAATAAAAAAACTTATATGAGTATATTACACACTCAATCACAATATATCTGTTGTGTATCTAAGTCAGAAACAAGATTTTCAAACAAAAGTATTATATCTGATGAAACAATTGCCAGGTCCAATTGCATTATTATTATTGTTTCCTGATTTATTGGATGGGTAATCTTGTATCACTTTGATTCCGAGATAAACTGAAAAAACTAATATTTTCTCATCACCGAACATCTGATTGAAAACTTTTGAGTTCACATTCCTAACTTGCAAAAATAGCTCAATATTTTGGATTCTTATTCAGAATATAAGAACAGTTAAATAGTGATTGGTGTTTAATTTCAGGAAGCCCCTTTCAATGATGCTGTCCTATACAATAATATAAATGTCTTGTTTATTCTTGTTTATCCAGTGGCTTGTATATTATATTCATTTTGTGAATCTAAAAACAGTGCATAAAGACAAAGTAATAATGTATCTGTTGATCGAATCACTTCAACGAATGTTTACAGAAATCGATATTTCAGCTCCCTATATACCTATATATACCTACGGAATAATTAATTATCGTTTTCATTGGTTCCCAAACGTTCCTTCCCAAACGTTCCTTATTCATTGGGTCATCGCTATCCGAAATAGTTTTTCTGAAAGAGTCAAGACTCGTACCTGAAAGAAATATATTCATTCACGTTTTTTTTTCAGTCATTTGGTGCATGGAAAGTTTTCCGGTAAATTTGAAAATTGGTCTAATCATAGATTTCGATGTGCACTTCCCAAATTTCAACATTGCCACCTGGTATCTTTGACGCTATAGCCGCCATATTGGAAAAATGGCGACTAATAGCAGTTTTTTCACAATATCCCCTTACAGACTAATTTTACGATAAAAACATTTATATACGAAATTAAACTAGAGGAAATTTCGTATATAGACGCCAAGTTGTTCTGAAAATAAGTTGCTCCGCCAAAACGCATATTGAAGTATACTTTGCGGAGTTATAACGCCAAAACTTTCCATTTTGATAGCAAATTTCTTCTAGGTCAACTTTGTATATAAATGTTTTTATCGTTAAATGGGTCGGAACGGAGATATTGTGAAAAAAACTGAGATTATTCGACATTTTTACAATATGGCGCCTCAAGCGGCGAAGAGCACATCGAAATCTATGAAATCACAAATTTTCAAAACTCCCGGAAAACTTTCAGACAATACTTTTCGTGAAATAAACTAATTGATTGTAATAATAGGTGATTGTATTATGCCGACAAGGGCTGCTACTAGGTGTTTTGTCACAGTCTGAAAAGTTAAATTGGTATAGTGTGATTGATTTTCCACTTTGACTCCCAGTTATTTCACCAGAAATGATTCCTGTACTTCTGCATCTTTCATTTTCAAAGAACGATACACTTTGTTGTTGATTTTACTACTACTATGTGTGCAAATTTTTCAAGATGTCTCACGAACGCCACTGTGCATCCACTCGTCGAGCAAAAACCCATAATAACTAACCAGCAGCGCAAGAACGTAAACTGTATTATTTCGAAATAATCAGCTAATTACAACAATGGCTACCATTTATTTTCATGAAACGAACTGGTAGATATACCGAAAGCGATTAAACAATTCTCATTCGAAGGAGATCGCATCGATCCGGATCGAACTTAATGGGTCTAGAATGTATTAAACCAATCTGAAGACTAAATCGTGTACCTACGAGGATGGTTCGTGCTCTGTGATTGTGCTTGAAAATACCTACAATTTTTTGAAACAGACTAGTTAGAGTACCTACCTTGGTATACGTTGGTGATTGGGCATTACCAGTCTTCTTCTATAGTCCTTCAGAGCGAAGGACAACATAGTTCCAGACAATGAATCGAACCAAAACTCGTATCAACCCTTCATAGGGCGAATTGGTATATCTTCAAATCGCCATCATTTCGATAGACGTGTTTGGATAGTTTATTCAGCTACTGTTGCATCAAAAAAGTATACCCCTAGAGTGATATCGTCATCAGGGAAGCTAAATACTGTGTTGGTGATGTCACAAACTTTTTATTAGAATTCTGAAAGGAAGATTCATGTATGGACAGATTTTCTTCGAAGGTATCATCAATAGTGAAAGATAATATAGACGGATTATGTTGAAATCAATTGGATGATGATTATACAGAAGCAAATTGTAGAACCTGCATTGATTGGTGTTTTCAAATGAATCGTGATCTTCTGAGAGTGATTGAATCTTTAGAACTGGTTGTTGAGAATATATGGCTGGTACCTCGGCTGGCACTATTAAATTTGTTTGCTTAGGATAGGATAAACAAAATGGATATTCTTCTAGCTCCTTTCCAATGATTGTAGGTGTCCTCTTATAATGATGAATTACGAAGGACCTGAGTGTATGTTGTGAGTGGGGGGGGGGTTTGCATTGTTAGTGTATGTTGCTGAATTGATTGATTCAATTGATTTATTCTGATTTCGCTGATTAACTGGCTCGAAAAACCATGTTCAGTATCGTGATATCTTTCTCTTCACCAATAACTATGACTGTATTGATAAATGATATTATATTGGATTGAGTGTGTCTTTTGTTGTTCTAATTTTTAATTAATCATCAGTAAACAACATCAATAAGAACTGTTTTTCGTATTGTGACCTAGCAACAACTATGGAACTGATGGTACCGTATCTACCTAGCATAGCAACTAATAATAGATAATGTACAGGGTGTCCCACTAAGGTCGGCGAGGTACGATATTATGGAAACCATAAACTTTAGGGCTCCGAGAAAAAAATATTAAGGACTAAATCGGTCAAGAGAAATTGATGGAAAATATTTTCAAGTTCCTAAAATGACCGCTAGAGGGCACATCTACTATGACATAACTGAAAATTCAATTTTTCTCGAAAAATCACTTTATCAAGGTACTGTTTCAATTACGGAAATAAAGAGTTCAGCAAAATTTGCGTCAGTTTGTTCTCTTACTTTTTTTCATATATTGAAAAATAATGGTGGGGCAAGCTGTTGAAAAAATAATTTTTGAAATCGCTGCATCTCCTGCACCCTTGCTCCAAATTCGATCAACTTGGACTCGTTTGGAAGAGAATTCCACAATCATTCGAACGGTTCATTCGATGTTGATCTCTAGTTCACACCGCGTCTACTAGAGGGCCTTGTTCACCCAAGATTAGGTTTTTTCGAATTTTCTCGAAAAAATCAAATTGAATGCTATAAATTTCTATCATTACATTTGAGTAGAAGGAAATTAGCTACATTTAGGTGAAAACCGCGATTCGATATCTTCATACGTTTTTGAGTTATTCGCAAATAACTAATTTAACCTGAAAAAATCAAGTTTATTGTTGAAAAAAATATTCTATGATTTCCGTTATCTTCAGTAAGTCTGCATTGCATGCAAAATATAAGGTAATTCAATCCTATTCGCCTGTGCTAGTGATTAAAACGGTTATTATTCAAATGTTCAGCATTTTGGTGCATTTGTGCGTTGATCTAATATTCCGTACTATACCCAAAATAACAATTGATGCAAATGCCACTTACTGAAAATGAAGATGTGGATCCTACTAGTCAAGAACTAAACTGCGATAACGGGAAGTGACTTTCAATAATAACAAATAAAATAATATCAAATACCCACTACATTCTGAAGCCATTTCTATTCAGCAATGTCATTACGAAAACACATCTCTTTCGACAAGGTGGAACAAAAAATGTCCCAAAAATGTTCAAAATGCATTCCATTATTTTCAATGCAACTATTCAATCTTCATTGGCTGCTCAACACAGCTGTTTCAATTTCAGCTCTTGGAATGCTGGCAATACGTTTTTAGATCAACGCACAAATGCTCCAAAAGGCTGAACATTTGAATAATAACCGTTTCAATCACTAGCACAGGCGAATTGGATTGAATTACCTCACATTTCGCATGCAACGCAGACTCACTGAAGAAAACGGAAATCATAGAATATTTTTTTAAACAAAAAACTTGATTTTTTCAGGTCAAATTAATTATTTGCGAATAACTCAAAAATAAATGAAGATATCGAATCGCGGTTTAAACAAAAATGTAGCTAATATAATTCTCTTCAAAAGAAATGGTAGAAATTTGTAGCATTCCATTTGATTTTTTTGAGAAAATTTGAAAAAACGGAACCTTGGGTGAACAACGCCCTCTAGTAGACGTGGCGTGAACTGGAGATCAACATCGAATGGAGCGTTCGAATGATTGTGAAATTTTCTTTCAAATGAGCCCAAGTTGATCGTATTTGGAGAGAGGGTGCAGGAGATGCAGCGATTTCAAAAATTATTTTTTCAACAGCTTGCCCCACCATTATTTTTCAATATATGAAAAAAAGTAAGAGAACAAACTGACGCAAATTTTGCTGAACTCTTTATTTCCGTAATTGAAACAGTACCTTGATAAAGTGATTTTCCGAGAAAAATTGAATTTTCAGTTATGTCATAGTAGATGTGCCCTCTAGCGGTCATTTTAGGAACTTGAAAATATTTTCCATCAATTTCTCTTGACCGATTTAGTCCTCAATATTTTTTTCTCAGAGCCCTAAAGTTTTTGGTTTCCGTAATATCGTACCTCGCCGACCTTAGTGGGACACCCTGTACAGTATGAATCAGTACATTTCTCATTAAATGAGATTGTTGAAGGTGAATCTTATGAAAATTTCACAATTTGTATATGATAATGGCCAAGTGGCCAGATCAAAAAGAGCACAGACAGGTTGAGTGTAAACAGATTTCCTTGAAAAATCAGTAAATTTTTACTATCGAAATGTATCATTTTTTCGATACCTATTCGATTGATATTATTCAACCATCAGGTATGGTTCTATCGATTACAATTGCGAGAAATGTTGTTTCTTCCGAAAAATTCCTAATGCTACAGTTCATCAAGAAGCCACTTTCGGATCTAGCTATACATTGCATTTCCAAGTCTTTCTCGTTTATTACGTCTTCATTAGGTATAGGTTTCAGCAAATTCTTTATTGCAACTTTGTCTCCACTCTTCATAATTCAAGATTATTTTTATGCGTTCCCGCAAATTTGATTAGATCGTCGAACAACCTATAGTTCATGTTGAAGCAGACAATCGCTAAAAGTAGATATTTATAATGAGATATATAATCTAAGTTTATAATACTCCAAGAGTTTCTCCATCCCTCAAAGTCGTGAGTGGAAACAAAGGATAAAGACAGGTTGTTTTCAAGATTTTTCCATCAATACATAACTTCATTTGCTTCACAAGTTTGTTGACTTTCATGCAAAACGAAATCTTTGCAAAGGGCAAAAACTAAATTCAAAATGCCAACATATGAATTCAGAAACAGAAGATGTAGATTCTATTAACTGTTAAAACTGTTATAATGTGTTTGCATGGTATTTCAGCCACAAGGCTCAACCAAACTCAACGCTGCAATGAAGAGGTTTTCGTGTTATTTCAGATCCAAAATAACAAATAAGGAAGAGTTTGTACATTAGCTTGTACAACCTGATACATTCGTCCACATCAACAACTCTCCTCTGAAGTAAACACCTCTTCCGACAAAAGCGACACCATTTTGAATCTCATTTTATTTGCGGAATTCGTTCCAACCTGAACTAGGCTTTAAACGTCCAACATCTCTGGAACGCCTTCATCATGAGAACCCTTCGGGAGACCACAGATCCACGCCGCTGCGGCGTTCGGGTCACCGGAAGCGGGCCATTATCCACCGCGGTCACCGCGCGGCCAACCCAGTGCCTGGATGCCCGCCGGCGGTCGGATCGCCCCTGGTCACTTCGCTCGCTGGCTGCTGGACACACACATGCACTCGAACGGACGCGATTTTTACCAGAGTTTCCAATCGAAAGGAACGGACGATAGGCGATCGCATTAATGAGGTAGGAGATAGCCGGCCGAGGTGCGGAATAGATAGCGTAAGTGGTGGTTGCGGAGTTTATGTGGAAGCCCTCGGTCGGTCTACTGGCTGGTAGCGGATTGGAAAGTTCGTAATTATTGGGAATCGAGAGAACAGGAAATGGGTAGGTTGTGACCTGTGGATGTTGACAGATTGGTAATTCGTGCCGTTTATAGTGTAGGTCATTATTTATGTTCGAATAAAGATGACTAAACTATGGTGTAACGATTCAATGATGAAGGATATGGGCAAAACTTTTCATCAGGCGACTATAATATTCAATGTTTATAAATCATTGGTGATCCTTATGAGACATTTCACCAGATGGCGCGACGTCGAAAATTCAAATGAAGTCTCGAGTTGATACCTATTCAACATTAGATTAAAATAAAAAAGGAACTGGAATTCTATTTCTTCTAATCCCTATTTATAGGTCTTATTTTGAATCATCTGATTTGTTGTTTCTTTCCAATAAGAAACTCCAGACTATGAGTATGAATCCAAATCAGCAGCAATCAGCTATTTTCACTGTTAGTACCACTAGAGCTTCAATAATAATAATTATTACTGGAATTTCTTTCGACAACACGAATATCTTGAAAATTCTTCAGAGTCGAAGATCAGTATAAGTATAATGTTTTATTCCAGGGGTCAATTTATAGTGGAAAATATGTAAAAAGATACATCCTATCGATAAGTACTTCAAAGGGCTGTATCTCCCTTTAGGAAGCGATTTGGAAAAAATTCGTACCTGAGTACCTACTGTGCACATAGACTTATTTTTCGATGGACCATTGAATGGTGATTGGTACTGTAACGTAGACCACTCTTAAAATTTTTCATTTCATTTATATTTCACAAGACTTTGTTAATAAGAACTACAGACAAAAAAGGATATCTTCATAAATTTATTAATAGATTTGGTCCTCGAATATTAATAAACTTCAGGAAAGGACAAGAGATATTGAAGGAAGATAATCCTCAGGATCGTTCTATCCTACCACATTCGTTCCAATTGAAGAAAAATCCCTCTAGAAATCCGGTACCTAAATAAATTTCTCAGTTGATATACGGAAATCAAGAGAAGAAAGGACGGGTAGGTAGTTTTTTTAAGATTCTGAGTGTATTCCTTTTTTTCGTTCAAAGTAATGTGAAGTTGGTATCCTTTTATCCGATTTGCGATCTACCCCCGACTTAACGGCACATTTCTGAAGTAGAACCTGTGGTAGAACTGGTCTTCGATTAACGATTCACATCCGTCCATCCGATGGCAAGTCGCGAATGCGATGGTAATCGTGCAAGTGTTAACGCATGGCTTAACAATCTGCTGCAGAAACATCCGCAAACCGCAAATATAGCCGTTCAACGTCAACTACTGAACTCCCAAGACCTTTCCGAACAAAACAAAACGAGATGAGAAAAAGTCACTCCGGGAGCGCGATGCAGATTGCTCTCCGCCGTATCATTCAGAGAGGCGGTGTCTATTGATCCGCTACCAGTTGCTATAGACGAGATCACTGGATTCTCGGTTAGTCTCGATTATTAGTTGAGTTGAGAAATCGTTGATATTATATGCTTGGCCTCAAAATACGAGAATCCTGTTGTCTACATTTTATATATAGCATTGAAACTATTAACCTTACTTAGCCTCTATAATTTAGAATTATTAATATTAGTGCACAGGGAAAAACATGAATTCATATTCAGATACCTACGATACAACATAATAACACTGTACCTACTACTAACACGAAACAACACAGCTTTTATACCAAAGAAGTGTACCTATAGCAAGATACCAATATAGTGCTTGGTGAATATCCATGTTCAAAAGCCGAATGAAGAAGTTCTTGAAAAATGTGACTACAATGTTACCTATTGACTTGATTCGATAACAAACTTTGATAAGTCTAGTCCACTTTACAGGAGAGTCATTAATCAGTTTTGAAACTAAAGGTGTTCACTCGATCGTTCATAAGGTGTCGAAAATGATTATTTCTATCGATATTTTCTATTTTGATTTTTTATATGTTTACTAATAATTATTATTGTACATGATGGTTATGTCTTGATAAAATGTCTATAACATGTATTGCTTTTCAAATATAAATGCTTCATGTATATTTCTATTCTATGTGAAAAATACTGTATTGAACTGGTGTTCAGAACAGACCGATCCCGTTGATCGATTTTCAAATGAAATTTCTATAACATAGCTTGTGGCAAAAGTAAAAGAAAAGGCCAAATATTTCAGATAACGCTTATAAAGAAATTTTGCATTGGTACCTACTCGGAACTACGGTGAGTACGAAAAATTATGCCGGATCCAATGACGAATTCCGCACTGCTGCCAAGGTCATTGTTTTTTTTTTCATTGAAGGAATTTTTTCCCCAATAGTGCACCCTATATTTCATGACATCTTCGAAATCTGCATAAAATTCTGAACATATCTTTAACAGCATTTTTTTTATTAGAAATCGAATGAACCTAGCCGAATGCCGAATCGAGGCAGGAGACTTGCATCCAGTACTTGGACTCTCAGGAATAATATGCACAACATTTATTGCACCTTTCTTGTGTCCTCTTTCGAATAATATTTTCGAAAATGGGTGTTTTTATTACATTGTGTTTATGTGAAATGTCAATATGGAAGGTGAAGTAGAAATCGATGTGTTGCCAAATCCTCCATCATTAATGAAAAGCTATATTATTCGCGCTCGAAGCTATATCCACAATGTTTATAATTATATTAATTATACCTTCCGAGACAAATCTATAAATATAACTACATCGACTGACTAGCAACTACCAACATCGATGTCATTATGAAATAGTAGTTTGACCAGCGAGAGTAACTGGTAATTAGCGATGGGTCATCGTGGCGTTCGAAGAATGATTATACAGACTGTCCAGAATGGTTAGGTACCTCCTATATTGTTTTTGGGAAGCTATAAAACTTCTTCAGATAACCCTGGCTACGAATGATTCATCGCAGATTTTGAATTCGCTTCACTTTTCATTATGTGGATCAGCTTATTAATGTTGGATTTGGAAAAACCAAGAAAATTATATAACGTCGCGGTGTTATGTCGTTATGACAGCGAAAAAAGTTTGCCCTAACTTTTCCAGCGACCATACCATGGACAAAACCATGACAAAACGGAACCTAACTTTTGAAAGCATGACAACCATTATTGCAAACAAAGTATCTTATTTGTGGAAATGTCGCGATTTGGAGAGTCTTCGAGTGGAGAAATTGAAAAAGCCATCAATGATAATGTGCCTCGCAATACTGTGAATTCAGCTACAGACTGGGCATTCAACATGAAGAAGAACAATAGAGAAGATTATACATAGAGTGCAGTCAAGACGATTTGGGTAAAACTTCGTGTCGCACTCCTATGAGTTCAGAAAAAATTTTTGGTGGAACTCACGTATTTTGGCCTCCTGATCCCGAACCTGAAGTCAAAACGCGGCGGTCTCATGTATTTTCGGAGATATGGCCTCATTTTGTCACAAAAATGCACCATTTCACATCTCTAATTTCGGCTATTAAAATGACACAAAATTCATCCTCCTTTGTACCAAAACATCACACACGCTTACATGTACTCGTTTCCGACACTTTCGCAGAAAAAAAATATTTTTACAAAAATTCACCCTTCTTTAAAACGTAAACAAAACACCAGTTATGGTAAATTTTCATTGAGACAATGTTCAAATTGATTGAATTTAGTGCCATTGCCTTGAACGAAATTGAAAAATTAAAATGAATCCGACATAACAGCCATATTTGAATTCGAAAACCCGATGATAGCCGAGCCCACGAGCCAAACAATCACGTTGACAACTTCAGGAATAAAAATTTACCATAAATTCAGTTGAGTCTGGTGTTTTGTTTACGTTTTAAAGAAGGGTGAATTTTTGTAAAAATAACAGTTTTTTCTGCAAAAAAGTGTTGGATACAAATAGATATAGTGTGTGATGTTTTGGTTCAAAGAAGGGCGAATTTTGTGTCTTTTTAATAGCTGAAATCCGAGATGTGAAATGGTGCATTTTTGAGATAAAATGAGGCCATATCTCCGAAAATACATGGGACCGCCGCGTTTTGACTTCAGATTCGGGATCATGAGGCCAAAATACGTAAGTTCCACCAAAAAATTTTTCTGAACTCATAGGAGTGCAACAAACGAAGTTTCACCACGATTTGGAACACTTCAGCAAAAATGTTACAAGAGAAGTACTTTAAAGATTATAAAAGAATTTTTAATCCGTTCACGGACATACTAAAAATTTTAGAAGCAATCCCAGAAAAAAGGAAGGTGAGTTCTAATGCTCTAGAAAAACAAGACATTTTTGAAATGGCACTGTCCTGGAGTAAAGAAGAACCTGTAGATCTCCAAAGAAAATTTTATCACATCCAGTAAGATTATTAAAACAAATTATGGGAAGACGGGGAAATCATATCACATGTGAAAAGTTTTTCCTACGGACTATGAAAGTACGGGAGACAACATATAGTTTTCAATCGTCCACTACCATTTTCTCGATATCTCGATGTAATATCTTCAATTACTCATGAGTCATAGTCGCTGAACTATGTAATATATTGCTAAAGTGGATAGAAAGAACTCTGTTCAAATCTCTTCTGCAAGTTGAGAACTATTGAACTCAAGGACACCCCGTATATATATATTTTGCATCTGATGCCTGCGGTTATCCATTGGTATAGGACTATTCCCTGCTACTGCCACTAAGCTGATGTTCTGTTTGACAGGAAATCGTTTTATTTGGTACCCATAAATAAAGTGTTTTGAATTTTTTTGCAATCGTAGATTACAGTACAGCAGCTCATGTAAGTACTAATACCAATAATATCTACTTAAGGAAACATTTTTCGAGACCCATACCTTCTTTATTGACCTTTTTCTATGAGGAATCTTTATTATAGAAAAATTTTAGATAGTTCTTGAAGATATGAACCAAATAATTACAATGCATGGACTCGTAATGTTTCATTATGTCTATATATTTGAACTGCTTTTTCTGTGTTTTTCTAATTTTCATTAAACATATAATGAAACTTCAATTGTAGAAGTTGTGGAGTGTATTTTGTACATCAAAAACATGAGAATATTTGAGGGTGCAAATTTCTAATTTGGTTATCCTTTATTTTACCAAGTAGCGATAGTGATCATACATTTATTGCTTATAGAAATTCACTTTTGCACAAAACAAATTGATTTTTTACAGTGAATTTTTGCAAATAAATACAGGCATCCATCGTGGAATGACTAGTATTTTTTGGAAAATATAATTTGAGATAAATTTGAACTCTTATATTCTTGTTTCCATTTTTAGAAAAATAATGTTACATACCATATACCAATAGTTATGGGTTTAGACGTTTTCAGTTGAACAAAAACGCATTATTTTTAATTTGTCGTTGTCCCTAAAACCCCAAAATTAATTGATCTATCTATATTTTTGAAATTTTTCATCGATTTAACAATAGAATATGTGGAGATGTATTGCAATTGCAAAATCAAGTTGATGATGGAAGAAGGTGTAGTCATTGATGATGAAAATATATTCAGGGTAGCTATACTTTTGGAACGCTGAATATATTTTATCACTCAGTGTGGATATTCTTTCCAACTGTTATAGCATAATATATTATTCTATTTAGATTGTTTCTGCCTCATGTAACGACGTTTCTCTTAATAATTAATAACTTTATTTATTGCTGAGATCGAGAAATCTCATCTCTAAAACGCACTTACTGACAGCTTATAATTATTGGCTATAAAAATCGGACGAATTTATATCTTCCATATGTTCATTTATTATTGAACTCAATTTCGAGGTTTTGATTAGATAATCAACTCCATTAACAACTTGAAAATTAAAATGTCACTTCGGTAGCCAACATATTCTGCTCAATTCATGAAACGATAATATAGGTAGATAATAAAAAAAATAGTCATGAACATAAATATTCGGTAACAATTTATGTAAATGGAGGATAAAAAACCAAAAATCAATTAATGAGTTCACTTCAGAATCTTTTCTAAAGTTCTTAACTGAACCTATAGGGATTAAGAAGCTTGGATCTACTTTCCCGTAAAAATAGTATCTTTCAGTATATGGTTAATAGTAATAACAATAAAAAACATTAGCTTATCTCAAGATACCTTAATATTACTGAATCTTTCAAATGCGAATGTGTTTAAATTTATTTTATGATAAGGACTCTTTGAAATGAACTGGTTTTTAATGATAAAAGAGTTCTCACTCAATAATCAATTACTCTGGCTTCTGGCTTCTTATGCTATGAAATAATCAATTCAGGATATAGGATCATATATACAGTTAGAAGATCTAATTATTTCTGTTATAGGTACCAGGTTACGTCTTCGATGCTATTTGTTTTTCCCACCCAGTCCTCATAGATAAATAAATCATCGTTGATTATATTGTTCATATTATGTGAAATTATATGGCATGTCAAAAAAACATGAAGTTCTCAATAAGAGAATAATTGTATAATTTGATTACATTGTAATGACATAATGCAAACGGATTTTTGCTGTACATAATGAATTGATTAATTTCTACCTAATCGCAATTGCGTTTAATTAAAAACTGAATAAGGATTAAAAAATGATGTTTAGGCAAAATTGCAATGAACAAGGTGATTTATATTAAATTGTACAGGGTGTCCCACTGAGGTCGGCGAGGTACGATATTATAGAAACCATAAACCTTAGGGCTCCTAGAAAAAAATTTTGAGGACTAAATCGGCCAAGAGAAATTGATGGAAAATATTTTCAAGTTCCAAAAATGACCGCTAGAGGGCACAACTACTATGACATAAATGAAAATTCTATTTTTCTCGGAAAATCACCATATCAAGGTACTGTATCAATGACGGAAATGAAGAGTTCATCAAAATTTGTGTCAGTTTGTTCTTTTACTTTTTTTCATATCTCGAAAAATAATGGTGGAAGAATCTGTTGAAAAAATATTTTTTTAAATCGCTGTATCTCCTTAACCCTTGCTCCAAATTCGATCAACTTGGGCTCGTTTGAAAGATAATTCCACAATCATTCGAACGCTTTATCCGATGTTGATCTCCAGTTCACACCACGTCTACTAGAGGGCGTTGTTCACCCAAGGTTCAGTTTTTTCTGATTTTCTCAAAAAATCCAAATGGAATGCTACAAATTTGTATCATCACATTTGAAAATAATGGAATTAGCTACATTTTGGTGAAAACCGCGATTCGATATCTCCATTCGTTTTTGAGTTATTTGCAAATAACTAATTCAACCTGAAAAAAATCAAGTTTATTGTTGAAAAAAAATTCTTATCTTCAGTGAGTCTGCGTTGCAAGCAAAATGTGAGGTAATTCAATCCAATTCACCTGTGCTAGTGATTGAAACGGTTATTATTCAAATGTTTAGCCTTTTGGTGCATTTGTGCGTTGATCTAATATTCCGTACTATACGCAAAATAACAATTGATGCAAATGCCACTTACTGAGAATGAAAATGTGGATCCTACTAGTCAAGAACTAAACTGCGATAACGGAAAGTGACTTTCAATAATAACAAATAGAAGAATATCAAATACCCTCTACATTCTGAAGCCATTTCTATCACACATCTTTATCGACAACGTGATACAAAAAAATGTCCCTACAAATGTTCAAAATGCATTCCATTATTTTCAATGCAACTAGCATGATTGAAGAACTATTCCCATAGATATCACAATGAAAATAGAGGAATAGTTTGCATCAATTGTTATTTTGCGTATAGTACGGAATATATTAGATCAACGCACAAATGCACCAAAATGGTGAACATTTGAATAATAACTGTTTTAATCACTAGCACAGGCGAATAGGATTGAATTACCTTATATTTTGCATGCAATGCAGACTTACTGAGGATAACGGAAATCCTAGAATTTTTTTTCAACAATAAACTTGATTTTTTCCAGGTTGAATTAGTTATTTGCGAATAACTCAAAAACGAATGGAGATATCGAATCCCAGTTTTCAATAAAATATAGCTAATTTAATTCTCTTCGAATGAAATGATACAAATTCGTAGCATTCCATTTGGATTTTTTGAGAAAATCAGAAAAAACTGAATCTTGGGTGAACAACGCCCTCTAGTAGACGTGGTGTGAACTGGAGATCAACATCGGATAAAGCGTTCGAATGATTGTGGAATTATCTTTCAAACGAACCCAAGTTGATCAAATTTGGAGCAAGGGTTAAGGAGTTACAGCGATTTTAAAAAATATTTTTTCAACAGCTTCTTCCACCATTATTTTTCGAGATATGAAAAAAAGTAAAAGAACAAATTGACGCAAATTTTGCTGAACTCTTCATTTCCGTCATTGATACAGTACCTTGATATGGTGATTTTCCGAGAAAAATCGAATTTTTATTTATGTCATAGTAGTTGTGCCCTCTAGCGGTCATTTTAGGAACTTGAAAATATTTTCCATCAATTTTTCTTGGCCGATTTAGTCCTCAAAATTTTTTTCTAGTAGCCCTAAAGTTTATGGTTTCCATAATATCGTACCTCGCCGACCTTATTGGGACACCCTGTATATAGAGAAATGATAGAATACTGACATTAAAATATAAACGATCATCTAATAAAATCTTATTAAAATGTTGGAATTAGAAAAATCACTTCCGTTAGCGCTCTCTCGTAGGATAAACCAAAAATAACTTTTTATCAATATCAGTCAAGCGAATTCTGTAATATTTCGAAATAATTAATAAATTGTTTGAAATTAGTATCATTTCGACTATCAACATTTACAATGTGATCATCTTTCTGGTGAGTTTTGTGACTTTTTCAAGGAATGGAAAACTTTCTAGTAAAAGATCCAACCGCGTGATTTCTACGTGTATTTGTTTTTTATTCAGAATGTAGCGCAAAGTATGTAGATACGAACGATACAATTTTATTCATATCATATTATCAAGAAATGTCAAAACCGTTCCCAGGAAACATATGAAACTTAGAAACATAATCATTTGGAGAAGAGCTGAATCCAGAATCAGAAACAGGAGTGAACAAATCAAAATTGCTTTGTATTAAAACACGTGATTAGAGTGCCTTTCGGCACAATCATTTGATCTGTCAAGATAACATTGCTGTTCAGCTGACCGGCCATATGATATGAAGAGTTATGGAATAATGATTACCAACTATATGGTAGGAAGCCCTAGGCCGACTTGGTATTAACGATTGGAACAAGTTTGATAGAAAACTGATTTCAAACAAATGAATCAAATTGTATCCTTGAGGCAGATAACCTCTATAAGTACCACTATATGAAAGTTCCAGGAAAATCTTTCGGTTGTGTTATATATATATATATATATTTATGTGGGGATAAGAGAAACTTCAGAACCTTCCAGATATATAGTGTCCACCATAATGCTGTGTTCAGATAAAACAAAAATGTATAATGTTTCTCAGTAGGGTATAGATGAATAAAAATTGTATTATTGATTTTTTTTTCAATTTGGTCTGATACGAAGAGATACGAAGTCGATCAATTTGAAGCGAAGTTGCTCATTTTTATACTGAACAATACTTACTACCCGAAAGAAAATGTTATGTGCCATCTTTCGTTTTTCAATTATTGGAAAAAATCACAAATTTGTAATTTTCGTTTTTATTCTCGTGGCACTTGCACACAAGAAACCCAAATCTGTTGTATTTTCCAAGGTTATCTAAAACAACATTCAACTCTGTTGTCATATTGGATTTCTGCATTTTCAAAAAGTATGTTTTTCCTGATTGCAATGACATGTCACAAGGTATGATCGAATCTTACATGTTGAGCAAATTAACAGTTCAATTGAATTTGGAAGCTTCCTTACATAAAAATGAAATTTTCAAATTAGGAATGACATGGTAAGCTATAAAAGTTTTTTCTTCACAGAACAAATTCATAAAATATGCTTGTATACTCCACCATTCACTTCTAAATACAATTCTACTCTTTTCCCCAAGTTCTAAATAGCTCGATGGATTCAAATCATAAAAGAGAGAATATTGGATTATCATTTATGTGGAATAAAGAAAGATTTCTCAAAATTGTATACACATAGATGATATTAATGAGCTAAGAAAAACGGGTGAAATTGTGACTAGAAGTGAATGATGTTTTGTTTCAAAACCTTAGTTAGTAAGCTTGACAGAAATGTGAACGTTTCCAGATCCTCAACTGAACAAAAATAATTTGGTTTGCTAAACAAAATTGTTGGTGTTCTTTCCAAAAACGAGTCTTTTTAAATTCTGATTAGCATATAAGATTCAAACATATCGTGTGATATAGGAGTACATAATCGAATTCAGACTTTTCGAAAATGCAAAAATTAAATATGGCGCCAGTAAGAATAAGCAAAGTTGATGAGTGTTAAGAATGCTTTAGAAATCACAAAGACAATTTTAGATTCCTTGTAAAATAGTGTTTTCAGAAGGTCCTAATCAGAAACTTCTAGTTCTTCTGGTATTCGCTTAGGAAAATAACAACGAATATTACAAATTCGCGATTTTTTCCAATAATTCAATGACTAAAAAATGATTAATAAAATTTTCTCTCAGATAATTGTTCAGTAAATAACCGTGGTCCGGTCCCCATGGCGGAGCTCATAAAACGGGTAAAATATAAGGAAGACAATGAACATATCATTATTTATCAAGAAAATCACAGATTTACTTTTTTTGACTTTTCCTCTATCTTTCCAACAATCAACAACAACACAATTATCGTTTACATAGCTCACTAAGGCTTTATACAGGGACATCAAAATATATTAATACATTTGATAAAATCTACTATAATGCTAAGATGAAATATCGAACAACCCTGTATGACAGTCTCAAAGAGAAACTAATTTATATCATTATCCGTAATGGTCGATCAACTGAGATACAATCATTCACATTCATTGATACCTTTTTTTCACCATTACAATCCATAGATATTCGACTGTGAATGCTGGTACAGCACTTGATCTACTTTCGACATGGAAGAAATGAAAGTACGCCTGCCATTCAGATCAGTTTGCAGGTGACCTGCTACACACCTGCTCGCCTCTACGGTGTCAAGCAGGCCATGACATGAAAGGTGCTCTGCGGTTCTTCTAACGAATACCGAGGGTCCGAGAGTGAAACAGCGATTCGATGGAATCAAGTGGATACACGACACAATAGGCCATTCGTTATTTGCAGAATATTTACGCTCATTTTCTATGGCAATGGAATATTCAGAATATAATAAGGAGGTGGTCGAGAAGGTATCCATATCGCCACTATCATGATGATATTCTGAGGAGACTGTATTCGAACAGTGCGTCCTTCATTATGTGTAATCCAATGTTTCCAGAGAGTACGCGAACTTGCTCGTATTCGCGCAAATATTCTGCCGTTCGCCAAGATCGGACTCCAGTGGCGTGCACTCTGACTACAATCCCTTACAATACGGTTAAGATGATTGTGTTTTCACAAAGTGAATAAAGCTTACATCAAATACCACTTTCAAAAAAAACGCTTTGAATATTATTAGATATTAGATTACTTCTGAAAAAAATGAGTCTCAGCCTTTTGAGGTATGGGACTCGTACAAATTTCTAGTGAACTTCTGATGATTGGTAAGGCAACTGGGATAGTGATTAGAATATAACAGAAACAATGGAAAGAAAAACAATATTTGTGGATCGATTTCTGTTGAATTCTTTATGGAAAGGTAAGGAAGATTACTTAAGATCAAAACAAAATCCAGGGATTATACTTGATAGAAAACATTAAGCATTGAGACTGCTGTATTCCCCTCAAATAAGTCTAAATACACATTCAATTCATCTATTTGCCACGGTAACATATTTCGTTTACCTTCAAATTCTATTTGCATGCAGCTCTATAAACACATCAGAAGCTGTAGCGCAAAAAAGGAACTCAATGTAAATCTAGCAAACCAGTAATGGTTCAATTTTCCAGAAGTGATTGAAACCAAGCTTCTGCCCCAGAAGGGCAGAAAACTATATCCTAGATAGCTATGCAGCACTGGAAGCTCTGAAGTCTAAGCTGACTTGGGATCACAAACAGTCCCTGAGACAACAAGCATCAAACAAACATGTCACTTTGATGTGGGTGCCAGGTCATAAGGGAGTTGAAGGCAACGAGGAAGCAGACCGCCATGCCAAAGAAGGGGCAAACACTCAATTTCTCGGCCCAGAACCTTCATCTTGGACTCTCCAGAACTCAGTTGACAAAAGAGTTTCGACGATGAGAAACAGATGAAACAAAACAAGCGCGAAAAGGCTAGTGAGCCTTTCACCAAGGAAAACCTAAACAGCTTCCAGAGTTTGACAAGAAAGACAAGAAATTGTATACTGCGAGAACTTTGCTAACACTGCAGAACATTTGCTTTGCAAATGTCCAGTGCTCTTTGCAACAGGATAAAGTTCCTGACTTATTAACGCCCTCTGGGTCCCAAATAATGTACTTTGTGGGGATCTAAAAACCTGGTAGAATGCAATGCAAACAAAACACAAGCATGTATTTTCTCTAGAAAAGCCGATCTCACTGTACCCAACATAATTCAGTCAGGAGTAACCATACCATTTCAATGCTTGGCGTTACTATCGGCAATATCCTTACTTGAGAAAATCACGTGAGGTCCATTGCCAAAAGTGCATCCCAAAAACTTAGATTTCTGTTTCGAGCCCAGAGCTATATCACTCCCAGTCAGCTGCTTATGATCTATAAGGCACATATCCGACGTGTCCTGTTATACTGTTCCCATATTTGGAGTGCGGCATCTAACCATATTCTGAAACTATTGGATTCTGTCCAAAAAAGGGCAATTCGTCTTGTTGGTGATGCCTCGCTTACAACCTCGCTAGATCTGTAGATATTTTCATGGGCGATGCTTCTCTGAAATATCAACAATCGTTCCTCCATTGGCAGTCTCTTCGAGATTAACCCGTCAAGTTCAGTCTTCACACCTCATCGTGGTCACTTTAGAGACCTGCAGTACGTCCCTTTCCAAAGACTCGTTCATCCAACGAACATCGAGACTTTGGAACTCATTTCTTAGGGAGGTGTCCCCCGAGGCATACGATTTCCAGAAATTTAAGAAGAACACCAACTCCTACCTTATTTCCCTTGGTTCTCACGATGTTCTCTGAACATTACAGGATATCCCTTTTCGTGAGAACTAGAACATAAAATAGTATATTATGATACAAGTTTTATAAGACGCTATTTTCTCGCACGCGTTGTTTGGAGTACGACGAGCAAAGCGAGGAGTGCTCCAAGTGAACAAGTGCGACAAAGTGTCATATGCAATTTTTCTATTTTGAATTGATTTAAAGAAAAAAATTGATCTAATATCGATAAATAACAGAAACATCTTCGATTGGTAACAATGATTACATTGAAATAATTAAAATCTAACGCACAAGCGTAAAGCCCATTTTACAGTTGAGCGATTTTGATTATTGCAATACCAGCGGTGATGAAAAATTCAATGTTGTTATTGTTTTTATTGGTCAATTTATATCAAATTACACTCTGAATTGAAATTTACCAATAAAAACATTGAGTTTTTTACTGCTAATATCACCAAATCCAAATCGCTCAGAAGCAAACTGGGCCTAACTCTTCTGACTTTCATTCGACAGTTCGGTTGTACCAATCTCCAAATAATAAAAAATTTTGCATTTGCGTTGCAGAATGACTTCATTATACAACCAAAATAGAAAAAAAACTTTGTGTACAAAGCCTCGGAATCCCTTCGGCTTCGAATAGAATAAGGGGCATGAATATCAACATCACAGGTCCAGGTGCTTGTGAGTCTGCATAGCCTGCACCCCACCCTTGAAACCTAATCTTCTTTTGCTAAATTATCGACATAGTTTTTCTCCGAACTTATTTTGTCTTCGTTGTGTGAAGAAATTGATAATCGGGAACTTTGTCCATCCGAGATAGGCATCTCCAACGTCAGTCATCGAGATTGCCTACTTCTTCTCTGGAGGGAGCCGAACAGAACAGGCGAATTCCTCTCATATCAACTCCGAGCGCATTTTTCAGCATTCGTCTGGAGGCTCATTAGGCCCTGACCGGGTTGAAGCAGTTGAAGCCACCGCATTTTTTGTTCGGCGCTCGCATCCACACAGGGCCATATCCGGTCATCAGCTATTTCGACCATCGAAATATCGTCCTCCCCGCCTCAGATTCTCGATAATATAACAGGTTGGGCTGCCAATTAGGAGATGTCCCCGGGTCACAGACTTTTTATCGGGCCCCCCGCGCCCCCTAACGGGCGGCCGAGCGAGCAGCATCAGTGGCGACTCCCAAATTCGTGGGTTGCCACCTCGACTACAGGGTGGGCCGAAGAACTCGGGGGTTTTCGAAAAATATTTGGAAACCAGAATTTAACTATCCTGCTTCTCACTATAGATGACCTGCGATGCACTGTGACTGTGAAAATTAATCGAATCGTATTTTTTATTTTTCTCCAAAAATGTAGTATCGGCTTGAATCTATGGACGATGCCGGAGGTATCATCTTGGTGTTGGTATGATATCCAATGAATTATTCGAATTGAATAATATTTCGATATTTTATAGTGGTGCCCAATGGAATGTTAATTATGATAGACCAGATAAAAATATTGAAATAGAGTAATTTTTCATGCAAAATAATTTCGATACTGGCCTTTTTTTTAAGTTGATATATCAAATATTTCAAATTTATGAATATTTCATTTCATTCAATATTAGTGACTTCAGCTCAAGCAACAGCTTTCTACTTCTTTTTTTGTCCGTGAGCTCCACCGAATTAAGATTAGGAACTTGTATTTCATGGTGTTCCACAGTAAAAATTGAAGATTGCTGTATTTTGAAAATTGAAATTATTGCAGTAGTCTATTTGAATAATAGAGTGGAAAAATGTCTCACAAAAATATATTTTATATCACTCTTTTTGATTACCAGAATAAATATATGTAATCAAAAAGGGGGATATACTCGTATAATTTTCATATACGACCGTTTTTTCTGTTTTTTTTATTTTTATCAGGTGAGTTTCATTTTCTATACCGGGGCAATACGAAATCCGTATTTTGCTTTCACTGATATAATTTTGCTTCTTGAATTACTTCTGTTTCACCGGAGAAGACCCATTTGTATTAACGTATTTGGATTTTGTGCTTCTGTTTTGACAAATGTGGTATGAATGAATTAGTAAGATTATTCTTTAAAAAAATTACTTCACCCATCATCAACTCAATCGAGGAATCTGAATTGTTCTAGAAAACTCATTTATGATTTTTGAAGATAGTTATAGTATACTTTGAACTTTTCCCGCGTGGAAAGATACTGATACGATTCAAAAAATAGAACAAAAATAGACGCTCATGAAAGTTTCGCTAGAAATTTGAACTAATGTATGTGAAATGATCACCTGACTCAGAAAATGTGACAATATACAGGGTATCCAATTTGAAAATCGAATATTGAGGGCATTTTTGGCAATATTTCAACAAAAAAATAGTACATATATATTTTTGATTGTAGCTAGTAATCATTACTCAAATATTTCTATCAAACTATTCAAGACATTTATGAAGAACTCACAAATCAATTGATTATATATGACATATTTTTTCTCTCAGGTTTCGTTCAAAAGTTGTACACAGTTTTACACTATGTTTACATGAAACATTTTTCGATATCTATTTTTACAAAGTTTGTTTTGAGACATACGAACGGCACTATACAACGTCTTTGGGGGTTTCTTTTTTTATTTATGAATGAAAGAATTTCCCTTATGATGCATACTTTCTGCTAATCACTGATGAGGAACATATCAACCATACGAAGGAAAAAATTTAACAATTTGGCCATTAGCTGGTTACCATTGCTTCAATGTTAAATGGGATTTTTGAAGCCCATCTAAAACAATTTCCTTAGTACCATCAACGAATAACGACTACGAATCACTTTATTCTGATTGATCTTCAGCTTCCGTAGAGCAGGTATCCATTAGAAAGCAAGCATTTCCACTAATTCCCCGTTCGCCAATCCATCTAAGAGACTGGTTTCCAAAATTCAACATCAGGAAATTAATTACAGCAATTTGATCGTATCTGAAGTTCGTTCGTCCGCAGTATTTCAGAACGATTTTATTAATTGACGATTTGTGATGTGGTTTCGATATTATTGATGACCCAAATATGTAGATTCCCACGACTCAGTTCAACAATTTTATGTCTCTCGAAAAACATCAATCGCGCATCATATCTAAAAATATATATCCAGGTGACGTGACTTGTGATAAGAAATGTCAGGCTGTGGATAATTAAATAGATAACCGTTCTTTTCATTAGAGATTCGCTCATTCCTATGTGAAAGAAATGGCTTGGCCACTTAAGCTTTAATTGAGTGATATACGAATGAAGCTGAGGAATAGATATGCTAATGTTTAGAATCTAGAACATGCTAATAATTGTGATCGCGGACTGAGAGTACAAGCGTTTGTTGTATATCCTTCAATTGAAGCATTTTTCTGGTATTTTCGGATTCTTAAGGAACATTATTTCTTCTGATTTTGAAATGTTAGGTTAGGTTTGATCAGGTTTCATTCATACAATTTGTCAACTTTTTTCTCTTCACTTAGATAGGTATTTCTGACTGCAATTTTACAGATACTTGGAGCATTTTTTTCGCTATATACCCTCGTTTTCACAAGATTGCCATTTTCGTATTTTCCATATATATATACCTTTGAAGATAATATAATATATAAATAGTATAGGTGTACTTTATGAGATGATCATTATTACCTATTTTTTTATTCGATTTTTGTTTAGTCATTCGAAAAAGTTGAAAAATTGAAAATTCAATTTAGACCTGAAATTGTTGACTAAATAGCGTTCATAATTTCATATATAATGAGATGTTCATTTTTTCGTGCTTGCTTTATTGATATAAATTTTCAAAAGCCCAATCCGTTTTTTTTTGCTTTTGACTTTTTACCTTATTCAAGCATTCCGCAATAGGTGGAAGCTGTCATGTGAACGCACCATTATGCATGATAAAAAACGCCGAGATATACACATCAAACTCGAAATACTGTGCCTTTATGTTCAACCATTGTCGATCTAAATGAACCCCTAGTAGACGGTATAATATTGTCTGTTCACTGGAAACAATTACGTAACTTTTTCTGTAAGGCAGAGACATCTTCTGATAATAACCGTGAACCATTTTGAACTTGAAGTGCCATAATGGGCATAACCTAACGTTTTTATTTACATTTTGAATCACGCACTGCTTTCAGCATAGCAAAGTTCCTGTTTCAAGCACAGAATTATTCGATATCATTGATTTCATTGATCGCAGTCAGGAAATAGAGAAAAGCATCTTCAGTCAATGTCAGTGATGTGCATGGCTGTGAAAAATGTGTAATGTCACAAAGTAGAGAGAATGTGTTCAGAATTAAGAAACTAAAATGCGAGGCAAGTGAACGAATTGTACAATAGTTAATTCAACTTCAATCACTTACGTTGAGTTGTATATTCCTAGAATCATTATTCATACCCACTGAAGAAAGCAAACAAAAATTAGTCCTTCTTCAAACTAAAACACCACACACACTAACTTTTTTTAACAATTTTCAGCAGACTATTTAATTCATGCACTTATTACGTTATGTCAATTTTTCTCAAACTTGCGTTGTCAGAAAAGTATCTTATTTGTGAAAATGTCGCGATTTGAAGAGTCTTCCAGTGAAGAAATCGAAAAAGACATTATTTCATTTTCAGATTCTTCCTGAAGAGCTGATTTCGTCGATACATCATACTTGGGGTATAGCGCGAAATATTACAGAGATATAGGGTGTGAAAAATCGAGATTTTTCAACTTTAGGAATTTTTTGTTTCGAAACTAATCATTTCTGCTCAAAACGGCTTACATGTCCCTATCTTAACTTTTCATTCACTATCTAATAGAAACAAATAGAAGGTGATGCAAAACTCAAAATTTTGAACCACCCGTATTTGTTTCAATTGAATATCAATCGATAGTAAATGGAAAGTTGAGATATGGACAAGAAAGTCGTTTTGAGCAAGAATGGATAGTTTCGCCACAAAATATTCCTAAAGTTGAAAAATCTCGATTTTTCACACCCTATATCTCTGTAATATTCCGCGCTATACCCCAAGTATGATAGATCGACGAAATCAGCTCTTCAGGAAGAATCTAAAAATGAAATAAAATACAGGGTGTTCCATTTGAAATAACAAAGTTGTTGCTACTTTTTGATAGAAGCGGCAACGCTGAAAGTATTTTAGATCGATAGAACAAAACTGATTACCCAATAAACAAAATTTTCAGAATAATATTACGTCTCGTTCTCCGTAAACGTCTAAGGTACCATCGACCGTGAGTGACCCTGTATAATACGTGCTGAAGTTAGGAAAAAAAAGAAGAATACAACTTCAACTCAAAATTGGGTCGCTGACAGTGAAAAACCTAAAACAAATGAGCATCGAACAACTTCTATAAAGTAGCGACCTCAACTTAGCAGACGTTTGGGACTCGAGTGAACAGACAATTTTAGTTCCAGCCTACTAGGTTTCCATTTATAACGACAATGGTTCAACCCTTGAGTAATCATGCTAACATCACGAGTCGCCACTGTTGCAACCTGTACCTGCAAACCAAAAATTATTGGCCGAATAATAAACCTCGACCTTTGTACGTGAGGCAAAACGGGGGGACATCAATGAGAGTGAGACGCTTTTGGGTGACCTTAAGCTGTCGAGAGTGAGAAGAACTGCGGCCAAAGCAAAGAGCGGCAGAGCGAGGAGAAGAAGAAGAAGAGGACCGAGAGAGAAACGGACAACAGTAGCTTATTGGTCGAGAGAACAGGTTCCGCAAATGAAATTGGAAAAACTGGCGCACTCGGAACAGGCGCGGTCTGGCTCTTTTTTCTCAGAGAAGGGCACCAATACCTACACTTATAGATTAGATATACCGGGTAACTCAGGTGGCATATTATAACTACGTTCTTTATTGAACCTATAAGTATACAACTTTTTTCATACACTTGTTCAATCGAAAGTACATCCAACTTTTTTTCGGAATTGGAAGTGTGAAAACTCTCTAATTTATCCATATGAAATTCTCTAGATTTTTCACTTTATAGTTTTCAGATCAAATAATCTTCAATTTTCGTCGAGTACTAAGTACCTATCTTATCTTATATAGTACCTACCACGCACAGCCTGATAGTTAAGACCATGAATTAGGAATATTCATGCATGAAGAAGATATTCTAGAATCAGAACTTTCTCAGCAGCAACGAGAAATCTTGAGTATTGATATAATTATTGGGATTCAAATCAGGAAAATCTGAAACATTTATTACACAAATCATCAGCAATCCCACAAAAAATATTCCATAATCCGAAAGTACTGAGTAAACCCATCTAGTTCATTACTTCTTACAGTTTTCAACTCAGTTTCTTGTATGTTTCAAAAGAAATATTGGAATTTATTTTATGTATTTCGAATCATCAAAATGTATGTCTCTACGTATATTCTAAACCTGTGAAAACCGATCACAAGCGAAAATATATGCTTTCTTTTCCTTTTCTGTCAGATTCTGAATAAGCGACAATATGCCCCTTATGTCGTTCTTATTCTGACATTCTTTTGAAATGGATTCTGTCCTTAGGACTATCCGGCCATTTTTTTCTCATATATGGCTGTATCAAATCCTAACCTTATTCAATAAAATCTGCAGTTTTGTTTAATTGTGATTTATCAATCATTATAATTAATAAAGGAATTTTCGGTACGCTTACTCAATTATACGGATTGATATATTTCCTTATATGTACAGTAGACGATATGAGATATCATTAATTCAAATATTGGCAAATTTTTTTCATCAGATGCAGAATTTTTGGTGGTTACATTTGGTACCCTCGAATAATCATCAAGAATTTCTTGTTCTTCTGATGCCTGATATTTTGTTGTTTGGTGGATCAATACGTCATCTATATCAACCGATCTTTATTTGAAAAAAACTGAGAACCTATCTCAACTTTTTGAAAGGAATAGTAACATCAGCTACCTACCTTTAAGAAGGGTTTGAAGGGACAATTCAACTAAGCGGGGCATACTCATTGGAGCACATAATAAGGTTCTTATAACAAAATATGTTGTCCTGAATCTAGTACATTTTTCATGATCTGAATAATTCTTTTGTTTGTATAGCATGCAATAATTCGACATATTATTATAATTCGAGTAGATTATCCATTGAAATCCACCCACAAATTGCCTATTGTCAATATTCAATGGATATTGTACTGATATAGTCCTCAACTTTCTTCGATACGTATCTGCGTGTCGTCATCTCAAGAAGAGAACCAAAGTACCTACACAACTCATAACTTCAGCAAAGTGACGATGGCACTCAACAGGAGGTACTCTCTGGTCATCGATAAGCGACGTACGTCAAAAGCGCCAGCCGTGCACATGACGAGGAAGACCGACTAGACGTACGTCCACTGAAGATATAAAATATATAACATGTATATCGTACCCGCGTTTGTGAATGTTAATTTGTAAATAAATTTTTATGACCCACGAGCTCTACTTTTCTTTCGATTTTTGCTCGATATGCTAAATAAACGCCGTTCGAATTCTGACTATTAATTGTCATCCGAAACCAATAATTTAGGCTTATCCAGACGAAGAATGTTGTAGCACAGCGGTGAGCCATGTGATGTTCACAAATTGGGAGATTATTTGCATATTAAAATTCATGAGAAAACTTTTTCGGTTCTGTTTATTCGACAATATCGAAAATCTCACATTTATAAATGTTGATTATTAGTTTAACCTCTCGATTATATATGGGTGAAATAATAATAATAACAAATTTTCCCGGTACAACATTATAGTATGAAGGCGGGATTCCATCAAACGGACAAAACAGCAACTGTGTCGATTTCGACAAAACAATAGTTATTTATGTATTAAGGGAATTATGAGGGCCTTAATTACCGATGGCAAAGTTTGCGTCCCGAGGGCCTCTGGCCCGAGGGACAGCAATTGCCAGAGGTTATTAAGGCTCTATTATTCCCGTGGTACATAGATAATTTTATTTTTGACCGATTTTCATAACAAGATGTCCATATTTAGAACGCAATAAATGTTTAAATTCATAACCTTTCTGGTATATTTGAATTAGGTAGCATTGATTGTAGCATTGTTGGTTGTTGCTAGGTTGTCGCTATGTTACATGTTTATAAGCAAACTTTCTTTATCAATGTTTTTCCGTTAAAAACGTGTTTATTTTTTACCACAAATCGACGATCTTTTTCTGATATAATGGAGGATATTATAAAAAAAGCGGAAAAAGCAAGACAATCATTACTTCCATCGAAAAGTGAAGCCCTATATCAAAAAGAATACAACTTATATCTGAAGTGGCTGACACAGAGAAATTTTATGTCAAAAGATGCCAACTAAACTGTCTTTCTGGCATATTTTCAAGAACTGGTAAAGTATTTTCAGTATTTTCTGGTAGATTTGGTAATAATTGTATTTATTCGTTGCAGTCAGAAACGTTTAGCCCAAATTCGTTATGGACTAAATGGTCAATGCTCAAATCGATGGTGACCATATATGAGAAAAGAGATATCACCAAGTTCAACGAACTAGAGGCTTTTTTGAAACGGAAAAGTAAGGGGTATAAGCCGAGAAAGTCTGCTGTCTTATCTCTTAAAGATGTCATAAAATTTCTAAAGGACGCCCCTAATGAAATTCATTTATTGCATAAGGTAATTTTTTTCTCATAATTTTCTTTTTCGTTTGTTTATTTCGTTTTATTTGTTATAGGTTGTTCTAATTATGGGTTATTTTGGAGGATGCAGAACTCAGGAACTTCTAAATATGAGTGTAGCAGATATAGAGGACCGGGATACTGTTATGGTAGTGAACGTACCGGAAAGTAAAACTGGTGTATCGAAGAAATTTACAGTTGTGGATGAAAAAGAGTTCTCTGCTTTGCCTTTATTGAGACTTTATATGTCCTTGCGTCCTGAAGGTACAAAACGATTTTTTTTGAGCTTCCGACAAAATAAATGTACAACTCAGCCAATTGGAAAGAATATGTTTGGCAAAATTCCCAGCAAAATCGCAATGTATTTAGGATTGCCAAACCCACTAACCTATACGGGACATTGCCTTCGTCGCACTTCTGCTACTGCCCTAGCCAATGCAGGAGCAACTATGACAAACTTAAAAAGACACCGAGGTTGGAGAAGTTCCACGGTGGCAGAGGGGTATCTGGAGGACAGTATTGAATTGAGAAATAAAACGGCGCGTATGCTGTATACTTTGCCATCAGCAGAGGCAGACACCTCGACTGTAGTGAACAGCAACAGCACCACCCATAAAAAAGAAGAAATTGTTTCCAGCGGCGGAAGTAATTTTCAGGGAACATTTGAAAATTGTACATTTATTATTTGTAATGACGTGAATAAGGAAAATATTTCTTAGTTTTCATTACATATAAACGTTTATAAGCATTTCTTGTATCATTTTCACCTGTAAAAGGTAAGAGGGAGTTTTTGAACCTTAATATCCCAAGGGAGTTATGACCCTCATTATAGATATCGTAACTATGACAATATAAGCTTATAATGTCACTGTCAGAAATAAAAACTTTTGTTGTCCGCCAGGCGGAGAGATCAAAAGGTTTCGGTGTTTTGTCTCTGTTTTTGTAAACAGAGTTCGCTATGTGACTTTGATGGCATGAAAACTGTTCGTGTAGTGGAAACTACAGAAAATATCTTCTAAACAAAACACGTGACAGACTAATTTCACTTTTGTTTGGTGGAATTCGAGTTTCGAGTACAACAAGTTTTATGTTTCTGTTTTTGAAACTGAAACTAGTCGCGAGCGAATCCGTTTGGTGGAAAACCGCCTTTACTAGAATACTTTGTTATTCAATGAAGCTTGAAGACTGAAACAAAATATGATCTTATTTTCTTTGCGTTGATCAAAAGCTAAAAAAGCATCGTTTCAAAACCATTCGAATCGAATTGGTATGTCTCCATTTTCAAGATGTATGAGAAAAACTTTTTTCGGCAACCGTCCGGAAAGTACGTACTTTCCAGACGTTTTTTTTTGAGAAAGTCGCATTTTTCCGGCCTTGTCCGGGAAGTACGTACTTCCCGGACTAGGCCGGGAAGAATCACATCGTTGTTGTAAATATGAAAATCTTGGTAGTATGGTTTTGATAAATGCAGTTGATCATTACCATAGCAGCAAAATAACGACTGACAGCTATCTGACATAAAATTAGCTAACATTCAAAAATTATCAGATAAAAACAATCAATGTGAAACGGAAACTTTACCTTCTTGTTCTGACTTCAACAAAAGGCACTTAAATATACCAAGCATTTCAAACAAATTGAATCCATTCAATATTAACAATTGTTCTTATTTTAATATAAATATTAATATAAATAAGAATTGAAATGTTCGAAATTTTGTTCTAATAAAGAAATGTGTTTCTTTGATTTGTTATTCTACACGGTTGCCGAAAAAATTGTGTACGCAACACGCCCGAAAACAGTTTTTTTGGACTCGCAGACTTCCAGGACTCGCTACGCTCGTCCTTGAATTTTGTCAACTCATCCAAAAAAACACTATTTTCCGGACTTGTTACGTAAATTACTATTCTTTGCGCTATTCTTAGAAATACCTATGGGATAAGTGTTCAAGAAACTTTATTATCTGTTTCAAGTTTGCTATGATTTATTGTGCTTCGATTTTTAATGAAAAATAATACGGCGATTGAAACATCTATCAGTGAACCTTTGGTACCAGGTTGTTTCCAGGTTTGTACCAAAAAGTCTATAACCAGTTTTGAAGACACATATACTTGTGATAGAAGCTTCTTGTGAACGACTGTTTATAAGATTATTTCACAACAAAACTATATATGACCATAAATGGGTGCTGGTAGAAAATGTGCCATTTTCCATGGTTCTTGTCACGATGATCAAAAGTGATAATGAACAGTTATAAGGACCTTTCATGTAGAAGTGACCATTAGCTGAGCGCTATCGCCAAAACTGACGTTTCTCTATGCCCAGATAAGATTGTTAGGGTATGATAGAACGAAACACCTTTGGGCATATCACTATAATTGGCCGATATATGGTCAACTATGTGGTCAAGGAAACAAAGAATTTACAATCGTATTAAGAATCTGATAGCCTAATGGTCCAGAAATGTAAATGAACCAATCACTTCTGATTCCTAATTTGATTATTAGTTCTCAATTTAGTTATTGTTATAAAAACACACCTTTATAATTGAATGCCAAATATTTGGTTGAGAGTGATCGTGTATTGGTACATTATTTCGTAAAAAAAACAATAATATAATAATATAATTATTTTTAGACTAAGAAAAACTCATGTGATTAATGGGATATTTATAAATTATATGAAAACTTATTTCAAGTACAAAGGGGACATTGACAATCGATGGTTATGAATTAAGCTATAATCAATAATTGTTGTAAGTAAATAAATACAACTACACTTGGTAGGAATACATACACTATGATAAGATAACAACACAATTTTTGTTAAGAATTTTTATTAGCTCGAAAATAGGGGAACCCTGTATATTCAGGTGACAATCGATGGTTATGAATTAAGCTACAATCAATAATTGTTGTAAGTAAATAAATACAACTACACTTGGTAGGAATACATACACTATGATAAGATAACAACACAATTTTTGTAAAGAATTTTTATTAGCTCGAAAATAGGGGAACAATGTATATTGGTCAGGCCGTATTTTTATGTCATATCATTATTGGCATCTCGAATTATCACGAACCGTTTTCAAATTATACGGGGAAAACCCAAATGGCTGGTTTTATTTGCGCCTTCGCCTTTATTTTTGAGAATATGGAAATTGTTCAAGATACTTAGTGCTTTGTTTCAAATTTTCTTCGATATGCTGTGCTTCCATTTTCAATACAACGCTTCGTCCTTCATTCAACGTCCTCGAAATTGAAAATAAGGCCTAGCCTATATGGGAAAATCAGAAGAATATTCTTGTAGATATACATAAACATTCAATAAGTATTGAATACCATTCTGGTGTGATTATTATAGCTTTCTTCGAAATAGTTTTCATTATGTTTTTATTAGCTATTTGCTACATCATCTTGAGTTTATATGTTTTTTTTCCATATCACCAGGTTCAATTTCACCTATTTGAGTGAATACATTCCATAACCTCAAAAAAAGGTCAGGATGAATAATTGCAATTACTGTGTTTGCATTTGAATTAGGTACCTATGTGTTGAAGGTGTCTACCAAGTGATATTTCGGTTTGTGATAATGTAACTACATATTATTATATACTTTTCATCGAAACATTTGAATTTTCTGAGAAAGTTTTTTTATCTAATTTCCTAATTTTTGATATTTTATGTCAAATCTTGACTGATATTCACTATACCACTATTTACTTGCAGAAGAACCGCAGAGAAAAAAAAATATGAATGCAATTTGTAATCAAATAATAATAAAAATAACTCACGAAAATGTGCAACTGAACAGAACATCATCATTTTGTATAATATTTGTTGAGATACCTATATAACAGTTGAATGGAAACTGACACTTTCTTGTCTTAAAACACCTGATATTAGATGCACTTGAGTTGAAAAATGTTCTGAAAGTGATATGCATTCAATCAATCCCTAAATTTGAAAAATATTCGCTCATAACCTTTGATATCCTATAAAAATACTAGTGTTTTGCCCTACATCAGTTGATCCCGATCATTATGTCTCACTCTTATGTGTCAACTCTTCTCTCTCTAGGCACTATCTTGTAAAAAAATTGTATACTGGAGATTTATAAGACATTTTGTCGCACGCGTTGTGCGACGACGTGACTTATAAAACGTGTGTCATATAAAATTTTTCATATTTTGCATTAATTTGAGGTACTGTATTGAAAACAAAAGAATGAAAATATCGATGAATAACAGAAACATCTTCGATTCGTAACAATTATTTAAAATCTGTTGCACAAACGTAAAGCCCAGTTTACTGTTGAGCGATTTTGATTTTTGCGATACTAGCGGTAAAAAATGCAATGTTGTTATTGTTTTTATTGGTCAATTTATATCAAATTACACTCTGAATATCAAAATTCACCAATAAAAACATTAAGTTTTTCACTTCTACTATCACCAAATCCAAATCGCTCAGAAGTAAACTGGGCCTAACTCTTCTGACTTTTATTTGACAGTTCGATTGTACCAACCTACGAATAATAAAAAATGCGTATACAAACAGAGGCTTTTTGGATACGCACGTATCATAATGACATCATTATAAAACCAAAATTTAAAAAATATTGTTAGATCATTGATGATCATCTGCAGTATGATCTAAGTCAAGAAATCGCGTCCTCCGCCCTACACGCAGCTTTCTATCCAATCGACCCTTTCCAGAATAGAAAGTTATATCATAGCGGATTTTGACGTTTGACAGATTTAGGGAACACTTGGCAGTTGACAAAATAAGTGTTCCATGTCAAAATGGAATTGAAATTGAATTAACTTCAAATTCCAGAAAATCCATCATATGGATATTTCTTAGAATTGAAAGGCACAAAAAAGGATATATTATTCTGTAATTTGGATTTGTTCACATTTTAATTCAATTTTGACATGGAACACTTATTTTGTCAACTGTCAAGTGTTAAATTTTTCCCCAGATTTTTCCCTAAATCTGTCAAATGTCAAAATCTGAGCTGACCAAACCCGCCTATATATCATGTATTTATTATGTTTTGTTATGTTATTTTCTTTTGATTTGTAAATGTTCAACTTTTTTGTTCCTTCATACTCTTAAACTATTTATAATTGGTTTTATGATATGTTTTAAATTATTCTTCTTTTGTTTCTTAGCTCTTAACTAAATAAATGATTTCTCTCTCACTCGGAATTATCTATAATTATCAATATCATTGAAATTATCGTAAATCGATATTTATCGATTCATCGATATATTCGTCTACCCCATATATCTAATAATAACTATATAGGTAACATGGATACCAGAGCTGAAGCCGAGAAATAAAACAAATGACATTCTGCGGGACAAATTGCGAATATGCGCATGCGCAAGTTTGAATTAAGAATCGACATTAGTTTTCATCATGGAGGAGAGTAGCTTTCTAGTGATCGACAAACGTATGATAATTATTAAAAATCAATAAAATGTGTCACGTAACCTTCAATTGGATGTTTTTATTTTACCATGACATATATTTTTCAAATATTCATTCATTGATGGATTGTTGGACGATTTTGGATAATAGTTGATGATAGATGCAGAAATGGATGTGATTTACAAAGCAATACTTGCGATTTGCATAGAAATAACCTGTGACTGCTTGACGATAAAGTCATCGGAACAAGATTCGTGGGCCAATTTTTGATCAATCACTGTTATCACTCACTAATCACTTCTGTAAACAATCAGTAAGTACATTAATAACTATATTAACGCTCTTTTGCATAATTTGGGTCAGCAAACATACCTAACCTATGAAATTCTGAAAACGTCAGTGCGATTTCAACTCGTCAAAACCCGCGCATGCGCACAATTCATCATTAGCAAGCCAGACAATCTTTTGTTTGTCCAAAACTGGCTTCACTTTTGCGTGAAGAGAAGAATAGGTGTTATTATAGAAAAGAATTAAAATACATAAAACATGAACATAACACAAGACACAAACAAAAGAGGGAGTTTTTTTATAGAAAAGACTACAAAAACGATTGGTCAGAAGTAATTCTACTACACAGCCCCAAAACTGTTTTGTCAGGTTCCACAGACCATCAGAGATATAAATGATACTTCTTTTAACAAAAAAAAATTAAAATCTGGTTGCAAGATTTGTCTATGGAAAACATGATGAAATTTATCAATAATTCCGTATGATTCATCATTTATCATAACCGAACTCAATTATATTGGTACTAATCAAATTATTGTTAGTTAATTATGTTTCAGTACATCTATTCCACATAGTTTATTGTATTTTCTGTGTTTTACTTTTTTATTGTTATGTGTATTTAGCTATGTTCGTTTACTATTGGATCACTTTATATTTATTTATTGTGGCATTCTGTATCTATACCTACATTTATACAACTTTAAAAATTTTTCATTCTTACATTTTTACATTTTAACAATTTTACATATATATTTTCACAGCTCTACTTTCATACATTTTTGCATTTGTACATTTTCTAATTTATGTTTTATATTATCACATCTTTAAAATTTAACATATTTACATCTACATATTTGGATTTACTTATACTACAATTAATATATTTGTATGCTTTATAATCACTTCATTCATTCCTAACCTTAATGAAAATAAATATTATTATTATTATCCATATCGTTGTTATTATATATATGGTCTACCCCTAGCTATGACATTGCTTATGACGGCGGTGATCCTCCCTTCCGCCTCTGCGCTCGACAGTCGCGCCTGCGATGCACCTGCCGCTGCGAGGTGCGCTGCGCGTCGAACCGACTCAGCGCCCTCGCTCGGCTCAGTCGAATCACGGTAGTCCGTGCACTGAGTCGTTCGGCGGAGTCGAGCAGAGTGCGCGCGCGCCGCTTGCCGGACATACCTAATCGAGTGCGTCAATCGCATGCGAGATCGGTCTCGTGATCGGGGCGCCAAATCCGTGACTTTTTTCGACCTGAACAGCACAGTGGAGAGGTGTGTTTACGTTTTCGGGTTGTTGCTCGATGTTTGCCACATGGTCTTCCTGAATTAATGTCGGGGGTAATTTTGATAATTTTCCCGGAAATATGACGTTGCGAGGATATCTAGATATTGGCGAAAAAAATATCACATTCAATTCACCAACCTCGAGAAAATATTTGAAAATTTGTAAGTTTACGCAAACAGTGATTTGTTGTGTGTAACACCACCATCAGATCCTGAAAATAAATTGTTTCTAATGTTTGAAAACAGTTTTTTTCAATACATTTCTAAAAAAAGATTATTCAATTAGGTATTTTTCCAGTGAAACCGTTACCAGGGATAAAACACGCATTCAAAATCCTGTGGGTTTGCTGTATAACTTCCTATCGGAGTCTCCAAAAAAAACCTGAATTCATTATCAATTGACGAGTCAATTGATAACAGTGTGTTTTCTATTAATATTTTTTGAAAAGTTACATGCCTACTTACTTGGTTACATTCGAAATGATGTTTGCATGTACACTGTTGGAAATTAGTTGTTACTTTCAACAACTTCTCATATCGTTAAAAAATTGTAGTCGAATTCAACAACAATTGTGTCTCAATTTCACTTCCAAAATTTTCGATGTAGTTGTTGAATCACTCAGTTATTGAATTCACTACTGATAATGTCAATAAAACAGCAACAAGTTTGCATCAAATGAACAGATAAAATTCCTGTCCAAACAACTTGATATAATCTGTAACACAACAACAAATAATTGTAACTAGAACTTCAATAATGGTTATTGAAACATAGACAGTAGAACATCATCTAGTTGCTAATAGATTAATATTAAATCGCGGTTTTGTCGCACTCTGTTGACAAATTAACATCACCTAGTTTTACAATTTGCAACAGTTTGTGCTCGGTTACAAAGATTTTTTAGTTCCGATCTCTTCGGATATATTCGCTACTTTTCGTTTCTCTTCTCACGAAAACCGATTCCTTACAAGTCCCAACCAAGTTTGCCCAGTTCTCTGCAGTCTTTTGCCGTTGTAGAGCATTAGAACGAATTCATTATAGGTTTTCCTCTCGTGTAGTCAAGATATAAAAATGGTACCTACATGGAGTAGATTAATGTGGACTCGTATGTTCATAACTTTTATTTACTCATTCCAATATTCATATGATTTTTGTTGAATTTCCTGATCTAGAGCAACAAATAACAATTTTTTGTCGGAATCTGCAAGCGCAATGATTTGTAGCTAGTACTACATTAGGACGTAGGGATTATAACAACAAATTGAAGTGAAAATGACAATTTGTAATTGCTCAATTGACTTCAGAAAATACTGCGAACAACTTTAAGGTGAAGTAGAATTAATAACTTACTGTAGTTAATTCACCAACAAGACGTAGTAGCCATACAAATAGGCTATTGTTAAGACGAGCAATACCCATTATGGTGAAAATTTACTTCAAATACTCTTGATATTTCAACTATAAAATGTTGTAGACCTACTGGGACTATATTTTTTTGTTGATTTAGCAACTAATTTCCAACAGTGTAAGCAGGATGTGAAAATAAACAACATACCTATATAACTTTGAAGATAAGCAGCTCCAAATACTTATTAGTATCGAATCAGTGGAACATTTTTGTGGAACCTTTCGAACTCATTTTATTTACAAGATCGTATAGAAATGTGTACATCAAAACTCTTGAAAAACCTCGTATATCATTTGCGCATAGTTGTATTTCCGCATTTTCAAAGTAGAAAGACAATAAAAAAAAACTAAAGATAAAATAGGTATGAAATACCTATACATTCACCATTAACTTCAATGCTTTCGAATGCCCACGTGTGCCATGTATAACTTCTTAATTTGAGAGAAGTTCCCAAAAATTATAGGATTAACAATTTCATCTTTTGGTAGAAAAAAGCTTGTCCTTCTCAAAAGGAATTCACCCCATTTCCAATCAATTGGTCAATAAGTAATACCTCGAGTATAATACCAAGTAATACACATATATTTCCGATAAACTATTTCTATGTAGGAAAATTATGTTGGCAAACATTGTGTAATATTCCTCATAAAATTCCTACATCCCGCATAAAGTTGTATGTTGAACGTTTACCAAGTTTACCAAGTATGGATTTGAAAGAAAAAAATGTCCCTACTTGTTTTTGATATGATGTGAATCTCGATTTGGATAATGTTGAAAATAAGACACTACTGTGAAGAAAAGTTTCGGACTTCCATTGTCTAAAGGTATGAAGATTTGAATCCTGAGAAAAGGAAAGATGAGTTATGCTGAAAAAACGAAATAAGTGATGAATAAAAATTAACTATTTTATCGAATCAAGAAGATTCGAGTATCAATAAATCAGGTTAGTATTAGTGTTAGTATATATGAAGTCGAAAATTGTAGATTTAAATGGGAGTTTAACTAGTCGATGAGCCTGAAAATAAGAAAAAATTGAATTAGAAATCAATAGCCTGAAAAAAGAAAAGTTGAATTAGAAATCAATAGCCTGAAAAAAGAAAAGAAAAGTTGAATTGGAAATCAATAGCCTGAAAAAAGAAAAGTTGAATTAAAAATTAAAATAAAATGAATGAATAAAGAATTAAAATTATGAGAAAGATTCAAATCGAGTTTGTCACGACGTTTCGATTGTGTGTATCTACAATCGTCTTCAGGTGAGAACTGAAGACGATTGTAGATACACACAATCGAAACGTCGTAGATACACACAATCGAAACGTCGTGACAAACTCGATTTGAATCTTTCTCATAATTTTAATTCTTTATTCATTCATTTTATTTTAATTTTTAATTCAACTTTTCTTTTTTCAGGCTATTGATTTCTAATTCAACTTTTCTTTTTTCAGGCTATTGATTTCTAATTCAACTTTTCTTTTTCAGGCTATTGATTTCTAATTCAATTTTTTCTTATTTTCAGGCTCATCGACTAGTTAAACTCCCATTTAAATCTACAATTTTCGACTTCATATATACTAACACTAATACTAACCTGATTTATTGATACTCGAATCTTTTTGATTCGATAAAATAGTTAATTTTTATTCATCACTTATTTCGTTTTTTCAGCATAACTCATCTTTCCTTTTCTCAGGATTCAAATCTTCATACCTTTAGACAATGGAAGTCCGAAACTTTTCTTCACAACTCGAGACATTGTCAGCCACCTTCAAACATAAGACACTACTGTTCAATTGTTTCAGCAAACAAAGCCTTGATTTGAAACAATTGAATTTCAGCTCATTAAGTGGGGTTCTGGGGTTCTCATAAACAACAATAAAGGCGCTACCGTCGAGAGATACCTGAAAAATTTTGTTTCAATCATATATTCGATACCTACATATTCGCGTAAAACTTGCTGGAAAATTTTGAGGAAAATGGCTCTATGGAATTGAAAGCAATGTCATTCAAAATCGATTATTCATACTTTTGGTATTGATACCCGCAGTAACCCTCGCAGTATACCTACTGTAAATTTGGTTGAAAACGCAGCTGAACTTAGCGAAATTTACTCACGCAATGTTAAGTTACAGACACGTTCATCAAATCGAGAGATTTCATCGTACCAGGCCCAGGATAGGAAGTGGATTCACCAGTCAATATCTATCCATCTCTATGTGTATGGCGGTTAATGTTCAAAATTGACGATATAATTACAATTCAAATGAAGTTGGATACTGTTGATTCGAAATTCTTGGAGATTTCCGAGGGGTTTGCTGTCTAACTTTCTATCGGAGTCTCCTGAATAATGCCAGTAGAATAGGTTTACTTTCAATTTGTCTCCTTTTTCATGGATTCAATTGCATGTTTACACATTTTCAAATGCATTCAAGAAATTATTCTGTCCTTTCTCTTCTTCAACTCCACCTCAAGTTCAGATGGTCAGTATTAGGTTTAACATATTCGATTTCTTTATCCAATGTTTCCTTTTCCAGTAATGACCGTCAACTCATTCGTTCAAATAAGTTTCTGACTTCTTTGAGAAAACTGTTTCATTATTTATTCAACGATGTATCGACACATCATTGGGGTTTGATTAGGTTTGGAGTATTTTCTAATAATTCTGAAAGATTTCATAGGAATTTCCATTACAATCCCTTGGATATTATCTCTAAATACTGGGTGATGAAAAATATAAGTTTCTACATTGGAAACGGTGAAGGGATATTCGATATCCTTTCACCTAACATCTCACAATAATAATTATTTTGTTCACCTACTTACTTCAGTCCATACATCAAAATGTGAGGTTAAGGTTCTTCAACTTTATGACCCACCTGCGAAACTGACAGGTGTATATTTCGTAAATAGATTGTATCTCATCCAGCAAGAAATTATCTCGGAAATTATTTATTTGTCTCATTCATGACCCCAAAACTTTTTTCAGTCACGATTCAAAAGAGGTCAAATGTTGTAAATCAAGAATTTTCGACAGCCAAATTATCTGTAATAACGTTACCAGCAACATAGATTATTCTAGACATCTTTGTTAGTTCAACAGATTTGCTATTGAAGTATTTAGAGTCCTTTCTGATGGGTCAATTTTGAATTCTTAGTTACGAATAGTTATGATTCAATTTTTATGCATATATTCTTTCCCCATCATGTTTTTATTACATAGTGATTTGTATCCTCGGTTGTACCATTGTATATGTTGTACAATATACTTGATAGAATCAATTATTGTGTTTAATCGAAAACATTTTTTTCCTCGGCAGTTTCGTACTGTTTTGTGTTATATATTGCTGAAGAAATAAGATTTTCGAAAGTATTCATCGAGATTTACGTATATAATATCAGAACTTATCAGTGGTCATCAAGTAAAAAACAACTTCCTTGGGAAACACTTTATATGTCTCGACAATGTTTGATGTTATAGTAGATGCAATAGTCAGTATACGAGTATACTATCTTCTTTGCCATAGGCGGTGATATTTTCTACTCGTAAATATTTAAGGTGCAGATTTAATTGCGAAAAGTTGTACAATATAACCATATCGAATCTCTGAATTAATCGAATATATCTTATATATCTACTTTCACACCTTTCTTTGTTTTTGAGACGGAAATAAATTATCACTTTTCATGAACTTCCTGTAATCTTTAAATTTATCGGTGAGATGGAAACGGATCATCAAAAAAGTTTTACGTAGAATACAGTGGAAGTTGAGTTCCGTTTCAAGTTATACCTACTAACTTGTCACAAATCTAAATGAGATCACTACAAAATCTAGTGTAATAACTTTGATGTAGATATTGTATACTTCTTCTTGGTGGGTGTGGTTTTATTGTTCAGAAATATTCAACCGGAGAAATTATCTCTAGATGAGGATTTGCGACCGGTATTCTTCCCAAAAATAAAAACCTCGACAAAAACCTAAATACTATATATATATCTTGTTCACCTCGTTGTTCACATTATAGAGAAATTATTGGGTTTGAAATACTGATAAATAATTTCTACTTGAGGGCATATTCCTCTCGAAAATCTTTCGAATCCTATATATCATTAGGTAAGAGACTTCAATTCAACTTTCATCTTCGATCTTCAACAGCACTTCAAGGAATATGCCGGAATATGCCCTCTAAAGCTTATTTCAAGCTCAATTTCAATCTGTTGGGAACACAACTGAGGCTAAATTTTTAGTATAGCAATGATGGTATACTTTTAAAAATATCATATCAAACAACGATCGTTGGGAAATTCCCTCGAATCTTCTACGAATCTTCTACGAAGCTCATACTCCTACTGAAATTATCACTCGAATTATCACTCAATCGCCTATAGGTTATCAAAACCGTGACAAACGTATACGATCAACAAACAACTTTTTTCAAGTAGGCACGGTATTTTCATAACAAGATATATTGTTTACAGCAGTGAAGGAGTGGCGATATTAATGTGACCGTGTTATTGAATCTGAAATAATCACGGGACACAAAAAGACTAACAAGAAACGTTCACCCTTTGCTGCGAGGCCTGCTGTCTCTGGGGTGAATGGACCGCATTTCTGGAAATTTCGGGGGTTTAGTGAAGTGTCGAAAATTGCTTCAGCTATGTGCTTGAAGAAAGACTGAGGGAGATTAGGAATTTTCAAGAAATGGATACAGAGAGCCCAGTAGTTTGGCCCGCGTGGTGTTACTCAGGTAAGCATAAAATTAATCCTTAAATCACTCTCAGGCAGAATTTCTGAGGGGTTCGAACTCAAGTCCAAATCATCGTCAGCCTCGTTTTCAATTGGATGAGATTCTGCCAGGTAATGTTCGAAATCTGGAATGGTTACGATATCTTATGACATAAGTAATTTTATTTTTTTTTGTGATTACACAGGATGGTTTCGTAATTTCGGGGTATCATTTTTATTTTTTTTTAAATTTTAGCATTCTGTAAGTGAGTATCTGAAGTTACGGATCATTCTCATCAAGAGATACAAATTTTACTATACTCGACTATAACGTTATAGCGGCACACTTTTCGATATCAAAATATCCCGGGTTTATCGATATTTTCGAAAAACTATACAAGTTTGAGATTATGAAAATAGTTTTTAGATATAATGAATGAAGTTTCTCGCAAAAACAATTGAAGAGCTATTTCACCTCGTATTTCACCATCCTATATCCACCTTGGATGGAACGTAAATTTGCGAGTATATACCATGATAAAAAAATTTGCGTAAAGTAGGTATCAGTTTCAATAAATATTTCATCAGAAAGTTCATTATCTTGAAAGTGAGTATGTAATATAATAATACAGCATGTATTCGTAGAGTTTCGGAATTTTTGTAAAGGAAACTAAAACCTGCATTTCTAGCTGAATTTATTTTCAATCTTCGCCACGATGTTTCACGTATGAAGTTTGAGGTTGTCAAGTATTATATTCTTGGATTTATTTCGGAAAAAAACATAATCCACCCCATGGAAATTTGCGATCTGCGGGATATTTGAAATTTTCAATATTTTCCAATCAATTCAGAGATACAGATTGAAATTCGCAATATTAATAAAATTCCCTGTGAGAATCTTTGCAGACCCTGTACCTACACCTTGGATATGAGTCATAAAAATATAACAATCTTGCGCCGCACCTATTGTTCGAAAAATTTATTGTAAAATAAATGTGACTTGTGACATAAAGCATCATGTCAGAAAAAGCGCTAAACATAAAATGAAATATCGTCGTTTGACCTGTGAGGTCAAAAGGATGAGAATATGCCATAAAAGTAAACGTCGTAAAATATGCTTTGTTCTGTTTTTCCCGAGGTTTTTCCTAGTAAATTCATTACACTAATTCTATACCCCTACTACAAGGAAAGGCCAATGTTCACTGAACATTGAAGACTGTGCATGGAATTGTTCAACTAACAACGTCAAATAAACGAATAAAAAAAGAAAAAATGGGTTTTCTCGTGTCAAAATCTGAATTAGGTACGAGATGAAGTACAACTCGTGATTGATGTCCTATATCCACTTGAATATATCAAAGTATTCATCCTTGCTAAAATTGCAGATTTCTTCCAAAAAATGATTTACAGCTGAAAAATTATAACGAATCAAATGTTTTTGTTGGTTACTGCTTGATTGGGGAGATGAGAATAATTCAACCTTTATTCCATAATTTTCTTAAGAAAAAATTGAAGTGTGTTGATTATTTCATCTCACATCTGATGACCTTATTAGCACGAAAAATAATAACCTGTCTCCGAGCCTGTCTCCTACCTTCATGAACCATGTGCATATCTTTGGGATCATCTTCAATTACTAAATGTTAATGTCATCAACTTCATACTGAAATGAAAAAAGTTTTATTATGAGTTCTGTCGGAGTTTTGTAATAAATTACATCGACGCACACTGCCAAGCTACATCACACTCATTCTGTTTTCATTTTTATTAATATAGCTTTATTAAATACGATGTAGAACTTCACGATCCCTCAGGCCAATAAAGTGTTCGAAATGTATCAGACTGTAAAATATTAGCAATAAAAGCACCTTTATCCCCATATGAGTCGCTGTGATTTACAACGTATGAATAGCCCCTCGAATAGCCCCTTATAGGGTGAACGAAATATGAATACCAATCCGTTGAAACAATGATTATCTCTCGTGAAAAATACCAGCATACACAGTAAAAACTGGGTAGTTAAAATTAACTACAACTTGTTGCTCATCTCGATCCACTAACCTTATTTAGTTAAATTAACAAAAGTACATTTAGTCGAATGAATCTTGTCAATTTGTGCAATAGCTTAGTTGACAAATAACAAAACTTAGTTGCGAAATCATACTAGTTTTTTTGGATTTACTACAAACGGTTTTGCGAAATCACCGGATATATTTCGTATTTTCAACAATATTCTTTCGATTAAAGTAAAACTAATGATGGTGATTCTACAAATCAATTTGGTTAATGACTACTGAATATAATGAAATATAATTTCATTTCGTTACTTCAATAATAAGATATTTTCAATTCAACAAATGGTTTGGTATGGGAACAAATATATTCTTGAATGAATATGTAACCAAAAATAAACAATTAAACCTTACCTTCAATATATGTATATTTGATATGCAGCTATTCTTCATCATCGACCAGAGATTAGTTCAGTGAATTCTAACTTGATGGAGGTGTTGCTTCTTTTCTGATGAGACAAAACTTTGCACGCTTGAAACCTCAACGACACGAAAGACTACCAAGTACTGAGCCTACCTCATTCTGACTTGAACATCGTCGTCAAACGTTGATTAAATGACAACTACTTTTTGGAAGATTAAATATTTGTTTTGTCTATTTCACTCAAATTCGTAGAAATCAACAAAAGACATAGTATTTTTCACTACAATTTTTGTTACGAACATTTTTTAACTAATCGTTGTTGTGAAAAGAACAAATTTCATCATTAACAAGTTCCTCGGATGAATTTTATGCTAATAAAGATATAATGTTTGTGGTTATTAACAAATTTCTTGCTATTTTCAACTAAATAGACATTAACAAATATATTTTTTTTACTGTGTATGTATTGATAGGCTCAGGTATTGGTATCCTGATGATTCACTGCTTTTGATCAATGATCAATGCGAATTTTGGAGATTTACCAGGAACAACCCGATTGACTATAGTCCTAGACTTCCAATGAGATTTTTTCAATGAAAATGGAGGTGAATATATTACGAATATGTATAATCTAATTGATATTCTTGTCAATGACCACGCATACCAGTTGGTTTTATAGTGACGCACAACTAAAAGGCAGACATAGCTTGAGTTCGAACGTCAGACAGATGAGCTTGTCATTTCCTTTAAACAGTCGGACAATCTTGGACTTGCTGCTAGATCAGTGACGTACATTTAAATGAATCAAGCAAGACACAAAATCATCTCCGCAACAATTTGTTGAGGGGTTCATGTTTTCTAACAGGTCCATCTTCAGCCATGTTTTTATGTACGTTTATGTTTTCAATGAACATATTTCCGCAAATTAACGGTGTTGGCATAAAAAGATAAAACTGTTAGAAAGATGTTAAGAAATCACTTCAACTTTTTGTTCACTCCAACAATACCAGCCCATAGGTTAGCACTAAATTGTTGCTGGTATCTTCTGAAGACCACAGTGTGAGGATTTTCATCATGTAATGTAAAAGAACTAAGCATATTGCTGTGAAAGATTCCTCATCAGAGAACAATACTATTCTCCGGATATCAGGTTCGTTGGGACCTTGTGGTTACTGAACTAACAACCTACCATAAAGTAGCACCACATCCCATAATTTCCCTCGTTATTTCCTGAGAATGACATCAGATCAGATCGGCAAAAACTGATATTTTTCGAGTTAACTGACAGGTGAAACTGACCATCATCATCAATGAAATGTTTTTTATTGCCAATAATCTAGACGACGTCAAATATAAAGGTTGTTATAAATTCGATAAAATGCATGGGGATCTCAGAAGTGGTACAACAAAGTTCAAATATAGGCAAATTCACGTAATCAGAAGACCAACAAAATCTCGAACAAATACCGTCTATTTCGAGAGATAAATAAGAGAAAATGAAAAACTCCGATTTCGTTTTTAGTTTTCACCGAGCTTTAATGTCTTTATTTGGAGACGAAAATAAAAAAATAAGTCATTGGCTCTTTTTATGACCTACATCACCTATCATCAAGTTTAAATACGAATCTGGATTTCTTAATGCAGGCAGTTATCGGTATATTACAGAAGATATCGATAATTCTTTGTCTGTATCGATATCTTGAGAAATGTAATGGAGTACATTTTGTCAACATAAACATAACTTTAGCACAAGCATTATCATATACATAAACATAAAAATAATCATGCATGAAACCTATATTATAGAAGTTTTAATTGAGGCATAAATTTAAGAATAACAGTTACTGAAAGCGACAAATGACAATCAGTCAAGAATACAGTTTTGTGTTTTGAACGTTACAATTGCCATCTGCCTTAAAAATTTGGCGCGCACGCTATTTTCTAGCATACCTAATCATAATACTTTAAAAGTTGGGAATTTCAAGGTCATATTATGTTTTCAGCATAAACTTGATATTGTTGTTCAACTTACAACTTCAACATTAAATTGAGCACAATTTTAAAATCGTGTTCACTAAATGTCTCGCTAAATGCACTGAGAAATGCACCTTTTATGCTGTATCAAGCGATAATCACGAACATCAGAATAATTGTTTCAAAATTCCGACAAAACTCAAACGAAAAATTGACAAATATGGGATTTCGAGCGATGATTGTCAGTTTTGATATAACATCTAACAATCCAGAAGATTAATAATTCAATGATGATTTTCATTTCGTAATTTTGCAAACGATGTGAGGAATTTCCGTTCACTATGAGCACCACTGTACATACCCTCTGAAGGCTGCGTTATCACAAGAAATGGATAACCGATTCGACATGCCTGAATACCGATCGGCGATTGCTGCTAAATATTCCGTAGGAGTCCGCAATACCTGCGAGAATTTGTAACCAGTCGTCGTCGTGTCAAAAGAGTTCTATTCAATAAAAATGCAAGTATTGTATTCGAGTCGGAGCCTTGGGGTCAGGAAGTTTCGTGAAAACAAATATTCTCCACCTATTTGAATTTCATGGAAATACATATCAGCCGAGCGGAATGACAATCGTCGAGGCATTTTGTATTGTCGGGTGATGAGCATAAATTGATTGGTCTCACGAATTTCTTCTCACAGTGCCGATATATGCATGAATCCAGGATCAATAGATATACAAAGCTTTCCAAGAATAAAATAAAATGTTCTCGAAAATATCAAACACAGATTTTCCTGGCAAATATAATGCAGAACATTGAATTACATCTGCTCGTAGTCCATACGATTCACACTCTTTCTTCCTAAGACGTGCAAAGTTCACAGTGGCATTCACATTCAAACTGTCTCTTTTTCTTTCAATTTATCGTCCAATTCATAACTTCACATTTTACATTTATCATCATTGTCGCTCTATCAGCCACTCCCATGTTTTGTGACATAGGAGATTTATTTCTGGAATGTTTCATTCTTCCGCCGCAAGGTGTCGCTAGTTCCAAGTGTCTCTTGGTACGCGGCTCACTGCGTTGATATAGACGTGCAGAGATTGCATTGGGACAGGCACCGCTTCCAGAGGAGATCTCAGGGTCACGATGAGAACTTTGTCATGTCTTAGGATGAAAGAAACATTTGCGATCTGTGTTTGATATTTTGAATATTTTTAAATTTTGATACTTCATCTAACATCTAATTCCGAGTCTGATTAATTCTAGAATTCATTCCTTTTCATTTTGCATAAGTTTAAAGTCTCAATTTCTCCCTATACCTTCATGGAATATAATTATGTGAAGTCCTGAGATTTGCACTAACTGAGAAAGCAGAACTTATTGCTTAGTGACATCATTTTGACGGCCGAAGATAATGTCCTCATTTCTTTCTGAGAATCTATAGAATGTCTTCTTCATGCATGTGGATTAAGAAGAGAGTAAAAAAGGAAACATGTGGTTGGAAGATACATAATATAACCCTCATAAAATATCAGTTTTACAACACCCTGTGAACCATTTATTGAGAATATTTTTATCCTCAATCAGATAAAAGGAGATCTGAAAATTGCATGTTTGGCTTGACTCCTTCTTTGATAAGTTTTTTATAATCCCTAGTCAATTAAGAGACAGTAAAAAAGTTTATATGTGTGCTAACCAGTTTCATTACAGTTTTTATTCCTAGTCTCGTAAAAGTTATCTACCTCCACATGATGTTTCGATCAAAGACTTTTTTTCCGGAGCAACAATCCGAGGAAGATGTAATAATCGCCAATGATTGAAGATTCTCTTCGAGGAAATGTTTTATCGATGTATGGTCATTACAGTCTCCTTTTATGATTCAATTATAGTTATTATAATAATTAATCTTTTGAAGGGCCTATTTGCATGTTAATATCGAACTATTATCTATGCTGATGTTAGAAATATTATCAGAATGATTTCATAACATAAATATGGTTTCTTCATGATTCCAGAAATGCGAGCAAAAATCTAAAATAATAAGCTGGACAATTAACTGAAAGGAAGAGGCAAACAAATAACATGAATATACAAGAACAACCTCGGCAATCAACGACCATATTTTGGCATCACCAAGACCATTGAAGAAAATACCATTGGAATATCGTAATCTATCATGAAACACCACTGACTCTTCTTTTACCGTCATCTATGGCTGGTGAAGATGCGGTACCACATGTTTAGTGAACAAATAGCTGATGATTGCCTACCAGATGGATACCGAAATACTTGATTACTCTTTACATTGCGAGTTACATTGAGTGTAAACCTTGAACGCTGAGTTGAAAGCTTATAGCATATTCTTAGTATGCGTCTTTCTCGGCTCTACCGTTTTATACTGATACCTACGAGGATACCTGCTATCATCCATATTGTTTATCTTTTTTCTGCATTATCATATATTGATGATTTTGTTTTGTGATTGTTAATGCTGTGATTTTTTCACCTGTCACTGTAATCGAGATGCTGATTACAAGTTTAGTCTTGCGTATTGTCAATTCTACTCAATGCCTGTTGTTACTTTTGTAGGGAAGTTATTTTTGAACAATAAGAATTGGGATTACAATAACTCACACCAAACTATTATGGTGATAAGCCAATGAATCTCTACAGCTAGACAATAAAAGCAATTTTCCATGTAAGACAATGTGAAATTTTATTGCGAATTTTATAGTGTGAAATAAAGATCTAGGAGCCTTTATTTTCCTGAAAATATGTGATATCTTATTGTTGTTGCAGTTTTTAGCAATTTTTCAAATTTTCCACCATTCCCCACGTTAAGTTCAAGATAGTCTCTGAGTAAGCTTTATATAGATAAAACTATAGTGGAATACTTTGTATATCGGCAATGAAGAGCATGATACGTAGGTTATTTCGAACCACCCATCCTTTTTGATGATTCACCCTGTAACTTCCTATGACAATATTATTTCAAGACCTGTCCCATCAAGCCTTCGACATTCTTCGTCATTTCGACCTTCAACTTCTTTTGTAAACAGCAGACGTAAGTCGAATTGAGCCGGCGACCCCTGAAGTGACTGAACAAAGTTCGTGAATCGAAAAAAGGCAGGTTCTCACAAATAATGGAAGGTTTACGGCTTTGAGCTCTGGGGTCAACCAGGTAGTAAATTTGTTTCATAATACAGGCGCGGGTGAGATCACCGTGTTTTTTTCCTCATTTGGCAGGTCAGGTCCAGGTTTATAGACGGTGTCGGGTGGGCACAAACAAAATTAATAAAACGTGATTGATGGTCATGGTAGGTATTAGTCAAGATGACAAACATACCTAGAGTTATTAGAAAGGCGGTGTCAGTAGTTGATTCTCTGGGTGCAACGGAAAATTCAGTAGCGTACTCAAGCATTACTTGAATGCATAGAGCTATCAACGTTTTATTTTCATTAACCCAACTCGAATTGAAAAAATCAATCAACCCCACCGATCAGTAATACTTCTATTCGAACTACAATTTTCAATTCATAGAAAAGTTTTTTTTTCGAAAGAGAAAATAGTATATCCAATTAAAAATATCAAACATAGTTTGAAATGAATGTCTGATAGACTACGAGCAGAAAACAACTACTTTCCTGGTAAATACCACGCAGAACATTGAATTATATCTGTTTGTAGTCCATGCAATGATTAACAGTGTGAATGCAGATCGCAAATATTTCTTTCTTCCTAAGACGTGACGAATTCACAACCTACAGACCGGTTTCGGGCTTATTGGCCCTCATCAGTGCAGGGTAGTTATCCGAGTAGAGACCGTGAGATCTCCACTCGAAGCGTTGCCTGTCCCAATGCATTTTCTTCGCGTATATTTGACCGCACAGAGCCCCGTTTCAACAGACAATTGGAAGTGGCGACATCATGCGGCAGAAGAAAGAAACACTCCAGAAACGAATCTCCCAAGTTACAGAAATATTTGCGATCTGCATTCACAGTGTGAATCATTGTATGGACTACAAACAGATATAATTCAATGTTCTGCGTGGTATTCACCAGGAAAGTAGTTGTTTTCTGCTCGTAGTCTATCAGACATTCATTTCAAACTATGTTTGATATTTTTAATTGGATAGACTATTTTCTCTTTCGAAAATTTTTTGTCCAATTTATGGCTAATCCATTTTTTCATAGAAAAGTTATATCAAATTCCAAGACACTGATGCACAATTTATAATGTGCCCCAGTGACAGGGAAAGTTATTGCAGCATGAGAGGTTAGTCAAGGGTTTACTTGTTACAATTTAAGACTAAACTCCTTTGAATCTATGTAGAAACATATTCGGAGTAAGAGATAATAATTATTGGATGTCTCAAAAAGCAATAAAAACATTGATACTAGTTACAACACTGTTGAATGTTCAGTATAAGCAAACATGATGAACTTCATCATCTCGTGAGCAAATGGGGTAATGGGCAATCAAAGGCAATAGACCTGACAATGCTTACCTACCAGTTGACGTCATACACAACTCAATAAGTTGGAGTATGTTCCGTTGATTATGGGTCTATTTAGTCATCCTTGTCTTTATTTCAAGTCTCAGTCTCAATCCCAGTCTTCAGTCTTTGTCTTAAGGAATAAGGACATGACTATTTATACAACTCAAGATACTAAGACATTAAGACAATGCCATCGATATAAACAAATATTCATTACTTGAAAAAGTGAAAACATGTATGGATAATCAAACATTAATCACGACCGGTGTGTATTTTTTGATGAATGAATGTTCTTTGCACTATTCTACATTCGCAAATTTGACAAAAATCGTCACAGACGGTTAACACATTATATTTCTGTGGTTACTCTGGAATGGGGAGCATGCGCACTGACTCCGTGGTCTTAGTCCTCAACATAAAGTTGAAAATTAGGAACTCTCAAGGTCACGTTTTTAGGACGAAGACTTGAGACTAAGACAAAAATTGTTGTATAAATGCAGGATTCAACTAGGCTTAAAGACTAAAATTAGGACAAAGACTGAGACGAAGACAAAGCTGACTGACTTGACCCTATAAGACTCACCTTGCATAGTGTAGAAAAAATGTTGCCAGGGAAAAATCCGAGATATTCTAAGATATTCTCGATGATATTCTATTGTATAATTTATTGTTTGGATATTAGCATTTTACTGACAAAGTTGCAACACACATTATAAGGTATATCAATGTTTATTTCGAGGTTTATTTTCAAGACGATAATACATTTTTGACGAAATTGTCTAATGGCGAAAATCTAGTTATTAAGAACAGGACTTTACCAAAAAATGCATTGCTTTTTTTTTAAATACGCACTGAATAAATCATAATAAAACGTTTCAATAACAAATTCCAACTCAACAAACATTTCTAAATTCTTAACTTCTAGTTTATCAACAAAAATAAGAGTAGTCATTAAATCTGCTTCAGTTCAGAAGTGACAAAATATGGGTTGGGTCCTTCAACGTCCAAGACGAAGAAATAATGAGCCATACTTTGTAGTGGGTGTTTGGACGAGTTTGAAATCAGAAACTTGATAAATACTGCATCCGCATTTCAACACCTAATGCGAAGGCAGCTCTAAAATCGCATGATACAATCACATCGAATCACTCGATTTGTAGATGTATAATTCCATCTGAGACACTAATAGTTGCCAGACATGTAATATAATATGCATTATGTCCCTTTGGCATGACTCGCTATGAAAGTGAAAGATTATGTTATTGCATATCTTGATTAGTTAAAATATGTTTGTTTGTTTTTTCTTATGTATCTATCATATAGGTACCTAATTTCTTGCCCAATTCTTGAAATGAAGCGTTTTCAGGTTATTTATAGAAAAAGTGACAAATGCAGCATATGTCGCCGTGATATGCAATGACTAGATCATGAACATTCGAGTGAACAAGTGAATATTCCTCAATTCGGTTTATTACAGCAAATGCAAGTATGAACTTATTGACTATGACTTTCATTCATGAATTTTTCGAATTCGTTGCGGAAACTATCTAAATTAATTTTTTAAATGTGGGGTTTTAAATTTTGAATTGCTTTGTTTCTAGTTAACAAATTGGCAACAGCGCCTAGTAGGCTAAAAGAACAACAACTCACATTTGGCCACACTTTCATTGTGTACACTTGATGTCATTGTATAATTCAGGATTCAAACTGTTAATATAAAAAAATAATCAGTCAAAACATTAATTTCAGTCTGACAAAAACACCAATCTTTCCACAAGTCAAATATAAACATAACCTCCAAAACTGAGTAGCATATCTTTTGAGGAGCATGGAACAGAAATAAGCAGAATGGCACCTAACCCACAGAACTTTCTGGTATTCGAGTTCTAACTTGATCAAAATATAACTATCTTTATTCCCTAATCAACGTAATGGATTTTTTGTCCTTTATTATTTATGAAATATGCAGTCGATGTTGCCAAATGGTGAAATAGGAATAAGGTGCTTTAAATGTTATATGCCCGTATCAAGTCTTGTTTTTTAAGCACTTGTTATGTTTCTTTTTGGAAAAAGGTTGAAATGGTGAGTTTGAAATGCAAAGTTTTGAAGATATCCAATAAGAATTACTTCATTATCGTCCGAAGAAGAATTCTCCATTTCATGCTTCATCAAAATATGACTTGCATGTACCGATGGCATTACTTCATGGATTCTTCCTTCAAGTGTTGTAATAAGATAGTTCTAGTGAGCGATAAAAAAACGAAAACATCTTAAAACATGCGTGGTTAATGAGAAAATTATTGATAGTATCCGTATTTGTGAATTTGTGCATATATTATGATCATCGAAATCATCGCTTGGTAATGCAAGGTAATATGATATAGAAACATAAAATTTTGTGTCAGAGCCTCGAGAAAATTTTGAATCTATCAGCCTCGAATTTGCGTAGTATTATGAACACTACAATAATTTATCTAGACGTTCAAAAGTGAAATTCAGTCTCTTACCTTTATGGTATCACCCGTAAAAAACGAATTTTTGATATAGATATTATTTCTTTTCTTGTATAGCTGTTATACATCATTCTAGAAAAAACATTGAATCAGCCAAACTTTGAATATTGACATTTCCGCAACTTACTGATGCTTATGAACGGAAGTTTTATCAATTGTCAATTATATCAGTACAACTGAGGTTGCATCAAATTCTTACTCCAATCGATAAATTGAATTGGTTGTGTTGGCGATATCAAAAACAAAACCTATTTTCTTAGAACTCACCCAGTATATCAACAAATTTGATACGATTGGCGCTCCTTTGAACATCAAGAAGAACCAGTAATCACAATGTACCCACTTCGAGATGGGGATTGTTGCTTCAGGGGATGCAGTCTCGAAGTTGTTTTGTGTGCACATTCTTTGTTCTTTTTGGGTGGTGGTTGCTCACCTTTTTGACCACTTAGTCTACCATTTTCTTCGTATTATCGACCCACCTTCTAGGAAACGCACAATTAGCACTAATCTTAGGTCAACCAGTAACCTGTCCTAGCCTTGCCTCAGTTAATAAGTTTGTCTAGGTTATTACCGAATTCACGTTTTCTCTTCTCATAGTGAATGAACTATTTCCACATCGTTTTTGCTGCAACCAACTCAAAACTCGTCCATTTTTGTACCGAAATTAGCATTTTAATATGATTGTGATTATTATTTCAGAAAGAACTATCCGAGGGAACACAATACTCTCAACGAGACTCTCAATAACTATAAGAGAAACAAAAATAGTTTCCATTTTCTCAGTTGTTCTTTGGTTTTCTGTTTCACCACCCATAATGTCCAAAAAAATACACTTACATCTGGTGCAAAACGTTCAGGGGGACAATTCTTCCAGATTTCATCATCAAATTCCATAAGTTCGTGTTGAGGTTCGTGTATACCAAATGGATTATCATAATCAAAGGTATGTATGCAAATATTCGAAATTGCTAATTTTACACTTGATTCATTGAATCATACGAATTATGTATGGAATATTGTAGAATAGACGAATAAGGTCAGTTCCGTCATGTTTTCACGATTTGTCTTATTCTTTAGTTTACTGGTAACTTCCATGAATTCTATCATATTGTTTCTTCTTTATGACCATCTTCTCCATAATATTTTACGACCGTATGGCAATTATTGTTATATTTCACACTTGCTAGAGTGATGGTTATTTTGTTTATGTTAGTAAACAATCATTCATTAATATACAGAAGAGTTCGTTGAACCAAGCATAATTTTCACATCTGGTAGGGTCTGAAGAATAAACAATCACTCACTTTAATATTGTATTACACATTAAAAAAAAACTCAAAAGTCAAAAATAATCAACGGAATACATATGCTTTGGCGCGAGTTGAATACTTTACTTCATCTACATAATAAAATATATTATTCCCATCATACAACATTGACAACGATATCGAATATAGAATTCATATACTAATACTGGAAAAATTCGTGTAGATGACCTTGATTTACTGCTTAATTTTTGAACACGAAACTTTCATGTGACAAATGCGAGGACAAATGTCACTACCTCTGTCTATATTGATACTCAGAAGAATATCTGCTTTCAGAAAATTTTAGATTATAACAATAGAGACCAACAAAAATATTAACAATGTGTTTTTCCGTGTTTTTTATGAAAAACTCAGGTTTTTTCATGACTCTCAAAGAAAAAACTGTTGAAATTAATTAATCAATTAGCAACACAGTGTTGTTGTGTGATTTCGGGGGCCATAATTTCGATCATTTGTCAAAACATCACGTCAATTTCATAATTGCTTATACTGATAGTCTGAACCAGAAGGAAAGCAGAGTCTATTCTGACAGAGAACAATATATTAATAACAAAATGTCATCTTGGATATCATCTCAACAATAAGTACCTAATTCATTTTCCCTACACAACAGCCAAGAAATGATTGATGTGATTTGAAACTTTTCTGAACATCATTTTCTGAACTGCATTTTCGAATTTATTACCACCAAATTTTAAAGATCTTAATCTCCAAAGTGTTTTCAATTAAAAATGATCTATCGATACTTCCAGCATTGAATCTTGAAGGCTTCTTTGATTTATCAAGTTCATCGAAACATCCACCAAGTTTTCATATTCCTGCCCTAAAAGTATATTCGATCCGTATAAATTGATCTCTACATGTGGATGCTGAGATGCCTATTGGTATTTTAAGATAATCTCGGTGCCGATGTCTAGCCCTGCATCCGCATCCGTAGAAACAAACCCATTAATAATGCCCAAAACCCTTTAGAAATGTCCATTCAAGAAGCGTCAAGTTGGCCGTTAATGACGATGAATCGAAAACGAGTCTTATACGGTAAACAAAAGGGAGCGCGAGGTGTATAAGATGATAAAGGCAGCCACGGTAGCCAATCACCATTTATCACGGCTTGCTACAGGTGTCCATTGTTACAACTTGTTGCGTCACCGGTGCTTTGGATTCTTTGCTTCGTGTTCGAATTTGATACCTTCGACTTCGGATGCTGACGGGGTATCAACTTCTGGGATTGTTTGACATGCATTGTGCCATTCACTCATTGACATATGACACGTCGCGGAGTAAGTGAATTCACCTACCATGATTTCTGTCCGTTGTCCATGTCAATCGGCACAAGAGAAACTTACATGAGTCGCAGTTTTTACTGCGGTAATAATATTACATCACGGATGAATGATATTTAAGTTTCCGAATAACAAAAATCAAAACCGCTCAACAGTAAACTGTGCTTTGCGCTTTTGCGTCAGATTTTAAATTTTTCAATGTTATCATTGTTACCAATCGAAGATGTTTCTGTTATTTATCGATCGAAATTTTTTTTTCAATAAAATGCAACACGACACACAACAAAATAGCGTCTTTTAAAACTTGTATCATAATATTTTTTTTTTAGATAGATAATTTATTGAAGCTTTCAATTTGTAACAGTTGAAAAACTCAGGTCATAACAAATTACGTCTTAAATCTAAGATGAACTGAAAAAGCTGAATCTGATAAAATATCACAATCAAAACATTAATAAGTGTATAGATAAAAACATGTATATAACAAAAAATAAAAATTAAAATGATAAAGTACATTGATGACAATCACTCAGTTATTTTCCTAAAAATTCCTCTAAAGAATATGGTTCAATGTCACATAATAGATCAAAAACAACTTTTTTGAATCTATTCCTAGAACAGTCTTCTCTGATTATCGAGGGTATATGGATTGTAAAATTTAATGGCAGCATAGTGTGGTCCTTTCTCTGTGTTTTTCAATCTATGCTTTGGGAAAACGAAATCCGATTTATTTCTTGTGAAGTATTCATGTTGGTATGTGTCAGTTTCAAATTTAGATTTATTGTCATATGCAAAAATTACACAAACATATATATAAATGGCATATACAGTAAGCATTTGATGACCTTTAAAAATACCACGACAAGATTCTGTATAGTTCATATTCAACATGGTTTTCATAATTCGCTTCTGCATGATGAATATACGTTCCAATAGTGAACTCCCACCCCAAATTAATATCCCATATTTCATAAAAGGATAAACTGTCCCATAGTATGCAGTTTTGAGTGCCTCTAAATTCAAGTATTTTTTTAAAACTCTTAAAGCAAAACATTTCGAGGCTAGTTTTTTTGCAAGAAAATCAATATGAAATTCATAGTTCAGTTTGTCATCAATATATATGCCTAATACTTTTGTATGTGTGGAGAAATACAATTTTTCATCGTTTCTCACATGTACATACTCTGGAATGTTAATGTTTTTGCGGCTAGTTTTGAAAACGATGCAATTTGTTTTTGCAGTATTCAGAAGGAGGTTATTCACATTGCAATAATCAGATACCATCGAAATTGTTTTTGAGATAGTGTTTTCTAAGTGTATATGATCACCAACTGGAAGAATCAGATTTGAATCGTCTGCATAGCTAACAACAGCAGTATTTGAATCATTGAAAACTTCAGGAAGATCATTTATATATACTAAGAAAAGTAAGGGACCAAGCACACTCCCTTGTGGTACCCCTCTTTTAATATCCGTGAACTCTGATAGAAATACCTCAGTTTTTTGTTTGATGCAGACTTTTTGTTTTCGGTTGCTCAAATATGATTTCAAGAGTTCATGAGCTTTCCCCCTGATTCCGTAATTGTTGAGTTTATGGAGTAAAATAGAGTGATCAACACAGTCAAAAGCTTTACTAAGATCTAATAAAACACCGCAAGCACAAGAGTCTATTTCCATTAGCTTATGAACTTGATCTACAAAATCAAACAATGCAGTTTCTGTGTTTCTACCTTTGAGAAAACCATGTTGAAAATCATTCAACACATTATATGCCGAGAAAAAGTTCATCATCCTCATTGAGATAATTACTTCGAATAATTTAGAGAAGGCTGATAGCAGGCTAATAGGTCTATAATTAGTCAAGTCATTTTGTTCACCTTTTTCATACAGGGGTATCACTATTGCCAATTTCATCTGATCAGGAAAAATCCCAGATTGTAGGAAAGCATTGAACAAGTGGCATAGAACAGGGGATATGTATTCGACACATCTCTTCAAAATTTTATAGGGTATATTGTCTATTCCACTGCTCATTTTGTTTTTGAGTTTGAGGCCCGCCTGAAAAATTTCTTCTTCAGTAATCGGGTAGATAAAAATAGAGTTAGAATTCGTTTCGACAGAAATAAAGTAATTGTTCTGATTGAGACCTTGGTTATTCACAGCCAGTGCAAAGTTTGTAAAATGATCATTGAGAACGTTCGCCATACTAACCCAATCTCCATTACTATTAGGTAAAACATTTGAAATATTTTGGGTTTTGTTATTCAAAATATTTATTATATTCCATGTCGTTTTTGACTTGTTATCACTCTCTTCAATCATATTCTTGAAATAGTCACTTTTCGTTTTATTCAGAAGTAGTCTGTAAGATTCTCTATATTCATTATATACTTTTTTCATAAGTTCATTTCTTGAGGCCATTACTTGCAAGGTGCTTACATTCTTTTTCATGATTTTTACTTGATCATTGATCCAATTTTTATGCTTGACTTTTTTTTTGTTTATTTTTTTTCAATGGAAAACTAGTTTCGAAAAGGTTGCAGAAATTTTGTGAAAATGTATTCCATTTCAAATTTATATCGTTTTCGTTAAAAACATCATACCAGGTTAGTTGTACAATTTTGGCTGTGAAATTTACGATATTTTCATCAGAAAAAAATCTTTTATAGATAAAATCGTCATCTACTATTATCTATCTAATATACCTATATTATGTGACCTATATTATGTGATTGTTTAAAAGTAAGTAAAGAAATCTATAGTTAGGTAAACATTCATGATCTGATTGGATTTCTGTGCAAAATCTCAATTGCATATTTCAAAAGATTGATTTCTTTACTGAATTTGCACCTACTCTTGCCTCCATTTACTTCGCTTTACGAGGATTGTTTCTTCGGAATAGTCCGAACTATCTTCTATGAGTATTCAGAATTATTGCTAAAATATTTAATTTTCGCCGCTAGCATTTTATAATCATGGGAACTTTGCCTCTGAACTCGACTTATCAGCTCTGCCAAGAAAATAGGTAGTGAATATTAAAAAATGATTAAATAACACCGAACCGATTATTAATTTCCCATGTGAATTCTTGAATTATTTAATATATTCGAATTCAAGTTCATAGTTCAGTGAAAATTAATTATTCAAATTATCATTCATTGGGATTTAATAATGACCATAAAATAATTTTCGGAGTGTACATTCTCACACTTGTGAGATCGTTATTAATGTGTTCTTCTGAACACTTTTTAATGGTAACTACTCAAAATATGATAGGTCGTAACAATAATATAAAATGCTTGATAATTTAACCTGCCGATAAAAAATATATTTTTCTACGTCCGTTATAAAACTAACAGTTCTCTATTCATAAAATACGTGCTTCCTTAATCGATCAATAAGCGTGAAAAAAAAATACACATATCAACAGGATGTTTCAAAACTAAAATTCGATGTATACCGGGTGTTTCACAGTGGATGGAACATTAGAAGTATCTGGAGAACAGAAAGACAGATCATTTCGAAAATTTGTGGACGTGGGTAATCAAACTTGCTCTATCCGCCTGAAATATTCTCAACAATACAGTGTTGCCGCTTGTATCAGAAAGTAGTAGCTACTTTGTTATTTCAAATGGAACACCCTGTATTTTGTTAGATTTCTGAATTCTCCCTGAAGAGTTGATTTCGTCAATGCCTCATACTTGTGGTCTAGAGTGAATGATAACAGAGATATAGGGTGTGAAAAATCGTGATTTTTCAACTTTAGGAAATTTTTGTGTCGAAACTATTCATTTCTGCTCAAAACGGCTCACATGTCCCTATCTCAACTTTTCATTTACTGTCGATTGATATTTAATTGAAATGAATACGGGTGGTTCAGAATTTTGAGTTTTGCATCACCCTCTATTTGTTTCTATTGAATGTCAGTAGATAGTAAATGGAAAGATAACATAGGGACATGTAAGCCGTTTTGAGCAGAAATGATTAGGTTCGACACAAAAAATTCCTAAAGTTGAAAAATCTCGATTTTTCACACCCTATATCTCTGTAATCTTTTTCGCTATACCCCAAGTATAATAGGTCGACAAAATCAGATTTTCAGGAAGAATTTGAAAATGAAATTGAATACAAGGTGTTCCATTTGAAATAACAAAGTAGCTACTACTTTCTGATACAAGCGGCAACACTGGATTGATGAAAATATTTTAGACGGATAGAGCAAGTCTGATTATCCATGCCCACAAATTTTCGAAATGATCGGTTTTTCTGTTCTCCAGGTACTTCTAATATGAAACACCCTGTATATAGATATTTCAAGGACGTATTGTTAGGATCAAAAACTGCACCCCCTTCGAGTCACAGCACTGGGAGTTGAATAAAAAATCTATTATTTGAAATTGTGCCTATGATAACTGATCGAATCCGTTGAAAATTGGCATGCCTCCGTTTAGGTAAACCCTTTTTTGGGGTAGTTGGAGGGGGTACACACATTCAATGGCCCAAATTTCTTATGTTTGAATAGATAAACTGTAAATTTAAGCAACAAAATCTTGTTGATGTGAAAAGCTGAATACACCTTTGTAGAATTAATGAAGGGAGGATTTTTTGTATTAAGTGTATTGTATATATTTAAATTTCCAAAGCGCTTTCGACTTGCGTCATCTTCAGTGCTTCCTGAAAGTAAATACTCTGATTGGAGATTCCAATTGGAATTTTTGAAGTTGTGAAATTTGGATATTTTCCTAATGGAGAGTATACTTACAAGTCAGGTAACAGGAAGTTTACAATTTGAAGACATCTAAGAAGAAAAGAATTATTATGATAGAAGAAGAGAATTATTATGCCAGATTCAATTGAGATGTCTTCAAATTGTAAACTTCCTGTTACCTGACTTGTAATGGAGAGTACCCATTAGAAAATATCCAAATTTCACAACTTCAAAAATTCCAATTGGAATATCCAATCAGAGTATTTACTTTCAGGAAGCACTGAAGATGACGCAAGTGGAAAGCGCTTTGCAAATTTAAATATATACAATACACTTGATAAAAAATCCTTTCTTCATTAAAATCTTGTTGGCCATGAGTAAACCTAATGATTTTGCCTCCTCAGCTTTTTTGGTTCAACCAGCCGTTTTCCAGAAAATTGTTATCACAACGAAAGGGATGTATTTTCACAATATAAAAAAAACAAAACTTAGTGGGCTGCGATATTTAAATTGAAGTTGGTATCATTATTTCTATTATTGAAAATGTTTTTTTCTACAAGTTCGATAAGTGCTCATTTTATAACCGTAACTTCAATCATAAACAAGCACATTACACAATGCGACTTTGAATATTACGATTCAGATTTATTAATTTATAATTTGTGAAATCAGTTTAAATGTCATGAACATGTCTTTTTTATTATCATGCGAATGGACCCACGAAATGCCAATAACATTTTCTAACATTTAGAGAAATGATAAACATCCAAAATTAATGTTTCCCAGTGAATATTAAGTAGTTATATTCAGATACCTAGTGAATTGGTCGACTTTTCGAATAAATTTCATCTGCCTGAAATGGAGCCTCCCATAAAAGTGACTTAATGGATCCAGACTCACTTTCGTAGACAGAAGAAGGCAGCTTTCACAAACATGTAAGTCGTATATCACAGGCGATTTTCATATGACCACTCCGTGATTTCGACTCATCATGTTTGCTCGAATCTCGACTCAAATTTCCACATATCGAACAATAAAATATGATTGATCACGGCTTAGCATATTCCTCCAGGCGTTACGAAGAACCAGGTGTTGAATGAGGAATGAGCATCTGTGAAAAATATTATAGGTACGTCAAAACATTCAAGAACCTGACTACAAATTGCTGGCAATAACTCTTCTAGTCTCTTCTACGGGTGTCCACCTAAAACTGAGAATGCCTACGTTTTATTATTGTTGATTGTATGTACTGTTATGTACCTATGTCTTATATTGACAGTCAAATTATATATTAAGTTATTGCTCATTATTCTGGAGAACTCTATCAATAATATGCAAACGAAAATAATCCTCCACACATTTAAAATTGAAGTAGAGGAGACTTTCCAGGTCGGATTTTTCATTCATGGTGTTCCCAGATTGCTGCCTCAATGTTCCTCAATGAAAAATACTTGATTTGACGTGCTTTATACCTAGTCCATTATATTTTGGGGATAAAATTTGAGAACACCCCGTACATTGTCCTCATGAAGCCTTACAAGTGGCTCGCACTCGGGCTTACATCTATTACTTTTGTGTTTATATTATGAGTGGATTTCATTGTGTAGGTGTAGTATATATCATTTATGCTTTTTTGTTATATTCAATCGTTCACTTTAGGTTCAAGCGGAAATCACCTTTACTTTATCATTATTTATGTATCAATAAAAAATCATATTGTAACCATAATGACACCCCGTTATTACTTTTTGACATTTGGGTATCATCCGAAAAAATTCCTATTTGAAATTTTTAGTCTAGTTGAAATGGTTACCTCTGGGCTTCATCGTTGATAACACTTTGAACTCGAAAAAACACCTCCAGTATATGTGTGATAAAATTTCGAACAAAATGTTTCTCTTTACTAGAATCAGTTAGACAACTAACATTCCAATCTAATTTGACTGTTTATAAAACAATAATCCAACCACCTTCGATTACTGTGCTAGTCCAATATCATCACTAGACGGTAATTCTATATCTAATCTTCAAAAGTTAGTCTTGGAGAGTCCACAGAAGGATTCTGGGCCAGAAAATTGTGTATTTGCCTGTTCTTTGGCTCGTTGTCTTCAACTCCCTTGTGACCTATAACCGATCCTATTACCAACATCAAAGTGACCTGATTGTTCGATGCCAGTTATCTAATCAGGGATTGTTTAAAGTCCCAAGTCAGCTCAGACTCACAAGTGCATGACTTCAGTGCTTTTAGTGCTGCTTGGTCATCTGATAGAATATAGATGTCTGTCCTATGGGTTTGATCCATCAGAGTATGCCACACTAATGCATGCCTTTTTATAGTTGAGCTCCTCCTTTCTCTGTGCAAATTGGATGGTTGTTCATGACTTCTTTAAACTGCATTTCGAAGTCGTACCTAACTGGCATGATATCTGTCGGCTTAGACATGGCTTATAAGTGCATATACTGAATGTTCTACGAGGTATTAGCCAGGAAAGTAGTTGTTTTCTGCTCGTTGTCTACCTTTTCAAACATCTGAGACGTGATTTGGTGAACTGGTGAATACGTTGAATTTCCTAATTTTGAAAAATTGATTTCAGGTGAAACAACGTCCACATCCGATCCCCTTGAGAACAGCCCCGTCCACCACCAGTCCGCCAAAGCGTTACGCAGGAAGAGGATGGAGCGCTCGATCAACAACAACGGTCCGATTACCACCCCCATATCGGCGCCCGACTACCACCTGCACAACAACAACAACAACCACCTGAAGAACGAGAGGCTCAGCCCTGGCACGCCTGACACCTCAAGCAGGTCGAGGTCGGTCACCCCTAGCTCAGCCTCTCACCCCGACACCCCTCCCGTCTCAGAAACCCCCATGAGGAACTACAGCGACTTCATGAGGAGTTTGGCTGCCAAGTACAACAATACCAACCCCAATGAGTGAGTCTCCGAACAAGAAACCCACTACACCTTTTCCAATTTTAGTTGTATTGTATTTCCAAATAGTGATTTGGATTTAAAAAGTATCAATTGTATTTCAAATTAGTCGATTTAATTTCAAAAAGCATCAAATGTATTTCAAAATTATCAATTCAATTTCAAAATGCGTCAATTGTATTTCAAATTAGTCATTTGGATTTCAAAAAGCATCAATTGTATTCCAAAATTATCAATTCAATTTCAAAAACTAACACTTCAAATTCCCAAATGGTCATTTGTATTTCCAAAAATATCAAATGTATTTCAAAATGCATTATTTGAATTTAAAAACTGAAAAAGCACAGGCTTATTTTCATTCACCCTGTTAAAGGAACGCTCCTGGTTCCTATCATCCTAAATTAAGTCGATTGATGTTGCATGAATTCTAGTAATTCTTGAACACTGTCATCATGACTATTTTTCATCGAATATTTTTCCATCTGATTTCTCGCAGCTACTTCAACGCAGCTAGGAACGGCTTCCCGCCGCCCCTCGATCCCCGCTTCAAGCCATCCGCCCCCTTTGCCGGACTCGCGCCGCTAGCACAGCCGCCCCCGCCTCACCCCAAGGAGGGCAGTGGTGAGGCGGCCAAGCGGCCGCCGGACTTCCCGGTGCTGAACCCGTTCGCCGGTGTGCCTGGCGCCGGCGTCTTCCCGCCGCTCATCGACATGTCCACCACGCAGACGCTGATCGCGATGGTGAGGACCGCCAAGGAGGCAGAGATTCAGGTGAGCATATTCTATTTCATTTCCTTTATTAACGACATTGGAAAATTTTTACAAATTTCAAAAATTCTACAAATTTTACAAATTTTGCAAATTTTACAAATTTTACAAATTTTACAAATTTTACAAATTTTACAAATTTTACAAATTTTACAAATTTTACAAATTTTACAAATTTTACAAATTTTACAAATTTTACAAATTTTACAAATTTTACAAATTTTACAAATTTTACAAATTTTACAAATTTTACAAATTTTACAAATTTTACAAATTTTACAAATTTTATAAATTTTATAAATTTTACAAATTTTATAAATTTTACAAATTTTACAAATTTTACAAATTTTACAAATTTTACAAATTTTACAAATTTTACAAATTTTACAAATTTTACAAATTTTACAAATTTTACAAATTTTACAAATTTTACAAATTTTACAAATTTTACAAATTTTACAAATTTTACAAATTTTACAAATTTTACAAATTTTACAAAACTTCAAAATGAGCAAATTTCTAGAGTTGCAAATTTTGTAAATTTTATCAATTTCACGATTTTACAAATTTTATAAATTCCACATCATAAATTCGACAGATATTTCAAATTCAAGAAATTTATAAACAAGATTTCACAAAATTTACAAATTTCACAAATATTTACAGATTTCACAAAAATCTACAAATTTCACAAAAATTTAAACAATTCACAAATATTTACAAATTTCACAAAAAATTTACAAATTTCACAAAAATTTACAAATTTCACAAAGTTTAAAAAAATACAAATTTCTCAAAACATTTACAAATTATACGAATTTAGGTAATTCCACGAATTTTACAAAAATTTTAAAATTAAATTTTAAAAAAATTAGAAAATTCCACATATTCCACAGATTTTACAAATTCTACAAGTTTTACAAAATTGAAAAAAATTCAAATTTTAAAATTTAATAAATTTCAAAAATTTTACTAATTTCACTCATCACAAATTCAAGAGTTTCCAAATTCGAACATTTTACAGAATTTATAAAATTTGCAAAATCTACCAACAAATTCACGAAATTTATAAAGTTTATAAAAAAATTATAAATTTACCAAGAATTTGTAAAATTTTGAAAATTGACAAGATTTACAAAATTTACAAAGTTTACAAAATATATAATATTTACAAATTTTTCAAAATTCTAATTTACCAAATTTACAAAATTCACAAATTTACAAAACTCACAATATTTACAAAATTTATACGAATTCTACAATATTATACCTTGTAGGGTTTGCTGAAGAACGTGAAACGACCGGAAACCTCCTCGCCCTTGGACCTGTCTGCGGGCGCCCCGCCGACGAAGAGGCCCCGCACCAAGACCCCTTCGTCGAGCAGCCAGACGGGCGGCGTTCCCACCACCACCACTACCGCCCCTAAGAGGGCTTCGAGCGAGAGCCCCAAGTTGCACGAAGACGTTTCCAACTGGTCGGTGGACGACGTCTGCAATTTCGTGGCGGGAATCGATATTTGCGCGGAATACGCTCAGGTGAGTGATTTATTCGTCAATCGACGGAAGAAATTATTTTGGTAGAGAGAAATTCGGCAGGTTCAGATTGCTGATAGAAATCTAATTATTCTGTTGAAATAAGCAATCTGTGACAACACAAACTCACAGTTCTCCAAATTCTATTCAATATTCGTTCATGTAACATATTCACTTGATTACAAAAAACAATGTGTATCCATTTAAAAATATTGAATTGGAATTTCTGGTGAACTGAGAGCAGAAAACAACTACCTTCCTGGCTAATACCACGCAAAACATTGAATTTCTATCTATTCGTAGTCCATGCCTTGAATTGGACAAAAAGTTTAAAGGAGAATTTCCAATTGAAAATATGTTGAAATATTATGTCAAATTATGTTGCGATGAATTTACTGGTTTTATGAATTCCGGTTTCTTCACAGTACTATTATGATAAAATATATTTGGATGAAATATCCTTTCGTTGAAATGTATTCACACAAAAAGAGGAGGATAGAAACAAAACTTCAACCTCGAAATAATCTAGTTGATCTTGATACTTGAAACGATCCAACGAATAGTATCAAGATGATTTAACGTACATACCACGAAGCAAACTCCTAGGAATCGATACCAACAAAGGAACTGATTGTAGCTGTCTCGAAAGACGAATACCAGTTAAACGAGAAAAGAGCCTTATTACCGTTTACTCAAGTAGTGTAAACACTACAAAAAGGGGACAGTCAAGTGCTGGACCCAGTTCATTGTACTTAATTACCCGGCCAATTCGAACTGGCATTCATTCTGATTCCTATCAGCATGTTCTTCCGATTGGAAAGGTCCCCGAAAGTGTGTCCTTGCTTCTGAAATCATCTTGAAATCAATTCTCGACGGATCCATGTGGATAAGTTGCTCAAAAATATAACGCGATAAAATATTTCACTGTCAGTAACCTGAATAAAGGATATCCCCATAAAAATGTAAAAGTTTCCATTGGAATATCTCTGAAATGATACTCTCACCCCCACTTCAAAAATGTAAATGACAACCCTCCATGTGCGATACATCATTATAGAAAGCTCTTTGAGAATGATTTCCAACTGGGATAGGAAATTCAGCCCTTTCACCTCGAATCTCAGGTAATATCACTGAGTTATAGTTGAGTGTGAATGTCATCTTGATGGTATTTTTCTATTACAAGGGCCATTATACAAACATGGTCCTGACACGAAGTTTTTTAAAACAAAATTGGTGGTTTATAGAGAGGTTATGGAAAATAATCGTATCAATATGTTAAATTGAAGCGTTCTCCTCACCGAAATCGTGTTGTAGCTCTTTACAGGTTCTTATCATGTGCATGAATATTCTTTGTTTCTTATAAAAGACAGGCAGTTTGAGTTGTGTTGAGGAAATTGAGGAAACGGCAGTTTATGATTATGAAATACGAAAATTTATTTGTTCTTGATATAGGTACTTCATCAAGAAAAAAAAACTGAAATGAACAAAAGTCAACATATCTACAGACAATTCATTGAACAAAGTATCAAAAAAAAAGTTTATTCCAAACACAACTTCTTATTGAATAAATTGAAACTATTACGAATAATCGTAAAAAAATACAGTAGTATATGATATTTTTGAGAGAAAAATAGTCTATCCAATTAAAAATATCAAACATAGTTTGAAATGAATGTCTGGTAGACTACGAGCAGAAAACAACTACTTTCCTGGTAAATACCACGCAGAACATTGAATTATATCTGTTCGTAGTCCATGCAACGATTCACACTGTGAATGCAGATCGCAAATGTTTCTTTCTTCCTAAGACGTGACAAATTCACATCGAGACAGGCACGCCTAACAACCTACAGACCGGTTTCGGGCTTATTGGCCCTCATCAGTGCAGGGTAGTTATCCGAGTAGAGACCGTAAGATCTCAACTCGAAGCGTTGCCGGTCCCAATGCATTTTCGTCGCGTCTATTTGACCGCACCGAGCCGCGTTCCAACAGACAATTGAAAGTGGCGACATCATGCGGCAGAAGAAAGAAACACTCCAGAACCGAATCTCCCAAGTTTTACAGAACTTGGAAGTGGCTGAGAGCTCGACTAAGCTCAATAAATGAAAAAATGGATTAGCCATAAATTGGAAAAAAATTTTTGAGAGAAAAATAGTCTATCCAATTAAAAATATCAAACATAGTTTGAAATGAATGTCTGGTAGACTACGAGCAGAAAACAACTACTTTCCTGGTAAATACCACGCAGAACATTGAATTATATCTGTTCGTAGTCCATGCAACGATTCACACTGGAATGTCAAATAGACGCGACGAAAATGCATTGGGACAGGCAACGCTTCGAGTTGAGATCTTACGGTCTCTACTCGGATAACTACCCTGCACTGATGAGGGCCAATAAGCCCGAAACCGGTCTGTAGGTTGTTAGGCGTGCCTGTCTCGATGTGAATTTGTCACGTCTTAGGAAGAAAGAAACATTTGCGATCTGCATTCACAGTGTGAATCGTTGCATGGACTACGAACAGATATAATTCAATGTTCTGCGTGGTATTTACCAGGAAAGTAGTTGTTTTCTGCTCGTAGTCTACCAGACATTCATTTCAAACTATGTTTGATATTTTTAATTGGATAGACTATTTTTCTCTCAAAAATTTTTTTCCAATTTATGGCTAATCCATTTTTTCAGTATATGATATTATTCGGTTATATTAGAGAAAAATTTTTCATTATTTAGCGAAATGTATTCCAGATGATGGGACTCGTCAGATTTTTTTGATATTTGGATATGCCATTCAAGAGGTCAAAAGAAGACACTTTGTTCATTAGACTTTTTTCTGGTTCAACAGGTTGAACTACAAAATTTGTTAAATGTGTAATGACAATTATTATGTGAAATTCTGTACGAGTGGATTTTTTTTGATTTTTTGGTATGATTACTGTCGAAAATATCGCTTAAACTTCTTGAATATATCAAGCAGAAAAAGAGATTATAGAGACAGAGGTACCGTTAGAGTTATAACTAGAATTTCTGAAAAAGTCCGCATATATGTTTTTTTTTCTCTTATAAACAAATTAAACAAATTTATTGACTCTGCATGAGAATCGTTTGTGTTCATAAGTCACAAAACCCGTCTCGATATAATAATAATGTAATAATAGTTATATCTATTATATCGTCAACACATTCAGATATAGTGAAAATGAAGCGAAGTTGAGTTACAAAAACAATGCCTAGAAATGAATGAAGTTAGGAAAATATCAATGGTGTTGAAGAATTGGCAACGCTCTCTCATTATAGTCGTTAAATGAACTAAGTATACACACTTGATTGTTTTCTTCGAACTTTTTGGTTTCAATGCATTCTTAATGGTATAGGTATGTGTGATATCGTTAGCTAATTCATAGTCCTGAAATATTTTTTTGGAGTTGGATTTCATTTACTCGGACTATTCGTTAACTGTTGATGATAAAATTGTTCATTCGGGACTCCAACTTCCAACTTACTTTGATTGACGCAACCATCACGCTATAGTCTAGTAAGTGACTGGTGTCGATCGGAGACACCTTCTGTGAATAATTTGAACGTCAGATGAGCCACGACACGGGCACAGAGCAGACAAATCATGCACGGGTACGCTAGTGGCGATAAACCGTAATATAATAACTCATCAATAATTTCAACGCACACAAACACACCCACACCATCCTCGCACTCAGATATCCGAAAATGGTTGACTTCGCTTTACACACCCATCTGGAGCAGATTTCAGACGAAGTGTGTGGGTTAAGCACAATTTATAAAATCCGCTGCCGTAGCTACAGTTGACGCTGCCGTTCCAAAATGTAATGACAAGATATCCGACGGTACCTGCGTCAGCTGCGTAGTCTATAAACAGATGTTTATTTTTAAGAGCGTCAATTGCAGCTACAACAGCGGAGTTTATAAATTGAGCTTACTTACAAGGGCGTCCCTAAGGAAAAACTCGAAAAATAATTTGGGAAAGAGGACCACCCAGATCAGTAAACAGGGTGCGCCATACTCGGAGTATCTGCAGAGAACGGAAAAAAATATACTCTATAGGAAGCTATTGAAAATATTTCCACTTCAGCATCACTGTTGTGAGATCTAGTATTATTAACGCCAACTTGAAAATTTCGAATTAATTTCAAGATTCTGGGCATACCTATTTGCTAAAACTTTTCTTACAGCTAGAGGTACATATCTTCTAATTGTTATAGCGACTTCCTTGAACATGATGGTGTCTTATTTTTTTTGACGCATATTGAATTAATATTATATATTTTCTTAAAATAGAACACTATATTTTCAATTAGGTACTAGTGAATCAAACAATCAATAACCTTCTACCTTTGAATCATGATGAGATATTTCAGAGTTCCATTTATTGAAATTACTATTGGAAAACTATGATGAAAGTAAATAACTAATAATTAACAATGGTTAATGTATAATTCAATATAAAATATCCCAAAAGTATAAAGGAGTGCTTATTCGAAATGAAAAATAATAATTTGCTTAAAATTTGAAGAGTAGCTATAGACAACAAGGAAGAGGTGAACTGCACTACAGAAGGTACAAGGTAGGTAAGTACCATGATGAAATATACACTGCATAATTCTCAATTTCATGTGTTAGTTTAATGATATGAAAAATCTTGAGAATAACTAATACGTCTATGTCTACTTGGTTTATATCATATTTAGTGAATATGGAACTTTACATATTTTCACATTTTTTAGTAACCTAACCTAACCTAACCTAACCTAACCTAACCTAACCTAACCTAACCTAACCTAACCTAACCTAACCTAACCTAACCTAACCTAACCTAACCTAACCTAACCTAACCTAACCTAACCTAACCTAACCTAACCTAACCTAACCTAACCTAACCTAACCTAACCTAACCTAACCTAACCTAACCTAACCTAACCTAACCTAACCTAAGCTAACCTATATGTAGTTTAATAAAAACTACATTTTAAAAATTATTCAATGTAATTTGAGTTCTTGTTTTGAATACTTACATTAAGGATGTTATACTTATCATAATATACTGTAGCTTCGTAATTATTGGATGTTCACGTGAAATATAATTAGAATTATTTAATATTGGCTTTTCCATTATAGACGAAAGTATAATTATATTGATCTGAATAACCTAATTATATATCTCGCTCGTGAAAGTTTTAATCCGTTTGATGTATGAATAGGTAAGTGTCATAGATCGACGAAATCATATCTTCAGGAAGAATAAAATAATGTGATGAAATACAGGGTGTGGTATTTGAAATAAGAAACTGACACACCCTGTTTCAAAAGGTTTTGTTGATAAAAGCGCTGTATCCGAGCGTTTTTTTCAAAAATGCTCGTTTTTATTCAGTACCTATCGAATTTATCCCATTCGGCTGGTACCACACTGTATAAACTCGACTATATATATTTAGCAATCCTGTGTACATATAACAAATTCTAATCGCACGATTGGCTGACCCAGATCGCAACAATATATATAGTCCGTATCTCATATCAAATCTTCTTTATTGCATCATATCTTTGATAGTATTATGTTTGGAGACCCAAACGACCGATCAGACACGATACTAGCGGCATAGCGACATAAAGAGAATTCCGCGGGAATACAAAACAAATGTAGCATGAAATATGTCAAGCCGGCTGGATTAGTAGGTATACTTTGGTGCAGGTTCGACTCCAGGAGGAAATTATTTAACTTGGGAATATCCTCAGAACTTATTCACCTAATAAAAACCTTATATTCACAAACAACTATGCAAGTAAAAGGCTCTGATGGGTTGACGAAATTATACGAAGTTACCACAGGTGTTTTACAGGCAGAACCTCTGAGTCCCCTCTTATTTGCACTATTTATAGCGGATATAGAATCTTTTTTTCATGACAGTGGAGCTCATGGTGTGAATATAGATGATAGAAACGATGTTTTGACATTAATGTATGCTGATGATCTTGTTATCCTCGCACATTCTGAGATCGATGTTGTGAGAAAAATAAAAATTCTTGAAAATTACGCCTCATCAAATGAGCTTATTGTTAATCTGAAAAAAAACTAAGATAATGCAGTTTTCACGAATTTCATTACGCCAATCAGCTTGTGGAAGTGACTAATAAATATAATTATCTAGGCGTAACATTCACCTCTTCTGGTCTTTTTTATGAAATGTCGAATCTTACAAACACTAAAGGTAAACAAGCGATCGGTTCTATTTTGCCTATTATGTCTTCTGCTCAAATTGATACCTGGCCACCCATCAGGATAAAACTGTTCGATTCATTGTGTTTGAGCGTCATGTATAATTGTATTCCTATTTGGGGACTCAGATATCTAGATGTGCTTGAAAGAGTTCAAATTTCATTTATTAAAAGAATACTTCTAGTCGCCATTAATACACCCGATTCCATCGTTCGCTTAGAAGCTGATGGTAGAGTTAAACTCGCTTACAATATTTTCAAAATAACCCTCAACTGGATATTAAAGATACTTTTAATGGAAAAGCATCGATACCCTATAGGCTCTGTCTCGAACAACAAATGCGTGTGATGAATAACTCAGATCCTAAATATAATTGGCCATTGCAGATAAAGAATTTTTTCTCTGATACCGAGTCATTGACGTTATGAGATAATTTGAATTACAATGATCTGTTCAAGAATAGAAAGTATTTACTAGCTAAATACTACCAATTTTCACATCATTCAGACATTGCAATAACCTCTCGTTATCCACTTATGTACATGTACCATCTATTTAATACTTCAACCAATCCTAGCACATACCTGCTGCTCAAACTACCCATCCAGGTCACCCGCACACTTGCTCAATTACGTATGGCCAATCAAATTTACGCTGAATGGTATCTCTTATTCTATTGATCCTGAAATTACTTGCCCAGTCTGTAATAAAAACGAAAAGGAAACACTTTTCCATATTATTTTTGACTGTCCTATCTATACAGTGATGAAACAGAATACTCCTTGCCTAGCGAGTTTGGAAACATTGATTGCCACTTTACAAAATGTATCCGTGATTGATGCCAAGAAAATATCAGAATTCATTTGCAACATTCTTAGATTACGATCATTTATCTTAAGTTAGTAACTGTTCTCTATTTTTACTTCGAATTATGAAATTCATAATATATATATATTTTGCTACTCCCATACATTTCTTGCTGTAAACTTGTTTTCAGAAGCAATAAATTATTATTATTATTATTATTAAATTCTGTTGCAGGACACGAGAGCACGACCAATAGTATAGGTAAACTTTTACAAGTCGCGTTCCGATATTACCGAATTCACAGATGACAGTCAGCAATTTCGGAACGAATTCAGGTTCAGTCAACTACTACCAGTATAATTCTGTGATTTTAGAACGATCTAAAGAACTGAACAGTATTGGTTGGGAATTTCGGAACTCAACCATAGTATCCATAGATCTTACATGCTTACGCTAGATCCTGTATACGTTATACAGGTTATTTGTTTTGTAGGCCCGGGGGGGTTGAAAGTACTAAGCCAGTGGTTCCCAAACTTTTTCAGTGTGCAGCGCACTTCCAGGTTAAGTACTTTGTCAAGGCGCCCTCACTCGCAATAATACACAGTCGTGTCCAAGATAGTGCTGCGTATTCACAATGTATAAAGTATGTGCTTTACAACTTGCCTACTACTTATAGTAGCAAAGCACAAACGTACTGTATAACTTTCTATAGAACGCGATTGTACATAAATATTGACACTAGTTACAAAACACATATATGAAAACAACCCCAATCTAACTTTCATATAGGTTCATTATTGAACTGACACACAAGAATACATCATCATTGAGGAGAAAAAATCAATATGATGGGTGAGCTTGGTGATCTTCAAAAATTTTTTCAAAGCGAGGAATAAGGCTTGACACTGCCACTCTTATTTCTTACTCCACGTTGATCTTTGAACGATATTTGCTCTTTATTACAGCTACAGCTGAAAATCTACAATTTTCTTATGAAAAATGCGCATGACTTTCCAACCATCGCAGGATGAATGGCATATTTTCGACAGCTAGACTTTTCAAACAGAGTGTCACACGTCGGTCTTCCTTCATGATTCACTTCTACGGAGTATTTAATCTATGCTTCTACTGAAGTAAAACCAAAGTTTGAATAGCTATCATCCTATTGGCGATTTTTCTTTCTTTTTACTACTTCGTCACTTGTCGATGCTTGATCGCTCAGTCTTGATTTATCGATTTCTTTATAAAACAAAAATCTTTCCATTTCGTGACTAACTTTTTACGAAAAAACAACGTACGATTAATACGAATCAACCGATCCGATATTGGAACATTTATGTGTCTTGCGTTTGTAAATCACAACACCTTGTTTCTATCACTACTAAAACTCTCTATTACTTCTTCTATTTATCTCAACAATTCAACCGCTTACAATTCTTTTTATAGTAAAATAACCTTACGGCAAGGATAATTTGAAATGAAAAACAATCGATAATTCGATTATCGGGTTCGATTAACAACGGACACCACCACTCCACTTAGAGTTTTTGGCTATTCTCTTTGAAAAAAACACGTACCTATAGAGTATATGCTTCAGTTGGTAGGTCAGAATCACTACCTACCAAATATTTTTTATGCAGTTCAGTTTTTCTGCAGGCTGTGCACCTGTATCTATAGTATTCTATATCATACCCCTAAAATATTATACAAATTGGTTCAATAATATTAACATAAACGATAAAATGATAAATTATATCATCTAGCATTATATGTGTCTTTTATACATTTTAAATACAATTTGTTGCATATCTGAAATTGTGTATTACATAACAAGTGAGGAAAGTGACATATTGAATAATTGAATATTCTTCGATAATTCCAGCTGATGTAAATTACTGCATTCTTATCTCTTGCACAAAATAGTCCCTTCATATTCGAAACCAGCTATTTCAAAGTGTCATCCATTATCTGTTTTCGCCAGTAATCATGCAACCAGGAATACATGAGTGTATCATGGAGGTTGGCAAGGCATTAACCAAAAATGAAAGCATGTAAAATATAAGCTGTTATCTTTCAACATCTCCAGCTATATACAGGGTGTCCCTCCTAAATGTGTCACCCCCCCTTTATCCTCGTAATTTTCAACATATTTTGGTTATTCAAAAACTTTTCCGGAACAATTTTTCTCGAATTTTTTGAAGCCGAGCTCACTTTTTTCTTATGTCAACAAAATACAGTGTGACTCAGGAAATTTTTTTTTTCAAATGAGGATCTATATTTTTATCAACGATTCGATAAAGCCCATCAATCTGAATTCAAAAATATATATCATTCATACATTATTATAAAAAATAGGAGACAACCGCATAATATGAAGAAAAATTTCTAGAGCCGACCTGTAGGTTAATATTGAGAAAAATTGAGATCATATTGAAAAAAATCGTTAAAAATTATTCCAGAATAGATTTTGATTGACGAAAATATGTTGAGAATTATGAGAATAATGGGGGGTGATACTTTATAAACAAAAGAACAGTGATATCAACCATATAGGTATCACAATAAATCCTTGGGTATTGAGAGTTATTTTCAGCAAATTAATCAACTACTTCTGAATATAAAGTGTGATAAAGAATCGATGGTGGCTTCGAGAAACAATTTATTGGCATTGTCAATTGTTAGTTAGGCATTAGGTAGAGAAAACATAAAAAATTGCAGGTTGAGAAATTCCCCCATCTAGATTTTGCATCAGTGCACCTCTGTGCACGTATTGTAAGAAGTCGCTTCTTAATTTGAGGGTGCTCATCTATCGCTTTTACCACCGTCACGTACACGAGAGTTTACGCGACAACACATCTGTACCATTGTGCCAACGTGAAATGTCTTTTATTCCACTGAACTATTGTGCTTTCACAGTCAATAGTGATGCCAATGCATCGATCGAACAGTTCAAAGATTTTTTTATCATTGGAGGTTACATCTCAGAAACGACATAACTGATACAATTTCACCGTTCGATAGAAAAAATAATTCTGGTAGAAAGAAGTTCGGCAGATCTCGAGATGGAATCGTTCGTGTTGAAGAACAAAAAATGCATTGCTGGAAGCTAACTAATACTCTAAAAATTATTCGAAATTAAATCTTGTTATAAGTTTTTCTTTCAGTGCAAAATCTGACCAAATTGAATAACAATGACGTACACGTACGTTATTGGTTATAAGTATAGTTGTTCTTCTCTATTCACTTATTAATTGTAGAAAAAGTTCTAACTCATATTTGTGATGGTATATCCATTTTCTTGCTCACGTACGTATTTCGTGTCAAGATGATAGCTGTCTCTTTTGAAACGGATTCTTATATATAGCATCAGATTCTGGTTTATTTCAGAATCATTTTCGAAAATAGCAGACTTATGATTACACCTGAAGTGACACTATTTCATTATTTTGAATAAAATATCCTGCATGGTTTCATTTTTTTGAATTCTACTTTGATCCAAGCATTCCAGATGCATTTGTTATCTGAATGAAATTGCAACAAAATAACTATTATTCATGAGTGACCGAAATTGAATAGGTTTCTGAACTCCATCTTTTCCCTTGAAAGTTCCCAATTGATTCTCGAAAACTACTTATTAGCCTTTTCCATGCAAGAATTTACCAAAAAAATTGTAATTTTTGTTCTCTCATATTAATATACCTTCCACTTAAGATAATATTAATTCCCATACAAACATTCACCATTAATTACCTCAAATGAATGATCTGCGATACAAATCCAAGATTTTTCTCTAAATGAATTTCAACCGACCTTCTAATTTCCATAACCCGAACGGTGATTCGAAGACATAAAAATCTCAAATTATACTTGCTGAACTCATTCCATACATTTCTGTCTAGTTATAAATTTTCAGAATCGACACTCTTATATATTAGAACAAAAAAAATTTGGTGGCCGCGGCATTCAGATTTAATGTATTCATAAGACAAGAATTTTTATTATCAACGAATCGATCTAGATTGAATGAACAACTTTCATCTCAACCTATAAGTAATCCTTCAGATATCAACTGAAGTTTTCTACCTAGCCTGAAAATCTGAAAATAATATTAATAATAGGTTCACAGAATTCGATGCAAGATTCTTCTGAAGATGCTGACATACCAAATTAGCGAAACACGAGTCAAGGTTACAAAAATATCGTTTCGGTGTGTAGTAAAACTCATATTATGTAAACTTTGCTTAGAAGATATTAACGAATTATCATTTTCTGAATATCTGTAAAAAATGAGCAGTTGAAAAAATATTCTATACATGTGAAGAATTACATACACCTTGTATTATCATGTAAAATCACAGCATTATACTTTTTGTAATTTAATGTAAAACAAACTTGATTTTGAAAGTGAAACTCCATGTATATTTATGTTATATCCAGGATTATTCCAGAGTAAATTATAATTTCAACATGTGTTTTTGCTACATCGAAAGTTTTGGTTCGTTTTTCTATGAAAATATATTATATGTTATTCATAATTTCTGATATCATTGAATGCACACTTACAGAATGAACAATTAAACATCATCATATAAGCTATACCCTAAAAAACGTCTCAATAATAACCGCATCATGAGTTAGGAGGCGTCATGGAAGATTACACGTGAAAAATGGTAATTTACATATTATTATCTGAAATATTCCGTGAATCAACGTAATTCTGCTGAAATTATGACTAGTTTCACTAGATTGTAGATTGTTGGGGGGGTCGTTAAGGCTGTGCAGCCTCTCAAGCATCTCGACCTATTAGATCTTTTGTGCATAACCCTTAATCTATTCGAGGCCTGCAGTGATTCCGAGACTTCATGCAAAGTTTATCAGTTTCCTGGGAGCTATAGGTTCCTGATATCGAAGGGCCCTAAAAAGACCCCTTCCAGGAACTTAAGCCTCTTGCAGAAGAGTGCTGGGCATTCGCAAAGCAAATGTTCTGCAGTTTCAGCGAAGTTCTCGCAGTAGCGGCAACTATATCACTCTCTGTTTTATCCATCTTCTTGAGATGATACCTCAAAGGGCAGTGTTCAGTGAGAAGTCCCGTTACCAGTTCCAAGTCTATTTTGTCCGATTCGAGAAGCTGTTGAGCTTTCCTAAGCGAAAGGCTCACTAACCTTTCAACTTGTCTTCGTCCTGACACTTTATTTCAGTGAGATTTCATTTCATCCACTTTCCAGCGTCGAACCTCTTCTCTCAAGTGGGCCTTGGAGAGTCCACAGCAGGGTTCTGGGCCGATAAATTGTGTATTTGCCCCTTCTTTGGCAAGGGAGTCTGCTTCTTCGCTGCCTTCAACTCCCTTATGACCTGGCACCCACATCTAAGTGATCTGGTTGTTCGCTGCCAGTTGTCTTAGAGATTGTTCACAGTCCCAAGTCAGCTTAGACTCACAAGTATAAGAAATCAGAGCTTTTAGTGCTGCTTGGCTATCTGATAGAATGAAGATTTTTGCCATTCGAGTGTCCCTTTCGAGGCACTCCTGGGCACATATCTCTATAGCATATACTTCTGCTTGAAAGATGGTTGGGGTGTTACCAAGGGGTTTTAAGAGCCTGAAATCTGGCCCTGTAACTCTCACTCCAGCCCTTCCACCCATCTTAATAGTTTCACTAATAAATACAATAGTCTACAATCGTTCACGAATATATTGTGAATAAGCTGAAATTATAATTATGTATCATTTATTTCAACCACACGTTAATGGTGAAATAATGAGAAAATTTGCATAGTTTTTCTTTAATATATGTTTCTAGGTATTTTTCCATCCACTTTTTACTGAAGGTACAACCTCAGTTTAGAACACGCTAGATCCAGTGACACTTTTGAATTCCTAATAAAGAAATGTATGCACGGGTTTTCAATTCAAAATTTTCACCCCAGCAGAGATGTATAAAAATGTGTCTTGAACAACATCATCATGTTTATTCGATTTGGAAAAACTGGTAGAAATATTGCTCTTACGAGGAGGGATGGACTCTTTTCCAACTGGGTCATGCTCCATCTCAGTATATTTTTGCTGAAACAAAACGAATATCGAATATCGCACCGCATAAATACCATTCTTATTTTTTCGATTCCAATGAAGAACAAATGTCTAGTCCGGTTGGATTCATTTCAGTTCACACGAAGCTGGCTTACCACATTTCCCACAGTCTCACGGAAAATAAATTCCATATTCTAGAATTACTCCATCTGATGCTGACCATCAAGTATGCCATACTTATGAAGCAGGAAGCCGAGTAAATATAATTAATAATGCCGGTCATTTTTGGAATCGCCATTGAATATTCATGAAGTCGATAATGGGAAATTTTGATTTCGTATGAAGGTAGCGACAGTTGATTGAATGCAATATAAGAGAGAATTCATCAAGTTGTGGAAATGTCTCACTATACTCGTGAGAATTGATATCAGAAGACGAAAATAGTTTTGAAGGCGAGCTTAGCACTTTGATGAACTGGATTTCTTGTTTCTTCGGAGGGCCCCCCTATGTACAGGGTGGACCAAATTCGAGGCGTAACATTGGAAACTCGTTAATCGTAAAAAATACAAGGTTGGTTAAATTGTGGCAAAGTTACGTATTTACGTATTACGAGAAAATCGGAAATTTCCCACTACTTCCGAAAAAAACTGAAATTTCAGTTCATCGTTGCCACTTTTTGTTTCCTACAAGATGCCGTCACATTTGCAGTGCGACGTTTCGTCTTCGGCCCACCACCATCAAATTTCTGATTTTCTCGACAGCATTTCATTGAGTACAAAATTACGCAACTTTGCCACAATTTAACCGACCATGTATATCTTACGATTTACGAGATCCCCATGTTACGCCTCGTATTTTTGGTCCACCCTGTACAATTAGTGAAATGGATTTATGTGGAAACTTATCTGCACAATCCGTAGAGGATAAGGTGCTAATATGGAATATGCTTGTATTATGGAATAGTAATGTTTTCAGTAAGCAAAGTGATGTCCAAATCTCGCCAATCTGGTAAAACTCACGACTGATCTACCTTCACTAAACTAAGCTGTCTGGCAGAATTGTTATTTTCAATCGTTTGCTCTGAAAATGTTTGAAGGTATGTAATTTTTAGTAAACAGTATTTTGGAGTGAAATATTTTTACTAAGAGTACGTTGAAAGCATATAGGAATTGTACTTCTAGGTGAAACAACTACATTTCTAATTCAACTTGTGTATCGTGATAATCTAAAATGTTGTCAATGTGGGTTGATGGAAATATGTAATACTAAAATAGTTTATATTCCATGCAAGCAGAATCATTTTATTTCTGATCTTTGTTTATGAAATAGTAATAACTTTGAAGAATTATTGATTATTAATCCATTCATGAGCAGAAAAACTGAATGTTAAATTTTACAGTGCTTTTCTTTGCCTCCCCCCCCCCCTTTCAATTTTTGAGCGGGTCAACTTAAAGAATTAAAATTTGGTATAATGAAATTGATGTACGGATACTATATTTGGCAGAGAAAAAAAAAGTTGATGTATCGATATTAATGTGTTTGTATTTAGGTAATTATTTGATGTTTCAACATTTTGTAGAAGGTGAAGATATTGACTTTATATTCTAGGGTTGTGAAGTATTCGTCAGTTAGGACATTTTTTTCAATCAGGATTACATTCACGCCTTCAGCCATTAATCTAGTATCACCCATTTCATTGAAAATTGTGTCCAATAAACTAAATTGAATTCCATATTTGCATCTTCACGCCTTTACTAATTGTTTGACAGAACAGCCTGTTTTTTGAATTTCAGAAAAGATTTTTTTGAAAATTTCATAAATTTATTTTCAACCAATTAGTAGGCCCCTTTTTGTATACGTTGCTTATGGCAACGGGCGATTACCGTGATAATTAGAATTAATTCCCTATAATTTTTTTCTTGGTTTCACTCATGTTTTTGTTGATAGAAAATTTCCCTCGCCTTCGACTCGGGATAATTTTCTAACAACAAAAACATTCGTGACCTTGAACAAAATCATCGGTAATAATTCTGCTGCTAGGGAGATTACATACAAGTGATAGTTAATCCTCAAGAACGTGGCATTTTGAAGGAAAATACAATTTTTCTTATCCATTATTCTGTCATTGGGGTAGCCCGTTTTTCACGACCACCAGGTAAATCACATTTCATTGACCGCTGCTTCATCGCAATCAGACTATTTTCACATTACATTCCCATGATCTCGCTCTAATATTCTTTCTTCGCGCCGAGAATAAATTGGAAAAAAAAACACGGAGTCAGTTATTCCATTGGGTATCTTTCACGGCCTACTAGTCTGGACGGCCAAACAATTGAATTTCAACCGCAATCCGTTCCGGTCACCAGATCAGATCGAAGCAGGCAAAGAGATGAGGTATCCGTTTTTTTGTGCCATCAAACTGGATGTTACTGATGAAACGAGAGAGGGGATAGTTTATTGTTCCATGTCAATCATTAATAGCATCTGGAAGACTGAAGTTAGAGTGGATCTAGACTAGTATAGAGATCTTTCTCAAATTTTTTTGATTAATTATACAGGGTGAGTCAATCTGAACGCATCGGACTTATATGGCCGTTTGAGCAAAGCATATATACAGGGTTCAAACAACTCACACAACTTTTTATTCGATCATAATATATGAATGATATATATTTTTGAATTCAGATTGACAGGCTTTTTAGAATTATGGATAAAAATATAGATCATCTCATTTGAAAAAAATTCTGTTGATATAAGGGACGAGTGATCTCAGATTAAAAAAAAATCGTGAAAAATCATTCCAGAAAAGATTTTGGATGACCAAAATATGTTGAAAATTAATGAGGGTGACATTTAAGTGGGAAACCCTGGACAACATTTCTAAAATAGTTTCATTGATACAGGGTGTCTCAAAAAATCTTGGCATATCAAAGTTATGATTTGGAAAACCCAATATATTATTGCTTTTTTAGATTATTCCTGAGAATCTGATGTCATCTGCTTATTACACTTGGGGTCTAACTGGAAGGATAACAGAGAGTTAATCAGAAGTTTAGATAGAGGGCGGTTTCGACCAATAAGGAATAGTTTCTTCGCGAAAAATTGATTTATATCTATAATCGTATGAATCAGGTTTTTCCTGATATCTATACCTCTTAAATATTCAAGCAAATAATACCTATTTCCTCTCCAAATATCAATCAAATAAAGGTGAAGCACCCAAGAAAAGGTAAATCTTGAATTATTGAAATATTGAGTCATGCAATCATAAAATGAAGATTTGAATGTATATTACTTATAAGAAGCGGGAAATACCTTGAAAAATGTGAAGTGACAGTAGAGAGTCCAAATTTGGAAAAAATGCATGAAATTGGAAACTGAGCAACATTTTCCTCTGTCATTTTTCGAAATTTAAAAAAAAAAACTGATTTTTTGAGGATTTTCGAAAAAAATGTCAAATTTGACAGGTTTAGAGTAGCACATGAAAAAAGAAAAGATGCTGTATTTTACTCATTTTTCAAGCACAAACCAACAATATGTCGCGAACTTTATGTGTGACACTGTATATATAAAAAAGTCGTATTATACGACCCATTCAGACATCTGATTAATTTATTATTCGCATATATTATTCAATAGATATTGATTAAATGTTTACTAGGAGTAGTGTTGTTCCAAAATTTGAGTTTTTTCTTGAACAATCACTCAGATGACTATCATAATCTTTATTAACGCACATACTGTTGGACCCTAGTATGTGATATATCTTGTTTCAGTTCTTGGTATTTTGGTAGTTTGTTTCCTTGTGAATCGTGTTCAATATTTGTGATCAATATTTTCATATGCTTTTTATATTTTTATGATTATACGTAAATAGTGAGCAAAATATAGCTGTTTTAGATCTAAAGTGCCAGCAAGTCGCTTGGATATCTATAATATTTCTTATGTATATTTGCGGTCATTATTTTTTGGTTGGAAACGATCCAAAAATCGTCCCATAAATTCTTCAGGCGAAAAAAATATACTTTCGGAATGGCCCCAGTCGAGGTAAAATATTAATGTCGCTGTCACTGTTTCGGTGTTCGCTTTTTCATCGGCAAAGTTCAATAGGTCTCTTCTTGGGGCGCCCGCATCTCACCATCAATTCCATTAATGCCCGCTGTTTTGCATTTTCATAGCGCAGTGCAAGAAATCCGGCCGCCGATACAATCTAAACGGCCGCAGCCTAGATGTTTGCTGAGCGAGAGACTATTTTTTTTTATCGATCTGCTGACCAACGCCCAATATCCAGGTTGACGTGGGAGAGCGGGAAATTTATGCGCCAATCACACGGCCACATTTGGGTTTCCGAAAAACGAATACCATCCCTGTAGCATGGTGACTAATTCCTATTTATGAATGTCTTGGAAAATGTCACACTTATAACTGTTTCGACCAATCAAAAGCCCGAGCAAAAGCCTATACTTTGTATCGTTACCATAGCAACTAGAACAATTTCCGGTAAATTTTCGCTTTTTCTTTGGTAAAGGAGAATGATATTACACTGGCAATATGAGGAAGGAACTGAAAATGCAAGTGGATAAAAATATCAGATAAATTACGTTACCATAGCATTTACTATCAATTTAACATGCATATATTGCCGAGCATATTGCGCTTCACTTTGACAACTGTCAAAAACAAAATTTAACAGCAAATGATATTCCAATGAGTATGTCGAGATTTGAAACTTCCACTCATTCTTACTCTAGTTCGTTGAATAACGTTTAATTGAATTGAGTTTTCCATTCATGCTCATTTTGAGCAGGATATTTTGTAGGGTGGTTTTCTATTACTTACTTTTATGTAGGTAATTTAACTCGTTCTGTTGTGACATAATCATCGTCAAAACAGCTTTCGTTAAATTGCCAATAAACAACCACGAAAAATATCCGTCTAAATCTGCCCGGAAATTTTTTGACGTTTTTTTCACATTTAACTTCGCAGATATCAAGTACCACTTCGAGTTTCTTGTAAGAACGTATATTTTTATCAACTTTAGTGGAATGAAGATATCAAGAATGACGGTTTGAACTACCAGCAGCTACCTCATTATTATTTTGCCTAACTAAGGTCAGAATTTCATATTTTATTCAGGGAGTCTTGGTGTGACATTCCCTTATCTTATACTACTTTCAATTGAAAACAGAAAATGTCCAGTTATAACTGGAGCCCTATAGTGGTATTACAAGTGAAAAATTTATAGAACTGGTTACCTAAACTCCTAGAGGTTAACGAAGTAGCCTTTGACGGTTTCAAATCTCAACACAAAATTGACGTTTTTCGAGGACGAGGAATGTCATCAAGTGACAGCATTTGCGCTCATGGACGGAAAAATTGAAAAAAAAACACTCGCATCTACCATAGGTATATTGTCGAAAACGAACTCATATTTTCTTTCATTATTATAAAAATAGTGACAGTGAATTATCTAAAGCACCTCGAGTAACAGAAAAAGCAAATATTGTAAATTTGAACCTCCCACCAGAATTGATATGATAGATTCATGACATGATGCAATGAAATGCTTGAATGTTGAAAATATCAAAGAAAGTATTCAGTCCATTGAATATAATCAAAAATAATATTTACTGAGAAATGTTTTCGATTGGGTATGCTTTATACTCTATGGTAGTTTGAAAAGCACCAGTGGCAGTAGTAATAAATCAGCAGGATAAATTATCCTAATGTTCAAATACTGCCAATTTAGTGTCCCCAACTCCTCATGGTTTATCGTCACCGCACACATTTTTTCAATATTTCGTCCATTACTCAGCTTACCTTTCAACTTCCAGATTTAGGGATTCAGTTGTATGCCTAATAAAAAGTGTTGAAATTCTTCATTATGGTTTTTTGGTTTATTTTCAAATATTTCATTCGTCTAAAGTGCTATTTTACGCCCGGTGGGCGATAAGGTAGCCTCGGGTGTTAAAGTGCCACTTCACACCAAGTCGTGCATGAATATTTATATTTCACTCCGCAGAATATACAAAACTGAATATACGAGGTTTGGATTCCGTGATATGTGAACAAAACAAGTTACCTACTTGGAATTTCGAATCAAACAACTATTCAATAACAAAAAAACTGGCAACTAATACTCTGTGTTACGGCCAAGGTTTTGTATAATTAATAACCTAACTAGTTGGTCCTGTATTCCGCTATATGCATGTATATGTGATTTCTTCACTAAATCGAATGTTGAATTCATCAGATCTGATGATCCCATTCTTTATTGTATCAACTTCTGACTAGATTCCAGGCAACGTTGCAGGACAGATATTCAGCATTCTTCACGTGAAACTGGTAATCCAAATGATCTCATTAGCGATAAAAAGCAGCTAAATAAAATTTATTTCTTGATCCGTTCGATTTTATGTTTACTAGGTATCTCATCGCTGCTCTTCAAAATGGGAAGGCCTGTTGAATCCGATAAAATCTAGACCGAAAGAGTCCGACGAACATTCTAAAACCATTAAATTTACGTTCAACAAATCGAGAGCTCATTTCCTAGCCAGTTCCTTCTTTCATTCGAATCACCTCCTTTCGCCACATGTGATTTATATTCGTTTCTAATGACCTTGCGAGTTCAATTGAAACGCCTAGTAGGAAGTGCGTATGGAGAAAAAAATATTGATTCGATTGACCCTATGCTAATGTGCACTGGATATAACTAGGCCACTTGAAATGTGAATGGTCAAAGGAAGATCTATCGCAGAATATTTAGAATAAAGGGAAACCGGAGTGTAGGAATAAGAAATTATAATAAAATGAAAGATGAAGAGAACATGAAAAATTTAGGGAAAAGATAACGAGAAACAGAATGGGTGACTTAATTTATTCACTTAATGATCAGATATCTCAACTATATACTTACAGGTTCGAGAATGGAATTATAGAATAAGAAATAAGAGGATATAAAAGAACTTGGGAAGAAACAATGACAAGTAGACACCTAATGTACCAAATTATATAACACTGGTACGAAAATCGATAATTTTCAGATCTTTTTTATTTACTACTTGAGAAGGAAAAATAATTGGGAACTTAATATGGAAATTGGAAAAAATGAGAGCAGCAAGAGATTAGAAGAAAATAATTAGAACAGAGCATAATGAAAAGGAAAACAAAAATAGGAAAACTATAGTAGTACTGGTGATAGCAGTAATAGATTTGATTATTCTAAGAATATTGTATTTGTAGCATGGGACTGGACATTGAATATAATATTTGTATACCCATATACAGAGTACGCCAAACTCGATGTATTAGAAGTTTCTGGAGAACGGGACATAGGATCATTATGAAAATTTTGTTCCTTGAACAATTGATTTTGCTGTTTCAATCTAAATTGTTCTCAGTGCTTGAAACGAATACAGGGTGGTTAGGAATACTGCATATTGAACCACCCTGTATTGGTTTGAATTTCAATCAATCATCATATCAATCGATAGTAAATGAAGAGTCAAGATAGGAAAATATATGCCGTTCTGACCAATGATGCATAGTTATGACAACAATATCTCATAAAGTTGAAATATCTCGAATTTTCTGCTAGATCCATAGTGGTATAAATCATCGAAATCAGCACTCCAGGAAGAATCTAAAATAAAGGGGGGGAGTCGTATCTGACATACCAAAGTTGCTGCTACTTTTCAAGATAAGCGCAATGCCGCAGCACTAAAAATCAATCAATTACTTAAGGAAATTAATTTTCCAGATGATTCTATTTCCTTTTTTTCCAGAAACGCCAATAGGCAATCGAGTTTGAATACGAAATTAACAACACACAATACAATGAAAACTCCTATATCACAAAAAAATGAGAATGCACATAATTTCTCATAAAACAAACATTGATCTGGGATTATGAACAGGGATGGGTTAATGTAGGTCAATGAAGGATAAGAAGTACGCAAATCAAGTTGGAATAAAAAAAGTGGAATAATAAAGAAAGTAATAAGGTTAGAGAAGAATAATGTGAAAATAATAAATCTTTGAGAAGAACAGGTATAGAGAAAGAATGAAATAATGAGGTGAGGATATAAAAAATTGTAGACTGCAAGGAAGAAGGAGAGACAATGAAGAAAATAGACATGAATGGGAAGATATTTGAAGACTTCTGCAAATAATGAACGTAAAAGAAAGCAGAAAGCAATAAAGAAAATACATACGGAAAAATGTGAAAAAGTGAGGATAAGCAAATAAGAAAAGAAGATAAAGTACGAAAGACTTCTTCAAATGGACTAGTTGAATTAACGAGAACGAAAACAAACAAATTCAACATTGTCAACATCTTCATGAATACTGTTTTCAGAATCTATTATCCACCAGATAAGAATAGTATCATCATCCTGGATGCACGTATAATCGATGTAGATGGACATGATTTCCCCAGCAGTTCACAATGCTCCCCAAATGATCGTCCACAAAATAAATATGGGACGCAATTTCACACCATAAATCACAGTTTATCGCCTATCGAATCGAATGGACTCTCAATATCCAACGCCCGTAACACAAAAAACCTTTTATGAGCGATTCTCTTCGCCCTAATGAAGACGTTCGTGGTGGTGGAGCGACGAAACGTTGATAAATAATAATAAATAACCTTTCGCCGGTAGCCGATCCGGAATGTGGAAGGAGTTTTGCTCTTCTTTTTGTCCTTGTCCTTGAAAGAGTATCCGATTCGGTGTTGCCATCAAGATACAAGGTGGATCAGAGTGAATGGAGTCAATCCCTATTTTTCTATTGGAAAAGTTGAGGAGGTGAATTCAAATCGAAAGAGTTCTTTACATTTCGAATGTTTTGTTGAAAAGGTACGGATTGAATGGAGTAACAACGGAGTAGCACAAGGAAGAAATTAAGGCGAAAGAAGAAAAGTTGAAACTGGAAGCTGAAATTTTGCTCTCTGCCAATGAGGTACAGGATGGAAACAAACAGCAAGGAACTGATCTTATATACAGTGACCAGCAGAAAGTACGCAGCATATGGTAAATTTTTCACTAATGAATTTTGAAAAATATCGATGTCTACTTTAAAAAAATATTCGGAAAAGTTATTTAGAACGACATTTCATAGCTATGTACAAGTGTTTGAATGGAATCTGAGATAAAAAAAATTGCTGTAAAAAAGTAAACTACATTTCTGACAGAGAAACTCATCAGTAGAGTCAACAGTAATATTTATAATTATTAAGAAAATTTCAAATCTGTGAATTTGCTTATTATATTTATTAATAGTCACTAAAATATCTCCAGGTCATTGCAATCCTGATACTAATAATTATCAATTGAGGTCCTACTGAAAACACAATTTTGTTTCGATTTTTTTTTCAGAACATAGAGCTGATTCAAATTTTCACATAACAAGAACTAATGAGGCAGCATGGAACACATGATGATTTCACAACTTTCAAGTTTTCTCAGTATGAAATAGAAATATCATTTGAAATAAAACTGTTGGCTCTTTTAATAAGTCGCTTCGTCACGAGCTTCGTCAGAAACGAATATTTACGAATATTTTCTTTATCGCAAACAAGTTATTATTTTGTAAATGACTTTGAAATGTCGTTCTGAACCACTTTTTCGAATTACATTTTTCGAGTACATAAAAATATATAAAATATATTTTTTCATTCCATGCCAAACACGAAATAACCACAATAGGAAAACAATAGCTAAAAGCGGGAAAGACAACGAAAAGAGGTGTAACAAAATTTTAAATATGTCGGAAAATATGGTGAAAGGTGGCATTTTTCTTTCGCTATTTAGATAAAAGGTGAAGAAATGAACTGTCTCAACAGAGACACCATTCTGCAAAATCGCTATTAATTGTTATCTGTGTGAAGGAAAAAAGTGAAAAAAATCAGGAAAGGGCGAAATTAAAAACAATGAATGATTGACGACGTGAAATGATGAGGTAACTAGAGAAGATAGAGTTGAATTTAAGGGAAAAATTACGAGAAAACGTAGAAAAACAGGAAGAAGGATGAAAGGAGTGTACGATGCTTTTCGTTCTTTGTTCCAAATTAAGAACATTAGGAAAGGGGATATCAACGGATGTAGGAGAAAAAATTGGATAATATAACTAAAAAAATAGAATGGAAGGATACAAAAGTGAGATGAATGTTGTGGAGCTAAGGCAAGAATATAAGGACGGAAGGAGGAATAGAAGAAAATTGAAAAATAAAAAAATTAAAGAAAAATAATCAGGATCCTACATTTCAATTCGAAGAAAGTGTGAGGCAACCTGCTGCCATTTAAGACCTGCAATGTTTATTGTTATCTGTGTAGCAGAATATAAAGAGAATATTAAGTGAAGGAAGGAAAGAAGAAAGTCGAGAAGGAAAAGAGGGACAATGGATGAAAAGATCAGGAAATTAGATTAGATAACTATAGATAACTATATTGATTGTTTGAAATTTAATATAAATGGTGAACAGATAGTCATAAAACCTGAAACTAAAATGAAATATTTAGGAATCTATATTGATGTCCATTTGAGGTGGGACTACCACATAACATATGTAACAAAAAAATTACAAACTCTACTATACAAGTTCAAATACCTTAAAAAAATCGTATCTTTGATTCAACTTAAAACCCTATATTTTGCCTTAGTTGAGAGCCACTTGCGTTATGGCATATTAGCATGGGGTGGCACTGCAGATACTCACCTGAAATCTCTAGAAGTAGTACAGAAAAGGCTCCTAAGAATAATTTATTCGAAGGAACCAACATACTCAAGTGATGAACTCTTCTCAGAAGCCAAAATATTCGATATCCGACAGTTATATTACTTTGTAGCTAACTTGAAATATCATCAAAACAAACATATAGCACAAGTTCCATCACATGACTATAACACACGTCAACGGCATCACTTCCTTGTACCACAAATGTCAAAAACACTTTGCCAACGAGCCTACTCATATATTGCTCCAAAAATATACAACTCTTTGCCTGAAGATATAAAAAACAATCCCTTTGCAAATTTTAAACATCAACTGAAAATTTTTATCATTAGCAATCCTAGAAAGATTGTGAGGTTACAAATCCAATTGTAAACGTCATAGTTTCTTGAATATATGTACAATATAAATGTCCACTGAGATCCATTTACTGATTTCTGCATAAAGAACTAATCATAGAGTAAGTTTTATATCCTCCAAAATTCACATAATTATATGTTTTATTATTGTATACACTATTATCACATGCCCATTGAGATCATTTGCTGAATCATATATCAACATGCATTTGTTATTGAAATTTATTAATTCATTTTTTTACGTCACAATCCATAAATTTTAATGTATACACATATTGAGAACTATTTACTGAATCCAACTATTTGTACTTTATTATTATTTTACTATTTCATTACTCATAAATATTATATTATATACTCATTCATTTAGTACTCAAGTACTTGTACCATTTACTCTCAAAACAAGTGTTTAATCACTTACTGAGTATCCACATTTATTCATCGAAATTTAACTTTGTGCATTGTATTTCTTATATATTTTTTTTTGAATAAATGTTATTATTATTATAGAAAAATGAAGAACGAAATTAAATGAAAAATAGTAAGAGGAACAAGGGGAAGAAGATACTAGGTACGGAGGAAATGTGGGGAAAGAAGAGAGAGACAATAAGAGAAAAGTGGATTAAATAACTAGCAGTATAAAGATCGAAATGGAAGCATAAAAAAGGTGGAGGAACGGTCATTTACATATTCTTATCACAAGAGAAGTGGTTTGAACATTGGAACTAAATGAAATATTATCTACTAATATTAATAGTTGACAGAAGGTTGTAACAGTACATATAGGACCATAACGAGAACAAGAAATATGAAGTGGAATGTATTAATCAAAGGTAGAGACAGATAGTTTACTCGTTTATAATAAAGGAACGCAGTCTTAGAACGTTAAATAGGTAGTTTGTGATTGTCAAAAGTGTTTTAGGGGTACCAGTGTCAAGGACATCAATAAGATCAGTGATATTGGTAATATGCGGTCGTAACGGGTTTTTAAGTTTTCATAAAGGGGCATTCGAAAAATATATGTTCAATGTTCTCTTCTCTTCCATTAATTCATTAAGTATAGAAGAGTAATGAGAAAGGAAAGAAGAAAAGTAGGGCCTGTGCCCACTTCAGAGGGCAACCTCCACAAGGTGCACACAATCGCGATGCACATTTCTCCGTGTGTGGGCAAAACCCATCGCGATTGAGTAATAAAAGGACCAACGCCATGGCCAAAACAATAGGAGATCCCTCATCACGAATCAACCGATCTAGATTCTCGCCGGCCGACGCACCAACGCACACGCACCGGTAGAAGGGGGGGATGGGGGGAAAGGTGGGGGGATGGGGGGAAAGGTGGGGGGATGGGGGGAGCCGGATCGAGGGCTCGGCATGTGACCCGCCGGTTGCTCGACCGCGCCCCTCTAAGACTGCGAGGTCGTTTGCCGCCTGAACCAGATCACAGATCGCCAGCTAAATAACCTGTCTTGTATCTCTCGATTTGACCACTCTGGTTTCGCCGCACTCGCCACAGTGGCGTTGCTTGATGGACCCACTGAACACAAACAAGAAATGGAACGACAATATAGCAGGATGCGTGAGGATTATTTACTACGAAAGCGCTGAAAGGACATCAGCAAAATAAAATTATAATTACCAGTTTGAACTGACATTTATACATAATTGCCAGATAGAACTGACAATTATACATAATTGCCAGTTTGACCTGACAATTACAATTGCCATATATATCTGGCAATTATGTATAATTGTCAGTTCTATCTGTCAATTATCTATAAATGCCAGTTCTATCAGGCAATTATGTATAAATGCCAGTTCTATCTGGCAATTATGTATAAATGCCAGTTCTATCTGGCAATTATGTATAATTGTCAGTTCTATCTGGCAATCATGTATAATTGTCAGTTCAAACTGGCAATTATAATTTTATTTTGCTGTATGTCCGTTCTGCGCTTTCGTAATTTACGGCTAACAGGCGAAGCATAAACCTTGAATCGAGCACATGCGCAATATTTGCCAGGGTTAGCTGGGCACGTCTGAGGGCCGGTTTATCAATGCAGGGTTAGGTTAATATAACCCAAGGTTAACAGCTAACTCTGGGATAAAATGTTTATTCACTTCGAGGTGGGGTTAAATGCTGTCAAAATCAAACGGGGAATTAGCTCTAGGATAAAATTAACCCCGGGTCAGCTAACCCCGCGGGATAACCCTCCATTGATAAATCGGCCCTGAGACTACGTTTTTGATGTGTTATGTGAACGTATGTCTGAAATTATATATTTCAGCCACAGTCTAAGAGTTGGCGTCAGCCCACTCGTCAGCCTATAAGTTTTGTTTACATTGTAGGTATTATATTGTTCTTCGTTCTCGAATCTTGTCCATTTCGATTTTCGGCAAGCTGTTTTCGGCTTCATGTAAAACTGCTGAATTGCATTATCGTTCCATTTCTTGTTTGAGTTCAGTGGATGGACCTGCCGTTGTCTTGACGATTCTTTGATTTCGCGTGAACTCTTCGGAAACGTACTCGTTGAGAGTGGGGTCCAATAAAAAGGCGAGATGGCGACGCTCTAGTGCGCCATGGAAAAAGAAATGTATGCAACCAACAATGCCCGTCTCGTTGGAAATGCAACGATTTCGGTAGTTGTGAGCTCATAAATCATATAAGGCGTCTTAAATGGATATAGAGATAGTAAACGAAACTTAATTGAGTTGAAAATAGGTATCTACAATGCTCATTAATGAACAAGTCTCAAAAATAGAGTTGGTGATTTGGCAACACCCTCTTGTTTCAGTCGGTAGCTGAATCATTGTTCTTCTAATCAAACCTAACTCCTGAGCTACTTCAAAATTTGATGGAAGAATATTGTGTAGTAGTTTACTCATTGTGATTATGAGAGAATGACATTTCATTCGATTCTCAACTCAAATGCATTCGTCCCTGAAACCGTTAGTGAGACATAACGCAGTTTCCATGTACCAGTTTCCGTCATATAGTCGAAATATAATGATGTTCAATATTTAAATTTACTGAATACCCATAATCACAATCAATCTATAACAACTCATTTTCATGTTGTCTCTCAATGTATGTGAAAGTTCAAAAATGTTCCTTTCCGATAACAAATTCACTAAGAAATCACTTTAAATCTTTCAATCCCACTGTGACCGCTGTCAGTGCTGCCACTATTTCGCTCACTATCATAATTGAAATTTGATGCTATGATGTACTGCATTATTTATAATTGATGATTGCTACGTGAGATATCGATTCTTCCTTGATAATATACATAATTGTCAGTTTGTGACGAACACTGGATCACTAACGATTACTGGTACTTTCATATAACTCACGTGTTTTGACATCTCAAATTTCTGCTATTAAAAACATATAATTCGACCTTATTTTAACTACAACATCACACACGATCATATTTACTTGTTTTTGAAACTTTTAGCGAAAAAAAATTCTATTTTTCAAAAAACTTACGTGAACAAAACTCGAGACTATATATAATCTCTCAACTTGAAACAGTCACAATGTGATTGTTCAGCTCCTGTCGGGCTCGGTTCTCAATGGATTTCGTTTATGTTTTGAAGAAGGGCGAATTTTTAAGAAATTCTCGATTGTTCTGCTAAAAATTATCGAAAATGAATAAATGTAAGTGTGTGTGGTGTTTTGAGTTGGAAGCTCATATTATTCATCAAAAACTTGAAACGGGAATATAGTTAGAAACGAATCACCGTTATTTCTTTACTATCAGCAAGTTCTGTTGGAGTAATATTTCATCATCTGCTTGAAATTGCATGCTACAAATAATAGGGTTCAGATACTTCTTAGCGATCATTTTCTTATTCGCGATAGAAAATAACACGTTGCGCTATCTCAAAGTAACAATTCAAACTTTTCGAAATGGTATCGTTTTTGTTTTGTTCTCGTATTCGTGACATTTGTGTCATTCTGACATTACTGACATTTCACGTTCAACTCTCGAAAAACTGCTGAAAGTACTTCTTTCACATCAGAACCGAACGTAAACAGAATAGAGGTTAGGTTTGTCTGTGGGTTATTTCCCAGAGTTCAGTGGTTATCCCACAGAAATAAAAGTTATCCTACTTCTAATGTTTTCACGATTCACCGCTAGGTAGCGTATCGTTTAGCACTTATCGCGAATTTCTCTGAAGATCTCAACAAATGCAATAATATCTTGCCAAACTGTTGACCATATCAACCGCGCCAAGTTACTTGACAATCCACGAAAGTATGCGAATAAGTAGCTTCTTGATGATCGTGAGTAGTTTAGAATAGTTCTGAAATTCTATGGCTGATTCATTTGAATTTCAACACACAGTTGACTGAATTGACACAATTTGAAGTATCTAAAACATATTATCATATTCTAATGTACAGGGTGTTGTATGCCCGCCAAGCTTATGCATATCGAAATTCTTGGACGTAACCTGTTCAAGTGTACAACCTTCTATTTTCAATTTTCCTCAGCCACGCTTCCATCGGATGCTGCAGAAGGTTCATTATACCACTCCGCCTGCCCTAATTTTTGAATTATACGTGAAATTGTTCGACATCTCAGACGATTTGTTCGGAGTGAACTGGTTTAAAAAGGCACGCAAGCACAACTGGAGTAGAAATATAAGGAACGTGCGGTAAGACAATAATTCAATAATATGTGCGTTCTCGGAATGATTCCTCACGATCTACTTCAGAATCGATCAAACATTGAAACTTTTATCGCCACAGAATGAGAATCGTGTCGGAGGATATCCACATTTTTTATTGGGATCTAAACTGATACGTTGCATCGTAATGTTCCAGTTCAGTGGAACAAATCAACTGGATACGAAATTATTTTATGCACAATTGCACGAATATTAATGCAGCCAATTTTGAGGAAGATCCTATACGATATGTGCTTTTTCGCATAATAATATTCGAAAAAAATTTCTCTTTTGATCACCCCTGTAACGTGAAAATAATAATTAATGTATGTGGTTATTGGATTTTCGCATAGAATCCTTCAGTTATGCCAATAAATATGAATATTATTGAAAAATTAGAATTCTGAATTTTTGTGCTATATGTCCGAATCCAAATACCCAGAAAATGATACCTCTATGGGCAATGTCAGGTACCATGATTAGCTATTTTCATAAAAAAAAACGTTTATTTCGAACGGACTCTCATGAAATTATTGTTTAAATAACTAGTTTTATATTTCTGTTGTCTAGAATTACTACTGAAATTATCCAAATAATTTCCATTTTCAAAATATAGCAATTTACAATTTTTATGGAGAAACACCATGACGTACTACCTTAGATTTGGTGACATTTGAGAATATTCGTTGATTATAAGTTTCTGAACTTTAATTCGGTTGAGCTTACAGACATAAAAAAAGAAGTGGAAAGATGTTGCTCGCACTGTTACCAGATTGAAGTCACTAACTTCTTGGAAGAAAAATTGAAAGTTTTTTTGTAACTGGCCATAATGTTATAATCAAAAATTACTCTATTTCAATACGTCTCCGTCTATGATTAACATTCCTTTGGGCACCGGGATAAAATTTTAAATATAATTCTACTCATCATAACAATATCAAGATGTTAATGCAGTATATCTGACTATTTAGACATATCAATACTTCTGGCGAAATTACTAGTATTTCAACCGAGTATTCAATGCTTTTCTAGGAAAGTACGTCATTATAATGGTGGAGGAGCCGATACCACATCTTAGAAAATTTTTTTCTAAGTCAGAGTTGATCTCACGAGAAAAATAAAAAATACGTATTCGATAAAAAATTTCACAAAACATAACGTGGAATAAAAATCTCAATTCCGCAAACTTCCCCTGTATAGAGAACTATATAACTATATAACTATATAAGTTGAATGTTCAAGTAAAAATCATCATATGAGGGTAGTAATTATAAAATAATGAGGTAAAATTATGTCGTGGAAAAAGAATATATTCAAGATGAAATACCAGAAATATACAAAAATAACTTTCCATATTCCAGGCTACAAATACATGCAAGAATAAAAGCAAGAATTGATGTTCTGCTATTATGAGTCACCAATCTTCAATTTCACGCCCAACTTTATAGCATTTTGTTCGAGGCATTTATTCTTATACTAACGAGGCATTTTCGTCCTATATTGGGCGCAGTGCTTTTTTCAATCAAGATGATAGGCTTCATCATTATTCACATTTTATGATTTCCTGCTTAGCAAATCGAATAGGTGAGGCATATAAGCATATCCAACTAACAGGAAATGTTGTTCCTATATATTCTTTCCAGATTTCCTCGACTTATTTGTATACATATCGTTTCATCGCTCATAAGTAATAGTAGAAAGTTCCGACTAAACACCTTATTTATTGATATTGCATTCAAGTAGCCCGAAGTTCTAATTTTGATAATCATCTCGGCTGTATCTTTAGACGCAACCGATCTCACATAATTCTCTCACTATGACATTCTAAATGGAGTCCACCTTTCCAGTTCAGAAAAAGAGAGCATGCCAAAGGTTGTTAGATTACCGGACGCCATTCATTTTATATATGGCTGCCGATAGCTGGGACAACTTTTTACGGACTGCCTAAGGACTGCGTCAACGCAAAAAGGTCATTCACTACAGTTCATTATAACTGACATGACTTGGTAGTTTGTTTTCCAATGAAGCCACAATAAATCTGATCAGAGTTAATTTTCGTTTTGCCATTGGCAGGAAATGGAAATTGATTGGGGACTTCTTTATAGGGTGTATTGTTTATCGCCTTTTTTGGTGTCGATTTGTAATGAAATAAGCTATATTTGGTAAAAGGCATTTAATAATTATATTTTTAATTGATTCGATGAAATTATTATTTTTCATAATCATGACTGAAAATAGTTGATTTATTGCTTGCACCGAGTTTTTTTTAATTTATCCGACTTCGGAATTTCCGACTTTGAACTCGGAATTTTGTTTTACGATGGATAATGAAATAACTATCAACGCCGGTGTTCCACAAGGATCTGTTTTGGCACCAACTTTGTTTCTATTTCACATCAATGACCTGATAGAGGTGTCCTGCCACAGCTTTGCAAATGAAAGTACACTCTATGTACACTTCTGCTCTTCTGGTTCAAGGTGGAGACAGTTTGACACTATCCATGAAGGTTAAGTTACAGTTTCTGATAATCTAGTAGAATTTGATGCAACCAAACTCAAGTTGCATATTTTCTCCTAGAAGGCTGATCTCATATAATACCTGGTTTGATGATACCAGCAGCCATGATTGTTCTTATAACATACTAAATATATATCATTTTTTATTCATACTCATCATTTTCAGAAAAATATTTATATCTCGAAAAGAAATTCCATGTAAAACATGCCTGACATCATCATAAGTATATGGCATAATGAGGTCCGCCTTCTTGAAAAAAAAAATACAAGCTCGAGTTTGGTAGAAGTTGTAGCATCAAACTCTACTAGATTATCATTTCTCAATTTCAAAAAGGTTAACTAAACCTTCATCTCTAGAGCAGAAGGCAGCATCATGGAGTGTACTTTCATCAGCAAAGCTGTGGAGAGGACAGGAGGTCACCTCTATCAGATCATTGATGTGATGTAAGAACAATGTTGGTGCCAAAACAGATCCTTGTGGAACACCAGCGTTGATAGCTATTCCATCATCCATCGTAAATCAAAATTCCGAGTTTGAAGTCGAAAATTCCGAGTTCGTAGTCGGAATTCCCGAATTTGAAGTCGGAAACAAATAATTCCGAGTTCAAAGTCGGAATTTCCGAGTTTTAATTCAGAATAAAAAAATTCCGAGTTTGAAGTCGAAATTCCGAGTTCGTAGTCGGAATTTTCGAATTTGAAGTCGGAAACAAATAATTCCGAGTTCAAAGTCGGAATTTCCGAGTTTGAAGTCGGAATAAAAAAATTCATCGTTTAAAGTCGAAAAAAATATAAGAAAATCTTATACGCTTTCGTAAAAATCTTATATAGCTCGCAAATGTTATATGTATGAAATGATGAAATAATGAAATGCAATAAAATTTAGTCTATAGATCTAGAAATCATGTTAATTCTTCAAAATTCAATATTTCATCATCATTCCCAGGTATTTGAACTCGTTCTACTGTTTTCCTGTCCCTGAAGCTTATAATGACAATAACTGATGATTTGAAAACAAATAATTAGATTATTTACATAGCCTATATCATGACTATCATCTATCGAAATCAATTTTGTATATAATATAACAATTGAGATGTGAACCTATATAAATGCAATCAAAATATCACCTGTCTGTGCTCTTCCAGTGATAAATATATTATATGCTCCTCCAAACATATCATTATGTCAACTACATCTCAGAACATCACGAAATAAATGTTGAATCATGTCTCTACTTCTCAATTTTCATTCGAATTCAAATGTATACACGTTTTTCAACAAATTCTCTGTGGGCCCGCACCGATGTTTCAGACCTGACCGTGTGCCTGTGTGTCATAATTTTTGTAATAACAATATAATAAAATGTAAATCTGTCTAATTTCCATGTAAATCACTGCATTTCATGAATAATCTACGTTTATCAACCTGAAATCGGATAGAGGCTTGTTTCAGTCTGAGGAGATAGATAGTGTTTGGAGGTAGATAAAAGGTCGTGAATTACGATTGTTGATATATTTTTTCACGGTTTTCCTCCTGCAACATCATCATGAAGTAATTTATCTTTATATTAGAAAACATCGTCTGGTATTATTTTATTGTGAACATCGTTTACGAGACATTAACGATTATTGTTTTTTTTTAGTAGGTACCATAGCTAAATTTATATACTATATAAATTTAGACACGAAAAGAATAATATTATTCTCTACATATTTTTGTAGAAGATGCGATGCCATCTGAAATGTTCATTGGACTTTCTCTATTCAATATTTCATACATATTGAAATTCCATGCGAGTTGTCCGTTGTCACGTTCTTTAGATTTTCTCAATTTTGATAGTCAGTTAATTCTAGTTTTCTATACAGTGTGTCTCACTTTTCATTAAAGCACTGCCGTATCATTTAGGAATAGATTCTTGAAATTTTCATAATTCTCAAAAGTTCTGATAGGTTCATCATTCAACCGCGAATATTACGAAAGATACGGGTTCATGCTTCCATGAAAATTGAGTCAAATTCGAAATATTTTTCACGAAAAGGGTGCATCCGCAGTAAGTTTTGGTCCGAATGAATTTTGAGCCTATTTTACCCCCTAATATGATTTACGGAGGAAATTGATCCAGTTCCATCGTGACTGGCGGGTAGTGTATACCACTTAGGCCAATACCATATAGAGACCTTAGGTGAATTTTCATCATTATCAGTCCTGATTATCTCTATCGTTACAGAATTAGTTACAGGGTTGCTTCCATTAAAAGTGAGACACTCTGTATATTACATTGTTCAACGATATTTCATATAAGGCATGATAACAGCCAGAAAAGTGTTTATTTTTCATCAGATTTACTTCACATTCTTTCGGCATAACAATATCAGAATATATTTATATTGAAAATTTGAGTTTCTCGCCTAACCAAGCATTGGTGTCTCTTTTGAATAGCCCCTTGGAAACGTATCAGGAGTACTCTTAAATGTTAGACCTCATACAGGAATGTTCGAAGACAACTGAGAGATCTGGATCACAAGACATTCCATCAGATAAATCTCAATACAGGAGGATATTTCAATCACAGCGATACTTCTTGACTTTTCCGAATTCCATTGCAATATAAAAATCATATCACAAGGCTACACTAGGTACTTACCGCATTTTCAAATCTTAAGACTTAAAAATCAACTTCATCTACTGGACCCTAATACCGAGCATTCATATTGAGATTTTTATAGGGATTGTGAGGCACGAACGGTGCCAGAAAAGATCCTTGTGGAACATAATATAATAGCTTTTTCAACAGAGAAGATCTATTCAAAAGAAAACTTATAGCGAATACCATCGGTTAGAAACTATAGTGGAGTTTATATGCACTCCGCATGTATATCTTCCTTTGTTTTTGACATATTGAAGAAATAACCAATTTAGTGATTGAGTTTCCAAGTGAAATTGTTGATCACTGCTCTGATTCAAAGAAGATTGATGAACCTGAATCGGTCCGATTCTTTAGAAAGTGGTTAGCACAGTGGATACATTAGTAACGTTGTTAACAACTACTTTTTTAACCACTTTAGATTTTCCACTATTCATATGTGGTATTCTTCAAATACGAAATTTATCAAGGTTGCTAATTTTTTACATTTCCACTCAGTGGTAAATAAATGCGGAAAAGTTAGTAACTCTTATTCTTTTTTATTATAGTTTGCTGTTTTTCTGCAATTTCAACGTCAATCTAACCTCATTTTTTTCTGTGTCCGGGACTGTCAAGTTTTTCGTGAATAATTGCAGGAATAATAATTATATGTTTTGTCAATGAACCTAGTGAAGTAGGTATAAATGTATCCTGGAATGCATATTATTACACAGGATCATTGCTCATTGATTCAGCTAGGTATCTAATTTTTTTTTAGTATAGCAACACATTCTACCATGTTGAACATCATTGTTTCTATCAGAGACATCATTAACATTAATATTCTTGGTTTGTATAATTTCATAAGGCTCTATATAATTGGATGCTATCTGTTTCTTGAGCATATATATGTAGGAAGGTATAGGTTATCAATAATATCGATTATCCTACCATATAATTATTTCCGACTCAAATCCAGACAACTGTAAGAAATTTCCTTCATAACTGCCTCTTCAAATATATATCACCTTTATGATGAATTATTATTTCATTTCCACCAGTAAAATCTGGTGGATAAATTAGTCACTTTATCAGTGATAAACCAACGACAAGTTGTTAAATTTTTTTCCATTTTGACGTTAGAGAATTGAAAATTCGGAAAGTGATTCAAATAACAACTGACCTTCCTATTTGCCACCCAAATGACAGTTGTTGAGATAACCACTTCCTTAGAGAATCAGACCGAATATCAGGTTATTTAGCCAGATACCTAGTCGTTTTGTCAGGCACTACCGAGTAAAATCGTTAGGAAAAAGAATTGCTCAATGCAATGTATATATTCCAAAGAGAGAATAATCTAGATCTAGTACGCCAATGCTCGAATTACAGTTCGAAAATAACAAACACGTAAAGGTGTGTTCATCTGAGGGCAAAATGTCAACGAATGTGCTATTCAAATGACCTCAACTGCGACCTATCAAGGGCGTATACAAGCCGCCTCGTCGTCGGCATAAGAGGATGACGTGTAAATAGACCACGTGTTCGACATGGATGTCGTTTAGAAAGACAAGAGCTAGTGTTATGGGCGATTGTGTCTTATGGGCGACATCGACACACATTGTGTACCCATTCATGCTGTGTGGATACAAAATACACGGGCGCCCATTCGAAAATGACTTGTTCACGATTACTTGCCTGATAACAAGCTTATGCGATCGATATGAGATTAGAAGTGGGTACCGGGAAATAGTTAAATCATAAAAAGAAATTGATTTGAAGGAAATTATACAATCTCAGTAGATTATGAGATCTATACTCCCATTAAATTATATATTCATTGTTCAACTGCTTTTCAGCAATTAATAGTATCTATAAACAAACAACGTGAGTTATGATAACTCACTACTCTATAACTCACTATAATACGCTATAATAAATCGAATATCAAGGTGGCTCTGTGCATCTGTACAAGCGGGTTGGCCTAAATGGAACAGTCCATTAGTGTTATTGAGAGGAGTAGGTAATGTTACATGACGTTTTCTAATTGAGTTGATCATATTGTGAATGTTTAGCTTAAAACAAATAACTCAGAGAGCGAAGATGAATTATTATGTACACCTCCAGAACTAAGACAAGCAGCTTATGTTACCATACAGAATTTATTACCCAAAGAATCCCAAAACAAATATAAAGGTGTTTACAAAAAATTTCAAGATTAGTGTAGCAATATGAACATTTAGTCATCGTTTACCTTAGTATTTATTGTAATAGTCATAGATAAAGTATAGTATTTATCTTGCGGTAATTGTCATAACTGTCATCTGCGTGAGTTATGACCCACATTACCGATCGTTAAATAATATACTATTATTTGTTACTGATATAATGAACTGGATATTATATAACAGTCCTGCTTCGCAGAGTAGAGTAATTTTGCAAAATAGTTCTGCTATCCACCGATGAATGATCGGCTGGACGCCTCTCAGCTTGGAACCACAAAAATACATAAGCTACATCCTTGAAAATCGTTCTTACCGCCATCTTCATTCAAGTCGTGTAAATACACTGAGAAAAATAATCCGTTATGAATACCGAAAGATGACTATATTATACCAAGCGTTGTGGTCAAATAGGCGCCAATCACTACATTTATTAAAAATTACCACTACGAAATAGTACGATTCAAACAATAATAAATACTGAAGCTTCAAGTATGAAGTACTTTTCCTGTTTGGTTATTATTTACCACTACAAACAAGTAACCCCCACTTGTCGATTTGTTCTTATTTATCGGTGGCATTGAGTACTACATACCGAAATCAGAATATTACCTAGCATTCACATGACAATGTATAATACTACCTATCCTTTTTGGTTCATGAATTTGTGAATATTGTTTATCTATACTGATGTAATATTAGGGGTTTTAGGAGGTTAATTATAACTTCAATATATGAGTATCTCATAACTATATATTGTTTTTCAGTAACATAATCAATTGTTGGATATCGGATATTATGTGAAAAAAATTTAGGAGTAATATATTCTAGAAAATAATGCCAAAAAGAATCAAATTATTCTTCAGAGCCAAAGAGCCTTGAATTCCATGGACCTTCTGAAGATGTCCTTCTGTCTCAATATTTTTGCTTCTGGATCCTGAAAATGTACAATTGAAAAAATGAAAATATTCGAGAATATCATGATGAAATAAGGTGTCACCGAGGAAATCGTGAAAAAATAACACGTTTATTAATTGAGATAATCATTCGAACCATATGCACCCTTTCAATATATCATTATCAATGTCAGAAAGGCTCCAACAAAAATGAATAAAGAGTATTATCATCCTAATATAATAATAATTCACCATAAAAGTTTCAAAGTTATGATTTACTTTCATTTCACGGCATTTAGGCTATAAAAAGTATTTATTTCAAAAATCCACTCTGAAAGGCCAATAAGCCTGATATTAGTGAGTTTTGAAAAAATTATGGACACTTTTGGCAATGTAATAGAATCGCCCTATCAATTTTTAAGGCACAATTTTCGGACATCAGGTATTTCTAAAGAGAGAAATTCGTGTACGAAAGTTGTTAGATCATTCAGGGAGAAATAATTAATCACTGTTGAATGTTGATGAATATTCAATGGTCACATCAGGTTTTGGGAAAATAATCAAATACAAAAGTACAAAAGTAATCACATATTTTTTCTTCAATTCAAAAAAAAAATACCCACTGTTGGTGTGAGACATACTTACATGCGATTCTGGAGTCTGCCATTACTGCCATTCCAAATTCGCTATTACACTCAAAACAGAATTCAACTTGAATACTGGTATTAATTGATCCAAATTCCACTGAATCACTAATTTTTCCATTAAAGGTATATATTCGTATAAACTACAACTTTGAACAGCTTAAGTGCAAAAGTAAAGTGATAAAACAATAAGAATGAGTACACAAACCACCAACGGCAAACAACAGCACAACAAATGGCGTCGCAATTCGCATCCCCGATTCACTACTGAGCTGGTGCATCTTTCGCGTGCTTATTGTTTCGGAAATCAATAATTAATACTGTTCGTAGTGGTAAATCTTGACAACACGGAAAGTATTCTCATACGTGCTACCATTTGTAGTGGTAAATATAAATATTAGTTAAGTTATATTCACCCTGAACCTAATACCACTACAGGAAAGGTATTCGATAATTTCGTGTTATAGAACATTTCAATTGATGAGGTAGTCAATAATAATTTGAATTATTACTATTCTGATGTGGTATGCAATAGATTTGTCGAGATATTGAGCACTTATAAAAGTAATATCACTAACATGTAATTTGTTCAATTGAACTTATTCGACATTACCATTCATTTAGTAAAATAAAAATCTATTTATTTTTTCAGTGTATTACTACCTTCTCAAACGGTCTACAAGTTTTTCGCAGAAACAAATGAAGGGCTGTTTCATCCACCTTGTGTAGAGTGACCTTTGTAGAGTGTAATCACAGAGTAATGACAGGAATCAGGTATTTCTTAGTTCCTACCGCCGAAATTAGTCAGAATGCCGTCCTCTTCATTCAAAGATTGCTCGCTGTTCACTCGCCACTCGCATGCTCATTGCTCATGATCTTGGCTCGCCAGATATACGCTCCAAGCCCGAACTTTCGATCAGGCGGTGTGGGGGAGCGAGGGGGGTCTGAAAGGGGGGCCGGTAGCCGGCACGCGCCCCGGGCCACCGTAATAATAGTAATGATGGCGCAGCGCTGCTATGAGACCCGGCCGACGGCTGCCTACGGCATCACGGCCGCTCACGGCACGCCGATCGGACGCTTGAACAGTTCGCGTGCACCGCGAGTTATATAGTCCGGGAACTGTGTGTTCGTTTAGTCCAGGAGGTGCCAAGAAGAAGTCGGCGAATTTCCGTACTTAACCCTTTCATTGCGGAACAAGATTACAGCCATAATGGCATGTGCGCAGGGCAGGATTAACCCTATTGGGGCCCCTCAATGCAATTCTAGGGGCTCCTTTCGTTTTCTTACTTTTCAAAATAATTTTTTTCTATTACAAAAGTCGAGTCGATCAGATCGACTCCTGCTTTTGGCTTTCATTGAATGAAATGATTTTGATCACAAAAATATTTTCACAACCAAAGAAAATATTTTTGTGAAGTAGATTGTAGATTGTAGATTGTATATTGTAGGAGGGGTCGTTGAGGCTGTGCAGCCTCTCAAGAACCTCGACCTATCAGATCTTTTGTGCATAACCCTTAATCTATTCGAAGCCCGGGATTCCGAGGCTTCGTGCAGAGTTTATCAGTTTCCTGGGAGCTAGGTTCCTGATATCGGAGGGCTCTAAAAAGGCCTCTTCCAGGAACTTGAGCCTCTTGCAGAAGAGCGCTGGGCATTCGCAAAGCAAATGTTCTGCAGTTTCAGTTCTCGCAGTAGTGGCAACTATCACTCTCTGTTTTGCCCATCTTTTTGAGGTGATACCTCAGAGGGCAGTGTCAAGTGAGAAGTCCCGTTACCAGTTTCAAGTCTTTCTTGTCCAACTCGAGAAGCTGCTTAGCTTTTCTTGGCGATAGGCTCACTAGCCTTTTTGCTTGTCTTTGTCCTGGCACTTTATTCCAGTGAGATTTCATTTCATCCGCTTCCCAACGTCGAACCTCTTCTTTCAAGTGGGCCTTGGAAAGTCCACAGAAGGGTTCTGGGCCGGGAAATTGTGTATTTGCCCCTTATTTGGCAAGGCAGTCTGTTTCCTCGTTGCCTTTAACTCCCTTGTGACCTGGAACCCACATCAAAGTGACCTGGTTGTGTGCAGCCAGTTGTCTCAGGGATTGTTTGCAGTCACGAGTCAGCTTAGACTCACAAGTGTATGACTTCAGAGCTATTAGTGCTGCTTGGCTGTCTGATAGGATATAGATTTCTGCCCTTCGAGTGTCCCTTTCGAGGCACTCCAGTGCACATATCTCTATAGCATTGTACTTCTGCTTGAAAGATGGTTGGGGTGTTACCTAGGGATTTTGAGAGCCTCAAATGTGGCCCTGTAACTCCCACTCCAGCCCTTTCATCCATCTTGGATCCATCAGTATACCACACTGATTCATCCCTTCCCAGTTGAGGTCCGTTCTCTGTGCAAATTTGGTGGTTGTTTATGACCACTTCAAACTGCATTTCGAAGTCGTACCTAACTGGCATGATATCTGTAGGCTTGGACATGGATTGTAGGGAAATATTTTCCAGAATCTTCAAATGTTATACAATATGAAGTAGGTACAATATAAGTTTAAATAGCAATTCTTGTAACTTTTTAGATACAAAATCTTTAAAATCATCTTGGAAGTTGACCTTTTCAATTACATCATTTTCAATCGCCATTATCGACAATGAATTCAAACGGTTCTGTGATATTATTGATATTATTGAATTATATTATTATTTATTTTGAAAATTTTCGTTTACTTGTGTCGTTTGATATCATCAGACTTCTATATATTTGCAATGCTAATCATTACATTCGGAAAGTTGATTGTACCATATTATTAAAAATCAATCCAAACGTTGTCCCCGCATCCATCATTTTTTGTATGGTGATATTACCGGATGTAAATAATTGGAAATGTCACGAATGACACCAAATGAAACGTTTTTTTCTTGGTGCGTTCAACAACAATTATGCCCCCGTGGGCCCCTAGTCGGTGCGGGGTCCCTAGGCAGTTGCCTAATCCACCTTATGGATAATCCGGCCCTGCATATGCGGAACAGTAATTATCAATGCACTTCACTTTTAATTTTGTTTCTTCAATTTTCAGTCATTTGAAGTGTATTTATGAGGAAATAACATGAATTTTGCCTTTTTATTTTTCAGACGCTCTTGTGCGTCCTCCGCTCATTTGAAATTAACTATCTCTCATAAGCTCTGAAGTCATACACTAGTGAGTGTAAGTTGACTTGGGACTGCAAACTATCCCTATGAGACAACAACCAGGTCACTTTGATGTGGGATGGCAAGTCAAAAGGGAGTTAGATACCTTTATTAGAACCTATATTAGAATAGAATACTATAATCGTATGGGAAAGAAGAATAACTCTTCGGGAATTTTCCCCACAGGATTGATCTTTCAAATGTTTGATTAGCGATAGCTAATAAAATGCTGATAGACAATTGAATTCAGCGAGTCAGTCAATTCGAAGATCATAGTTGGGAGGGACCGCACCTTACACAGATTTCATCGGTCACCAATGCTCGCACGCGATTTTGATTCCAAAATATCGGGTGGCCCAAAAAAATCTTGATCTCATTGTCTCGGGCTCAACCTACGAAGAGTGCATGGAATACTATGAGATCATCTTATTGATTTTCAGATGCAAATGGCATTCAAAACCAATATCTACGAGTGGAAGAGCTAGGGGACAATCTAAGCAATATCTCATGAGACAGTGGAAATGAAGATTCAGATCTATAGACCTTTCTTCTCTTGAAGATAAGATCTTTTTTCGAATCTGTAGCATTATTTAAATTTATCATTTGATGGTTATATAATTATTATTACCTGTAAAGTATGAAGCCAATATTGATGAAGCTTTAATATGACAAGAGAAATTCCATTAAGATCACCAGATAACAAGAGAAATCACAAAAATTAGTAGGAAGTTAACATGCATTTCCAACACAATTAAAAGTTGTCGAATATTTTGTACGGCTGTCATACGAAACTACCATTTCTCAACTGAAGACAACTTTGTCAATTCAGTTTCACCGTAACTTGTCATTGTCACAATCAAGATTCACAATGAGCAGTAAAAATTATGAACCAATAACGCCTTCTGTTGTGAAATAATCTCGCAAATAATAATATGTAATTGCAGTAGAAAAAGTATAGTGCATGCCTCTCATGAGATTTTTACCTCGTATTATAATCAATATACTTTTCCGATGGTTGCTTTTCTTGTATAGTTTTCAATCAAATCATGTTCACTAATTGTCCACCATATTCTTATCGTACGATAAATCATCCCATTATTCGACCGAAGTCAAGGAAATTTGATATAAGAATGGCTCTGAAAAACTTCTCGATTCGTCTTTTCATGGAACACCCAGTATTGTTCGGTCGATTGGACGAGTGAGAGCAGAGAACTTCATAAGTCGATCGAGCTACCTACGCTCAGGTGCCTTTGCCAACAGAGGCCGCATATTTCTCTAATTGCGACTAGCGGGCTACGTTCTCGAGGGCGTAGATGAGGGAGGGGTAGAGGGGATACTTATGCCTACCAAAATTAAAAATTTTATTCAATATAGATTTGCTTAAGAGTACTTCAAAATAATAAAGTATTTATTCAATGAGTAAAATAACCTGTAGACTAAACTAAATCAGAGCTTACCAAGCTGTAGGTCTCTGATCTCTTTAATTTTTTGAATTTCTGTAAGAAAATACTTGTTTGCCTGTCTCATTGAGATAACTGTTTGTTTGAAAGCGATTTATGATGACTCTAATAAAGTGTAGAGTTATTGTTTCAAATCAAACCATTATAAATAGTAAAAATTCGATGTTTTCGTGAACTTCCTGAAGTGGTTCTCTGAAACGATTGGATATATTTTTTTTGGTCCAGTTGCAGCCATGACCTGGTTAGAACTCGAATCTATAATATGATAATCTCGCCTCTCAAGTATAGTAAATTAGCAGTCACTATATGCATTACACCTTTTTTGATCACTTCCATGGTCAAATCAATCTCCCAATAATATCATCGATCATCCTGACATCTGTTGATCCGACAGCTTTTAAGAGCACGGTCAACATTTAACACTCGTTTTAATCCAAAGCGATTCGCAGATAAGTATAAAACACGACCTCCGTCAAATGAACGTTCACTGAGGCAATATCAGAGTTGAGGTAAACGCTTTATTACGTTTTACCAGTTTTAGATGCTCGTAAATCGGCGCGATACTAACTAGTCGTCTTGTTACGATATCAAATTGAAAGAATAATGAACGATTACCGCTATCGTTATTACTTCATCGCAGAATCAATTTGGCTTGACTCCTTGTGGATTGAGTTTTTGCACACTGGTCCCTAATACCACAATGATGTCCTATGGACGTCCAACGGTCAACATTTAGGACATTTAGGACGTCCATATATGGGACGTTAGATGGTACGTCTGCACAGTAAAAAAAACTTGGCTGTAAGTTCAATCAAATGGATTTCTGAGCAAACTCCGACGAATACAACACCTGAATATCAAAGTTGTGTCCTTTTTATTATAGGTACATTTCACAATTGAGTGTTGAGTGGTGCTAATTCCGATCTTAGTAATGAAAAAAGACACGAATGTGGTGAAGTATAACGATTCTGAAACATAAAATCATAAGAAATACCAAATGGTTGAAATTTAATATTCTCAATGGTGCTATCATTGACGTTATCGCATTAAAACCACCTATTATATAAAATTAACACCAAGTTACACCGTATCATATCACGATGGAATCGAAGCGGTTCATGAATCATCTAGTTTGATGGCAATAATCATTGGTTAATAATTGCATCCTGAAAACACCTGATTTGATACAAATTAATAAAAATATTGTAAGTAGGCATCTGAATGGTGTGAATTTCATGCGCTAATCTGTTCGATCTTACAACCTCAGAACTTTTGCAAATAGGTGGCACTGACGTCCTTCCTACCGTACCTGACTTCAATATTGGGCTAGATATATTAGATTATTTTGATATAGATCAATGGGCCTGATCCAAGGTGGATATAGGATGGTGAAACAGCTCTTCAATTGTTTCTGCGAAAAACTTGTGGACCGTTTGAGAAGGTACTAATATTTCCACGACTTGAATGAAGATGGCGGTGAGATCGATTATCGAAGAAAATTTCTGTTGCTCATGTATTTCTGTGGTTCACATCTGACAGACATGAGTTGAAATGACATCAAAACACAATATTTTCAGTGAATCTGGAATGAATATTGATATTTTGACTCTTCTCAGTCATTTTTCATCTAGAATAGATGAAACTGATAAAAAGGTGACAGATGCACAGATTATGTTTTACCGACACAAGGTATGTCGCCATCTCTGATAACTTCAGGAAATATTACTACGGTATGAAATCAAGTAGGCAAAGGTCTACAGTTTATTCTAGTGCTTGTTAATAGGAAGCTGTTCCACCATCCTATATCCACCTTGGCCTGATCCCTAGTACCACTGATCAGGATTAATAAGCCGTAACAGTTCGTTACAAAATTTTGTAATTTTATCTGGAAATGTTCGAAAATATTTAAATGGCATATTTTTACTATTTTTGTTTCTCAAATCTGCAACTGATATCATTCTGACGTACTTCCGGGACACCCTGTATATTATAATATTGGATTGTACTTTTATAATTCATCGTTCTTTATTCTTTCTTGCGACTTTTATACTACTTTTTAGACAACCATAGGTAGAGTGAAGGAAAAATTCATATTCATACGATGTTCAAAAGACAAATCGATCATAGTCAAGATCTCTATAGCTGAAATCATAATTTATCAGCATTATTTTATGTTGTATTCATTCCTGCCTTCCTTCCCGACCTGCTATTAACATTAACCCTGCCCAAATATCCTTGACCGTTAACCTGTTTCAATTATATGAATCACCTATGTCTTGTGTAGCGCTCATCAAATTATACATGTTATAACTTCTATATTACGTTGATACATTAACGTTCAATCCATTTATGGCAGCCACATCTTTCAAACGAACTTGATGACTATGTTTTTGTATATCTTCTGTGATTCTCACACCTCTCAAGATTTTTATTTATGTCATTATTCAAATGAGCATAGCTCTTCAATATGTAAATCGCCATTGTCGGCATGAAAGATTTTGATGTGTAACACTGTATCGGAAAAATGAAATCATGATTTATAGTTTAATAGGCAAGATGATGATGAAAATCATGGAGTGAAAGAGTTCATTTCACATTTAACATTTCATCGGTTATTATACACACAAGAAGTAGATAATTCTGATATGAGGAATTACGAGTTTAGACGACTTCGCGCTATAGCGCACTACTTTATAGAAATTTTATTATAGAATTTCTTCGATACAGTCACATACAGTGCTAAATTACCTATACTTCAAGGCTGTTAGTGGTCGTGGGTTTGTTGACATGTCTTCAAAAAAAGTAAAAAAGCGTTCTGATTACCAAAACGGTACATCAGACGACCACAGGAAATGATTCATGCAGTAATTGAATCGTAACTGTTATCGCCTGACCAGCCGCATTTCCGAATGATGCCTTCAGCCCAAAATGCGAACAAAGAGTGAAACGTATTTTTTAACAATCGCTGCTTGATTTTTTTGAGCCCCAATTGCGTCAATTTTTTCGATTTACCAAGCCTCCCCACCAAAGATGATTTCGTTGAAAAAAAATCAACTCCCCGATAAGTAGCACCCAGTTCTTGAGTCAATTAAACTATGTAAGGTTTAGTATGCTCCTCTTTCTTATAAGTATATACTGCTATAGGATAAACTAGCTTCTTTAAATATCCATTGTTTATATGAATTCGGTGCAAGGTGGATATAGGATGGTGAAACAGCTCTTCAATTGTTTCTGCGAAAAACTTGTAGACCGTTTGAGAAGGTAGTAAAATTTCAGCTACTTGAATGAAGATGGCGGTAAAATCGATTATCGAAGAAGATTTCTGTTGCTTACGTATTTCTGTGGTTCACATCTGACAGACGTGACTTGAAACGACATTAAAACAATATCATTTTTCATCTAGAACCGATGAAACTGATAAAAATATGACAGATGCACAGTTTCTGTTTTACCGACACAAGGTATGTCGCCATCTCTGATAACTTTGGGAAATATTACTACGGTATGAAATCAAGTAGGCAAAGGTCTACAGTTTATTCTAGTGCTTGTTAATAGCAAGCTGTTTCACCATCCTATATCCACCTTGATTCGGTGTGTTTTCTCATGTGTCATCTGAGGCAACGGTGACAGGACTTTGAATGAAGATTTAGCTAAAAATTTCAAATGGGAATATGGTAATCTACATAGTAGAGTTCAATGCAACCAAAACTGAAGCTTCCAATTCAATTTTATTAAAACTTGATGTTTTATATTATGATATTCTATTGAAGTCCTTGGGGTTTGGGCGCAATTATAATTGTGCTCTAAATAATGCTAAGGTTTCTTATGGTTGCTATCAATGCTACACATTTTTGCTTTCAATTCTCATGATCACGTCAGCATTGAATTCTGCTTGCATGGGCCCTCAGTACCTTCTATCAACTCGAACAATATAAATGAAGTATAACCCTTGAGGTGTAACCGAATATTCAGTTCGAAAACAAACTAAACAAGCACTCGCAGGCAAAAAACATTGTGTCAGAATTGATTGAAATTATGCAGTGGTGGGTAGGTATTTTATATGGTGTATAACAAAGCAAACAACATAACCACGGCCGATGCACGTTCACTCTTCCATAAAATTTAATAGGAATCTGCATTCCCAATAATTATAATATGACCTGTTAATAACTAACCACGGGAGCAGAACATCCACTCTACTATTAAGTTGTTATTAAGCCGGCCGAGTATCGATTTTTCCGTAGTACCAACCGGTATTAGAAAAGCCATTAATTAGCAAGAACTTGTTCGTATATAATGCATAACATACGGAGAGTTCACTACTGGACATGAGAGTAAATTATCAATAAATAATTTGCGGACTGGAAGCATAAAATAGCCAGAAGGCCAGAATACCACCTTGCATCATGAGCTTGGAGTACCTGTATCATGAAAGATGTTGGTAGCAATATTCTATTTTTAATTTTTTTTCTATGGTCCCACTGATGCGAGCTAACGAGAACCAATCAATGTTTATTTCATGGAACGTAAGTGGATGATGAGGTTTTGTAGAGCTTATATTGAATAACACGCTGAAATGCTATACTCGAAGAAAAAGTTTTTGTGATTCAATTACGTTTATCTACAACTATCAAGTATATCATCCATTGCTTACTCGATTTTCAACAGTTAATGATAGTCGATGAATCGATAATAATGACAGTACGATTGAGTATTATTGTGACATCCCTTGTCAAATTCAAATATGAGCAGACATCTAGCCATCTCTGGGTTCTAATAAAAAGCACAATACAATCGTTTGTGAAATTCACGCAAATTCAACAGACTGAAGTTATCATAACCGTTGAAAGAGATTGGTTCTTCGTTGAAACGCTGAAACTTAGGTTAGGGGTGCATTGGATCCAAAAACGCGAAAGAAAACGGTAGGATGTAGCGTTCGTTTCTAATATGACAGAACACCATATTAATATATGTTGGTTGCATATGACATCTTAGTTGCACAGTAGCAATAACATTCAGAATTAATTATCTGATAATCTGCAATAGCAGGACATTTCGCGTAGATACCATGCAAAATAAAAAGAAAATGAAAAAATAAATAGAAAAATATATTGTTATGAACTATGATACATTCAAAAAGCTATTGGACTAAATGTCCCTTCTTCATCTTTCAGATCGTATTATCCACATGATGTGCATTGATTACTTTAAATAGTCATGTATATATATTGATTTGATAATGATATTCTTTTGACCATATAGAGTTGAAACTAAACATATGTCTATCCTTTTATGTTCAGAACACATGCATTGCTTAGATGATATTCTATGGATATAATTATATTTTTGTAAACGAAACAAAAATCATCTGAATAAAGGTATATATCTATCTTTCGATCGAATCGCTTTTTACTTTTCTCTATGTTTGTTTGTCACTGCAAAGCAATTCAAGGAGTCTGTTTCATTCCTCATGGGGGCTTTTCCAATTACTTCAATTGATCAGGAATTTTCCTCCAACACCTATTACCTCATTGGAAAATGCCGGTATATATATACATATATATACAGAGTATTGATGAATTGTGCGTAATTCGAGGTTTAACCTTTGAATTTATTTGCTTTGGTAATGTCAAGTTATTTCAATGTCAATATATTGTTGTACAAATGTATAATTATCTCCTTATGAAAGTTAACTCAATATTCCGAGGTCAATAGGTAGAATGGGCTGTGATAATCATTGGGTAGCATCATTGTCATCGTCAAGCTGTTTGGATGACAAATTAAAATCAAAATTATCCCTATTTGAACATTGAAATATGTATAGTCACAGTAGTATTTCGAGGATATTACGGAATAGATCTTATACGGTATCTTCAAATTTATACAATTTGTTGTCATTTCATTATATTCATCTGCTTACTTGATGCAAATTGGATACTACCGATAATTTTACACTTTACTCATGTAGTACGGCTGGCCTGAATATATTTTTTTACCTGCGTTTCTGTTTCATATTTGCAGATCTTTTCGTCCCATCTCATGCAATTAGTTTTACTATAACTATATATTATATAGTAGTATCTTTCTAACTGGGCTGGTGGTTGAGTGCGTGTATCGCTGACTTGTAGTCTAGAGATTCCGGGTTCGAATCCCGGCGGGGCTATTAGAAATTTTATTTATTTATGTAGCATCGTTTAGCGGGAGGAGATAGGTGACCAACCGAACATTCTTGGTACCTAGATTTCAATCCTTCGGATTTTCAACGATAACCAGCCGAGTAGTGCTTCGGATGACACTTAAAAAGCTAAGGTCACCGTCTTCCTTACTCACACAAGTCTCAATGAGACTTCGAGGGTTGCTTTGCAACTAAGTTGGCGGTTAAAAACACTTTTCAAACACACTTTTCCTATTTCTTAGAAAAATAGCTAAGCAATAATCATTCTTCATATAAAATCGTGTTATTCATGTACACTGTCCAAGATAAGGATGTCTATCATGAGGATCTCGGATGATGGTTTCTCCGAAACGAAACGTCGTACGGAAAAACTTTATGTCCGGAACTATTCTCGGAATTTTAAAACATCCTAAACGTTAGGATTAAAAATTCGCAACTTTTCTTCAATTCAACTATCTTTTATGGTTTCCGAGATACCCATGATTGGAGATTGTAGATTGTAGGGGGGTCGTTAAGGCCGTGTAGCCTCTCAAGAACCTCGACCTATCAGATCTCTTGTGCATAACCCTTAATCTATTCGAGGCCCGGGATTCCGAGTCTTCTCTTATCAGTTTTCTAGGAGCTATAGGTTCCTGACATCGGAGAGCTCTAAAAAGGCCCCTTCCAGGAACTTGAGCCTCTTGCAGAAGAGTGCTGGGCATTCACAAAGCACATGTTCTGCAGTTTCAGCGAAGTTCTCGCAGTAGCGGCAACTATCACTCTCTGTTTTACCCATATTTTTGAGGTGATACCTAAGAGGGCATTGTCCGTTACTAGTTTCAAGTCTTTTTTGTCCAACTCGAGAAGCTGTTTATAGCTTTCCTTGGCGAAAGGCTCACTAGCCATTTCGCTAGTCTTTGTCCTGGCACTTTATTCCAGTGAGATATCATTTCATCTGCTTCCCAGCGTCGGAACTCTTCTCTCAAGTGGGCTTTGGAAAGTCCACAGAAGGGCTGTGGGCCGAGAAATTGTGTATTTGCCCCTTCTTTGGTAAGGCAGTCTGCTACCTCGTTGCCTTCAACTCCCTTATGACCTGGCACCCACATCAAAGTGACCTGGTTGTTCGCTGCTAGTTGTCTCAGGGATTGTTTACAGTCCCAAGTCAGCTTAGACTCACAAGTGTATGACTTCAGAGCTTTCAGTGCTGCTTGGCTATATGATAGAACATGGATTTTTGCGCTCAGAGTGTCCCTTTCAAGGCACTCCTGGGCACATATCTCTATAGCGTGTACTTCTGCTTGAAAGGTGATTGGGGTGTTACCAAGGGGTTTTGAGAGCCTGAAATTTGGCCCTGTAACTCCCACTCCCCATTATAGAGATCCTTATCTTGGGCACACTGTATATACTTGATGAAGTAATATAAGTTTTTTGTGGATATGCTTTCTCGAAGACGATACAAGATCGGAGTGAATAAATATGGGCAAAATATGGGCACGCGTGCTGGCGAGATTAATTATAATCTCGCCATTGAAAAGTAACGATATTAGCGAAGAAGTAGAGCGTCACTGGTCATGGAAAGAGAGCTATAGGCGTACGCTCGTAGCTCTCTAGATCACGCGAGAGCTTCCTATAATAATGGTTCGGAGGATGCAACTCGAAGATTATGATGACCTTGCGTCGAACGGAGTGTATTAATCAATCATCATCATATGAATTGACGAAGATGGGAAAATAACGATTGAGTATAGGCTTTGGCGTTTCCATGCACCCGGAGTTACCCGGAAATCGAGGATTGATAGTGATCTTGGAAAACTTCGGCACAATTAACATTAAACTTCGACTGGAACTAAACTTGACTTACTTGGGAACTAATTCTTGATTTTGATGGCATTTCATGCAACAAAATGAACAGAAATTTATTCCGTTGTTCCTGTGAAACATTTAAAGAAAATTTAACCTAAAACCTAACCCTAACTTACATTTTTTGTTTGTAAACTGGAATTCTGTTTGGTGGTACCTACTTCAATTGTATCACAATTTGCTCAACAATTTGATAAAATTATTTCTAATAATGATTGATTCAATATGTGAATTCTCAAAAAATGCGCCTTCAAATGCGCAGCAATCTCAAAAATGTACCAGGTTGGAAGTTGGCATTTTAGTTCGTTTACTTTCAATTTATCTTCATAAAATGAGCATAAATCCACTCTTGGACTGGTTTGATAGCGATAACTTTGAATTAACAAAACCATATGTCTTGATAATATGCTGATATTCAGAGGTTAACCGTGATGGGTCCATTTTGACAGAAAGCTTCATAATACATATAGGTCCTTGTTATATCTTTCGAGATTGAAGGTGTTGAAGTTTCAAGAATTTCACTGTCGTACAACTTCTTATTTTCGATTTCATTATTTATGAATTCATGAGTATTTTATTAAGTACTAGATTGTAACAAAAATCAATATTTACATTAGTTTTCTCGAAAAATACGGTTTTTATTTCTTTATCATGTTTTCTATAGAAAAACTTACGTCATCCTAAAATGTCCTTACGTAATGATCGAATATTATACTGAAACATTTCTAGTGGTTTCGGAAATTGATCAATTTTAAGTGATATTCCGTAGAATTCATTCATATTATTGTTATTAGCATTATTTGATAAAAATCAGGTCATTACATTATAGTTGTTCATCATTCGACACTTTTTGTCCTCTTTTATTGTAGCTGGGTAGTGCTAAGGAATTTACTACCATACTAAACCAAGTTCTCCATGGGTAATTTTCAGGTTAGCGAGCATAATATAATTGCGATTATCTTGATCTTGTTAATAGATTCTACAACCGAGCAATTAAAATAATTTGACGTATAAAGAGAAATTTGCTCAGTAGGTACCTTCTAGGTTATTACCCACCACCAGAGATACAGTGGCATCTTTACTATCTGCGGGAAGCCATCGGTAATTATTTTCTGCGATACACCTACTGGGTCACATTTTCCGTTTTATGTTCCATCTTTAACTGCCGAGGAGCCCAACATGGGTTTATCATTCAAAAAAGGATACAACCTACCCGCAATACACCAACACGCTCCATTCTCGAAATACAACCTTTACTCAATTATTATGCCCTCTATTTTAATTTTGCCGTAGTCAGAAATATTGCTTCAGTATGTTGTTGTGAGAATATTTTCTCATTTTTTGTTTTGAGCGCGATTCACACTCAAACTTTTTGCGTTTTGTTTTTTACGTTTTCGCCTTCTGATTGATGGACCAGAATCTAGAATTGATCTAACGAAAATCGCATTCAACACATTTTTCAAATAAGTGTTTCGAAAAGTGTTTTTGATTTAGTTATTGGTATATCCATGAAACCTGGAACTTGAAAAGAAAAATCCGTCCCATATTATATTGAAAGTACGGGTATTTTCCATTCAGTAGATCAAATCAATCAGATAAAAGCAAATAATCTCGATTGATAAACATGTGTGAATAAAACATCACCAGACCTCCACATAACACTTTGCGTTACATTTCAGATTGTGCGTAAAAACAAAAAGGAAAAAAGTTTGTGAATCGCGCTCAACTCCTTAGCTATGCCAAAACTGAAATGTATTCAAATGTGGTTTATAAACATCTTATTTTGCTAATGAATATCTATCGATATAATTAATTATAATTTATTCTTTCTGAAAACAGCCTGATGATTTTTGACCTAATCTTCAGGTAACTGCATCAGATAACAATGCAAAAACCTTGAATATACGAGTCTGAATTACATCAAATTGTTGCTAACAATATCCATTATCTACTCTTTAATGAGTTTGATCTATAAATATGAACCTATCGATAATGATTGCAACAAAATAAAACTTTCTAAATGTTTTATCATTGAATATGAGAAACCTACCACCACCAGGGGTGTTAATTCTTATGGGAATTCGATTTATTGCTTCACTCCAACCATTTTCGCATACGAATCGAATTCAGCTCATTTTAATCATTGTTAGTGCTACCGCTACCCCCTTCTGCAGAAAACTCGAACTCACCACGCGACCGCTCGACTAACTTTTCCTCTCCCGTTCCAGACCTTCCGAGATCAACGAATAGATGGCGCCGGTCTACCGCTGCTCACCGAAGACCACTTGACGAGCACGATGAACATGAAGCTGGGCCCCGCTCTGAAGCTGCGATCGATCCTCGCGAAGAAGCTGGGTTCCTGCAGCGTCTGCCTGCACTGCAGCCACTGCCACAACAGCGCAAGGTCGCCGGAGCACGGCAACAGCGCAGGGAACACTTCCGATTCCGGGGGGGCGTCTTGATAGGGGCCAACAGATGGCGCTGTTCTCGACTTCGAGGACAGAGTTTCCCTCCAGGAACTTTCTCTTATCGGCTTATCGGGTCTGGCTGCTGATGAGTGCGCATGCGCCAAATATGACATGAACCTGGTATACCTGCATGTCATGATACTAAAACGGATTACAGCAAAGAGAACCTCTATTCTTTGATTACAGTATCATGTCTACTTGTGAAGCAGGGACGCTGTCTATTGACCAATCCCACGGAAAGAAGTTTGGTGAAAAGTTTAATGGTGGCCTTTGACAGCTGTCACTGATTCTTGTGCTTTATGATACGTGATATGATAAACTTTCTAAATGGCGTACGGCTGTCATTCTATTGCTGGAATTTCAATCCATTTTGATTTCCCTAGTCTCATCAATATTCCATAACTGATTCTTGAAATACACTTTGAAGGTGTATTCATTATTATTCTTTCTATTCATTGAATAAACTAATTTGGACCTATCCAGAGTTTTTGAAACCAATATAAAATCTATTATTCTTCAAAAGAAGCATTTCATTCTTAAAATTTTCATTCTCCTTCATCAAGTATTCTTCTTCCTTCCACAGATTTTTGACATTTAAATCAGAATGAACATAATTATGTTCTTGAAAAATTCTTTTTCTCCTAAGTTGCACTAGAATATTTCATCACAGGATAATTGCAAGAGATAAAATACCTTCTTTATGTACCAAGTTTTGTCATGATTTCGAGATCAATAAAATATAAATCTATATCTATAAATTCACAAATTTAACGTAACATTTAAATGGAATAAAAAATCAAAATGGATTGTAATTCCCGCCAGATGACAGCTGTCCACCATTTAAAAGGTACATCACGGAGCATAAAACACAAGAATAAGTGACAGCTGTCAAAAGCCGCCATTTAACTCTTTTCACCAAACTTTTTTTCCGTGGGATTGGTCAATTGCTGCACCATACGGCGTTGAATGTTTGAAAGCTGTGATCTTCAATGAATATTTGGGGTTGTCAAGTTGGCACAAACGCAAATAATTCCTGGAGGAAGACGCTCGTCAACGAGGGGTCTCAAGCAAGATACACAATGACAGGATGACTTATTTTGATCGTCATATGACGTCATCTAATCAGGGGACCTGCAATAATATTAGGTTCCCAAAGGCTATATATTCATAGGAACGGAACCAAATCAAATCACGAAATAAAGTTCAAAACTCGAGCATCACTTCAATAATTTATGCCACAACGAGAGCACTTATGGAGTCCTGAAAATTACAGGAAATAAAATAGAGCAACACACCAACCGGAGAAACTCAAAAAATCAACAGGAACAAGTTGAAAATACCGAGTTGAAGGGTTTTGAAAATCGTTAAAAAAGTACGGGCTACCGTAATGGCTAAATGGAGGAAAGGTAGATAAAATCGAAGAAGTAAGTTATCCTGTTATTGTGTAGATTGGGTCTCAACAACGTTTAGTTTGTAATATTTATTGGGTAGTGAATAATGCAATATTTTTTTATTCGACATGTGCGCAGTTTGAAGTTTGTTTATAATAATTGTTGTTTTGTACCTACGAAAACACGGACAGTTTTCGGGGTTTGAACATGGTGTAAAGTATAGATACGATTTTGAAATGATGATCGATAAGCGAAGAGGATGATAACATTGGTTTTTTGAGGATTTACATGAGCCCTTAGGTACGACATAGGATGTCTACAAGTACAAAATTTGTGACTGGAATACAATCACACACAGAGGCCACCATTGTCTTTCAAATTCCGCTACTGATGGTGAACTCCTGATGTACCGGGTGTCTCAGTATACCTATTCCAATGGGATACCCCCCAACCGTTTCGGAAATTGAAAATTTGAAAACTCATTTGAAGACTTTCAATTAGCGAGCACCCTGTATATATATTTTTTCAATTTCTGAAGATGTTAACAACATGACTGAGTCCCCGTTGAATCGTGATGCTCAAGGTTTTGTGGACAAATTTGCTTGAGCAAATTTCATGACCATCAGTTGTTGCGATAGTTTTTCAAGACTTTCAACAATGAAGGATATACATACAATTTTCTACTTGAATTATTGTCATGGATAAACCATATAAGTGCGTGGCAAGAAAATAATAACTTATATAAATCAAGTCAATTGTAAATGTTTATCATTTTCACAATTGAAACTTGATTAAGTTCCTTTTCCTATCACATAATATCACACTTCATAATTTGCAATTCAAAAGTACATACCTATAGTAAATTTTATATCGATGATGTATTCTAGTCTCATTATTTTGGCTGACAGTGGACTCTTATTTCTTATAAGAGTAATTAGTGTAATTTCTTCTAAAATAAATACACCCTGTATTGTAAAAACAAATTTCTGTAATCTTTTAAAATAATGATATGATTGTTCCAATTTGTTCATTCCACAGCTTATTTGGATATTTGGAATCGAAATTATAATAACATGACCCGATTTTGAGATCTTGAAAAATCAAAACCACCTTTATTTCACATTCATGTATCAGAAAGTAGGTGCATCGATCAGACATAATTTACCAGAATGTTGTCCTGGAAAACTATTGGAATGTAGAGACGTTTATTTTTTGTGATATAGATTGCTTAGCCACTTTACATTTTAATAGGTCATGTCTATGGAAAAAAGTGTCAACCTATTTCGCTGTATCATCCACTTATATGTAAATAGAATATGATGTGTTTTGAATATTTAAAATGATTACTCAAAGAAACGGTTTTCCCTATTATTTAAATGGAAGATGCCATTGTTACATCTGGAACGGTTTTGTTATGAATTCAGCCAAACATGTTTTATATTATCGTTAAATATTATGTCTAAACATACTTGATAGAGATTATCTCAAACAGAAGTCTTGAATAATACATGTGTCCAAATATAAATTTAGTCATTTATTATTCGTAAAATCTGTGAAATTGAATAAAATATGTGCGTCATAAAAATCGATTATATTTATTATTCATTCAGAGAATAATGGCAATCGACTATAGTGGGTATCAATCATTTTATCGCTTCTTCATATACCTGAATAAAATTATGTCTTCGAAATTGTGTATTCTTTCGTGAATATACTCACTTGACATATTTGTATATATATTGAATAATGCAATTAACTGTAAATTGAATGTGATAATGATTGCTCAATGCATTCTTCAATCATATAAGAATAAGGAACTTCAGGACCAACGATTGAATATTGTAAATATAATATTTTTACACCTGTAATAGTTCGCGAATGTTAATTACTTATCTTACAAATGTTTCTTATTGTGTATTCATACATCATGAACTCTATCTGTACATAGAATGAAGAACTATATACTTTTAAGTGAAAATATACAATTGAATCGATGAGAATACTATTATTTCAATGCCTGATAACCTTCTGAACATGCTATTTTTTATTGGCACGAAGTCATCAGAAATAATTCGATTGAGTTTACTGATTCAGAAGGAGAAAATATTTTCAATGATTCATGAAATGATTCTTCTGATGATTACATTTTCTCTCTCTAAAAGTTAAATAACTGATGCGTTGTGATGAATTTGGGGATTCACAAAGCCAATAAATAATTGTACAACTTCAAAACGCCATGTTTATGCAACAAGTACAAAAAAAAGCGTCGAGTAAAATAAAAACTTTTTGCGCAAGAGGCATGGGAAAAATGTTTCACTAAGTTTAGGAAAATGAAAAGCGTATATTGATAGCAAAATATGAAATGATTAATCGGCACAATCAATTTCTTTTTGATTCAGATTTTAAAAAAATCCGGTGATTCGAAAGTCGTCCCTTTTTATTCTGAGATTAGCTTTAATCAAACTCAAATGAACAAGAAGATAACATTACTTTATCTTATCATCTAATTCTTAATTACTAAATAGTACAAAATGTAGTCCTTCTTCTTCTTCTTCTTCTTCTTCTTTTTTGGTGTTTTGGTCTCTCCTCTTTCTGTCAGAAATTTGCCATTGTTAGATTGGCGTGAGCCACAATGGTGGTTATTTCACTAATATTTCATCAAATAGTAATCAATTATTGAGTTTGCAATTCGGATAACTGACTGTATTACCCGCAATATTTGCGTTCTCAGCTTCGCTATCGCTAGTGTCACTTTTGATCCTAAAGTCCGTGTCTCACGGTAAAACTATTTGATCAAACTATGGAAGTGTGATGTCATCAATGACGTTACATCAAACAGCAGCTAAAATTAGAAAGTCCGTGTCTCACGGTAAAACTATTTGATCAAACTATGGAAGTGTGATGTCATCAATGACGTTACATCAAACAGCAGCTAAAATTAGAAAGTCCGTGTCTCACGGTAAAACTATTTGATCAAACTATGGAAGTGTGATGTCATCAATGACGTTACATCAAACAGCAGCTAAAATTAGAAAGTCCGTGTCTCACGGTAAAACTATTTGATCAAACTATGGAAGTGTGATGTCATCAATGACGTTACATCAAACAGCAGCTAAAATTAGAAAGTCCGTGTCTCACGGTCAAACTATTTGATCAAACTATGAAAGTGTAATGTCATCAATAACGTCACATCAAACAGCATCTGAAATTAGAACATGTTCTAAATATTTTACCTGTTTGATGAAAAACTAAGGTTAGAGTTTTTTGTTGACACAGAAAATCTAAACTTCAGATTACTATTAGTACTAATAGAATTGAGTTTTGTCATTCTCACGGCCAAATAACTGGTAGGTGTTCTGAATCACTATCGTCATATCCTTTCAATTGATAATAAGTACCTACATATATTTTCCATAGAAGCAGGAGTTGAGGCATTGTTCAATGTTTTGAAAACACAGTTCAATAGGGAACTAATGAGGTAGTTTCGTATCTACTTCACAAATCTCTGAAGGGCGCAACTTACCATGAAATAAACGTTTAGAGATTTGTGTATTATTTCTATCCATATATATTGTTGAAAAAGAGAGAGATTCCACCTTGAATGTAGATTTCTCTTCCGTTATTATCAATCAATTTTTGAACTGTTTGAATAAGCTTCTTCAAATCGTGTGAACAGGATTTCTGCACATTTCAAATATTTGAATCAAATAGACAGAAATGACGTCACGTCAAACAGATTTGATCAAATAGTTTGACCGTGAGACACGGACTGAACATGTTCTAAATATTTTACCTGTTTGATGAAAAACTAAGGTTAGACTTTTTCGTTGACAACGAAAATCGAAACGTCAGAACTCAGAATACTAATAGAGTTTTGGACTGTTGGAAATTTCTGCTGCTTGAAATTGGACCGAGGAGCAAGTAACGTTCCTAATAGATCTCCATAAAAGCAATAAATAACTTTTGTATAACATCAGACAAAAAGATTACCACAAGAGTGATAAGATGCCAGATGCATCGAATGATATTGCTAGTAATTCTCACGGCCAAATAACTGGTAGGTGTTCTGAATCAATCGTCATCCTTTCAATTGATTATAAGTATACTTACATATATATTCCATATAATCAGGAGTTGAGGCATTGTTCAATGTTTTGCAAACACAGTTCAATAGGGAACTGAGGTAGTTTCGTGTCTACTTCACTAATCTCTGAAGGGACGCGCAACTTACCATGAAATAGATGTTCAGAGATTTTTTCTATTCATATATAATATTGTTGAAAAAGCGAGATTCCATCTTGAATGTATATTTCTCTTCCGTTATGATCAATCAATTTTTAAACTGTTTGAGCAAACTTCTTCAAATCGTGTGAACAGGTTTTCTGCACATTTCAAACATTTGAATCAAATAGACAGAAATGACGTCACGTCAAACAGATTTGATCAAATAGTTTGACCGTGAGACATGGACTTAATATGACAATGTACTGGGTTGGTGGCCGAGTGCGCTGAGGCGCTGGTCTATGGCCCAATGGGTCCGCGGTTCGAATTCCGGCAACCATTGGAAATATTTATTGATTTCTATAGTATCGTTTAGCGGGAGGAGATAGGTGACCAACCGAACATTCTTGATACCTAGATTTCAATCCTTCGGATTCTCAACGATAACCAGCCGAGTAGTGATTCGGATGACACTTACAAAGGTCCCCGTCTTCCTTACTCATACAAGTCTCAATGAGACTTCGAGGGGTTGATTTGCAACTAAGTTGACGGTCAAAATAGTATATTATGATACAAGTTTTATAAGACACTGTTTTGTCGCAAGTACGACGAGCGAAGCGAGGAGTGCTCCAAGTGAACAAGTGCGACAACGTGTCTTATAAAACGTGTGTCATATGCAATTTTTTCTATTTTGAATTGATTTGAAGAAAAAAATGGATTTAATATCGATAAATAATAGAAACATCATCGATTGGTAACAATGATGACATTGAAATAATCAAAATCTGACGAACAAGCGTTAAGCCCAGTTTACAGTTGAGCGATTTTGATTTTTGCAATACCAGCGGTGAAAAATACAATGTTGTTATTGTTTTTATTAGTCAATTTGAATCAAATCACACTCTGAATTAAAACATTGAGTTTTTCACTGCTAATATCACCAAATCCAAATCGCTCAGAAGTAAGCTGGGCCTAACTCTTCTGACTTTCATTTGACAGTTCGATTGTACCAATCTCCGAATAATAAAAAATGCGTATCGAAATAGAGGCTATTTCGACACGCATTTGCGTTGCACAATGACCTCATTATACAACCAAAATAGAAAATAACACGTTTCAAAACACTATTATTTTTAATTGCATTTTCTACCCAACTGAAGTCCTAGTTCAGTAAGTATACCTCCTATCAAATATCTTGCCCCTCCATACCATACAGGTGACTTTCCTTCACCACAATCACCTTAATTGGTATTGGGTACCACCCTTGTAGTACCAAAGAATACCTCTGTTGAAACTTTTGTACTGCAGAATGTCAAATTGTTAAAGTTAAAAGAGATTTCAGAATTTTTCGGCGGGTATAATATTAACGTTTATTCAAATTCTGGAATTGAAAATATTCTTATACATTCATCATTAAATATATTACATTAAGATATAAATATTGCACTCCGAGGTGTTTTGATAAGAGATAATATAGGTACTGTCAAACTTCAACTTTCAACTTCACATAAAACAATACCACAACAGAAACATGACTTCTTCACTGAATTTTTTGAACAAATTCGAATCACTCTCGTGTATAAATAAACTAATTGATATGATATATATGTATAAACCCAGTATCAAAATATCCTCAGAGTTGTCTCGATATCGCACAGGGACATGAAAAGCTGCCTTCCAGTTTACTTCTTGAAGCAGCTGACGGGGTTGAAGTAGCAAGCACGGAACCGACGTTTCCGCTCAGTCTCGCTCCTCAGGCCCCTTTGGAAGCCGATAGGCATCTCTGCCAGACGCTGAGCCAGCAGCTCCATTTGCCATTGTCTGGAAGCCGAGTCCAATTGGTTCGTCTCTGGATCTGCGATTATCTGAAAGAATTCGAAACAACGATGTTGAAATGAAGATAGAACTATAGAAAACAAGCAGAAATGAACTACTTTTCTGGCTAATGCCTCGCAGGATATTGGGTTGATATGTGTTTTGACCGATTCATTTGAAATTGTTAGTTTCGGTACACCTAGTATATTGGATTCGTGAAATCTAGTAAGGTGTGTTTTCAAAAAATACGCAGTATAATTTTTTGCGCATGCCTGAATGGACCACATTCGTCTATACATACCAGTTGATTTCGAATATAATATAGAAATCAAGTGGTATTCCAGAGTGCGTTTCAATTTTGTAAATTTGCCCAAAACGTGCATGATTAAAGTGCTTCCTTTTTTTCATTTCTGAATATTAAGAAGATTGGCGATTCACCATATTCCTCTTCATCAATTTGATTCCATATCTTTTTCCTGTCTTCCAAGGTGATAAAGGGTTAATAAGTGATCCATAACTTGGTAATATGGTAAGCGAAAATATAATTTAACAAACCATCATATACAGTCCATTTTCCAATCAAGTATTTATAAAATAGATTAATATCCAAAATATTTGGTCCTTTTCGAGCAGGATTGAATCAATTTCTCAGTTTGTAGACGATTCAATCAAATTTTGTTCTTATATTCAATTTCGTAACATCGTTTCAAAAATACCTTTTATAGAATTTTCGATCAATTCAAGCATAGAAAAACCGCCTACTAAATTTCAGAGTGTTCGTTCGTTTTATTTTTTTGGTCGTTACAAAAACCGTACAAAGCATCCTCCCGTTTTTACCTCTTCGAAATAAACACATACCCACTCATTCGATATGTGTTTGAAAAATATTTCGAATTATATCATCTTTGCCATCAGTGTTATTTTTAACAGGTGAATACCTACAATAAGAGGGTTTGAAATATAATTGGAAAATACAATCATGCCTCCTCCAACAAAAAATGCCCTTGAATTGAGATTAGATAAATTACTGTCTAGGCGTGAAAATATGTTTCGACGTGCTCAGTTATGCTTTGAAAATGGAACGGCACTTGAACGAGATCCCACGAACATAACTAAATTTAAAGAATTTTCAATTCGTTATAGCACCTTTTCTAAAGTGTTAGCAGATCACGAGGAAGTCATAAATGACATAATAAATGTAAAACAAGAATTGAAACCTGACGAAACACCTGATTCTGGCATTAGAGATGCGTTCGATGATCTATATTCCCATATCGAGTATTATTGATTCCTTCAACCCAACCAATAGTTAGTTCCACGATTCAAAATAATGAACCACGTAATATTCATTTGCCAAAAATAGAGTTAGTAAAATTTGACGGAGAAGATTTATCGATGTGGCCATTATTTCACGAAAATTTCAAAAACTTCATTCATATCAAAACAAATATTTCCAAAGCTGAAAAATTACAATATTTATTGAGCAGTTTAACTGGCAAGGCTCTGAAATCTTGTAGTTCAATCGAACCTGTACCAGAAAATTATGATGTCATATGGAATTTACTAGAAGAGAATTATGACGATAAAAAATATTTGTTTACATTGTACTTGAATCGCCTATTACATTTTCGTTCATTATCAAATAATTCCCCTTGTAGTTTACAAGTTTTTTTGGAAACTTTCGATACAAATGTATCCACCCTAAAGAGACTGAAACTGGATAATTCAAATGATCATATTTTGCTCCACTTAGCCATGACTAAATTACCCCAGGAAACTATAAATTCTTTCGAGCTAGTGAGATGTCTAATTCAATTACTCTAGAATGCAGCAAAAAACTAGGTCTTTCTTATAGTAAATTTCCTTCCACCATTTCTGGCATAGGCGGCTCAATAAATCCTGTAAGAGGTAAAGCAAATTTAACAATTGTTTCAAATGTAAATCCTACTAGAAAATTTCCAGTTGAAGTATTGATAATTGATAAAATCAAAAGTACCTACTTTACCAGATGCCGCAATAGATGTCAAGCCCTCAGAACATTTAAGGTATCTACCTCTAGCCGATCCAACTTTCCATTCACCCGGAAAGGTTGATGGTATTCTAGGTGCCTCTATATTTTCTCAAATTATATTATCTGATCGTGTTGTTGGAACATTAGGTACTCCTACAGCTATTGAAACCATTTTCGGATATATGGTTATTGGTACAGCTAATATTGATAAAAAAAATGGAAACAGCAACCCTTCTGTGCACTACTTAATCTAGATTCTTTGGTAGAAAAAATGTTTGAACTTGAGAATATCTTGTCACCCTGTGTTGAATGAAAAATAAATTCATGAAAATTACTCACTCTCTTGCATGATTGGGTAAAACTTTGTTTATCGCACTCCTATGAGTTCGGAAAAAATTGTTGGTGGAACTTACGGATTTTTACCTCCTGATCACGAATCTGAAGTCAAAACGCGGCGGTCTCAAGTATTTTCGGAGATACGGCCCCATTTTGTCTCAAAAATGCACCATTTGACATGTCAAATTTCTGCTATTAGGAATACACAAAATTCACCCTTCTTTGAGCCAAAACATCACACATGCCCACATTCACTTGTTTCCAACACTTTTTTGCATAAAAAACTGTTATTTTCACAAAAATTCGCCCTTCTTCAAAACGTAAACAAAACATCTTTTTTCACTGATTTTCTGGTTATTTTTATTTGAGATGTTGGCAACGTCTTACCATGAGCCAAACAATCACGTTGCCAACATCATAAATACAAATTACCAGAAAATCAGTGTAAAAAGTTTGTTTTGTTTACATTTCAAAGAAGGGTGATTTTTTTGAAAAACAATCGTTTTTTCTGCTGAGAAGTGTTGGAAACAGGTAAATATATGCGTGTATAGTGTTTTGGTTCGAAGAAGGGTGAATTTTGTGTATTCCTAGTAGCAGAAATTTGACATGTCAAATGGTGCATTTTTGAGACAAAATGGGGCCGTATCTCCGAAAATACTTGAGACCGCCACGTTTTGACTTCAGATTCGTGATCAGGAGGTCAAAATACATAAGTTCCACCAAAAATTTTTTCCGAACTCATAGGAGTGCGATAAACGAAGTTTTACCCATGATTGAAAATATTGACTGTGAATCATCTACTAAGGCTAAGGCACCTCCTCATGTAGCAGAAAGATCAATAATTGTGAATTTGAACGTTCTACCAGAGAAATCGAGAAAAAGTATGAATTATGATATGATAGGTTTATGATTCATGACATGGTGCCACTAAATGCTTGAATGTTGAAGTGTTTTTTAAACCGCCAACTCATTTGCAAGGCAACCCGCGAAGTCTTATTTAGACTTGTCGCATTTCTCAAAAACCATCAGTTCTTGAATATAAAGCAAAAATAATTGTAACTGAAAAAGCTAAATTTCAATTATATTTCATACCCTATGGTAATTTGAGAAGCACCATCAGTAGTAGTAGCAATGAAGTATCGAATTTTTTTGTTTAGGGACTGCGTTTGGCGGCAACATCACTGCCGTTCACCATAATTCAAACTATCATTCGCCATTTTTTGAACACCTTCAATGTCAATAATTATTGAAAAGTGGTTGTTGATTCAAAATTTGAATCCCTATGGAAACAAGTATTCGGTTCCAAAATCTAACGAATTCATCGAGACAATTGAGAATAAATGAAAAATTATTAAATAATTTCATTAACAAAATGACCTATGTAATTGATATTCCCTAGGGATTTGAAGTAAATTTCTATACAATAAAAAGCTGAATTTTCAATAATTTTATCATAAATATAACATGATATGGATGCAACAAATGTGTAACATGTTCAGAACAATATCTAACTATAAAAAACAACTCAATTTCTGTTGATATTAACATTTATATTTACCCCAGTGCAATTAGCCGAGTGAAAAAATAGTAAATTATTATTATGGCAGATGTTATTTTTATTGATTGATGTGTTTTGGAAAATTGTAGATATTTTCATCATCGGCAGCGACGATAATAGGAGATAGATGCATAATATACTATTCAATTATGATCGAAATTATTTTCGAAACTATAATCTACTAAGTGGAAGTATACGTTTGATCTCTATTACTTGAAATCTGTGATATTCAGGAATCTGTTGTCATGAGATGATGTGGACTATTTGCAAGATTATGTTGCAGATTTCCCAATCTCGAGTAGGTACAAGACCACTTGATAAGATTAAATAATATATAGTTATTGAGAAAATATATCATCCTTAATAATTCTTATTTTGTCTACTGACCTCATTATTTCCTGGCAAATTATCATCGAAACGTTCTGCATTCACTGCAACCATGGAAGATACCAACAAAACCATGAGCAATCTGCTGAAGATATGGAGGAGGTCTTGCATGTTTGATACGGTTTGATATTCTGAAAAAAATATCATCTATAGTTTCTACATTTTCGATTGAATGTTTGGAGGTTATAGGCATGTCTAGGTAATCAGTTCTATAACCTCACCGTTCGATAGAAAAAAAAACACTTTTGGCAGAGAGAAGTTCGGCAGGATTCAATGGGTTCATCACAAGTTGAATGTGATTATTGATTTTTTTTTGCTTGGTTTAACTCGAGTGATATAAAAAACTTGAATATAAGTTAGCAAAATGCTAAGAGCTGATTATCTCGCAGTGATTGAATTCCAAACGATCAGAAGATATGTGGATCAAACTGATAATGAAATATCTAATATCGTTTTACTTCTCTCTCGAATCTGCTCAAATATTTTATGGCTAAATCGACAGTGATGTTGTTTCAAGTATGCCCAATTTCCATTTTTCCAGAGTAAATTCGTAGCCTTGAACAAAACTCTCCCTTATTGGAAGTTTACAACGATCACATTGTTCAAACAATAATAGCTGAGACATATTTTCTATACCTATTAGCATTGCAAGTTTTTTCATTATGTCTCATGTTGATAGATTTCTTCTGAGGTGTGCAATAAAAAAGTCCTCCATAAAGATCAAGTTTTCCAATTCAAAAGCGTCAAGTCAACAGACAAGAATTCTAGAATTTGAGATATAATTTACGGCTATCTTTATCATGGAGAATGGAAAGTTCTCTGAACTTTTGGAAATGTTCACAAGAATTTTCAACACTCTTCAAACTTTTTCAACTCGAAATTTGTTGACGGTTGTATTGCAATCGATATTTTGTAATGATTTTGTTATTCGTCAGAAATCTTAATTGATATTGAATAAGATTGTCACAATTTTGAAGTTGAACAATTGATATTCAGTATCCTTCGTTATAGTGTCATCAATAAGAATTTCGAAAATGTCGAAGCTCGACATTTTCAATTCATTTCAGCCAGTATAATTCTTTGAATTCACCATGAAACTTTGCGATTACACCAGAATCATTGTTCATGGATTGTGTGTATTGGATTCCAAATGACCCCTGAAATTCGTCCTCCTGCATTTTGCCTTCATCAACTGCGTTATATACTCTTTCACAATACAATCACTGATTTCATTATCAGTAGAAAGTGAATATTTATTATCTGTTACTTTGACTTATTCACTTTAAATAAACTTAATTAGTAATATCACACAATAAAACTATTTTAATAGGAATAAATTTATATTGTTAATAATACACGAATCGACCACAAACAAGCTATTTTTTATTTATTAGTTGATGATATTTTCGCGATTATTATTATTAAATAATATTATTTAATAACAAATGAAATTTTCTTTTCTTTATTTATTGTGAATAAATGGCACCCGAACAAATATTTATTAAGTATCTTTTTTTTCAGTGTATTGTGAGGATAATACTATAAAATAAGTGTCAATCAAAAATAGCACATTATTCCTATATTCAGTATCATTATCGGCAATTTTGGACAATGAACCATCTGATAATTTATCTCTGTTCTCAATCTGATAATGATTCGATATGATACTGAGAATAAAACAGGGTGTGTTTTGAGTTCTTATGAAATTACATTGAATTGTATACTACTGGAGGTATTGATAATCTGTGATAGAGCGAGACAATTTCATTGTTCCACGAGAATTTTGAATATAATAATTGATGTAAAACTTATATAATATTTGTCAGGCTCTCTGAACGAACTGAGCTGCAGTAAGTTGAACTCCAAGCCATATGTTTGAAACAGCATCATAGTGCTGAGGATACCTGAACAATTTGGAGTAGAAGGTCAAAAACCGACACACAGCCAAGATAAAGAAACCAAATTTGTGTTTATAGGACCAAAACCTTACTTTGCAGTCACAATAACTATCACTACTACTGTGTAGCAGACGAGAACTGCTGAACTCATCTTTGCTCATGTTCTTAGAGACTGTTCGACCATGCAGCTTTGATCAACTGATTCATCTACTCCCAACTTATTGGACACACATAGCTCAAGGCAGAGGAATCGCCTTTCTCAACCATTTGTCCACATGGAGAATATGTTATTCCGTAGGTAAAATAAGGGTTAATAATATACTACAACATTCTTTAGATTTAATGGAGTCAACCTATTTATCTGATTTTGATGCTATTCAGTTGACATACCAAAGTATATTGGAATCGTCAGTATAATAACTGCTGCTGCCTTGTACCGGGTGATTCAGTAAGGTTGAGTAAGGATAACGAGGTACTGTATCTCAGTATCTAACAGTTGTAAAAGTTTGGGGAAAAAATCTTTCAAGGGAAATCAACCAAGAGAAATTGCTGGAAATATTTTTTGAATTGATACTTCCACCGCTAGGGGGCGCAATAGCATCGATCGTTTAAAAAATTGATTTTTTTCGGAAATTTTCTCATATAAGTTCAGAAATGAATACTCTCACGTTAATTCCAACATAATGGTCTATCTTTTTGAAATATATAGTTTAATTGAAGGACGTAAAATAAAGGCGGGAGGGTATCCTATACTTTTTGGAATGTAAATGTATATAACTCAAGTTTTACTTGACGGAATTTTGCTAACAAGACATGGTTCAAGAAATAAATGATTGGTGAATACGATAAAAAACAATCCATGCCATTCTGGTTCTTACCGCCCTCACTAGGGGGCGTGTTTCATGAACTTAACAGCTTTTTCAATTTTTGTCCGAAATTTCAAATGGAACGGTATGATTATCTCTACAGAAGAAGATAACATAATATGTTTTAACCGCATGGCGATGTCTTCATTCGTTTAAAAGTTATGGCTTAAAAAATATTTCATAAACAAATTTATTGAAGAAACAAAATAGATTATTGAGTTCTCAGTTTTTTTTTTCGAATTTTGTAATCGAGCATGTGATGGAAAAAATAAAAAAAATCAAACTTCTTTTCCATTTCAATTCAATCAAAACAATTATGATATACCAAAACAAACAATACCTGATAACGCAAAAAAAATTTTATGGTTAAATAAAAATGGGACCGAATTTGAATTATTTTCTTCATTTTTCTATGGCATGCTTGACTACGGAACTTGAAAAAAATTCGAAAACTAAATTACCTATTTTGTTTCTTCGATAAATTTGTTAATGAAATATTCTTCAAGCCATAACTTTTCAACGAATGAAGATATCGTCATGCGGTTTGAACATATTATGTTGCAAATTTCATCTTGATTGATGAAAAAACGATTAACTTCACAAAATACGCCCTCTAGCGAGGGCGGTATGACCCAGAAAGGCATGGATGGTTTTTCCGTCAAGTCAAACTTAAGTTATAGACATTTACATTATTTTACGTCCTACAATGAGACTTCATTTTTCAAAAAGATGGACTATTATGTTGGCATTAACGTGAAAGTATTCATTTCTAAACTTATGTAGGAAAATTTTCGGAAAAATCAAATTTTTTATACGATCGAAGCTATTACGCCCCCTAGCGGTGGACGTATCAATTCAAAAAATATTTCCAGCAATGTTTCTTGGTCGATTTCCTCGGAAGCATTTTTTCACTAAACTTCTACGACTGTTAGTTACTGAGATACAGTACCTCGTTATCCTTACTGAATCACCCGGTACAGAGGCAACTTTGTCATCTCTGCAATCATCTATTCTGCGTTCATGAATATCTCAAATGGAAGGTAAAACCAATTTCGTTGCTATATTTTGCGTCCTAAACTTTGATTACTTCACACTAATAGTTATTTATGTATTAAGGGAATTATGAGGGCCTTAATTACCGATGGCAAAGTTTGCGTCCGGAGGGCCTCTGGCCATATATGTCCATATTTAGAACGCAATAAATGTTTAAATTCATAACCTTTCTGGTATATTTGAATTAGGTAGCGTTGATTGTAGCATTGTTGGTTGTTGCTAGGTTGTCGCTATGTTACAGGTTTATAAGCAAACTTTCTTAATCAATGTTTTCCGTTAAAAACGTGTTTATTTTTTACCACAAATCGACGATCTTTTTCTGATATAATGGAGGATATTATAAAAAAAGCGGAAAAAGCAAGACAATCATTACTTCCATCGAAAAGTGAAGCCCTATATCAAAAAGAATATAACTTATATCTGAAGTGGCTGACACAGAGAAATTTTATGTCAAAAGATGCCAACGAAACTGTCTTTCTGGCATATTTTCAAGAACTGGTAAAGTATTTTCAGTATTTTCTGGTAGATTTGGTAATAATTGTATTTATTCGTTGCAGTCAGAAACGTTTAGCCCAAATTCGTTATGGACTAAATGGTCAATGCTCAAATCGATGGTGACCATATATGAGAAAAGAGATATCACCAAGTTCAACGAACTAGAGGCTATTTTGAAACGGAAAAGTAAGGGGTATAAGCCGAAAAAGTCTGCTGTCTTATCTCCTAAAGATGTCATCAAATTTCTAAAGGACGCCCCTAATGAAATTCATTTATTGCATAAGGTAATTTTTTTCTCATAATTTTCTTTTTCGTTTGTTTATTTCGTTTCATTTGTTATAGGTTGTTCTAATTATGGGTTATTTTGGAGGATGCAGAACTCAGGAACTTCTAAATATGAGTGTAGCAGATATAGAGGACCGGGATACTGTTATGGTAGTGAACGTACCGGAAAGTAAAACTGGTGTATCGAAGAAATTTACAGTTGTGGATGAAAAAGAGTTCTCTGCTTTGCCTTTATTGAGACTTTATATGTCCTTGCGGCCTGAAGGTACAAAACGATTTTTTTTGAGCTTCCGACAAAATAAATGTACAACTCAGCCAATTGGAAAGAATATGTTTGGCAAAATTCCCAGCAAAATCGCAATGTATTTAGGATTGCCAAACCCACTAACCTATACGGGACATTGCCTTCGTCGCACTTCTGCTACTGCCCTAGCCAATGCAGGAGCAACTATGACAAACTTAAAAAGACACGGAGGTTGTAGAAGTTCCACGGTGGCAGAGGGGTATCTGGAGGACAGTATTGAATTGAGAAATAAAACGGCGCGTATGCTGTCTACTTTGCCATCAGAAGAGGCAGGCACCTCGACCGTAGTGAACAGCAACAGCACCACCCATAAAAAAAAAATAAATTGTTTCCAGCGGCGGAAGTAATTTTCAGGGAACATTTGAAAATTGTACATTTATTATTTGTAATGACGTGAATAAGGAAAATATGTCTTAGTTTTCATTACATATAAACGTTTATAAGCATTTCTTGTATCATTTTCACCTGTAAAAGGTAAGAGGGAGTTTTTGATCTTTAATATCCCAAGGGAGTTATGACCCTCATTATAGATATCGTAACTATGACGATATAAGCTTATAATGTCACTGTCAGAAATAAAATTCCTTATAGACGGTAGTATCATAGTGGTAAAGTGATGTTTTGCATCCATGTCTCCTGAGAGGAAACATTGATTGCACTACCCTTTGATCGCTGCCCAGAATTGACTTGAATCCCGAGACTATTTAGCAAGCACGTGTTACTTGTTCACATGATCTTGATTGGTAATATTGTAGCTGCTACCTACATCGGTTGTACAAGCTGTCTTACTAATTAGGTCTTGTGAGTTCTAGCACAACTATCAGATATTTTTTTAATCAGAACAAGAGATTAATTGTTATCAAAAGTATACTGTTAGTCTAACGAATCTATTGTACCTACATGATACCTAGTCGACAGGAATTCGTTTTGCATGCAGTTCCCCAAAAAAATCAAATTTGTTAAGGAAATAGAAATAATAATTCAACGTCTTGTAGCGGCTGATGAACAGATAATTTAGTTCAACGAGGTATTCTTGTATCTTTGTGCAGGGGCGTAATTTGAAGGGTCTTGGGGAAGGGGCATTTACCCATTATACTTTTCCTATGAAACAACGAGTATCCCAAATCGGAGTTGACATACCTATACAGGGTGTCCCATAATTAGCGTGCAATACTTCACCCAGCAGATTTAACGAACAAACATAAGAAAAAAAGTTCCTGTAAATAGGTCGAATGAAGTTTCATAAGCGAGCTACATCAGCCCCCTAAAGGTGGTACACTGAAGATTATTTTTATTTTATATCTTCGAAACTGTTGATAGCAGAATTATGAAATTTTGCACATCGGCAAATCTTTCTATGTCTAATAATATGCAATGATAACAATTTCAGAATTCCTACCAGAAATGGGTCAAACTGTAGGGGTAGGGGGTTAAACTACCCCAATTTTTTGCAACTTTAGCATGTAATTATAAAACTTCAAAGCCTTATCAACGAAAAGGTTCCCCTTGTCTAACTTCGATAGGAAGCACCGTTCTCGAGTGAAATCGATCTGAATATAATAAGGCTTCGAAGTTTTATAATAATATGCTAAAGTTGCAAAAAAAAACACACTGAAAAAAGTTGGGGTGGTTCAACCCCCCACCCCCTACAGTTTTAACCATTTCTGTTGGGAATTCTGAAATTGTTATCATTGCATATTATTAGACATAGAAAGATTTGCCGATGTGCAAAATTTCATAATTCTGCTATCAACAGTTTCGAAGATATAAAATAAAAACCATCTTCAGTGTACCACATTTAGGGGCTTATGAAACATTATTCGACCTATGTTTACAGGAACTTTTTCTCCTATTTTTGTTCATTAAATCTGCTGGTGAAGTATTGCGCTAATTATGGGACACCCTGTATAAGCAATTGTGGAATTTTTGAAAAAGGAAGAAATATCAATTAAAATATAGATTAGTATTCCTATTAGAAACAAGAAGTATACGTACATAAGTACAAGGCATTTATAAATGATGGGAAGCGAATAGAAGAACAAATATCTGGAAATTTAAAAAACAATTGCTTCGTTTCAAAATAGCAATAAAAAAGTGCATGTTATTTTTTATTGCTTTCATATATTTTTTGCATAATAATGAGAAGACTTCTTAAGATTACAACAGAATGATGAACATGTTTTTATTCATCTCAGTTACACTAAAATAATCTATGCTACTGTTCGACATTTTTCTTGTAACACGAGGGCAACTAGAAAAGCATCATGAATATGGCGTTCTTAAATAAATCTTCTAGGATATGTTACTTTCTGTCACATATATAATATATAGAAAAATATAAGTATGTGCACAATGATGATGGTATTTAATGGTTATGTTCACATATAGAAGAGGTTTCCAAAATTAGCGTTGTCTATATATGGTAGATGGTGAAATAAGAGGAGAATTATCAGAAAATACTGTATTCAACATGTTTTCTTTTGATGAGATGCTCATTGACCATGGTCTCTGATATGATGTGTCTACAAAACTCAAAAAAACTTGCGGGGCAAATAAGACATTTCGAACTTTGACATGTATTTTATCACAAAGTAGCGATCTTCACGGATTTACAGTCGAATTCATGTTCAAGAGGTAAAAACACATGAGAAAACTTAAACTGCCACCAAAACTATATTTTGATTCTAACGCATTTTTTTGACTCCTAACATATTTTCCTTTGCACCCAACCATCCCTTGCCCCTCCACCTGATCAAAACTGAAATAACTTCCCTGTATCAGTATAGGATTTAATCCTCATCTGCTTCATATGAACGATATACATATTTCAATTCTAATTCCAAATACTACTACGATTACAGTATTTTGGAGGGAATGTGGAAATTGGGACAAAATGAACAGGAAGATGAGCATATGAAATCGAAAATTGTTCCACATCAACTGCAAATCACCAGTCATGGCTGAATATATAACTTCCTCATAAAAGTGAATGAGAAAATTTACATCGAGAGGATACCTCCTCCTCCTGGTACTGATCTTTCTCTGGCTTCTGATATTCGAGAGATCATTTTTTTATATCGCACAAAAATACAAAATATACATGAATATACAATATTTTGTGCGATGTTTCTCTAGCTTCTGATATTCGAGAGATCATTTATTTATATCGCACAAAATATACTGTATTTTATATCAACATTTTTTATCACTACTAAAACTCTACAGATATCAAGGAACATTTTCTGGCGAATTATCAGCAATGTCCTCTTGTAAAATTTTCCAGAGATTTATAGACCACGTTCTGATTCTTATTTTATTTTATTGGTTAAGCTATGAGCATTCAGATTCATCAGCTATTGGTCTAGAAATCAGCCTTCTTTACCTAAAGAAGCAACTGTCTAGACGAGCTAGTTCTTTGAGTAGGTACTTCCAAGCCAAGCAGTTCATGATCAGTTTGGGGTTAAAATGCATCTGGTTGTTTCTAACTCAACAATATCACTCCAATACATATACATGTTAGCCTCAATATTTTTTAAATGTAAAAAAGAAACTTCACCAGATGTATTTTTATACAAGGTGTTCCAGAACCACTTACGATAAATTGTACTGGGAGAAGTAGATACCAAAATAGGCCGATTGAAATTAACTTACAAAAATGCACTGTTGGGCCGTGAGAGAGGGAAGAGGAATGATTTTATTTTCAGATTTGAAAGGTAATGTTCTTAAATTCGTAGGTAAAATGATTTCAATCGGATTTTTCTGGTCTCTACTCCACCCAGTAGAATTTATGGTACGTTATTCTGGGACACCTTGTATACAATTTGTTTATGGAACTCTTGTAATACCTGACGAGTAAGTACCCATTTTTCTCTACATAAAAAACGTATTCAAATTTTCCCGCTTTATCTTCATTAATAACTTTTTCGTCTTGTTCTATAAGACATTACTTACTATCAGGTACAATGGAGAGCACTCTGCTGTGATTTTAGATGAAAAAAATTTGCAAAATATGATTATCTGACCGTATTTATCGAAATCGTTCTAAAAGAGGCTGAATCCCTGATTGGAAATGGACAATTCTATATTATCTTTGGCAATTATTATAAATTCCATTTCAATATCCATAATAGAGTTTCTAATGAAATAATTTCCACAGCTTCCTTTACTACAAGATTTGTGATTGCGCTTAGCTATATTTTCCTTCTGAAATTTTCGTATAGAAATCTTTTACTTTTGGCGTTTGTAGATGTTCTTCTCTTTTGCACAAAACTGACTTTGATTTATATGATGGGAGAAACAATTATACTGAAATGAAAGAGTCGGTATGACTTTGTACTTTGCGGTTAATTAATATTTTCACTACATCAGATAAGTTGTTATGTACATGCCAACTTTTCTTCTATTGAACTTGATTTATCGAAGTGGAATAGATGGAGATGATTCCACAAATGATTGAACCAAGAAATATTTGTAAAAATCATTCATATCGATTCGAGCCAATGAATGATTTGAGAGTGAAGCATTTGTTATACATTTTTTATGTACAATTGGGTTCCTGAATTGAATTTTCAAGTTACTCACTCAAAATCGCAGCTTAAAATGTGCTCAAAGAGTATTTTCACAGAAACAAAGAATAATCATAAATATGTAATTTGGTTGAAAATACACAAAATTCAAAATCAAATCACCCTGCATCTTTTGAATAGTTCTATATATAGATATGCAGTTTTCGGCATATGATTACTCACAAAAACTAACCTCGGAACATTCAATTACATTGGATTTTTCTTCTACTATATAGAAATTGGTGTTTCCTATCAAAAGTATCCAATTTGAAAGACCACACTTTTGGATGATCTAAAAAAATAGAGCAACAAGGTTGGTTGTTGTTGTTAATCGAAAGTTTATTTTCATTCTTTGAAATAGTAGCTAGTGATTCCATAGTTATATTAAGGATATTCTCCAAACCATCTGAAAAATCTTCAATCATTTCAATGAATTTGATTTTCAACTGAAACATCCTGTAATTACGTTCAATTATAAATCTTTGATGCAAACAATTTTTTATTGAACAAGGAACAAATTTTTTATATTACAAATTGGATTGACAATTGACGTCTAGTATTAATTGGAAAAATATATTGTGTGTATGATAAACGAATGATGGCCTTTTTTTGGCTAGGAGCATTGTTTGTAATACAAATGATAATTATTCTCTCGTTCTGATTTGATACCGGAATAAAATCAAAATTCAAATGTCACATCTCCCCTTGAACTTTCAAACTACCAATTATACGTTTTTTCAGCACCGTCAATCTCGAATGTATTGTATCCGAATCTAATTAAAAAACTGTCCATCTACTATTTCTCACCATATTTTTTTGTGATGAACGTCCAGGACCATCGGGTCGATATGTGTATCCTGAGTGTCCTTAAAAGCAAGCTTTTACTGGTACTGGACGCTGCTGCTGGCTATTATGTATTTTAAGGTCCTCACAAGATACTAATGGGAGTGTACAGGGTGGGTCGGTTATATTATGGTGAAATGCCGTTTTGTTATTTAGAAAATTCCAAATACTTTCTGAGCTATCCGGAAAAAACGGAATTTCACATCAATTCTCTTTTATTTTCCTGACATTATTTGAAGGAACTTATTGGAATTAATGATACTATATAATATCCACTTTTCTCCATCTACAAGATTTCACTATCAGATTTAAACTCTGACTATCCGTCTTCTAGACACCATTATCAACTTCATTGTTTCAAATAAGGGCTTGATTTTTTCATTGCATTTTTCTCTACCTCCAGGAAACCTCGAAGCTCATCATAACTTTCGATATTCGAACGTTTTCATCGAAGAAAACTGCTTAATTTTCTTGACATTTTTGAAACGCTTCTGCATTCAACAATTAAAATTATTGATTACTCAAGTGATAATTGTTATATGATGATGATGATGGTTTCTAGCTGACGAATGTTGATCTTGATGAAGAAGAAAAGTGACCATTATGAAATTCCATTCATTTCAATATTTAATACATGAAATAACGTGAGAAAACAATGAAATCCCAGTTTTTCCGGAACCTACTTATTCGGAATATGGAGACTGCATTTAAATTACAAAACTTAGGCATAATTCAATCGACCCTGCATCTCTTCTTATAATTTACTAATTTCCAATAATCAGGCTCGAATTGCAGCCACCCTGTACAGGGTTCTATGTGCTATATAAACGATTCAAACAAAGTGTTCACAACATTGAGGCAACAGTCGAACAGGTGATTACAAAACTTGAAAAGAACAAAAATGTTACATATCAACGAACTTTTGCGCAGTAAAAATAAACCTTTTGAGCCAGTCATGTTTCATCGAAAATCAGCGCTTTCAATGTAATTTGTGTCAAAAATGTATTTGAATTCCTAGACAGAATAGCTTTCTTCTGCTTGTAGAGTGAAGCATGTATTTTTTTTCTTAATTTCACGCTATTCCTCAGAACTCTAGCATCATTTGTGTCTACCTATAATTTAATTGTCAATTTGATTCAAATTGAAACCTGGAATGTTGCATGACAACGAACTTTTTCTGCCTAGGCAGTAAAAATACATCTTTAACGCCTGTAGTCATCAAAAAGTATATTTTAATGTCGTTTGAAAACATAGTGAGTTTGGTAACACCTTGTGTAATTTACGAAAAAGAATTACCATTAAAAAACAATACACCATTGTTTTGGCGAAAGAAAACTCCTACACCAGCTGTTTTCATAATATTCCCTGAGACATTATTATATCCACTTGAATTATTATATAGAATAAACAGTACTTTGCATTCAGTTCAAAAAGCTGAGTTAAGAAGAAAGAATAACACTTTAGTCAATATAATATTTCAACCAGAATGAATAAAATTAGAATGAAACTGAACTTCCAATCTGTTATTCAAAATGAAACTCATTAAAATACACAAGTTAATTCGAAAAGCAGCATAGCGATAAAACGTGTAACCATAATTCTGTAGTCTTTGCTATAACTCCCAAAAGTGGATAAGTATGAAAAAATCTTCAAAACTGAGAAAGTTTGAGAGTTATCTCATCCTTGAATTTATTTGAGACATAACCATTAGCTAATGACATCACATAGGACTATCGCATTAATGCACCAAACCGGACAATTTGAAAAAAAAATTGGGTAGGATTCTTTTCAGAATACTCAATCTAATTGCTACGACTATTCGTTCACTATTCATGACAAGATGAGCTGTTGATAACGGTTGAAAATTAATTACATGGGATTTACAAAAATTAACACGTTAGGTTCTCTTTGATGAAAAACTATACGTACATACTACGAGTTGCTCAGAATTTTAGTTGATACTTCTTGAATACCTAACAATTATTTATGTTTTCTCTATTAGGATCATTTTACACTTTCTCATTATCAATTCACCAATCTGAATTACAAATTACGAACTCTGAAATACAATTCACAAATCTGAATTAAAAATTAAGTAGGTACAGTTTATGAAGTTCATTTAATATTTCATCAATTAAAATTTGTTATTCTAAATAACAACTGAAATACTTTCTGATTACAGTTGGCAAGATTCACTTTCAAGAAATGTTCGCGACCCTACTAACTAAGCAATGTATAGTACATCTTTGAGTGATATTATTCTTTGTATAACTCGTTGAAATGTTACCACTTCGAATACTGATAATGGTAATGCAACTTCACTTCAAATAATAATAAGGCTGAAATTGCTCTTTTGATACTACTCACAAGATGGATATTAATAAAGGCTTCTTCGAATTTATTCCAATCTAAGGATGGAGGAAGAATTCCGTATGAAACTCGTGAATAAAGTAACACTTTTCACCTGTCCATCAGAATTGCCATAGGCCAAACTCTCCTATACACGTGAAAAGATAATTACTTCACTCACTTGTTGCATGAATGATTATGTTGCAGCCGCGAATAGACAACATAAGGAAATAGAAGCAGCATGACAAGAAGGAAACACCAATTCTCACCTTTTCTGGTCCTGCTGGCGAAGCACCACTAGACTTACAGCAACTTACAGTGAGAGAGTCTCCATGCGGTATGCAGTTATATAGGGAGCGAAGGGCCTCCAATGAACGGGAAGATGAATGTGACGCGTCATATTCGCAACGCCAATAGGAAAATGGTGTTGTGAAGAAGGAAAACTGGAAAACACGTGGGATTTTGTGGGAAAGAGATCCAGTTTGGCTGATTCAATGTAACTGCTAGTGGTTTCATGTTCTATACGGAGACATTCGGTTTTGTGTACACTTTTATGTACACAAGTTTTTGGTGAGATATTTTTAGATATCATAAAAAAATCCAATAATAATGATAAAATCTCGAATAGTAGCAGCACTAAAAAAAATATTCGGTGGACCTACTATAGGTGCCTGTTTTTCGAGCTTAACCATGGGGATCTCAGTTATTATAAGAGATATACGAGGTCGGTTAAATTGGGGCAAAGTTGTGCATTTCGTTGCTGAATAATTATGTGAAAGAAAATTTGATGTATCATTTTTCGTTTTTGAAATATTGGGAAAAAACGGAAATTTGTAGTTTTCGTTTTTATTTTTTCAATCTAAAACGAAGCGAACTAGACGTTTTCAACTAGGACGTTCTTGAGGCACTTTTTTACAAGGAATCTAAATCTGTCATCGTATTTTTGATGGCGTTTTCGATGTCAGAGATTCAACACAGATTTTTACATTTTTGAAAAGTCTGTTTTTTTCTGATTTCTATGACTTATCAGTCGATATGTTCGAATCTTATATTCTGGTCAAAATTGTCAAAAAATTATTTTTGCGAAGAGTGCTTTGGAAATAATGCAAAAAAAGTTGTTAGTGGTAGTTATTTCGTTAGTAAAAATTTTCCTCAGTTTAGTGGACAAAAATAAAAATTGAATATTTGAAAATTTCGTTGAATTTTTCAGTTTGTAGTAGGTTTGTACGTTCATTATTTAGAATTATTGTCAAGTATAAGAAGTAGAGGGTTGTCGAATTAAGATGTTCATAAGAGTAACTAGATTACTACTTACAGGTGATACGAAGAAATGTAGGCCGCATAAATGCTATTAGAGACTTTTACATCAAAAGCGATCCGACATATGATGCATTGTTAGGAAGGAAAAAAGAATCCTTTCCAACCAAACCATAGCCAACTATAATTTCCATTTGAAAAATACAACTTTAGGCCAGGGCCGGATTATCTATAAGGCGGATTAGGCAACTACCAAGGGGCCCCGCACCAACAAGAGGCCCACGGGGGTATAATTGATGTTGAACGCACGTTTCAGTCGGTTCAATTCGTGACATTCCCGATTATTAACATCCAGTAATATCACCATAAAAAAATGATGGATGCGGGGACAGATAACATCGTTTGGATTGATTTTTGATAATATGGTACAATCAACTTTTCCGAATGTAATGATTAGCATTGCAAATATATAGAAGTCTGATGATATCAAACGCCACAGGTGAACGAAATTTTTCAAAATAAAGTTAATAAAAAATCGTCTTCGTTCAATTCATTGTCGATAATGGCAATTGAAAATGATGTTTTGAAAAAGGTTAACTTCCAAGATGATTTTAACGATTTTGTATCTAAAAAGTTACAAGAATTGCTATTTAAACTTATATTGTACCTACTTCACAAAAATATTTTCTTTGGTTGTGAAAATATTTTTGTGATCGAAAACATTCCATTCAATGAGAGCAAAAAGCAGGAGTCGATCTGATCGACTCGACTTGTAATAGAAAAAATATATTTTGAAAAGTAAGAAAACGGTAAAGGAAAGGGGCCCCGATATGGGTTAATCCGTCCCTGCTTCAGGCGATAACTCGCAATGTCAAATTTTCTCTCCGCCACTGAATTATATATAGAAAAGTGCCTCAAGAATGTGAAAGTTAATATTATAGACTTGTTATTATCTACTAACTTAAAAACAAATATGATATTCACATGTGTCAAAAAGTAGAAAAACCGAATTTTGAACGCAATTCTTGAATAGAGAAAAAGGTCCGAATATGTGGTTAACCCTTTTGTTTTTTGTGATTAAAAATGTCAGGGTAAAACCACAGTAGGGTTGTGTTACCGTTAGAAGGAACATCATTATAGCCACGGCTATACGTAACTCGTTAATGATAATTTATTAAAGTTTTTTCTCAATTAGGAAAACCAGACTCTCTTGGGGTGACAACTATTCACGCGGGTGTAAGAAATCCAGTAGTATATTTCTACTAACCTTACTTATAGATGCCATAGTGAAAATTCCATAAAATATCGGTTATACAGGTTGTCTTATAATAAACGCCGAAAGCTATATAAATCCTCCAATTTCGAGATGTGAGTATATGAGTCAATAATCGATGATATGATATGATGAGCATGAGTCATTTTCTATACGACTATTCCAGTATTATTATATTCATTAAATATGTATTATTTGTCTTTGAAATGTCAGCATGTGCTACCGATATGATTTTCTGATAAGATATATACAGTGAGGACCAAAAGTCCGTCGCCCCCCCTGTAACTTCTTTATTCTACATATTACAAAAAAATGTTAAATACATAAGTTGTAGAGTTTCATTCGATCTCTTTGATGGTTTAAGTTTCATTCATACAGAGTGTCTCAAAAAAGCACGGTGACTTAGAAGTTAATTTTTTTAAATTGCATTATTATACATTCTACGTTGAATTCTGAACAAGGTTGATTAATGGTTTTCTTTCAAAAAAGTTAATAGTTGTGGACTTATGAACACTTGAAAATAATTATTTCGACTACTTTTGCACCAGTTCACGAATAAATTAATGAGGTAGGCTATGCACGCTAGGCGCGTTTATTTTATCCATGACAACGAAAAAAAACTCTTATCTGTTTTTGCCAAATGTCATTGACATTTTGTAGGTTTTCAAAACTTTGTTTCAAACGGTTTTCAATTTCTCTTGTTGATTAATATGGCTCGTTCAGTAGCAGACAAAGTTGAAGCCGTTATCATTTTCAATGAACGGTTTCCAGAACGTCCGATGTGTCGAAAATATCTGCATAAATTGGTGGCAAAATTTAACCAAACTGGCACCTTGAAAGATGCTCCGTGATCTGGGAGGACGAAAATAATTACGGAAGATGTGATGTTTCTAAAACATCAGTAAAGAGGGTTTTAAAACAAAATAAATTCCATCCTTACAAAATAAAAATTTTGCACCAATTGGTTGAAGATGATCCAGACCAGCGACTTGAATTTTGCGATACCATGGCAGAAAGAATTGTTGCAAATCGACTTTGGAAAACCTGCAGCAAAGGGAACTCGCACCGATTTCGATGAAATTTTCACAGAAGCTTCCTAACATGAATATAAAACCATACAAATGAAAATTTTTCTGCGGAAACACTTCAAACTATTTCTTTTTTGGAAAAGTTTAGAAATTTTTTTCACTTTTCAGTCCTAAGAATGTGCTTGTAATTTCAGTTACATTGTCAGTGGGGAATATATAAATTATACCAAAACATTAATATTGAGTCCCGAAATGGATTTTACAGGAAATTTCATGATGGAAAATTCAAAAACTGTTATTTTCGCATTTTTTTTCAAGCATAAATATGCAAAAATATCATTTCGCAATATCAATTGTCAAGTCACAAATGGAGAAAGCAACGTTGCCACGTTAAAAAAAAACTTATGCGCTCATTTTCTGATGAGTGCAACTCGTGTTTATGAGACTACTAACCTGAACGTACTAACCTAAACTAACCTATCAGTGACGGCCCAGATCACTATTTTCAGTAAATTTTTGAAGAAGGAAAATTTGTTGAAAAAAAAAGGATGCTGAACGGGAAATTTCAACGCGTTGTATTTATTTGTTGAGACTACTTAACTGAACGTACTAACCTGTCAGTGACGGCCTAGATCACTATTTTCAGTAAAATTTAGAAGAAGGAAAATTTGTTGAGAAAAAAAAGTATGCTGAACGGAAAATTTCAACGCGTTGTATTTATTTATTGAGACTATACTAACTTGAACGTACTAACCTATCAGTGACGGCCTAGATCACTATTTTCAGTAAATTTTTGAAGAAGGAAAATTTGTTGAGAAAAAAGAAATGTCTGCTGAGGGGGAAATTTGAAGGCGCAATCACGCTATATTAATTAATTTAAACCTTACCTTACCTGGCCTCAACATACTAACCTATCAATTGAGGGCAGATAACTATTTCGGTTGCTTTTTTAAAGAAGGAACATTACATTTAAAAATCGGAAAACAATCAAAAAATTGTAGAATCTATGAATTTTTCAAAACTTGGCAGCGTTGTCCCCTATATGTCATGACGTGAGTACCGTGACATTTGACATTGCACATCATCTGATACTTGGAATATGGAATATAATGAATAAAAATTCGAAAATAATTCATTTTGAAGCTTTTACTGGTAATGTTTTTATTGAAATTGTTTTTTGAGACTCGATTTTAACGTTTTGGTATAACTAACATATCCCCCACTGACAATGTAAGTACATAAATCAAGCACATTCATAGGACTCAAAAGTGAGTTTCCAAAAAAGAAATAGTTTGGAGTGTTTCCGCGGAAAAAATTTCATTTGTATGGTTTTATATTCATGTTAGGAAGCTTCTGTGAAAATTTCATCTAAATCGGTGCGAGTTCCCTTTGCTGCAGGTTTACCTCGACTTTATTTGCAACACATCATTTTTAGTGATGAAAGCACTTTTTACCTAAATGGAAATGTGAATACCCAGAATTGTAGATATTGGAGTGATGAGAATCCCCATGAATTCCGCGAGAGGCATACTCAATTTCCCCAGAAAATTAATGTTTGGGCTGGTATTTTAGGTAACCACATTGTAGGTCCGATATTCTTGGAAGAAAATTTAAATGGTCCCAGATAGGTACCTCCAAATGCTGCAAGACACAATAAGTCCCAGTATCGATGAGATCGTTGCGCAAAACCCACATGAATTTTACTTGGATGTAACATTTCAGCAAGCGCCACCACACTATTTTCGGGAGGTGAGAAATTACTTAGATGAAAGGTATCCAGGTAGGTGGATTGGACGTCGAGGTACAACAGAGTGGCCAGCTCGCTCACCGGACCTCTCACCGCTTGATTTCTTTCTCTGGGGCTATGTGAAATCCGTAGTTTTTAAGACAGTTTGTGGGTCGTTAGATGAACTGCGCCGTCGAATTATTGAAGTGTGTTCAGAAATAACACCTCAAACCTTGATTAATGTTAGGGAAGAGTTTACAACCCGACTATTTATGTGTCAAGAAATGCATGGTGGACATGTCGAACATCTTTTGAAATAGATAAAAACTCACCGTTTTTAGTTATAAATTGAAATATCTCTTCAGTTTTTAATGATTCTTGATCTGTATTTATGGACTACCTTATTTGTTAATAAAATGTTTCAACTTCATTTGTACTAGTTATTCGTGAGATTCAACAACTCTTAACAATTGTAAAATGGTACGACGAGGTAAGTTACACATGGTGCCATCAGCAGTTTGCAACATTGGATAGCTTTCAAAAAGTTAGGATAGGGAAGTGGAATACATTGTGATCCATTTGTTACGATTTTCTCATTGAACTGGTGCAAAAGTAGTCGAAATAATTATTTACAAGTGTTCATAAGTCCAAAACTATTAACTTTTTTGATAGAAAACCATTCATCAAACTTGTTCATAATTCAACGTAGAATGTAATAATGCAATGAAATACAGGGTGTCCCATTTAAAAAAATTAACTTCTAAGTCACCGTGCTTTTTTGAGACACTCTGTATGAATGAAACTCAGAGCATTAAAGAGATCGAATGAAACCCTACAACTTATGTATTTAACATTTTTTTGTAATATGTAGAATAAAGAAGTTACAGGGGAGGCGACGGACTTTTGGTCCTCACTGTATATAAACCTTAAATAGGAAGTTTGGTAAGATTTCATTTGGGATCACAAAAAGCCATAATAACGCCCCCACCATCTTAAAAATGTCGAGCCACCCTCATGAATTCTTCACAAAGTGGTCTCAATTAATTAGAAAGTATTTTCCTTTCATTCGCTTTTTTCTCAAAATATGAGTTTTTTATTACCACATACTAGTTCAAATTACAGAAGCTCATCAAAAGGTGAAACCAATGTACAGGGTTCGTCAATAGTTATTATCAGATGAAGCAATTGTCACTACAAAAGTTGACTTGCGATAAACCATAAATACTCTTCAATCTGCAAGAAAAATGTGGCTTATAAATAATCCTGCAACATGAATCATATGAAGGAGACCTGTGAAGTGATATTTCTTGCCGTGATTATATAAAAAAATAGCGTTGAGAATATTGAAAATTTTAATCATTTTCCCTCCCCATACTCGGAAGTGCAGTATATTCCAAATACGCATGCGAACATACGATTTACTAATTTTTTTAAACCTTTTAGCCAAACTGGGTAATGATGTAATTTCCCCCCCCCCCCCCCATACCTCCGTAACCATTCACTTGACAGAAATTTGTGGTGAAGTTTTTCCTTAAGAATTCAATATAGATATTTTTTTATGGAGTGACCTTTGCGCTAAATCTCATAGTTTTCAATCGTAGTGGACTGACCAATTTGGCGCAGGAAGCAACTTTTTTTGTGTGTTTGGGTTTAGGTCTAGTTTTATCGTACTAAAAGCGGCACTCCTATAATTCAAATCCAATTAGGGTGCTGTCACTGAACAAAATGGAATTTCATATAATATTCTCAGAAGAAAATCGACCTGAATGATTTTGTCAGACCATCCAATAGCCAATTTGTGAAGTCATAATAATCACCATTTAATGAACTTACGAACGATGGTAATCGGGAAATAAGAGGACAATAATGGAAGTTTTCCAGACGATAAAGGAAAGTAATAAAACGTATAAAAACTTCATTAATGGGGAAACTGTGTTTGGACAACTTTATTTTCCGTTTAGTACAAGTAGGATTATTGCGAATTAATTTTCTCATGAAACAAATTTTCCAGGATTACATTTTTATCATTTCCTTATCCCATCGAGATGAAGTTAGTTCCTATTGGATGTACAGGGTGAGCTGAATTGAATGTCTTAGGGAAGACAGTCCAGGAGAAACAGAAGTTGAAGAATTTAATAGTTTGACAAATTGAAAGGTATACCACGAGATAATTTAATCAGTTAGACTCGCAGATTTGCGGTTATTGATTTGTAATTAGTATGTTGGCTTCATGTACACAATACACCAATGTTAATTCGAATTACTTTTCCCATCAGTCAAATTGTCCAATTATTACCATTAATTCGATTATCTCCGAAAGCTACAATCAATCTTGGAAATCCGAAGACCCAATAATTATTGTTGCTCTGTTTGTTCCCTGATGATAGAGTTCCAACAACACTTTTTCACAGGTATTGGAAATATGAGATTCAGCGAATTGAAGATTGGCTCGAGATCATATAACATACAGTTGCGATGATTATATAGCTGATGGATTTCTATTTGAAATTAATTCATCAGAAGTAATACAACTGTCTGAATTTTCGCGTTAAGGAATTCTGTCGATTCATTTGATAACGAGAATTAGTTGCACAGGACTACACCTTTTCCAATTTTAGTTCAAAAAGCGTCAAGTTGATTTCAAAAAGTATCAATCGTTTTTCACAAATTCGTCAATTCGATTTCAAAAAGTATCAATTGTATTTCAAAATTATCAATTCCAAAATGAGTCAATTGTATTTCAAATTAGTCAATTTAATTTCAAAAGGTATCAATTGTATTTCAAAATTATCAATTCCAAAATGAGTCAATTGTATTTCAAATTAATCAATTTAATTTCAAATAATTTCATTTCAATTACAAAATCCATCATTTCAATTTCAAATCTCATCATTTTTTTTTTCAAAATCAGTCTACTACATTCTAATATGTGATGATGTTAATATCACCTAACACCCATCTAACCTTTGCCTGTGCTTTTTCAGTTTTGAAATTCAAATGATGCATTACGAAATACATTTGATATTTCTGGAAATACAAATGACCATTTTCGAATTTGAAGTGTTAGTTTTTGAAATTGAATTGATAATTTTGAAATACAATTGATACTTTTTGAAATCCAAATGTCTATTTGAAAATATAATTGACCATTTTGAACTAAAATTGGAAAAGGTGTAGTTGTGTTCTTTCCAAGCAACTCAATTAAGTTGAGGAATAAATCGACGGACTTGTGAGATCAATTCAATGACGAGTGGAATTTAATAAGACTATTCCACAAAAAAAAGTGGAAGTTAAAAAATCTGATATTCGGTTGCTTTAGTGTGATTATTAAGTATATTTGCCGTTTAACTGTCACACACCAAATCTGAAAACACCGAACTTGACAGGCCAATCATAGTCTGATCGATAATTCGAATTTGACTAGAGCTCCTGATTGGTTCATTTGACGAATACGTCAAATAGGTAGGTATTCATTGGCATAGTGTGCTTTATTTATGACGTTTTCATGCATGAACGTAGGAAAAACTGTGTTCATTGATTATGTGTTCATTAAGTTGCATCCGAATAAATCCATCGTCGTTTATCAAACATGGTTAGTATAGGTATGTGTTAAGCTCGATATGAACTAATACTAATCTTCGAAGGTTAATCAATCACATCAACAGCTAATAAGGTCGCTGCTATCAAAAACTTATCAACTGGGATCAATAATTCTGGAGAATAATCAATCACCACAACCAATAAACACAAAAACCACTTGAGATACTCTTTATAATTCACTAGAATAATAACAATCATTCATTAATTTATATATAATGAGAAGTAACATGTTTTTATTGCCCCCCTTCCCCCAAAAAACATAATAAATTCAATTTTTTTTAATTCACGTACCTCTGATTTTGGTTCAGTACTTATACGAATATTGATATAATGCTTTATGTGTATAATACAGGTTACGTCTATAAATTGCATTCTCCTACCTATATCTCATTGAAAATTCACAGAACACATACTGTATAATGGATTTATCATCAGAAACCACCAGACACCGTGTTGAATTCCTTTTTTGATGCCCTTTTTAATGATTTCTCACTAGCCGCCTCTTGATAAAAATGGTAATATATCTGCTACAAAAGAAAAACCATTGATATGTTTGCTTTTTCGAAGGGTGGCAATATATTTATATACAATTTATTCCACTCGACTGATAAACACTGCAATGCAGTGGATGAAAAATATATGTAGGTACGCTACTAGGCCTGTTGAGTAGAAAAAATGAATGTGTCATTAGAATATCCTGACAAAAAATATCAATAAATGAAATAATTTCAAATAGCAAAGCCCCATGTTTGGAAAGCTCTTGAAAAAGTATGCAATTCCGTAGGTGTTACTGTCAAAAATATTTAGAAACTTAGTTGATAAGCTTATTAGGTAATTTGAGTTGAACACACCTAATTGTTATTCAAGAATCAATATCATTTTTTTTCACAAACCATCGAATCATGTATTATTATTTATAGAGCACATCATTTTGAGCATTCACTGTGAACAGGAGTGAATACCCTATAGGTTTATTTTTTGTTATTTGAAGGAATTTTCTAACTGACAGTGGCTATGAAGAACACCAAAATGACCTTGAAACTCGACTAAACAACAGAATTTACTGATGGATCCAAAATGGATTAAAGAGCTGGAATGGAAGATACAGGGTCAAATTCCAGACTCTCAATACCCCTTGGTAACACCCCAACTATTTTTCAAGCAGAAATACATGCTATAGGGCCCAGGAGTGCCTGGAAATGGACACTTGAAGGGCAAAAATCTATGTTCTATCAGATAGCCAAGCAGCACTGAAAGCTCTGAAGTCATACACTTGTGAGTCTAAGCTGACTTGGGACTGTAAACAATCCCTGAGACAACTGGCAGCAAACAACCAGGTCACTTTGATGTGGGTGCCAGGTCACAAGGGAGTTGAAGGCAACGAGAAAGCAGACTGCCTTGCCAAAGAAGGGGCAAATACACAATTTCCCGGCCCAGAACCCTTTTGTGAACTCTCCAAGGTCCATTTGAAAGAAGAGTTCCGACGCTGGGAAGCAGATGAAATTAAATCTCACTGGAATAAAGTGCCAGGACAAAGACAAGCAAAAGGCTAGTGAGCCTTTCTTTCGCCAAGGAAAGCTAAACAGCTTCTCTAGTTGGACAAAAAAGACTTGAAACTGGTAACGGGACTCCTCACTGGACACTGCCCTCTGAGGTATGCGAATGCCCAGCGCTCTTCTGCAAGAGGCTCAAGTTCCTGAAAGGGGCCTTCATTAAGCCCTCCGCTGTCAGGAACCTAGCTTTCAGGAAACTGATAACCTTTGCAGGAAGTCTCGGAATCCCGGTCTTCGAATAGATCAAGGGTTATGCACAAAATACCTGATAGGTCGAAGTGCTTGAGAGGATGCACAGCCTCAACGACACCCCCTACAAGAAAATTCTAGATGGTGTATTTTTCGTGTCAGACATCATCACAATTGTAGGCAGATCTGCCATTTCGGAAAATCCTGTAAAATACAAGTTTCAGTTGCATAACTGAATTAATAGATATCCATTGGCAGTATCGAACTATCTACGCCTTGCACCTCTGACTTTTTTGGATGATATATCAGGGACTCTAGAGGAGGAGGAAGCGGTATGAAGTGTTCTATAATCCTCAAAGATGTTGACAGGACCGGAGGTCACCCCTAACAGTTGAAATCCAATTTTTTGAAATTGGCGTTGATGTGTCGAAGAGTTGAGTTTCGCTCATTTTGGTAGATATTTCAGTGGCAACTCTTTAATTACATTCTGTATATCGAACATCTTCATACGTTTCCATTGCGACAAACATAGGCCAGACCCAGAAGAAAGTTGCTCATAAATAGGGTAATTGGCAATTAGCAAAGGAGTATTTCTCTGCCATCAGAACTCTGAAGTTGCGTCACCTTGACAGCACGTGTTGAATGGAGATACTTATAGTCATCATTCCTCGCTAATACCTCACAATTTACACGAGCAAATTGGTTTGATTTTTCATGTCTGTTCCAGGTATTTTCACGAGTAATTGAGTCGAAAAAGAAAGGTTTCAGAAAAAAATACTAGGTGCCTATCATATTTCACTTATAGATATTTTCGATCAATTGAATATTTTAGCAGATCCATCATCTAATATATATGAGTAACTGAAACCTCAAAGGAGTTATAAAATAAGTAAAGAAGGTTATCTGATTGGTAAAGAGTGTTTTCAATTTTGAAACAAATCACTCGATGTTGAGTTTTTCAGAACTTTTTTAGACAAACCAAATATCGGAACTACCTTTGCAATTTTGGCTAATCTTCTATGTCATATATTTTCAATAAATTGATTTTGGACTATTTATTTCAATGTATACAGGGTGCCACAGCCAAAACGAAAGAAGGCAATTCTAATATCAAAACAAATTGTAAAAATTTGTTTATAACATCTGCTTATCTTTGAGACGTTCTTTCGTTTTTTCTAGGTCTGACCATGTCTCAATATTGTTACGCGCTGTGCTTTCAAGAAGACCGGAAGTCATCATCTCGGCAGAACGCGTCTAGGCCGTGATTTATGGCCTCGCCTACCGACGTATCAATTAGAGCGGATAATTCATTACCAGTAATTCAAAGAAGTTCCTGTAATTTCTGGACAACGAGTGATTTCGCTAGAATGATGTTTGTACTTTTATAAAGGAGCGCGCAAAGCGGACAGTCAAATCTATGGACGATGGTTATAGCAAAGATAGTATATTCTGTAAACTTTGGTTATAGTATGGAAAGAGTTCAGTTTAGAAAGAAAGCTAGTATTTTGAACATGGAGATTTGTAAAACGAATATCGTTGTGAATTAACTAAGTGTTTATTGTGTTTAGTGAAGTATTTGGTGTGTTTAGTGAAATAAGTTGTTCAGTTTTGTACTGAGTGTTTTAAATTAACGATCTCAAGTCGAAATATCGTAACAATATATTGATTTTTTTAAGAAAGTTAAGTTTCCGAGTGCAATTTCTTTTAAAAAATTTATAAAATAGGAATGAAAGCGTGAAATAAAATTAACGGGAAAAATATTTCTAGAAACAAGCTTTCATACAAATGCAATGAAAAGTATAGGATAATTCATTTCATTGTTTGATCTAGGAACTATAGGTCATTCTATAAGTAACAGAAAAAGATTCAGTTGTCCAGTACCGACAATTATTATGACGATCAGAAGATTAGCCGATTCCGGATTCCTCGAAAAAAAATATTTTTGACGTTTCCCTTATCGACACAATAAAATGATTAATATGTATGTTGCTAGGCAACAATTCCAGTGTCTGGGGGCTAAAATGATTTCTTTATCTCCTAGGATCTGAATATTAGGTACCTAACTAATATTGTATTATATTATGATGTAATTCTAATTATATATAATTTCTTGATATATTCGCGGTAGGAACAGATGAACTTTGGGGACTCATAATGAGCCGGAGAGAACATTACGAACTGCTTGTTCCAGAAACCAAGTTTCTCGGACACAATTCCTGAGTTCAATAGAAATTTTGTGTTCTACTCCCTATGTCGCCTACAGTCACATACAACGTAGGTTTATTGAGTTAAACTATTGTTTAGGATTCCGGATAGCAGACGATTAGTTGAGTCGCAATTACTGGATTGTGAATTGTTTATTTCGGAAATTAATGGGTGAGTGTGATGGTGATTTGTGTGGCAAATACTTGATTGCAGGGGCGGACTAACTGATGGGGGGCCCTGGGCTATTTAACAATTTGGAACGCTACAAATTTCTGAGGGTCTGGGTCGAATTAACAAAATATACTTCTCATAATTGATATTGAAAAGAAACATTTTATTTTCCTATTCCGTGAACAAAAAAAAACGGAAATGAAAAATAAATACAAAATTCAACGACACATGATTATTTCTTCTATTGATAATTATACCTCTGATTGTTAGAATTCCTTTGACCAAAACTTGAGGCTTAATATTAACTGTATTGCCGAATTCTTTGCACTTTTTTACATAAAATCGTGGATTCTGCTAGCTCAAATTTGAGCTGGCGAAACCAGATCTGATATAACAAAATAATCAAAGGCTCTTCTGAGACTCTCACTCCAACCTATAGCTTATCTCTATATAAAAAATCTGGTAACAACGATCATTTTGAACTTTTATTCCAGCGAAACGCCATTTTTTTCTACGTTTTTTCGATAAATCAGGGGTTTAACCGCTAAGCATAATATAAAAAGAGGAATTTTATGGAAAATCTGAATAATTCAAGGTTCATTCAAGGCTCTGATTTTATTCTATTGCCGAATGTTTTGCCTGTTCTGATGATGTTTTAGGTATTGTAGACGAAATGAATGGCAGATTTGAATCTGCCATAATTTCGCCGTTGCATTGGGCTGAAATAAACATATTCAGATTTGTCTTTGATGTTCAATTTATTTAGCACCAAAAATCGCATTCTTAAAAGATAGACCGTATTTTTTCCTCTGAAACATTCGACAATAGGCTAAAACGAGAGCCTTAAATGATGGTGGATTCAGATTTTTCCTAATATTCCTGTTTTATTTTTGGTTTTACTAACTCGAGTAAACTTGATTGATTTCGATAAGAGCGAAAATTTGGCAATAGGGTCATAAACTCACCTTAAATTAGCTTTGAATTAAACTTGAATCAACCTTGAATTAAGACCAAAGAATAATTCTAGAAATCCAAAGTGATTTTGCTAGCTCAATGTTATGCTTATTATACCTACTAAAAGAAACCTTTTGGGATTTGCTTTGAATAATTGCTTTGATTGCCTCATTATCTTTTATAACGATTTGGTATTGATAAAATTGAAAACTAGTCCAACTTTCTTTGTAGTCCCGTATGTATTTTCAATGATTTTTAATTTTGAAAACAATCGTTCTGCTTTACCTATTTGTCTATTTAGTTATACAATTGAAATATATGTCATGAAACCTTTGTGAGCATGACAGTGTGTTTCGAGTATCTCCTCTCCTTTCGATGTTTGATTTATCAAGCCTTCCCCTTATTCAATTCCTTTTGTAATCTACTTAATCTGTTCACAAGTTTTCATTAATAACTGTTGAACAACCTTTGATTATAGGGAACAACGAAGTTCGTACAATAACTAATTTGGAATGTATTGCCCATCATGTCATCATTAGGTAATCTCCCTCTAGCATTAAGAACTCTTGAAATAGTATCAAGTGAAACAATTTCTGATTGAGTAGTAGGAATGAAAGATTATATAAGTGAATATAAAAGATCTGACGTCAAAAATCAATAAGTCAGGTTATTCAGGGAGATTTTATAATCGAACGAAATGAGCATCTACTCCATTGTTTCGAAATATTCGTGCATATACAGAATATTTGTTAACCTACTATATCTGAGTATAATAAACAAATTAAACAGTAGATTCGGTATTGATTACAAGCCTGCAGTTGAGGGTCATGTAAGATGTTGAAACAGGTAGGCAACGAGCCAAAAACAAATACTTTCCTGGTGGGAGCATTGTCGCGTGTTATCCTCGTGTTAGAAAGAAAGTAAAGAAGATTCTGCATCACAAGCATTGTCAAGAAAATAGTTGTTTTCTGATCGTTGTCTACCTTTTTTAAGATCTTAGATGTTAATTTTTGAATTGTTATGACGTTGAGTTTTACTTTCATTTTTACCTGAACAAATATATAAAAAAGTGTGTTCTTTCTTGTGAATCATGATACACAACAGTAATTACAGAGTGAGTGAAATGTTCGGAACATGAGCGAAGGATAATTTTTTGTTTTCATTGATGACACCTTATTCATACTCAAATCCTACTACTATACATCATCAGGGTGGCCGTGGGTACCTATGGAACGGTTTTGTTATCTATATATTTAAAAAAAACATTTCTCCTTCAAGAAACCATCCCCAATTTTGATTTTTCTTTCGGGTAGAAACAAAAATACATCTTTTATCAGATACATTTTTCAGGATGTATGACAAATTTTGGTTTCATGGCGATATCCTTCGATATATCTTCAAATGGCTCAGAAAAACTGAATTCGCTGATAAGCTGAATCAAAAATGTGAGGTGATATCAAAGTTGATTGACAAGTAAGTATGTTAGTAAGTATTCTTAGATGTTTGAATTTTTACCATGATATCCCTAATAATTATCGATTTAAACTTTTGAACAAAGACATATCTGAAATCATCAAGTATGGAATTCTTACATTGAATGAAACATCAAAAAACATTTCGGAGAATTCCATTATCTGATGGGATAGTCATCGAGTGTGAAACATTAATATCAATTTGATGAACGTTCCAGAGTTAATATTCCTGTCAAAAAATATAGCTATATTGTTATTTATGATGGCAATCAGGCGGAAAGAGGAAATATTTTCCATGTTTATACAAGTCGATTTCTGTGTTATCGTGTAATGTTGCCAAGTGATAGATAAACTGAGCATCATATGATTCGAGGCCATGCAAAACATTCATTTCAAAATCTGTGTATCAAAATTCCTTTTTGGAAACATAAACGTTTTCATTCCTAAATTCTAAGCAACTAAATTCTGTCAGAATTGCAATTTTTCAACAATTTTTCTATTCTCCGATTCTTACTATTTTAATAACTTTCACTTTCAGTAGTCATATTTTTTGAAATATTTCAAAGTTAAACTTGAAGCTGCATTTAGTTATTTCGAATTTAATGTTTCAATTATGTGAATTGAAATGTGTGAATTATCAATATGATCAACTTCTACATTCCTTTTACAATCCATGACAGAAATTAGAGTCCAAAAAATGTGGATTTTGTCAACATGATGTATTTAAATAATTTCAAGAAATTTTGGTCAATAATATCATTAAATCCCATCTTGACAAAAGAGTGGTGCACAGTGGAAAGTGGATGGAAAAATACATATTCATACATATACATATACCGTACATATCAGAATTTGCAATAGTAACTTTACATTTCAATGAAAAACCATGTGAATTCTAATGATTTTTCATTATTTTATCATAAACGTGTGAATAAATTCAATTATACATATAATTTCAGCTTAGTCACATTATATCGTCAACTCATGTAAATTATTCATGATTAGAGCAGAATTATGTTGATTCACATATTATTACAAAAAATATGTAAAATTCCATTTTTTACGTACACTCTTCCATCATGACGGCTCCCCACTAGCGACTTGCTTTAGGATATCAATTATCTCATTGTCTTCTGGAGTTTGTGTTTCATTTATACCTTATCTTGATTTTTGTAGTGCATATAAATGAACGGATTGAAACAAGATCAGAAACTACTTAGTTACAAAAAAATTACCATCTATTCAGGTAGTATGAATAGCTATATTATGAAAATGTTCAATAATTGTTTATTCTGTGACTGTGCATTCAATGATATCAGAAATTATGAGTCTAATCAATATTTTCATCAGAAAACGAAGCGAAACTTTCGAGTCGAATGTTTATTGAACTATGTATCGACTACGTGGAACACTTATAATCCTGGATATTACATGAATATACATGGAGTTTTACTTTCAAAATCAAGTTTATGTTTTACATGATATTACGAAGGGTATGTAATTTCACATGACAATACAAAGGATATGTAATTTTACATATATGAAAGGCAAGGCATTATATTACCAACGTAGACGCATGTAATTAAATGGAATTATTTTTTATTGTGTGTTCTGTTGGATAACTTCACCTATATTTTTCTATTTTTATTTTTATCATAGCCATCATGAATATGAAAAATTCAATATGTATCTTTGAGTGCAATATTATATTTTCTGTAGGTAGTAGTTTCTACTTGCTATTACTGTTTTTGTTCAAATCTAAATTTAGTACCACCCTACTTTTCATCTGAATATTTACATATATAATATTCGGGGTGTATGTAGATCGAATGAATAAATAAAATAAATCAATTAATCAAAAACCCTGTATATTCATTGAGATTCACTTCATACCAAAAATAATAGTAATCAATAGTAGTGGGCTATAACTATTTAGAAATATCTATTATCGATCATTAAAATTCATCGATATTATCGATAACCATAGATATTATCGATTATTATCGATATATCGATTATTCAGTATTCGCAGCCCAGTTTGGCTTGTTTCTACATCATCTGCACTCTAAAGCCCAATTTATAAACTCCGCTGCCGCAGCCACAGTTGACGCTGCCGTTCCAAAATGTATTGAGCGAAGTTTATGAACAGATGTTTATTTTTAGCATATTCCATCTACGAACAGTAACTGCACCGTCAACTATAGCTACGGCAGCGGAGTTTATAAATTGAGCTTAAATCATATCTTCATTCGTACCTACATTCGTTTTGTCTTCCAATTAGGTCTGAAAACAAACACCGAACGCCGAGCATATAGTTATCAAAGATGGGTCTATTAATTTGACACTTGAGAGCTCATTACCAGAGTGTGCCTTTGAATTTCCTTTTCGAGTTGGGTCGTAACCCGACGATTATTTTTCAGTAGGATGAAAGCCTTGTCAACAGACACGCAACAGGGACGCTCTAATTATCGCAGATATTATCACACGTGCTCCATGATTTATGCAACACCTGGTGTATCGATTAGAAGCAACAGTTTGCTGCCATGCCTAGTGAAATTTACAAGTTCAGTCAGCTTTGAGAGAGAAAAAATATATCTGCTCTACAGTGGCTTAATAGGTTACAGTGACGCCAATGGGCTAGCGGCCGCCATGTTTAGGCAAATTTTCTATGGGTATTATAGGAGGAAAACACAAAATTCACGATTTTTGTGGAATTGGACTATAATTTATCGTGATAACATTCTGATCATGATGTACTATTATACTATCTTTATTGTGATTAATTTTTCAATGACTTATACCTTATAAATGAAGTAATATTCAATTTCGAGAATGCGATTATAACGCGGGTAATTCAAAATTTTGAATTATTCGCGGTAAAGACGAATTTCAAACGATGCTTCCACACGTTACTACATTTCAGAGTTTAACTGGTATTCGAGTTGATCGACGAATTATATAATATGAGAATGATGAATTGATTATATGTATATCTTGAAATATTCTTCTACATTCTACTTACCTCATTTTGAGGACATGTATTAGAAATAAATTAAATAACAGACCACTCAAAAATACATTCATTTTATTTTGAAATGATAAATACATATATGAAATAATCGACACTTCATTTATTTTTAAAACACAATAATATGACAAATACATTTACTTCATTTTCTCATAGATTTACTGCCATAATTGTTGACTTTCTGCGCAGTTCAAGAACGATTCTTGAACAGTTCTGAAATCGGAACCTGAATGACACTTTTATTGACAATCTTTTTTTACTTGCTATCTTTTCCAAATTATGACAACAAGAGTTTGTTCCCACATATCCCCCTCAAAGTGAACATATAGAATATGGAACAATATTGTATAACACACAAAACCACAAAGAAATGAATAGTTTGTTGGTTGCCAGTTATCTTGCCGTACTTTGGCTGTCCAAAGTTTTCTTCTAGCTGGGTCTCTGGGAAAAGTTTCCATCAAAAACCCTTTAGCTGCAGAGTTTGTACAGTTGAAAGCTGAACATCCAGGCATTCTTGAGTTTCAATACCTAAAAATTATACCACTTGAAAATATGCATATCGAACACTATATTGTAGGTTAGATAAACTTTTTGTGAAATAATTCACAACTTTTATAATATTCATAATATTGATGATTATAATATATATTAACACAGATATAGGAACTATACAACTATCTTAAATGGAGATATTCTCATAATTGTTTGTTGTTTATTTTCATAATATAAACTTGTCTCCAGTTTCACTTTATACCCAACAGAAATACTCGATATTAGATAGGATTGAGGGACTTACCTGGGCAGGTCGAATTCCAAGCGATTATTTATTCAAAAGCCACGAATATACAAGAATTTGATAAAAAACATGATATTTCCAATGCTTCTATCACAAATTTAGCCTAAACATGGCGGATTTACGTACTCGACCTTGAAACAACCAATAGAAAATATGACATTCCGTTGTCGTCACTGTAACCTATTAAGCCACTGTAATCTGCTCTAGTGTTGTTTTTGTCGTCAATATTGCAACTTAAAATAACGAAAATGTTATGATTGCGACGTAAAAAAAGAGAAGAAATCAGAAAACACAATCATTTATAATGTGTTTCAAATCTTTCAACAATAATAAGCTAACAATGTTAACAAAATATTCTAAATAATCGGAATAACGAAAACAAACTTCAAGAAAAACAAACCAATTATATACAGAATATATAAGTCTTCTTCTTTTTTACGTCCCAATCATAACATTTTCATTATTCAAAGTTGCAATCTTGACGACAACACACTAAACCTAACCTATTAAGCCACTGTAGGGCAGACATATTTTTTCTCTCTCAAACTTGTCAATTAACAATAAAACTCAGACTGAAAAAAGATAGTTTGAGAAAACTACACAGTAAAAAAAACTTGAGTGTAATTTCAATCAAATGGATTTCAGAGCAAACTCCGACGAATACAACACCTGAATATCAAAGTTTTATCCTTTTTATTATACATTTCACAATTTAGTATTGAGTGGTGTCAATTCCGATCTTAGTAGTGAAAAATGACTCGAATGTGGTGAAGTATAGAACCACGATTCTGAAACATACAATCATAAGAAACACCATCATATGGTTGAAATTTAATATTCTCAATGGTGCTATAATTGACGTTAACGCATAAAAAACACCCATTATATAAAATAAACACCAAGTAACACCGTGTCATATCACGATGGAATCGAGGCGGTGTATGAATCATCTAATTTGGTGGCAAAAATCATTCGTTAAGAATTGCATTCTGAAAACTCCAGATTTGTTTTACATTAATTAAAATATTGCATGTAAGAATCTGAATGCTGTGAATTTCATGCGCTCATCTGTTCAAGAACCTTAGAACCTTAGCACTTTTGCCAATAGGTGGAGCTGACGTCCTTCCTACCTCAGACCTTATAGATCAGTATCAGTGCCACTGATCAGGATAAATGAGCCGAAACAGTTCCGTCATCATCCGAATTGTCCCTAGATTCTTTTGAGTCTAGTTTATCATCATATGAATTATATTTCAATAGGTAAACTTAGTGAAAAACACCGGAAAAGGTGAATAAAAGCACTGACTCGCATGAAGACACTCATGATATGGTGTTTCTTCACACCAGAAAAGTATTCGCATGTACCTGCTAAGTGTTTAAACGCACCGAAGAGAATTTTGTAGAGGTAGGATTCAGCATCAAGAAACTCACAGAATGTGCATCACACCACTGCAGTATCAAATCGCACTTTCGAAAATGCATAAAGAACCAGTCAAATTCAGCACTAACACTAGTGTTACTCGCAACTGGGTTTGATCGTTAAAAACGCCAATGCTGGGAAAGGTCACATAACACCTACAGTGGTGAATATTATGCCCACTTGCAAGATTTCAACCGAACACACAAACAGACGAACAAGAATGATACAACAAAAAAAATACATCGCCCAGTAAATTCCATACTTTTAATGATGCTAAACGACTGTTATCTTACCTCCATTGACTAGATAGTAAAGGCAATGTTTACAGAATATACTAATTCTGTAAACTTTGGTAGAGGTAGGTATTGTATTTCAAATGGGTACGAATATATAAAAAACAAAAATACAACCGGCGACTTCGGTAAAACCTTCGATACCCTACAATGAACCCCAAAATTTTCGAATTTCTTGTTTTTCCTCCTTTGACTCCTTAGTGATGGTGTCTGCCGAAAACATTCCGATTTGACGAATTCAGTTATGAAAAACAATTGCTTCAGCAGTTTCAGAACTACAGAAGGAAACACTTATGTATCAAAAGTTGTGAAGCATCTAACTCTGCAGACTCATATCTCAGCTTTTAACAAAGTTTCACAAATTGATCAAGTTTTGTAATTTCTATGAGTATTCGAAAATTTACATTTATGAATATTCTGAGTGTATCCCAATCCAATGGGCATCCATATCAGTTCAATGAACGTTTGACCTTCATTTGGACTCGAAATGCATGTCCAATAAGCGTCGCGAGTTCGTGTGCTATATTGCTTAGTTCAATTTCAAATTAACCTTTCCGAATGAAATATACTAAGCAAATCTTTCAAATCTTATCTACATTTTTTATTATATTCACCTACTGAATTATACTGCTTACTAAGAAATTAAATCTCAATCTTAATATGCAATATCGTCATAATAATAAATGTTAGAATTTTCAGATAAGAATAACTTAAAGTAAAAATAATTTTTCAGACATTTTTTGTTTTGTTCACAGGAAAAATTACTTTGAAGTAACAGACAAAATAGGTCGAATGTTTACCTCAAGCATTAGGTATCTACTCAATTAAGAGATGATAGATCAATTATCTAATGTTAAACCCGATTACAATTGGAAAAATCAACAAATTCAGTCCTACGTCAATTTAACTTTGATGCAATAGAAACATCAGTCGAGATAAAAACTCTGGAAAATTTCATCTTATATTCTGCGATATTTGACTGTATGCAATAAAATACCCACTTTGAACCAAACATATGAGATGTTCTATAGAGACAAGTGGGTATATATTAGAACACATTATGTTATACCGGATGTTGAGAATTGGAGCATGTGAAGTACCTGAAATATAACGTTCATCTTCCTATTTCAAAGCCTTTGCCAAATTTTCGAAGCAGAAACAGTAATACAATTTAGGCTACATATATATACATCACATATGAATGTATGTGGAATGATTTACGTATAACGCCATCCTTTTTCCATAAAATTTTGTTCTACATGATGGCTCATAGTTTCCAAAGCCTACCTAACAAGGAAGTTTCTGAATGGTAACAGATTCCGCACAACAGACAGTGTTCATGTGAAGTAGAGTTTCAGTTTTCTATTGTCTTAAGGTATGAATATTTGAATCCTGAGAAAATAAATGGGTTATGCTGAAAAACAAAATAAATGATGAAAAAGTATTCAAAAAAGGTTGGAAATATAACTAGAAAAGAACTATCAATAATCTGAAAAGTTAAAATAGACAGAATATATACAAATGTCTATTCTACAAATATTTGATTAGTTTTGACCCTACCTTATGTGATTCAGGTTATTAAAGCTGTTTTCAGATAGAACAAAAATGTAAGTTTTTCAGTAAGGGTATAAAGGAATAAAAATTGTATTTTTGATTTTTTCAATCTGGTTCAAAATTTATATATGGGGTCCTCGTTGGATTCCAAGAAAATTTGTCTGACGAAATTTTTTGTTATCATGTCAATTTGACCCATTTTTTAGCACCACTGACGTTTTTTGTTTTCAAATCCCCGCCATATGTGAGGTCACGTGATATAAGTCGTCAGATATGCAGCAACGAACCGTCTTTAGAGTTATACAGAAATATCAATAATTTTTTTTCTCATTTGTATTGGTATGCGGATACTGTAGGTATATGTAGTTTAAGAAAAAATATAGATTTATATGGAAATAGTCGATTGCCTGAAAAAATAGATAAAGTGAATTAGAAGGAATAAAATAAAATAAAAGATTATAAAAAGGATTTCGAACAGAGTTTGTCACTTTCAAACAAAAGGTAGTGTTGTATGAAAACAGAATAGCATTATTGACAAGAGACAATTCGATGCGTTGGAGTCTATAATTGAGAACTCAACTCGAGTAATAGCCAGGTAAACAGGTAATTAGACGAACAATAGGTATATTCAGTTTCATCAGCATCAACATGAGACAAATTCTCGAGAAGAAGATGATTTGAGACGCGATTTCTGGATTTTATTACATTGAACCACAAGAAAAATATAGCTGTTCCAGATATGGAAATAATTAGGATATTTTAGAATCTCATGTCGAAAAACTTGACAATAATGACAAGGTGAATAACATATTTTTTATAAGTTTTGTTCATGTTGTGTGATATTTATCCTAAGTTATAATTTTCAGGTAAATATTCGGGTTAACCACAATTTTCGTTGCAGGAAAAATATAGCTTGTTGTATTTGGATCAAAAGTAGCTTTGTTTGAGTAATACCATTAGGTACCATTATAATTTCCAGTAATATTATATGTATAAAAGTGTACGATACCGACCAATAATTTCTGCTTCAACTACCAGGAGGTATTTCCACTGAGAGAGTTGTTATTACGAACTGCAAATATCATCGGCTACAAGTGAATGAGAACTTTAGAATTCTTTGCAGGCTTCTCGAATTCCCCAGGGTATTTTTTTATTGTGATGGTGGCTCGGATTGGAAAACCGAAAAGGAAAATGTCCGTTTTGGGTCAATATTGCGGTATTACTTCATACCGACCGGTTGACAGAAAATATCAGATCGAGAGGGTGGAAAGTGTCCCAAAAATATCTATCCCGATTATTTGTATACATATAAACTCTCAGATATTCTTCGTCCTATCTTAAATTCTTTCCACCTATTTTTTACATAGTACCTATTTTTTACATTTATATCTACTTAATTATCTACATTCTTCCATTAATAACATTGTGTGAAATTGGTAGAACATGCAAAATACAATAGGTGTATACTCTGATATGTTTTTTCTACAGTGATATGATGAAAATGTTTGAAGAATAGTAAAAAAATAGAGAACGTTATAAAGTGAAATGGATCTTGAATTTTACTATCAACATCTACATTTCTCGAATTGAATAATTAAATGATAATCATGCAGCAGATCGTCTTAACGTGAATGTAATATTATTTCCCAAAAATAGCAAAGTTCCCCCTTCTCTACTTGTTATTTACACTATAGAGAAATAATAAATGAAAAAGTTGTACAGGAATATATATCCATATATATAGAGGATTTTTCAGTAATGCGTGACAGGTTATAGTCCAATCTTTCGAATTCAACACCCTGTATTTTGTTGTGATTTTTCAGATGTTATAAACAATTTTAAATATTTTTTGTTTATGTCATACCTATGAATGAGATAGTTTTAACAGAGGTGGATAGATAGACTGGTGAAATCACTTCCTATCCTGTGACTGGTCCCAAATCTCTTGATTTCGCCTACTTCGATAAAACGTGTATAACGTGACATGGCGTGGGTGAATCTCGCTAAGTGAAGCCGCCATTTCAACCAAATTTACAGGTTACTGCAGGTGTCATTACGAAAATATGAATATTTGATTCTGAATGACTTCTAATCGTTTCTAACAATTTCATGGAGCCATTTTCCAATGAGTTTGATGCGAATATGTATCGAACATGATTGAAAGAACATTCTTCAAATATATTTCGACAGTATCGCCATCTATTGTTGTACATGAGAACCCCACCTAATGAGCTGAAATTCAATTGTTCCAAATCAAGGATTTGTCTGCTGAAACAATTGAAGAGTAGCGCCACCAGGTCTTATTTCTATCATTGTTTTAACTAAGCGGCTACATTCATAAAAATGTTCTTAAATTCCAGTCATAGGTGGCTGTGAATTGAGCGTTTAGTGACAGTAGTGACAGTTACACATTGAGTGAACATATGGAAAGGAAAGAGATGAAAATAGTGATTTGATTATACCTATAAAGCCTGGTCCATGCTCATACGAATATTGGAAAATGTTTGCGAAAAAAATGGCCGCTGAGAAGAAATATCGCAATAATAATTTCCGATTCGCATTAATTTTGCGAAATTCGTATAAGCATGAACCAGGCTTTATACTGAAGAATATCGAAAACTTTAAAAGAAGAGCATGATGATTCAAAAAAATACCACTTATGAAATGATTGAAGAACAGCAAGTTGAAGCATTCATCATTTTGTCTAATGTGAAAAACGAGAAAGTTGAGAAGGGGACTTTATAAACGATCGTGTACAATTACTCAAGGACCACAGAAAGCATACATTTTGAATTATATCATTTGTTGAGTGTTAAGGTACCTAATCCTTCAATATTCTTTATCTGGATATGGAAACTGTTCTTGTGTGAAATATGTATTCTTTAATTTCCACAAAATATCATACATTAAAATTATATCACAATATCAGTATTATTTGATTGAAGTTCTAGTTGAAGTTGAGGATTATCAAGTACATATAGAGTTAATTTTGATGATTGATTCGGAACATGCGACGTTTGCAAACAATCAAAAACATGTTACAGCATTGAAGTAGCATCTCCAATAATTTTTTCCTTTTTGTTGTGTCATATGGCTGTGTCCTCTCCTCTGCAAATCCATCTGTAACAAAAGAAGGAAATGTATATCACGGTAGGTATCTGTTAACAAATTAGAACTCTAGTTCTTCAAAATAGGTTATTTTTCACAATACCATCAATATTCATAACTTCGGTATAGGTATGGAGTGTAATAATAGTAATTTGAAGTGGTAATTTCTTGAGATATCAGCACGAAAACTCTTTGAAATCATATGACCAAAACGGTTTCGTTCTGGAGATATTGGGTGATCAAAGCTGAAATGAAAATATAATTCGATAGCTTATTCAGATGAGCATTTTGTCCAGGAGTAATTTCTTGGATATTTATCAAATTCACCCAAAACCCTACGTGTGAAATTCATTCTTCAATTCAGCTTACCATGAAATTCAAAAAATCGAATAATATCCTTAAAGAATATATATCGCTGAACTCGTTACTCACAAATGTACTTATCAGACTGTATGCATAGTTTTTTCATCAAAATGTCCTGTTACCGAAAAATCCTCAAAAATGGATATTTCAGCTAAACATCAATTTACTCACCACTTTTATGAGACGCTATTTTGTCGCACGCGTTGTTTGTTTGGAAAAATGCAATTTTTTCATTGTTTTCATTGGTCAATTTAAATCAAATCACAATCTGAATTAAGATTTACCAATAACAACATCCAAAATCCCTCAGAAGTGGGCCTAACTCTTCTGACTTTCATTTGACAAAAAATGCGTGTCGAAACAGGGGCTATTTAGATACTCATTCGCGTCTCAAAGTGACTTCGTTATAGAACCAAAATAGAAAAAAAAAATTGTTCCCATTATACTTTTAGACGTTTCCGTATCATATTTCACAGGAAGTGTAGAATGTGAATAGTAATAATTCAATGTTCTGCGTGGTATTAGCTAGGAAAGTAATTGTTTTCTGTTTTAGAACCCATACTCTTTGTCTTAGATGTTTATTGTTGAATTTTTGACGTTGAGTCCTCTCATTTTGTAATTCGTGGGTTTTTGTTTGATATAAGAAATTTGGGTTGAATATTGATATTTATAGAGCTAAGGATTCTACAGTTCATTTATTTCCAATAATCAAACACCCTGATGTTCCCTGTTTGTTTCACGACTTAGACTCTGTCCCGGAATTTTCCACAAACCAGTACAAATATTTGTTGTTGCGTTGCTGTTTTGAGGGATGTTTGAATTCATTCATTTCAAATGAAATGTTCAAGAATATATCGCCAATATTATTTTGTTCTTTGATTTTTGTATTCATTACAGTGTCCCACAATCTTCTATAATAAATTTCCAAGTGCATAATGACTTTTTTCAATACAAAGTACAATGTGAAGTTAGATTAGATTAGAAAACATTGTAAGCAGATCTTTAGTACATCGAGGCCCGGGATTCCGAGACTTCGTAAAAAGTTCATCAGCTTCTTTTCCTGGGAGCTAAGTTCATTTCTGGTCGGTGATGCCTCGCTTACAAACTCGCTCACTTCTCTGGAACAGCGTAGAAGGGTTGGCGATTTGTCTCTGTTTTATAGATATTTTCATGGGCGATGCTCTTCTGAAATATCAACAATCATTCCTCCATTAGCAGTATTTTCGAGATTAACCCGCCTAGTTCAGTCTTCACACCTGCAGAACGTCCCTTTCCAAAGACTCGTTCATCCCTCGAACATCGACACTTTGGAACTCATTGCCTAGAGAGGTGTTCCCCGAGGCATACGATCTCCATAAATTCAAGATCTTTTTGAGGTGACACCTCAAAGGGCAGTGTCCAGTAAGGAGTACCGTCATCATTTTCAAGTATTTTTTGTCCAATTCGAGAAGCTGTTTAGCCCTCCTTGGCGAAGGGCACACTAGACTTTTCGCTTGTCTTTGACGTGGCAATTTATTCCAGTGAGATTTCATTTCATCTGCTTCCCAGCGTCGGAACTCTTCTTTCAAGTGGGCTTTGGAGAGTCCACAGAAGGATTCTGAGACGGGAATTTGTGTGTTTGCAAGGTATACATTCTTTGATTACTCTTTCTATGAAATATTATGAAATATAATAATATAATAAAATATAATAATATATAAAATATTCGATGAAATACTGTTTCTGAAGAGAGCGTTATGATAAAATATATGGATCCCCTGAAGGTAATAATACAAATACTAACCGCTCTCATATTCTCGGGAGACACGGAATTTTGGACCGACTTGGATGATAGCCTATTTAGACTATTGGTGCTTCTCAACGATTCATCCCTGATGTCGTCTTCCATTGCTTCTTTCAATGCCACCATGAGTCTATTGACCAGCAGTGCAGTTCGCTTTTTCGGGACAATCAACTGAAAATACCAAGAATTCAATCAGTTTTTGGAGGCATAGGAATTGGTGATCGGTAATGATTAGAATCTATAGGGATGCAATTGTCAAGAAGATGCTATACACAGTTGAACGCATTGTTTTGTTTATCAAAATGTCATTGACCAACCTATTTTGTTGATTAATTTTGTCGAGAAAAACAACTGTTTTATTTTATGTTGAGCTTGAATATTATTGTAATAAAATTATTTTATATTCGATTAACAACTATATCAAACGAAATAATTTATTTTTTTTGCATCAGTCTCACAAGTCGTCCCTGTTGAAAAATCAGCTTTTGAAGTTGACGTTTTTCTTACTCACTGCTTATCCACGCCCACAAATTTTTGTTCATCGAAATATTTATGATTGTTTTCTAGGTAGCAAAAGATTGAATTTCTCGAACATTGAGCGAAGATGAATCGTCCTTTCTTAGACAAAAGGGAATTGGCTATTCAGCACCAAAAAATCGGCAAAATGGTCACTTGGTGAAACAGAAAAAGTTTTCGGAATAGGGCAGAGACTAATTTTACTCGAAGCTTTACTAAATGACTAAACGAAGAAACTGGCAATCATCCGAATGTTTCCTCTAGAGCTCTTGAAAGAGTTGAAAAGTCACCAGAAAAGTTAACTGTCACAAAAGTGTGCAATAAATGGATTAAACCGGATCGATAAGAATATTGATTGATTGATTTAAATTCTGGTCTATAAACATCACTTTGCTAATCACAATGATACTAATGATAGTCCATAGAAAATATAGGGAACATACAAATAAAATACTGTTCGATATTATATATAGACAACGTATTCATAGGATATGTTGTGAATGAATGACACCGTTGGATTAACGGGATATTGATTGAAAATTTGACAGCAAAACAAGAATAGAACAGAGCGGGCTGTGGAACGATAGGTGAACGGTTGAAACATAACACTAACGGTGATTTCACTAGGGAATAATTTTATAATAAATATCAAGTTATTGTAGGAAGATTCCCCTGGTTAGTCGAGTGTCAAGGTCATTTAGGTATGTACAGTGACTATCTTAAAATAATTTAAGCAACAAAAAACGATATAATTCGGAGGAATAATCATTTTATAGGTAATGGAGACATTACACCAAGCATGAACAATTTCTTGTTATTGAAGACAACAAATTGAAACTCCTCCTATGACGTTTGGAAATGAGATATTTTCGAAACGCCGTAATTTTCAAGAGAATATCATACTTTTCTTGATCATCCCAATAATCATTTGGCTAAGATGAGAATATCAGCTTTTTTACAAATTATTATTATCCTCGTTTGCATTCATTAAAGAATACTTGATGGGTTCGTAGTGACTAAGTAAGTAAGTCTGCTGCTTATGATACCCGACCTGTCCTGGAGAACTGTTTCCATATTTGAAGTGCGGCACCTAAACATATCCTGAAACTATTGGATTCTGTCTCTGGAACACCGCAGAAAAGTTGGCGATTTATCTCTATTTTATAGATATTTTCATGGGCGATGCTCTTCTGAAATATCAACAATCGTTCCTACATTAGCAGTCTCTTCGAGATTAACCCGTCAAGTTCAGTCTTCACACCCCTTCGTGGTAACTTTATAGAGACCTGATGCAGAACGTCCCTTTCCAAAGACTCGTTCATCCAATGAACATCGAGACTTTGGAACTCATTGCTTAGGGAGGTGTTCCCCGAGGCATACGATCTCCATAAATTTAAGAAGAACACCAACTCCTACCTTCTTTTTCTTGTTTCTCACGATGTTCTCTGAACATTACAGGATATCCCTTTTCGTAAGAACCAGAACATATAAAAAAGTAGTCCTTATTTATTTAATTCCTTCTGACGATTGAAAGTTTGTCATCCTCACAGGTGAGTGATATTCCTCTATATTCTGTCACAAGAAAGTCCTCAAATTTTTTTTGAAGCCATGGATTGTTTCACCACTCTCGATTTCATCTGGTAAAGAATTGTAAATCCGAGGAGTCAATGCACTAGTGTAAAAGAATTATAATGAAGTTTCGTACGAATAGAATATCAAAGTGATTTTTGGCTGTGTATTGTATTCGTACCTAGATTTATTCATCGCGAGGTAACTATACGATTTTGATATAGGTACGTACATGAAGACAAAATTCAAAAACTAAGGGCCAATTTATTCATCGTTGTCTTTATCCTAATCTTGTGTCATAGTTTTAACTCAGTCTCAATCATAGTCTCAATCATTTTGGACGTTTATGCATCACAGTCTTGAGACTTAAGAATTATGATAATATCATATTATGACAATTAACAATCCATCGATAGCGATTGATATTTGTTATCAATTATTATATTCGAGATTATATCTATATCTGAATATTATATTTGTTATCAATTATTGCCACAGACATCGATATTGGTGACAAACACCAAATTCAATGTCATTTGTATTGACAGATCGTGGTCGACGCATGCGTATTTCATATGTGGTCTCAATCATAAGCATAAAAGTTGAAAATTTGTAACTTTCAATGTCGTGCTTCAATGATTATGATTAAGACTGAGACTAAAAATGTTGCATAAATGCACCCATTGAAATGTATGCTTTTAACTTGATTATATGATTAAGACGAAGACTGTGACTAAGACTAGGATAAAGACAATGATGCATAAATTGGCCCCAACACATGACATGACATGACAAGGCGAATACGCCCCATCAGAAGCGCACTCCACATTTAAGTATTTTTAGGCTTTCAGGATTTGCTCATCTAAAAACATTTTGAAGGCTAAGTACTACTTCGCACTAGAGAGGCTGTTGAAGGGCTCGATATCAATTCCGATAAATATACCTATACATCTACCTACTTGTGGGTTTTATAGAAAATCATTTATCTCAAAGGCTGTAGAGGAATTACGCTAATATCAAGATTTTGCACTGGTTTTCAATCTTCAGATAGATTTGGTTGTGAATAGATATTCAGAAATTTTTATTGAAAACATGCACAGAATTTGAATGAATCAATGGGTATTTTTCTCAAGCACCTCGACCTATCAGATCTTTAGTTTCTTTTTTACATCCTTGTTCCTCTGTTGGGATCTCACTATTTCTGAGTGACATTCTACTGGTCATTCTTGGTTTTAGCTCGCCCCTTATATCCGTCATCCACAAAAAATATCTCTAATTTTTCCAGATTTTCTCCAGATTTATGCTCCGCCTCCTGTGGTAGACTAATGCAATTGTTTTCGCGTGTCGCAGCAAGACAGTGCTCCGCTGTCAGTGGCTTTTAACCTCGAATCAGCACCCTAATGGCTTCGAATTCAAGCGCTCGGGGTGGTAAATGGGGCTGATAGCGAAAAGTGTGATCGAATTAAGTATTCGCGACAATTATGTGCAGTTATCTGATGGGGATGGAAAATCACTTGTTTCCCATTTATCCAACGAAAGGTGTAATTTCACACTTTCAGTAAATAATAGCTATAATAATAGAGATTTTTAGAAAATAATGATTAGCCAAAATGAGAATAAACAGTATAGGTATCTTTGTAACAGAGTATACAGGGTCACTCACGGTCGATGGTACCTAAGATGTTTACGAAAAACGGGAAATAGGATCATTCTGAAAATTTGGTTTCTCAAGTAGTTACTCTTGGTCTATCGATCTAAAATGTTTTCATCAATACAGTGTTGCCGCTTCTATCGAAAAGTAGCAACAACTTTGTTATTTCAAATGGAACACCCTGTATTTTATTTCATTTTCAAATTCTTCCTGATGAGCTGATTTCGGTGATACATCATACTTGGGGTATAGCGAGAAATGTTACAGAGATATAGGGTGTGAAAAATCGAGATTTTTCAACTTTAGGAATATTTTGTGTCGAACCTATTCATTTCTGCTCAAAACGGCTCACATGTCCCTATCTTAACTTTTTATTTACTATCTAATGACATTTAATAGAAACAAATAGAGGGTGATGCAAAACTCAAAATTTTGAACCACCCCTATTTGTTTCAATTAAATATCAATCGATAGTAAATGGAAAGTTGAGATAGGGACATGTAAGCCGTTTTGAGCAAGAATGGATAGTTTTGGCACATTAAATTCCTAAATTTGAAAAATCTCGATTTTTCACACCCTATATCTCTGTAATCTTTCGCGCTACACCCCAAGTATGATGTATCGACAAAATCAGCTCTTCAGGAAGAATATAAAAATGAAATAAAATACAGGGTGACCCATTTGAAATAACAAAGTTGTTGCTACTTTTCGATAGAAGCGGCAACACTGTATTGCTGAAAATATTTCAGATCGATACACCAAGAGCAACTACTTGAGACACCTAATTTTCAGAATGATCCTATTTCCCGTTCTTCGTAAACGTCTGAGGTACCATCGACAGTGAGTAACCCTGTATAGGAGATACGGATTTAGTTGAATGAGAAAAAAGTTGGACTTCACTTATCTCATTTTGTATTCGAAATATTTGAAAAAAAAACAGATTTCGCAATTTTCGTTCTGTTATTCATGGAGTTGTTTTAGTAGTTATCAAAAAATAATTCTATCACATTGAAACATTTTTAGCTTCAAAAATAAACGATAACTGGCAAACTCAGTGGGACTCATCAAACGAGAAATTGAGACAAAGTAGTATCAAGAATAAAGTTATTGCTCAGGAAAAGGAGAGAACTAACCCGATAACGGATAGGACATACTAACCTCACATCATCATTCATGTTGAGAACCTGCAATAATGCTATTACCAACTGATGACAAAGAAAGAGCAGATAAAGTGTTCGAATTCTTATATGTAGATCTGGTTTAATGAAGAAAATATAAAGAAGACATAATAAAGATACCTACTGTCCAAAAGATAGTAGAGGCAGCTAATAACTTCATCAACTCAAAGAAAAAAATGACGTTAACGAATTTGGAGTCCAATGTTTATTCCTCTTGCCTGCACCTTGTATCAGGAGACATTTTTCAAAACGATCTTTGTAAAAAAAAGTAATTTATTTCAAATAGGTACATCCTAATATTCACATATCCATTACAAAAATATAATATATATAACAAGTACATCTAAAATTTAAATGTTAAAAACAATCCAATACATAGCAAGCTCATTACCAACTATTTTACATTATCACTGCAAGTTTTTTTGTTTCTTAATCAATATTTTAAATTTTCTAGTAGTATCACAGTTTTTTATATTTTGGGGGAGCGAATTATATTCATTTAAGCCTTTGTAGAACATTGATTTCATACCCCTATTTGTATGCATTCTGTTAAGAAAAAAATTGTTGTGAGATCTTGTTTGATATTTCTCTACTGAAAACAACAAACTGGTTTAGATACTCTGGTAGCAAACCTTTCAATAATTTAAAAATAAAAATCAATGCAAAAGTTATAAGTCTTTCATTTACTGATTGCCATTGTAATGTTTCTAACATGTCACCTGATGTCACGAATGGGTGTGCGTCTGTTACATTTCAAAATTATCCTCTTTCCTCTATTTTGTAGTTTCTGAAGTGCTGATCGAGCATTATTATCTAATAAGTATAAAACTGTAGTACAATAATCAAAATGTGGTCGCACAATAGTATTGTACACTGTTATTTTAGTTTGGATGGACAACACTGATGCTATTCTCGAAAAGAAAAATAGTTTTTTTGATATTTTATTTTTAATCATGTTGAAATGATCCTTAAATGATGAAGTTTCGTCCAGCATAACACCCAAATATTTAAAGTTTTGTACAATTTCAATTTCTTTGCCTTCAATACTTAAACCAATATCATCTACATTGATGTTTTTGTGTTTATATTGACTCGTTATGATCATAGCTTTTGTTTTTTGCACGTTAAGTTTTAACTTATTTACTTTGAAATATTTGTCTACTCTTGACAGCTCTATATTCATTTTGTTTACTATGTAATCTAGTGAATCACCACTGATAGCTAATAATGTATCATCTGCATACAAATTTGCGAAATCACAGTTAATTTGGCAACATAAATCATTCAGATATAGAATAAATAGAAGTGGGCCTAGAATACTACCCTGGGGTACACCTATGTTTACTGGCTTTTCATTTGACTTTTCTTTATTTATTTTTACAATTTGGCTTCTATCTGTTGAGTGATCGTTTAACCATTTCAAGACAACTCCCTCAAAACCATAATACCTCAGTTTAGCTCTAAATATATCCCTATCTATCGTCTCAAAAGCTCTTTTCAGATCTATAAACACTGCCACAATATATTTACCTTTATCAATTAGATTAGTCCAGTTTGTTATCGTTAATTGCAGTGCTGTCTCACAAGAGTGTTTGTTTCTAAAGCCAGACTGATATCCATTGAATATTTTGTGCTCATTTATGTAGCTTACGATTTGATCATATGCTGGCTGCTGTCTCAATTACTTTTTCAACTGTGGGCAAAGTGTTTATAGGTCTAAAATCACAAGCATCGTTTGAATTTTTTACCTTTGGTATTGGTGTTATTGAAGATGTTCTGAGTTCTTGTGGGAAAATACCACTTTCCAGTGAGCATTCACCAAATTCAGCAAATGAAAACCACAGGTATCAAAAATATATTTATTTTTTTGTGATATATCATACGCACGATATTCTCCAGCATGTCTTTGGTGATAATTCATGCAGAAGAAAAGCGGAGAAGCTTTCATTCAAGATATACCTATCCAATTCTGGTCTAACAATTTTATGTAGGTACCTAATGAACATCTTCGAATAATAATTATATGCAGATATAATGATGATAGAAAAGAGTCACAGAGGAGAGACGTTTAACCTGCAATCTTTCAGGAAAAATACCAATTTCTTGTTGCTTTCTCAAAATCCTTTTGCAATCAAGATATAAAAAATAGTATATTATGATACAAGTTTTATGAGACGCTATTTTGTCGCACGCGTTATTGTTTGGAGTACAAGTGCGACATCGTGTCTTATAAAACGTGTGTCAGCTACAATTTTTTCTATTTTGCAAAACATTTTAAGTGTTTTATTGAAAGGAATTGATTTGATATCGATTAATAATAGAAACATCTTCGATTGGTTACTATGACGACATTGAAATATTTGAAAACTGACGCACAAGCGTAAAGCCCAATTTACTGTAAAGCGATTTTGATTTTTGCGATACCAGCGGTGAAAAATGCAATGTTATAATTAATATATTAGTCAATTCAAATCAAATCACACTCTGAATTAATATTCACCAAAAAAACATTGAGTTTTCGCTCAGAAGTGAGCTGGGCCTAACCTCCGATTAATGAAAAATGCGTATCGAAATAGAGGCTATTTCGATACGCATTTGCGTTTCACTATTACTTCATTATAGAACCAAAATAGAAAATAGTATATTATGCAATGAGCACAAAATGACCATTTTGCTGCGAGTTGCATACTATACTTTTTCTATGACAACATATCGTTCACGTTTAATACATGCATACATTGCAAAAACTGTGAAAGAAATAAACTGATGATATTTCATTACTCCGAATTCGCCGCTAATGGGCTTTCTATCAGAATTAAAATATAAATTGAAGAAATATGTAAATATTTTCTTTATTGCTATTTCTAATAGGTACACAGAAATAAAAGTCTATAACTGTATGTGTGTATCTAATTAAAGTTGAATGTGCAATTATTGAATGTCATATTTTTAGACCTTGATATAAGTCGATATCACTATCAGTTTCCATTTTGATGAATAGTTTTTATAGAAAAGAACTATGAAATTACTCGTTACTTAACATTTCAACAATTTGTCGCTGGATGTCATAATTTGACAAGTCGTAGTCGTCGTGATTTTAGAGTGAACCTAGACAGAGGTGGATAGATAAACTGGTGAAATCACTTCCTATCCTGTGACTGGTCCCAAATCTCTTGATTTCGCCTACTTCGATAAAACGTGTATAACGTGACATGGCGTGGGTGAATCTCGCTAAGTGAAGCCGCGATTTCAACCAAATTTACAGGTTACTGCAGGTGTCAACACGAAAGTATGAATATTTGATTCTGAATGACTTCTAATCGTTTCTAACAATTTCATGAAGCCATTTTCCAATGAGTTTGATGCGAATATGTATCGAACATGATTGAAAGAAAATTCTTCAAAAATCTTTCGACAGTATCGCCATCTATTGTTGTACATGAGAATCCCACGTAATGAGCTGAAATTCAATTGTTCCAAATCAAGGATTTGTCTGCTGAAACAATTGAAGAGTTGCGCCACCAGGTCTTATTTCCATCATTACCTAGACCTAACACGAAATATTTCATTTCGCATTTGTTGCTTAGCAACTTGCCTAGCAACCGATGCAAAAATGAAATTCTGTACAAAATGTGCTTGTTTATGATTGAAGTTACAGTTATAAAATGAACATTTATCGAAGCTGTCATAGAAAAATGTATTTTAAAAATTGGCCCTGATGAGTTTTCTTCAAATACAGGAAATATAGTAAATTTTTGATTCGAAGACATCAAAAAAATATCTGATGGCGGTCAAAAACTCATAGAATCTAATAAATAATTGACACCAATTCAACTTTCATCTAACCAGAAAAAAATCATCAAGTTCCTAGGATTATCCATTGGCAGAAGTAGTAATAAGGAATAGAAAGACCCAATTATTATTATTCTCTGTGCTATACATTTTGTCATTTCTCTTCTTTCGACAATTTGCGCTATGGGTAAAATACTTTCAATCTATTGAACAAATGGTTGCTGTGCGTGTCCGGTGTACATAAATATAAACAGACAATTATCGAGAGAATATAGACAAAATTCGAACGAAATTAACCGACACCTATCGTTAATTGGAATGTTGAAATTACGTTTCTCCCGTTCGGTCTATCAATGTCGTTTGCAATGTTTCTTCATCAATTCCATCATTCGTTCGATTTAATTGGTGATATAATTGATTATTCGAATGTATTTTTATGAGCAGCAAACGAATAGACAACAAATTTAATCACACATACGAAATGACTTGAATATATCAAGAAGCATCTCGGAGGATACGTCTATTGTTTTTTTTACAATTTGTGATTCAACTAGAAATGACAGCAACTGTTGATTTTGGAGTAAAAAACCCTATATATTTTTTATGCAGGATTATGTTTAATACAATCACGTTTGATTCAGGACTACTCGTTGAAACAGCAAAGAACTATTTAGATGATGTTTTTCCCATCTACACAGTGTCGCGATTATGTTTAATTGTTTATCATTCTTTCTATAGGATGGAGGGTTGGAGAAAAAACATTTCATCACGAATAGCCGTGGTGTGAATGAATGGTTGTTGAACATTTTGTATAAATTTTCAAACGAGGCGTATCGTAACTAATTCAAATGAAATATCAGAGCAGATCCGAGAATCATTAAATAACATAAAGCTTCAAGATAAAGCTTTAATCTGTCTTATTTGCTTTCATAATTCGAATTGAGACTTCACAAAGACTACTTGGATAGAAATATGAGTCCTGATATAACTTCAGAAACACAAAATCCGATGTTAGATGCAAGGTTCTTAATCTTCTTGGATAAAGGTAATCTTCTTCAGAGGATATTTCGTTAACAATGCATAATCCCTCTTCATATCTCGCATTAGAGGTTGGATATCAGAAGGCATATTTCTTGACACTCCCGCCAAAAAATAGGTATACCTAATGATGCCGAATTTTTTGTACTTGAACATTCAGTTTTAGGTTCGTGCTGTCCATAAATATTACTGTTTTGTCTTTATCATACAGGTGTGAATAAGATATTAGAGTTATTGAGAGGGATCTTAACCACGTAAACAAACATATATTTCCGAAACACTCCCAAAATCATGATTATCCAACAAGATCCGCATGTTTATTGAATAATACAATACATAGGTTAGCAGTAAGTAAAAAAACTCGCTTAATTTGAAATTATATAGCTGTCTTCATCCTTCAGTTAAATCTTTGGATTTCAGAAATTTCAAAAACAATATCAAGAGATATCTTCTCAACCACTGTTTTTACACAATCGAAGTATATGCTGCTGTAGCTAGTCAATTCATAGTTCTCAAATAATGATTCATGTTGAAAAAGCTGTGATGAAGCCTGTTCTCATGTTTGTTGATTTATGTATATTCATATTTTTTTAATTCCCAATCATTTAACACTGACACAATTATTTGTAATTGGTTATTTTTATCTAGAGTCGTTGTTGCTCATTTTGAGTGATTGACATAGTACCTATATATTATGACTTGCCATAAATGTATTTCGTATATAAAGTGGTCAAATAAATTACTCTACTCTATAAAATTGTGTTAAAAAATACTCGAATAATCGAGTTTCAATATCAATGCTCAATATATAGTAATTTTCTTAACAAGTGCGAAAAGTCTTATGCCTACTTTTCTGCACCTACCTTACAGTTTCGCGAATTAGAGTTTGGATACGTTTTCGCGTTCGGAAGAAATAAGGAAAAATTTTTACATTCTCTACGCAGCCTACAGGCTATGCCATCATAATTTTTTTTTGTTAAGAGAATTCATTTTATAGGTCCTAGGTTTGGGGCCTAGACCTACTATAAAATATAGTAGATGTATAGCCATAAACAAAAAAATGGCTCAATACCTGATCAAAAAATTCCTTGCGTACCCAAAAAGGTGGTGAATGAGGACCAAAATATTGTTTTGGAAATCTGCGACCTCGATTCAGTTGTTGCTTTGTTTTTGCAGTTTTCTTCTCTATCACATCATGGAATTAAACGTATTGCATGCAGAAAAAGTCAACTTTCAAAAACGGGGTTGCTATGAAAAAATTTTTCAATTTGCCCTCTCCAATTTTTTCGTGCTCACTGCAGTGTAGTATAAGTATTAGTGACAGTAGACAATTTTATGATAGTATATAAATTTGATGAGAATCATTAAATGGTTTTTTTTATTTATTCATTTGACATCAGATAAACAAAAATAATTTCTACGGTTGAATTATAATATCTAATATTAGATCATCAACCGATTAGAGAACAAATTATATTCTTTATACCGATAACTTGAATATATCAAGAAGCATATCTGATAAAATACGTATAAAGTACTTAAAATACATATACTACGACACAATTTTTGAAATGACAGCACCTGTCGATTTTGGAGTAGAAACCCTGTATATTATTTCATGCAGTATGACATATCCCACGGTTGAATTATAATATCTAATTCTAGATCTCCGAGAAAGATTTTTTTAGCCGCCCATGTATTTTTATATTTTGATGCTTTCACCATAAATGCAGCCACATTCTTGAATTCCCTTATTTTTCCTTTCATGTAAACAGACTTTGTATAAAAGCTGGTGAGCAGCATGGGGTAGAGTATCAAATCATGCTCACATAACCCTTTGAGTTCCAGTGGAGATTCACTTATGCAATTTCCTATTACTTGAGTACTTCACTTTAGCAGTGGGTAAAGAAATGCCCATCATTTTTTTTTTCATTTCGTCTTTTTATTTTTCTGGAGAATTTTGTTTCATTTTATGTATTATACCTAGCTAGAAAAATTTACTTATCCACTGCATTATTGCAGAATAATAAGGTAGGTATACCTTTTTATAGTTTAACTTTGAACCAACGTTTATTAATTAATCAGACAGCTGACAACTTTTACATTTGAAAGTAATTTTCAAAACGAAAGATTGATGGTGTGCAAATACTATGTTTAATAACAATGGGTGTGATGGGCGTTACTTTCAGAACTTCAAAAAAATGCTCCTGAGATAAAGATATATATCAGGTGGAAAATCTCGTAATAAGGAAAACTTTTCCAACCAGCAACGTCGAATGTATACATACATAATCATTGTCTACAGCAACTAGAAACAAAAAAAGTAGGACCAATCTTATTCTGTGATAAATCTTAACGAAAATCTACCACTATCGGCACTATCAAGATGAGCAAATTGAAAGTAGAAGTAGAAACTTGGGTAATGGGGTGAACACAAAAGTTTCTCAGTTTGAGCGATATACGAATCTGAACTTTAGAATTTATTATTATTTTAAATTCGGAATGACTAGCTATACATTCTTGATCAGACTAGGTTACCTTCTAGTATAGAAAAGGAAAGAAATAATACTGATTCTTACTTGAATGAAAATATAAAAACAATCAACTATTTTAACGCACACACAGATTTATTTGCATAAAAGAATTGAGATGACGAGGTCGGTTAAATTTAACAAGTTATCTGAAAGGAAAATTCATCATTTTTTGTTTTTGCATTATTGAAAAATAATTTTCGTTCATATGTTTTCAAGTGATAACCAAAAGAACTTCTGATGTCGTTTTTCACTAGGACGTTCTTGAGGCACTTTTTCACATGGAATCTGAATCTGATGTCATCGTATTTTCCAAGACATTTTTGACGCCATCAGAGATACAACACTCAACTTTGGTTTTTCTTATGATCGCTATATATATAGACTTCTTGATTTATGAAAAGGCTGTTTTTGCGAAGAGTGCTTTGGAGAAAACACCAGCAATTTTGATCAACAAACTAAATTTTGACAGTTCAGTTGAGAATCTAGAAGGCTTCGAAACATATGATGAGAGATTCTGGATTCTCGTTAAAAAGTTTTTTTATGTTCTGGTTCCCACGAAAAGGGATATCCTATAATGTTCAGAGAACATCGTGCATGAGAACCAAGGGAAAGAAGGTAGAAGTTGTGTTCTTCTTAAATTTCTGGAGATGGTATGCCTCGGGGAACACTTCCCTAGGCAATGAGTTCCAAAGTCTCGATGTTCGTTGGATGAACGAGTCTTTGGAAAGGAACGTTCTGCAGGTCTCTAAAGTGATCACGAAGGGGTGTGAAGACTGAACTTGGCGGGTTAATTTCGAAGAGACTGGTAATGGAGGAACGATTGTTGATATTTCAGAAGAGCATCACCCATGAAAATATATATATATAGAGATAAATCGACAACTTTTCTACGGTGTTCCAGAGAAGTGAGCGAGTTTGTAAGCGTGGCATCACCGACGAGACGAATTGCCCTTTTTTGGACAGAATCCAATAGTTTCAGGATATGTTCTATTATGGGAACAGTATTCCAGGACAGGTCGGATCTGTACCTTATAGATCATAAACAGCTGACTGGGAGTAAAATACCTCTTGGCTCGAAACAGAAAATCAAGTTTTTAGGATGCACTTTTGGCAATGGACCTCACGTGATTTTCCCAAGAAAGGTTATTATTAGTGCACATCCCAATCGAAAACGTCCTGTTCTTTTTGTTTCAGCTTCAAACATAAAAACGAGAATTATAAATTTACGTTTTTTCCAATAAATCAAAAACTATTTTTTTTCAGATAATTGTTCGTAATTTTGTCCCAATCTAACCGACCTCGTATCTCTTACTATAACTGAGATCCCCATGGTGAAGCCCTAAAAATGGGCACTCTGTATAGTGAAAAACCTCATTTTTGCGAGTGGGCTTCACTCAAACTTCGAACTTGCAACTTGCGACCCTTTTGTTTCCGTCTTCACTACGCCGTCCTTGAATAGAACAATTATTACAGCTATCCGCCCATGCACGTTTCAAGAAAAACATCCGACTTTTCCACGCTGCCTGATTAATTGTCGCGATAAAGGCGGCGATGTCTGCTCATCACGGAGAGCTGTCACTTGTCCAATTTGCCCGCAACTTGTTGCAGTCCGCCTGCGAAATCGAACTTGTGAAACGCGAATTAAAAATGATGAATAGGTGTCAAAGCGATTTGCAAGAGCAGGAAATTAATCATGATTTTCTTAGGCAGGTGCGACAATATGATGAGACCTCAATAAATCGGTGACCTGGTTGTGAATTAAATGAGCCTGATGATTTTAAAACAAACGCATCTATTGGGGCTGCGTCTAGTTTCATGACCCTCCATAAGCGGCATTTGCAATTAAATTTAGAGCTATCCGAAGGTGTAAGTTCAAACAAGTGAAACATTTCTAATGACTATTGTCACTCTGCAAGCACCGACATTTGATTACATTACAATGAAAATTTTTTGCTCAATTAGAAATCCAATGAAATCAATTAATTTGTGGTCATCTGATTGAATACAACCAATAAAACCAACATTATACTGAAAACAGATCCCATGGGCTGTTTTCACTCAATCATGTAGCTATGGATACCTACATTTCGTTTCATTTCGATTTTGACATTTCAAATATTCAATATTTCAAAATGTCACGATTTGGATGTAATACTGATGAGAATATTAATGAAATTATCGAATCAAATATACCAAAGAATACTGTTTACAGTAAAAAATTTGTATGGAAAGCGTTTAAGGACTTTTGCAATGATAGAAAATATGAATTAGATGGAAATCGGACGGTGGAAGAATTGGCGTCGATTTTAAAGGATTGGGCTGTGAACATGAGAAGAAAAGATGGTACAGAGTTTAAAGAAGCTACTGTCAAAACCATGTAGAACCTAACAAGTAAGCTTTTACAAGAAAAGTATTATAAGGAAATGAAAGTTATTATTGACCCATTCAAAAGCGTTGTATTTCAACAAGCGCGAGCTGCCCGCGATTCTATACGAAGAAAACTACAATCGGATCCCTGTAAAAGGAAACAAAGTTCAGAGGCATTGAGTGCAGTAGAAATAACAAAAATGATAAATTTGTGGAACGAAGACACCCCTGAAGGGCTACAACGGAAATTCTATCACATAACCGCCGTAGAATTAGCTTGGCGAGGTGGGGAAGCTGCTGCTTGTTTGATTGACTTTTTTCGTATTGAAACAAATAACGATGGTTCTGTAACAAATCGAGTACAATATAACCCTGTATTCAGCAAGACTTGCCAAGGTGGTTCAAGAAGGTGTACTGACAGCAAATTTTTAGTAGAAAACAACGACAGTAACGTATGTCCTGTCAGATTATTTAAAAAATTGTTATCAAAAAGGGGCTCAAATATTAAAACGGATAGATTATTCCTAAGAACAAATCGTTACTGGAAAACCGAAAATGATCATTGGTATGATAATATGCCCATTGAAAAAAATATGATTCAAAATTGGACAAAAACGTCTGCCGAAGCGATTGGCTTGAAAACCAAGGAAAAAAAATTACTAATCACTCCAATAGATCGACCGCGGTCAGTTGGTTGGCCAAAAGTGGTGTTCAAGAGCAAGAGCTTATAAAAATTACGGGGCATAACAATCCCAACTCAATAAAACCGTACTTGAACATTGACGAAGAACATCATAATAAAATTATTAACAGCATGCGTAGTGGAAATACATCTTCATCAGTTATAGAAACTAACATGTCTGGATCTTCACTAAATTTTTCTAATTGTTCCTTTGTTAATTGCACATTTAAATAAATTGTTTCTGCTCTGTATTTTTTTTTTCATAACCAGCAAAAAATTTTCTATCCGAATAACCCTCGAACATTGATAAATGCTCAAAAAATTTTTCTAACAATTATCAATGTCCTTGGGTTATTACTACTGAGAATTAATTGACAGTTGTTCAGGCATTGACAACTTCACATGAACACCGCATGGTTGTCACAGCCTCGGTAACAGCTCACTTGACAATTATTTTGATCCAAGTTGAAAATATTATTTTTCGCAATTTGTAAACTCCTGCTTGATAATCTCTTTTTTTCACACTTTTTCTAGAGGCTTCGGTTGTCGTTGATTCAGATATTTTTGATGCATCATCAAAATCATTCAAAGACAGTGTAAAAAATGTGATTATTGATATTTTCTCTTTTCATGCAGTCAAGAGCTATAAAAAGGTACTCACTGGATACTCATCATATCTGACGCCAAGTTGATAGTCTGGGAACTCATCTAGCGAGTTCAAATCATCAGCTTTCTCATCGACAGGCAAACTTTCTGCGACCATGACGAACACCAAACATAAAAAAATGGCAGCCATCATTCCCTTCTATATACGATGGCGATTCAGAACATGTCAATTTGGAAAACAGTTGGGTTTGAAATGTTTCGTCGCGTATTTCTGGTCACCGTTGTTTTGGCTATGATGCAATAATGGTACTGCAATGAAACTTCGGTATGAGAAGCTTTTAAAGGGTAGGATTCGCACGCAAACGCTACCGGGCAGTTTTCATTTTCTTGTTCTCTCGGTTCGTTGGAAATGTATCAATCATCATCTACGAAAGAAAAAAGTGGCAAGCGACTTCACCCACAGGGTTTATTTGGAATGTTGCGAACTTGAAATTCGACAACATATTTTTTTATCCTGTAGTTAAACAGGGTGTCCCAGATTATGAGGGCAATCTCCAGGATTCAGATAGAACACATAAAAATAACAAACAATAATTATATACCTTACACTTTATTGTCTGAAGAAATAATTCGTATCGAAAAAGCATGAAATGAAGAAAATAGTTATTTATGTATTAAGGGAATTATGAGGACCTTAATTACCGATGGCAAAGTTTGCGTCCCGAGGCTCTATAATTCCCGTGGTACATAGATAATTTTATTTTTGACCGATTTTCATAACAATATGTCCATATTTAGAACGCAATAAATGTTTAAATTCATAACCTTTCTGGTATATTTGAATTAGGTAGCGTTGATTGTAGCATTGTTGGTTGTTGCTAGGTTGTCGCTATGTTACATGTTTATAAGCAAACTTTCTTTATCAATCAATGTTTTTCCGTTAAAAACGTGTTTATTTTTTACCACAAATCGACGATCTTCTTCTGATATAATGGAGGATATTATAAAAAAAGCGGAAAAAGCAAGACAATCATTACTTCCATCGAAAAGTGAAGCCCTATATCAAAAAGAATACAACTTATATCTGAAGTGGCTGACACAGAGAAATGTTATTTCAAAAGATGCCAACGAAACTGTCTTTCTGACATATTTTCAAGAACTGGTAAAGTATTTTCAGTATTTTCTGGTAGATTTGGTAATAATTGTATTTATTCGTTGCAGACTTAAAAAGACACGGAGGTTGGAGAAGTTCCACGGTGGCAGAGGGGTATCTGGAGGACAGTATTGAATTGAGAAATAAAACGGCGTTATGCTGTCTACTTTGCCATCAGAAGAGGCAGGCACCTCGACTGTAGTGAACAGCAACAGCACCAGAGCACCACCCATAAAAAAGAAGAAATTGTTTCCAGCGGCGGAAGTAATTTTCAGGGAACAATTGAAAATTGTACATTTATTATTTGTAATGACGTGAATAAGGAAAATATGTCTTAGTTTTCATTACATATAAACGTTTATAAGCATTTCTTGTATCATTTTCACCTGTAAAAGGTAAGAGGGAATTTTTGAACATTAATATCCCAAGGGAGTTATGACCCTCATTATAGATATCGTAACTATGACGATATAAGCTTATAATGTCACTGTCAGAATGTAACCTCTACTGTGAGAGTCACATAAGAGTTACTTGCCTCGGTACCTTCATATCAATTATTTAGAGCCTTGGGTCGGGGTTCGAGATAAGGATGTACCTAAATCAGACTCATGGGCGCCATCTTGACATAGTATCAAGCAAAAGAAAAAAAACAAAACAGAAAAAAATTAAATACAACAATATATTGATGAAAATGATATAGCCAAATTGAATATATGTACCTATCTATTAAATCGAAATCTATATCTATAATATCGAAGAAAAGAATTACATGGATTCAAATTATAAGCTTAAATTACCTACCTTAATTCTGCAGAAGTGCATGAAACATTCCACACCCTGATATATATGGATTCGAAATCAATACACGACCCAATATTATATAGATTCAAAATTAAATAATCAACAGATTACATGAAAGGTCAAAATAACATGAGAAGAATGTTTAATAAATCATTACTAATTATTATATGGATTCAAAATTGAATAATTCGCATTTCAATTATGATATGTGAAATTGAATAATCAATATAACTTTTTATATGGATTAAAAATTAAATAATTCGCATTTCAATTATGATATGTGAAATTGAATAATCAATATAACTTTTTATATGGATTCAAAATAACATATTTTACATCACCATTATATGAAATTCATGAGGCAAGGTAAGAGGTAAGTTACATAATAGGGTAGATACGAAATTGATTAATCACCACCCAAATATATGGATTCAAATTAATATAGTTCACACCCCAATTATAGAAAACAAATAAGCCGGTACTCAACTTTTAGTTTTATAAGAAGATGAAGTGGTCTCCAGAACTCCAGATTCTAATATTTTCTCATGCATTCATAGGCAAACTCCATCTTTGTTGTCAAAAAAACTACGACGACTGTATGAAAACAATTTTTGTTGTAGAAATTCCTCAGGTAGGTAGGTCTATCCAGGTAGGTAGTGATGAATGTATTCAAAGATTTTAAAAAGAAGCCTAAAATATACATAAACTCTATCCTATATGTTGCAAAATCGAAAGATAGATTATATTTTAAAACAGTTATATGTTAGTGAATTTACCTGTTGGTTGGGCTCTTCCGGCACTGTTATTCCAGAAAGAAATGAGTTATTTCAAAATAAAGTTGATGCTGCGAGACTAAAATCCCCAACTTCGGGTGAGATAATCAAACGTTATCTTCAACTCGCTACCTCAAATCTTTATTCTACTCAATTTATATCCATCAGTTTTCAGGAAGCCGGGTTGAAATCAAATGAAGAAGACCTCTCTCGATCGAGAGCTTCAGCTTTTTTCAGCTCATATAAAAAAATTTTCAAACAAATCATGTGATCTTTTGACCAATTATAAAGCACCACCTGGATATGCTACTACGTTACCTACCTGAACTCCAAGACGATCATACCTGAATTTTCTCTCTTCAACTCGTTGAACAGAGTCAATAACGTATGTTATGGTATAGGATCATTAGAATCCTGCTTCTCGGAGAAAATAATATTCATTACAGGGTTGCACTACTCAACTTATAAAACAATTGATTAATCTATGGAATAGTGTATTGATTATTAATAATATTATTGTAATGTTCAATATGAACGTTACAAATACCCCCTTCCAAATATGAAATATGTAACTTGCCTTTCATTCTTCCATAAGTACCAACATATAAAAAAAATCCTAGGTTTCACATGTCTAACTTATAATCTATATACTATGTACTATATACTATATACTAATCAGGTGAATTTAACTATTCATCTGCCTCAGTCACATCATCATCCAAGGTAGGTTTAGGTTTAAGATTTTTAGAATGATATCGACCTATGTCGTTACCATGTTCATCATAAAGTTCATATATAATTGGAGATATTTTCCTTTTGATTATACACTTTTTGAAACGAGGTTCTAACTTAGCCGAAAACTGTTTAGATGCATCAGATGACACAAAATTTTGTTTGTAAACTGTATCGCCTTCCTCAAATTCAATATTTCTTTTTCTGAGATTATACGATTTCATATTTTTCTCATAAGAGAGCTGAATTTTCTTAGCTACCTGACGATATAATTCAGGAAGTTTTTGTAACTCTTTTTCGAATTTAGTACGATCTTCAAATTGATAAGGAGCACAATGTTTATTATCTATAGTACCATAATAATCACCAGTAATTGGAACATTTCTACCAAAGTTTAAAAATGATGGTGAGTAACCAGTCACTTCATGAGTTGAGGAGTTTATAGCACTTGCAATTTGTAGAATATATTTATCCCATTCATTATGTTTTTGATCAGTTATATATGATCTAATAGCTGTTTTAATTACCCTATTAGCACGTTCACAAAAATTTGTTTGAGGATGATACTTGGCATTATACCATATTGATTGTACTTTATACTGTTTCAAAAGATTTTTAAATTCTTTGGAAACGAATTGAGAACCATTGTCACAAACACATATCATTGGAACTCCAAATGATAAAAACACGCGATTTTCCATGAAAGTACATACTTCTTTCGATGAGGCTTTCTTCATACCATTAATGAAAGTATACTTGGTGAACCAGTCAACAACTACTAATAAGTAACGATTACCTATTTTTGATCTAGGAAACGGACCCATTATATCCACTGAAATCAACTGAAAAGGAATATTGATTCTTTTAGGAGAACCCATCAAACCTATTCTACCCAAATTTGAAACTTTCTGCTCATTACAAACTTGACATTTGCCCACATATTTTTTGATATCCGACCTCATTCCTGGCCAATAATATTTCTCTAAAATTCTATTTAAAGTTTTCTTACAACCAAAATGTGAAGCTAACGGGTTGTCATGATTTTCATGAAGTATTTTGATTCTATCAGATTTAGGTATCACTAACTTCCATGATTTGCTGTTCGTTTCAATATTATGTTTTGGCTCAATATTTTTATATAAAGCATCATCCTGAACATACCATAAAGGATAATTATCAGGATTGGTTTTCACATTATTCAACATTTTCTTGTACCAACTATCATTGATTATGCTTAAACTAGAAATTTCACAAGACCTACTCAATGCATCTGGGACAATATTATTTTTACCACTCCTATGATAAATTTCATAATCAAACTGTGATAGAAAAATGGCCCAACGGGCTAAACGTCCTGTAGGATTCTGAATTCTACTCAACCATAATAAAGATATGTTATCTGTTACAATTTTGAATTTTGAGCCCTCAATGTATGATCGGTATTTAGATATAGCAAAAATGATCGCGTAAGCTTCACGCTCAGTAATTGTCCAATTTCGTTCTGAAGTTGTGAGTGTTTTAGATGCATAACTTACAACTCTTTCTTCATCTCCTTCACCCTGTACTAACACTGCAGCTATCGCATAATTACTAGCATCCGTTTGAATAATGAATTGTTTGGAAAAATCTGGATTTGCCAGAACTGGTGTCGATATTAAATGCTTCTTGATTTTATCGAAAGCTTCTTGAGCTTCGTCAGTCCAAACAATTGATTGTTTCTTAACACGACCTTTTATTAAATTATTTAGTGGGACAACTAAATCAGAGAATTGCTTGATGAAACGTCTATACCATCCTGCCATACCGATAAATCTTTTTATTTCCGTTACGTTAGTGGGTCTGGGATACTTTTGAATAGATTCTACTCTTTCAGGGTTTGTATGGAGTCCTGATTTGTCAACAATATACCCTAAAAATGCCAAACTAGGTTTGCAAAATTTACATTTTTTTATATTTATAGTAAGACCTGCAGATTTCAAGGTCTTGTATACTTTATACAAGGTTTCCAAATGTTCATCAAACGAGCTATTTACAATGACGAGATCATCAAGATATACAAAAATATGTTTTTCTAAGGTGGGGTCAAAAAGTTTATCCATCAATCTTTGTAGAGTTTGAGCGGAATTACATAATCCGAAAGCCATGCGAACGAATTCAAAATGACCTCTCAGGATAGAACGCTTCACATCTACGCTTCCTTGGACAAATCCTGATCTGATGAAGATTTCGTAGTCCAACTCATCTGACAGTAAATAATTTGGTTCCATCGTTTTATTTACTTTTAGTTTTATATACTTTTAGTTTTATATACCTTTTAGTTTTATATACTTTTAGTTTTATATACCTTTTAGTTTTATATACCTAAAATGCATATTAAATTAGTTGAAGAAAGAACAAGAAAATAGATCTAAAACGGAAAGAAAATAATAAGTTTTAGTGTCTGATTTTCCCAGCTAGTTGAATAACCTTCGATCCAGACTCCAGAATAAAAGTAAGGTACCATAAATGTCGAATAAGGGAACTAATAAAAACCGAATTTATGAAGAACCTGGCCCCACGTTGGGCGCCATTTTGTGTAACCTCTACTGTGAGAGTCACATAAGAGTTACTTGCCTCGGTACCTTCATATCAATTATTTAGAGCCTTGGGTCGGGGTTCGAGATAAGGATGTACCTAAATCAGACTCATGGGCGCCATCTTGACATAGTATCAAGCAAAAGAAAAAAAACAAAACAGAAAAAAATTAAATACAACAATATATTGATGAAAATGATATAGCCAAATTGAATATATGTACCTATCTATTAAATCGAAATCTATATCTATAATATCGAAGAAAAGAATTACATGGATTCAAATTATAAGCTTAAATTACCTACCTTAATTCTGCAGAAGTGCATGAAACATTCCACACCCTGATATATATGGATTCGAAATCAATACACGACCCAATATTATATAGATTCAAAATTAAATAATCAACAGATTACATGAAAGGTCAAAATAACATGAGAAGAATGTTTAATAAATCATTACTAATTATTATATGGATTCAAAATTGAATAATTCGCATTTCAATTATGATATGTGAAATTGAATAATCAATATAACTTTTTATATGGATTAAAAATTAAATAATTCGCATTTCAATTATGATATGTGAAATTGAATAATCAATATAACTTTTTATATGGATTCAAAATAACATATTTTACATCACCATTATATGAAATTCATGAGGCAAGGTAAGAGGTAAGTTACATAATAGGGTAGATACGAAATTGATTAATCACCACCCAAATATATGGATTCAAATTAATATAGTTCACACCCCAATTATAGAAAACAAATAAGCCGGTACTCAACTTTTAGTTTTATAAGAAGATGAAGTGGTCTCCAGAACTCCAGATTCTAATATTTTCTCATGCATTCATAGGCAAACTCCATCTTTGTTGTCAAAAAAACTACGACGACTGTATGAAAACAATTTTTGTTGTAGAAATTCCTCAGGTAGGTAGGTCTATCCAGGTAGGTAGTGATGAATGTATTCAAAGATTTTAAAAAGAAGCCTAAAATATACATAAACTCTATCCTATATGTTGCAAAATCGAAAGATAGATTATATTTTAAAACAGTTATATGTTAGTGAATTTACCTGTTGGTTGGGCTCTTCCGGCACTGTTATTCCAGAAAGAAATGAGTTATTTCAAAATAAAGTTGATGCTGCGAGACTAAAATCCCCAACTTCGGGTGAGATAATCAAACGTTATCTTCAACTCGCTACCTCAAATCTTTATTCTACTCAATTTATATCCATCAGTTTTCAGGAAGCCGGGTTGAAATCAAATGAAGAAGACCTCTCTCGATCGAGAGCTTCAGCTTTTTTCAGCTCATATAAAAAAATTTTCAAACAAATCATGTGATCTTTTGACCAATTATAAAGCACCACCTGGATATGCTACTACGTTACCTACCTGAACTCCAAGACGATCATACCTGAATTTTCTCTCTTCAACTCGTTGAACAGAGTCAATAACGTATGTTATGGTATAGGATCATTAGAATCCTGCTTCTCGGAGAAAATAATATTCATTACAGGGTTGCACTACTCAACTTATAAAACAATTGATTAATCTATGGAATAGTGTATTGATTATTAATAATATTATTGTAATGTTCAATATGAACGTTACAAGAAATAAATATATAAATGATAAGATGAGTGAATATTAAGTAGGTACAATATAAGGATGAAAATTACTTATAATATAAGTATGAATGAAAACATTGTCAGATGGAGTACAAAATATTAGTACATAACATTATAAATGAAATGTCTGTTTGTAACCAAATGGCGTAACACATCAAAGTGCCGAATTGATTCACAAATTGAAAAAAATAAAAATTAATAAACGTTTATAGAACACAGAATAGTATTGATTCGATATAATGATTATAGAAAATGAAGGAATGTAATAACGCTAGTTTTGACAAGGTTTTGACAGTCAACATTCACCACTGGGTGAGATTCGGTGTTTTTTAATATGATGGATAGATAATTTCCTTCAAATGGATATTTTTTGGCTTATATAGGCATGGTGGCCAGAGATGGACTAGCTTTTAACACACAATAGCGCTAATATTTATTACGCAATGAATTGTACGATTGACGATTTAACAATTACTTCCTATACTAATATCATGCTTAAGAGTTCAGTCATTATTTCAGAACAATAAAAGTCAATCACTTTCAATGAGTTTTCTTTATTTGTTAGTTTGATTGACTTAGACCAAAGCATTTTGAATACCCCTCCTCTTTATATCCATCGATTCTAGGAGTTCCTGGTTTAGGAGTTATCGAACTATACTTGACGAAAATGTGGCGGCGCTTCATCATGCAAACCACGTACCTACCTACATATTACGTCGTATTTAAAATAAAAGATCTCCTTGGATTGTGAGACCTTACGAAAACGTATCGCAACATTAAAACTTGCGAGAGTATAATTTAAATATTTTATAGATCAACGATCTGTTAGAGATGAATTCATGTCCTGTCCACAGCTTTGCGGATGATAGTACACTGCATGCCGCCTTCTGATCGGAAGCTACTTTATCGTCCTAAGAAGCGAGATATACAAGACGAAGACAGGTCAATACCATAATCATATTATCCTCTATAGTGTTTGATTCTTCAAATAAAATAACATTACTCTGTATAAAGTACATGGAAGCAGGGGGTATATTAAATAGCTATATACCTTCTCACTGCAACTCAACATTTCAAAACCGACAAATTGTTAATTTGATTTCTATTTCGTTTCTGTAAGTGAAAGCAAAATAAAAACATCAGAATAAGCAGAAAATTAATTTTGCTCTATGCACATTACTAGTACACCATATATAAACACTGCGAAGCAGTCAGGAAACGAAGTGTTAAAGGACTAATAGGTATAATAATTGATAATCCAATTTCTTATCTATAGGTACCTACTCACAAGTAATTTGTTCCCATACAAAGCTATAAAATTAGTTCCTGAAATCATAGTTATGGATAGGTACCTACCTGTGTTTTCGATTTAGCCTTATTTATATCAAATTGATGAAGAGAGGATTTTTTGTTATTAAGTGTATTGTATATATTTAAATTTGCAAAGCGCTTTCGACTTTCGTCATCTTCAGTGCTTCAAGTCAGGTAACAGGAAGTTTACAATTTGAAGACATCTCAATTATTTATATCAATCAAAAATTAAAACTGTTTGATCTAATTTTGCCAATTCGGCCCATATAAAATTTGATTTACGTTGTCTTGACCACATGGTTGGCCGGTTACTTAAGTGCATTAGTTGAATTATTGTTATATTATACTTCTATGAAGAAGAACCTCTGAATGAATGTATTCACTTTTCAAAATTTTGGAGAGGTACCTTCCCAGATAGCACACAATATCCCTATGAAATCCCAGTTTGATCACCCACATTTTCCACAGGAGACCTCGACAATTCATCCCATCAATGTCCGTGGGACATCAAGAATACTCATACTTAATTGGAACCGTAGGACTTCCCAAATCAATGTCCGAACCATGATCCTTATTGGACCTCAAGACATTCTGAAATGCTGTCCAGGTGATATCCCTAGGATATATCCTTAAATCTATCTTGGTGGGACCTCCTCAGTAACCATAGCTTAATCGTATCCTTAGGACTTTGTATTGTATACATTTTGTCCCCATCGTTTCCCTGGGATATCATAACTTTGTTAAGAATTGCTATAAGTTACGTCATTTCAATTTTACCATTTCATTTATTTAAAATCAACAAATGGAATTGGTAACTCGGTATATTTCTGTACAGTGCGTAAGTACAACGCCCTTCATGACGTTTCCAGGACGTCAATTATTTTGAGCCTGATTGTATACAGGGTGGCTCACGGTCGATGGTACCTTAGACGTTTACGGAGAACGGGACGTAGAATTATTCTGAAAATTTGGATTCTTGGGTATACAGTTTTGTTCTATCGATCTAAATTAATTTCAGCGTTGCGGCGTTGCCGCTTCTATCAAAAAGTAGCAACAACTTTGTTATTTTAAATGGAACACCCTGTTTTTTTTCATTTTTAGATTCTTTCTGAAGAGCTGATTTCGTCGATACAACATACTTGGGGTATAGCGCGAAAGATTACAGAGATATAGGGTGTGAAAAATCGAGATTTTTCAACTTTAGGAATTTTTTGTGTCGAAACTAATCATTTCTGCTCAAAACGGCTTACATGTCCCTATCTTAACTTTTCATTTACTATCTACTGACATTTAAAAGAAACGAATAGAGGGTGATACAAAACTCAAAATTTTGAACCACCTGTATTTGTTTCAATTAAATATCAATCGATAGTAAATGGAAAGTTGAGATAGCGACATGTAAGCCGTTTTGAGCAAGAATGGATAGTTTCGGCACAAAAAATTCCTGAATTTGAAAAATCTCGATTTTTCACACCCTATATCTCTGTAATCTTTCGCGCTATACCCCAAGTATGATGTATCGACGAAATCAGCTTTTCAGGAAGAATCTAAAAATGAAATAAAATACAGGGTGACCCATTTGAAATAACAAAGATGCTGTTACTTTCTGGTATAAGCGGCAACGCTGCATTGCTGAAAATATTTTAGATCGATAGACCAAGAGCAACTACTTGAGAAACCAAATTTTCAGAATGTCCCGTTCTTCGTAAACGTCTAAGGTACCATCGACCGTGAGTGACCCTGTATATTCATTCATTTGATATATTATATTCACTGATAACAAGGTAACATCGTTAATATCAGCTGTTGTTATATTTTTTTACAACACCGATCCTAAATGGACAATAGAAAAAGTTGTTCAAATCTCGTGTATTGTTATCATTAAGCTACATGCGGATTAGAGTCATTAGAGTCCAATAAAGAAAGCCAAGCAATGTTTAGGCGATGATATAACTTGGATGGGTGACCGCTTAGTGCTGACGGCTATTTTTATTCGACGTTCCCAAATTGTACCATGGACGTCTGTGGGACGTCCTGTATAACCCTGTAGGTACACAGGACATTTTCATGTTATCTGGGGTGTCCTCGTTTAATCCTAATGACTTGCATGGGACATCCTAAGGACATCATGATGATGAGGAAATTGGTAACACTTCCATATCCTAGGGATTCATTTGGGATACCTAGGAACATCCCTCGGATAATTTTTGAAACTCCCATATAGGTCCCATCATGGTCATCGTGCTATCAGGGTTACTACATACGAATTTTTAAATATTCTAGTTGTTAACTCGAAAAATCCTGCTGATAGTCAAATTGGCAATGCTACGCCACTGACAACGCCACAAGTAGGCGAACTCTCCCTTTTCTAAAGATATTTTTATGGTCGATACTCATCAGAAATCATGATTATCATCTCCCAATTATATGATTCGAAAATACGTTATGGGTTTTTGGGAAAACCTTTTTTCGGCAACCGTCCGGGAAGTACGTACTTCCCGGACTAGGCCGGGAACAATCACATCGTTGTTGTCATTGTAAATATGAAAATCTTGGTAGTATGGTTTTGATAAATGCAGTTGATCATTACCATAGCAGCAAAATAACGACTGACAGCTATCTGACATAATATTAGCTAACATTTCAATTTTTGAAAGAAATGTGTTTCTTTGATTTGTTATTCTACGCGGTTGCCGAAAAAATTGTGTACGCAACACGCCCGAAAACAGTTTTTTTGGACTCGCAGACTTCCAGGACTCGCTCCGCTCGTCCTAGAATTTTGTCCACTCATCCAAAAAAACAGTATTTTCCGGACTTGTTACGTAAATTACTATTACGGACATAACGTTAGTACGAATATCAAATACACTAAAACTAATGAAATTTGAAAATTAATGTTAAATTTTCTATCCTTCGAAATTGTTTTTGTCTTTTAGGGCTGTCTCGCCATTTTTCTCTTCGAGTTCATAGTTCTTGACAAGACTCTCACAAAACATGAGATTCTACAGTTGTCATATCCGCCATATGAAATAGTTTTTGATATTAATTATTATACGCTGTAATTATTATGATATATTACTATAAGACATTACGAACATTTAATCCAAAATATATTGGTAGATTAAAGGTATTTTAGTCAAGTTCCGAATCTTTCACTTCGTAATCAGAATAAATATATATGATAAGGCTAATAAGACGATAAGAAATATAATTATTAAATGTTTTCATAAGGATGCATGGGTACATTTTTGGCACCGTCAAATTATTTTCAGGAATTTATTATTTCTTGTTATCTCTTTAGTCTTTATGCCTACATGATGGATCATTTTGAAAAATTTTACAAGGACCATAATATGTGCGGGACAAGTCCAAAAATCATATTATCAACACTTCCTCTTCAACTGAAAAGTGCATTAAAAGTGGCTTTAATCGAAGTAAAATGAGTCGATGTCATCAATATAAGTACTTTTTCATTCTATTATTTGTATTATACCTATATATGGTAATAAAAAAGCCATTGAAGAAATACCATTATACTATATATTAAATGAAATGACATTCATTCCTACTTTAGACAACAATTATCACTTATTTGATACTCTTATTTCGATCAGCATTCTGGTTATCTTTGGGTGATCCTTTACTTCGCAACAGATCATCTTTTATCCCTATAGTGATGTTGTCATTGAGAAAATAATGAGATGCACTCTCAAAATCATCTTTGGCATCTTCAGGATCCATCTTTCAAAAAACAGTAACTCAAACAACAGTAACTTCCTTTTATGAGCCACTTCTTCTAATTTTCGGTAGTGAGTAGACCATTGATGAAATATTGCACGCTTATATCAGGACGCCCTGTATACAGACGACGGACCAGCCTAAGAATTCAGTATGAATAAATGATTCACCTACTTACAATATTTTCGATAATGCAGCGTTGTTGCATCCTCGATTTTTTCTTTCCGAGATAATTTGCGAAATGTCGAAAACCGCTGTTAATTATGGGCAAAAACATTTGATGCCTCATACTATAATCAATTTAATCGTTTCATTGACGCTTTTGCGGTCTCCAACACCACGCAGTATTTCGTTCTCAAGATTCAAGATCTATTTCCAGAATTTTCCAGCAGCTTTTATTGAATTTTTATGTATCAGTCACTAATTATATAGTTTTCAATAGTTTCAATGCATACTTCCCCTACATTTGCAGCATTCCATTGAGAAAATTAAAGTAAAGAAATAGACGCTAGATTTTGAGACTAAAGAGAAAGAACGACTTTGGCTATATTAGGAGAGGTAACTGAACAAAACGGCAAAAGAATGACATTCACATTTTAATATAAATAAATAATCATTGGGAAATTATATATGCTACATTCCAATAAGAATAACAAACTTAAAAATACGAATAATATTTTCAGTCTTAATTGCCCAATCATTCGAAAATAATTCCATGTGCATAAAATGTATCTATTTGGATATATTGTCTCGATGTTTCATTCATGAATTGGATACTTAATTATATAAAACTACTGAGTGAATTGTTGGTATAGCAAAACCATTCCTGTTACGTAATGGAAATGTACTGAACACTACACTAATGTACTACCTCAGGTGGATTATTAAATTTGTTCAATACTCAACCTGAAGAAGCCAAACACGTGTCTTGGATTGTAATTACTGAAATTCTTGTAGTGTTCTACATTAGTTTAGTATCGAATTATATATTTTCATCAAGTATAGACCTCATCTATATGAAATAAACTGAATAAATAAATAGTGAAGAAGGAAATACTTCATATGTTATTGGAATAAATAGTTCGAATTCTCACATTTCAAGTTGTATTATTTGAATAATTATGATAACTACATGCAATAAGTTCATCAATTCGCGATAGCACTATCTCATGGTTACAACTCGAACTTCTCGAGGTGGTATCGTTCTTGTTTTGTTTTCGTATTTTTGATATTTGTGTCATTATGAAATTACTGACATTTGTGTCTTTGCCACCAAACAATAACTGAAACGAGGAAAACGATAAGATTACACTTGAATTTCACCAGAACATCTCTCAAAAAACTGCTGGAAGTACACCTTTCACATCAGAAGCGAACATAAACAGAACAGAGGTTAAGTTTGTCTGTGGGTTATCCCCCAGAGAGTTCAGTGGTTATCCCACTTCGAGTGGTTCACGAGTCACATCTAGATAGCGTATCGCTTAGCACCTATCGCGAATACAAGAAATTTCGAAAATTGAGCCACAGGTTTCACTTATTTTCGAGATTTGTATCAGCTCTCATATCCACATAGAATAGAATGCATCAAGACATTGTTTGTAGTTCTGCTTTTGATATCATTTATAATATATTCGTATCAGTGACTGGCTGATGCAATATTTTCAGTCAATATGCTTTTTATCATCAGTTTGATAGGTAAATAACACTGATATGCCATATATATATTTCTACACATATAAATATTCCTAGACTCTAAACAAAAAACAATCCATTGACAAACATCTGAAACCTGATGTAGGATCTCCACTGACTATTCAGTTCAAGACCAAGATATTTTTACAAAAAAAAATGTGATTTCAGAATTCGAAGAATTTATTTGACATTCCATTTTCTTTTCATCATTAGCGTTTTGATTGGCAAAGCGAAACCCGACTCAATGGACCATTTTCAACCGTCATCAGCGACTCGTCTCGTCATCAACAGTAAACGAATATATGGAGTGCATAGATTGACATTTGTTAGAGATCGGTGAATGATAAATATACGTCATGTGACACGTCATGGAAACCCAAAACTGGCTGAGTATTCTGAAAAAACATGCGAAAACTTTATTGATTAGATGCATTCTTTAAAACCAGAGGATTCATTAGCTAATTCATAATCCTGAAACGAATACAAGCATATTATATTACTTGATAACCTCTTTTCAGATTACTCATCCAATTTTTGAAGTTGCCATGGGTCACATAACGTATATTGATAATTCATCCATCTCTGTAGCATATTCCAATGTGTTTACTGTTGATGACAAGAAGACTCGCTGATTACGGTTGAAAATTGCCTACTGCTACTTCCACCAAAATACATGAGTAAGAAACAACTCTTGCATCTACTTCATAGTGATGAATAAATAACTAGATATATAAAATTGATTTATAAGAAAAGTTGAGAAAATCGATAGGTTTTTGATTTTACAAAAAATATGTTCAATGTAGCATGCTCCTCATACATGAAAATATTTCAATGGATATCACATTGGAACATTTTTTCCTGCAGATCCCGAAAAAATAATGGATTCCGTTTCATGTATTCCAAGTCAATATGTTTGTACGAAGAAATCGAATGAATGAAACGCAAAATACTCAACATTTCAATTTTTCAAAGTCTACACCGATTGAGTAATATTCAGCCCTGAAAAAATTCCGATGAAAGAAATGAAACATAAATTGAGATTAGATTTCAGATAGACTTTGGGAAATATGTTGGCTTGATATTGAGTTCAACCGACCTACCTTTCTATTCATATGGATTTTCGAAAACAAATTTGTGAACAAAAAATGAGAAAAAATTCATTCATTTCGTTAGATTATACTATTTTCACAGATAAAATAAAGAAATTTTCGACGTCTTTGAAAAACAATCATACAAATGCCTTCCCATTCACGCTGAATAATACATATAAATTAAATCACTCATTCTGTATACATTTCAAGTTCAACATCGATAAAATTCATCCTCTCTTTTTTACACTTATATAACAAATACTCCAGAAAAACTTTTGTGATTTGAAGTCTAACACACCACACTGTTTCCATCCTAAATAAATAATACATAATAAGAATAGTACGGCTCATTCACGAACGCATGATCGATCGATCGATGACAATGATGATGACTGTTCCGAAGTGATAATTTAAGTAAAATGTTCTTAATAGACACAAAATCAGGAAATATTTCGGTCGTTATCGGAACTATTCACTAGGAGGCGTTGAGCTGCATTGCTAGCTGAAAACAAAAAACAGAAGGATGAGTTGTAACAAACGATTTGAAACTGATCATTTTTTGGGAGCGATTGATATGGAATGTGGATAAACGATTATTCATTATCATGACGTAACAAACAAATGAATAAACCAATGTTAACCAATGGAATTCTACGGGTTTAGAAACTATTCAAACTCTAACTAAGAAAACCAGGCGGTCTCTTGACATTTCTTCGAATAATACATGAAATCCACCTTTATGATAAAAAAAGAGCTATAGTGGGGGAGGTAACAATGAGTTTCTGCAAAAGTAGTTGCCTATTTTCAATAATCAGCAAAATGTATGGGATCAGTTTTGGATTATTATCAACACTATCAACTATATTAAATAAAGCCAATTATATGTCAGCCACATACAGTGAGGACCAGAAGTAACGGATAAATTCATTTTTAACGTAGATATTTTCAAGAAAAACCTTGAAACACGTCGATTCATATTTTTGAAAAGAAACTGACACAATTGCCTATTCAGCCTCATCTATTTTTTCGAATTTCATTTATGCGTCGTTTTTTTTAATAGAATGTATTATTATTCATTTATAAATACGTTGAGGGGGATGAGGGGAGGAGGTATTTTTTTCATTTAAAAAAATAAAGAAACCATAACCTTCTCTATATTCCAGGTCATGATCTCACTCAGCACCGACTTGTTTCCAAGTCTCCACTTTATCAATTAAATCGAATGAATCCAATCTTTACTATACTTTATAATTAACTAGCAGTTATTTTACTATTATATGAAATGTTCCAAATGCAGATATCATGAAAACTTACAGTTAATCAACAATTTTGGCCACATTTGCATCATTATCCAATAAGATTTTTAAATCTGAAGACTAATCTGGGTGAAATTCCATCTATAAAAAGAACATCATGGAAACAGCGATGAGAAATTTTCATGAGTTCAAGGACACAGTTAATTTACTATTAGACATGCAATTTATTTTTAGTCTTATGGAATATCCTCTTATCAATTTCAAGTTTTTTGCCATTTTCTATCATTAATTGTTTATGACTTTGAATAATATAAAAAAATTTAAATCCATTATATTATGACACCAGCATTTATAACGTCTTTCATCACTGTTCTGGAAAGGTACTTTGGTAATTTTGTAAGGATCTTAGTAGGTGATTTCTTTGTGGTACCTATTGATACATTGATTTTCAATGTCTTACACAAAAACGACTCGGCATAACTTCAAGCAGTCACATTGAGCATCACAAAACTATTTGATGCTGATAATTAGAATGAATCTTCCAAATGCAAGGATACCTCCCCTACTAGTATTTCTCATTAGGAATTGAGCTGAAGTATCATCGACTGGATCCTTTGGCAATATGACTCACCACTTGCCAAATCGGTTTGGTTAGTGGCTCTTTTTTCACACAGACCTAATAGGTTTAAATCGTCAACATTAATGAAACCTTCGAAATAAATTCCCAAAAGGTGAAGTAACCCACCACCACATACATGGGGTAAAAAAAAATTAAAGCAAAACATACATAGCAAGGTATAGTGCTCAACTACTTTCCACCTGCAGCTGTTCTTCTTGCTCTATGCGAGAATGACGGGCAGGCCCTATAAGTCATAAACATTAGGAAAATATACAGGGTATCCCTGAAAAGTCTGGACAAAATGGCACCACGAATTCCTGAGGTGAAAAGAAGATGATTGCACCAAACTTATCTCCTTATCGAAGTGTTTCGTTCAAAATTGATTTATCATAAAATAAACACCCATGTAGAATGACTGACTGGATCATAAAAGTTTGGTAGGTGAAGAATGGGGAGGGGAAAACCTTCACCTTTGGAAAACCTTAAACGTCTCTGAGCGATATTCATCGCGAATTAAAAAAAAATTAAACAATAAATAATTGAACATCCCCTAGTGGTTAAATTACAGATTTCAGAAAGAGGCAAGTTTGTTCGATCCTCCCAATCTGGTCTGTGGAATAAGTGGTATCATTTTATAAAGACGTATCAAGGACAACCTACAGATAGCTGGACCATGTTACTCAGTTGGTTGATTATGTTAGTTATGACAAATATAACAATGAAATAACAAAATTGATACAATATGGACTATTGCTTATTGTATATCGCAAATATGCGTATTACGGTAATGAAGTAGGGACAAATTCGAAAGTTGCTACAAATGAACCTAAAAGATATAGCAATACTACTTTATAGAGTCATCACTATATCGTTTTCAATTCATTGTTTCCTCAAATTAATTTCCATTAACTGTGAATTTTTCGGTTTTTTTTGTTCCAAGACAAGTAAAGCAAGAAAGTATTAGTTGTACATTTATTGTAAAGCATAAATAATTATCATTTTTAGGTACATGATGTGAATAATGAGCCGAATGAAATGATACTAATAGGAATATTTCAAATTACATCTCCTCCAATTATTAACTTCAGCGGCTATTTTATCAGCAACAGCAAACATTTCTTTCTTCGTGCGAGGACCTAGTATTTTATTTCGAAGATGTGACACTGAAATAGCTATAATTGAATATATTCAGCTGTATTAGAATTTTCTTCATGTGTAAAAGTTATTCGGAAATTACATAGATTTCACATAGATTTCACGGATAAATTATCAATATTGAAAATGAGAACTTCACGACCTGTACTGTACATTTAACCTAGTGTGAAGCAATGTGTGCTATGAACCTCTAGCATTTCTATGCAGCCTGTATTTTTTCAACAGCAAATTTTGATTAGGCAAGGAAAACTAGAGTATCATCTTGATAATAATTTTCCTTAAATTTTTTCGCCTATAAAGCTGGACATTTTTCAATTAAATACCATTTTACTGCAAATCAGGAAACAATTACTATTTTGTGATGAAAATTCATTCATATTTATTAAAAAATTAAAGGGTCTCTTATTCCAGAGGGATGAGCTGTCAGAAACTTTGGTAGGGTCGAAAAAATAGATAGATTAGTTCAAAATGGCCATCCTTATTGTATATCTTCAAAAAATATCATGTTCTACCAACAAATAAAGAAATAATACAAACCATTGACTGCTTCTTCTACTTTATGTTTATCCTGAACGATGTAGAACGCAGTAATGAGGAAGAAAAGGCCTCCTATGACTTCCACGAAACACGTCGAAAACAATGCATATTGCAATGACTTGAAGTTCGACAAATTGGTGTCATAATCCGTGGAATTGGCTGAGCTTGGCGAGACCATGCTTATCTTTAATGCCTCGGATAGCTAAAGAAAAAATATATTGTCAACCATCAAAACAAAATAACATCAAGCTAAAGGTCGGTAATTTCTGTATTGTTGGGATTGGCGGTATTTGCACCACTTAAATTGGAAAGCAAGGAATTTGTCGTGCCCTGCAAAAAATACTGTGATGATTATATCATTGAAAATACGCAGCTCGCATTATCGATTCAAATTACATCGATGTAAAATTCATTTGAAAATTTTCGAGGCATTTCATATTATGTGATCAGCTGATTCCATAATTGGCATTAACTAATAAGTTATCATTATGGTGGGATGGACCGTTTTCAACAATGACGAGACTCGCCTTGTCATGAACAATAGCTGAACTAAATAAATTGCTACAGTGATGGATGAATGATCGGTTTACGTCATTTGACCCATGACATCTTCCAAAACTAAATGAGTATTCTGAAAAAAATTCTCAAACTGATAAACTTTGAGGCTATCAAGTATTGTATTCTTGAGTTTATTTCAGGATTCGAATTAGCTAATGACATCACCCATATTATAAATAATTCATAGGGAAGAATACTCATCCAGTGTCATGGGTCACATAACGTACATTAATCATTGATATCTTCTCAATTAATTTACTCGTCATTCGTGCACTTTTCATAACAAGGCAAGTCGGTGAATACGGTTGAAAACTGTCCATTTCAAATAGTAAACTACTATATACAGAATTCCTGGAAAATAAGTTTTTCATTGGAATTGTATCGAGAATTATTGTAGTCCATTTGTCTATTTCATAATTTCCAATAGAAACCGCGCACTACTATTTATTTTCGCATTTAATGAAGTGAATTGATTTCCCCAACTTTTCTTCCTCTCGATTATTGGAAATTAACCTCAAGTTTCCACCAGGAATGTATTATTATAACAATGAAATGTACCTCTCTGATAAAGTCTTAGACTTTCACTATTTTCCAAATCACCAAATATGTTTACATGTCTTGAATTTATTTAATCAACTCAGTCATTTCTTCCTTTTTGGCAAAATTGCACCGTGATTGCCAACATATAGTTAAAAGGGTCTTACTGATATTTCTTTCATTTCAATTACGAAAGAAAAAGAATTCTATGAGAATTATGCGAATGTCCTGTGTTTTATTCATCTGTCCCACCAGGTGACTGTCTGCCAACTTGGAAAAAGAAATAATAATCAACTCTCGTTTGAGCAAAAAACTTACAACTCCTATTAAGTAAGGGCTGCCAGCATCTCCCAAGGCGTGCGAGACCAATAACTGGAATCCTTCTGCGGTTGACCTTCTCGTAGGCAGAACAACGTACTGCAAAATTGAATTATTTATAGTGGGCCCAGTCTTTTAGAATTGCAAATCAGAAGCTTTTGCCGCCAAAGGAAATGAAGGAAGAAAGAATGCACACAAACGGAATCGGAATACAACCCATTGAAAGTAGTTGCAAAAATGTTCCTTCCTATCTTCATCGTCATAAAAAATACATTAAGTCGTTCTGTGTATGTGCAGCTCTCCTGAAGAGAAACTTGATCAGAGCAGATACCCATGGAAGCAGGTTATTGTCAAAACCAATGAAACTAAAATAAACCCCCATTAATTATTTTTATATCTAGCATCATTCCTGATTCCTGGTATCAATATTGAATACAATAAGGCAAATTATACGCCGATGTGGAAAACAGGTATGAAGCTAAAATAACAATAGATAATTCAATAGTTCATGAAGTCAGTTCTACATGGGTGCTATGAGAAATATCTACTGCTTTTATGTGAGAAGACGTTTTTTCTAAACATTACTGTTTAATCCATGCATGGAATATGAAAAATGTGATGGGTAAAAAAGAAAATAACAAGAAGGCATTATTGTTGCAGCTTGATAGGTAAATCATTCAATAAAATATATAAACGGTTCTTCGATATTTGCGTGCAAATTTTATCAGAGACTTCTACTAGAAAATTATAAGAAGAGTGGGCCCTGAAGAAGTATTTCCACGTTTTGAAGATTTCCTCTGAGAAAAGGGAGATCTTGTTTTATCCCGATTAGATGCACTTTTTTGAGTTACTTCAATTTCGAAATAAATGCATAAATGGATATTTTGGCGATTTTTATGAATATAATTCAAAATTATGCTTTCAGGAAAACCTTTAGGTCCCATCCTTCTTCTCATTCTCAGTAGTATAAGCTCCGTTGAAATATTGCACGCTAATTTCCAGACACTCTCTATAATGTAACGGAAAATCTTGAAACCATGCAGATCAGTGAACTATTTTCATGTAATAAATAGAGATACATGTACCATCAACCTAATTCCCATTTGAATCATGCACCAAAATGAGGCTAGAAATCACAAACCTCATTTAAAAACAGACAAGTCAAACACAGACAAAGGACAAAAGCTACAGAAAAAGGCACCAACATCATTAGTATTGACATGTTTTCATATTATCAGCGATGTTAGAAATTTTAGGAACTTATATTATGAATATTCGAGTTGTTTCAGTATTTTGACTGCCATCTCAATAAATTAGCTCACTAGCTGCATGGGCAATAGCCAGTGATAATAATGGCTGAGATTATATTTATTTTGTACCCTTCACCTGCAAGAATCAGAGAAAGAGAAGATTGAAGATGGCATGCTGAAAGGGTAATAATTAGAAACTTTACGATATTTTATATACATGATTGATCAGAATTCATCATCAAAATATATTATCTAGGGACATTTTCACAGCAATAAAAACAGAGGAAACAATTTGATCACCAAAAGCAAGTCGCACATTTTTTAGCACTTTTTGGCATGACATAACAATTGACAAACACGTTCTTATTGTATGGATGACCACATGTACAAGGACTAAAATCACCATCTATATTTTTTATCGATCGATTCGAAAGAATCAGGTAGTAATCTAGATAATACAAGTTAAATGCGCTAGACATAACTGTTTGACAATAGCAAAAACAATGAGATATTCTAAAACATTCCAAATGGAAATTCTCAGCATTTCTAACAGTTATCAAAGGAAATATTTAATTCAGTGATTTTTTACATTTCACAAATTTTACAATAATTTAATAATGTAATAATTGCTATGACATGGACAGAATGACATTGGGTCAACCAATGTTAACCTATCCAAAACATAAGTTATTCAGACGACCTATGATCATGAAAGTAAATATTCAGTTTCGATTCAGTTATAATAGCGCTGGTTCATAATACCACAGATTACAAAACCTTACAGATGAGAAAGTCAGACAGAGCGAATAAAATTAGAGAGAGATGTCGAAAGCGCAAAATTTAAAGGTCCAGTCATAGATATGCGCAGGCGCTAATATATTGATCGAGTTTTGTTTACATCGTTGTCATCATTTTGTTGGTTATGTTACAACTGTTTTCGTTTTACACGATTCACGATCCAGTATTTCGGATGGGTTTCCCTTCTCACAATGTATAACATATTTTTCAAAAACTATAATTCAAATGGAAAAGTAATAAAGGTTTTTCGGATTATCACAGCACAGATTGAACAACCTGTGATCGTAGGTATAAACCTTCATTATCTGGAATGTGAATCAGGTACAATAATATGTTTATTGGCAATCATAACTGTGTATACAAAGATTGCAAATCATCTTCAAATAAATCGAAAAGTAGAAAAACTGTGATTACTTATATTGAGTGATATTATTGACTTCAATCAAACTTTTCCATTCGATGAAAATATCACAATTTTTGCTATACCTATACTGCTTTATCACATTTCACGTTTAGGAATTTAGAGTCTCTGACGACAATGAATGTGTTACTTGTTTGATTGTGCACTTATTGAAAAGGAGGGTAAACTCGCAAAATCTGACAACAATCCTCGCAGTGGGAGGGTTCAAAATAAACACATCCTTCGCTCATCCTTACCAGCAAAATATCACTGACTATAGCCCAATTCAGGTTCAACAGAACCTGCCCTAGGAACAACAAACCGTAACAGACTGCGGTGTTCCAAGTCGAAGCGTAAGTGCAGGCCAGCAGTAAGGGGGCCGAAAGGATCAGCCCTAGGGCACAAATGTACGGATCGACTTTCGGACACGCAGGTTTGAACGCCTGGCTCAGATAGGCGCCTAGGGTAAGTCCGCAAATCCCGGCAGCTATCGTGATAGCACCGAACGAGATCGAGGTACTGAAACAAGACGAATATTTTTTCAAGTTGTTGTTGGAGAAAAGTGAAAATTGGCCATTCCAAAACACGACCCCGGCAGGTCGGCCATATTGCTAGGAGGTGGCGTATCAGTCTTCTTCTGGATCACTTTGAAAAACTTATGTACTTAGCAGTTTTTCGATTCCTCGAAATTCTGATGACCAAAGCAGATCTTAGAAATAAGGTGATAAGCTTAAACTGAATGCATCTTGATTATATGAATGCCTAGACGTTGAATCGATGTTTTGATCCTTATGCTGAAAAGTAATATGTTGCTTGCCTAATTAAAGCGTAATAGATGAAAACTAATTCAAAAATATCAAGTATGTGATTACTTTTGTTATTCATTAAAAAATGCAGTATAATCGTAGAAGCTGACGTTTTCTGTGATTTTAAGTGGGTATACATTATGAATATGCTCCAGATAATCAGATATTCATTATTCAATAAGAATATTGACCTAACCTGAATTATAAGTTCCACATAGAAAAAGCTGTATATTAGCATTAATTTAGTCTTGAAATGCTCTTATTCTTAATATAGTTAGTTTGTCTATGTTCCCTGATGCAGTGATGCAATCTGATGCCCTTTTCAGCATATGAAGAGTCGATTATTCGGATATCAAGAAGTGATAGGTGATTTGAATTAAGCTAGGATTTTTGTTTTGTAGATGAAAAGCTGCGGCCTTTCAGAGAAAATAGCTGGGAATGGTCTGTTATATAATAAGACGAATACCTCACTAGCGCACCCTAGTGTCACATTCATCCACATCAATCACAGTGAATTTTTCAGCGCGATACAAAGATTCGGTGAAAAGTAATTCATTCTATCATCAAGACAAAAAACAAGCGAAATGTGTTGTTTAGCGTAAAAACGATCACAATGTAAATATAATAAAATCATTAGAGATTTGTTTGTCCTCAATGAGAGTGGCTAACCTAGGGTCACTTTCAATTGTATCGTGCATCACATATAATGAAGTTGATAATAAAGAGCCTTGATTTTGAATATTCACATGACGTAAAAACCGATATGCCAATTTTGTGGTGGAGGGTTAAAAGGAGTAATTTTGAATGGAACAAGTCGTGTGCGTACAGCAAAGGAATTTCTTCGATGAGAAATGTTAAGGATGACGTAAGCCATTTATCGAATAGGAATAGAACACAAAACGACAGCATTTCCTCATTGGAATGAACAGAAGGATTATCTTTGGAAGGATCAGAAAAACAGGTATTTATTTACATAGTTATATATTATCTGCTCGATCATGATTTTATCAAACATATATACTTCTAGAAAATGTCTTCCTCTTTGAAGGTAGATAACACGGCAAAAATTTCTTTCGAAAATTGTACAAGCAGATAATATCGCTTTCTTGTATTCTCTTCATATCCAGGAGATGGCATAGGTTCAACGAGACACCTTGGAGATATATTAAATTTGACTACCTACTTTTATTGTTCAAGTAGAATGACTTCTTGATGAAATGCACCATACAGAGTGAAATCTATATTAATATACCTACTATTTCATGCGATTTTAGACTAATTCAATATTTTGTTATCAATACAAAGGACCAAGGAGCGTGGTTTTCGAACTATATATTATGAAAGGTTGGCACTGAAGAAATACACAATCATTCGTAGACCGTGGTACCAGTGAGTCCAGTTTCAGTCCTATAGATAAAATGTATGCAGCAAGAAGTGTATTCCTAGTACCGACCCCGAATCAAAGCATGTTCATGCTATCCAACTAGCCATTGTACACACCGCACTCCTTTCCATGCGCCAGTCCTCTACTCGGATGTTCAAGAAATATAGTTATACGTATTCACAAAAATATTTATATTTATTCTATCATATGAAGCATAACCAAATCCGAATTTCGAGTTGAAAGTGTGAAGTTTCAATTTGGAAATTAAAATTATCAGTTCGAACTCAATTTTCAACTCCAAACTGAGAATTTCAAACAATGTAATGCTCTCCAAAATGTAACAACTGTTTTTAGTTCTGTGGTTCTGACGCATCAACAAAATTTCGACAACAACCATAGAACACAGAACATGCATTCATGTGTCTCTGGCACGCCAACTTCACAGTCATCGAACGTTGATGCCGCGCAACGTCAACTGCCCTTGTCAAGTCAACTAGGCCTAGATTTCCGATTCGTTACTTCCTTCTTACGCCTCAGAACTACCAGTTCTAGTTCTAGTTCCGGTCGCGTATTGGCATTGTCTTTTATGGCACGATGTTTCCCTAGAAAAATGTATGCCAAATCGTGGATGACATTATCTAGTCTAGTGCGTAAGAACAACACGTACTGAATATTCAAGCACCAGAATATATGTCCCGAGGATTTTCAAATCATGAGGGGCAACTCATACCACATAGATTGGCGACTTTATTCCTATAATTATACATTATGAGTGTATTTCTGTAGTAGTTATTGATTGGCCAAGTGTAAGATTGATTTTATGCATTACTATGATCGCTATTTGAATTGAATTGAAGAGTAATTGAAAAAGTCGCTTCACGTAGATATATATTGGGGATCAGAATGTCCTTCAGTAGTATGGCATAGAATATTTTCTTTCATTTTGGGATAGATTGTAAATTGTAGATGGTAGGGTGAAGGGTCGTTAAGGCCCTCCAGCCTCTCAATCACCTCGACCTACCAGTGTTTGCCCTTTCTTCGGCAAGGCAACCTGCTTCCTCGTTGCCTTTACCTCCCTTGTGACCTGGGACTCACATCAACCCATTTTGGGTTAAATCTTACATAAGTACACTAAATTGCGAGGCGTGTGATTTTAACTAATGACCTGAAATGAAAAAAAATTCAGCGCGTGTTGTCCTAACGCAAGAGGTATATATTGTCCAGCTCTTTGATCATATAACAGCCTAGATGAATAACGCACAATCCTAGCCACAGTAGTTGTTAGAAGGCAACATCATGGCCGGTTTATCAATGCAGGGTTGGGTTAATATACCCCAAGGTTAACAGCTAACACTGGGATGAAATTTTTATCCACTTTGAGATGAGGATAAACGCTTTCAGAATCAAACGGGAAACTAATAAAATTATCATATCCATTCTTCCTAAATGAAAACAATCTGAAATCAGAGTATTGTGAAAATATACATCTTAGATTTATTACTCGAATAATAATAGAATTAATTCACTGTCAAACTATATTGTTCATTTTCTGGTAATATAGTTTCCAAGTTTCTAACTTGAAAAATATAACATCAAACATGTTGTTATTACCTTTCAATTCCACTAAATGTAGGCTTATCTACTACCCTGATCATTTACTTGGGCCAACTATTTTATCACTTGTAGTGAAATAATGCGAGCATACTCTAGCGTGTCTAGAAATAGTATCTTACCCGATCATATTTTTCCATATATCCACTAAAATTTCATCTTGGGAAAACCCGAGAATGTTTTCAAATCACCACAAATTGTTTTGCATATCAGATGGGATAATAATGTTTATACAACGAATGATACGACACTGAGTACCTCACCAGTGAAATGTTGTGTTCTGGTCACCACTTCTAAATTGTCTTTTACACATTTCACAGCGTTTCACCATCCTTTGAATTCGAATTGTACAGAATAAATAGAGTTTTCAATTAGAATCTTATAAATAATTTCCACACAAACTGGAAATATGTCGTTTAATGAATCATTTAACAGAAATTTGATTTGAAAACGAGTCGTTTCTCGCTGTCGGTTGATTATCGGTTTATCGAAATAAGCTGTGTTGGCGCATTCACCAAAAATTCTACAATCTCCAGAAAGATGTGCTGTTTATTAACCACTTCATATTTACATGAGGCACTGCATTATATGACGAAGGAATGAATAACTTTCGACACATTTATCTGATTTATTATATAAGTACCTACTGAAGGATATATATTTGGAAACCTCAAAAAATGTGGTCATTGGAGATTATCACTTTCAAATGATACGATGTGGGGGAAGAACAAATGATGAATATGAATTTCATGTTAGCTTCAGACAATTTGCGGCGTTACTATTCTAGCGGTATTGTTATTTGGAGGTGCAGCCTAATAATAGGCAAACAATCGGACATTCGGCATACATTCTTCCAGGGACGCATCGTGCCATACAAGCCAACACTTCCGGCCCGCCCTTACCAACAACACGTCAGCGACAATGGACCAGGTGAGGTTGAGGAAGAGCTCGGCGAAGAAGACGAGCGCGAAGCAGAGGTCGCCGTGGTACCTGGCGGCCACGCAGGCAGCGAACACCAGCGGCGCCGACGCCAGCAACCCGACGGCGCACACGTAGGCGTCGATGCGTCGGCACGTGGGGCGTAGGCGCTGTGCAACAGCGCTGCCCAAGGGCACGCCCACCAGGCCCGACACCATCGAGACGATGCCGAACTTGTAGGCGACGCTGCAACACAAACAACTGGCGCTCTCAGTGGGCGGGGCGGGATGGGTCGGTGCGCCCCCTGCCGTCGGCAGATGGAACTATCGTCGGTTCCAGTTTGACGTTACATGATCTAAATATTGCAATAGGGCAACAATGGAAGTGGCAGTTGACCGGTCGACTGTGTATAAACAGTGAAATAGAATCCAATGTTGACGACATAGCCTGTTGAAGTCTTATTTATATTATATATATATTCAAAATATGTGTGTATATGAACCTCAAGGTGGAAGTCGCAATTGACAATTTTCAACTGCAATCAGCAACTCGTGTTATCAAGAACAATGAACGAATTGTTAGATCGTAGGCGACGCTGGAACACAAACAACTGGCGCTCTCAGTGGGCGGGGCGGGATGGGTCGGTGCGCCCCCTGCCGTCAGCAGATGGAACTATCGTCGGTTCCAGTTTGACCTTACATGATCTAAATATTGCAATAGGGCAACAATGGAAGTGGCAGTTGACCGGTCGGCTGTGTATAAACAGGAAAATAGAATCCAATGTTTAGATAGATAGAAAATGTTGAATCGCAAATCAGCATCTCACCTCATCATGAACATTGAACAAATTGTTGGATTGAAGGCATTGCTGGAATAATAATTGATATTTTCTAGTGCATTTCAACAGGATTCGTTCTTGATGCTATCATTGGTTTTTGAAGAAATTTTAGGTAATTTGAAGATTGGCGAAAACAGTTTCACCCGATTGTAGAGATCTTAGTAGAACGCGAAAAAGTCTTACCATTCCTACCTAATGTCACTTCTAGTATGATTATCCAAATCATAGATTGAAGCGATAATTTATTCGTAATCTTGTTGGAATTCATGGTATGAATTGTTCCAAATTGTTTATTCATAATTACTGTAGATTTTGAACTTTATTATATCGGTTTGAATATTCGTAGTGTGAGAATGATAACCTACCTGTCAGAATCTACGTTGCCACCATTCTGCAACCGGATCCCCATTTCAATGAAGGATGGGCCCCACCAGGAAAGTGCTCCTGCTACGAAAGCCACACACGTGAATCCAGCAGTGGAGAACATGAAACTTCGACTGAAAAAAAAAAAATTGCGTTTGTGAACTATCACCCTGTAATCATATCATCAGTTATTTCAATGTCGTCATCTGAAGATTTTTGAAAACATTTCCATAGAATTCTTGTCTAAACTGACAGATATTATGCAAGTTAGGTACAACATCGCAATGCAGTTTATATAAGCAAAGTCAGCTAAATGGAAGAAATCTAGTCTTCCGTGCACTATAATGTCTGTTCAATGGCCAAGTTCAGTGTATGATTGTTTGAGGGCGCTGCTTGAGTGGTATAACAAGTGAATAACGCATTTTATGCAATTTTTTGATTTCTCACATATTTTGTAGGTTTGGGTGCACATGTCAGTCATGTAAATGTCACATTCCTTCAAAATATTTCTTGTTTCTTTTATACTTTTTCATTTCCGCGAAAATGCATCCACGCCACGACTTTGCGCTAAAATTAAAACTGAACAATAAAAAGTGATAGGATTTCATGAATTCGCCAGTGACTTCAATTTTGGAAAGCATGTTGGCAAGAAAATATACTAATAGGTACCTATAGTTTGCATGAAGAATCTTTGTGGTAGGTAATATAAATTTATTCATTCTAGCTTTAGAATGTCTCTAGAGATTTCTGAATATTGTGGCATTTGTGCTTACCATTTTGATACTGAAATTCCTCAAAAAGAGCTGTGTGCCTACAACTTTTCGAGGTAAGTCCAAAATTTAAGTGTATTTGGTAGTGAACTGAATTCTCGAGTGTTTTCTCTAACATTTTTGTTATCCTTCTATGATATAGATAGATATTGGCCTCTTCACATATTATTTCATCCAACATTCACTATATCAGAATATCACCCAATATATTTGCCAATATCCTAGGTTAGGTCCAAAGCAGAGATAGAAATACGAAAATAGTGTTTAGGAAGCGGCGCTGCTTGAGTGGTATTAATTTTTATTGGAAGATCACTGTAGGTGATTTTCGCTGATTGGGCAGACATTATAGTGCACGGAAGACTAGATTTTTTCCATTTAGCTGACTTTGATATAAGCAACTCATTTGCAGAGAGAACAGACTTCAACTAGTAAGAGATGCATCAGTGAAGTCAGGTACACTTTGTGACAGATGACTCAAGAAATGCAAATTTCAGTATTTATCATTTGATATTGCATGAGTACCATTAGTTTGACTTTCATGTTAATCGTATATTAATTTCAGTTCAAGTTGATGTTGCATGAATCCAACTTCAAAAAGGTGATTTCAATATGTTTTGCTTTCAACAATATTGTTACGATATTTCTACTTGGGTTCGTTAACTTAAAACACTCAGTACAAAACTGAACAATTTATTGCACTTGACACTCGATATACAATTCAATAAACACTTAGAAATCACTTCGATATTTGCTATACAAATCCCAATGTTATCAATACTAGCTGTCTTCCTAAACTGACCGTACGCGCCACTGCGCTGCTTTTATAAGTACAAAACACTAAAGCCTCTTCCGTTTGTATGCAAAGTGTAGCACTCTCCTAAACTTCGTGTATTTTGCACCGCTTTTGAGCATTCGTTTCGCGAGGTGTAGAATGAATAACATTAGGTTATCTGCACTGAAAATCAGCTGGTGTAGACTACACGACACCGAAAAGCAGACGAAAGAACCTATTTTCTAGCAAAATCTTGAATATTCATTAAAGTTCTAAGAAATAACCGGTTATTTTTGAGTTATGAGTCATCCACTAATTGAAGAGGTATGTCGGCGACCGATGTTATCGCGAGGCCATAAATCACACAGCCATTCGCGCGCCGCCGAGATAATGCTTTCCGGTATTCTCGGAACACAGAACAGTCCGTAACAATATTGTTTCTATAAATTTGGTGGAGCGTACTCAATCATTTCGTGTGGTTTGAAATGTTATATACGGTAGAGCTGTATCACCGAAAAAACCGTCGCATCCATATATCAAAATACTCACTTATGTACAATATCTTTGACGTCCTCCAACCAAGGGGTGGCCTCCATGTGTCCGCTGCATTCGCTCTGGCCCCTTTCCGGGTCCCCCAAAACGAACACTATCAACAGAACAGCCACCAAACCGAGAGCAGGCGTCACCCTCAAGGCCCACTGCCACTGGCCCACAGCTTTCGCAGTCTCCGAGCCCACAATGTAGCCCATACCACTTAAGAAAAAAATTAATGTACGGTGAAATATTATATTTCCAAATATTGGATTCTCATGTAGCTCGTATGAAATATTTATAAAAATAGTTGAACATTATTGAAAACGCCGAAATAATCTACCGAATTCAAACGATCAGAAGAAGATGGAAACCATGTGTCAGTGAGCGAGCGATGTTGAGGTTGTACGTATGATGTCTTAGCACCTGACAGCGTTGCCAGACCAAAAATTAAGGGTTAAACTTTTTTTTCACATTCCCAATATTGTACTTGCAGGGTACAAGGGAAAAAACCGGCTAAGTCACTTTTTGTTACATTCGAGCTAGAGGCATTTTTAGGTTATACACAATTTTGTCAGAACACATGCTGGTAGATTAATGAACTATGAATGTTAGTTGACTTAGGAGTGTTTTACGTGTGTGGGCTCAAGTATGATGAAAAAAAATATCCACAAAGTACTAATTTTTGGAAGAAAACACTGACCTAGCCTTTCCCCTCACAATATCATCATCAGATATAGCCAATTTCGTTTCTAGGCTGATTATGTCTGAAGTTATTTCAAGAATAATATCACACATTTTGATACGAAGTTAATCTTAGAAAATGTTCAATGTAAACAATGTAAGTAGATTCATTTTTCAACTTGACGGAGTGGAATATTTTCGAAATAGTATTGCGCCGCTGTAGGTCCACATAAATTTTTCTGGCACTGAAGGTCAACATATTTTTCTGATTATATTGACATAAACATCCCTAAAATTTATGAATTATTGAAGACAGAGAATTATTGTTTGTAGTCACCTACTGACACTAGAACAAGAATCCACTTTTAAAAAAATCGCCTTGTGCGTTTGGGGGGTAGGATATCGTTTTGGAAAAAAAAGTGCGTTGTTTTCGCGCAAAATGTTCATTTCAATAGTTTCACTGTGTACAAATCATATACATTTTTGAAATCCGACAATACCATTACATTATATCTGTTGATATTTGTGTATCCCAAAATCTTATTCCCCGAGTTTTTCTTTTTGTTTATTTATTCTGTGGGCGACTAGCTGTCAAACTTGGTTCTTTGGTGCCTACTTCGATTAAACGTATCTGACGTGACATTGCGTGGGAAAATCTCGCTAAATGAAGCCGCGACTTCAACCAAATTTACAGGGTTACTGCACTGCAGGTGTCAATACAAAAGTATGAATATTCGATTCTATATGACGTCTAATCGTTTCTAAAAGTTTCATGTAGCCATTTTTCAATGAGTTTGATGAGAATATGTATCAAACATTCAAACATGATTGAAAGAAATTTCTTCAAATATCTTTCGACAGTAGCGCCATCTATTGTTGTACATGAGAACCCCACGTAATGAACTGAAATTCAATTGTTTCAAATCAAGTATTTTTCTGCTGAAACAGTTGAAGAGTAGCGCCACCAGGTCTTATTTACATCATTGTCCAAATGTTTCATCACCCAACCAGTCCGTATAAGCAAAGTTTACAGAATCTTTTTGTAAACATTGGTAAAGGGTGGGGCACTAATCCAAAAAAGCCACTGACTTGGTATTCGTATACCTACCAGATCCTACACCCACGCGGACCAACCTGAGGCCACAATGTAAATGTTTATTTTCATTTTATTATTTAATTTGATAGCGCACCCAGGGGGTAGAACCCTCACTCAAGTTCTCGGGTTGGGATATTGACTGTCTCATTACCATAAGTGGTTTAATTTGGTGCCTGGTGGACGTAGAAAAAGTTGATTGAAACGGGTTTGGTCAGAAAAAACTGTTTTGTTATCTATTATACTGCACGGGAATTTTAATATACAATATACATACTAAGTATATACAACTTCATGATTATTTGAGGAATAAATCGTATCTGACATATGCTTCCTAAAATCTCTTTTTTATAATTATTGTCATACGAGTGCAGGAAATGCATTTTCCAACGAGTTTTGTACACTATTCTTCCTACGACCACAAATACTTTCATTTTGCATTTCAAAGATGTAACTTGAACGGCCTCTATAAATTCAGGTGGAGCCGAGTCGATATTGCTGTCTATTTCCATATTTTAGATAATCATTACAAACTCTTTCGAGATGTGGATTGCAGAATTTTCTTCGTCTGCACAAATAATTTCATTAATATTTAAATCCACATGGCAACACGAATGTTACGAACAAGGTGGATATAGGATGGTGAAACAGCTTCCTATTAACAAGCACCAGAATAAACTGTAGACCTTTGCCTACTTGATTTCATACCGTAGTAATATTTCCTGAAGTTATCAGAGATGGCGGCATACCTTGTGTCGGTAAAACAGAAACTGTGCATCTGTCATACTTTTATCAGTTTCATCTGTTCTAGATGAAAAATGATTGAGAAGAGTCAAAATATCAATATTCATTCAAGATTTATCAAAAATTTATTGTTTTAATGTCGTTTCAAGTCACGTCTGTCAGATGTGAACCACAGAAATACGTAAGCAACAGAAATCTTCTTCGATAATCGATCTTACCGCCATCTTCTTTCAAGTAGCTGAAATATTACTACCTTCTCAAACGGTCTACAAGTTTTTCGCAGAAACAATTGAAGAGCTGTTTCACCATCCTATATCCACCTTGGTTACGAATATGAAAATGTCACCCGTTACCTGTTGACGTCAGTAGGTGATCACACAACCATGAATACAGCTGTATATAATTTGATGATGTTGAAACTTCTGTGATGCAAGACGTACGCTGCCATTAACATAATAAGACATGTATTGTAAGAAAAAAATCTTCCAGACTAATTTCCATCAAAGTGAATGTAGAGGTAATGTCGTATTGACACATTGAAATTAGTTACGAATTCTCCTCAAAAAATTCAAAATATCAACACGTGTGCTTTTATTCAAATAACAATAAAGCCACTGTGATATAAATTACCTTCCAAATATCAATACAGAGCGTGCTTCTTGACGTTTTCATATGTGGTAGATGGAAAATATTATTTCATACTTTCTGAGGTTTGAATATTATTCAAGTTAATGATTGAGAGAAAACTGTAAGTTGCGTTCCGATATTACTGAATTTACTGATGTCAGCAATTTCGGAACGAATTCAGGTTGAGTCAGCAACAGTATTGGTTGCGAATTTCGGAACTCGACTATAGTTTTAAGAATGATAATTATCAAAATAAGACCGGGTGGTCACACCCTTTTTGATATGAAACAATTGAATTTCAGCTCATCACGTGGGGTTCCCATACACAATGATGAAGACGCTATCGTCAAAAAATTAAATCATGTTCGATACATACTAACATTTAAAACTCACCGAATATTCGTTATTTTATATTTATACCTGCAGTTAATTTGGGTGGAAACAGGGCTAAATTTAGCACGCGCTGTCAATTGTCATCATGTTTATCAAAGTAGGCGAGATAAAGAGATTATTGAACAGGCCCACGATAGGAAGTGATTACACCAGTTAACTTCGGTTTTTCTCTAAACTAGAGATATCTATTTGTCCAATGATTCAGGCACATTAGTGTTTGACAACCTAACCGCATTCTTCTGTCTCGAAATCTGAAATGCACTACAACTGTTTCGAACCTGAGGAAAACTAACTTCAAACGTCACTTCGAATACAAAGACATATCACAAGGGTTGCTGAAACGACCATGTTGCAGGCATGTTTCGTTGCTTATATGTATAATTAATTGAATAATAATTTTTTTGAGTGAATTTCGCTTTGAATAGTCCACCTTCTTTACGATTCAAAAAATTATTTCGCATCAATTTACTAATCTGATGAAAGACTGAAATTGTATAAATGATGCAGTTGCATTCAAAATAAGATCTGTGAGATCAGTTTTACATCAACAACGGACGCCATGCGAAAAATAAAATCGTGAATTGGAAATGAATCATATCCCAGATATTTATAAACGATGGATAACCTGATACCGTTTACATTTGTGTATACCTAATAGGTAATGAAACGAAAAAGGTGAAAGTTCAAACGTATGCCTGGTATTTACAAAGATTATGGCCTTCGTGCATGTTAACTTGGGCGTTTTAATGTCCGCCTTTATGGGATTTTTCTCTTTGAAAGTTGCCGAAGCGATATAGGCATTCGCTTCCATGGAAAAAAATGCTCGTGAGGCATGTGGAACTTGGTTATAAAATGACTGGCATCCTCGATTCTCGGGGCCAATGAATATTGACCGGCCTGTGCATCGTGTAATCAGTTGAATATTGGTTGGTGGTTCGTGATGAAATTTGCTTTCCAATGGCGTATCGGCGAAAAAAAGCTTCAGGCAGAGCTAGGCGGAACTTGGGAAGACTTGAATCCCCAAATTCGAAAGTAATGTTCCGATGTTCTTGTTATTAACGAGGAAATCAATTTGTGAATGAAAGTTGAATTCTGAAAAATTAAGTTGAAAATTGACAAGTTCAGCCATCGTTGAGAGAGAAAAAATATGTCTGCCCTAGTGTTGTCTTTGTCATCAAGATTGCAACTTGAAATGATGAAAATGTTATGATTGAGACGTAAAAAAAAGAAGAAGACTCACAATTATTATAAAGTGTTTGGAATTATTCAACAATTATTGTAAGATCACAATGCTCACAAAATACTGGAAATAATCGGAATAACGAAATTACTACAAAAACAAACCAATTATATACAGGTTATATAGGTCTTCTTCTTTTTTTGTCCCAATTATGATATTTTCATTATTCGCGAAAATCACGGAGTGGGCGGCCTCTGGTGTCAAATTTTCTAAGCCTTCCGAGGGTGATCAACAAAGCAATTTAGCATTGTATAGCATAGGCTTTCGTATTATTTTTAATGGAATTTGAATTGTTTTCAATAGTTTTCGTGCTTGTTCCGTGCTTATCAGCTAGTTACTAATATTATTGAAACATGCAGCAAGTTCAAAAGGTCGTAAAAACGAAATCGACAAAGATTTGTTCAGTATTTCAACGTTCCTCCTACCGTACAGACATCGTTCCTTTGGCACAAGATCCTGAATTTCCTTTCATGATCGTGTGAAAAATGAATGATCACGTTGAAAATAGGAAAACTTATCACCACAAACATTTACGTTTGTAGTAAGCACTTCCTATAGAACTGGATTTCTCGATAGTGAATGCGAAGGTATGTCTTTCAGGTTAAATCAAACAAATAAGATCTGGTTTAACTGTAGTTGTGTCTCTTGTTGTTTGTAATGAAAAGCTTGATTTCACTTTAGGACCATCAAGGAGAATTAAACCAAGAGATAGGCTCAAAAATAATGCAATTCCTTCTATAAACATCTGGTCATCACATACAAACTTCAAGAGTGAGGGCGATGTGGGCTGAATGAAATCAAATCTTGATTCAGAATGAATAAACTGTGGATTGAATGAAGTATCAATTGAAATAAATGAATTTGAATGACTGGTAGACCACAAGGTCCCAAACTTTTTAAGTTATTCTTGGAACATTACCTACTCATCTATATATTATATAATTATTTTTATTATATGAATTATCATTTTATTGTTGACATGAAAATAATAACTTGTGTTGCCTATTTAAGATAGGTAGGTATGAGCACCCCTGTACTTACTTCTCTCAGAGAATAAAGTTAATTGACTACAATTCTTTGTTTTTATTTTGCTAATCATTTATTTTTGGGTTAGGATAAAATAATTACAGATTTACACATAACTTCACACTTCCACTGCTAATTTTTCCATGGACCTATTTTAATTTCATATTAGAGCTACCCTAGAGCTGAAGTTTGTGAACAGGAGTTTATTTATATGTGTTTGAGTATGTGTTTGACATCTATCCCACAAAGTATGTGACCAGCTTTGAATAATGCTTTTCGGTATTTTAAGGGTTTCTTCTTATCTCCAATATACTCTAGATCTCGCTCTAGATACTTATTTCAATCTTGGCCATTCTTGAAATAAAGAGAAATCATTGAAATACAAATACCTTAGTGGCACCATTGATTTTGCAGAGGTGGTTTTAAAAGCCTATATAAACATAATAAATCCACGGAACTCACATAAAATACCTGTTTTGAACTCTATAAACAATAATCTATCAATAGCGCCCCTTTTGGATACTCAGGATTATTTATTTGTTCCCTAAAATTCGAATTGAAAATTGACATATTACCATTGAATACATACACCAAATGTTTGTTGATCACCCTCATGTCAAATTTTTGACATTTCTCGAGCGCCATCTGTTGGTTCGTGATTTTCGCGAATTTTAAGATGCAATCTTGATGACAAAGACAACACTAGGGCAAACATTTTTTTATCTCTCCCAATGATGGCTGAACTTGTCAATTCATAATAAACGTTTTTTTACCATGTTTATCCAATAAATTCAATATAGTGAGGCTAGGGGGAAATTTTTGATTACGATCCGTGGATCCAACTACTATACGGCATCTCATCCATAAGACTCCCATGTTGAAAAAAATTAGTATGGATTTCCTGCCCAGAGAGTGATTCTAACCTAACAAATATTCTTGAAATATACATCAGGAACAGGGTGTATACAAATAGCGCCGATAGTCTTTAATGAATCCTCAACGAGATGATATTTGTTGGCACATTATCTTAGTTTATACAGGGTGTTCACATAATGAGTGCCATACGAAATAATTCCTTCATTATAAATAAGATCTGTAATGGTAAAACTTCAATATCAGTACTAGGATCTTACCTTCCAACTGGGATGGCGAAGTAGAAGAAAGCCAACATTTTGGAGCGAACATCTCCGATGAAATAATCGCTTATTATCGTCGGGGCTATCGTAGAATAACTTGCTTCGCCCACACCAACCATGGCTCGGAAAAACATGAACCACCAGAAATTCTGTGAAAATATGTGCAAAAAATTGTTTATTTTTCGATTGGTCAAAATAATTTTTGATGAAACTTATCCATCAGGGTGTCCAATTTCAGGAACGCCTTGTATGTCAAAACTCATGGAGTTATAAAAACTGATATGTACCTGAATGCTACTCTATACAGGGTTATTCGAATTCGACTCTCATCATTTGGATCTCGAAAACCGTTGAGGCGAAGTTACGGTTTATTATTATGGTGAAAGAAAATCCACGATCGTTTTCAAAATATAAAAAAACAATCAGGTATCATTTTCTTGCATCATTATTGAAGATGGACCAAAACTGAGAGCACTTCTTCATTGCTACTTTTCGCGATCTATACGAAATGGCATTCTTAGTTTTTGAATTGGACTTTTGACTTTTTGTAGCTGCCATCAACATTTTTTCAAATACGGAGATTTAAAAAAAAACTTGAATGAACCCTAGATTTTGGTGTAAACAGATTTTTCACAAACTTCATGGTTGGCTTTGAGAGCTTATAACGGTTAAGCTAGCAAAATCCGCGATTTTTTTTTCAAGAAACGAAGAGAAAGAAAATCGGCATTATATGCTTCAGTATGAGAGAGAGAATAATATGTTTATTGTTTAAGAATAAAATTCTTGTTACAACCACAATGTCATAAATGATATTACTCATCTAAACATGAAGTATAAAATGTAACAATAATTAGATTTAAACATAAAATATATAAACATTATCCATATGCAAAAGTTGCATGACAAGAACTAGAGGACAACAAATAAAATTGTGTTTTCCACACCGTACAATCGCAAATTCTACACATACTATATTACAGGGCATCGTCAAAATATTCTTGAAAAATATTCTTCAAAATATATTTGGTTTTGATAGCTCAACGGATGAGCTATAGCAAAACCCACGTTTTTTTTTAAACGAAGAGCAAGAAAATCAGCATCAAGCTAGGATAAGAGCCTTGAATGAGCCTTAAATTGGCATCAAGATAGGATAAGAGCCTTCAATTAGCCTGAAATCATGATGTAATCAGATCCTGCGAAATCTTCGTGTACTACAAGATTTTTTGTCAGCTTAAAGTTAAGCTAGAACCCTCGATTTTTCGTATAAAACGAAGAGCAAAATATGGCTAGAATGAAATCGTTTTATATGAGCCTCAAATTATGGTATATTCAGATAATCTACAATGTTCCTCTTTTATGTTTGGTTCTGCTATAGCTGAATCGTTAAACTACAACTTTTCCAGTTGTATTTCAGAAACCATCAAGTTCATTTCAGAAAGCTTCAATTGAATTTCAGAATAGTCACTTGTATTTCAGAAAGTATCAATTGTATTTCAGAATAGTGAGTTGAATTTCAGAAAGCGTCAAATGTATTTCAGAAAGCATCAATTGTATTTCAGAAAGCATCAATTGTATTTCAGAATAGTCAGTTCAATATCAGAAAGCGTCAAATGTATTTCAGAATAGTCAATTGAATTTCAGAATTCGTTTAATCTGTATACAAATGATATATTCTGAAATTCAACTGACGAATTCTGAAATTCAGCTGACTTTTCTGAAATACAATTGACGCTTCCTGAAATTAAACTCACAAATCTGAAATACAATTGATGCATTCTGAAATCGAACTCGTTATTCTGAAATACATTTGACGCTTTCTGAAATTCAACTCACTATTCTGAAATACAACTGATACTTTCTGAAATACAAGTGACTATTCTGAAATTAACTTGACGCTTTCTGAAAAACAACTGGAAAAGGTGTAGTAGAACTCACACGATTTTTTCAAACTGAGAGCACAAAATTCGGCAGAAGGGTAATGAACGAGATAATGAATCAGCCCCAAATTAGCTCTAAATGATTATGACTAAATAAAAATTCTTAGAATCCACCTACATTCATGAAGGATCCACAGAGAGTGGTGAGACTCCACAAGAACACTCCCGCAGCCATGATCCATCTCCGGCTGTACCTGTCGCCCAGGTAACCGAAGAGGGGGGCGAAGATCATGTAGCTCAGCACGAAGGCCGTTTGCAACAAGCCGCCCTTCTCGTTGTGTATGTTGTAGTATTTTTGGATATCCGGCAGGATACCTGTTGGAAGAAACAATGAGGATAAAGATAATAATAATGTACTTCCTTTCAACTTTTGGAGAGTTCAAAAAATTAGGGCAGAGTAGTAGATTTAAATCAGGGAAATAGTTTATTTGAAACTAACTGTTTACATAGATACATTATGTATGAATGTGGAAACATAACTAATCGTCATTTGTCCAACGTAAACAAGTTAACAACAACAAAAACAGCTTATAGTTTTACATCACATGCATGAATTAATAATGAATCAAACTAGAGAAAAATGATGAAAATAAGTGATCTTATAGTTCATCTCGGAGTTCATCATTTACATATTTAAGGAAAAATCAGTACCTACATTGATTAAAAAAAAATCGTACATATTGTTCGCAACTTTTTTGAATTAGGGCTTTTTTTCTGTGTAGAAATCCTGTCCGATTAATTAGATAACATCCATACAAAATCGATCTAAACTACGCAACACTAATTACGTCGCACCCCGAAATTCTGCCCCTGTTTAAATTTGAATAACTTTTTTCTTCTTTGAACAATTTGAATTCTGTTTGCACTGTTCGCTAGCTCAGTCCTTCAGCTATAATCTCGTACTTCTTCGATACATAAGGTTATTTCCATAAAATTGCTACAGGATGTTTTTTGAAACTGTGCAAAATTTTGAAATTTTCAAAAGGATCCAAAATGAAGAAAAACTTTTTTTCAACTTTAACAGCATAGGCATGAAGATTATCTCATTACCTTTGGGCATTTCCAAAATTTTCTTCTTATCACTTTTCTTTACAGAGTGATTTCAAAAAATCAATTTTTTGGTTTTGCAGTCATAACTTTTTTCCTTTTCAACCGATTTTCAAAATCTCAGGCTCATTTTGAAGCTGAAACATCATATAAGCAGATTTAAAGATCAGAATTAACTCAAGATGAACATTCAGAATCGAGGGTTTCCTCAAAGGTGACCCAAATCTGAAACACTCTGTAAATCCCGACTGGGAGGAGAATTACATGAAAATCAACTTGTTTTCGGAAGGATCTTTCATTCTGGACACATCCAGATCTTTTTTTCTTTCAGTATTCAAAAATTGTGCGTGAGAAAACCGAATTGAAACGCCATGTTCTAGAAAAAAAATCAGCCCAAAAAAAAATGCATGGTCCGTAACCAACGTAACAAAATTCATAATGAGTGACTGACAAGACAGTTTGAAAATTACGTTCTGGTGAAAATAATGACCAGGACAGAAAAAACTATTCGTTGGTCTTTCTTTTCTGACAAAACAATTCAAAATAAAAAAAAAATCTGAATACAACAAAATTTCAGGGTAACCTTCTCACCCCCTATACAAAGTCTTCCATCATGTTCTGGATTTTTTTCAAAGAATTTAATTTTTTGGACCCCCAAAAAAATGTTATACGTACGCCTATGAAACAATTTTTTTTATCTTATTGATCAAATTTTTTTGCTGAACACAGCTATGGGTACCGATTGTCTCGATTCTGAAAAATAACTTTTTTTCGCCCTGTACATCAAACTATGATACTTGGAGAACTCGAGCTTGGGCGATTCTTAGTAGTTTTGTACGAAACTCACGAAAATTATATGTAAAAAAATCACAAAAATCTCCTTCCCCTTCATCCGTTCTCAAAGTACCCCAAGGGGGCAAGAAGGGCGAAAGAATTTTTTTTTATATATCCGATCCCGATGTGGGGATCAGGTGAAATATGTTTACCGATATATCTAACCGTTTGAGCAGCAAAAATTTCACCCGCAAAAAAAATTTTGGGGGGGAGGGGGTAAAAAATTTTTTTCAGTATTTTTGGTGGATATTTTCGTTTCGATCAAACAACGTTTTGGATATTTTCATTTTTTAATCGGGATTTCGAGGGGGATTTAGATTTGGGTCACCTTTGCAGAAACCCTTGATCTTTAATATTTAATTTTAGTCAAGGCTAATCTTCATGTCTGTTCATATAATGTTTCAGCTTCAAAATGACCCTAGATTTTAAAAATCGGTTGAAGAGGAAAAAAGTTATGACTGCAAAACAAAAAAATGTATTTTTTGAGATCAATCTGTAAAGAAAAGTGATAAGAAGATAATTTTGTAAATGGCCAAAGGTAATGAGATAATCTTCATGCCTCTGCTGTTAAAGTTGAAAAAAACTGTTTTTCTTCATTTGGGATCCTTTTGAAAATTTCGAAATTTTGCACAGTTCCAAAAAACATCCTGTAGCAATTTTATGGAAATAACCTTATGTATCGAAGAAGTACGAGATTTTAGCTGAAGGACTGAGCTAGCGAACAGTGCAAACAGAATTCAAATTGTTCAAAGAAGAAAAAAGCTCTTCAAATTTAAACAGGGGCAAAATTTCGGGGTGCGACGTAATTAGTGTTGCGTAGTTTATTTTTATCAAACTCTACATTGTGTCAGTTTTTTGTAGAAGGACCTCAACAGCTCAAAGAAGACATTTATGCTTAGGAGCTTCGTTTCCGGTTTAATTGGTGTCAAAGTTTTGTTTTCTTTATGTTTTAGAAGTGTTCTCCCATAATATTTTCGAATATTCAGCTTTTTTGAATACTTACAGGGTGATATTATTTTGAGTGGTCGTACCCAATTTAACCCTCTCGAACTTTTCAAGTACGCTTTCAATGAAATATCAATTTAGATCATGTCATTGTGTTGGATAAATGCGAAAAATAATGTACTTGTGATGAAACATTATTTTTTCTATGTTGGTTGTATAATGAAGTCATTGTGCAACGCAAATGCGTGTCGAAATAGCCTCTATTTCGATAAGCATTTTTTATTACTCGGAGATTGTTACAATCGAACTGTCAAATGAAAGTCAGAAGAGTTAGGCCCAGTTTACTTCTGAGCGATTTGGATTTCGTGATATTATCAAGGAAAAACTCAATGTTTTAATTGGTAAATTTCAATTCAGAGTGTAATTTGATTTAAATTGACCAATACAAACAATAAAAACATTGAATTTTTCACCGCTGGTATTGCATTAATCAAAATTACTCAACTGTAAACTGGGCTTTACGCTCGTGCGTCAGATTTTAATTATTTCAATGTCATCATTGTTACCAATCGAAGATGTTTCTGTTATTTATCGATATTGAATCCATTTTTTTTCTTCAAATCAATTCAAAATAGAAAAAATTGCATATGACACACGTTTTATAAGACACGTTGTCGCACTTGTTCACTTGGAGCACTCCTCGCTTCGCTAGTCGTACTCCAAACAACGCTTGCGACAAAATAGCGTCTTATAAAACTTGTATCATAATATAATATACTATTTCGAACATACTTTATTTGACATGTAAGTAAATAACACGAAATAACTCACGGTTTATGAATATAGGTACTGAGAAAACTTGTTCAAAACTCATTATGAATATAAAAACACATTCGAATCCACAGAGATAACAAAAATTTCTCGAATTTTTATTTATTTTATAAACCGTTTTTCATGCATCTGAGTGGAAAATAATATCAATATTATTTCTAAATCTACATTATTCAATACTTTTTTATCTGTCTGATATCCTTGGAACTGTTTATCGTTTAGTTGTTTTTATATCAGCTTATGATAAGTTATGAAAATTTTGTAAAACGTAGGTAGCCGGTAGCCAATAAAAATGCACTCTGAATTTGCCTTAGTTTCTCGGGTGACTGAATTTTCTGCTTAGTTTCAAAGTTGCTTGCATTGCAGCTTTCGAAATGTTATCATTCAATATTGAAATATTACGTTTGACTTGGATCCTTATGATTTTTTAAATTTTTTGATCAATATGAAATACCATCTTTTTGCAATGGAAAGTTTGACGTAGAATATGTTTACATGGCGATATCAGCAAGCCAAACATGAGTTATCGATAGTTTATCACTATGCAAACAAACCTGCATAATGCATGTGCAGTTGTTTTTATATCAGCATATGATCGATCACAATTTTTTTTTAAAAACGTAGGTAGCCGGTAGCCAATAAAAATGCATTCTGAATTTGCCTTAGTATCTCGGGTGACTGAATTTTCTGCTTAGTTTCAAAGTTGCTTGCATTGCAGCTTTCGAAATTTTATCATTCAATATTGAAATATTACGTATGACTTGGATCCTTGTTATGATTTTTTAAATTTTTCGATCAATATGAAATACCATCTTTTTGCAATGGGAAGTTTGACGTAGAATATGTTTACATGACGATATCAGCAAGCCAAACATGAGTTATCGATAGTTTATCACTATGCAAACAAACCTGCATAATGCATTTCATCAAATAATTATGTTGATATCGACGTAACCCAAGGATATCACCCCTATATGATTGATTGACGAAATCAATCAATCAAGTTTTAATTACCATTATCAATTATGCAATTTTTATTATCTATCGGAAAGGATCACAAACCATTACGAAAATTATCATAAACGACCAATGCAGCAGTTTAATTTGGCCAGATAAATGTACAGGGTGTCCAAATTCGCCAACCAATATGAGGAACTCGGTTAGAGATATAGGCTCATTTGAATTAGAAAAAAGTTGTGTATGTGTGCGCAACAATATACCGCGAAATAGTAAAGAAAGTTTTTTAATTTTTGAGATATTAGAAGTACAAATTTTTTAATATTGTTTTCATTGGAATTATTTTAATAAATACGAAAATAGGAATAGGAAGCTGGAATTTCGAAGGTATACGACTCAAAAAATCCATAATCAATGAAAACAGCAAGAAAATAAAAACAATGAAAATATAAATACTTTATACAACTAAACAATGAGAATGAAAAAATGAATAACTTAAAAATAATGACTTGTTCTTACATATTAAATGTTCAAAAATATTTCCATCGAGTCAAAATGTCAAAAATACAATCAACGTAATATACCAGTTCGCAAGGGGAGTGAAAAAATGAAAATAGAAATCAAGTATAAGAAAAATAAGTTGATGGTGGCCCTCGAATGCCGAAAAGTCGTATTACAAATTCTATGATGCTATTAAAATAAAAACTAGAAATCAAAAAATTATCTTTTGTTTAATATCTCAACAACCAACAAACTTTTTCAACTATTTTTTGCGGTATATTGTTGCGCTAATATCTCACAACTTTTCCGACACCGTGTACATTTAGTAACAACGGTATTTTAAATAGAAATATCCATCCTTTGTAAAATCCTATGAATAGCCGTAGAAAATAACTTCCATTAGATTCACTTTTAACGTTCGGTATGGCATTCTTAATGACAGATTGGGCAGTATAAGTAACCCCTTCCCAAGGTTTCTCTAATCCCGCCTGCTAGATCTTCGTGAGCTGTCAAGACATTAACAAAGATAATGGGACATGAGAGACTTTGTAGCACCGTTCAAAGCAGTAAATCCTCGAAGGTCGTTTTTTAATATGGTAATGAATATAAATGGAGTGGAGAGTAGGATTTGGAAACTACGAAAACTCGATGCTTAATTTGAAGCTTTCAATCGAAGTCTGCTGATATGTCGTCACGTATCTCACGAGCCATCACTCAGAACGAGTTTTTTATGGACAGAGATTATACAGAAACGTTTATCCCTAATGTTCAAGCTCTAATTACAAGGTTAATCTTGATTTAATAATATTACAAATATAGTTTTACTGAAAAAATAATATCGTGGGATGCATTAATCGATTGCAATCAATCTTGTTTACTCCTATATTCGTATATTAATTATGTATCATGAAGCTGCTGTTTTCGATGCAAAATATGCAATCAATGCAATAACCTATTGTAAAAACTGATTCAGAAGCGGTTTCATAAATTCAACATGAGTCATAAAGGCAGTAAAAGAAAAATAAAATGCCTAAAAGTTGCGTTAAAATTACATATGTCGAAAAATAATTCTAAAATTTCTTGTCTTGCTAGCAATGTTGGTTGATAAATATTTGATAATAGTTATTCAGAATTCGCGAAATTTCAGAAACTCCCTTCTTTCGATTTTGCTTTGAAAAAAAAAAGGACGTGACATATTTTTTTATTTTATTATCAACTAAGTCGCCTCCTAGAAAGTCACTGGGATAATTGAAGGAATCATAATTACATCAGAAGAAGTTTCTTTGTAAATGCATACACATCTACTAAATTTCAAAAAAATCGAAAGAAGAATTTTTCCGCAAATTGATTGAGCCAGTTTTTTATAAAATTTGATGCCCTCTGTTTCTTGAAATTCGAGAAGGCCTTTCCTGTATATAGGGTGCCCGGCGTTTTTCGATCTCCACCATGGGAATCTCAGTTATTATACGAGGTCGGTTAAATTGGGGCAAAGTTGTGCATTTTCGTGCTGAACAATTATTGACTGAAAGAAAATTTGACATTTCATTTTTTATTTGTGAATTATAGAAAAAAAACGGTAGTTTTTAATTTTCATTTTCATTTTTAAAAGCGAAAACCGATGAAACTATATTTTTTTACTAGGATGTTCTCATGGAACTTTTCTACAATTCAAATATGTCATCTTATTGCCCAAAGCCTTCTTAATGCCAGAGATACAACACTCAATTTTGGTTTCTCTTGTGCTGGACGCCATATTGAATGTTTGCATTTTTGAAGAGTCACACCATATTATCCTCGATATTATCGAAGTTGGTGATGCTTCGAAAATATCGCCAACAATTTAGTTCAACAAACTATATTCTGACCTGACAGTTAAATTGAAAATGGAAGCTCACTCACATAAAGACCATGGTTTTGAATTAGGAAAGACATAATAAGCTATAAAAGATTTATCTTCGCAAAACAAAGTCATAAAAGATGCTCAAATACTCAACCATTCACTTTCAAACAACATTCTACTCTTTTTCCCAAGTTTTGAATAGCTCGACCGATGGGTGATATTTAAAGAATCGAATCTTGAGAGAAGAAATACTGGATTACCATTTTCAAATATTCAAAAATTGAGTGAAAATTGAAATACCAAAGTTGAGAGTTGTATCTCTGACATCAAGAAGGCATTTCAAAATACGATGACAGATTTAGATTCCTTGTATAAAAGGTAATAAAAGTGACTGAGGGATGTCTTAGTTGGTTCCCTTCGTTTTTTTTTTAATTTTCAATAATTCAAAATCAAATTTTCTATCAGACAGTTCTTCAGCATAAAAATGCGCATCTTCACTCCAATTTACACAAGCTCGTATCTCCTATAATAAGTGAGATCCCCATGGTGGAGCTCGAAAAACTGACACCCTGTATATGAATAAAACGCCTTTGTGAAATGAGATCTTTCCTTTAGCCCGGATACATCATTCACCGAATTCAACTACCTATTGTGAACTTTGCCCTCCTCTCGAAATGAATCATGGTGCCCTTCTTCTTGGGCCCATATTTCTCCATTACAAAGTGCAGTGACGGCCATAATATTGGGGTCATAATTCAGGTTTTTTAATCAAGCGTAAGTGTGAATAAGTGCCTTCGCTGCCGGTTCCTTTATTGTTGGGCAATCGTCTCTTTTATCGCCCGAACAAGACTGAAGAGGGATACGCGCGATTAGCCTTTGTTTGGTTTCATGAAAGGTGATTCGGCTTCATGAGAAACTGCAATCTTCCACGTGACAGGCACAGGCCCGCCCTCTGTCGAAGGCGATTCATGATAATCATGTAGTGATGGGATGAAACCGACATGAACTGTGTGCAAACATGTTTTTTTCTGTAGCATGAAACTAAAAGAATAGAGACCAAAAAAACACAATTTGATACCGATATGAAATGAAAATTGAAAAATAAGCTTTATGTTTATAATGACAGTCATTACTGTGATGAATCGAGTAATAATGACAGTACGATGGGGTAATATTGTCACATCCTATCGTATTGTCAAATTCAAATAGGAGTTCTACCTACTATGCACAATACAACCGCATTTGTTCAACAGAGACTTACACTTCCAATAAGATAAACGAGAATTCATTGTTTTTTATTCTCAACCGTATAAAATGGGTTGTTTCTTTATTGTAACGCTGAAACTGAGGTTAGGGATGCAAAAACGGAGAAGGATGACAGAACGCTCAGACCAATCAGAACAACATACAAGTGTATATTGTTGGTTGCATAAGGCATCTTAGTAGTATAGTCACAGGTACAGTGTAGCAATAGCATTGTTGAAGACTTAATTTTCTGAGAATCTAAAATAACAGGATAGATATTACTTTTCTAAAATTGATATTCTGCAATAATATGCTTACTATTTTTATGAAACACTGCTTGATTGATAATGCGTGTGCACGAATTCACAATTCTCAAATTAATTCAAATGTTCAAACACATCAATAAACAGTTTCTAAAAGTCCAGTACCTATATTTATCATTGATTTTATTTGAATAAATCAATTATCCAAAGTAAATATGACTACTGAATACCAGGAGTTGTCTAGTACGCCGCCTGAACTACTAAAATTAGCGACAAATGCTACAGAAAATTTCGACAACAAGAAAAAGCTTTGAGAATTTTGGCAAACTGTGGTTTCAGAGAACACTGTCGGGCTCTCTTTGTTCAATTCAGAATACTACCGCTTCCGTCAATATATATCGAACATTCTCTGAGAGAAATACATGAACAAACTGGTAGGTTGATTAGACAATCTCAAATACAATCTTTATAATATGTTACCATTAGAAATAAAGACTCTAAATTCACTTTTATTCAAGAAAAAAATTAAAAATTACCTACTCCCACTAGACCCCAAGTGAGATAGATCGACAAAATCAGCTCTTCGGGGAGAATTCAAAAATGTTACATGACACACCCTGTATAATTCGAAAAAAAAAACGCTTCTAAAAATACCAATCGAACTTGTTCAAGCGTTTTTTCGAACACGCTCTCGTTTAGTATAGGTGAGATGCTTACAATACCTGGTGTGTGCATTCTTCAATTGTTTTTCGTCAAAATCAATGGATGAGTTTTTTGATGGCCACACTACCAAATTTCACATGTAGATGGCGATCAAATCGGTTCTGTCACAAATTTTTCGCTTGTGCAGTTTTTTATTAAATTATTTGAAAATTCGTTTTTCGATTCGAAATTAGTATTTTTAGTTGGACCAGCAGTGTTATAAGTGTTTAATTCACAATCATTTCATTCAATTTGACTTTGGTTGTTTCTGGTTTTGAGATTTTACGATTGTGTTTTCTAGTTGTTTCAGTTTATTCTGAATAGTGAACATTGTGATTTTGTGGACAATCTGATGCTTCTTTCGTTTATTTATACAAGATCTAGTCAAAATATAATATATTCACATGCATTTCATCAAATAGATTACTAAATTATTCAATTGATCTTTGTGTAGGGCAAAGACATTTTTGAATGTCTTTGGTGTAGGGTAATGTACTATATATTCAATGAAAACTATATCCTGATGAGATCCTTAGTGGACACAGGTTGCAGAAATTTTCCTCTAGTCCAGAAGATCAAAGCGCATACTATGGAAATTCCATTATGTGAATAAATTTTTCAAAATTATAAATTGGTGTGTTATGTTGACAATATTTTTCCCTTTCCATTATTTGACACCAAGTATCAAAATTCAAACCAAACCATGTACAAGATTTGATATTCTTCCATGGGAGCCTATTGAGCCTAAAATAAGAAAGAAAGCTTGTTACAGACACACTTATTCAAAGTATTAATGTAGACTAATGCAAATTGAATAAAACCTCTGACTTATGAGAGAAAATATTATCACTCCCATCATATCTGATGCACTACAAGGTAAGTTTCACCTTATTGCAAGCTATTCATGAAACATTATTCTTTTATATTCAATTTATGGCAAATAAATCTATTATTTCATTTGATAATGTTTATAAAAAATAAACTGAAATGATTAAAAACTTTCCAAGGCTTTTTATTGATTCATCATCAATTTTAAAAAAATTTGAAAACCTTGACTTTGCAATTTGTATACATTCTGAGGTTGATACTGATATCCTCCAGCATACTTCTTATTGATTAACTCTGCTAGTTCTGTTTATTATATATTTTATTGGAATACTGAACAAATCTCCATCTACTGATTGTTTCATGGATTCTTCATCTACATTTACAAAATGTCAGCACAGATTATAATCAATAACTCATTTGATGAACAATATTATATACTAAAACTAGTTAGTTCCCTAATAATATCATGTGTATGTGAATAAAAAAGAAAATACATTCAAGTACATAAAAGCATAAATGGAACTTTTTGAACACAAACATTTTATAAAAATGGTAAAGACATAGTTATCTACCAATGAATGCAAAATAACTGACAAAAATGAATAAAAAGAAGGTCAAAATTATTCTGGATTGCATTAATTGAAACTCTCAATTAAAAAATTGATATTTTCACTAGTGATTGGGCAATATATGGAATCCAATGTGGAGATATCTTGTAGTAGAGTTGGAAGAATGGTGATGTGCATCCAGTTGATTGAAGTTGTGAATTGAGAATGTTCTCAGACTTTCCTCACATTATCAAATGTCTATGCAGTAACCTGAAAAGCAAAAAGTGTTATCTTAGTATTACTTATTTTATGATAGTATCTAGGACATTATATCACTAATCTAGGATTCACAGAATTGAATTTGAAACTTTTCATAATTCACACATTTATCAGTAAAACATATTTTTGAATAACATCTCAAATTAAAATAAAGCCAAATATTGTTGCTGTAAATAGATAATATTCTGCATGAAATTTGCTAGACAAATATAGATTGATCACTCGAAAAGGTATATCAATATAATAGAAAATACAAGAACCTACTCACAAGAGATGAAAAAAATACAGGGAAAAATCATTTAGGATATAAAAACTTTTTCCTTTTCATTGAATCTCATCTTTGATCTTCTAGAATTACATATGAGGTGAATTGTTGGTGCCAACTTATAATAATAGCCACATTCATCCAAAATATGTTACAAAAATGTGCACTTGACTAGGAATCTAGGTAGGTACCTATTATTGTATGTGTTTTTAAAATATAGTAAATATACTCACATGATGAATTGAATGATAATTTCTCGCGAGACGCCATTTTATCAACACTTAACACTTCGCAACGTGGCGGATCTTTTGAAAAGGATGGCCATCGAATTAAAAATGACGGATATCAAGTTGGCGTTGAGCCAAATCCATCCACAACTTTTGACGAAGCTTTTTCTATTGACTAGTTACACCAGGTATTGTAAGCATCTCAAGTAAAAGTTATAGAATATAGGTCAGAAGCACCCACGCTTTTTTCACATTTGAGTAATAACATTGAAAATTTACTTTCATTTTATTTTCTACAATCACCTTATAATTGAAGTTTTACCAACACTTATAAACTGGATGAAAGGCCACTTCATCTACTATGATGGAATAATGACATTAATTTATTCCACTGGTGGAATAATAAAAAATATAATCTTGAATCAATCACATTTAACTTTTTTTTTGTGGAATATACTGTATTCAGCAGACAGTATGGGACGTCTTTCACTGAAACGAGTTATAAGGAAATTCAATATATCGTAACTCTTTGTTTATTTAGCCACGAAACATGTGTTTATTCAGTTCTCATTCAGCCGAATATTGAAATAATCAATAAGATTAGTGTGTTTTTTGGTATCATTGTCGCATCGTTTCCTAACAGATATTCCAAAGTGCCGAATGACAAGTGATGTTTTGGCATTTATTACGAACATTAATGAACCGTTATAAGTGCCGATTACTCGTCACGTAAGTGTTACAAAACATCAGGCATTAAACATTATCGAAAAAGGAAAGAACTGTCAGAGAAGATCTAGGAAATTTTATTCGAAAACAAGACCAGAACTTGCTTTAAATCCGAAAAAAAGTATTTAGGTATTTGAGATTCAAATCTCGAGCTGTACCTAATACGTATGCAAGCACTTATTCAACTGACCACGTCTTTTCCTTTTAAATTAAGAATTGTAACATCAGTTGAACATGTTTTTTTGCACTAGTGGATTAGTTTTCTAACTAGTGCAAAAAAATGGGTTTTTCATTGTACTTTTTTATCGCCAAGAGACAAAAATGTAGTATTTTCAGAAGGTTTATAAAAACTGCAAAAAACAAGATTTTTTCTGCAAAAAACAACCAACTTGCTAGCTTTGTACGCCTCTAGAAATTATCGTTAAAATCTGATTGGTCCAGTAGATAACCGATGAGAAAACCTTTGAGAGTTCATCAGATTCAGATGAAGCATTTCTTGTATAAAAACCCATCACCATATAACTGGGGAACGAAGCATTTTCGGACCCATGTTCATGTGAACTTTTTCCATATCTTGCTGAGAGGAATCTCTTCTAGGCTTTTGTTAATTACTAAGTTTCCTCGTGAAAATTTCAAAATAATGCAACTCGAAAAATAAAGTTTTAATGCGAGTGAATTGTTATTTCCATTTATCTGGAAATTCACACAGTTTTCAAATATAGAGAGCTAAAAATCCAAATCAGAAAGATTTCAAATTACTATTTCATTGGAAGCAGAGGCGACACGTGAAAAAGTTATAGATGGTTAAATCGGGTACGACTCTAAAAAGTGTATCACCCTGTAGGTCGTATTCAGAAACGTTTGATAGTACAAAATATTGAGTATTTGAAGTGTTATACGTGTACCAATTCAATTCATTATTTTGAAAATTGTAGAGGAATGAAAACTTCAGAAACAAAAAAGATATCATACAACTTTGACACCCTGTAAATCGGAAACGAACGAAGCTCTCACATATATATATATGTTTACATACATATGTCTTCTATGAGCTGTTAGAATCCTGCTACAAAATCTGACTCACCCTTATATTAATGTCAATATTTTGTGATGACAGTGATTGTATCAATATCTCGGATTGTAAAATGTTTTTCTCATGTAGCTGGTAATACAGCGCGAGGCCATTTTGTTGACCACCAAATAGTTACCAGGATCCTTCCATTGTTTCTTCACACAGCCTTAATTCTATCCCAAAAATCCCTTATCAGCTCAACAAAATGAATTCGTGCAGTATCGCCATGATACTGCCGCCCTTACAACCCCAAAACTCTTGTCGTCCGATTTAATAACCTCCCAAGCGGTACACAGGAGTTTCTCCTCTGGGAAATGTCGATCGCTTTAATCGGAATTAAACATCTACCACAAGTCTCGAGGGAGGTTGGCCCACAATATGTACGAGCACGTATACATCAATGAAAGTATACCGGATACCACCATCAGCAGTCGGGCGCAATTTCCTATCGCTTTCCCAACAGTTTCCAATAACGTGAGTAAGTAAGTAAACACGCAGACAAACTATGTTTCTCATCATTCACATTCACGCTCTAACGAGTGGAGATAGAGAGGAAGAATGGAAGAGATAATCAGAGAGGGAAGGACAGAGGGATATAAGGATAGGGGGTAAGAGAAATAGGGCTGCGACGATTTGTATTGAACAATTTAAATCATGATTTAAATCAAGGTCGCCGAAACAATAACATAAATGAACTAGGAAGAAATGTTAACAAAATAAATATGGACTTGGCAACAATTCTCGAGTGGGGATCTAATAACCTGGTGAATTCAATGCAAACAAAACACAAGCATGTATTTTCTCCAACCATATCATTGAAGTCATCCATATCCATGCTTGGCGTTACTATCAGCAATAACCTTTCTTGGGAAAATCACGTGAGGTCCATTGCCAAAAGTGCATCCCAAAAACTTGGATTTCTGTTTCGAGTCAAGAGCTATTTCAATCCCAGTCAGCTGCTTATGATCTATGAGGCACAGATCCGACCTGTCCTGAAATACTGTTCCCATATTTGGAGTGCGGCACCTAAACATATCCTGACACTATTGGATTCTATCCAAAAAAGGGCAATTCGTCTCGTCGGTGATGCCTCGATCGCTTACAAACTCGCTCACTTCTCTGGAACACCGTAGAAAAGTTGGCGATTTATCTCTGTTTTATAGACATTTTCATAAGCGATGCTCTTCTGAAATATCAACAATCGTTCATCCATTAGCAGCCTCTTCGAGATTGACCCGTCAGGTTCAGTCTTCACACCCCTTCGTGGTCACTTTAGATACTTTAAAGACTTGTTCATCCAACGAACATCGAGACTTTGGAACTCATTGTCTAGGGAGGTGTTCCCCGAGGCATACCATCTCCAGAAATTTAAGAAGAACACCAACTCCTACCTTCTTTCCCTTGGTTCTCACGATGTTCTCTGAACATTACAGGATCTCCTTTTTCATGAGAACCAGAACATAAACAGAAAAAAAACATTTTCTGATGGCAAACGGTTGGTGTATGAAAAAAATTGAAGAGGCCAAATTTTTCATTTTTTCCATGGTCCACAAGATTATGCTGTTTTTTTGGCCTGAAAAATTAATCGAGTTCCTAAAAAAACGAAGGCACGTCAATTCAAATTTCCGATCCCTTATTATAGTCACTATTTCAAATAATCGGTTTTTTCACGCAATTTACTGTGGCCGTAGCTCGAATGGGGTGCATAATTGACACACGTTTATGAGAAGAAAAAACGTATTTTGATCACAACAGTGCGTCCGTGAAATATCTACATCGAATTCTGAATCGGGCTTTCATTTACATTGATACCAGTTTATAACATCATCCACTACATTTTTATCATTTTTTGAAGTCGGATAAAATAGGGCGTGGCTGTTCCTTGCGCACCATCTTTTATAACACACCCTGTATAACCAAGGCACATTCGCATTCGTATGTAACATCTCTCCGATTCCATCGTTCCAATAAAACAAGAAGAACATATCTAAATGTACTGACTGGAGACACGAGCGAAAATAAACACTCGCAGTCATCACACACACACTCACTCATCGGTCCACCCAACAGAACTCTTCGATACAAAAGACACATCTCTTTGTGCTCGCTCCTCCCCTCAACGAGCGTGGAGAAAAAAAATACAGTTTGTTTGCCCAAAGGGCGAACCGGGAACGTGATCGAGCAACAGTTTGTCGTTTTACATCAACGACATGTGTTTGTGCAAGTCGCTTTTCAGCTTTCCACTCCCCCAATTCGGAACGGCTGGGATAATTTCAATTATTTCGGATTCGTCCTGTTGGGAGATGCTGAGCGAATGGCGATGATAGGTCGCGTCTGAAGCAGACACAGGCGGTCCAAGGGAGGCTATTTTCAGTAGTAAAAACCCGAGTAAAAACCCAAGGACATTGATAATTGTTTGAACCAAGGTGGATATAGGATGGTGAAACAGCTTCCTATTAACAAGCACTAGAAATAATTGTAGACCATTGCCTACTTGATTTCATACCGTAGTATTATTTCCTGAAATTACCAGAGATGGCGCCATACCTTGTGTCGGTAAAACAGAAACTGTGCTTTTGTCAGTGTCATCTGTTCTATGAGAAAAAATGCCGATAAGAGTAAAAATATTGATAATTATCACAGATTCACTTAGAATATACTGTTTCAGTGTCGTTTCAATTCACGTCTGTCAGATTGGAACCACAGAAATCTTCCTTGAAAGTCGATCTTACCGCCATCTTCATTTAAGTCGTGGAAATATTACTACCTTCTCAAACGGTCTACAAGTTTTTCGCAGAGACAATTCACCATCCTATATCCCCCTTGGTTCGAACAAATTTTATAACACATTTCGAAAGCTTGTTGTTTGGAAACAGACCGACGCCGTAGGCAACAAGCTTGAGAAAGTTGTTGACTTTTTTGAGAATTTATCAATGTTCGATGGTTATTCAGATAGAAAACTTTTTGCTGATTCATACTTTTTGAAACATTGCAAAAGTCCATAAACGCTCTTTTTTCTGTAAACAGTATTTTTTGGTATATTTGATTCGATAATGTCATTAATATTCTCATGACTATTACAACCAAATGCTCTGAAGTCATTCACTTGTGAGTCTAAGGTGAATTGGGACTGTAAACAATCCCTAAGACAACTGGCAGCAAACAACTAGGTCACTTTGATGTGGGTGCCAGGTCATAAGAGAGTTGAAGGCAACGAGGAAGCAGACTGACTTGCCAAATAAGCGACAAATACACAATTTCTCGGCATAGAACCCTTCTGTGGACTCTCCAAGGTCCACTTGAGAGAAGAGTTCCGACGCTGGAAAACAGATGAAATGAAATCTCACTGGAATAAAGTGCCAGGACAAAAACAAGCGAAAAGGCTAGTGAGCCTCTCGCCAAGAAAAGCTTAACAGCTTCTCGAGTTGGACAAAAAAGACTTGAAACTGGTAACGGGACTCCTCACTGGACACTGCCCTCTGATCTATCACCTCAAAAAGATGGGTAAAAGAGAAAGTGGATAGTTGCCGCTACTGCGAGAACTTCGCTGAAACTGTAGGACATTTGCTTTGCGAATACCCAGCACTCTTTTGCAAGAGGCTCTAGTTCCTGGAAGGGGCCTTCTTAGAGCCCTCCGATATCAGGAATCTAGCTCCTTGCACGAAGTCTCGGAATCCCAGGCCTCGAATAGATTAAGGGTTATGCACAAAATATCTGATAGGTCGAGGTGCTTGAGAGGCTGCACGGCCTCAACGACCTCCCTACCATTCCCTACTATCTACAATCTACACTTACAACCAAATCGTGACATTTGGAATTAAAAAATCAAATTGTAGGTATCCATAGCAACATGATTGAGTGAAAACAACCCATGGTTATAATTGCACAAGTGCATAAAAATTACCGATAATGTACGCAAGTAATCTAAAAATTGCACGAGAGAAAGGGTCCTCCTCCTTCTGAGTCGGGCACTTTCGCCCTATAAGAAATAAATGTTGTGGAGATGACTTTGAGCTTGATTCCGGCTTTGAAATCTAACACTCCACTTTGAGATGCCATGGACTTCTTCCTATTTGAGTTGTAACGCTTATTTATATTCAAAATGAATACTTTTCTATATTCAGAAATGACACCAGTATTCACAAAGGGATAATGTGTTCATTTAATCGATTCTGAGATTAATCCGCATCTTCTCAACCATTAAAATTGTTTGTCAGATTTTATATTACTTTCGATGATATGATTCATGCTCGTGGTGAAAATATGATGGAAAACTCAAAAACAAGTTCCCTGACAAATATATTATTTGTTTACCATGTAATTATTTATTTTGTTACGTAATAAGTCTTTCAGTATCACATAGTTCCAGGAGCGTGTTTATGTTTATAAAGCAGTACAATCATCACGACGGTACAACTAGATGATCAGATAAAATATCTATTTCAAGTATCACAGTATAACGATATAGGTACAGAGATATCCAAAGCTCCAAAGTAAGTTTTCGTCATTGTTGATTTCTATAATTTTGAAATTACGATATTGGTTAAATTAGCATTTTTCCGCTGATTTTAATGGTGACAAAAGAAAAGCAATCGAGCGTCACGTTTCTGAGTTATTATATTAAACAATAGTTTTTACCTTTTTGAATTCCTCTCTTTTACTTCGTCTTTTACTTATTCCGGAATAGTATTTTGTTTTGTCTGTCGGATTTTTTTTCCTAAGGTAACATGGATAAAAGAAAAAATTAATTAATATTTTCAAAACCGTTCAGTGATATTCTGAACATCACTTGGGTTCCTTCTTGGAATCCATTCACGAAGCCGTAAAAGCTTGTCCAATACTTTTATGACTCATACAACAACAGAATATTTTCAGGCACTCCTACACCGATGAAATATCTACATACAATATTTACAACATAGCTGGTTTCAAACAAATCAAAGATGATACCTCGGAAATACTATGTTCATAGTTGTTTGTTATTTACATACAAAGTGAGAATGTCTTCATATACAATATATCCCGCAGCAAATTTGCATAAAATCTTTTCATTGGCAGCTACATTATACCTAACGATGAATTATCCGTGAATTTTCTCATATTTCACCTACATAGTAAAGTTTATGCATTCAGAAACAAATGATTATGAATTTTTCCCACCATTTTCTGAACATGGTTTATTCAAAGGAAATAAATGAAATATTTTATATATATATATATATATACAGATGTTTGGTTACAGAGATAGGCGATTTCAGGACGCAGTTGCTTGCCTACACAGTAAAAACTGGGTAGTTAAAATTAACTACAACTTGCTCAGCTCGATCCACTAACCTTATTTAGTTAAATTAACAAAAGTACATGTAGTCGAATGAATCTTGTCAATTTGTGCAATAGCTTTGTCGACAAATAACAAAACTTAGTTGCGAAATCATACTAGTTTTTTTGGAGTTACTACAAAACGGTTTTGCGAAATCACCGGATAAATTTCGTATTTTCAACAATATTCTTTCGATGAAAGTGAAACTAATGATGGTGATTCTACAAATCATTTTGGATAATTAGTACTAAATAACGTAGTGGACCAATCCACTATTTTGTTACTTTATCAATATGATATTGTTAATTCAAAAATATAATTTTGCTCTTTCAAATATAATATTGTAAATTTAACAACATAATATTATATTAACTTAATAATAGCATATTGTCGATTTCACAAGTTCAGTGGTATGGTATGAAAATTTATAAGCAAAAGATGTACCATGAGGAAAATTAATCAAACTCAATGAATATGTTTCAATTCAATTTTATTTAAAAAATGAGGGCATTCACAGTTTTATGAAGAAAATCAAAATAATTTGAAAAATAAACACTCAAACAGATTTCTATACATTGAGTTAAAAATGTACATATATGATTAACCGAATATTACCTGCGGATTTGGTAATATATAACTATCAGAAATGATATAATTCACGTAGATGTATTCTTTGCCTGTTTATTCCATCTCACGAACTGGAATCTCCGTCTAGAATGAAACAAAAAGGTGAATGATGAATCAGGAATAACATGAATTTCAAATAATGAATTTGAAATAAGAATTAATGGAATAGGAATGAAAAAACTCAAAGGAATACTTACATTTGAAAGAAGTTATTGAATATTCTTGTGTCGTCAACCCTGAACTCCTATTTTGGAAAATTTTATGAATGCCTTCAGGAAATCCCTCGAGAAATCCGCTTGTAGTTCCATGCTGAGCAACTAGAAGGAACTTCTAACTTCCAAGTGATGAACATAATTGCCCAAATTGAATGATGCTGAAGTTATAAGATGACGAATTTCATCTCGAATCAACTGCATCTTTCCATAAATCTCCAAAATATCTGCAATAATTGAAAAAAAAGGTTATGGTTTCAATTATTATTGTTGAAATTATAGAACAAGCATAAACCGTAAAGATAGCAGTAAAATACCTCTACCTTATTAGAAAAGACTATTCATTATGAGTACCTACTGAATGGTTTGAATAATAATATACTATATAATACCCTATTGATATTGAGTATGCTGAAATTGAGTACAGCTCTTGATTGGGTTTTTATACTCAAGGGTACATCTCATCTGCTCTAGGTCAATGAATACATTTTTCATCTACTTACTTTCTGTTGCAATTTCTCTGTTGGCGTTTACTACTCTCGTATACTGATTCTTCATTTTTCACTCGAATTTTGTGGGATATGTTGAATATAAATTAAGTCAACCACATTGATATATTATAGCTGAAAAAGGTAATGATTATTTACAAATTGGTTTCTTACCAAAACAATATTGCCTTTATGCCTTTTTGTGGAAGTTGGGCACTCTTATTACATTGTCAAGACTCCACCCTATTGATTTTTCCTGCTTTTTGAAATAATCTAGAACCAGATAATTATTCTTACATACATATTATAGTCGATAATAATGCATTAGATGAATCACGAAACGGTTTTGCAAAATCACCAAACACTTTGTATTCGTAACAATGTACTTTCGATTAAAGTTAAACCTATGATGGTTATTCAACAAATCAATTTGGTTAATTACTACTAAATATAATGAAATATCATTTCATTTCGTTACTTCAACAACAAGATATTGTCAATTCAACAAATGATTTGGTATGGAAACAAATATATTCTTGAATAAATATGTAACAAAAAATAAACAATTAAACCTTACCTTCAATATATATTTAATATGCAGCAATTCTTCATCATCGACCAGAGATTACTTCAGTGAATTTTAACTTGATGGAGGTGTTGCTTCTTTTCTGATGAGACAAAACTTTGCACGCTCACCTTACACCGCACACCTCAACGACACGAAAGACTACCAAGTACTGAGCCTACCTCATTCTGACTTGCACATCGTCGTCAAACGTTGACAACTACTTTTTGGAAGATTAAATATATGTTTTGTCTATTTCACTCAAATTCATAGAAATCAACAAAAGACATAGTATTTTTCACTACAATTTTTGTTACGGACATTTTTTAACTAATCGTTGTTGTGAAAAGAACAAATTTCATCATTAACAAGTTCCTCGGATGAATTTTATGCTAATATTGATGTAATATTTGTGGTTATTAACAAATTTCTTGCTATTTTCAACTAAATAGACATTAACAAATATATTTTTTTACTGTGTAATATTGCAAGAAAAATTCCCTGATTTACTCCTCTATTCCAAAGAGCAATTAGCAAAATTGAACAGCAGTTTCAAGAAAATGGACATTGAGAGTTTTGCATTCCTCGATTACTATTCAGGTTTCAAATACTTTTTAAACGACTGCATATTATAGAAACCACACAATTCTTGTAAAATGAAAAAGCCATGAAATGGACGAAGTATCAAAATTGAAAGAAAAAGGCTCTTGCACAATCAAAAATATCAAACATAATTTGAATTTGAACGATTGTTAGACCACGAGCGATCAGAAAACAACTACTTTCATAGCTTATGCCATGCAGAACATTGAATTATTTCTGCTCGTAGTACATGAAGCAATACACACTGTTAATGCAGAATACAAATGTTTCTTTCTGATTAACAACCTACAGATCAGTTTCGGGTTTATTGGCCATCATCAGTGCAGGGTAGTCAACCGAGTAGCATCTTCAATAAACGACCCATTCTGTTATTTTTTGAAGTAGAATCACCATGTAACAAAAGTATCAAAACTCAGATTACACCGACTCTCAAATAACTCATCCGAAAGCGAAAATTGAATTCGATGTAATTCCAAACCAACCTACCAATCAGGAACAAACCCAGTTCGTTTCCCCCAAGACTCATTTCAGACAGGAAATATAACTCCATGCTGCATAGGGTCGGGGGGGAAAGGTGCAAATTGGTTTGGTTAATTGTACAATAAATTGGGTAGGTAGACGGCATCATTTTACTCAAGTCGTTTCGTCATAATATACAAAACACATTGGGTAACTGCAGTTGCGCTATATTTATACCGAAATAAATTGGAGTCAGACCAGGAATTCAAGGTTCTCATCACTCAGTTTTGCTCAGATGAGAGCTTTTCACTCTCGCCGTGTGATAAACCTCATAATGAATTACTCCGAAAATTATTTAGATAGAGATTGGGTAAGTATAAGAAACACGTTCAAACTCAGTAGGTACCCATGCGAAATAATGAGAAATCAATTAATATTTTTCGTACTACCCGGTATGAAAACGTCATAGAGCACACTGTTTTGTTGTTTGGAAAGTAGCTCTTATCACCATGGTGTTATTTGAAAGAAAAAAGCACACGTGTTGAGATGAAAAATATCACACGCTCCCTTGAAATAATTAGGTATACTTACTGTCAATATAAAAGCGTTCTCAAATCAAATTCATATTATTTATTGAAATGTCTGTCTCGTTTCGAATTATACCGAGAATTTTTTAGGTATCTCATAATTTTAATGTGTCAATGATACATAACCCCTGAATTCACTTTGATAAAAATTAGGGACAGTGACTGGAACTATATCTATACATGTCTGATGATGTTGATGACAGCGGGTGAGATCATACAAAAGGGTACGGCTACAGTTTTATGCGCGGCTTGCATCAGTTGCATGTTGCATCATATCACAGTATCATAGATATTTGCACTTTTTACATTTGACAAGGAGTCAAGGACGCACTGACTCGTACGCGCTTGCGCACTACGTACTCCTGTGGTTCTGTATTGCTGGTTGCGTGATTACTGGCGCTAGCAGGCGTATGGTGTCGAATATTAATAGAATATTGTATCCAGACAAAACTAATTCAATCAATCATTCTTTGGAAAAATAGTGTACAAAACTCGTTGGAAAGTGCATTTCCTTCACTCGTTACGTTTCCGCACTCACCGCTACGCGGCTCGTGCTAAACGACTATACTCGTGTGAAATATGTCACTTACCACACTTGTTGTGTAATATACTATACTAAACTGCTTGACATATTTCCTTGATCCTTTTTTCCAAACAAGTGTCCGTATTAATCTCCCCTAAGATAATTGGATAATATGCATGAATCTGACAACCTACGCAGAAAGCTATATCAACTGACACGTGCCCTTCCTGCGTTGGCTGAGAAGCAGGCATTTTTCAGAATTGCAGGGGAATCTTGGGGATTTGTTTCCACTTGAAAAAAAAATTTTTGCATGTTCGGAAATCACCATGTACCTGGTAGAATTAGAAGTAGGTAATTAGATACTTCATATCGAAATCATATTTTATCTTATCAATCAATGGAAACTATTGTATGTGACACGAGTGCCACGTGCAAAAATTATTATTGCACAATTTCAACGCCATGTACAGGGTGGGCAATTTTCAATGTTTGTATATGTTAACTCGGTAACATAGAAGATACAAAAAAATGGACGTCGCATCCTCGATCTCTTTTTTAGAGATAAATTTACTGGCGACAACAAAAAATTTGCTATCGTCTCTTGTTTTCGAGTTATATAATATAAAAAAGATTTGATTCCTCGACGAAGCAATATCTTTTACATTCTTGAGGCACTTTTTTCTGAATAATTCATCAGTGACGTCGAAAAAATTTGAAACACGGTGCAATTTCAAGTTATGGTCCAAGTTGTATATTTTCAAATAGGAATCATAGTTGGCTATAGCAACCGAGATTCCCTTTTTAAAAAACATGGGATTTTGGAAATCTGTTACAGTACAGGCACTATCTGCACTTTTCATGTTATTATCGTTATTACGTTGTGCCGTACGTCATCCTACTATGTATTGAAGAAAAAAAAAAGTTTAACGAGTAAATTATCCTGAACCAAACGACTATTCCGTTGATATTTCAGAACTAGGCTCATGCAGGATGTATGTTACGCTGACACGACCACTTCAACAAAAGCAAAAAAAATCATACCAGAATTTAGTGCTTTTTTATTGCTAATTTGTTCCCGTTTTCGAAAATTTGTTGCTGGTGCCGATATATAAAAAAAATTGGCCCATGCCAGCTTCACGGGATGCTAGCACGGCAAATTTTTTATTCCGCGGCTGTATTGAAAAACAAATATACCAATATAAAGCCCTAATTTGTTGCTAATTTGTTCCCTCTTTCAAATTTCCGCATTATTTCCCATTACAGAAAAAAATTAGTCCATGCAAGCTTCACGATAAGCTGACACAGCAACTTTTTTATTCCGCGACTGTATCGAAAAATGAATATACCAAAATGAAGAGCTAATTTGTTGCTAATTTGTTCCCCCTTTCAAATTCTCGAATTTTTCTCTATTACAGAAAAAAATGATATACATCTGCACCTACCATCATAAGCATAATTTTTCAGAATTAATCAGACATGTTGGATTGAAAACTACTCGGAAAACTATCATACCAAAATAATTGTTGTTGCTGATTCGTTCATATTTTAGAATATTTATTTGTTTTTTGATTTTTTAAATTGCAACCGTCATGCAAGATCAATTTCACGATAATTTCGTTATCTGACATGTGGATTGAAAAACTATCACTCTAGAATTTTCAAAACAAGAGCAACAAAAATTCTGAAAGGGGAACAAATCAGCATCCGGAAAGCAACAAATTCTGGTATAATCATTTTTAGTTTACATGTCAGATAACGAAACTATCGTGAAATCGATCTGGCATGGCACCTTGTTTTTCGAAAATTCTCAAAACTAGAGCAACAAAAATTCTGAAAGGGGAACAAATCAGCAACAAGAAAGCAACAAATTCTAGAGTGATAGTTTTTCAGTCCACATGTCAGATAACGAAATTATCGTGAAATTGATCTTGCATGACGGTTACAATTTAAAAAAAATCAAAAAACAAATAAATATTCTAAAATATGAACGAATCAGTAACAACAATTATTTTGGTATGATAGTTTTCCAAGTAGTTTTCAATTCAACATGTCTGATAGAAAAATTATGCTTATAATGGTAGGTACAGCTGTATATCATTTTTTTCTGTAATTGAGAAAAATTCGAGAATTTGAAAGGGGGAACAAATTAGCAACTAATTAGCTCTTCATTTTGGTATATTCATTTTTCAATACAGCCGCGGAATAAAAAATTTGCCGTGCTAGCATCCCGTGAAGCTGGCATGAGCCCATTTTTTTATATATCGGCACCAGCAACAAATTTTTCAAAACGGGAACAAATTAGCAACAAAAAAGCACTAAATTCTGGTATGATTTTTTTTTTATTTTGTTGAAGTGGTCGTGTCAGCCTAACATACATTCAAGCAGGCTAATCCCTATGTTATACGGATACGGCGCCAAACAGTCTACAAAAGTACCAACATGTATCGAGTGTATTACGCTCACCAGGGTTCGTGTTTATGGACAATATAAACTGGATTATGCATTTCTCGATGAATTTTGTTGATTGAGAATGTTGCAGTCTCTAGTGGGTGGTTGTTGACGACACTTGAAATAAAAATTTAGCTACAGAATGACGTGGATTGGATTTGAAAGTATAAACAAATGAAATGTGCAAGTTTATTTCGAGATACCTTTTCACATAAGTCATATGCTTATCGTCTGTATATCTGATAAGTATAGCCGGTAAACTATAATTACGTCAAGCCCTGTTTGGAAAAACAGGATACGATTTATTCGATAATATGGTTAAAAAACTCTTCTGCATGCTAATCTTAATGAATCCTATTGAAATTATTACAATGAATGAAAATAGTACTCTAATAAAGTAACGATTTGTATGACACAGTGGAAAATGGAAATCCAATCCAACAAATATAGGGGGTAGTTAACTCGAGACTATCCACCCTCAATATAAGTACAAAAATATATCACAAAGAAAATCGCCGAGATACCTCAAAAAACCTCACTGATTTATTACAAAATTCTAGAATTTATTAGCCCTCATCTAATCAAAAAAAAATTGAGACATATAAACCTGCAGAACCACACCTTAGAACTTTTATTTTATAGTTGATATATAGGTCATGATTTATTACTATTTTATTACTTGATTATTACATAGGTACTCGATTTTTTTACTTTCCAGTTCAAGGAAAGAACTATGGATTCCGCTATTTCGATATAAACATATAGCAAAAAAACTACAAGCATCACTCGTGTATTTTATTCGATCGAAGTCATCAAAAACTTTTAGTGTCTTCGGTTGAATTTTAACTTATTTTTTTAGAAACTAGTGAAACAAAGTGTTATTTTTTAGCAACCAACTATACCACGTTGGAAAATGTTTATTCGTTCATCAAACCGAAAAAAACTAACGACTCTGCCCGAGACTCTGCCACATACGACATGAGGTTTGAAAAAATCGATAACCCCATGTTTGGACACAGGCAGTGTTAGCCACAAAACCATTGATTCGTTTCGGGCAATGCACTTCTAGGATTACTGAAGTAACTACTTTTAGCGAGCTTTATATTCCCAATTGAATAATGTAACTTTGATTTTTCTTTCCCTTGATTGGTCCTTCGAGCCGGATCAATTTGATATTCAAATAAAGGGTTTGCCTCTGTCATAAATTATTAAATAATTTTACAATTGACAGTAAATAACAACAACTCATTTATATATATATATAGTGTCACACATAAAGTTCGCGACATATGGAAGTTTTTTTTATTAATGGATATAAAGAAAATTTGACTTCGCAGTTAGTTTGTGCTTCAAAAATTAGTATAATACAGCATATTTCCTCTTTGTATGTGATTAGAATAGTCAAATTTGACATTTTTTTCTATAATTCTCAAAAAATCTGTTTTTTTTTTAATTTCGAAAATGCCAGAGAAAAAAGTTGCTCAGTTTCCAATTTCATACATTTGTTCCAAATTTAGACTCTCTACTGTCACTAAATAATTTTGATGAATATGAGACTTCAATATCATATCTTGCCCAGGAAATACCCACATTGGCCTGTTACCAAAAAATAAAAAAAAAAAAACATCGCCAGAAATTCGTCTTTGTTGTTGCAAAGTTCATCTAGTTTTTTCATTTCATTGTTAAACTGATGTGGATTTTCAATGTATGGACGTTGATATGTCAGTAATCGAATAAACGAATTTCTCTTCATTCTTATTACACTGGTATTTATTTTTTTAATAGATTTTTATGTGTGACACTGTATATATCAACAAACGAATATATGATGAGAAATATGATCTTACAGATCCTTCTACAGGGCCAATTATTTTGATTCCAACACCCATTGTTGCTTTTTTTCCTCTTTTATACTAGAGATTTTATTGCAAATAGAGGTGATCGACTTTTAATCGTTAATTTTTCAATGGATCATCAGAAATGTATCCACCAGGAAATGTTCAAAATGTTTACCAATAACTCCCAGAGAGTGGTAATATTTTGAAAAGTTTTCCTGAAACTTCTGAACAGTTCCTCTGGGAGGCTCTGGCATTCAGTTTTCCTGTAGTAAAATTACGCTCAATATAATTACCAATGCTTTATTTTTCCTCTTTTACTAAAGATGCTTGATTTTTTTCCTCTTCTACTAGAGATTTTATGTTGCCCAATAAATCCCATCATTTATCGATTTCTGGGTAGTAAAATTAAGCCCAATGCTTATGTATTTGGACATTTGGAAATCTGATTGGATTACACATATTATCTATGATGGATGATGATAACGAGGACTTTGAGAGTAAGCCGAAGCTTTTGGCAGATAACAATTACAATTGATATAATTTTCATGCAAAAAATTTGAAAAACAAAAAAAAGCTTTCTTTATCAACCTTTATGCTGTATCTAGAAGCAATTCATAGAATATCTCAGTGATGCATGCCGTAACAAACATCTTTAGCGTTTCGTAATGCAGAAATAATTGCCAGTTTTCAGCAGAGCATGCATTTTTCATTTGGACATTGATAACCTTATCGGGCGTACGTGAAAGAATTTGTAATTGAATACGTAATGCGTATAGTTGAAGTTCTTCTAGGCATTTCTTTTGACACCTTTTGAACAATCGCACAAACGGAAACAAAACAGTTAATAACAGTGACTCACCGTATCACAGATTCACAGCGAAGTTGTTAGGTTAAAATTATTATCAATGAACGAACCAGAGAAAGGCGCGGTATAAAATGGTTTCAGTTGTATTTCAAAAAGCGTCAAGTTAATTTCAGAATAGTCACTTGTATTCCATAAAGTATTAGGTAATTGTATTTCAGAATTTTAGTAAACGTCATAGAATAGCGATTTCAATTTCAGACTAGTCAATTGAATTTCAGAATAGTCACTTATATCTCAGAAAACAGGTTTATTGTTAACACACCGTGTTTTATGAGGCGCCATTCGGGTCAAAAGTGTTTTTTCAAATATTATTTTGAGTCCATATATTTATTAATTGTGACAATATTTGTTATTTTACGTTCCGATATATTTATCTTTAAACCTAATATATTTACCTTTCTGTGATACAAATATATAAACCTGTAAATTCCGATATATTTATAAATTCGATCTATTCTATTTCGTCAAGAGATGGCGCAGCTGATGCGCTTGTACAGAATAGAGCATATGGCAACATGGCAGCTGGCGAGCTGGCCAAAGTACATAATTTGGCTAACAGATGGCAATCGAATAATAAATTAAAAATGTTGAATTTCATTCAACGATTGCAGTAGCCAGAATCGATTCTCAAGAACATTTATTCGATTTATCACTGGATTGTTTGAAATCAAATTCCTTGAAAACAAAAAAATGCTGATCTAACCTTACTTTCTTCTTCTCTTTCTCCTTCGGAGTCGGGCTCTTTCGACAAAATATGAAAATAAACTCATGCAGTTTTTAGACAACATGCTTTCATGGAAAATTATCGGTAATTTTGAAGCAATTGTGTAATTACTCCCAATAATGTAATTTTCAATATGAACTGTCACACGATTTACGAAATAATTGATAGGTATACAAAGAGAAATGTCGATTATGATAAAACCAAGGTGGATATAGGATGGTGAAACAGCTTCCTATCAACAAGCACTAGAATAAACTGTAGGCCTTTGCCTACTTGATTTCATACCGTAGTAATATTTCCTATGGCGACATACCTTGTGTCGGTAAAACAGAATCTGTGCATCTGTCACCTTTTTATCAGTTTCATCTATTCTAGATGAAAAATGACTGAGAAGAGTCAAAATATCGATAACTATTCCAGATTCACTGAAAATATTGTGTTTTGATGTCATTTCAACTCATGTCTGTCAGATGCGAACCACAGAAATACATGAGCAACAGAAATCTTTTTCGATAATCGATCTCACCGCCATCTTCATTCAAGTCGTGGAAATATTAGTACCTTCTCAAACGGTCTACAAGTTTTTCGCAGAAACAATTGAAGAGCTGTTTCACCATCCTATATCCACCTTGGATAAAACTATGAGGAGTGAGTGAACAAGACGAAAACTGTACCTCCCATAACGACAGATTGAAAATTTGTTCTGATGGTGTAGCCTTCACAGTATCATACATATTCGAAGCTATATTTTCCTATTTCGCACCTATTTTTATTACATTGCCCTATAGCACAGTTGGATAAGGGCAGAAGTTAAAGTAGCTCAACGGGGTGGGTTCGAATCCCCGTAGCTCTTTTATTTTTCTATTTTCTGCACCGCACTATATGTACAAATAGGGATTCAGTTATATGGAAAAGTTATGTTTATTAGGTACTTTTATATTTTTCATAACAGACAGGTTGTACTTAGTCAACTAGACATTTTTCATTTATAGTCTTAGAGAAAGCATAGTCTTCTACTCGCGTTCAAGAATATACTATTAACGCATGCTGTCATCAGTGTCTAAAATGTAAATTTATCAAATGAGAACATTTTGGAATTTTACACATCTGCGATTACAATATGCCTTACGAGATGTCTTATGTCGTTCTTTTCCAGTCCTTTGAAATGGCATTTGTTTTAGGGCTATCCGGCCATTTTTCTTTCCAATCTTATTTTACGCCCCGAAAAACCAATATCCACTTTCCAGACATACACCCACTAATGTTAGACAACACTCACTATCTTCATTCAGACGCCCATCAATACAATAATTTTTCGATGGAAATTGATCCATTATTCAAAACACTTTTTTCATAATCTCATACCTATTAAACCTTCTAATGAAGGGTTTATGATTGTGGGTAGACAATAACTGATGAATTTTAATGCTTTCAAAGGTGCCTGTCTGTATGTTGAATGCATCAAAGATGGTTCACAACAATGGTTTATACGAAAAATAAGACGCCAACAAACGATATGGTAATGTGGGAATGGGAAAGGAGGTTTATGTTTATACACTTTGAAGCCGATAAAATTAGAATACACCACTTACCATAATTATCATTTCTTAGAGCCGACAACGTATAGAAGATACTAACCTGCAACAAAAAACATACAATTTAGGAAAAAAACTCATACAGATATCAGAGCAAGGGTATATTCTGTAAACTTTGCCACGGGTAAATAGTTTTAGGTTGATTAAATGCAAAACAACTTTATATTCACCAATGGCGAATGATGTACTCATGGTTTTACCTATTGATTATGAAAATGGTATCTGGTACACTACTCCAAAGTTGAAACTCGACAGAGAAGAGCGGGACCCACAGATCATAGTAGAATTCGAACCACTTCTGAGAAGAAATATCTACTGAACGGACTAATACAATTTAAAAAAAAAACACCATCACAGTGGACTTTTTCGTGGAGTATTCACAGTATAACTCATAGTTCCACTGATTTTCAAAATCGGTAGAAGTTATTTAATCATCCGTTCAAGTTTCTAACTGATGCCATGTAATTGAGAATTCAGGAACAATTATATTAGAATAAGAAATAAATATCCAATTGTGAACATAACAATGTACAGCTATGTCATTAGTGTTGCAAATGAAAAAAAAACAAGATTTTTTGTAAGTACAAAGTACCCACGTTTTTTTTTCAAAAAGTTGTTTTTTTTTTTCACAATTTTTTTTTTGCTTTGGATTTCAAGCTTTAGCCACACACATTACGTTAATTTCTTATTCTCATTTTTTTTCAACTATAGGACTTATATAATTATTTTGTTCGCTATAACAAATTCTACAATAATTAGGTCATATGTAACTTTATCCTCCGTTGCTAATAAGTTTTGAATACTGGTGGGGAATTGTAATTTCAGTTGTTGGAGTTTGTTCATAAAATTAGTAATTCCAGGAATGTTTTCACAGTTGAAAAATAGATGATTCAAATCAGCAGTTTCATTATCATATTGACATAGAGGTGATTCAAGGATCCCAATTTTATGTAAATGGGCCAGGAAGCAACCATGATTGGATTTGAGTCTTGTTATAATTGTGGAATATTTTTTGGGGACATCAAATAGGTATATGTGGGGTACTTTTTTGGGGAGTTCCTTGTGTATAAGGAAGTACGGGTTGGTGGACCTCCCTACTATTTTTGACCACTTTTCCATGAAATACACAAAAAGTATCTCAATAAAAAAATAAATTTACGCTAAAAAAATACATATTACATAACAAAAAACTAATAAATAAGATGAATAATAGAGAGCAGCTTCCAGTTAGATTTTTCTGATTCTGAACAATCTTATGTGTCGGTGTCATGGCCAGAAAAGCTCTCCTGCGTGTTTACAGTCGTACAGTTGCCACATAAGTAATGTGCTGTGAAAATGTGCCTTGTGAAAAAAAACGTGTTTTGTTTTTTTTTCAAATATAAAAAACGGTTTTTTTAACTTGTTTTTTTACCTTCAGAAAAAAAACCGTTTTTTTACATCACTATACAGGGTCACTCACGGTCCATGGTACCTTAGACGTTTACGGAGAACGGGACGGACGTAGGATTATTCTGAAAATTTGGTTTATTGAGTAATCAGTTTTGTTCTATCGATCTAAAATACTTTCAGCGTTGCGGCGTTGCCGCTTCTAACAAAAACTAGCAACAACTTTGTTATTTCAAATGGAACACCCTGTATTTTATTTCATTTTTAGATTCTTCCTGAAGAGCTGATTTCGTCGATCCATCATACTTGGGGTATAGCGCGAAATATTACAGAGATATAGGGTGTGAAAAATTGAGATTTTTCAACTTTAGGAATTTTTTGTGTCGAAACTAATCATTTCTGCTCAAAACGGCTTACATGTCCCTATCTTGACTTTTCATTTACTATCTACTGACATTTAATAGAAACAAATAGAGGGTGATGCAAAACTCAAAATTTTGAACCACCCGTATTTGTTTCAATTAAATAAATATCAATCGATAGTAAATGGAAAGTTGAGATAGGGACATGTAAGCCGTTTTGAGCAGAAATGATTAGTTTTGACACAAAAAATTCCTAAACTTGAAAAATCTCGATTTTTCACACCCTATATCTCTGTAATCTTTCTCGCTATACCCCAAGTATGATAGATCGACGAAATCAGCTCTTCAGGAAGAATCTAAAAATGAAATAAAATACAGGGTGTTCCATTTGAAATAACAAAGTTGTTGCTACTTTTTGATAGAAGCGGCAACGCCGCAACGCTGAAAGTAATTTAGATCGATAGAACAAAACTGAGTACCCAAGAATCCAAATTTTCAGAATAATCCTACTTCCCGTTCTCCGTAAACGTCTAAGGTACCATCGACCGTGAGTGACCCTGTATGTTATACCTAGCACATACTTGAGTTGAAAACTAAGAAATATCAGCATTCTATGAGGCTGTGTTCAAATTCATATATTATAAAGAGTGCATCAGTGGCTTTTTCCTGATAAAAGCAGCAAACACCGCATATCCGAACAAATGAAGTGATTTCGTTGAAACATCAAATTTTCATGAGAAATTTCACAAATATAACTCATGCATTAGACAAATTTCAAGTAATTGGAAATTTATAATAAAGGTATTTCAAGCTCTCAAAATGTTGAAATCATCAAATATTATAGAATCGAGATGAAATATGATATTTACTGACAACAATGTTATATTTAGCAGAGTATAATAGTTTGATTATATCAAAATATGTCTGCTTTATAAACATCAAAACATAAATGATTGTTTAGCAGAGTACACAGGAGGTCATCCATTAATGTAAATAACGATGTTATTGATTTCTCGACAAGTTCATTTCAGTTGTTAAATTGATTTATTATCCAAAATATGTAACTGTTATCAGAAGGCAAATATCAATAGCGTCTCTAAGGGGCAATCTCGGAGTTTTATTATTGATTATGCATATGCAAAATTGCAACTACAATAAACTGTTTTTTTATCAGACACCGAAGAATTCGTATGCATATTCACTTCTAACGATGATTTTCATATAACATTTTTTTATTATTGTTGATATCTACACCACCATCACAGTGAATGAAACAAAATCGATACAAAATTCAAACGAAAAACTGATCATTATATTGCAATTTCCTTACAGCGATTTCCATTGGTGTACACTCAGTGTATACCTTCCATATTTTTGACATATATTGAAAAGAGAAACATAAATACCTATATGTTCCTAGTTTTATGTTATTACCAGAATGTTTTAAAATTTCATGTGATATCTGTTTTATGTTAGTTTTATAATAATTATTGGTGTTTGTTACCAGAATGTTTTACAAATTCAGGTAATTTATGTTTTATTCATCTTATTTACGATGACTTTGTGATACACCAATAATGTCGGTTAAATAAAAAAGACGCATAATTCCATTATTTGTGGTTTCAGGATAAAATTTAAAAACACCATTTATGTTCCGGAAGAAGTTGGCAATCGATTGAAATTGAAATATAGGGTCCATTGATTTTTTTTATTTCGAATATATCGAAAACGGGATCTTCAATTGTTTTTCTGTTAGCACCACTCTTATCAGCGGAAAAAATACTATACCAGTTCTCTAATTTAACCGACCTCGTATCTTGAATAATGAAGAAGTTAGCAATAGTGCCGACTTGAGTTTGGTCAGCCTATACTGGGTGTCCCGAAATTACATATAAATATATCAGCTGCGGATTCTATGTCGGCGACCGATTTTATCGCTGGGACATAAATCACAGCTAGTCGGGCACCGCCGATATAATGAATTCCGGGTGTTCTCGTAACACAGCACAGTCCGTAACAATATTCTCAAGATTTTTTAAGTGGAAATGAAAAGTGTGTGGAAAGAATTTAGTTATTTTTATCCCGAAGAGTTTCGAACATATTTACAAAAAACATTCATCTCAGATTTTTTTCAGATGTGATTTTTTTACTATTTCTGTTCCTAGCATCTGCAGCTGAAATCTTTCTATGTAATTTCAGGACACCCTATTGCAGCATGACGCCACGTCGGAAAATTATATTCATATATTGCTACCTCTCATGCATCACACAATCCACCGAAGTTACCTAACCTAATGTTTCTAGATATAGGCAATAACCCAACCCCCAATAGCCAAGTGGGACGAAAATATTCCCCATTTTCTTCCGTGAAGACAGACAGAAGTGGCTACCTATACCGTCTAGCGGTCTACTATTTATATCTATAGAGACAGTTCTCGGGAGTGCATTTTTATCTATTTCGGTGTATAATAATTTTCCGCAGCCGTACTCATTATCGTAGTAATTAGAACGTTTGTAGCAATGCAAGGCAGGTTTCGGGGCATTTACCTGCCACGGGCAGGAAAGGTCTGCTTTCGATCCAAAAACGTTGTCGTTTCACTTTGTTTGGACTGTTTGTGAGCCGTGAATATGTCCATGAGCGTAACGGAAGGGATCGGGGGGGGGAGAGTGTATTTTCATCAGGAAAGTATACTCGGCCTCAATGTTTGAGGGAAATACTTCCTTACATCCGGAAATCTTCCGAAAATAAGTTATTCTTATGTTCTGGCGTCGCCCATGAAAAGTTCCGGAATTGTTATTTTCAATGGACCCTGAAATTCGGTTTCGCTCATGCGAACTACCGGAATTGGTATCATTTTCCATGTTTTTGAAGTTTTTTCCTGCAATTATCAGTAATAATAACTCAAATACATTGAAAGTTCGAAAAAAATTTCATAGCAGATTTCGAAAGCTTAGAATCAGACCGATGCCGTAGGCGGAGGTATTATTTGGTATATTTGATTAGATAATTTCATTATTAATCTCATGAGTATTACATCCAAATCGTGACATTTTGAAATATTTGAACTCTCAAAATCAAATAGTAGGTATCCATATCAAAATGACTGGGTGAAAACAGCCCATGGGATCTGTTTTCAGTATAATAAAAATGTTTAAAATATAATGAATCGTAATTTGGTACACCTATATAACACTTTGGATACTCAATATTTTGAACGTTTGAGCGTTTCTGAATACCTACAGAGTGATACACCTAGTCTTGATTTGACAGTAGTGCCTCTACGTCAATGTCAAGCTTCATTGTCCATTTATTTCCGTTTCTTATTGTCAATCTGTCAATTTTGTTGCCAAGGACATATTATTAATTCTTACACATTTCCGTTATCAAAATATCGGTGCATGTTATAGAATTGTTGACCACATGCTTTTTTGGCTCAAATTCAAATTCCCGTTCTGATGATGGAATAAATAATGAGGAACAGGGCCCTCCTAAATAACCTATTTTATATCTTTAAATTTATTTTTCAAATATAAAATGTTGTGAACAAAAATCTTTTTCATCTACATGTATAACGATATGTATAAGTAGTTGTGTAGCTTTGTATAACATACAAAACAAATGTTGCCCTTTTTTGTAGAACTTTTTAATCAGGCTGAAGATGGACGTATAAACGTCCGAAACATGTCCCTGATCTGACCTTTACAGATTAAATGTTTCGGAGATGGTGAGTATTATTCTCCTTTAAGATAAGAAGAACAGCCTATATTCACTAGTCAATTGGTCTGGTTCTCGCAGACATCCGGTTATATAGCTATTGCACACATAAACGATCATCAGGTGAAATATGTGCTACGTAATAACAAAGTCACGCCACACCAAATTCATAACTAATATTGATATTTAGAGATAAGAGACGTTGCGTCTGATCCATTTTAAAATAATACAAATGAAATTGTCAAGGTTGTTTGAATGCAATGCAGGGTTCGTAATTATCAAGATAATTATTTTTTTTGATAATTATCAGATAATTATCGGATAATTATCAGATAATTATCGGATAATTATCCAAACTGACAGACCATTTGCAAACTAGAATATCTGAAGCGCTCTCAATAACGAGTGTAACGAAAACAAATCTATATCAAGAGCAATGTGTGAAAGAGAGATGGATAGATGCATTTATTACAATAGGCAATTTTTCTCATATATACTAATTTTTCCGATAGTAGTGATATGTCATCATCATCAGGGTACCAAAAGCAAACCAAATCCTTGATAAAAAATCTAGGTCCATATTTGAAAAAATAAAGTTGATGGTGGTGGGCCGAATACGAAACGTCGGACTGCAAATGTGACAAGGTCATCTTGTAGGAAAGAAAAAGTGGCAATGATGAACTGCCATTAATTATGAAGATTTTCTTCAAATAACACCAGGAAAAAATAAAAACGATTTCACGAAATTTCAGTTTTTTTCGGATATCTCCGGAAGTAATGGGAAATTTCCGATTTTTTCGACAGCATTTCATTGAGCACAAAATTACGCAACTTTGCCACAATTTAACCGACCCTGTATCTCTTACGGTTTACGAGATCCCCATGTTACGCCTCGAATTTGGTCCATCCTGTACAGTTTCCAAATGTTTTTCTAATGTTTATTCCTCATGGTAGTCATGGTTTTCGAGTTATATCTTGAGAATTTTTTTTGTGACTTCCAAACAAAAACGCATCCAAAGATTTTGCTTCAGCTTTGTTGTAACTTCAATATTAATAAAAGTCATCGTTTTCGACTGAAAAAAGATACCCTGGTATATCACCTATTATTATTGTATAGATGCGGAAATACTAACGGAGCAGAAAAAAAAGAGAATAATTGTAAGTAACATCAAAGAGCTCATCAACTGTCGGTAAAATCAGTAGATGTCTTTTGACATCGGAAGTAACTAATTTTCAGGTGTATCTGTTTTTTTAACTCGAGCTGATAATGAGGCGACCGAAAATAAACACCACAAAGCATCGTACGATGTGTTTTATTTTTACCATTCAATGAGATTGGCTCTGAGAATGGTTTCTATCTACATGTATCTACAGAATAATAGGAATAGAATCGAGAATAGAATTATATAGATAGATGATGTAACAGCCAACCAAACTTCGAAATTACATTTGAGAAAGTTATCCTAAAACAAATAGCAAAGAATACTTGTCCTCAAATCAATATAAATAATTATACGAATATTGAAGGTATTGATGAAATTTCTGATACTATTCTCATTATTATTAATGACCAACTTCGATTATTTATATATATATTTACAGTTTCCGTGATACACTCACTGAAATATAACCAATAACTGGAATGCCAAAGGAACTTCTCAAGCATCGACCCTTTTGAATCTCGCGCAGACTGAAAATAAATCAGGTCGGGAGCATGCGCACTATTAATGTAACCAGGTCCGGTCTACCTTTGGTACACAGACCACCTGGACTGTGCTTTGGGACCAATTATCAACATTAACATCTCTGAAGAAACATTATACATAAAGAATTATCTAAATTAGTAGTTCCAGGGTGAAACCAAAGTTTTTGGAGCGAATTATGGAAATCATTATACAACCGAATTAAATCGAAACTGGTGGTAGGATTTTTTCATATTTTTATTCAATCAAATGTTTGTATTTTTTTGGATTTATTATCTTGATTGTATATTTCTTAACGTTCTTTAACCATTCCAAGTTTCTATGTATGTATCGTTTTATGTGTATGTATAAAATTCTTCAGCGACGAATAAATTCTATTCTATAATCCTTGTCCTACAGTAAATAAGTTTGTGATCAACCAATATTTGTAATAATAATTTTAGTTCCTGTGACACAATATGGTAAGTAAACAGTCAAAAAAAACAATTTCCATATAGAATAAAACACATTATATTATAATATATGTATTTATTCTAAACTACACAGCACTAATCACGTCGCCCCCCGAAATTTTGCCCCTGTTGAAATCTGAATAACTTTTCTCTGCTTTGAACAATTTGAATTATGTTTACACTGTTCACTGGATAGTTGACAGAGGCTTTTTTGAGGACCAAGATTCAGCCTTTAAATAATACAGCTCAAGCATAAGTATCAATCTCAACTCACCAAAAAAAGGTTTTTTTTGCATCCGGACAATGTCCACACAGCCAGTCTCTTATGATAATTATAATAACAGTAAACCTATAACTAAAATCGAAGAGCGGAAGCTCAAAGAAAGGTTAAACTAGAATTAGTACTGTAGTTTTTGCATTGCAGCAATGCAGCACCTTCAACCTTTTTTGTTTATGGAAATGTTATCAAACTATCAAACAGGGCAAATTGACGATATGGAACAACTTCTCTTTGATTTGGATTTGGCGAATGACCATTTACCACTTGACCAGTGAGAATTAACACGAAACAAAAAGTGCCAAGCCGCGTCTGATTTAGTTCATCTCATCACAGACGTACGTCATCAAATGTATACAGTTGTAGTGATCAAAGACATGATTTTCGTACCTTTACTTTTACTGCGTCGGCGCATAATCTGAAATCTCAGTTCGCATAGTTGGGCTAAAAGTTCCCCGCGCATTTACCTATATTAGCGTTCCAGTTATTGGTTATATTTCAGTGGATACACTGCACTATATACATCAAATGTTAACTTGCACCAACAAAAAACAACATTTATGACCTAACAACAGTTGGAATAAACTTTTCTATTTTTGCTAAATCGCCCTCTAAAACAGTTCCAAGGTAAAATGAAAATAGAGTATACCACGTGGGGCAACAACTATTATTTAAAAAAAAAAAAACTTATTTATTTCCTTATGCAGTGAAGCGTTTTTTGTTTGTCAAGTGATTAACCTACTTAATTATCAGATAATAGATATGCCACTACAATTTTCCCACCTCACTAACCATGAAAAGTTATGTTGCGATAGTTGCGTCAGTTGCGTCTTTGATAACAGTGTACTCGGATCGCTCTAAAAATTTGCTAGAATGGATACATACGATTCGGTGTAGCCGCGTCTACTCGAAAATAGTGGCAACTCAGATATTTCAAACACCCAGTGAAGAAATATTTTCAAAATCTCCTAAGTTGCATTCATTTTTCGCTATATACCTATTTGTAACAATTTCCGAAGTATTAAGTGATCGAAATCAGTTCTTCAGATGGCATTTAAAATTGTAACAAATTTGAAAAAACAAAGTTGCTGCTACTTTTGAATATAAGCTGCAAAGCCGCAGAAGTGAAAATACTTGAGAAAAATAGATAGCTGCAACACATCTTCGTTAGTTCTCCATAAACCACTGATGAATCAGTTGGGTGTATCACTCTGTATATGCATATATATAATTATTTCGAGAGGAATATGCCCTCTTGATGATACTAGTTGGACATAAACACTATAATACAACTTGTGTAATGTTATACAAGTTTCATTAACAAAGTTTGGATCGAAGGTCTAAGTATATTATCTCGTAACCGGTTGGTTACAAATTCAATATTGGAAATAATGAACGTTTCATAATATTTTTTTCAGGTTATTTCGAGGGAGTTTCTCGTAACATTAATAGCGAATCCCATTGGTAAAACCAGTGTTGCTCTAATTTTGAACTAGTTTTGCACTGACACTGCCTTCGTTTTGAACTGGTGCAATCTCAATGGGACGATCTCCGACCGTTTAAAATTTCAGATTAGTTAGGTTAGGTTTTCGAATTTCGATTTTAATATTATTCAATTCATCAATTCTGTTTTCAATATAATAAAAATGGATCATTCTAACAATTCCAGTAGAAGCTTGTACATCAACCTGTAAGTACTTTACCACTATATTGTCGTTCCATTTCTTGTTTGAGTTCAGTGCTTTATACTCATGATATATTATCAGCTGACAATTACCCATTCTAAAAATTATTGGCGGTATATGTTTTTCATTCACAGATAATGTTGTACTCATCAAATTATATTATTGACTTTCTCGAAATCATTGGACCCGCCATTTTTCCAGTGCACTGAATCGCGCACGACCTCCTAAAGCAGGTGCGAAAATTCTTGCACTGAGTGCAAAACTAGCCGCACCAGTTTTTCAATGGGACACAAGAACTACAACTGATTATACCAATGGGACGCGCGATTTGCACTCAGTGCGCACTAGTTTTACCAATGGGATTCGCTATAATAGATATATTTAAATGAGAAATGTTGGGAGCCATTGTTTATATTGATGTTGATATAACAGCCGTGTTCCATAAAAATACGGAATATCTTTCAAGTGTTGGTAGGGGACATTTTTTTGTATTAATAACAAACAGCTTCAAATATTCAGTTTTTTGCATATAAATAATATATCCAGACAATAAAAATGTATTTAATGGACATTAATGCATTCATTGCAAAAAATAAGGGAATACTTTCAAGATGTATAGCATCTAGTAAATAAGGCACGTCTCTGGAATCAAAACAAAATAATTAAACAGCAACAATAAACTAATAATAGTATTATATGTCAATAAGCGGCAATTTGTAATGGATAAATGAACAAAAAAATTAATAGTACAGTTTGATGTGATGGTAGAGTAACCGCGATGAAAAAATGCTTTCTAAAATTACAATTGAAATATTTCAAATCCAATCATTTTTAAAATACAACAACTTATATTTCATGAGGCAGCAAACTATGACGTATCATGTGAATCTAGAGTGAACTTGTAACATCCGTTTCATAACCCCAAGGAAAATAGACAACCAACTACAAAGTCAGGTTTCAACATGAAATGATAATAATTCATATCAGGTTCATCAAGATATTTTCGTCAGTTCTTGCGGATGTCGATGACAAATAAGAAGTATATCAATTTTGTATGTCTGCATCACGCTAGATCGCAATTTGTTTCACTTTGAAAGCGATTTTTTAATTGCTACGTCCTCAGAATGGTGGAGGTGCCAAAGCTAGTTTTTCATTTTTTCTTTTGGAAAAAAATGTGAACTCACAGAAAAATAAAAATACGTATATGATAATTTGTCAGATTCTTCGAATGATATTGCCCGTAATTTGCAATAAATACAACCATCAAATATAACTGATATTGGTGGTCAGAATAATAATTGGTTTTAAGGTCGGTGGTGCTGCGGAACACGACCGATCGTCAAGCGGCATGAGAATGCGCGCGTCATCAACGTAACAGTCGTATGAGAATAGATGCAAAACACATACAGTGTGTACCAGCCAAATGGAATAAATTCGTTAATAAATAAACGGTGGCGTTTTAGGAAAAACGCTCGGACACGTCGATTTGTATCTTTAGTTGCGCTTTTTTTTCAAAAAAAACTTTTTATACAGGGCGTGTCATGCCACAGTGGCCAATATCAACTTTCTTATTTTAAATGCAACACCCTGTATTTTATTTCATTTTTAGATTCTTCATGAAGAGCTGATTTCGTTGATCTATCGTACTTGGGGTATAGCGCGAAATATTACAGAGATATAGGGTGTGAAAAATCGAGATTTTTCAACTTTATATAGGAATTTTTTGTGTCGAAACTAATCATTTCTGCTCAAAACGGCTTACATGTCCCTATCTTAACTTTTCATTTACTATCTACTGACATTTATTAGAAACAAATAGAAGGTGATGCAAATCTCAAAATTTTGAACCACCCGTATTTGTTTCAATTAAATATCAATCGATAGTAAATGGAAAGTTGAGACAGGGACATGAAAGCCGTTTTGAGCAAGAATGGATAGTTTCAGCACAAAAAATTCCTAAATTTGAAAAATCTCGATTTTTCACACCCTATATCTCTGTAATATTTCGCGCTATACCCCAAGTTTGATAGATCGACGAAATCAGCTCTTCATGAAGAATCTAAAAATGAAATAAAATACAGGGTGTTGCATTTAAAATAAGAAAGTTGATATTGGCCACTGTGGCATGACACGCCCTGTATAAAAAGTTTTTTTTGAAAAAAAAAGCGCAACTAAAGATACAAATCGACGTGTCCGAGCGTTTTTCCTAAAACGCCACCGTTTATTTATTAACGAATTTATTCCATTTGGCTGGTACACACTGTATAATATGAAGTGTTTTTATTACTCAAGAGGGAGAATGTTCAGTTCTAATATAGTTACTAACAGTGTTCGTGAAACATGATATTTTGCCTCAAATTTATTGATTGATTTATCAATTGAAATAGTGAATAATAATTATTAAAATAGTGAATAATAATTATTCACTATTTCAATTGATAAATCAGAATTTGAGGCAAAATATCATGTTTCACGAACACTGTTAGTAACTATATTAGAACTAAACATTCTCACTCTTGAGTAATAAAAACACTTCATATTATATGTGTTTTGTGAATAATAATTATTCACTATTTCAATTGATAAATCAGAATTTGAGGCAAAATATCATGTTTCACGAACACTGTTAGTAACTATATTAGAACTAAACATTCTCACTCTTGAGTAATGAAAACACTTCATATTATATGTGTTTTGCATCTATTCTCATTCTCTAACGACTGTTACGTTGATGACGCGCGCATTCGCATGCCGCTTGACGATCGGTCGTGTCCCGCAGCACCACCGACCTTAAACCCGTAGCTTTTTCCGTTTCGGCGCGTTTAAAATACTTTGAATCGAACAAATTGAAAAGGTTCAGGCAACCAGCGGGGACTGGAGAATCGGACACAAAATGGGAAAGAACTCGAACAATGGTTCAGATGCAGCCATAGAAGAAAGAAAAGCTCGCTGGAGTCGCTTTCACCGACACCGCAAAAAATTTAAATGAATCGAACCCATATAACGTGGGGCTCGTAAAAAAACATTATGAATTGCCCACTGGTGGATTGGCAGAACTTTTATTCGTTTGAAGGGACAGCTGACAGCATCTGGTATAACGAACTAAGGGTGACTTTATAAAAACTTTTAAAATTTAAGATTTATCTCCTAACATTTAAGACTCAAGAGCTGATAAGTTGATTCTGTTATAAAAAAACTTAAGATTTAAGAATATTTGACACGGAACAAACAATTTTGACGTTGGCAAGTTCTAACCTATATCTATTATTATTGTTTTTGTTTGAATTTTCTTTAATTTTTGGTCATGGATGATTTATGATAAACAAAAGTAGTTATTCTAAAATAAACTCCTCAGGAAAACTGCCTGAAAAACACTTGGCCAAATATATCTTAGAAAACTGAAGGTAGAAAAGGAAAATTGAATAACGGAATACATTTCCATCATGAATTCATCCTGGACAGCCTCAGCCTACATCAATGAAGATGAATTTATGAGATGCATCACAGATAGCCATTAATACTGTGCTTGAAAGTCTTCTTCATACATATATTATTTCTATGGTCTTCTTGTAGGAGAAGTATATCCTGTTCCAGCATGTTTTGGATTTTGTATCTCAATATGCTTTACATCAAGGGCACCAATACCAGTTTGACATATTCCATTTTTCATAAAATTCCATTGAGATTCCATGCCAATCGATTTTTTCAGTAAATTTTCTACAATATACATAGCTGGTTTCCTGTATGATGACATGTGTACATAGTAGTCAGTCCGACATAGGAAATTTGCTGCATAGAGCATCCTTCTGATCTGATAGCTAGAATTTGAAGTTATTATTGTTGACATTGATTATCCATCATGTTTAAATAAAAATGGAGTTGGAATGGGTATTCCTCTTTCCATGTATGGGTTTAACTTGGTATTTTCAATTCCGACCTTTCTTTCTCATGCATCTCAAGGAAACACCAAGCCCAAAAATCATGAGCAAACTACATGAAGTAAATGATGCCCATGGTCTTATCACTATTATAAAAAAATTGATAAATGCAACCAAATAATTACCGACTATCCACACCAACAAATAATATTCGAAAATATAACCCAAAATTCAAATATCGCGGGAAACTGGATGTCACTTTTCGTTGCTCAAACATGCGCATCTCCTATTTTCATTTATGATCATTTATCATCCATTTCTTAAGTTGGAAGTTGGTCATCTTCTTAAGTCTTAGGTGTAAAATCATAAGTCTTAAATGGTTTTATAACACAATCAATGATATTTCCATGATTCATCTGTCATAAGTGATACGTATTAAATGTTAGGTGATAAATCTTAAGCCTTAAAGTTTTTTATAAAGTGGCCCTAAGCCGCGGCGAACCCGAGGATGAACCTTTCCAAACAACCCCTTCGATGGGGAAAGGGTTGATTTGTGATCATGAGTTATTGAATCTAGTGACTAGTCCTGAATAATAAAAAAGGACTAACGGGCAATCACAAAACGTATAATGATAATTATTGTACTATTGATACCGAGTTAATACTCCCTTGTGTACTTTAGCTTGGGACTGTATCATTGTTCACCAATGATTTTTCATACAGGGTGTTCCTAAATGTCATGTTCATATTGGGGAAGGAAATTACTCGACTTATTCTGAAAATCAAAATTCTCATGAACATATGTCCCTAATTTCATTCGTTTTCAAAGTGTACAGTTTCAAAATTAATGAAACTTGGTGTATTAGTTAACAAGAGGCTGTCTTTATTTCGGAATTTGCGATAATAGTGGTATAGCAGAGAGTTTGAAATGGTGGATCACATCCAAACTAAAAAAATATTTCTCTGAAATAAGAACGTTATTTTTTATTCACAAGGTAATTTGAATACCTTTGCGTAATAGTTATTTATGTATCAAGGGCGTAAAATAAGCTTTTATGGACCGTAGTGTGTATGTAATAGCCTGAGCGATAGCGAGGGCTATTAACACGCCTAGGTCCATAAAAGCAAGTTAGGCCCGAAATACATACAACATTTTATGCACGACCACTATATTTTCTTGTAAATACACCTCTTCACCTCTCAAGCATGATAGGAATGATACGGTTCTTAAATACCTTTTAAACCCCTTTAAATTAATTTTTGCTTCGCCCATGCTGTTCCTCTCGAAAAAACAGAGTGTTTTTACTTTTTCTCTATCTCTTATAATAAGGGAGTTTTAAGGATTTACAATGTGCACATGTTGACTGGTGGGTGAATAAATATGCTAGTAGCCATATTTGCTGTCAATATACAGACAATAGTCATTACAAAATGCATTCCAGTGACGAAGAAAGTGTGAATTGTACTCCACCAGAAATCAGTAAAGCAGCTGAGGATGCGAATAATTAATAATTTATTGTCCATCGGGCGGTAAAGTGTCATTTTACGCCCGGCGGGCGGTAAAGTAGTCCGAGGGCGGTAAAGTGCTATTTTACGCCCATACAACCGGGCGATTAAGTGTCATTTTATGCTCCGGTCGTGCATAAATTCTGTTTACTACGATTTTTTCACACCTATTAAATTAAACGCGACACGAGATATGACCGTTTGAAAATTATACATTAATAATGCAGTGCATCGAATAATTATTATTCAATGAATAATAATATTACCATTCACTGAATCATACAGAATATTGGAATGATGAAGCATTTGTAGATATTAGGCCATGACAAATTGATGATTTGTACATAATCGAGTACATAATTTAGGATGAAAAAAGTACATAATCGAATTATTTACTTTGAAACCACAATAATGACTATAAGAAATGTAATTGAAGTATTTAAAATGCCAAAGTTTGAATAATAGATGTTCGTTTCCAGTGTATTTACCGGATATTTTTCTTCCAACATGTTATTATATATATGAGTTTTAGATCTTACACACAATATACAATGATAAGTTATAAATCTAGAACCTGGTCCAGATTCGTATACCAAGAGGAATAAATTCAAGCCTTGTGAGAATCATTAGCAGGAAAAGTAGTTTCTAAGTAGTAAAATAGGGATTTTGATGTTTGATCAAATCCCAAAATTCGCACAAAATGCTTGATGGGTTTGAAAAAATCAAATTTTGCTATACTACGTCAATACTTCGAAATACTATCGCCTTTTTCCTTCAGTTGAAGCATGAGAAGCGCCATAAAAAACATGTATAAATATATTCTGTATTGAGTAATGATCGGTTACTTAGTGGCTAATTGAATACATTACCTAATACCTAGAAAACTATATATTAGTAGGTATACATTGACTGCAAATGAAATTATAATTACTTTTAATCAATGGCAATCGTGAATGGTTCATAATGTAACAAACTGATGACCAGCACAAGTAAATTAGCTAGGAAGAAACGTACAGTATAAATTATGTATAATTTTCCAACTATCTGCATAATAATAATTGTTAGAAAGAGAAATTAGTCTATCCAATTAGAATATCAAACATAGTTTGAAATGAATGTCTGGTAGACTACGAGCAGAAAACAACTACTTTCCTGGTGAATACCACGCAGAACATTGAATTATATCTGCTCGTAATCCATGCAACGATTCACACTGTGAATGCAGATCGCAAATGTTTCTTTCTTCCTAAGACGTGACAAATTCACATCGGGACAGGCACGCCTAACAACCTACAGACCGGTTTCGGGCTTATTGGCCCTCATCAGTGCAGGGTAGTTATCCGAGTAGAGACCGTAAGATCTCCACTCGAAGCGTTGCCTGTCCCAATGCACCTTCGTCGCGTTTATTTGACCGCACTGAGCCGCGTTCCAACAGACAATTGGAAGTGGCGACACTGATGAGGGCCAATAAGCCCGAAACCGGTCTGTAGGTTGTTAGGCGTGCCTGTCCCGATGTGAATTTGTCACGTCTTAGGAAGAAAGAAACATTTGCGATCTGCATTCACAGTGTGAATCGTTGCATGGATTACGAGCAGATATAATTCAATGTTCTGCGTGGTATTTACCAGGAAATTAGTTGTTTTCTGCTCGTAGTCTACCAGACATTCATTTCAAACTATGTTTGATATTCTAATTGGATAGACTAATTTCTCTTTCTGAAATTGTTGTCCAATTTATGGCTTTTCCATTTTTCATTTATTAGCTTAGTCGAGCTATAAGCCACTTCCAAGTTCTGTGATTTGGGAGATTTAGTTCTGGAGTGTTTCTTTCTTCTGCCGCATGGTGTCGCCACTTCCAATTGTCTGTTGGAACGCGGCTCAGTGCGGTCAAATAAACGCGACGAAGGTGCATTGGGACAGGCAACGCTTCGAGTGGAGATCTTACGGTCTCTACTCGGATAACTACCCTGCACTGATGAGGGCCAATAAGCCCGAAACCGGTCTGTAGGTTGTTAGGCGTGCCTGTCCCGATGTGAATTTGTCACGTCTTAGGAAGAAACATTTGCGATCTGCATTCACAGTGTGAATCGTTGCATGGATTACGAGCAGATATAATTCAATGTTCTGCGTGGTATTTACCAGGAAAGTAGTTGTTTTCTGCTCGTAGTCTACCAGACATTCATTTCAAACTATGTTTGATATTCTAATTGGATAGACTAATTTCTCTTTCTAAAATTGTTGTCCAATTTATGGCTTTTCCATTTTTCAATAATAATTGTAGTACGTATATACACACAGAAAATTCGCTAGGAAGTTATATAGTCAGAAATAATCGGAAATAATAAATATCAGGAGATATTTGTCAGTGGGTTCAAAGATTTGAACGGATTGAAAATTGAAAATGTAAAACTACATCTTTTCACAAGGAACACCCTGTAGTTCGAGCTGTATTTTTGATGTTATCAGACTCAAAATACCTTTTATTTTTGTCAAGTAGGTATGTCATATGGTACATACCTGAATGCAGTATTTTTCGATCTCAAATTTTCACTATATACTTACTTAAAAATTAGATGAGAAAATATACTTACAGTGCGCGCATAAGTAGGTATCGAATAAATTCGATATTTCCAAAACTATACATGTTTCGCAAGAAATCTTGGGATATGTCAATCTCGTTTTTTCAAGGCACATTTTATGTAGGTACAATATACAGGGTTATCCAGAAAAGTGTAACAACTCAAACTATTCATTTTCTCTGATAGAACACTGTATTTTATTACAAATTCGATTAGATATATACAGGGTCACTCACGATCGATGGTACCTTAGACGTTTACGGAGAACGGAACGTAGGATTATTCTGAAAATTTGGTTTATTGGGTAATCAGTTTTGTTCTATCGATCTTAAATACTTTTAGCGTTGCCGCTTCTATCAAAAAGTAGCAACAACTTTGTTATTTCAAATGGAACATTTTTAGATTCTTCCTGAAGAGCTGATTTCGTCGAGATTTTTCAACTTTAGGAATTTTTTGTGTCTAAACTAATCATTTCTGCTCAAAACGGCTTACATGTCCCTATCTTGACTTTTCATTTACTATCTACTGACATTTAATAGAAACAAATAGAGTGTGATGCAAAACTCAAAATTTTGAACCACCCGTATTTGTTTCAACTGAATATCAATCGATAGTAAATGGAAAGTTGACATAGGGACATGGTAAGCCGTTTTGAGCAAGAATGGATAGTTTCGGCATAAAAAATTCCTAAAGTTGAAAAATCTCGATTTTTCACACCCTATATCTCTGTAATATTTCGCGCTATACCCCAAGTTTGATAGATCGACGAAATCAGCTCTTCAGGAAGAATCTAAAAATGTAATAAAATACAGGGTGTTCAATTTGAAATAACAAAGTTGTTGCTACTTTTTGATAGAAGCGGCAACGCCGCAACGCTGAAAGTATTTTAGATCTATAGAACAAAACTGATTACCCAATAAACCATATTTTCAGAATAGTCTTACGTCCCTTTCTCCGTAAACGTCTAAGGTACCATCGACCATGAGCAACTATCCTAATATTTTAATTTTTTTTTTCATCAACCATATAGAAAATCGATTGATATGTAAGTTTCATAAGACTTTTCATTTTAAATAGGTCACATCATTACAGATCGATATTATTCATGCACTCATTCAATGATGCAATCAACCATCTTTTTATGAATGAAATGCAAGATGAACCATACAATCATAAGAAACTGGTCAAGCAACACAAAAAATACAGTATTTCTACGCAAATATTTCTGGTGGAAGAATCAACCTGTATCAAGACTCAGCTTCCTTCAAGAACGACCATTAACTTTTTAACGTGTGGTGAAATGTCGAGTGCCAACAATAAAAACAGAAATACGACATGGGCATAACTCATTTGTTCACCTCTGCGGATTTATTGCACTCTCGCTCCTCTGCGGAGAAATTTCAAAAAGTCATTGCACTTGTGCCCTACCGAAATAATGAGATACGAACGAAACGCATTTCGTAATGGTGGTCGCGTTGGCTTTTTTCTCGATATAATTTCACGCTTCGTTGTATCAGAGATGTGTACAGGGTCTTCACGTTTATTTCAAACTGCTCCTTAACTTTTTTATATATTGTTAAATTTATTTTATTTTTTTTTTTCAAAAAATGATCTTATGTAATTTTTTCTGTAAATTTTATATTATGTAAACAGAAAAACAGTTCAAGATATGAAATAGTATTTAATGATACAAGTTTTATTAGACGATATCTTGTGGCACGCGTTGTTTGGAGTACGACGAGCGAAGCGAGGAGTGCTCCAAGTGAACAAGTGCGACAACGTGTCTTATAAAACGTGTGTCATATGCAATTGTTTCTATTTTTAAGAAAAAAATCGAATGAAAATCGATAAATTACAGAAACATCTTCGATTGGTAACAATGATGACATTGAAATAATTAAAATCTGACGCACAAGCGTAAAGCCCAATTTACAGTTGAGCGATTTTGATTTGTGCAATACCAGCGGTGAAAAATTCATTGTTGTTATTGTTTTTTATTGTTCAATTTAAATCAAATTACACTCTGAATTGAAATTTACCAATTAAAAAATTGAGTTTTTCACTGCTAATATCACCAAATCTAAATCGCTCAGAAGTAAACTGGGCCTAACTCTTGTGACTTTCATTTGACAGTTCGATTGTACCAATCTCCGAATAATAAAAAATGCGTATCGAAATAGAGGCTATTTCTACACGCATTTGCGTTGCACAATGACTCAATTATTTAACCAAAAGAGAAAAATATTTTTGAATAGTTTTAGGCTAATTGATAACACTATTCCAAAATGTTTTGCTCTTCTTTTTTAGAACAAAATTTATCTGCGATTCAGTATAGTGACATTTAGGACTATTTTAGAGCCATAATTAATTATAAATGTTATTGCCTCGGTTATTGCTATCATTTTGCTATGATGCTTATTAATTCACAGCAGGTGATCGAAGTTAATGAAATAATCGCATACAGCGACAAAAAGATGGAAACAACAACACAGTAATTAAATAATTGCATCGTTTAGAAGTTCCAAAATATTAGTTTTGACGCGTAGGTGACGTTTCCTCGGATTTTTCTATCTTTTTGTTTCAAAGATAGCAAACCCACGGATATTTATATAAAAATTTATAGGGTGATAGAAAAGCATGAAATGAACATACTTATAACTATGTTACCCACCTAGAGTCGAAATTTTCAAGTGGCTCTCTTTGTAGCTTCATTAGTAGAGTTAAGATTATCGGAGAAGCTTGAATTTTTTTGTTGGACGAAAGTTGAATTGATGCCAATCAATGATTATATTTTCACGGACTGTAAATTAATCTGAAAATTGATTCAATAAAAAATGGAGATGGCAATAAGTAGTATTCACCTGAATATATTGTATGTGAATATTTTGAAAAACCTAACTCGCAAGCGAATCAACAATGATTAATTAACACTCTGAATCATGAGTTCGATACACGTCAATACAACTAATTATAATAATTATTGTATATATAAAGTTTTCTCATGGATATTTCCACAGGTATTTTGATACATCAGCGTCTGATGAGAGTGTGATAATGTTATTAACTATCCTGCACGCAATAAGTAAAACAAATGTGAAAATTCGGAAATCATATAAGTAAATAACGAGTTTAATAAACCTCAAAATAAACGCATAACTCTGAATCAATTATGCTAGCAAGTTACCTAATACGTTTATGATGAATATGTTGTAAAATTACCACACACATCAGTTTTTATTCGCGTTTTTCATTTTGCATAATTTTGAATTCTAAGAAGTTCATTATATTTAATCAATTTACCCTCATTTCACGATAGAACATACCGAGGAACACACTGTTTTGGCTTCTCGAATGTGGCTGAACTGAATGAACCTAGAAAATTAGAGAATCCATCGGCACTTCCGGACATACATTTTCGAAGAGAAGGTTCAATATGCTATACATTTCTTATGGAACTTGAAGCAGAAAAAACGGAACTGAGAAAATGCGGAAAGGGTTAGGTTCAGAAAAAAGATGAATTCAATTTTGGACACTCATTAAATAAGAAGAAAATAACAAAATACATGTTGGTTTTCTTTGGGTGAAATAACCTATTCTGAATTTTGACAACAAATTATGCAATGTTGACTATAAAATTCCGAGTAAAATTCATCGCATTTCTACTAAAAATGTTAAATAAATTATTTTAATCACTCATGAACATCGATAAGTTCATTCCCGTCTTTAAAAAAAAACAATTTCTGCTCTGTGATTTTGTAACTTTAGTAGTTTGTATATGAAGGCTATATTTTAAAATTATTTTGAAATGTACAGAATGTTCCATGTTTCAAAAAATTGTGGCATATCAATGTTATCTTGTTTCTTTTGGAACACCCTATATTTTATTGCTTTTTCAGATTCTATCTGGAAAGCTGATTTTATTATCATACTTGGGGTCTAGCTGGAACGATTACAGAAATATAGGGTGTGAAAAATTGAGATTTTTCAACTTTTTGTCGAATCTATTCATTATTAATCAAAACGGCTGTCCCTATCTTGACTTTTTATTTGCCACCAATTATTTATATTCAAATGAAAAAAATACAGGGTGGTTCATAATTCTGAACCCCCCGATATGTAATTCAGTTCAATGTCATTAGATATTAGGTCAAGAGTTAGGATAGGGACATGTAAGCCGTTTTGACCGAGGTTTTGGCCATTAATGAATATTTCAAAAAAAAATTATAAAGCTGGAGAATCTTGATTTTCCAAACCATACATCTTCTCCCTAGACCCCGAGTGTTATATAAATCGAAGAAACAATATAACTTTTATTTGCCACAATTTTTGGGAAATCCTGTATATTTCGAAATACTTTCAAAATTTCATTAATTTCATCAACGTACGAACTACTGAAATGAGAAAAACTTTGAAAGTTTTGCAGTTTCGCTTTAAATCTCTGTCGCGCTAGTAGTGAACCACCCTGTATGTTCCTATGTAAATTGAATCATGTGTTCGATAGATATGATGATTTACAGTTAACACCCTAAATTCGCTGATTTTTTTCTGAATAAAACTGTTTTTCTTGGATTTTCCTTCTTACGGATTCAGATCTTGGAAAAAGGGGGGATTAAAACAGAAAAAAGTGTAATCCGAGGAGAAATCAGACCGAATCAGTCCATCCGTTCCTCGGTATTTTCCAATGACAATATTGATATCAGATGATTTATTCTGTTTCCGACGAGGTTTTCGATATAATACAATACAGCCTATAGCCTCACTGATGACAAATTTCGAAATTTTGATATCAATATAATCATTCTGGAGCTAGGTCTGAAAATCATCTTGAACTCAGAAATCCACTCGGGAATCCCGAATGAATTTGTGTGTGATGTTCCTAAATATATATAAAATATTTCAAAATTTCATCGTTATTTGTTCAAATTGACATATTTCTTCCAGGGAATTCCAGGGGAATTCCGGCTTATAGGAATTCCGGCTTATAGGAATTCCGGCTTATAGGAATTCCAGTGTACACATTTTCTCCTAGTGGTCAACCCCTCGGGACTAATAAAATATCTTCGAAAATGTCTCTATTAACAACAACCATCGATCAAGCAAGCAAGTGAAGGAAGTGTTAAGTACTACAACAGAGTATCGGCGACAATCGATGTTTACAGGATGATTTTTTCATGCAAGAACTTAATGATGTCGTTGACCATTTTTCAAGTGTACTCAGCAGGTTTTATGGCGAGTGATGTTCGTATCATATGCACATACGAAATGGCTGCGAAGAACGAGATGGAAACAAACACCATTGTAACATGCAAATAATCATATTATAACGGAGAATATGATATTGCATAGTACAGAAGAATAGTAATCAATATCGCGTATTTTATTGTTGCATAAAACATGGTTCATTTGGCGGAAATAAAATAAAGATTATTTTCTGACGTCACAATGGAAATGGAGTAGGTATAGCTAAATTTGAATATTTCAAGTTTCCACTTTGTTCTATATAGAGTTTGATTGCGGTCGAGAGAATTGGTTCATCAAAAAAATCACAAATTATTAGAATATGAATCACTGCAACAGCAAGTCATAGTGAAAACCAGCTTTTTGAATTCAGCACTAGCATTCGGAAAGAAGCATGAATAGTTTCATTTTATTGATCAAATAAGTTTATGATCATTCCCGAAAATCATACAACAAAAAGGCAGTGTTTTCGATCAACAAATTGATATTTCGCTATCTTTGAAAATAACCCTACTTTCCTCGCTACTTTCTTTCCATTTGTTTTGAATTTTTCGAAATTGCGAAAGTGCTATAAGAAAATTACTCGAATACGATATATATTGTTACACTTTTCAAAAACACTAAAAACACTTATAGAAGGAATCGAGGAACCTTCGCATTATATCTTATATTCCTCGTTATATTCACAGTCAATTTCGGTTAAATCTGGTGATCTGAGTGGCCATAAACTTGTCCCTACTCTTTCTATCCACCTTCCAAAACGAGGGGTAAACCGCGCTCAAAATTGTGTACACCAAACTTCAATTTTGCGAGAAATTCCAAGGAATTGCAAAGAATTCCGGGGAATTCCAAATGTTCGTACATCAGAATTTCAGAATTAGAATCCAAGAAATTCCAAAGAATTCCGAGGAATTCCAAGAAAATCCAAGGATTTCCAAAGAATTCCAAGGAATTTCAAAGAATACCAAGGAATTCTAAGGAATTACGAGGAATTCCAAAGAATTACAAGGAATTACAAGGAATTCCAGGGAATTCCAGGGAATTCCAGGGAATTCCAAATGTTCGTACATCAGAATTCCAGAATTAGAATCCAAGAAGTTCCAAAAAATTCCAAGAAATTCCAAGAAAATCCAAGTAATTCCAAAGAATTTCAAGGAATTCCAAAGAATACCAAGGAATTCCAAAGAATACCAAGGAATTCCAAAGAATTCCAAAGAATTCCATAACTTCCCAAGAATTCCAAGGAATTTCAAGGAATTACGAGGAATTTCAAAGAATTCCAAGGAATTACAAAGAATCCCAGGGAACTCCAAGAAATTCCAAGGTATTTCAGGGAATTCCAAATGTTAGTACATCAGAATTCCAGAATTAGAATCCGAGGAATTCCAAATAATTTCAAGAATTTTCAAGGAATTCCCTGGAATTCCATGTTTTACACCAGAATTTCACCGCGGTTTACCCCTCGTTCCAAGATATTAACTGTTGCGATATTATGGAATAAAGTTCGGAATAAAGTATCTTCTGAGTAAGTAGGTAATTGACTATTCTCCAATAATGATTTAATCTCGGATTTAATTCATTCAATAAGTCATTCCGTTTTTATTTCTTTTAGGGAAATATAATGGTAATTATGAATATCAATCGAGATATAAATATAAGAAAAGTGTAAATGTCATCATTAGATATTTTGCTTGTGCATAAATTGGTTCCTTTTGTGGATCGACTCAATGATTATATTATTATGTACTAGTGAGATTCCAATATCACGATATATATTTTTCTGAATATCAGACTATTGGTGTATCGTTTCGTTTTTCGTCTTCTTGATGCCTTCTTAAGCCCTTGCAACAAAAATACAGCATGCGCCAGTGCCTCGAATAAATCAAATGAATGTTATGTATATGACGAGTTATATGATTATTGAGATAGGTACCCCGTTGATGCAGGCACGAATACGGGTCCAGATGAATTCAAATCCATTGAAGCTGCTGGGAGGCTGGGAGGCATACCTGTATCATTCTTGAGGATACAGAGATTCCTAAGATCATAATTCACCACGATGTAATTAAAGCACGTTCCAGGTCAGTAGCGTAGGTTGGATAGGTATATCAAAACCATTTTTTCGTTGATGATAAAAACAAAATTCCTCGCAAATTCGAACAAAATATTCAAAATTACCCCGAAAATCTCACACGTAACATTTTCGACCATTCGAAAATTAAAAAAAAATAAGCAAGAGGTCAAAGATAATGGTTTCAAATACCACCAGCTGTCATATTATTATTTTGCGAAACTTAAGTCAGTTATTTGTATTTTATTTAGCATAACATTAACTGGAGTCTTGGTCCAAAATTATCTATCAGAGAACAAGATATATTTCGGTATGGTGTTACCTCGGGTGTTACCGACACTCTAGCTTAAATTAAGAATTTTTTTTCTGTGAATTTTTAGGATATTCGTGTTCCTCAGTTATCAAGCAATATCGATAATAATTGAAACTATTATTATAGTGGTAGGTATTATATAAGTGAATATCAAAGTGAAAATTATCTAGATTCTACATTTCTTTTATTTCACATGAGTATATAGGCTAGACCAAATTCGATATTGATAGATAGGATTGATAGGAAGTATTCGGTGTTGATGACCAACTAACTGAAATATGGTGCAAATGATGCAATCCGCGATGTCTTTTTCGCTCGCTTTTCTGTCTGTTCTGACTTTATACAAATTTTTTGAGAAATATTTGGGTGACCCCTTGGAGAATACAACCATATCTTATAATTACCTGAATAATTACCATAGCAGTAAGAAAATAGAGGAAATAACGGCGTATTCGCGCCATTGTATGAATTTTTTTCGAAAATGAAGCGCAGGACTGTGTAGTTTTTCTCCAGTACCATATCAGAAAAATACAAATCATGTACTACCCTCAACTACACTAAAAGTTTACCACAACCTTATCAAATTGGCATACCAATCACATAAGTACCTAATCAGGAAATTAATAACGGAATAAAAGAAAATGTCTGAGACATTTTCATATGCTTTCACTCGCAAGAAGTTTGTGAAAGGAATTTCCAATCACCTGAATAGAACATTCAATTAATTGTAGGTACCTAATCCCCGTTAAAATCACAAATCACAATGATCGGAAAATTCAGATAGATACAACAAACGTGACAAGATAAAAAAAACTCACCTGCAATGGTAAATCGGTCCATATAGTTGATCAGGTTGACGAAACACAACACAAAAACAGCGACCCACTCGCGAAATTTGACGTCTCGTAAAGTTTTTTCACCTTGCTCACAAGATTCCTCGCTGTCGAGAACCAACTCTTGTTGGGAATTATTCGGAGGTAATTCTGCATCCATCTTGAAACTTTTCATAACAATTTTAGAACCTTTCTCTAGTTTCTCCGACGGCATGACCGGTGATAACTTAATAACCCAACTTCTTCGCACTTTGAAAGGGAATGAAGCCGGTTTCGTATTGCTTCCATGTTGGCGGGTTTCCAACACGCATGCGTCGAATATCACCTGATGATTACGCGTACTTCGGTATTTGATGTCGTGTCGTATTTCGTAGTAAACAACAAATTTATCGATGGTTCTAATATTATGCACTTCCCTGCTCATTCATTCTTGATACTACAACTGTCATTTATAGCTGAAAATACACTGAAAGGTAATAACAACAAAAATTAAAACACATTAACCATACACATTACACTCAAACAGCTGTCTGTCCGACCCGACATCGCATTATTCGCATCGTGATCGTGACATCTGACATTTCCAAGTGTTGCCAAGTTCACTTTCCATTCAGTAGAAACCATATTTTAATTAAAATCGTTAGGGAAATTTTCGATTTTGCTATATCTCAATTCTCAATCATATTTTGTTTGAATAACTTTAATTATACTGTTCAGCTCTGATAACTTTGAAATCAACCAACATCACCTGACCTTTCCAAAGGTATAATGATCTTTGCAATTAGATAAATATTATTTCAGTGCCACGGCACTCACGGCAACGTTGGCCTAGGTTAGAAGTTTTGCTGCATTTCGATGTTGCCAAAGCTAGCAATGTGTCACCAGATACAGAGTAGTTATATTGACTATAATCTCGAAAAGAAAAGCAGAAGAAAATAGAGATTTCATGAATATTTGAGTTCAATCCTCGAATGATATCATATTATATTTGAATTATAATCAATTTTAAATTTTCATTGTTGTTGAATCCTATTTTCAACCACAGTTTAATTAAACCTTACGACTTCTGAAGACATTTATCAGGTGATTTGACTTCTTGGGAGTTGGGCGCTGAACTCAGTTGGGTTAGTCGATTATAATATCAGATAGACGAGTGATGAGTCCGCAAAATCTCATTATTTCAGTGAATAATTAGGATATAAATGGTCACACAAAATTATCTTCCAATTGCATCAAGAGTTCAAGCAGAAAAAGATTGTAGTAAAATTGTATAGATTATCAATTCAACCGGTTTGTTTTAAATTCGTTTATTCAATGTCAGTATCTGAATTCAACCGGTGATTGTTTATAATTAATAACAACGGCAACGCTGTCTCAGCGCATCGGATTGGAATTATTGGCTGCCTAGATGCTGGCGTCTACATGACTATCAATATAAATACCTGTTTTTTTTTTGCATTTTACATTTTATAACTTCATAACTATTATTAAAGAACGTATTTCATTGTAACAGCAAACTCCTAGGGTTAGTAGCATGTATAATGGTGGGGTAGGTATAAACCGATTCGATATTGCATGTAGTGTAAATTATTGTAGATAATAAATACCTGATACAGCGAGTGATTCAGTTTTTATGCCTGTATTGTTGGTTTTCGATATATTAAATTTTGACTTTTTCAAATCCTTCCCGCCGTGCTTATATTACAAGTATGGATGGTGTGGATATCGTTACTATTCAGCCTGCTTAAAAATAGAAATTTGAAGGGACCCAATGAATGAAAATTAATAAACATGTTCCGAGAGCTACATTGGATCCTTGATCTTGTATTTCTGAGCTCTGCTACCTACATAGACTTGATTTATAATCAACCTATGGAAGAAAAAGTTAGGAGCAAGGCAGAAATCATATATACATTTCAGTGGACTGTATATAATAATTAGAATAATAGGTACAATAATAATATATCATAACGATCATGAGAATAATTATTTCAATCAAACATCATTTCGAGTGCATCACAGCGCTAAATTGTAGATAATAATATCTTCTTTCATCAACAGCACAGTTAAATATATTGAGAAGGTAGGTACATATTTGATCCAGATATACCAACTATATAATATTAGAATCAAGATCAACAACAGTTAGGATAATAAATTGTGTTCTATATGGTAATTCATGATAAGTTCACATAATGCATCGAATAGGTGAATATACTTTGAATGGTAACATTGCATAGTGTGTTGCTGTTCGTGGGAACAAAGTTTCTGTAAACTTTGGTAATGCGGACAGATGTGTATACTGTATAGGTAGGTATATAGAATGGTTCTCTACCTAGCTGATGAACTATGAATTCTAAAACAAGGAAGGTATACCTATACTTCTTATACATAATAATAAATAGTACTATATATAGGTAGTATTGAGTAGGTAATGTAGCATGATTTGTGTACCCGTAAATACTTATATATGTATATCTAACAATCATCGTGTTAGCTACATATGGGAAAAAAAGTTATTTTTCTGAAAAATTCTAATTGCGGTTCTTTTCTGCATGTCTGACAACTGAAAAATCCGTTACGACTTATATCACGTTACCTCAGATTTGGCGGGAATTTAAAAAAAGTTGTCAGTGGTACCAAAAATGGGTCAAATTGTCAAGATATCAAGAAATGGTGTCGGAAAAATGTGCTTAGAATCCAAGGAGGACCCCATATATTGATTTTGAACAAGATTCAAATGAAAAATCAAAAATACAATTTTTAAGTCGACTTAGCTTTTTGAAGTTCAAAACTATATGTCTATTCCACAAATATTTGATTAGTTTTTTTCCCATCCTTATGTGAATTAGGTTATTAAAGCTGTTTTCAGATAAAACAAAAATGCATAATGTTTCTCAGTACCTAAGAGTATAGAAATGAAGATTATATATATTTGAATTTTTTTTCAATCTGATTTGAAACTGATTTATAGGGTCCTCGTTGGATTCCAAGCACATTTCCCGCCAAATCTGAAGTCACGTGATATAAGTCAGACATGCAGAAACGAATCAGAAATGTCAACAAATTTTTTCCTATAAGTAGCCAACTTCATGGCGGACACTGTATATAATAGGTGGAAACTAAATTCACCTTATTTTATCGTGACAAAATATCATATAGAACGATATATATACGTGAAGGATTTATTCAGCACATGCATGAGAGAAAACAACAAAAATACAGTAGGTATGTATACCATGTAGTACAGTTTGTCCTATTAGAAGAGTATATATAAATTTTATATATAAACGCCACCAATCAACTAAACAGGCTTGTATTATGGGTATGAGTAATATTCAAAATACCATGACTCACACACAAAGTGGAATACTGAGATTATTATTTTATTCTCTCATTTCATCATATTCATAATAATAGATTCCATGCTAATTGATACCTATACCTACTGGCTTCTTGGCTTCTGGCTTCTTGGGATTGCTATCCGGATTGATTTTTCAACAAGAAATCAAGTCAATTAATTCTACAAAATTCGTAATATCAAAGTAAGATAGAAGTGATCGCAAATACCTACCGAAAGAAGGAGTATTAGATATACCTATCAGAAAACCAACTTCAATAATTTAGGGTCTGAAAATGCTTATCACCTCATCAGTTCTTACTTAATCTTAGCACAATAACAATGACTTGAACAGGACAGACATCACTAGGTAATGAGATCCACAATTATGTCGTTCGATAGAAAAAGTGTATCCGGTGAAGAGATAATAAAAAGGGAGTTGAATTTGAAATACAATATATAATAAGCTACCTAGTTCATGTCTACTTCTGACAGTTAAATCGGAAGTGCTACGCCACTGGTGATATTTCGAATCAGTTCTTCGGTTGACTTGAATAATGTCCCAAATTTTCAGCTTATTCGAATAATGAGAAAATCAACATAACAGATTTTTGAATCGTTCACTTTTTCAAAAACGCCTAATGAACCACCGAGTATAATCTATGAGCTACAGGGGCATCAATATATACAATATTCTGAGATCGTTTGAGTATAGATTTTATTGAAGATGAATAGGTCAATTTTTGTCAATATTCCATCTAATACGATTGATATTCCTGATGAGGATAATTGAAAAATCGGCCATACCAGTTATTTCTAGAGAAGTCGCGGGATTATAGATACTCACATCAGGATGTCTGATTGGAGAAAAAATTGGCGCTCTTGTTATATGTTCCTATTCATTTGTTACTCTATCACAATATCGCACAATATTAAAGTGGTGATGTTTTTGGTAGTAAGAGTAGGTAGTAAGAGTAATGTTGCTAAATTTAATCAATGTAATTTTGTCATTGAAATAGATAACACTATAATTAGTTATGTGAATGAAATAAAATATCTGGGTATATATTTTGACCCCAAACTAAATTTTTCTAAACATATTGATTTTCTATGCAAAAAAATTGGCAAAAAAGTTGGGTATTTTTATAGAGTTTGTAGAAATCTTTCATTATGGTGCAGAAAAATTGTGTACAATACAATTATATTTCCGCATTTCAATTATTGTATGTCAATATTCATTTCCTGTTCAGATGAACACATTTATCGGCTGCAATTACTTCAAAATAAAGCAATGAGAGTTATTCTTAAATGCAACAGATATACTCCAATAATCTCCATGTTAAAAACTCTAAATTTCTTGAATGTCCGTCAACTTATTACCGAGTCATACTTAGTTTTAATATATAAGATTGTTAATAAACAAGCTCCTGTATATTTAAGAGATTACCTTGTTAAAAGATCAGAGTTGGTAAATTATAATTTGAGATCAACAGAGCATTTCCATATACAGAGGTTCAACACTAGGGCTATGGAGAAAACACTCTTCATCGAAGGTTTGAAAGGGTATAATAACTTACCATTAATAGTGAAAACATCACCAAATGTTGTAGTTTTCAAATCTAGATTAAGGCAAACGTACTTGAATACTCAATAACACTCTTTATGTTTCTTGATATAATATCAATTGTTAAGGTTATGAAATGTAATGTAATAGCTATTGAGCTAAATAAACATATATTCTATTTTACAGCAACAACACTCGTAGTTACTTTCCTTTATTTGGATAGTGAAACAGTTCTTAGTCGGTAACGAAAATATTACTAACGTAATAAACTTGCACTCTGTTGCAAAAAGAAATTAATGTGAAAAACAAAAATTAGAAGGGAAGCAAGGAAGTATTGAAAACGAGTTTAGCAATTTCAAAACTACAGTCCCGATTTGAGAAGTTGTGCTCAGAAAAGAAAGCTCATCCTGATGCTCATTCTGATTACCTACTTGTATTGTTTGAAGTTTTATTTGAATCATGAAGCAACGTTAGATATTTTCGTTAAGGGTGGCATGACAACCTGTAAAAGGAGTCGCAGTAAAAAAAGATTGGGAACCCCTGATATGTACAGTGTGTCCAATTTTCGATACTTTTGCACGATATCTCAGTTGTCTTTGGAAATAGAGAGTTGCGGTTTTCACATTACTGTACCACTTTTTGTGAAACGAATATTATCAGAAACATAACTTTCATTACCCTCCCTGCTTCTGAGATACAGGGCAATATGAATTTATCACTTTTCGAACACTTTCAAACCTATTGGCATGCATGATGAAAACAGGACCTTAAATAATTTTTCACGTAATATGCCTTGGGGTTCTTATGCTATTTCCAGAAACATTTGAATTCAGAAAATTAAGCAAAAATGTATATATTTTAAATGGCTTTTGTTTGAAGGTGGCTGACAATGTCTCGAGTTGTGAAGAAAAGTTTCGGACTTCCATTGTCTAAAGGTATGAAGATTTGAATCCTGAGAAAAGAAAAGATGAGTTATGCTGAAAAAACGAAATAAGTGATGAATAAAAATTAACTATTTTATCGAATCAAGAAGATTCGAGTATCAAAAAAATCAGGTTAGTATTAGTGTTAGTATATATGAAGTCGAAAAATGTAGATTTAAATGGGAGTTTAACTAGTCGATGAGCCTGAAAATAAGAAAAAATTGAATTAGAAATCAATAGCCTGAAAAAAGAAAAGTTGAATTAGAAATCAATAGCCTGAAAAAAGAAAAGTTGAATTGGAAATCAATAGCCTGAAAAAAGAAAAGTTGAATTAAAAATTAAAATAAAATGAATGAATAAAGAATTAAAATTATGAGAAAGATTCAAATCGAGTTTGTCACGACGTTTCGATTGTGTGTATCTACAATCGTCTTCAGGTGAGAACTAACAAAGTCCTGGGATACGGGGGTATTTATAGGTCAGCTATGGCGGGATTTTCCGGTTCAGTGAGCCGTAACCGGTTGATTCGGCTAATCAGCGGTTTCCATGTGTTGCGGATCTCGACGCTTGGTTGACTGAAAGCGTTATTATTCATTATGTATGCTGCTTCCTTGAATTTCCTCTTGAACCAGTGTTCTTCTCTATGGATAATGGGACTGTTCATTTCTGTATAGTTATTCGAGGACTTTTTCAAGGTCAACAAAAAAATATAATATTACTATCCGACTTCTCTTTTCGTTTTTAATGTCGATAGGTTTTACAGTAACCAAGAAACGAGAGATCTTAGAAAAGTGGGAAATTTCAACTTCGCCCTGTATCCTGTATCTCAAACAGGAAGGACTATGAAAGTATTGTTTTCGACGATGTTCGTTACACAAAATAGTGGGACAGTAATGTGAAAACCACAATTCTCTATCACAAAAGACGATGAAGATATCGTCAAAATATTGACATAATGTACTGGCGCTAGGTAATCTAAAAAAATATCCGAGTTCGAACTCTCCTTTAAGTATTGCCACGAAGAGGTTGCGGCATTCTGAGAGATAAATTTAACATGAAACTCCACGTTCCTACATACAGGAATACCTACTATTTTATTACGCACTTTGACACACCTACTCTCGCCAACGCTAGTCCTGCCAACGATGCCAAAACCCATAAATTCAAACTTCTAAAACCCATCACAACGGTAACAGCCCAGGTAGGAAAAACCTCACCACCATTTGAGCTCAATCAACAAGTTTTTTCCATCTGGGCTACCCACCCAACATGTACCCTACCCATCGAATACGAAGACAGCCTTTCGAAACACCAACAAGCAACGACGAGTAACCCATTACGTCTGCTTCCCCGCTTTCTGCCCCCCTCTGTACTTGCCCCCCTCCCCACCGTAGTGGTTCTTGCTCGACCCCCTCCTGCCCTGGTGGTCTGGAAGGGAGGGGAGCGCGTGCGCGCCTTCCGGCAGAGCGGCGCCCCTCCCGCCCTGCCAGTAGCTCTGCGAGTGGAGGGGCGGGAACCAGCCGCCCCGGTAGTGGCCGCGGTGGCGGTTGCCATGGCTACGGCCCGGCCGGGCAGGGCCGAAGCCGTTTTCCCCGCTCCGCTGGTGGTGGGGGTAGCAGTCGCGAGGTGCGTAGTGGGGGGCGTGCTCGCGGCGCAGGTCTGAGTTTTCTCTGCGCAGGCGGCGGATCGCGGCTTCTGCGTCGTCTAGTTGGCGCAGCAGGTCTGCGTCAGGTTCGGATGCGCGCTCGCGCTCTTTCTCGCGGTCTCGTTCGTAGCGTTCCAGTTTCCTGCGGAAATCAGAATTTTCAACCGCCCTGTGTGTAATTCAGTCGAATTTCTTTGGTTGAATTTAATGTCATCTGATACTTCGTCAACTTAAGCCTGGTTCATGCTTATACGAATATTGGAAAATTTTTGCGAATAAAATGGCCGCTGAAAAGAAATATCGCAATGAAGTTGAAATTTTTTAACTTTTGTGCGTTTTTTTATATTATTATTACATAAATGAATAGTGATATGTAGTGTAGGAATATCAATGTAATATTTATAATTTTCCGATTCGCATGAATTTTGTGAAATTCGTATAAGCATGAACCAGGCTTTAAAGATAGGGACATGTAAGCCGTTTCGAATGATGAATAAAAAAATATCTATTTTTCACACCCCACGTATCTGTAATCCTTCCAGATATATAAATCACAAGTGTGATATATCGATGAAATAAGCTTCTCGGGAAAAATGCAATAAAATACAGGTTGTTAGGTACTGGCCATAACAAACTTTGAGGGATGCATCCCCATCAGAAATAATTCTGAAAGAAAAAAAACTCATGCATGGGCATAAAATGCGTACAGGGTATAGTATCGAAATTTTTCATGAGTAACTATTTCTTCTAAATTGAACGTAGAAATGGGACACCTTCCTATTATCGCCTCTGAAAATGTTTGATAAATCGCGGTATTATTGTTTGATGGATACTTATTTTAATAAACTTTGATTAAAATCGGTACAACGGTTCAAAGTTACGGTGCATTGACAAACTGATTTAGAAAAGTCAAGTGAATGTTGTGAACGTCTACTGAAACGTGAAAATTAATGAAAATACAACCACAAATGTGAAACTAAGTGAATATTAGAGAAAAATAACAGGTTCCTTTGTCTCTACGCCGGTAACCAGGCCGGATGACAACGGATTTGTCGAATGAAGGTGCCAAAATAGTATCGAAAAATTGGCACCGAAAGGAGTCAGAAGCATAAGCCAAAAGAAGAAGAAAATATAGATGAATTATATAAACCACAACAGGGAGGAGGTGATGGATATATTTCCAGACGCATCTTAGGTGCATCCTCATCCCTATACCAAATATACGAAGTATCTGGGTAAATAACCGAAACGGTTGAGCCCATATTGAAGTAGGAAGGAAGAAGACGCATTTTAGGAACATACTTTTTTTTCTTGCGGTCTCATTTCTTGTGTGGATTCATCCCTCAAAGTTTTTAACCAACCCCCTATATAAAAAATCATAATAATAATATATCACGCTTTTTCGAGACACCCTGTGTAAATGAAACCAATTTGGAAATATAATCCAGATTGATGTACAGAGTATCTACGTATATTTTGAATTTCCCTTGACTTTTTTATCTGATGTTTCTTATTTTTTTAATGATCTCACGTAATTTCCCTTGTAACTACATTTCGTATATGTTAACGAACAAATATTTTTTCCAGATCTTCAACTGTTTTTCTGTTAAGATATATGAAATCTTTAAGAAAAAATACATAAGATCATATTTTGAGAAAAAAAAGTAACAATTGATAATAATGTTAGAGGGGTGTTCAAAATATTCGTGATTACCCTGTTCATACAAATGCCTAGCCACGAAGAATAATCAGAGAAGTCACCATACGGCCATAAAAGTCTGATGCGTTCAGCTTGACTCACCCTGTATACAGGGTGCCCGTTTTTTGAGCTTCACCATGGGGATCTCAATCATTACCGAGGTTATTACAAGAGATACGAGGTCAGTCAAATCGCGGAAATGTTGCACATTTATCTGAAATAAAATGTGATGTATTTTTTTTTATTTTTGGGTTTGCGTTTCAATTTCTTCAAGCGAAAACCGAAAAAATTAGTCGTTTATACTAGGGAGTTCATGGGGCACTTTTTCACGAGGAATCTAAATTTGTCATCGTATTTTCCAAGGCCTTTTTCTCCTGATTACAACGACGTATCATACGATATGATTAGAATCTTTAGATATATTAGATAGAACATTAGAAAAAAAATGTGTTTAACAAACTGAAACTCTACAGTTTGATTGAATTTCTGAACCTCACTTACAAAAAACAATAAATACCAAGGTTTCGAATTAGGAAATACATGATAAGCATATGTAAGTATTTTCTTCGCAAAAAAAACTAGGTCATAAAATATGCTCCAATACTCAGCCATTCACTTTCAAACAACATTCTACTCTCTTTCCCAAGTTCTGGATAGCTCGATCGATGGGTACAATTCTGAGAATCAAATAAAATAAGCAACACCAATTACATCGCACCCCGAAATTTTGCCACTGTTAAAATTTGAATAACCTTTTTCTGATTTGAACAATTCGAATTCTGTTTGCGCTGTTCGCTAGCTCAGTCCTTCAGCTATAATCTCGCTATAATCATTTTAAAGCTGAAACGTTAGATTAACAGACATAAAGACCATAATTGACTGAATATAAATATTAAAGATCAAGGGTTTCTGCAAAGGTGACTCAAATCTAAATCCCCCTCGAAATCCCGATTAAAAAAGAAAAATATCCATAACGTTGTTTGATCCAAACGAAAATATCACTACCAAAAATACTGTAAAAAAACTTTTGACCCCTTCCCCCCCAAACATTTTTTTGGGGATCGGATATTTAAAAAAAATTATTTCGCCCTTCTTGCCCCCTTGGGGTATTTTGAGAACGGATGAAGGGGAAGGAGATTTTTGTGATTTTTTTACATATAATTTTCGTGAGTTTCGTACAAAACTACTAAGAATCGCCCAAACTCGGGTACTCCAAATATCATAGTTTGATGTACAGGGCGAAAAAAAAGTTATTTTTCAGAATCGAGACAAGCGGTACCTATAGCTGTGTTCAGCGAAAAAAGTTGATTAAAGAAATGGAAAAAAAATATTCATAGGCGTACGTATAAAATTTTTCACGAGGGTCTAAAAAATTTAATTCTTCGAAAAAATCCAAAACATGATGGAAGACTTTGTATAAGGGGTGATAAGTTTACCCTGAAATTTCGTTGTATTCATAATTTTTTTTATTTTGAATTTTTTCATGAAGTCATATCTTCAGAAAAGAAGGAACTACGAATATTTTTTTCTGTCCTGATCTTTATTTTCACGAGAACGTAATTTTCAACCTGTCTTGTCAGTCACTAATTATGATTCTTGTTACGTTGGTTACGGACCAATCATTTTTTTTGGGCTGATTTTTTTTCGAGAACATGGCGTTTCAATTTGGTTTTTTCACGCACAATTTTTGACTACTGAAAGAAAAAAGATATGGACGTGTCCAGAATGAAAGATCTTTCCGAAAACAAGTTGATTTTCATTTGATTCTCCTCCCAGTCGGGATTTACAGGGTGTTTCAGATTTGGGTCACCTTTGAGGAAACCCTCGATCTTGAATGTTCATCTTGAGTTAATTATGATCTTCATATCTTCTCATATAAGGTTTCAGCTTCACAATGAGCCTGAGATTTTGAAAATCGGTTGAAGAAGAAAAAAGGTAAGACTGTAAAACCAAAAAATTGATTATTTGAGATCACTCTGTAAATAAAAGTTATGAGAAGACAATTTTGTAGATGGCCAAAGGTAATGAGATAATCTACATGAATCTGCTGTTAAAGTTGAAAAAAATTGTTTTTCTTCATTTGGGATCCTCTTGAAAATTCCGAAATTTTGCATAGTTTAAAAAAACACCTTGTAGCAATTTTATGGAAAAAACCTCATGTAACATAAAAGTTCGAGATTATAACTGAAGGACTGAGCTAGCGAACAGTGTAAACAGAAATCAAATTGTTCAAAGCGGGTCAAAATTTCGGGGTGCGACGTAAAACAAGAATACTGGGTTATCATTGATGCGCTGAGAAGAACGGGTAAAATTGTGTCTAGAAGTGAATGGTGGAGTATTCAAGCATCCTGTATAAGTTTGTTTTGTATTCAATAACTTCACGTAGTTTCTGATTCAAAATTTCTAAAATTGTTGGTAGCACTCTTCGCAAAAGCGATTTTTCCTAATTTTTTGATCCAACACGGCGCCCATAAGAGAAGCCAAAGTTGAGTATTGTATCTCTGACATGAAGACTACCTCGGAAAATATATTGACAGATTTGGATTCCTTATAAAACAAATGCCTCGCGAAAGTCCTAGTTTGAAACGTTCTTTTGGTATTCGCTTGAAAAAATAAAAACGAAAATCACAAATATGATTTTTTTTTAATAATTCAAAAACTAAAAATGACATATCAAATTTTTTTTCAGATAATTGTTCAGCTTGAAACTTTGCTACTTTGGCCCGGCACCCTGATATTCCAATGATGAAGCTCACTTGAAAATATGTCATACTTACTTCTTCTGTTCATCAACTATCGCTGATAAATAGACGTTCCTACTCTCTGTTTCCTGCAACTGCAACTTCAACTCTCCCAACTCCTTTTCCAATATTTCCACTTGAAGCGGTGTCACATTCAATGGTTTGGGACTCGTATAAATCTGGGAAAACTGTTGATGAATCAGCTCGAAAAAAAAACAAAGAACTCACCTTATGTTTGGTGTCATCTTCTGGAGAAGAAGGAGTGCTGGGAGAAGCACCCTTGACGAAAACTAACTGGAACTGCAATTCTGTAATAAAGCAAAATCAGCAATTACCAATAATATCATACCTATTTAGATGATTCCTCCTTGAATTATCTATACTTATATCCACCTATTCTTGATCTGTCATTGAAAAAACAACAAATCTAAATAGATTCTACGGGTGGTTCAGAATTTTGAGTTTTGCATCACCCTCTATTTGTTTCTATTAAATGTCATTATATAGTAAAATAAAAAGTTAAGATAGGGACATGTGAGCCGTTTTGAGCAGAAATGAATAGGATCGACACAAAAAATTCCTAAAGTTGAAAAATCTCGATTTTCTCGATAGACCAAGAGCAACTACTTGAGAAACCAAATTTTCAGAATAATCCTACGTCCCGTTCTTCGTAAACGTCTAAGGTACCATCGACCGTGAGTAACCCTGTATATTACTCTACTACTATTGCGGGAGTGAATATTTAGCATCTCACCTCTGTTCCTAACCTTCAGATTCTCGATTTCATTGTGCAATCCAGTCAACATCAGCTGATGCTGTTCCTGCAGGAATTTGATGTTTTGTTCAAGCTGAGCTGTCCTGGATGAATCTGGAGCCTTTGGCATTTCCGAAGTTCTTGGAGGAGGACTTTCTTGAGCTCTACTCACTACGATGTCTCCGTTGACGATTCCAGACTTCGTTTTGTTCACCTGAAAGTTATAATTGTTCGTATATAGTTATGGAAATCATCCATTCTCAAAGTGGTCCAATTTGAATACAATCAAATGAAAAACTCAAAGTCGGTCGACCACACAATATAATAAAATAATGAAAAAGTGGGTGTAACTATAGTTTCGGCTCAACAGCCATCATCAGACACAGTAAGTAATAATCAAATTCAAAGAAAGGGGTATAAACCAAATCAATGCCAAAATCGGATATCGGAAATCAATCATACATCAAAATACATCTTGTTTAAATTTGCATAGCCACCAAAAGAAGCTAAATATCAAAATTAAAGCAGAGTTGAAGAACATCATCCTCCACTGATGGTTGAATACTGACTACCATCAGTGGAGGATGATGTTCTTCAACTCTGCTTTAATTTTGATATTTAGCTTCTTTTGGTGGCTATGCAAATTTAAACAAGATGTATTTTGATGTATGATTGATTTCCGATATCCGATTTTGGCATTGATTTGGTTTATACCCCTTTCTTTGAATTTGATTATTACTTACTGTGTCTGATGATGGCTGTTGAGCCGAAACTATAGTTACACCCACTTTTTCATTATTTTATTATATTGTGTGGTCGACCGACTTTGAGTTTTTCATTTGATTGTTCGTATATTGTCGATGCTGATAATGATGTGTCGTGATTTCCTGAGCATCTGAAAAGGGAGTTGAATGGACTGGAATTTTTAAACATCAACAGGTATTGACGAATTGTCTATAATTTTTATTAAACAGATAATTGATCTCATTATTGAGCCTCTCACATACCTAATGAGCCAATCATTCTTACAAGGATACTTTCCTGATGAATTTAAAAAGGCTTTGATAATTCCAGTCTTCAAAAAAGGGAATCGGGAAGAAATGGATAATTATAGACAAATTTCTTTGCTTTGCTCGCTCTCAAAACTGTATGAAAAAGTTGTAGCTAATAGGATGATGCATTATTTGGAAATAAACAACTTATTATATGTAACAATCAACATGGATTCAGAAAAAACCGTTCCATTGAAACAGCTAGCTACCACTTTCTCAACTACATATTCTCAAATATAGACAGTAATAGTCTCGTAATTAGTGTATTTCTGGACCTATCGAAAGCTTTTGATACCGTGTCCACAGAATTTCTCTCAACAAAGTTGAATGCCCTTGGTTTTCCAAATAAATTGTTGCGATGGTTGAAGTCGTATTTGGATGGCCGTAGTATGATCGTTAAGAATGGAAGTTATACATCATGTTCACTTGATGTATATGTATATTGATGGCGTCAGATTGGGAGTTCCTCAAGGGTCAGTACTGGGGCCATTATTGTTCGTTTTATTTGCCAACGATCTGTCCGAACATGTGAAGGATTGCAATATTACAATGTTCGCTGATGACACTACAATTACAATTTCTGGAACCACTATTGAAAATTTATTAGCTAAAGCCAACACAATTATCGATGAATTCAAATCATGGTGTGATCGAAATAGACTGATTATGAATACAAAGAAGTCAGTTTCTATGAAATTTTACAATAGAAGATATACTATTATGGATGATATCTGCCCTTTTGATGTCATTGATATGACACAGGAAGTAACATTTCTGGGAACTGTACTGGACGAATCATTAAACTGGAACTCACATATCGGCGGTGTGTGCAATAAACTGAACAAAGCCTTTTATGCAATTAAGCAAATGAAGAATTTTGTGGATCAGCAAACCCTATTGAGCATTTATTTTGCTATGGCCTTTTCACATATTTCGTTGAATATAATGGCTTGGAGATGTGGAAGAGATTTTAATCGGGTGTTTTAATACAAAAACGTATATTGAGAATGATATTGATAATAACTTTCTACAATAAACTGCCCATTTTTATCAAGAACTCTGCTACTGACAATTTGTTTTATAAAAAAAAAATATTTTTTATTGAGAAGTTTTATTATAGTCCAAAGGAGTATCTGGAAGATACTTTAAATTAGTGTCTGTTTATTTTAACTACAGTGTGATTTCAACTGTGCTGTAATTTACATATACTTGTTTTTATTGTTTGTGAATACCTCATCTGTGATGTTTGACTCACCATATGTACATATTGTACCAGAAATGGTTAGAATAAATTATTATTATTTCTTTTTGAATCGTTGAGGACAAATTTACGAAACAATGTGGTTAGATTATCTGTGAGTATGAACCAGCTCTCATTGCTACATTATCAGTTTTATATTTTTTGCAATCTACTTTAAATTATCTCGTAATGCTATAACTAACTCATACAAGTCCTAGACATATGAAGGTTGCTTTGAAACTAAGTTGGCGATAAGAAACACATTTCAAACACTTATTTTCAACTATCATAAGTACATTGTGGCTCAATTTGGATTCTGGATTATTCTGCTGTACAAATTGTTGCTTTGAAGCTCGAAAGTTCGAAGCATTTCGAATCTTCATATTTATCTCCGAGTATTCAGGATTTTTCGTACTGACTGAACACGAAATTTTTTTGAATAATATATACCCACAAAATCATTTCAACTTCATTTTCAAAAGATGTTTGGTGGGTTCAGTATTTGTTTCATTTATGCTCTGTTTATTGACCTCGAAGATGGTGTTGGGTTGAATCTGATTGCTATAGCCAAGCAGAGCATTTTTTGAATACTCTTTGGAATCACTGTTTAGACGATTGACTAGAATTAATTTCTTATTATAGTAGTGTAACAACAATCTCTTCTTTCGATAACCTGAAGGATCAGGATGTTTTGTAATCATGCTAACTGAGTTTAGTGATTTCGCAGGGGTTGCGATATGCTGATGACTCATCAAATTCGACCTTTCATCGTGGAAAATCGGAAATTCCCAACGAAAATCGTTTGTGCTGACTCACCTTATTCCCAAAAGGTGCGACAGGGATCTTGACGATAACCTTCGAGGCCATTTTCACACTTTTCCTCACTTGGCACCGTGAAAATCTGAGCTTCCTGGCGCGAACAAAACGATTCACAATTACGATGGGCAAATGAATCACCGAGACAAAATTATAACACTCGAACTGGCACCTAGAATGCCCCTGAGCCGATTTCTTGGTGTTTCAGGATTCTTCAGTTGACGTCTATTCGATAGACGAAACTTTCCACGATCACTGAAGCTCTCTGATGGCTACCAATGTGATATTTTCCGATGTGTTGTCCGCCGTTCTTGTTTGTTTTCTCGGCAGGATGATATTGCACCCCGCGAGAGCTCCTGCTTCAGTATTGATTGCTTTGTGCTTTTGACATGCTCAAAATGATCCAGCTCACACGTTCTTCGTAGACGTTCGGGAGCATTAAAATTCATACCGAGAAGTTTACCCGGTATTGTTACGGATTATTTGCCAAACCTGGACCTAAACCTAACCTTTGGTGTTCGATTTTGGCGACCTTGTCCACGATTACATTTACATGTGCATCGAAAAGAGTATCTTCTTGATGAACCGAATTATCACAATAGCATACTAATTAATATACAGGCTGTTTTTTTTGTCATACTACTATGGGCATAGATAAAGTTGCCTTTTTTAGTAAACGATGCTTCCAAGTCGAACCGTTTTCGAAATATACGGGGAAAACTGAAATGGTCCTTTTTCTTTTCTTTGCTGCGTATAATTTCATTTATGTTAATAAAGAAACACAACAAACAAACTGACATGCTATCCAAGTTCACTCAGAGTGCCATATAGGAATAGTAACCAAGCGGTATGATTGTACAGGATGTCCCATTTTCGATGTATTTTGCTTACGGGATATCTTGCTTATTTTTGAAGATAGAGATTTGTGGTATTCGCCAACGTTGGCTGCTTTTATGTGAAACTCAAGATACATACTGCAAACAAAATTTTCACTTGTTACTGAGCTGAGTGAACACTGTCTTGTTAATTTTTTCACGTAGAAGCCATTGGCGAAGTCATATTTTTAAGTTGAGCTGATGTCATCATTCAGATTTGAAGATCGAGCAGGTTTTTTTTTCAAATAGAACATCCTGTGTACTTTTTAATATTTGAATATTTGAGGATTCATTAAACTATTTCAAGTATTAGTCCTGTATTTATATAATTTTTTAATAGCTGGTGTAGATGAATTTTGCGCATTATTCATTTGAAATTATCATTCAATATAAGTAACTAAACTATACAGGGTCACTCACGGTCGATGGTACCTTAGACGTTTACGGAGAACGGGACTTTGGTTCATTGGGTAATCAGTTTTGTTCTATCGATCTAAAATACTTTCAGCGTTGCGGCGTTGCCGCTTCTATCAAAAAGTAGCAACAACTTTGTTATTTCAAATGGAACACCCTGTATTTTATTTCATTTTTAGATTCTTCCTGAAGAGCTGATTTCGTCGATACATCATACTTGGGGTATAGCGCGAAAGATTACAGAGATATAGGGTGTGAAAAATCGAGATTTTTCAACTTTAGGAATTTTTTGTGTCGAAACTAATCATTTCTGATCAAAACGGCTCACATAATCCTACGTCCCGTTCTCCGTAAACATCTAAGGTACCATCGACCGTGAGTGACCCTGTATATTCGACAAATTAATAAATTAAAATTTATTAATTGTCTGACTGTATTCTACGTAAGTTTTTACTTGCCGCTTATTGTCTACAAAATGTTGCTATGGCAATATGCAAACTTTTTCTAGGCTATAGACAACAACTACCTAGAAGTAGAATAAAAATGTTCAGTTTTTCATGATATGTAAGAATTGATATGGATATTCTTGCATGAGATCACCATTTGCAACGTGCATTCATAAAAAAGTTTCGAACACTTCATAAACTTACCGTCACAGTTCCAAGTAGATTTTCACCATTTTCTTCAACTGAAGGTGACAGAGGCGGTAGCAATATGCAGTTCAAAGGTGTCTTTCTGCTCTGCAGTAAATAATGACTCCTCGATATTCTCATCTGTCTCATAGTACAAATATTAAAGCTGAAATAAATCGTTATAAAATTGAAATATTCATTGTATGGTTATTCTGAAAATCTTGAACCTATCGACTACAAGCCTACAGAGAAAGAACAAAGTGAATCATACCAATAAATATCATTTATTTAATGATTATCAAATAAAATTCGAATATCATCAATCAACACTTTTTTTAATCGTCTCGTCAGAGCATCAACGTACTACCACTTCAGCTGTCTCGAAAATTATTCAACCATGCACCTGTACATGTCCTGAAAGTTCATGGTTGCCCAGTTACAGTCATCTGGCAGTAACAGTTCAGTGACAACAAACAAAATAGGGGTTGCTAGACAACTAATCTGAAGGGTACTGTCAGTTGAGTCTTTCCTTGAATTTCATCGTTCACAGACTTTTTTTGATTATAGATTTATTATCACCTGAAAAGTGAGAATTGGTGCAGAATATTATGAATAAATTTTCTGAGAATCGGCAGGTGAGTGAGAATGTTTGTGTACGTGCTCGAAGCTACCTACAAAACAAAGAATTGAGACATTTTTCAAATATTCCTTCTGCAGTTTTTGAAAGATTATTCTCAGATATGCTGGTACGAGGAAAATATAAATTCAAATGGCAATTATCGTCACATAATATTCAAAAAATGAATAAAAATCCCTACTACTTACACACTTTTTTATGAAGGATCTTAGCAATCCATTGAATTCCCTGTAAGATATAATATATGTACGAAGTTTAGTGAAAATCTCGGAAAAAGTTCAAAATGTGACAAAGTTGTATATCTATATAGACGCCCATCGAGGGTATTTGCATATTTTTTATAGCTAGAAGCATTATTTTTTTAAATATAAATGTTGAAGATATGTTCAATAACAAGCTGATTTATATCGGAATAATAAGGATATTTTTTTCCATAAAATATTAATTCTAACTATGTATCAAAACCTTCAGTTTATAGATTGATCATTGCTAATGGAGGCAGTGATTATTAAAACAAGCATGAGATTTTTCCATAAATTTTCTTTCCAGGGAGGAATTCTAGGTGAACTGCAACATTTGGAGAGACTTCAGAATGCTAAAAAGATATTAGACCGAGAACTATACCAAGAATGTCAACTGAACTCTAACAGCACCAGACATGGAGTGTTTCACAAGAACAGATTTTCTTCCCATCCAGGAAGATTTGATTCGGACAATAGTGACTCTTCAATTTTACGTAATTCTCCATGCAACTCGCCAAGAAGAGTGTGCCTATCTTCGAAAGAAATGGTAGATGTGAATTTAGAAGATGATGAGGTGAGAAATGGGACGAAAAAAGATTGGTCCTCTTCTATATATCTCTACTATAAATCAACTTTATTCCTTCAAATACGTCTCTATAGAATTTTTTTTGCATTTGGTTTTTTCTTGAGATGACTAAAAACGCCATCTTGTTACAGACGACCGTATCCAAATTCAGAAAGAAATTACACGAGAAACTGACTTTCATCAAGGAGAGAGACACATTTGAACTGGAAATGGCCGTAGGTGATTCCCCGAAAAATGTCCGCCCTATTGTTCCTACTATCAACACGATCAGAGACACAGAAGAATCTGGAACAACGATTCGAAAGAAAAATATTTTTACAATATCAAATCAGCCTTCGAAAAGCGTCAGTCAAAAATATCTGATGATGAGCGAAACTATGTTCGAAAAGAAATTCAAGATGTTCGTTGAAAAGAGCTTGCACACTCTTAATGATATCAGGTTGGTTGATGTTTATTTCAGTTGCTGGAAAACCCCATGGAAATTAGATTTTCAGTTGCACAAAAATGACTAGATTATTCAATATATCTCTTGAAAATGACAGAGATTTATTAAGGATGACTGAACGATTTTTCATCAGCAACATCATCTTTTTACCCATGAATTCAGACCTTCATGAAAAATCAATCGGAAGAGGCAGCATCTATTGAATTTCTTGAGGAACGAAGATTTTATTCGAGAACAATTCAACTTTGCAACATATAATCGAAAATCATGAAAAAGAAATCACGCCTACTCTTCAACTCCATTCCATGTATTGTCTCCTCATACAGGATATTCCTAGATACGCAAAAGATCTGTTCTGAAACAAGCTTTAATACACATGCACTGGAAAGAAAACAAATAATTTTCATTGAACATGCTGAAACTAACCAAAATCCCATACATATAATTATTAAAAAAACTCGTCCTCCATTTTTTTTTTGCTAGGCAGTTAGCTTGTACAAACCTTTTTTTTCAATTGTTAGGTCGCTCTTGGAGAAAGGAATCGACCCTCCAGATGGAGTCGAAGACGTGGTGAGAAGACAGCACAGAGTGAAAGAATTTTCCAATAGGTTTTCGAGAAATTACTTATACCCTCTGGTGAGACAGGTAAGTTATTACTTGCTCCTCAGCAGCATCGAAAAATATAATTAACCCTCTATGAAAACTGGCTACAACCATCATTTTGTTATTTCAGCTAGAAGACTTGAACAGATGGAAACCTTCCAACCAAAACGGCAATCAAAAGTTGCTCTCCTCTTATCAAATTATTCTAAATGGCCTCCAGGCTTACCAAAATCATCTCCCTACTTCAATAGGAGGATGTTCTTCAGACAAACTGAAGCAGTTACTAGAACATTTATTGGACCTGTGTAACATTCACAATAGAATGATGAACATGGAGTCAGGAGAGAATAGTTACGTTGAATTCTTGTGTGTGAGTTTTCCTTTTCATATTCGAGAAACATCAAATCACGAATAGAATCCCGAGAATAGAGTATTTTGAATTCGTAGACGATCAAACTTCATGCTGAAGCAACGTTACAAAAGATAGAGGACCATTTCACAGCCATATCAGCCGAGAGTATGCTCAAATCTACGGCTACCAAGCTCAGTCTTCAACACTTTCGTGCAGACCCGAAGAATAACAAGAGTAAGCTGAAGAGAAATAACATCGAAGAAAGGTTATCAATGTATACAGCCACTTCTTCGTTTAGGAAGGATCCTTTGTGGAAGAAAACAGCAGAGGCGTTAGCCAAAAAGAAGTGAGTACCTACCAAAAACTGAATCGAATATCATACGCTAGAGTGGATTAGATTGCAGGGGGCCTCACAAGCACCTCCACCTATTAGATCTTTTGTACACGACCCTTTCAATATATTTGAGGTCTTGGATTTCGAGACTTCCTTATCAGTTTCCTGGGAGATCGTTGAGAAGGTCCTTTCCAGGAACTTAAACCTATTAACTATGCATTCTCAAAGCAATAGCAGCAACTATAACTTTCTGATTCGCCCATTATTTCAAGGTGATACTCGAGAAGGCAGTGTCCAGTGAAGAGTCCCGTTACCAGTTTCAAGTATCTCTTGTCCAACTCAAGAAGCTGTTCAGCCTTTTCCCTTGTCTTGTTCCTGGCACTTTATTCCAGTGAGATTTCGTTTAATCTATTTTCCAGCGTCGAAACCTTAGATCATAATAGAGGAAAGGAACCAAATTTGAGATACTTTTTTTGTAAAATGAAAATAAAATATAATTTATTTCAAAACATTAACTATCATGAACCCAGTACATCACTTGAAGGGTTTTAAAATCACCATAACTAAATCAAGGCATACGAAAAAAGTTTACAATTCATACAAGAAACAAAAGAGTCTTTCAAAATTAAGGTGCCTAACTTGAGATAGTCTGGTTCCCTAATTTGGGATAGGGTCCCAATGTGGTACATCACTCAAAAAATTCCTTTTCCCTCGCAAAAAGAACAGGTGAATATAGAACTTGTCAATTCTCCACAATCCTCATGGGCCCATCTTAAACATTTGACACATTTAGCCCATTTCTCACCTTTTTTGTCTTCTGAAAATAGGCCTGTACAAAATATACATTCAGCGTCACTGCCGCCACTTTCATCCGATGAGGAGTCTTTCAAAACAGGCTCTTCACTGTAAGAATCAGAACTGGATGATGACAATGTACGTTTGGCTTTATTTTCCATTTGTTTTGGACCTGCATTGTTTTTTTTTTTCGCGTCACCATCTCTTCCTTAATTAATCGTTTTTTTCATTTTCTTATCCATCTTACCAATATCTTTTTTTTACTCCTTCAGCTTATTTATTTTGTCTCGCGTCCTTTTTCTTTATACTTTCTAACAGCTCTTCTTCTTTATAGGAAGTTGTTGTTATAACTGCAGTTTTTTCCAGAATTTCTTCTTTGTTGAGTTTTTTTATGTACTTGACTTGTAGATGGCAAGGAAATATGTCCTTCGCACTGCAGTAAACTCAGTGGTCTTAGTGGTATTTCCTTCGCTCTCAGAGGTGATGGGGTTCTTTCATGTTCACGTTGTTCTTCTGTACCCAAGAAAGAGGAACATGATGGAAGATTCTCGATATTTTCCTGTTCCTCTAGGTTTTGCGCTAACATTCATTGAAAAATGCTCAGCTAAATAATTAACATATTTCATACAGTACTTCGTATCGAGGTTCCCAATTTGAGATAGTCTCAAATTAAGATACCCGTACTGTCTCAAATTAGGGGAATTGAAAAAAAATTGAGACAGCTATATTTCAGTTAAAACTACTACAAATGAGTTTGTGCATGACAGAATAGTAGCATTAAGACTCTTTGTTCATAAAATCATACCACAGTGGACTGATGACCTCTCCTTAAAAAAATATTTTCAGATTCAACAGGCACTCACAAAATTTTGTAGCACCCGAAGTTGAATTTATGTACATTACTCGGGAATCAGGTGGTAACTGACGAAAAAAACGTGCTTTCGAACTAGGTTTGGCCTAAAAGACTCTACTTTTGCACATTATACGTATAGATGGCACCAGCCATTCTGCCAGAAGGCTACTGTCTCAAATTAGGCTCCTATCTCAAATTTGGTTCCTTTCTTCTATGCTTACGCTAGATCCGGCATCATGTAGTATTTGTTTCGTATTAGAGGGGTCTACAAGAAAGGTAGGTACTATCTGATATCACATGGTACAACACATATGCATAGATCTTACATGCTTACGCTAGATCCGGTATCCAGGTTATTTGTTCTATAGGTCCAGGGGGGTTGAAAGTACTAAGCCATTGATTGGTCGTGCAGGAACTATCGTTATAAGATCTATGCCCATTTATTTGGTCGAAATCTTAAAACGACTAATCTATAGGTCTGTTCGCTGTGTACAGAATTGTAGATTGTGTAACACTGATACCGTTCGGTTATTTCCCGTGTACACTTACACTATGTTAAAATTTGTAGCACGAAAAAAACAGTTACAATCGATTTGGAGGAGGTAAGATAAGTGTAGTGCAAATGGATTAATATGAGGTTAGATGTATATAATGATATATTTTGAAAACTTCTTCGACAAAGTACGTAATGGTTATATTTGTTACCCGGGAATCTTATGTCCCCATTTACGAAAGCATCGAAAGAATTGACATCATTGTCATTGATTGATCCTCGTCAGATGAACTTGTCACCAATTCATCGTCCGAATTCGCGATGATATTCTCTATTATTTCATCATCACTGTGCAGTTTTGATACATTCAAAAGAGATTCACAAGCAACGAATAAATACAAAATGATTAGAAGCATAACCTCCAAATCAAAATCCTAGGATTAGCATAAAGCAGAATAAAATCACCGAACAGATGTTGAACTAATTACACTCCACTTCACTGTAAGAAAATGTAGTGTAAAATATAAATTTCATGCATAAACAGCGAACAGACCTAATGGCTTAGTACTTTATACCCCCCTGGACCTCCAAACAAATAACCTGGATACCGTATCTAGCGTAAGCAATATATGATCTAAGGTCGACGGGAAAAGTGTGTTTGCCCCTTCTTTGGCAAGGCAGTCTGCTTACTCGTTGCCTGCTCTAACTCCCTTGTGATGACCTATAGCATCCTCTTCAAAGTGACCTGGTTACTTGCTGCCAGTTATCTGAGAGACTGTTTGCAGTTCCAAGTCATCTTGAACTCTCAGTGTGGCATGTACTTCTGCTTGAAATATGGCTTGGGTGTTATCAGGGGGTTTTCAGAGCCTGGAACTTAGTTTTGTAACGATAATGCTCACCATGTCATCTATCTTGGATCCGTCAGTAAAGCTCCCTTACCAGTTGAGATTCAGATTGGTTCTTTGTGCAAGTTTGCTTGTTGTTTATGACCTCATCAAACTGCGTTCAGAAGTCATATATAGTATGGTGGAAATGTATGGAATAAATTCATTATCTCTAACGCATATAAATTTTAAGAGAAATCCTGAGACAGGTCGATTTTTATTTTCAAATTGACATCTCTTGATATACATACGGAGTTTGTGACGTCATCCGCGTAGTTGTGGTGACGTCATCGGTTATTTTTTAAATAGGAAGACACCCTGTTCCATTTTTTTTCTGGAAGGTATATCCATTGTCTATCTGACCATATACTGATATTAGGAAAATAAAGTGATACAGGGTGGGAAAAAATTAATTATTTTATATTTACAACCTCAATATGCTATCAATGTACACAATTACCTAAATAGCTCGGAGAGGGTAAATCGAATGGTCAACTAGATCTCCTGATTCAACTCCTCTCGATTTTATCCTCTGAGGTTATCTGAAGAGCAAAGTCGATGTAAGAAGCCAGAAAGATCAGATAATTTGAAAGAACGAATACGAGTGAATATTTCACAAATATATTCAGAAACGATAGCAAAGTTCGAGAATGATTTGTTTTCAGTCTATTACATTGTATTCTTGCAGAAGGTCACGAATTTGATTATTTATTGTAACGATTTCCATTGTAAATATAAAATAATTAATATTTGTTTCTCACCCTGTGTTACTTTATTTTCCCAATATCAGTATACCGTCAGATAGACAATGAATATACCTTCCGAAAAAAAAAATAAACGGGGTATGTTCCAATTTAAAAAAATAATCGATGACGTCACCACAACTACGTGGATGACGTCACATACTCCGTTTGTATATCAAGAGTCAATTTGAAAGTAAAAATCGACCTGTCTCAGGATTTCTCTTAAAATTTATATGCGTTAGAGATAATGAATTTATTCCATACATTTCCACCATACTGTATAACAGACAGACATGGAATCTGGGGAAATATTTTTGAAAACCTTATCCAGATATCCGATCAGATTTCCAAGTTCCATTAGCTGAATACGATTTGATTATGAATAAAGATAATCATCAATTAATGGACACCTATATTTCCAGATTGAATGTCAAGTCCCGTTACAAAACTTCTAACTACAAGCACAGACCTCCCCTTGAAAAACCATCAGGCACGCAAATTCCGAGTAAATGTCACCTATTTGCTCGTAAATCATCGAATATCTTGAAAAAAACTCCGGTAATGACCCCCATCAACGAAGATAGCATTCCCACCATGGTACAGATGGAAGAGAGAAATAACGAAAATGTTGAAGAAAAAACAGACGAAACCAAAGTTGAGGTAAACATTTATTATTCATATACAGTGTAATTTTACATAGTTCGGATATTTCGATAATTTCAATATAAAAAGCATGAATATTCCTTAGCGTTATAATGATATTTTCTACAAAACTTGCAGTGAATAAAATTCAACTAAAATGAGTGAATAGGTCATGTTGTGACCATAGAAGTTTCAAGTGATTCGGATTATAGTATACTTTGCAGGCTGTTGAATATCTTCAACATTTGACGCAATGTGGCTTTCCTGCGTCAACTTGGAATGACTGGTCTTTCATGATGGGTTTGGAGCATTTCTGAAAAAAAAACTCATTTTGCATACATTCACCATTTTCATTCAATGATTTGCCTATTTCTCATCTTCAAAGAATTCGCTACAAGCTACAACTCCATTTAATCTTCAAGAGAACTTCAAACGATGGAAAGACAAAATTTGAATAATAATTACAATGAATTGGTTACGATGTACGATTTCGCAATCGATTATCGAAGAAATTAGAAACATCTCTAATTTTACGCCTGCTCTAAAAATAATTCATCTTTGGCACATTTTCTCAATTTCAGAGCTCAAATAGCGTTGCCAAAAATAATATATCACATTTTTTGATCTTGCATGACATTTGACAAACATATTGAAGTCCCTGTTCAAAAATTAATTGGTCGTTAATTTTGTTATGACTCAAATTACTATTTTACTATTTTGTTTTTTCATTACATTACTATTGATTTGAAAGAAGAAAAGTTATTTTTAAAAAAACCATCAATACATACTGTACAGGGTGTCCTGATTGCATCAACAATGACAATTATATCTCAAGAGATATTTTGACTATACAGGCTGGTCCCCTAGTAATTGTACATATACAGTGTCACACATAAAGTCCGCGACATATGGAAGTTTTTTTATTAATAGATATAAAGAAAATTTGACTTCACAGTTAGTTAGTGCTTGAGAAATGAGTATAATACAGCATCTTCACTTTTTTCATGTGCTACTCTAAACCTGTCAAATTTGACATTTTTTCGATAATCCTAAAAAAATCATTTTGTTTTTAAATTTCGAAAAATGCCAGAGAAAAAAGTTGCTCAGTTTCCAATTTTACAATTTTCCAAATTTGGACTCTCTACTGCCACTTCGACTTTTTTCCATTTTTTTTAATTTTTCGAATCTTTCGCTCTATCGATTCGAACGAAACATGATTCAAATTTCATAATTTTGATGAATATGAGACTTCAATATCATAGCTTTTCCAGGAAATACCCACATTGGCCAGAAAATATAAAAAAATGCATCTCCAGAAATTCGTCTTTGTTGTTGCAAAGTTCATCTAGTTTTTTCATTTCATTGTTAAACTGATGTGGATTTTCAATGTATGGACGTTAATATGTCAGTAATCAAATAAACAAATTTCTCTTCATTCTTATTGCACTCGTATTTCTCTTGTTAATAGATTTTTATCCAGTTTGATTATTTTTCTGACCAATAATTCAGTTACAAACAAACCCGAAATATCATACTTTTCTGTAAACTAAACAAAGACCTACAGTTTCATAACTATTCAAAAGACTATCGTTCTAGCGATTTTTACTAGACATGATATCAAATTTCGTGATTTTAAACAATACAAGACTAATGCAACATCTCGGGATGAAAATAGTAGGTACTGATCAAATCGAAATAAAATTTTCACTTAGTAGTAGTCGAAGTGACAGTATAGGGAGTCCAAATTTGGAACAAATGTATAAAATTGGAAACTGAGCAACTTTTTTCTCTGGCATTTTTTGAGGATTTTTGAAAAAAATTTCAAATTTGACAGGTTTAGAGTAGCACATGAAAAAAGTGAAGTGAAAGCCAGGTAGCCGCGCGGTTAAGGTGTCTATCTCTTAATCAGCCGGCTGCCAGTCGTGGGTTCAATCCTCATCGACGGCGGAATTTTTCCAATGGCCCCAGAAGTGGTATCGGATCCCACTATAAAAGGTAAGGTCCCCGCTATCCTAACTCGTACAAGTTTACTCAGTAAACTTCTGAGGGTTGCTAAGGCAAGTAGGATAGTGGTTAGAAAAAAAAAAAAAAAAAAAAAAAAAAAAAAAAAAAAAAAAAAAAAAGTCAAATTTTCTTTATAGCTATTAATAATATGTCGTGAACAATATGTGTGACACTGTATAATAATGGTAGATTCCTCACACTTTGAATTATAACGATTCGTAAATAAGATTATATTGCTATTCCTATAGTATAGTAGAGAAGATGGCCCTCGGATTTGGATTACCAGGTATAGCGAGCGAATGCGGTATGGAAAAATCGAATCCAGTAATTGACAGCTCACCAAATTTTACCAAAACAAATTTTGAATACCTGAATCGAAAAGATAAGACATGACTTCCGGCGAAATCTGTCCCCCATGTCTTTTGGACTTTGAGCTGATGATTCATCATAATCGAATGCTTGAATGCCGTGTTTGTTAATAGCCATCATTATACGCTCGTTGGAGAATATACTATTCTCCTGATACTTACGGAGCACCTGAAGCACATCTGGTGCCATTTGGCATCCAGAGCGATGATCGCCTTATCTGCGATTGGTTTTCCGCATCCCTTGCACCTATCGGCATGCTTGGAGACGTAGCACTTCTGGCAATGGGGCACTCCTCCAAGGTCCATGAACTGGGTGCCGATCAGCTTGGATTTGCAATCGTTGCAGACGAAGTGGTCTTCATGCCAGTTGGCGCCCATGGCTTGGACACATTTCTGTGAAGAAAATAATATACACATTAATATTCCTTGCATCCACAATCTTGGAAAAATAGTCAAACTTCACACAATTCTAGAAACCTTGCTCATAATGCATTCGTAATTCGCCCATGTTACCCATACTGCCTACCATAAATCATTGAACTCTTCTGTTTGAGCTTCATCAAAAAATGTTATAAAATAGTAGGTGTTCCATTTGAAAAAACGTACCAAAGATTAATAGATCACTAAATTTTTTATGCATTGGGATGGCCCAAGCAATGTGGGAAGGTGTAGATGAGTAATGTGTCTGCAGATTGAGGATACCATCAACCCTTAATAAATTCAAAACACCATTTGGTACGAAGAAAGTATTACACTTTTTAATGCAGAGTGAGCCATTGAAATGGGGTGTTTTCGAAACATCATAAAACAGCATCACATGATTGGAAATTGTATCAACATGGGTACAATCATATAATAAGACAAACGATAAGATTTTCACGATAAAAATATTTATATATATTTTTCACAACATGTTTCGCTAACACTGTAGCTTCATCAGGTATAAGTATACACTAAACTAACTACTACGATAACAACCATATTTATACCTGATTACACAGTTATAACAATATTTGTACCTGTAGGGATTAAAGAATGTTTATCCTCTTTATTGCGGTAAATAACAAAAATAAAATGAATATCTAATTAAGCTATTTTTAGAAAAACAAATTCAACAAAGGATAATTATTCAAATCTAATTGGTCATTAAGCAAAAGATTTGAATTCTTGAGTCTATTAATTTCGAGTGTTTCTATATAGTTAAGTTTCACTCCTTTGTTTTCAACATGTAATATTTTGAATTCTTCATCAAAATTGTGATTTTCTTCTAAAAGGTGGTTGGAATATGTTGAATTTGTTTTTCTATTTACATAACTCATGTGGTGCCCATGGATGCGATTTTTGAAAGTTCTCCCAGTCTGACCAATGTATACCTTCGGGCAAGTTCCACAATTCAGTCTATATACTCCTGATTTTTCATATTTAGGAACTATGTCTTTATTATTTTTGATAAACTTTCCCAGAGTATTATTTGTTCTATAAGCAATGATAGTGTCTTGTTTATGCAAAAATGAAGCTACTTTTTCGGTTGCTTGTCCAAAATAGGTCAATGTTTTGTAATTTCGGTCGGTGTTTTTGTTAAAAGGAAAAACTTGATTAATAGCTCTTGAATGGAGGTTATTTTTGAGAATATTTTCTATGTTGTTAACTTTATATCCATTATCAACTGCAATTTGTTTTATGATGTTCAGTTCTTTATTAAAATTTTCTTCTGAAAGTGGAACATTAACCAATCTATGAATCATACTATGATAAGCTGCAACTTTATGTTGTGGGAAGGTTTATGAAAAATTGAAAAATCATGTTTTTTGTTTAGTTTCGTTATTGTCAAGTCCAAGAAATTAATTGAGTTCTCCGATTCTATTTCAATAGTGAATTTTATATTTTTGTGAAGTTTGTTGATACTATCATGGAAAGAGACCAATTGTCTATTGGTACCCGTGAAACAAACTAAAATGTCGTCCACATACCGATACCAATACAAAAAATGCTTCATAAATGGATGTTCATGAATGACCATCTCTAAGTTATCCATAAAAATTTCTGCAAGTAACGGACTCAAAGGATTGCCCATGATAAGCCCATCTGAAGAAGAATAAATTTGGTTATCATATTGAAAATAATTCTGTTTCAATGTTAGCGAAACATGTTGTGAAAAATATATATAAATATATTTATCGTGAAAATCTTATCGTTTGTCGTTTGTTTACAATATAATAAGTGGCTCTCATTTTATTCTGTAAGCCTTCCTGCAAAGCTAGGGCGTTTTTTTTTACATCTAGTCCTGAAGGGTTATAGATTCTAGATTCGTATTTAGCTTGTTGGTCAGGAGATTCTTTACTGCGACCTTTGCAGATCTATTCTATGTGCCCCCATTTTAGGTTATAGTTCGCTGTCTTTGAGAGTTGTAAGTGAACTTCATAGGCTAGACCTCATGTCCTCTATTTATTAAGGGGTTTGTGGTTTCCTCCCCCTATCATCGAAAACCTTAACCTTGACAGATGTTATAGCACAGTATCTGCGCTGAGCTGAGGTTTCCTATCCTCTTGGCAGAACGTACATAATATGGTTGTGATCCTGGTTGATCTCCTATTACTAAATAGCAACTCCATGAATTATGGCAATGGTTCTTTGATGCATGAACTCCTTGGTCTGTCTCAAAATCAAAACGGATATTCGTGGATCCTCTTCCAATGGTATACGTAATACTTACTTCAATATTCTCTGACGTTCGGACAATTCCAGTACTGCCACCTCTATTTTTTCTTGTTGCACTAATTTTTCCCAAGTTTTCAATCAACTTTGCAATAACATTATAAGCATTGGTAAACGGAACACTAGTGCCAGGTGGTAAATGGTAGAATGCACTGTTGCATTCAAATTTACAGCGCTACTTATACTTTTGACTTATGGAAAGTTGATGGTTGACAACTTTGAAGTAGCGATAAAACAATATTTAAAGAATGCTTGTTGTGCAAAGATGAAACTCTCTCCGTTATGATATTATGCGACCATCAGGCATTTAACTAACTTCATGGCATCTAGAGTCGCGGCGATGTTGCCAAATCGTTCCGTTTCATTGGCTCACCCTGTATGAAATGGTCTTTTGGATTTTTTTTAGTTAATTTTAAAATAATTTCAAAATATATAATATAATTTTTAAACGGGAGAAGATTTTTTCGAAAAACCCTGAAATTTTTAGAGTGTTTGGTTCATATATTATACCGAAAAATAAAAACTTAGGACACATTGGACATGTCAGAATATTTTTGTTATAATTTCATTTGCTGTTCATCAACTCAGAAATACTTCATCAATTGATAATCATCATATGAGTTGGCAGTTGATGGTCATATTATATCATAATAATTGAAATTGTTATCTTATTCCATTGGGATTAATAACTTTACTTATGATGATGAATGATCGATTATGATATAGATAATTACGTCAGAGCGCGAGGGAATAATATAGTGTGCAAGCCCATTTTATTCATAAGTAGATGGAAAATTATATGCATGAAATGTTCGAATCAAATAAGGAAAAATAATGTGTCATTTCAAAAATTGTCGTGGAAAATCTCGGTAAACTCTTCGAAAAGCTTTTCAGTAGTATCTAATTTTTGGAGATATTATCTAGAATTATTTGTAGTCTTCTTATGAAAAAGCCTTTAAACAATAAAAAACTATCACAAACTCAAAATTGGGTACCATGGAAATGCTTTTAGAAAATACTTTTTCTATGACAACCTCGATAAATGTTCATTTTATAACTGTGACTTCAATCATAAACAAGCACATTTTGTACAAAATTTCATTTTTGCATCGGTTGCTAGGCAAGTTGCTAAGCAACAAATGCGAAATTAAATATTTCGTGTTAGGTCTAGGCAAGGTGGATATAGGATGGTGAAACAGCTCTTCAATTGTTTCTGCGAAAAACTTGTAGACCGTTTGAGAAGGTACTAATATTTCCACGACTTGAATGAAGATGGCGGTGAGATCAATTATCGAAGAAGATTTCTGTTGCTCATGTATTTCTGTGGTTCGCATCTGACAGACATGAGTTGAAATGACAGCAAAACACAATATTTTCAGTGAATCTGGAATAGTTATTGATATTTTGACTCTTCTCAGTCATTTCTCATCTAGAATAGATGAAACTGATAAAAAGGTGACAGATGCACATATTCTGTTTTACCGACACAAGGTATGTCGCCATCTCTGATAACTTCAGGAAATATTACTACAGTATGAAATCAAGTAGGCAAAGGTCTACATTTTATTCTAGTGCTTGTTATAATAGGAAGCTGTTTCACCATCCTATATCCACCTTGGGTCTAGGTTCACTCTAAAATCACGACGACTACGACTTGTCAAATTATGACGTCCAGCGACAAATTGATGAAATGTCAACAGATCGTTTCTGTCAAAGTTTTTGCAATGTATGCATGTATTAAACGTGAACGATATGTTGTCATAGAAAAAGTATAGTATGCAACTCGCAACAAAATGGGCATCATTTTGTGCTCATTGCATAATATACTATTTTTTGGGACGGGTGGACTTTTGTCCCAAGCCATACCGCCTTTGTTCATTTTTGAATATGAGTATCCAACTTACATCCATTATGGGCTCATCGCAAGCAAAGCATTTCGGGGCGAAGAGCTTGGTGTAGCAAGGGGTGCAATAGGGAAGGTTGTCGTTAGTCCTGAATTTGCTTTCGGTTATTGGATTTTTGCATTCGTTGCAGCAAAAATGGTCCGCATGCCAACTGGCGCCAAGAGCTGTTAATACCTACAATGAATTGTTGGGGGAAATCATAAAAACGGAAAACACCAAAACGGGTCAAACAGCAAGTTGGCTTGTTAGGACAATCGAATACAAGACGGGATTTTTACTCACTCCTCCCTGAATTGCTTGGTTGCATTGCTTGCAGATCTTGGGTTCTGTGGCTGCGGAACTCTGAAAAACAATCAAATTTTTATGATGCAGATAAGAATTGTTCATACGTGATTATTGTCTGAAGAAAAGAGGATTTGGATACTAAAATATCCGGCCACATCATCCGTACTCATCTGATTAAAACCAAACCACTAAATCCAAACAGCTACTAAAATAAATTTTGTTCATCGAAAAGAACAGTATTAATTCAGAAGCTTTGTTTGGAGATTATTCAAAGCTCCAGTGCCTATTTAATAAGAGGTTTGATGTTATTCAAATTTGAAATTTAGGTGTTCAAAGACTGATAGCTGAACTTGTCAATTCGATTAAGAAAATTCAAAATATTTCAAATTTGACTATCTAATTGCATAAAAACTCAAATTGAAATTCAGAAATCAAGTTCAGAAATCAAGTTGTGAAATAATCTGCGGGTAAACAAAAAGTACACAGTTCATTTCAGTTTTTCATGCTATTTTCAAATATGTAAGCGGATTTTGTAATTTCGAAAATACAGGGTGTTTTTTGAAGGAACTGAATAAATGTTCAATTCTGGTTAGTCCGGACCTGGATTTTCCATATGACTGATAGGCAAGTCGCTTGGGAAGAAGTAGGAGAACTTGTGTACCAAATATCAAAAAAACACACCAATTGGTTGGTAAGTTATGACCCAACAAAGAAATGAGCCTATATCTCGATTATAGACCCTAATACATATATGGTATATTCGGAACCACCACGGTGACCCCTATCCACCGGTGAAAGTTTTCCGTTTCCCAATGGGACACCCTGTATACAGCGATCTCGGGATCCCGAGTTAAAAGTCGGGATCCCGCGTGTTTAAAGTCGGAATCCCGAGTTTAAAGTCGGAATCCCGTGTTAAAAGTCGGAATCCCAAGTTTAAAGTCGGGATCCTGAGTTTAAAGTCGGGATCTCGTGTTCAAAGTCGGAATCCCGAGTTTAAAGTCGGAATCCCGAGTTTAAAGTCGGAATCCCGAGTTTAAAGTCGGGATTCCAAAAAAAAATTGCTTGTGGCCCTTCTACGCCTTCGTACGCATGCATCTAAAAAGTTCGTAACAGTGTGAAAGAACGGCCAGAACACATTAAATATTGATGTATTATTTTTGTGTATATTAGTAATAAACAGAAAAAAAAATGGTTGAAAAGTATTCCAATAACTTTAAACTTTTCCACACTTTTCTCTGTATCGTCAACAGAAAAGTTCTTCGTTGAATCTTTTATAAACCTTGTTGAGTTTTGCTCTTGCGCAGTTAATAAAAACTTGAGGATTTTTTATAATATCTGTGAAACAAGAACTAACTAACCGATAAGGCGATAAGCTGAAGGCAAGCAAAATATAAGGATCAAATACGTGAATGGTGACCCAAAAATAACAAAAAACCACAAACAGTGTCTAACCAGGAGGAGCACACACACTTCCACTGCTATTATCAGAACACCCGAGGCTTAAATATGAAAGCTCAAATATTTGCTTTTGATTTGATATGCCATATTTGTATTCTATTTAAATATTGTCAATTCATAAAATAATTATAAATCATCGTTAATTATTTAAAAATCGAAGGGTACATTCTTTTAAAAAATGAGTAAATAATTTCCATAAATCACTTTCCAACGATCATTATTGCTAGTCAAAGTTGAAAAAAAAACGGATTTTCATCAATTCACATAAAAACCCTTCTTTCGATCTCTTTGAACTTTGGTATCATCAATGAAATAATAAGAAACTTCTTAACTTCTTTTAACAAAAATATTTCATCTTGCCTTGTTTTCTGATTTTAAAATAAGAAAAAAGAATTATTTTTAAACATTTTTATTTTGAATTTCTCAATCTTAAAGAACGTTATTTAAAAAAAAACTGTGGTAGAGTTAAACTATTGAAAGCCTTTTTTAAACTTTGACACCCTTTATCTTGGATTTCGAGGATTCGAAAAAAGTTTGAACCACCTTTTTTCTTATATTCTGGTAAGAAATTTACCCTTGGATGATTTCACAATGATATATTATATGTTATCTTGAACCTGCTATAGACAGCCAATATGTAAAACAATATTTAATTTCATTTCAGAATTTTCTTCTTTCATGTTTTCAAAAACTACAGTTTTAGTTTCCGAACACTTTTTTTCTGAAATAAAAAATGTAAACGTTCCGACGTAGTGGCAAATTCTGAATTTTGGCATTGTTCAAGGGTTTTACGAGAGAACAATGTTTTTTCCCTTTCGATCTACACCTCAAAGAAACTATACACCCTATACACGTATTCCAAATTAAAATTGATTTTGAGTTGGTGAAACGTGAGATTTCCGCCCAGCCATGTTGTTCACACTACAACGCCTTCAGGCACATACCATTTTTCACTTTCTTCGGACACTCGCGACAAAGTTTTTGAATTCAAATTTGACAATCCGTTGACATCAATCAAACTGGCAGTCGCCGCACTGGCAGGTCTGCGGAACAATAATCATCTACGATGGCGAATTCGCGATCATTGAGGCTCTGTTGTTATCGATTGCGTTCTATTTATGTTCTATTTTCAGCTCGTGAATCATTAGGAAATGATGGTGAAGTCTCTCTGACTGGTACTAGATGGCCATCGCAATGATGGAGGTGCGGAAAATTAGGAAACTGAATTTCCGCATTTTTTTAATCTTTTGAATCGGTAACGGTACTTTCGATAAATTATTATAGCCGATATACAGGGTTTTCAAAATTGGATCGGCACTAATGCCATAGCCGGATTTAAGGGAGGATAACCGGGGCTGCCCTACATTGGGAATTAGTTGGATTTTCTAACGAAAATCGAATGATGTGAAAGATTATTTGAGAAAAATCAGAATTCTGACAAAGGAGATGCAGTTCTCCCACACTTATTTTTTGTTTCGAATATTCCAAAGTGCGTTCCGTATTCTTGTCAAAATCAATGATGGTTGATATCAATCATCCATCACAAAGTAAATGATCATATATCATCAATAATTTCCGTTCAGGATTCAAGAATCCCACACGAAAATGTAATTAGAAATGTGAAATTTTTATAGTGGGATAGGTCAATAGAATGAAGTGTGAGTTTAGATGATTTAGTGTGTTTAGATTCTAACTTCTGGGATATAAGCTGGCAAAGTTTTTAAAAATGTGCGGTATTTATATAGGATTGAAAAAGAATTAAACAGTTTGGTTAGTCGGAATAAGACAAAACACGTTTTTGTAATAGACTGAACAATGTCTCACCTAAATATAAATTGGTTTCCGAACTGTGCTGAAAAATACACGTTTTTTTAAGGACCTATCCTACTATGACATAGGTACTTAATGAAATTTCAACCAATTCGACCAAGAGACATTTTAAAATACTATGTTTTCTGCTGGGACCTGGGTTATTGCCATAATATAAACGCACGATGTAGTAAGAAGGAGTAAGAAGGAGTAAGAAGTTATAGCAATAGTGCCTAATTAAGTTTGAAAACCCTGTATATCTCAAGAAAGTGTTGTTTTATTATAGAGTTACAGTGTTCGAATCGAACATCAGATCAATGATTCACCGCTAATTATTATTGATTAGGTTTCATTCGCAATGTAGCATAAATCATAAAAGTCCATTATTAATATCAGAACATCGAACAATATCACTGATCATTTGTAATTGAATCTGATTCATAATATATTTATAGGTACATGAAATTGTTATTTTCAATTTCCATATGTTTAATCATATCAACATTTTAGAATATGAATAGCTATCGATTTTTGAGTGGGTATACTATGGATGCAGTGAATTTAAAAGACATTTCAACTATACAGCGTGTCTCACTTTATACGGCCCTCCCTCTATATCTCAGTTATTAGTCATGCGATTTCAATCAAATTTGGTGTGGTATGAATAACCATCAATATGATCAGTTTTACAGAGATGAACATCATTTTGGACAGTGCTGTTCATTTTTATTGATATAAAATCATATTAGGCAGAAAATCTAACCTCATAGTATTGTTCTTCATGGTTTGAAAAAGTGTATTGGCTCCCACGTTCACCGGACCTAACTCCTATGCATCTTTACTTTTGGGGAATTATTGAAGATATAGTATTATACAAAAATTGGTCTCGGACCAGGAAATAACTAATAAATACAGGGTCACTCACGGTCGATGGTACCTTAGACGTTTACAAACGGGACGTAGGATTATTCTGAAAATTTGGTTTATTGGGTAATCAGTTTTGTTCTATCGATCTAAAATACGTTCAGCGTTGCGGCGTTGCCGCTTCTATCAAAAAGTAGCAACAACTTTGTTATTTCAAATGGAACATTTTTAGATTCTTCCTGAAGAGCTGATTTCGTCGATCTATCATACTTGAGGTATAGCGAGAAAGATTACAGAGATATAGAGTGTGAAAAATCTTGATTTTTCAAATTTAGGAATTTGTTGTGCCGAAACTATCCAATCTTGCTCAAAACGGCTTACATGTCAACTCTCCATTTACTATCGATTGATATTTAATTGAAACAAATACGGGTGGTTCAAAATTTTTAGTTTTGCATCACCCTCTATTGGTTTCTATTTAATGTCAGTAGATAGTAAATGAAAAGTTAAGATAGGGACATGTAAGCCGTTTTGAGCAGAAATGATTAGTTTTGACACAAACAATTCCTAAAGTTGAAAATTCTCGATTTTTCACACATATCTCTGTAATATTTCGCGCTATACCGCAAGTAAGATAGATTGACGAAATCAGCTCTTCAGGAAGAATCTAAAAATGAAAAAAATACAGGGTGTTCCATTTGAAATAACAAAGTTGTTGCTACTTTTTGATAGAAGCGGCAACGCCGCAACGCTGAAAGTATTTTAGATCGATAGAACAAAACTGATTACCCAATAAACCAAATTTTCAGAATAATCCTACGTCCCGTTCTCCGTAAAAGTCTAAAGTACCATCGACCGTGAGTGACCCTGTATAATTAAAACAAGCACGTGCTGAAATATCGCCTGCACATAGAAATATATCATGTTGGAGGGCGGTTATGTTGAAGGTACTCCGACCACATTTGATGATCGTTCTTCTGAAAATTCCGTTGAAACGAGTACCTATTTACGCTCGCAAAAATGCAGTTTCGATGTGTCAGTTTTTTCAAAACCCTCTATAGAAAGTAGGTGAAAATTTACATATGGCGGTTTCGAAACATGAAGAACATTGATATCAGGTTACATTTCCTGTGAAAAATGCCTAATATTATTTTATGAAAAATCGACCCCTTCTTATATCAATAAAAACGCACGGCACTGTCCAAAATAATGTTCATCTCTGTAAAAGTGATCATATTGATGGTACCATACCAAATTTGGTTGGAATATACTACTACTACTGACTAATAACTAAGATATAGAGTGGGGGGGGGGGCGTTTAAAGTGAGACACGCTGTATAGCATGATAGAATTCATAAACCTATATCGTTATTGGTTTCTGGTATTTCAAATTGTTATCATTATTGTACATATTTAGAATATGAGAGGAATGTTTCTGTTTAATAATTATAATGATATACAGGGTTATTCAAATTCAACGATCATCATTGTAATCTCGAAAACCATAAGGGATATTAAGAAGTTGAAATATTATCATATTCATTACTTTGATGGAAGAAAATCCACGGTAACTCTTTTCGTTATCAAAATATTTGGAAAAACTAAATATTTGGATTGTCATATTCATTTTTTTCCTGATTTATTACTTGGGATAGACCAAAAATTGAAGTACTTATTTATTCCAACTTTTTGCAACATATAAAATGAGATTCATAGTTGTTGAATTCGATTTATCGTGGCCATCATAATTTTTTTTAAATACGGAAATGCCATATTGTTCCATATTTTTTCCTATAAATTTTCCCCTCTAGAATACAACATTATGTACCAATAGTTTTCTCATAACCACCATTTCGGCTATCATTTGAACTCATCGTCAATATTTATAAGTAAATAGATAATCTACAAATAATAATTAGGTATCCAGAATTAGCATCACAATAAGAGTGCCATGGAAAATAACTATCGATCTGTCATTCTATCCATCGAATATTTGTTTATTCATTAGGTCAATATCATTAACATATGGGTTATACAATAAAAGCGTGATATGTTGAAAATATATTACTAAAATAATTTTATAAAAATATATCAATCTCCGTATTTAAAGAAAAAAATGATGATAGTCATGAAAGTTCGAAACGTCGAATTCATGAGAAGTAGCAATAAGAAAGTGCTTGCAGTTCTGATGTGTCTCTATCAATAAAGCAAGGAAAAAATGAAAATAAAATTCCGCTTTTTTTTTTAATGTTTCGAAAACCAAAAGAGATACCATGATAATCAAATCATTTTTATGCTGCGCGTATTGTTTCAGTCTTTTAACCACGAAGAAATAGTGATGAAACTTCTGCGTTTGGTGCTAGACAGCAATAGCGACAGGGAGGCGGGAAATGCGGAAAACGCGAAGAAAATCTCCGAATTTCTGGAGCAGCTGAGGAGGGAAGGGGACGTCGAAACCTTGCAGAAGGTGTTCGTGACTTTACAGGAGAGGCGACAGAGTCAGGAGCAGTTGGAATTGAGGGTTTTGAGGAGTTCGGATGGGATCGAAGATGGGATTCTCAAGAAAAGAAAGGAGTGAGTTTTTTTTGTCGGTGCCATTTCCTATTTGACCTAACTTCTTCAATTCGTATGGATCGGAATCACCCTGTATAATTTGATGATGAATTGATTTCCATACTTCTTGCATGAATTAGTATAACTAACAACAAATATACAAAAAAACATTCAACTGAAAATCGTAATTTACGAGCAATTTCGAATAATAGCTATTTTTGAAATATTTGAGAACGTCTAACAAACAGTAAAAATGAATTATACAAAAAAAGCCACATAATTTATTTTCCATAGCCTACATAAAAACCGGAGTCATAGAAGATGATTCAAAATCATTCGTGAAATAAGATTTTCCAGTTATTAACCATTATCAACCATCTATTGGTTAATCTGTGGCGGAAATAATAATTTATTAGATTATTTTTGCATTTTTTTGTATTTATTTCAAGTATGACGGTTTTTTCGTTTGGTTTCGTCATTTCAAATATCTCATTTAATCGTTGAAAATTATAATGTATGTTAGCGAGTTACAAACATCTAAAATTGCTCACCCTGTACAGGGTGTTTGACTTAATCGATTTCACGATTCCAACAGCTCATATCTCGAAAACGAAATAATAGGTATACAGGGTGGCCCACCACATTCGCCTCGGTATTTCTACGAGAAATGAAGAGAGTTAGGGAAAAACTTTTAGCACAGTTATATGTGGGTCCATGAGGAGCATATTCCAAAATTATTTTGAAATATATAGGGTGATCCCCAAAAAAATTACATACCAAAGTTATATTTTTTCTTATGGAACACCCTATATTTTTTTATATTTTTAGATACTATAGATATATGTTTTCACCCTGTAACGTGTAACGAGCTGCTCGTGATTAAATGTACTGCTTAGCTCAAAGGTTAAAGTCAACTACTACATGAAATTTTTATTGCAATATTATACAGAGTGGCGAAAAAAATTGCCTCAAAATTTGGACACACATTTAATTAAATAACTTCTTGAAGTTGAATGGAACACCCCGTATTTAGTGGCGTAATTTGACGTAGAATTAGAGATTCCCTTCAAAACTATATTAGGGTTTCCTATACCTATCTCTTCTGCTTTTTACACAAAAGGCGTTTTTATATTTTACCTATGAGTAATTTTTTTATCTTAAAAATGAAACACACTGTATTGTAATGAAAATGTAATGTATGTAATGAAAAAAGCATTTTTGAAGTCATTTTATCGAAAAATTAAGAATCTTAGTTTATTATTCTAATAAATGCTCAAAATGGTGTCCATTATTCTCGATGCATAGGCGAACTCTTTCTTGAAATGAGTGCTGAACTCTGATGGATAACATATTTTGCGGTATGGAACGAAACGCATTTCTTATTCGTACTTTTATATCCTGAGGTGTCGTTGGTGGTGTATCGTGAACAATACTTTTGATATATCCCCATAAAAAATAGTCGGGACTTGTAAGGTCCGGAGACCTGGCTGGCCAGTTCTGTGGACCTCCTCGTCCTATCCATCTATTTGGATATTGTCCCGACTATTTTTTATGGGGATATATCAAAAGTATTGTTCACGATACACCACCAACGACACCTCAGGATATGAAAGTACGAATAAGAAATGCGTTTCGTTCCATACCGCAAAATATGTTATCCAGAGTTCAGCACTCATTTCAAGAAAGAGTTCGCCTATGCATCGAGAATAATGGACACCATTTTGAGCATTTATTAAAATAATAAACTAAGATTCTTAATTTTTCGATAAAATGACTTCAAAAATGCTTTTTTCATTACATACATTACATTTTCATTACAATACAGTGTGTTTCATTTTTAAGATAAAAAAGTTACTCATAGGTAAAATATAAAAACGCCTTTTGTGTAAAAAGCAGAAGAGATAGGTATAGGAAACCCTAATATAGTTTTGAAGGGAATCTAATTCTGCGTCAAATTACGCCACTAAATACGGGGTGTTCCATTGAACTTCAAGAAGTTATTTAATTAAATGTATGTCCAAATTTTGAGGCAATTTTTTTTGCCACTCTGTATAATATTGCAATAAAAATTTCATGTAGTAGTTGACTTTAACCTTTGAGCTAAGCAGTACATTTAATCACGAGCAGCTCGTTACACGTTACAGGGTGAAAACAATTTTCAAATTAAGGTCTGTATTTTTAAATTTCTCAAAATTTCTCAGAAACGGTCAGTTTAAAGTATGGGAAATACAATAGTAACTCACCTTCATTTTGTCTATAGTATCTAAAAATATAAAAAATATAGGGTGTTCCATAAGAAAAAATATAACTTTGGTATGTAATTTTTTTGGGGATCACCCTATATATTTCAAAATAATTTTGGAATATGCTCCTCATGGACCCACATATAACTGTGCTAAAAGTTTTTCCCTAACTCTCTTCATTTCTCGTAGAAATACCGAGGCGAATGTGGTGGGCCACCCTGTATATACGAGATAAGGATAAAATTACTCGAGTGAAATGTCGTTTCCTTTCTTTTTTAAAATTAATGTATACCATAAGAGATACGAAGATGGTTGAATTAGAGAAAAGTTGCGCATTTCCAAGCCTATCAATATGCTGTTTAGAAAGTTTCAAAATTTCGAGTAGTTCCGGAGATGAGCCTGAAAAACGCGCCTCGTAAATCTACAAATTTGGGTTTCGGACATCCTTATATATCTTGTACACAGTTAATATATCTTGATGCCTTGCTACAGTATGATTCTGCCAATGTTGAATGACACTTCTTCGAAAAATAGTACATTATATACCGCGGGACTGAAGTAAATTATGGCCCTCCCTGCGGTCGGGCCATAAACTTTACCTTCAGGATTAAATGTACTTCAGTCGCAAGGTATATACGATACTTTTCGTACTTCCGGTATGATTTTATTAATTATTTCAATAATTTCAATCAGTTTTTTCTCTCTTCAACTCATTTAATAAACTGTCTTTAAAATAAGTTACCATAGTAACATTGCGTTGTGACAGTTATAATTTAGAAACATTGTCATTACTAGTGTCATTGTAAAGAAACATTGTTATTGATAATTATTGGTATGATGAGTGAAGAAGGTGTATCTGATATTGATAAAAGAGCAGCCGAAGTAGGTGAAGAATTGTTACCACCGAAATCTAGAAAACTATACGAGCAGCAGTACGATGCTTTTAAAAAGTGGTGCCGCTTGAAAAATGTGAGACAACCTACTGAAAATGCGCTGTTAGTCTACTTCGATGATAAATCAAAAGCGGTTTGTGCCTCAACTCTCTGAGACTGGTCAATATGACGAACTGTCACAATATTAATTTGAATATTAACGTTAATTACCATTCTAATTAATTATATTTTTCAATAAAATATCCCTTAAATTCGTTTGTTTGTGATTTAATCGTTCCGGGAGTTTCGTCAATATTTAATCCCGGAGGGATTAAATGTGACACTTTAGTACCTGTCACAAGGGAGTGAAGTTGTCACTTTAGGCCCGGAAGTACGAAAAATATTATATTGATCATCCCATTCTATATAACCTTTGAAAAAATGCATACCGTTTCCTTGGTCACCCGATATAACTATAAGCGTAATCAACGGATGCTGTCCAATATTCCTGAAATGAAAAGTAGTCAAATGTGTACGTCTCCCACGTAGCTATTTAATAGTTCACAAGTGGGTGTTTGTTTGTCTTTCATAACTTCGAAGTAAGTATTCGTAAATCTGCCAAATGGTTCCCTGCCACCGTGTATTCATTAAATAATGGGTTGCAGTTTTCGTCTCAAGTTTGTGAAGTGCCATTTTATTACCAGAATACGATGATTCAAGTATTTTAATGAATCATTTGACAAACCAAACATAGACGCCAAAATTTTTACATTGCTGGGACTTAGAACAATAGAAGAACAATATCAATAATTTTTTTATTTTTATTTAAAGAAAGTTGCATCAACCGCAAGGGTTATTAGCAACGGCACAATACAATTCAATTAGTAGGTATATGATATTAAACATTAATTTATATATGTTGATACATGTGATATATCATTGAAGAAAGCTATCAATCGTTCAGTGTCATATTTTTCACCATCAGATAGGTATATGTTTTTCATTGTATGTGGGATGTGATGAAATGAGTGAGTCTGTCGATATACTATAGCACGTATTATGTCAGAATATGACTGAACACACTTAACATATTGGTTTGTCACTACCGCGCAAACGTGTCAGGATATCTTGGTGACTTCTGTTTTTTGATGTCTAAAAGGTATCTTGGGATGTGTCGCTGATGCCCTCTATGTCACTGATTAGCTCATATTGTAATTGTTTCTTTATTTTATTCTGAATCTTGATTTGATTCTTCGTTCAATTAGAAGGGGGTAAATTTTATGTAACAGATTTAGGAGGTCGGCGATATCTGATGTGTATTGTTTTGCAACGCTCAGCGGGTCAGAAGAACCAAGGATGTTTTCAAAAAAATCCTTAATTTCTTCGTAGGTCAATACATGTTGCTGGGATTTGTCTTCTAACATCGGTTTGATGGGACCTAGTAGATCTTCTATCGGTTGTTTTTCGCATGTAATCGTTTTAACTTTCTTTTTTCGTTGTGCTACCATGGGTTTAACGAATAACACTTTTTCGTCGGGTGTAATCGGTTCTGGGGTGGTTATTTCTTGTCTACTCCTTTTTGTTGAAGGCATGGTTGTCGATGGTATAATTGTTCTTACATCATTGGACTGTTCAATATCGGTAATTTCAGTTGATTGTGTTGAAGTATTATTATCAATATTTGCGTCATCCTCTTGTGTGAGGTTTTCTGTAACATTCTGATCGGTAGTTGCGGCGATTTGACATTGTGCTGCCAAGTGTCCCTCTTGCTTACATTTAAAACATGACTTGTCAAGGGACAAGTAAATACGGTAGGGAGTTTGATCGTATGTGATGACAACGGACTGAGGAATTGTTGAGTGATCAATTGGGGAGATATAGGTTTGTCTGCGGAAGCTTAATATGTGCTTATATTCCGGATTTGAGGTCCCTATTCTAAGGAAAGTGATGGGTGAAACTACCGTCAGTCCTATTTTAATGAGTTCAGCTGATAAAACTTCATGGGGAATTGTGGGACAGACATTGGATATAAGTAGTTTTTCGTTTGGTGTGATTAGTTTTCTAGCGATGTGGATTTCTTGATCTATGATGATTTTCCCTTCGTTTTCATTTATGAATTCATCTACGATTTCTTCACTTGATAAGTATACACAAATTCTGTTATTGGTGATTCTCGAGGAAAATAAAATATTTCTTGGAAGAACAACATTTCCCAAAGCTATGAGGTAGTCCTCTAGTTTCAGGTTTTCGAAGGCAGTGAACAAAATTCCTTGTTTTTTTGAAGGGTGCTTGCTAGGGTTCATTCGACTCACTACGGATGAGAATAGTCTGTTGGTACTTGGGCGATTCCTGTAGTCAGAAATTCCCGAATTAGTTTCTTCATTCATGATTGAGACATCAATTTCATTACAGCCTTAGTACGTCCCTGCACTTCTGCGCCAAGCACTTTTGCACTGATAAGACCTGATGGTATTTGGCCTTGAGTACAGTGACGATTCCTGCTTCACTTATATTTACAAGGATATTTGAAAACTTATAACAATAGACTCACAGGAATGTCAACGATGTCCTATGTTTGGAACTGATACATGTTTCACACAAATTTGCAGACTTTTAATTTCGGCGTCAATAGAAAAGTTTCGAAGACTGATAATGATAACACTTATTTGTTGCTATGTCAGGGCCGAACTCCATCAATAAATTGAATGATGAATATATAGGTTAACCAATGTTATTTTCAACCTGTGAATGAACTGGGAAATTGAAATTGCGTGTACGCTTGTTTACTGGAATTATTTTAATTTTCTCATTTATAATGATGGATAAGTCGAAATAACAATAAAAATAGAAAATATGAAGTGAAATCTATGATGTAGCATCAATACTTCTAGATTATTCATTGTTTTATGTCATAGTAGACAGAAGTCTATCTGCTAGCTGATATGTAATTCCGATTTTATTGTAGAAAATTCATCAACAGAGTCAAGTAGGCAGATGTCAGAATTACAACTTATTAATGGATAATAAAGGTATATCCACCGTTGATATATAATGAAATGGATAATTCAGAAGAAAATAGTGATTGATATATCGATATACGATATGTATATACATCTTTGCTTTCGAAATTCGACACTTGCCAGCCAAGTAAAGGAATAAGTATAGCTGTCACAATGTCCAGTTCTCAGTGCTTGATGTTATAAGATGAGAAAATCAATAAATTGTGGTATATGATGTTCACATGTTCAATTATAATACACTATTTGGTCTTCTTCATCATCAATATATCGCATCATACTCATGATTGATTTACGTTTCAGTTGTCATCACTATCACTTGTTTTCTTGATCTTTCTCTGATGTTATTCATGAATCTCAATATTTTTACACAGTTGGAACAATAATATCCTACTACTATTTTCAAAAGAGATCGAAAGAACTTCATTCATCAGTCTAGGAAAGTAGCAGCTCTAATAGCATGTCCATCTGAAGCAATCCAATATATTTACCATTTTCTCGATTTTTAATGGACTTTCGTGTAGCTAACACCAAATTATATCACTTATACGTTACCATCAGGCGTTACTAACTGTGGGATCTATCCTATTCAGTTATTAGAGATTCTTATCTAATCTACTGAAAACACACAACTATTAACTACAATCTACATCAATCCACTTGCTGCAATGTACTTAATGTACGATGAGTCACGCGCAGTTTCAATACCTATAAATTAGAAGGCATCTACAAAATGGAGATCCCCAATGAAACAAAGAATCTACAGTGTATCAATTTAGTGCGTAATTGTTCGATACAATCGTGGACTACCTATTGAATTCAGAGTGGACACACTGTACATGTTGATGTTATCACCTTTTCCATAAAAATTCTAAATAATTTGGGAAACCGAAGAATATCAACAGGTTAAAGGGATGACACCAGGGTGGTTCTGAATCAACCGAGGGTTTTATTAATTAACACAAGTTCAATTTCCCGAAAAAATGCATGATTATTATGGCTACTAGACATTCAAGATTCAAAAACACATACATACCATTTTTCTATAATTATTTTGTTAACCTAAGAACTCTTCGGTCTCTTCACTCCGCGCGAAATTTAGAACTAATTCGAAAGAGCTCGTGAAATCGAAATATAGTGAAAAGAGATAGCAATAGAAGGAAACGAGAGAGAGGACTTTGGAAATTTTCGATTCGTATCTTTGGTCCGTGTGAAAACGTTGCGATGCGGTATTTTTAGAAGTATATTAGATTTTATGATGTTCTCTAGGCGATATCTATATTTAGTTAGGAAGATACTTTCTGCACACTCTTGCACTATTTCAAAATCCTCCTATATAGTTATCTCGAGTATGATCAGAGTCCCATCCGAAAATTAAAAGTTTTTATTTCTTAAGATTAGGAATATCCAAAAAACGGATCAAATATTCTTTAATAAACATGAATGATCATCAACGTTTGAAATCAAATTTTCCATCTACTCAAAATAAACAATTGAAAATTTTCAAAGGTTAGTTATTTTGCTTTTTTGTTTTTTTTTTATATTTTTAATGCCCTTCAATCCCTCTCATGATAATTCTTTCATTTGAGGTGTAAGATATCAATAGGAATATATTCTATTTTCATAAATTTTTTAGTCAATTTCAAATTTCATTTTGATAGAAAATGCGATTCTCTCTTTCCATACGGATGAGCCGCAATTTCTTTTTGTTCTGAATTTTTCAAATGCCAGCAGTATAGAAGAGGATGCTCTACTCACTGCTATAAGAATTCATTGGATGACATGAATTCTTGAATCATTGTTTGGTTGAATTTTGCGGAAAAAACAATTCATGTTTCTCAACTTTGACACCCTGTATACCACATTCTTCCGTCAAATATATAAATACAGCGATAAATAATCTAACGATAAATGAATGGATGTTCTGCTGAAAAAAACTGAATTTGTTATCTATAATGAATCGAAGCAAAAGTATGAGATACCATAATCAAATATTTTATATAATGATGTAACGTTGAATATGTTACAAGAGGAACCTTTAGCAGTCCTATTTAGATAAATTAAGGTGAAATTGTGCTATGATTACTATACATTTCAAAAGTAAAATGGTTCGTCTGATGTAAACTGTTCCCAAGAGGGCACTATCACTTTTTCTTCATCGGTAAGAGGGTCTTCTGTTGGAGGTTAAATATTAGAAGGGGGAAATCATTTTGATTTAGAAATAACCGAGGAAATAAATGTATGCATGGATTCCATAAATAAATATTTCTGAAATGAAGTCCAGCTGCCATATTGAAATTTGGACCCACTTTATTTCTGTCGAATTGTACAATTTTTTGCCCAATTCGAATCATCAAAATATATCATGGTTCGAAATATACCAGAGGGCAGGACTATTCACAACCGCTAAGTATAAATATATGAGCTTAACACCTCATCAAATTATGGAAACTCTCAGGAATATTTGGAATGAAAATTGACTCTTGTTTATCAAAAGTATTAATATTATTGCTATAGAAAAAAAACTCACCATTTTAACGTTTTTTACGATGTGAGTAGCTCACGTGCTGAGTCAACGATTAAGAGGTGTGTTCTACTTTTTATAAATATATAATATTATTGAGATGATCTATCTTTGGATACCTTATCAATACACTAAAATTTATATCTCAAGGATCAAAGCAGATTAGTATCGAATTTGTTGAAATATCCTAATTCTCTTGAAACTTTATATACTCAAATGATATCTTCGAACTCGAAATATAAGGTACGTTTTTGATTTATGATTATGAACAAACGTTGAAGATTCAAGTAGATGGAAGATTCTCTCTAATTATAGAAATATGGTTTGATAATTCCCTTTTACCAGTTAATTAATTAACCTCACTTTGGACCTATGCAAATGAAATTGAAAAACTCAGGAAGATAGTCTATGAATGTTAAATGATTTACGTGATGATATTCCAGGACATTGTCAAAAATTCGCAAGTTAATAGAGATATCAAATCAAAAAAGAACAGGGACTTGAAAAAATGAATTTTGAATTTGGTAGTGGCTTTCTAATGAAAAATTAGACATGATGCAGAAACAACTGTAGGATCTATCAATAGTATGAACATGAGAAGAAAGAATTTAAACCGTATAAAATTTAGTAAACTACATCTGTATATCTATATCACCAATGTATTTAAAAAAACGAGAGAATGCGTATGAAATTATTCTATTCAATATATCGATTGTCACAGTTGGACCAGTTAAACTTGGGACACCTTGTAGACGAATGCTTTTCCCAGAATTCAAATACCTACTACAGCTTGATTTTCAAATATATATTACTTATTCTGTAACGTCAATGACAAAACTAAATCTCCCTCGTAAATAAAGATTATATATGTAATTGTAAATAAATTCAATAAAATTACAGTTCAACTTTTTCTCCATTGATCTGTAAGTACCTCCATGGAGAAATTTTCATAAGCTGGTCAACACCAAAAATGTCCCATGATTCGGTCTATTTAAATATTGCGAGGTCATGATTGTGAAATATAAAAACAGCAGGTTTAACTTCTTCCAGATCCTCAGATACATAAATAATATAGGTATTGCACATGCAATTGTTTTTTCTCTCATTTTACTCAATCATAATTACTTGTCATTCATACACGATATATGTATTAATTTGAATCCAAATAATGCCTGTAACTCCTTTCAAGGAATTCATGAAATACCTACAAGGAAAAAATTTGAGATAGGTATTTGTAATAAATCATATTTCGCAATTCTCGTTTTCATTTATTTCTAGATTTGTTTATTATTAGTAGATAGTATTTATCGAAAAAAGTTATGTAGGTACTTGATTTTTCTTATTGGTAGAAATAAAAATATACCTTGTATTACTACAAATTTTTCATAACCACCTTTGAGTATCAAAAAGTTTGATTTTAGGAAGATTCCCTCCAGAATATCTTGAAATTGCTCATATTTCATGTAGAAAAAACCTGAGAAGCATCAATCTCCAAGATTCCAGATAATTATTATCTTGGCCACCCTGTTGATAGAGTGTTCTATTCAAAAAATATTTCCTTGTAGTCATTACTCCAATGTGAATCACCCTGTATATATTGTTCATTTTTCAAAGAAAAGAAATTTGAAAATTAAAATCAACTTGTGCTGGAATTTCTTAAAAAAAAACATTTTTGCCTGTAGAATGAGTTTATTCACTACATTTGAGTTGGGGAATAGAGACAATCAAATAACTTTTTTCTTTATGCATGGGCATTGGACACCACAAATTTTTGATATGGAGGATTCATTTGAAGTAAAAAAGCGATCCTTTCAATCGTTCTGATTGTTGACTAGTTTATTTTACCTGCGTTTGTCATTTTAGGAATCTTGCACCCGGTACCACACCATGAAAAGTTTCATAATAATATTTTCGTATACCAAGATATTTATAAGATACACGTAATGCTTTATAATAGAATAGACGTTTCGCAGAATCTGGATTACTTTCAAATCAGAAATTCGATACAAATTCATGTAACAAAACAGCAATGAGTTACGAGTATTTGTAATATCGATAACGAGCGCTAGAAGCATGCATAAACACTTTGAATAATTTGACAGAACTCGACGAATTGAGCAAAGAAAATGAAAATTCAAACCCAGGAGCTATATGATATCTCACTTTCGGGCAAGCAGAAAACAACTACTTTCCTGGCTTATGCCACGCAAAACATTGAATTATATCTACTCGTGGCCTGTGCATTCCTCTTTATAAATAATGGATACTGATTGATGATAATTTATTCTGAGAATGTTGTTCGAATATCTCAGTAGGACATTTCGAATATTCTCAGAATTTTCTTTCACGGTGCATTGAATTTCAGAAATATAATATTCTATGAATATGTAAATTGGAAAAAACTCATGGTTATCATATATCATAGGGTCAAATTCAATAGGTAGCAAAAATATTGTATTCTGTAGTTCTGTAGTTTGTTGAGAATTGCCCTTTCTATTGAACCCATCAGAGAAAATATAATTCGATATTGGAAAAGTCTAATTAATCACGTATTGATATAATGGTCATTATCGGTCGATTTTGGAATTTTCATATTGTTTATGGCGATCTCCGTCGATGAATAGATTTTTCAGTTTCATTCGAAAAAATGAACATGACTGAATTGTGGGTTGAAAAGATGTACTCTTAATGCATCATGATTTATAACTTTATTTTTGATTCGAAGTGTTTCTTGAAGATTTTTAGGAAATAACACGTACCTCTTCCTTAGCTGGGCAACGAAAGCACGATCCCTATAAAAATTGAAAATTTGTAATTTAGAAATTTTCGAATTACGGAGATTCTCCTATATGCTACACTACGTCGGGAAATAAAAATTTTGCAACACCCATTTGTGTATGAATTCTGCTGTTGTTTACGAAAAATTATTCCCCACAATAAATTGGAATGTTCAATCATTTATACCAAATGAAAGTACCACTTTCCCTATATCTTATGAACCCGAGCGATTTTCAAATTTTGAACTCAAAAAATCGATGACACATAACTTTTTTTTGACATAATATTCGCAGAAATTAATGAAACAATTGCACATCGTCATAGACACTCCGAAGCGAATGGTCTATAAAAATTTGAAAAAAATATATATAACGCGATACATGTTTCATTTGTTATGTTTGTTAGTGCATAAATGTACTAAATAGGTATACAGCATACTCACCATAATGCGATCTTGTTTTTGTTTATCGTGCTTAGTCACTGGATACTGGATGTATAACTGATCAGAGTGGCTTGTTTGTTTGTTACTTTGTAATGCATTGCTAAAATAATACGTGCAATTTCACGCTCTTTGAAAGTTTACCATGTCAGAATTTAAAAATAGTTTATTAGTAATGGTTAGACTTTTATAGGCAATCATTACAAAGGTATCTATTCACTGATATCAATATTAATTATTATATAGTTTATTTGAAAGGTGATGAGAATACGTGATGTCGAATCATATTGCATTCAATGCATACAAACATTCAAACCAATCCAAATTAGAGAAAGTTGAAGAATTTCGGTTACATGTGTCGATTTGCATTCATCATGTCTGAACATTTTAAACAGTATCAATTATTATAATTATTCAGGGTATCCCTTATTCATTTTACATAAACATACCATGCATCCATGGGCGCGGAGAGAAAATGGGATGCCCCCCCTTGGAACCCAGAACTTGATAAAATTTTTTCATTATTCTAGGTGTGAGCCTCACGTTTTCAACATTTTGCATTTCAAACATCTCCATATCGTTTCGTTTAATTCAGTAGGTATCCTCTTACTACGACAAATCAAAAACTACAACTTTAGGCCATAACTCAAAATTATAATTAGAAATTATCATCTCGTAACTTTACGAACAACCATGATATTTACATGTGTCTAAAAGTCGAAAAATCAAACTTTTGTTTATAACTCGAAAACAAATGAAGATACCAAATTTTTGTTTTTGCCAGTGGATTTGTCTCGACATAAAAAGAGATCGAGGATGCGACCTCCATTTTTTATATCTCCTATAGTTATACCGAGTTACCCTATACAAACATACATGTAAACCTTGTACAACGTATCAAGAGGCATTTTTCAGTGTATTACATATTTTTTTCAATTCCTGAAATCGTTAAATTTCTTCAATACGATGCGCGGTTCTCGATTAAAAACTAAAAACTTTTCAACTGCATGATCATAACAATATTCTTAATAACGAAAACATAAAACTATAGTAATTTTTTGTTTTTCATTTGAATTTGTCTCGAAAAAATGAATCGAGAATGCGATCTGAATTTTAATGCATCCTCTATAGTTACCGAGTTACCCTAAACAAACATCTAAATTTGTACACCCTGTACGGGCGTACAGGGTGTCCTGTTAAATTTTGACTCCTACCTACAGCTTTAACTGTACGTGGTAAAAAAAACATTGAATACAAAAGTTGTAGGGTTTCACCGGTACGTTTTTCGAATAAATTGGAATCGCGATATTCAATTGTTTTTCCATTAGCACCATGTTTATCAGCGGAAAAAATACTTCTATAGTTCTATAATTTAGCCGACCTCGTATCTTCCATAATAAAGAAGTTATAGCAATAGTGTCGACTTGAGTTTGATCAGCATCATGTATTGTATATATTATTTGGAAACAGAAGATAAAAGTATTTTACTATAGTTGAAAATATAAGGGATTCATTTAAAACAAAATTAATTTGTTAAATTTTGCGATGAGCATTTTTTTTTCGAAGTGCCAAAGATAGTACTGGTGAAACCTTCGTATAATATGCTGTTTAAAAAAATACGCGAATTTGTCTATGAAAACTACGCAAACGATGAAATTTCAGGCCGACTGTGACGGTGTCTGGCGCGAGAAACGCGAAGCTCATCTGCATCAAGGACGAAAACTCCGACGTCGAAGCCGACGCCGGCGACGCCCCTCAACTGCAGGGCGTTGCGGCGCCGGACAAGGCCGCCCCTAGGGCAGCCACAGCGGCGGTGGGCATGCGCCGGCTGAGGAGGACCTCCAGGTGCCTGCAGATGCCGCCCGGCGAGTGGGCGGTCCGCATCGTCCAGTACAAGATCGACTTCCACAGGCACTGCAAGGGCAGCCCGATGTACAGGCGCACGGCGAGCGTGCTGCCCTGGGAGTTGATGGCTAGGTATGGGTGGGCGGGGTGTGGTAGGAACGAGGGGGCCGCCCTTCTTGGGTAGACCATGATATGGTGCGGTTGGGCGGGATCCCACTTCTGAATGGGTCTGTGGATCCCACTTCTGAATTCCACATGCATATTTCTCAATGGTGGATTTATGTAGCAATTTTAGGTCATAAGTTTGTACTTAAAAGTCGTAGGAAGTTTTATAGTTGGTTTCCAATGTTCCCATTTATACACTTTGACAGAAGTTTCAAGTTGCAAGTCATTAGTTTTGAGTCGTAAGAAACTTGGCCAATTTTCATCTCGGATTGCGCATGCGTTATTCGAATTTTTGAATTATGTGTTGGTCTGATGGTTTTAAAAAAATTGATGACGATAAATTGTAAACTGACCACTGACACTGAACCACAGAAATTGAACAATTTAAAGAAGTTACCTCTAAGACATGACAGTCCTTAATAATTCCTGCATAAATATATGTTCTTTTTTCCTTAATAATAGTAAAAAAAGTTTTAGTAAACATGGGTCCAAAAATTTCCCCTCAGGAGTTATAAGCCATTTGAAAGTGAGCCCGAGATGGAGATTTCTTGTAATTATTTTCGAAACCCCTTGAGATAAACTGACCAAATTTTGTCCATATAAACTATAACTTTCCATGCCATTCCAAATCAAAAATCTTGACAATATTCTGTTCAGGAGCGTTGGAAACGGAAGGTGCTAGGGATGCATTTTCTCCGATTTTCTCATTCACATCACTCCTTCCATACCTTGAAATCTGGACATTTTACTCTTCTCACCCCAATAGTTTAATTTTTTCTCAAGATAAAAAGCTGGGAGGTTTTCAACGAGATGAAAATCTTATTGAGCGTCCATTACGAAAGGTATTGATGATTCCAAAAAACCGAAACGCTTAAATCAAAATTTGACCAATTCATCTTGAAAAGATGCAATTTAATTAAATTAAATAATTTCTTCAAAACCCGAAAAGTCAGTAATTAAGAGCCCCAGGGTGTTCCATTGAAAAATTGGCATTGCTTTCTGTCAAACTTGAAGCACAATTTCTCAAAACCAACCAAACTTCATTCAGTTAGATCTACCCCAATATTTTCACTTGTTACCGTACATTAGTTTTATTTAATACGTAGCTGTATGATTAACTGAAACAATTATTTTACAGAATATCCGACGAAATACTGGATTTTGCTCTTCTCAGCGTGGCCAAAGAAATAGAAGTTAATGATATAGTGAATAACATTTACCAATCCGAACTTCAACTGTAATTCATACACAAAATAAAACAAATGAATATAACATAGCACTATTTATTAATCATCAAAATTTGTCCATAAATAAAAAAATCTAATATCTATCTTCAAAAATAAGAATCACAAACGCACACATATGATATAATAACTACTCATACTTTCTATAATATATAGATAGACATTTCATGTGAAATTGTGTATTATTACACAAAAAATTAGGTACTATGTTATCATTCAAACATAAAATTCTCAGATCACTCAGTGTTATTCTCAGAATGAAGGTACATAAACATCAGAGGGGTAAGTCACGGACAGAATTTTGTGGCAAACAGCATAGCCTGCCAACTTCTTGGCCGCCTTCTTATTGGGTCCTGGAAACGAAAAAAAAAATGTTCATCAATCAAGAACTTATCACTCGAATATATATGGTTTATAGTGAAAACCAGTTTTTTTTCAATTGAGCATTCGGGAACAAATTTAACAAGTTTATGGTCATTCCCGAAAATACTTACCAGAAAAAAATTCTCATAGGGGCCTGAAATAAAATTTTGAACAACTTTCTCAGATAAAACAGACGTTTGTGACTGGTGGACAGACGATTATTATAGTTCCTAGTCACTAATTTTTGAATAAAATCATAATTTTCGTTCGTACTGTAGAAATAACTTTTTCAGAAGTTCATGTTCATGAGTAGAAGATCAAAATATCTCTCAAATTGAAAATAGGCACTTGAAAATAAAGATGAACTTGTTCAAGGACTTAACTTGAAATTCCAATGTTCAAACGAAAACTTCACTTTGGCAAATTTATTTTGAAGAAACTACTGCAAAAAAATCCCACTACTTATCTCATCATCCTAGAATGTGTGGTATTTTTTCAGAAATTAATGACCCAATTCATAAAAAAAATCTATCGTTCTGGAAGTAGAGAAATTTATTCCAAAAATTAGTGACCCCATTCATAAAAATCTGAGTGATTTATTATGAACATGATGGGTTCTGAATGAATTTTACAATGAAATTCGAATATTTTGAATGTAGCCCATTTATTGTCATCAGGAAAACGATTCAACTATCTAATAAATGATCAGAATTTAAATTCCTAAACTTGAAATGTGATATAGCAGCAAAAATGGTGATATTCTCACAAAATGGAAAAGTTTGATTGAAGTCAATAATCACTCAATATAAGTACTCACAGTTTTTCGTTCTTTGCAAAACAATGTGATTTGATATTATCCGATTCATTTGAAGATGATTTGCCTGATTCACATTCCAGACAATGAAGGTATATACCTATGATCACAGGTTGTTCAATTTGTGCTGTGATAATCTTCGAAACCTTTATTGCTTTCCCTTTTGAATTATAGTTTATGGAAAATATGTTGTACATTGTAAGAACATAAACGCATCCGAAATACTGGATTGTGAATCGTGTTAAACGAAAGATTTGTAACATATCCAAAAACATGATCACAACGATGTATTCAATGTAAACAAAACAAAACGCTTGCGCATATCTATGCTGGACTTTTAAATTTTTCGCTTTATTCTCCGATTCAGTTGAAGATGCTATGCAATCTTTGTATACACAGTAATGATTGCCAATAAACAAACATATTATTGTACCTGATTCACATTCCAGACAATGAAGGTATATACTTATGATCACAGGTTGTTCAATTTGTGCTGAGATAATCCTCGAAACCTTTGTTACTTTCCCTTTTGTATTATAGTTTATGGAAAATATGTTGTACATTGTAAGAACATAAACGCATCCGAAATACTGGATTGTGAATCGTGTTAAACGAAAGATTTGTAACATATCCAAAAAAATGATCACAACGATGTATTCAATGTAAACAAAACACAACGCTTGCGCATATCTATGACTGGACTTAAATTTTTCGCTTTATTCTCCGATTCAGTTGAAGATGCTATGCAATCTTTGTATACACAGTAATGTTTGCCAATAAACAAACATATTATTGTACCTGATTCACATTCCAGACAATGAAGGTATATACTTATGATCACAGGTTGTTCAATTTGTGCTGAGATAATCCTCGAAACCTTTGTTACTTTCCCTTTTGTATTATAGTTTATGGAAAATATGTTGTACATTGTAAGAACATAAACGCATCCGAAATACTGGATTGTGAATCGTGTTAAACGAAAGATTTGTAACATATCCAAAAACATGATCACAACGATGTATTCAATGTAAACAAAACAAAACGCTTGCGCATATCTATGCTGGACTTTTAAATTTTTCGCTTTATTCTCCGATTCAGTTGAAGATGCTATGCAATCTTTGTATACACAGTAATGATTGCCAATAAACAAACATATTATTGTACCTGATTCACATTCCAGACAATGAAGGTATATACTTATGATCACAGGTTGTTCAATTTGTGCTGAGATAATCCTCGAAACCTTTGTTACTTTCCCTTTTGTATTATAGTTTATGGAAAATATGTTGTACATTGTAAGAACATAAACGCATCCGAAATACTGGATTGTGAATCGTGTTAAACGAAAGATTTGTAACATATCCAAAAAAATGATCACAACGATGTATTCAATGTAAACAAAACACAACGCTTGCGCATATCTATGACTGGACTTAAATTTTTCGCTTTATTCTCCGATTCAGTTGAAGATGCTATGCAATCTTTGTATACACAGTAATGTTTGCCAATAAACAAACATATTATTGTACCTGATTCACATTCCAGACAATGAAGGTATATACTTATGATCACAGGTTGTTCAATTTGTGCTGAGATAATCCTCGAAACCTTTGTTACTTTCCCTTTTGTATTATAGTTTATGGAAAATATGTTGTACATTGTAAGAACATAAACGCATCCGAAATACTGGATTGTGAATCGTGTTAAACGAAAGATTTGTAACATATCCAAAAAAATGATCACAACGATGTATTCAATGTAAACAAAACACAACGCTTGCGCATATCTATGACTGGACTTAAATTTTTCGCTTTATTCTCCGATTCAGTTGAAGATGCTATGCAATCTTTGTATACACAGTAATGTTTGCCAATAAACAAACATATTATTGTACCTGATTCACATTCCAGACAATGAAGGTATATACTTATGATCACAGGTTGTTCAATTTGTGCTGAGATAATCCTCGAAACCTTTGTTACTTTCCCTTTTGTATTATAGTTTATGGAAAATATGTTGTACATTGTAAGAACATAAACGCATCCGAAATACTGGATTGTGAATCGTGTTAAACGAAAGATTTGTAACATATCCAAAAAAATGATCACAACGATGTATTCAATGTAAACAAAACACAACGCTTGCGCATATCTATGACTGGACTTAAATTTTTCGCTTTATTCTCCGATTCAGTTGAAGATGCTATGCAATCTTTGTATACACAGTAATGTTTGCCAATAAACAAACATATTATTGTACCTGATTCACATTCCAGACAATGAAGGTATATACCTATGATCACAAGTTGTTCAATTTGTGCTGTGATAATCCTCGAAACCTTTATTACTTTTCCTTTTGAATTTTAGTTTATGGAAAATATGTTGTACATTGTAAGAACATAAACGCATCCGAAATACTGGATCGTGAATCGTGTTAAACGAAAGATTTGTAACATATCCAAAAAAATTATCACAACGATGTATTCGATGTAAACAAAACACAACGCTTGCGCTATGACTGGACCTTTAAATTTTTCGCTCTATTCTCAGATTCATCTGAAGATGCTTTGCTATCTTTATATACACAGTAATGATTGCCAATAAACATATTATTGTACCTGATTCACATTCCAGATAATGAAGGTATATACCTATGATCACAGGTTGTTTAATTTGTGCTGTGATAATCCTCGAAACCAACAAAATGATAACTATGTATTCAATGTAAACATACTCAGACAAGTCCCAATGAGACTTCGAGGGTTGCTTTGCAGCTAAGTTGGCGGATAAAAAAACAATTTTCAAAAACAAAACACGATCAATATTTTAACGCTTGCGCATATCTATGACTGGACCTTTAAATTTGTCGCTTTCGACATCTCTCTCTAACTTTATTCGCTCTGTCTGACTGTGTCATCTGTAAGGTTTTCTAATCTGTGTCTGGAGGTAGTTTTTCCAGAAAATAGTGACCCCATTGATATTTACCTGTTCCAAGAAAAGTTTGGTCATCAACGGTGCACATGTAGGTGAACGTGACGTGCGGTGGGTTTCCGGTTTTGCCGATCTCCTCGAAGTGCGCATGCGGCAACATCTGGTTGATCAACATCAACGGATTCATTGTCTCGGGGTTCTCGGGCATCTTTTTGGACGGCTTGTTCTCGTGGGGCTTCGGCGCCACCCCAGCCATCAACTCGAATTGGGCCTGGTGGGACTGCGGGAAAACCACGAGGAAATGTACACAAGGTGCCACGAAATAAAATTTAGAGAGATCAGGTAGTAATTATGAGGAACCAATTAGTAACCCCACCAATTCCATACCAAAAAATCACTATTTTTTATTTGTTCAGATTTTTTTGGATTCATACTAATTTTTTTCTTCAAACTGGAAATAATGTTTCAACTAATTTTCATTATTTTTTTCCATTCCAGTTATAATAGAAATATTACCTTTACGAGATTTGGATCTTCTCCCCAGGATGAAAACAGTTTGAAGATGGCAAAAGACGCGACATGTTGCCAAGGAAGAGGGGAAGTGGAGGTTTCTTCTTCAGTCACATCCATGTTTTCATTTCCTTCCTCATCCTTCTTCATTTCCGTCAATTTGTTCGTTTTGACAAAGTTTCTGAGAGCCGCCTCTGCGGCTGAATTCTTGGCTTGAATTTTACTGCGACCTGAAAATCGATCATTCAAATTCATGGAAAACAAAATAGATGTAGGAAGATGCAAAAAAATTACAAGTTCAATGTTGAGACTATTAAACAAATAGTATTTTCTTATTTTGAAATTTGGGAGTCTTGTGAATCTGAATGAACTGAAAATTCCAGGCAATGACAATTATTATCGATTGATTACTCATCATTGAGGAAAAATATAATTTTTCCACCATCTAGTAAAAAATATTATACTTCTTACACTGGTTCAAGAAAGAACTACATAAGTGTCATTGTCATTAGCTGTCCTCAATTTTTTTAAGCGACAATTTTTGCTACATCCACTTTGAATTATCATCTTGAGCTTTCTTAACCCAATGAAAATATTTGTGAAATAAGTATTTAGACAATGACATAAATAATCCAGCAGATATGATTATGTGGATTATTTGTATAGCCTTCATCAAATATGTCCAAAAACACACAAGATTGTGACCACATTTAGTAATACAGAATAGCGCTTTCGCAAGATTGTCACCGTCATTCATTAATAACAAATAAAATTTATTTTTCTGGCAATAGTTTAATAAGTGATGATATTGCTTAAAAACAAGTAATGGATATTTCACAATAATCGGAAAATAATTTTCTAATAGTGAGATTGAGATTAACCCAAAAAAGTAAATAATTAGTTGTAAATTTAACTGAACAATATTAATTTTTGAAAATACAAAAACTAAATTATTAGAAATTGTGTATGCCTCATCTCTAAGGCTCAATTCACTGAGAGGAATTAGAGCCAACTCTCAGATGCATGGTTTGAGAGAGTTAACAATTGAAATTGTCAGAACGACAAAACCAAAGGTCTCTCCCAACCTTTGTCTTCCACAGGTGTAACGCTAGGTAATTCAATGACAAAAATTACCCTGCTGACTCCATGTGGTAAATAATATACTAATGAATGATAAAGATTTCATTTCTTCAATAGTTCTGACCATAGGCCCAGGATCATTAATAATACTAGCAGAATGACATCAAGAAAAAAGTATTTCTATTTAATTCAAATTCTCAATGAGACTTCCAGGGTTGCTTTGTAATCAAGTTTTACGGTCAAAAACACTTTTGAAACACTTTTTCAATCCATCTTCCTCAATGAAATTTCATATTACTAAATAGTAAATAGAATTATTTAGCAAGTGAAATGGTTATCAGATGTTCAACTCATTTCGATGAAAATTGAGAACTTGTTTCAAAGTGACCTGCCTTTTATTTATTTTTATTATCGAGGCAATGTTTATTATATTTACCACTTCAAAAAATATACAAGAAGAAATTGAATGGAAGATAATATTCAGTTATATCAAAAAGAAACAATGTAAAGTAAAAAATCAAATTGATGAAACATACTTCTTCAGTTTTGGATTTTGTTTGATGGATCTGTTTTGGTGAACTCTCAAGTTTTTTCCAGTAAAACAATGTTTTTTTCCAAATTGCGTTTTGATATTGACAGTTTTTAAAATCATATCTATGACTTTGAAGGTAAAATTTGAGTTTTTTTTTTGATGGGTGAAAGTATATACTCTCAACTTAAAGATAAAGTCTGTACCTACCTATCAAATACCTTGGTTTGTATATTTTGAATGTTGGTTCAAAAAAATGGTCGTTAGTAAATAAATTCAACAGTTTCACATTGAAGAGGATTCAACACAGATTAGTTTGTTGACATGATTTGTGAAAAAATACCTATCTAAATATATAACTACTACTTACCATGGCCAACAAACTCTGCTCCTTCATACACGACAGTGGCCTTGAACTGATTTCCATCAGTCCTCATGGGTAAATCCTCCACCATATAAGAAGTATTTTTCACCAATTCATTGAGGATCATCACGGCATTTTTGGGTTGCAAAATCTTGCTCAGTCTCACATTACGCCTTCGCACCTTCTCTCTTTTGGTGATCCTTCCGGCTGTAACATCGAAGGGATGAGTAAAGTACATTTGATATTCAAAGATGTAGATATAGTACAATATTTCAGAAAACTGTGATATCATGTTTAGACAAATTCGATCTCAACAAGACAGGTCTTGGAGTATTGTATGTTTTATCTCAAATTTGCGCAGTGATTTGTCATCATCAAACACATGAAATATTTACACATTTCTATATTTTCCAATCCATTCTGGACTGGATTCTTATTTCAATGTTGAAAATATATAAATGTGACACATAACTTATATAAATAGCAAGTGGTTTTCAACAACACAGTATGATATTGTGTAAAAGAAAATATGACACTGAAAAATATCTTACCTCCAGCTCTTGCCCAGAATGGCTTCTTTTTTTCAACAGTCGTGTCCATAGCTTCCCCATTGTTGGTATTATCTGGTACTGGTATAACAACCTCTTTTTTCTCATCTTTGACCTGTTGCTGTTGTTGCTGCTGGAGTTGTTGTTGCTGCTGCTGGAGTTGTTGTTGCTGCTGCTGCTGGAGTTGTTGCTGTTGTTGTTGTTGCAGCTGTTGTTGTTGCACCTGCTGTTGTTGCACCTGCTGTTGTTGCACCTGCTGTTGTTGCACCTGCTGTTGTTGCAGCTGTTGCTGTTTCAATGGCTGCTGTTGTAACTGCGGTTTTGGCATAGGTGGTAGTGACTTACCTTGTTGAGGAGGGACAATCTGTCAAAATGAATTATTTTGTGGATCAGAACATGCTATTTTATGTTTCCAAATCGGCTGAATGAAATACCCACAAAACCCTATTTTGGGAATCAAAAAAGTCGGTCTGATAATAACAGTTCCACTAAAAATGTAGGATTACAATATTACTGAATTATTAATCTGAGAACAATTCCTGATTAGAACAAACTATCACTAAAAGTCCGTTTTTCCTTGTGAAAATCTTTCAAACAGCTTTGTAGTTTGAATTTATGGAATAAACTAATGAATTATATATTGAAGTTGTATCAATGAAATTGAACTCAGACAATTTTTTTTTGTTGATATCATCGAATGGTTCTAAAACATGAAGTAATGAATGGTTTTCACTCTTTATATAATAACTTATTTATTGATTATCAAGTGTGAGATCCGACAGTACAGTTCCAAAAATATACTAATGAAACCTTATCTTTGGGTCAATATAATATACCACAGGTTGTAAAACTTTAGTCCATGTGTGAACTAATGTACTGCTCCATGTGGTCAACAATGCTGTTGCATAATGAAAACAAAAATTCAAACAAGTCCTCACTAATTAACTTTCAGAAATTGAAATATGGGATAGGATTGAGGATGAAAAAATACAAATGGATGAACCAACTTCAATAGGGTGTTACACAAAAAAAAAACGAAAATCAGGATCTGGTTATTATAGGATAACAAAACCTCAATAAACAAATAAATCAAACAAAATTCTACCTGTTGGTTCCTGAACTGAATTGTTGTGTTTTGTGGTGTCTGTGCAGGCCTAATCTGCTGCTGCTTCTGAGGTAGCTGAACTCCTGGCTTGTTCTGTGCATTCAGCTATGTGAGAGCAGGTTTTATTTAGGAAAAAACCTCTGAAGGTTCGAAGCACCGATATAGGTGCATCTTTAACCGAGATGCCGTCAACATCATGCGGTTAGAGATATCTACATTGTATATATCTTGACTCTAATTTGGTCCCATAAATGCCAGTAAGCGTCGCAAATCGATGACACCAAGCACTTAGAGCACTGGATGGAAGAGAAATGTCCAACAACATTAATAATTTCATCAGGTGTAAACTGTGACTTACACCTGATGAAGATATTACTGTGGCAAGACATTTCAGAGACACCCAGTGTATATTTTATTGGACTTTCTTTGGCTGGTATCTCAACTTCCAACAAAAACTGAATTTAAAAGAAAATTGTTTTCCAGTTGTCACTTTTTTCATCCTAAATTATTTGTTCATGAAAAATCGCACAAATGAAAAACAAATGAAAATAAACACAAAAATAATAGTCAAGATACAACATAATTGTTTGCATGGTACAGTTTACAAGTACCAAACATCTTTGGGCCAATAGCACTTATTTGCTCATATTATTTGCATTTCTGCAAGAATATGGGCTAATGTATTTTTTCAATGGCCTGAATGTTTCTCATAACCAGTACTTAGCAAACATAAAAGTCGGGTGCCTATATGAGTGCGACTACCATGGCTCTGCATAGCATAACCCGACGATAGGACCTAAACAGTCACAGAAAATACCTCCCATTAGATGATTTACTAAAAATTTTAGTTTCAATTTGTTTCCAAAGATTTCCATGTTGTTTATTACTGTTGGAATTATTTGCAAAAAATAAATTTCTGTGATGAAGCAGTAACTTCATAAAAAAACTTAAATCCAAGATCTGATACTCAGTTTAGTGACCTTCATATATGGAAACCTAGGTTGTCAACTGACCATAAATTTTTATATATCTAGTATGATCAACAACAAGAAGTTTATTTCAAATCTCTCCTTTCTCAAAAAAAAAACAGTGTTTCATTGACCATTGACTGGAGAACTTGAAAGCCAGAATATTTTAAGTTGAGAACTATAATTATAGTGCATTTATGATGTGATCTATTGATGAACATTTTTGATTGTACCTATGATGCATGTTGATCTTAAGAATACAATTTTGATATAATGAAACCCTGAACAATCCATACCAAAATTCAAAATTCCACCTTCTTTCTCTTGCAAGTTATTTATCTTCTTAGATCACCGAAACACATTAGTGGAATTGCATAATCATATTTTATTATGCTTAAGAAAATCATCGCAAATATGGCATTTTCATTTTATGATCTAAAGTGAATAAACAAGGGTGATTTTCATTATTCAATGATCTAATAGGAATTTCTATTGGATAATCCAGTGCTACTCAACGGGTACATGTTTTTTTCATAGGTAAGAAAGAGAGAAACATATAAACTGAGTTGGCACCACATTGGCACTGGTTTTACTAATGAAAATGGTTAGAACAATAGCAATTTCCATTGGTCTTGAACTAGTTTTTATACACTGTGTATTAGAGAAATGTATTAAAAAGAGGAAGTATATCTGAGTGAGCACTAGTTTTCTCAATGGAAATTGCTACAATAAAAATTAATCTAGCAATCTGTCAGGTTTTCAAAATGGCTGTTATCTATGTAGGTATTATGAAAGGTCAATGTAGAAGGTAGTATGAAAGGTCAACATAGTATGTATTGTAGTTGGTTAAATAAGAGATAGATAAAATAGTGATATTAACAATTCTTATAGCAATTTCCATTAGAAAAACCAGTGTGCACCAGTGTATATTTTCCTCTTTTAATTGCATTTCTGAAAGATATACATAAGGTTCTTTCGTCTGCTTTTCGGTGTCGTGTAATCTACACCACAGGCGAGCTGATTTTCAGTGCAGTTAACCTATGTAGTAATTCAGACTGGTGTAGAATACACCTCGCGAAACAAATGCTCAAAACCAGTGCAAAATACACGAGGTGTAGGAGTGCTACACTTTGCATGATGAACCATGTTAAATAAATGTAATGTGTCCGTCCAGTGATCTATGAAAATACAAAACTTGTTGAAGACAAAGGTTGGAATTTCAAACTGTTGTATGGATTTCATATTACATCAATCACTAGACTTGTTCAGCACAAACAAAAATGTTCATCAAAACATTGAGGCATACATTTACTTGAACCCTCATAATCAAGATGTAACATAAAGACGGTAAAATGGCGGAGCTGTGTCATTACTTTAAAGTACAATAAAATACTTGAATGCAATTATTACCTGTCCACCTGATACGAAATTGTTGGTAACAACGGGTCTACGCTGTCCAACACTGCCAACATTCTGCTGGTTTGCTGCAAAAATAATAAATTTATTGAATGCCAACGCCTATCAAGCACCATTTTGACACGACCACATTTCGATCTCCCAAGGCAATAGAATGGAATCAGAAAACTTACCAAATCCTCCACTTCTTCTGGTACTGTAAGACATCCTGAATATGCAATAAGATGTCTAAATAATCGGCAATTGTCGAATTACCTTTTACACAGATATTTCAGCACCTCAATACCTCTCACCCAACACCCAACAGAAATGATACGAATGGAAAAGGGAAATGGAATGGAAGACGAAAACCCCGTTGATCGATGAAACCGGAAATACTGTTTAGTGTTGAGCGGTGAGCGCCTGCGCATTCATTCGTTTTTAGAACGATCTGAAACTGAAAGTCGGGTCTTTCAGAATTTTTAGTGGCTAAAGGATGTGACGTCACGAAATATGGCGCTCAGAGTTATTTGTTTGAGTTCAGTGGCTCATACCACAGAATCCAGTGGCGTGTCTCAGACAGAGGACTCAGAGGAGTAACCTTGGGAATTCACCAGGAATGCACAATGTGTTATTGTATTGTTTGTTGCATAATATTAGTCCTGAAATATAAGGATATAAAAGAGAAAGTACTGAATGATGGCTTGGTATTATTGGAAGACATGTTTAGTAGTCTTTGGTTTCGATAAACAGAATCTTAATAATTCTGTAAACTTTTGTTTAGACAATTTAATTTCCCCTGGACTTCTCCTCTACCTCATCGGGTTAAATGAAACTTTGAATTTAATATTTTGAATATCCGAAATGAACATTGTGTGGCTCAAAACAATTTTACCACCCTTGGGTAGTGCACCCATCGAAATATGCTATATTAGTATATATTTTATACCTATAGGTAATTAATTTGAATGTGCAATTATCAATAGAACAATTAGCAAAATTGAATGAGTATAGGGCTTTGTTGAGTTGGGATTGTTATGTCCCGTAATTTTTATAAGCTCTTGCCCTTGTAAGTATACCACTTTTGGCCAACCAATTGACCGCGGTCGATCTATTTGAGTGATTAGTAACTTTTTTCCTTGGTTTTCAAGCCAATCGATTCGGCAGACGTTTTCGTCCAATTTTGAATCATATTCTTTCCAATGGGCATATTATCATACCAATGATCATTTTCGGATTTCCAGAACCGATTTGTTCTTAGGAATAATCTATTCGTCTTGATATACGCATGTTCATCATGAATAATTTTCATCGAGATGATAATATACATACAGAGGACGAATAACAAAAATCGCCCTTATATTAATTACGTGAGCTATGGTCTTTGATAACTATATAAATAAGCGAATTGAATCGATATTCTTACCTATTGATATTGGTGATAATTTATTATTTCGGCAAGTATTCATTTCAGTATAGATAGATATATTATAGCCTTCATTTCATGAGTATATCAAACTATTATATACATATGTATCAAACTATTATAGACTGCGTGAAAATATGAGAACTTTCATATATTTCACTGTTTTATATTTCTTTTTGAAAGAAAATGACGGTTATGAGGTCGAAGACATCATTTCCGAAAATCTGAATCGAACTCTAACTTTTATGGATGAAAAATTTGAAAAATTCGGATTCGATGGAACATTTGGATTGACCCTGGCGCAAGGTAAGAACAAGTGAAATGCACTCATACATTTTTTGGACACCCATATATGTAACTACCTATACCTACAACGTGGTGTAGCAAAAATTTCATTCCATACCGATAAAGGTGTCGCAGGAAGTAGGATAGCTAGAGCACTCTAGGGGCCTTGAGTATTAAGACTGAGGTAATAGAGATTACAATTTTCTTGTTAACTTTTGATGAGAACTGAAATGAATCATCCACAACTAGGACCTAGAAAAAAAAATGGACACGTCATTTGAAATAGCGATATGTGTAGTTCAGGGTTGCATATGAAAGAATCGAGGGTTTCCCATTTCTTATTTCTTTAGGATTTTTGATTTTAATTAAAATAAATTGACTGTTCTTGTCATATCCTGTGACCTGTCATATCCTTCGAATTAAATAGAAATAATTAACTTAAATATCTTATAATGTTGCTTTGAAATGGACCTCAACAATTGATTTATATTCAAATATATTGGAGTGTTCAATTTGAAATAAAAAAGCTATATGCGCAGATCATGATTATTATTATTTATAAAATATATTGTTTTTTGTTCCAGTACAACTGAACAAAATATTGTTAAATATTCAGCATCATTCCATATTTCCAGTTGGTCCAGTTATCGATGATTTAGTAAAGAAATGTAAAATCATCAGGAGAAAGATGAAGCCTCTTATGCCAATCGACCCACCATACATGATAACATGTGAGTTTTTTTCGAGTTGAAACTAGCGATGCTTAATTTCTTTCGGCAGAGGCAAAAACTGCTGAGAGCGCCTCTGTTTTCTCAAATTTCATGTGAAGAATTTCTGATGAGAAAGTTGCATAATTCTTCTTGAAAATTCTTTTTTTGCCAAAATCTCAATCAGAGGATGTTCTTACCGTCAAGCTCTCCCTACATTTCGAATAAAAACCTGAATCCTTCCCTCTCATGAGTTGCAAAATTCTATTATTATTCTGATCGGAAATATAAATACATGATGATCGTGGTGAATTCTGAATTCAAATTCGACAATTATTTCTATTTCATCGGATTTGTTATTTTCATTCAATTTTATTGCATGACGGGTTGCCTAACTACTCTTGTTACTATATTTTATGGTGAATTTATAATGTCGTGGTCGAGACGAGTAGAAAAAAATGTTTTTTTTCAGTCAGCAAGAAACTGTTGAATGTCACAAAATGGACTCGGGTACTGAAGGATCATTTCGAATTAGGCAATATCGCCGACTTAGGAATATATGGTGATTGGACAGCAAACATGATGTTGAAGAGAAAACAAGCAATTTACAAGGGAGTGAAATCTGACAAATGTTTGAGAGAAATATTGGAAAATTCAACATTGGGTAGGCCTTGTTTCGTTAGCGAAGTTTGTTCTGATATGATGCTGGATTGGGATAGAATCGATACAGGATATCTCTTAACCCACCGGTAGGTCATACCTAAAGTTAGTTCATCTTTCATCTTCATGTTAGAACTGAAACAGAAACGTAAAATCTTACGTCCGAAACCGCACTAAGATGAAAAGTTACAGAAAGACAAAAACTTGAATAAACAAAAGTTAAGATAACCCCAAGAAAATTTGTTATCTTGAAAAAGGAGACTTGTCACTATTTTTCAAGCAAGTGAACTGTTTTCCTATCAGTAAAATTACCTTATTTGAACTGATAAGTAGCCTCAAGGCTCTCAAGTGGGTTGTTCAGTCGACATTAGCCATCAATTTACTCGTAATATATTTTTCTCGAACTAATTTCGTAGAAATTCACCACCAAATATATCTATCAAAATAAATCAACCGATATTTATTATTCAGGTTTCTGCAAAAACTTTCCATATTATTATGTATTCATTTAATCTGTGATATTGCTCTTGATTAAAAAAAAATTATTATTATTTCAGGCTACTCTATCTACAAATAAAGAGATTGCAGGGTTGTACGATTACAGGTGATTTTTTATCGACTGAGAGATACATCAAGAAATTTTGTTCATACATACTGAAGGAAGCACGAACCAATCAGATTTTGGGATATCCTTACCACGACATTTTTCTAGAACAAGGTAATTTCAACACCATATGAAATAAAATATTATCTTGCATAAGATGACAGAACGAGTTATTCTTATTTAATTAATCAATTATCTAAGAGTATACAGCGACATATAGAGTGATTATTTCAACCATGTTTCTCATTTTATATCATCATGAAATCCTATCAAAATCCTTATAAAGACCCACAAAAACATATACAATTATTGAAACGAGTATTGGTAGACGAGTGTAGTCTAACTTATTCCGATATTTGAAAACAAAGCATGCACAGTGAATTATTTTTTCATTTATCATTGCTTTTATTATTTGAGTTTATTATTTATTTTCGTATATTCAAGGAATATTTCGTGTTTAGATTGTGCAAGACATGAACCATTGCTAAAAATAACTTTTATCATTCTTGATTGAATTACTATTTTCATAAAAAAATTAAAATGCATGATGTCATCAGTATTTCGTTGGATCATTCCACAAGTCGATGTTTCTCAAAATTTATTGTTATGCTAACTCACCCTGAATATAACTAAAATTAACTATACAGGGTTATTCAAATTCGACGCTCGTCATTGGGATCTCGAGAACCGTAGAAGTATATTCTGTAAACTTTGCCGTAACGCCCGTAACTGATACGAAGAACTTCAAATTGGGGCAAAGTTGCGGGATTTTATGATCATTATTATGGTGAAAAACAATCCGTGATAGCTCTTTTTGTTTCCGAAATATCCGAAAAAAAACTGAATTTTTGAATTATTAAATTTATTTTATTCTTGCTTTTTTTACTGAAGATACAACAAAACTGAAAGCACTTCTTTGTTGCCACATTTTGTGAACTTCAAAATAGCATTCTTTGGTTTTGAGTTCGATGTTTCGTCTTCTTGAGGCCATCATCAACTTCTTTTTTTTAATACGTGGAAGCATATTTTTTTATATATTTCACCATGAACTGAACCCTGAAATACAACATTTCTAATTGTTACCTCATCAACAACTCATTCGCGATCGAAACTGGTCAATAACAAATAAATAAAATAAATACTAAATGCGCCTCTTCATTTAAACTATTCTCCCAATATTTTTTTTATATTTTCAAAAACAAAAAAAAAATTGTTTTTCCGCTTTTGGGGCCTCCGAGGGGCTTAGTCCGCCTCTGATTTTGCAACAGAGCTGAATAATCGCGATCATCTTCCACTCTTCCAGTTGCATTATGCGGCATGGAGGGATTCGAAGAATTCCTGAACGACAGTTGGCTTTCGGAAATATTGACTTGGCAGAATCCGCACGGATGCTTCACGAGCGTAGCAAAAAGAGGGACCAAGCAGAAGAGGACCAGTACGACCATCGACTACGGTTGCTCGGATCATTCCACTGGATTGGGCGGGGCCGTACTCGCCCTGTTTCTCAGATATTTCACGATCAGAAAATCAGAAATCGAGAGCCAGTGATGAATGCACAGGCGGCCGTATTTTTTATGTTGTACCACTATTAGCATCCATACAGGGTGATTCATTCATTGGGAAATGCGCATACCGTGAGGGCAGATGGAGGACACCGAGGTGCTTCCAAATAACCTATATTTTATGGGTATATCGTTCTTTATAACCAAGATACAGGATGATTCGTTAATTTTTCCAATTTTTTCAATTGATCATATTTTATGAACCACCCTATACATTTTTGTGATATTTGGTACGTATGTTCTGTGTCCACAGTGGTGTCGATCAACATAATGAAGAAAAGTCTTATTCCAGGTTCGGCTTTGAAAAAAAAAGGTAGGTTTCGAGTCGAAACAACATTCTGTGTATCAATATTTTGAAATTTCATTCACAGATTTGGAAAGAGCAGAAAAAACGGAGTAAGACCGAATGCATTTGGTGTTTCCGCAATACAACTTTTCCACTTATTTACTTGAGTCAAATCTAGATTTTTCGATCAAATGAGTGGCACAAATTTCAAATAATTGAATATTCTTCCCCAAATGGTACTTTTCCAGCTTCAATCAATGAAATCATCAACTATTCCTCCTTATCTTGATTTCTGGATTCAAATCTTATTGAGGAAACAAATCATTATTATACCAATGACTAACTTTAAAACACCTTGTATACTTTAATAAAATCTATAGACGTTTCCTTAACATGAGATTTCACAAAATTAAAAAAAAAACATTCCTTTCCCAAATGGTACCCACTTTTCCAGCTTTAATCTTTTCTCCTATAATTTCTAGATTCCACTCTCATTGAAAAACGAGAGAAAATGTCAGTATTTGTTGCAACATTTTTTTTTCAGAATAAAGTTAGGAATGGGCATTTGTCCTCATTTCCATGATTTTTTTCATCAATGAATAAATGTGATAATTATTTATGCATACAAGGTGTTTAAAAGTTAGTCGTTGGTATAATAATAATTTGTTACAAATAAGGACATGTTCTTTCGTTTATCAATAAGATTGGCATCCAGAAATCAAGATAATGAGAAATTGTTGGTGATTTCATGGATTGAAGCTGAAAAAGTACCATTTGGGAGAGAAAAATTATTTTTATTAATTTTGTGCCACTCATTTCATCGAAACATCTAGATTTGACTCATGGTGATAAGTGGAAAAGTTGTATGCAGAAACACCAAATGCATTCGGTCTTACTTAGTATTTTCTGCTCTTTCCAAATCTGTGAATGAAATTTCGAAGGTTTCGACTCGAAACCTACTTTTTAATTTTTTCAAAGTCTTACCTGGAATAAGACTTTTCTTCATTATGTAATCGACACCACTGTGGACACAGAACATACGTACCAAATATCATAAAAATAAATAGGGTGGTTCATAAAATATGATCCATTGAAAAAATTGGAAAAATTAACGAATCATTCTGTATCTTGGTTATAAAGAACGATAGACCCATGAAATATGGGTTATTTGTGTCCTCCATCTACCCTCACAGTATGAGCATTTCCCAATGAATCACCCTGTATATCTAATAATAACCTACACTTCTCCAAAAAATAAACACACCACCAAAAAATAACCAAAACTTTGGAATTATTTCGTGTCCAAACCACTTGTCCAATTTGGACGTTTTTTTAATAACAGGTCATTTTTTCCACAATATTGGTATACTAACTGTATTCCGATAGAAATCTCTTTTTTACGAATACCGGGTGTAGCAATTATAGCGTGTTTTTTTCATAAAGAGTTTAACAGTAGCAATATCAAGTAAGAATTGAATTCACACTGTAGAATCATCTTTTCTCTATATCTTGTTTTTTTATTCACTCCGGTATCTTTCTTATATTATACAGGAGAAATAACATTTTATGAGAGAACATGATTTTAGTGCAAATTATTAACAATAAATGTGCTGTTTCCTTCAAGCAACTCAGTTGAGTTATCAAATAAAAAACAGACTTATGAGATAAATCCAATCACGAGTGGAATTTTAGTAGATTATGTCACAAACAGACTACCTAAATGGTAAAAATCTGAAATTTGGTAGAATCAGCGTGATTATTTATATTTGAGGTTCAACTGTCAAATAGATGAAGATGAAAACACCGAACTTGACAGGCCAATCAGAGTCAAGAGCCAAGTTTGTGTTATCGATAATCCGAACTTGACTAGAGCTCCTGATGATTGGTTCATCTGGCAAGTGCGTGAAATAGTCAGTCTTAGTTTATGAAATTGAAATAGCGGCTACAAGATGGGGAATTTTATTATAATTATGATGGGCAAATTCAATTACAGATTGGAAGTATAATTGAACAAAGTAATGCTAAAAAATGCATAAAAAATATATTTAAAAATAAGCTTTTATACTGAAGAGGACAAAATTATGTCTTTCATTGTTTGATCTAGATTATTGTGTAATTGAAAGATTCAAAAGCTTGCCGTGTGAAAGAACCTACAAATTTTGTAACCGCACCATATGAAAAACTTCTGGAATGTATTATTTCACAGAAATTTTGCATGATGGATACAAAAACAAAAAATAAAACTCCAGATAAAAATAAACAAATCATCATTAGAACTTACTACTGTCGTTCCTTTCAAACTTTATCAGGCTCAATATCACCAAGTTCAAGTAACTTTAATTGATTTTTGGTTGGATGCCGATGTAAGGCGAATAATCTTCAATTCATTAAGAGGTGAAATATTTCATGGGTCCTTGATTACAGAAATGAACGAGATTCGTATCATAGCTCCAAAACGATCATGAAATCTTGTATCATCTGCTCTTGAGCTTTGATACGAGACTAATTGATCCTCCACTACTCGAAATCATGGTCTACTAAAATTATTCTGCTTTGGGTGAACTATTTCGAGATGTTCAAATCAAATACATAGTCTGATAGTTTCGTTTCTCTAAAATATGAATAATTTGTGCGATTCGGTGACTATAGTATTGAAAGTCACCATCAGTGGCACAGTTGTATAGTTGTATGAAATCTCAAGTATTTAGTTCCATTAAAAAAATCGAAATCATATAATATGGCAGTACCAAAGGTTTAATAAGTTATAGTAATTGCCATGAATATGATGGCCCACCAGTTTTCACAAGATATATTTGTTTTCATCACTCACTTTAGTTCTGCACCCTTTCTCCATTTTGTTTCATATTTTAACAACTTTTTGTCAAAAGTTTAGATCGCCACAAGATCATGCAGTGAATGACGATTTGACACATTTTAGTTATTTAATATAATCCCAACGATATCGAAATCAGTAAAAGCTATATACATTCAGGTAGGTACATAAAAAAATAGATAGATGTAGATAGGTATAGTACTTTATTTCCAACAGGCATACACCCATCAATTACAAGAAATGTAAATTCAAATGTAAGTCAATTAACAATTATAGAAATGAGAAGAAAAAACTATTCGTGAAACATATACATCATACATAATGAGTATATATACGATATCTCCTATAGTTGAAAATAAATTTCGTAATGTATCATATGTATCATTCAGTTTGAAAGCTATTGTTTCTATATCTATTTAAATTATCAAATCATCGTATATTATTTGACTAAATCATCATGCAATAACCTCTTACATCTATACCTATACTTCAGTTATTTGAATATATTCTAATTAAATCCACCTGAAATGCTTATCTGAATTCTCAAGATGATATCATTGATATCATTAAATACATCTACGTCATTCTATCATAATCAAATGATGTTTTATCCATCGTGACATCATTATTTAACGAATTTTCTACTATTAATAGTTCTACTATCACCATGAGTTTGAATGCGTAGAATATCATTTGCATATATATTTGCTCACTGGTTAATTTGCTTATTATTCTGGTAGATATTAATTTAAATACATCAGAATGGTTTTCGCAGATTTATTGACATTGTGCTGATTTATTAAATGAAATTATTTGAAAGATGCACTTTACCATACACATTTTTCTCGACAGAATATCCGAAAATATTTCTGAATTTCGAATCTCTATTTCCATAGATATATAGCACATTTGTATTACCACTTTTTCTCTGCATTCCTGATAATGATATGTTGTGTTGCCGCTAGTTCAACTTATACACTATACAGAGGTGACAATTATTGTCCCCCTAAGCAAAATAATTCTATGATTGTCTGAATTTCAGTTCCTAAAAAATCATTATGCATTCGATAACAATATTTCAACTTGGTTTGAGGGACATCTGACGTAACAACAAAGCCATCCGGTATAATGATAATCCGGGCCAAATGCCAAATACGAAACAAGTACGAAACCGACCGCCAATCCATAAAAGGCCGGTCTCTTTAAATCACTACTGAGCGTGGTGTTATTATTGCTGCATGGCATTGTAGATAGTAGTAATACTTATAATATAAGGTTTTGTCATTGACTTCATGGGTATATATCGGTTGCAAAAATTATATAAATGATGGAAATAAGACCTGGTGGCGCTACTCTTCAATTGTTTCAGCAGACAAATCCTTGATTTGGAACAATTGTATTTCAGCTCATTACGTGGGGTTCTCATGTACAACAATAGATGGCGATACTGTCGATAGATTTTTGAAGAATTTTCTTTCAATCATGTTCGATACATATTCGCATCAAACTCATTGGAAAATGGCTCCATGAAATTGTTAGAAACGATTAGAAGTCATTTAGAATCAAATATTCATACTTTCGTGTTGACACTTGCAGTAACCTGTAAATTTGGTTGAAATCGCGGCTTCACTTAGCGAGATTCACCCACGCCATGTCACGTTATACACGTTTTATCGAAGTAGGCGAAATCAAGAGATTTGGGACATGTCACAGGATAGGAAGTGATTTCACCAGTCTATCTATCCACCTCTATTATATACCACTAGAGCTGGGCGATATTGAAAATTGGATATATATTTGTCATGACATATTTATTTTATCAATTAATACCTAGCTAGACTGCTAGACTATCGAATAGTTGATTAACTAGAAAATTGAAGAAAACATTGAAAAATCATATTTCAATATTTGTTGTAGGCACTTTTCAAATTAAACTAAATCAAATCATACCATCAAAAGTGATCCTCGTTGGAGATAAAATAGGATCAGTTTCGTTTATGGGGACATGTCAAAGGACTGAATCTAAATTTTTCTTCCGGTGCAATAGCCATATATTCTTCGTCATTTGACTCCGAACAACAAACCCACTAGAATATTAACTCCCCAAATTGCTTGAAGCCAACATTAAATTCATTTTCATAAGTTTTTTCAAGGTTCTCAAATATATATATCCTTCTGTTGGTTATGAGTCATGGGAGTGTATCAAAAACTTATTTTGGTGAATGCGCCAACGCCTCTAATTTCGTTCATCCGATAATCGACCGAACACTGACAGTGACAGCACGAAACGTCTTGTTTTCAAATCAAATTTTGTTCATTAAACGGCATATTTCCAGTTTTGTGTGAAAATTTGAATTGACATTTTACTTAAAAACCTTGTTTATTCTGTTCAAATCGAATTTAAAGGATGGTGAAACGCTGTTAAATGTGTAAGAGATAATTTAAAAGTGGTGACCAGAACATAACATTCCACTGGTAAGTTACTCAGTGTCGTATCATTCGTTGTATAAACATTATTCACCCACCCTCATATGCAAAACGATTTTTGGTAATTTGAAAACATTGTCAAGAAAGAGATTATTTCAAGAGACGCTAGAGTTTGCTCGCATCATTTCACTACAAGTGATAAAATGGTTGGCCTAAAGTGGTAAGAAAATGTTCAGAGTAGTAGATAAGCCTATATTTAGTGGAATTGAAATGTAATAACAACATGTTTTGATGTTATATTTCTCAAGTTCGCCACTTTGAAACTTTATATTGTCAGAAAATAAACAATATAGTTGTGACATTGAATTAAATCTATTATCATTCAGGTAATAAATCGAAGATGTATATTTTCAGAAAACTTCGATATGACATGTTTTCATTCAGTCTTAGGAAGAATGGAGACGACAATTTTGTTAGTAGGTCAATTTATTCAAATTCAGACCCTACCAAGATAGCAAGACACTGATGCTGGGTGAATCTGTCGTTGCTATCCTTGTTTAAGAATGAGGTAACCCTAGTAACTGATATTAAGATGTTGGCTTCGAAGTTCGAACAACTACTGTGGTAAGGATTGAGCGTTATTCATCTAGTCTGTTTCATGATCGAAGTCATTTGACCTATCCCCTTCACACCTGGTATAGGTATCGATGAATTAGTAACAATACTCCTTATCTGGATTAGGAATAATATATAAAAACATTTTAGAAACGTTCATTCTGTGGACATTCGGGACGTAGAGACGTTACTGATTAAATTCCAGCCAGCATACGTCTTATGAACGTTGAAACGTCTGGTTCTGGGACCGTCCACAAAACGTACAAACAGGTTCCTGGACAATCGGACCCAAAATGGATCTATGAACATAAAGGATGTATCCGTCCGCTATACTATACCTGAGATTTAAAACATTGAAATTGGATAAAAAAGTTATATGGGATAAGGTTCCTACCAGTAATTGAAGTTGACTAACTCTACATAATAATATGTGAGAAAGGTGCAACATCAGAGTTGAATTTATAATTAATTTGATCGAGATATCCATTTTCACACCAATGAATTAAATTCATAATCAATCAATTGTACTGATTCCTCGTCCTTTCAATTATTTTGTTACGCTACTGACCCTCAGTTACACTTATTTGGTTACAAACTTGAATGGTAAATATCGTTACCATAAAAGCAGAAAATCATACAGATCGCTTATTAGGGATATCGAGAACCTTCATCCTTAAAAGGCAAAACTGTATCTAGACAAGTTGTTTAACATCTTCAATCGCGTGTTTCTTACCAGTAAATATGTGATATAGGAGTATAGGTTAACTATAGCAACTATAGTAAGAAACTATAGGCAATCCATGCCCGAAGGGCTCGTTTCAGCTTTCATCCCCACAGAGATCATTATCAAGTCACCACTCTCCAATAGATTATAATTTGGTTATTTCAATATCACGACAGTAGGTACCTATCTCACTAACATCCGTAGGACCTACTCAAAATATTTTGAAGCGGGTGCTGAGTTATTAGAAAGTATACCTATTATTACTCGAAAACTTGAGAGAGGCCTGAGGGCAGAGGCACAGGCAGAGGCTATCGTAATATGACGAACATTTTCTAGCCTAATCATAATTTTCTCTTCTTTTCATAGCTACTTTTGTCCACTGCTGTCATACCATAGTTCAACTGGTTGAGCCGGATTATCACGACCTCTTTTTTATTGCTGTACAGTCTCATCTGTTGATTGTTAATTTCTACATTTTTTATCTTTTAAAATGCGGTAGAAGTCTAGAGCAGATCACTTTTTCCCAGTTCAATTTTGTCTCATGATTGGAGAAATGGGCCCCAGACCAGTTATTTGGAGGTTGTTTACCCTTTTTATATAAACAAGGTATATTTCTATTAATCTGGAAGACAAGACCTACAGTTCAATCAAGTCCAAAAATGCATCCGTCGTTAGTATAGCATTGCGCAATATCAAATAATTGATTATTGGATCTTATTTGATGAAATGATTATCAACGCCGAAGAAGATTCAACTGAAATGGAAATCTGGTAATCTAGAAGAGTTTCATGCAACCACGACAATGCCTATAATATGATGATGTTATATATGCATGCACGGCTGTTCCTAGAAAGATTTCAATAACCACGCTCATGGGATAAGCATGTCAAGTCCATTGCAAAAACTTATTGAAAAAGTCAGTTTTCAGTTTCGTACCATCAAGAACTACTTTAAACCCCCCAAAAGCTTCTCATAATCAATCCCAAGCATACGCTGAGGCTCCTAGGTTGATAATTATATACAGTGTGTACCAGCCAAATGGAATAAATTCGTTAATAAATAAACGGTGGCGTTTTAGGAAAAACGCTCGGACACGTCGATTTGTATCTTCAGTTGCGCTTTTTTTTCAAAAAAAAACTTTTTATACAGGGTGTGTCATGCCACAGTGGCCATTATCAACTTTCTTATTTTGAATGCAACACCCTGTATATTTTTCAATTTTTGGATCCCTCAGAAAATTCTAGACATATTTCATGTACAATGTCCTATACCTATCATCAACTGTTTCGGGAATATTAAATGTTTTCGGATTTATTGCAAAAATTAACATGGAAAACAGAAAATTATTTGATTACAGAAATTCGCTGCAACACACTCAATACTTATTTCCCATTTAGGTTTTGATAATGAGAAAGTAAGCAAAAACCATTTTAGCGTTCCTTCTTACTGATATGAAATAAAAGAACTATAAAAAGTCTTGTTTACTTGCGTTGAAAACGCACGGCCTTAGCAGAGTGTTGTCTGCATGACAGTAGTGATTAGTGTCAGTGTTATAGTCGCTTTAATTTCGTTAACTCCATAATATCAGAAAAATGGTTTATTTAACAGAAATGCACAAAATAACAATTCTACAGATGATTGGTTATGGAGAAAACATACGGACACAAAGTGAAGTTGCTCGGTTATTTCATGAAAAATTTCCAGATTCGCCGCCTATATCCCAAGGGACAATTAGTAAAATAGAAAAGCAGTTTCGCGAGCTTGGTCATGTAAGAACGATAAAAAAAGCAGCTGCCAATACAATAAATGATGAAACCAAATTGGATATTATGCTTGAGTTTGAAGAAAACCCACATAATTCTAGTCGAAAAGCAGCCCCACTGTTCAATGTTGGCCATTCATCAATTTTTCGAACATTAAAAGAAAATAAAATGCATCCCTATAAACTGATACCAACTCAGGAGCTCCTGGAAGACGATTTTGATAGGCGACTGTATTTTTGTGAACAAATGATGGCAATGCTTGATAACAATGTGATGCAGTTAGAACATGTTCTTTTTTCTGATGAGTGCACGTTTACACTTCACGGTCATGCTAATCGTCAAAATTGCCGCTATTGGTCTGCACAAAATCCTCACTGGATGAGGGAAGAACATACACAATATCCCGAAAAGGTTAATGTTTGGGCAGGAATTGTTGGAGATCATATCATAGGTCCCTTTTTCATTGATGGCAATTTGAATGGAGATAATTATTTAGCACTGCTCCAAAATGATGTCGTGCCGACTTTGATAAACTTATATCCTGATCCAGCAAACCCACAAGTTCCTGCGAATATGATATAGTTTCAGCAATATGGAGCACCGCCCCATTATCAAATAAATGGCAGTACCTTAACCAAATATTTCCAAATCGGTGGATAGGGAGGCGAGGATCGATGGAATGGCCAGCACGATCCCCTGATCTGACGTCATTAGACTTCTTCTTATGGGGATATGCCAAAAGTATTGTATACCAAACTAAACCCCTTGACTTAGCTGACTTAAGAAGACGAATAACGCATGCGATTAGATCGGTCACACCTGAGATGTTGAGTAACGTTAGAAGAAATTTCTACACAAGATTAGGATGTTGCCAAGACGTTCGCGGCGAGCATTTTGAACATCTCCTACGTTAACATTCATGTTTTTCTTTGTTTTTACAATATCAAGAAATAAACGGTATATATTACTTTTTAGTTTTTTAGTGTATTGCAGCGAATTTCTGTAATCAAATAATTTTCTGTTTTCCATGTTAATTGTGCAATAAATCCGAAAACACTTAATATTTCCGAAACAGTTGATGATAGGTATAGGACATTGTACATGAAATATGTCTAGAATTTACTGAGGAATCCAAAAATGGAATAATATACAGGGTGTTGTATTTAAAATAAGAAAGTTGATATTGGCCACTGTGGCATGACACACCCTGTATAAAAAGTTTTTTTTTTGAAAAAAAAGCTCAACTGAAGATACAAATCGACGTGTCCGAGCGTCTTTCCCAAAACGCCAACGTTTATTTATTAACGAATTTATTCCGTTTGGCTGGTACACACTGTATATTATAGGTATATATAATACTCAAAGATTCTATTCGAACTCCGAAGGAGTTGGTTGTTAACTCAACGGCCAACACTAACGTATTCTTTATCCTCTTCATAACATCGTCTTCCTTTTCTGTAGATATTTTCACGGTCATAATGTTTGTGGGTGGGACTGGATTTTTCTGATTCCTATATCCTCAATTCTGATGATCCACGATTATCATAAAGTTTTCTATTCGTACAGACAAAAGAAGCAAGTGGTTGGCTCAGTGACAGTTCAGAGTTCTCTTATTAGAATCTGTCATCTTCCATCTAGCAATATTTTTTCTTGTTGGGGTTGAAAATCATAATAACTGTCCTTGACAGTGGCCCCTAAACTCTCGTCTACGAACACAAAATATACATACTTCGTTTCCGCCGTCTATATCGGTGTTGGATCATGGCCAAGACATTTATTCTTCGAAGCGGAATGAATGACAAGTACCGGAAGGCCACCGATAAATTGCCCCAAAAATAGTCAAAGTCTTTTATCTTAATGAACAGATTAAAGAAAGTTCTATGCCGAATAGATCTTCACTATCACTTCGAAGAGACTCGGTATTTCCTCAGTGTATAACACACAATGGCGGACCCTGGAAGGCACAGTTATACATATAGAGGGAATGAAAATAAATATTGAAAATATTTGTTTGTTAAATATGAATTGACTTTACCAAAGCACTTTCATGGAAGCCACCGATTAAAGAAATAGCAAAAAATATATGCATATGATGGGATTTTCTCACTACTCAAATACGGCTCTATCTTTGCATTCAAAATAAAACTAAAGTTTCTTGACAATTTTTCATTACCACTATCTTCGGATAGGAGCGACTGAATTCCGCCCTTTCATATTGTTGATGATTCAATTTATTCTGATCCGATGTGAACCATTGCTTGATGATTATTGACAATATGAATAGAGACAAAGTATCATTATTATTATTATGAAAATTGATGAAATTCAGTAGTGGTCTCCCTAGCAGCAGAATTATTACCGATAATTTTTTTCAAGGTCACGAATGTTTTTGTAAGACGAGGGAAATTTTCTATCAACAAAAACATGAGTGAAACCGAGAAAAAAATTATAGGGAGTTAATTCTGCTACGTGGGAGATTCGGTAAGAAAATTTCATAAATTGGAGTTGCTGTTAATATGATGAGAAGATGAACACTATACGACCTATTCTGCGTAGATCCTGCAGATAGTAACTGATGTTTATTACTAATATTTCAGGAACATTCAAAACAGTAATCCGTTTTCAATCAAAACATCCAATATCACATGTCTACCCAGATTATATTCTGAGCAAGGTGGATATAGGATGGTGAAACAGCTTCCTATTAACATGCACTAGAATAAACTGTAGACCTTTGCCTACTTGATTTCATACCGTAGTAATATTTCCTGAAATTAACAGAGATGGCGACATACCTTGTGTCGGTAAAACAGAAACTGTGCATCTGTCATACTTTTATCAGTTTCATCTGTTCTAGATGAAAAATGATTGAGAAGAGTCAAAATATCAATTTTCATTCCAAATTTATTGAAAATATATTGTTTTAATGTCGTTTCAAGTCACGTCTGTCAGATGTGAACCACAGAAATACGTAAGCATCAGAAATCTTCTTCGATAATCGATCTTACCGCCATCTTCTTTCAAGTCGTGGAAATATTAATACCTTCTCGAACGGTCTACAAGTTTTTCGCAGAAACAATTGAAGAGCTGTTTCACCATCCTATATCCACCTTGATTCTGAGTGACGTTTGTCAATAAATATAAGGCGCTTCATTTTTGACAGAAAATTCCGTCAATAGGAACTAACAAAATTATCGCATGTAATACAACAAGTGTATTGTTGATCATCGAAACACAAATTCCTTCGATTTTGAGAAACAAATCATGTTGTTTGGAAACTACACGAGCGCATAGCGCTAGTGTGGTTTCACAAAGCAACATGATTTGTTTCGAAAAAGAGAAGGAATTTTCGATAATCATCAATAACACGAGTTGTATTTGTTCAGATTATTTCATGAATAAAATCAAGCCATTCTGATGATTTCCTATTTATTGTTTAAATTAATATTAAACGTACAGTTTATGGAATTAGTTATTTTGATTATGCATTGTAGTATGCACATCGTTATGCAACCAACAATACATTTATGCCATTGTTTGATGTAGGCAAGATTACCTATGCAATAGGTACTACAGAGCCAAATTCATTTTGATTGCTGTCACAATTTGTGTGGTTAGGTTACATTAGATTAATTCTTGCTGAAATTATTCATAATTTGTGGAAAATGAAGTGGATACATATTAATAGTGTGTGTTTATCATGGTTCAGACGAAAATTTGGTGTAGTGGCATTCATTTATTTACCAGGGAATCGGAAAATACTATGACAGATTGCAACGGATTGCAACTAGTAAGTCGTTGTTTAATTAAACTACCCTACTGCCTACGAATCAGAAAGCGAAATACATAAACGAAAACACAGCAAGTAGGTATCCAATAGCCAATCAGGAGCCGAAATACAAAATCGAAAACATGGTGTTATTGCTTATCAACACAATCATTTCAACCAATCAAATACGTGTATTTTAGCATGAATGAAATAATCACGGTAATCGCCCGTTACTATATGCAACGTATACAAAAAGGAGCCTTCTAATTGGTTGAAAATAAATTCATGGAATTTCCAATAAATAATAATAATAATAATAATGTAGATGAGTTTTCTGGTAGAATTCCTAAGCCATAATTCCATTTATTCCCGTATTATAATTTCTAGAATCGTTCACGTTAGAAAAATAATCCAGAAAAGATAAAATCAATATCAATAATATCAAAAGTGAACTATTTTCAAGAATATTTTATAAGGTAAATGATAAACGTTTTCAAAAAAAATGCCAACTATGATCAAATTAAATGTCTGAATACCAAAACTGACCATTTACCCTGCCGAAGTTGGAAGTAGAGTGTCAGTAACAATATTAGAACAGTGTCTTGTACATCTTTTAGCAGAAAAATGTGTCTTATTTTTGTTTCATATATGCAACATTCAGGGTAGTTCAAGAAAACTGGCAGAGTTGACAATGTCCCTTTTTCCATCTGTCTACATTTCTTTTCTGTGAACGAACCGTGGTTGACTGTAGTAATCTTATTACAAATGTTTAAACGAACCAAGATTCAATTATTATCTATAGCTGAAATACCTATACCTAGACCAAAACGTAGTTACTTAGCACTCAAGCAACAAGCAACCACATCTGGGGATTGGGGATAAAACACAATCAAATGAATCATAAGTACATTTTTCCGATAATGATATGAATTCCTGATATTATATCAATATGAATGATGAAATTAATAATTATTGCAATGATAAATACATTTTCATTCCAGTCTTCATCATGGTATATTTCAGATTGAAGCCAGGGCTGACCTTGAATACCACAGGGTTCCCATGAACTAAGAACAAAAAAAAAACACCGAATGAAATCCTCTTCAATCTGCTATGGTGGAAATATTCGGAACACGTTTTCTTTCTTCTGATAGTAAATCCAAGTGATTCTCTGATATTCTAAGATCTGAACTTGAACTTGCAACAGTGCGTAAATATAACATAATACTTACCTACATGCATTGCAAGTATGGGGAAAAAACCCCTTGAAAAAAATAATGAAAATATTGTCAATCTGTAGCAAGTATGCAAATGTTTCTTTCCAAACACGTTACAATATGCTTTTACATCGAGGTAGTGAGTGAATCGGTGCACATACTGCGAATGGATATACCTACTTCAATGTTCTGGATGGTATTAGCCAGGAAAATAGTCTACCCGTCATTTAAACTTATAGTTTAAATCAGAACTGGTTGAGACGTGAATTTTTCTAATTTTTGTGTACCTATTACTCATTTTTCTAATACCACTTCTTGTCTAAAATATCCAAATAATATTGAGGGAAAACTTTCCACTGGTTCACGAATTCAGTGAATTTTATCACTTATGATAGTTATTCCAGTCATTGAAGATGATGATTGATGAATCAATATAGTATTGAATGTTCATCCATATAATTGTTCGATGATCGAGTATTATGACTGTATGATTCATGATGAGATAAAATAGTGAAAAATGAGATAAATTCGAATAACAGTGATGAAATACGTATTTTTCATTTCACACGAAAAGAAGATATGATAATAGCTTAGGCGTATCCATATCTGTTTACTTGCCTGAATTATTATATATTTTCGTAATACGTGACACCTCTATATACTAAGTCGTAAGTTTTTCTAATTTAATCTTCCAAATCTGAAAATTTCGATGATGTTGAAAAGTTGCAAGATTGGTCTTAATGTAAATAAACATGTATATGGATAGACCATGAGGAATATATTTAAAGACTCAGACAATTATTATTTCAAATGATGCATGAACTTCATGCATATCGATATTATTCCAATAAATATATACTACATACAGCAAAATCAAAATTTCAACCGTAACCAGCCGACTTACCATGTAATTGTCAAGAACCGTAAGTTATTTTGCAAATATGGAATTAAAATCAATACATTTTTCGGAAATGTTTCCGAATATTCAGTCCTCGAGTTAGGATTGCGACGACAATGAAATTATCAAATACATAAATAGAAAAAAAATATGTTTTTTCGATAAGAAACTGAAGGCAAGTACCTAGGGATATCTGAGGATGGGATATTTCCCGGATGTCAACTTGACCAGAAGATAAAAACTCACCACAATATGAACGGATAAAATCGATGATAAATACATACCAGAAAGTTAGTTGATGATTCCGTAAGAAACCTTATAATGTCGTCTGGTTCTAAAACTATTTGTTCTTCTGAATATATCTATCACATGCATGGACAGCGGACTAGTTATTTGATTGATATATTAACACTCTGTATTGGAGTACTTTGGAGTAGATTTCAATCAGGTAGATACCAAACACTCATCTCCTATGGAATTTATTGGTACTCACAGAGGAATTATATGATTTAGATAAGTATACGTCAAGAACAACATAGAAAAACTTTTTGCTGAAAATTGAAAAGCATAAAAATATGATTGAAAAATTTTTCAGAGGATTACCTTTGAAAAATAAAATTCAACAAATTTACCAAAGATGAAATCAGTTTGAAAATTTATTTGATGATAGACGGTAAGGATCAAAGTGTCATTTCTCAAAACTTATACTATCTTCAAGATGAGATTAATTATTGAGACAATAAAAATTAAATTATTGTCGATAATATTGAACTTCGTTATATTTATATTATTAGTCTCTGAATAGGCATCATCACACATACAGGGTGGACAAAATGAGAAAGTAGGTATCTATTTTTTTCATATATATATTATCAATGGTTTCGTAGTTCTGAGATTATTTTTGATAATAAAACAATGAGGCATTTGCCGGATGACTTTATGGAAAGTTTTGTTAGAATTCGGATTCTGATAAAGAACAATCGTAGACAAACATGCTGTATATATATACAGAAACATCCAGATATTGTACATGATAATATAATGGTTGACGTGATTAGGTATTGTTCAATTAGTATATCTAATAAATATAATACTTGTGACTACGTTGATAAGCATATGATGTTATCATAACTTTCCTATTTCGTCATAAAGCATGTGTGACTCAACCAACAATGATTATTCTAAAATCTTTGAAGGAATAGCCAATTCCAAATGCAAAAACATGAAAACTGAAGCAGCCCATATAGAACGATATTGAATGTAAATACAACGCCTACCATTTGAATTTCAATGAATTAATGATGATTTTCATGATATATTATGGATGAGCGGGTGTGTTGATATTCCAAAAGTAAAACGTTACGCAAGAGTATGAGGTCAAAAGGATCATTTTGTTGGACTGGCAAGGATGGTCACTATCATAGGAACCCATTAACCTACGTACAAAGGAAATCACCAAATATTTCGGTAGGTAGTGTATTGGATGCTAATTTCCTCCTTTTTATTTCTACCTATTCCAAACGCCATACATGAGTCGAAAAAAAACGTAACAGTGGAAAACATTAGTATAGTATTTTAACTAATTACCAAATAATGATTACGATAAGACAAATGGTATTTTTTTCTGTTAATTCATTCTAACTTCGATTCTAACACACGATTGTGTTACAGTAGGTATATGTATACCGGGTGTTTAATTTTCTTAGATATTTCAATCAGCTGTGAAATTTTAGTTTATGAAGGTATCAAAATTGCAGTACTTTTCAGACAACTGAAAAGTACTAGAATTGTATAAACTGCTCAAACCATTTCAATTGATGGAATGAAATGAATTATTATCAAGACCACACTGTGTAAACAATCATCAGTTGGCCCCATCTACAGCTCAAGAACATTAATTTGAATACCTACAAACAGGATACAGGATGTAATGTCTATACATATATCGATCCATAGCTATGCCTATTGTATCATTATAACTTGTTGACGATATGCAAGGAAATTGCTTTCATCATCACTTGTTTTTTTCAATATATAATCTTGTATATGTTGTTTTCTAAGTATCGAAATCGGTAAAAATCATGGTAATAAGCAGATAAATTCCGTGCATATGGAATACCTATTTCCATTTCTTGATCATATAGAAGTGATTATGTTTTATGTTGCAGGACAGCTCAAAGAAGATACCTAATCTCGAGTAAACATACCTACCTATATGACAGGATGTCAAAGTTTTTTTTTTCGGTTTGATGATTTCTCCTACAATTTTCAAAGTGTTGAATTGAAATCGGGTACACCTATTGCACTCTAAAAACTCAATATTTGGAATTATCTAGCGTTTTCGAATAAGGGTGATACACTTTTGTAGGTCGTACTTATAACTCAACCCTTTCGAACTTTTTTACGTGTCGCCTCTGCTTTCAATGAAATGTCTATGTAATAAGGCTTGTAATAAAATGCGTTAATAAATTCTTGATATACATATTTCTTCGAACCGAGGTTTGGTAAAATATTTCCTTCAAAAATCCCGAAACTGAAGAGTTGAAGGAGTAGGTTTGATTTCAAAAGTTTTTCGGTTTTTACAAGTTTCACTATAAGGATGGGGTTTGAACATTCAATGCTATTTCACCACTCATAGTTTTATTATCACACTATATGAAAGCTTTCTATCATTTTAAGTTGTCTAGTCGATGTCAAATAAAGTATGTTCGAAAAATCAAGTTTTATTATTTGTCAAACTACCATACTGATGATTTTTGAGAAATGCGACAATATTATAATAGTCACTTTGATATCTTCAAAATTCAAGCATTTCATGACACCTTATGTCATGAATCTTTATTATATACCATGATAGAGGCGAGCATTTCCGCTCTCGAGCGGAAATGCTGTCACGTAATGACATTTTTCGGATGTCAATTTTGTGTTGAGATTTGACAGCGTCAAAGGCTACTTCATTGTTAACAGGTTGTAGAAAAATCTATTTTGTTTTTATTGCATTTATATATTTTTTCAAGCAATAACCAAAAATTTACATTTTAACAGTTTCTTTTTCAGATATTATTATTTCGTGATATTTTTCAATAAACGATTTGATTTTTATAACATTTTAGTTATAAATGTGTCAATAGCATCTATAAATTTTAAATTTATATATTTTTTGCATCACCCTGACTAGGTACCCTAAAAGATAGCCAGATAATGATTCGCTAAATCTGCTGAGTTGTATATAATAATAAATAATAAATAACATTTATTCAAAAAATATAAGAAATACAATGCACAAAGTTAAATTTCGATGAATAAATAGGGATACTCAGTAAGTGATTAAACACTTGTTTTGAGAGTAAATGGTACAAGTACTTGAGTACTAAATGAATGAGTATATAATATAATATTCATAAGTAATGAAATAGTAAAATAATAATAAAGTACAAATAGTTGGATGTAAAATATGATGTGACGTAAAATAATGAATTAATAAATTTCAATAACAAATGCATGTTGATATATGATTCAGCAAATGATCTCAATGGGCATGTGAAAATAGTGTATAAAATAATAAAACATATAATTATGTGAATTTTGGAGGATATAAAACTTACTCTATGATTAGTTCTTTATGCAGAAATCAGTAAATGGATCTCAGTGGACATTTATATTGTACATATATTCAAGAAACTATGACGATTACAATTGGATTTGTAACCTCACAATCTTTCTAGGATTGCTAATGATAAAAATTTTCAGTTGATGTTTAAAATTTGCAAAGGGATTGTTTTTTATATTTTCAGGCAAAGAGTTGTATATTTTTGGAGCAATATATGAGTAGGCTCGTTGGCAAAGTGTTTTTGACATTTGTGGTACAAGTAAGTGATGCCGTTGACGTGTGGATAGCTCCATATCAAGGAATTTGACAATCTAAAAAGTGTCTCCAGAATATCCTTATAAGTCGACAAAAATTACTCATCTTCACGTTTTCTCACTCGATATTCAATACCACATATGGCCATTCACCAGTTTCAGACACATCGCAGTGATATGAGGGCAATGGTATCACATCTGAGATGCTCCTTTTACAAGCAGTAGCTTGAAGCTTAGCTCCATTTTTATCGAGAGCGATAAATCTTGTTCCAAGAAAGGAAACATTAGAAAGGTCTTTATGATGCTTAATTTATTGTTAACATTTTGGTACGGTTCTCATTTTTAATTGGTATAGTCGGTTCGTTAAAATGAAAGTGCCTTCAAAATAATGAACATATTTGCATCGAGGTTTTCTAATCATTAGGTATTCTTATCGTTAGCATTCGCATTGTTTTCACATTATTCTGTTCCGATGAACTGTTTGGGTTGAAAAAGCAGGAATCTGTGAATTCACAAGGCAATCATCACCATTTTTTAAAATTTATATTTATACAGGGTGATGCAAAGAGAATTGAACAGATCTTGGGGCGAATGATTTCGTTCATTTTTTTAATAATTCCTAACTGTCATAATATTATCTTATCACGATTTGGTTAGGGAAAAAACTATGACACATTATTGAAAGTATATACAGCAGAGCTTTCAATTTGAATGTCAATATTTGAGGAGGTGGTTTTTTGGGCCCATTTCAAAGAGAAAACTTCATATGAACCTATGACCTATATTCATGCAGAGAAAAGGTTTTAATTTTTTCAAGCAAAGACCGTGCATTATTACTTTTCATGAATTTTTGAAATTCCTAGAATATTGAGAATATCATTCACTTCCTCATCAACCTCATCAACATTTTTCCAATTTTCTTTGTTGGTTTCTTAATTTTTTTTTTTTCGCGGATTATATATCCAAATGGGTAATTTTTTCGTTAGGTAGCGATGTCGAATTTTTTCAAAATTGTTGGCAGTACTTATGTACATTTAGGCCTCCTGAACTCGAATCTGAAGTCCAAACGCAGCGGACGCGAGTATTTTCGGAGATATGGACCCATTTTGATTCGGAAATAACACCATTTGACATTTCAAAATCCACTGCTTGTTTTTGAGTTTTGATTTGAAAAACCGATTTTTCCTCATAAAATTTTTAAAATGGGCGATTTCTTTGAATAATATTTTTTTTTGCTGAACATACATGAAATCAAGTGAATGTAAGCGTGTTCCAAGGATGGTAACCATCCTTGAGCGTGTTCGGTGTTTCAGTTGAAAGAAGGGCGGATTTCAAGGTTAGTAGAAATTACGAATTTTGTATTTTCGATAGCAGTTCTAAAGTTTGCCACTCACGTCTAACAGACGTGTTGTCGGTGTTGTATAGTGCATCAAATATCAAAATTGAAATCTATTACAGATTCCTGTAAATCTATTACATTTTCATTACAAATCTGTTACAATAAATCGAGCACCTGGAACAACACATTAAGTACCTACTTTCCAAGGGTTAGTTTTTATAGGAACGCCACTGAATGGGTAACCCTCCCAATTTCTACGAACTAATTCCCCGTTTCTGAGTTTCTATTGATTCCAAATATAGACTCATTCAGTTCCCTGTGCAGTCCCTACCCCAATGAGTAAGTCACATACACTTGTGTGATTCATGCAACATATAAGCTCACTGCGTATACAAACTGTAAATAAACTATCGTGAGTCACTAATTTTAGCCCTCCCAGACTTTCCATCGAACGCCAAATAATCGTTCAAGAATCCGTCCGATGATTCATTTTTGTTTTGATGTTGAATAATTCACATGGACTTCCTATAATATTATGTCGTCAATAGGTATCACCAAAGTTTACAGAATATAATATTAAACTTTGGTATCACGAAGACTCGTAACTTGAAATTCTATGATCTCGCTTACCTACTTCCTACCTACCAGCAAAAAAATCGGATGGTGATCTTTTTCACGTCAGTAATTTTAGAAAATATGCAAATTTGTCTTTTGATTTTTAATACTTCAATTGAAAATTTGATTCTCACCACGTTAGAATATTATTCTGTAATTTTAAATACAGTGTGTCTGCTTAAGTTCGCACCATATGAAAAACTTTGTTATTCTTATTTTTACGAAAAAAAGTTATTCCCAAATATATGCAACATGAAACAAATATTTTTTATTTTTTTGTAGTTGATAATTATTGTAAAATAAAGTATATTGTTATGTCCATTTATTATAATGCAACATTATAATAACGCAACATAGAGATTATGAGATGTTATAAAGGTTATCAAATCTTCAACGAATAAAGTGATAACAGATAGATATTTTCAAAAATAAATTTACTGTTGGTAAAAATTAATATTTTCTGACAAACCTCGTATACAGAACTTTTTATAAGGAATTAATTTTTCCGTGAAATTACTAATGAAAAAGTTTTCCATATGGTGCTATAAGTATCCGAAATGACGTTCCTGAAAATACTAAACAGCAGAATGCATTAATCTTCATGAAATTATTCCATATAAAACGATGTTAACTGTTGAGTCTGTGAATTTGATTTAACTGTCCATATTCGGGTTAGCTATAGTTTATTTTCTGAAAATTGAGGTATTTTTCATCCGATCTGATTTTTTAAACAAAAATATAAATATATATATATATATATAAAATATATCATAATATTTTCAGATTCTCTGTATATTATAAATTATATGGTTGAATTCAATGCTTGTGTCTAATGAGATATCAATAAAAAACAATAGATACATATAAAACAGTCTTACACATAATAATTATTTTTCTTGTTATACTTATGATATTTATATATTTCGAATTTTCAAGTCATATGAGGGCTGTCCATATTTCAAGTTCCAGTTACGAATTTTTGTGCTGAATAATAATCTGAAAAGGAATTTGAAATATCTTCAATACTAAACTATCGCAATAAATGGAAATTTATATCAATTTGTTTTGATTATTTTACGATAAACTATAATATCATACGAGACATATTCTTACCAAGACATTACTCAATTTCTTTTTTATGACGCATTCACATATATGATATATAAAAAAACGTTAAGTACCTATATAGATATGTTAAAATCCAAAATGGCGTTAAAAAAAAGTAGTTGACAGGTGTTTGCCATATGTTTGCCAAGCGAAATCAAAAATCAGAAATTTTCCTTTTTTTAGATAATTCTGTATCTCTCAAGATGAGCGAGATCCCCATCAAAGTGGCACTCATGGACATCCTGTATAACCTACATAATTTTGGAACTGTATTTGATTTTTTGATTCAAAATGAATCAAGGGTCTACGTATCAAATTAGGTAGGTACTAGAAAGAAGAAAAGTGTACATGAATCAAAAGAAAATTATTGTTTTTTTTTTGGTATTCAACATACCAACCTATAAAGGCGATTCAATGCATCTAAAGTTTCCAGTGATGAATTAAATTTTAAAACATTGTATTTTATCAAGGATTTTATATAAAAATACTCAACTATAATATAATTATTATACAATTTTTTCCATATCAGGCACAAACATATTTCTTGTCCTGATGTGTTATTTTTAGGTACCTATATATCATCTTTAGATAATTCTGATTATTCAATGGGTGTTTGATAACCAAGGTTATGAATTTCATACGCTATAATCATTTCAAAGGAATTAATGATATTTAATTTTCAATTTAATGATCGATACTTCTTCTAATGCGATTTTAACCTACCTTATATTCTTTTTTTCAAGTAATCTATGAAATCCTTTGAAATCTGAAAGAAGCCTATTTATATCATTGTAAAAATTCTCTCTCTATTTCCAGTACTATATATACCTACCCACCTACCTATAGGGACCAACTTCTAACTATTTGAGATCACATGAAATTGATTGAAAAATATGAACAAAATGGACAACTTGTATACCTATTTAGTGATATTTGATTGTTTGATCTACCTATCTCAAATAAATAAATAAATAACTCAGTAAATACAGGTAGGTAGGTAGGTACGTGACAACATTGGTGATAATCTTTTTGAATTCGCCACTTCTTGAATTGGATGGTATCATACATTCGATTAACTCTATACCTATAATATACAATTATAGTAATTCCTAAGACCATACATTTAAAATTATAAAAGACTGAGATTTTCAAGGTCGATGAACGAGGACTGCGACAATAGGATGAATCGGACAAGATAGCGGCCGGCAAGCCCGCTACCCGCTACCCGCCGACAACCCTGATATGAGATGTGCGCGTAAACGTAAAATATCTTGCGCCTTGCGCCCGACCGTCTGTTCAAGTTAGGTTAGGCCGCCGAAACCGCCGTTAATCGACCAATAGACACGCGCTATCGGCTTTATGCCCATATATGGTAACGATTGTGAATGAGAGTGGTGGGGCGGGCAAGTCCATAATTTTATGTTGTAGGGGAGGTCGCCAACCTCGAAAAGTAATTCATTTGTTTTTTAAATCAATGAACTGGTTTTGACAACTAAAAATCGAATTTTGAACGTCACAGATAATATAGTTTTCGATTTAACGTTAGATATTGAACGATTTCGAAAAATAAAATTCAAATTTTGTTCCCACTTCACCTTGTCGCATTGAATCGGACTCACACTTCTTCGAAATCGCAACCGGCTTCTTTCCATTCGATAGGTGCTCGCTGTTGCTGTTGTTTTGTGACGTGTCTTGTTCAAACTCAAAGGTAAGAATTTTTCAAATATTCAAGCTGTTTTCTTGGGTATTGATAAAATTCGACATGGGTACCATTGTTTTTTCCTAAATTTCGAGGTTTATTATTATATTCCGCACCGGCATTTTCAAAAGGCTGCAATCAATGGGGCGTAGCACCTGCCCTGTTTTGAACGAGAACGAATAACGAATGTTAGAACTTTATACTCAGTTTATACAATATACACACGCCGATCTATTTTTACCCCAAGCCGGTGGTTGTAGTAAAAATAGTACGAATTCCAACTGATATTCCAACGTCTGTCACGTGCTGAGAGAGAATTTTGTTGAGCCCGAAGAATAAACGTGATGTTTATTTTATATACCCGCCTACCAGTTTCGAATCTATTCTATAATTGGTAGTAAACTCAATTTGGTCTCTTTGAAATGATTTATATTTTATCCTTTTCAATTCAATGAAACATGCGAATTCCCCTTAAAAGATTCACGGCGATGATGTGTGTCAGACTGTTTTTGGGGGGGAGCGGGGAAAATCGATGCAATGCAATGCCTTATATGGTAGTGTTTCTCCCGATTGGCTAAACCCAGCAGATACTGCGCTCTCAAGCTGTTCTCATCGAGGAGGGGCAAATAATTATATAAATGCTCTTGGACTTTTGGATTTCAGACATTCCAGTCTTGTGATAGGTAGTTATTACTAGTACAGCATTTTTGTAGAGCTGTGCTAAAAGCTTATTTATATATATTTATACTTTTTTACTAGAAACCAAAGTAAGTGCCTTTCGATCATTAAAGTGAATTTTTCAGTGTTTTGAGAACGAGGTGTGGTCGTGAAACGTGATTTCTCCCAAAATATTGAATGGATTCTACAGTTCTAACTTCTAGTTCAAAGTGCAGTGATTTCCAAATTATTTTTGAAATATTTTCCAATTGTTAGTTGGCTGGGTGGGGCAAGCAACTTCGTGTGGGGTTTCAATCGTTCATTCATTTTCCATTCTTGGATCTGGGTTCACAACTTGATACCGGTTTCTTACAACGGGATTTTCAGTGGGTCTTTCATTCATTCTGTGCTGTTTGGAGTTCAATAGAATCATTTATCAACCTCAATTGGATAGGTATACATACCTCATTATGGGATTGAAATATGTTTATTTTATTGAGAATATGGAGTAATTCGGCCAATTCGTTAGATGATGTCTCATTTCTCATTCTATTGTATGTTCCTATTAAGAGGTTTTTTAAAACGGGTTTGAGGAGGCAATATTGAATTAGGTGTATCTATGGTTCTTGCATAAATAATCCATTAAATATTATGGGGTTACTGAACAGGAAATTTGAATCTGGAATCGATTGTTTCATAAAATATTTTTTTAAGCCCTAATCGAATATATCAAGTCAGCTGGAGTAGCAATTTTCCCGTTTCATCCCTCCTGAATGTAATATTTTTATGTAATTTTCGGGCGCTGTCAACTAGTTTCGTACAAGGGAGAACCAGCTAACTGTACCCGGTGTTTCTTAAAATCAGCTCACCCCTATAATTTTTTCGATATGAAATCAGATCGCGAATACAAGGATACTCGATTTGTCATTTTTTGACATTTATCCTAAAATTTTCAATGTACAAAATCTTGATTAAATTGTTGAATATCGATTGTGTGGTATCAAATTGTTCATAACAAGATGACCTGTTAAGATCTTGTAATGAGTTACCTTCATTTGAAAACTCGAGTTAACATCATTATTACGGTTTTTGAACTTTAAATGAACTTGTGAAATGTGAATAAGAAAAGCGAAACTCGATCGAAAGTATTTTTCCCAAACAACTTGAAAAATTTGAAATCTCAAGATGATAAATGGCGAAAACTGACAAATAATGTGTCTTTGTACCCACAATGTGATTTTTATTGAAAATATAACTGAGAAATGCATATTTATATATTTGAAGAGCATTTTTCCTTGGTTTAGGACTGGCATGAGTTACGAAGACAGGGTTCTTAACATTTCAAATGTCGTCCGAAGCAAAATTCTTTTATTCCTACACGCCGAATTTCACTTGTTTATCGGCTGGGCCCCTTTTGAGGAACACCATAGTTCACTCTTTAACAGTGAGGTATATAATATTCTATCGAAGTGCGCCCTACGAATATAAATTGCAATTTCGCCAACGGACCCACCCGCATTATAATTTTTCTTCACCTTCCAGTACTAACCAATCAACATGTGTGACGAAGAAGTCGCCGCTCTGGTCGTAGACAACGGCTCCGGCATGTGCAAAGCTGGCTTTGCCGGCGACGACGCTCCCCGCGCCGTCTTCCCCTCCATCGTGGGCCGCCCCCGTCACCAGGGCGTCATGGTGGGCATGGGTCAGAAGGACTCCTACGTGGGCGACGAGGCCCAGAGCAAGAGGGGAATCCTCACCCTCAAGTACCCCATCGAGCACGGCATCGTCACCAACTGGGACGATATGGAGAAAATCTGGCACCACACCTTCTACAACGAGCTGAGGGTGGCCCCAGAGGAGCACCCCGTGCTGCTCACCGAAGCCCCGCTCAACCCCAAGGCGAACAGGGAGAAGATGACGCAGATCATGTTCGAGACGTTCAACACCCCCGCAATGTACGTGGCTATTCAGGCCGTGCTCTCGCTCTACGCCAGCGGTAGGACCACCGGAATCGTGCTCGACTCCGGGGATGGTGTCTCCCACACCGTGCCCATCTACGAGGGTTACGCCCTACCCCACGCCATCCTCCGTCTGGACTTGGCCGGGCGAGACCTCACCGACTACCTCATGAAGATCCTCACCGAGAGGGGCTACTCCTTCACCACCACGGCCGAGCGCGAGATCGTGCGAGACATCAAGGAGAAGCTGTGCTATGTCGCGTTGGACTTTGAACAGGAGATGGCCACAGCCGCCAGCTCTAGCTCGCTGGAGAAGAGCTACGAGCTGCCCGATGGGCAGGTCATCACCATCGGCAACGAGCGGTTCCGTTGCCCCGAGGCGCTCTTCCAGCCCTCGTTCCTGGGGATGGAAGCCAACGGCATCCACGAGACCACCTACAACTCCATCATGAAGTGCGATGTGGACATCAGGAAGGACTTGTACGCCAACACGGTGCTGTCTGGAGGTACCACCATGTACCCGGGTATCGCCGATAGGATGCAGAAGGAGATCACGGCGCTGGCTCCCAGCACCATGAAGATCAAGATTATTGCGCCGCCTGAGAGGAAGTACTCCGTCTGGATCGGAGGTTCCATTCTGGCTTCGTTGTCCACCTTCCAGCAGATGTGGATCTCCAAGCAGGAGTACGACGAGTCCGGTCCCTCCATCGTCCACAGGAAGTGCTTCTAATTTCTTTGTTTCTTTCTCTACCCTTTCCCCTTTTCCGTCTGTCGGCATTCAATTATTCTTTTATGTTGTATGTACTGCCCCATTTTGGGGGCGCGAACTGCCGTGTTTATGGTACCCGAGTGACCATAAAGTATGCACTCTAGGCCAAAGTATTACTATCTTAATTTTGTAATTTATTACATGTGCAGAAATAAGACTCTTATTATTATATATTATTAGGCAAATACTTATGGTATGATAAATAATAAAATCGTAAAACCAACCACCAATGCTCTCGTTATATCACCTATACATGAACTTATTGCTAGTAATTATTTGAAATTTTATTTAAGAATCGTTGTTTTTCAAAATTGTATGCTCTTGGAAAAACGGGTGGTTCAAAATTTTGAGTTTTGCATCACCCTCTATTTGTTTCTATTAAATGTCAGTAGATAGTAAATGAACAGTTAAGATAGGGACATGTAAGCCGATTTGAGCAGAAATGATTAGTTTCGACACAAAAAATTCCTAAAGTTGAAAAATCTCGATTTTTCACACCCTATATCTCTGTAATCTTTCGCGCTATACCCCAAGTATGATAGATCGACGAAATCAGATCTTCAGGAAGAATTTAAAAATGAAATAAAATACAGGGTGTCCCATTTAAAAAAAATAACTTCTAAGTCACCGTGCTTTTTTGAGACACTCTGTATGAATGAAACTCAAACCATTAAAGAGATCGAATGAAACCCTACAACTTATGTATTTAACATTTTTTTGTAATATGTAGAATAAAGAAGTTACAGGGGGGGCGACGGACTTTTGGTCCTCACTGTATAATTATTACTAACTTGAGAGAATGGTTGTCTTTACTAAATGAAGATATAATGGTCAGAGAAAAGGGGTAACTTAATTCTATCTGTACTGGTTTTTCCATTTTTGAATATCTGACGAAATAATCCTCTTCTCTTAACCATTTATTTACAAAAAGTGCGAATTTTAATTAAATATTTTTGTCCTCTAGTAATATAATTGATTGATCTGTGTGGTGTTTACCAGGAAAATATTGTACTATTCAAAATTTTGCAATGTTCGTTTCAATTCATTTCTGGAGTTGTTTTAGTAGTTACGAAAAATGATGCACTTTGTCAGCTTCGAAAGATTTCGGGTCCAATGCTTTGTCATCTACTTTGAAACATCTTGTATCGAGATATTTTTCCTAAGGACTTATGAAGCAGTTCAACACATGGCAAATTCACAGATTCCAAATTCTCTTGGAATATAATTGAAATAGCCCGCGAATTTTTATCAAATAATATAAACATTGCTGTTGGCTTTACTAACGAGTTTCTTTACCAAAAATTGATTTTTCTCAGATTTTTTCAAAACTTATATATACTTGAAACATGTCGCTCTCGACAACTGAAATTAAGAGGAAATATCGGATGTAAATTGAAAATCATGTTAACATATTTATTAGATACTTTATTATTTTAGGTAACACAGATTTTATTGGCTATATCACAAAATACTTTGGCACTGGGTGACTCCGGCATTTCTTTTACACAAGCTTTGCCTAGAAGTTGTCCGACTCGAGGGTCGATCGGTAATGTTCCCAAAAATGGTATTTTGTTGATTTCTGATAAGGCCTCTCCTCCACCTTTGCTGAAAATGTTGGTGCAATCCGAGCAATAGGGACAAACGAACCTGAAACATTTCACCCCATAGTGGGGAGAGTTATAAATCTCTTCTTGTGATGGGACAGCAGTTGGCTGAAGATGGTGTTAGCTTTGAATTATCATCTAACATTATCACAACATTGATCATGAGATAAGAATCATATATTATGTGTCACATACCCACTCATATTTTCTATGACACCTAATATGGGTATTCCAGTTTTTTTGCAAAATGTTATTTCCTTTCTAACATCCTCAGTAGAAACTTGTTGTGGAGTAGTTACTATTACTGCTCCATCCAATTTGACAGATTTTAAGTTTTCCATTACAGTTATATGTTCATCAGATGTCCCTAAAAATTTTTAATTCACAAGAATGTTTGCAGGAAGAGGAAGCCAGAGCTTTGTAAATTTCAAGTGATTTTCAACCTTAGGTTTCATTCATGACATTTGAGGTAATGAGTTAATATTACAATAATTGAGTTCATCCATGAATGGTATAAAAATTAAGACCTGATTTGATTGTTTGGTTCTTGATATGTTCCAAATTAGATGATTTTGTATTTGTCAAGGTATTTTCAAAAATATTCATGTATTTTCAATACAACCACTGATTTTATATAGTAGTTTTTCCTATACATACCTGGTGGTGTATCAATGATCAAATAATCTAAATTTCCCCAACAGACATCAGTGAGAAATTGTTTGACCATGGATGTCTTTTTTGGACCTCTCCATACAACAGCAGTATTTCTATCATTGAGAAGAAATCCAATAGACATTACTGCTAAGGATTGACTTTCATCAGTATAAACAGGAACCCAACTGGAAACAAATTATGGAAATTTTGAGATGTGTTGAAAAATAACTTTATTTCAATTTGTGTCCTTTGTATCAGCTTTTGTAATGAGATTTGTAATGTTCATTTCAATTTTTAATATAGTTCAACTTCCATGTTATACAACATGTTTCATTTGAACAAACTTTGGTATATTCCTTTAGAGTTATAATTTACTTTATGTTAAAATTTTGATATCCATTTGAATATTAACCATTCCTATCTGTAACAATATGTTTTTGTTTTCATCCCATTCCTGTTGCAGTAGTAGAAAAAACTAACATGGTATAGGAACAATAATTATTAACTTTGGTTTATTATTTCATTTTTCATCTCACCCTCCATCAGCTTGATGAACATCATGACCTTCTAGTTGCAATAAATAAGGAATGCTGGGACCACATAAATCAACATCCAATAGACCAACCTGAAACAAAATTTTCAAGTGCATACCTACTACTGAAAAGGCATAAATATCTTGATGTAAGAGATAAATTACTGCAAATTGTGCAATCAGATGAGTATATAGTGGATAATACCCTCGACAATAACATTTTAATTATGCTGTTAATAAGAATTACCTACTTTGTGACCCTTTTCTTTTAAGGTCAAAGCTAACTGTGTACTGACTGTTGATTTTCCTACTCCGCCTTTACCAGACAGAACTAAAATAATATGTTTCACACCGTCCAACATTTTTATTTTTGCTACAGATGTGAACAAAAACAAGAATCAAATTTGAAACTAACCACTAACCTAACCTCAATTTATAGCCTTAAGCTTAAGGCAAATCGCACTAGGAGCACTGACTAGGAAGTAGAAGTAGCAGAGGCCATAAAAAAGCAGAGTAGTAGAAAGAAATGAAAAAGAAGAAGATTTTCAAATTATTTTTCAATATTTCAGCAAAAATTAAAATGGTCTGTGTGTCTACTTTGACTTGCAGTTTTCAGTTTTTTACATTTTTCGTGCTCTAGCTCTAGGTCAGCTGTTGATCTGGTCATAGGTAAGTAATTTTCATATCAAATTAACTAATATTTCCAATTTCCATCATGCCATTTATTTTTTGATTGGCAGATTAGCATAGCAACATGATAGCAACCAGCAAAAGGTTTTGAATACCTACAAACTTGTATTTTCTGTGTCTGGTCTGATCTGATCTCGCAAGTTTGAGAACTGAATAATGGTATATTTTTACCTTACATCTAAATTTGAACTTATTCTCCATCACCCATACATGGATTCGATAAGTTGCCCATTAGATCCATAATCAGTAAATAGATGTTCCCAATTCCATTATCACATAATTATTATATTTTCAGATATTGAGCAGAGCAAAACCTGCTCTCCAGTCCCATAATGAAATCACAAAGTCTTCTGGAAAGAATAATGCATCCAACAATTCTTTACAATTCGAAGATTACTTGAAGAAAAGGGATTATGCAGGAGCAGTAACACTTATGGAGGTAAGAGAGTTTGAAAGTCAACTTCATGTCAGTGATAAATATCCAGTTGATTGAAACAAAAAAAATTTCATGATATTAGGCTAATAGTGTCCATAATCTATTGGAGTTTTCATTAGTTTTGGATATGGCAATGCATTGGCAATGTTTGAATGGCCACTTTCAAGTAAAATGGAACCAGGATATCTTGAAAATAAATTTGAAAATTATATCACTTTATACACATTTATATGTTATTTTTTCTCTATGCTTCAACTTATATGTTATTCTTCATACTCTTGCCATAAAATGTATATTTCAGAGGCAATAATATTAAAAAGTATATATTAGGCTTTCACCTGCTGTTGAAATGGAATTTTTCTGATTCCTTTTACCTCAAATAAGCTGTTTTTGGGTTATTAATTTTTTTCTCTCCTTATTTTACTAATATGTTTGTAAGGACAGTCAAACTTTGTGGATGAAAGAAATTTGAAATTTATATGTATATTCAATATACATGATAATAAATATTCCATATTATGTATTTTCAAAATTATATGTCAAAATTCGTCATTCAGTTGTGAGTTTCAAATACTATGTAGTATATTCTTCTATTCTAGTTCAGACCAGAGAAAAATAACATTGTAGATCAATGGATTGCTTTTTGTGCATTCCATGTAGGGGATTACAAAAAGGCTCTGAATATTTATCAAACTTTACTGAAAACTGATAATGGAAATGATGACTTCTTGGTGAATGTAGCCTGTTGCTATTTCTACTTGGGTAAGTTACAATAAGCCAAACCTCCTGAAGAAAAGCTGAAACTGGCTATTTTAGGTATGTATGAGGAATCCAAGGACATCTTACAAATTGTTCAGGCTAGTGGCTTGAAAACTCGACTCAATTTTCATCTGGCTCATAAATTGAGGGATGATGATATTTTAATGGAATATCACCAACAGCTACAGGACATTCTTGAGGATCAACTGAGTTTGGCTGCTATTCATTACTTGAGAGCCCATTATCAAGAGGCTATTGATATCTACAAGAGGTTACTCCTTCAAAATAGGTATACCTATCTGTTGACAAAGATATATTTGTTATGTGTGTTTAAAAGTTATCTCATATTACTGAGTGGCTATCTATCAGGATATTCGAAGAGTGTATATTGTGCAGAAATACAAAAATTGAATTTTCATTTACATGTTGCTCACTGATATTCCATCTGATTAAACTGAGCAAGATGCAGTTCACTGATTTATATGATCAAATCAATTAAGACTCATGTAAAAGTACAAAAACTGTATTTTCTTAGCAAAACTTTTAGTATGCAACAATTTTTTGAACAATAGAAGTATAATGAAATACTCTCAACTAAAAAATAGCATAACCATTGAGAAACTGTGAAGGCAAAAATAATAACATAGTGGTGTACATATAGGTGGAGAAATTGCCTCCAGATAAATACATACATAGCATACCAAATGTGACATTTTACCCAAAAATGGTGTTTGTCCTAATCAAAAAAACTGTTTACTCGATTTTGAAAAAGCATGTTCTCTGAAACAAACCTGATTGCCGATAATGTTGTATGAAAATATGCGTGACAATAACCTTATATTTTACAGGGACAACATTGCTCTAAACGTGTATGTAGCATTGTGCTATTATAAACTGGATTACTATGATGTATCACAAGAAGTTCTGGGAATATATTTCAACCAACACCCAGACTCTGTGATTGCTATTAATTTAAAGGTACTTCAATCATACTAGACCTCACTTATAGAAGCCTTGACATCATTGATATTTTAACTTCCTTATGAAAATGTCAATATCACGGTAATTGATGGTTAATAATAAATTATTTGACTCAACAGTGTAATAATTGACAAAAATGAGGCGTTTATATTATTGCCTGGATCATGTGAACTATCACCAAACCGTTTTTTCATCTGCTATAATATTCTCTATCTAGTTTAATTTTGGAATTTCAATCTGTTTTTTCGACTTAATATAAAAATATCAGGATAATTCGATTTATACAAATATTATATAAATATTAGAGTTTTTATTAAATTACAATTCTTACTTACAATAATATTGAATTACTAAAATGTGATGTCAGAAAGAAACTTTCCCATCCTTTTCCCACACATCACCTAAGTTTTCAAGAAAATGTGAAAAACTGGTGGGTTATATTGTTGGAGATCAGTATTACTTTAACTACATTATCATGTGAACACTCTGAGATGTAATGAGTCAGTTAGTTGTCATATAACGTCATGTTAGCTGTTCTGAAATAAACCTTAGAGACACAAGTTTTTAATTCTAAAAACTACAGGAGTCAAATCCACTGCAAGAATTTCTACATATATGACTTTCATCATTATTTTGGAATCAGCACACCAAATATCACAGGAATTGGCTGGGATTATTAAAAAAGTTTTTTATCCTTGCCCTGTGATCTTAAAAAATAAATGTCTACCAAGATGACAAATTCACTGATAAAAATTGATAAATGCTAATCATGTAACATATCACATCAGAGTGTACAACATACAGATAGTTGTAGGAACATCTTTTGATGTCAAGGCACCAAACGCCCATATTGAAAATGGAACATTTCATAAAAACATGCTTGTAGGCTTGCAATACATTTCGTCTTTACAATGGCACATCAGCCGAAAACGAGTTACGATCAATCATGGAACAAAGTTCCAACGTAGGATTTGGCTACGATTTGTTGAAGCATAATATGGTGGTCTTCAGAGATGGTGAGGATGCCATGCAGGTAAAAATGCAGTTTTTTCATCATCCAAATGTTTTGTTGATTACCGGTGGAAATGGTGGAATCTTTTCTTTCAGGTATTTCCCACATTGGTGGATGTTGTACCAGAGGCAAGGCTCAATTTAGTCATCCATCATCTTCGGAATGATGACACAAGAGAGGCTTTTGACTTGCTGAAAGACTTACAACCGGCAGTTCCGCAGGAGTATATTCTGAAAGGCGTTGTAAATGCAGTGCTTGGGCAAGATATTAATTCGGTAATGAAACGAATCAAAACCTCTTGGAGGGAGTTACAAAATATCAAAACAACAGGTCTTTAAATTGTTTCAGCAAGAGCATATTAAAGTGGCAGAGGAATGTTTTCACCTAGTGGGCAGTTCAACAAGCGAATGTGACACTATTCACGGTAGACAATGCATGGCAGCAGCTTTTTTCCTTGCCGGGCAGTTCGAGGAAGTTTTAGTCTATCTAACTTCCATTAAAAGCTATCTTCATTCAGGTAAAATGGGGTTTTATTGAATTCTGAAACGAACAACATTTAATATGCATCGTGATTATTTTCATATGCATCAAAGAAATTGTTTTGCTATGCTATATTTTCCATCAATAAAGTTATCATCAAATAATAATTTGACAATTTTTCAGCCGAATGAGCATCTTTAGGGGTTTATTTCATATTTTGGAGTCATATTTTTCATCTTCTTTGATGTCTTCTGTGAAGATACTGGATTTGGTGGATTTTTTTAATACATTGCACTATTATCATTTTGCTAAGCATGTTCATGGGGTGGATTCAAGAATACACCTGGGTACATCTGTAATGTTGGATGATATGGTTCGATGTCGAGCTCCACTCATGTACCATCAAATGTCATTATTCATTCAGTTCTATCTATGAATTGATTTAATGTTCCCTCCATAACATAGACTATTAGGTTCGTCCAATAGTTATGTTATGATGACAATACAAACATGCAATTATAAACATATAAATAACAGTACAGTATAATACAATATTATACCCAGTACACATCCTCTACATCCTATCAGATATGTCGTCTACAACTTCGCCTGGTTTAAGGGCAACCTTCAAAGATTATTATGCACTGAAAATGAAGTACAATATGAAATGGAATGTTGATAAGAAGTGTTAACATGAAAATTATAATGCTTACAAAAGATGATTGAATGATACAAAAAGTATCTGTGCAATTTTTCAATCCTTTCCATACATTCCATTAAATGAAATAGAAACTTTAAATTTACGACTTTTAAACGGACTATACGGTTAAACACCGGCACCAGTCTACTCAACCGGAAATGTTGTCGAAATCTTCCTACATCCATCGTTATACTCATGAGCTCAGGATCAATGACTAAACTTATAGCTTGTATACTCACGAGCCGTGGCTTTTTGCACTGCATTTGTACGGTATTTACACGTGGTCTTCCCTGCCTGCAAAGCAATTTCTGGAACAGAATAAAATTTCCAGAATAGTTATACTTATATTTATTTACAATGAATGTCATATGCGGTGCTTTTGTCTTTGCTTCACAAAATTTCCTATGTTGGCGGCTTGATGAGTGAAAATAATGTCTATCTAAATCCTTCAGCATATCTCGAATGAATACTAACAATAACGAAGGACCCAAAACTGTACCTTGAGGGACTCCCAAAGTCTCGAGTGACTGAACTTCATGGGTCAACTATTAGATTATTTCTCTTTCCAGATGACACATTCAATTTCAATTTCGCCCAAGCAAAAACCGCTTGCAACCAATTCAAGGAGGCAGAAGAAACCTTCCTGTTGGTCCAAGACCCTAGACTGAAAAACGACTACGTTTTCATATCGAACTTGGCGCGTTGTTACATCATGAACCAGAAGGCTCAGCAGGCGTGGGAGCTCTATCAGAAGATGGAAAACTCTTCTGATAGTTTCAATTTGTTACTGTTGATCGCGAACGATTGCTATCGGATGGGGGATTTTTGGTATTCGGCCAAAGCCTTTGACATGCTGGACAAGCTCGAACCCAATCCCGAATTTTGGGAGGGGAAGAGGGGAGCTATCGTTGGAGTTTTTCAAGTGAGTCTCGTTTAAAGGTGCTTCTGCTTTGTATGTTTTTTTATTCAATTTGCAGCATAATATATTGTGCGATAATCGTCCGATAGCAGCAATGACACTGCAAGATATTGTTCTTAGAAATCTCATCTGTGTCATTACCAAGGTGGATATAGGATGGTGAAACAGCTCTTTATTTGTTTCGGCGAAAAACTTGTAGACCGTTTGAGAAGGTAGTAATATATATTATATATTGAATGAAGATGGCGATAAGATCGATTATCGAAGAAGATTTCTATTGCTTATGTATTTCTGTGGTTCACATCTGACAGACGTGACTTGAAACGACATTAACCAATATATTTACTATAAATCTGGAATGAATATTGATATGTTGACTCTTCTCAGTCATTTTTCATCTAGAACAGATGAAACTGATAAAAATATGACAGAAGTACAGTTTCTGTTTTACCGACACAAGGTATGTCGCCATCTCTGCTAATTTCAGGAAATATTACTACGGTATGAAATCAAGTAGGCAAAGGTCTACAGTTTATTCTAGTGCTTGTTAATAGGAAGCTGGTTTCACCATTCTATATCCACCTTGCTCATTACTTATTAGTAGTACATACATCATTGTTATTTACTGCGCTTGGGACTCCTACGTTATCGAAGATAAAAATATATGTAGTTGAAGTATAGTTAGTAAAAATTACCCTCTTCAGTGAATATTTTTAATCGAAAGCTTGTGAAAATTCTTGAATATCTTCAGTAGTGAATGACTTGGATTTTTCCGCTTCATACCCAACCCAACTGATTGTTTCTTGAAAAATATAACAAGTTAGAATACTTGGATTTTCATATTTTTTTCAACATTCAAGCATGTTATATGAACCAATAGTTGATGACTTCAATGACTGATTTTCCCCATGTAATCCAAATCAATACTTTTTCATTTGATTTTGATCATGATCATGAATCTATCATATTGAAATTCATATTTTCCTAGATTTCTCTGGTAGAAGATTCAAAGTTGCATTTTTCGCAATTCCAGCTGCCTCAGAGGATGTGTTAGATAATTCTTACATCACCCTATTCTCAATTAGGGAAGAGAATAAAATACCCAAAAAATACCTATGGTAGACAAACAAGCGTTTTTTTTATCAATAAAGTGTTGTCACAAAAGACGTTGCTTTTGGTTATGCATTTTTTTTGGGATAACTACACTGCGATCTGGAAGATTATTTTGCTACTACTCAGGATGTCCCAAAATCAATCGTATGTGTTCCATTTTAAGATCGTAAGTGTAAATCAAGAGGAAGAATAACATAAAATGCCAGCCTTTGGCGTTAAGAACCCTTTTCATTAAGATGATTTCTCGAGACGCATGCGCTAGATTTTTGTAAACAAATGCTGATTGGATATTGCGAAAGTGAACAGCCATTGGCTAGTTTTGGCACCACAAATTGAGATTGGCTCATTTAAAAATTAAAAGTATTTTTACATTTTGTCACCCGTCAACACTATCACCCGTCAACTGCGGCGTACTTGTCCGTCAATTCAATAAAGAAATGTCATTCTAATAGTAAGATCTTCTGTCCATCTATATTCACCGTCACTGTTATTAGTTCCGAGAAGTAAACAAATTTTGTCATTTTCTATCTAAATGAAAATGGCCTATTGCAATAAGCTCATGTCAACAATTAGACGTAAATAATTGATATATCCGGAGTCAGTTTCATTCCCCTCCTATTGTTAATTATGTTCATTGATTATTTCCAACTATTTTACATGGACACAAAAAATGTCACATTCGAACGAATTCCTAATGGACCAACTTTCCTTCCTTTCCTAGGAATAGTCGGACATCTGTTTATTTCAGCGATTCTTTGAAAAAAATTCTAAGAACGATTTCTAATAAATAGCATATTGAATAACATTGGTGCATCTGCTTATACTATGAATAGTGATACATAAACAATTTAGTTTTTACAATTCGAAATTGATGATTATCGATATAAAATTACTTTTTTCTTCGGTACTTTTGGGAGCAACTAGTTGAACACCATGTGCAGTTTCTACGGATTTTCTCCATCATCATTGATTGCAGCAGCTACACTTTGTGTGTACATGTACAATGAGATATTTTTGTTATGAAACATCAAGTGATTTGGAGAAATCATTCCCTTGAAAATATAACAATGTGATGTGCAGATATAAGATACATCATTATTCACTAACCTCCCTACAGCATTTATTCAATGAAAGTAATGGGTCATCACTATCACGTTATTGTTAAAATATTGAGCCAATGATGCGACCATTTTCTGGGAATTTCCATTCAATCCTTTTGAAATTTTCAATACTGTGTGCATCATCTGCAGATATCTGCAGATTTTCAGTGATTGCAAAAATGTCGGCAAGATCAAGACTTCAGGTACAGTTTTTGTTCAAGTATTCTGGTGATACGTTTTTGGGCTTTATTCAGTACAGGATATCTCTTTTACCATGACTATTATTGACACAAGACAAGGAAATTGTGGAAAGTTGTATGGAAAATAAATTGAGACATATTGAACAGCAATATATTAAAAGGTCATATTTTCATCATAAAATGATAATCTGGTGTGTTCAAAATCAAAGCAGAATGTCACCTTCTATATTATACAGGGTGTGGTGGCGCAGAAATTTCCTGTAGACATGCTGGGAGACGTTCTTCAGCTTCTCAGAAGCAGTACTTCAAATCAGGCGGATCAGATAGCGAATGTAATAAGAAAATGGGCGAAAGAAAAGCGTCTCAGCGTTTCGTGAGTAAATACACCTTCTCTAATAATTCTAATTATCTAAGAAACACAATGTTGGTAGGCGGTGAATCACAATAAATGTAACATAATTGAAATATTGACTATCAATTCCAAGAACCATATTATCCTTACTTATCGTTGTTAATAATAAATGATTCGATTATCAAATTCTTTGAATCGTGTGTTCCGAGATTTGGCGATATGCAATCCTATAAGGAAATCTCGTCTATTTATATAGCTTTCTGGTTTTACTGAGAATGTTCTAACATAACTATTATTGCTGCTAACTTTATACATTCATTATATTCCTTGAGTATTCGTCAGAAGTAGCTATTCAAATTGATTAGTATTTCCTAGACTTGATTGGTGTGTGAAGAAATATGATAAAAATATTATTGAATTTAGACAGATTGCCGACCTAGATTAGATTGTCTAATTGTCTCAATACCACGGTCATATTCAGGTCTATTGTTTATGACCTCATAATCATTTGTATATCCCCGTATTCAATATCAAACTTCAAGGATGAAAGCCTAGTTCATGTTGTAACGAATTTCGCAAAAATGATTATACGTCCATGGTATATTATGATACAAGTTTTATAAGACGCTATTTTGTCGCACGCGTTGTTTGAACAAGTGCGACAACGTGTCTTATAAAACGTCTGTCATATGCAATTTTTTCTATTTTGAATTGATTTGAAGAAAAAAACGGATTTAATATCGATAAATAACAGAAACATCTTCGATTGGTAAAAATGATGACATTGAAATAATTAAAATCTGACGCACAAGCGTAAAGCCCAGTTTACAGTTGAGCTATTTTGATTATTGCAATACCAGCGGTGTAAAATTCAATGTTGTTATTGTTTTTAATGGTCAATTTAAATCAAATTACATTCTGAATTGAAATTTACCAATTAAAACATTGAGTTTTTCACTGCTAATATCACCCAAATCCAAATCGCTCAGAAGTAAACTGGGCCTAACTCTTCTGACTTTCATTTGACAGTTCGATTGTACCAATCTCCGAATTATAAAAAATGCGTATCGAACTAGAGGCTATTTCGTCACGCATTTGCGTTGCATAATGACTTCATTATACAACCAAAATAGAAAATAGTATATTATGATACAAGTTTTATAAGACGCTATTTTGTCGCACGCGTTGTTTGGAGTGAACAAGTGCGACAACGTGTCTTATAAAACGTGTGTCATATGCAATTTCTTTCTATTTTGAATTGATTTGAAGAAAAAATGGATTTAATCGCTCAGAAGTAAGCTGGGCCTAACTCTTCTGACTTTCATTTGACAGTTCGATTTTACCAATCTCCGAATAATAAAAAATGCGTATCGAAATAGAGGCTATTTCGACACGCATTTGCGTTGCACAATGAATACAACCAAAATAGAAAAATCATATTATGTTGTTGTCTATTGCTTTTTTTTTGTTTTCCATGGCAACCTCGAAAATACTGTTAAGTTGAAAATATTTATTCAGGAGTATTTTTACAACTTTCAACGTGTGCCCCTACAGGCTATGAAGAACTGTTCAGGAAATAATTTAAGAGTTTTCCAAACCATCCATTTTGTTTATCCAAAATGGAGTTTTTATAGGACAGGCAGATGAATGTGTGTTGTCAACGAAAAAACCTTTGGTAAGTTGGAAATTGGTTTATTAAAAATGTTCTTGTGATATGAAATAAATAAGGAGAGTTTTCGTAATAATAAATAATTTATTTTTTTCTAAAGAAATAAATACATTTCAGCTAAACACACATAATTCCATTCATACCATGTTTACAATTATATAAATACATTCATGATTACATTTTATTTTATATATTCTGTTTGTTAATCTCAGAAGTAATGTTGTTTGACAAAAGTCACTCAATTCCATTCTCTTAGATAGTTGTTATTATTTCAGACTAGTAATTTGCATCAACAAATTCGAATCAGTACAGTACCAATATTTGTCTATAAAAAAATACATTTTGCTAATAATCATTATACAGCATGAACTTCATAAAGAGCTATTCGAATATACAATATAAAAAACACCATATTTCCAAAATAACATCAAGTCATTGTGTTTCTTGGAAACAATGAAGATTATTATATACTAATTTTCTGAGATGGAAGAAATGCTATGTGAAAACCAATAAATAATGAAACTATGAATAAGATGATGGATACGTTATTTTAGCCAATATGGCTTACATATTCTACAATGATTACTTACTTTATACTAAAAGGAACTTACATGGCTTATCAATAATTCACTATAATTATAAAGACACTGAATTGCTCTCAAACATCATTCCATGAATATACATGTATAATTTGATTATAATAAAATCGACCCGCACAAATAGTGTAATACAGAATTTCAGTTTAAATATTATAAATACCATCGATTTCTTTGGTGAAGTACATTTCAACTAGGGAGTTGAACATATTATTTAAGTTCTTATAATAGGTTCAGATTCATCAAACATTCATCATGGTATAAATAGTTGCAATAATAAAGAAGAAGTTTTCCTAACTAACAACAAAATCATAATCAGTTTTTCATTCAATTTAGTTAGGCAGCTGTATTAGACACCCATTAGTACATCTGTCTATTCATGCAATAAGTTATAGGCTCTTTGACTCATTATAAGAATTAAACGCCAATCACTGCACTTTGTAGAAAATTATTTTTTTTTTCATTTTCAAAATTGCTTCTGTCTTTGCAGGGCTATGATAAAAAATCATATTTTTGTTCGTTTTGCTATGTCTTGAAATGGAGAGAAAACCAATTAGCAGGTTTGTATAAATATAAAGGTGAAATATTATCAATGAATCATCATCTAGAAGTGCATTGTTTGTCGAAAGAAAAATGCTAAATGGCTGTAGTTATGCAATTGATATTGATAGCTGTTCATTTTTAATTCCAATGTCAGTTTGTTAGATTGACACACTCACTTGGAATTTATGAGGCTTTGATTTCAGTGAATTTCAGCTTAAAAATTATCAGCTCTGCTTGAAAGGGTAATTGAGAAATGGACGTTTCTGAGACAGTTGAGGAAATCTTGTGAAAAATGAAAATCAATAGTAAATTATGTACAAAAGTAATTAAGCGGTTCTTTTTCCTTAAATAACGATATTTAAAATTTCATATAAATCAAGAGAGATTCTTTACTCACGTGTTACATTTAGTTTTTTAGTATTTTTTCTACAGCTGTCGATAGTACCAATGTTACTATTCAATATTCTAGTTCCATACATGGGTTAAATATAATGGCAGTGTGTTTTAATATATTTTATAACACTTCATAGCCAAAATGTATGTAGGCTATTATTGGCAATAGAAAATAGATCAGGATAGTTATTTTTTTAGGATTTTGTTGGTTATTTCCATTCACATTTGTCAAGTCAAAAATAATATGATTTTTCTGTGGTCCAGCTACAACTCTGAAATATGGAACATTATTTTGATAGCATACAAAATACAAAACAAAAATTTAATACATGCAAAAACTAATAGTAATTTACGTAACAAGTCCGGAAAATACTGTTTTTTTGGATGAGTGGACAAAATTCTAGGACGAGCGTAGCGAGTCCTGGAAGTCTGCGAGTCCAAAAAAACTGTTTTCGGGCGTGTTGCGTACACAATTTTTTCGGCAACCGTGTAGAATATCAAATCAAAGAAACACATTTCTTTCAAAAATTGAAATGTTAGCTAATTTTATGTCAGATAGCTGTCAGTCGTTATTTTGCTGCTATGGTAATGATCAACTGCATTTATCAAAACCATACTACCAAGATTTTCATATTTACAATGACAACAACGATGTGATTCTTCCCGGCCTAGTCCGGGAAGTACGTACTTCCCGGACTAGGCCGGAAAAATGCCACTTTCTCAAAAAAAATCGTCTGGAAAGTACGTACTTTCCGGACGGTTGCCGAAAAAAATGTATTGCAACATAGTACTCCATAAGTAATTCCATAACCTACATGTGAAATTTTGAATTGATCATAAAAAGAAAAATTGTAGAGCTCATTTAGAAATCATCAACAGCCTCATCATATTTTGGGTGGGTTATGAGATATTTGGTAAATCATTCAGGTCAAAATAAGCCTTTTTTTTTCATAAACATGTGTCCGCAAACGCTTCGTTACCGATCTACAGAGCGTTAAAGTTTCAAGATTTTTTAGTTTTTTCTTCATAGCTCTTTCAGTTTCTGAGATATTAAGATCAAATTTGAAATAAAGGTTACGTTTTAGGGTTTACATCATCCAGTATGCCGAGTGATTGTAACAAGCTACAGGGAGATATTTTTTCATGGGATCAAGCCCTTTTTCGCCCCATGAACTTTTTTGTAGTGCGCCGCTGGTGGATTCTAAAATATGAAATGAATTCTTTGTTTTGTTTATAAATTTTTTTGTCTCTTGTAATTTTTACGCATCTGCGACCGTTATCGAGAAAAAAATTAAAATCATTTTTTGTAATTCGCCAGATTTAATTAAATTTTTCAACGAAACAATGAAAAAGAGAATAGTGGGCTTTGACTGCTATTTTCATTTTGACGTTTAGGTTTGTTTTGAAGCATTTGACATTATTTGAAAGTTGGTGGATGTCTCATCGTGTATTTGTTTAACTTTAAAATGGAAAATGAACCATATTCATTTGAACATCTAGCTGACACCCATTTTGTTTATGGTCTGGCTAATGGTAACGGACTTGAAGCTCAGAGGTTGTACGCGCTAAGATTTCCTAATCGCCGGCTTCCCAACTATAGAACTTTTATAAATTCCCATCAGCACCTTCGGGAATACGGCAGATTTCAGACTCCAAGGCACGATGCTGGCAGACCGCGACAAGCACGCAACCCAGTAAGAGATGAAGAGATTTTAAATGTTATCGACGAAAATCCTGGTATAAGTACTCGACAAATAGCACGGGATTTGGATGTTTCCCATTCAACTGTCTGGAGGGTTTTACACGAAAATATGCTGTACCCATACCATATCCAGCGCGTCCAAGGTTTGCTTCCTCGAGATTTTCCACAGCTCTTGCAGTTTTCCCGATGGATACTGCGCAACTGTACTAGGGATCCTGAATTTTTATCTCGTATCCTTTTTACTGACGAATCTCACTTTACACGCGACGGAGTAGTGAATTACCACAACGTTCATAGTTGGGCACTAGAAAATCCACACATAATCAGACAATCTCGACACCAGGAACAGTTCAGCGTAAACAGGGCAGGAATAGTAGGAGATACTTTAATTGGTCCTTTTATTTTACCGCGAATTTTAAATGGTGCCACATATTTAAACTTCTTACAGAACGACTTGCCTGCATTAGTGGAGGACGTGCCTTTACAAGTTCGTCAACAAATGTGGTTTATGCACGATGGTGCCCCCCCTCATTTTCGAGTCATCGTCCGCGATTATTTAGATACAGTGTTTCCCAATCGGTGGATTGGCAGAGCAGGTCCAATTGCTTGGCCCCCACGGTCCCCAGATTGCAACCCGCTGGACTTCTTTTTATGGGGACATGTAAAGGGCCTAGTTTATGGTGTAGAACCAGTGCCTTCCATCGAAGTTCTTACTGAACGAATTATGGATGCCTTCCACACCATAAGAAACACCCCCGGAATTTTGGAACTCTATGAGAAGAAGAGTGGAAGGTGGTATCGCAGAAGGAGGAGGGCATTTCGAGCACCTTTTATGAAAAGTCAAGGTTCGTTAGGTTTCTTATTTTTTAGGTAATGTTTAAGGAAACTTGTAATTTAGATCACGTATAGAGTTTTTTGTTCTCATTGTGATAATAGGTTCCTACCTTTTGTTAAAAAATTTTATTAAATGTAGCGAATTACAAAATATTATTTTACTTTTTTATTGATAACAATCGCAGATGCGTAAATTATTACAGGAGACAAACAAGTTTATAAACAAAACAAAAAATTCATTTCGTATTTCAGAATTCACCAGCGGCGCACCACAAAAAAGTTTATGGGGCAAAGAAGGGCTTGACCCCTGAAAAAAAATATCCCTGTAGATTCTTACAATCACTCGGCATGCTGGATGATGTAAGCCCTAAAACGTAACCTATTCAAATTTGATCTTAATATCTCTAAAAGTGAAAGAGCTATGGAGAAAAAAATAAAAAAATGTTGAAACTTTAACGCTCTGTAGATCGGTAACGAAGCGTTTGCGGACACATGTTTATGAAAAAAAAACGTCTTATTTTGACCTGAAAAATACGCCCCTAAAATCTTGATACTGAATTTTGAAACACCCTGTATTTCTAAATTACTGGTAGATGAAAATGTGAATTAAAAAACTTCATGGTTAGTTATTATCCTTTACAGCATACTCGCACGATATTTAATACCAAAGTTATTTATAGCAATGTGATTGTTTCATTTCAAACCTTAAATGTGCATGATCTTTTAAATAATGACTATAATTTTTTGAATTTTCAACATTTTATTGGTTTCTTGAAAAATAAAAAATTCTGGACAGCCAGAAAAACATGAATTGAAATGTTGTTTGTTTCAGCGATATAAAATACCCCTCCTCAAAATAAATAAGTTGAATCAACTCAGATATCAAATATTGTGCAGGGATTTTGCAGAAGATGATGAATTGAAAACTGTAATTCATATAAGTTTCTACCACATTTACATATTTATATCAGCGAACCCACAAAATATAACAACGAAGTCTCGAATGAGCATCGCCACAAAAGACAACGTAATATAACCTTATTGAAGAAGCCGTTCTATACATAGGAATTATGTACGAACTGGAAAAGGACCTGTGTAATCGACAGTGAACACAGAAACAAGGTGAATATAGGATGGTGAAACAGCTTCCTATCAAAAAGCACTAGAAAAAACTGTATTTTTCTGCCTACTTTGTTTCAAACAGTAGTAATATTTTCTAAAGTAATAGAGATGGCGCCATACCTTGTGTTGATAAAATAGAAACTGTGCATCTGTCATCTATTCATCAGTGTAATCTGTTCTAGTAATAAAAAGACTGAGGAGACATATAAGCTACAGACATCTTCATTCAAGTCGAAGAAATATTACTACGCTTCTCCAATAGTCTTCAAGTTTTTCGCAAAACAATTGAAGAGCTGTTTCACCATCCTATATCCTTTGCATCGAAATAATAGTAGGTTTTCAACCGTTTCTAAGTGTATCCGATCGACATTTATTGCGATTCGGGAAAATTCTCTTCGGAATAGAACCAAACCTGTCCTGCAGATCACCACCCGCGACAAGATTAACAAACAGAACGGACATTGGTAATTCGTTGATCCTACCTAGCTAGGCACCGCGGGTGCTGCGTTCAGAATACTTCATGGTGTTACCTGACGCCGGTATGTAAAGGTACCGGCCAATCCCTACCTCCCCTCAGATCGCGAACGGATACTCCGACAAATAAGCGACAAGCGACTTGGGCAGATCCAGCTGCGCGTGCAGCGGTGGCAACATCGCCAGCCTTGGCCTAGCAGACGCCCTCAGCGCCGCATGCACCGCCACCCTAGCGAGGTGCTTCAGCGTCGGAGGCTCCGAACGTCGCCGCAGCGGCTTATCCAACAAGATGGAAGAGTACCACTTGCCCTGCGGGTCCACCCACACATGCGCCCCGCTCCCTGCCAGCCGGCTCTGCGCCACGTAGTGCTCCACCAGGCTGATGACGTCAGCGAACATCGGCATGGCCGCCTTCAGGTGCGGCTGCGCGTCCAACCGGAAGTAGCCGTCGACGTAGTAGAGGCGCACCGACATCGGCCCTCGCTCCGACTGCACCCCCATCGAGAAGTAGAACTTGGGGTCGGAGGAGTAGCGCACGAGGAAGGTGCCCACCGGGGTGTGCCTGAGCAGCTCGTTGCTCTGCTGGTAGCTGAGGCCCTCATAGAACCAGCCGGACTGGCGCAGCGAGCGGACGGCTTCGGCTAGGCGTTCGAGCCGCGTCTCGGGGCGGGCATCGGCTCGGGCGGGTATGGGGGCGGGTAGGAGGGGCGGCGCGCGCAGCAGCGGCGGCATGATGAAGGTGAGCGGCGTGCTGGGCGACCACGGGGGCGGCTCGGGTGGGGGTTGGGCGATGAGGCCGCCGCCGCTGGTGCGCGTTGTCGGGCAGCATGGCGAGCGGTCGGGCGGCGGCGGGCAGCACTGGAACTCGTGCTTGCAGTTGGGGCATACCGTGCTACAGCCGAACATTGCGTGAGAGTGCCATGCCCGGGAAGCGAATTTTCCTCCTGGAAGAAGAAATGGAATATAGAATATACTCTTTTGGTGGGAGATACATATTCAGTTTTTTTTCAACATGGGGGTCTACGAAGGTAAAACCACGCTGTCTAAAAGTGAATGTTAGTATTGAGACATCAAATGTTGGGTGCCTCATCATAAGTGACAGTTGTGATGTCCTTTCCACACCAGATTTCATTATGTCATCGACGTAGATGATTGGTGCGGTGCGATGTCCGTTGAGGTTATAATATTTATTATATGACATGTTATTAATATTATTATATGACAGGTATTGCAGTTTCGAGAGTTATTAACCTCTCAAGATGATAGATGATAGTTCATTCAACGAGGTGAAAACGATCTTCCATCTGAACATTTGGAAATGTGTCATTTTTATCCGGGATATGCCAATCGTCGGAAGAAAAGTGAAAGCCAGCATATATGAAAGTTATGATTGATTGTGTTTCATTATTATTCAATTTTCCATACTTTCAGACCAAAATATTTTAGTTTTTGTGATCACATAAATATTTATAATTCAATGTTTCGCCAAATTTTGCCTTAATCAATCAATAATAATAAAATTAAGCGATGACAAACTCTCAACGAATCTATCCACAAGTTTTATATTCATCAATATACAATTTCATTGCAAACTTTTGGTCATAGCATGTTGAAAAAGGTTCATGGAATCTATTTCAACAGCATTATATCTTGAAAAATTTGCAAAAGCATCTAAAAATAGGCGAGAGATATGCGTAGTTGGTATGCCCATAAGAAATGCATGGGGAATTCAGTATTCGGATACAAACATGAATCGTAATTTAAAATTCCCGCCTAACCTCACTAATATGGTCTATAAGCAGTTGGTTGAATTACCAAAAAGCCAGGAAAGTTGTTGTTTTCTGCTCGTTGTATACCTTTTTATTCAAACTTTTCGTTCAATTTTGAACTAGGAAAGAGGTGAACATTTTTTCTATTGGTATTCTGTCCAATTCGTGGCTGTTTCATTTTGTATGACAAAGTTTATTCCCACATACATATGTGTGATTGATCGAGAATATCTTTCCGTACGAATAGGTTGTCTCATTTTTCTGCACCTCATGTTCTATAAGTGTCACACAATCCAAGATACAAGAAAATTAATGAATTTTTTTGCAAAAATTCCCATTTGTAATGATATATTGAACAATGGCTTATTTATTTGCATTGAGCAACACTGAAACAGTACAATTCTCAGTCATTAAACCCAGTATAAACGAATTAGGAAAAAGAAAATTTAGAACAGTACTGATTGTATACATTGACAAAAGTAAAAAAAATTAGTAAGTAGGTAAGTTATTTATCGAATTCGCTGATATATCATTCAACTACTCACTTATTGTAATTGTAATGATTTCTTGATATAATGTACATTTTTGTGAATCCGGACCTGAGCATTGTTGAATTCTTCAGTTCACTCTTTCTTAATGTATTTTATGACTCACTTATACTGGGAATCAAGTGTGTTGTGTGTTGGAGAACAATACCAGTTGCCTCACTCGACATACCTACTTGAAATGTTATATTTTCGATTTGGAACGTACAAGTTGTGAAGAACAATGACCACTTTTATGATTATTTCTACTAAATAACGTTTATATACTCGACGTCAGCTTCCCAGAATTTCGTAGATTATAATATGGTGTTGTTTTTTATCGATTACCAATTGTATTCTGGGAAGTCAAGTCGAACGGAATTATAAATATAGATAACCCGATACCCGATATTCACTGATATTTTTTTGTTTCGAACAAGGTAAATAATTAAGGTATAACGAGAATCATTATTGCAGCATTCTTGTTAAAACTTGGAGAATATGTCAGAAATAGGCAAATAGGTAGGAGATAAGCAAATGCGACATTGTTTTTTTGTTTGGACTACTTATTTCATACAAAGATATATAGTCCTTGAGATCTATTTTTTATATAAACGAATGACATTTACACTTTATATTATAGTGGTTACGGTATATTTATCGCGTTTTCTCTTAAAAATATATAAACATTTTTCAACCGAGTGGCATAATTTTTTCATCAAATAAACACTTTAAAAATCTACCATACCACCAATTTTCTGACTACATCACTGGATTAAATGGGTTTCGAAATGATTTATGCCAAAATTACGTTGAAATGTGTCTACCACTAGAAGAATTGTGAGAAAATAAAATTTGAAAAACGTACCGTTTTATCCAACCTATCAATTTGATTTTAGACCCTTTGGTTAAAATTCTGACTACACCACTGGATTCAAAAAATCTCGGTCAATCACTGATCGGAATTTAATCTACGGAATTTAATGGAAAATTAACGAAATTCTGACTACGCCATAATTTTCGGGTTATAGTTACCAAAATAAAATCCATATGATTTAATTCATGGAAAAGTTATAGGAGAGTCAAATTTCGTTCATTCCAATCGATTTAAAAATGCATGTTTTATAAGGTTGGTTGGTTCCAACTTACATGTCACACTTTATATTAAAATTATATTTTTATATTTATACAGGGTGTCCCCTCTCAATTGAAAAAAACTTCAGGGGCATATTGAGGAACCATAGACAAGCAGTTTGAGATAAGAGACTGATGTCCGGAAGTGCATGGTTTTCAAAATACAGGGTGTCAAAGTTTTTTTCAAAAAACTTTTTTTTATTAATATTTCTCAAAGACACGTTAACCGATTTTCTTGAAATTTGCTAGTGATGTAAGCTTTAATAAGACGCTCAGTTAGCACTAATTAAACGTTAATTATGACTTCCAGTGGCGCCCCGGGGGACAGTGTCACGAATAAAAATGTCAAAAAATGTACGCTGCTGACTTTTTTAAAAATTTTATATATTTTTTAGAAAGCTCAGTTAAAAATACAACTTTTTTGTCACTTGATATTTTTTCGAATCTCTCTCCGTTTTCGAGAAAAAATTTTTATTAAAAACTTTATTGAAAGGTTCATTATTATTAGAAAGAAAAACAAGGAGGCTTTTTTACAAATAATTTATTATTAATTAGTGGAGCAAATGCTCAAAGTGTCCACCATGCATTTCGATGCATTTTCTGCACCTGTCGAGTCAGGATTCGCGCACCCGAGCAAACACGCCTGATGGATTGTTCGCGATAAATTCCGCTGCCACCACAACTCTAGCAACTAGGTCCTCCATGGTCGGCACAGGAGTTGCATAGATCAACCGTTCCATTTCGCCCCAAAGAAAAAAGTCCAGGGGGGCCAAGTCCGGCGACCTTGCTGGCCAAGGGACGGGACCACCTCTACCAATCCACCTGTTGTTGTAGGTTTGGTCGAGGTAACCTCTCACGGTGCGCGCAAAATGCGCTGGACAACCATCGTGTTGGAACCAGGCCTCTCTACGCAACTGGAGGGGTACATCTTCCAGCAGCTCGGGCAGAATATCTCGCAAAAAAACTAGATAGTTATTCCCGTTGATCAGGTAGAACGTACGGCCCAATCAAATGGTCGCCAAGAATACCTGCCCAAACATTAACACCAAACTTCTGCTGATATCCTCTGATGTGCGTAGCATGGGGATTTTGTTCGCTCCACTCGTGGTTATTACGAGGATTGAATGTCCCCTCGCGCGAAAATCCTTTTTCATCGCTCGTGAAGATTATACTTAAAAAATCAGCGTTTTCATCCGCTTGACGGAGCAACCACTCGCAGAACTCGAGCCGCCGAGGAGCGTCGTCAGGCAGTAGATGCTGCACCTTTTGCAGTTTAAATGGATAGAGATCGTGGATTTTCAATACTCGATGGACAGTATTTTTGCTGCAATCAAGTTGCGACGCAATCAGACAAGTGCTAGTGTTGGGCTCATTCTGAATGCGTGCCATGACTTCATCCTCAACGGCATCTCTGATCGGAAACTGCCTTACAAATTCTCGAATAGGCTGCAAAGATAACAAAGCCTCTTAGATTGGCTGTAAAACAGAAACGCGCAAGAAAAAAACACAGAAAGTTGCCATTTCTGCAATACTTACCACGAATGAGCCGGTCTCCCGTAGATTTTGATGAATTTTGATAAAAATCTTATGGTTTGGCAATTCACGATTTGGGAACCGCTGCCCGTACAACCGTTGTGCTAACAAAGAATTACCCCGCGCTTCCCCATACAAGAGATGCATATCTGCAAGCTCGGCTAATTCAAACCGATTCATTTTTGTAATTAGTGTAACGTTTGAAGATAATTAAGTACTTAGAAACTGACACTTTTACTAAATTTTGACATGTTTATGTGTTACCATGACAACATTGTTTTGTTTTAGATTTTCAGATAATGAACCTTTCAATAAAGTTTTTAATAAAAATTTTTTCTCGAAAACGGAGAGATACAAAAAAATATCAAGTGACAAAAAAGTTGTATTTTTAACTGAGCTTTCTAAAATATATATGAAATTTTTAAAAAAAGTCAGCAGCGTACATTTTTTGTCATTTTTATTCGTGACACTGTCCCCCGGGGCGCCACTGGAAGTCATAATTAACATTTAATTAGTGCTAACTGAGCGTCTTATTAAAGCTTACATCACTAGCAAATTTCAAGAAAATCGGTTAACGTGTCTTTGAAATATTAATAAAAAAAAGTTTTTTGAAAAAAACTTTGACACCCTGTATTTTGAAAACCATGCACTTCCGGACATCAGTCTCTTATCTCAAACTGCTTGTCTATGGTTCCTCAATATGCCCCAGAAGTTTTTTCCAATTGAGAGGGGACACCCTGTATATATATGACATATATTTTTCAAATATTCATTTATCGATTGATTGTTGGACGATTTTGGATAATGTTGATGATAGATGCAGAAATGGATGTGATCTACAAAGCGATACTTGCGATTTTTGCATAGAAACCTGTGACGACAGTCATCGGAACAAGATTCGTGGGCTAATTTTTTATCAATCACTGTAATCACTCATTAATCACTTCTGTAAACAATCAGTAAGTACATTAATTAAAGTTATAATTAATCATAATCAACTATATTAACGCTCTTTTACATAATTTGGGTTAACAAATATACCTTACCTATGGAATTCTAAAAACGTCAGTGGATTTCAACTCGTCAAAACCCGCGCATGCGCACAATTCATCATTAGCAAGCCAGACAGTTTTTTGTTTATCCAAAACTGGCTTCACTTTCGCGTGAAGAGAAGAGTAGGTGTTATCCATATAGTTGTTATTATATAAATGGTTATACCTAGAAGGTGATAAATCACAGTCTAGTGGAAAAAATAGTCTCGTCATAAAAACGCGAATTTCTCGATAACATGAAAACTGCAGATACCTACGGCCTTCTTGATTAGCACGGCAGTACACGACTCGTATCGAGTATCCGATAAAATACCGATATATCGAAATAAATCCCCAGCCCTAAAATGGGTACATCTGGTCAGGGCCGGATTATCCATAAGGCGGATTAGGCAACTGCCTAGGGGCCCCGCACCGACTATAGGGGCCAACGGGGGCATAATTGATGTTGAACATACCAAGAAAAAAAAAGGTTTCATCCGGTAATATCACCATAGACAAAATGATGGATGCGGGGACAGATAACATCGTTTGGATTGATTTTTGATGATATGTTCAATCAACTTTTCCGAATGTAATGATAGCATTGCAAATATATAGAAATCCGATGATATCAAACGCCACAGGTGAACGAAATTTTTCAAAATGAAATTAATAAAAAACTGTGTTGAAAAAGGTCAACTTCCAAGATGATTTTAACGATTTTGTATACATAAAGTTATAAGAATAGCTATTTAAACTTATATTGTACCTACTTCACAAAAATATTTTCTTTGGTTGTGAAAATATTTTTGTGATCAAAATCATTTCATTCAATGAAAGCAAAAAGCAGGAGTCCATCTGATCGACTCGACTTTTGTAATAGAAAAAATATATTTTGAAAATTAAGATAACGGTAAAGGAAGGAGAGGCCCCTCCTGCATCTGGTACCCCCTCGCTTCGCACCGTTTCCCATTCCACGAACCACACCACACTCGCAAGTCGCAAGAAAAAGAGAGCGCCTCCGTCAACAGAGAGAGAGAGAACGACGCGTTCCGCGAATCCCGCGGTAATCACGCTTCTGGGAAGCGGCGAACGTGTTCCGTGGCAAAAGAGGCTGCGACGGCGCATGCCGTCCTTGTCTTCGCGCTGGCGCGACAGAGACGGAAGCGTTGGAGAGGAACACCTGTGGCACAGCCCGGCTCGCCTCGCTCGGATACCGGGAAATTCGAAATCCGAAAGGCAGCCAGCTAGCAGGTACAGAGGTGGGGTGGGAACCTGGAGTAGGCCCTCGGGCCGTTTGAGGACTGAGGCAGTGTTGCCAATTGGCGGGAAATTTGATCGCCCGCGGGAATTTAAACGAGTCATTTTGCGGGAAATATGCGGGTAATCATGAAGTTTCATGCATTTAGTGAAATCATGTTCATATTTCATGGTGATATTCAATAAAAGGTATTTATGCTCATGCGCAGAAATATTTATTTGTGCTTCCTTCACTTGTCCATTACGTCCATGATGAAATCAACATTGTCGTTTCATGACCTTCATGATCATGACACCCATTGTCATCCCCTCAAACATCTTGATGCCGTCACTTATCACTTGTCACGTATCACCACGTCGTACCTATCACTGGTTGAAAATGATTTCAACAATAAAAACAAAACCAGCATTCGAAGTGATGAATCGGATACTGCTGATTCAGTAGGAATTTTGGAATTATTAAAAAATGTTTACATTATCTTCCTTTAGCGAACTGAAATCAAGGATTTCAAATACTTCAATACTTCGAAATGGTCCCAAACATACTGAAATTACTAAACAAACTGATACAAAAAAGAAACGAATATTTTGTTTCGTTTCTTCGAAATAACTTGCAACATTTTACCTAATTCCAAAAGAATAAAATCTTTATATTTTTTGGACTAATTCCTGAATGGTAGGTATCATTTTGAATATGGCGGGAAATTCTGTCAAGATCTGTGGGATAATGACAGATTTCAGAATGGCAACACTGGACTGAGAAGAGGAGACGCGACGGATGCGCGTGTGGCGCGCAGAAAAAGTCTGAGTCGGCAGCTGCTGCGATCGGTTGGTTCGTTGTACAGGGTGTTCCTGGAATTTGTGTATACGGTGCATTCATTTTGACTTGAACCACATTTGAATGGCTGTGAAATATTTATTTTTTCAGCTGAAAGGTCGGAGAAGATATCGTAGTGTATTTCGTTAATGATTTCATAAATTGTCAAATGTCAAAACTATTGACACAACTTGCTTCTTTTAATTGCACACCCTGTATGTCATTAAATGATTAAAGATATGCGCAAATTAGTGTAAATATGATTAAATCATCTCAACACAAAATTAACATTTTTCGAGAATGCCAAATGGCAAGTGACAGCGTTTGCCCTCTTGAGAGAAAATATTAAAAGAAACGCTTGCACCTCTAGCATAGGTAGGTATATTTTTGAAAACGAACTCATATTCTCTTGCATGATTGAAAATAGTGAGGGTGGCTTTATAAAAAGATTCGAACCTCAGATTTATCACTTAAGTTTCAGGATATATGGAAAATGGGAAAAGCATTTTTAATGGTATGAAAACATTTAAGATGATTTTACACCTAAGATTCAAGAAGATGACCAACTTCCAACTTGAGAAATGGATTTCAAATGGGATAAATGGAAATTACACATTTGTCTCCCGCAATAATTCGAAATTACTGTGATTTTAAAGAGAATCTTGATAATAGAAACAACTTGATTGCAGCTGATTTGGATTCATAGTGGATTTGGATTTGTGCTATGAGTATTATTACTCCAACTAGTTTTATCATGATTTCGACTCGAGAAATTTATCTGGTATCATTTTGTACAGACATTCAAGGAACACTCTGTATGCATAAAAAAATCAGCATTGAATATCCATTAGGTATATTTTGATTATCTATTTGAAAACGAAAACAGATTTGTGGACATAACATAGCATCCAAATAACTTCTGAAAGCAATCAAATCAACTGTGTGGAACTATGAAACGGCTATCCAGTAAATTGATATTTGACATTGACGTATGCGTTGCTTGGAGGTATCGAAATAAATTAAATTGAAAATAATAGAATATGTGGTATGTTATGACATCACCAGGTTCTACTTAGCTGTATGCTTTCATTTACACATCTGAATTCCTTTCTATTACCAATCTTGTCAAGTTCAATGTGATTTATTATATTATATACTTGTTTTGAATACGTAATAAATTTTCTTTATATGTTTGTTTAACGAATCTATACTTTTTATTATCAAGGCATGGACTTATTTATTACTAATATTATTTCTTGTAAACTATAATACATGTAAGTATTTATTTATTGAAATATTTAGGCATGCATTACTGGTAATTTCCTAACAGTGACCCATAATTCCATATTTCTCATACCCTTCTCACCTCGCTTCTTCCTGATATCTTGACAGTTAATCTAAGTATCCACACTTATCATCTAAATATAAAATAGCATAATGTTTAATCCGAGAATAGCACAAATTAGAATAATGAAGTACCCGAAAAAAATCAAAGAAGAGTAGAGGAAAATTTGTAACCCGAACAACGACAACAACGGGTTATTGAACTGAATCAAGTTATGCTATCAGATCAGATACACACTATTAATAAATTGTATCCAAAATTTTAAGATCGTGAATTGTGACAAGTTTCGTGTTGGAAAAAGCCAACTAGTTGCAAAGCAACCCTCGTAAGTCTATGACTTATGAGTTAGGAACACTAGTATCTGGAGAAAATTGCAAGGATTTTTGTGGGTTCTGCTGGTTTGCCACTAGCGCAACATCACTGAGCCCTGATAAGGCAGACAATGCTGACTAAATTGAAAGTTTGCACAATACACCTGTGAAATTCTTATCTATACCCCACAGAACAATGAGCTTCATAACACAACAGACATAACATAACTTAACTGCTATCACGTTTTGTATATATAGATATACGAATGAGAAGAGAAGCGAGGATTGGTTGGCCATGGAATTGCTTGCTGGATGTATCTAATTAAAATTGGAAAGTAACATCTGTTCCTAGAATTATGACTTTCACGTTCATGTAGCCATATCTTGGTAACACACGCGAATATTATCATCTACCGTTATTAGCGAAATAATGTGAGCGTGGAATAATATTAGTGTTGCCGAGTGTTGTTGATTTTCTCTCGCTTTGTATGCTTTTAAATTTGAAACGGGCAAAACCTCAGGCAAAACCATGTAGGAGGTGTAAGAATTTTAATACTATATGTTCATAATATTATATATCATATAAATCCTTTATTGAAGTCATAGACTAACATACATTTTTGAAGTTATTGAAGTCTTTGTATAATGTCACCTCGAAGGAATTGAACTCCATATAATAAATCACTCAAAATAATTAATACATTTGACAGATTGTAGCGAGGATTAAAATTACATCATGGTCAGATATTTTTATTGATTGAAGAGATTCGATTTCAAGTTTCATTCGATGGAAGTTAGAGATGTTGTTAGGCTTTCAATATCTCCTGAAAGAATGTTGAAAACTGGATTGACACTATCAAGACTTTAATCGTTTCAATTGTTGACCATATATAATGTGTTATACCCTTATACCTCGTGATTTCATAGTACTTTCCACAGCAGATCCCTCTAATACCAAACGAAGCATATATATATATTTTATTATGTTCTGGTTCTCACGAAAAGGGATATCCTGTAATGTTCAGTGAACATCGTGAGAACCAAGGGAAAGAAGGTAGGAGTTGGTGTTCTTCTTACATTTCTGGAGATCGTATGCCTCGGGGAACACCTCCCTAGGCAATGAGTTCCAAAGTCTCGATGTTCGTTGGATGAACAAGTCTTTGGAAAGGGACGTTCTGCAGGTCTCTAAAGTGACCACGAAGGGGTGTGAAGACTGAATTTGACGGGTTAATCTCGAAGAGACCGCTAATGGAGGAACGATTGTTGATATTTCAGAAGAGCATCGCCCATGAAAATATATCTATAAAACAAAGACAAATCGCCAACCCTTCTACGGTGTTCCAGAGAAGTGAGCGAGTTTGTAAGCGAGGCATCACCGACGAAACGAATTGCCCTTTTTTGGACAGAATCCAATAGTTTCAGGATATGTTAAGGTGCCGCACTCCAAATATGGGAACAGTATTCCAGGAAAGGTCGGATCTGTGCCTTATAGGTCATAAGCAGCTGACTGGGAGTGAAATAGCTCTTGGCTCGGAACAGAAAACCGAGTTTTTGGAATGCACTTTTGGCAATGGACCTCACGTGATTTTCCCAAGAAAGGATATTGCTGATAGTAACGCCAAGCATATAAATGGATGACTTCAATGGTATGGTTACTCCTGACTGAATTATGTTGGGCACAGTGAGATCGGCTTTTCTAGAGAAAAGACATGCTTGTGCTTTGTTTGCATTGAATTCTACCAGGTTATATAAGATCCCCACTCGAGAATTGTTGCTAAGTACATATTCATTTTGTTAACATTTATTCCTCGTTCATTTCTGGTTTGACTATCATCCGCGAAGCTGTGTATAGGACATGAAGTTGCTACCAACAAATCGTTGATGTGAATAGAAATAGTGCTGGTGCTAAAATTGATCCCTGACCTAAGGTGGCGAAACCAAGCGCAAAACTTTACTTTCTGAAAACCAAAAGTATTTAAATGAAATACAACGAAATCAAATCGTTCTGAGATCGATCATTTCTCGGATCATTTGTTCAAGAACTTGCTGATAATATTATGCTATGTATAGTTCGGGGTATTGGTAGTCATTCATTATGAGAATCGATTACGTGAATGAAAATATTGATCTGATACTATATTTAGATGTTTAGGTATCTAGAAGTAATGCTAATAATTGGAGCATCGGTATGCTGTACCATTCTAAAAATAAAACGTGTTATAATGATGACGAATTCGAGTCTACCGTTCAGTAGGTATTAGTTTGTCTAATGCACTCGTAATGCAGATCACCTGTCTCTCCATTGAACACTCAGTTACTCATTATTGGAAATTCCATTCTAAATTATGCTTTCGACTCATACCGAGCCAAAATTGAGATGTGAGATGATTTTCTGGATTATTTATTTCAACCAGAAAATAATAATCAGCTGTATGTATGGGATTATAATAATTATTATATACATCTCGATAGACATATATGGTAGTTCGTGTTTATTTGTTGCGCAAAGTTACGATTTTTGCTAATTTTTCGACGAAAAAAAACAAGCGAAAACAAGATCGGAACAGCTGGCCTCGAAATGTTTCTTAGAAATTTCACGAATAAGTATAGGCTATAAAAATCTATAATCATGAGTCAAGTCTTATGTCAGAAAATGAAGGAGAACTTTTTGAGTCCTAACTTTTATAGTTTTCAGAGAATTTCTCGTTTCAAAATGAAAAAATGTTGTGTTGATATTTCTTTTCGAAAAAAGAAAATTCAAAACATTAATAAAGACTGAAAGTTATAGTTATATTTTTTTAATTTTCACTTGACAGATCGAATGTTAAAATTCTTGATGCTCACCCTAGAGTCAAAATTGAGTTGCTATTAATATTAGAAAGATAGCTAATGGCCTAAGTTGCCGATGCCAGAACGAAATTAGAAAGCTTAAAAATCAATTATGAATATTTCCTTATCCACAAATTATTGGTTCTTGGATAATCTGTTTATATCACATCAATTTCCGTTTGGATATATAATAACTACACAATAAATAGATATTCTCGGAATCCAAACTCGGATAGTCACAAAGCGTGTTCTTGCAACTTGCATAAACACCACTGCACTATAATCAGTTCCCAATTTCAAGTTCATCAAACATTTCGGAGAAATCATTCTTCGGAGATGTGCACAGGGTGCTGAAGGAAAGGTTTTTCCTGGTAAATTGATGCACCAAAATAGTGGAGTATACCTACTTCGTCAGTAGACTTGGGGTATTTTTACTTCCGAGAACTCGGGTGAATCAAAGAATCTACAGTTCGATTCCGACTCGGCTTGTATATCAGGAAGATTGCAAAGAAACAATAATTGATTGCTTATCTTGATATAGTAATAGTTATTTATGTAAAAAGGGTGTAAAATAGGATTACATGGACCGCAGTTTGTAAGTAATAGCCTGAGCGATAGCGAGGGCTATTAACACACCTAGGTCCATAAAAGCAAGTTATGCCCGAAATACATACAACATTTTATGCACGACCATCAGTCGAGCCATCAGTACATTTTATTGTAAATACCTCTTCACCTCTCAAGCATGATAGGAATAAAACGGTGTTTGAATACCTTTTAAACCCCTTGAAATAATGTTTGCTACGCCCATGATGTTCTTCTAGAAAAAGCATTACATGATAGTGTTTTAACTTTTTCTCTATCTCTTATAATAAAGGAGTTATCGAGGATTTACAATTTGCTCATGTTACAGACTGGTGGGTGAATAAATAGGCTAGTAGCCATATTTGCTGTCAATACAGACAATAGTCATTACGAAATGCATTCCAGTGACGAAGAAAGTCTGAATTGTACTCCACCAGAAATCAGTAGAGGAGCTGAGGATGCGAATAATTAATAATTTATTGTCCGGCGGGCGGTAAAGTGCCATTTCATGTCAGGCGGGCGGTAAAGTGTCATTTTATGTCCGGCGGGCGGTGAAGTGCCATTTTACGTCTGGCGGGCGGTAAAGTAGTCCGAGGGCGGTAAAGTGCCATTTTACGCCCGGTCGTGCATAAAAGTTATGAGATGTCAGATATTTCAGAAAAAGAACTAATAAATATATGTCACTTCAAAATAACTCATTGTTGTATTATATAATGTAGTTGTAGTACCATCGATAGTACTCGCGCTGATACCTATTTAATAATATTGATTGATTGTTTAAATACCAAATCGATGCCTTTGAACTCTCTCTTGGATTGCCTCAAATCATACTGAATGACCTAGATTTGGAAACTTGCATAACACTATTTAAGCCATTTAAAGACTTTCAAGTGCAATGAGTTGGTTTACGTAGACTATTTTTCGCGAGATTTTTCGCGAACGTTTAAAATTGATATAAGCTGAATATGCATTTTCTCGCTAATGATTTCAATTACATTCATGTTAACAGCAGCTATATCTACAAAAACGAATATTATGTTTGTGGCGCCATTTTTTCAAGCATTTAATGCTTGAATTAATGTATTCTCGGTTTTACTAAACGTGAGGAATGGAGCATCAAAAAAATCTGCTCACTTTGCAAAATTGCTGTTGGGTGACTATTAAAATTCCTAGATGCATAATGGCACATAATTAATTGAATAGTCAAGTGACGACATCTTCTTTCTCGACTTTGACATATCCTGTGTGACATTATTTTTGAGAAGTAATAACCTACCGAGTAAAACTATTATAATAGTTTATTATTATTTGTATGGAACGAAAATATAATTTAATGTTATTATTAGCTATGATTTCCGAACGAAGTTGGTGGATTTTATTTATATGCAAATTTCGTCATTAATACACAGAATCGATAAAACTTATACTTAATAAAAATTATAAACAGACAGTTATCGACTTACCATAAAGATAACGTCATAACGATTAGGAATGTGATTATTATGCTCATCAGCAACTTGGGAATATCACTATGTATCGATGGGCGATTTCTTACCATTTCTAGATAATGATGAAATATCGCCCCGAGTCGCACTCATTTGAATTTGTAGGTGACAAATTTACTCGAAGCAGATTGCTCTAATCATAACCATTGATAATTCATTTTCGAGAGACAGTCATCCGCAATCAGCTTTATTATGCTATTTGAAGAATAATTCTTACACATGAGTATTTTGTAGTATTTCTTGATTACCATGATATCGAGGTTAAAACCGAAATTTAATAATATTGCAGAATTACCTTCAATAAAGTGACAGAATCAATTACCTAATTCGAATGGATTTTGATTATGTACCTATCATGTTGAAATGCCTGTCGATTCGTGTAAGAACGTGTTAAAATTTTTTCTGTACTTTCTGAAACTCTCGAGGAAACTCACTTTTATCACAAAAAAAAACGTGTGACAACAAAATATTTCCGCTTTTTTATATTTTACATTACATGATCGTTTTTTAATTAAATCCTCGATTAAATCCATTCCAAAATAATTATTTATTATGTTTTTTATCACAATAATTGTTTTCTGCACAACACCTATCATGTCACAAAAATATCTTTTTGGTGTGTGGTAATCAATAATGTGCTCACTAGTTATAAAAAATGGGTTGAAATTTTTTCCCTTTGGTTACCTTATTATTTGAGCATTGGTGAAATATTTTAAATACCTCTTTTTTCATGAAGATTACAGGATTACACATTTTACGGTATTTTCATTAAACACAGTATGTATATAAACTACCTACTTATTGGGTACTAACTGTAATTGGTAACCAAGGTTAACATAAATCAGTAGAAATTTCAAACTGAGATCACATGAATTTCATTCATTTTATCTCTCGCATTATCCTCATTCTAGTTTCAGTCAACTGAAACAGGAAATATACAATTCAATTCAATCGCGCTGGAAGGTCTGATTTATCAGAATGATGCCCTTGAATTCATGGTTTATTGATTCTAATAAAATCCACATTGAAATTCGTGCTGACAAAAATTTATGGATAAGGTCACATAAAGTTCATTATGCTATTTTCAAAAAAATAGAATTACAGGAAGTTGTTCAATCTATTTATGTGGGTCATTAATAATTTCACAATGAGAAAATGTCGACATGAATGAGAACCTATTTAGGTCTCGATTTGGGTTGAATCTGCGTGAATTCCTGAAAAAACTCTTTACTTACATGTAGGTAATTCATGTTTTGAAATTACCCAATCCTACCCAATTTATTTGGTTGTCAATTTCACTCTGTTTAACATAAAAAAAATGTCTGGAATTATTGAAGGATTGATGATATTTTGGATTTCGGATGAATGTATAATAAATAAATATTACCTATTTTAGTTGCAGCAAGCAATGATAGTCAAGAATGCACCACATTATAATTGAATTGATCTTCTATAAGAGCACTTAATCCCATTATTGACTATTTAGGCACCACAAGACACTAGAACCGAAATAGTCCGCTAGTCCGATAGAAAACACGGTGGCCACGCATCCTTAAATCTACAACTATTTTGGGTGTGTAATGAATTCCCAGCTACGATTTTTAGGTTATACGTTATAAAGCGAGATTATCGATCATGAAAGTAAGGTTGCGAACGGTCACATACCGAATGTGAGACCAGCAGAGACTTTGATGCCAGTTCGCCTGTCTAGATGACGCTTCGGCTGAGAGAGAGCGCTGCATTCTCCCGATGGGCGGAAGCGAGACGGAGGCATTGTTAACTTTCTGAGAACGATATAACGTGTTTTCGTTTCACGTTAAGAAGGCTCTCGGGTGGGGGCACTGCTGTGGTGGAGTAGTACCGGGAATCCTCTATTCTCGGAAGACATACGTGTATATATAGCATCAAGTTGGGCCCACTACGAACCGATGCCTGTTGTACACTGTGATTCTAAAAATGTTACTGAGGTATGAATGGAACGAGTTGTACACACGGGTTGTGTAGGTTACCAACTGACATCAGTTGAATTTAATTGCAACGTCTATGAGATGAGTTATCCATAAAAAAACATAAACAACGTCGGCAAGCAGTTCACCCTTTATATTCAATGATTCAAATTACGCGTACCGCTAGTGGAATGCGGACATTTTTCAGATGATAGGTACGCGAGGTTAGAACGAACGCCAGAGGAAAGAAACTGTCATGATGAGTGTCATTAGATATAGATACCTACTCCTAAAATATCAATAAACATTTCGAAACAAGTTCTTTTCGAAAAGGTGAAAATTCAATAGTTGAGGAAAAAGGAGGTTGATGATGTTTCCAGAAATCCAAAACGTAGAAATCTGACCAAACATCAGTCGTATTCATTAGAAATGGTTATTTTATCACATAACAATGTTTCAACCAAATGAAAAAATCAAGAATCAAATCTTTTTCGATCATTGAAAATATCTCAATAACACGTAAAAAATTACAGTACTTACGCGAGAGGCATTCAACCTTGTTCTTATCTCCTACCTACAGTATTTGAAAATGGAAATACATATTCATCAACAATTTGAGATAAGTACATACTCAGGATTCAGTATAGGTTTTTCCGATGATTTTTCCATAATGATTTTCATTGAATGATATAAATCAACGATCTTGGAGAAATTATTATTGATGATTTGTTGTAGTATCTAGTACCTATACTCATTTATAATGAAATGTTGAAAAATCGAATTGGTTTCGATATTGTTGAAGTATCAGAATTCAAAACATATCAATCAACGCTCATATATACACCCCCTTATGGCCTTCTTCTTCTCTAGCCTCATTTCTGAAATTTAGAATAAGTATTGAACATTCTCAGTAGATGGCACTTTTTGAAATATTTGGAAAAAATAAACTTCCCATTTTTACGGAAATTACATCAACATTCGATTTTCAAATGCGATACCCCGTATATTATTACATTTTTGAAATCGTCATTACCAATGAATCCAATGATCATATAACTCTGATTTGCCACCAAATTTTGGGACATCCCGTATATTCAAAATATTTTCAAAATGTAGCCTACCAACATACAAACTACGGAAGTGACAAAAACGTCAAAAGTTCTGTTGTTTCGCTAATCGCTATAAATCTCCGTCGCGCTTCTCGTAAGCCACCCTGTATAGTTCTTAAAGCTCATTTCATTTTTCGATAAAGAGAGCCATGGACTCTCCAAAGTGTAAATAATAAAGACTCAAACTAAACTACGCAACACTAATTACGTCGCACCCCGAAATTTTGCCCCTGTTTAAATTTGAATAACATTTTTCTTCTTTGAACAATTTGAATTCTGTTTGCACTGTTCGCTAGCTCAGTCCTTCAGCATTAATCTCGTACTTCTTCGATACATAAGATTATTTCCATAAAATTGCTACAGGATGTTTTTTGGAACTGTGCAAAATTTCGAAATTTTCAAAAGGATCCCAAATGAAGAAAAACAGTTTTTTTTCAACTTTAACAGCAGATGCATGAAGATTATCTCATTACCTCTGGCCATTTCCAAAATTGTCTTCTTATCACTTTTCTTTACAGAGTGAGTCAAAAAATCAATTTTTTGGTTTTGCAGTGATAACTTTTTTCCTCTTCAAGCGATTTTCAAAATCTCAGGCTCATTTTGAAGCTAAAACCTCATATGAGAAGAAAGATTTAGAGATCAGAATTGACTTAAGATGAAGATTCAAAATCGAGGGTTTACTCAAAGGTGACCCAAATCTGAAACACTCTGTAAATCCCGACTGGGAGGAGAATTAAATGAAAATCAACTTGTTTTCGGAAGGATCTTTCATTCTGGATACATCCAGATCTTTTTTTCTTTCAGTAGTCAAAAATTGTGCGCAAGAAAACAGAATTGAAACGCCATGTTCTATAGAAAAAAAATCAGCCCAAAAAAATGCATGGTCCGTAACCAACGTAACAAGAATCATAATGAGTGACTGACAAGACAGGTTGAAAATTACGTTTTCGTGAAAATAAAGATCAGAACAGAAAAAACTATCTGTAGGTTTTTCTTTTATGAAGATATAAGACTTCATAAAAAAATTCAAAATAAAAAAAAATTCTGAATACAACAAAATTTCAGGGTAACCTTCTCACCCCCTATACAAAGTCTTCCATAATGTTTTGGATTTTTTTCAAAAAATTAAATTTGTCAGACTCCCAAATGAAATGTATACGTACGCCTATGAAACAAATTTTTTTAACTCTTTAATCAACTCATTCCGCTGAACATCAAACCATGATAATTGGAGTACCCGAGTTTGAGCGATTCTTAGTAGTTTTGTACGAAACTCACGAGAATAATATGTAAAAAAATCACAAAAATCTCCTTCCCCTTCATCCGTACCCAAAGTAACCCAAGGGGGGAAGGGGGGGGAAGAATTTTTTTTTTTATCTCCGATCCCGATGTGGGGGTCAGGTGAAATATGTTTACCGATATATCTAACCGTTTGACCAGAAAAAAATTTACCCGCAAAAAAAATTTTGAGGGGGAGGGGGTCACAAAATTTTATTCATTCTTTTTTTTTAGAGGGATTTAGATTTGGGTCACCTTTGCAGAAACCCTTGAACTTTATCATTTATTTTTAGTCAATTCTAATCTTCATGCCAGTTCATCTAACGTTTCAGCTTCAAAATGATCCTGAGATTTTGAAAATCGGTTGAAGAGGAAAAAAGTAATAACAGCAAAACCAAAAAAATGATTTTTTGAGGTCACTCTGTAAATAAAAGAGATGAGAAGACAATTCTGGAGATGGCTCAAGTTAATGAGATCCCCTTTTTGCCTTTGCTGTTAAAGTTGAAAAAAAACTATTTTTGTTCATTTGGGATCCTTCTGAAGATTCCGAAATTTTGCACAGTTTCAAAAAACACCTTGTAGCAATTTTATGGAAAAAACCTCATGTAACAAAAAAAGTACGAGATTATAGCTAAAGGACTGAGCTAGCGAACATCGTGAACGGAATTCGAATTGTTCAAAGAAGAAAATAGTTATTCCAATTTAAACAGGGGCAAAATTTCGGGGTGCGACGTAATTAGTGTTGCGTAGTTTATATTGGTAAGACCGGATTTGTTTTTTTTTTCAAATATGTCAAAAAAGTACCCAGTTTTTTGGTAGGGATTCCTAGAAGGATGTCTTGTCAAACTTAAGGGCTTATGAGGAGTATTTTTTTAATATTTCAATTGTAACCATCTTTATTTCCATATATTAATATTATCATGTCATTATAAATTGTGCTGAAAACGTATAGGTGTGCACTGTGAGAAAATATTTTTGCGGATCAAAAAAAAAATAATAATCCTGCCCTTCTTCGAAATTCAATTTATCAAGAAAAAAGTTTAATTATTCCATTCCGAGATCCAATCAGCAACTACCAAGAATCCGCTCTTCGGCGAAGGTATATATTCTGCAGCCTTTGAGATTCTGCTGAAGGAATTTACGAAGATTATATAGACATTTTAGTCTTGTTTCAGGCTAGTTCCTGGAAGGATATGTGTCGATGTTAAAACTGCAGCCATATATCTTGCGGTCTCTAAAAAAAGTGGTGTTCCGAGTGCATGAGAAGCGGTTATTATACATTTTTGACCAACGTGAACTGAAGATATATTTGAATAGTAATTCCGTGGAATGAAAAAACAAACGATGTCATGCACCTGGGAGAATTTCTTCGAATGGGTATTATTTTTTTATAGATCCCAAACCCCTAGGCCATGCCTGCGTGCTATTTTCAATTTAACTGTGAAGATTGACGAAAGCCCAAAAGCATTTCTGAGTAGAAAGAGACACAGACTGCACTTTGATGTGGGATTTGCAATGGACAATTTTCAACCTTAACTAGCCTTGTCAACTTGTCATCAACATTGAATGAATGGGTGGTTGGAAAGAATTAATTTAAATTTGCTACAGAGATCTTATGATCAATACAAGTCATGTGACCCATGGCCCAAAACTGGATTAGCATTCTTAAAAAAATATGGTTTACAAGTTTTAAATTCTTGAATTCAGAGAAGTTACTTCAGGGTTTAGTTTATATAGGAAATACCAAATACCTTTGGAGATAAATCCACAAACTTTAGGTTATCTGAAATCAATCGTGGGATTTCACTAAGAAACAAGAGACTTCTTTCGATTGAAGAATTCATTCGGAAGAGAAAATATGAAACGATATTCTGACCACCCTTTTGTTAGAATGTTCAGACACGCTGTATGGAGCAAAATATTTTCAAGACATGCTCCTTGAGAATGCCGGTGAATTTTTTGTTCATATTTCTCAAACAGCAGAGAAAAATAGCAAAACAGCAAAATATTCCACAATAAAAAATTAAGAGTATTTCTTTGTGACTATTTTTTGGTAACTTTAGTCATTACATTTTTCATCGCAAGTATCTTTGACGAATAGTTTCCGAGATACTGCACTTTGCATTCTTATCTGGCCATCCTGTACACTGTACGCCTTCGTATTGTTCCCCATTGGTACCTAATTGGTTCGGTAGGTATTTCTATGTACATTAATGTGAACGTGTTGATAGTGTTACTTACTCCGTAGATTCAAGGAAATAGTGGTAATTCGATATTGGTTAGTGACACATGACACATTAAATTTCGAAGACGAGAAACCGTGTGCATTAATTATTAGCGGAATCGAACGTTACTCATGGCAATTGTGCTTTCGGTTGAAATGTTTTTCTGCGAGGAAAACTTACCTGGGATTTCTAGAAATACTCCACATCGTTATTTGATTTCACCTTTGTGACGAATCTTTTTATATCATAACATTTGACATATTTTCTATTAACTGCCTAACTAACTTACTAACTAGGTAAAAAAAGTCCAAGTTGAATTTGACCCACTTCTAATCGTCCGATTGTTTGAGTAATTCTGGTGACAATGCATTGTGAAAAAACAAAATGGCTGCTTCAATAATGGTGGACAAGTTTCGTGATCATGGTCCGATTAGAATCAAAATTGGTATCTGGGGGGTTTTGGGATCGGATATTAGAATTTTATTTTTCGAAATTGCAAAATCCAAGATGGAGGCTCTAAAAGTTTTGTGATCATGGTCTGATTCGATTCAAAATCGGTATGAGGGTGTTTTCGGGGTCGAATAATCTGATTATTTTCTCAAAATTTATAAATTTTAGGAGACGGTGTCCTAATGGCGGACAAGTTTTATAATTATGCATGTTCTGATACTATTGAACATATGAGTTCTCGGGATCGCAGATTGGGAATTTTCAGTAAAAATGTATGGAATTGAAATGAAGGTTCTAGGTGAGTTTTGTGATGATGGGCAAATTCGATTTCAAATAGGATTAAGTACCACTTTTGGCACTTTTTGGAAATTAATGATTGATCGTGTTCTAGAAAATATTTTGCAGTTGAACTCCCCCACCCAGTATATAATTATGTTCACAGGTTATAGTGGGTGCAAAGATTCTTTGACAAGATTTCGTTATCCGAATCTACATGATTTTTTTTTTAAATTTATTCACGTGGACAGGATTCCATTGTTATGGACTTTACAAAACTCCAATTTCATGATTCTGTTACGATCTCTTCGTCGGAACTGCTTCATGTCAACATAACTTGTTTTTTTGAAAAGTGTAAATATATTGTGCAATAAATAAAGCAGAAAAAATCGTGATCTGAGTAAGCTGTCTGATGACATGATTGTTCAAACACGATAAAAAATAATACCAAACATGTTGAAATTTCTGTACTATAGATCTAGCATTAAGCGTATATATGGAAAAAATTCAAAACAAATGGAAGTTTGGAAGACTTTTGATATTATTTTACCAAAAATTCACACATCGACTTTAGAACCAAAAAGATGTCTTTATTTTGACTCGTTAACATGGCAACCAGAAAAAAATCCGGGTTATTCCAGAACCGAATTGATAATTAAGTGAAGTGCAAAATTTTTGGCGGTTGAGAAAGTAAACATTGATAAAATATTAGATCATATATGATCATATACGCTCCAGGTTATTTGTTTAGAGTACTATGCCATTGATTGGTTGTTTTAATTTTTGATTATACATATGTGTTATACCACGTGATATCAAAGTACTCTCCACGGTAGACCCCTCTAATACCAAACAAATACTACATGATCTAGCGTAAGCATATATGATCTAAGATGAAAGTAGTCAACATCTATACATCTCTCTTGCGAGCTAAGACATGCGTTGCCATGGTTAGGTTAGGTTAGGTTAAACAAATTAAATATTCAATTGTCTAAAATTCTTTATGGAACCATCAGCTTCAAGAATGTCATTTTGTAAATTGCAACAAGTGACAATGAGTTTTGGTATATCAAATAGTAATCCGAATATACAGTTTCCAAATATTTTGATAAAAAAGTTATCGTGGAATTGAGAAATCAAACTCAGAAATGATTTCTTGGAGACTGAAAACTACTGATGGGAAATATGCAATGTTTTTCAAGTGAAAAGAGGTGCCAATATTTTACATTTTTTGATGTTCCAAGAAAAGAGTTATTGGGGTACAAAATATTATGGAAGACCTACTTCACCTATAAAATATGTTTCTTTTGGATATTTTCCAGAAAGGGTACCGTCTCTCACTGAGTAGGTATACCTATATACCTGTATATTTCCATAGCAAAATCAGGTACATGAAAAGCGTTACGCAAAGTGTATTTATTGCTTTGTTTTATTGCATATCTCGAAAGTTCCAAGAAGATTTGAGTAGGTTAATTTTGGGAAACCATTCATAATAATTTCATTACCTAAATCTATTTTTAGAAATGCTATTTCGATATTTCCATTGTAGATAAACCCATATTGATCGATACGTACATAGTGTAATGAAAAAGGCAATAAAATAAAATCAAAACCAAATCTTCGAAATGGTTGATTATTTATTATCCTCATTTGAAAAAAACAAGAAGTAATACTTATTCAAATGAATAATTTTAGCAGTCCTTGCGGGATATTTCAGGTTTCCTTGAATCTATAGTTTCCACGAACTGCCTTATCTCCAAAGCCAACTGAGATATCCTATCACAAAAGTATCGAACATCGATAGAAACACTGTATACTGTTGTGGTATCATTCTAAAATCCATCATTTCATGAAGAATTATCAAAAATCACCCTGTACCAGTATAGATATTTTCATTCGATAACCGATCACTGTTTCCTATCGGTCTTATCGGATTTCGTTTGCTATTTGTTCCATCAAGACTTCTGGGAAGAATTAGAATCGCTAGAATATTCCTAGAACATCGTTAACAATCACTTAACTTTCTCCATACAGTATATACCGCCTGGTTTCGTAATTGACTGGGGTCTAATTGAAGTTTTCTCGTGCTCATGCACAAGTCCAACTCGAGTTGAATGGAATACCTAGTTGTTGAATTGAATCAGTTTATTCTTGTTTTTAAATTTTTTTTATTGGCACAATCATTGACGAAATATGCATTACACATTCAGCATCATTGAAGCTATTGTCAAACATCTTACGCGAAACCTGCTGTATTAAAAATTTTATGTATTTTTTTTCGTGACCAATTCATTTATTTTTCGTATAATAGTATATTAAAATACCTTCAAGTGGTTATGAAGGTCTTTAAAACACGCGCGTGTTTAAAGATCAGTTGTTTTCCACGAACAATAGGTATACTTTGTGCTATTTTTTATCCGTTGGCATGTTTATTTGTTAGTAATATTTTTTTATGTTACAAGAACTACTCCAAGGTGGATATAGAATGGTGAAACAGCTCTTCAATTGTTCCTGCGAAAAACTTGTATACCATTTGAGAAGGTACTAATATTTCCACGACTTGAATGAAGATGGCGGTGAGATCGATTATCGAAGAAGATTTCTGTTGCTCATGTATTTCTGTGGTTCGCATCTGACAGACATGAGTTGAAATGACATCAAAACACAATATTTTCAGTGAATCTGGAAAAATTATCGATATTTTTACTCTTCTCAGTTATTTTTCATCTAGAATAGTTGAAACTGATAAAAAGGTGAGAGATGCACAGAATCTGTTTTACCGACACAAGGTATGTCGCCATCTCTGTTAACTTCAGGAAATATTACTACGGTATGAAATCAAGTAGGCAAAGGTCTACAGTTTATTCTAGTGCTTGTTAATAGGAAGCTGTTTCACCATCCTATATCCACCTTGAACTACTCCTGTCAGATCATTTAGAACTTCAGGTTCCTCGAGTTGTAGATATTGCCATGGTGATAAAAAACGCGCGTTTTTGAATTTCGATTTGAAGATGCTGATAATAGAATAGTATATTATGATTTATGATACAAGTTTTATAAGACGCTATTTTGTCGCACGCGTTGTTTGGAGTACGACGAGCGAAGCGAGGTTAGCATGTTTATTTGTTAGTAATATTTTTTGATGTTACAAGCTACTCCTGTCAGATCATTTAGACTTCACGTTCCTCGAGTTGTAGATATTGCCATGGTGATAAAATACGCGCGATTTTGAATTTCGATTTGAAGATGCTGATAATAGAATAGTATATTATGATTTATGATACAAGTTTTATAAGACGCTATTTTGTCGCACGCGTTGTTTGGAGTACGACGAGCGAAGCGAGGTTAGCATGTTTATTTGTTAGTAATATTTTTTGATGTTACAAGCTACTCCTGTCAGATCATTTAGACTTCACGTTCCTCGAGTTGTAGATATTGCCATGGTGATAAAATACGCGCGATTTTGAATTTCGATTTGAAGATGCTGATAATAGAATAGTATATTATGATTTATGATACAAGTTTTATAAGACGCTATTTTGTCGCACGCGTTGTTTGGAGTACGACGAGCGAAGCGAGGTTAGCATGTTTATTTGTTAGTAATATTTTTTGATGTTACAAGCTACTCCTGTCAGATCATTTAGACTTCACGTTCCTCGAGTTGTAGATATTGCCATGGTGATAAAAAACGCGCGATTTTGAATTTCGATTTGAAGATGCTGATCAAGGTGGATATAGGATGGTGAAACAGCTTCCTAGTAACAAGCACTAAAATAAACTGTAGACCTTTGCCTACTTGATTTCATACCGTAGTAATATTTCCTGAAGTTATCAGAGATGGCGACATACCTTGTGTCGGTAAAACAGAAACTGTGCATCTGTAATACTTTTATCAGTTTCATCTGTTCTAGATGAAAAATGATTGAGAAGAGTCACAATATCAATATTCATTCCAGATTTATCGAAAATATATTGTTTTAATGTCGTTTCAAGTCACGTCTGTCAGATGTGAACCACAGAAATACGTAAGCAACAGAAATCTCCTTCGATAATCGATCTTACCGCCATCTTCTTTCAAGTCGTGGAAATATTAGTACCTTCTCAAACGGTCTACAAGTTTTTCGCAGAAACAATTGAAGAGCTGTTTCACCATCCTATATCCACCTTGATGCTGATAATAGAATAGTATATTATGATTTATGATACAAGTTTTATAAGACGAGAGAGAGAGAACTCCTCGCTTCGCTCGTCGTACTCCAAACAACGCGTGCGACAACGTATCTTATAAAACGTGTGTCATATGCAATTTTTTCTATTTTGAATTGATTTGAAGAAAAAAATGGATTTAATATCGATAATTCAGAGAAACATCTTCGATTGGTAACAATGATGACATTGAAATAATTAAAATCTGACGCACAATCGTACACACATAAAAACAAATTCTCAAATGAAAACGATATATTCGTTCAACGTCCAATTCTTGTTCTGAGAAAGCGCATTCTTCTTTTGAAATAATTTATTTGAAATGAATTTATTGGATATGTCAATTGTAGAAAATTATTTCACTGGAATATTTATTTGGTATAACAAAATATTCTCAATTCAAGAAATTCAAAGTATCCAGAAAAAATAATGAAGTTCTTGAAAAATATATCACGGAATGTCTTCTTTCGAAATAACATATGTAGCATTTTCTTCAATAACGAGATTGACAAGACAATTAATCTCTGAATAAGTGAATCTCTGAGAAAGTTTCTTTGGATTGACCATAACATTTTCTTGAATATAATTGCGATCCCTTCGAGCCGAGAATGTTGCCAAACGGTGTGAGTGTGTTGTTTCGGTGCTCTTTTCGTGCATCCATCATTGTTCAACCAGCTCAAACTATTTTATTGGCATAGAAATATTGGCTTACCATGAAAGAAAAACTAAGGTCTTAGGAGATATCTGAGGATATAATTACCACTTTTAGAGGTAAGTTACATGCCTATATCTTATCGACGTTTATTCTTAGGTAGGTATTATTGTGAATCCAATCAATTAACGTAGCTATATCATCTCGAAATTCGTGAATAACCAAAATCGGCATAGTGAGTGAAAATTGGGGTTAGGTACCTATGTCCTGATGAACGTTTGAATTTGTCCATACACTGAACAGTGGAAAAGAGCTTCTTGAATAACTTATAGACATCTTAGGATTGCATATTATACCTAACATATTCTTAAATTTTTTTACCAAATTTCGATCCAAGGAAAATGAATTCAGTAGTAAGAATGTGAACCCAGATTTGAAAAAATATAATAACCATACATTGTGCTAAGTCAGATTATCTCTCACATTGTACCTACATGGAGTTGTGAATGATATATTTTATATTTTTCAGTCGTTTGAAACCAGAGGAATACAACTTTATTGCGAGGTAAACTGGTGGACAAGTTCAGAAATAATCTCTACAAATGGGGGAAAGGTTATCAAGAAGAAGGTCTGCAAGTGATGATGTGATTGATGAGAGCCCCAATAAGAGAACGGAAGTTGAGGATGATTCTCATTTCAAGAAATCGATATAATTCGTCTAATTTGATAAAATTCTTGATAAAAAACCATCTATAGCTAAAACTGAAAATCTGATTCTTTTTGTTCAAGAAAAATGCAAGTCATTGAGAGATTATGATTGTCTTGATTTGAATATATTATGTTCTCAATCTGGAATATTGTATTATTCTCACGAAGAACTCCATTCATTTACGATTCAAGAAATCTATAACATTGGTATGAGTGTATTTAGTTGGAAACATAATAGTCTTGAATTAAGCAGACATTTATTCCAGTATATATAAACAAGCCATACTCTTGAATCAGAGCATATCAATTCAAATTAAGTAATTCTTTTTATGTGTGTTAAGCAGCCTAGTTTACAGTTGAGCGATTTTGATTTTTGCAATACCAGCGGTGAAAAATTCAATGTTGTTATTGTTTTAATTGGTCAATTTAAATCAAATTACACTCTGAATTGAAATTTACCAATTAAAACATTGATTTTTTCACTGCTAGTATCACCAAATCCAAAATCGCTCAGAAGTAAGCTAGGCCTAACTCTTCTGACTTTCATTTGACAGGTTGATTGTACCAATCTCCGAATAATAGATAGATAGATAGATAGATTTATTCCTTTTCAAAGTTAGTAATTACAACTTATAGGAAGAAGTTTGGTACAAAATGAGGTTTCAACACAATGATAATAATGAATGATGAAAAAAAAAAATTAAAGTATGTGAGATGGGAAAATACAATAAAAAAAAAAGGTTATACAGATATAAGTAGATAACTTTTAAGATATGGAAGTTGGATGTTGATAGGATACAAAATAAGATCTAAATGCATTTCGAGACCTAAGAATACATGTTCAACAAAGATAATGAATGGTTACCTCGATGGTTACTCATTTAACAGAAAAGATCGTAGTTTCAAAAGTCGCAAGACAAACGTACACAGCACCTGAGCTGAATTTTGATTAATATTGTTCAGTACTGCTGTGAGGATGTTCACGTCCGTAATTTTTTTGATCTGGGGCACTCTCAGCGACTCATAGAAGGGACATTCAAAGAAAAGGTGCTGAATAGATTCGTTCTTGTGCATGTTACAAGCAGTACACATTTGGTTTGGGTCTATAGAGTAATTTGATCCATTATATGTTAATCTTATATTATGTTTGTTGCAAAGTCTCAGTTGAGCAATCATTCTTATGATATATATGGGTAGATTGAGTCTTAGATACGGCTGATGTGTAGGAGACAGGGATAAATATTTATAAATGGTGAGTGATTTATTATTGGCTAAATCAAGTATATCTTGTTGATGAAGAAAGTAACAGTATCTCTCGATCAAAGACTTCGTATTGATTCTCAAATTGTTGAGAGAAAGATTGTTCCAGGTATCCAGACTGTTTGTTTCTACAAAATATGACTTTACTTGTGAAGCCCAGTTATATCTGCTATCGACATTTTGGAGTTGCAATAGTCTCCTGAAACAAATGTAAGGATACCTATTGCTACTCATAGACAAAATTTTGGTCATCCAATTGATGCACGATTTGAACATAAGAACTGATAGTTTTTCGACGCCCACTTTCAATCTTATGGAACAATCTGGGGTGGACCTGGATAGGAGTAGTAAGCGTTTGAAAAAACTTATTTGGACTCTTTCTATAATATCTGGGTATCTGATACCCCAAACTGCAATACAATGTGTTAATGAGTTGACCACTATAGTGTTGTTCAACTCAAGTCTGGCTCGCCAAGTTGTTAATTTGGTTTTTGCCATGAGCGATATTACTGATGAAGTGGATTGTTTTCCTTTAGACGCAGCTATAGTGGCCATTGGTCGGAAGAGAAAAGATGATGAGAAACTGACTCCAAGGTAAGTATACTGATTAACTCTGGCAATAGGAAAACCATTGAGGAGAAATTGTCCCCCACCGAATGAGTTCACGGAACCCCTTGAAAAACAGAGAATTTTTGTTTTGTCAGTATTAACGGTGACCATATTAGTTCTTGTATACTTCTCCAATATTTCAAGTTTTCTAGATAAATCCACTGGTGAGTCCGAGAAAATGACAAGATCATCTGCATATAGTAACATGAGTATGTCATTCACATTGTCTATATTCAACCCCGTTGCACCCTCGGCTCTAAAAAATGTCTCGATGTCATTTAAGAAAAGTGCAAATAATATAGGACTTAGTTTTTCACCTTGCAGAACCCCCGAAGTCACATCAATTCTGTGCGTATAATTATTACCAGATCTCCGAATAATAAAAAATGCGTATCGAAATAGAGGCTATTTCGACACGCATTTGCGTTGCATTATACAACCAAAATAGAAAATAGAATTTTATTCGTCACTGAAGTTCACATACACATGTAAAACTAAATACACATGCATAAACTTACTGGACTCGTCAAAGAAATATTCAGAAATATACAATCAATACACAAAAAGCATTAAAAATATATATACCTGTTATATCACTCGTGATATAACATACCTATAATTGGACTATCAAGTACTCTTAATCTCAAAATAGTTCTGCAGTTATCACAAAGAAAGAAATAAAAGAACTAAGTAATCACATGTCTATAAAATTTATTAGGACTATGAATTGAGGAATTCATCAATCCCATAAAATTGCTTATCACATGAAGAAGTATGCAAGTTTCTATTGAAAATACTTGTATCGACAAAACTTTTTAATTTATTTACTCACTTAATACCTTCATATTTTGGCGAATTTTGGCTGACCCCAAGTCTAGAGTAGTGTTGGTGAATAGCCTCAATATTCCTCGTGAAATATCACAATTTTTTTAAAATTCTGTTTCGTTTTCTTTAACATACATAATCAATTGGAAAATTACAGACAGGGCTATGTAATTGTCCGAATATTAGCTTACATGTTGAATGTGGCGGAGCTTTATAAATAGCCCTCAATACCTTTTTTTGTGAGCGAAATGCTTGAGCAAAATAAAAAAAATCCGTATTGTAGGGTTGATTGTACCAACCCAAAGTGGAGAATCCTTAGAACTTCTCTCAAGTTTCTTATTATGTAGCAAGGAGTGCCCAATTTAGAACATAGGATATTTATATGTGCTTCCCATGTCAATTTTTGATCTAGGGTTAGACCTAATAACTTTATGGTATCTTTGAATAGAATAGCCACGTACATTGAAGTATAGATTGTAATCAAGTGAGACATTCTTTGACAGAAAGCGCATGTGGTAGGTTTTTGTTATGTTCATGGTGAGTCCATTATCTGAACAGTATTCATATTTAATGCCCTAGATGCATTATTGCATGTTTCAACAAAATGCTCTACATTTTTGTTTGACATTAGTATAGTTGTATCATCAGCGTATACAATCATTTGATTTGACGAGGTACAGGTGTTGCTGACATCATTTCTGAATATAATTAAGAACAGTGGACCTAGGATGGAGCCTTGGGGTACGCCCATATGTATATCTCATCAACAAGTGTACTAGTGTAGCCTGTTTTATATTTTTCAAATATGATGTTGCCCAATCATTTGCTAGTTCTCGGACTCCAATGCCCTCCAATATCATCAGTAATAACTTATGATTGATAGTGTTGAATGTTCGACTGAAGTCGTAGAACATACTCACATTATTTTTTCCATTCAGTGCATTATAAATCTACACAGTCCAGTATTGCTGTTCTTGTTGAATTTGTTATTTCTAAAGCCATGCTGGATATTAGACAGTGTTGTCAAGTACTGTGGACTAGGATGATTTCAAAGATTTTGAAGATTTGGCGTTGGACACAAATCGCTCTGTAATTTCTTATGTCAGATTTTGAGCCTTTGTTCTTGAAAACAGGAATGCATTTGGATTCCTTCAAATTCGGAAGAGGCTTGCTTCAAATAGGTAAATGGGTTCTCAATTTCCAAAAAAACTTCCCCAAATAATGGTTGAAGCCTGTATCTACGTCATCTCATTCTACTCTGATTCAGCAAATTTGCGAGATATCGAGATGTATCAAAAATATTAAAATATAATTCTTGTAGGTAGGTAAAAAAACTCGAGATAGCGAAGCTTGATTTTTTCAATTCAGTTTCTCATCTCGAAATGATACATGAAAAATTTGCGACCCTGTACATAATAATGGAATTATACTCAGATATATTGTTATGGATTCATTTGAATTCTTTATCACGCATTGGGGATAAATTTGCATATATTTCATTTAATCGTCTTTGCTGATAGTTCTATCACACTGTTGACTGTATAATAAATAATTTCATGGGAACAGTATTTATATAATTGTTTTCGTCAATTTTCCGAGTTTCTACGATTCTTAGAAGCGGAAAATTGTGAATTAATCCCACAATCATAATTATTTACGTGGAGACTCTCATTGCTTGCTAATACCTATAACACTGTTTTCAATACCACGATAATCTGTGATTTTTAATAATTCCTGCCAAATGAGTTACCATCAAAATCTTATTAACACACTCAAACCGATTCTTGGAAGTGGCTGGCAGATGGGCATCTTTTTTTCTCTGAACGGCAGATGTATCATCTGTTTAGCTACCCTCGTGAATAAGGTCGATAGAATGTTCTAGGCACCACGCACACATTTCGTAAATCATCGAAAAGATATCGAAAACAGATAAACGATTCTATAGGTCATCGACGATGATAGCCATCACATAGCCACGCACGCACAATATGACGATCATCATGGATATCCAGAGGTTCCAAATTTGTTGGATCATGCCGATCTTGGATCCATCAAGAAAGTAGTACCACCATAGTACCACAGTATAATGCTTCGAGGGTATATGCTGTGGTACTTGTGGTAGAACTGAGAACTGAGGTACGAAGACGTAGGAGGAGTGCCCATATTATTTTTATTTCACAATTCCGACTTGTAATTCGGAATTTCGATTGGTATGTCCGACACCACCAGATCTTTTTTGAAATGAAATGTTTTTTGAATCCCCTGTTTAATTTAGAGAAAATAGTCACCCTTGTGAAATTTTAATTTACACCAATACAGAAAGAACTAGAAATGGTAAGTTCAATGGAGTTTTGAGATCTGTTCAACATTCAAAATCATCAGATTAATAAATCCTAACTCAGTACCGTCTATATTTTTTCTATCAATTCATATATTTGTATGTACCTACTAAGTGATGTGTTTTTAACATATTCCTGTTAATGAATGTCATGTTCCTCAAAACATCTGAGTGTTTCTCCATAGGGAACCATTTAGTAATATATATTCAATTGAAATAGTTATCACGTTATAATTTTGAATAAGAATTGCAAGATATTTGATACAATAATCGGCTGTTTACTGTTTGCAAAATATGGTGGGCATGATAGCTGGATCACCTCGTATACTATTCAAGCTAGTTTAAGTGTAGTTACTTATTATGAAACATCATGATGATAGATTGATGATATAGTTAGCAATGTCGCGACGAAATTGTAAATATTTGACCCGTCTGCTGAAGCTATTTCTATGTAAATTTGCGTTTTAATTTATATCAATTTCCAGGAATGATGCAAATAATGCAGTTCTGAAGTTGTTCCTCGTGGCGTGAGTGGGAGGTCGAATGGCGAACACCAATAGCCGAAATAATGATACATAAAACCCGTCTATTTCGGTGTCCAGACGAACTCAACATTTCCAGAGCGTCCTGCCAAAAAGACGAATGCGCACTAACTTACGTCAACCAAAAATATTTTGCCGGCACAGGACACAGTTAATGTGTACCCATCTCTTTCTAGTCTAGTCCTTGATACCAGACTGAAACATTTGAAAAATAAAAGCTATATAGACAAACCTCAGACACTATATAATTGAAGGCTGAATATTCGAAAATGCAAAACTTGAATGAATTCCCTGTGATATTTTTGGAGACGCCATAATATTTTCGACTAATGATGAGAACATTCTTTCGAATGATCGTTTTGAAAATAGTGTTTTTATTTTTTCGCATCGAGAGGAACTTATTTTTGTACCTGTTCCAGAAATAATCATTCCTCTCTGTACTAGTACCAAAAACAAAACGTAAGTTAAGAAGGCTGCATGTCTACAGACCAAACAGACTATAGTTCCTACCTGGTTCCTACTATATTTCATCTCTTTCGGATTGTATTTATAGATACGAAAACATTGAATTATTAACCATCCGTGGATATGACTATACTCTGATGCTCTATGCTCTGACAAATTTATTGAGATTTATTTTTGTTTGAATAGATTTCATCTCAAAAACTTGAATAGATTTTGAAGCATGAAAATAAAAAACATAATGTTAATGAACTGTTATTATTCATACTGTCCTTCATTTTTTCCTCGACAATTCAGGTTCAAAATTAAGTCGAAGCGCTGAGACATGCCTTATTTTCTAATTTCAGGTACTGTTTAAAAGTTACAATAACAAAATTAGGTACAAAAGAAAAGTGAAACTAAATAGATCGATACTATTTTTCCCATCAATTTTTTTTCCTAGTTCCTAGTTCCTAGTTCCTAGTTCCTAGTTCATAGTCATGATGGAAGTGTTGACCTTCAATATCGCGAATAGTATATTACAAAATGTGACCAAATAATGAAATACCTACTCTTTTTTTTTGTTTTCACGTATAGTGGTCAGTCGGCAACCCAGAATCCTTTTTTCCAGTTTCCAGTGAATCATTCTCTATTTATATTCTCTATATATAATAGAAAATAAGAAAACGCAAAACTTTGTGGTATCTTTCAGAATGTGTTATTTTCCCCAAATCATTAACATGAGCATCGTGAGATGTTAATATCCATAATTGATATTTATTTATTATGCTACTACGAAAAACGTGTTAGATAAAGATAACCACGCAGCATTCTATAATTGCAGAACTTCAAACCAAAGCATTTATCTGAAACAAAATATTACAAATCTCATATCGATATTGTTTAGTTACATTATTTGACCACTGGGGATTTAATCGATCTAATCGAGCCGTTTTTTTTCCAGGACAAGGCAGATAAATCATAACCTCACTCCTGTTCACATTGGTTATTCATTCTTCTTCAATGTTGAAATCTATCGTTGAATATTAAATTGAGAGGGTTTTCCACTTTTCTTGTAGTGAATTTTCCCTGTCTTGTTTTCAGGGTCTGATTTAATAACTGATCAAGTCGATGTGAATTTTCATTCATTTTTCATTTGAGTGTATATTCACATTTTATTTTCGGATATCTTCGGATATGAAATTTGATCACAAAGCGCCTTGAGGAATGCATTTTGGGTGGATAGTAAGTACCCTAGAAGCATCATCCCATATAATCAATTCCACCAGAAAAACTATATATTCAAACTGTACCTACTGTGCAAGGAATAAAGATGACTATGAAAGGTAGTATTCAAAAATGTCAATCTAGCTAAATTTTATCTGAATTGTGTAGGTAGATCATAATTATCATAATAAAAATCCTGGCGTATATTATTATTCGCCATCTCAGTGAAAAGTATCGGCATTGTTGATAATAATAATTATTCAATGTCACAATAAATCATTAATCATTATCAATTCATGTCGTACGTACAGGGTCGGACTGGTCAGAGAAAAGTCCATGAACCCCGGAGTCGATGGTTTCAAATTCATGTTCAGTTCGCGAAATTACTCAAATCAGATGAACTCTCTTTGTACACATAAAAAAGTAGTGGATTGAGAGTTTTTCAACATTCAAACTCACAGTATTTGCCAAAAATGATTTTTGATGATCATTTCTTAAAAACCGGAACAACTCTATGAATGTTACATTCAAGTATAGGAAATGCTCCATGAATGTAAAAGTATTTGGCAAGCATTTCTGGAAATCGATATAAAATACAGGGTGTTCCATATAAAATAACACATGCAATAAACTATCAAATAAATATTTGCGCCTTTAACTCAAACTAACCCTCAGTTGTTGATTTTAAATAATACTGGGTTACGATCTCTCTTAATGTGGCCCTGCTTCAAAATTACCCATCATCAGTAGAACCTAATGAAACCCCATATCGTTGGAAAAGGGAAAAAAGAGGTATTGAAATTCAAGATAATACCTATAGGGGGTTCTATTGAAGAAACACATAAGTTTGTTATCCCGTTGCTCTATGATTTTATGAAAATGTGGAGATGGAATATCTATGAATTCAACATTTTTCGTACTTCTCAAGGTACCTACTGGAACTCCGCAGTATAAGTTGATCACCATGTATATATGTTAGTCAAAATAAATTTTTCTATTTTGGTTGTATAATGAAGTCATTATGCAACGCAAATGCGTGTCGAAATAGCCTCTATTTCGATACGCATTTTTTATTATTCGGAGATTGGTACAATCGAACTGTCAAATGAAAGTCAGAAGAGTTAGGCCCAGTTTACTTCTGAGCGATTTGGATTTGGTGATATTAGCAGTGAAAAACTCAATGTTTTAATTGGTAAATTTCAATTCAGAGTGTAATTTGATTTAAATTGACCAATAAAAACAATAACAACATTGAATTTTTCACCGCTGGTAACGCAAAAATCGAAAACGCTCTACAGTAAACTGGGTTTTACGCTTGTGCGTCAGATTTTAAATATTTCAATGTCATCATTGTTACCAATCGAAGATCTTTCTGTTATTTATCGATATCAAGTCGATTTATTTCAATAAAAGACTTCAAATTACCTACTGCAAAATAGAAAAAATTGCATGTGACAAACGTTTTATAAGACACGTTTTCGCACTTGTTATGCCTTCGATGGTGTAACAACCAAGCATCTAAATAAGAAAACTTTTTTAATGAGTGTGACTCTGTGTTCATTAAATCATTGAGACTGGTGTTGAAGGATCATAAATAAAATAATTTCGATACAAGTTTCGTCACACTATCTAATGTTAATAGTTTCTGGGAAGATTTCGATTATTTTTATCATTACGTAGAATCGTATTACGATCTTTTTCACTTCACATCCTATCCTCCAGAATGACGAAATGTCAACAACCTCTCAGATAGATTGTGTTCAGTTTCGGTATGTGGCCGCTTTTGGAGAAGTAGGCAGTCTATTACTCTATCAATCAACTCAATAAAGCCAAGTCGATGATTCCTTTAATCTCTGACGCGATCTAATTGTGAATTGATTTTTCAACGTCACCGTGAATTGACAGCCAGAAATTCGCGTTGAATCTATCGCTATCTCCTTCCTCGAAACGATACAAAATGGAGGTGCGAGTCAAATCATATGAGAGTGACCATGACCCCTTATGATTCTCCTTCTCCAATTTCTCATAAGTTATAGTGTAAAAATAGCCAGGCATTCATTAACTTCCTCCGAACCTGTCAGTAGAAGAGATGAATGATCACATGACCAATATTTATTATACAGTATGGTGGAAATGTATGGAATAAATTCATTATATCTCTAACGTATATAAATTTTAAGGAATATCCTGAGACAGGTCGATTTTTATTTTCAAATTGACATCTCTTGATATACATACGGAGTTTGTGACGTCATCCGCGTAGTTGTGGTGACGTCATCGATTATTTTTTCAAATAGGAAGACACCCTGCTTAATTTTTTTTCTGGAAGGTATATCCATTGTCTATCTGACCATATAATAATATTAGGAAAATAAAGTTGGGAAAAATCATTTTATATTTACAACCTCATTATGCTATCAATGTACACAGTTACCTAAATAGGTCGGAGAGGGTAAATCGAATGGCCAACTAGATCTCTCGATTTTGTCCTCTGAGGTTATCTGAAGAGCAAAGTTTATGTAAGAAGCCGGAAAGATCAGATAATTTGAAATAACGAATACGAGTGAATATTTCACAAATATATTCAGAAACGATAGCAAAGTTCGAGAATGATTTGTTTTCTGTCTATTACATTGTATTCTTACAGAAGGTCACGAATTTGATTATTTATTTTAACGATTTCCGTTGTAAATATAAAATAATTAATAATTTTTTCTCACCCTGTATTACTTTATTTTCCTAATATTAGTATACCGTCAGATAGACAATGAATATACCTTCCGAAAAAAAAAAATAAACCGGGTATGTTCCAATTTAAAAAAATAATCGATGACGTCACCACAACTACGTGGATGACGTCACATACTCCGTATGTATATCAAGAGATGTCATATACGTTAGATATAATAAATTTATTCCATACATTTCCACCATACTGTACATAACTACACGGGAAAACAGTAGGTATTAGATTTTAGTTCATGGATGTGTTGTCAAATAGCTGAACTATTCAAAATCGTTTGTTCCGTATTCGTCGTTTTCCGAATTCGAAGTACTTGCATATATAAATTTATATAAATTCTAACTTATTTTTTATTAACAAATTAAAACTGTTTTATGGAAATAAAAGGAAATATCTACCTGTTACCGTTCAAAAAATACAGTCCTGTGACAGACACTCAGAAGAGGAAGCACGTTAATAGGGTCCCGTTGAGTTGAGCACCCTTTGGGTTCGTAATTCTGTATTCTGATTAAGTACTTTCTTGACCGACCATACGTTTTACGACGAATCTAGAGTACGACGAAGTGGTAGGAATGTCATGTACTAAAGAATAGTGTTTCGTTTCTCAAGTAAAAATATTATTTTCCAAGTAATAGTAAACAAAAAAAATCAAAAATGTGACATAGTTTGCTTTGAAAGGTTTTTGTTGGAATGAATTTTCAATTTACATAACATATTACTTTTGCGACAACATAAATATTGACTTATTGGAAGTGAGCGTATAATATTGTTTTTGAAATCAGTCCACTATAAGTACAATAAGGCTGAAACGAGCTATTCGACGGTGCGACTGTGAAACTAGCCTAATGGCGCGTTCACAAGCTAGCTTTTCGCATTTCAGCTTATGGTGTATTATGATCCCATTGGCCGATCTTTGTTGGCGCGCATCAAGGTCATCTGCCATAAAGTCGATTGCGTTCCTACTTTTGCCTAAAAGAAGCTCAGATTTTCAGGGTTTTCACTTCTCAGGTTGAAATCACCATCATTATTATAAATTATTACATAGGAATGTTTCATTCAAGTTTTCGGTAAATTTCGAACAGATGTACGAGACTAGTTGGGAATTCCCTTGAATCTTTTCAATTGCCATTATTAAAGGCGCGTTCCTGGAATCTGCTTTATTTATATTCCGCATGTGGGAGAAATTTTCAGTAGTTCAATTTATAGTTTGTGAGTCAGAGTCCGAGGGGCCCCTTGAACTTGGGGGCCCCGGGGCACTGCCCCGCCCAGCCCTATGGTAGCTACGCCACTGTGGTCTTTCATATTATTCTATATCATAGGTAGTATATGAAACTAAGTATTTATACTTTCCTATTTTGTTCACCTGAATGAAATGAAATAGCGTGTTTGACATAATAGAACTGATACGAATTCTTATCATAATTGAACAATGCTATTTGTGGGTAGGTACCTACTTAAAATAGTTTCTAGAAAATCTTCCATCGAGATTTCCCACGAATTGACCTAGTATAGCTCTTGGAGTTAACGGTTTGCGTGATATTTTCCAGTGGCGAAATATCCGGTTAAATATAGACTTTAGGGTCGGGCAGTAATTTGAAAATGCAAAAGCGAACGAGAGTGGAAAACATAAATGGAAAATGACAGCACGTGTTTCGTACCTATCGCTATAAATACCTAGAATGTTTACCAAATTAGATTGTTCATAGGGCAGTCTTCCAATAGCAGGTGAGAAAATATTTGATAAATGATAGGTTGAACAACGAACTTGTTATAGAATATGTAGTCAGTGTATAAGTACCCAGTACCTATACAGAGGTGTGCACAAAAATCGGCCAGAGCTGTAACTTCTGAATCATTCGAGATCGAAATTTGAAATTTGGTGGGTAGCAACTATATGATATTGTTCATTTTTTGAAGAGAAAAATTGTATTCCATCACTTCCGGTCTAACCGGAAGTGACCCCAACTTTTGATTTTCAAATGGCACCCCTTGTATATTTTTCCACTTTTAGATTCAGGGTATCATTTCACATACACCAGTACTTTTTCCGGATCAAAATGTCAAAAAAATTTCCTCGATATGTTTTAATGTTTGAACAGTGTGCCCATTAATTGGTAATAGTAATCAAGATCGAGGTAGCCTTGTAAATCAATTTCAATGTGACAGTAACATCCAATAAGGTGTCAGCAATGCATTGCACAAAATGGGGGTCAATTTGAGTATTTGTTGTAATTAATTTTTTATCGCCCCTCTTTCTATGCTACTGAAAATAATAAAGATTGATGTGGAGTTCATTTTGTTGTTCTTTCTGTTTCACAAAAAATGATCCAGAAAAACTACTGGTGTATGTAAAATGATACCCTGAATCTGAAAATGGAGAAATATACAGGGGGTTCCATTTGCAAACCAAAAGTTTGGGTCACTTCCGGTTAGACCGGAAGTGATGGAATACAATTATTTTCGTCAAAAAATGAACAATATCATGTAGTTGCTACCCACCAAATTTCAAATTTCGATCTCGAATGATTCAGAAGTTACAGCTCTGGCCGTTTTTTGTGCACACCTCTGTATATACCCTTTAAAAGCCATGGACGTATAAACACAGACTTTAAGCCCAGTTCATTCCTAGACGATTTCCCGTTGGCGATGCTGTGACCTTGAAATAAAACGATAGTTCCTATCCTCAATTCAATATCCATGCTTGGTGTTACCATTCAGCCATTTCCTATCTTGGAAAGATCTGGATGATCACGTGAGATGTATTACCAAAACTGACGGACCCTTTCATTGTCAGGCTTGAGATCTGCCGTAAAAAATTATAATTATGCCATGAAGGGGACAAAAAATTCAAAGGAAAACTAGTCTTCAATTAAGAATATCAAACATAGTTTGAAGTTGAATATCTGCTAGACTACGAGCAGAAAACAACTACTTTCCTGGTAAATACCACGCAGAACATTGAATTATATCTGCTCCATGCAACGATTCACACTGTGAATGCAGATCGCAAATGTTTCTTTCTTCCTAAGACTTATCAAAATTCACATCGAGGAAGTAAGTAACTGACTAGGCCAACTGGGGTATACATGAGGGCGATTGGTAATCGATATATTTTTTACGCGAGAGTGAAGCCAACGCATTATGTGGGATACACAATTTGTTCGTATACTTCGAGTCTAATGAAATATTTACATAAGCATCGAATAATTTCGATGTTTCCGAATCTACGAGGGTTCACAAAAAAACCTTGAATATACCACCGCGCACTGGGCCGCGTATCAAGAGATATAATTCAATGTTCTGCGTGGTATTTGCCAGTGGAGTAGTTATTTTCTGCTCGTGGTCTCTAGCTATTGGAGTTCAAACTGTGTTTGATATTTTTAATTGGATAATATTCTTTTTCTTTCAATTTCTCGACCAACTCATGGCTTTTCCATTTTACACCTTCCTTTTTGTACTTCCCCCATCACTTTATCACTTCACGATCGGTCGTGTTATTGAGGCACTACCACATTTTGACATTTACATATGACACTGACAGTTCTGAACCCACGGTGATCCACGTCGTTTAGTTCGTTTATCGAATGTTCAGTTTCTGTACCTTGTAATAGAATGAAAATACATAAGAACATATATGGAGCGGGTGTTGTTTTCGCTCAAGAGTAAGAATGTTCACATTCTATAATTGAAATTGATTTCGGAATTATCCATCAAATTCATTACTGGTCGTGGAACTTTCTCCATTGACTACTTTTTATGCAATTTTTTTTTATTTTCCACCCAGTAATTTTATTGGTAATGTTCATGTTAGCATTCCACCATCCACTGAATTCGTAATGTATTCCAACTTGTTGGAGTTTTCCCGATTTAGGGTGCAGTTAATAAAGTATGAGCATTTCCAGAAAGTAATTATTTGATTTTTCGGAAATCTGTCTGGTCTATAAATATCACATTTCTCCTGATAACGAATCAATATTACCAAATTGAAACGAACCCCCGTGACGAAAACTCATTTTCTGCGAATCGCTATTATGAGGATTGATTTTCTATTTTCTGAGACACTCTTCTACGAAAGAGCTGAACGGACATACAGAGAATAAAATCATAATTGCCAGTTTAAACTGTCAATTATACATAATTGCCAGTTTGAACTGAAATTATGCATAATTTCCAGTTCAAACTGGCAATTATCCATAAATGCCAGTGCAAACTGGCAATTATCTATTTAAATGCCAGTTCTAACTAGCGATCATGTATAATTGACAGTTAAAACTCGCAATTATGTATAATTGACAGTTCAAACTGACAATTATAATTTTATTTTCTGTATGTCCATTCAGCGCTTTCGTTCTCTTCACACAGAGTTAATATGAGCAAATTCTGAAACTTTGGTATGAGGAAAAGGGTAACAAAATTCAATGCAAATGTTTCAAGGGCGCATTGTGTACTAATATTCACTCCCTCCAAGCTACAGACAACCCCCTATTTACCCCCTTGAATTAAAGAGTTACTTTATTTTTTGAACGAGAAATGAGTAGAGCGTCCAAAAAATATTTGACTTTTTTACACCATGTATATCGATATTGACGGAATGTGCCTTATTGATAATCTCTCCCACATTTCAATAAAGAAATACTGGTTGAAAAGAATCCAATATGTTCTGGAACAACGATGAATAGATTGATTGTATTTCAATAATTTTACTATAATCGTTTGACCCCTAGGCGCTTTCGAATAAAATAGTACGTGCTTATTAATTTTGAAAAAAAAACATCATAAAAATGAGAGGAAACTGAGCCATGCCACTCCCTGTTCCTGTATCTGTATATACATAAAATGCGAAGAGGTGTACCTACCGTAAAATACAAAAAAAGTAATGACCCATGACGAATGTTATTTATTCGGGTCCTAGTTCTTGTAAATTCGTAATTATTGTATCCGGTTTCATTTCAAGTCGTGTTCACAGAGGCGTACTGCTAGGTGGAACCTAAGGTTCTGAACCTCAGATAATTGACCATATTCAATAGCTCTGCTATTGGTGGCAGCTTCTTAGCGTTCTAGGGTTGGTACTAATCTATCATAAATGTCAACTGTTATTAATGTCAACTATCATTTATTTCGATTGTTTTTATATCCTGGTTTTTTGCTTGTTTTATGTACCTATATAAATATGAAATAACCGAACATTTATATGAATAGAAGAAACTTAAAGCTAAACACACATCCGGACATGATTCAATTCCAAGCTTTCTCGTTAGAGACTGCGCTGCAATCCTAGCCAAACCGCTTCAATCCATTTTCAATCTTTCCTTGAAAACCGGATCTTTTCCGGATGCATGGAAAATCGCCAAAATATGTCCAATCTTCAAATCAGGAGCAATCAATAATGTTGCAAATTACCGACCAATTACACTTCTCTCCAACTTCGCAAAGGGTTTTGAAATATGTCTTCACCACATATTATACCCTAATTTAAAAAAAATAATCTCACTCGACCAACACGACTTCATGAGCAAACGTTCTACTGTCACGAACCTCATGTGTTTTACCCAGTCAGTGAGCATCGCCCTCGACAATCACTCTCAAGTGGACACCATTTACACCGATTTCTCGAAGGCATTCGACAAGCTCGATCATCAAATAATCTTAAGGAAACTTAATCAGTATGGCTTTAACACACAACTAATAAATCTATTTCAATCTTACTTGCAAAATCGTAAACTCTTTGTTGAATTTAGAGGCCACGTATCCCATCAATTCATAGCGTCAAGTGGTGCCCCTCAAGGCAGCAATCTAGCCCCGCTCTTATTTTCGATCTTCATCAACGATATTGGGAACAACATATCAAGTAAATTGCTGATGTTTGCAGACGACTTAAAAATTTTCAGAGGTATTGAATCAATTGATGATTGTCATACATTACAAAACGACATTCATAACCTTCATCTTTGGTGTATTGAAAATAAACTTCCATTGAATATTAAAAAATGCAAATCCAACACGTATTCTTTGAAAAAGTCAACTATTGAGTTTTCCTACTCTATCAACAATATTACCTTAGAGTGCAATCAACAAACTAAAGATCTCGGGATTGAATTTGACCGCAAACTCAATTTCTCCAATCACTACAACAAAATATCTTCTTCCGCTAAGAAAATGACAGGAATGATTTTCCGCACATGCAAAGACTTTCAGAACAAGGACTGCTTCATCGCCTTATATAATGCATTTGTCAAATCTAAGTTGGAATATTGCTCTCTGATATGGTCCCCACTGTATAAATGTCACATCGATCAACTCGAATCAATACAAAGGTTCTTCTTAAAATATGTGTCATTCAAGTTGGATGGGGTCTATCCCCCTCAAGGTTATGACAACAACTTGCTGCTCGGCAGATACTCATGCTTGTCTCTGGAAAATCGTAGATCATATTGTGCTTGCATATTTATCTTCAAACTAACAAACAGTCTAATCGACTGCCCTGAATTATTGAAACAAATAAACTTTCACATCCCCCGTAGTAACTGCAGGCAGAAGCCATGCTTTTACTTACCTAAACCCAACACCAACATTCTTGTTAAATCTCCATTGTATGCAACATGTAAATTGGTAAATGAATTGTGTTCTGGAATCGACATTCATAATGAATCAATAGGCTCTTTCAAGAAAAAATTAAAATAATTATTGTATATAAGACAATCAACCCCATGTTCTCAATCATAATGGTACAACTATCACACTAAAATCACCTTCAATCACCTTCATATTCTTTTTTTTTGTATTTGCACACAATTGTAGCATTTGAATTTACATCATTTGCATTATCTGTATTTACTGTGCTATATCATCTGTATTATTTGTTCTTATTTATATTTATTTTTCTCAACTGTAATACCTAAACTGTCTTGTAATTGGGATTTATCCTGTTTAGACAATAAATGTATTTTTTTTTTAATATTGATGACTTGGTGGGCTCACAAATTCATCTGCACAACTGACTTTTATGACTATTGACGTTGATGACAGATTCTTGCCAACCTAAGAATGCTCAAAAAGCTGCCACCGAAAACTGTTGAATATGGTCAATAGAAATATTTTGTGTCAAAGTCGTAATAAATCAGCAATCAAACCCGCGAACAGTGAAGCGAGGAGTGCTCCAAGGGAACAAGTGCGACAACGTGTCTTATAAAACGTGTGTCATGTACAATTTTTTCTATTTTGCATTAATTTGAAGTCTTTTATTGAAAGAAATTGATTTAATATGGATAAATATCAGAAACATCTTCGATTGGTAACAATCATATTGAAATATTTGAAATCTGACGCACAATCGTAAAGCCCAGTTTACTGTTGAGTGATTTTGATTTTTGCGATACCAGCGATGAAAAATGCAATGTTGTTATTGTTTTAATTCGTGAATTAAAATCAAATCACACTCTGAAAATAATAAGAATAATAATAATTAGCGAGCTTTATTGGATGCCCAAAAGGCTACCGACCGTTACACAGTTCTATACAGGATATGTAATCATTGTATTTTGTTGGTTAAAAAAAATTGAATTGTGAGGAAAGACATTTTGAAAGAATTTTAGTCTTCTGGTACTTGTGATAGATTGATGAAGCATTCCAATAGTGTGTTTTCCGGGAACTTCCGTCTTGGGTTCACTGTTGGATTTCTCTGTAAACACTGGGGTTTGATTATACTTGTAGATTGAATTCGTTTTTGGAAAACTTCATCAGAGTTAGCATTTTCAGTCTCTCAGATATTGTTTGTATCCTGGTCAGCTGGTATAGAAGTTCGTTTGATGGATGGTGAAGGGGATTTTGAGGGTGGCGGATTTTGGTAACGACTCTCAAGCTTGCTCTTTCTGCTACATTATTCAGTGCCGTCTCACACTCTGAATAAATAGAAAAATGCAATGTTGTTATTTTTTTAATTGGTCAATTTAAATCAAATCACATTCTGAATTGAAATTTACCAATAAAAACATCGAATTTTTCACTGCTAGTACCTATCACCAAATCCAAAATCGCTCAGAAGTAACCTAACCTAACTCTTCTGACTCTCATTCAATAATAATAAAAATAATAATAATGAATTGTCTTCATTCATCTCATGAACATAATACATAAATAGGTATATCTAATTATTAAATTAACAAAAAATAATCATTATAAAAGGAAAAAGTATCGAAGGTTTACGTATGCTAGCAATAATTATTTATTGATACACAATGTACCAACTTTGACAGTTCGATTTTACCAACCCCCGAATAATAACAAATGCGTATCGATACGCATTTTTGCGTTTCATAATGACTTCATTATGGAAGCAAAATAAAAATATACTTTTTTGGGTTTGAATATAAAAACCATTCGTACGAGAATGCGAATGAGAAGTAATTCTCATATTAGCTTCTTGGAATTTTGACACAGAAAAACTGATAATGAAGAATCATATAATAAAAAATGAGGATGTAACGGTAAAGCAAGCAGTGAAGGCGGTATGAAGCACTTTGAAGGTACCTACAATAATTCATTTCGGAAAGAGACTAGAAATAAAAAAAATGTGTTGATATCTAATAATTCTAATACCCCTCTGAAAAAGAACGATACGCCCCAGCATACATTTATTTGGTTCGTTTTTAATATTGTCAAATCGTTGGTCCGTGTGTATTCAATTCTACAAACACCTGGCTTGGCCTTAATACTAGGCAGGCCGATGTTCCGAGAATCCCGCTATTCAGTTGTGTTTTTGGAAAAATATAATAACGACTGTTTTGTACAAGAAGAATTCCGTGAATGGAATATATTTTTGGAAATAATAACTCATTCATTTTATTTTTACGACGACTGCAAACCGCAATTATTTTATTATTGATAAGGTAGGAATGCCATGAGGTTGAAACGTTATGTGAATGATTTTTTATACATAGAAGCGCTCACTCAGGGCTGCGCGATATGATTAATATACAGTGACCAACAGAAAGTTTGCAAAATATCAGAAAACTTGATCAACAATAAAAACAGGAAGAGTTTTTTCATCGGTTAAATTTTGCTAATCTGTAGGATAATATAATATATAAAATTCTCGTGTCACAGTTTTCGTTGCCATACTCCTCCGAAACGGCTTGACCGATTTTGATGAAATTTTTTGTGCTTATCCGGTATCTATGAGAATCGGCCAACATCTATTTTTCATCCCCCTAAATGTTAGGGGTAGTCCACCCCTAACATACTCCTCCGAAACGGCTTGGCCGATTTTGATGAAATTTTTTGTGCTTATCCGGTATCTATGAGAATCGGCCAACATCTATTTTTCATCCCCCTAAATGTTAGGGGTAGTCCACCCCTAACATACTCCTCCGAAACGGCTTGACCGATTTTGATGAAATTTTTTGTGCTTATCCGGTATCTATGAGAATCGGCCAACATCTATTTTTCATCCCCCTAAATGTAGGGGTAGTCCACCCGTAAATTTTATTTTTTATTTTTCCTCTCCGGTCGAAAACTGATCAATCGTCATTTAATTAGTTATCCCCGCCAGATGTCTACAGGTGTCACTTCTGACCCAGTAAACAGCACGGAGTAGGGATGAGAACGAAGCCGGTCTCCTTTCTTTCTCACTCCCTACACATATATGGCAAAACAACGTTTGCCGGGTCAGCTAGTATTATCTAGTATTTTCGACTGAAATTACTGATAGAAAAATTTTTTTTAGCGAACAATTTATCAAAAATAAAATACTTCGAGTGTTTTTTTAAAGATAAATTAATGAGACGATCTGAATGAACAATTATATGAAAAAAATATTTATTCACATCTCTCGATAAAGGCTCATCGTGTGAATTTCATGTGTGAACCAAACCAAGAACGCTGCAAAAAAGGATGCACCTTTTTTATCGATGTGAAGATTACTGAACGGCACCCTAGAAGGTCTACTGTTCTAAAATTTTGTTGATGGTGCAATCTTTTTGAAACTTGATATATTCAGATATAAAGAGAAGTTTGCGTCCATAATCACCAGATCGCCTTCGTTTACCATAGATATTAGATACTAAAAAAGCACACAACAATAATAGTTATTTTATGTATCAAGGGCGTATAAAATAGGCTTTTATGGACCGCAGCAACACGCCTAGGTCCATAAAAGCAAGTTACGCCCGAAATACAAACAACATTTTATGCACGACCAGTATATTTTATTGTGAATACCTCTTCACCTCTCAAGCATGATAGGAATAAAACGGTTTGTAAATACCTTTTAAACCCCTATAAAATAATTTTTGCTACGCCAATGATGTTCCTATCGAAAAAACATTGCATGAGAGTGTTTTTAATTTTTCTCTATCGCTTGTAATAAGGGAGTTATTAAGGATTTACAATTTCCTCATGTTCCAGACTGGTGGGTGAATAAATAGGTTATTATACGTCCATGGTTAGTAGCCATATTTGCTGTCAATACAGACAATATTCATTACGAAATGCATTCCAGTGACGAAGAAAGTATGAATTGTACTCAACTAGAAATCAGTAAGGTAGCTGGTGAGGAAGCGAATAATTAATAATTTATTGTCCGGCGGGTAAAGTGCCTTTTTTTACGCCTGGCGGGCAGTGAAGTAGTCCGAGGACGGTAAAGTGTTATTTTACGCCCGCACAACCGGGCGATAAAGTGTCATTTACGCCCGGTCGTGCATAAAATAATATTCGAGATATTATTATCTTGTTATTCTGAGTATTTGAAATTAATTACTAATATGAATCAGCTGATATCAGTGGCGTGGTTAAGGGTCTTGATATACAGGGTGTCCCCTCTCAATTGGAAAAAACTTCTGGGGAACCTTTCAATAAAGTTTTTAATAAAAATTTTTTCTCGAAAACGGAGAGAGATACGAAAAAATTTCAAGTGACAAAAAAGTTGTATTTTTAACTGAGCTTTCTAAAAAATATATAAAATTTTTAAAAAAAGTCAGCAGCGTACATTTTTTGTCATTTTTATTCGTGACTCTGTCCCCCGGGGCGCCACTGGAAGTCATAATTAACATTTAATTAGTGCTAACTGAGCGTCTTATTAAAGCTTACATCACTAGCAAATTTCAAGAAAATCGGTTAACGTGTCTTTGAAATATTAATAAAAAAAAATTTTTGAAAAAAACTTTGACACCCTGTATTTTGAAAACCATGCACTTCCGGACATCAGTCTCTTATCTCAAACTGCTTGTCTATGGTTCCTCAATATGCCCCAGAAGTTTTTTCCAATTGAGAGGGGACACCCTGTAGGTACCTACCTATATAGAATTAAATTTCTTTGAAAAAAGATCATCTTATTTAAAACCGATATTTATTATAATTAGACCAATCTTTACAGGGTTGCCAAGATGAGAATGAACCGGGTAGGATATTGTAAAAATATTTGAGAGTTCCCCAAGCCCATCGTCTATTTTGTGCGACAGTTATTTCATGAGATATTCTAAACTTTAAACTACAATTATCTCGTAAACGAAGCTTCAAATAAAATTCTTACAATAGTATAGCTCATCTAGACTGAACAGGAAATTCTAGAAAAATGTCAATTTAACGATCACCTGATTCATAAGTACCAAAATTGCTTTGATGTTTTCAAAGTTATTTTATTTTATAAAACTGAAGGAAGGAAGCGTTTTGCCGTCAATATTACATCTTTCTCTTCAAAAATTGCACTTTGTTGACATGTATTTTAATATTCATCAACAATGGTAAGCAATGATTCTGCTGTTAAAAATTCGATCATCCCGTGAATGATGCCGCAAACGAAAATTTCATAAGAGTGATTACCAAATTGTACAGAGGGTCCAAAAAAGTGTGAATCCGGTTTGTATATCGAAATTTCCCTTCGTAGTATTCTAATATACGGTTTATTCGTTCAAACATGACTAACAGTACAAAATAACGATTACCTATACCGATAAACCATATTCTTGAAAAAGCATTGGAAACGATGCTAATGTCCGAAGTCGTTAGGCCAATGAATTCTCGGTAAACCTGATCAATATACTTATACATACGAAGAGAAAATATTCTATTTACGATTTCCCGGTATTCTATAAATGCGGGTAGTAATTTCAGATTATTATTATCTAGACGACTAAACAAACGTACATGCTCATTTATTTTACAGACCAGTTAATGTTCCTCAAATGCACGTTTATTATAAATAAAAGACCGACAGTTAGATCCTTGGTTCTCACATATCGCATATTGCAGACGGCTGTTGATAATTCTGCATCAACTGGTGCAATTCACAGATGATACTCACTCTTTAAATTCCAGGATGATGAACTAGCAATAAAGTCCACACCATATCGTAGTCTATTTTCTAATTGTGCATAATAAATCTTCAAGCAGTATTATCAGTAATTTCTCTATAATTGGATTGATGACTAACTAAATGAATTTTGGGGACCAGGTCTTCACATTTTCCTTTCCAATACAAATGTTTATTGAGGTTTAATTCACAGAAATTTTTAGCGAGAAAGTCTCGAACACTGCGTATATTATGCCTATGTTGAGTAATTTATATACAACTCCAATCAAAGCAATCTCAGGAAGAAGTTCATGGCATCTCAAAGTGGAGTGGTGAATATTAAAGTAGGAAAAAAGCTCCAAGTCATCTCCACATCATTTAATAAGAACAAAGGTTATAGGGAACATGTTTCGAGTACATATGTACTCATCATCAGCCCGAATAAGATATGATTGCTACAAGAGAACATGGGGTACTTCCTATCAAGACCATACTTTTTACCCCATGTTCTCTTGTAGCAATCATATCTTATTCGGGCTGATGATGAGTACATATGTACTCGAAACATGTTCCCTATAACCTTTGTTCTTATTAAATGATGTGGAGATGACTTGGAGCTTTTTTCCTACTTTGGTTTCCAATGAAAGTGTTTTTCAAAGTCTTTATCTGCTCAAATTGTGAAAGGAATTGGTTCATGCATAAAATGAACTGAGAAATTTATATAAATAATGAAAAGCATAGGGCCCATCGCAGGCTTTGTTATATAATTTCACCAATCATTATGATAAGTGAAGCATGGTTGTCATTACGGATTCTGAATTCTTCAAAACAAAATCAGGAAAAACCACTGGTTGGAGTTCCAAGAAATCTCATTTTCCTATTAGAATACTCGCATTCGTGCATGTAAGTATATATAGTTGCAAAATGACAATTGAGCTAGCATCAAGGACAGAAAATGTTATACAAATTCGCGGAATATGGAATGGTCGACTAATTATTTATCATTAATTTATAAAAAAAAACTTAATTTCATTCTGCTTCCAGGAAACCAACCGAGGATTGTACAATTATTATGAACCACGCTTGACTCAAGTAGTCGAATTTCAAAGTTTTAATGTTCTATTCATTCAAAGATTTATGTATAAATAGAAGATATATCTATAGTTATTCATAAAAATAATAATGAGTGATGGATCTCACTAAGACCTTTTGTTTCAGTCCAAGAAATGTTGCTTCCAACCAGGAGACAGGGAGACCGTGAAATTTTATATAGCCTCGGAATGCTATGAAACTATAAGTTATTAGAACTATAGGAACAAAAATGTTTCACAACTAAAACTGTTCCAGAAACGATGAAGATTCTAGACAAACTTATATTCATATTATACATACATTCTTTCTAAGCATTTGTTAATCAGCAATAATTGCATCACTTCCGCTTTTAATGAACTATCTTTATTTTTTATGACGGCAATAATTTAGATGTTTGAAGACATTTAGAGTTGTTTAGAAGAGGGATTCTTCAAACCAATAACGTTCGTTCTCACCTGGGATAGATAAATTTGGTCTTGACTTATTGCGTTGTATTTTTGTTGATTATTGTTAATTTTATGAATAAATTTATACTATTCATTTGCAGAAAATTTTTCCAACGGCAAAATTCTACTTCTATGGTAGATGTAATAACGAAGATATACTGAACATCACAATGAAGCTTAGACTCTCTGAGTAAATAAAATTCAGTTCATGAAAACTAAAGAACAAACTTTTATAGCAATATGAACTAAAGAAGGAAAATAATTTGTATATTAGGCTTCATGAATACAATTTGAATCCGGGTATACATACAAGCTGACTGACAAAAAAGTAATCATAGCGTCGTAAGTTATCAACCGGGTTTGAAAAACAAAAAGCAAATGAAATTGCTTTGGATATCTTTCGAGTTGCTATTGTTTTTTCTCTCAATCAGAATTGACCTAACGGCAGAATTTTTTTTCAAGGACAAGCATCTTGGCAACAATAAGCATAATATCGATCTTTGGTACGACCGTTCAATCAATGGTACGACAACGCTGCATCAGAGATAAGTATCCCACTTATCTCTGGCTGCAAATATGTTTTAGTAACGAAATCTTCCGGAAATTCTTGGCATGCTATGTGGTCACTAGATGGCACAACTATTTCTTTTCAGTTTTCAAAGCTCATTTTTTAATACAAATGCGAAATCTCACTTTCATACTATGTAATCTCCTCATAGGATTATTACATCAACTTTCTTTTTACAAGTACACAAACATCTTGTAAAAATCTTATCAAGATGTGATTAAATTATTTTCGCTATCTACAGGAATTTTTTTAATTGAAATCACAAAAAATATGATATTCCTATCTCATTTTTGTTATTTCGCCTAGAAGATATTTTTCATTCGATCTGTTGATTATATAAGCAGTAATTACCAATTAAATATTTTTCTTATCTGCTACTAAATATCAAAAAAGAATGTACGCTTTCGTAAGAATGCGTGGTGGATCTAAATAATATTTTCTTGAAACATGTTATCCATCTAAAGAAACTCTTGACTTCCCTTTAAGAATACCGTGATTAATTAATTTTTCGAACATTTTTGTAAATCAAAAATTGACCATTTATTTAGCAAGTTCGTCTCGCATTTGAAAAAAGTGAAAAAAAAACCTATTCAAACATTTTTTGGCGACAAAAAGGTGTCATATCTACACTACTGAGTGCTTCTGTTGAACCTGGAAATTTTGAATGCATTTCAAAAATGACATGTACAGAAAAATTCTGAATTATTGGATCAGAAAACATTTTTCTTTAGAATAGTATATTGTTCGTTCCGTGCATAAAATAAAAATTATTTTTATGAAATATAAAAATCCTGATGAATAGGCTTTTCAATTATTAGGGTAATTGAAAAACGAAATCATTTTTATAAAAGCTATGGAACGTGGCCATGCATGTTATCTTTAGATAACACAAGGGGAACCTCTTCAAGAGTGATGGATGTAGATGTTTGTTAGAGATAAAGTGATAAACATCTTGGAGAGATTAGAAGAAAGAATCTATATAAATTCACGTACCTATTATACACCAAATTAGTGCAACAATTCACCATGATTTCCTTTTTGAAATTCACGGTGTTAGTGACCCTAGTAACTAGGAGGTAAGTTTGCAATTTTTTATTGGTTTCTAATTAATTCGAAAAAGTTGTAATTGGTGATATTTCAGTCTGGCCGATGACTATGTTCTCAACAATAAAAGATTTCCGTCAGATTTTATCTTTGGTGTTGCAACATCAGCCTATCAGATTGAAGGTGAGTTCGATAGTCATTTATATAACAAGTGAATTACAAAACATCTTACGTCTTGTCCGATTCATATTACAACACAGTTGTAGTGACTGGTAGACCACGAGCAGAAAACAATTACTTTCCTAGCAAGAACCACGCAGAACATTGAATTATATCTGCTCGTAGACCATGCAACGATTCACACAGTGAATGCAGAATGCACATATGTTTCTTTCTTTCCAACACGTGACAGAGTTCACATCGAGACAGGCACGCAGAAGGCCGTGGGCACGCCTGACAATCTACAGACCGGTTTCGCGCTTATTGGCCCTCATCAGTGCAGGGTAGTCAACCATCAAGTAGACAGAGACTCACGGTGGATTTATGCAGAGGTTTTAAGTCGTAAGTTTTAAGTCTCAAGTTTTAAGTAATAAGTCATAAGAAGTTCATCCATTGGTTTTCAATGTTACCATTTATACAGCTGTCATAAGTTTTAAGTCCTAAGAAAAGTTGGCCAACATTTATCTCTTACGACTTACGACTTAAAACTCGATAGATTTGCGCATGCGTCTGATTTTGCAAAAGGGTATCGTAACAAACAGCAGGAGTTGAATGCATGTAAAGCAAATAGACATAAATAAAAATAGGATTTAGTCTGGAAATTTGGATTGAATCGAAGGAAATGAGAAAAATAAGCACACAAAATAACAGGATTGACACTATTGACAGTCCTTAAAACTTCTTGCATAAATGGTCGATTTTTCCTTACGACTTAAAACTTAAGACTTAAAACTAACGACTTTTAAAACCTCTGCATAAATCCACCGTCACTTGAAGCGATGTCTGTCCCAATGCAAACGCGATCAGCGTAGTGTTTGTTGCCAATCTGAAATCTGTCATTCCACAGTTCTTGACAGAATTTCCCACGATATCCAAAATAATACCTATCATTCAGGAATTAGTCCAAAAATATACAGATTTAATTCTTTTGTAATATCCTTCAGGAAATTAGGTAAAATGTTGCGAGTAAACGAGTTATTTCGAAGAAACGACAACTTAATCAAAATATTAATTTCTTTTTTAAATCAGTTTGTTTCGAAGTATGAGTATTTGAAATCCTTCATTCAGTTCGCTAAAGGAAGATAATGTAACCATTTTTTAATAATTCAAAAATTCTCACTTCTGAATCAGCAGTATCCGATTCTTCACTGCGACTGCAGGTTTTGTTTTTATTGTTGAAATCATTTTCAACCAGTGATATAGGTACGACGTGGTGATATGTGACAAGTGACAAGTGATGGCATCAAGATGTTTGAGGACATGACAATGGCTGTCACGAAGGTCATGAAACGGCAATGTTTGTTTCATCATGGATGTGAAGAAGAAGAAGAAGAAGTTTATTTAAAATAGGTTTACCCTAATATAAACATTAGATTTATCAATTAGGTACAAGTAGTAACATAAAAAAAGAATAAATATATATAACTAAAAAAATAATAATATACGATTACAATCAATATAGAATAATATAGAATAATATAACATACCAGAGACGAAGGAAAAAAAAATATTTCTGCGCAGAGCATAAAAACCATTTATTGAATATCACCATGAAATATGAACATGATTTCACTAAATGCATGAAACTTTTTGATTTTCCGCATATTTCCCGCGGGCGATCAAATTTCCCGCAATGCGGGAAATTTCCCGCCAATTGGCAACACTCAGTGTTGTACATGGACTACGAAAAAATATAATCAAATATTCTGCGTGGTATTTGATAGGAAAATAGTTGTTTTCTGCTCGTGGTCTACCAGTCATCACAACTGTGTTGTATTATAAATTTCGATCAAGACGTAAAATGTTTAATTTTCATTAATTGATATTATCCAATCAATGTATTTTAATGTGTACAGAAAATGTGATCTCCAACAGGATTTCGATACTGTTCGGGTTCGGGTTTGTTTGTCACAGTTACATTTTTTCTGCCTAACAAAATTGGTTATAAATACACTTGAAAAAAACTAGAATAAATTTATGCCTGATATTTTTCGTGAGTCTAAAACAGTATAAAAAACATGCAGATCATTTAGATCAATTTCGTTTGTAGGTGCTTGGAATGAAGACGGCAAAACAATGAGCACCTGGGACAATCTGACCCATGCCCGACCAGAACTCATAGTAGATGGGCGCAATGCAGACATTGCTTGCGATTCGTACCATCGATACGAAGAGGACGTTGCTCTCATGAAAGAAGTGGGCGTAAATCATTACAGGTTATCTTTGTCCTGGTCCAGAATTCTGCCCACTGGTGAGTCTCCTCCGAAGATCATGTTATGCTTTTTTGTTTAGGATACCGTGAACTGAATTAGTTTCAGAGTTCATCCAAATAATTCTTCAAACGTCAATTATTAAAGGCAATGGTATCGGATCCCACTATAAAAGGTAAGGTCCCCGCTATCCTAACTCGTACAAGTTTACTCTGTAAACTTCTGAGGGTTGATAAGGCAACTAGGATAGTGGTAAAAAAAAATTGAAGCAACAAACTAGGCAGGGCCGGAACTACACCGGGGCAACCGGGGCAATGCAAGGGAACCCCGACTCGAGGGGGCCTCCTAGTAAAAGATGAAAAGAAAAAATCATTCAGCCGGAACTAAAAATATTTCGAAAACATTTTTTGTAACTACTTTATACAGGAAGTATATTTATTTGATAATCATGTCATACATCATCGGTATACATTCAAGCGAGTTGGATCAAAAAGCTGATGAGTTTTCCAGAACATTCTCAAATAACGTGTCACCTTCTTTTTCCTCCCATCAGTTGCTTTCTGTTAGGTCGACATTTTCTAAAGAGATCAGTATAAAAGATGTCAAAGAGTTGGCCCGATTCTTAATCATTCAGAATGCTTCATTCTCGTCCAGTTATCCTTGATGTGTGCCGCACTACTTAACAGTCCCTGTCACTACTGCGAAAACTGAACGGTTGTTTTCCAAATTGAAATTGATCAAAAAAATCTTGCGTAGCTCAATGGGACAAGAGAGACTTTAGCAGTACTGTCCATGGAAAACCAAAAGGCGCGTAAAATTTACTTCGATTATTATATTATTATTCGACTATTAAATTATTATTATTAAGTAATGAATGAATTTGTTTTTAAGAAATCTAGAAAAAAAAAAGTTCAGTTCTATAATGCGTTTGTAAAAAAATTTCATACGATTTGAGGTTTGTGAAAGATTTACAGATTTAGGGGCCTCACATTTCATTTCGCCCTAGGGCATTTCCATTTCAAGTTCCGGCCCTGAAACTAGGGTAAACACTGTTCGACAGTTTGACGTATTTCGAGGTTTAATCGTTGGCTAGAAGGTGAAAATATGGAATATACGCTTGTATGATGGAATAGTAAGTCTACACCTACAACATTGAATAGTTTTCTAAATGAGTTGTAAGCATGCATGTTAATAAAAAATTCAGTTTAATGATTTGCTTATCAATTCCATAAGGTATTCCATATTTACATCTAAGTTTTTCGAGGAGCAGATATGACATTTTCCATAACAATATTTATTATTCTATAAAGTTTCAGGATTGCTTTGAATCTGATTAAACGCGTTTAGCAACTAAACTTCCCCAAAAAAATTAACGCACCACCAAAAAACACTCTATAATTGCTACACGGTACCTATTAGTAAAAATAGTATATTATACACCAAGGCACTGAGGTGGTATTTTAAATCCCCAGACAAAAAGTTTATAGCCCTACCAACGGGAGGGATATAATTTGTCGTGGGATTTTAAAATACTTTAGTCCTGAGGTGTATATACTATTTCATGGACTTTAGGATAGTTGAAACGTTAAAGAAAAAATAACGAAAAAGAGGATTTCGATTCCTATTCCTCTTTTTCACTTGGCTAATTGCAGTGGGACACATAAATGTCAATGTTTTTCATAGTGTAATAATTATATAACTCCGATAACTCGTAACAAGTTCGCTATTTTGGATCTTTCAATATTGACGGAAAATCCATAATCTCTGATCCCCAAAACTCCCACATAACTCACATAAGTACACACCAATTTCGAATGTAATCCGCAACCATGGAGCCGTAATTTTGTGTTTTTTCTACAAAAAATTTGGTAATGTATTGTGACCGGAACACTGTAGATTTCATTACATTGTTAGTTCGTTACAAGTGGAGCTAGTTAAAATATTGGTACTTTATGGAATCCTAGTAGGCTGAAACTATATTCACTCAAGTCCTAAAACGTCTGCCAAGTTGACTACTACTTTGTAAAAGTCGTTCGATGCTCATTTGTTTCAGTTTTTTCTTTGTCAGCTACCCAGTTTCAGGTTGAAGTTATGTTATTTTTTTCTAACTACAGGACATATTATGCACCTTTGCTAATCTGACATATTTTTTCTTTTATACATATTTTTACTCAAATAGTTCCAATACCTATCAGTTTTCAGGAACAATAATAACGCATTACAAGGAGAAGAAAAAAAATCTGAGAGTACTCACGTATTTTAGCTTCCTGAACAAGAATCCGAAGTCGAAACGCTACACTGTTGGAAATTAGTTGTTACTTTCAACAACTTCTCATATCGTTAAAAAATTGTAGTCAAATTCAACAACAATTGTGTCTCAATTTCACTTTCACAATTTTCGATGTAGTTGTTAAATCAGTCAGTTATCGAATTCACTACTGATAATGTCAATACAACAGCAACAAGTTTGCATCAAATGAACAGATGAAATTCCTGTCCAAACAACTTGATATAATCTGTAACACAACAACAAATAATTGTAACTAGAACTTCAATAATGGTTATTGAAACATAGACAGTAGAACATCATCTAGCTGCTAATACATTAATATTAAATAGCGGTTTTGTCGCACTCTGTTGACAAATTAACATCACCTAGTTTTATAATTTGCAACAGTTTGTGCTCGGTTGCAAAGATTTTTTAGTTCCGATCTCTTTGGATATATTCGCTACTTTTCGTTTGTCTTCTCACGAATACCGATTCCTTACAAGTCCCAACCCAAGTTTACTCAGTTATCTGCAGTCTGTTGCCGTTGTAGAGCATTAGAACGAATACATTAGGTTTTTCTCTCGTGTAGTCAATATATAAAAAAGGTAAGTACCTACATGGAGTAGATTGATGTGGACTCGTACATACATTTTATTTACTCATGCCAATATTAATATTATTTTTGTTTTGTTTCAGTTGAGAATATTTTTCCTGATCTAGAGCAACAAATAACAATGTTTCGTCGGAATCTTTAAGCGCAATAATTTCACATGATTTTTTGAGAACTTTTCTTGGATTCTGTCTGTGATTATTGAAGTTTCGCTGAAAAAAAGTAAGTATAATCATATCAGTTTTATATTCACATTTTGAAATTATTATTATGGAAGTTTTACTACTTCTCATGCATATTTCATATATTTTTTACTATACTCATGAAGATAACTGCAACATCTAGGTTAAAACTGTTGAAGTTGTGATGTGATTATTTGTACAACTCTTCATTTCAGGTATTTGTTCGATGGATCGATTTTCACTTTCTTCGGATTTTTTCAAGCTACTACTGGGTAACAAAAAAGATAAAAAAAACTGAGTTAAGTTGAAGAGAAATTAATGTACTGGTAAGATTCGTTCTGAATTATATTTTGAATGATAATGTACTATTCAGTTAATAAATCCAAGTGATTTCAAGAGTTAATTGGATTGAAAAATTCATGACCAAATGAATCCAAAATGAATTATTAATATAATTTTTGTTTCAGCAATTGAACGAAAGATACTCAACACTCCAGGAGGATAGGAATAAGTTGTCTCGGATGACAAACACAGACAGAGGTTTACCAGCATTGTAGTGAATCACGTGCCGCGATGTTCTTTCGATTTACAGACAGCTTTTGATGTGTTTTTGTGGATTTTTTTCGTATTGTTGCTATGCAGAAAATGAAATGTCTGTCATGATATATGGTTATTTCAGTATTTTGAACTTTGCATTCTAGCAGTAAAATATTGTTGAAAATACACTGAGTTGTAGTACAATCGACAACTTTTTGTAGCTAGAACTACATTATGACGTAGGACTCATAACAACAAATTAAAGTGAAAATGACAATTTGTAATTGCTCAATTAACTTCAGAGAATACTGCGAACAGCTATAAGGTGAAGTAGAATTATTAACACTGTAGTTAATTCACCAATAAGACGTAGTAGCCATACAAAGAGGCGGTTGTTGAGACGAGCAATAACCTTTATGGTGAAAATTACCTTCAAATACTCTTGATATTTCAACTATAAAATGTTGTAGACCTACTGGGACTATATTTTTTTGCTGATTTAGCAACTAATTTCCAACAGTGTAGTTTTGTAAATACACCATTTGACATCTTAAATTTCTGCTACTAAAATCACAAAATTCGAGCACACTCGCTCACATTTACTTGTTTTGATCACTATTTAGCGGAAAAGAATAATATTTTTCAAAATACGAAACTGATTTGTCAATTTGACACTGTCATAAAGTTCAGCTCCCGTCATGCTGGTTTCTCGATGGGTTTTGTTAAATGTTCCGAAGCAAGAATATTTTCAAATACACTAGTTTTCTCTGTTAAAATTGTTGAAAACAAGTAAAGGACTATTTTGTGTCTTTCTTCGGTGGGTATGAATTATGCGTGGAGCAAATATACAGGGTGTCCCAATAAGGTCGGCGAGGTACGATATTATGGAAACCATAAACCTTAGGGCTCTTAGAAAAAAATTTTGAGGACTAAATCGGCCAAGAGAAGTTGATGGAAAATATTTTCAAGTTCCTAAAATTACCGCTAGAGGGCACAACTACTATGACATAAATGAAAATTCGATTTTTCTCGGAAAATCACCATATCAAGGTACTGTGTCAATGACGGAAATGAAGAGTTCAGCAAAATTTGCGTCAGTTTGTTCTTTTCCTTTTTTTCATATCTCGAAAAATAATGGTGGAAGAAGCTGTTGAAAAAATAATTATTGAAATCGATGTATCTTCTGCACTCTTTCTCCAAATACGATCAACTTGGGCTCGTTTGATAGAAAATTTCACAATCATTCGAACGCTACATTCGATGTTGATCTCCAGTTCACACCACGTCTACTAGAGGGCGTTGTTCACCCAAGGTTCAGTTTTTTATGATTTTCTCAAAAAATTCAAATGGAATGCTACAAATTTCTAACATTTCTTTCGAAGAGAATAATATTAGCTACAGTTTGGTGAAAACCGCGATTCGATATCTCCATTCGTTTTTGAGTTATTTGCAAATAACTAATTCAACCTGAAAAAATCAAGTATTTTGTTGAAAAAAATATTCTATGATTTCCGTTTTCTTCAGTGAGTCTGCGTTGCAAGCGAAATGTGAGGTAATTCAATCCAATTCGCCTGTGCTAGTGATTAAAACGGTTATTATTCAAATGTTCAGCATTTTGGTGCATTTGTGCGTTGATCTAATATTCCGTACTATACGCAAAATAACAATTGATGCAAATGCCACTTATACTGAAAAGGAAAATGTGGATCCTACTAGTCAAGAACTAAACTGCGATAACGGAAAGTGACTTTCAATAATAACAAATAGAAGAATATCAAATACCCTCTACATTCTGAAGAAATTTCTATCACACATCTTTATCGACAACGTGATACAAAAAAATGTCCCTACAAATGTTCAAAATGCATTACATTATTTTCAATGTAACTAGCATGATTGAAGAACGATTCCCATAGATATCACGATGAAAATAGAGGAATAGTTTGCATCAATTGTTATTTTGCGTATAGTACGGAATATTAGATCAACGCACAAATGCACCAAAATGGTGAACATTTGAATAATAACTGTTTTAATCACTAGCACAGGCAAATAGGATTGAATTACCTCATATTTTGCATGCAATGCAGACTCACTGAAGAAAACGGAAATCATAGAATATTTTTTTCAACAAAATACTTGATTTTTTCAGGTTAAATTAATTATTTGCGAATAACTGAAAAACGAATGAAGATATCGAATCGCGGTTTTCACCAAACTGTAGCTAATATTATTCTCTTCGAAAGAAATGTTAGAAATTTGTAGCATTCCATTTGAATTTTTTGAGTAAATCAGAAAAAACTAAACCTTGGGTGAACAACGCCCTCTAGTAGACGTGGTGTGAACTGGAGATCAACATCGAATGGAGCGTTCGAATGATTGTGAAATTTTCTGTCAAACGAGCCCAAGTTGATCGTGTTTGGAGAAAGAGTGCAGAAGATACAGCGATTTCAATAATTATTTTTTCAACAGCTTCTTCCACCATTATTTTTCGAGATATGAAATAAAGTAAAAGAACAAACTGACGCAAAATTTGCTGAACTCTTCATTTCCGTCATTGATACAGTACCTTGATATGGTGATTTTCCGAGAAAATCGAATTTTCATTTATGTGCCCTCTAGCGGTCATTTTAGGAACTTGAAATATATTTTCCATCAATTTCTCTTGGCCGATTTAGTCCTCAAAATTTTATTCTAGGAGCCCTAAGGTTTATGGTTTCCATAATATCGTACCTCGCCGACCTTAGTAGGACACCCTGTACAACTCAACGTAAGTGATTGAAATTGTATCAACTATTGTACATGTTTAACGATGTTTTTTTCTTTTTCCTGACTCTCTAATCAATGAATCAATTCTGTGATTGGAAACGGAGCTTCGCTTAAAGTTCAGAATAGTTCACGATTATCATCAGATGTCTCTGCCTTAAAGAAGAAGTGACGTCACTGTTTCCAGTGAACAGGCAATATTATCCCGTCTACTAGGTGTTCATTTAGATCGACAATGGTTGAATGAAGCGTTGACCATCTGATTTCTTCAGGATTCCCGGACCAAATTAACCAGCCGGGCGTCAACTACTACAAGAGCCTCTTCCGAGCGCTGAAGGCCAACGGCATCGAACCCATCGTCACCGTCTACCACTTGGAACTGCCTCTGGCCCTGCAGGAGCTGAACGGCGTCCTCAACGAGTCCTTCATCGACTGGTACGCCGACTACGCCGCCGTCTGCTTCGACCTCTTCGGAGATGACGTCAAGCTGTGGACCACCTTTAACGAGCCCAAGCAGATTTGCACCGGGGGCTACGGGTACGCCTACTTCTTCCCCTACATCCATTCGGAGGGGCTGTTGGAGTACCAGTGCGCCCACAATGTGCTGAGGGCACACGCCAAGGCGTACAGGATGTACGACGAGAGGTTCAGGGCTAGCCAAGGTGGTGGGTATTCTTCTGAGCTGTAGGTGACAGTTCCTTATGTCCAAACTATGTTGTCCAAAGTGTTGGATAATGTTTGCAGCAGAGCACATCAAATCAATGGAGTTGGTTAATGGTTTCAATGTTTTTAACACAAAGTTAAAGAAGGAATGTCATTAAGTGACAGCATTTCCGCTCGTGCGCGGAAATAATGTCAGGTGAATATTTGCACTCGCATCCCTCATTGTTGAAAACTTTCTCATAATTCTGTTGCATGATGAAAAATAAAAATAGTGTCATAGAAATCGAGGAAAAGTATGAATCTCGGTATGAATTATGATATGATAGATTCATGACATGGTGCCATGAATTGCTTGAATTCTAAAGATATCAAAGTAAGTATCCTGATGTTGTCGTATTTCTCAAAAAACACCAGTCTGTTGAATATGAAGCAAAAATAAGTTTCACTCTATCTTCTTGGTTCATAACATTATAACGGTGGAATTGACATAAGTTTTCAAGTAGCCTCAATAGCCAACGGGTTCAAATTGTGACTTCTCAAGCCGCCAGCCAGGGTTCGATCCCTGGGCAGGGCAATTCTTTTTAAATTTCCACCCAAGATTCGGAAGAATTAAATACTAATGACCAATACACCAATTACGAAACCAATATAGAATATATATTTATTTACAAACAAAACACGAGAGTACAAATAACCATAACTCGGAAAACTCAATGTCAAAAGGTTTTCAAACTAACCAAATATATTATCAGTAGTAATATCACAAGAGAGTGAGAATAAATTGAAAATAATTCGACAGATTTTAGAAAACTTGTTGCCAGGCAATAGACACGAGAGCCCGAAAAATAATCATTATTATTGATATACTTGCATACCTAGAATTTCAGGATCCTCAATTTTCGCCATTTCTCACACCACTACACCTTTTCCAGTTGTATTTCAGAAAGCGTCAATTGAATTTCAGAATAGTCACTTGTATTTCAGAAAGTATCAATTGTATTTCAGAATAGTGAGTTGAATTTCAGAAAGCGTCAAATGTATTAGCGAGTTTAATTTAAGAAAGCATCAATTGTATTTCAGAATAGTCAGTTCAATATCAGAAAGCATCAAATGTATTTCAGAATAGTCAATTGAATTTCAGAATTCGTTATTTGTATACAAATGATATATTCTGAAATTCAAATGACGAATTCTGAAATTCAGTTGACTCTTCTGAAATACAATTGACGCTTTCTGAAATTAAACTCACAATTCTGAAATACAATCGATGCTTTCTGAAATCGAACTCGCTATTCTGAAATACATTTGACGCTTTCTGGAATTCAACTTACTATTCTGAAATACAATTGATACTTTCTGAAATACAAGTGATTATTCTGAAATTCTATTGACGCTTTCTGAAATACAACTGGAAAAGGTGTAGAACTTAATACTAATCAACTGATGTGAAAATACCGTAATCATAAAGCTTCTTCTTTCTTTTTGTGGCATCAATGAATTCATAATATTTGATTTCAATTTCTAACAAGCGAATCGATCAATGTATCTCACATGTGTTTCTATCATTTTTCCCTTGATCAAATATCCGGCAACTTGCAGATACGTCTGGAAGAAAAAAATCTGATGGATTAAAGTTATTCCAAATTGAATTATCATCTTTTTATTTTCTTAGGAAAGGTGTCTATTGTCTTGGATGCTTATTCTTATTTACCTGCTTCGGACAGCGCTGAAGACATCACAGCTGCAGAAACAAGAATGCAATTCGATGTAAGTATTTTATTTCTCTATTCTAATGTATTCAGGGCGACATAGAAATGATGTAACATATTCAAGGGCATGAACATGGAAAAATCAGTTGATACCAAATATATGGCTCATTTCTTAACAATGTTGATTTTTGCAGCTTGGTTGGTACGCTAACCCCATATTCAACGGAGACTACCCCGAAATCATGAAGTCTCGCATTGCCACCCGCAGCAAAGGAGAAGGCAGAGACGAATCCCGTCTGCCGGAATTTACAGACGAAGAAAAAATTGCCCTCAACGGATCAGCTGATTTCTTCGGTCTCAACGTCTACACGGCCGCTCTGGTGGCTGCAATGGATGACCCACCAATCAGCAACCCTCCCAGCAAGTACCAGGACATGGGCGTGAACGATTATCAGCCTAGCGACTGGGAAACCACCTCATTGGACTGGCTGAAGGTAAACTGGATTCGATCCAGTGCTGCCGCAACGCCCTTGTAAAATGTACCGCGATTCTGTGGAAAAAAGTACCCAAAAGTACTTTTTTCGTTTTGTTCACTGGCTTCACAGTATTCAACCTGTATTTCAGTCTGGAAATGATTAATAATGTTTGATAGCGAATTCTATTGGTAAAACTGGTGCGCACCCACGTGGAAGTGCATATATTTCTCTCTTCATTATGATGTGTCAAAAAGAAGGATAGATGTATACTTTGCGGTGAGAGCATATAAACTAAAACCGAGAGAAATGCGCTGTTATTGCTCAGTTTGAATAGTAGGATCCATCGCAGCCAATCTCTATAGTTTTATTTCAAGGTCACAGCATCGCCAACGCGAAATCGACTAGGAATAAACTGGACTTAAAACCGTTGATTGATCTAAAACTACCACATAAATTATATACCGTTGATTGTTACTGGAATTGTTTTCTTCCAATAACATTCTGGCCTTAAGATTACTAGTAATAACCTTGATAGGAAAATAGTACCGAATAGAGCATATTTTAGGAAAGTAGTACTTTCGTAACAAGTGCAATGAATAGTACCCAATTCGGTACAAAAGTACCGCAACGGCAGCACTGATTCGATCATCGGTTTTCTTATTGATTTGAGTTGGTGGTCGAGTGCGTTGAGGCACAGATGAGAGAACCTGACCAACCGAACATTCTTGGTACCTAGATATCAATTCTTCGGACTCTCAACGATAGCCAGCCGAGTATAGTGCTTCGGATGACATTTAAAAAGCTGAGGTCCCCGTCTTCCTTACACATACAAGTCTCAATGAGTCTTCGAGGGTTGCTTTGCAACTAAGTTGGCGGTCAAAAAATACTTTTAAAACACTTTCTCGCACTGAATTCAGTCCTTTCATTTAGTCAGCGACTCAGCGAACCCTATCGCTGACGAAATTCTTCTTCAACGCATGGCTGAGGCATGGCTAGCGATAAATGGGAAGATATATAATACACCAACAGCGTCCATGATGGGAATACTATCGGATCTTTATGTAGTATATATCATGGAACCAAAACCAGATTCTTGCTGGCAAGAACATTCACAGCATTCCTAAAATGGTTTCAGATGTTTCCCCAAACGGATATTAAATATCTGTCTATGGGGTAGGTAGTGCATTAACATGCATAGAGCTTTTCACTCATGTATGTGAACTGAATAATTCTATGAATCATTGTTGCCAGTACTTTCTTCTGAGCTAAAATTAAATTTCAATCAATCAATCAATTTAGATACATATTCTTGTCTATATTTGATATTACATATCATCAATAATAATTGCAGTAAATTTCAATACTAAGTTAACAATAAATGAATGGTGCTGTTCAGTTCTTGGGAAACGCCTAAGCAGAGCTTGTGTTGCGTATTTTCCCAGATCTGGACACAACCGTGAATATGAGTAAGAAAAAAAAACAGAAAAAACTATTCACTCCTTTCAGTAGGAGATAAAAATTAATATAAATTGATAGAAATTAATAGAAATTAGTAGAAATCAATGATCAACCCACAGGAGGACTGAACTAGACAATCAGGCGAAATGGGGACAGGTCTGAATAATATAAAAAATCACCCCGGTATGATTCAGAAGATTGAATCAAATGTTTCAGAAATCAAAATTATGGTCAACGAAGGATCTAATAGTTCTTATTCTTATCTTTATTTGGTTTCAGATAATTGATTTAGAATCAGAGTTTAGTAGCGATTATACTGATGATATGTATCGTCTGCAAAGCAGATACTTTTAGTAGGTATGAATAATTGACTAGGCTATTTAATTGAATCAGGGAAAGATGTAGGGCCTAATATTGAGCCTTGAGGAACTTCTTACCTGATATATCACGAAATTCCAAGAAGTTTTACTGTAAAGAAACTGTTGCAAACACAGTCAAAGGTCGCTGAAAGATCAAACAGTTTCTAACAGACCTGATCGAACAGCAGAAATCAGGTAGGGCTCGATGCCCCAAGTGAAATCTGTTACAAACCCTCCGGTCATTGTCTTTAGCACCAGAAATGACGTCACTTACACGTGGGTGACGTCACCATTTCGTCCCCCTTTCGATGAGGAAGATACCTAACTAGTTGGACAGGATAACAATAGTATCCAGTTTTCCACTTGCTCCAACTATACTAATATAAGTAGATAATATGTAATCATCCACTTTTCAGGTTGCTCCTTGGACCATAAGACATTTGTTGAATTGGATAAACGATCACTATCATCAACCAGACATCATAGTTACTGAAAATGGTGTATGTGACAATACTGGTACCTTTCAGGATACCCAAAGAGTCTCTTATATTCAGGTAAGGTGTAGGAACAGGTACGCCTAAATCCATTTTGTTACGTTATTTCCTTTTGGGTTCGTGAATTTGAAACACTCAGTACAAAACTGAACAATTTATTTCACTAAACACACTAAATACAACTCAATAAACACTTAGTTAAATCACAACGATATTCGCTTTACAAATCTCAATGTTCACTATACTAGCTTTCTTTCTAATCTGACTCTTTCCAAACTATAATTAACTTGTCCGCGAAACCGCGGCGCCTATATAGACATATACATCACTGTCCAGAAAGAATAGGAATAAACTGGAAGCATTTTTCATATTCGACAGCAATGAATCATCCGCTAATTATAGCGGCGCGCCTGCGACCGCTGTGAGTCACGCGTCGAGCAAATGATTTCCGACCTTCTCGGAAATGCCAGCAGTTCGTAACAATATGAAATTTTGTCACCTCTCAATGACAATGAGCATTTAGCCTCAAATGTTAAGTTGAATATTTGCATTTTCCAGAGATATTTGAGTAACATCAGGGATACAATGGAACAAGATGGAGTAAATGTCATCGGTTATATTGTCTGGAGTATCATGGACAATTTTGAATGGGCTCAAGGATACACGTGAGTTCATTTCGGCAGTGTCTATAAAAATGCATTCTAAACGTTTTTCCGTTTTTTATTTGCAGTCAAAGATTCGGTCTTCACCACGTCGACTTTGACAGCCCCAACAGAACAAGAACACCGAAACAATCTGCTCAGTATTACAAGAACGTTTGTGAAACAAAATGTCTTCTGGATGACGATTTTGAATGTATCGATTAGAGCTCATTAATAAACTCTTGAAAAACACATTGTGTTATTTTTTACATATTGTGATCTGAATACACTGGCAAAAAATATTCTCATAACCATTATGGTATTGAATACACATTGCTCAGTACCAAACTTTCCAGAATTATTTTTATACTGAGTCAACTTATACAATAAATGAAGAGGGAATTTTTTGTACTTAGTGTATAATTTATTTTATTTCTGACAGTGACATTATAAGCTTATATCGTCATAGTTACGATATCTTTAATGAGGGTCATAACTCCCTTGGGATATTAAGGTTCAAAAACTCCCTCTTACCTTTTACAGGTGAAAATGATACAAGAAATGCTTATATGTAATGAAAACTAAGACATATTTTCCTTATTCACGTCATTACAAATAATAAATGTACAATTTTCAAATGTTCCCTGAAAATAACTTACGCCGCTGGAAACAATTTCTTCTTTTTTATGGGTGGTGCTGTTGCTGTTCACTACAGTCGAGGTGCCTGCCTCTTCTGATGGCAAAGTAGACAGCATACGCGCCGTTTTATTTCTCAATTCAATACTGTCCTCCAGATACCCCTCTGCTACCGTGGAACTTCTCCAACCTCGGTGTCTTTTTAAGTTTGTCATTGTTGCTCCTGCATTGGCTAGGGCAGTAGCAGAAGTGCGACGAAGGCAATGTCCCGTATAGGTTAGTGGGTTTGGCAATCCTAAATACATTGCGATTTTGCTGGGAATTTTGCCAAACATATTCTTTCCAATTGGCTGAGTTGTACATTTATTTTGTCGGAAGCTCAAAAAAAATCGTTTTGTACCTTCAGGACGCAAGGACATATAAAGTCTCAATAAAGGCAAAGCAGAGAACTCTTTTTCATCCACAACTGTAAATTTCTTCGATACACCAGTTTTACTTTCCGGTACGTTCACTACCATAACAGTATCCCGGTCCTCTATATCTGCTATACTCATATTTAGAAGTTCCTGAGTTCTGCATCCTCCAAAATAACCCATAATTAGAACAACCTATAACAAATAAAACGAAATAAACAAACGAAAAAGAAAATTATGAGAAAAAATTACCTTATGCAATAAATGAATTTCATTAGGGGCGTCCTTTAGAAATTTGATGACATCTTTAGGAGATAAGACAGCAGACTTTTTCGGCTTATACCCCTTACTTTTCCGTTTCAAAAAAGCCTCTAGTTCGTTGAACTTGGTGATATCTCTTTTCTCATATATGGTCACCATCGATTTGAGCATTGACCATTTAGTCCATAACGAATTTGGGCTAAACGTTTCTGACTGCAACGAATAAATACAATTATTACCAAATCTACCAGAAAATACTGAAAATACTTTACCAGTTCTTGAAAATATGCCAGAAAGACAGTTTCGTTGGCATCTTTTGACATAACATTTCTCTGTGTCAGCCACTTCAGATATAAGTTGTATTCTTTTTGATATAGGGCTTCACTTTTCGATGGAAGTAATGATTGTCTTGCTTTTTCCGCTTTTTTTATAAGATCCTCCATTATATCAGAAAAAAGATCGTCGATTTGTGGTAAAAAATAAACACGTTTTTAACGGAAAACATTGATTGATAAAGAAAGTTTGCTTATAAACATGTAACATAGCGACAACCTAGCAACAACCAACAATGCTACAATCAATGCTACCTAATTCAAATATACCAGAAAGGTTATGAATTTAAACATTTATTGCGTTCTAAATATGGACATATTGTTATGAAAATCGGTCAAAAATAAAATTATCTATGTACCACGGGAATTATAGAGCCTTAATAACCTCTGGCAATTGCTGTCCCTCGGGTCAGAGGCCCTTGGGACGCAAACTTTGCCATCGGTAATTAAGGCCCTCATAATTCCCTTAATACACAAATAACTATAATTTGCAAAGCGCTTTCGACTTGCGTCATCTTCAGTGCTTCAAGTCAGGTAACAGGAAGTCTTCTTAAATGCAGTTTATATAATTTTTGAATTTAATTCCAACGAAATTTCGATTCATGTGGATATGTCACTCATTCAATGTCTTGATCCAAGTATGTTGAAAAATATTTAATTTGGTCTATTTCACTCCTTGATTACTCTATTCAAATTTTAGGTATTTTGCCACTAATTGCCACTTCCTTGTATTTACATATTTCAGAAGTTGACTGAAATTCATTCCAAAAGGAATATGACTTCTGAAGTTTCCAGCCTTCATCATCATAACACACGGTCTGCTAATGCAAATAACTCAATTGTGCCTCGGTTCAGGTTGCTCAAATCAGAAAAAACTCATTGAATTTTAAACTATACAATAAGTTCCTTCTCATATGAGATCTATAGATAAAGTATGTTTTAAAAATAATTCGAAGAAAATCCTTCTTGAACATCGCTTTCACTATATTCATGAATATAATCAATAATCAAACACCATTTCTATGATCTTATTGATCTTTCATCCACGATATGATGTGTAGGTAGTTTTTTCCGTTTGTCACTGATTTTTTCTTGTTTATTTGTTCAGTTATAAAATTTCTTTGTCGTTTGTACTTTACACACATTCATAACTCTGACTTGCTATAAACCATAATATGTGTGAGTAACATAGTAAAATAAAGATATATCTACCTATATCTATCTATCTATACGCATCGTGAGTATCTAATAATGTACTGTGTCCTTTTGGTGTCCACTTGTGGAAAATGAAGGACCCTGTATAACTAAAAACATCCGTGAATTAAATTCCAAGTAATTTCATTCAATATTTTTTCATCCATCCATATATCCATTTAATCATAAACATTCAACAAAAAGTTGAATGAGTGTTCAATTTCAAGAGGCGCACCTTGTACATCGCCTTTTTTAAATCAGTTAGTTGAATCGAAAGCTAGTAAAATGATAATATCCTGGAGAAAATTCTTGGGTATGTTCAGAAATTTCGGTACCTACTGTTTCCGTTGTTCTTCAAATATTTCATAATTCGTCGATTGTTTGTGACAATTTATGAACCAATATTCTCTCTTTTGGAAAATTCGTCTTTCAAATATTCAAGAATGCAGAACTTCGGAGAAAAGTGAGATAATAAATAGATATTGGAAGATGTCCATGGCAAACCGAGCGGTTGTCATAAAATTCTCTCAAATATGCCAAATTCACACGTGTAATATATATGATATCTTCGGTTATCTATTGAATGTGTTTTACTAATATAAAAAGTTATCGAACGTCATACAATTCTTTCAAAAATGCAAAATTTACACGTGTAATGTGATATCTGGTTATCTATCGAATGAGTTTGTCAATATAATGGATTTTTTATTGGTTTCTCTATCTATTCTACATAAACAATAGTCAGGGTGGGCAAATTTAGAGGTTTGAATATAGGATTACTCAAGACTTATCTAACTGTAAAAGATGTAGCAAAATTGAAGTCTCTTTTACTCGATCTCTTTCATTTGTATTTATTCCAAAACACCGAAAGCACTACGTGTTGAAATTCCAGAATCACCTCCAGTCTGACGACTAAAGCTCAATTTATAAACTCCGCAGCCGTAGCTACAGTTGACGCTGCCGTTTCAAAATGTATTGAGAAGATATCCGAAGGAGCCTGCGTCAGCTTCGTAGTTTATGAACAGATGTTTTTTAGCATGGTCCATCTACGAACAGTAACTGCAGCATCAACTGTAGCTACGGTAGCGGAGTTTATAAATTGAGCTTTAAAACAGAATGATTTGGAATTGTCATTCCAATTATTGCCGTTGGTAGTTTCTTCAGCATGTCAATGTTTTAATTTTTTGTCTTGGCTTGTTGAAGAATCCTACTATTGATAAGATTTCATTTTAACTTTTCGAAAACAGTAAATTTTTTTGGACATTTATTATTCAAATATTTTTGTACAAAATCGTTAATATGGAATTATATGGAAAATGGATGAACACTGCCTCAGAAGATGAAGCTTTATCGATAACAATTACAACAGATTATACGCTTTTTCAAATTTCTGAAGTTTATTCATAAAGGTTTAAATCAATTCAGTTTAGAATAAGGAAATACAATACATATAGGGATTATAAAATATTGAAATTCGATTGTATGTATTTAGATTCGAATAATATGAAGTATTTCACACGTTGTTACTTTTTTTATGGAAAAGTCGGATTTTAATGTAAGAAAAAAAAACAAAAATATACGATTGAAAAAAAATTTGCATAAGCTGCTTCGTTTAGATGTTCATATAGGATATTTCGATGAAAACAAGGTTTGGTATCCATTTTGTGAATGTTTGAGAACGAAATTGCCTTCTGGCTCCAGAAGTCTTCAAGATTGAGTTACTATCGAATTGTGATTCCATCAATTCTTCAGAAATGTTGACAATAAAAGGATTGATGCGGATCAATTTCCGAATACCTTGGTCCTAGCAGTCAGGAAAATAACATTAAATCCACACTATGAGTTTTTCATATGGTGTATGATTTTTTTTGGATCGAACACAGGCAAGTTTTCTGTCTTGACCAAGTATGATGATCCATAGATCGATTCTAGCTATAAGCTAACTGATTTTATCTTAATATTGCTCGTGCCTTGCAACTTCAAATTTCCTAACCCTTGCAGTTGAAGGTTCAATTCATGGAGGTATAAACACAGGTTCAATTAATTTGGTTGTGCGAAAAAATCTAGGAAAAAAAACGTCTAAGGAAGCAAAACATTTTTGAAATTCAGACTCACATAACTGGTCCAGCAAGTCTTTGTTCTTATTGTTAAATGTGTATATTCATATTTTGGACTTCGTGGACCACTTCGGATGCTTTCTGGTACCACCAGTGGTCTGAGGACTACCGGTTGAGAACTACTGGTACTGGTGTAGATCTCAGAAAATTTTCCAGAAGCGGATTCTTGTGAATTATTACTATTGTGCAATTTTTTTCCTAACCCTTGCAGATGAAGGTTCAGATAATTTGGTAGTGCGAAAAAATCTAGCAAAAAAACGTCTGAGGAAGCAAAACATATTTGAAATTCAGACTCACAGAACTGGTCCAGCAAGGCTTTGTTCTTCTTATTGTTAAGAGTGTATATTCATATTTTGAAGATGACTTCGTGGACCACTTCGGATGCTTTCTGGTACCACCAGGTCTGACGACCACCGGTTAAGAACTACTGGTGTAGAAAATTTTCCAGGAGCTGATTATTGTGAATTATTACTATTGTGCGATTTTTTTAAGATATGAATTGATAGAGATCTGATAGTTCAAACTAATTAAGTTTAATTCGGAAAGTTTTCGATACAAATTGAAGAACATCTTGAAAAGATAAACGATAATCACCTACCCATATAAGAACATCGCTACCTGAGATGTTGTATATGTACACCATTTCACCATCATGATTTTCATCGTGAAATTAGCTGTCATATTGGCCATAGTTAGTGGAAGGTGAGTCAAACAATTTCAAACCGGAAAAGATTTTCTCATTGTTACCGAACATTTCAGTCTTGCAGTAGACCATGCAGACTACACTCTTAATAAGAAGAGGTTTCCACCAGGATTTTTGTTTGGTGTTGGAACATCTGCATACTCGGTTGAGGGTAAGTTCATCCGGTATTTCGAAATTATCTAAAAATAATAATCATGATTTATTTATAATAACGAGAGAGACTTATGAATCGGCTAACGCCTGGAAGATATACCAAAAATATAACAGGAGACGAGCGAGTTTTCAGTCATGCATGGGTGTATTGAACATTTATGGCAATATACTTTGCTGCATTCATAATTTCTATAATTTCTTATGGAGGTTGTCCTGGAGAAAATGTTACGGCCCCTTCCAGTGAGCTGGAAGTAGGTACCTATGTTATTAAAAAAAAGTAGCTCAATAAACCGGTGGTACTTCACTTTGTTGATGAATATAATCGCTTTCTTTTTGAATATACTCATCGAGTAAGGGCATTTTTGGCAAATAACAAAGAAAAATTCTGACATTGGGGAGAATGCTTGTTTGGAACTTATTTTTTGCCAATCAATATTGCTTGGTTTGATTTTCTTTTAGTCTTGCTACTATTTTTCTCTCTAATGAGTATTCCAGTCTTCTGTAATATTAATTAATGTTGCAAGCAGATATTTTGTGTTTTTGTAAACCAATTTGCTTTTCTAGGTGGTTGGAATGCGGACAATAAAGCAATGAGTGTTTGGGACTTTATAACCCATAATCAACCTGAAACAATAGCAGATGGGAAAAATGCTGACATCACTACTGATTCTTACCACAAATACCTAGATGACGTAGCAATCTTGAAAGAATTGGGTGTGAATTATTACAGATTCTCTTTGTCTTGGCCAAGAATTTTACCAACCGGTAAGCATCGTTGATAAAAGATTTCGGGAGATAAGAATTCAGCAGAGTAACATTGTTTTGTTGAAGGTATCTTATCGTATATAAATTTGACGAAAATTGGATCGAGATTTGATATACAAAAAATTAGAAAGAGATAGGTATTGTGTTTTTTCAAACCATATTTTTATACTCAATCTCATCATTTCCTATATAAACTATATGTGAAAACGATCTTTCAATTTGTATGTAAAAAGTAAAGAAAGTTTGAAAGTTGTCATATTTTATACAATAGTTGCTCTTCGATTTTTTTGCGATATGTCTTATTTTGGTGTATATTTTTTGACGAAAGGTGTCTCATATATTTTTTCAATAATTCAACTAATATACAGGCTAAATCTTCATGACTTAAAGTCGCGATCTATACTGGGTATATCCTCATGAGTTAATGCGATACAGGGAATATCTTTTTGAGGTAAAAGAGATCTAAAATAGCATTGATCTGAAAATATGTTAAATTGGTGAAAGAAAAATTCAACCAAAATATTTGTATTACGAGTAGCCATAGTGGAAAAAATTTTTCAGTCTTTGTACTGAGAATTTGAATCAACAAACCCAAGTAGAAATATCGTAACAATATAAAAAAATTACCCAAAAAAGTAACATTGCATTTTTTTCGTTGAAAGTCCAATAAGCTAACAACGAATCTTCTCCCGATTTCAGGGCACCCGGACCAAATCAACGAGGCCGGAGTCACCTACTACCGGAACCTCATCCAAGCGCTCAAAGCCAACGGCATCGAGCCCTTGGTCACCATCTACCACTGGGACATGCCCTTGAGCATCTACGAGCAGGGCGGCTACATCAACGAGTCCTTCGCCGACTGGTACGCCGACTACGCCGCCGTCTGCTTCGACCTCTTCGGAGATGACGTCCACTTCTGGACTACCTTCACCGAGCCGAAGCAGCAGTGCAGCGGCGGCTACGGCTTTGGGTACTACTTCCCCAACGTCCTTTCCGAGGGGTTGCTGCAGTATGTGTGCACGCATAACATTTTGAGGGCGCACGCCAAGGCGTACAGGATATACGACGAGAGGTTCAGGGCTAGGCAAGGTGGTGAGTGTTCGTCTGAGCCATATCTCGACCTAGTGACTTGACATTGAGGCAGTTCATTCCACTCAACTCATAACCGGAGCAAATAACAATATTTTTTAGAAGCAACCGCTGGAATATTGTGAAACATAAACATATTTGTCTTCAAATTCTTCTTCTTCTTCTTATAGCAAGTCTTTTTCTTTTCTTCTTGTAGTACTTTTTCGACCATTAGCACCACCACAAATTTATTTTTTTTCCATATAGGTTGATAGTATTTTCGCATCAGGTAAATTGTCCCTTCAAATAGCCATACCACAAGATTATGCATGCAATCGTAACTTAAAGCTAGTTGGGAAAAGGTCAATTGATATGTTGCAGATGTTTCAATATGATACCTACTTAAAAGTCTCTAATACGAGTTCACAAAGATTATCTATCTATATTTACGCATCCCGAATCCTAAAACTTTCGTAGTACGTGATATACAATCTTTCCTATGTGTTAGTTTTTTATCAGAATGGACTGCAAGATTTTTTGATTCTGTTATTCAATTGAATTCGCAATTTGTATTTTTAAATGAAGTTGATGAAAAGCAATAATATGAGAGAACTCAATTTAGAACCCATAGAAATATTGGGTATGAATGCAGCCAAGGTGGATATAGGATGGTGAAACAGCTCTTCAATTGTTTCTGCGAAAAACTTGTAGACCGTTTGAGAAGGTACTAATATTCCCACGACTTGAAAGAAGATGGCGGTAAGATCGATTATCGAAGAAGATTTCTGTTGCTTACGTATTTCTGTGGTTCACATCTGACAGACGTGACTTGAAACGACATTAAAACAATAAATTTTCGATAAATCTTGATTGAATATTGATATTTTGACTCTTCTCAATCATTTTTCATCTAGAACAGATGAAACTGATAAAAAGATGACAGATGCACAGTTTATGTTTTACCGACACAAGGTATGTCGACATCTCTGATAACTTCAGGAAATATTACTACGGCATGAAATCAAGTAGGCAAAGGTCTACAGTTTATTCTAGTGCTTGTTAATAGGAAGCTGTTTCACCATCCTATATCCACCTTGAATGCAGCTAAATATTCTCCTAAAAGTCACTATTAACATCAGGGATTCTCGATATCCTGAGTCTTCCCCTCAATTAAGAATTTGTATAAATAAAGTATAATAATTGTGAACACAACTTTGATGATAATAACCTAACTTCTAATAAAGCAACCAACATTATCGAACTGCGTAAAGCAAGTGGGTATAAATTAAAAATTTTAAATTACTTTCTATGAATGGAACTCAACTGATTCTGCCAACATCTTTTATGTTTTTCGAAGTAGAAACTGAACTCGCATTAACTCAAACGTTTCAAAAGTTACATTTTTCCAGACATGTATCATTTGATTTCACAGGCAAAGTTGGTATTTCTTTGGATGCTATCTCTTATCTACCAGCTTCTGATAGTCCTGAAAACATAACAGCAGCAGAAACTAGAATGCATTTTGAGGTGAGTTTTTCAAACGCTGATCCAATATATCAGTATAATTACATAAAATCAATAGTTTTCGATTGTAGTCGTGATAATGATTCTCCTTTATCTATCACAATTAGTCAAACTTCATCTTAACCCAAGCCAAGTGGAATCTGATATGTGGAAAGAACCACAGTTGATGAAATAATTGATGACTGTGATTCTCCTAGATGGGATGGTTCGCCAATCCAATCTTCAACGGCGACTATCCCGAAATAATGAAAACTCGCATCGCTACTCGCAGCAAGGCAGAAGGCAGAGACAAATCCCGTCTACCGGAATTCACAGAAGAGGAAAAGATTGCCCTCAACGGATCGGCCGATTTCTTCGCATTGAACACTTTCACTTCATCCTTGGCGGCTGCTGTCGAAGATCCACCGATCACTAGTCCCCCTAGCCAGTTTCAAGATATTGGTGTATATGAATATAAGCCTGACGAGTGGGAGAATTCAACGATTTTCTGGTTAAAGGTGAAATAATGAAGGGAAGAATCACTGGTACAGATCAATTCGAATATTCCAGAGTGCACGTTTCAATTGGAAATGAACCAGAGGCGTTATGAGGAAATAGAATCGGACATAAAGAAGACGCTCTCATTTTGATCTATTGAGTTTTTATTAAGTTGTGTTAACATCGAATTTCTTGGCAAGCTTGTTGCAAAATGTTCTAAACAATTCTTTTTTGTTTACTACGTAGCTCTGAATTATTTTTTCATTATTATTATTCACCCTTCATGCATAAATTATCATTTCGTTTCTGATGATGATGACACGATATCAGTGATTGTATACCTCATTTTCAGATTGCTCCTTTTGGAATGAGACCCCTATTGAATTGGATAAATGATAATTACAACCAACCACAAATATTAATTACTGAGAATGGTTTACCAGACATGACTGGTACCCTAGAGGATGATCCTAGAATTTCCCACATCCAGGTAAAGTTGAATACAACAATCATGAAAACGGGTATTAGGAATTGGGAATGTTGTGCTTTCGAAATGGATGAAATTTCATCATGACTTCTTCTCTTCTTTTATGAGATAGCGCTGTCATATTTTGTAGTTGTTCAACGATCTATCGTTTCCAGAAATCATCATGCATCGATTTATTTCTTTCAATGAAAGAACCCTGCGATTTCTTCTCATTTCTTTTGTTAGTAAATTAATACATCAATGACATGAATGAACAATAGTACCTATAAATGACTTTCTCCATTCAAATATCTCTATCAAAAAATAGCGAACATGCAATGTTGACATAATGATAGAAAATTAAATTAACCGTGCTCCCTATAGAGTATAAATCAATTATGATTGAAGAACAGGCAGTTTTAGCTCTGTAAAAAAATGCACCTTATTGTTTATTGTTTATTTTTGCTTTGATTGATTCCAAATGTTTTAATTCCAGTCGTATCTGAGTTACATCAGGGATGCAATGGAAGAAGACAATGTAAATGTAATCGGTTATACAGTCTGGACTCTCATGGACAATTTTGAATGGACTGCAGGATTCAGGTACTGTCGATTTTATGATCAATACTCAACATTCTGGCTATATATATTCTGAGTACGAAGACGATCAAATGGGCCAAATGAATAAGTATTCACTTTCACATACATATTGATAAACTGTTGAAATCCAAATTCAGTGGTGAAAAATCAAAAATAGCATTTTAGTTCTTTCCGCGGTTTTCCCTGTATAACCTGTATAACGGTCAGTATAACTATTTTATAATGTTCATCTTATTTCAGTCAAAAATTTGGCCTTTACTACACAGACTTCGATAGCCCAAACCGGACAAGAGTAGCTAAACAATCTGCCAAGTGGTATGCAAATGTTTGTAAAACAAAATGCATTCTGAATGATGATAGTGAATGTATTGATTGATGTCATATTGATATTTTTATCTAATATTTGTAATAATAAAGGATTGAGCATGTAACATATTGTCGGTACATTTCACCTTTTTTCTATTCATCTTCATATAAACGTATGAAGAAAAAGAACCTCACAAGAACATAATTATATGTCCTGCAGATCTCAACTTTTGAATTACAGGGTGCTTAAGTAAGGACTTTTTTTTATGATAACTTTGGTATGGCCCTAGAAACTCTTGGGAAACCTAGTATGTATCTTCTATGCATGAAAGGTCATTTTCTGCTGTTTAGAAAATAGTGGAAAGTTTGATAAAGGACGTTTCTGATTCTATGTGTTGTGTAAAAATCTTTTAGGGACGCCCTACATACATATCTACCTATTTACTTCTATCTATATCTGACATTGTTTATTAATTATTGCTTTATATTTCAAGATATGGTCTCTCATAAAAACGTCAAATCAATCATTTCTCAGATATATTGAGCAATGGAAAAAACATTGAACATTGGAATAAAAGTAGGCACCTAATAATGTTGGGGAAAGCGAGCTGAACAGAAGGATGTTTTGAGAAAACTGAAATTTTAATCAATCGATTGGATTTTTTGAAGTCCTGATTGCACACCAAGGTTATCTAAAATGATTCAAAAACATCTGTAGATAACAAAATTCGTAATGTAGATAAATACACCTTCATTCGAGAATAGCACATCTTTCCACTATGATTTCGATCTTAAAATTTTTGGTATTGGTGGCCATATTCAATAAGAGGTAATAATAATAATACTAAAGGCCGCAAAACAATTCTGATTAGTTTAATTTCAGTTTTGCAGATGACTATCTACTCAACAAAAAAAGGTTTCCCTCAGATTTTATGTTTGGTGTTGCAACATCTGCATACCAGATCGAAGGTAAGAATATTGTCCCACTAATTCACTCTTGACACAAGAAACTTTTCTGTAGCATAATGTGCATTAGGTCAAAGTCTTATCACTTTCGATATATTCCTCTTACGTTTTCATTGCTTACATATGGTATTGGCATATCAGAGCTGTCCATGCTTACTTGAACTTTTCTACTACTAACTTTTCTTTCACACAAATAGCGTTTACGTCAAGCAAGACGGGTGAGACAGGAAATATTATATGGAAATATCACGTTGCTTGCAGTATCCAATGATTTAGTAAATGACAGGAAACCGTTTCAAAAATAATGTTCTCTATACTTTTTGGCCCAACCGAATATATATTTTGGATACAATGTGAACAATGTTCACAAATCACTGAATATTCTTCAGGAGCTTGGAATGAAGATGACAAATCCATGAGCACCTGGGACAATCTGACTCAAACTGATCCCGAAACCATTCTCGATGGTAGCAACGGAAACATAGCTTGTGATTCGTATCACAAATACAAAGAAGACGTAGCCATGTTGAAGGACCTGGGCGTGGATCATTATAGATTCTCTCTGTCTTGGAGCAGAATTTTACCAAATGGTGAGTCAGTCCCCTAGGATGAGGATATTTTCTCCTCTGATTCTTCAACGAGAGGAAAAAAGTCAAGTTTCAGAAATAATGTAATGCATCTATCCCTGCAAATCAGTGGAATTTTGAACTCCCCTGATGTGGAAAAGGTAGAACAAACCTCTAGACCATACCGTGTGTACTCTATTTTCACTATACCTTAAAGCTCAATTTATAAACTACGAACAGTAACTGCAGCGTCAAATGTAGCTACGGCAGCGGAGTTTATAAATTGAGCTTTATACCTTCTTCTACGGGAATGGTTGATAATTCACTGAACTGAAAGTAGGGACGAAAATTCACTTTCCAAGCGTTCTCATAATAGGTATTCACGCAAATGAGAATTTTCGTGTAAAAGAAAGAATTTTCTGCATTTAATTGAAGGTAAGAAAATTACACTCCATCAAGACTCCAGTCAAGATTACGCTAAAAAAAATACAAAATACTGACCTTAGTCACGCAAAATAATAATAAGGTAGCTGTGCTGGTGGTTCGAACCATTATTCTCGACTTACCTTATTCCAATTTGTTTTTTCATTTTTTCAATTGACTTGGCCGTTACTTGATGAAAATCCATAGTTATTGTAAACAAGTGAAAAAAATATTTATAAATATATTTATCCTGAAAATCTTATCGTTTTTCGTTTGTTTACAATAACCTTATTTCACTAAAGTTGGTAGAAATATACCTTCTTACAAGAAACTCAAAGTGGTAGGTATAGGTACTTAAAATATCTGAGGTTGAATGTGAATCAAAGGAAGAGAGAAAAATTTCCGGAAATCGTTCTAGTTGCTATGGTAACGATACATAATATAGGCTTTTGATTGGTCGAAAATGTTGGGTGTTAAATTTTCGATAACACGAACTTCATTCTAATTGGCCTTTCAAGTTCGGTGTTTTCAGATTTGTGCTGTATGTGACAGTTGAACGTCAAATAAAAATAATCACGTGCACGCATTTCAAAAGGAGCAATTTGGGATAAATTCAATCGAATTAATCAATTTCAACCATTCACCTTGTTTGTGAAATAGTTCAATGACTCAGTTTCGCATGGAATAAATTGATAAACTTATTGCGAAAATTCAATCAGTTGTAGTATTAACTGAAATGTTTTTGACGTTAACAGGTAAAATGACTTTAAATATATTTATATCAACTTGAGTGGGATGAAGTTAGTCAATAATAATTGTATGAACTACCACTAGCTGCCTTATTATTTTTCGTAACTAAAGTTCGTATATCGTATATTTTATTTAGCGTAATCTCAACTGGTGTCTTGTTCTAAAATTATCTAACAGAAAACAAGGCACATTTCAGTGTGAAAATTTCTTACTGAATACTACCACTGGCGTGCCGTCAAGGAAAGGGGGTTTCGGGGTTCAATAAGTCTAATGTTGTTAAAATTCGCAATTTTCTCACGAAACAAGATTTTTCAGTTAGGAAAATTGTCACGACATGCCACTGAATACCACTCTATAGCTTCAATTAAAAACAGAAGATATTTTCTCACATACGAATATTTTTCAGAAAATTCTCAAAATATTCGTGTTTCCAACACATTTCCATTGAGGCTCTAGTGGTATTATAAGTGAATATTCTGGAATCATTCAAGATCATTCTCAGATTATTCAAAAAGTCATCCTGAGATTATTCTGGAAATGTCCCTGAAACATTTTATAGGAAGGAACGTCCTCGGAATTGATATTCTCAAGTATTAGGTAGGTATATTCTGCGAATAATGATGAAAATAAGACCTGGTGGCGCTATTATCCAACTGTTTCAGCTGAAAAATTCTCAATTTGGAACGATTGAATTTCAGGTCGGCACGTGAAGTTCTCTTACAGAACAATAGAGGCGATGTCGTCGAAAGATATTTGAAAAATTGTGTTTCATGTTCGATACAATACATATTCGCTTCAAACTCATTGGCTTCATGAAACTGATGTTAACGATTAATACGTCATTCAGAATCGAAAATTCATACTTTTGTATTGACAACTGCAGTAACTTGTAAATTTCACTTTGCGAGATTTTCCCAAACAATGTCACATTAGACAAGTTTTATCGAAGTAGGCGAAATCAAAAGATTTGGGACCAGTCACAGGTCTATCCTGTGAATGCACCAATTGATTTATATGTATCTAAATAACACCGAAAAAATTAAAGGGGTGATTCTGTGATGAAAATTAATGTGAGTGTTTGGTATAAAATTTTTTGAAAAAATTCTCCAGGAATATTTCATCGTATATTCATCGTATACGCAATTCTATGAGGAAAAGGGTAGATGCTTGTATTGAAGCTGGAGGCGGTCATTTTCAACATTTATTATAATTGTATTGTCGATATTCGACAGGTTTTTGTTCATTGTTTGTTCACTTTTGTTTTTAGTTGTAGAAGTCTCATAATCATAATTTGGTTGGCTGTTGTTTAATAAAATGCTATTTTACATGAGCTTATTTATTTTTTTCTCATAAATGCTTAAGTTTTCGAAAAAAACATGTAGAATTAAAAAAGTTAGTCAATGAATTGGGCTTTTCAGTCATACTTTTTTAAAGAAAAAATTTTCATCTGAAAAAAAGTTGTAAGAAAAAATATCTTAGGGGTTGAAATAATCAACCCCTTCTAAGCATACTTCAGGGTTGAAAAAATTTCAAAAAGTGTACTCTTATTGACAGATAATGTTTACCAAGTTTCGTGTCTTTAGCTTGATATACAGGGAAAATAAAAAAGAAAAACCATATTTTTTTTAATTTTCGAAGGGGTGTTACTTTTCCGGGGAGGGTTTTTTCAAAAAATTTTATACCAAACACTCACATTAATTTTCATCACAGAATCACCCCTTTGATTTTTTCGGTGTATCCATCTCTCTGCGAATATTCTCGATATTATTAGGAACCCCCGTATATAAGTTCCGTTTCCGAGATAATCAGAGATAAAGTTGCTATATGAATATTCTGTAGAAACCTCTGAGGAATTGATGTTATCAAAATTGTGAGAAAATTCATAGATTACTGGTTAGGTACCCTTCAATTTCTATCTGGACTAGTTCTTTTCCATTCCCAAATCGATGGGATATCTGATCTCTTCAGGATTGCCTGACCAAATCAACCAGCCCGGCGCCAACTACTACAAGAACCTCATTCGCGAACTGAGAGCCAACGGCATCGAGCCCATGGTCACCATCTTCCACTGGGACCTGCCCCTAGCCCTTCAGGAGCTGAACGGCGTTCTCAACGAGTCCTTCATCGACTGGTACGCCGACTACGCCGCCGTCTGCTTCGATCTCTTCGGAGGTGACGTCCAGCTCTGGACCACCTTCAACGAGCCGAAGCAGACCTGCACCGGGGGCTACGGGTACGGCTACTTCATCCCCTTCATTCATTCGGAGGGGTTGTTGGAGTACCAGTGCGCCCACAATGTGTTGAGGGCGCACGCCAAGGCGTACAGGATGTACGACGAGAGGTTCAGGGCTAGCCAAGGTGGTGGGTATTCTTCTGAGCTGTAGGTGACAGTTCCTTAGGTCCAAACTATGTTGTCCAAGGTGTTGGATAATGTTTGCAGCAGAGCACATCAAATCTATTGAGTTGGTTTAGTTACTTAATGGTTTCAATAAGTATTGTGCATTTAGTGATAGATTGCCGATCGGAAAAGGTGGCTGAGGATCTTTCGAAATACACACTACAAACGCAGTTCCTAGACAAGAAAACTCGATACTTTATTACTACAACTACTGGTGCTTCTCAAACTACTAGTCTTCTACGCTTTCAAATCTAAACATGAAGTTGACGTTTTCCGAGGAATGTCATTAAAGTGACAGCATTGCCGCTCGTGTGCGGAAATAATGTCATTGAGTGACAGCATATTTGCGCTCGCATCCATCATTGTTGAAAACTTCGAACTCATCATTCTGTTGCATGATGTTGAATAATAATAGTTACGGTGAATTATCTAATACATCTCCTGATGTAGCAGAAAGTGCGAACATTGTGAATTTGAACCTCCTAACAGAGGAATCGAGGAAAAGTATCAATTATGATACATTAGATTCAAGACATGGTGCCATGAAAAGCTTGAATGCTGAAGTAAGTATCATAAACTTGTGGTAATCAAAAAACACCAGTCCGTTGAATATAAAGCAAAAATAAGTTTGACTATATCTTTTTGGTTCATAACGTATTATAACTGTGGAATAGACATAAGTTTTCAAGTAGCCTCAATAGCCAACGGGTGCAAAGCGAAACTTCTGAAGCCGCATAACGTATTATAACTGTGGAATAGACATAAGTTTTCAAGTAGCCTCAATAGCCAACAGGTGCAAAGCGAAACTTCTGAAGCCGTCAGACCGGGTTCGATCCCTGGGCAAAGCAATTATTTTTTATTCTATGAGTCATTTTTGTTTCTTTTGTGTTATATGTATGAATTATTGTATTGAATTTCAATATAATAGTGAATAATTGATTAATTGGATGGTTTAGATAAAGAATATTATTAAATGTAAGTTTTGAATGAAGTATCGAGTTTTCTCGTCTATAGAAACTGAGTTTGTAGAAGATTGTAGATTGTATGAGGGGTCGTTAAGGCTGTGCAGCCTCTCAATTAAGCACCTCGACCTATTGGATCTTTTTTGCATAACCCTCAATCTATTCGAGGCCCGGGATTCCGAGACTTCGTGCAAAGTTTATCAGTTTTCTGGGAGCTAGGTTCCTGACATCGAAGGGCTCTAAGAAGGCCCCTTCCAGGAAGTTGAACCTCTTGCAGTAGAAGAGTGCTGATAGCTGTTTCAACGAAGTTCTCGCAGTAGCGGCAACTATCACTCTCTGTTTTACCCATAGATATTTCTGCTTACGCTAGATCCGGCATCATGTAGTATTTGTTTGGTATCAGAGGGGTATTGATGAGAGGGGGTGAAGGGCAAGAAAGTACTACATGATACAGTAGCGTACAGTTGAGATATTTTGAAGGGTACAAAACATATTCAATTCTTCATTTTCTAATGAATGATTTGACTTCACAATGAACAGTAGGTAAATAGGGGTAGGTAGATATCGAATTGTACTTTGTACAGATTGAGGTGATTAAATAATGAAAACCTTGCTGATGAACATTGTTTATTATTATTAGGCATATCTGATTATTATAAAACAATTCATTTACATCAATTCTGGTAATATCATTCTGATATTCTAATATATATCTATGTATTTTTTCCTCTTGATGTGATGAACTGGATTTTCAGAGTAGATGTTTTTATTCTCAATCAGAGAATAAAATAGAATAAAATAAGTATAATAACACACAGAAATACTTCCATATATAACCTGTAAATAGCTTTCGGTATTCCCTCTCAGTTTCTGAAGCTGTTAAGGTTGATGATGATCAGGAAAATCATTTGGAGTAAGATGGCGGCCGGTGGAGTAGATTCGATAACCCCCCAATGAATCACTATAGCGAATATAATTTATCTTCAAATGTACCTATCTCTTGATTTGCTTTCCAAATCCATATTCCAATGGCATATTCTCCACGTAGTTCTCCTTGTCAAGTTCGCAATGACTCAATGGTTGATATCCTCTACAAAAAGAAAAAGTATATTATCAAATATGTGTTACTTGTGAAAGAATTGAAGAAAAGTTATTACCTCTCAATATTCTTTGGCTGCAATACTGAAACATCAATAAAATTGGTAAAGTTCCAAGTACTAGTGCATGATTTCTTGCCAGCTGGTGAAATTCTGATACTTTCTGGAGAAAAATGATCAGAGCACAAAACTCCATAGAAAGGTATATTTCCGGTAATACCCAAAACATTGCACCAACTTTTTTTTTGTTCGATGTTTTTGGGAAACCTATAATATGAAATCATTTATATTACATACCTATTATATACGGCTGTATCATCATGCAATCGGTGAACAAATTGACAGAAATGGCAATTCATTCAAGAAGAACTTAAGATTGCCGAAGGGTATGGACAAAGATTCTGGATATCCAAATAAGTAATTCAAATCTATCGAATATAAAGTATTCATAATTTATTTTTAGTTTCTATTCTTACTTCCTGTCCCATCCAACAGTACGCCTATGGTTTATGGAATACAAATACTATGATATAAGTACATACCTATGAAAAGATCTGGCAGAACCCTTTACAAATTTGTTGCTGCAAATCATACAGGATTTCGGCATTGCAATCTAATTGTTCACATAAAAACACTCAAAACTATGTGAATCAGAACCGATCGACACCGGAATTCGCTGAAGATTACAATACTTGACATTTGTCGGAATTTTAAATTTGTGTCAAACTAACGCGGGTCGTCAAAATTTGAAAACGACCAATCAATGGCTTAGTACTTTCGAACCCTCCCGGACCTACAAAACAAATAACCTGGATACCGGATCTAGCGTAAGCAGTAAGATCTATGGTTTTACCCATCTTTTTGAGGTGGTACCTCAGAGGGCAGTGTCCAGTGAGGAGTCCCGTTACCAGTTTCAAGTCTTTTTTGTCCAACTGGAGAAGCTGTTTAGCTTTCCTTGGCGAGAGGCTCACTAGCCTTTTCGCTTGTCTTTGTCCTGGCACTTTATTCCGGTGAGATTTCATTTCATCCGCTTCCCAGCGTCGGAACTCCTCTCTCAAGTGGGCTTTGGAAAGTCCACAGAAGGGTTCTGGGCCGAGAAATTGTGTATTTGCCCCTTCTTTTGCAAGGCAGTCTGCTTCCTCGTTATGCCTTCAACTCCCTTATGACCTGGCAACCACATCAAAGTGACCTGGTTGTTCGCTGCCAGTTGTCTTAGGATGGTCTTAGGGATTTTTTACAAGTTTTTAGAAGAAATATTGAGTGTATTTCGAGCGCAAAAAGTATCGTGCCGCTCTAACGCAACCTGAAACTATCTATCTATGCATGAAATGCAAAAAGTACTTATTGCTTCTCATGCAAAGAGGTCCACATCAACAACTGTTGCCTTTCCTGAACATTTATAAAAGGAGATCCTGCATGAACGGCGAGCAATGTTATTTGCAAGTTTGAATAATCACCAAACTGAGATACGAGCCATGGACGTGATACGAGCTGAGATACTAACTTTGTTTTACAGGAAGGGTGGGTATTGTTTTGGATACCGCATCTTATGTACCTGCATCTATTAGTGCCGAAGACATTACAGCAACAGAAACAAAATATCAGTTCGATGTGAGTATTTCATCGCCTTTTAATATAGGTAGTGAATTTCAATAAAGATTCCAATAATCATATCCCCTCTCCCATTAGGTATTCCCCCCCTTTCGTACGATCATCTAATGGTGCTTTTAAAATAATGTAATTTCATGTATTCATCAATAATAATTGTGGCGAGTGTATTTTACAATCTACCAATTAAATACAGGGTATCCTTTCGGGAACTTGATTGAACAACAATACACACTGAGAAAATTTTTTCATCGTCACAGCAGATTTTTCTGCTGCGATAGCCAAAAGTTTTGGCTACATAGGGGACAGGAAATATCTTTACTACTGCAGAAGAGAGCACTCTACTGCCAACGTCTACCTGTGGTAGCACAGCTACTTTATGAAGAACTTGTTTACAGTTTCAGCTAAGTAACTTTGCTGTCGTAATAAAGATACTCTCCTGTTATGGAAGAGTTACTATGCTATAGTAGGAGAGATATTTGTTGTTGTTGAAAAGAATGCTCACTGATACAGGTAAGAGTCTTTATTAGAAGAGCAAAGTTCTTGCCTGGAGCAGCAGAGTGTTTTTTTAGTCAGTGGAAGTTAATTCTCTCACAATAGCAAAGATATTTGCTGGAAATATCCTCATATATAGTGATACCATTTAGCGCAATCAACAAAACTAGGATGTGAACAAAGTTTAATCAAACCTCTAAATGTTCATCAATCGATACTCAAATTTCTGAAAATTCAGAGATTCGATAAAAGTTCGTTTATTCTAGTTTTATTGTTGCACGCACTATGGTTCCACTTTCGAAGAGATTCCCCTCAAATATAATGCTATAGTAAGAGAATTAACTTCCACTTGCTAATACATTCTTTTTAGACTGTCTCAGCCTATAACATCATAATTGTTCAAGGGACTAAGAATTTTAATAAAACAACAGTACCTATGCAAAATTTAATCAATTTATTCTTCTATATCGGTACTTTATCAGTCTCAAAAAACTTAAATCTATATATGAGTATAGGTAATGAACAAAATATATTTATTCAGAATGTCAGGGCACTCATAACTCAGTATGTATATATACCCACGATATTTTACGGTCACATTAAAGTATTTATCATTTCAGAAATCTAAACATTTTCAAAACGATGTATTTTCTCAACCACATAAGTCAAACTTATTTCCATTTTATGGATGAAATAGTCAAATTATTAATTTAAACAACTTCAAAGGTGTCAAAAGATATCAGTTCTTCAAATAAAATACAATTTATCCTGTTACTTCCTTCCACCAAAAAGGAAAAATAATGTTCATCATCAACCATACCTCGACATTTGGGGTCTTGTTAACGTCTTGATATTGCTTCGAAGATTATACAAAGAAAGTACTATACTTTTGAAATAGCTATCACTATAATATTCATGATGGCAACTATAATAAGAAATCCCAGCTTTCAAGGTATATGTTTTAAAATGATCGTCGTCCATCTCTCAAGATCACTTAAATTGTAGTTAATGTAGTTTATATACACTCGTTGAACCATATACACATATATACGTAGGTATCACAAAAATTCAAACCAAACATGCGTTAAGGGTTTCACTCAAACTCAACACGAATATTTTTGGTAATACTTTGAAATATCCACTGTTACTATGTGAAAACAGAAAAACACCGGAATAGTCGACGGACGAACGACGGACGACCAGACGAGATGAACTGTTGCAAGTCTGGCGATAAATGAAAACGATACCAACCGAACTGCAATTTTGGCATGTCCATATCGCTTTCAGCTAATAATTTTTGCTGGGCTAGCAAAGAACATTACAGTTATCATAAAGAAATATTTCGTGATGCAAATATTTTCTGCTAGGATAGCAGAGAACATTACTGTTATTATAAAGAAATGTTGATGAAATCTTCTTTGCTACAACAGTAACCTAACTAACTATCGTGGAAAAGTACTTTTTCATGGTGGCAGAAATAATTTTATAGAATTGCAGTTCTACTACTACAGCCAATTTCTTTTCTGTGATAGAGAGTTTCTTCGCAATTACAATAAAGCAGTTTCAGTAGAGTGATCTTTTCTGTAAGAGCGAAGCAAAATTACTACGTTTGTAACTTTTTTGGCTACGACAGACGAAAATAACTCAGCAAAGATCTTTCTCCTGGGACTTTTCTCAGTGCAGGATGAATCAGATATTAGTAGCAGGTCTTCAACTGCTTAAGGAAGACATTTTTAGAAGATGAAAATATGTGAACATATATGCGTGATGGGAGCTTCGTTTCCTATTTACAGGGTGTCAAAGTTTTATATACAGGGCTATTCAAATTCGAGTCTATGCATGGGGATTTCGATAACAGTAAGAGATAGAGGGTTGGTTAAATGGGGGCAAAGTAGCGTATTTCAGAGGTTAATTATATGGATGACAAAAATCTGACCTAGCTTTATTTTTTTAATTACAGCTGGAATTAAAACAAAATTCGAAATTTTACTGGTAATTGTTCAATATTTCCAAAACACTCTGTAATTCAGATGAAAATACTACGTCAATATGAAACATGACTCTTGGCATTCAAAAAAATGCAATAAAAAATACAGGTTCGTATTTGAAATTTAAAAATTAAGGGTGACCCAATTTATACGATACCCTGTATATAATTTTAATTCAGATATTTGGAAAGGCTACAAAAATTGCTATGGCAAAGTAACACAATTTCGAAAAAATCTTCGTAAAATAAAAAGATATTGGCAAAAGAGGAATTTCGAAATTTTTTATATTTTTTGATTTGTATAACTCTAGAACTGAAGAAGCTAGGTCAGATTTTTTTCATCCATATAATTAACCTCTGAAATATGCTACTTTGCCCCCATTTAACCAACCCTCTATCTCTTACCGTTATCGAAATCCCCATGCATAGACCCGAATTTGAATAGCCATGTATATATGTTTTTTGTTTTGAAAGTTTTCTTCTACAATTTTCAAAATACTGAATTGATATTTGAAATACCATCATAGTCCAAAAACTCAATATTGGGGATTATCAAGCAGAGTGATATGTTTTTCGTAAACTTTTTGGAGTTTGAGATAAATGCCAAAAATGATAATAAAACTCAGTAGTAGAATTGAAATGTTTGAAACACCATTATGAGTGAAACTTATGTTTGAGTTCACCAAACCCCTTTAAAATTTATTAACACAAGACGTAAGTTTAGTTACAAGTCAATTGTTTTTATCGTATCATTGAAGATTAAAACATTATTATATGAAATCTTTATCAATAATAATTTTTATTAACATCACGAACCAAAACCTTAGTAATTCGTCATACAGATACATAATATACGAGATAATATTTATTTATTTTTGCATCGCCGTTGTCAGTTATACGATAAAGCTTTAAATGATGGAACTCGATTATTAGCGATTAAATACCGTCTCGGATATTGCGGTTGACTCGGCTGACGCCTCGTAACCTAGCAATGTCCTCGACTATTATAAATCGCATAATAATCTCGTTAATAGCTTTAATTGTCTCGAAAAACATACAAGAGAGCAAAAAGCGAGCTAAAAAGTATCTGAATGGAATATAGTCTGAATTGATATTTCATTGAAAGCTGAGGCGTCTCGTAAAAATGTTCGAGAGAGTTAAATTTTGGTACGACCCTGAGAGTGTAGCACCCTGTATGTATTCAAAAACGATAAATGATCCTGAATATTGAGTTTTTGAAGGTTTACCGTAGCGAATTTGAATCAATATTTCAAAAATTGTTGGAGGAAACTTCAAAAACAACAAAATATATATATGAATATAAAACATTGACATTCTTTAAATGAGGAATGAAGCTTCAAAGCAGATGAGTTCAAAAGATTTTCATCTTAAAAAAGTATCATCTTCAAGATGTTGAAGTCCTGCTACTAGTTACTGCTAAAACATATTTCAATTTTGCCTATTTCGCTTAAATTCTATTATTGGACAAAATTTTAAAAATTTTCGAAATGTGGATGTTTGCATAAACCATCCAACCAACTTAAAAAACTGAAAAAATGCTATTTTAGTACATTGACTTTAATTTTTATTGAATTTTGTCCAAAAATAAAATTTTAGGGAAGGAAAAATCAACATGTTTTAGAACGGATATGCTTATTTATATCGACAACGGTTCGTTGAACAAAAAAGCCTCTAAATTGAACGATCCATCCAATTTGATGACTTAAAGATTTCAGAGGCGTACTACGAAAAAGTTTGGGGGGGATAAAGAAGTCTCTAAAATATTTGGAGGGATGTGGCAATTTGACAACAGTGACACATGATAATGTCAGTTATTAATCAATCACGCCAGCTCAATGGCCTCTCACCATGAACCTCCCGTTCTCCGCAGCTGGGCGTCTTCGCCAACCCCATCTTCAAGGGCGACTACCCCGACATCATGAAGTCGCGCATTGCCACCCGCAGCAAAGGAGAAGGCAGAGACCGATCGCGCCTGCCAGAGTTCACCGAGGCGGAGAAAACTGCCCTCAGGGGCTCCGCGGACTTCTTCGGCCTCAACACCTACTCCACATCCTTGGTGGCCGCCATGGAAGACCCGCCCATCTCCAACCCCCCCAGCAAGTGGCAGGACATCGGGGTGCGCGACTATCAGCCTGCAGAGTGGGAGAATTCCACCCTCGATGGGTACAAGGTAGTCTTCACATTTAGGTGGATCGGGTGTCATTCTTTGCATAGAAATCATAAGGGCTCAGCATAAAATACTACATCCAAAGTCAGCTAAATGGAAAAGAATCTAGTCTTCCGTGTACTAGACTGACTTGGAACAGCCAACTCAACCACATTCAGAGCTCTAGCCGCAAGTTGGACATGCCGCAGAGTCTTTGGCAAGACATGGGGTCTTAAACCAAAAATGATCTATTGGTCATACCAAACGAACATTAAACCCATGGTCACCTACGCTTCATTGATATGGTGGCCAAAAATGCAACAAATTTCGGCACAAGTCAAGCGCTGCAGAAAGTGCAGCGGCTAGCTTGTCTGGGAATCACAGGGGCAGCATTCACGTGCACCACTGCAGCCTTTCACCATTGCACCTGTGTGTAATGAAAGAAGCAGCAATCACTGCCTTCAGACCAGCGTTGCCAACATGTGAGTAATACCTCACATTGTGAGGGTTTTACGTCAATGTGAGTGATTTGTGAGGATCCATGCAAATGTGAGGATTTTGTGAGGATTGAGATTTGAGACGTGCGTCGCAAAAAAAATTCACCATTACTAATCTTGACCATTGCCTACATAGAAAAGTTGGTAATCTGCCTACTCTGGTAACTATTTCACATGTGTGATCTGGTGTTTACGAAATGTCTGGCCTAGACATCTTGTACATGAATTTGAGTTCGAATATACTTCGAATCACAGTTTGACAATTGACAACTGACAAGCAACGTTCAATGTGGAAACAATTCCACAAACGCGATTATTATAAACGAAAAACCTCAGGAAGAAGGAAAGAAGAGTCCTTGAGAAGTGATGTGAGATGTGAATTTACAGATTCATTATTAAAAAAATTAGGAATGATTTCATTTTCTATCTACTTGTTGAAGAATAGCTTAGGCTGAACTTCGCCCTTCATCAATGCATGGTTGTTACATATTCTTATAAATTGCATTCAATGAATAAAACCATTATCATTAATATTATTATATTGTTGTCAAAATCAATGAACAAATTATATTTTATTGATTTCTCGCTATTTTATAAATGTGAGGATTTTGTGAGGATTTTCGAATTCAAGCGGGAATAATGTGAGGAATACAGCTGCTCAATGTGAGTAAATTTCACATTTCATATTGGCAACACTGCTTCAGACTGAGCCAGACAAAAAATCTGAAATCAGGAAATCGGATTGGACACTTGAAGATTTTGGAAAATATTTCCCTAGTATCCATATCTAAACCGACTGATATCATGCCAGTTAGGCACGACTCCGAAATGCAGTTTGAAGTGGTCATTACCAACCACCAAAGACACAGACAACAGATCTCAACTGAAAAGGGATGCATCAGTATGGTATACTGACGGATCCAAAGATGAATGAAAGGGCTGGAGTGGGAGTTACAGGGCCAAATTTCAGGCTTTCAAAACCCCTTGGTAACCATCTTCTAAGCAGAAGTACATGCTATAGAGATAGTGCCCAGGAGTGCCTTGAAAGGGGCACTCGAAGAGCAGCACTAAAAGCTCTGAAGTCACAAGTCATACACTGGTGACTCTAAGCTGACTTGGAACTGTAAACAATCCCTGAGACAACTGACAGCGAACAACCATCAGGTCACTTAGATGTGGGTGCCAGGTCATAAGGGAGTTGAAGGCAGCGAAGAAGCAGACTCCCTTGCCAAAGAAGGGGCAAATACAGAATTTTTCGGCCCAGAACCCTTCTGTGGACTCTCCAAGGCCCACTTGAGAGAAGATGTTCAACGTTGGGAAACGGATGAAATGAAATATCACTGAAATAAATAAGTGCCAGGACAAAGACAGGCGAAAAGGCTATAGTGAGCCTCTCGCAAAGGAAAGCTAAACAGCTTCTCGGACAAAGAAGACTTGAAACTGGTAACGGGACTCCTCACTGGACACTGCCCTCTGAGGTATCACCTCAAATAGATGGATAAAACAGATAGTGATAGTTGCCGCTACTGCGAGAACTTCGCTGAAACTGCAGAACATTTGCTTCGCGAATACCCAGCACTCTTCTACAAAAGGCCCAAGTTCCTGGAAGGGTTCTTGTTAGAGCCCTCCGATGTCAGGAACCTATCTCCCAGGAAACTAATAAACTTCGCAAGAAGCCTCGGAATCCCGGGCCTCGAACAGATTAAAGCTCGATTTATAAACTCCGCTGCCGTAGCCGTAGTTACTGTTCGTAGATGGAATGTGCTGAAAATAAACATCTGTTCATAAACTACGCAGATGACGCAGGTGCCGTCGGATATCTTCTCAATACATTTTGGAACGGCAGCGTCAACTGTAGCTACGGCAGCGGAGTTTATAAATCGAGCCTTAGGGTTATGCACAAAAGATCTAATAGGTGGAGGTGCTTGAGAGGCTGCACAGGCACAGCCTTAACGACCCCTCCTACAATCTACAATCTAGCATCCCAATGGAGTTATGCGACCCTCTTTATTGATATCGTAACTATGACGATATAAGCTCATAATATTCCTGTAGAGATATACAGTTTAGGCGAACTTACGAAATTTGGCCTCTTGAACAACAAATTCTAATGAAATCCACTGTGAGTGGCATATTCTAAGGATTTTCTCTAATACAATCAATCATTAGAAATGAATCAATTATTTCTTTTTAGTCTCCATTGGGTACTTTTGTGCTTTCTTATTTTTTATAGCAGCTCCTGAAGTCTCAAATCCACAGGAATTTGAGGATTGGTGGGTGGCACATCCCGGTGTATTATTTAATTACTTATCTCATTTCAGGTCGTTCCTTGGGGTATGAGACCCCTGTTGAATTGGATACACGATCACTACGACCAACCAGATATCATAATCACTGAGAATGGTACTCCTGACATGACTGGTACCTTGTTGGATGTAAAGAGAATTTCTTTTATTCAGGTAATAAGATGAATAGTCAACTCGACAGTAAACCGATCGAAGTACCATTTTTTTGAGTAGCAAAACCTGAAAAGAAGCATATTTTTTTCATTAAGTGACACTGTCATTGTCGAATCATTTATCTTTCTCATTCAGAATTCTGAATCAAACGGTTCATTTCTATATCATAAACTGTGTGCAATAATTAAGCTTTCTCATATAAATGACTCACCTTGTATATTTAGAAATATGTAATATGTTTTCACAAAATTCCGACTTCAAAGCCGGAATTTATCCAGACAAGATTCAAATTAAACTCCTACTTCGAATATTTTCAAATATCACCTCTTGTATCCGTTTTCTATAACGAGATTTTTTGTTTGCATTCTATGCCTTTTTGCAGTCGTATTTGAGTTACATCAGGGACGCAATGGAATATGATGGAATAAATGTAATTGCTTATACTTTCTGGAGTATTATGGACAATTTTGAATGGATACAAGGATACAGGTATGCTCATATTCTCTGATGGAATTGCATGTGCATATACTTACTGTTTTTTTTTTAGTCAAAAATTCGGCCTGTACCAGGTCGACTTCGATAGTTCAAACAGAACAAGAACACCCAAACAATCAGCTCAGTATTACAAGAATGTTTGTCAAACCAAATGCATATTAGATAATAATGATTGCATAGATTAGTATTTATAAAAATTGCATCTAAAAAAGTATCATTAATTGTGAGATTATTTTATTTTCAATACCCATGTTAATCTATTTATAATATAATTTATTATTGAATAACCCTGTAAACTATTTATAGATTGTACGATTTCGAACATTCATAAAAGTCCATAAAAGCAAGTTACGTCCGAAAAACATACAACATTTTATGCACGACCTGTATATTTTGTAAATACCTCTTCACCTCTCAAGCATGATAGGAATAAAAAGGTTCTTGAATACCTTTTCAACCCCTTCAATATAATTTTTGCTACGCCCATGATGTTCCACTCGAAAAAAACATAACATGAGAGCGTTGATTGATACATCAATTAACGATGAGAGTGTTTTTACTCTTTCTCTATCTCTTATAATAAGGGAGTTTGAGGGTTAACAATTTGCTCATGTTCAAGACTGGTTGGTGAATAAATAGGCTAGTACCTATAGCCATATTTGCTGTCAATACAGACAATAGTCATTACGAAATGCATTCCAGTGACGAAGAAAGTGAAGTGAATAGTACTCCACTCCACCGGAAATCAGCCATTTTACGCCCGGCGGGTGGTAAAGTGCTAATTTACGCCCGCACAACCGGGCGATGAAGTGCCATTATTTTTCGCCCGGTCGTACACACTGAACTGAGTTCAGTGGTCGTACATAAAAGCCGTTACCAAATCGTAACGAAAACTTTTTTGTAGGAATATAAGAACTTCGGCACTCCAAAACGAATTTAAAAAAATATGTTAGGTGTAAGTACTCCTGAGCACGTGGCAGGCACTCTCGAGTCTCGAGTAATTTAGGTGGAGGGCCTCATTTTGTTTCGAAAATACACACACAGTATGGGCAAATTTTTACAGAAAAAGTTTACAGAATATACTATGGCTGGTTTGGGTCTGTCATGTAATATGTTTAAAACAGTCAAAATAGCATCTTATAAAACTTTTAATTTCAAGTGCCTTCCTTCCTTCCTACTTCTATATGGGCTCAACCGTTTCGGTTATTTACCCAGGTACTTCGTATAGGGATGAGGCTGCACCTAAGATGCGTCTGGAATTGTATCCATCACCTCCTCCCTGTTGTGGTTTATATAAATTATCTATATTTTCTTCTTCTATTGGATTATGCTTCTGACTCCTTTCGGTGCCAATTTTTCGATACTATTTGGCTCCTTCATTCGACAAATCCGTTGTCATCCGGCCTGGGTACCGGCGTAGAAATGATGGAACCAGTTTTTTTCGATACAAGTAAGGCCCCTTTATCCGACAAATCCGTTGTCATCCGGCCTGGTTACCGGCGTAGAGACACAGGAACCTGTTGTTTTTCTCTAATATTCACTTAGTTTATCATTTGTGGTTGTATTTTCATTAATTTGCACGTTTCAGTAGACGTTCACAACATTCACTTGACTTCCAACCTCGAGGACGCCGCCTGTCCTCTACCATGGTCGGAAGGCGAATCCTTATTTCAAGTGTTTTCACAAAAGGGGAGAAACACGCCACTGGTAGTTCGGGAACGTTCGGAAATTCATGCAATCGGCTCAGACATGGCTCAGCTCAGACCTTAGCTTAGACAGCCAGCTTCACGATATATAAACAAAATTTTAAAATTTTCAAATAAATAGGGTCGAAAGAAGTACTTAAGGGAAAGCTTAAAAGGTAATAAACGAGTTGAAAAATTATTAAATAAATGCCAAATGAATGTTAGTAAACATTGCCTGATCTGAACAAATTTAATCAAAAAGAGGTTGAATATAGGAGGACGTCTTTATGTATTAAATCCTCATAGACGTTTCTTGTTGAATATAGAACCTGTTGATTTACATACATATAATCTTTGTTCGATTCGAATGACTAAAGGATGGGAAACTTAAAAATTCAAGAAATATTTGGTCATAAATATATCTCTTCTACTGGTATCAATCATAACATAAATACATTTTTTTCTACAACAGTTTTAATTTATTTCCCTTCATCCTATCTATGAAAAATATGATCGTATTGTGGCCAAGATAGAGTTCAAACCAAAAAGACAATCCAACTAACCATTCATCAGCTCATTAGTTAAATTGACAATGCCAAATTCCAAAAGATCCCATATTGTTCCGGATATTATCCAAGAAACACCTAAAATGACTTTCTCCTGAATTTATCTTCTGGAAATATAACATTGTGTAAAATCTCATATTCCAGACCTAGCTACCTAATTATCATAAGAAATGTAATTCCTATCTAACAAAGTTATAACTTTTCCTGCTCAAGTAAGTGCCAAAACCCACTGTAACTGTTTTTTTTTTGTTAATGGAAAGAATAAACTATGTACCAGTATTGATGAAAAATAAAAAACTAGGTTTTTATAAATTCGCAATGGTAATTCTGATTTGTTTTAGAATAATTCCATTATGAAAATTGAAAATAATTTCAGAGGACCCTGACATAAGCTACATTTTTTTATAGAATCCCTGTAAACTGAATCATTACAAAAACTTGACCTTGGCTGATAATGGTTTTATCATCATTTACATATTACTTATTATATAAGTACCTAGTTAAACTTGTTATATCCACTCTTTAAAATATCATGTCATGCCTGATGAATAATAGTCCTTGAGAAACCTCAGTAGGTATTTTTTTCAGAATCACCACTGTTCACAATGTCTCAAATTAAGTTGCCAAGTGATTTTTCTCTACCCATTCCAAATGATGTACTTCAAGAAACTGTGTGGAAAAGCAAAGATTGGATGGTAGCTCATGGTTGTGCCATGAGAACCAAAAATAGCTATAGCGAAGATACAGTACAAATTGTACCATTTGTTTTATTGCCATCTACCATTCCTAGGAAGGAATTCAATAAGGTGGTTAAACTACAAACAGTATTGAATGAATTGATGCATAGAGTTGCTCATGATCATGATTTTCTAGTAGCGTGTTTTAAAGATGCTATTGAGGTAGATGAATTCAGTGCAAACTTGTTCAAGATTTATGAAACAGTGCGGAAAGAAGGGTTGAGTCAGGTGAGCATTGTTATTTTACTTCTTAACGTATAGGTATTGGAACTTTTTGGTGTTTCCAGATTTTCCCAATTTCAATTACATCCTTGATACCTATATGTGTATATATATGGCTTGATTATTTCCAATGGGCACTTTGTCATCAGTGTATTACTGATTTCAAATTTTCAACGAGGTTGCCAAGTTGACCCAATTTTTAGTTGGTCACACTATGATTTCTCAACATTTTTCTTTCCAAAATCTCGCCGAATTTATAATTCGAATGTTGATATATTTTCAAAATTAATAAATAGCAATGAATTTTGCAACATCATGCAATATAGAATGTTTAATCATATTATTTCAAATACTAATCTGAAAATTATTATTCCTTTGTTTTTCAGCCAATAAGTGTAGGACTATTTAGATCTGATTATCTATTACATAGTGCATCCAACAATTCTTTGAAACAAGTAGAGTTGAATACTGTGTCAGCCAGCTTCAGTGGAATTGGACCATTTATTTCACAATTTCATAGGTAATACACTGACTGATCACAGACTCTTGTGGTTCTACGGTTTTCTAAGAAAATTCAATACTTATTTTTGGTGATATCTGTGTCATTCTTGTGAAATTCATACCCTTTCTCAACATTTATTTAAAAAAATAATTATTATTATATATCCTCATTATAACTTCATTTTTGAATATAATTTCAGGTTTATTTTGGAAGACTTGGGTCACCATGATAAAATAAAAAATGTAAGTAAGTTTTGTAATTTTATTTTTAATTTAGACATGTTCAATTGAGTGAATTATATTGGCATTGGTCAACACATGAATAAGTGTTGAAAAAATTTTCAGTTGCCTGAAAACAATGCTCTGACTGGGTCATCACAAGGTCTATTAGATGCATGGAAACTGTATGGAAATTCTAGCTCGATAATAATTTTCCTGGTTGAAGATATCACTCATAACATATGTGATCAACGCATGCATGAATTTGAAATTCGAAGGTTGAACCCTCATGTGAAGGTCCTCAGGAGATCGTTTTCGGATATATATGAAAGAGCTTCAATCAATGCAAATAAGGAATTGGTGATGTGAGTTAACCAAAGAAGAAGCGCAAGATAATGGACGTTGATATTTCACAAGAATATAAAGCATTGTTTTGTGCTCACTAAATAATATAATACTTGATTGGTTGATTCATAATTATTTTTACAGTGATGGAGATATTGTTGGTTTGGTATACTTCAGGGTAGGTTATGAGCCAGCCAACTACCCTTCTCAGAAAGATTGGGATGCTCGATTGTTGATAGAAAGGTAAAATGCACATTGAATGCTAGAAATGAGAATGTTGCCTATAATTTAAATTTTATGATACAGAAAATTATATGGGCATTGTCAGATCGAGAATAAAAACAGTTTAAAGTAATTGGAAAAGTATTAACAAGTATTAACAGCTTTTCAATAATTCTTCAAATCTGCCAAATAATAGCTTTGTGAGGCTTTTAAATAAATACTACAAAAAATATCCCCCAATATGCATGAAATCTCAGAGTTCAATTTGTTTGAACTGAACAAATAAAATATATGCTTCTCAGAATCTGCATATTTCTGAATTCAACTCATTTGGACTAGATACAAATAAAATATGCTTGTTCCACAATTTTCAACATAATTTCTGCATAAGGGTATGTTTATTCTTATACGATTAAAATTAATGCGAATCAGAAAATAATAAATATAACTTCATTTGGGCTCGAAATAAAATATGCTTACTCTTCAGTTTTCATAAGAATCTCTGCATTCTGGAGTACAAATAAAATAGATATGCTTGGAGTAGAATTTATTCATATTTCTGAATTCAATTTATTTGAACTAGAATAAAATATGCTTTGTCTAGGATTTTCAACAGAATCACAACATGAAATCATTATCTACAATGCTCATTACTCGCGTGTTTTTCGGTATTCGATAATAACCGTTCATGAAACTAAATATTCAAAACGGAAGTTGAACTTATTATCAACGCATTATATTGTACACTTGGTATTGGCACCCACCTATATTTATTTGGGACAAAAGCGCAATAACTGAAATATGAAAACGAGAGCATCTCATTGTAGATCCAAAGCCCTGAAATGTCCGAGTATAATGTACCATTTAGCTGGTCAGAAGAAGGTTCAACAAGCTCTATCCCAACCTGGAGTTGTCGAACGTTACTTGACCGAATCTAAAAACATAAACGGCATCAAAGAGCTGTTTGTTGGTTTGTACGGATTGGAGTTCAACGAATTGGGAGAACGAGCTGTGGAAATGGCTCTAAGTGAACCAGAGAGGTAAGGAAAACGTCGTACTACGGTTTCTCAGACACGCAGCGAAAATTCTTGGATTCCAGGTTTGTTTTGAAACCACAACGAGAAGGTGGTGGCTTCAACAAATATGGACAAGACGTGAAAAAATTCATCCTCAAAGTGAAGAACAGCAAAGAGCGAACTGCCTGGATTATGATGGAGAGGATTCAACCTCCTACTGTTATGGGGTATGCAGTAGTGGCAGGCGAACCTAACCCTCCACCTCTTAGAGAAATGGTATCCGAATTGGGGATATATGGTGTATTAATCGGGTGAGCATTCAATGCACGAAAAATTTTTGGAAAAATTAAGCCGTTCCCTACAAATCAAGAAGCAGAACAGATTTGACCGGTTGTTAGTTTCTTGTCACTTGTCTATACCCAGCTTCAATCGAATATGATTGTTCTTCACTTTTCAGATGCCAACCGAAATTATTTTTGGATATTCCACTCAAAAATTCCCGAGAAATTAAATATCGCACTTTTCGCGAATGCATTTATCAATCGGGTATTTCATATTGCCCTATCTTGACTTGAAGAGATATGATCACAATTCAAGTCCGCAGCTCGGTCCGCAGTTATTTTCACTTTTCCACAAGCATAAGTTTGATTGATATTATTCAGGTTTCAATAAAATCTTGTAAATATCTTTCCATCCTGCATCATAAATATTTTCATTATTTTCACTCGATAATATATTGATTGAAATATTCACAGAACTCCTGACAAAATCTTGGTGAATGAGCAAGTTGGGCATCTTGTGAGGACTAAATCATCAACATTGGACGAAGGGGGTATTATAGCAGGAGCTGGAGCACTTGATAGTCCTTATTTGATTGATTTGTGATATGTTATCTGGTTATGAGTATTGCTACGTTATTTTTATATTTTTGAGAATAAAGCTCAATATGTTGACTGATTAGTTCAATGTTCTATAACCAACCCCAAAGAGTTATTCAGCTCGAATTGTCGATAAAATAAGGTCTCTTATCCGCTTGACTTAGTTTTCGAATATACAGAGGGTAATTCAAATTTAAATCGAGATATACGAAGCAAATTTGCGTAATTTCTTGCTCATCATCTTGAAGAAAGAAAATCCACGATTGCTCTTAGTTTTTGAAATATTTGGAAAAAACTTGATTATGGAAATGTTTTTCTTGCTGAAGGTACACTATAACTGAAAGCTCTTGCATGTTTCTCTTCAATTTCTTCTACACAGCCTATGCCATAAAATAGGTTGACACTCTCAAGAATTCCTTCACTTTAACATTTACAAAGCTAAAGTTTTCTTCTGTCCAACTATTCACGAGTTTAGTAAATTTGCAATAATCCCAGTATGTCAACCATACGGATAGTGAGAATATGATGTATCCTTGATTATATACACTTAATTTCAAATTAAATATTTTTTTTTCTCTTCACATAAAATTGACAACGAATTTTTTTATAAAATTGTAGTATAAATCCAGGAAAGATAAACTTCATCCTATCTGAACTAATAACTGAGATACCCAATAAAAACTTTGAATCTGCGCTAATACACCATAATTCTGGTGAATACTTCTCTGAACATTATTGTTATGAACATGTTATAAACATTGCTCTCCATCAGTAACACAAGTTTAAAACGAAAATGCTGGTTTAAATATTAAGATATTTCTATTCAACAATGTATATTTTATAATCATCAACCTTTCCACAAATCTACAATTAAGAACATTACAAGTCAATGTATTTTACGTAAAGAAACAAGAAACATCCTACAAGGCTCCGTGGTATAAATAATGATAAACAAATTACATAAAGTACAACTAAGCTAAACATAATAAACAATAATTATGTCTTCAACAACTGTAAAACATGTGCACATGTGAATTTCATGTCGCCCTACGTAAAATCCAGTAAACAAAAGTAAAGTAGTTGTATAATATATAATATATATTATTTATGCATTAGCTTGTATGGAAAATAACACATTTACAATGTACACCTCTGCTCATGTAAGAACTACGCTTTTCTTATGTACAATAAATTCACCTATTTATGTACAACTCTAGTGGGTAGCATATCACAATCTGTACAGTTAGAGTGGAGGTTACTGATCAGAGTCCTCGCTCCTGTAACTGTCATCTTCACTCTCTGTCGCCGATGACGTCGACGACAGGTCACACAAGTAGGGCCGGTACGCCGGGTACTGGTACGGGTTGAGGGGAGCCGGTCGCTGGCTGCCTTCCCAGCAGCCGCTTCCATACTGTCACTTCACCTCTTTTTTGCGTTTGCTCTCCACGTCGGTGACTGAAACAAACGGGGTTCCACTTAAGCTCGATTTATAAACTCCGCTGCCGTAGCTACAGTTGACGCTGCCGTTCCAAAATGTATTGAGTAGATATCCGACGGCACCTGCGTAGATTATAAACAGATGTTTATTTTTAGCACATACCATCTACGAACAGTAACTGCATCGTCAACTGTAGCTACAGCAGCGGAGTTTATAAATCGAGTTCTAAGGTCGTCGAGTCTCACACGGCGGCGTGTGAGACTCAACAGATGGAGGAGCCGGCATGCGTTTTATTAGAGTCTTCAGCTGTGCAAATTAATGAGTAGTTGTAGTCGAAACTGATTTCTACTACTACGTAACAATAGAGGCAGGAGAGCATTGCTGTCGAAAGAGTTATGTGTTCCATGTGATAACGGCCTTGGACTATCATTTGGTATGGAGATTAGTCAGGAAGAAATGGCTCATTTTCTGAACACCGGCGGGACTAATTTTTATCGGTTTGTTTGAATTATTGAGTCAAAATTTAATATATCTTGTTGGATATTGAGCTGAGAACAGCTTTTCCTCGATGTCTCGATGAAAATGCATATTCAGGTATTCAAATAAACCAAGCTGTAGATAATCAATATCAGATGTTCTGTATATGAGTGGTAACGAGTCAAATCATAAGGTGTGTTTATTATGTCGGGGTTCTTTGAACATAAATCGACGTAAATGAAAATTTTTGAAAATTAAATCCAGTCATTTACTATCTAATCAGGTCCAACAAATGTTAAAATCTTAGTTATATTTGCGCGCTTGGCAATATAACAGTTGGGTTGTCCTGAGAAATACGAACATTGTCCTTTTCGGACTTTACTGTAGAATATATTATTCTAGCACCAGCGGCATACGAATCGTTTTTAGATTTTCAATTCTAGTACTAGTACATTTGAAGTTTGATTTTTGAGGGTTCATAGGTATTTTGAGTCGTTGGGAACAAACAAATTTTCAAGAAATCAGTGAATCTTGCAACAGAAGATATACATATGTTACAGCGCCGATTTTTTTGCGAAAAAACTAATTGCACATTTCAAATTAATCGGACCAGAAATGCAGCCGATCGTTCAAATAGATATGAAAACAGACACAAACACGTTAAATGAAAGTTTGTAACAATGTTAGCGTTTTTAGAACAAAAAACATTTTGTCAGATATTGTATAAATTAACTCCCAAGAGGTGCATTACCATAAGAAAGGATCAAATTCTTTATGAATAGTCCACATGGGCTTCAACAAGTTTAGATTTGACTGGACTTGAGTCTTATCGTCGCTCTAGATCGGGATGTATATTTTAGAATTTAGATTGTTTGTCTGCCTGACTTTCGAATCGGTTGCCCTCCCTGGACTTGCGGCTTGAACTCTAAGACTTTGAAGACCAAATTGGAAGTCTTTATTTTCCCATTTATTTAACAACTTTCATTGACCTATACAAAAGTTGAAGTATTTCTACTGTTTTAGTAACCTAATTGTTGGAACTGGAATATAGTTTACCTATTTATAGTAGATAATATAGGGGGTGGGGGGTTACGAAATAAGCTAAGCTGAAATTTTAGTGATACAATCAAAAATCCTAGATATAACTTCAGTTAATTGGATCGTGTTTTGTAACATTACATAAGATTTCACATGGATTTCACCAGAATAACTCCCGAAAAACTGCTGGAAATACACCTCTTACATCAGAACCGAACGTAAACAGAACAGAGGTACTTCGAGTGTTTTGTCACCGCTAGGTAGCGTATAGCTTAGCACCTATCAAGAATCGTTTTTGTTTTGTTTTCATATTTTTGACATTTATTTTGTGACATTACTGACATATGTGTCTTTGCCACTAAAACGAGAAAAACGTATACCATACTTTGTCTATAAGTTATTCCTTAGTTTATCCCAAGGTGGATATAGGATGGTGAAACAGCTTCCTATTAACAAGCACTATAATAAACTGTAGACCTTTGCCTACTTGATTTCATACCGTAGTAATATTTCCTGAAATTAACAGAGATGGCGACATACCTTGTGTCGGTAAAACAGAAACTCTGCATCTGTAATATTTTTATCAGTTTCATCTGTGCTAGATGAAAAATGACTGAGAAGAGTCAAAATATCGATAATTATTCCAGATTCACTGAAAATATTGTGTTTTGATGTCATTTCAACTCATGTCTGTCAGATGCGAACCACAGAAATACATGAGCAACAGAAATCTTCTTCGATAATCGATCTCACCGCCATCTTCATTCAAGTCGTGGAAATATTAGTACCTTCTCAAACGGTCTACAAGTTTTTCGCAGAAACAATTGAAGAGCTGTTTCACCATCCTATATCCACCTTGGTTTATCCCCTCGAAGAGTTCAATGGTTATTCCACAGAAATATAAGTTAACCTACTTCGAGTGTTTTCACAAGTCACCGCTAGGTAGCGTATCGCTTAACACCTACCGCGAATACTTTTCGGTACGCAATGGACACTGACAGTTACGACTTATATTGTATCACTAGTCTGATCTCCGGATGTGCTGGGCACAGATATAATGTATCATGATTGTAAAAAGTAATCAAAGATCAAATGTCAAATACAGATAAACTAATCACGTCCTAAGAATTACTGTAGGCGGCCTATATGAAGTCATAAACAAATGAAACTGTTTATATTGAGTTATTCAATGCCGTTGTTATTCATCCGCCTGTAAAACCTTACCCTAAAACATCTGTAGCTTACCACCACACATATAGGACAAATCCGCTCGGCCTATTCAAAAATACATACATCTTATCAACTAGTGAGGTGTGCAGCACACGGAATAAAATGGCTCTCACCAGTACTCCTGGTTTTCCTCCGCAGCGCCTCCGACTCCAGCGCATTCAGCTTGTTGTCGCCCTTGCTGCGCGTGTTCTGCGCCGGCATATTGCTCCTCACCGACCGCCTCGTGTTCACCACCAGCGCCACCTTGTTGTTCACATTTGCAACAGTCCCCGGCCCGCCGCCGCCGCCTTTCAGCTTTGCGGTCTTCGCCGACGCGTTGTTTGTCTGATGGGCGTTCGCGCCCCCTGCCGACGGCTTCCGCACCTTCTCGATGAGCGGCTCGTCGCTGTCCGAACTCTCGTCTTGCACCTTCGACACCAGCGGCTTCTTTGCGTTGTTCGCCTTCACCATAGACTCGGTTTGGCGAGTCTTCGTCACGGGTTGGGTGCCTGCGAACGCACCACAATCAGCCGATCGGATGATGATAACAATGATAATAAAGTTTTTTTATAATTTGAAAATAACCTTTCGCAAAGGCAAATCATACCCAACTGAAGATTTATATAAAAATGTCGATACTCCTAATGTCAGAATGATTTATTTTCACTTGTAATCTCCCTAGCAACAGAATTATTACCGATATTTTTTTTTCGTCTTCGACTCGGGATAATTTTTTATCAACAAAAACATGAGTGAAACCGAGAAAAAAATTATAGGACATTATAGGGAATTAATTCTTTAAACTTATAGGAAAAGTAAAAACTCTTATTAGTTATATACCGGGCTATTCAAATTCGTTTGTGTACATGGGGATCTCGTAAACGATAAGAGATAGAGTGTAGGTTAAATTGTGGCAAAATTGCGTATTTTAGAGACCTATTCAATGATGTGAAAAAATCGAATTTAGCTCTTTTGGTTCTGGAGATACACAGGAAAAACCAAAAAATCCCAAATTATTTATTTGCCTGTATCTACTTTATTCGCAGACACATTGAAAATCAATCCACATTTTGCTATTAGCAATTGATGTGGGCTATCAGAATATGTTCATGAATCTTTTATACAGGGTGTCATCTGACTTGGGCCACCCCCATCTTTGAATTTTTAAATACGGACCTGTATTTTTTGTTGTAGTTTTTGGATCGTCGACATTCACTCATACTAAGAAATTAAAATGTGGATAAATTTTCAATATGTCTGCGAATAAATAAGATACAGGCAAATAAATAATTTGGGATTTTTTGGTTTTTCCTGTATATCTCCAGAATCAAAAGAGCTAAATTCGATTTTTTCACATCATTGAATAGGTCTCTGAAATACGCAACTTTGCCACAATTTAACCGACACTCTATCTCTTATCGTTCACGAGATCTCCATGTAAAGAAACGAATTTGAATAGCCCTGTATATATATTTGAAAACTGCGAAGCATTTATGTTTCAAATATTGCAAAATATACAGGGTATTCCGTTTAAGGATACATAAATTTGGGTTATATCCAAATAATGCCAGCTCATTTCGAAAATCTGACTACGCCACTGGATTCTACGTAAAAAGATGTGTTGGAGACAGTTTTCATTTTGCCGCACCCTGTATATAAATTATAATAGTGAATTTATCAACTCAACTAAACTAATAATGCGAATTAATAATTAACAACTACATCAACTAAGGAGGTGTTTATAAACATCATTCAAGAATTAGGTTTTTTTATTGTTCCGTGCCTGAAATTCAGAGCGAACAAATGGTTTTGTGTTCAAATGTGCCTTATGATCGGTTTATAGATTCAACTAAACTAAAAATTAAATTAACAACTAAGGGTTTATACATTCACATCTGTCAATTAAATTGATAATTAAAAATTTTGTGGACAGACCTAATAGTGTTTATGGTTTTCAGGTTCAGGAGTTTTGTTTTTTCGGGTTTTTTGCTCATTTGATTGATAATATCAATCAATTCAACACTTTGAAATGACATTGAGCTTTCAATCATGTAACATTCAAAATCTGATTCTTAATTGCATTGTATAAACACCTTCCCAATTGTTGATTCCTAATTATTAATTGTTAATTCTTAGTTGTTAGTTTAGTTGAATCTATAAACCCAGCATTATGCGCATGCGTTAAATTCATAATTGTTAATTCTTAGTTGAAAAGATGAAAGGTGACCATCTTCTTAGTTGTTAATTATTGATTTGAATAACAGAAAAGTTTAAACTTCGATGGGATTTTCCTGTATTCATCTTTCTTAATTCTTGGTTGTTAATTTAATTCTTAGTTTAGTCGAGTTTATAAATTCACCATAAGACACCAAAGGGATATTTCATTCACATTACCCATTACGGTTAGCTACTAATCCCATTCCATTGTGTTTAACCGTGACGTCAGTTCAGTTTGGGTAAACTTACCCTACCTGTCCTTAGGTTTACCAACTCGAACATTGGGAAAGTGGGTAAAGCTTGTGGTTAATGTTGGGATTTGTTTATTTGAGATAAAAATTTGATAATTGGGTGATTATATTGATATACTGAAATTACAAATGAATGGAGTGAATGTCGAGGTACAAGAGATGAGTGCAAATATACATAGGATACGAAATTAAGTAAAGTATTTTCCTAGGAAATGATTTAATGGTTTTAGATGACGAACTTCTCAAAAATATGTATGATGTTTTATTCATTATTGTCTAACTGGGAGCGGGTACCACTGAGTACCGGTTGATGTTAGAGAAATGTCAAATTAGAAATGGTTAATGCTGACGTCAAAAGCTACCCCCACCACCTTCACCCAGATAACCTAACTGGGTATAACAGGAAATGTGAATGAAATACGCTTCAAACACCTTGAATTTATAGTTTGAGAAATGTGAATATCAGCTACAGTTATAACATTGAAACTTGATTTTCTCGAAACTATGTTTTTCAAGTTGATTGGTGCCAACATCATCATTGTAATGAATAAATAAACATTATTATTATTATTGCTTTCCTGTGAGCAATTAATTTTTCAATGAAAGTATCTTCCCTTGCATATTCCAGCATAAAAAAAGACTTGTGAGGTTCCTCGTCCATGAAAAGAACTAGTTCATAAGTAAAAACTTACATGAATGATATATTTTGCATATATTTTTGTTGCTTTTGTATAAATTCTAGAGTATATTTCGAATTTACAAAGCTTTCATTTTTCTAAGAAGAAATAAAAAATAATCATCTCTTCCCAAAAGATAAAGTAAAAAAGAATCATTAAATTACTGACAATGACTGAGAGGCAACATTTGGCAGGAAAGAGATCCATCTTCATTTATTCTAGAAGATTAGGTTTACGCGTTTGGGAACACAGTCTAGCTTCTGGCTTGAGTGAACCTGAACATGACACAATACCAATACAAAAAAAATGTATATCAACATAAAATTTGTCTAAATGTTTTTCACCAGTGAAATGAATAAATATCATTATTATTATTACAAGCAGCACTTGATATTCTAAATATGAGTTTCTTCTGGAAAATGGTAACATTTTTCGATATTGATTAATCAAGTGAAGGAATTTGTACCACTCGCGTTTCACAATAACGAGGAAAATAAAAACAGAATCTCACATTTTCAACATCGATGGTTTGGATAAATATTCACTCATTGTTTGAAGTCTTTCTCCATTTATAAAACTAAATATTCAAATATACATTCAGTTTGGGTATCTCAACTTTGAAATATTTTGTCACATGTCACAAACATATACAGCTTCCGAAAAGAAAATATCGTAAAATGAGAAAAAATTAGCATGTAAAAATAATTTAGTAGAGGAGTAGAGTTAAAAGAAGAAAGTATAATATAAGGAACACCCTCACCATTCTGTCAAAACGAAAAATGCAGAAACTTAGCTGTCAAATCTTTATTAACTCTGTCGCCAGAACTAGAGAGAACGCGTCCACAAAACATAAGTGACGGCCATGTTGTTTTGACGTCATTGCTCCACGCAATTCGGATTTAAGATGTTTTTGAGTGTGTTTTGTGTGTTTATGAGATCTGAAGATTTTACACTCATTCTCGATACACGAAGATAATATACAAATGTACAGTTTTTGAGCATACATAGAGTGGAAAATGTTGCATAAACACTTGTGGGAATCGTACTTGAAATCGAGAATTCCATTATGCAGTATGTAGTTTGGAATGTTAATTGTAGCTGAATGTCAGAATAAGAAATAGAAAATGAATACCTTTGTTTATCACTATCACACATTCAATATCTACTCAAAGCATTTTTTTCTGAATAAAATACAATCATTCCAAGTTAACAATTTTATTTCGTATTTATTTCACAACTTTTTATACCTAATCTACACATTTCAATAGATATTCAGGCATATACTATATGCTGTAAACTTTGTTAGCCTTCTATGCAGTGCCAAACAAGGACATCACAATTGATATGGTTGTGTTGGCAACAATGTAGTAGAAGTATAAGGGTCGGTTTTGGATATGTTATGGAATCCTTGTTCTAAATCCACAAAGTTCCATTTTTGGCGGTTGATAATCAAATTATTTGGTGCTGTGTACGTCGTACACTTTCTGATAAAATTACCCGAATAAAAAACCTAGGGGAATGATTGATAACACCTGTTGAGATTTCAAACAAAAATACAAAATAATCAGACATGGATTGCTCAACTCAAGTGCTTAGTTTTTAATGAGGTAGTGGAAAAATTTAATAATAATCGTAGGTTAATCAGTAATTTTCCTCTCACCATCATCAAAACCGCCTATGTAATATCTGGTGAAACATTCAACATTAGTGTCTCTTGTGTCTGTCTATAATTTCTAGAGACAAACAATATTGGCACTTATTGTAGGAGATACCTTAGACTTTGCCTCTTATTCAGTTTTAGAAGAAAAAAAAACAGATACTATACCAAAATCAAAAATTAGTTTATTGTGTTCTCGCTTTCTTAGGATCCACTATATAAACACCATGTGATTTCAGATTATTTCCAATATATCCAATGCAACAATTCTCCAAAATGCGGATGAAAAAAAAGTATGTCGAGATTATCTCATCCGTTTGTAGAATAAATCTGATATCGTAGCGCAGTATCGTAAACTTAGACCAGAAACGCGGGTAGCCTATTTCCAAGTTAGCATGTTCTAGCACATAACTCATTCACCAAATAGTTTAGAATAAAATATATGTGTATTAAAAGTAAACAATAAACATAAAATTAACACTAAATTTAACATCCATTCATATATAAACAAAAAACAGAACAATTACGAAATTTTGTAGATTTTCAAAGCGCTAAATAAAAAAATAAATATTAATTTTTAGGCAGTAATGGCAACATATCCCCTTAAACCTCAAATGATAATCTGCTCAGTTTAGAATTATTTCAATTCCTATAATTGCCGAACTGTTATTGCATTCATGAAGAGATTCATTTCATGGTAAAGCCCGTTTTGATATGAGAGATTCAGGAATGATTGAAGTATAAAACTATTCTACAGGGGTTTTATATTTACCCTTGTTTCATATTCAACCGAAAGTATATGTAATTGATTTTATCATTTTATGGTGAATAAATATTATTATTATTATTATTATAGTTTTGAAATTCAAATGATGAATTATGAAATAAAAATTACTATTTTAGAATTTGAAGTGTTTGGTTTTGAAAATAATTTGATAATTCTGAAAAGCAGTTGATGTTTCTTGAAATTGAAATGACTAATTTGTTTGAAATTTTAACGACTAATTTTGAAATTGAATAGATAATTTTGAAATACATTTTATGCTTTTTGAAATCAAATTGACTAATTTGAAATACAATTGATACTTTTAAAAATCCAAATGACTATTTGGAAAAACAATTGACCATTTTTGAAATAAAATTGGAAAAGGTGTAGTCTAGGTAAGGTATGTGCAAAAACTTATATGCTTCATTATTATCACTGTTATGTTTTAAAATTTAAAATATAATAATCTAATCAACTCTGTATCTCCACTATTTTACAGAACTAATCGAAATAATAATAAAATAAACAATATGTATGTCATAAAACGTGTCTTCATCAAACCTAACAATTTATTGTACAGGGAAACTTTATTCTTCAGTATAAAACATTTCGGAATACCTTTTCATTACACCTAATAGTTTAATGTCCAGGAAAACTGTATTTTTCACATAATTTATTCCTCAACTTTAAGAAATATCAATACGATTTTTATTGTTAATTTTAGGAATGTGACACCAAAGAATATGTTGGCTGTTACTTGTTAAACATACTCTCCATTGATTTTCATAAAAAAAAGTAGCAAAAAAAAGTGGATTCCGTTTTTCCTACAGACCATCATGATTTTACCCATAACATTTACAGTGTTCACATCAAACGCCATTTTTTCCGGATCGCCTCGCATGCACGAGGTCACCACAAGCCCGGAGCAAAACCCTCAGCCGAGGGGCATTGAATAGCGATGAGCAATGTTTCGTATGCATACCGTGTGGGTCCGGAAGCGTCGCGACGCCGTCGCCCGCCTTCCGCATCTTCTTCCTAGTCTCGTCCGTGCTGTGGTTCGAGCTGTCGGACGCGTTGCGTTTCCGCTTCGCCGCCATAGGCGTCGTCCGCGCCCCGACGCCTGCGACGCCGACCTTCGACGCCGCCGCGACGGGCGAGCTCAGCTCCGGGCTGTTCATCTTGGAGAGCGCGCGGGTTCTCACCGAAGACCTTGAATCGAACGGAAATTGCCTATGCAGTGTGGAACAGCCAAATAGAATAAATTCGATAACGAATGAATGCACATTAAAAAAAATTATACAGGGTCACTCACGGTCCATGGTACCTTAGACGTTTACGGATAACGGGACGTAGGATTATTCTGAAAATTTGGTTTATTGGGTAATCAGTTTTGTTCTATCGATCTAAAATACTTTCAGCGTTGCGGCGTTTCCGCTTCTATCAAAAAGTAGCTACAACTTTGTTATTTCAAATGGAACACCCTGTATTTTAGTTCATTTTTAGATTCTTCCTGAAGAGCTGATTTCGTCGATCTATCATACTTGGGGTATTCGCGAAAATCACGGAGTGGGCGGCCTCTGGTGTCAAATTTTCTAAGCCTTCCGAGGGTGATCAACAAAGCAATTCAGCATTGTATAGCATTGGCTTTCGTATTATTTTTAATGAAATTGAATTGTTTAGAATAGTTTTCGGACTTGTTTCGTGCTTATCAGCTATTTACTAATATGATTGAAACATGCAGCAAGTTCAAAAGGTCGTAAAGACGAAATCGACAAAGATTTGTTCAGTATTTCAGCGTTCCTCCTACCGTACAGACATCGTTCCTTTGGCACAAAATCCTGAATTTCCTTTCATAATTGTGTGAAAATGGATGATCACGTTGAAAATAGGAAAACTTATCACCACAAACATTTACGTTTGTAGTAAGCACTTCCAATAGAACTGGATTTCTCAAGTGAATGCGAAGGTATGTCTTTCAGATTAAATCAAACAAATAAGATCTGGTTTAACTGTAGTTGTGTCTCTTGTTGTTTGTAATGAAAACCTTGATTTTACTTTAGGACCATCAAGGAGAATTAAACCAAGAGATATGCTCAAAAAGAATGCAATTCCTTCAATAAACTTCTGGAAGTCATCACATGCAACCTTCAAGAGTGAGGGCAATGTGGGCTGAATGAAATCAAATCTTTATTCAAAATGAATGAGCTGTGAATTGAATGAAGTATCAATTGAAATAAATGAATTTGAATAACTGGTAGACCACAAGGCCTCAAACTTTATGAGTTATTCTTGTAACATGCCTACTCATCCATGTTATATAATCATTTTTATTATATGAATTATCATTTTATTGTTAACATGAAAATAATAAATCAATATAAGCACCCCTATACTTACTTTCTCTCAGAGAATAAAGTTAATTGACTACAATTCTTTGTTTTTATTTTGCTAATCATCTATTTTTGGGTTAGGATAAAATTATTACAGGTTTACAGATAAATTCACACTTCCACTGCTAATTTTTCCATGGAACTATTTTAATTTGTGTAATGTTTGTGAACAGGAGTTTATTTATATGTGTTCCAGTATGTGTTTGACATCTATCCCACAAATTATGTGACCAGCTTTGAATTATGCTTTTCGCTATTTTAAGGGTTTCTTCTTATCTCCAATATACTCTAGATACTTATTTCAATCTTGGCCAATCTTGAAATAAACAGAAATCATTGAAATACAAATACCTTAGTGGCCCCATTGATTTTGCAGAGGTGGTTTGAAAAGCCTATAAAAACATAATAAATCCACGAAACTCACAAAAAATACCTGTTTTGAATTCAATAAACGATAATCTATCAATAGCGCCCGTTTTGGATACTCAGGATTATTTATTTCTTCCCTAAAATTCGAATTGAAAATTGACATATTACCATTGAAAACATATACCAAATGTTTGTTGATCACCCTCATGTCAAATTTTTGACATTTCTCGAGCGCCATCTGTTGGTTCGTGATTTTCGCGAATAGCGCGAAATATTACAGAGATATAGGGTGTGAAAAATCGAGATTTTTCAACTTTAGGAATTTTTTGTGTCGAAACTAATCATTTCTGCTCAAAACGGTTTACATGTCCCTATCTTAACTTTTCATTTACTATCTACTGACATTTAATAGAAACAAATGGAGGGTGATGCAAAACTCAAAAATTTGAACCACCCGTATTTGTTTCAATTAAATATCAATCGATAGTAAATGGAAAGTTGAGATCGGGACATGTAAGCCGTTTTGAGCAAGAATGGATAGTTTCGGCACAAAAAATTCCTAAATTTGAAAAATCTCGATTTTTCACACCCTATATCTCTGTAATCTTTCTCGCTATACCCCAAGTATGATAGATCGACGAAATCAGCTCTTCAGGAAGAATCTAAAAATGTTCCATTTGAAATAACAAAGTTGTTGCTACTTTTTGATAGAAGCGGCAACGCCGCAACGCTGAAAATATTTTAGATCGATAGAACAAAACTGAGTACCCAAGAATCCAAATTTTCAGAATAATCCTACGTCCCGTTCTCCGTAAACGTCTAAGGTACCATCGACCATGAGAAGACCCTGTATACGGAGTGTCATGTCGCTGCTTCAGAAGAACAATGACGTAACTGTTAGATTTTTTAAAATAAACTCAACACATCAACCACAAGAGAAAAGTACACTCTATTTCATAAAATATTGTCCTGATTTTTTGTATCGAAACTACTCATTATTGCTCAAAACGGCTCACATGTCCCTAGCTTAACTCTCCATATACTATCGATTGATATTCAATTGAAACAAATGCAAGGTGGTGCAAAACTCAAAATTCTGAACCATCCTGTATTTCTTCCAATTAAATATCAATCGATAGTAAATGGAAAGTTAAGACAAGGACATGTAAGCCGTTTCGACCAATAATGAATAGTTTTGACACAAAATATTCCTACTTCAAAAATCTCGATTTTTCACACCCTATATCTCTGCAATCATTCTCCATAGAACCTAAGTCTGATAGATCGAAGAAATCAGCGCTTCAGGAAGAATTCAAAACATAAATACAATAAAGGGGGTTGCATTTAAAATAAGAAAATTGATGATGGCCACTGTCACATGACACACCCTATAAATTATTTTTTTAATGTGTATTTAATAATTCATGCATCTACATAATGGAAAAAAGTGATCTGCTAAGTATGGAACAAATAAATTAATATTGAATTGTTTTTCTCAAGAAATTAATTGATTGTTGGAACAAATAATTTTTTCTACAACCGTTAACTAAGTTTGACGCTTTCAAAACTCAACACAAATTTGACGTTGCCGCTTGTGAGCGGAAATTATGTCTCGCTCACATCCATCATTGTTCAAAACGAACTCATCATTCTGTTGCATGATAAAAAATAATAGTGATTTATGACATAGTGCCATGAAATGCTTGTATTCTAAACTTGTCGTATTTATAAAAAAACCAGTCCGTTGAATATAAAGCAAATATAAGTTTTACTATATCTTTTTGGTTCATAACGTATTATAACTGTGGGATAGACATAAGTTTTCAAGTAGCCTCAATAGCCAACGGGTCAAAGCGCGACTTCTCAATCCGCCAGCCCGGGTTCGATCCATGGGCAGGGCAATTCATTCTTAGTTTATGAGCCATTTTCCCTTCTTTTCTGTTAGATGTATGAATTATTGGATTGAATTTCAATATAATAGTGAATAATTAATGAAATTTATGATTTATATGAAGAATATTATGAAATGTGAGTAAATTGAATAAAGTATCGAGTTTTCTTGTCTAGTAACTGCGTTTGTAATGAGATCATCTTCATGCCTCTTATGTCAATGTTGAAAAAAAAATGATTTTCTTCATTTGGGATCCTATTTAAAATTCCGAAATTTTGCATTTTCAGGTAACACCCTGTAGCGATGTTATGTGAAGAACCTTATGTTTTGAAGAAGTACTAGATCATAGTCGGAGGACTGGGCTAGCGAACAGTGTGAAAATAATTCAAATTATTCAAAACAATATTTTGGGGTGCGACGCAATTAGTGTTGCATAGTAAGAAGAATTTGCTGCAGGGATATTTTATAATTGACAGCAATTATTGAAATGTCTTTCGACATTTTGGTAAAATTGAAATAAAAAAATAACTATTTTTCTTCTCACTCATTATTGGATCCAATAATTGCGTTTCTTTTTTCCTCGTAGATGTCTAACTTTTTCGGTCGCTAGTTGCGGTTACGCAGCGTGAGTTTTGAGCCACTTCTTTGCCGATGCGGCGAAAACGGCTGCGTATGTTATTACAGAGGTGGATAGATAGACTGGTGAAATCACTTCCTATCCTGTGACTGGTCCCAAATCTCTTGATTTCGCCTACTTCGATAAAACGTGTATAACGTGACATGGCGTGGGTGAATCTCGCTAAGTGAAGCCGCGATTTCAACCAAATTTACAGGTTACTGCAGGTGTAAATACGAAAATATGAATATTTGATTCTGAATGACTTCTAATCGTTTCTAACAATATCATGGAGCCATTTTCCAATGAGTTTGATGCGAATATGTATCGAACATGATTGAAAGAAAATTCTTCAAATATCTTTCGTCAGTATCGCCATCTATTGTTGTACATGAGAACCCCACGTAATGTGCTGAAATTCAATTGTTTCAAATCAAGGATTTGTCTGCTGAAACAATTGAAGAGTAGCGCCACCATGTCTCATTTCCATCATTTTTATTACCTTGTGGCAGGACTGGGCGAACTGGGCGCCGCCTGGTGATCGCCCGGTATCTCGATGAGCAGCTGCTCGAGCAGGCTCTTGCCCTGCTTGCCGCCCACGCCCCCGCCGGGCGGCGTGCCCGTCGACGTCGAGCACGAGTCGCTGTCGTCGTCTTCGTCAGAGAGGGTGGGGCTCTCGGAGCCGGCGCGCCCCTTCTCGGGGTTCGAGTATGTGTACAGCGCAGGCGTCACGCGCACCGGCAGCGGCTCCAGCTCGTCGTCGTCCTTCTTCGTCTGCAAATGGAAACGGTTCGACGGTACAGAGGAGGCGAAACATTAAATACACATTGTTGAATCATTGTCGTTCTAAATGGAAACCTAGTGGGCTAGAACTATAATATTGTCTGTTCATTCAAGCCCCAAACCTCTGCCAAGTTGAGGTCGCTACTTTATAGAAGTCGTTCGATGCTCATTTGTTTCAGTTTTTTCTCAGTCAGCTATCCAATTTTAGGTTGAAGTTATGTTCTTATTTTTTTTTCTAACTTCAGCACGTATCATATAGGTATCTATCATAATCTGACATATTATTATATTTACTTTTTTACTCAAATAGGTCCAATACCAGTTTTTAGGAACAATACTATCGGCCGTATTCGCCGTTTTCTCTCTGAGGCCCGGTTTCACAAATGAATTAATCTCGGTTTTAAAAAAGGTAGTTACCCTACACAAGCTCCGAAATTTGCCCACCTTGTACAGTCCTTGATACTTTCGCCTAAGTTGTCTTTGGAGTAACCACATTTTGGACACACAATTTCCTGCATTACATAAATCAGTCCCTGGACGCGAAATATTGATGGAAATCAAAAAATCATCGAGACAACGAATTAGTTCAAACTAAAAAACTCAGCTGAATGAAAACAATGAACATTAAGAACAATTATTATCCAATTATCCAATCTTCAATCTTTAAAAACCGAATAGATTGTCCTCGAAATCGTATACCATTAGACGTGGACCCACTGAATGGCCAGCGAGGTCACCAGATTTAAATCCTTTGGTTATTTTCTGTGGGGCTATCTGAAGAAATAAAACGAAACCAGCAAATATTGAAGATGAACAAGTGAAAAGTCGAACAGAAATAAACAATATTACGCAAGAAACCATACACAAGGTTCAACAAGAATTTGTACACCGTTTGGGTTACTGTCAAATACAGCAAGGGCTGCAGTTCGAACATTTATAAAGTCATGTATTCCAGCATATTCTGTCCGCTAGGTGGTTCAGTATTTTGTCAAGGCGCCCTCACTGGCAATATGTATACAGTCGTGTCCAAGATAGTGCTGCATATTTACGATGTATAAAGTATGTGCTTTACAACTTGCCTACTACTCATAGTAGTAAAGCACAAACGTTGTACTGTATAACTTTCTATAGTCATATATCTCATTCAAGAAAAAAATCAATGTGATGGGTGAGCTTGGTGATCTACACAAATTTTTTCAAAGCGAGGAATAAGGCTTGACACTGCTACTCTCATTTTTTACTCCACGTTGATCTTTGAACGATATTTGCTTTTTAGTACAACTACAGCTGAAAATCTGAATTTGTCTCATGAAAAATTCGCGTGTCATTCCAACCATCGCATATTTTCGACAGCTAAAATTTTCAAACAGAGCACACACGTCGGCCTTTCTTCATGATTCACTTCTACTGAAGTAAAACCAAAGTTTAAATAGCTATCATCGTATTTGCGATTTTTCGTTCTTTTTACTCCTTCGTCATTTGTCGATGCTTGATCGCTCTGTCTTGATTTATCGATTTCTTTTCTTTTTGTCAGTAACTTTTTACGAAAAGACAGCGTAAGATTCCGATATTGGAACGTTTATGTGTCCTGAGTTTGTAAATCACAAATCACAACACCTTGTTTGTATCACTACTAAAACTCTCTATTATTACTTTCATTTATCTCAACAATTCATCCGCTTACAATTCCATTAACAGTAAAATAACTTTATGGCCAAGGCTAATTCGAATCAAAAACAATCGATAATTCGATTATCGGGTTCGATTAACAACAGATGCGTCGCCGGCGTTTACAAAAGTAACTCAAACTCATCAGCGGCGCCCCAGGGCGCCGCGGCGCACACTTTGGGAACCACTGCGCTAGACAATAAGTATTTTTGATAATATTTTTAATTTACCTGATAAAGAATGTTACGCGTTACTTCATTAGCACACACACAACTATTGCATTTTTGTCCACCCTGTACCAATTGGAATCAACATGTGATACATTTTTGGAATCAGCTCAGCTAGAGTAATCCGAAAATTGAGACAAAATGGGGGTGTTCCATTTAAAAAAAATTGCGGTGACGTCATTAAATTAAGATCAAAAATCGACGTGTTTCAGGATTATTTCTTAAAATGACCTGTTTAGCTAAAAATGAATTTGTTCCATACTTTACGGACACAGTGTATTTAGTTTATGGAATACTTTTAACATATATTTATCTAATGAATTTCATCGAATGTCATTTTAAATCTTTTTATATTTTTTATACTTATATACAATGTTTTAATGGGCCTTTATAGATTTACATACCTCAGCCCATTCTCACTTGTTTAATTGATGAATAAATAAAATTATGGATAATTTATATAAGATAGGGTGAATAGGCCATTGTTCGAATTACATTGTTATGAATTGAATCACAACAAAAATTTCCACATTCAAACAAGTTTTCTTCCGCTTCTTAAAAAAAACATTACTCAAAGTTTGCAAGCTCATTCAAACACAAAACACTAGTTCATTATTTTTCAACCCAATTATTATATATTTCCGAAAAGACAAATACCTTGAGAGGCACCAAACTGATCTCAGACTTTTGTACATCAGGCATCGTGGGAGACTCCAGCACACTCGCCAATGTCACCGCCGCCTGCTTGATGCTATCCTGCAGCACGCAAGTCAACTCGCAACACTTCTTTCCCGTCTGGTCCTTATTACACTTGTTCTCGTTCACATCCTCCATCCTGTTGACGTTACCGCTCAGTTCCTGTGAACGAATCGAAATAGGCTCGATCTCGATGTTTTTCATAAAAGAATACCATGAGCATTAGGAATGGGCAATTAAGATTTGGAAATATCGATAATTGGAATTTGCCGATATCAGTTTATCGATATTATCGGAAATATCTATATTATAGATCATTTTTCAATTGTATCATGGTGGATTTATACAGCAATTTGAAGTCATAAGTTATTAGTATTAAGATTTAAGACATAAGGAAAAATGACTATTTATGCAGGAATTATTAAGGACTGTCATTTCTTAAGGGTAACTTCTTTCATTGTTCAATTTCTATGGTTCAGTGTCAGTGGTCACTTTACAATTTCAGTTATCAATATCGGAGAAACCCGAGAATGTTTTCAAATTATCACAGATTGTTTTGCATATTAGGATGGGAAAATAATGTTCATATAACGAATGATACGACACTGAGTAACCCACCAGTGTAATGTTGTGTTCTGGTCACCACTTCTAAATTGTCTTTTTCACATTTCACAGCGTTTAACCATCCTTGAAATTCGATTAGAACAGAATACACGTTCTTAAACAAAATCCTATTCAAATTTTCTCACAAAATTGGAAATATGCCGTTTAATGAAGCATCAGACAAAATTTGATTCGAAAACCACTGTCGCGTTCAGTTGAACGAGAAAGTGGCATTGGCGCATTCACCAAAATACCGCAATCTCGTAAGATATGCTATCCTATAAACCACTGTATAAATGAGGCACAGTCTTATATGACGAAGATTGAACAAATAGCTTTTGATGCCCTTATCTAACTCATATAAGTACCTACTGAAGAATTTAATATATTTGGGAACCTTACACCGACCATTCTCGATCTAAATGAACACCCAGTAGAAGGTATAATATTGTCTGTTCATTGGAAAAAATGACGTCACTATCTTTGTAAGACAGATACATCTTCTCATAATAACCGTGAACTATTTTGAACTTTCAATGTCAAACTGGGCATAACCTAACCGTTTTTATTTACATTTTGAATAACCCGCTCCTTTAAGCACAGTTATTCGATATAATTGATCAGAAAGTCAGGAAATAGAAAAAAAGCATCGTCAGTCTGTGTCAGTGATGTGACTGTGAAACATGTGTAATGTCACAAAGTAGAGGGTTCAATGTGTTCAAAATTGAAAAACTAAAAATGCGAGGTAAGTGAAAGTATTGGCATATCGATTGTACGATAGTTAAAACAATTTTAATAACTTACGTTGAGTTGTATATTTGCTCCTCGCATATTTCATACCCCTTGAAGAAAGCATACACAACTTAGTCCTTCTTTAAACTAACACACCACACACACACTTATATTTACTTTTTTTCAACCAAACCCATCGAAAACCGAGCATGACGCGAGCTGAACTTTGTGACAGTGTCAAGTTGACAGATCAAAGTCTCGTGTTTTCGAAGATCGATACATGTTTTGAAAACTATTAAATATTTTCGCTAAAAAGTGTTGAAAATACGTAAAAGAAAGCGTGTGTGATGTTTTAGTTGAAAGAAGGATGAATTTTGTGGTTTTAGTAGAAGAAATTCAAGATGTCAAATGGTGTATTTACGAAACTAGCGTTTCGAATTCTTGTTCTGGAGGCCAAAATACGTGAGTGCCTCCAAAAATTTTCCTTGTAATGCCTTATTATTGTTTCTTAAAACTATTATTGGACCTTTTCGAGTAGAAATTTGTACAAAAAGTAAAATTATGTCAGATTATGATAGGTACATAAAAGTCAGCTAAATGGAAAAAATCTAGTCTTCCGTGCACTATAATGTCTGTTCAATGGCCAAGTTCAGTGTATGATTGTTTGAGGGCGCTGCTTGAGTGGTATAACAAGTGAATAACGCATTTTATGCCATTTTTTGATTTTTCACATATTTTGTAGGTTTGGGTGCACATGTCAGTCATGTAAATGTCACATTCCTTCAAAATATTTCTTGTTTCTTTTATACTTTTTCATTTCCGCGAAAATGCATCCACGCCACGACTTTGCGCTAAAATTAAAACTAAACAATAAAAAGTGATAGGATTTCATGAATTCGCCAGTGACTTCAATTTTGGAAAGCATGATGGGCAAGAAAATATACTAATAGGTACCTATAGTTTGCATGAAGAATCTTTGTGGTAGGTAATATAAATTGATTCATTCTAGCTTTAGAATGTCTAGAGATTTCTGAATATTGTGGCATTTGTGCTAACCATTTTGATACTGAAATTCCTCAAAAAGAGCTGTGTGCCTAAAACTTTTCGAGGTAAGTCCAAAATTTTAGTGTATTTGGTAGTGAACTGAATTCTCGAGTGTTTTCTCTAGATGTCCCAGTGCTTCCAGTTTAAATTGTGCGATTGAAATCGTCTCATATAATTCGTAAGTTTCGACTGGGGGTTAACATTGTTCATCACTATATCACAGAATACCCAAATTAGGTATGTTCATTTGGCCAGGCCAGATGCTTTTACAAGTATGATTAATATAAATTCACGACTTCACGATGACTTTTGCATGACTTTTGCGCGTCCATTTCATTCAACATTCACTATATCAGAATATCATCCAATATCCTAGGTTAGGTCCAAAACAGAGATAGAAATACTAAAATAGTTTATAGGAAGCAGCGCTGCTTGAGTGTTATTAATTTTGATTGGAAAATCACTGTAGGCGATTTTCGCTGATTGGGCAGACATTATAGTGCACGGAAGACTAGATTTTTTCCATTTAGCTGACTTTGGTTACATACAATATGTGCTGAAAAAAAAAGAACATAACTTCAACCTAAAATTGGATCGCTGACTGAGAAAAACTTGAAACAAATGAGCATCGAACGACTTCTATAAACACCGTGGTCCGAATTGCGCTAATTATTCTGAGAGCGCTCTGAATTGTCAATGCTGGTCCGAATCAGTTTGTACAGTTGGTACAGCTTTGATTCGGACCACCTTCGAATGCGCTTAATATGAATTTGAATTCAACTGACAACTTGAATCTGACATTATTATAAAAGAACAAGCGTTGGTGCGTACAATAACTTCATTTATTGATGATGATGATGAGGATAGCGATGCTGAAATGTTCTTTATCGACTCTTCATCTAGTAGCGAGGATGAAAAAGTTGATGCAGCCCTTTACTTTAATGTACATTTGGTATTATCGAACAAAGAAGATCGTTGGTTTTGAGCAAGGTTAGTATTCTACTAACCTTGGGTTATAAGACCTCGAATTGAGAGAGTTGTTCCTTTATACTCTACAGAGATGAATTCAAATCGCACTTCAGGTAGGTATGAACATTTATTTCACTCTTTTCACCCGATAAAATGCCACAAATGTGACAGCGCTCAGACTGCTTTACCTCGAAACTGTGAGCACTCTGAGCGTGAGAAGTGATGTCATCCATGACGTCATAGTAAAACACAGTGCCATAATTGCGATGTTCTAAGCGCCTTTCGGACCGTCAATAAGCCCGCTCAGAGCACTTTAAGCGCAATTCGGACCACGGTGAAACTAGCGACCTCAACTTGGCAGACGTTTGGGTCTTGAGTGAACAGACAATATTATAGCTCCAGCCTACTTGGTTTCCATCTAGAACGACAATGACTGTAGGATAAAACTCGACGACGGTTTCGAGAATCGGGCCCCTGAACGCTCCACCGACCTGCCTGTCCGCATCGCCGTCGATCCCCTCCATCTCGGCCAGCTGCGCCTCGATGTCGAGCAGCAGGTCGGGCGGCTGGTGGCGCGCCTTGATCGCGGGCGGCGCGTCGCCAGCGTGCGGGCTCTGGCTCGCCTGGTTCGGCGACTTCTCGCTCAGCGCGTCCATGCTCTCGATGCCGCTGTCCTCGCCCTGGTTGGCCGCCGACGGGGCGGGCGAGCGCCCGCCCGCCGTGGCCGCGGTGGGGGCGGGCGAGCGGCCGCCCGGCGGGGCTGCCGCAACGATGGCCACCGGCTCGGCGCAGCGCTTGCGCTCCTCCGGCAAGGGCGACTTTTGATGCGACGCGGCGTTGGCGGCGGCGGATACCGTCGCGGCCGACTTGGTGGTCTGCAAAGGAAGGCTTCGATTGGCGAGGTGATAGATGGATAATGAGTGCGTCTTTATTTGTTGGTTCCTTGGATCGTACGAGTCACATTGAAAATTGGTCTTTGTAAAATCCAGATGCGATGTGCTATAGCAAATATCAAACCTATGTATCAAATTCTGATTTGTCATTAATGAAAAATAATATCAATCATAATTCTCTTAAAATTTAAATTTGATGAACAAATTTTTTTTTCTGCAGCCGACTCAAAAGTCCATTTTTGTGCTGAAATGAGCAGATTTTGCCAACATCTCAAATAAAAATAACCAGAAAATCAGTGGAAAAAGATGTTTTGTTCGCGTTTTGAAGAAGAGTGAATTTTTGTAAAAATAACAGTTTTTTCTGCAAAAAAGTGTGTAGTGCTACTCAGCATAATTTAAACATAACTATTCAAACAGCTTAGACTGGGACAAATGGTTACCATATTTTGTATTCACATATAATATCACACCTCATAGCGATACAAATTATTCACCGTACGAGTTAGTATTTGGAAAAATAGCTAGTTTACCAGACAACCTTTTTACTCAAATTTCACCTACGTACAATTTAGACGATTACTCGAATGAACTCAGGTTCAGATTACATGAATCTCACAAAAGAGCAAGTGAATTACTAGATACGGCTAAAGAGAAACGCAAAAAGAACTACGACAAAAATGCGAACCCATCAAATTTTGAAATTAACGATTTAGTTATGTTAAAAAAGGGCGCAAAAATGAAATTAGAATCTCCTTATAAAGGACCATTCAGAATTATATCCAGAGATGGAGTAAATTCCACAATTGCAATGGAAAATAATCAAAAAAAAATGTTAATAATAATAGGTTAGTTAGATTTAGAAAGAACATGTGAAACTTTATTTATTGTAAGGGGGAAGGTGTAGTGCTACTCAGCATAATTTAAACATAACTATTCAAACTAGGTCGATATATGCCAACGACCGAACAAAGTGCAAATAAGAGCATTGCACCTCCACTCAGCAAATTCGATTATTATAATAATTTGGGAAATATATTTAGATTCGATCGACAACCGTCTTTGATTGAACATGCAAATCTGCATGCTCCAAAACCAACACTACAAGTGTTGGAAACAGGTAAATGAAAGCGTATGTGATGTTTTGGTTCAAAGAAGGGTGAATTTTGAGTATTTTTAATAGCTGAAATTTGAGATGTCAAATGGTGCATTTTTGAGACAAAAATATCTCCGAAAATACATGAGACCGCTGCCAGGTGAGTTCTTGCGATCCCCAAACGAGAAATTGGAAATTTCCAACTAAAAAAACCCAACCAACGAACCGTCATGCCGCCTCTATCCGCGTCCGCCGCGACGCCCGTCTCCGCCGTCACGTGGTTCACCACCTCCGTCCGGTGCGGCGGCCTCGGCACCCCCTTCTCAGCCGCCCCCTCGAGCAGCCCCTGCTTGAACTTGGCCTCCATGTTCATCTCCCCGGCGAGCGGCAGCGCCACCGGCTTGCCCAGCTGTAGCTGCTGCTTGTCCTTGCCGAACGCCTTGGCCTTGAACGGCTCCTTCGGCTGCTTCGCCGCCTTGTCCTTGCGCGGCTTCTGCGGCAGGTGGTGCGATATCGTGCCGACGTTCGTCGAGCCCAATACGACGGCGTCCGGCTGCTCGCTCAGCCTTCGGCGCTTGTCGTCGCCGTTGAGGTCCGAGTGTTTCTTGTTGTTCTTGGCCAGGTCGGAGTCGCTGCCGCGGCGCTCCTTCTGCTTGTCTTTGTAGTGGTTGTGGAGCGCGAACTTGGTGGGCTTCGGGTCGTTTTCTTGGATCATCAGACCGGGGACGTCCTGTAATTGATGGGTCTACTCAAGCATCTTGAGAACGTGTGTTTGAAAAGTGTGTTTTTAACTGCCAACTTAGTTGCAAAGCAACCCTCGTAAGTCCAAGACTTGATATTGTTTGAATATGGTGAAATGAAGAAACTCGGTCAACTAGAAGAACAATGCCACTTCTGTGGTAAAAATAATTCAGAATGATTGATTTGATGTGAAAATTCCATGTAGACAAATATTGAGTACAGACAATATTTACGATTTTTTCTTATCACTCGGGAAGTTCCACAATAGGGTCAGTCGTAATCTTCGGAAGCTTTAGAGGAAGTGATAGTAGTTTTTTAATATCTTATTATGATTCTATTAATTTGATATCAACGTGAAACCAAAGATTCCTATTATCGAGGAATTCAAAAGAAAACAAAAAATCAGATGATTAATAACACGTTTACTTGCTATTCTTTGAATACGACAGTTCATACCATTCAATATTTTTAGCATTTCAATCTTTTATGAATATGTCTCAAATTTGAAAAAAAAAATATTTCCCTGAAAATTGTTGGAAAATAGTCATTGATCGTCCTGTATTCGACGACAAAGGCGGCGAGACAAGAGATATCAGATATCAACCATTCATCTTGACTCTAAAAATATTTCCTACATATTCTATTCCTTATTTAATCTCATTCACTATATAAACCCAATATGAGAAAATGATCAACAAAGAAAATAAGGCAACGAACATCTTTAGAAATAGTTGAACTGATTTTGAATATCAAATGTCGACTTGGGTACAATCATTGGTCGAAAACATTCTGAAAAAATACGAATTTTTGTTGGATTGTTCAGTTGTCAGACATGCACAAACGAACTACCCTCAAGGTTTTTCAGAAATTTCAATTACAATTTTTTTCCATATGTATCCAACTTTTTCACAGACGCTGTATATTTGATTGACTCGAGACCATCATTTCTTGACTTATTCGTACATGTAGATAGTGTTTCGAAATATAAAACTATGAGCTGTTTTTGTTGGGAGCTTTTTGTACTTAATTGAGTTTGGATTGGTGACAATTAGTTATGTTTATACAGTTACATAATGTTAGTAAACAGTGAAAACAATAACTTTTCAAACTATTTTCCTCATTTGAATTTCCTGAATCTACTTCGTGGACTTTTTTTCCATGCTATTTATGATTTGATTTAAATCACAATAAGAATTGAAAAAATCTATTGATACAAATCGTCGCAACCCCGATATTTCGCGATACCGGAAATTCCCATCGTTGAACTCGAAATACCAAAACAACACCCACCTTAAGCTCGTGCCCGGTCTTCAACTTTTTCACCTTCCTCGGCTCCGCCGCCGCCGTCGCCGCCGCCCGCGCCTTGCCGTCCCCGGCCGGCATCGCGGCGCCGCCCTCCGTAGTCGCGACGCCGGCCGGCACGCCCGCTCCGACGTCGGCCTTCCGGGGGCGCGCGTGATCGGCGCCGCGGCGCGCCTTCGACTTGTTCTTGATCACGACCGAGTTGCGGCCGCGTAGCGAGATGTGCAACGGCGGCACGCGCGGCTCCTCGACGCCAGACGCCAGCGACGACGCCGACGACGCCTTCTTCGGCTGCTGGTTGACGAAGCTGACGTCCACCTTGAGAAAAAGTAGAATAGGTATTTGAGGGTCTCACTAGATTACGATTTTCATAATATAACTTGATGGAAATAATATGTAAATTTGGCAACGTTGAAAATGGTATTATTAGAATCAGGCTTGTTGAAAATGTCATATCGGCACGATTTGTTGGATATTTAAATTTTTTGTGATATTACAAATTCATCACAAAATTAAATAAATTTGAATTTGATATTATAGGGTCATAATAATTTCAGGGCGGCAAATCGAGCACTGTAAATAAACATAGAATTACATTTATAAAATAAAAGAAACAGCATTGATTTTTCACAATAATTTCAATTCAATTCATTTTATTCCTTTATATTTTAATGTGTATTATATATTATAAAAGAATATTTCATCAGATATTTCGTTATTCCTATTATAACGAAATTCATAAGTAATATTTTTTTCTATTAAGCGGGGTAAAGATTCGTTAATAACAAAAAATAATGGAAAAAGTAGTGAAAACTGTATAGTAAATCAAGATTTTCACGAAATTTCAAGAGATGAACAACCACACATTAAAAACGATATTGGTACAACCTGAAAATTTTCTGCGAAAATGTCTGGAAGATACTTGAAAAAATCACCAGATGGATCGAGCATGTGCAAAAAAACTTGTTATGAACTTGCATCGCATTATTTTGTTTAATGAGATTCATCTGACCTAAAAATACTAACCGCCCTTTATTTTCAGAAATGCCTTTTATTTTAATGATCTTCATAACTATTTATATTACTTGAAAATAATAAAGACCTTTATTATTATTATTATTACAGTGAACTACAGTGAAGAGGCATAACTATTTTCGATGAATCTTTGAGGAAGGAAGAAAAGACAAAAGATCAAACACACTGTGCAAGTTTACAGTTAGACTTCAATGTTTGATTATGAACCTTCTTAGAACTACAATGAACCTAACCTACCATCGACCGTGAGTGACCTGTATAAACCAAACTATTGTTACAAGAATATTCTCAAAAACAATATCTATCTATCTATTTATCTATCTAGTTTCCGAGATCCCACTGGTGAGGATCGAATCAGAAACACCCGGTATATGGTGTTTTCATTATGTGTTTATTCCTCGGATGCAGTCTCTCCAGAAAAAATTCGCACCTTGAATACATTTTTAGACATTCTTCAAGCTCTTGCGAGGTTATAATAATTGATAATTTCAGTTGTTATTCCAAGAAAACATCATCCTCATTCGCGTGTCGTCATATTCCAGCATATCAGTTCATCACGAGAAAAAAAAAACACACCACCCACCTTGTAGGCGGCGCTGACCGGCTCTCACAATCACTTGTTCGGACGAAAAAAAAACACACCCACCTTGTAGGCGGCGCTGACCGGCTCTCGCTATCAGTTGTTCGAACGATGAAAAAACAAAGAAAACCCACACCACTCACCTTGTAGGCGGCGCTGACCGGTTCCGACTTCTCCAGCTTGAGCCGCAGCTTGATCTTGTCGGGCCGCAGGAGGGCGGGCGAGTCGCGCGCACGCGCCGCCGCCTTGGGGCGGGCAGCCGGCTTGTTGCCGGGGTCGCTCGAGCGCGTCTCGCTGTCACTCTGGTCGGTAGTCGGGTCGGGCCGCGTCGTCGAGCACGTGTCATCGTCCGAGAGGGCGGCCGGCGAGGGCAGCCCCGTGAACACGTCCTATAGAGGGGAGAAGGAATTTCGCTTTAAATGTGAGTATAGATAGATAGATAGATGAATTTATTGTTCATAAAGAATTTAAAATTCCTATAACAAAGAGTTTCGTGTACTGTACAGGGTCTTCACGTATTTTTTGACCCCCCCCTTAACTTTTCAATCTATTGTTCAATTTTTATTTTCAAAAAATGATCCTATGTAACTTTTGATATAGATTTTATATATTATGTGAACAGAAAAACAATTGAAGATCTGAAAAAAAAGTTATGGGCACCAAATATATGTTTTCAAATGGAACGCCCTCTATATTTTGTCACTTTCTGAGTATATTTTTCTGAATTCAAATATATATACATGTATCATGTTATGATAGAGTTAGATATATTGGACGTTGAAATTTCAGATAATTAGGACAAAGATGTTCAGGGTACCTATGGCAATAATTGAAATATATATTGTCAAATTGATGATGAGTGGTTCACGAGTCACCGCTAGGTAGCGTATCGCTAAGCACCTATCGCGAATAGCTCATCAACTATTTCTTTGCAGCCTATTGTTGCGCATATAAAGTCCATGTCTCACGGTCAAACTATCGTGACGTCATTTCTGTCTATTTGATTCAAATGTTTGAAATGTGCAGAAATCCTGTTCACACGATTTGAAGAAGTTTGTTCAAACAGTTCGAAAATTGATTGATCATAACTGAAGAGAAATATACATTCAATATGGAATCTCGCTTTTTCAACAATATTACACAAAAATCTCTAAACATTTATTTCATGGTGAGTTGCGCGTCCCTTCAGAGATTAGTAAAGTAGAAACGAAACTACTTCAGTTCCCTATTGAACTGTGTTTGCAAAACATTGAACTTCCTGATTATATGGAATATATATGTAGGTATACTTATTATCGATTGAAAAGATGACGAGTGATTCAGAACACCTACCAGTTATTTGGCCGTGAGAATTACTAGCAATATCATTCAATGCATCTGGCATCTTATCACTCTTGTGGTAATCTTTTTGTCTGATGTTATACAAAAGTTATGCATTGCTTCTATGGAGATCTATTAGGAACGTTACTTGCTCCTCGGTCCAATTTCAAGCAGCAGACATTTCCAACAGTCCAAAACTCTACTAGTATTCTGACGTTTCGATTTTCGGTGTCTAACCATAGTTTTTCATCAAACAGGTAAAATATTTAGAACATGTTGAGTCCGTGTCTCACGGTCTAACTATTTGATCAAACTATGAAAGTGTGATGTCATCAATGACGTCACATCAAACAGCAGCTGAAATTAGAACATGTTCTAAATATTTTACCTGTTTGATGAAAAACTAAGGTTAAAGTTCTTTGTTGACACCGAAAATCGAAACGTCAGAATACTAATAGACTTGAGTTTTGGACTGTTGGAAATGTGTGCTGCTTGAAATTGGACCGAGGAGCAAGTAACGTTCCTAATAGATCTCCATAGAAGCAATAAATAACTTTTCTATAACATCAGACATCATTACCACAAGAGTGATATGATATCAGATGCATTGAATGATATTGCTAGTCATTCTCACGGCCAAACAACTGGTAGGTGTTCTGAATCACTCTTCATCCTTTCAATTGATACCAAGTACTAATATATTCCATAGAATCAGGATAAGAGGATTGTTCAATGTTTTACAAACACAGTTCAATAGGGAACTGAGGTAGTTTCGTTTCTACTTCACTAACTCTAAGGGACGCGCAACTTACCATGAAATAAATGTTTAGATTTTTGTGTATTATTTCTTTTCATATATATTGTTGAAAAAGCGAGATTCCACCATGAATGTAGATTTCTCTTCCGTTATGATCAATCAATTTTTGAACTGTTTGAACAAACTTCTTCAAATCGTGTGAACAGGATTTCTGCACATTTGAAATATTTCAATCAAATAGACAGAAATGACGTCACGTCAAACAGATTTGATCAAATAGTTTGACAGTGAGACACGGACTTAAATGCACAAGTCCTCCCTAATTTAATCAACTCGTTAACTCAAACCGTTACCGAGATCGCGAATTTGTCGAATAGGGTTGTACACTTTTCTTCAAAAATTATATATGTGAAACGCGGGTCTCCAGAGAATACGTCGATATTTTTTTGAAATTTTTATTTCCAAGGGTTTTTCCAAAATCGGCATTCAAAAATCGAAAATTCTGTCCTTTTCTAAAAATGTGACGTCACCTGGTAGGTTGGTTTAGGTTCTATTCCATTAATCGAAGTGGAAGAAGAATTGACAATCTCTGACATCTTTGACAGATGGCGGTAAAAAATTACTGGGCGATTTTAATTCTTCCTGCGAAAATATATTCGGATGATTAAAGGTAAGTTACTATTGAGTTTTATTTCACTTCACTGACCACTATTTTCAGTAAATTTAGCATTCAAAGACTTGTGTTTCATGTAGCAACATGAATGTGGATTCTCGAAATACATATTTGTACTCCACGTGTTGATATGAGACAAATTTGGTGTTTTGCAGTAGGAAAACACATATCATCAGCTACATCTGCAAGTGATTGCTGTGAAGATAATTTTGATCTAAGTTAAAATTCTTATCCTTATTCTTTGAATCTTTGTATATGGAACATCATGAGAACCTGAAGTGTGAGCACAAAGTATTTTAGTAATAGGTATAAGCTAATAAACCAAATCTTTATTGTCATGCACTCCTGTAAATAATAAATGTATTTTCCTAAATCCTCAGTTAGTCTTAGTACATAAAGATTTCTTCTTTACATTATATTGTGAATATGTAATTATAATATCAACTTGTGTTGTTTATTCAATATATTATCAGATGCACCACTACACTTACCTATTTTTTCCAGACAATAAAGTTATCAATTGAATTAAATCTTCATTTTTATTTCTCTATTTTATAGTGTCTTCGAGTTCAATCGTCTCATTGTTTTTGCTGAGGTGGTATTGAAAATCCTATAGAAATATTATCAACTCATATAAAATACCTGATTTGCGTTATATAGATGATAAACAATCAATTAATGCGCCCTTTTGAATATTTTGAATTAGTTTCGTTATCGAAAAAAATTTGAATTAAAAAGTGACATATTTGTCATCTGACTTATCTGCCATCACTTATGTCAAAAAATTCTTCTTCCCTATTATTCTCGATATTTTCACGATACCATCCAGATCTACCAGGTGACGTCAGCAGAAATATGGTGCTGTCAAATAATTATTTTTGATTTCGATTTTCTAGAGCATAAATCAAATCAGTAGTTTAGTAAGGTACAGAAACCCCAAAAAACATCCACTCCCACGACCGACTGAAACCTCCCGAACCCGTGTACCTTCAAGTCCTCGGTGTCGCTCTCGCCGCTCGACTGCGGCTCCAGCTCCCCCGTCAGCGGGTTGATGAGCATCTTGCGCCGATCCCCCCCGATGGCGGCCATCTCCTCGGCGGCGCTCGACAGCAGCCCCGGGTGGTCGGCCAAAAAGTCTTCGGGCAGCTCGGGCAGCGGGCTGTGCGTCAGCTCGCGCTCGAGCGTCGGCAGCAGGGCGTCCAGCTCGTCGGCGCGAAGGTCCGTCAGGGTGGGCGTGAGGTCGAGGAGGGGGGAGCCCCCACCGCCGGGCGGGGCGGGCGTGTCCCACGGCCCCCGCAGGGGGTAGGGCGGCGGCGGTGGGGCGGCCTCGGTGGCGCTGCCGCCGCTACCGGCGGAGAGCGCGTGCGACAGGATGAAGTTGTTCTGCAATAGAATGGTTTATTGCACTTCTTGAATTGTACTTTGCTTTTCTTCAATGCCCCACCCTTTTTATTTTTTAATGCGTCAACTCAAACAATCGAAAATTGGGAGAATGAAATTGATGCATAAATACTATATTTTAAAAATTGACAGATGAAACTTTTAAGATGGCGACTGAGCGCTATCTGGATCTGGGACAAAAAAGTTAAATGGAAAGGGGGGTCTTTCGACACATAATTTTGAAGCTTCTGACGAATACTTCACAAACCTAGAATATGAAGTCAATATCTTCACCTACTACAAAATGGCGGATCATTTAATAATTACCCGAATACAAACATTAATATCGATACATCTATAATTTTTTTCTTTCTGTCATATGGCAATCCCAACAACCCGATAAGGTTTGGTAGGTAATTTTTTGTTTATAAGCATCTTCTTAACTGAACTCAGCTTCTTTCCTCAAATTATGAAGTTTTTTTTGCGAGGGATTCGACAAGGGAAACCCGTTTGCCACAGATTTTGGAAGCAGAGTTTAGATGAAGATGCAATCTCTGCTTCCTTATTCTGTGACTGAGATGAAACTTCTGTGGTTATGTTGCTGATCACAGATCAAGTCTCTGCCTGCTGGAAATAAAATATTTGTTTGCTTTCCGTGTCAAATCTATCTTTATATCAATCTGAACTGACATCAGTTTTGAGGACGACAAAATATCCATTTGAAATAAAGAAAAATTGTGTCACCGTTTTAATTTGAAGTGATTTACAGAAATCAAAATCAAAAATCAACAACTTGAACACTAAAGAGAAAAATTAGGGATGCTCTCCAGCTCCACTGAATCATCTATGACAGTGTTTCTTAACCAGTGGTATGTATAGGGGTCCGCAATCTCATTTCTGGACTATTTAACAATAATAAATAAATGTCATCAAAATTCTCGTGATCGCTACGCTTACGCACGGCAAAAGAGCGCCAGCAAGCGGAGAGGCATTAGCTGCTAAAAATATGCCGGAAAAATTAAAAACAGTGTTAGGCAACATAGTGCGGGTAGTGAATTTTATTAAAGCTAAGCCTCTTAATTCCCGCATTTTCCGTATCATTTGTGAAGAAATGGGAAGCATTCACAAGCAGTTGTTATTGCATGCTGAAGTGCGTTGGTTGTCTCGTGGCAAAGTTGTGTCTCGTGTTTTTGAGCTGAGAAACGAGATCAGAATCTTCTTTTTGGAGAATTCTGACAATAATCTTGCTGCTCACTTCAATGACTTTGAATGGCTCACAATGGCAGCATATTTAGCTGATATATTTAGTGCCCTTAACGAGCTAAACTTGGGTCTACAAGGGAGAGATAACAACATCTTCCAAGTTGAAGATAAAATTGAAACAATGCTAAAAAAGCTTGACCTTTGGAAAACTCGTACAATTCAAAAAAACTATAATCACTTTCCTACACTGTCAGCATTTTTGGAATCCTCTGGTGGTGGAGCAATGTTGCCAACTCAAGTACGAGACGAAATGATCAAACACCTTGGCGCTTTGAAATCGTCGTTTCGGAAATATTTTCCAGTACCCGACAAAAATAAAAATTGGATATCAGACCCTTTTAACACAGATTTTACTGGTATAACTGGCTTGACAACGGCACAGGGAAACCAATTGATAGAAATATCTTGTGATTCAGTATTGAAACGTAATTTCAAAGAATCCTCTTTATCAAGTTTTTGGGTTAATATAAGAAAATATTACAAGGAAATATCAGAAGAAGCACTAAAACATTTACTGCTTTTCTCAACCACATATCTCTGTGAAAAAGCATTATCTTTTCTTGTATATACTAAAAACAAATACAGAAACAGATTACAAGTAGAATCCGACTTGAGATTACAACTTAGTAATAACATAAACCCAGATATTACTAATTTATTTGCAAAAAAGTAACACCAACCTTCACATTAACGTATTTTTAATAAAAAAATATTTTTTTTTGTATTTGTAGGTAGTACTTAATAAATGGTCCGAAGTGTATTGCTGTTGTTTTTATTAGGGGGTCCTTGAAAATTATGCTTGATTTACTAGGGGTCCGTGGCTGGAAAAGGTTGGGAAACACTGATCTATGATACCAATGGACATTTGTCCCCTATGATCGCTCATGTTGGTAAATAAAGATAACTAGTTAGAACACAGAAATTTTACGTTTATAATTCGAATCATTATTTTCACTTGACAGTTAGTGAAACAAAAACTAAGCAAGTTTATCACCGTGAAAATACAGCGACAAGCTATATTTTCACTGTAATTCCGATTCTATTGGCTGAGTTTCAAAATTTGAAATCCACTGATTGGTTGTTAAGTAAGGCGATATATTGTAAATATAATCGACATTACCGGTATGATTAATATTATCGGAATTATCGATAATTTTTTAGCTGTACTATTATCATCGATGTTATTGATAAGTCGATATCGTTCAGTCCCCACAAGCTGTTGAAACAAAAAATTCGAAAATATTTTTGAATTGTCTATGTAAAAGTGAAATACTATTGACCACAGGATTTCCGAATTTAGGGGTGGGCGATAACTATTTGAAAATATCGATAATTAAAATTTATCGATGTTATCGATATCATCGGAATTATCGATATTATCAATATCATATCATCAACATTATCAATATAATCGATATTACCGCTATTATAGGAATCATCGATAATTTTTCAACTGTATTATTAGCGATGTTATTGATAAGTCGATATCTTTTGATCTTCTACAAGCTGTTTAAACCAAAAAATTCGAATATATCTTTTTTATATTGTCTTCGTGAAAATGGAAATACTATTGATACAGGATCCAAAAATTCAGGCTTGAGCAACAACCATTCGAAATAATCGATTATCGATACCATCGACAATTTAATTTTGTAAAATTATCGCTCACCCCTAGTGATAATTTTACCTTCGCTTTGCTCAGCTGCTGCGGGTTGAACGTGTTGGAGCTCTTGGGCATGGCCTGCGAGAGCGCCTGCTTCAGCGAGTGGTTCATCGCGGCCGCTTTAGCTTGCGCCCCCGGGCCCACATTCTTCGCCATCATCCCCGAGGACGGCCTGACGGGGTGCGTCAACCCGTGCACCTTGTTGGGCGCCGGGTGCTTCAGCAGGTGGAAATTATTCATGGTCAAGTGGTTGGGCATGGTGGAATTGTTGGCGAGCGGGTTCTTTTTCGTCACCAGCGCCGCGTTCTGCGATTGGTATACGTTGATTTGTTGCAGGGGCACTGGAGCCTGCTGTGCTGGGGTGGATGGTGGTGGTGGTGGTTGGGGCGTGTGCGACATGGCGGTCTGTGATAGGGGAGTGGGTTGCGGATTCGCTGATGCTGAGCTGTTCTGAGGACCAGTCATTGAGTACTGTATGACCTGCAAAGAGAATTTCAATTTGTTTTATTTTCAGTAGCGCATGATATAGTCAATAGGCCGGTTGGCCGGTCAGTTAGCAAAAAATGTTTATGCTCTAAGACAACTATCTCAATAATCTGTATCATCCGAGGTGTTGAGAAATGCATACTATGCATTAATTCAGTCTAAATTATCTTATGCAATATTAGCCTGGGGTCACTCCACCGGAACGAACAGGATATTCAGCCTCCAAAAAAGAGCCGTCAGAACTATCGGTAACATAGGGTACAGGGAAGACACAAAGAATACATTTATCACTTCAAAAATACTCACTTTTCCCAGTGTATATGCCTTGCAATGTTTTACCTATGTACATAACAATAAAAATGAGTTCACAACTCATGCGGAGATTCATAATCATGAAACCTGATTCAGAAACAACATATATCCAGACTACCATAAACTTATCAGGGGACAAACTGGAATTAACTATTATGGTACAAAGTTATACAATCTCCTACCAACCAATATGAAGAACCTATCACCCACACTTTTCAAAACAAAAATAAAAGAGTTTCTGCTCATTCATGCCTTTTACTCACTAGATGAGTTAGAATTAAGTTTTAAAAAATCTTTCGAGTTTTAGATATATTTTAAGTTTTAAAATATTTTGATTGTACTTGAGTCTTGCTCTTACTATATTTTCTACTTTTGTATTGTCTTCAACTTTCTATGTTTTAGTGTAACCTTAATGAACTAGTTTTATTTATATATATATATATATAATTTTTTTTCCTTTTCTCTCTTTCAATGAGATACTTTATGTAGGATATCATAATTATATCATCTGACTTGTGTAAATACATCATGTATATTAACACCAAATATCTATCTATCTATCTATCTATCTATCTATCTATCTATCTATCTATCTATCTATCTATCTATCTATCTATATCTTGTTGGTGGTTTAATGGTTCAAGCACAGCTTCACAAAAGTTCATCAAAAAAATTAAACACGTGTTCTGAACGAACATCTAGTATAGTAGGTTAAAAAATATTTTCTGTTCACTGAAAAAGTGACGTTACTTTTTTCGAAAGCAAGAGACATGTTTCAACACCAATAGTGAATCATTTTAGGCACTTGAAGTTTCAAAAGTGGCCATTACCTAGCTTTTTTATTTACATTTTCAATTACTCACTCTTTTATAACAGCAAAATTCTTATTCATTTGAAGTATAAAATCGTCGACATCATTGATATCCCAATTATCATGAATCAGGAAAATAGTTTGTCAGTAATTTTGTAGTGATGCGGCTGTTACTAGGTTTGTATTTAGTTTAAATTTTCCAGTATAGAGACGGCCATCCATTTCATGTTTATGAAGCCGGCTTATTGCCTCCAGCCAATCAGATTACATAAAGATATAATCAAAAAACCCCAACAATATAAATTATTATGTAAGTGGAAGTGCCCATTTGCTTTGCGATTTCGTGGCAAATGGCGAATAAAACGCAAATGAATAATGGGTTTGTTCTAGCATGAAATATTAAACAGTTTGAAGCCAGTATTGTGGATTGATCGACTGCGCATGTCCGTCGTTAGACCTGGTTTCAAACGATTTGAAACTCGCATCTTCTAGAACGCTATTATGAGCTCGACGACTCCAATGACCTATTGATTCTTTCACCTGTGATCACAATAAGTAATTTTGATATCAAAAAACGCCGAAAAAACTGAAAAAATCTACTATACCAGAATGTAAAACCACAAGAAAATGAAGCGGAATACACGAATACATTTATCCAAGTAATTTCAATCCATGTTTCGAGTGAACAATTCACAAAAAACACTGGTCATTCCATGAACAACAACACTCAAAACAAACCAAGAGCTCACCAATCTATTCAAAACATTCCGAAATCTGAACTGCGCATGTCACAAATTGAAAATCCGTACAAATTACATTGGACTACTTTGACCATAGATCTTATTGCTTACTCTAGATCTGGCATCCTGTAGTATTTTTTTGGTATAGAGGGGTCTGCAAGAAAGTAGGTACTATGGTCACGTGGAACAACACATATGTATGGACAAACGACCATTCAATGGCTGTACTTTCAACCTCCCCTCGCCCCGGACAAGACAAATAACCTGGATACCGGATCAAGCTTTATAAGATCTATGACTTTGACGGTTCTCAGCCAGTTTGCAAACTAGATTTTGCTGTCGCTAGAACATGCGACTGGTAGTCCGGACGATTCCAAACTATTCGAAATTGATGCTAGAACAAACCTAATATATTTCAATATACCAATTGACAGTTGCCGTAGAAACGCCGATGGTTTTTTCTACTCTATGGAAATGTTCATTTGAGAACAGCAAAACTTCTTTCAGATAAAGTTCACGCTGGAAGATGTTATGGAAGGCCAGCTAAAGAAACAAACATTTTTTCGCAACAACTCCAAGAAGAAAAAGCTCAACTTATAAACTCCGCTGCCGTAGCTACAGTTGACGCTGCCGTTCCAAAATGTATTGAGAAAATATCTGACGGCACCTGCGTCGTTCATGAACAGATGTTTATTTTTTTCATCTAGGAAACAGTAAATGCAGCATCAACTGTAGGTGCGGCAGCGGCTTAACAACGCCGCCAAAACTTCGGAAAACACTCACCATCGACGACGACGACAGCGCCCTGTGGTATTGAGGCGGGGGCGGCTTATTGTGCATCGCGCCCGCCGTTGTACTTGTCAGTATGGTGCTATTCTGCCTAATGGAAGTATTGGTTGATAAGGCGCTTGGTGATATACAATTGTTCAGCAGCAGGTTGGGGCGGGCGACCGCAGCGGCTGCGGCGCCGGGCGTCGCCGACGTCGGCCTGCCCGCCGCCTTGGCGCCGCCGCCGCCCCCCGGCTCCTTGGGCGCCCCGTCGTTCTGCAGGAGGTTCACCAGCAGCGGGCTCGAGATGGTGGCGGGCGGGGGTTTGCCCGGGTAGGGGGGCGGCAGCGAGTTGAACGGCGATTCTCGGTTGCTGTGGATGGCCTGGGTGGAAAAAGGAATAGCATATTGTTAAGAACCGTGCTTCCCCGAGACCGGAAGTCATCATCATTTCGGCGGCCTGACTGGTCGTGATTATGGCCAAGCGTTCGCCGACGAACCAATTAGAGGACAACGATGGATGACTCATAACTGTCGCAGTTTCTCCAGAATGAACGGTATTCATTAAGAACTCTATAGAATATTCAAGATTTCACGAGAATGAATAACTTGTGCCTATATAAAAGGAACGGATCGGCACACTTTACTGTTGAGCGGTTTTGATTTTTGCGATACCAGCGGTGAGAAATGCAATGTTGTTTTAGTTTTTATTGGCCAATTTAAATTAAATCACTCTGAATTAAATTTAACCAATAAAAACATTGAGTTTTTCACTGCTAGTATCACTTAATACAAAATCGCTCAGAAGTAAGCTGAGCCTAAAGGCTGGTTCATGCTTTTTGGTGGTGTTTTATTGACATGTTTATTATCAACAATATTTGTTATCATTAGTGATTTCATCATCTTCAATATTTGGACGGATTTTTCTTCTCAAGTAGGTACAAATGATGGAGAAATTTAAGTCACCTCCAGTTTGCATGGATATAATTCATTAAATTATGGAAAGTCAGCAAACTAAAATTGGAAATATGACTTTTTATGAAAGTAGAGGTTATGTTTACTTTATTGACAAGCAAAAAGGTTTTTGTTATGAATATGCTTTTGCGTCAGATCGATTCCAGATGTTGCTTTACCAATAAGAAGGCGAAACGTAAAAAGCAAAACGCGAAAAGTTTGGTTGTGGATCCAGCTTTGACAGTTCGTTTCTGCGTTTCTGGGGCGTTCGTACGTTTTGATATTCTTGACAGATTATTCTTTGGTATATATTATCAATATTCTCATGAGTGGGTATTACAACCAAATGAAATGTCAAAAACGAAACGAAATGTATGTATCCATAGCAACATGATTGAGTGAAAACAGCCCATGGGATTTGTTTTCAGTATAATGTTGATTCAATTGGTTGTGTTCATTCAGATGACCACAAATTAACTGATTTTTTCTACTAGCACAAAAATGGTTCAGAGCAAGTGTTTACAGAGAGCGCTTTGTATCATTCGTTTTGGCGTTTGTGACGTGTAACAGCTAAATTATTTTGAATTTTCATCAAATCACATCAGTTCATTTATATAATTTTTTATAATGTAAGAAGGCGGATTTATGCAGTTGAATAAACAATTGTCACTTTTGTATTTTTCTAGCATATTTTTAAATTGACTTTCATCTAATAACTATAATTTCAGATAACTCTAGATATCTACTAACAACATGGTTGATTCTTATGGAAATTAACATGGGAAAAGTGGTCAAAATGGCGCTGTACTCTTGCAGCACCTTTAGAATACATATTTACTATCAAGAGTAATCGCAGGAAATGTTTTCAAATTTGAATTCTAATATCCACAACACAGTGAATTAGCATGCCGTTTCAAATAATATTACAATGGTGCCACGAGCTCATGTCTTTATTCGTGTTTGCAGACAGGGCTCATAAGAATTTCGCGAAATTTATGTGAATTGGAATATTATAAATATTACATTGATATTCCTACTCTACAATACTATTGGTTTATGCATTCTGTGGTATCATTATATCATGATAATACAAAAAAAATCCGCAAATCGAATATTTCGAATATTTCAACAGCAGCCATTTTATTCACATACATTTTGCGAAATTTGTATGAGCATGAACCAGCCTTTATATTACCTAACATTTGGCGGGAATTTCAAAAAAAGTTGTCTATGGTGTTGAAAAATGGGTCACATTGAGAAGATATAGTAATTTTATTGAGAAAATGTGTTTGGAATCCAATGAAGACCCCATGCACCAATTTTGAAACAGATTGAAAAAAAAAACATTTAATTTCCTTTACCTTACTAAGAAACATACATTCTTGTTTCATCTGATAACTTTGATAACCTAAATCACACAAATTTTGATTAAAACTAATGAAATATTTCTGGAATAGATTTTTTTTACATACAACATTACAACTTTATGAGGACACTTTACTATGATTAGACTTGCCATATAGGTGTTAAATTTTTAAAAAATAATATGATCTTTGATGGGTAAAATAATTTATTCAAATCACAGATAATTGCAATAATGAATGCCTGAGTCAAAGAAACCAAGATATATCAAATAATTAAAAAAAGATTAATAACTTTATGTACCAATTAAGACTGAATGGTTATTTCTACAATTCAATGTATAGCATGAAGCAATATTTTATAGAATTTCAGAAACAAAAAACATACCTGGTTCATGCTAGTGAAGGGAAAGGGCCTATTTGATGCTACTGAACTGGTCCCTACCTTGGGCACCACCGAATCCGAGGGACAAACCACATTCGGGGATTTAAATTGCACTTGTGTATTGTTGGTGTTGAGGGATGTTGAGGTTGTGTTTGTTTGCAGGAAATTTGATAAGCCCAAATCCTGCTCATAGCGATTACTGCTTCCACTAGTTGAACCATCTGAAAATAAAAACGAAGAGCATAGATATTGAATATTTATTTTTACTTCATCACCATATATTTTTTGTACTGTCTAGTTGTATTGTTATCTACAGTGAGAATTATCAATGCATGAATAAATCAACTTTAACAAAAATTGAAACCATTGTGAAATGTTTCCTACTTTGTAAGAATAAAATAAATTTGCCAAGTAGATATAGCACCATCATAAGTTTTCTTATCCCAGAAAATGAAAATATATTATAAACTCAGCAGAGAAAAGTTCTATTCAGCCAATATTTATGACTAATTTATTACATAGTAGTAACCACCAAGTAAACAAAATATTACTTTTACATTAGTATCAGGAAATAAGTTGATTCACCAATTTTATAGAAGCTACGAGTAATTACCACTGCAAAGAACTTTCCACTGCAACTAAAACAGGTAGATATTGCCATGGATATAGATGTGGTTTACTAAATAATGAGATGAATAATATTTGATAGATGATACTATCTTACTGCAATTGATATACTACAATACTGATAAATCCCATTACCTTGGCCTCATTTAAGATATGAATTATGGTTATACATATTATATCTAACAATATTACTAAATAAATATTCATAAAATTTCCTAATAAAATAAAACTATTGAAAGGGGAATTTTGTTTGGAACAAATCAAGAGGTTAAAACATTGCTAATTCAAAGAATTATTGATGAAAATTAAAATATATATCAATTTATGATCAAACCAACATTCATGTCTAATGGATCATGTGGGGAGTCTGAAAATAATTGCCAAAAAATAATACACAGGTGAAGGGAAAAACAGAGTCATTCCTCAATGTGAAACTAAACAATGTCAATACACAAATGTATTATAAAATATTTATGAGGATCCTAAAAAAAGGGAAGTACTTTTTTCATGCCCACTACTCTATGCTCTATGTGTATGAAGTTACATTTTTTTACAAAACCTTCCTATTTCAAAAATAAAGTTATTTTTGGAAAAATCATTGTCAGCCAATTACAAACAAGATCATATGGATTTTTCTCATGAAAAGGATCTGAAATATATTATATGGTGGTCACAATGGTCACATCATCCTTGACATAATTGAACAACTCAAATTATTCAAGTCAACTATTTTGTAATAAGTATATCTGGATTAATTTCAATGCCAAATCTTAAAGAACCCAAAAGTACATAGGACTTGGCTTTTATGGTAGTTAGATCTTATTAGAACCAAATACCAAGAGTTCTGAACTGAATTTTTTATGCAAGGAAATCATACTTGAATATACAGAGAACAGTGGCACTGAAATATTATATATAATAATTGTTATGTATATGATAATCATCACCTATCTACTTAGATTGATTGGTACTTTTTGTCAAACTAGTGTCACTAGACACAATTGAGGCTGGTTCATGCTCACACAAATTTCACAAAATTGATGTGTCTTGGAAAATTATTATTTTTAATTATTGATATGGAATATTATAAATATTACATTGATATTCCTACTCTACAATACTATTGATTTATGCATTCTGTGGTATCATGATATCATAAAAAAGTTCAAATAATTCAACTTTATTGTGATATTTCTCTTCAGCAGCGATTTTATTTGAGATTCATATGAGCATGAACCAGCCTTTATAGATTACAAGAGAATACTGTCAATTGTCAATACCACCAGAATTTATGAAGCCTCAGATTCACAAACATATACCAGTATTTCATGATTAACTAGTTATATCACCTGACACCATGTGAATAATTTTATAATGTCCATTGTGGGTTACAATGTATTCCCATTTCTGGGCAATTTTGAATACTATTATCTTAAAATTTCAGGATAGATTGATCCAAAATAAATAGTGTATATCCTGAGGTATATCCTCAATGAAAAGTAATCAATCAACATTCTCCTTGTCTTGAGGAATCAATTGAAATACAAATATTTTAAAACTCTAATATGCAAGATAAATTATTAGAGGTGACTAAAGCAGGGGAACTGAAGGCAAATTTTACCCTACTTGATGGAATTGAACTATATGTATGTATATATGCTAATTTTTATCATAAGAATCAAATTGGAATCAAATCAGTGATCATGACACATCAAAGGAGAAACACTGATTAAAACATAATTTTCAGTACAAGGTGCCATTGGTAAGTATGCATCTTAGTTCATTATCTAGGTCTAAGGTCAATAATGTTGATATATTCATAGAAGAAAGTATCAATTTGATAATTAAGATTATGTATCACATACAATTTAATTTTCACAAGCAATCAAAATAAGAGTGAAATTAAAGCATACATGCAGAGCATACTCTCTTAGGAATAATGTTTCTTTACTAGTGATAAAACAAAAAAAGAGTAAACTCTACATTTGGAAATCTTACCTTGTGAGGTTCTCAGAATAATTTCTTGGGGTTCTGAGTTAACTGATCCAGTGGCCAATCTAAGAGATATGACTTGTTCCCCATCCACTTGAATACTGAGTATTCCAAGGGCTCTAAGCTGTTGTGAGCCCTCATTTGCAAGCTGCCTGAGGCGTAACGCTGCTTCCCTAGGAATGGACAGCGTTACACGCACTGAGTTCCAGGGCTCCAGTTTGCGAACTTTCACAGAATCACCCAAAATATCATTCAAGCTGTTTGTCACTGTATTCAGCTGTGCAGGGAACCTGGGGTCTAACAGGTCCCCTTCACAGATCACAATTGTAGATAATTTCTGTCTAACACTATATTTTGCCATTCACATTCAGCATGGTGAGATGTTTTTACTCCCGTAAAACATTACTGTCCGTTCGAGAGCCATCTAGAGCACTTCAGGCACCTAAAAATCACCTCAATAATTGTATCAATATTTTACTAGGGCGCCACTGATATAAAATTGCATTTTTTTGAAAGGGTAGGTAGCAAAACTCAATTAATTCAACTGAAAAACAAAATATTGACACATCCTCTGTACAAAATTAGTATTTTTCAATAACTAAAATAGACAAATATCGCGAATTATAAAGATGGAAATGATCGCAGCCATCTTGTTGGAAGGACGGGGGAGTGTTATTCCATGTGTTCCAAACGAAAATGTATCCTACACAAACGTAATCGAACATGGAAATTTTCAAATTCAGATAAAAAGTTAGCCGAAGAACACTTCTACTAAGTTTGAAATCACCCTATCATACATAAGTCCAATTATTTGTTACGGAAATTGATTTGCTTACGGCCAAGAAACATTATATACCCCATTTTATGTGACATACTTTTGACACACAAATGCAGATTCCAGCAGCAAAGTCTTTCGCAGCACTTGTCTAGCTAAACTATATGATCACTATTTTGTACAAATCCATGTAAAAAGACTGTAAAAACACTCATAATCTTATTACAAATAATTAAACGCTTTCAACAATAACAACTTGACGCCATTCGTCATGCGTAAACTGTATGCGCAAGGGCACCAACAACCTGGAAATCGAACCATCACGAAAATACTTTTGACGTATTATATCATGAAGGTTTTGGTTAAATTGTGGTTAAATGTCATCATAATGGGAAGTGCTGGGTAAGTGGTTGATATTGTCAATTTATCACGTATAAACTATTTATAATAAACCACTCTTCGACAATTTGAAGATCAATAAAAAATAATAAAAATGAAATGTTCGGAATCGGGAACCGTTCTGGAAACATAAAACATGCGAGACCAATCAAATCTTCAATTTTATCGATACACAAAACTTTATATGCATAGTTAATTATCACTTACGGTGGATTTATGCAGAGGTTTTAAGTCGTTGGTTTTAAGTCGTAAGTTTTAAGTCGTAAGTTTTAAGTCGTAAGGAAAAATGGACCATTTATGCACAAGAAGTTTTAAGGACTGTCAATAGTGTCAATCCTGTTATTTTGTTTGCTTATTTTTCTTATTTCGTTCGATTCAATCCAAATTTACAGACTAAATCCTATTTTTATTCATGTCTCTTTGCTTTACATGCATTCAACTCCTGCTGTTTGTTACGATACCCTTTTGCAAAATCAGACGCATGCGCAAATCGATCGCGTTTTAAGTCGTAGTCATGAGATAAATGTTGGCCAACTTTTCTTAGGACTTAAAACTTATGACAGCTGTATAAATGGTAACTTAGTAACATTGAAAATCAATGGATGAACTTCTTATGACTTATTACTTAAAACTTGAGACTTAAAACTTACGACTTAAAACCTCTGCATAAATCCACCCTTAGGTTTACCATTCTTTGACCTGTTGATTATGTTGGTGGGTCTTATTTCCATCATTGTTGGTGGCATATTAAAATTTGGCGTGCTGATATGTCTTACCACAATTTCGAACCTACCAGACATAATTACAGATTGAGGTTAACTTAATTTCCCACCAACCTCCTCATCACATAAAAATAGTCCTCTTTTAAAAGAACCGAAGCAAGAACCACCAGAGTACAGTAAGGGCTGAAACGGCTGAATCCTGAAGCGCATTCTCCTGTCTCTGTCACAGGTTCTGTGACTTCAAATCAAAAATCAAACTCAGTTCAAACTTCAAAGTGAGTTGTGTTGTGTACTGTGTTTCATTCAACTGAATTTTTATTTGTGGACTTATTTGAAAATATAAATATAGCATTAATAACATTCTACATTTATATTATAAAATAATACCTGCTGGATTGAAAATATTGGAATTTGGAATATGATTTATATATACTTACGAATTACGATATGAGGTAAGAATTTACCATTACTTTATGTTATTTTGATCTCTGTGGGTCTCTGGCATTTCTGGCAATAATGCTTTTACGAAATGAAGAAATTTGAAATCTTCAATGTAAACCACAGAGTCCAAGCAAAGTTTAGTGGTTAGACTAGTTACTTTACTGTTCAAATACCCAGCCCAGCTCATGAAAATATGAAATAAATATAAATACTATCGTGTTATTTGAAGATGATACAACTTTTAGGAAATCTTCGTTGACGGCCCTCATATGAGTTCGGCCTGATCACGAATTCGAAGTGGCTTTTTTATTTTCGGAGTTATGATTTTGTGTTGGGAATAGGTACACCATTTGACATAAAAAAAATTTCTGCTATCAAGAACACCAATTTCGTACTCCCTTTAGCAGTTGCAGATTAACACATTTGCCGCCAGGAGGCTATTCAAATTTTGCAGCCCCTATACCCGACCCCCACGTTTTGAAACCCTAGTTCACAATCTAACCAAAACTGGATTAATACGCAGTTTTTTGTGTGTCAGTTTATTGATATGTTTGAAAATTATTTTAAAACTTATTTGCTTCAGCCTTCACTTCAGGAGCTGTATGAATCATCATACTTTTTGCAAGGCGCAAAACCTTCCAGATTTTAGTTCCCGCATTTATGTGTTCTATCACCAGATCGGCTTGTTGCAACAGTAACTTCTCGATGTTTCCATATTTACATTTCACTTGATACAAATCAAGTATTTTGGTTTTCATATTCTCAAGTTTGTCAAGCTCTGGCAGTCCAAATTATAACATATTTATAGCATGGTGAATAGTATTTTATTTTGGAAGAGCTATGGGTCCTACAATTTCAAAAATTTTGTGTGGGAAAATTTAAAATTTTCAAAGTAATCCTACTTCACAATACTATATGTCATATTTATGGAAACTAAAACTTTAAGGAAAAAATTTATAGTTTCTTGGTGGATATAAATTTCTCTTGAATAGGTTTTGGAATAAAACACTTCCTGAAAAATAATGATGGATGTAGAAAGGCAAATACCTACTGACACTTTTTTTATTCGAGATATTACATATTATTATGAATTTCTTGCTACCCTAATTTAATAATACAGATCATCTTCAGTTGTCTGGTTCACAGGAATCAAACAATCCCTTGTTTCTCATTTGATGGAAGGCCTTTTCAATATCATAGTTCCTGAAATTGTACAATATAATGAGATGAGGAGGTACAATAAATTAGCCAATTTAAAGACGGGAAGGCAAATTTTATATTTTGAAAATCACTACTACTAATTTTTTAGATGAGATATTTCAAGATACTTAGTTATTGTGATCATGCAAGTATAAAGATTCAACAGATATTACTTTAACTGAAATATGTCTTTTCTCAACCTGTAACCAGCTCTCCTATAAACTATAGGTACCTATCAAATAAAGTGGTTATAAACACCTTCCATGAAAATTATTAGATATCAGCTTCATTGCTTTATTGAACACTACATTATAAAATAATGAATGTGGTTTGTCAATTTCTTACAAAAATGGTGGATGATCCAATGTAGTTATCAATTTTTATCATACAGGTTTTTGATGAAAAGCATCAGAACAAAGTTTCTCATTTGTACAAGAATTCACAGAAGCATTATTGACACTGTCCTTGGAAGCATCCTGAATGTAGGAGTATTAAAGAAACATATATCAAAGATGAGGGGAAAACTCAATTATTAACCATATTATGCTAGTGAATAATCCATAATCAAATCCCCAATCATTTCAGGGATCATTATGTAGGTACCTATACAGTATAAAAAAGTAAATAAATGCAATAATTACTTGTAGAATTCAGCATACTGCCTCTTTTTTTCATCATTATAGAAAACCTTCTGAGCTAAAGCTGCTAAAGTAGCAACTGTTGCAGCAATGAGTATATTTTTCTTGATGCTTTTTTGGAGGAGGCCTCTGAGTTGAGGTTTAACAACTTTACCAACTGCTCCAGACATTTTCTACAAGAACACATTTGCCGAGATTACATAATACTTTTTGAGGATCAATTTTTGTGTTTTATATGAATGATTGAATAACTAATATTTCTATTTTCCTATACTGAGCTTGCTCGCGATATTCAGAACTCACCTTAGTTTTTTATCGAAACAAAATGCTAAGTGAAATCCAAAAACTCAAAAATATTCTTTCTGCTAGTAGATAGTCTCAAAATTAATTTTAGTTTTCTGTGAATTCTGTGATTTCTGTGTGACAATCGAGGCAATGACAGTGTGACAACGACAGCTGACAAGTGGCCGACGAGTTCAGTGGTGTCGGCACTGTCGGCAGCATGTCGGCAGTCCTCTTTGGCCAGAGTGGCCACTGGCCAGACTGCCGCCACTGCAGCCAGATGCAAGCACTGTGGCGCAGTGCTCGATTCGACAATCGATATTCGACTTGATTCGACTCTGAAGAGTGGAGACTCGGAGAGTTTAATGTTTTATTTGACGACTTTGATGGGTTTCTTAGAAATCTACAAAAATCTGTGAAAAATAATTATTCATCTCACGGTAATCGTAATTCATTTCAATTCCTACTGATAGTACTGATTCGAGAATCAGGCGGTTACAATGCCCCCATGATGTTTAAACTAGATGGCTCATAATCACTATTCATTGCTTGGATTGACTACCCTGTACTGATGATGAGGGCCAATAAGCCAGAAACCGGTCTACAGGTTGTCAGGCGTGTCTGTCTCGTTGGGAGGATAAACGCATGTTCGAAGAAAGAAATATTTGTATTTTTATTCATTTATATGAATTGATGCATAGAGTTATTTATTTTCCTTTTTTACACCACCACTCCACTTAGAGTTTTTGGCTATTCCCTTTGATTTAATCCATAAAGGTTCAAATCAGGGACATGATTAAAAAGTTATGTAGATGAAAAAATTTTTGTGTTGTCCATCAGGACGGGAAAAGCATGTGATGTGTATAGGCAAGACGATCATGTGCATTTATACCATCAGGTATGCTTTCGATCGAAAAATGTACCTATCGCATTGATTTTAATAGGTATTTGAAAGAAGGTATAGGTATGGTAAGTAGGTGAAACAGGTTTATTCTAAGAACGATGAGTATCTCTACTAATTCATTAAGTATTGTTATATAAATTACTGAATGATTTCTTTATATAATTCAGTATGCCTCACTAAAAAAATACCTATTGATACTACATGAATATTTAATAGTATCTAAAGTTTCTTAATCCCCAGCATCACAAGAATCGAAAAGTCCCTTCTTCCTCATCGTTTGAAACTCTTTCTCAGCGTCGTAGGTTCTGAAAATATAAGAAACACCCCCCACTGAACTGAATATGAAATATCATGATATTCATGATGCGAATCATAATGTATGAACAGAATCAATGCCATTAATCATCCTGAGATTCCTGAGCATGAATATACAGTTAAGCTATGCACGAAAACAGCTGAGATATGTGAGCTAAGATGCAAGAATTCAAATCCACATGAATACAAGCATAGCTATTAAAATCCACCAATAACAACCATTTACGTTGTGGCGGTAGGTTCGAATTTATTGACATCAGTGAAGGCAGGGATCATTAGTGAATTTTTGAAGAATGAAAATTTGATTGAATAAGAAAGGGAAATTTGAACGCGCTATCGCGCTATATTCATCCAATGAGACTTATCTGACCTGAACATACTAACCTATCACTAGATCACTATTTGTCGGGATCTTTGAGGGAGGAAAATATGATTAAAAAAAAGTGCTCTTCAACTACTGGGTGCCCGGACAGAGATATTTGAGACTTTGACTAAAAAAAAAAAGATTAATGGGATTCAAACCCCGGACGCCAGCTTGATAGGCTGGCATGTTACTCTCTGTCCATCTTGCTTGTATTTATTAAATCTGCTATCTTCGTTTTTCATCGGACTGTTGTCCTTCATAATACGCAGGCGCAAATGTAATAGTTCTGATTGGTGGATTTTAATAGCTATGCTTGTATTCATGTGGATTTGAATTCTTGCAGCTAAGATGGCGTCCATATGCCATTTTTACACTTTGAGCCTTGAGCTGTCAATTCAATTTGGAAGAGATATCATAAGTTGAAGGGAGTGTGGCAGTCCAATAAGGATGATTAACTACCAAAAAATTATCTATACTATATATACAGGGTGTCCCATTGGGAAACGGTAATACTTCAACAGTGGATAGAGGTCACCGAGGCGATTCCGAATATACCATATTTGTTGGGTCTTACGAGTTTCATAATCGAGATATAGAGTGTTTTATCAATATTGCTCATTTCTTTGTGGGATCATAACTAACGAACCACTTGGTATATTTTTTTCATATTTAGTACATACGTTCTCCTACTTCTACCCAAGCGACTTGCCTATCAGTCATATGGAAAATCCAGGGCCGTAATAACAAAAATTCAATATTATTTGGGGTCCCTCAAAAAACACCCTGTGATTTTGAATTTACAAAATCCGCTTACATATTTGAAAAGGTCACAAAAAACTGAATCGAACTGTGTACTTTTCATTTTCCCGCAGATCGTTTAACAACATGATTTCTGAATTTGAATTCGAAGTTTTATGCAATTGGATAGTGGAAATTTGAATCCTGTAGACTATCACCTTCGGGGTTATCTCAAATCGAAAGTGTATTCTACCGAAATTCATACCAGGGAGGAGCTACTTCAGAGAATCGAAGAAGCATGCAGAGGAATGAAAAACAATCAGGGTGTGATTCGTAAATCGGTTAAAAATATTTTGAAAAGAGCAAGAAAATGTATCGATCAAAATGGAGGCCACTTCGAGCAATTGTTATAATCTTTATGTTCTGAGTTGAGTTGGTTAATTTTTTGTTTATTTGGGAAAATAAATTCATTATTATATCGATTGATATTTTCAAGTCAACTTATGTTATAATAATATCAGTCACGCAATAATAGATGATATTAATTGGAATAAGTGAGTGTTAGGAATTATTTAAAATAAGTGAAAGAACGGTCCAGTGAAAAAACACTGGCGTATTTTTCAGGTTCAGGAATGTATAAATAATTAATATTTAATAGGATGATGAAGAACAATGCGAAACCTGTATAGCTTGATTGGGAAAATTCTAAATATTCCAATTTCCACTATCCAATTGCATAAAACTTCGAATTCAAATTCAGAAATCAAGTTGTTAAACGATCTGCGGGAAAATGAAAAGTACATAGTTCGATTCAGTTTTTTGTGCCCTTTTCAAATATGTAAGCGGATTTTGTAAATACAAAATCACAGGGTGTTTTTTGAGGGACCCCAAATAATGTTGAATTTTTGTTATTACGGACCTGGATTTTCCATATGACTGATAGGCAAGTCGCTCGGGTAGAAGTAGGAGAACGTATGTACTGAATATCAAAAAAATATACCAAGTGGTTTGTTAGTTATGACCCCACAAAGAAATGAGCAATATTGATAAAACACTCTATATCTCGATTATGAAACTCGTAAGACCCAACAAATATGGTATATTCGGAATCGCCTCGGTGACCTCTATCCACTGTTGAAGTATTTCCGTTTCCCAATGGGACACCCTGTATACTTAGTTAGGAAAGCTCATTTATATGCTACAAATTGCGATGATTATCATATCGATCATCTGACGTCATCACGTCGCCTTCTTGATGGTGTTATTGGTGTTTATGTTTATGCATAAGATGAAGATAGATATATAGGTACTTTGTAAGATGTCTAATCAATCCAATAATCATGTTGTTTAAGTCATATCAATGAACCGTACCTCCACTTTGATCTTTGATGGTGTTCAATGACTGGTGAATGATGTACTTACTTATAAAATTCAGCGTAGGCTCTTTTGCGACCATCCCCGAAAACAAATCGCATGTAACAGCCAGTGATTACAACAGAAATGCCACAGAAAAGCAGGTTTCTTTTGATTTGTTGATGCAACAAACTGCGCATCTGCGGTTTGGGAATTCTTTTCGCGACTTCTGACATCCTGGAAAAAATCATTAGTCAATGAAAGGTGCAATTATTAATAAAAAATAGCAGTAATGTATGCATAGAATAATTCATCTTTTCAGTCTTTAATAACGATTATTCGATTAAAAGTTATTTTTCCTTCTATTAAATTGTCTACCCGCTTTTTACATATTTTCCAATGTTTTTTTTGAAGTTTTGAAATATTCTGGTTACGAGTATGTACCTACTATCAACGATCATTTTGAAAAATAAACCCAGATTTTTTTAATGGACCAATGCCGGAGTTACGGTATTGGTGGAATACTTGATAATTGAAATGTATCGACAGAGATAAGGTATAACTTTATCTCTGGTATCGATAAGGATTTCATTCAAAATAAGTAGGTACAATACCAATTTCACTGAAGAAATTTAAAGTCAACTGTTTTAAGTGTACCATCAACAGGTAGATGATGCATATTTCAATGTAGAATTTAATTTCGCTTCAATTTGTACTATTCCCTTTCTTATACTTTTTCCTTGAATTGGCACCAAATTGGGCAGTTTCTTGCTTTTCAATAGGATTCACAGAAATCGAGATTTTTCAACTTTAAAATTTTATTGTGTCCAAACTATATTCATTATTGATCAAAACGGTGTAGGTATACATTTCCATCTTTACTTTTCGTTTGCTATCTACTGACAGTTAATTAATTGAAATGAATACAGATAGGACTGTTGAGAATTCTGAATTTTGTGTCACCTTGTATTTGTTTCAATTAAATATCAATTGATGGGAAATAAAAAGTCAAGATAGGGATATGTGAACCGTTTTGACCAATAATGAATATTTTCGACACAAAAAATTTCTTCAAGTTGAAAAATCACTCTTAATCTTAATATGTGATATATAGATCGACGAAAGCAGCTTTTCAGAGATAATTCAATAGGGGTTCTTATTATTGATCAAAGTTGCTGCTACTTTTCAATTTAAGCGGCAATTACGCAGAACTGAAAATATTTTAGATTGTTAGAGCAGAATCAATTACTCATGGGTACATACCTAAACGAATTTTTATCAAATTTTCAAAGTGATCGATCCTATGTTATGTTCTGCAGAAACGTACAATAGCACCAAAACCAAATTCTTCAATCCGAACAATTTAAAAATCGTTGTGGAAATCATCCATGCTCAAAGTGGTCCAGATTTGAATCAAAACGAAAATCTATTTTTAATGGCGAATAGGTACATATAATTTCGTATTTGAACATTATTATTCATTCATGAAAGTATAATCGTATTTTTTTACAAACCTTTTATAATATGCAGAACTTTAGAATAGAAAAGTTTTCCATATTCCACTTAAGTGAACACACTTTACTATATTTATACAGTTGATAGTCAATAATTTGTACACTATAATCAATCAAATTCACAATAAAGCAGAAGCAACTATTCACTAGCTTTCGTTAGCTTTGAAGAAACAGATGGACCGGGTGGGTGTGACTCAAAATTTCAACCTCCTGATCATTTCAGAAAAAATATCGGTGTTTCGAAAAATTGAACATTTTTTACGATAATTGAAAAAAATGTCTGTTTGGAGAATGGAAGATGGAACATGATTTCAGCCCATTCGATAGATGCTACCGATTTTTTTTATTTCTGAAACAAGTAACAAGTTGTTCGCCTCAGAAGTTGTTCTTAGTATTCATGCGATTATGTGTAATAGAACATAATAATAATAATAATAATAATAATAATAATAATTTATTTGTCAAAGCATTACAATTCAATATGACAGTAATTAGTAAAATATTTGATTTTTTTTGACAAACAGGAGGTTGAAAACAATTGAAAAAGATACTAGTCCAACCCCCTACTATACTATTTAAATTACTATTGTTCCGTATTGAGCATTACCATACCAAAAGGCCCAAAAAATAAAAGAAGAGAAAACAAAATTATAACAAAAAAACATCGAAGGTCACTATGTACGCAAACTCAACAAGATTTGTTTATATCTATATTTGAATGCAGTCGCTGATAAGGTCTTTAATTGTTCTGGAATACTATTATAAAGCCAGTAAACATTGAAGGAAAAACCTCTCTGATAGAAAGCAGTACTGTACGATGGTGGTGAAATATAGCCACGATACCTCAGATTCAGCGAGTGCACATCAGTTCTATAACGAATCTTTTGTGTAAGATATGAGGGACGATTAAAAAGTATTAAATTGTGAAACAATGTAGCAGAATGCAATTTTCTACGGTCCTCCATGGATAGCCATTTTGTTTCAATTAATTTATAAGAAACTGATTCACGACGACGAATACCATAAATGAATCTTAAAGTAGATTTTTGTACACGCTGTATTCTGTCTGCATCAACTTTATCCATGGATGGAAGTTTCAGTATTTTGTCATATTTTCTTTGTAAATATTATGTACCTACTACCCTTTTCGATATATCGACATTGACGATTATGTAACGATAAAATGGTGACTCATCACATCACTGTTGCTTTGAAAATATTGTCGAATTGAACAAATTCTCACCTTAATTGGACTCACGTTTTATCATAAAAAAGCTGAACGTAGATATGGAACTGCACAAAAAGTTCCAATTTATTTCTAGCAAACTGCAACACACCAAACTAAATCTTCGACCAGACACTTTGTGTAGGTATTACCTATACCCGAAGCAAGATCTAATATTTTCCGATAAGTTTTCGATATTGAATTAACACGTTGAGATGAGATAAGCTGTTCAACAAACAATCGTGGGCTAGCTATCAAGCGGTAGTCGATGTGGATTTCCCGTTTCTACGCATCAAATTTCTGCTATTCCTTTCTTTACAGAGAGGAACTGAAACTGAAACTGACGTTCTCCGATACATCATTCTTCCTTAATTTGTATTCTCCCTACGTTGTGACGCACAACTTGTGCATGTCCAGAGTAATGAAATAGTTTTATTGGTGTCCGGAAAGAAAAAGTGAATTTTCCAAGCCATGGAGGGTGAATACCGGGTGACCCAAGAGCCAGTTTCATTGGTTATATGAAATGAATTCAAATGAATAGATGTAATCGATATAGATATTGCAATTATATTCAAAAGCTGAGTTTTAATATGGTGTCTGCTACGACTGTGCTCCTTGTAGGTTGGCATGAAAAAAATACCCAATAAAGACATTCACGATATGTACACGGTGTCCCAAATTCGCAGGCCAACATGGGGATAGTTCGGTCACGGTTAGGAAATGAATAATTGAAAAGTTCTTAAATATTTTTGATGAATTAAATTTTAAATTTTCAATGGCTTTCTTCGATAGATACAAAAAAAGAACACAACTGCTTTTTATGCTCTATAAGTTGGCAGTATAGAATTTGTAATACGATACGTTTCGTCATTCGAGGGCCGCGCCATCAACTTTTTTTCTTAATACGGACCTAGATTTCTCTTTTTTTCACTCGTCTGGTGAACTTGATTACGATGATATGTAGGTACCTGAATTGCACTTTCAAAATATCAAAAAAAAAGTTGTAGGCGACCCTCGAATAACGAAACGTCGTATAACTGCCAAGTTGGTGTATTTTTTTTGCTAAAATAAAGCAAAAAACCAAAAAATTGTTTTTTTAAATATCTCAAAAATTGAAAATCATTTCGACTATTTCTTTGCGGAATATTGTTGGGCATATAAATACACATCTTCTTCCTAATTTAACTAATCCTGTATCTCTGACCGTTATCGAGTTCCCCATGTTGGCCAGCGAAACACCCTGTACCTACTCATTATTTATTTCAGTATTATTCTGAAATTGTTATAGATAATATATGTCTTCATTTCATTGCTTGACATCACTGAAAAACTGAAATTTCACTCAAGTGAGGTTCCAGTCAGTTGATTTCGATCCTGTATTAGTAAACTGTTGATTTAATGCAAACTTTTATGCATGTTTGCTTGCATCCGCAGGAATATTCGATCACAGCTAAAAATAATTCAGTATCGTTTCCTTTCACTCTTAACATATAAGTGAGGTTAGGAGGGAATTTTGAATTACGATCCATACGTAGATTCGACTAATTATTACTGCACATTAAATTTAAAAATAACACGAATCTCTCGCCGGTTTTAAAATGCTGTGGCTTTCTTATGATTTATTTATGTAGAAATATATAAACCTATCTCAACAAGCTGTACGTACGTAATCAAAATGTTACAATAAAATTGTATATTTTCACTTGTAATCTCTCTAGGTCTCGAATGTTTTTGTTGATAGAAAATTATTCCGAGTCGAAGATGAGGGACATTTTTTATCAACAAAAATATGAGTGAAACCAAAAACAAAATTGTAGGGAATTAATTCTGCTGCGTGGGAGATTCGGGGAGAAAATTTCATAACTTTCAGTTGCTTTTAATATGATGAGAAGGTAACTAAGGTTTTATACTAAAATTTCAGGAACATTAAAAACAGTAATCCGTTTTCAATCATAACATCTAATATCACATATGTCTACCCAGATTTTATTCTGAGTGACTTTTGTCAATAGATATAAGGCGCTTCATTTTTGACAGAAAAATTATCACTTATTAATTCGGTCCCGTTACTATAAGCAACGTATACGAAAAGAAGCGTTCTAATTGACAAGTTCAGCCAGCGTTGAGAGAGAAAAAATATGTACACCCTACAGTGGCTTAATAGGTTTTGTCTTTGGCATCAAGATTGCAACTTAAAATTATGAAAATTTTATGATTGGGACGTAAAAAAAGAGAAGAAGACTCAATGTGTTTGGAATAATTATTCAACAATTATTGTAAGCTTACAATGCTCACAAAATATCCGAAATAACGAAAATACTACTAGAAAAACAAACCAATTTTGTACAGGTTATATAAGTCTTCTTCTTTTTTAGTTCCAATCATAGCATTTTCATTATCTCAAGTTGCAATCTTGACGGCAAAGACAACTCTAGGGCAGACATATTTTTCTCTCTCTCAACGCTGGCTGAACTTGTCAATTGGTTGAAAATAAATTTATATGAAATTTTCAAAATAATTTTCATGTGTTACTTTACTTGTAGTATATGCAACGAGAATGTCATGATCTTACAAAATATTTTATCACTTGTGTACTTATAATCTCACAAACTAATTCACTTGTGAAAGTGAAATTACGAAGACATCTATAAAATCTTCTGATTAGTTTTATGTTTAAAACTCTTGAAAACGATTGAGTTAAATTGTAACATATCATTATTCTAACTCTGGCTGTCATCTTTCAGATATTTACTGGCTTTTCAATGGATTTGGATTTAGACGATCTCGACTTTGACAGCGATAAGGTGAAAAGTTTTCTCGAACATAAACTACAAGAAATACAAGCAAACAATGCAAAGCTTGAAGGGACCATCGCCGAGAGAAAACATTATCTGCATACGATATCGAATAAAGAAGACGTCATGGATGAGTCTTCAATTGGCATATCACATTCTTGGACCAGAATATTCAATGGGAGATATGTGTTTGGATTCACCATACAAAATGGTAGTGATAAGTAAGTCTTACAAAATGAATTGAGTTTTTCAACTTTGTGGAAATTTTTAAACCTTTATTGTCATCTCTTCAAGTTTTTCTTTGTAATTTAAAAAAAAATAGCGTAGATGCAATATAAATGCGAAAAACGCTTCTCGACTCTGCCATTATTCAACCGTAGTTTTCAACCGTAGTTGCAAATAAATAAAATATCGGTGTCTCGGTGATTATGTAACTTTGCAACGTTATAAGACAAACGGAAACGTGATTTATTTACTAATATTAATTATTTGCTTTTATACAATGACTGCCGATATCATTAGATAAGTTCTGTAATAATTTCATTCAATCTGTATCAAATAAAATTATTTTTCAATGACGATTTCATAATATAAATGACCATAAGTTAGCACAGTTAGCACACTGGAATATGAACATTTAACATCCGAATGAGTGATATAATATTTACAAAGTGTCGTATTCCAACTGAGTTTCAGTTATTTTCACGATTCTCTGGAAGGAACTTACTTATTTTGAGTCTCCCTGTGTGCTGAAACTGAGTTCGAGTTCATCGGTAGTATACTTGATGATCTTAATATTAAATTATTAAATTGCAATATTTCGTGAATACCTAAGCATTGTGAAAAAATAGTTATTTTGCAGTGTTCAGTTTTCGCACAAGAATATGACAAAACTATTCTCAATTTAGGAGAACTGTCAATAACATTGAAATACCTTCCCTATTGTTAGCCAAATCGAACACCACCAATGAGGTTGAATGCCCAGGATCGGGTAGCGCCATAAACCACTTAGCGGTTTCCTCATCACCATTTTGCCAACCATTCAACCATGTGGCCGTTTGGCAATCCGCAACTCAGCAATCAAATCCTTTTTTTTTCAATTTCGGTCAATCGATTTTAAATCTGTATATCCAATAAGATTTGTTAATTGATCCCAAATGTTTTTTATGGTGGTTTCCTTCCTGGTGGGATTATTTTTTAATTTAAATTTGAAAAAACTATACAGTTGATGAATTTGGAAAAACTTTTGAGATTAAATGTCCGGAGTTTTGGTAGTTTGTATTCTTGTAGTTTTTAGTCTGCTTTAATTGTTTGTGTTTCATTTGTGAGTAGGTCTATTCTATTGATTCTGTGATTGGTGTATTGCTGGTCTTTCGTATTTGATTCTTCAGAATCTTGAGTGTTGATTTAGTTCAATGTTTGTCAGGTCGTGTAATCAAATCGAACAATAGGGTTGGTTGTTGAGTGCGTTGACATTTTATTTATTTCTGTAGCATCGTTTAGCAGGGAGGAGATAGGTGACCAACCAAACATTCTTGGTACCTAGATTTACTCTCAACGATATCAAGCCGAGTAGTGCTTCGGATGACACTTGAAAAGCTAACACTTTCAAAGAAAATAACATATCGGAAAAGTACCACGACAATCACCTGTTTGTACACAATCTGAGATTTGAAAAATAAAACAGCTATCGGTTCTCGAAATTTTATAATGATGGATCTTCTGGCATCTACTATCCAAAACTACGCATCTCTTGAACGTATTTGAAACGGTGGTTCTTATTACTACGCTTATTCATCGACAGCACCAATACCTATCTAAAATTTATCACAATTCGAATCATTTTCTATAACTACGTCGATGACGGATTAAAATTATTGTACTGCAGTGCACCAATTTCAATACACTTTGGGTAAGTCGTTCTGTCTGAAGTCTTTCATTGTAATCGCATCTAGAAGCGATGCTGGATCTTTATCTGGCATACCCAACTCGATGAATCCTTGCAAGGAGTAGTTGAATAGCTCGAAGTCATAGCTGAAAATAATAACGATGTTTAGATCGAAAGATAAAAACAGAAGTAATCTGAGCCTGGGAGAAATAAACTGTGCATGGTGAGGTGTTATCTATGGTAGAAGATTCAGAATGATAATGTCAATATGGTAATCGATGTGTTACAGAGAAGAAAGAAAACATTGAAGACGCAATCGAAATTATTATGATTTTCACCTTTTCTGGATGAAGATGGAATAATGAGAATGGACAGTCGTAGGACAAAACATTCAAATGTCGCATTCCATCGAAACGAAAAATCGTTGCAAATATTGATCATTCATTATAATGAATTGGTGAATTACATTGGGCATGAAAATGTAGGCGAACAAAAATTCTGAATTATAAAGATGGGAAAAAGTGTGTACTTTTTTAGGAACAAAAAACGAGCTGAGGAAGAATTAATTAATTGAATTTCATCAAGATCAAATAATAGCACTGTTATCAAAATTCGAAATCAATCGATAAAAAAGATCTCTACATTACCCTGAAAGATCAGATACCACCGAAGAAATGCGCGCCAATTCAGTTATAGTGGAGATTTATACACTTTCTGATAGGTAGTGCTAATTCCCAATATTTTTATGGAATATTCAAAGCAGGAGATCTAAACTTTGTCTGAAAGGACGAAAACAATGGTGTTCATCCTAATATATGGCTGATCTAATGATGAGATGAATAATGCCGCTGTTGCCAAACGCTTCTCGGCTGATAGGTGCAAATAATTTCAAAATGTCCGGGATATTATTAGTGAACAACAAAGAAGCTTTGAGCGAGACTAAGGGTGGATATATGGACATTTTTCAGCATTCAATATTTAACATTTACCACTCAAGAATTGAGACATGATAGTGGATTATGTTATAAAAATACTCAATATTTGAAACTGATTCAAGATAATTTAATGCTCTCCATCAAATTAAAATAGAAAAAGGAACTAAAATAGAGTTTTCCTAATTCTATACATATTTATAGAAGTTATTTTGATCAAGTCACCCTAAGAATATTATTCCTAATTCATTCTCCATTATTCCCTTAAGTATATACGTCTCCCCAACCATTGTCGATCTAAATGAATCACCTAGTTAACGATATAATATTGTCTGTTCACCGGAAACAATGACGTAACTTTTTCTGTAACGCAAAGACATCTTCTGATAATAATTCTAACCTAACTTTTTTATTTACATTTTGAATTACGCACTCATTTAGGCACGGCAAAGCTCCTGTTCCAAGCACAGAATTTTTCGATATCATTGATTCATTGATCAGATAATCAGAGAACAGGAAAAAACATCCCCAGTCGGCACTCGGCAGTCAGTGCCCAAGTAGCATTTTGGCGACGATAACCACAGAATACACCAAAATTAACGTTATACTTGGTGTAGAAATCAGTCATTTATGAAACGACGCTCTGACAACGTTGTATCAGTGATGAGCATGACTTTCCAACCAACTTCATGTAGTAAAAATTTTGGGAATAGGAGTGACGTTCTAAAAACGTTTGAGTGATTACTCTAGTTATGTTCAACGTTTTACCGACGTTGAGCTGACCTTGTGACATTTAACTTGGCAGTGGGCAATTTTTTATAAAAATTGTAAACGTTTTCGTGGAGTCATATCTTTGCAGTTAAATTTTCCAAATACTCACTATAGAGGACATGCCCCATGACAACAAGGACATAATGTTGGCTGAAATGCTTCGACGAAAGAATAAATATCTAGTAAGATAAGAAAAACTTGATCCAACCTAACCTCAAAAAATTTATTAAAAATAAAATTATGCCTGAAGACAGGCAGTTTGGAAAACTTTCGGAACAAATGCTAACCTGGATGCAGGGATTGAGGAAAGCAACTAATTTTTCGAAGAACACTACTGACAATTGTATGACACAGAAAAGCCCGTTTTAAAATGTGGAGCGAGGTGTGTTCGTTAGTTGGACTTCGTTCAGTTTTTGGTCGGATAACCAACTTCAGTCGCGCTTTGGTTATATTTAGTTGTCTGGATGACTAAGGTTGAAAGCAGTATATTTTTCAGTTATCTGATATCCTAAGTCGTGTTGACGTCTATTATAATACTACGCCATGTTTGATGCGTAATTATCTTCGGAAACATGGTCGGCCATTGAAATTTGGGACATAAACAAACATAAACAGAGGTTAACAGTACTCTAGAAACGATTAATATATCATTGTATCCTCTATAGTTCTTGTTTGGAGAAATATTAACTTTGAATATTATATATCCAAATTATTTTTTTCGTTTTTTTTCTTCGAGTTTTGAGAAATTCGCCACGGATTGAAGGAGCGCGTGTTTTTTGACGCAAAACAATAGTATATTTGACAATAAACTGAAATGCGTTGATAATTTATGTTTGGAAATCTTTATTTTCAGGCAATATAAATAGAGTAGGTACCTATCATGAGCACATGAGTAAAACATTAGTAGTCGTCAGAAAGTTTTTACCAAGTGTCCATTTTGGTGATCAGTAATGATTTGGTTGGAATATTTACTAATTTCTGAACACCGTGGAAAGTGAACTGTCATCGCTGCGCAAGAGGGCGCAAGTGTGTAGTTGTTTTTTGGTAAATTTAGCAACGTTTAGGAAACGACCAACTGCTACCTACAGTTGAAGGTGAAACGTTTTAAAAACCCAAAAATGATTGACCAAATTGGTGCTAAACAGGGTCGTGACGACGTAGTACTAAGGTCGACTACGCAACTCATGTTTGGTTGCGCAACTTTTTCAAACACGTCGCCGCAACGTCAAATTGCTGCTTGGGTGTCAGTGATGTGGCTATGAAAAATGTGTAATTCCACAAAGTAGAAAGAACTAAACTAAAATGCGAGGCAAGTGAAAGTATTGGCATATCAAATGTACAATAGTTAATACAATTTAAATCACTAACGTTGAGTTGTATATTTGCTCCACGCATATTTCATACCCACTGAAGAAAGCACACAAAAATCAGTCCTTTCAGCTAAAACAACACACACACTGGCATTTACTTGTTTTCAGCAATTTTTAGCAGAAAAAACTGGTATAGATATTTGAAAAAATAGGCCCTTTAAAACATTTAACAAATCTTATCGAGAACCGAGTGTGTGTGATGTTTTATTTGAGAGAAAGACGGATTTTGTGATTTTAGTAGCAAAAATTCAAGATGTCTAATGGTGTATTCACGTGAGTACCTCCAAATTTACTTTCCTCTTCTCGGAATGCGTTATTGTTCCTAAAATCTGGTATTGGACCTATTTGAGTAAAAATTCTAGCACTAAAAGTAAAAATATGTCAGATAACTCGGGCCGGATGTCACAAAGTTCAGCTCGGTTCTCGATAGGTCATGTTAAATGTTTTGAAGGGCAAATTTTTTCAAATATACTAGTTTTTCCTGCTGAAAATTGTTGAAAACAAGTGAATGCAAGTTTTTTAATTGAAAGAAGGACTAATTTTTGTGTGCTTTCTTCAGTGGGTATGAATCATGCGTGGAGCATATACCTATAGATATGGTAGAGCTGCAGGATCTGCGACCGCGTCAGCTGCGAGTAGTACTCGCCGATCTCGCGCCTCGTGCCGCCCTCACCCTTGCCCTTGTTCCGCCACTCGGGCCGTATGAGGTGGCCGAGGTGCATCAGCTCGATGAGGTACGCCTGGTCCTCGTGCAGCGTTTCCGTGTGCGCGATCACCTGGAAGTCGAACATGCACGGCGTGCAGAAGTCGACGATTGGCGTCCAGTGCATGTCCAGCCGGTGGCCCTTTCTTGCAGCGTCGACGAGGTAGTCGACGAACTCGGGGAAGGTGGGCCAGCGGGGTGTCGGCAGGAGGGGCCTTTGGGGATGCTGGGGAAGGCATCAAATATGGTTGAGGTCTTGGATCATAATATATTGCTTACGCTAGATACGGCATCCAGCGAGGGGTTGACCACATGGGTATTCCGGTGTACAATTGATAGGAATTCCGGGGAATTCCTTTCTTCTTTGCGCCAGAAAAAATAACGAAATTTGTTTGTTATATTGCTGAACACACCAAGAAAATCTGATGAATTTCAACTAACAATGTTAAATACATTATTTTAACTACTCATGATTATCGATAAGTTCATTCCCGTTTTTTTTTTTTTTTTTTTTTTTTAACAATTTCTGCTGACTCTGAGATTTTGTTACTTTTGTAGTTTGTATGTATAGGATACATTTTAAAAGTATTTTGAAATGTACAGGATGTTTCCAAAAATTGTGGCATATCAATGTTATCTTGTTTCTTTTGGAACACCCTATATTTTATTGCTTTTTCAGATTCTGTCTGGAAAGCTGATTTTATTATCATACTTGGGGTCTAGCTGGAACGATTACAGAAATATAGTGTGAAAAATTGAGATATTTCAACTTCAATTTCTCAATCATATGTGTCGAATCTATTCCATCGATTATTTATATTCAAATGAAACAAATACAGGGTGGTTCATAATTCTGAATTCTGAACCCCCCGGTATGTGATTCAGTGTCGGATTCAGTTAAATGTCATTAGATTGTAGGTCAACAGTTAGGTTAGGGACATGTAAGCTGTTTTGACCATTAATGAATAGTTCTTACCCAAAAATAAAGTTGAAAAATCTTGATTTTCCAAACCATATATCTTCCCGCTAGACCCCAAGTATTTATGATAAAATCGAGCTTTTCAGGATGAATATAAGATGCAACCAAATACATGGACTTCCATAAGGAACAATATAACTTTTATGTGCCACAATTTTCTGGACATCCTGTATATTTCAGAATTTAGCCTTCATCAACTTACGAACTACTGAAATGAGAAAAAACTTTTTGCAATTTGGCTTAATCTCTGTCGCGCTAGTCGTGAACCACCCACCACCCTGTATGTTCCTATGTAAATTGATTCAGGTGTTCGATAGATATGATGATTTACAGTTTACACCCTAGATTTGCTGGATTTTTTTCTCAATAAAAATATGTTTTTCTTTGATTTTCGTTGGTACGGAATCAGATCTTGGAAAAAGGAAATCAGACCGAATCAGTCTCGCAATCAGTCTATCCGTTTCATCCGAACTCCAGTGTACACATTTTCTCCTAGTGGTCAATCCCTCGCATCCAGGTTATTTGTTTGGTGAAAATGTGAAAATTTTAAATTTAAACCTACTACCAGAAATCAACTTTATCTCAAGACACTAAAAGTGTTGCTTGGTAACATAAATATTTAACATTTTATTGTGTCAATGAGAGAAACGTCAAAGTCAAGAGCTAATCTCAGAAAAAAAAATTTACGACTTTTGTGTCAGTTGCAGAAAAAGTATTTTTCACATATCCTGTACTGAATCACTCAGAAGGAAGAGGGAACAAGAATTCCTATACGTAATTTTTCATTACCTTGAATATGCCCTTCAATACCGGGTGTAACAGGATCATGGTGATTGATTGAAATTTGGGATATGCCATGAATATAATAAGCGGCACTTTTTGACCTACAAATGATTTGTTTCTCACTTCCGGTATCGCAGGAAGTGATACCAACTTTCGATTTTTAAATGGAACACCCTGTATATCATTACATTTCTGAAATCTGCATAATTTTCTGAATTCAATGGTACCACACAAGTGACATTTCAAACGTAAAAATTTTTTAAAATTTAATTTTTAGTTTTCCATTTAAGTGTGCCATGATGCGGATTTATTCCAATTGACCCGTCTAATGCTAGAAAAATTGAAATCCGGTCGAAAATACTAAATTCCGTTTTTTATGAGCAAATGAAGTTCATCCTAATCGTTTTTGAGGTAAAACTCAATTTTTTCAAATTGAACCATATTGGTACCGTTGTACCATTTATTCATACCAGGTGATAAAATGTTCGATGAATACAATCAATACCTTAGTCATTTCTTATCAATAATCGTATTTTCTTATTTTCTTTTAGCTGTAATTTTGATTGTATTCATCGAAAATTTTATCACCTGGTACTAATAAATGGTACAACGGTACCAATATGGTTCCCTTTGAAACAATTGAGTTTTACCTCAAAAACGATTTTTCTAGCATAAGACGGGTCAATTGGAATACTTAAATGGAAAATTAAATATTAAATTATAAAAAATTTTACCTTTGATATGTCACTTGTGTAGTACCATTGAATTCAGAAAATTATGCAGATTTCAGAAATGTAATGATATACAGGGTGTTCCATTTAAAAATCGAAAGTTGGTATCATTTCCGGCGATACCGGAAGTGAGAAACAAATCATTTGTAGGTCAAAAAGTGCCGCTTATTATATTCATGGCATATCCCAAATTTCAATCAATTACCTCCAAAACTAACGGAGATAAGAGGGGTGTACCATGATCCTGTTACACCCGGTATTCTAAAATTAGATAGATATTCAAACAAATTGAATTCAAAAGGATCGCACCTTCTTCCTGTATCTATATTTCATGATGATTTCATTTCCTAATTTCTTGTGGTAGGTGTGTGGAAGCGCGTATTGAAGTTTGTCTCGATAAGCCGAAAGCAACCTTTCCAAGGGATGGCGTGCTATCAGGAAGGAAATCGAAGTGTTGAAAGCTTTTTGTAGGGCCAGAAGAGATGGACGAGGATATCTCTGTCTAGCCAAAGTCATAGGCACTAGTTTACTTTTCTTCAAAAATTTTGGGCTATACCTGAAACATAATCAGTTAGGTGTATACTTATCACGTATACCATACATATCATCAAAAATGAAGATGGGAAAAACAGATGAGAAAGCTGTATCACTTAAGTCATCTCGTAATTCGAATGATTTGAGCTCGTTTGATAGAGAAGTTGACACTTCTTGGAGAACAGACTAACCGACTTTGTTTCCAAATGCTGGAAGAAGAAAATCCAAGAAGAATCACGGAATATCTGAAAATAGCCAGGGCATACGCAATACATCCTCATTAGCCCCTTTCTGATCTAGTCCGATTTACTTTTCACCCCTATGATCTATGAATGAACTTGATTCATGTGAAATTATCTTACCCAGCTAAAATATTGAAATTGTACATCCACGACGTACTAGCAGCCTTGAAGATATTGCACCATATCAAATGATGTTTATTGTCCACCAAAAATTCCCAAGGGTTAGGCCTGTGCAATGAGTCGTTTCCCATTTTATCTAATCCTAACAGTCTGCACATTTTCTTCAAGTGTTGACGACGCTGTTCCAGGCGTTTCGCGACCTGCGTCAAGTTTTGATTCAAACTGGATTCTAATGACACTCTTCTCTTCTGGCTTATCTGAAACATCTGTTTTCATTGATAATGATCAAAATACAGCAGACATCTTGAAGAAAATACAAGCTTGAGTTTCAGTTGCATACAAATTATTGGCCTTTCTCCGCCTTACACCTCTATCATCATTGGACGGTATATAAGAGCCTCCAAAGGGAAAGGCAGAATGAAATGTATGAATGAATACGCAAAGCTGTGGTCCTTTGACAGACACCACAATTCCACACAACTCTTTGTTCTCTAGTCGTCTAATCAAAATACCAAAACCTGACTGCCCATTTTTATCATTCTTGATGTTATACAAATCGACCGTTATCGTTATGACTAAAACGCGGAGTAATACATTCAGAATCATAAGTCAGAGTCATCAATAGTACAGGTAGCACAACGAACACATAAAAATCTTTATGGAACTCTTGCATTACCTGATGGATGGAATGCCAAAAGAACTCTGCTACGAATGCACGAAATACAAAAACTAGTTTTTCTATATAATAAAATAAGGCCGCCATATGATTGATGGCTTCGCGATAGCATCGGACGCCGTCATAACGTCATAATTAGCGGGATGATTTATTGTCGTGGCCGACTATTTAAGACCCCCGATATTTCCTGTAAATTCGTGAGTATTCGAGAAAATGAGTGAAGCATTGTTTTATATCCATATAAAGGACGTGAACAGCGAGCAAAGCGAATATCGAAGTGATTTTTTGAATGAGTGTTAATTGAATTGTGTTATCTACGTCATTTAAAAATTGAAATCTAGAAGGCTGGAACTATGATTGTCCCAAACGTCTGCCAAGATTATGTCGCTACTTTATAGAAGTCGTTCGATGCTCTTTTTCAGTTTTTTCTCTGTCAGCAACCCAATTTTAGGTTGAAGTTATTTTCACACCACACACGCACATTGACTTGTTTCCCACTTTTCAGCGAAAAAAGTACTAGTTTTGAAAACATGAATCGTTCTTTGAAAACATGAGAATTTGATGTGTCGACTCGACAATGTATCTGCCTTATAGAAAAAGTTACGTCATTGTGTCCAGTGAACAGACAATATTATACCGTCTAATGTCTACTAGGTGTTCATTTAGATCGACAATGCCTACGATGAGTAGTTAGTGGAATAAATTGTTGATTTTTCGTACTGAGTGTTTGAATCAGCGATCCCAAGCAGGAATATCATAACAATTCAATGATTGAGGTGGAGTGGGCATATATATAATAATAACTATATGAATAACACTAGTCTTCTCTTCACGCGAAAGTGAAGCCAGTTTTGGAAAAACAAAAGACTGTCTGGCTTGCTAATGATGAATTGTGGGCATGCGCGGGTATTGACGAGTTGAAGTCCACTGACGTTTTAGGAATTTCATAGGTTAGGTATATTTGTTAACCCAAATTATGTAAAAGAGCGTTAATATAGTTATTAATGTACTTACTGATTGTTTACAGAAGTGATTAGTGAGTGATGAAGTGATTGATCAAAAATTAGCCCACGAATCTTGTTCCGATGACTTCATCGTCACAGGTTTCTATGCAAATCGCAAGTATCGCTTTGTAGATCACATCCATTTCTGCATTTATCATCAACTTTTATTCAATATCGTCCAACAATCCATCAATGAATGAATATTTGAAAAATATATGTCATGATGAAATAAAAACATCGAATTGAAGGTTACGTGACACATTGTAGCATTTTTAAATGCCACTGTATGCGTTCCTACTGTTTCCTTATCATCTCCTACTATTATGGGACGTCGTGAGATGATTGCAAGTTCCAAAGTCTGCTAAGTTTTATATGACCTCCCTGTATGAGAATAAACTATTCCACAACCAAAAATAAATAATATTAGGAACAGTCACCGCCACCTATATGCGATGTCTCTCACCCATAAATAGTATCGATAAGCCAGATACTTTTCTTGTATTTTTCATGTAACATATTTTTTTGGTATTTTCCTTGATGTGATATGCCACGTGATTTTTCAAACATTAAGAATTGTTGAATTTTGCCGTGGTGTTGAGTCTACTCCTTCATTTAGTATCCTCATCTCCACTTGGTGCACATTACCGCCATCTCAGTTGGTTACATGATACTTTCGCTTTTTGCACGACCCGAGAATTTTCGAGACTGAATGCGAGAGGTAGGGAACACCGATCACGGAAGACGAATAGAAATGATTCCACCTATGAAGAAGTGAGGTGTTGATCACTCATGTAGTGGCGTACTTATTTCGAGGGCCGGCATCAAAAAACTTGCAGAGTTGCAATTTCACCAGTTTTTCTGGATATAATATAGTGAAGTGATAGCCGAATCCCCATATCCTAAGTTATATCTCCATGGTGATCCTGTCATTCATCTGGGTAGTAGAAAACCTCCTTCATCAGGGGTGAGTTCAACAATAGTGTACATATATTAGCTATAATTCCTTTCAAATTGTTCCACTGTAACATTTCCTAAGACATGTTTGGAGAAGATAGACGTTCATAAACGTTTCTCGTAGGGTTTTTCTGTCCACTCTCTAACTGGAGAAAAAACTAAAGTCGCCTGTCAACTACTGCTGGTGGAGCAACAGACATAACAACCGTCGCGGCAACTGACATAACAGCTTGTGCAACGACTGATGCAGCCATTGGTGCATCTGTATAAAACCGGAGCAGCTCCAGCCCCTATACCTCTAACAGCTTTCTTGGTGTGGCTGTGAAAGTTCGAACCCTGATCTTCGCTGGACGTAATACAGGCCAGAATTTTCATTAATAATTTCCATTTCTACATATATTATATATTGGGATTGGGACATAATAATTTATATTTAATTTCGTTATAGAAAATATCATACTTCAGGTATAACCATAATTTATTTATCTCGAGAATCTCGAATTATGTAAGGTGGCACATAGTACTATGTCAAACTAGCGGCTCATGTTTCAATTATGTATTGACATATAACTTCATTCGACTATCACTACACTGAAAAAACAATTTATTCATAGTAAACTAAATTAATCAACAGCTAATAAATTATTTATTTGAATATGGCGGAATAAACGTTTATTTTTTAAGAACAAATAATTTATTTAAACTATTCAAATATATCTCATTATTACCAAATTCAAATTTATTCCCAATAAATATATAGGTCCCGCTATAGATCTATAGATTTATCAATTGTAAGTAAATCATTATTTATTATAAATTAAGAATATTTATTATTATTATACATTTCATTAGCAATTAATAAAGACATTTTTTTATCAATATGTTCTGTTTGTTATAAAAAAATTATATTTATTATTAATAAACCAAAAGGGAAGCGAGACGCCCCTTCTGCATGAAATCGAAAATGAATTCAATATATAGAAGGAATCGGAATCAATTTACCCTTTATAAACTTACCTTGGTATGTACTTATCAAATCAACAAATTTGATATCCCTCACAAACTTTTCTCAAATATACAAAATTGATATCCCTCAAAAACTTATCTAACCCCTGAAATTTGTCCTCCTCCATTTTGGCTTGATCAACTGCGTTATATACTGATATATCTTTCACAATACAATCACTGATTTTATTTTTATAGAATGTAGATTCAAATCACTTATATAATTATAATGCACCTACTGTTATCCTGTTCTAGCATAAATAGTATGATTTCGAATTGAATTCATCACACATCATGCATGCCACTTGGCCACTCGACAAACATAACATGAACTATACAAACGGCAACACACGACTAAACTATAATTTCAATGGATATTTATTATTTGAAGACAAATAATATATTTTCCAATGAAACCAATGATTGATTTATAACAAATAACACTGAAAAATCAGAAAGTAAATATTTATCATCTGTTACTATGACTTATTCACTTTAAATAAACTTGTAATTAATAATTAATACATTTCCAGTAATATCACCCAATAAACTATTTTATTAGGAATAAATTTATATTGTTAATAATACACAAATCGACCAAAAACAAACTATCTATTATTTATTAGTTGATGATTTTTTCGCGATTATTATTATCAAATAATATTATTTAATACTAAATGAATTTTTCTTTTCTTCATTAATTGTGAATAAATGGCACCCAAACAAATATTTATTAACTATTAGCCCTATATTTTTTTTCAGTGTATTAATTAATCAACGGTAGGTAATATTTACCCTAAAGTAGATACTGAAGTTATGATTCCCCTTAATTCCTTATGACATATGTCTAGGTATAATTTTCCATAATAAGTATTTTCTGTATGCAATGGTTATTTAGTTCATTTCATTAAATCAAGTCCCACTGGTATAAAAAACTAACTTATTTCACTTCTTCCCCCCAACTGAATATCAGAATCCTAGAATCTAGTGTAAAAAGAATTGATAAGTGTCTGATTTCTTAGTTTGCAGCACAATAATTCAAATCAGGTTAATTCGCAAATTCCCAACTTAAACTAAGTGGCGCTCAAGAAAAACTTTCCAAATTATTGTCATCCTTTGAGTTCCTCAAAAATCTACTTCCCAAATGCTCTCCGGCGAAAAGCTCCGTGCACTTATGTAACATATCCATTGGGTTTTAATTTCAAACAAATGTTCAGATTATACAAGAACATATAAAAAAAAATGTTACAACATTTGATTGATATTTAATAATTATCATACGTCTGTGTCGCTCACTAGAAAGCTACTCTCCTCCATGATGAAAACGAAAGTCTATTCTTAATTCAAACTTGCGCATGCGCATATTTGCGATTTGTCCCGCAACAGACTGTCATTTGTTTTATTTCTCGGCTTCAGCTCTGGTATATCCATGTCACCCATATAGTTATTATTAGATAAATATGGGGGTGGGCTGTATCTGCTTCGAAATACGTGCAAGAGACTGTTGTCTTACGTGCTGCATGAAAGACTGCTGGTTGGGAACCGGCCTCATGTAGCGATCCGTGGCAACCAGCAGCACCAGAAGCACCGGGATTAGGCAGACGGCCGTGAAGAAGAGCACGCACCTGCGCACCACCCTCCATCCGTTCACCTCGGCCTTCCTCCTCCTCTTCAGCCGCATCTCCTCAGTCAGCTGTCGGCTGGTAATCCCCGCAGGGAACTTTTCCTAGGGCCTGACATCGTTTTATGGGAGCGGGAAGGTAGTCGTTGTCGAATCGATTGGTGACATCGATCATGGATGCCGCAGCCTGGGAAATGGGTGATGATGATTGTCGTTGTGAATTGAGTTATTCATAGATAGATAGATAGATAGATATTTTATTGGTTCTTCAAAGATCATACATTGGATGATATAGAACAAGTCATAATAATCCTATAAAATAGAAGTTTTTCCTCCTACCCCTATAGAAAGTACACACTTTCCTCCCTCAAATCAGGGAGGAAACTCATACTTTTCCTCCCTAGGGAGGAATAGTTATTTATGTATTAAGGGAATTATGAGGGCCTTAATTGCCAGAGGTTATTAAGGCTCTATAATTCCCGTGGTACATAGATAATTTTATTTTTGACCGATTGTCATAACAATATGTCCATATTTAGAACGCAATAAATGTTTAAATTCATAACCTTTCTGGTATATTTGAATTAGGTAGCGTTGATTGTAGCATTGTTGGTTGTTGCTAGGTTGTCGCTGAGATGCTTACAATACCTGGTGTGTGCATTCTTCAATTGTTTTTCGTCAAAATCACTGGATGAGTTTTTTGATGGCCACACTACCAAATTTCACATGTAGATGGCGATCAAATCGGTTCTGTCACAAATTTTTCGCTTGTGCAGTTTTGTCGAGATTAAATTATTTGAAAATTCGTTTTTCGATTCGAAATTAGTATTTTTAGTTGGACCAGCAGTGTTATAAGTGTTTAATTCACAATCATTTCATTCAATTTGACTTTGGTTGTTTCTCGTTTTTGAGATTTTACGATTGTGTTTTCTAGTTGTTTCAGTTTATTCTGAATAGTGAACATTGTTATTTTGTGGACAATCTGATACTTCTTTCGTTTATTTATACAAGATCTAGTCAAAATATAATATATTAACATGCATTTCATCAAATAGATTACTATATTATTCAATTGATCTTTGTGTAGGACAAAGACATTTTTGAATGTCTTTGGTGTAGGACAATGTACTATATATTCAATGGAAACTATATCCTGATGAGATCCTTAGTGGACACAGGTTGCAGAAATTTTCCTCTAGTCCAGGAGGATCAAAGCGCATACTATGGAAATTCCATTATGTGAATAAATTTTTCAAAATTATAAATTGGTGTGTTATGTTGACAATCTTTTTCCCTTTCCATTGTTTGACACCAAATATCAAAATTCAAACCAAACCATGTACAAGATTTGATATTCTTCCATGGGAGCCTATATATTGAGCCTAATATAAGAAAGCTTGTTACAGACACACTTATTCAAAGTATTAATGTAGACTAATGCAAATTGAATAAAACCTCTGACTTATGAGAGAATATATTATCACTCCCATCATATATGATGCTCTACAAGGTAAGTTTCAGTTATATCATGTTATTTATCAAATTTTATGTACAATAGAAGAAAGGAATTGTTTATTGAAGTTATTAGGACTTTGATTCTCAGGAAATTTCTTTGCATAACACACATGGTCACACAGTCCTGAAATTACCTCTCATTTTGCACAGACACCTTATTGCAAGCTATTCATGAAACATTATTCTTTTATATTCAATTTATGGCAAATAAATCTATTATTTCATTTGATAATGTTCATAAAGAATGAACTGAAATGATTAAAAACTTTCCAAGGCTTTTTATTGATTCATCATCAATTGTTAAAATTTTTGAAAACCTTGACTTTGCAATTTGTATACATTCTGAGGTTGATACTGATATCCTCCAGCATACTTCTTATTGATTAACTCTGCTAGTTCTGTTTATTATATATTTTATTGGAATACTGAACAAATCTCCATCTACTGATTGTTTCATGGATTCTTCATCTACATTTACAAAATGTCAGCACAGATTATAATCAATAACTCATTTGATGAACAATATTATATACTACACAAGAAAACTAGTTAGTTCCCTAATAATATCATGTGTATGTGAATAAAAAAGAAAATACATTCAAGTACATAAAAGCATAAATGGAACTTTTTGAACACAAACATTTTATAAAAATGGTAAAGACATAGTTACCTACCAATGAATGCAAAATAACTGACAAAAAAGAATAAAAAGAAGGTCAAAATTATTCTGGATTGCATTAATTGAAACTCTCAATTAAAAAATTGATATTTTCACTAGTGATTGGGCAATATATGGAATCCAATGTGGAGATATCTTGTAGTAAAAAAAATAATATCATTATATTCAATTCTCAATACAGTCAAGGGGATTTGATAGAATTTACGAAAAACCTTTTCCAAACTCACCTGCAGTTGAATATTTCAAGTAGTGAAATAGACAATATCTACCTGATTCCACAGGATAAAAATCAGAAAAAACCCAAGGCAATAGTCGTGAAATTTATTTCATTCTTAACGAAAAAAAACGTCTTGAGTAACTGTAAACAACTAAAAAACACACCAATTGTTATAGCTGAAGACCTGGGACTAGAAGATAGAAAAGAAAGGAAAATTCTTATTCAACGCTTGAAGAAAGAGAAAGACAATAATCAAAAAGCACATATAAGTGGCGGTAAATTATTCATTAATAGTGTTGGTTATACATATAAGGATCTGATAGCGGAGGAAAAAAATAATTCAGGAGTATTAAACCAGTTAAAAATTCATACTACTGAAGATAGTTCCAGTGCAGGAAAAAAGAAAACCGGAACTCTAGAGATACTAGAAGAAAGAAAAAAGAATACAGAACCACTTCGGGCACTGAGACCTAGGCCGAACTGAACTCACCAGGACAAAAATTGTAAAAGTATTCTTTTTAAATAAATAAATTTTAACACATTCATAGGCTAAGCGCATGTACTAATACTAAATCATCAATATATTTTTTTATTAGATTTCTTTTATTCTCAAGTCTGTTGGAGAATATTCAGTAAAATAACATCATGGATCCATACATACGTGATTTCCAAATCACAAAATTAGACACATTTTCATTGGGTAGTGATAAAGAGGCTGAAGAAGTTTTGGAGATAAATGGAAAGTTCGAAAACTTCAAAATAATACATAACAATATCAGAAGTATAGCTAGCAACATGAACGAATTCTTGATTCTACTACACAAACTGGATTTGAATTTCGACTGTATAGTTTTTACTGAGACTCGTATTATCCCTGACATCAGTATCTACAACATTCCGGGTTATACAACATTATATAACTCCGGAGAGTTGAATCAAAATGACGGTGTCATAATGTTTGTAAGATCGGAGATATACGACTCTCACTCAACAATTAAATTCAATGGTAGTTTTCTACTTCGGGTTAAAATAAGAATACATAGTAAAATTTTCATTATCAATTCCATGTATAGATCACCAGTTACAAAGATCGATAGTTTCCTTGATGAACTCAGTACTATTCTCAATCAAGATGATGAAGAATCCGATTTCAATATGATAATCGGGGATATGAATATAGATTTAATGGTCAACTCCCATGAATCTGAGTTTTATTTGGATATCATGAGTGAATACGGATATATATCTGCTATTAACACTCCTACAAGGGTTCAGAACAACTCACACACATGCCTGGACCATATTTTCATTAGATCGAAAAATCTTAATTATGACACAATATTACCTATTATACTAGAAACATGTATTACAGATCACTACGCAACCATAGCCCAAATAGTTCTCTCATACAAATATTCCTCGCAAGTAAACAATCCAAAATATTACAAAGAAATGAATGAAAAACTTTTCCGAAATAAAATGCAGAATGTTGATTGGAGTGGAATTTTTCATTGTAACGACCTTGATACTGGAACAAATGAATTCATCGACATAATCAAAACAAAAATGGGTGAATGTACGAGGTATATTAAAATCAAGAGTGGGCAAAAAAAACGCAAAAAATGGATAACTAATTCTCTTATTAATTCGGTGAACAAAAAGAATGATCTACATCGTAAAATGAGAAAAAAACCTAATGATCTTCTACTTCGTGAAGAATATCAAAATTATAAAAAAACTTTGAAAAAATTAATAAAAAACAGCAGAATTGAGTACTACCGAAATCGCCTCGAGATAGAGGGGAATAATTCAGGGAAACTATGGCAAACAGTCAATGAAGCACTCACTAATCAAGAACCTGCACCAATAAATTTGTTGGAGACGGCAAATGGGGTACAAATCAATGATCCGTTGAAAATTGCAGATGGTTTCAATGATTATTTCACTTCTATCGGTGAGGTGTTAGCAAAAAAAATAACCAAAATATCAGGGTACTCAGAAAAAAAACATGTATGTAACCATTCTATTTTCATGTATCCCGCGACTGAAAATGAAATAAAAGGGATCATATCGCAACTAAAAAATAAGAAGGCTCCGGGCATTGATGAACTGAAAGCAGAAACTCTAAAACTAATTTCAGATTATATAACAAAACCTCTCACATGCCTCATCAATAAATCATTAGAACAAGGACATTTTCCATCAGTTTTCAAAGTGGCAATAGTAACACCAATTTTCAAGAGTGGAAAAAAGACCGAATTATCAAACTTCAGACCTATCTCATTAATAACAAGCTTGGCTAAAGTTTTGGAAAAAGTTATTCAAAAAAGGTTGAATACGTTTATAGAAAGATATCAGTTGATGTCAGATTCACAATTTGGTTTTAGAAAAAATAAGTCAACTCAAGACCCAATAAGAAAATTAACTCAAAAAATATACCAATGTTTAGATGAATCAAAACCATCGATTGGTGTCTTCATTGACCTAACAAAAGCATTCGATACTGTTGATCACTCGATACTGTTAGAAAAACTGAGTGATATGGGTATACGGGGCATACCACTCAACCTATTCAAAAGCTATTTGTTGAACAGGAAACAAAAAGTGAAAATTGGAGACCACGTCAGCGGAGAAAAAACTATAACCTGTGGTGTACCCCAGGGAACGGTACTAGGTCCAATCCTATTCAATATTTACCTCAATAACCTTTTTATGGTTGAAACTCACTCAGAAATAATTAGTTTTGCAGATGACACTGTTTTGTTTTGTGAAGATGATAACTGGTTTAGCCTAAAAAACAAGCTTGAACAGGACCTGGTTCGAATAAAACTATGGTTTGACTTCAGACTATTATCAATAAACTTTAAAAAAACTTTCTATCTACCTTTCAGTAGTTACGATATTTCTCTTCCTCAATACGAAATCGCAATATCTGATACGGCTCTTATCAAACCTACAAAAAAAATTAAATACCTTGGTATCATTCTTGATTGTCATCTCAGATGGGACCAACACATAAATTACTTAGTAAAAAAACTGCGCTGCATACTCTATAAATTCAAACAAATAACGTGTATTTTAAACCACAAGCAGAAAATAATATTATATACAAGTTTAGTTGAGTCCCATTTGAATTATGGTATAATCGGATGGGGTGGTTTGTCTAAAACTCACCTTCATTCACTTGAAGTGATCCAAAAGCGATTCCTTAGATGCATTCTCCAAAAGAAGTATGACTTCTCGAGCGAACTTCTTTACGCCGACTCTGATATTTTCGATCCAAGACAGTTGTATTATATCAGCGTGATTAGCACGCAACACAAACACAGGGAACAATTGCATATAGCCTACCATAATCATAACACCCGTCAAAAAAGACAGATTGTCGTTCCACTGATGCGTAAATCCGTTGGTCAACGAAATTATCGATATTTGGGACCAAAACTCTACAGTACCATACCAGAAAATCTTAGAATTGAGACTAATACAAAACATTTTAAGAAAAAACTGAAATGTCATGTCCGAAGTCTACCTCGAATAGCAATAAATAAAATGATAGAAAATTAGCCTTCACATATAATTTAAAGTTTTGAGAACTGTTCATAAATACCGATTCTCTTTCGGCATCTTCCTCACATGCCCTTCACGTTATGTAACTAATCCATATTCTTGTTTCATTTCATTTCGCGGAATACTATACTATGTAAATAATATTATTATATCATTGTCGCTGTTCGCTCATTTTATTTGAAGTTTTTTTTTTTTTCTTTTTATAATATGTTTTCATTGGTGATATGGAACTATTCAAGCTCTATATTTATTTATTATATTAAATTGTTTTTTTTTACCGTATCACATGCTATCTGTTTGCACTGCCATGTGTATGTCTTTAAAATCAGTTTGAATCACCTTGTGTGTTCTATTACGCTATCTCAACTGATATTTTATATTTACATTTATGTATGTTACACCCTTATTAGATTTTAGAATTAAGTATCGTTCCTTACAAACAAGCAGGTTCTTCTGCTTCGTAAGATGTGTGAGATTATTCACTTTACCTACGCCCTAATGTTAATATGTTCTGATTTATGTAATTAATTGTTGAGTGAATAAATATTATTATTATTATTATTATTATTATTATTATTATTATTATTATTATTATTATTATTATTATTATTATTAGTAGAGTTGGAAGAATGGTGATGTGCATCCAGTTGATTGAAGTTGTGAATTGAGAATGTTCTCAGACTTTCCTCACATTATCAAATGTCTATATGCAGTAACCTGAAAAGCAAAAAGTGTTATCTTAGTATTACTTATTTTATGATAGTATCTAGGACATTATATCATTAATCTAGGATTCACAGAATTGAATTTGAAACTTTTCATAATTCACACATTTATCAGTAAAACATATTTTTGAATAACATCTCAAATTAAAATAAAGCCATAATATTCTCCATGAAATTTGCTAGACAAATATAGATTGATCACTAGAAAAGGTATATCAATATAATAGAAAATACAAGAACCTACTCACAAGAGATGAAAAAAATACAGGGAAAAATCATTTAGGATATAGAAACTTTTTCCTTTTCATTAAATCTCATCTTTGATCTTCTAGAATTACATGTGAGGTGAAATTTTTGGTGCCAAAAAAGCAAATTGCCTAAAAAATTAACTTATAATAATAGCCACATTCATCCAAAATATGTTACAAAAATGTGCACTTGACTAGGAATCTAGGTAGGTACCTATTGTATGTGTTTTTAAAATATAGTAAATATACTCACATGATAAATTGAATGATAATGAGATAGATAGTATTCTCAATGCCTGTCCAATAAGTTTTTCAATCCCATTGTGTAGCTTGCTGCAATGCTGTGCTTGGGTACTCATAGCAGAACCTAGTCATGAATTCAACAAAATATCGGGGTGTCTTCAATCGATTATTGACTGTTAAACAGAGGCCTCTTCCATTCAATAGTGATATGTACTTCTGTTATATGGCTACAAAGTCATGTTTCTTATGTCCAGATTATATATTTCATGAATTGAGGTACTCACCATTCGTTTATACAATTGGGAACTGAAATATACCTGGATGATGACTTGTTTGTGGACCACAATCATCATAGATTCTAATTTATTTCTGATGTCTTGGCTGAATACAGCCCCCGTATGGAATTAATACATCGTATTTCTTCGATATAGTTATTTGACCTTTTGTATAACTGGTAAATTACTGTTATGAATATCAGAGCAACAAACACCTCAAAACTTCGCTCACAATTCACATTTATTTGAATTTGTAAACAATAATTTCTCGCGAGACGCCATTTTATCAACACTTCGCCACCTGGCGAATCTTTTGAAAAGGATGGCCATCGAATTAAAAATGATGGATATCAAGTTGGCGTTGAGCCAAATCCATCCACAACTTTTGACGAAGCTTTTTCTATTGACTAGTTACACCAGGTATTGTAAGCATCTCAGTTGTCGCTATGTTACATGTTTATAAGCAAACTTTCTTTATCAATCAATGTTTTTCCGTTAAAAACGTGTTTATTTTTTACCACAAATCGACGATCTTTTTCTGATATAATGGAGGATATTATAAAAAAAGCGGAAAAAGCAAGACAATCATTACTTCCATCGAAAAGTGAAGCCCTATATCAAAAAGAATACAACTTATATCTGAAGTGGCTGACACAGAGAAATGTTATGTCAAAAGATGCCAACGAAACTCTCTTTCTGGCATATTTTCAAGAACTGGTAAAGTATTTTCAGTATTTTCTGGTAGATTTGGTAATAATTGATGTATTTATTCGTTGCAGTCAGAAACGTTTAGCCCAAATTCGTTATGGACTAAATGGTCAATGCTCAAATCGATGGTGACCATATATGAGAAAAGAGATATCACCAAGTTCAACGAACTAGAGGCTTTTTTGAAACGGAAAAGTAAGGGGTATAAGCCGAAAAAGTCTGCTGTCTTATCTCCTAAAGATGTCATCAAATTTCTAAAGGACGCCCCTAATGAAATTCATTTATTGCATAAGGTAATTTTTTCTCATAATTTTCTTTTTCGTTTGTTTATTTCGTTTTATTTGTTATAGGTTGTTCTAATTATGGGTTATTTTGGAGGATGCAGAACTCAGGAACTTCTAAATATGAGTATAGCAGATATAGAGGACCGGGATACTGTTATGGTAGTGAACGTACCGGAAAGTAAAACTGGTGTATCGAAGAAATTTACAGTTGTGGATGAAAAAGAGTTCTCTGCTTTGCCTTTATTGAGACTTTATATGTCCTTGCGTCCTGAAGATACAAAACGATTTTTTTGAGCTTCCGACAAAATAAATGTACAACTCAGCCAATTGGAAAGAATATGTTTGGCAAAATTCCCAGCAAAATCGCAATGTATTTAGGATTGCCAAACCCACTAACCTATATGGGACATTGCCTTCGTCGCACTTCTGCTACTGCCCTAGCCAATGCAGGAGCAACTATGACAAACTTAAAAAGACACGGAGGTTGGAGAAGTTCCACGGTGGCAGAGGGGTATCTGGAGGACAGTATTGAATTGAGAAATAAAACGGCGCGTATGCTGTCTACTTTGCCATCAGAAGAGGCAGGCACCTCGACTGTAGTGAACAGCAACAGCACCACCCATAAAAAAGAAGAAATTGTTTCCAGCGGCGGAAGTAATTTTCAGGGAACATTTGAAAATTGTACATTTATTATTTGTAATGACGTGAATAAGGAAAATATGTCTTAGTTTTCATTACATATAAACGTTTATAAGCATTTCTTGTATAATTTTCACCTGTAAAAGGTAAGAGGGAGTTTTTGAACCTTAATATCCCAAGGGAGTTATGACTCTCATTATAGATATCGTAACTATGACGATATAAGGTTATAATGTCACTGTCAGAAATAAAAGTACTTTCCTCCCTAGGGAGGAAAGTGTTTTTCCTCCCCCTCATTTCAAGTAAGTTGCAAACGATGAAACTTGTGAATTCATTATATTCATATTGTTTCAATAATTTCTAGAACATCCTGTATATCCTGTTTTTTGGTAAAAATCAAACATTAATGTTACTTCAACGTAGTTCTTCAATACAAATTTCAACTTCAGGAATCTTAAGTTCAGAATAAGAAAAGCATAGTATGCTATGGCTCACTGACAGTAAACACGGCGATTGACTTTTGAGGTGCAAAGTCGCTACATTCATTAAACTTAGTTGAATTTTTGAAAAATGGAGAGCGATTCAAGTGATTTTGAATTTCCAAATACACCACCTCCGCTTCGCGTCGTGCAGTAAACTACATCCTGCGGGAGGAAAAGTGGCACTTTCCTCCCTAGTAATACAAATAGCTATTACCTGATGATTTATAAAAACAAGATTTCGAAAAAAAAAAATACCATATATGTGCATATATATTAAATTTGATTATCACCATAAATATTGATTGTATATAAAATGAAAACTTACGTATTAAAATAAAATACAGGTACCTATACACAGCCCCTAGTCACATATTATAGAAAGAGATGTTTAAAACTTAAAACTATGTTAAAATTGTAAATACATAACATCATATGAAGTTTTTGTCCTCAAAATACTCTTTCAGTGAGTAGTATGCCTTAAGTGTCAAAACTAATTTTATCTGTCTCTTAAATTCAGTCGGTGAATACTCTTTGAATGAATTGGTTAAGTGATTGAATATGCTTATAGCCATATACTTTGGACAGTATTCAGTACTCTTCAGTTTATGTACAGGCACCTCCAAAATATTGGAGTTCCTTGTTTCATACTGTCCTGCACCCAAGGTTTTAAATGAGTTCATCTCATTTTTAGCGTATTGTAACATATGAAAGATATACAAGGAGAACACGGTTAATATTTTCAGTTCTTTGAAAATGTTCCTGCAACTCGTCCTTCTCCCGCTTTTAAAAATATTTCTTACTGCTCTTTTTTGAAGCTTTAATATTCTATTGGTTTCATGAGATGCACCCCAAGTTATAATACCATAAGATATTATTGCTTGAAAGCGAGCATAGTATAATGTGATCAAGATATATCTATCAACCGTTTTACTTAGTTCATATAGTAAGTAGCATTGTGGACTTAGTTTTTTTGCAAATTTCATCAATGTGGTTCGACCATGAACAGTTTTCTGTTATTTGTATGCCAAGGAATTTTGTCGAACTAACTTTATTTAGAGAGTTGTAGTTTTTTGTGTCGTTGTGTCGCCGTCGTATATAGGGTGTCCTATATTTTAAAAACGCATGGTTATTTGAAGAGGATCAGGAACTTTTCTGATGTATTAAGGTTTTTTTTACGACCATGATAAATTGCCAGTACGCGTGAATCTTTTGTGTATTAGGTACTCTTTTCAAATACCTTCATGAAATTTCAGAGGAATCAGATCTGGGCTATGTGGGGGTAATTAATAACCACCACATGGTTACCTCGGGTATAAAATATTAAATGAAATCAAGTTGACATTTTTGTAACTATTGGCGCCCTCTTCAGGGAACTGTATCTGAATAGGTGTTGCTCATACATACATGAAAGACCCACATTATTTTTCGAAAAAGAATTACACCTTAATTTTTTTAGCGTTCATATTGTATACCGGCAGAAAATACATCATATTTTTCGTTGGATCATCGAATGGTGAATAGAAAAAGTGTGTTTGAAAAGTGTTTTTAATTGCCAACTTAGTTGCAAATGAGCAACCCTCGTCCTAGACTGTATGAGTATAAATTATTCCTACATATAACCTGCACTTCATTTAGTTTTAATAACGTAGTGAATCATTCTCTATTTATATAATGATTGCAGTTTTACCTTAATAATATGCATTGATTGATCTTGATCTGAAAAGTTATCCAACTGGAATAGGGTCATAAACCTCTAAAGCTTTAGCAGAATTGATTGCCTTTTTCCGATACCTTACTAAACTACTACCGATATGGCATCAAAATTAAATCGGAATATTCTTTTATGCTCGAGAAAATCGAAATCAAAAATAATTATTTGACAGCACCATATTTCTGCTGACGTCACCTGGTAGATCGGGATGGTATCGTAAAAATATCGAAAATAATAGGGAAGAAGAATGTTTTGACTAAGTGATGGCAGATAAGTCGGATGACAATATGTCAATTTTTAATTCAAATTTTTTTCGATTACGAAACTAATTCAAAATATTCAAAAGAGCGCATTTATTGATTGTTTATCATCTATATAACGCAAATCAGGTATTTTATATGAGTTAATAATATTCCTATAGGATTTTCTATACCACCTCTGCGAAGTCAATGAGACGATTGAATAGACGAGTGAAAGACACTATAAAATAGACATAAAAATGATGAATTAATTCAATTAATAACTTTATTGTCTGGGAAAAGTAGGTAAGAGTAGTGGTGCATCTGATAATATATTTAATAAACAACACAAGTTGATATTATTATTACATATTCACAATATAATGTAAAGAAGAAATCTCGTATAAACTCACATCATAGATAGAGTACGTACCTACTAAGAATAACTGAGGATTTAGGAAAATGCATTTATTATTTACAGAAGTGTTTTTTTAATAAGAATTGTTATATTCATGACAATAAAGATTTGGTTTGTTAGCTCATACCTATTACTAAAATACTTTGTGCTCACACTTCAGGTTCTCATGATGTTCATGTACAAAGATTCAAATGATAAGGATAAGAATTATAACTTAGATCAAAATTATCTTCACAGTTTGTCTCATATCTCATATTAACACTTGGAGTAGGAACAAATATGTCTTTCGAGAATCCACATTCGTGTTGCTACATATGAAGCACAAGTCTTTGAATGCTTAAATTTTCTGAACATAGTGGTCAGTGAAGAGTAAAATGAACGCTGAAAAATGAAATGAAACTCAATAGTAACTTACCTTGAATCATCCGAATATATTTTCGCAGGAAGAATTAAAATCGCCCAGTAATTTATTACCGCCATCTGTCAAAGATGACAGAGATTGTCAATTCTTCTTCCAATTCGATTAATGGAACAGAATCTAAACCAATCTACCAGGTGACGTCACATTTTTAGAAAAGGATGGAGAATTTTCGATTTTTGAATGCCGATTTTGGAAAAACCCTTGAAAATAATAATTTCAAAAAAATATCGACGTAATCTCTGGAGGCCCGCGTTTCACATATATAATTTTTGAAAAAAAGTGTACAACCCTATTATTATTTTTTTGGCGGCAACAGAACGGAAGACCAATGTTACGTAACTCTAGAATCTAGTCACTCACCGGAATAGAGAGCTCAAATGCTAGGTAGTCAACTCCCCACCACTAGCAACTCTCGACATGTTCGTTAAAAAAATTGACAAATTTTCGATGGTTACCTACATGTCACATGAAACCTTCGACATTCGTGTCTCAGGTGAATGAAACGACAGGGAAATTTGCTTCGGGTTTGGGGGATGCTCACTGCACTTTGCAGTCTGCAAAGCGGCACCGGAACGGGTCGATCCCGTCTATAAAATGGGATCCTGCGCGGTTTTAGCGCACGTTCCTGGTATAGTACGGGAGATGGCATTGAATTTTCTTGATGAATTATATGCCGTATCAATTTCATCTTTGACAGTTGATCAAAATAGAGATACCACCAAATTGTAAATTTGAAGTGAGACACCTTGATCTATCAGAAAGTACTAAATTCCTAGGCATACATATACAGTGTCCTTCATAAAGTCCGCATCATATGGGAAAAACTTTTATCAATAATTTATTTTGAAATTCGACTTGGGCGTTAAGTTGTGCTTTGAAAAACATGAAAAATGACCTACTGAAAAAATCCACTTAAATGAATTCTTATCCTACATGCTTGAAGATACGCCAACTTTGCATCAAAAATAACAGAAATGTTAACCAGTAATTCTCATTTTCTTGAGAAAAACATATTTTTTTGGATGATACGTGATTGAAAGTTAGTCGCATATTAGAGCTACTGGTATAAAAAAGTTTTGTCGAAGTTACGAATTTTTTAATGTTCCAATGGCAAAAAGTGAAAGTTGTAATAGAACGTTCAAATTTAAGATGTAGGTGTAAAATCGAAAAAGAAACAACTTTTTCCCTTGAAATTTTTTGAAATTCCAATAAATAAGCCTATTTTCAGCGATTACTTTGAAAAAATATTACTTTTGACAGGTAGCGAAAGTCACGTGACCACATCCGAGTAGGTCATTTTTCATATTTTTCAAAGCACAACTTAACGCCCAAGTCGAATTTCAAAATAAATCATTAATAAAAGTTTTTCCCATATGATGCGGACTTTATGAAGGACACTGTATATGAATTTCTGGATTGGTCTCATCATATAGGTAATCTATTGGAACAACTTTCGTCAATATGTAACATAAGTTACAGGAAAACATGCAAATCAGTATTCAAGTCAGAAAGGCTTTGTGATTACTGTCTACGCATTGTACAGGGTGGCCAGATAAGAATGCAAAGTGCAGTATCTCGGAAACTATTCGTCTTAAGAGACTTGCGGTGAAAAGTGTTATAACTTAAGTTACCAAATGAAAATCTTGGAAATTATTTACATGTCTCCAAGATGGCCGCCAGGGGGCGTATCGCCATCTAAAACTTTTGAAATGAATTTTTGACGAAATACGCCTAGTAAAAGTTGAGCTTCATTCGAGTAATTTTTGCTCGACAGTTTTTGACGTATCTATTAAAATGAAGCGGTGAGGGGTGGTTCAATGTTTTTCAAAAAAAACAGCTGTAACTCCTGAACGACTGAACAGATTTCAACAAACTTGGTATCGTTGGAAAGAGCATTCATTGGTCTATCAAATTCATCTTATTTGTAATGTGTCTGATTTTAAGTGATGCCACTACAGCGCGTTTTTTGACATAATATCAAAAAATTGCAAAATTGTCTGAAAAATCAAATACAATTATATGACTTTCTTCCATGAAAATGTAATGGAATGATACCTCAATAGGCTAGTGAAATCCGTATCTCGATATATAAATTTTTCACCGCAAGTCTCTTAAACGAATAGTTTCCGAGATACTGCACTTTGAAATTTAAAGCTTTTTTATCTAATATCTAACAGAAAACAACTACTTCCCCAAGTAAAGCCACACTGTATACTCATTCAGCTGATAATATTACATTGATTTTCTGATTATCCACTTTTCTTATTAAAAATGATTTTCAATCGGTATGCATTCACACTTTCAAATGCAATCCTAACTCTCGTACTATTTTAGGGCTCATAAAATCGAAGATATCATTATAATAAGTACAAAACTCACTGATATGGTAGTTATTAGTAAGACCTTGTCACAGTTAAATAAAAATTTCAAGGTATTAATAAAGTATCTGGACATGCCTTACTGAATTTCCCAAGAAAATGTTTCAAGAAATGTTAGCGATATGTTTTCAAATAAAATCACCCCACATTTTTTTCACACAATTTCGAAAATGTTTATAATTAAAGGTATGATATTTTTATACTCTAATCCAAAAATATCGGTTATTACTGATGTATAGCTACTCACCAAGTTTTATTCAATTTTTTTTTCTATTCTGATTTATACCTGTCTGAGACAAAATTGGATTCGCTTAATGTTATTATAATTGCTTTGTCACAAATAGTATATTAATGCAATAATAAAATTTGAACTGTACACATACAGGTCCTTGGGCCTAGGTGTACACACTAGTATGTACTTTTAGAAAAATATTAATGTATATGAGGTGTAAATGTACTTTATAAGAAATAAATAAATAAATAAAATAAATAAATATATTTTTATGTTTGTATGAAGTATATTCTTCGGATATTTTCATCTGTACAGGGAGATTTATATTCCTGTGACAAACCAAATAAGTTTTCTCAAATTCAACTCCTATGTATAAGTATAAGGTCTCCCACTTGAGCAAATGTCTATTTGAAGAATCGAAGATATTCATTAATAAGGTGGACTCACAATTTATACCGGAAATGAACGTCAATTTGTCATATTATAAATTAAACACCATTCATATTATTGCATTTTCAGTTTTGAAAAATGAATTTCATGGTAACTTCGTGAAATTCATACCCTGAATCTTAATAATTGAACTGGCGTTATTCGATATCTTTGAGAATGTTTGATACTTGGCAATAGTTCTTGGCTCTGTTTCATAATTTATTGAATATTGGGTAGTTCCGATTTTTTGGAAAATTCAAATTCATAATCATAATATCATAAAAGAATATTCGGATTTACCGATTTTATCAAATGAAATTGTAAAAGCTGTAGCCTTGATTATATAGCATACAGATAAAAGATCTGTAGGTATTGAACTAGTGAAAATATACCCATGCTTCATTAATTAATTGATTATCTTTGATGTTTTCGTTTAGTTTATGTTCGACAATTTGATATTTTAATAATTTACATTTATTGTCGATTCATTTCAGAATTCTTGAAAACCACAAAACCATCCTGAAATGGACGTCTCATAAACCACTGCAGTATGGGTTCAGCATCTTCGACGTCAAAGTAAAGGACACCAAAGAAGACCTCTTCAGATGCAACGAGAAGAACTGTAAACTTGTTACGAAAAGTATATTGAAATCTAGAGTAGTTCATTCTATCGCTTACCTCGTCATCGTTATTGATATTCCAAGCTTCACTGACAGTCTTCGCTTGGAAATCAGTGGGATGTTTTTCTGTGATCAAGACGGTCAAGAAATGAAGATAACCATTCCTGAAGTATCGATTTCTCCTGAAGACGCCATGAACCGAGAAGTAGTAAGTTAAAATGAAGAATATTTGTTGGCGGTGTAAGATGAGAGTGAGATAAAATTTTTGAGTGCTTTTAGCGACGAAAGAGACGAAAAAAAATATATGCTGCGAATTTTTGATTCATAAAATTCAACATTTCATTCAGCGGTCGCTGTAACTCTCTCGTTATTAGTTCGGATAAATTTGGGGTAATTGTACTTTTGGAATATTTATTAATAGATAGAATACTGAAATCTTCGAAATTTTGATTTGATGATATAATTCTTGAATCCATTATTGCTCACTTCATTTGATCAAAAGCAGTTATCCGGCTCGAAGAACCAAAACTATGGTGTGTTTACAGTAGGACAACAAAATTTCCGAATGATCTAAAGTAAACATAAAACAGTTCCTATTCGACTGAAACAGATTGCTAATCTGAATTTCTGACAGAAGTTCTTCGAAATCACAAAGTGGAGTTTCAATATTGGGTAGAAAGTCGTCTTCACAAATTTAATGTAACACCCGACAAGCGTTGAATTGAGGTTATCAGAACATTTTTCGTACTGGATGAAAATAAAGCTCCGTATTTGAATAGCAGCTTCATACGATTCGTTTTGTCTGAAAAATAGTTGCTATTAATGTTTTCTAGTGTGAATGGTCAATTACCAATGGAGGTAACGAGAATCTCTTGGCAGCCCTTTGCAGCAGTACGAACATCGATTTGTTGTTGGTTTTACCGGAACACTGGTGCAGTTCCTTGGACAGCACTTTCGAAATTCACTGTTCCCTCAGGAGAGTCGAATTGATTTGTTCGTGCAAGGATTACTACGTGGCTCATGGACTGTCGCAACTGTTTGATGGATCTATTGTGGAACTTCACGCACCACGAGGAAATTGTACGCTTCATCAAATGAAAATTTACTACAGGTTCGTTGATAAAATTAGGAGATTTTTTTCAATTGCTGAATAGTCGAGAAATTATATGCATATTATCCAAATTTTGTAGTGATATTTCAAAGGGTTGAAACATATGCAACCCCTATTCCATTTTTTGTACGCATGAAAATTGACTACAGGTTTGTCAATTATTCATCATCACAGGTATACAGGGTATTGCCAAATACGACGATGATTCATTAAAAAAAAGCTCTCAGTATGCATTGCCTTGAAAAGTTGAACGCTTTCAAACATAGGAGTTTTTTGTAATTGCTGAATAGTTGAAAAAATTGAATTTTGTGGGCTCGTTCTACAAAAAAAACTGCCTATGAATATTATTCAAATGTTTTATTGATATTCCAAAGGGGTGAAATATGTAACCCCTATTACATTTTTCATCAGATATTTTCAACAAAGCAATATTTTTTAATTTAGAAATATGTGTTGGAAAGAATTATTCATTGCTAAACTTTTTGAACAGCATCTTCATCATCAGCTTGTATTCTGAAACTACTGAAAAAACCCAAATGTTTATCATTGGAACATAAATGATTAGGTTGTAGACACTGTGATAAGTTCGAAATATAAAATGATTTCCAAGTTGAACCATCATCTTGATGTGCGATGATGTTTTTATCTTAATATCAAGACTGTCTTTTCCATTTATGAAGATGAATCAATAATTATCCCATTTTTATGAATCTTATTTATTCGGGGTATGAATACTAATTATTACCAATATCCAATTTATGTTGATTATTGAATGCAGTTCAGTTCAGAAATGTCTAAAAATACATATAAATAGGTTTGGTCGAACGAAACGTTATTAAAACAATAAATGATGATATAGCTTTGAGGGTAGCTCAAGGTGGAGAAAAAGAAGTGTCATTGATTTCAATATAGTCCTCGAAAATAAATAAAAAATAATAAATAGAATTCCAATTTTTTCGAACCGGCATTTTGTTTGTAATCAAAAATTGCGCAATTTGGTCAAAAATTCAACAAACTCTGTATCTCTTACGATTTACGATATCCCATTAAATTATAGCTACCTTGTACAAACATTTAAAAAAAAGTGTTGGTTGGTGTTATCCTTAATATGTTCATGCCAATTCTAAATTGTACAAGAGAAAAATGTGGTTGAATTGCCAAACATTCCAATATCAGCTAAAAGTGTTAACCTACCAAAAAAAAATTATTTCTTTTATTGAACAGACTATGTTATACAAGTCTCAACCAACTAGATTTTGATCGATAATTCATTTAGTCCAGTTAATTATTTCAAATGTGCCATCCTAACTCGTACACATTTTCTGTAAACTTCTGAGGTGTGGTAGAACAACTAATAAGATAGCGATTGGAAAAAATATTCTTTGAATAATAAATTACACTGACATCATTCCACGGTCATTATAATTAATTTCTTCCATAGGTATTCAAAAAAATTTGTGCCTATTCCTGCTAGATACTCCGACTTTAACATATCGTAGTCACGGTTTCTACTCTGCAATTAATGATTATATATTTTTTCAAATATTCATGACAAAACTGACGGGTAGTGTTACATATGATATTTTTTTCTAGAGACATAGATTCGCTCATTTGCCTGTTGCACCATTTGCATCGATCCATCACCGGTGCCACGATAGTTCCTATGGAACTATACGAGAGTTATCTCGTCCAGAACTCCAGTCAGTCCTCAGCGTCGGAAGTTCTGGAAGAGTTCGAGGCCAGCGTGAAACAGGAAATAAAGTTGGTCAAGAAGTTCCTCTCATCATTCGAGGACAACCGGCTGGCTAGCAGAAAAGATGTCGGCGGGTTCAACACGAGTTTGGCCAACTTGGAAAGTCAAACTGATTTGATTTATTTGAAAATATGTAATTTGAATGAACCTTCGAGTAGTATGGGTTAGGAGGAGGCGAGTGAGAGACAAGGAGTTCATAATCGAACGTGTATTATATATTCAATCTTGTACCTAGTTAACAAAATTAAAATCTTAAAACAAAAGAATAACAGTCGTGCTGAAACAAAAATCTACCTAGATCTTACAATATTCTGAATCAATCTGAGCAATGATATATTTAACGTGATACCTACTGAGAGTTGTTTTGTGTTAATTCGCCTCCTTATATTGACGCTTGAAAAGTCATCATTGGAAGATACAACTGTCATATCAAAAAAATGTTCATATCAGTCTTGGGCTGAGGTTTCATGCATAAAAATGAAGTGTGATTCGTACCATTTAAAATATTCTGTCAAAAATAGAAGAAAAGGTAAAAAAATTAGGCTGAAATACTTTTTCTACGATTCCTCCTCGAGTAAGCTTTATCTTGCACTCTACGAAATGGTTTTTCATACAAAAATCAGAGACAGATAATTCTTATGCATGAATACTTTGCCTTGAAACTACACATTCTCGATACATCAACGAAAAACAAAACTATAATCGACATATTTCCTACAATACATGAAAACAAAAAACAACCGGAAGATCAGGTGCTTCAACATCAGAATTCTATCCATCAGTTTCCCATGTTTTTCTATACATATATGTACAGCACAGGTACCTTGAAGTTTGCACAAGTTTTCCTGATCGATCTTATTTACATGAAATATCAAATAGATAGGTATTTCCAGTTAACTGAATGAAATGTCTATCTAGAATACATCCTTTTCGAACATCGAATAATATTCATTCAGAAGAACGATTAGAAAAATAATGCTATAAGAATAGATATTCTATTTCTAAGGAAATTCATTAATATCATGGACTATACGTCCATGATTAATATAGTTAATAATATAGGACTCTGAAATGATATACATATATATTCGTAAAAACAATATTGCACTAGAGATTATCTCTCAAAATGACGGAAAAATATTGCACTGAAGACTAAGATGTGAAACTCATAAATCGAATATAAAATATTGCACTTATACATATCACCTACCAAGATCTTATAATAATTGATTTTCTATAAAACAATAAATAATAATAAACAATATATTACACATCTATATAATATAATATATTATGAGCTATCGTGGATTTGGCAATTTAGCTGATTGGACATCAGTAGCATAATCATATAATTACTAAATATTACTCCTTCAGTTTTGTACATTGAAATGACAAGCTTAAGTCTAGTTCAACTCAGGAAACCTCTTACTGGGTGCGTCTAATAGCATTGGCACTGACCTGAATATTGAAATATTTTGCAAACAGTGCGGACGTAAATACACACAGATAATCGAAATTCCCTTCAAACGAGGTGTCACAAACCATACCTCCCAATTTGATTTTTTCCTCAGATGACGTCACGATCATGTGAATGACGTCATAACAGAGACAAGTATCGTGAAAAGTAGATATGGTCCCATAAAAGTGTAGCAAATTTTGTTGAAAAGTCTTGATGCGTTCAGAAATGATGGAGGAGGGGGGGCAATTTACGTCCGCCCTGTATAATTGTGAGATAATATTAATAATCATAATTGCTCATAATTATTGATATTTTATATTATTACCTACAAGTAACTTAAAAATATTTTCCTAATATTAATATTGCACAACCGGCCACTTAAAATTAGTATTATCACAAATTATTGCAGAAGTACATTGGAAGTCGATAAAATTCGAATACCTATATATAATTTTTCTGTTCTACAGGTAGAATCTCCATAGAAGAATTTTCCAGCTAAAGATTTTTTATTTTGTTTGAATGTTTAAAAGCTCATAATGTATTGATGGATTTCGAAAAATTCTAAAATTTTTCGTTTCATTGTTCACTGAAATAGGCAACTTTTGTCTGCTTCAACCAACTTCGTATCAATCACCGTTTTCGAAATCCCAATAATACGATCTGTCTTTTGCAAATATGTTATTGAGGAGCTTCCTTGAAAAAAATATTTCCGTCACTATCCAAACTCTATTATACCTATATTGAGAATATTGCACAGGAAGGAAAATAAAATCATAAAACATGCGGACCCTATTCGATACACTTTACAAATACACTACTCCGGGCCGGTTTATCAATAGCAATATATTTGTCACTTGAAGCTTATAACTACCAGTTATTTTGGAAAGGTGGGTTTATCTACACCAGAATAACTTTTATCCGGTAGCTAAAATGTCAAATAGTTATCTGCTAGTTTCAACTGGCACTTATATATGACCGTGTTTTGATTCGCGGTTTCATAACATCAGACTTAAGAGTCATTTGATTTGATATTATAAACCTGTTAATTTGAAATGGAATGTAATAATACTCAATTCGCAGGAAACATAAAGAAATGGGTTCAATTTTCAAAGTTCCACCGATTCGTTTCCCCAACTAGATAAGGTCATCATTCATATTGAAGAACTTCAATAATATCAATTTATTCGTCGATATCCAAAATATGGTTGTCTAAAAAAATCTATATCTCCATATTTGTCTGTTCCCTCAAGTCCCAAACGTCTGCCAAGATGAGGTCGCTAATTCGATGCTCATTTGTTTCAGTTTTTTCTCTGTCAGTGACCCAATTTTAGGTTGAAATAATGTTCTTTTTTCTTCAACGTCAGCACATATTATATGTCTATCATAATCTGACATATTTTTAGAAACAATAACCAAGGAGAAGAAAGAAATGTTGGAGGTAGAAACCGCAGTCGAAACGCTTGTTTCCGTAATAAACCATTTGACATCTTGAATTTCTGCTACTAAAATCAAGAATCTATCGTTCTTTGAAAACGAGACTTTGATCTGACAACTTGACACTGTCACAAAGTTCAGCACCCGTCATGCTCGGCCCTAGATGGGTTTTGTTGAATGTTTTGAAGGGCGAATTTTTTCAAATATACTAGTTTTTCTGCCGAAATTTTTGAAAACAAGTGAATGTGAGTAAGTGTGGTGTTTTAGTTGAAAGAAGGATTAATTTTTGGGTGCTTCCTTCATTGAGTATATTCAACTAACGTAAGTGATTGAAATTGTTTTAACTAAGCCAATACTTTTACTTGCCTCGCATTTTAGTTTCTTAATTTTGTACACGATTTTTCTACTTGTGACATTACACATTTTTCACAGCCACATCACTGACACTGACTAACGATGATTTTTCTGTTTCCTGATGAATTAATCAGTGATATCGAACAATTCCGTGCTTGCAACAGGAGCTTCGCTGTGCCAAGTATGACCCATCAAGTTCAAAATGGTTCTCGGTTTTTATCAGAAGATGTCTCTGCTGTACAGAAAAAGTTATGTCATTGTTTCCAGCGAATAACAGACAATATTATACCGTCTACTATTCATTTGGATCGACAATGGTCAGTTTACTAACTAGAGAATAAAAATGAGTTGATAAACCACTTCCAAACAAACTGGAACTTTATCTGTAGAATACTTTTATCTGACGGAATCCTAACTGGTGTTTATAATCAGCAATTGATAAACCAGGCCTCACAGAAAGCAACCCGCTACGCCTTCCTACCGACTGCGCCAGCAGGCACCGCCACCACCGTCGCGTAGCCGACAGTCTCCGAGTCGCTGCCCGAGTGCCCCTCCTCGCCGCCCGCCAGGCCGCTGTCCATGGAGCCGCCCACGCGGCACGGCCTCCCGAAGAACACCGAGTGCGTCTCGACGCTCTCGGCGCCCGACTCGCTGCGCCCGTCGCAGAGGCTCTCCGAGTCGGAGCTGAGGTAGCCCGAGTCTTCGCGACGCTTGCCGTCGTTGAACTTGGGGTGGCCGAACAGCAGCGCCGAGGGGGGTGATGCAGGAGTGCCGGCGCCGGGGCTAGCGGCACTCCTGCCGAGCGCGTTTTTTGAGGGCAGTGGGGGCAGAGGGTAGGTGTCTGGAATGAGACGTGTCGTGTCAAGTAGGGGTGGCAGATGCATTTTTGCTATTTGACTATAACGCATTGTGTTTTTTCCACGGCTATGATGCAAAAATGTTTTTCCAATTTAATTTACTTTTAATTCTACCGACTGATGAACGCATGATAACTCCTGACACCTTTGGATTTAAGCATTTTCGGATATTTGAAAGCGGGGACGGGTCCAAATATTAGACGAGTTCGCAAATTGAATTTGGAAATGAAACATTAAAAATATGATTTCTAACTGGACTTATCAATTAAAGCTATGAATTTTCAATTCTTAGAATAGAATTCCTTGTTTGTGTTTGGAATTTCCACGTTTTAAGCCTGTGAATGAAATTTCCAAATGAAACTCAGAATTTCATGTTTGTAGTCGGAATTTTCAGGTTTAAACTAACTGTAAAATCGAAAATTTGAATTTACAGTTCGAACTGGGAATAATTTCCAACTGCAAACTCGAACGTCCAGACTGCCATTTAAAGAATAGAATTACAAATGTTGAGTTATAAATTCAATCAAGTTCCTATTTGGATAATTAAATCCCCAGTTCGAACTTCCAACTTCGAATTGAAAATTACAAACTTATTAATCGAAAGTTCTGAGTAATTACATCTTTGCTCTCTTCTCAAGATATACAGGAAAAACTTAAAAATGCGTATAGGTACTTTTGGTTTTATACTCGCTTGCAATAACCAATAATTAGTGACAATAATTCTTAATTACGGTCCTGTAGTTCATAAAAATTGAAAAAGGAAAGTTTCATTGTATCTGAAATTTAAGAGACGATACAATTTTTATTCACCAAGGTTTTTTATCGAAATTATTAGGCAATGTCGAATCATGCTTATTGTTAAAATGAAAATTTTATGCGTGAAAAACCAAAAAGAGCATTTTTAGTTTTTTCTGTAAACTCGAGAAGAGCGAGAGTCCCTGTAGATTTTTTTCGACCCACGTAATGCTCCTTAAAATATCTTTTTGCAATGTTGAGACATGACGAAAGAAACAGCCTGAGTTTACAAATATAAAGCAAAATTAAATGAGAATATTCAGATAAATAATTAAACCATCTTCAAATTCAAAATACCTAGAACAAACTTTCAAGTTTTGAGTTGAGAAATGAGTTTGAATTGGGAATTATAATTTCCAAATTGAAATTCCCAACTAAAATTCATAATTCTATATTTTCTGTCTCGAACGAAAATCAAAAATTTTAAAATGAGTTCAAAAGGAGAAAATAACTATCTAGAAAAGATGCATGAAAAGCTGCCAAAATATTGATCCAGAGATGCCGAGGAACAAATATTGAATATTCAATGAACATGAAAAAAAACATTTTTACTTTTACAATAAGTCCTGTTTTGTTTTCTAATTATTCATTCTTTCTCGAGCTCTATAAAGACGTCTAGTTCTGATACACTTTTGGGACAATAGAAAAAACTCTTCGTTGTATGCTCGTATCGAATGCTATTGATACTCAGACTTTTTTCTCACCTAATTCAACAACCCTCCTCGGAGGCTTGGGCTGCTCGTATATAGGCGAAATGTGCGGAGGAGGTGGTATCACATCAGGCTGCACCAGGTTCTCCCTGGACCGCTGCCTCCTCGAATGCCTCTCTTCCAGCGTCAGCATCCTCCCCTTCTCCTCATCGGTCATCGCACAAGCCACAAACTTTCCATCGCCACGCCTACCGCTATTCTTCGCCTCGTATATCTCCCTCAAGCTCCCGAAAGCCCTGTTGAAGTTGCCACTTGGCATGTCCGCGTGTTGTGCCACACTCCTGAAGCTTCCACCAGACCTCAGAACGAGCGAATCGCATCGTCCCAGTGAATCCCCATTGACGTTCCTCGCAGCATCCCTCTTGATCTTGCTCGGCTTCCGCTCCAGCGTGTCTGGCTCGTATTCATCGGATTCGTGCACCGGGATGTAGTGGTCAGCGCAGTCTTCCACTTCGATCAGCAGCTTGCCGGGCTTCTCCGGACCTTCCTCGTACCTGACCTTCAGGGCGTTCTTGTCCAGGGTGGAGTAACGAGAGCCCCCAGGTGTAGAGGGGGCGCTGCTGAAGTTGTAGCCGCTGTTGACGTAGACCTCGCTGACGAGGCTGTACCCGTTGTTGCTCTGCAGGAACTTGGGTAGGTTGTACGAGCTGTTTTTCTCGACCAGGGAGCCCCTTCTCAGAACTATGAGCTCGTAGTCGTGCTCTTCCTCGGGGGAGTGAGACGGGTCCCCGGTTTCCTTGTTGAACATCGCGTTCCTTATGGTCATCTCTTCTTGCACGGGTAGGGAGGTGCTCAAACTCGGGCTGGGTTGTGACGAAGACACCTCTGCGTATTCTGATGGCGTCGAGTACCCCTTGTGCCCCGAACGCTCCAAACTGTCAGTCTCGTAGTCTGCGATGACGTTGCTGTGCTCCTCAACGGGACTTATGAGGTTCTTGTGGATCGTGAACTCGTTGATGACGGCGTTCATCTGCTCCTTGGTGAGGGTGGCAATCTTCTCTTCGAATCGCTCGATCGCCATCGCTTCTTGTATCATGTCAGGTGGGAGGCTGGGCGATAAAACCCCTTGGCTGATGTCCGAAGGAACTGTGTCATAGTAGTTCTCCTCCTTGGTGGGATTAGTTACTGATGGCGTCGGTGGTGCGGAAGGAAGGTTTTGCTTTCTAGCCCTCTTGTTGATCTTGGGCTTCAGTTTGTTGCTGCCGTGGAAGCTGGAGGATCTCGCGCTCCCGTATGGCACAAGTGCAGCATCGCTACCGCTGTTGAAATCATTGTAGTCGTCTGGAGGAAGGGACCTGGTGGGCGATCTGAGGCGTTTCGGGTTAACCTCGTTATGATTGTGGTCAGTGGCATCCTTAAGCACCGGCACATCTTCCAACCATTTCCTTATGCTGATCTGTTTGCTTTCGTTCGAGGAAATCGTGCAACTTTGACAAGCTATGGGGGAGGGAATATCTGGAATGATTCCTGTAAGTTCCTGCGGTTCGCAGCCAGGGCAGCCAGTGCACGTCCTCCTTCTGCTGTTGACTCGCTTCAGACTGATTATGCTGCTTCTTCGGCTGATGGGGTTGGTTAATCCGTATATGCTATCTACGGGATAATGACTTTCTTCTTCTGGGATATTGAGGAGGCTGGGAGTGAACTTTTTGGTGTTGAGTTTCTGCTTCGCCACAGAAATCACCTCACGTATCTTCGTGAGAAATTCTATTGCAGCGGGAGGCGGGGTCTGAAAAGATAAATCAAACTGTCAAAACGCCCGGAAATGGTTTCGTTGTATACCTACCAGGAGCAATTGGGGGTCGAAGTAGGCTGGGTTGAAGTACAATTTTTTTCTAGTAGTACCGGTGAGCGCTCTGAGGTTGTCTGGTCTATCTTCTCGATTTTCGAGTGTTTCTGTGATAGACACATTCTCCTCTGGTAGTCTCTCGTTGGTAGCGGAGTCTTGGTGGGGAAGTTGTTCGAATGAAGAAAATGTGGAGCGATGCGAATTGAAACTCATCTGTTCAGGGTGAACCATTGCAGATATCACCTATGGAAGAATTAAAGTCAAGATTTTGAAATTATGTACCTACGTTTGATACTCACATGCTTCTTTCTATCTTCGAAATGCTTGATTATATCAGGAGCATCATTGTCAGAGCTGTTCTCGTCGCTATAGCCCTGATCATTTTGAATGAAATGTGATGTTAATGACAACAATGGGTTGCTTTTCACAATTCCCTCTTCTATTCCTCTCGCGCTTTTTTCATCAGACGCGATGGAGTTCGATTTACTTCTTTTTCTCAGATGTAAATATAAGAAAACGGAAGCCACATAGATGAGACCTAGCAGTACCGAACAAATACCTATGGCGATGTATTCTGGAACGCTCATTGAATCGTTTTCTTTGTTGTTAGCTTCTGCCGAGGGGTCTTGAATGAAGGCGACCTCGCTAACATCTGAAAATTTTTATTTCAAATAGAGTTCAGTCACTGAAAAACAAAATTGCTAGCAAAATTATGATCTTTGAAACCAATTATTAGCCAATGATTATATTGGAAACTTCCTCTACTATCTTCAGTTTTCTGTTGATTTATTAATACTCACTGCTCATTTGTTTGGCTGGTGTCCCAACAATTCTGAAGGCGACGCATGGTGAAAAAATCATTTGAACTCTTGGAATATCAGTAGCTTCAACCATCGACATATCTCTGCACATGAGGTTGACCGAAACCAATCTTCCTGACATTTTGTTTCGTAGGTCTGGCTCTCCATTCCACTATTAAAAATATCATCATTATCGAAAAAAATCGTGAACCTGGACATTTAGAGATAAAGCAATGTTTCTGAACTTGTTTTTCTTCAACTTTTGGACAGAATTCTCAGCAATTCAACATTCAAAACTACATCGACGGTTACTATTATCATTTGGGTTATATGAACATTCGGGATAGGGACAGTTATTTAGAGAAGGTATCAGTTTATAGATTGTATACAAGAACTAAGCTTAACCTTCCCAATTCCAAAACATTCACTATTCCACAAAAATAATTCATATGAATCGGCTTTCACATAAAATAGATTCCAACACACAAAGGTCGTAAATTTTGGTACATTGCTTCCTTTCCAAGACACAGTTGGATACCGAGGGTATAACTATAATGGCCATTGCCGTATAAACAGACGTCTGAGAGATACAGTTACAGACAACAAGTTTCACCATCATAATACCGAGTTTGGTGAGTGACAACTATTCTCAAAATCAATTATACAAACAAATTACTAATGTTGTTGAAGGAACCACTGAAGCCATCATCAAATCCACAAAGGAAACTTCCTTCCAGAAAAAAAAAAACGGTGCAAAACGAGATAATCTACTAAAAGACATTTAGAAATTCTTTGAAAATGCCACCAAGAATAGCGTTTTTAGTTTTCCTTGTATTACTTCGACCAATGTAATGCTGTCCAAAAACTTCCTGCACAATCACAAATCGTGTAAGTTTAACAGAATAAACCCAGTGAATATGCAAGAATTTATCGATGATAATCCGAATATTTTGAAGTACATTAGTTCTTATGGTACCAAAAACTAATTCACCCTATGGAGCTAAAGCTTTACAGTTTCTCTATAAAAACTATAATATATTGCAGTTGAAATTCCCTATTAAAACAGCGTATTTTGGAGAGCTAACCCGAATGATCATTTATTCATCATATAAATATTGATCGTTCGAAATTAATTTTCTGTTTATTCATCAGTGATATCATTAGAACGACTACCATATGCTGTGTGCTTATGGAAAACGAGTTATTTTTCAGCGGTAGGTCGATACCCATTTCGGAAGAATTTAAATTTTTTCATACAGGGTGAGTCAAGTGTGTTCTCCTTCGATATTGACCGAATCATTAAATGTATGAAACATTTCAAATACAAGAGTTATAAAGGTTGAAGGGATCTGTCATTATCTTCTATATAGGCCATATGGCATTCTGGGGGGCATGTAGTAACCAGTTATTCCAAAGGAGTTTCGTTTTACAAAAACGGGCTCTGAGATATTTGTGTAAGGCAAAAAATAGAACATCCTGTCGAGATTTATTTAAGAACTGTAGAATACTAACGGTAGTCTGTATATTCATCTTAGAAACAGCTTCTCTGATTCACAAAAACAAAAATGCTTTTCAGCTAGTCTCGTCAAACTACAATACTAGGCAAAGTGGCCAGGTCAAATTGATAATACCCCGTACCACTATGATCAAGAACTCAATTATTTACAACGGAATAAAAATATATAACCATTTGCCAAGTGTAATCAAAAGTATCCCATGTATTCAAAAATTCCGTACTAAGGTGAAAGCTTTAATTATTGTAAATCCCTTATATAGCCTGGAAGAATATTTTTCTCAGGAATTCTGAATTCCTAAATCTAAAAATTGTCTTGTAAAAGGTTCATATTTAATTTTGGATACACCTTTATACCATATTGACAATAACTGTTTTGATTTGCCTCAAATATTCATAGAATTGTGTTTGATGTGTTATTTATTCATATTATGTTTGTATCATTTATTTATATATGTTTATATTTATGTTGTGTGTATGTATAATTATGTAACAAGCTTTGTCAACAAGTGTTATGTACTTATGACAATAAAGCATATTTTGAATTGAATTGAATTGATATCGGCAAATAATGATTATTTTCGAAATTTATTTCGTATGCAATGGAGCATTTTAGAACACGTGACCTTGTTGGACCAAACATGGCGCCTACATCAATATTGTCAGTGAACAGGAAAGCTAGTTGCTGATTTAGCAGAGATTTTCAGGATTATTTCGATCATGGCTTATTTGGGTAAAAGTAAATATTCATTGGTAGTGATGCTGCAGAGCGATATAGAGATAAAACAAGAGCAATGAATTCTGTTGATCCCTATGTTATTAAAAATTATGAAGTTGAAACTGACGTGGAATTGTTTCCAAAAGTTACCTCCTTGGACATCATCAGTCTTTAGACTCTTTCGGAATTCGGGACCAAATATGTTTGAAGAACTGTCGAATGACAGCGAAAATATGTGTGGTTATGTTTTTTCTGGTCCAGCAGGTATAATTTGACAACATTCTGAAATGCTCTATTGCATTCCATTTTCTTCTTAAAGAACTCTGGGTCTAGCGGGAGTGAGATATACAGTGTGAAAAATACAAGTTTTGTTGTCGAAAATATCCATTATTGGTTATGGCTTACATGTCCCTATATCTAGAATTCTAAATCACCCTGTATTTGTTTTAATTAAATGACAGTACAGTAGATAGTAAATCATAACTTGAGGTCAGAGAAAAAATTTATACAGTAACACCGTTATTAGAAAGGAATTCATAATGACCAGGACATTGCAGAAAATAAGCTGAATAATGGCAGAATATAAATTCGGAAGAATCATTCACATTGACAAAATACATTTCCATAAATACATCAAGAAGTTTGCAATATTCAAATTATGATCGGTGGATATACATTTTTTAACGTGGTAGCTATACTGCTGAAATATTTTGGAAATATTTTTCAATTAATAATAGACTCTGAATGAGTAATCAGTTGGGGAATTTTTATATTCCTCTTTATGAAATCATAGGATTTGGAGAAATGAACGTAGTGATAATTTTACCTGCAAAAATGTTCTCCCCTCATCTTTTATGAGCCTGAAAGGAACATCCGAATCGACGGGATTCCTTAAATCTACCCAACTATCTTCAGTCATATATCTTGCTCCCGTAACTGCACAAACCGGTTTCTGGAGTCCTGTAAGATAAAAAAAATGAATCAGATGCTATCCCAAAGTAATCCCTTCTATATTGTTTCACTTTCATTCTCAGTGTACAGTTGTGTGCATAAAAAAGTCGTACAGCAGTTATAGGCTATTTTGAGTCAGAGGCTTGTCAATCTTATAATTAAACTTCTCATCGATTTTCACAAGTAGTGTCAAAACAAACTATTTTTGTCACGAAAGTTTCAAATGTGTACGTGTACTACTTTTAATGAAATCTGGAACACCATAGGCAGGTTTACACCATACAAACATTGTACGACTTTTTTATGCACACAACTGTACGATGTAGTGACATCAGTATTATAGTTATTGATAGGAATGTTTATTTTGTTTATTAATAGTATCTTCCCCAATATAGTTTCAATGTTCGAATCTTAGATCATATATGCTTGCGCTATACAGTATCTAGGTTATTTGTTTGGTAGGACCGGGGAGGTTAACGTACTAAGCCATTGATTGGTCGTTTCAAAATTTTTACCATATTTATGTTGTACCACATGGACGTATAATACGTCCATGTTGTACCACTTGATATCATAGTACTTTCTTGCAGGCCCCTCTGATACCAAACAAATACTACATGATGCCGGATCTAGGGTAATCATAGGTTCAAATAGGTCACAAGTAAACTCAAAAAGATCGAAAATAACCAAAGACATGTTTAAGGCCGTGGCTGGGTACTCATCCTGTTCATTTACTGTTTTATTGCCCATAACAAATTGTATGTAACATTTAAGTCTTATATACTATATCCAATTTTATGATTATCTCTGTAAGTACTAGTAATAATCAACGATATCTTATAAGAATAGATGTCGAATAGTTGATATTGTTGATTTATTTCATTTCAATCAGATAACTTTTAAGGAGAATGCTCACTATGATATAATATACACAGTCAAGTTCTGAAGTTTAAGTTTCTTTTAATGAGTTTGATGTTTTTCCATTACTTCAGAGTTGACAAAGGCAATGGATATGGTATAATCATTTTTTTATCCCTCCTAAAGATATATGACCTTTCTGATACGAATATTGAACGACCATATTTTCAGAAAAACCAATAATATGGACTGGTGATCTGTTTGGTGAATGGTATTTTAGAATTTGCGAGATATAAGTCAGAGTTTTGATGAAAAATTCCGAAATACAAGTCGGATTTCCGATGAAAAAAAATGTTAAATGAAAAATAGTCGCAGTCGCCCTACTCTTCAATCGACTTTCCTTGTAAAAACAAGCATTTTTTTGACGAATCCGTTCTAGACCAACACTGCATATAGGAAGCATCAGAAGCACCATCAGTCGCGCCTATATCTATAATGAGAAGACGTTCGTTGAGCATGTAATTTCTGTTGAATATCATCGAGAATTGGTAGCCTCCATACCATAACTGGCAGGCAGCTCGTGCCAAGAGATTTAACGAGCTCATGTCTTTATTCGTGTTTGCAGACATGGCACAGAGGCGGAGATAAGGTTTTAGGTTCCTTTAGGGTTCCACCCACCAAAATGATAAACTGACCTCTCGAAATCGAAATGAAGAAGGAAAAATTCATTTCATAGATCCACATTGGTTAGAAGCTCTTTTACTGAAAGCGACAATCGAAAAAATATATTAAATAGAAAATAACAGGGTGGCCAAGAACTGGATAGGTATAGGGGATTGAAAAAGCGTCTAAGCTTCTCTTATTCTAAGTATGAACATTTTGAACATATACTGGAGGAAATCTTCCTTGAATCAAACTATGTGATAGATCTCCAAGTTTCATTTGAAAATTTTCTCGTGATACAAAGTGTATTTTTGTTTCAAACAATAGGAAAAATCTAAGTTGATGATGATGACAAAACGTTACTCGAAATTCTTTAACGTCATTTTTAATGCTGAAAAAGTTGCATTGAAAAACTATACTAAAAGTTATACTCATTATTTCTCGATGACTATTACACAACTCCACAGAAATGAATCACAACTAAAACGAAATAAGATAAACAATTTCTGCAATATATTTGATCCATATTCATTTCAACTTCGAGAAACAATATTCTGAAATACAACTCTTAAGCCTGGTTCATGCTTGTACGAATTTCGCTAAATTCATGCGAATCGGAAAATTATAAATATTACATTGATATTCCTACTCTACAACACTATTGATTTATGCATTCTGTGGTGTCATGATATCTTGTTATTTTAAAAAATCCACAAAAAAGGTCAAATATTTAAACTTTATTGCGATATTTATTTTCTGCGGCCGTTTTATTCGTATAAATATTCCGATATTCAACTTTCTCGGAATTTGGCAAATTTTTACAATCTCGGATATAGTTTTTTCAGGACCGAATGATGATATGGACCATGGCGTTAGAGTTTTAGATGTTTATCAACTGAACAAAAATCAAGTTCTACACGCCAATGGAATGATCTTCATCATTATCATGATAATTCCACGGTTTTATAGCCCCATAAATCTATGCTTGCTCGAACCCACATAAATCGATTTTGACTTGGTGATTGGTGATATACTGGTTGTTCGGAACTGCTGACAACTTAACTACTACTTAAGACACCAACTTCCGATAACATCCCTTATAAGATACCATAACGGGCCTCTCTCATGAATAGACCCGCCGCTGTGAAAGAAATTAGTCATTAAATTGCATTTTCAGAGCAGGCGGAGGATTCTTGCGTTGTACAAATTCCGTTTGTTGATCTCCCATTCATTTTCTCTTTCTTCACTTGCCTCAGCCGTCATATCGCGGAAGTAAAACGCTGCAAAATGTGTTCTATTATATACAGGGTCGCTGATATGTATGGAAACGGTCGATTATTTCCTAAAGTAAGATAGCTAGCGAAAAATGTTTGGATACAAAAGTTGTAGGGTTTTTCAAAATCCATTGAGCTAATGAAAAATTAAGTATACAGAATGAGTCAAAAAGTCAGGACGAAACAAAGTTGCTTTTTCTCTAATGGGACGCCCTGTATATTATTCCACATTTCAATTCTGCTCGAAATTCTGAACAAAATTGATATAGCACATTATTTCCTAAATTCAACTGTTTTCGAGATATCGAATTTTGAAAATAACTTATAATAAATTATCCAAAAATGTTAGTCCATTAAGTTCATAGTCCATCAAGTTACCTTTGAAAGTTTCCAGCTCCATAACAACGCCGCGTCGTTCTTTTGTCTAACAGTGATGATCTTGACAACACATGTCAAAAATACATTTAGTGTAAATAAGTTTCGCGCAAAAATGGCACGTTTAACTAATACTGAGCGTATTGAAATTTTAATGATCATAGGATTCGGTGATAGAAGACGAAGTTGTGACCAAGTAGTGAATATTTTAATGAATTGCATCCAAATCGGGAACCAATTTCTAAATCAACAGTTTCAAAAACATTGCAGCGTTTTCATGAAACTGGAGATGTCAAAGATCGACCAAAAAGTGGAAGACCAGTAAGCGTTACAAATGAAGAAAATGCTTTGAATGTCATGTTAGATGTGGTGGAAAATCCAATAAATTCGGCACAACAGAGGGCTTTGAATCATAACATGAGTCGATATTTCATTCAAAAAATTTGCAAACTGCAAAAATTCCATCCATATAAAATTCATTTGGTACAAGAATTGAGTGAAGACGATTTTGATCGTAGAATCGAGTTCTGTGAAGTTATTATGGATAAATTAAGCGAAAATGTCAACTTTGTCAACCACATATTGTTTTCTGACGAATCTACATTTTGTTTAAACGGGCACGTGAATCGACACTACTGTAGGTATTGGTCAGACCAAAATCCACATTGGATGGAGGAAGTTCACACTCAACGGCCACAAAAAGTAAATGTCTGGTGTGGCATTATTGGTGGACACGTCATAGGACCCTATTTTATAAACGGAAATTTGAACTCTGAACGATATTTATCACTTTTACAACAGCATATTATTCCAGAGCTTGGACGATTATTCCCGAATAATAACAATCCCAATTTGCCGGCAGAACAAATATGGTTTCAACAAGATGGGGCTCCTCCACATTTTGGACGTATGGTACGGGCATATCTAGATGAAACTTTTCCTAATAAATGGATTGGACGCAGGGGAGCAATTGAATGGCCAGCTAGGTCTCCTGATATGACCCCACTTGACTTTTTTCTATGGGGTCACATAAAAAATGTAGTCTACAAAAATAGGCCGCCAAATATCGAAGAGTTGCAAGAAAGAATAAGGCATGAAATTTCTACCATTCCTCCTCACATGATTTTAGATTCACTACAAAATTTTGTTCAGCGAGTTCATTACTGTCAGGAGGTAAATGGTAAACACTTTGAGCACCTTATTAAATAGAATTTCAAAGAAAAATTTGTTGTTTATTAAAACTTGTTTTCTCTCTTTTCCTCCTGTCTTAACTATTGTTTTCATAAAATTTTAAATATCCTGGACATTCATTAAAAAATACATGTTATTGTTTTAATTGCATTTTAATCAACCCTGAACAATTATGCTTTTTTTATTTTCTGTGAAAAAATTATAATTAAATTGTAATCATAATATCCACATACTCCACCTTTTGTGACTTTCATAATAAATATGCATCATTTGGTGCTTTTTCTTTAATAAATTTGAGAGTAGTAAAAAGTTATTTTCAAAATTCGATATCTCGAAATCGGTTGAATTTAGGAAATGAAGCGCTTCATCAATTTTGTTCAGAATTTCGAGCAGAATTGAAATGTGGAATAATATACAGGGCGTCCCATTAGAGAAAAAGCAACTTTGTTTCGTCCTGACTTTTTGACTCATCCTGTATACTTAATTTTTCATTAGTTTAATGGATTTTGAAAAACCCTACAACTTTTGTATCCTAACATTTTTCGCTAGCTATCTTACTTTAGGAAATAATCGACCGTTTCCATACATATCAGCGACCCTGTATTATTGGTGGTACAAAAAAAAAACAGTTACCAAAGCGCAAACTGGCAATCAAATCTTAGAATAGTTACTACCTAGGTCTAATAAAATTTGGTTGTTGAACATAAACTGTATTCCATGGGTGTTCTGGCTTGGAGGTTTCTTTATTTAATTTTGAAAATATATTGTTGATGAATTTGAAAGACTTTTGAGATTAACTGCCCCGAGTTTTGTATCATAATTGGAGTATTGGTCTTTTGTATTTGATTCTTCCGATTCTTGGATCTAGATTCAGTTCGATGTTTGTCAGGTCATGTAGGAATGGACGTGAATTTCTATTTTTCTAAATATAATCTCTGCGTGTGGTCTTACGAGCTTATTTACATGATCGTTCTCCATGTGAAGGTCTCTATATAGACATAGTGTTAATCTATGCTATAGAAGTCTAGAATGTAGACGAATCTATTGATGGGCATATACCAAGGTGCATTCACTGCCATTTCCATATCTCAAAGCGATCAGAAGTATTGTCCCAGCCTATAGCTTCAAAATGAAAGTGAAAAATCAATGGTGCAAAAATAAATTATTTATGTAAGAATTTTGGCTTCACGCTTTACGTTCATGTGAATATTTTACGTTACATCACAATGTGGGTAAAATGTGATCTAGCATCTATAGCAGCATGTGAAATGAAATATACCAAACAGACACGTATGATGATTGGAATCTGATTCAGTGAACACTTTATGCATTCCATGTAACTAGGTATTATTGATTCGAAAAAACGTGTCCGTCTTATCTGATGAAACAAAATGCGATTGCATTCAATTCTGATTTGAACGTATCATGATCCGATCACAACTGAAACATTGTCAACTTATAAATATTTTATTTTATGAAAGAAACTCACCAGCTGTAAAATTTATGTTACAATTCATTAAGTTATTATTACAGGATGGAACTGATTCAAAGAACACATTAAACATTCCAGATTAATCGATTCGAATCCATCCCAACTTTGATATGCTGGAGTTAACAAAACAAACTTTTCTTAGTGTCGATTTCACAGTTATAAAACGGTTTACATACCTGATGAATGAATGATGAAAATGAATTTAGGTACATGTAGGAAATTATTTTCATATTTTGAAAAACAAGATGGGAAAATCGATTAACTCTGAACGAGGTGCCTTCGCCAAAATCTGAAAATATTATCAAATAACTCGAGAACTATTGAAACAAACTTGGTCGACTTGGATAAAATGTTATGCAGATTTGTGGCTCACTAGGTAAAGTGGTAACCTTGTGACGAAACCTCGTGTAAGAACACAATACAATAATCAATAATTAATACTGTTATTTCGAATTTTGGCGAAAATTCTATAGAGGTTAATTGATGAATGAAAAATGTGTTCATCTGAGTGAAAAACGGAATTGTCTGAAAAATTTATATATCGAAAGCTTTCTCACTTCTCAAATAGTTCTTGAGAAAGCAGTACATCTATCTGTATTTTTCCGGATGATCAGTTTATTCTTTACTATTATCCAGTTACAACAATCAGATACCAAATTGTTGTCATAATTCTACCTATCCAAAAAAACAAGTAACCTACCTAAACAATTGAATACTGATATAAGTACAACAGTTTATAGTAAACGGATGCAAAAATAGAATAACAGAGAGGTGACACTTTTGTGCCTGGCAATGGAGAAGTAGAAAAGGCAGTTTTTTTATCATTCTGTTTTCTTCGAAAAATAAAAAACTCATTCAATTCATTCATTTGGGAGTATGGACTCTTCAACTGAAGTTGTGTTATTCGATAACCGATTTGAGTGTTTTGGTAGGAAACTGTAATAGTATAGGCCCATAAATGTAAATAAATTTTTATGACAAGCTCTTTGCATTCTTCATTTCCGATCGACGAACCAGAATTACCAGTCTATCAAAATCGGTTCCATATGGATAAAAAAGCGATTTTCGCATGGGAGGCCGAATTGCTGCCTTCTCGGTTGATTTCATGGGAATGCACTCGCAGATTTTGGTGGATTTGGTTAATTAGTTCGCCATGGGAAGTAGGTAGTTCGAATAAAAAATCAGTAGGCAATGAAAGTGAATTTCTCTGGTAGGAACAGAGTTGATATATGGACAAACATTCGTCTCAGTAGACAATACAGGTTCAAGAATAAATACTTACTACATGTTGTGTACATAATTTCTAAATTCTCACTTGTATAGAAGATTATCGTGTGTATTACAGCCCACTGTTAAATCTATAGTTTTCAATTCACCATGTACTTATATTCAAAGAAACTAAGATTTTTCAGAAAATAATACTACTTTCGATTAGTATAGTTTACCTACTGAAAAAACAATTACTATACAGGGTGATCAAGATAAGAACGAACAGACCAATTGGGGGGAGAGGCAACATAAACTTTTCTCTGATTTTTTTGTTATCGTCAATTCAAGTTTTATCGACATGCAAGGATTTCTCATATCATACGGTTCTTGACATCGCAATAATCATATCACAGATGTATAACGATTCCTTGGTGAATCTTATATGCTATTACCAATGTCATGAGTTTCTTGGATATCGGTATTTTTATGTGAAATGTTCAGAGCTTAATAGCTTCTCGAAAGATTTGTCTGACTATTTCACGCACTTGCCAAATGATTAATGAACCAATCAGGTGTTCTAGCCAAGTTCGGATTACCGATAACACAAACTTGACTCTTGACTTTGATCGGCCTGTCAAATTCGGTGTTTTCAGAGTTGTGTAATTATGTGACAGTGAAACGTCAAATATAAATAATCACGCTGATTCTACCCAATTTCAGATTTTTAACATTTACTCTGTTTGTGAAATAGTCTACTAAAATTCCACTCGTGATTGGATTTACCTCATAAGTCTATTTTTTATTTCATAACTCAACTTAGTTGCTTGAAGGAATAAGTGATAATTTTCCTGTCAAAAATAAATCGCCTTATATATAATGACAAAAGTCACTAAGAATAAAATCTGGGTAGACATGATTGTAGTATCAGATATTATGATAGAAAACGGATCACTGTTTTTAATATTCCTGAAATTTTAGTAGTAAATCTTAGTTACTATCTACGTAGAATAGGTCGTAGGGTTCATTATCTCATCATATTGAAAGCAACTCCAATTCATGAAATTTTCTTACAGTATCTCCCACGCAGCAGAATTATTACCGATATTTTTTTTCAAGGTCACGAATGTTTTTGTTGATGGAAAATCATCCCGAGTCGAAGACGCGGGAGATTATAAGTGAATATAATTATTGTATTTCTCTGACACAAGCTGCAACATTTCAAATTCTAACGGATTTGGTCATAACGACTGTACCCATATATTATCGAAAACTGTTGACCTTTACCAACCGGACCGGAGTCATAATTCAATGTATTTTGTACATAAATAAGTTAACGATACCATCACCCTGTATCTCATATTACACGACTAAGTATAAATTGCTGAGTGGCAACTGATTTATAATCTCATACTACCAAAGACTATCGGTAAACTTTGATACTACCCACAGGCGACTGGCGAGCGTTTACCGTTTGAAAACTGCTTCCAGATTTCAGCATATTGACAGGATGAAACAAGACATGCGTTTGTAATCGAAGAAAGATTGTTTTTGAATTATGTTTATTGGAGTGTTTTTGGGTACTCACACAACAAGTTTTGGTTTCTGGTGATGCGTGGCAGATGTCCACGTTAGAAGAATGGATTTTCCAAAATAAATGTTATAATAGCTAGATAATAATTTCATATTATAGTATATTATCCCACGAGCGCTATAACCACCAAGATGAACATTGCTGTACGAGTCATTGCTGTAATAGAGCGAGTGGAATAATATACTTTATCTACAACTATCTAAATATCTAAACAACTTCAGAAGTTCAGAAAGTTTTCTCAGACTTATTTAGATATCATACCAATTAATCCAACCAATCACAAAAAAAGACAACTGGTAAGCTGTTTTCAATTCTGATTGGTCTATTAACGTGCGGTGATTTCACTGATGTAACCGTGGATATCAAAGCAAAATTTTTATAGCATGACAATAAAAAATTATAGCCGTAGTCGTCAAAATGAGTCGATTCCGCGTGCAACATCAAATAAAGTTTATGGTATTTATGATAAATAGGTTGTTTGTGTTTGAAATAAATATTATGCTTCGTGAAATGGTGAATAACAAGTAGACATAATTATCTCGAATATTCAGAACATCGTGGTATTTATGACTTATGCATGATAGTTAATTCATCGAATATGTAACATAATAATTACAGGAAAATGACTGGTTAAATACATTTCTTAGGAAAATGATTCTCCGATTTCTACGTTCTTGTAAGAAATGGTCGGTTTCAACTCTTCGGATGTGGTTCGGATTCCACTATATGCCGCAAGTCCCCCTCTTCTTCGTGCCTTCTGGGAACTTGGTTTCAATTCTGAAGAAGGTAGCGTTTGATAGATTTCATAATTTTTTAACATCAATATTTTTAGGCCAAATCTGTGCTCTACAGACGACCTTTCTTGTGATAACGGTCTTCCTCGATGTGAAGATACGGATTCAGAATATTCAATTAATTAAACCATTGACTTTGATGATTAAGCATTCCACAGTTACCTGCTATGAATCTTCTCATCGATTATATACCTAGCTAATTTACCATATATCTTTTGTGTTAGTTGAGGATCCAATTGTGATTATGCATCTCAAGCGGGTATTTCGAAAGATTTCATCTGTTGCGGAGGCTGAACATGATGCATTTAATCTAGTTGAAATAATTAAATATGATTAATGCATTAATACAGGCATATGTTCATATCGAAGCAATATACAATAGCAATGGAGATATTTTCCAAAAAGCCTAATTATAACGTTTGAAAGTGAACAAATTCATTCATTCAAAGATTTTGGTAATTTTGCACTCATCATACGAACTATATTTTATTTAACATTCTTGATTGTACCTATAAGTTTTCGGACATGAGGAACAAGAATGCGATAATTAAACCGTGAATAAAGGATCCATAATTTATATTATATGCATATATATGAGAGAAATATCATAAATATGCCATTTTTTATTTATTGTAGAATGGTGATCATAAATAAGAGCAGAACAATAAAAAATACCTACAGTTTTTTTACATGAAAAAGTAACCTGTCAATATCGAATATTTTAATAGGGAAATAAAAATGTGACATCACATCAATTTTGTATATGGTAAAAATCTAGTTTTTCACTTGCAGAAACAATCGTTTATCAACTTTTTCTCTTGCAAACGAAAATTTTCGAATAAAGGTGCAACTTTCGATCCTGATAAAAAAGGTAGCTAAAAATCCAACCTTATTAATCATTGTAATCTCAGGAAAGGTGAGAGATACAGGGTCGCATATGAATTATATGGCAGAGTTGCGCAATTTGATGCCAAAGAAAATTGCTCGGAGAAACAGGAATTATATGAAACCATTTTAATTTTTTCTGACGTAATTAGAAGACATCCATCAAACACTGCATGACACTTTATCGTAGCCACAGAAAAAGTCGATCATAGTTTCGGTTAGAAAAAATATCGAATTTCAAATTTGATAACTTCATGAGATAACAAGTAGAGTTTTTTGCGAGGTTTTTTGCTATTCCTAGGATTGAGCCTGCAGTGAAGAAACAGAAGAAAATACTATTTATTTGTAAATACCTACGAATCCATCTTATTATTTCTGTAATAAAAATATAAACGCAATATATTGGCAGTTCATGCCAATCTAGAAATTGTTTTAGTAAAATTTATGTGCAGCATATGAAAATATAATGAGTATGTAAATGTCGAATTAATGAAAATAACACTAATATGCAAACGAGTAGATTCATTTGTAAACGAATTCACGAATGGAGTTAACACTTGATCTCGAATCCACACGTCAGCTGGAAAGCGCGACTTCCCCATTCACGTTTCAAACTCTCAATTCTGATTCACAAATCTTCAACTATGAACATCTTCTTGCACACCTTGTAAAATCCCTCACCCTCCATGACTGTGGCTACGTTTTGTACGCCAACTGAAAACCTGCCACAATAACTCGGGATAAACCCATAATGGAATCAAATAATAAACTTAATACTGAATTTTACAACTTGATTATATAGTCTAGGCTAAGATATTTGATTTGCTCAGTCTCAAAGAGAAAATCCCACCAAAAATCCATCTCTGAACCCATAAAGTGAACGAGTGATGAGCTCACTACTAAATTTTACAACCCAAGGTTTAGGCCAGAAGTGCCAGAACAGGCCTCCACAGTCCCAAAAGCACTCCGTCGACACTCTAACTCCGACAAAGTATATATTATGTTTTCCACCACCATCGATGTGAAGTGTGAACCGACATATTGTTACAGACTGAGCATTTCCAAGAAGACCGGAAGTCATTATCTCGGCGGCTCGCACGATGACATCACTCGTCGACACGGCGCGGCGTACCAATAATTAGCGGATGATTCATCGCTGTCTTTCTAGGTATTTCCTGGTCTTTCTGGAGATGGGATGATTTTACGAGAATGAAAACCTCCGCCTATATAAAGGAGCGGATTTGCGCAGACAGTTAGATATAGTTTGGAATGAATTGAGTTTAGAAAGAAAGCTTGTAATGTGAACATTGAGATTTGTAAAGCGAATATCGTTGTGATTCAACTAAGTTTTTATTTAGTTGTATTTAGTGTGTTTAGTGAAATAAATTGTTTAGTTTTGTACTGTTTTGTACACGAACCCGAGTAGAAATATCGTAACAATATTTTGAAGACTGATGCCTCGCTTATGGCCATTATGTCCTTGAGCCTGCATGTGGCCATTCGAGCTGCAACCAGCTAACGTCATGTATAATAAAAACCCCAACATCGTGATCCCAATCGAAACGAATGAAAACGTCAATCATTGTTTGTCAAAAATTTTCCCAACCCACGTCAAAATACACAATCCCGCATTCGAGCTGAGACTCCACAGCAGTGACCAAACCCCACGTCCAAATGGCAGAGGGCAAAAAGCTGCACCAATACCTAGCTGCCATCTGCATTTGCATAGGCGCCCTGGGCACCGGCACGGCCATAGGATGGACTGCCAACATTACAGATTTCCTCAAAGATGGCAAGCTGAACGACCTGAGCATGAGCGATACTGAACTGGCGTGGATCGGAGCCTGCATGCCCTTTGGAGCCATGCTCATGTGCATCCCCATAGGGTGGATAGCTGACCGGCTAGGAAGGAAGCTCACCGTACTGTTGATCATAATACCTTTCTCCATCGGGTGGATCCTCATCTTGGCAGCCAAGCACATAGTCATGGTGTACGTGGGGAGAATCTTGGTGGGTGTTGGCGGAGGCTCTTTCTGCGTGACAGCACCCCTGTACACCAGCGAAATAGCCCAGACGGAAATCAGGGGCACCCTTGGAACCTTCTTCCAACTCTTCATCACCATCGGCATCCTGTACACCTACGTACTCGGGTATATAATGCCCATGTTGGTATTCAACATGGCTTGCCTCATGGTGCCGTTAGTTTTCGGCGTGCTGTTTTTCTTTCAACCCGAATCCCCGGTTTGGGATTTGAAGAATGGCCACGATGAGAGAGCGCAGAAATCCTTCAAGCGTTTCAGAGGGGAAGACTACGATTTCAGTGGGGAAATTGCAGAGATAAGAAGACAGATCGAGGAAGAGAAGAATCTGAAGAATTTTTGGACAGCGATGAAGTCTCCAGCCTCCAAGAGGGCCACCCTGATATGCTTCATGTTGATGTTCGTCCAGCAACTTTGCGGGATCAACGCCGTTATGTTCTACATGAAGGAGATATTCATCTCATCGGGGTCTTCTTTGCCCAGCCACTGGTCTGTTATCATCGTCGGACTTGTCCAGGTTATCGCGACCCTATTTGCTGCTTGGGCTGTTGAGAAATTCGGCAGGAAGATATTGCTGCTTGTGTCCGGCGGTGTGATGGCCTTTGCTACTTTCATACTCGGACTCTTTTTCACTCTGAAGAACCATGAAATACTGGATGAAGAGGGAATCAAATCCATCGGGTTCCTTCCCATTCTGTCCCTGATCATATTCATCATTGCGTTCTCCATTGGATACGGACCGATACCGTGGTTGTCATCGTCAGAGTTGTTTTCTCCAGATATCAAAGCCAAATGTAGTTCAGCTGCGAGTACATTCTGCTGGTTTCTTGCTCTTCTAGTAACGAAATTTTATCTGGATATAGCCGACGCCATGGGTAACGATATCACGTTCTACATATTCACAGCAATATCAGTGATTGGAGTATTCTTTGTGATCATTTTCATGCCCGAAACCAAGAATAAATCTTTCGCAGATATTCAAAGAGAACTTGGAGGAGGTTGAAACTCATCTTACATTGTAAATTTGATGTGAATTTTCTTAATTGATGAAGAAGGTACATTAACTGCTGCTAACCGACTTCCGCGTTACCTCTGCAAGAAAACCTATGAACAATTGCTCAGCGAGCATGGCAACTGGCCGCTAGATCTCTATCTAGTATTCTAGTAATAAACACTCATAACCAAAACGAATGGAATTACCAATTATTCATAATTTCTTCGGAGCATAACATCCGGTCTTCCGCGAAGTTGGTTCATGCTTGAACTTTATCATGATATACAGGGTGTCCAATTTGAACGTTTCATGTGGAATATCTTCGAGAAAAGGACAAGCTATAACGGGAATCGAAATAAATTGAGGCCCATCAAATCAAATCAAATTTTTTCAACAAGAACAAATCATTTCGTAAGTTCAAACAGCAACCCTATAGCCCCTTTCGTTTGTATGCAAAGTGTAGCACTCTCCTACACCTGGTGTATTTTGCACCGCTTTTGAGCATTCGTTTCGCGATGTGTAGAATAAATAACATTAGATTAACTGCACTAAAAATCAGCTGGTGTAGATTACACGACACCGAAAAGCAGACGAAAGAACCTTACTTGTGTTACATCATTAGGAATGTCATTGAAAAATGTCAGCTGATTTCAAAGAATTTCACTCAAGTACCTCCGACCTTTTGTCTCTGGAAATGGATTCGAGTACTCACAAAAAATTTAAACAACGCGGTCTTTGACTGGTTGGGGCCAACCTTTGAAGGATGGTTCAGGAAGTAAGTATTGATTCACTCATCAAAAAACACCCTGCTTTACTCGATTCACAATATTGATGAACTTTCATTTCTGAAACATTGTGCGAAAGATAAAATTATAACGTGTAGAACATCTCAAGCTATATCACAACTTATCCAACCAATTTTAATCACATTATATGAAGGAATTTTAATAAACGTCCAACAGAAAATGAGATAAAAATGAGAGATTATAACAGACCATCATGTAGTTCCTTTCTACGAAAGCTCCTCAAGATTTTCACCATCGAATTCTATGACCCCCTACCTACTTACTTGATATTTAGTGACACCCTGTATAGATGATACATATCGAATAGTTTTCAAATACTTTACGCATGTCTATATACGGTGGTGCGCAAAAGTGTAGAACCAAGTAAATATTTTGGTGATCGTTTTTTCGATATTTTTGAATTTCTGTACATGTTGATTTCAAAACATAGCGAATTCGGAAATGTTATCGGCAATGTTGCCACGTTTCCAGTTTTTTCGAATCCGCTATGTTTCGAATTCACCATCATGTACAAAAATTCGACAAAATTTAATGAACGGTTACCGAGATATTCACTTGGTTCCATACTTTTGCCCGTCACTGTAGAATTTGGGTCAACAGTTGTAGTAAAGTAAGATGAATGTTTCGTGTGAATTTCAGTAAATGAGGTATATTTATTTGTGACCAATTTTTATAACTCGTAACTCGTCATTTTTAAATAAGGTCTTCTATCGGTTAGTCCCACTATATGAAATAGAACAGCTTCAATGATATATCATTATGTCAAATTATGGAGAATATAATATGCCATAGATTACCTGAAAGTGCTATCGCTTTCCCAGGGTGGATAATTTGTCCCTTCAAGGGAAGATACACAAATGGTATGTGCTGAGATGTTGTTCCTCCTACGAAAGGTGCCAGTACACATTCTGCAACAAAAACAAGAGTTATAAAATAACAATCTCCAATAGGCCGAATCATCGGTGATTATAAATTAATTCTAAAATTTACCTTCCCATGAGTGATTACATTTTATTTTGGACTGTATCTCAAGTTTCCTCACGCATTTTTCGGAAATGCCTGCATATACCTATCAACTTGAAAATATTGGACAGGGTGTTTCAAAATGCACTACAGTGTTTCAAATGCGAATCGAAGTAGCATTTGTTTCGACCTAACCTAACCTAGCCCTCTTAATCTGGAAATTTATGCGATGATTGCAGGAAAATATTTTTTGTATGATATCGATTCATTAGTAGGTTTTTAATTATAGTGAAGAATATATGGAAAAAGCTGCATTGTCATGCATATTAAAAAAAAACAGTTTATGATTTCCACGAGAGGTCAAAAACGTCGAATTCGAAAACTAATAACAATTTCAATTGGTCATGAACTTAATTATACCCGAGTTTTTATGCACTCAGTATATTTCTGTCTCTCTTTCAGAAATGCAATAAAAAGAAGAAGGTATACACTGAGTGCGCAGAAATGATAATCAAAAAATTTTGTTTTCTCCAAATAATTCGAAAACAAAAAGAATCATTTTCTTTCTCTAAATAATGAACATTAGATGCCAATGATAAGGGTCGAATTTGAATAAGCATTGAAGTGGCATATTCATATGCATTTAGAGTCAACACGATTTTGAATTTGTGCTTATGTTAACGTTTAAGTCGAAAGTTATAGTATAAATGGTGCCGAAATTCATTAAAAAATTGTGTGGTAAACATGTAAACAAGCTAAACAAATCCATGAGAACATCAAATCGATGATATATATGGGTATAATCGCGATTAAATAGTCACTCAGGAAGAGGGTGATAAAGTGATTCTTCTTTTAAAAAATTGTGGTGGGTATTGAATGGGTGTAGTGTGGACTCATATCTGGTATGAAGCTTTGTTGATGATTGACTAATCGTCAACAATCACAAATAACATAAAAAAATTTACGTGACTTTTCAAATGTCTCATTCGGCTGAATATTAAGATAACTGCACTGAAACAACTGATTCCGAGTGTGGTGTACTGGTGTATAGATTACACGACACAGACGAAAGAACCACACTGTTTCAAGCATTATTATTTTATCGCTTATGTTTATGATAATGCTTCTGCTGAAGATATGTTTACGTTGACTAATGCGATTACTTGCACAATGACTTGGGTGCGAAACACATGCTGTAGGTACGGTACGTTAGATGCCTTACCAAATTGAGTTCCGCACGGAATAATAACATAAACCTCTGCCGTAAAAATCTGAAAGATTCGAGACGCATCAGATTAGAAGTAATGCGGAATGATCGCCGGGCAGTGGGCACCAACACCAAGGTGGTACGTGCTCGAGCAGTGCATAATAAGATACCACGCAGACGGTCTATGGCAAATCATAATAACTCGCCAGGGACATGTAGCGTTTTTGAGGAAATGCTCCACCACGCTTCCTGAACACGCATCAGAAAGATTGGTTCAACGAACCGCGACGAAATGTGATAACGGGTTTGACAGATGCGCCACGAGCCCCATAAAAAACGGATCGGTATTAAGTAGGTATGTGTTTCGTTAATCAAGAAAGATAACCAAAGTTTATTGTTAATAGTAGGGGAGGCAGGGTGGCTGAATGAGGTGTTGTGAACTGCTATATTATACATATCACCCACTATATAATTATATAACCGAACACTCCGAACAGTAACCTCTTGTTATTTCATTCAACATTCGTTTCATAAAATATATGATGTATTGGGTGCTTATTCGACACTTATTCGACATCTTTAGTATAGCAATTCAACATTGTATTTGTTTCATGGATTATATTTGACCCGATTCTGTTTCAAAATAGCAATATGGTTACAGATAACATATTGCTATCCCAGCAAAGATTTGAAAAATTGGCGTTTTAAAAACCGACTCTGAATTATATAATTTGTCATTTTGCATGAAATCTTGCCAATTAATGTCTTCATCTTGGCTAATTACTGAATATTAGTCATATTTACTGAATTTTATAAACATAGCAATATGGTTATTTTTATAAACATAACAATATGGTTATTTACTGAATTTTATAAACATAACAATATGGTTATTTACTGAATTTTATAAACATAACAATATGGTTATTTACTGAATTTTATAAACATAACAATATGGTTATTACAACAAGATTGAAACAGAATTGACCCGATTATAATGTATATTCGACACTTTTTCGACATTTTTATTATAGTAATGAACTGGACAGTTTACAGCTTATTCAATGCATTTCTCTCTTTGTTTATCGATTACATGAGGCGTACTTTTTGTCACGTGACTTGGATGTTCTTCAAATAAGCTGGAGCAGGCCAGAAGCCGGCAGTTGCAGTCAGATGTTCCTACCAAAATTTCGCCTATATAACTCTGAGCAATCTGTAAACTCCACCATCAACTAAATCGTAATATAAGTGTTAAGTTTTAAGCCTGACCGCTAGCAACATAAATTTGGTGTAAGGTGTGCTTTAATGGTGCAAAAGGCGACCGCGTATTTCAATTTCAGTTTTAGATCATGTTTTGAGCCGATTTTGATGATTTTTTGAAGGGCTTCTGGTTAAAAAAGGATGCCAGTCGTCAACTGAGTCCTTCTTCGCATCTCATTCACTTTTTTCATGGAAAAACGAAGTATCAAAGCAAAAACCAGAATAATATAAAAATACCTACCGACAGCAAGTACAGCAACCTATTCGAATTAAATAAATTGGCAAAATTTGTAGCGATTCAAATTCATAAGAGGTACCTAATCTTCACACCTACAGGGCCTGCAATAAAACGTTAGGATGATCGAAAGCTCATTGAGAATATATTTTCTGCATGAGACATTTGTCTTTCCACAAATGTAGTATCTGTTAACATGGAAGTACTGATTGATTTGACTATACCTGAATGAGGTAATATATTTAAACCAAAATGACTTGAAAATTTATTGTGTGAATTATGGAGGCTGAAATTATGATACTTGATATGTACTTACTCGAAAATGTAAAAAAATAGTCACAAAGAAATACTCGAGCGCGTCAGATATTGATAGTATATGCGATTCACTTGTCGTTGATAACAGGGGCATATTAATCTGTTTTTTGCGTGGTGGGGGAATAAAAAAAAAAGAATTATTCGAGCGTGTCAGATATTCACAAGGGATGTTGAGTGAACTCTAAAGAAGCTACTATTCAAAAGACTGACGATTTTAACGCTGTCGAAACTCAAAGCCGATTTTTGAAAATGCAAAAAAAACTCGTGACATTGAAATACTCGAGTGCGTCAAATTCTCGTACAGACGGTTCAGCTTATTGTCCTTGTTGTGCTGAAATTCTTTATTTTCGTTTACTGAATATTTTTAGAGCACAATCAACATACCAAAACGTTGTACACATATGTATCATGGCAACAGAAAGTATGGAGACGGTGCGAAAGAGTGAGAAATAGAGAAAGCGTGAGAAGGGAAGATAGATTATCGCGGAGTGGGACAATTTCAACTATTTCGGCTTGTGTAAATCGGGAGATTTTATTATTCCCGTAATCCCTGAATGATTTCATTCATAATGAAAAAAAAAAAATAAACACGCACGAGAATATCCAGGTGACATTTTTTGCAACTAAGTGATTCTCCTGTTTTCAAAGATCACGCGCAAATCGTCAGATTTTTTAAATGCACACTTTTCTGCATGTAATTAACTCACCTTGCCTCAATCTGACGCACTCGAGTATATCCAACGATCGATTTTTTTTACTGTTCTGATCGTCTGCCCTTCATGCGCGGCCCTATATTAGGGATGCACCGGGTACCCAGTCAGTACTCGGTTTTGGCGATACCCGGCCACATAACGAAGAAAACGATGAACCCGGTTTTACCGGGTACCAGTTAGTACTCGGCAGCCTAGACCGGGTACTCTGTACCCGGCCGCCTAGTCCGGGTATGCTGTACCCGGTGTACCCGGCCGCCTAGACCGGGTACACTGAAAATAAATAATTTTAATCTTTTATCATTAATTTTCCATTTTCTGTTACTATAGTTTTCAATATCCACTTGTTTAAGTTTAACGTCAAGCGTACCGCCACAACTACTGCTACTGCCACCAGAATGACGTTTTTGTGATGAAACTGCATTCTTTTTCACATCAATATTTGTTTTGTATTCACTGTGTTCCACCGGATGAACGAAACGCAGGTGTTTCACTAGGGATGAAGTAGTCGCTGACTTCCCGGTACCACATCGCGAAATTATAGTCTTGCATATAAGGCATATTACCTTTGTGCTGTCTTCTTCGCAAAGTTCATAATAATCCCACACCACACTTCGTTCCTTAACACTCATTGCCGTTTCAGTAATTAATGAATAATGATCAACGTCAAATTCTTGCACTTTCAAGACCGGAGCGCACGAAGTTGCAGAGCATTCTGTTCTACTAAAGTTAGGTTATGTGCACCCGTTCGCTAGTTATTTACAGCTGTGTATACCCGGTACTCGGTGAATATACCGGGTACTCGGTACTTGTTACTCGGGCTAGCCGTACTCGGTACCCGCTTTGTGAATTTTAGATCAAACTCGGTACCCGGCATTGTAAAAATCACTACCCGGTGCATCTCTACCCTATATACAGGGCTGAGATTTGGTGGAGGTACTCAACAGGGTGTAAGGTATACCCCATATGTTAATCCGCCCAGTGCCGGATTAACCCTATCGGGGCCCCTAGGCAATGTAATTCTCGGGGCCCCTTTCTTTCACCGTTTTCGTACTTTTCAAAATATATTTTTTCTATTACAAAAGTCGAGTCGATCATATCGACTCCTGCTTTTTGCTTTCATTGAATGAAATGATTTTGATTACAAAAATATTTTCACAAAGAAAATATTTTTGTGAAGTAGGTACAATATAAGTTTAAATAGCAATTGTAATTTTTTATATACAAAATCGTTAAAATCATCTTGGAAGTTGACCTTTTTCAACACATCATTTTCAATCGCCATTATCGACAATGAATTTGAACGGTTCTGTGATATTGCTGAACGAAGGCAGTTTTTCATTATTTTATTTTGAAAAAATTTCTTCACCTGTGGCGTTTGATATCATCAGACTTCTATATATTTGCAAGGCTATCATTACATTCGGAAAAGTTGAATGTACCATATTATCAAAAATCAATCCAAACGATGTTATCTATCCCCGCATCCATCATTTTTTCTATGGTGATATTACCGGATGTTAATAATCGGGAATGTCACGAATGAAACCGAATAAAACCTTTTTTTCTTGGTGCGTTCAACATCGACTATGCCCCTGTGGGCCCCTAGTCGGTGCGGGGCCCCTAGGCAGTTGCCCAATCCGCCTATCCGGCCCTGAATCTGCCACGCTCGAGTAAATCCTAAAATCCCTGCTTTTGCTCCCCTACTATCTGCCTGTTAGATATTTCGAATGCAATAAATACATACTTCCTACTTCGAAAATATTTTTTCTTTTTATAGAGAGCTTCTTCTTGGGTCCATATACTCCATATACAGGGTGCCCGTTTTTCGAGCTTAACCATGATGATCTTAGTTATTATAAGAGATATGAGGTCGGTTAAATTAGGGCAAAGTTGCACATTTTCATGCTGAATAATTCAGAATCTGAGGAACCGAGTAAAATCGCGCCTAGAAGTGAAATTTGTTCCAGATTCTAAAATTGTTGGTGTTGTTATCCTAATAAAAACTTTTCGCAGAATTCATGAATAAAATAAAGTCAGTAAAAAATGAAATCGAAATTGCAGCTTCTCAATTTTTCCTGCCAGAATAGTTGATTTTCCTTCATTTCTTGCAAACATTTTTGATCACATGACACTTGATCTTGAAGTAGATTTGACCCTTATAAGAGAATGAAATTTCAATGGTGAGAATGTCGTTCACCTTCACCAGAAATGTAAGCTTGTGTAATCACCATAACCTGAACATAATATACTCGAGTTATTCACGAGTTATTAATAATAAACCAATAGATCTACAGGGTGTTCCGGTGATCATGTTACAAACCTCTAGGGTAGATAAAACACACGAAAATAAGAAAAAAAGTTCATGTGAACATGGGTCCGGAAACGCTTCTTCAGGGAGCTAGGGCCCTTCGAAGATGACCTTCAAAAACTACTCTTCGTTTTATAGCTTCAGTACTATTGCAGCTATCGCCACCAATTTTGGGACATGAAATCTAGTTGGTAGGTTGATCAATTTGAGCCTTTCGGATTTTGTCACCGTACAAACCAGGGGGGTATTTGGGTAAATTTGACCCTTCTCCTCTAAGGCGTCAATTTCTTGCCATTTTTATATCTGATTATGATTCTCCAATGCCTTTTACATAAAAAAGGTACTCTTAGTAATAGTCGCTATCTGTCACCGTTTCCTCGGAAAATGGCTATATCCAATCGATAATAAATTATTGGTCTTAAACAAATTATTACGTTGAAATATGAAAATGAGGTTCAGTACAGATAGTGAGCATTAAAAGTTAGTCAAATCTTCTTCTTTAATGAAAATAAATTAGATTAGAGAGATTTATTGCATTTTCGAAATTGAGGGTACAAAAAGTAAAAGGGAACGTATACAAAATATTCAAAAAAAAATTAAACCTACACAATCAAAACTAATAATAAATTTGCAATAAATCATTCAAAATAACAATTGCTGAAAATGCCTGCCACCACGTTCAATACATTTATTGCACCTACGTAGAGCATACTTAAATTGACGTCAGTGGAAACATCAGGCATGGTTTGGATCATTTCAGCCGCAACAGAAATCCTAGCCACCAAATCTTCCTCCGACTGAACTGGAGTTTCATACACAAGGCTTTTCATATGTCCCCAAAGAAAGAGAAGGGTCAAATTTACCCAAATACCCCCCTGATTTGTACGCCCCTGGTTAAAGGTGACAAAATCCGGAAGGCTCAAATTGATCAACCTACCAACTAGATTTCATGTCCCAAAATTGGTGGCGATAGCTGCAATAGTACTGAAGCTATAAAACGAAGAGTAGTTTTTGAAGGTCATCTTCGAAGGGCCCTAGCTCCCTGAAGAAGCGTTTCCGGACCCATGTTCACATGAACTTTTTTTCTTATTTTCGTGTGTTTTATCTACCCTAGAAGTTTGTAACATGATCACCGGAACACCCTGTATATAGTTATAGTAATTGTTTTTTGTACCAGGCTATCATAACATGAGTTATTTGGATAATCTAGTAGTCTAGATTATCCAGAAGTGTAGCAAATATCGATAATATTTTTTATACTCACATACACACATAAGGTATGAGTATACGATTTGAGATAATAATAAGTTTGTGAACAATAACTATAGGTTGTTTCGTTGATATCATTCAGTACCTAACATTGATTGATGAGATAATATGAACTGTAATGACTTACACCTTCAACTTTTTTTTCTTCATCTTCTGAGAAAGTGAGAGGTGGATAGATAGACTGGTGAAATCACTTCCTATCCTGTGACTGGTCCCAAATCCTTTTATTTCGCCTACTTCGATAAAGCGTGTATAACGTGACATGGCGTGGGTAAATCTCGCTAAGTGAAGCCGCGATTTCAACCAAATTTACAGGTTACTGCAGGTGTCAATACGAAAATATGAATATTTGATTCTGAATGACTTCTAATTGTTTCTAACAATTTCATGGAGCCATTTTCCAATGAGTTTGATGCGAATATGTATCGAACATGATTGAAAGAAAATTCTTCAAATATCTTTCGACAGTATCGCCATCTATTGCTGTACATGAGAACCCCACGTAATAAGCTGAAATTCAATTGTTTCAAATCAAGGATTTGTCTGCTGAAACAATTGAAGAGTAGCGCCACCAGGTCTTATTTCCATCATTATCTTCTGCTTCATTGGTGGTTCAATAGTCGTGTCATTCAATAAATATATAACCTCATTTCCAGGAAATCATCAAGACTAAGACATATTCAGAAAATGATAACTAACCAAGTGATTAACGGAACATAACCTAATTTTTATTGATAGAACCGCTCGAATTCCGAGTAGTGTTATACCCAGTATCACAATAATCTGTGCTCACTACGAGTGCCATATGGTTAATGATAGTAAAATTAAATCAGTGTTGACTCTCCACAATGCATGAATATCTTCATGAATTATTAAAACGAATAAAAAAACACCGTTTGTCTCGACCAATACGGTACATCTCGAGAATGCTGCCAAAGATAATGGAGTATATTCATAAATCAAAATTAGTTAATTAGTTTTTGATTGCTCTCATATTATTTATTTGGAGGTAGGTGAATCGATTAGAATTTTATCAAGCCTTTTCAATACCAAAAATTTTTCAACACAAATACCCAGCGTTTTCTCAAAAAAAAAAAGAGCTCTGTGTTCTGTAAAATGTATATAGAATAGGCAAATTCCGATGTTTTAATAGGGTGAAGCCTAGCCGTTTCTGAGATAATTCGATGTATTTGAAAACCATTTTAATAAAAATTTTCAAGATTCGAGTTATAGCCGTTCGAAATTTGATTTGCCAATATATCGTAATGATATTGTCCGATTTCAAAAATTTACATTATTTTTTTGACACATCAGATCTAATCAAATTTTTCCAAAACAACCCCCTACCCCCCAAACGCATAGGAAGATTTTTTGACGACAAGTGGATTCTTGTTCAGGAGATGGTAGGTGACATTTCTGGACATGTCATAGCTTTTTACCTCCGATTTCCCACCAACTTGGTTTCTAAACGTTTATCGAGGCGTTTGGCACTCTACTATAAGTAAGAATTAAAAAAAAGAAGGACATATTATGGAGAATATCACATTCTTGTGGCTGAAATACCGTACGTATACTTATTAACAATCAGAAGAATTTACATCTTCTGTTTCTGAATCCATGATGGTAATTTAATTCTGGTTTTTGGATCTATTTATCTATCTGTCTTTTGTCGTGAAGAAAAGTACGATTTTTCGACTTGACACAATGTTAATACCATTGTTGTTCGTAAAGTTATCAGATGATAATTTCTACATTTTTGATGAACTTTCTTTTGAATAATCCGGTGGCAAATCATAGTTGGCTATGATTTGGTTGAAACGGTTTTTTATCCTTTCTAACCGTGTATAATGTGTACAAATCTTGTAAAGAGGAAACATAATTGCATTAGATTGATTTAGATGGGTGCATATAATTTTGAAAAGCGCCTTAATTTAAATATTATTGAACAAGAATGTGGTATTTTCTAGTATCTCTTGCAATACACAAGACTTGAAAGAGTTTTATCAAAATCTTCAACTGCTATTTCTTGCAATTGTATTTTTTTATTACAACTGAGATGCTGAAGTCGAAATCATTGAAAATAATATGGCTTCGGAGCCTAAACGTTGAAGTAAATAAGTTCTTCAAGTGTCAATGTATTTTAGGACACTTTCGGTGGTTGAAAATAAGGAAAAAATGAGTCTTCGTATTTGAAAGAAATATTGATGATGACCACGAAAAGTCAAAATGTGGAATTCAAAAACTAATAATGTTAGTCCAATTTGAAAAACTTAGCGTTCACGTTTTCAATATAAATATGACATTTCATTTTTCCCTATACGCCACTGTCTAGCTATAAATAATGTTGCGAATATTTTACTGCTGATATCCTGTGCAAGTGTGAACCAAGATTCGATTTTCATACATAAATTCATTAGAAGGCCATAAATTATGAGGAACACATGCCATTGATTCTCACGCGGGTGAATAGACATTTTCCCACAAATCCAATGACATATTGCAAAAGAATGAAAAACGTCTCCTATGCAAATGAAATGATGTGTTATGTTGCCACAGAAAAAAAAACACATTTGAGGTAGTTTCATGAATAGATGACTAGAAGTTATAAATCTCAACCTCCTCGTCAAAATAATGAATTCAACAGATGATGCGAAGCTACGCACAGGAAGCAAGTGAGTATTTTCACGCTATTCGCTATCTCAGAACCAAAACATTTTGAAATTATCACGAGGTTTTAATGGCCCTACCGCTAAATACAGACCATTAACATCCATCACTTCGGAATTTATGTAACGATGCTATATTCAAATCTAGTAGGTTGTGGAAAAACAAAATATGCATTGAATTCCATTCCCCGAAGGATAAGGAATTTGATAACTGAAGGCGCGCTATAAGGTGCGCAAACTTAGATCAGTAAAATATAATTTCGATAGTCATTATAAATAATTCGTCGTTGAATTAACTAAGTGGCGTATATGGATTTGAACAATTTCTTAAGGTTTACTAGTATTTCATGTTGTCTCTATCGGAAGAAAAATTGATCCATTTTCTGAAAGATCAGGAATTGATGTACCTATTCTACTTTGAGAGCAAATGAATCAGCTTCAAGTTGTTACCCGAGAAAAAAACTACGCCATTTTTTTATATACGCCCCTTTGTAAATTCTACGACGAATTCTGGCTTGGGAGCATAAAAAGTTGAACCAAAGACATGCATTCTCTATTAATGTCAATTTATTTTTGGGCACTATCGGTAGTAATTTTCAATTGATGATGGTCACGAAAAATAGAAACTTCAAATTCAAAATCTGGAAATGTCAATTTAGGAATGTTCAAAAGTGGCAACGAAAATGTGATTTCAGTGTTGGTGCTGGTGGTTACTGATAAAACAAGAAAATAAAAATGGAATTGATAATTCAGAAATTATTTTTTTTTTACAAATACCTAGAAAATTACGAGAGATATCGTGGAATGTTTCACTATAAAATGAGCATCAAATTACGCAACACTACCCTTAAGCTTCCTTATTGGAAAATATGGTGTTGAAATTATGGAAAACAAAACACGTATTACTTTCAATATTGTCAAAACCATGTCAAAACGATTGGTAAAAAAAATTCAAATCTGGCACACAGTATGACCTGAAGATCCTTGATGATTTATCATCACGTTGAGATATTCAACATCCACATTGCGTTGTAAAATGAATTAAAATTTCAGACTATTACTAAATTTTAATTTTTTTGCAAATTCAATACATTCTGATGAGTGTAAGCAGATATTTCATTCCATAACATAAAAAAATCATTTCCGGTTTTCTAATCAAGGATATTCTGACATTCACAGAGTAAAGAAGCAGTTTGAGAATATACCACAGACGATTTCCCAAGATCACAGGAATTTATGAATCGATGGTCAGACCAATATCAATAACAATTATCTTTATGACGCTCCAGCGTTTAGGATATTCCTGACAGTACCAAATTTGGGAGCATCCAGCATCAAACCTAAAGTTCACAAAAATAAACTCGGTGTTTCTAAACAGGATAACAAGGGTTGCATCCCAGAGGGTTAGCTCATTGATATTCATGGTGAAAACCACTGTATGCCACTGTTTTTCAACAAGGTGGACATTTATTATCATAAACAATTGACAAGTTCAGCCAGCTTTGAGAGAGAAAAAATATGTCTGCCCTAGTCGTCAAGACATAATGAAAATGTTATGATTGGGACGTGAGAAAGAAGAAGACGTATTTAACCTTTAAATAATTGGTTTGTTTTTCTTGTATTTTGTTTTCGTTATTCCGATTACTTAGAATATTTTGTTAGTATTGTTAGCTTATACTTGTTGAATGACTCCAAACACATTATAAATGTATGTAGATTTCGTCTCTTTTTTACGTCGCAATCATAACATTTTCGTTATTTTAAGTTGCAATCTTGACGACAAAGACAACACTAGTGCAGATATATTTTCTCTCTCTCTCTCAAAGCTGGCTGAACTTGTCAATTGAAAATAAAAACTTGATTGTCCTCCAAAATTTTCATGTATCTCTTTCAGTTTTCGAGAGATACTTTGATTTGCAACTCGTTTTATCCGTGAATTTTTTTATAGCGAGAGCGAACAATCAAATAAGACTTTCATTAAAATATGAAATATCATAAAAACATGATATTTCAGATAGAGAAAGGACGGAATAAATATACATTTGAGTGAATTTAAGATTTTAGGCTTAATGAAGAATCCTGGGTAGCAATGATGTTTTTATATAAGGTTATAAATATACTGTCTTGTATACCGAGTAAAATACCTTACCGTTCAATATATCGGTATATTTAACTATATAATATTTGAATATATAAACATTACTTGAAAGCAATTGTCAACAACACGAAGGGCAATGAGTTCGACGATTTGACACCATTGTTAGCTTGTCGCCAATCTTGATCTTTAGCATAATTATTACATAGAAGAGATTCACCTTGTATAACCATGCCGGGAGATCTGAAGAAGATACTGCAGTTACATCAACCGAACAACTTTGGTCATCGATATATAAATAATTCCGTGAAGAGACTTTTCTGTCATCCTAATCGGTCATTACTGGTTCTTTAAATGGCGAGGTTAGATTTATTTGAGCCATTAGAGCGACTCATCACGCTCTCCTTCAGAGGCGCGCAGCAGTTTGCAGAGAAAGAAAAACGGAAATAAACAGTCTTGAATCTTCATTATCAATCAGTGAGCAGTGAAAACGAAGAAATCCGGTATACGAAATCGTTAAAAACTGGAATCGTAGGTGTTTGTGCGATAATTTATAACTATCTTGGGATGAATAGCTGGGAACAATGTAATGCAATAGCAAACGTTTCAATTTATTATAGCTCCATTTTCAGGACATCGTAATGGGTATACAAAAAGCGATTCTATATCTAATAAACGTAAGTAGAAAATAACCAGTAGCCGAGAATGATGGCTATAATAAATGTCCTAATACAAATTCTCAATATAATGGTATTGGGATGAATTTTTCTCATCGCTAGCAAATAAAGAGTACCTATAGGTATCCAACTTGACTTCTCGGAAGTTCATAGATGGGAACAAAAAATGGCGGTTCCCACCTGCAAATATGTGACTTCTGCGATTCAAATTATCAGGTCAAGTGCCCTTATTTATGTTTTTTTTTTTTAATTTAAAGAACTTCGAGCATGATTAGATTTCCGTTAAACTGATATAAGCACTAGAATGTTGAACTAACAGATAGTAGCTTCTTTACCAGTTGAGTATACAATAATCAGCTAGAGCCTATATACATCCATATGTCTCTCGAAAAAAGTGTGATTCCTTATATACTTCTAAATTTCCAGAAAATCAACCAAATCTTAATTGAACCCGTATATCTCTGAAAAAGTTTATACTTCGTGGATATATGTTCTCCACCTTAGTATTTGACTAATCAAGAATGATAATTTGATCTTAGATGATTTGGGAATTTGTATATCCATTATGTTTGTATTTTTCATGTCTTTTATTTTTTATATTTTGTGTGCAAGAATTTCTATTTGAAAAAATATTGCCGAAAGTTCCTATAAAACTTTTTTGAGAAAACTATCAAGGTACAATTAGTACAATTAGTACCTACTCGGAAACTGCTGATTTTATCGTAATAGAACTGCTGATTTTATCGTAATAGAACAATACGACCTTTCTAGAATGTCTTATTTGTTATTCAATTGAACATCTCAAAAATTCGGTGAGGAATGTTAAGAAACAAGTTACTGGCCTTTTTGAAGGTCAAGGTCTACTTTGAATCAAGGATGCAGAGGAATATCATCAGTACTGTGTACCAAAATTTGAGAAAAATCATTCACTAAGTAATAAGATATATTGATTTTGAGAAACCAACTTTCGAGGCCCCTAGAATATTTTCCTTATTAGTAAATTTGAAATATATATATATAAACTTTAGGCAATATATGTTTTCAAATTCAATCACCCCTTTAATTTTTTACGCACAATTCCCGAACATATATAGATATGCTATAACAATATTTATCTGGTATAGTAAATCACCCAGTATTGGTTCGGTTGTATAACGAATCATCATCTTGTTTATTCACTTTCACTGATTTGGCTTCCAGTCTGCGTGAATAAATCAAGTGAACTTGAAGACGTCTCCTGGACCTCAGGATATTTGGCTATATACCCTTTTTTTATGTTCTGGTTCTCACGAAAAGGAATATCCTGTAATGTTCAGAGAACATCGTGCATAGTAATTATTTTTTTAGTACGATTCTCAACCAATCGGTACGTCCAAATGAGCTAAGCTACCTATTGTTTCATAAGGTGGATATAGGATGGTGAAACAGCTTCCTATTAACCAGCATTAGAATAAACTGTTGACTTTTGCCTACTTGATTTCATACCGTAGTAATATTTCCTGAAATGTACAGAGATGGCGTGTCGGTAAAACAGAAACTGTGATTCTGTCAGTGTCATCTGTTCTAGGAGAAAAAATACCGAAAAGAGTAAAAAAGTTGATAATTATTCCAGATTTACTAAAATTATAGTGTTTAAATGTCGTTTCAATTCACGCCTGTCAGATTGAAACCACAGAAATACATAAGTTACAGAAATCTTCCTTGAAATTCGATCTTACCGCCATCTTATTTCAAGTCGTGGAAATATTACTACCTTCTCAAACGGTCTACAAGTTCTTCGCAGAAACAATTGAAGAGCTGTTTCATCCACCTTGATACAAACGAAGCGCACCATAAAATGTATAGACGTTTGAAAGTGTTGAAGTGTTTTTTTTGAATAGTGTTTTTAACCGCCAAATTAGTTGCAAAGCAACCCTCGAAGTCTCATTGAGACTTGTATGAGTAAGTCAGAAAATGAGTCAATTTGCTGCTTTATCATTAGAAGTGATATACCATATTATGTTCGAACGATTGTATACTCAAAAAATAATCGCATCGAATACAATTGATACTTCAAAATATTCGAGGTATGGTTATACATCTTAAACTTCCTGCACAATTACAAATCGTGTCAGTTTAACAGAATAACTGTCAAACTGACACTCTTTGAAATTATACAAAAAGTTATCGCTGTATAACCCGAATATTTTGAAGCACTTAGGGTATTATTACTGATTATTCAACTACGCTCATGAGATATTGCTGTGCTCATCTTCATTGTACATGTTTGTCAAGTGTTGTGAAAAACAGTTGAACGAAAGACGATTCTGTCGCGATAAAATGTGGTCAAAGAAGGCCACACTCGCTTCTCGAGCCAAGCAGTGTTCGCTAATCTAATACGAGCATCTGACAGTGACAGCTAAACAGTGGGGACAAGGATAACAGAAGAAAGCGTGTTGACAAAATACGAAATAGTGTTGTTCCTGGCTGCACAATTGTGCACTTTGACGCCCTTTTTTAACTAAGTGCTCACTGCGGCACCAATTTCCTTTTTTCCTTCAAAAAGTGCACCTTTTCATTTTCATTTAAATTTGCTACAATGGTTACCAAATATTGCTTGAAATCTGTTGAATGCAATGATCTATTAATAATATTGGTTGAATGTCATTGATGAGAAGTGGAAGAAATTCAAATAATTTCGATTGTCGGATGTCAATAACCATTGACACTTGACAGCTTTGTTGTGAATTTCAACTTGTATAAGTTTTTTATCTTCAAGAGTCCAAAGAATACCAATTCCTATATTGATCTTGTTTATATAAGATAGTAGGGAGTCACTAGAATGGCGTTTTAATAAAATGTGAAATTTTACCCGAAATTTTTTACAAACCATAAATTCTGAAAAAGCATCAGTTGGTATTTGTTTTAATATGCTCTCGAATATGCTTGTGTAAATCCAGTTTCTTGTTGAGTTCTGTTTGAGTTTGCTTTTTTGTTGCATGATTATTGAAATAGTGAATCAGTACACATTTTTAGCAAATCATAATCATAAATCATACCTATTTAGCCTATTTCTATGATTGAGAAAATTAAATAATAATAGGTATCCTTCATCAAGCAGTCTGTCATCTGTCATCACTGTAAATTTTCCTGCGCAAGCGTGGAAAGTTCATGAAATAGTATACTATAAATCTATTACAAAAAATGTGCACTATTGGCATCTGAAGTGCACTTTTCATTGAGATATAACGCACACAAAAAAATGATCCAGGAACAACACATTACGAATTAGTTTGTCTGCAGCATTGTGTAGCATTTTTTGCAATTCCTAGAATTGAGCCCGCAGTCAACAAACTATCAGCAAAGTGTACAGAATCTATCAGTACCAGAAAAATCTCATAAAAAACACTACCTACCCTGTGCATTTACAAAGATCATATTTATAACCGTAGTGCGATATACCAGGCACGTCAAATATTTATATTTCAATGCAAAATGAATACAGACTGAAATTTGTTCTTACGGTGTTGGTGTTTCATTCCTAATGAGCTAGTTCTTCCTAAAATAATAATCACATTCATACCACAAGGGTACACTATAGGTACCTCATTTTTAAATCCTAGAAGTGAAAATCAAGTTTATCTCATAGACGCTAAAAGTGTTGCTTAGGAATATACGTATTGATTATTTCATTGTGTCAGCAAGAAAAAAATCTACTTCAAGAGCTAATTTCAGAACAAAAATGGACGACTATTGAGTGCAACCTGTTGCAAAAAAACATATCCTGTATTGCAGGCTTGCTTCAAATTATTAATACTAATATGTATAAGTATTTTCAGGAAGTGTGCTCACACTCATTTGTGCTGTGCCTGTGATTACCAAGCCGGTTAGTGTTTGTTTTATAGTTTACATAAAGATGTAGCAAATAATAGAGCTCTCCGAACTTGTTTTTTAAATAGTTATAATCATAAATTGCTGTAGGTAAGTGCAGAAGAGTCTCATTAACATCTATTCACAATGATTATGGTTTCCTCGAATGTATTGCAATATGCATGTTTACAAAACTTGAATAACATATCAGCGTTCTGTCACTAATAGTGCCTACAAAATGAACCTGCTATCTGAGAATTTGCATCACCAACGTGAATTTGTTTATTTTGTTCCTCTAATACTGTTTACTAATAAAGAGCTAGATGAAAGCAACCTGTCTTTGCCTTACGGTGGTGGACACTAAATAGCCTAATAAGAATCCGACTTGGGTCGATCTTATAATCAGCCTGTACATATTATGTACACAGGCTGAATTAGACGTTTACGGAGAACGGGACATGTGGGATTATTATGAAAATTTGGTTTCTTGGATAATCAGTTTGGTTCTATCGATCTAGATTCTAGAATATTTTGAGTATTGCGTCGTTGCCATTTCTATCGAAACGTAGCAACAACTTTATATTATTGAATCAGATTCTCCTTGAAGAGCTGATTTCGTCGATCTATCATACTTGGGGTATAGCGAGAATGATCACAGAGATATAGGGTGTGAAATATCGATACTTTTCGACTTTGGGAATGTTTTGTGTCGAAACAATTCATTATTGATCAAAACGGCTTCTATGTCTCTATCTCAACTCTTATATTTATCATCGATTGATTTCTATAATTGAAACAAATACAAGGTGGTTTAGAATTTTGAGATTTCAAAACAATTCAGACATAGCGAAAGACGGCAAATCTTAAGATTGTCATGCTTTCGAGTAAGACTGAACGTGAAGTAGCTCGGTAGTCTAATTTTTATCATCCAGTGTTTAAAACTTTCCTTGTGTATTATGATCAATATATAAAGATAGGGGAGTATTTTTTATGTGATGTAAAAGTGCTAGTACGTTTTGTTCATTTCAACATTATCCTATATAATAAATAAGGGTCGATTGCAGTCGAGATATCATATTTAAAATATCAGCATGATAATTATATACAGTTATACTGATGATGGTTTACCTAGGTATTTCAATATTACCTTATCTTTCATGTCATCGACACATTGGGAAGAATTTGAAAATTCCTGTTAGAACAAATATCTCGACTCCATAATCGCTTTCTTCGTTTCTTGAATCTCCGTAGAAACAATAAATGTTTACCTGTATTACTGTATCTCTAGAGCGATGACCATACTATTCTGTGAAGATAACATTCTTCCTACTTCACATTCTTCATAATTCATTCAAAATAAATTGCATTCTGGTTACAATTGTTATGACATCTCATTTCAAATGCACTCACACAAATTTATATCGTCACTGTATCCAGAAAATTGACTAAGATCAAGATTTCTTGTTCACCCTAACCAGGTCTAACCAGTTTATACATCTATTATATTTTATAACTTACTCGTTCTAGTTCTCTCTGAAGTTGTGATGTCACAAGTTGATAATATAAGTGAATAATTTCGAGTGTTTGTACCTACCTATAGTTCCAAAAGAAAATGAGCAATCTGATATAGTCCAAGTCTTGAAAATATTCACTATGTCTGAAATGAAGAAAACCTTAGAAAAGTTATCATTTGAATCCCAACTGAAAAACCCTATTTCATTTCCTGGTAAATGATTCTAACATCTCCTGTACTAATTATCACGAGTGTATACATACCCGGAGTAAAATCATTGAATTTCTATTCAACTTTCTAGTCCATTATTGTTTAAAGTAAAAATCTGAGGAATGTGAGAAAGTATTCCATAAATCACGAGATGCGCCCAACAAGGGTGATATATAATGAGCTGGTTATCGGATTTCTTTATAGAGACAATGTAACTTTCTCATCAATCGTGATTTTCAACTTTGAGGTATTTATATCGGCAGTCAGTCGGATTCCATAATCATAAACATCAAGCCAAATAGTATATTATGATACAAGTTTTATAAGACGCTATTTTGTCGCACGCGTTGTTTGGAGTACGACGAGCGAAGCGAGGAGTGCTCCAAATGAACAAGTGCGACAACGTGTCTTATAAAACGTGTGTCATATGCAATTTTTTCTATTTAGAATTGATTTGAAGAAAAAAATGGATTTAATATCGATAAATAACAGAAACATCTTCGATTGGTAACAATGATGACATTGAAATAATTAAAATCTGATGACGCACAAGCATAAAGCCAAGTTTACAGTTGAGCGATTTTGATTAATGCAATACCCAGCGGTGAAAAATTCAATGTTGTTTTTTTTATTGGTCAATTTAAATCAAATTACACTCTGAATTGAAATTCACCAATTAAAACATTGAGTTTTTCACTGCTAATATCACCAAATCCAAATCGCTCAGAAGTAAACTGGGCCTAACTCTTCTGACTTTTATTTGACAGTTCGATTGTACCAATCTCTGAATAATAAAAAAGCATATTGAAATAGAGGCTATTTCGACACGCATTTGCGTTGCACAATGACTTCATTATACAACCAAAATAGAAAAACCATTTTGCAGTGTTGGATATATACATATAGGTAGGTATTCATATTTTCAACAGAATATCTATCTAGTTAGCGCATGTCATCGTCACCACTACTATTACTCTATATTATGGATACTATGCAGATCTAAAGGAACTAGTTTTGGTATTTGGTCTGACTTCAATGAGATATCGATGTCCCAATTTCGGCCCGTGGCAATATGATTACGATCACATCAGTAATCTATTACAAACATTTGCCCCCAGGAAGCTTTTCTTTCAATTAAATATCAAACATTGAAGCAATCGAAGCCCACTCAAGCACTAATTTGTAGACTCATGAGAAAAATGGTTTCTAATGAATGATACCAGATCGAAGAAGAACAAATCATCTTATGTTTGAATATACCCACCAATGTCGGTGTCCCCCAGTGAAGGAATTTAAATTGCTTCCTGATAATCGGAGATGGAAGTGTTCATGTAATAGTCTGGATTGATGCATAGCACCAGTTGCGGAGCATCATGTGTTGCTCGAGATATGTCCTAGGGAAACGAATTCCTGTACCTTCAACTACAAATCACGAGATAATGATGAAACTATGAAATCAGAAATCGATGATTGGATTCTTGCGTACGTGCACAACATTATTCAATTATATGCAATTCCTCGAACACTTATGCAATTCTTCACTCGTCTCTAATCGGAATTTCAGTTTTCTTCTTGATAATTTCTGGAATAGGTATGATGCACATGCACTCGATTTGATAACATTCTACAGTTATGTATGCTGAAGTGACTACTAGCTGTTTGAATTATGTATTTAATGTCAATCGATTTTCTCACAATAATTCAAATAATAGTAAAATACAAAAAAAAACTCAAGAAAGAAAAACTCTTTGGAAGAACATTGAATACACAAAATTGAAACAACAAAATTGAAACTATAGCTTTCCCTTTTCTTTTGTAGCATATATAATTCACCGACATTTTACTGAATATATCTATGCATACAAATACGCAGTGCGAGACCTGCCAAACTTTTCTCTTTCAGCATCCACCTAATTATTTCTGGAATAATAAAAATATATACACAATATATTGGTCAATTGGTGATGTATCATTAATTCAGTTTCAATCCAATCAGGAAACTGTTTTCGTTATTTATGTGCAACATATGAAAATATAAATCAATGAAAATAACACTAATATGCCATTCGTAAACGATTTCACGAAACAAGTTTACACTTGATAACGAATCCACTTGTCACGCTTCAAATTCTCAATTGTGATTTAAAAATCTTCATTTCTGTACTCACTCTTGCACACCTTGTAAAATCCCCCTCTCTCCTTGACTGCCTGGACGTTTTGGTACCAAATGTACGCCAACTAGAAAACTACCACAATAACTCGGGATAAACCCATATGGAATTGAATAATAATTTTAATACTGAATTTTACAACTTGATTATATAATGTAGGCTTAGATATTTGTTTTTTTCAGTCTAAACAAGAAATCCATATCTGAACCCATAAAGAACATCAGGCCTCCACAATTCCAAAAGCACCCCGTTGATATTCTCCGATATATACATTACCTTTTCCACCACTATCGATGTACAAAACCTAAGCCGACATATTTTGAAGACTGAGGCCTCGCTTATGGCCATTATGACCATGAGCCTGCATGTAGCGACCAGCCAACGCCATGTATAATAAATACCCCAACATCGAAACACCCGGATCCCAATCGAAACGAATGAAAACGTCAATCATTGTTTGTCAATATTTTTTCCCACCCCACGTCAAAAATTGAATAAATACAGTCCCGCATTCGAGCTAAGACTCCACAGCAGTGACCAAACCCCCACGTCCAAATGGCAGAGGGCAAAAAGCTGCACCAATACCTAGCCGCCGTCTGCATCTGCATAGGCGCCCTGGGCACCGGCACGGTCATAGGATGGACTGCCAACATCACAGATTTCCTCAAAGATGGCAAGCTGAACGACCTGAGCATGAGCGATACTGAACTGGCGTGGATCGGAGCCTGCATGCCCTTTGGAGCCATGCTCATGTGCATCCCCATAGGGTGGATAGCTGACCGGCTAGGAAGGAAGCTCACCGTACTGTTGATCATAATACCTTTCTCCATCGGGTGGATCCTCATCTTGGCAGCCAAGCACATAGTCATGGTGTACGTGGGGAGAATCTTGGTGGGTGTTGGCGGAGGCTCTTTCTGCGTGACAGCACCCCTGTACACCAGCGAAATAGCCCAGACGGAAATCAGGGGCACCCTTGGAACCTTCTTCCAACTCTTCATCACCATCGGCATCCTGTACAGCTACATACTCGGGTATGTAATGCCCATATTGGTGTTCAACATGGCTTGCCTCATGGTGCCGTTAGTTTTCGGCGTGCTGTTTTTCTTTCAACCCGAATCCCCGGTTTGGGATTTGAAGAAGGGCCACGATGAGAGAGCGCAGAAATCCTTCAAGCGTTTCAGAGGGGAAGACTACGATTTCAGTGGGGAAATTGCAGAGATACGAAGACAGATCGAGGAGGAGAAGAATCTGAAGAGTTTCTGGACAGCGATGAAATCTCCAGCCTCCAAGAGGGCCACTCTGATATGTTTCATGTTGATGTTCTACCAGCAACTTTGCGGGATCAACGCCGTTATGTTTTACATGAAGGAGATATTCATTTCATCGGGGTCTTCTTTACCCAGCCACTGGTCTGTTATCATCGTCGGACTTGTCCAGGTTATCGCGACCCTATTTGCTGCTTGGGCTGTTGAGAAATTCGGCAGGAAGATATTGCTGCTTGTGTCCGGCGGTGTGATGGCCTTTGCTACTTTCATACTCGGACTCTTCTTCACTCTGAAGAACCATGAAATACTGGATGAAGAGGGGATCAAATCCATCGGGTTCCTTCCCATTCTGTCCCTGATCATATTCATCATTGCGTTCTCCATTGGATACGGACCGATACCGTGGTTGTCATCGTCAGAGTTGTTTTCTCCAGATATCAAAGCCAAATGTAGTTCAGCTGCGGGTACATTCAACTGGTTTCTTGCTCTTCTAGTAACGAAATTTTATCTGGATATAGCCGACGCCATGGGCAACGATATCACGTTCTATATATTCACAGCGATATCAGTGACTGGGGTATTCTTTGTGATCATTTTTATGCCCGAAACCAAGAATAAATCTTTTGCAGATATTCAAAAAGAACTCGGAGGAGGTTAAAACTGATCTTATATTGTAAATTTGATGTGAAATAGAAAACATCCACCAATCAGACTATTATATTTTTTGTTGAATTCTCGGTGGATCGAATTAAAAAATTCTGATCCCATATGATTCACTATTCAATATTACACAAATAGGACATATATGTGATTATATGTATATTTATCATTCGTATGGAGTTGTTCCAATTCAAACAAATTCATTTCCAAATTCGATAGATTGGAGCTCATCGAATGAAAATGTTTGGTTTCAACAGGACTTGACAACACCTCATTACAGTGCAATTGTAAGGGATCAATCAAACGACAACTTATCTAATAAAAATGTATTGGGCGAAGAGGTTCTGTGAGTGGCCAGTTGGATTACGAGATCTAACGCCATTGGATTCTTTCCGAGTGTTTACCTCAAGTATGAAATATATGCTAGCGGAAAACTAGAAATTTTTGAAATCTTTAAAACCCATTTGGTCGTTTTAACTTCCATAGATGCTGAAGTCTATTCGAATGAATCTATAATTCATAAACAATTAGAATATCTTCTCATTCATCTATTTAGATTATGTACTAACGTTCGCAGGTGGTTATTCCATTGGATGTTTGAGTAATGGTACCTTTTTGCATCTTCCATAACCAATTATTCGTCGCTCCTGGGTTATTTTCATTTATGAAAATGCGTGAATATGCGGAACAGTATTTTAATGCTAGTAATCGAGTTAAATTAGCGATTCCCAACTCAGAGGTGTGAACTTATCAAGTTGAAATGAATTTATGTCTAAAAGATAACTGTAGTGCTTAAACAGTTAAAATACATGAATACTGCAATGCAATAAAATGTATTTCGAAGATATCTCCATTTCAGCAGCTATATAGGTTTTTCAACTCTGATAAAAGTATCCTGCAGATAAAGTTCAAGTTTGTTGTGGTTTATCAAATGATTTGAATCTCCTAGTTAATGAATAGGCAGATGATAAATAGCAATACTGATCAATAAATATAGGTGAGCAATCTCATTGGTTGTTTATTATTACTAATACGTCTGTGATTGGTGCGGTTGATGTATTTTCTTTATTTTTTTCAATAATAAATTTGATTATGAATAGACATGACACTTCGTATAATTCAAGACGGATGATGTATAGGATCATGTAGGACAACGGAAATTATTTCGACAACTAAGATTTTCATATTCGATTTTTATGAACGGCGACATAGTATAGTTTATGCAAATCTGTTCTTAGACAATACGCCAAAAGATATACGAATGACTGAGGGGGAAAATGGAATTTAAAAAAACTATTCTATTGGCCGATTCTGAAATTGATATTTGATACGATTAGAGTCATTTGTGAATTTCTCAAGATTAGGTACATTGATGCTTCAAGTGTGTGAAATCATTGTTATCCGAGTGTATATCAACTGAAAGAGGACATAAATTGTGCTATTTATGATAACAAAAATTAGTAGTAAGCATGAATCATCTTGAAAATTCTAAACTTTTTAGATTTTCCAAGAAAGTCAAAAGACGGAAGCACTGGTGCCAGTTGGTTTTGGTTTCGATGGAAACATATGACATTCTGATTATTCAGCTGTTGCAAATATCCCTATTATTTCTCTGTATTTAAATTTCCAGTCAAAGGCGGTTTATTCCTATAAAAGCAGCAAATAGGTTTCTATATCATTTTTACGCATATAAAATAAACAAGAAATGTTTTCTAGGAAATCAATAGATTTTGGGAAGAACAGTTGATGTCAATCAAATTTCATTTTCTATATGCTATCTGCTCTTTCTGAGATGAAATGTTAGAAGAAATGCTGAAGAAAGTTACGAAACCTCTCGGACTAGGTTTGACAGTAATTTAGTTCATTATCAAAGGGGTGAGATACCTGAATATATGATTCACTCGTTATATGGAGAATCTGACCTGAGGCATATTTACTGTCTTCTTTATTTGAAGATTTTCATGGTGAATTTTCTTATATCGCTTTGTTTCTGGCTTATTCGCTCATTTTTCAAATTAATGTTTTTATGTTTCAATTGTTGTGTATTAATGGATTCCGAAAATCTGATCTTATGATTCAACAACAAAAATGCACTTTCTGAAATCCCCATGGTTGAAATGTATACCTCTTATTTTTTCCGACCGTTATACTATTCTTCTCTGTGAGCATTCCCTGAAGATCATCAATAGCTGAATTCAACGCTGTTGGATTCAGAAACTGTTACCTACCTGAATGAAAAAATACAACAAGGTGATGGCACCAAAATGTCGAACGTATTCGAAATTGTGTGTGTGGAGATATTTGGGGTCGGAGATTATAATTCATTATCAAAATTGAAAAATTCAAGATAGTATTGTAATCGTGGTTCGATTCTATTGAAAATAAGTATGCAGGGGTTTTCGGGGTTGCAGATTAAGAATTTTAAGACATTTTAATGGCAGCTTCGAGATTGTGAGTTTTGTAATTAGTTGCAAATTCAATTCGAAATTGGAAGTATTAAACGACAGACACTTGAACTAAAAAGTACCAAATGAAATAAAGGCAACTTCACGTAGATTACCTATATTAGAAATAACGCAATATTTCTCACCCTGTGGACAATACCAAACATCGAACAACCCTGTACGAACCACACGGATCCCACAAACATCTCTTATCGAAATAATACGGAAGCATCTTGTTTGTATCAAGAAAATCATGGCTTATTCCAATCGAAGCATTTTTGCTTGCTACAGTAATTGCTAGTTTCTAGATTTATGTTGTTGTATGAATAAATGAAGTACGGAAGATTGCATGTATTAAACATAGGTTGAGATTAATATCACTTTCTCGAGAAAAAGAAATGTGCTTCAATTACTCAGATAAATCAATGTTCCTTGATGTTTTCGATAAAGTGTTCACATGCGAATGTGCCTTCGCAAATGAATATTCAACTTCCACTGATATTACTCTTCATCTAGACATACCTATAGATTTACTTTATTTGTTGGTTTGTTCCTCAAATGAAACACTGATTGATTATCGTCGAAGATAGCACATCATTAATCACATCATGAATATTGGTCGTGAAACAATTATTATTAAAAAAATACAGATTGTGTAAAATGCGAAACAAAAATATTTTTTCTTCAATTATTGGAGAACGACATTCAAAAAATTCAATGTATTCTAGTGTAGCACTTGAAGGTAAATGGAACTGTGGTATTATTTCTCAGCTTCTGAATTCCAGAGAGGGAGGACATAGTAATCTAATCCAGGTGTTCCCAAACTTTCAAGATAACGGAACACTCACCAAAATTATTCCGCATTTATTCGCGAATTTGAATATATTCTTTTAAACTTACCCCAGAGAAAAAAAAATAGTTTGAAGTTGTGATCTAGATTTATGGGATATTTATTATGTGGGACTAAACTATAAGTCGAGTCGAAACAAATTAGTATAAAATATGTGGGTTTTTTTCTGGAAATAATATTCATCAGGAAAAAACCGAAGCATATAGGAGAAAAAATGTAAATCAAAAGTCACAATAAATCTGTCTGAAGAAAACTGCGCGAATCATAAGTATTAATTTTCATGAATTCTACGATGCAAACTCTACTGGAGAAAGTGTATGCATAATTTCAATGAGATCATAATCTTCAACATTTTTTATATCCATCAATCATTATTATTTTATTACTATATACTGATAGCTTAAGCGATGACAACTTTCAAACCCATTATAACCATTTATGACGACCAACTTGTAATTTCTGATTTGTTCAACTCGTACAACTTTCAATTATTCAAAGCACGATCATGAGCTATTTTCGCATGCAAAAAAGAGTGAATAAACATCAGGTTATTTTCTTTGGGTGACAGATTTAAATTATTTTTTGATTTGAATCATTCTCTTTGGAGCTGTCTAATGTATTTCTCATTAATTCACATAATAAAAATTTCGTGATTCCTAATGTGAAATATGATCTGTATATCTTTAAATATATTCCTCCTCCTTTACCATGGCCTTCCATTTTCATCCAGAATCAAAACACGAATTAATGACCAGTTGAATACAAAATATGAGAAATTCCTTCATTACCTACATAATCTTTACTGATTATGAAAATACCTAGTATTTTGTGTGTGAAAGGAACGAAAATATTAAAAACTCAAATAATTCAGAAAATGAAGATTCATACTACAAGTTATTTTAACAATGATCTTAAAATCAGATGGATGATGGAAATTTATTTAGGTAAGGTACATTCCGTTGACAGTTTCCAGTTTTCAAAGGATTTGATTATTTTGTTTTAACTCTATAATCCTCAATATCTTCTGTTCTTCTTCTGTTTACGAAAAAAAAATTTCATTATTGGTAAAAAAAGGATCTATTCTGAAAAAGATTCTACGTCATGCGTATGTTTGTACAAGTTTCAAAACATCACCAAATTGAACTTACATTTTCATTTTCTGTTCATCCAAGTTACAACTTGTGATAGAGGCATCATCTCTACTGGATGTTCATTCTGAAACTCGATTAAAATACCCAAAACTATGGTGCTTCAATCAGGAGCAAAATGAATGGAACACTGCAAAAGTATGTATATTTTCAGAAAGATATTGTTATCTCTGTCAAGAGATTATACCATCATATATTTGTCTTTTCTCAGACAAATTACTTGACCAACTGAAACTCAACCTCAAGACTTATTTGCGCGTGTAAGTAAGTACGTATCAGACAGAAAAAAATTCAATATCCAAAAGAAATTCAATAAACAGAATCAAACCACCAATTTTCAATTTCTTCGAACCATAGAAAAAAATATTCTTCAATGCGCCACTGTGAAGTCATGTTATGTGGTTGAGATATATTGTTGCAATTTGCATCCAATTCTTCATTCATTGAATTTTACTGTATGAATAATTGTAATGAGGTTTACTAATTAGTAGTAATGACATGTGTGAGTGAGATTCACAATTCCACAATAATTCATCATTGCATATACTAGAATAATGAAGATGTTCCTCCTGAACTGAATGTGAATAAATACTATATGTATAATTATGGAGGTTGTAAATTAAAATATTGAATACGGCATCGTGTCCCGACTTCTATAGTGAGTTCATAAAAATGATTGGTTATGATTTCACATTTTTCTTCAGCTATCACTGTTTATGTTCGGTGAGATGCGTAGGTATACATATCATAATTCAAAAACTGTTGCTGTATAGGGACATGTCATATCATTTGACAGGCAATTAAGTGTTTGATTCATTGGTGGTTGATAATTGACACATCAGTCGACACGTGCAATCACTTCTGCAAACAGAAGAAACTTTTCGTATTTGACAGAACATTCAAAATATTTTTAAATCATGTATAAAAACACAATAATCCGCCAAACACGAAAAGACGAACGATACCTACTACACAACGTATCTTGAGGTGTAAAATAAAAAGCCATGAATTGGACGAAAATTTGAAAAGAAAAATAGTCTATCCAATTGAAAATATCAAAAAATAGTTTAAAAATGAAATGTTATAATAACTCCGATACAGCGATACTCGATGCATAAGCTCGAGCCAGAAGAAAAAAAGAGGGCACTGTCAACATCAACTGTCATGTAATAACCGGCTGACGGAACAAAAACAACTAGTTTCCTGGCAAATACCACGCCGGACGTTGAATTATATCTGCTCGTTGTCCATGCAACGATTAACACTGTGAATGCAGATCGAAAAACAGACGTACAGTCTTGCAAATCTAAAATTCCTGATAAAACAATATTTCACCACCTAATTCATGAACGTATTCCCGACTTCTCCATTGATTGACATCACAAAGAAGCAGCAGTAACATTTTCAATGTAGGAGATGGTTCTGGCACAATACCTTGCTTATTAGTCTACGCATTTGTTAGTTTCTTATGGATGGGTCGAGAGAAATATGTGACGTTTTCGCTTGTGGGCAACATATTGTATTCAATTTTACAGGGTTCACATTTCCTTTTGAGATTTGTTCTCGTAGTGGATATACAGTTACAACTAAAGGTAGGTAGTTTGTTATTCTATGGAGAATGATTATTTTTTATTTCGCCTGTGTAGGTGGGTGGGCAAAGGAAAATGCGAATTTTTGGAGGGACTTATTGACTCAAAATGGTATTTTGAAAACTAACTGGGGTATGGAAATGCGTTTTCCTACGATCACGTATGAAAACGTCAATAATCACACTGTTTTGTTGTTCAGATAGTAGCTCATATCACCATGGTACCTATTGTTTATTTGAAAGAAAAAAAGCACAAGTGTTGATATGAAAAATATCATAACGGTCGCCTGAATTGATAGAAATAATTAGGTATAGGTATTGTGAAGGTACTCACTGTCAATATAAGCGTTCTCTAATCAAATTCATAATATTTTCAAAATTTCTCAATTTGAATTATACCGAGAATCCTTTATCTATTAATTTCAATGTGTCTGATACATAACCTCTGAATTCACTTAAAAACTGAAACCTATACTCTTTGCTGGAACTCTTTCGATGTTGATGACAGCGGGTGAGATCATTCAAAAGAGTACGGCTACAGTTTTATGCGCGGCTTGTTGCTTGCATCAGTTTGATATCACAGTATCACCAAAGAGAAGATTTATTGGTATCACAGATGTTTGCAAGAAGTCAAGGACGCACTAACTCGAGTAACTCGTACGCGCTCGCGCACTATGTACTTCTATGGTTCTGTATTCCTGGTTGCGTGATTACTGGCGCTAGCAGGTATGGTGTCAAGGTTGTTTATGTACGCTGGTGTCAATATCAATAAAATTTGTCCAAACTAAACTAACTCAATCAATCAGTAATTCACATAATGAGGAATTTCCGAAGAAGTATTCAAATATCATCTTGAATATGGAAATAAACAGTACTTGATATCTAATCAAAACCACCTGAAATTATAGACACCGCTCAAGTTACATTTTTGACATGACTTCCTGCGAAATGAAAGTATTCAGAGTCGTAGGAAAAATAGTGTACAAAACTCGTTGGAAAGTGCATTTCCTTCACTCGTTACGTTTCCGCACTCACCGCTACGCGGCTCGTGCTAAACGACTACTCGTGTGAAATATGTCACTTTCCACACTTGTTGTGTAATATACTATGTATTCTTTTAAAAATTCCTTAAAATAAATACGCGAAATATTCTGATAATACATAATGTTTCCTTCTACCATATATGAAAACGTCATACATAAAGCATACTGTTTTGTTATTCAAAAAGTAACTCTTATTATCACCATGACATTGTTATTTGAAGAAAAAGCACGTCTTGGAATAAAATAAATCGCACGCTCACATGTGTGAAATAATTAGATATATTAGTTGTTCACAATAGCGCTCTTGTTACACCACATTCATATTTATAGGATTTTCTGCCTCTTTTCGGATTATAAGGAGAATTTGTAACTTATTTCAATATATCAATAGACATAACCTCTACATTTACTTTGATGGAAATTAGTTTGGAATTATTTCTACTACATGTCTAATGATATTGATTGCAGCGGGTGGTATAATCCACAACTTGCTACCAAAGAAATTGTCTTGCATCACAGAAGTTTTCACTTTTTACATTTGGGATAACGCACCAACTTACATATTTCTCGGTTATTGTCGATAAGAACTGCTGTATTCCTAGTTGCGTGAAAACCTACTGGCGACAACGGATAGAAGATGATATTTGAAATAACTTTCATAATCGTGTGATCAAATCGACACCACCTGAAATTATAAAGGCCGCTCAAGTTACACCTTTGAAATTACTTCCTGCGAAATGAAAAAAATATAATTAGATATATGGTCACCGGAAAAATAGTGCACAAAAATAGTTATGGAAAGTGCATTTCCTGCACTCGTTAAGTACTCGTGTGAAATATCCCACTTTCCACACTTTTTGTCAAATATACTAATAATAAAGTAAGATATCACCTGTGAGTCTAACCTGACTTGGGACTGTAAACAATCCCTGAGACAACTGGCAGCGAACAACCAGGTCACTTTGATGTGGGTGCCAGGTCATAAGGGAGTTGAAGGCAACGAGGAAGCAGACTGCCTTGCCAAAAAAGGGGCAAATACACAATTTCTCGGCCCAGAACCCTTCTGTGGACTTTCCAAAGCCCACTTGAGAGAAGAGTTCCGACGCTGGGAAGCGGATGAAATGAAATCTCACTGGAATAAAGTGCCAGGACAAAGACAAGCGAAAAGGCTAGTGAGCCTCTCGCTTAGGAAAGCTAAACAGCTTCTCGAATTGAACAAAACAGACTTGGAACTGGTAACGGGGCTTCTCACTGGATACTGCCCTCTGAGGTATCAACTCAAAAAGATGCAGAGAGTGATAGTTGCCGCTACTGCGAGAACTTCACTGAAACTGCACAACATTTGCTTTGCGAATGCCCAGCACTCTTCTGCAAGAGGCTCAAGTTCCTGGAAGGGGCCTTCTTAGAGCTCTCCGATGTCAGGAACCTATAGCTCCCAGAAAACTGATAAACTTCGCAAGAAGATTCGGAATCCCGGGCATCGAATAGATTAAGGGTTATGCACAAGAGATCTATAATAGGTCGAGGTGCTTGAGAGGCTGCACAGCCTTAACGACCCCCCATACAATCTACCTACAAGATACCACCAATTCAGCGAATAATCTGTAGCTTTTTTGAAAATACTTGCGTGTGGGAATAATACACCTCCCAAATTAAATTGCGTGCGGGTATAGGGTGAATCTCGCACGCTTGTGAAAAAAATAATATCGCAAAAAAATCGCTAATATTTAGCAATCTTTATAATGAAATAAATATGCTCCGACCCAACCAAAGTTTTTGTTTTTGACGATACGTTCGCAAGTGGAAAAAAATGAAATGAAAATTATGTGTCCATCAACGGAATATATATTATAGCGGTGAAACTATCCAATTTTCGAAAATGATATACCGGCACAGAGAAAGAGGAATCTTGAAAAATTCATACGAATTCGTACCATCACGTAAAATATCTGCTATCTGCGTCTGCAAATTATTGGAATGATAATAGAGACAGACTTGATTATATCAGAGTAGAAGTTGGAGGATAGACGTAAGATTGTAAGTTTGAATCGAGTTGTATTATATTGGATGAAAACAAAAAGTATGGAATATGAATTAGGGCCACTTTATAAGAAACTTTAAGACTTAAGATTTATCATCTAACATTTAATACTATCACTTATGACAGATGAATTATGGAAATATCATTGATTGTGTTATAGAACCATTTAAGATTTAACACCTAAGACTTAAGAAGATGACCAACTTCCAACTTAAGAAATGGATGATAAATGATCATAAATGAAAATAGGAGATGCGCATGTTCGAGCAACGAAAAGTGACATCCTGTTTCTCGCGATATTTGAATTTTGGGTTATAATTTAGAATATTATTTGTTGGTGTGGATAGTCTGTAATTATTTGGTTGCATTTATCAATTTTTTTATAATAGTGATAAGACCATTGGCATCATTTACTTCATGTAGTTAGCTCATGATTTTTGGACTTGGTGTTTACTTGAGATACATGAGAAAGAAAGGTCGGGATTAACTAAATACAAAGTTAAACCCATACATGGGAAAAGGAATACCCATTCCAACTCCATTTATATTTGAAATGATGGATAATATGGATATTGAACAGTTTTTTATTTTGAAATCGATGTCATCTATAATAACTCCAAATTCTAGCTATTTATCAGTTCAGAGGGATGCTCTTATGCATCAAATTGCTTATGTTGGACTGACTACTATGTACACATGTCATCATAGAGGAAACCAGCGATGTACTGTGGAAAATTTACTGAAAAAATCGATTGGCATGGAATCTCCATGGAATTTTATGAAAAATGGAATACGCCAAACTGTATTGGTGCCCTTGATGGAAAGCATATTCAGGTACAAAATACAAAACATGCTGGAACAGGATACTTCTCTTACAAGAAGACTTTCAAGCATAGTATTGATGGCTATCTGTGATGCATCTCATAAATTCATCTTCATTGATGTAGGCTGTCCAGGATCAAATCATGATGGAAATGTATTCCGTAATTCAATTTTCCATTCCTACCTCCAGTTTTCTAAGATATATTTGGCCAATTGTTTTTCAGGCAGTTTTCCTGGCGAGTTTATTTTAGAATAACTACTTTGTTTATCATAAATATGTCTGAATTCTTCAGCTTGTTGAATTAATAGAGCATATTGTCCATGACACAAATAATATTTGAATAAAATTAAAGAAAATTCTAACAAAAACAATAATAATAGATATAGGTTAGAGCTTGCCAACGTCAAAACGTCAACGTCAGCTCTTAAGTCTTAAATGTTGGGTTTTAAATCTTAATTGTTAAAAGTTTTTATAAAGTCACCCTTAGACACATCACATATCTTCAAAATTACTGTGCAAAATTAAAAATGACATCAACAAAACTTTCACACTGAGTCGGAATATCCTACAATCAGTTACTGGTCAGAACAAGTTTTAGCTAAGTTTATCGCAAAACGTCGGTCTTTATTGTCATCTCCTAATCTTTTGCAATATTAGCTATTCGGTGACCGTTAGAAAACGATATTGATGGAATTTACACTGACCTTGACGACCTGCAACTTTCTAGAAGGAATAATGTAAAACGACACTCATCAATATGTCTAGAAGGATCTTCAACATAGTACTTTATCCTCTTTATGGGTGCCGACAATATCCTCAGGATATTCGCAATCCGACGTGAATGATGCTTTATTATAGGACCGGTCCATAAGACTTTGAGGCCCAATTGGAAAATTTAGCAATTTTTTCAGATGGAAAAAAATTACAACAAACCCTAATTATATAGGTTATAATTCTACACGTGCATAAAAATTACATAATTCTACAAGAAGCGTGTTAACTAAAATGTGCAGGAGGTATTTCATATTTTGGCGAGAGCCGTACAACAAATTAAATATAATTCAAAAACCACAAAATATTTGGGACAAACCAAATACGTATTTCGACAACTAAGTTGTCATCTTCAGTGGAAATACCAATGAAACTCATTTCATTGTTATTTTCAAATCTTTTGTGGTTTTTGGGTTATATTTTCATTTGTTTTATATCCTACTTTATATAAATAAATAACCGAGTGCAATTTTTATATAATAAGCTTTTATTTAGTTTCACTGGTAACTAACCATTTCTTTTTGAAAAAATTGTGCAAGCTAACTTTGATCCACTTTAGATGAAAATAAATGTCGGATCTAATATGACTGACTTGACTTGATTTGTGATTATGGTATGACTCGATGCAAAATTGGTAGATCATGAATTTCTCATCAAAACTCGAAAATTCGATTCAAAATTACTACGTGGGGTTTTTCGGGATCGCAATTATGAATTTTTTGGCCCCTAGGCAATGCAATTCTTGGGGCCCCTTCCTTTACCGTTTTCTTACTGTTCAAAATATATTTTTTCTATTACAAAAGTTGAGTCGATCAGATCGACTCCTGCTTTTTGCTTTCATTGAATGAAACTATTTTGATCACAAAAATATTTTCACAACCAAAGAAAATAATTTTGCGAAGTAGGTACAATATAAGTTTAAATAGCAATTCTTGTAACTTTTTAGATACGAAATCGTTAAAATCATATTGGAAGTTGACATTTCTCAACACATCATTTTCAATCGCCATTTTCAACAATGAATTTAAACGGTTCTGTGATATTGTTGAACGGAGACAGTTTTTTATTAATCTTATTTTGAAAAAACTCCTTCACCTGTGGCGTTTGATATCATCAGACTTCTATATATTTGCAATGCTATCATTACATTCGAAAAAGTTGATACCATATTATCAAAAATCAATCCAAACGATGTTATCTGTCCCCGCATCCATCATTTTTTCTATGGTGATATTACCGGATGTTAATAATCGGGAATGTCACGAATGAAACCGAATAAAACCTGTTTTTTCTTGGTGCGTTCAACATCAATTATGCCCCCGTGGGCCCCTAGTCGGTGCGGGGCCCCTAGGCAGTTGCCCAATCCGCCTTATGGACAATCCGGCCCTGATTATTAAACAAAGTACCTATAATGCCAAAAAGTAAAAATACTCGAATGAAAAATTATCTGGTTATTTTCATGTAATAATTCATTGTTTCTAAAAAACATAGGTGATTTTTTTTAAAATTATGGTCCTCATTGGGTCATGTGTCCTATAAGTATACGTATGACCTGGTATGTAATGTAGAACATATTTGTAGCTGTATGAAAGTTATTAAAATAAGAATATCAGTTGATAGAATTCACACACACTATTTTGTGTCGTTCACCTAAAGACGCGTATCCATTACGCGCGGCAGCCGCGCGAGCCATTTCAAGCACGAACTTTTGTTTAGAGCGCGGCCTCCGCGCGAGGTGAGCGATCCAGGTTGAGGCAGAACCATGGACGTATTTGCACTTGTTACGAAAGTACTACTTTCCTAAAATATGCTCTATTCGGTACTATTTTCCTATCAAGGTTATTACTAGTAATCTTAAGGCCAGAATTATTGGAAGAAAACAATTCCAGTAACAATCAACGGTATATAATTTAGTGGTAGTTTTAGATCAATCAACGATTTTAAGTCCAGTTTATTCCTAGTCGATTTCGCTTTGGCGATGCTGTGACCTTGAAATAAAACTATAGAGATTGGCTGCGATAGATCCTACTATTCAAACTGAGCAATAACAACAGCGCATTTCTCATAATGAAGAGAGAAATATATGCACTTCCACGTTAGTGCGCACCAGTTTTACCAATAGAATTCGCTATCAAACATTATTTAATCATTTCCAGACTGAAATACAGGTTGAATACTGTGAAGCCAGTGAACAAAACGAAAAAAGTACTTTTGGGTACTTTTTTCCACAGAATCGCGGTACATTTTACAAGGGCGTTGCGGCAGCACTGTATCCATACGCGCCTGGCGCGTCTCGCATCTGACTTGGCGCGAGACGTTCCAACCTTCCTAAATTCCTGGCGCGAAACCATCAGAGGAGTCAACCAAAACCCAACGTGAAGGGTCGATTCTCGCGCCGTTCCGACTCAGGAGACGAACAGTCAAATAGAGCAATAACGAGTGGAACAGAGACAGTTGATTCAACTAGACTGTATGTGTCTTCCTTCAGTTGATTTTATTTTTATTGGCTTTTAAACTTTGAACAGTTGAGTTCTCACGACTGATTAATTCTTTCAATTCTTTCTTTGATGATACTTTCTTTCAGAAATGACACGACCCTTGTCCACTGATTTCCTAACAGAGTTCATCGAGTTATAACACAGTTTTCCATGTTTATGGAGGATTAAAAGTGCAGAATATTCTAATAAAAATTTGAGACAACAAGCATACGATTGCTTAGTTGATTTGTGTAAAACTGTACTACCCGAAGCAGATAAGGCATTCGTTGTTAGAAAAATCAACAGTTTACGGGGAAGGAACTAAACAAGATAAAATATAAAAAGTCAGGCAGTGGCACGGACGAAAATTATGAACCAAAACTATGGTATTTCAATTTGCTTCTATTCACTGCCGACATAAACTGAAAAAATTCCGGTAGTCCTCTGGGTTACATTTATTGATTTCCTTCAGGAGATCCATATAGTTTGATTCATTCCGGCGCAAGTACCATTTTTTGGACCAATACTTCTTTCTCTTTTTGTTGGACTCATAATTTTCTTTATCCAATAATAATAAACATGCAATTTTTCTTTTTGAATGCAAAGAAGACATCACTTTAACCAGAACCCACTAGTTATCGAGAAACAAGATGAATGAGGAATGATGTTAATTTGAATGTGCGTGTAGTTTGGCATGGAATTTCGCTCCTAGAGTGACGCGCTGGGAGCACGCGCCGTGAATCCAAGATAAACTGCACGTGAAGGGCCCACTTAAATACCGGCAGATCTTGGCTCGCCCCGCGGCATGTTCGAGCGCGGCAATGTTCGACTTGGCTCGCGAGCCAACCCGGTATCCATTGAGGGGCCATTCCACAGCGCGTGGAGTGGCACGCCAGGCGCGTGAACTGCCACTCCACGCGCCGTGAGAATGGTGCGGACTGCGGCGCGTCTATATTCGCGCGGCGTGCCTGGTCCCGTCGACTGTCGATAAAAACTACATACTTCAAAGGACACACGTGCGGAGTGGCTAGACTCCAGACTGGGGGTGAAGACAGGCGCGAAATCTTCCCTTGTTCATCAGGTTCAGTACTCAATTTAGCGCGAACTCGGAGCCACACCCGACTTGTCAATCCACAGGCCGTTGGATCGCGGGTATACAGACACGCATCGGCGCGGCACTCCACAGTTCACGCGCCAGGCGTGCCACTCCACGCGCCGTGGAATGGCCCCTTTAGCGCGGCTGCCGCGCGAGCTAATGTTCGAAGGTTTGCCGCGCGTAATGGACACGCGCCTTAATATCTGATGAACCATATCATCAGAAAAAGTACCCAATTTTCGAAAATAATATACTGGCACAAAAGAAGCAGAAAATCTGCGATATACATAATAATGCTGATATGATAAGATTGATAAGACATACAAACTAGACTATATCAGTGATATTGTAAGGTTATTCGTTGAATCGAATTGATTTGTATGGTTGTTGCAGATAACAATTTTGATTCGTTTACAAACTATTGACACAAACTTCATAGTTGGTACGCATTTTATGAAGTTAAAAATTACGGTTCGGTCGTCTGAATATCATTTACCGAGAACTGAGAAGCGAATCCGATCCATTTAAAGGAAATCGACATTTTTGCAAGACACTAAAGGCGATGAGCAATGAGAGATGAAAGAAATCGATGCCTGCTTAAAAAGAACAAGAAGTGTCAGCAATATTTATCGGGAAATGGACATTCTTTATTGCCATCTCCTTATCGAAAATAGCCTGGTCGGTGACCGTTAGAAAAAGATATTTATTCGATTCAAAATGACCTTGACGACCTTTAATTGTACAACTGAAACATTCTAGGAGGAATAATGTAAAAACGACACTCATCAATATGTCGAGAAGGATCTTTGACGTACTTCATCGTCCTAATAGGTGCCGACAACATCCTTAAGATATGCGGAATCCGAGGTGAGTTAAATGATGCTTTATTATAAGGGCTGGCGCATAAGATTTTGAGGCCCCTTTCGAAGTTTTAATTGAAATAGGTACTTCAGAAAATCAAAATTTTCAAACATTAACAAACCGTATCAATATTCTTAGATCATTGATTCTTTTTGCAAGGAGAATGACTTTTCATTCAATATATCATGAATTGAAAACACTCACCTATATATTATTCGTTTTCCTTCTACACTAAATATATGTATAGCTATTCACATTTGTGCAAACGTTTCCTTTCCACTGAATGAAGCTCACCGTGAGCATATTGCAAACATTCCGATAAGTAGCATGGGATTCCATCAGTTGTCAAACTCAAATAAACTATTTTCTATTTTGGTTGTACAATGAAGTCATTATTGTGCAACGCAATTGCGTGTCGAAATAGCATCTATTTCGATACGCATTTTTTATTATTTGGAGATTGGTACAATCGAACTATCAAATGAAAGTCAGAAGAGTTAGGCCCAGTTTACTTCTGAGCGATTTTGGATTTGGTGATATTAGCAGTGAAAAACTCAATGTTTCAATTGGTAAATTTCAATTCAGAGTATATTTTGATTCAAATTGACCAATAAAAACAATAACAACATTGAATTTCTCACCGCTGGTATTGCCAATAATCAAATTCGCTCAACTGTAAACTGAGCTTTACGCTTGTGCGTCAGATTTCAATTATTTCAATGTTACCAATCGAAGATATTTCTGTTATTTATCGATATCAAATCCATTTTTTTCTTTAAATCAATTCAATATAGAAAAAATTGCATATGACACACGTTTTATAAGACACGTTGTCGCACTTGTTCACTTGCAGCACTCCTCGCTTCGCTCGTCGTACTCCAAACAACGCGTGCGACAAAATAGCGTCTTATAAAACTTGAATCATAATATACTATTACTTAGCTGCCAGAAAATATCAAATGATGTAACCATGCAACCATCGATGCTATTTTATATGTACAAATTATCCCAAAAGAGAAGCAATAATATCTAGCGGAAAAATACAAAGCTGTGAGTATATACCTAGATAACCGATAAACATAAATCTGTTCCGTTTGTATGGTAAATCGAAGACCTGCAAGTATCAACTCAATTATTCGAGAAATATGATTCATTAATATACTAAATACCCAACCAGATACTGTTCATTCAAGCTTATTTTACATTATAAACAAGAAGCTACCATGAAAATTATTAGTAATTTTAAGGTGATCGTTAACTCTCATTACTTGTTACCCCCGAATATTTCCTGAACCTTCGACAAAACTTACCTAAAATAACAAACATTTTGAAGTTTCGTATAAAAAACTGGACGTTTTCCTGATGTTAATTTCAAATTTTATAGTAAAATTGAACGTCCAAAAATATCAAACACTTACTTATTCAAGTACGTGCATATATGAATACAATTCACCCCTACAAGAAAAATCTTGTCTGAAATTTTCACCGAAACAATAACATGTACATACCTAGTGTCCCTGTGCTTTGATCGGACTGCATGACAGTCGCTGAATCCGGCTCTGTCATTCATTCATTTCGTATTTGCTGAATTCTTGGAAACCATCACAATGGAATCTATCAATTCACTGATCTTTCTTCCCGTAGGCAGGAGATGCTCGATAATTTTTTTTTTCAACCATAAACCTGCGCTACCTTCGGGAGGTTATCATTTCCTGTATCTTTCACGTTTTTACGTGTAGGTACGTGGAATTCGAAACACAAATGAAAAATTCTGACGATGTTATAGAGATAAACGTACTTTAATAGTCCTAAACAATCCACACCATCTACAATCTTCAAGTAATGATTGCTTTTAATATATCACTAGTGTTTTTGATTTTCCTCTCAAAACTGCCATTTAATTTATATGTTTCTTGATATTCTGCTCTATGAGAAATGCTGTCCTCAACAATGACAAATGCCACTATACTACCTGACATTTCTAAAGTAATGGAAATTGGAAATAGTAATCAACATCAAGCTTATCCAATATCATAAATAGCGAGTGTTCTTCAAGGATCTGTTTCAGTACATTAATTGGTTTACTAACCTACTTTTAAGAATATTTCGCGCCACAAGCTTTCAACAAAAAATAAAATCAAATCATTAACAGCCATAACTCAAAAGTTCTTTTCAGTTCTGAAACATGCCTATTTCAAAATAATTATCCATTATTATAGGTGCTTGTTTGAATCGCATTTGATTCCCCTACTATACCATTCCATGAAAGGAAAAATTGTTGTGAATTATTACCCACATCTTTTGATGCATACAGCAATTCCGCTAAATTAATCTACATCAAATTATTGAATATAAACCGCCTATTATACGACGTCAACATTCGATAACATATAATTATGGTAAATTCCAGTAGGTACTGCAGACATTCGAATCTATCTGGTAGTCGCTTGCAGGAAATCATTATTGAAAATTTCAAAGATACTCTGAAATATTTAGAACAGCCGCTTCCTCATATCATCGATGGTGTATAATGACGTGTTGTATTTATCCCGTTTTGTCGATCAGAACTATACGTTCTTGTAAATACTATCCGATATTGTGAACCAATTATCCATTACAATTTCTCAGAGAATACCGATTATTTATTATTATTATTTAATATCATACATAGGCGTCACAAGATTATTCGAGCGTGCACAACATATTTCTCGTGCTATTGCGATGCAAGGTTGTAACACTAGTGTTCAACTAAGAAAAACCAGTGGCTCTGGCTACTACTGAGGTACACCTATAGTTACCGGTGGTACAAGGCTTTGGTACAAGGCTATCCACCTATTTTATGTGGATGACCTGGGCTGCAAAGCGTTTGTAAACCACTCCAGCAATATAAGGTCTGTTCGCTGTGTCTCCATTAACTACACTATTGTACAGAATAGTAGATTGTGTAACACTGATACCGTTCGGTGATTTCCCGTGTACACTACACTATGTTCGTTGTTGAAATGTTGTAGCACGAAAAAACCAGTTGTTACAATCGATTTAGAGGAGGTGTGATAAGTGTAGTGTAAATGGATATTGAATAATATGAGGTTACATGTATATAATGATATATTTTGAAAAAAAACAACTTCTTCAACAAAGTACGTAATGGTTATATTTGTAACCCGGGAATTTTTTGTCCCCCTTCACGAAAGCATCAAAAGAATTGACATCAATGCCATTGATTGATCCTCGTCAGATGAACTTGTCCACAATAATTCATCGTCCAAATTCGCAATGATATTCTCTATTATTATTTCATCATCACTGTGCATTTTTGATACATTCAAAAGAGATTCACAAGCAACAAATAAATACAAAATAATTATAAGCATAACCTCTAAATCAAAATCCTAGGATTAGCAGAAAGCACCGAACAGATGTTGCACTAATTACACTCCACTTCACTACACTCATCTACAACGAGCAGTGAGTGTAAGAAAATGTAGTGTACAATATAAATTTTATGCATACACAGCGAACAGACCCAATGTGTATGCCTTCACAAATGCTTTCGACAGTTATGACAGTTTATTTCTGCGATAGTTTTTTTGTTGATAGTTTGTGTCGGCTTTTGTAGTGTTTATGTTTCGGATTTCTCGAACTATAAACAAGCCTCAACTATATTTTTCAGCAAATGGAGGTATTTGTGGAATTTCCAAAATATAACCAAATATAACCCAATCATATCATGAAAATCGACATTTGTCTTCCATACTCGGTGTTTGTGAACTCCGACAGACAGAGGTGGATAGATCTTATTTCCATCATTCACCAGACATATTTCTGATCATGTGATCAAACTCTCTTCTACTCACAAGAGTAAATTTATGAACACAGCTCTGGTGGTCGATTGCGTTGAATCGCTGGCTTATATAGACCAGGTTAAAATCCCGCGGCGGCTATTGGAAATATCTATTTATTACTATAGTATAGTTTTGAGGGAGGAGACCAACCGAACATTACTGGTACCTAGATTTGTGTAGAGTTGTGCAGAAGTAGACACAGGCTATAAGGATAGAATTCGGGATGGATAAAATAATGTGAATGGTTCATCTCAAGAGAGGACAACGCTAGAAATTCGACAAGGACGCGCAGCTATAGTATACGGAGGCATCCTCTACAATATTTGCGAGGCTGAGAGAGGTATATCTACATCGAGCAGCCGATTAACTCTCTCTGATTTCCGTCTCCAAGCGGTGATTTCGTGACTCAGTCACTGAGCTTGATCACACTAGGAGAAAAGCCCGCATCAAAGCTATAGAAGTTGACAAAACTCTGTAGCTTCACATGGATAGGGATAAGCTTTTATATTCGGTCTTCTTAAACAACATTGAAGATCAAAATATAACAATAATAAAGGTCATTATTCATCAAGCCCAATTCAGAATTTACAATGAGGTTGAATTGATGGCATCTTTCTGCCAGAAAATTGGCAAAGGGTTAGTCTAGGTAGAGGTGGATAGATAGACTGGTGAAATCACTTCCTATCCTGTGACTGGTCCCAAATCTCTTGATTTCGCCTACTTCGATAAAACCATTATAACGTGACATGGCGTGGGTGAATCTCGCTAAGTGAAGCCGTGATTTCAACCAAATTTACAGGTTACTGCAGGTGTCAACTCGAAATTATGAATATTTGATTCTGAATGACTTCTAATCGTTTCTAACAATTTCATGGAGCCATTTTCTAATGAGTTTGATGCGAATATGTATCGAACATGATTGAAAGAAAATTCTTCAAAAATCTTTCGACAGTATCGCCATCTATTGTTGTACATGAGAACCCCACGTAATGAGCTGAAATTCAATTGTTCCAAATCAAGGATTTGTCTGCGGAAACAATTGAAGAGTAGCGCCACCAGGTCTTATTTCCATCATTGTCTTGGTATATTATAAATGTCATCAGTTGAAAGCTGATATTTCATTCATTATAGATGTAGATTCTTTGGTTGCAGACAAATATAGCATGTTTCCTTCGGGTGATAAGTGACTCTGGTTGACTCGCCTGCTTGTCTTACTACCTCAATATACCTACGAAATGGAATCCGAAGATTTTAGCACTCCTTTCCAGTGCAATTTTCAAGCAAAAATCACTGGAAAGGAGACGAAAGTGACGAAACATAAATAATAATAAATCACTAAAAAAGGTATATTCATTATTGTTACGTGACTTAGGCACTGTTTTGTATTTGTTACTGTTTCTTGTTCAATTTTAAACACAGGGTGACTTATTTTCTCCAGTTGGCAGCATTATAGTTTGGCCTACTTCACTAGTTGAAACTCGAGTTAAAAATTCTCGTGACTCTTCTCAAGAATACGTGTTTTATTCAATTCTTGGTAGGTACGCCAATGGCATGGCACGGTATACGTAAACGATATGAAGATACGTTTCTTCTAGTATGACCGTTTTATTGGTCCATTTAATGCATTGCCCACCTGTGCAAGTTCCTGATCTGTTGTCCTATGGAATCGCGCAAAAAAAACATATCACATGCTGATCGAGCCACGAGAGTGTGCTGTGCTGTCATTAGTCACGCATGGATGAAGAATACTAGTATAGGTACAACTATCTACCATGGGGGTCATTCCTATTATTCAAAACCCAAATATCTGGATATATTAGTAAGGGGATATGCTGTATCGTTCAAAAGTTATTTCAAAGTTGACATGTTATTGCTTGTAGTACTTTTGAGGTTTTAATCAATTATTCAGATGAACCCTTTCAAGAAAAAATATAACAATTTCGACATACGGAGTTCAGAAACCACTGGGTATTTTTTTGAATTGACATTATTTTCGAATTTCCTGTTTGGATTTAAAAAAATATTCGGAATACATACAGAAATTACAAACAAGTCGGAAATATAAAATAAAGAAATATCCGTGGCGTTATTTTATTGTGAGCTATTTATAGAGCTACGCCCAGGTACCTTCTTTCAGAAGTGTTTTGCAAATGAATTACAACCCGTAAAGGGAGTCGGTTCATTTTGAAAACTGTATATTCAGAAGTTCGTACCTAAGTATGAGAGAAATGAAAAAATGATGGAACAATTCCTATTTCATTCAATAAATCTTGTTGTATTTGTCGAAACTACTCACCATGGATATCATCTACGCAAATTTTCAAATCTTCCCTGAATACCGGCAGATGCGAGTGGCACTGGCAGGTACACATGTCTGCAGAAACTGCTGCTGCAGTTCCACTACTGATGCCTACGCACGTCTCTGCTGTACATCTAGTTTTGGAATCTGGAAAAAATAAAATAAAAAGAAGCATTGATATTACGGGTAGGTACATGTTGTCGAATGGACAAAACGCCTAAAGTGACCAAAAAGCCGAAATAATATACTATACTAAGTATGGAGAACGGTAAGGGTTTTATACCGATCGAAGACAATTGTTTGGAGGAGGAGCGGAGCGACGACTCCAATTATTGTCTGAGATCGGTTACCTGCTTATAACGTTTTTTGCACGATTGATACCATCATAAATTATAAAATTAAACATTTTCGTCATATTGACTAGTTTCATTCATTTTATCAAGATAGATACTTTGGTTGTTAGGTAGTAACAAGGTGGATATAGGATGGTGATACAGCTTCCTATTAACAAGCACTAGAATAAACTGTAGACCTCAGCCTACTTGATTTCATACCGTAGTAATATTTCCTGAAGTTATCAGAGATGGCGACATACCTTGTGTCGGTAAAACAGAAACTGTGCATCTGTCATACTTTTATCAGTTTCATCTGTTATAGATGAAAAATGATTGAGAAGAGTCAAAATATCAATATTCATTCCAAATTTATCGAAAATATATTGTTTTAATGTCGTTTCAAGTCACGTCTGTCAGATGTGAACCACAGAAATACGTAAGCAACAGAAATCTTCTTCGATAATCGATCTTACCGCCATCTTCTTTCAAGTCGTGGAAATATTAGTACCTTCTCAAACGGTCTACAAGATTTTCGCAGAAACAATTGAAGAGCTGTTTCACCATCCTATATCCACCTTGGGTAGTAACTAGGGTGCATAACAACAATGGAGAATTGAGTTTTTATTTAATTGTCAATAATTTTAAGTACAATTTTGATTATTATAAATTAAAATATGAGCGAAAGTGAATTTGAATAAATTGAACGGGCTTGGGAAGAAGGGTGTTCCGCAATTATTCCCGAAAAATCTAAAATCCGTTATCAAAATACCTACCAAAGTTTTAAAAAATGGTGCGAAGACTCTATTGGCATATTTAGTTCAAAGACATATGCAGTTGAAAGCTCCTGGAAGCCTCTGGGCAGAATATTCAATGATCAAATCCACCGTTTTTCTTTATGATGGTATTGATATTTCCAAGTTTTCAACTTTGATCGCGTATTTGAAGAGAAAAAATGTTGGCTATAGGCCTAAGAAAGCGAGCATTATTACACGGGAGCAACTTGAAAAATTTCTGATGGAAGCACCGGATGAAGAATTTCTAATTCACAAGGTAATGTAAGCTAGTTTAGGTAAAAGAAATACTGTAATGAAGATTTTTATCATAATTTGTAGGTCGCAATGATATTGGGAATATCTGGTGCCTGTAGAAGAGAAGAATTATATAATATCACTATGAATGACATCCAACAAACCGATGGTTTAATGATTGTAAAATTACCCAATACGAAAACGAACATCCAGCGTAATTTTACAGTCGTTAATAAACCAGACGATAAAATTCCATATTTAGAAATTCTGCAAAAGTATATAAATACTTCGTCCATTACAAGTAAAATCAAATCATTTGTTCTTAAGATACGCCAAAGGAAAATGTTGTGCTCAAGTAATAGGGAAAGGGACAATCGGGGGATGGCCTTCTCGAATTGCCAAATTCTTAAATTTGCCTAATCCCGAGAACTATACTGGCCATTCGTTCAGGAGGGCATCAGCAACGCTTTTGGCTAATAAAGGTGTTGATGTCCTCGGATTAAAGCGTCATGGAGGTTGGCGTTCATCGACAGTGGCAGAAAGCTATGTAGAAGATTCTCTTCAAAATAAAATAAATCTTGCCGAAAAAATATTGTGCAATACTAGTAATACTACTAATGCATGCGATTCTGCAGGATTAATAAATAATTCGTTAGTTTTCTTTATTCTTTCAAAAAATAAATTAAAATTAAGAGATTTTTCAACTCGACGGTAAGTGAATTACTTACCGTCGAGTTGGAGTACTTACCGTCGAGTTGGATTACTTACCGTCGAGTTGCTAGTAAATGTCACCTACTGACGTAAAATCTGTCACGGTAAACAGTCAAAAATGATCAATCGTGCAAAATTCGCGATAGGTGCTAAGCGATACGCTACCTAGCGGTGACTCGTGAACCACTCGAAGTGGTATGACCACTGAACTCTCTGGAGGATAACCCACAGACAAACTTAACCTCTGTTCTGTTTATGTTCGCTTCTGACGTGAAAGGTGTATTTCCAGCAGTTTTTCGAGAGATGTTCTGGTGAAATACATGTGAAATCTTATCGTTTTGCTCGTTTCAGTTATTGTTTGGTGGCAGAGACACCTATGTCACCATGACACAAACATCAAAAATATGAAAACAAAACAAAAACGATACCACTTCGAGAAGTTCGAGTTGTTACCATGAGATAGTGCTACGTGTTATTTTCTATCGCGAATAGTATGATTTAGCCAAACGTACTAACCTATATCAGTGAGGGCACAGATAACCAACTATATTCTGTGAATTTTAGAGGAAGAAAAAATTTTAGATGTCAGAATTTGTCCAGGAAACTGTTTCGGCGATTTGTCAAGAAAGCCGTTTCTACGTTCTATCCAAGTTTTCAGAGTAATGGTCATTCGGCGATATGTCAGTGACTGGTTGAATTTGTTCATGAGAAGTGAGAACCGGTTTCAAGGGATACTTTGCTCTGTAAGCTGACTGCATAAAAATGGTTTTTATTTTTGATTATCCTATATGTGTTTGTGTGTTGCTTTAGGTAAAATCTTGCAACTGACTTTTGTCCCACTTCCAGTTGTTCAATTAATTTGAAATTTGATAGGTTCTGGGTATTCTTAATTCCAGGAATTTTTGTTAGAGAAAAACAAGTTTTGTAATTATGGCCCGATTCGATTCAATGAATTTTTCATCAAAATTCGTGAATTCAAGATGGCGGATCCAAGATGGCGGACGAGTTCTTTGATTATGGCCTTATTCGATCCGAAATTAGTATGTCTTTGAGGTCGGAGTATAAATTTCCTATAAAAATTCATAGACATCATAGATAAAATTAATAAATTCAAGATGGCGGCTGCAACAGGGCGGGCGAGTTTTGTGATTATTGTCCGATTTGATTCAAAATTGATATCATGATTGTCTAGCGAAATCTTTGAAATAAATGAATCAGTTAATTAGTAAAAATTTATATCAAAAACCAATTAATTTTAGGTATACACTTAATTTATTCTATTTCTTGTCTGTTCCACACTGTTTGTATCCATTATTTTTGTTGTTTCTCACTTTTCATAACTATTGAATAAGTTCATTTCCTTCTTGTCACACCTATCTATTTGTTTGAAAGTATCTTCAATTATCACCTATATACTTGTATTGAAACCGTTATTATTGAACTATAGAGAGCAAAGCTGATAACAAATGGTTATAGGCACCTGCTTGGAAACCAAATGCTATAAGGGTGTGATTTATTTTTGATCTCTCAATATGCAATGATATTGAAACCATTGAAAGAGCCGTCTGCTATTTATTATTCACCAGTTATACTTTATTGAGGAAATAGGGAAGACACGACATGCTCAACATTAATACTTGAGTTTCTGTTCATCTGCTGAATATATTAAGGCAAAATTTATAATAAAATTAAATGATAATATCATGCGGGCTAATACATTGTGAACTGAATAAGATAAGCTGCTAATGTTGACCGTTAGTAAAGGACTACGCAGTACGCACAGATAATATGGAAATCGGCAACCGGTCAAATTGTCTGAAAATTGAATATGTTACTGTTCCTGAACAAAAGTTCTCATAGGCCTAATAAACGAAAATGGCTAGTTCGCAGATAAACCTATTGAATGACAGCAAATTACACCAGCTCACACCGTCTGTGTCCCCTGAGATGTTGATTGTTTTAGTGTCGGTGAACACCGGCATATATTATTCACCACTGAAGGTGTTGGTCATGTGACCTTTCCCATAGTTGTTTTTAATAATAAAACCCAGTTGTCAGTAACACCAAGTGTCGGTGCTGAATTTTGCAGAATGAATAATTTGGTGGTGTTCTTCATGCATTTCCAAAAGTGCGATTTGACACCGCAGTGGTGTGATACACATTCTCTGATTTTTTTGATGCTGAACATGCGAATACTCTTCTGGTGTGTTCTGTGAAGTATTACCATATCATGAGTATGCTCTGGCGAATCATTGCTTTTCTTCACCACATCCGGTGTTTTTAACTAAGTTGGATTACCTATAGAAATATAATTCATATGGTGATAGACTAGACTCAGAAGAATCTAGGGACAATTCGGATGACAAACTGTTTCGGCTCATTTATCCTGATCAGTAGCACTTTTGCCTAGGCCAATTCCATCAAAATCATCTAATATATCATGCCCAATAGTTTTCACTAATAAAAAGTTTGCTCTGAAATCCATCTGATTGAAATTACACCCAAGTTTTTTTTTACTGTGTAAGCGTAATTATTTGAAACCCTATTAATTTGAGTTCCTTGAGAATTTTAAAACACTATGAGAGTGGTTTCTAAGGTCGCTGATCACAAATCAATACAGTCAACATTGCTTATACGCGATGTCTCATGATTATTCTCAATATGATAACTATGCCAGGTATGTGGTAAATTTATTCCAGCACATGCACCGATTTGTTTTTCCTCAGTATTTATTTTCTAGTCCTTGATTGAGAATTGATTATTATAATGGAATTGCAGATGCCCCTATGTCAATTATATAGCAACTCCAGCATAAGCTGGGCTCACAACGTTCAATGGCTTTTAATTTATATTATGCTAGAGACTAGCGAGAACCCAGCATGCGTTTCAATACCACGCGAAGAAAGAAATAATTTGTGTTTGAATTCTGCTTATTGAACTTATACCAATAAATCAAAATAGAATAAGACGTCCTATATACGTCATTTCAACACAGCAAATAAATATTTCGACAATGAGTATTGTGATACGAGTATGTAGTTAGGAACGTATTATATCAGTTATGGCCCTCTTGCAGGAAACAGGAAACCTACGGTGTATCAAAAATTATGTTAATTCCAGGTGTTGTCCTATCTTGCGAAACGATCGTCAAAGATTTAAGAAAAGTTCGTTTTTCTCTTACAATGATTGGTATGTATGTTACTTACAACACATGTAGGCGATAAAGTTAATTTTTAAATCCTAGGACTTAAAAATGAGGTACTCACTTTATGGAATTCTGATATGATAATGATTATTTCAGAAAGAACTAACGAATTAAAAATAATCAAGATATAGTATTCATTATGTTCAACAAAACATTGATACAATTGCATACCTACATATAATATTCAATCAATTTGTGATATTGATATTGAAACTACACTTGAAAATTAAATAAACCTGATTTGTCATCATGTTTCTTCATGAGGTCTCGATCTGTTCCTAGGGCAGCACATTATTCTTGACCTAGGGAAAGGTGGATATAGATATGGTGAAACGACTCTTCGATTGTTTTCCGTCAAAACCTGTAGACTGGTTTAGCGAAGATCATAACACCGGTATTATTTCCCTAATCGTTCGGAGATGGCGTTAATATAGCATTTGATATCAATATCGATAATTCAGTTTACTATTGATATCCGTATTCTATGGATTCGTGTTCATAATTGTGGTTTTGGTTTGAAATGTGAATATTATTCGATTGAACAAATCACACAAAATCAAAATCACTGATATTTTGTTTGCAGAAAAAATAGCACGTTTCATTCGGACCAAAAGTGTCTTTGTTTGACAAGCGAATTTTGCATTCGCGAGGTGAAGTGTCACTTTTCATCCTAATTAAACAATGTACTATTTATTTGCAGTAATAAGTGGCCCTACTCTGTATAACCAACAATAAATCAAGAACAGCCTTGATATCTCCATATTAATCTCAATATGATGATTACTACATTACTGCCATGTATGTTGTAAATTTATTCTATCGCAGTGATTTGTTTTAGCTTAGTATTTATTTTCTCGTCTTTAATTGGTAATTGATTATTATAATGGAATCGCAGTTGCCCATGTCAATTATATTGCGAAAAATAAAACCAAAACGCTGGCAGATGAGTCGTAAGCTAGAATAATTTATTTTATATTGCATTTAATACGTCCTCTCCTAGTTTAATTGGATTAAAACATAAAAACGATACCTATATAAAGTTTAGTATCTATTAAACACTATAAATTTATGCATTGCAATGCTACTGAGACTGATCTTTCATTGAAAACGATGCTGAAATGACAAATAATGCATACAGATGAAAGCGTGAGTAACGCAAATACTGATGCACTTGAAGAAATTATCCACCTATCCCATAGGTGACATTGTTAATGCCAAATGCAAGTACTTCACGTACGATTTTTTTGAATAAATTTGCAGAACCATGAATAGTTGAGAGTGATTGATGAAACTTACTGGTTCTTCGAGGTTTGAATACCTATCTGAAATTTCAATTTATTATTATGATAGTATGAGAAAATAATAGAATTTTTACCTATCCATATTGATTACTACTAGTAGGTACCTGAATCTGTGTAGTTGTAATGTTCATGAGATAGTTTGTGAAGATTATTGTGACATATAATTAAATAAATAATTGATATTGATGTAGATCAAAGATATTTTCGGTTTTTTCAATACGTAATCTGAATGAATATATATTATGAAGTGAACGGTATGATATCATTGGCGCGGTTACATTGGTTTCAGGAAAAATTCCAATACCTATTTCCTTTCCTAATATCCTTCTTCTGGCTTGCACGATGTTCTTCCACGCAGGTTTTCGTCTCGTGCAGTCAGAAGATTAAAAAAATGGATATTTTGTGGATACATTTGGCATTCATATAGAATGATTGTCAAGCAGTTATTTACTCTAACAGATTGACATCAAAATTTTGTTGTTTTTTGGGGTAGTCCGTTTTTAACGGGTTCCGATTTTGAAAATTTTGTACATGTGTTAACTTTTTGTAACAAATAGTGTGATCAGGGACGAAACTGTTCCTCACCATTTTATTGGCAGAAAATATCTCAATATCTGTTTAGAATTTTCCCGTCATCCCAGAAGATTAGTGAAATGGTAAATAGATTACCCTGAACCTATTTCATTCAATTTTTGCACCAACAAAGATATATTCCCATACCTCATGGACATTCAAATTATCATTTTAGATTTTGCCGATTCAAACAAACACATTAGATTTCTTCTAGGTCTTTCTTCGACTCGTGAGTGGATCACATAATGATTACATGGGTTTTTTATCTCGTATAGTAAGTAGCTTGAGTTTTCCATTTTATCTAAGAATACTTACCTACCAGCATGCCATCACTATATGTTTATCTCAAAACTTTTATTCGAAACGCTGAAATCTTCCCGAGTTTGTGCAGTTAACGGGTGTGCTGCTCGAATAAAGTCGTTAATTAATACCGTGGTAATATACAAGCATCTATTTTAGTTACGCCTCTAGAAGTATCAAGAAGTATACGTATAGTTGGACATAACTTGCAGAAAATATGCTGCTCACTGATCGCGTAAATCTGGAGATGTAAAAATGACTGCCAGCAATGTTACGAATGGGAAACACCTAGTAGCTGTGCATTATTCAAATGGTTTATTTTGCAGAGTAAACTGAACAACAACTTATGCAATCTAGGCATGAATAGAATTTCGAAGAATCACAGCGTGTGAGAGAAACAACTCGTTACCAATTGATTCTGCACAACGGGAGGTGTGGAAATTGTTCGTGTTGAATGAATCCAAATGGCATCAAAATAAATACTTAGATATTTTCAGGTTCAAGAAAACAGCATGGATCTACAACAAATAGCAAACATGTGAGTGAGAAGGGGAGCGTAGGTATGTGGTGAAATATTTATTAATTTAAACCAGAGATAAGTTAGAAGTTACTACGATAGTGATGAAAATAAGACTTGGTGGCGCTACTCTTCAATTGTTTATTTGAAAATTTAGTTTCAATCATGTTCTATACATAATCACATAAAACTCATTGGAAAATGGCTACTTGAAACAGTTATGGTACAATGTTGTTGGTAAAATGACGGAAATTTCAAGATAATAATGAAAAATTGAAAAGGCCAATAATACAAAAAAAATGAGAAGAACTAACATAACCTCTTTTTGTACTATTAAATTTTTATAGATCATAGTTTCCTTGATCATCCGATTTTAGTTAGAGATAATAATATATAATGTTTTTCGTACTTCCGGGCCTAAAGTGACAACTTCACTCCCTTGTGACAGGTACTAAAGTGTCACATTTAATCCCTCCGGGATTAAATATTGACGAAACTCCCGGAACGATTAAATCACAAACAAACGAATTTAAGGGATATTTTATTGAAAAATATAATTAATTAGAATGGTAATTAACGTTAATATTCAAATTAATATTGTGACAGTTCGTCATATTGACCAGTCTCAGAGAGTTGAGGCACAAACCGCTTTTGATTTATCATCGAAGTAGACTAACAGCGCATTTTCAGTAGGTTGTCTCACATTTTTTAAGCGGCACCACTTTTTAAAAGCATCGTACTGCTGCTCGTATAGTTTTCTAGATTTCGGTGGTAACAATTCTTCACCTACTTCGGCTGCTCTTTTATCAATATCAGATACACCTTCTTCACTCATGATACCAATAATTATCAATAACAATGTTTCTTCACAATGACACTAGTAATGACAATGTTTCTAAATTATAACTGTCACAACGCAATGTTACTATGGTAACTTATTTTAAAGACAGTTTATTAAATGAGTTGAAGAGAGAAAAAACTGATTGAAATTATTGAAATAATTGATAAAATCATACCGGAAGTACGAAAAGTATCGTATATACCTTGCGACTGAAGTACATTTAATCCTGAAGGTAAAGTTTATGGCCCGACCGCAGGGAGGGCCATAATTTACTTCAGTCCCGCGGTATATAATGTACTATTTATTATTGGAGTGGAGGTACTGAAAGTTCTTCATTTTTTGGATATGTTGATCTCAGACTCACTTCAAAGGGGGCCCTAGAAAATGTCAGGAAGAATGTACTGGCTGATTGCCACAAGAGCAGATACCATATAAATAAACAGAAAAGAACAGAATATTTAGTTTTTGTAGCTGTTGACAAATCATTTTCATTAAATTTTCAAGAATGTTCAAATTGTTCAAATTGTAGTTTCAATATCAATTTCAATTTCACAAATTATATATAATAATCATCATATAACAATTCTACACTAGGTACCTCATTTTTATATCCTAGAAGTTAAAAATCAACTTTATCTTCTATATAGACACTAAAAGTGTTGCTCAGCATCATACATATTATAGATATTAATGTTGAGAGATTATTATGCGATTTATAATAGTCGAGGACATTGCTTGGCTACGAGGCGGTAGCCGAGTCAACCGCAATGTCCGAGACGGTGTTAAATCGCCAATAAGTGAGTTGCATTCAAAGCTTTATCTTATCATTGACAACGGCGATGCGAAAATAAATTGAAAATGAATAAATATATTTTTGTATCTAACGTATTATGCTTGTATATAACGTATTATGCTTGTGAGTTATCAAGGTTTTGGTACGTTTATGATGTTGATAATTATCGATAGAGATTTCATATAATAATGTCTTAATCTTGAATGATACGATAAATCATTTTTGTACGATTGATCATTTTTGACTGTTTACCGTGACAGATTTTACGTCAGTTGGTGACATTTACTAGCAACTCGACGGTAAGTAATCCAACTCGACGGTAAGTACTCCAACTCGACGGTAAATAATTCACTTACCGTCGAGTTAAGAAATCTCTTAATTTTAATTTATTTTTATAATTGGAGTCGTCGCACCGCTCCTCCTCCAAACAATTGTCATCGATCGGTATAAAACCCTTACCGTTCTTCATACTTAATATACTATTTTGTGTTAGTAAAAGAAACGTCAAGTTCCAGAGCTAATTTCAGAACAAAAATGGACGAACTTTGAATCCGAAATAAATATTGCAACTTTCGAGTTAGCTATAATTGTAGCCTTTCCTGATGAATAAGAGTAATGCAAAAGGGATTATACAATGTGAAATAAAAAAAAATTAACCTTTATCTATTATCGTTCAAGTTGCGAGTAAGATAAGAACATATTCGAAACAATCAGTTATAATAATTATCGTCTAACGGTCGAATTCGTTCTATCGACGAATGGATTTACATATACAAGGGGATACACACCTCCAGGCACTCCGGTAAAAATGTCTCCATTGTTCTGTCTCGTTATCAGCAAACTGATGCTCTTGGAGCATTCTGATGCCATCGACGTAAGAACAAACGCCAAAAGCACCAAATGAAGCCATGACGCTTTCAGGGCATTTGTTCTCGCTTCCATCTAGCTGTCAGAGACATCCAGCCATCCAACATCGTAACAGGGATCTGAAACACAGTGATTTACGTTTTCTCGGGATAAGTGAATTGTGTTGAAAGCACTGTCGGCAACAGACGAAATTTTAAATCACCAGATCGATGAATCAAATCACCAAATTGAAAAATAAAATAAACACTATGTGAAAAAAATTGGAATTTTGGTTTGTTTAGCAATTTTTTTAACAAAAAACATAATGATATCCTAAAAAAATCCACCTGAAGAAAAATAATTCATATAATAATGGAATATTCATGCTTGTAGAATGCACTTTGTTTCAAAATTATTTATTTATTTTTATTTATTTATTTACCACTTTGGTACCTATATATATATAGCTAGCTAGCTAGCTAACTAGTTGAGATCATCATAGTTGAGATCATCATCCATGTACTCTTTCGCACTGTAATAACATTTTTGCAGCAGCAGGTTTTTTATTGCATTTTTGAATTTTTTATCTGAACCAATTTGTTTAATTGCAATTGGCAGTTTATTGTAGAGAATGATCGCATTAAATACAGGAGAGTTTTCGTATTTGGAGGTTTTGTGATTTGGAATCCTTAGTAAACCACCATTTCTGGTATTATAGTTGTGAATATTTGAACTAGATACTAGCTCATCTAAATTACTCCTAGCAAAAGTGATAAATTTCAAAAAATACACTGAGAGAGCTGTCAACAATTTCTCTCGAAAAAATACTCAATATCTTCCAATATCTTCTCAGATTGTAGAGACGGGGGGGGGGGAGGGGCCTCATGATGAATCATTTGTAAATCCACTTTTACAAATCAATTGAATCAAACAATCAATCTGATTTGAAATTGCTCTAATTATGCTACATAGTTTATTCGTATAATTGGTAAACAATCTATCCATCGTTATAATTATTATGAATTTTGATATTCCGAATTCGAGAGTTAGGTAGGATGATGCTTTTTTCTTATTATTCTTCCAATTTGTCATGAAAAAATCGAAAAACACCAGATATAAAATCAAAATGAAAAATATTCAGCAAATCACCAGAATAACATAAAAATAACCAAATCTGGTGATAAATCACCAACATCGGCAACCCTGGTTGAAAGTGAGCAAAATGGCGATTATCATACCAGTCACACGAGACTAGAGACAAAGTTTATTCTGTAAACTTTGCTAGAGAGCAGGGGTATCCATGAATTGATAAATTTGTATCTGTACCATACTGTAAAGCCTAGTTCATGTTGTAACGAATTCCGCAGATAAAATGCGATTGAAAATGGCGTCGCTTTTGTCGGAAGAAAGTTAAAAAATCGAACTTCATTGCTATTTCCGCAGAATTTGTCATTCCAATAAATGGGGTTATAGTAAAAAAATGTGTTCACAATTACAAAGAGGTGTTTCTTCACATGAGATAGTTGTTGATGTGGACGAATGTATCAGGTTGTACAAGTTATACGAACTCTTTCGTATTTGTTATTTTGGATCTGAAATTTACACGAAAATCTCTTCATTGTAGCAGGAGCCTTGTGGCTGAAATGCCATGCATGTTATAAAAGTTTTTGCCTTTTGCATAGATTTCGTTTTGAAAGTCAACAATAAACTTGTGAAATAAATGAATTATGTATTTGTTGGAAATATCTTGAACAAAACAAACTGTCTCTATCCTTTGTTTCCACTCACGACTTTGAGGGATGGAGAAACTCTTCTTTTAGCGATTATCCGCTTCAACATGAACTAGGTTTTTCGACAATCCAATCAAATTTGCGGAATCACATAAAAATATTCGCAATCGTTCTAACATGAACTAGGCTTAAGGAGCTGTTTATAAACATCAATCAAGAATTATGTTTTTTATTGTTCCGATCCTGAATTTCAGAGCAAACAAATGGTTCTGTGTTCAAATATGGATTTTCCTGTATTCATCTTTATTAATTCTTGGTTGTTAATTCAATTCTTAGTTTAGTTGAGTTTATAAATTCACCATAAGTTCGTAGGGTGATGCTTATTTATCAAGATACAAAGTGTTGAATGAAAACAAAAGAAAACATATCAATGAATTCTAGATGTCAATATGAAAATTGTTAATTCATCATACTCGAAAATTGTTAATTCATCATACTCGCATACAGACTTTTGAATGAAATCGAAGACTGAAACAACAAAATACCTTATGAAGTTATAAAATTAATATTTATATCTTCTAACGATAACTTAAAATTTCATATTTATTTATATCTTTCTGTTTAGAGCCTTTAGGATTTCCATTTTTTTATCAACACTCCTATTCCCTTATGCTGTTGCCGTCTAGAAGATAGAATGCTATGTATATGAATGTTTATTTCATGAACACAAAAAGCAGTTGTAATCAGGTATTAATATAAATTGCATTCTATGTGATTAAAATTACAAAACTAAGCATTTCTTCTGCTCATAGCACTAGTCAGTGAATGAATCTTACATTTTATGGAAGGCAAAAAAGCATCATATGTATATATATATACAGGGTAATGCAAATTTCATGGTACACTATTGTCAAATCGGAAACGGGGAGAGATACAAACTATAGGTTAAATTACGAGAAATATGTGAAATTTCATGGCCATTTCAAATATCAAAAGAAATCGAGGATATCTTACGTAGTTCCTGAAATATCCTGGAAAATGATTGATTCTTATAGTCATCGATAACTTCTCAACTATTGCTGCTAGAATTTTGAAATTTGGTATTGTTACCGAAGTTTGCATGCTGAATTCAACGGTAGGTAATTTCGATGTTATATCGCAGGTGTTCCAATGGCATATCTCAGCCATTAAAAATTGAAATTATATTATTCATTCAAGACATTCGAATAAAAATCGGAAGTTACATTCGGATTCTTCAGAGCATTAACTTTCTTATTTCAAATGGGACTAGTTTAGACTTTTGAATCCTACTCAAAATTGATTCTACAACGATGTATATCACATGTTGCATGTTACATTCGGGCTGATTGAGAAAATGTCACTTGAAATTTCAAATTAAAGAAAACCGCTACTGGAATTAAGAAAAATTATGTTGTTCTGTAGAAAATGCCTTTTGATGCATAGAAGATGCGTACCTTAATATTACGTTTCACAAAAATGTCTAGGGTCATCTAAAGTTATCATAAAAAAAAATCTTTAAATTTTAGCACCCATTATCAACTAATTTCGGCATTTTGATAAAAAGTAATATCAAATATTCGAAGAGTGAATGGAATGTATCATGGAATGTATCATCTATTGAAGATAAACAGTCGTGTTCTACAAGGTAGTGTTTCGTAACCGTTTTCGTCAATTCTGAATAATGGAAATCTTTTCAATTTTACGTGACACGTTTTGTGCTCATAATACTTTGGTTACAGTAGATGAAGATTTGAATATTGGTCACCTTTTTCTTTCTTAGTTCTACTTAATGGTTCTGTTTACGATATACGCCTTCGTATATAGGCCTTCGTAGAATGAAGATATCGAAGCCATCTTTGATATTTCTAATGGTAGCCATATTGGATTTTCACTCCATCGGATAGATCATGAAATTTCCAACTCATCGTTGTATCACACTTGTGTGTTTAATGAGAGAGATAATAGGAAAAATATAAAATATCGAGTTAATTCGAGATCTATCAGGTTTGCAAATCCAGATTTTTTCACTAAAAGTGAAATCATAATGTGAAACTCTTTAATGTGAATTTTTTCAATGTGAAACTCTTTAATGTGAAACTCTTTAATGTGAAACTCTTTAATGTGAAACTCTTTAATGTGAAACTCTTCAATGTGGAACTCTTTAATGTGAAACTCAATAACTAAGCTAAAAAAAAGAATCGACAATTTTCAGGATATTTCACGAACTACGTGAGATATCCTAGATTTCTTTTGATATTCGGGATGACCATAAAATTGTGCATCTTTTTCGTAATTTAACCTAGTTCGTATCTTTCTTCGTTTCCGATTTGACAATAGTGTACCATGAAATTTGCATTACCCTGTATATGTATTTTGAAATATAATGCATACATCACATAGTTTCTTGAAGTATTCAATTTTGATTATTGTCACCGTACTCAGAGTTATTAACCCCAACAAATGTGAAAGCAGTTTTCATTCAATGAATTGAAAAAATTACCAAATTTTATTATCAGGTCCCCCAACCAAAATATTCAATAAATACGACCACAGAGCTGTTGGTTGGTGTTTTTGGTTTCAATCACAAGGTCAAAAATAAATGGAAAACATTTGCAAACACAACCCTGCAGAAAACTCGAAAAGTGTTGCAACTTGTATTTGTACATTCATAATCCATCTACCTATCAGTCAAATCTACGAAATATTCAACTGGAACTCCAGGAATTGTGTGTGGTTACAAAATGATTCCTTCCAATAACTTCTCTCCTTTGAAAAGATTCTACAGCAGTTATTACTAAGTTGTTATTGAAACTCGATATGTTTGCTCAACAAATTACGAATAATCATCACTGTTTAGCTACTATCTTGGATAAATAGTAGTCTAGAACGTCCATACATGCTTCTCTCCTAATCAAGTCATGTCTTCTGACTTAACATCCTCTGGAAACGATAAAACTTTGTAGTTTGGCACACACATTAAAGTGCTAATGCGTAAAAACGACATTGCTAAATTTGAACTACCAATGAATATGTAGATAATTTTTATGATCTTGTCCTCAGCTCATCACACCAGTAGATACGAAGGATATTGAGACAAACAAGAAGTAACAAGTTTGTGAAAGAAACGTTAGTGATTTTGGTGAAGACGTTAAAACTCCAATTCCACGATAAAAATGATTGGATCCCAGGAGATTAATATTGTGCGAGAGGTGAACAAACTTATAAAAGTCGATGAGATTCTTCAAGTCACAGTAAGTGGTGATGATATATCGCACTACTCAGGTGATTCGACAGGTTGGTATCCATAATTTATTAGAAAAGAATCCTCTGGAGACTACCTACCAATCACCCTGGCTATAGCCAACGATAATGATATACGATTTGTCTAATCCATCGAGATCCAATGCTATCAAAGATTATGTTTGTCACCTCATTTTTTATACCATCGCATTCAGTTATTTCTGAATATTTGTCGGCAATCGGAATCGACCTCCAAGAGAGAAATTGCAAACTTCAATTGAATGACCTCAACTAGAAAGCCTTTGAGTGGGAATGTCCATGTTATGATGAAGAAGCTGAAAGCTTTCGAATCAATAAATTTCATTTTTTGATCGAATTTCCGACCAAACTTCCATCTAATTTGCTCCACCAGATACTGAAATAATCAAACGGAATATTGATGGAATCCCATGGGAGATGACATGTAGATGGTGTTAGTACCTACTTCTGGCCCCTGTCAGTTATACATCATTTTTTGAAGGACAATACCCGTAAGTAGTATCTCGATATGAGAATGTCAGCTGAAAGGTGGCAATACAATTTCTGAATCGATTGATGGCACTGGAAAAAATATCTATTTAGTCCCTTTCATGAGTAGATAATGTTTTCAGAACAGAATGAAAACCAGGCAAATAAAAAATTAAACCACGAAGAGAATAAACAATAATCTTAAACCTGTGTTTGGTAAGGTTAGGTTAGGTTATGTTACTAGCAGATTTTTTCTTATTTTTCTACCAGGAAAGTAGAGAAAAATCTGTGAATTATTATCCATAAGAATAAATATTTTTTGTAATTTGATGAAACTTTCGCAGGAAATACAGTTGACATAGTCATTGTGGAAGAAAACTGCTGATTACTATATTTAGCTCGTGATCTGCTTTATGGGGACTGAGGTTTTGCATATTTGGTTCAACAAATTTTTATCCCATACTGATTTCAAATGAATTTATGTATTCAAAATAAAAAATAATATAAGGATATAACCCGTATGTGAGAAATACTTCACAATTCTTTTTTTTTGCTAATATAATTGTAGGTATATATATGTACACCATTAATATAACATTCAACTTGGTAGGTCGGTTGTCTTTGCCTTAGAAATCCATTGTAATTCCCAAATCAGCGCCATTGTTGAGAGCCACTTTCTTCTTTCACGACAAATTTCACACGAGATAATATTGCAATACGTTCACATGATTTAATTGTTACTCAATTTCTTTGTTGCATAAAAATGAACAATCCAAATTGAATAAGTAACTGCGTACACGATTTCGAAATTTCACTTAAATGACTGGCAGTTGTTTCATTCACAGCATCAGCGGAAAAAATATGAAGGCTAACATAGTAACGTGATTAGTAATTAATATCTGACAGCATTTGAGTAATATGCTCTTCAAATAAAATATACGACATGGGTGAAATGCAATGAATTTCACCTCAATTAATTAATCAATTATTCGAATTTTTGAAAATCGACTTCCCTTTCCGCGACCAGAAAATCCGATATTGTTGTTCCCCAATTTTCACAATTTCCATTCACTTTTGACCCAGGAGGTGAAGTATTTATGAAAAATTGGTTTTAATTAATTTTCAAAAAACACACTGACTGATATTGATAAAATATTGAATTTGTTGTTAATTCCTTAAAGCATCTTTAGGAAAATACTTTTTTTTGTGTCGAACAGTTGCAAATGATATTTGATTTCCCACTTTTATAGTATAAACCATATCAGTCCATAATACTAATGAAATTATTTTGATCAATCATTGATCAATTAGGTATGTAGTTATTGATAAGAAATTCATCATCACGTTGTATGTATGTGCAGCATGTCTTTTTAGATTTTCTATATAGGGGTGGGCGAATTTATAGACATTCGATAATATCGGTTATTTCCAATTATAACTTTTAGATGGGAGGACTATGAGGAAAAGGGGAGATTGGGGTGAATTTGAGTTGGCTAAACTGCTATCAGAGTAGGTAGGTAACTTATGTCTGATTAGTTTTGAATTTTTGTGATATAATAAAAAACCCTAAATATATCTAACTAACTTCAGTTGTTTGGTCTCGTCAGTATTTATAAGCTCGATAGACATTCTCATGAATCCACAAAACACTGTATTCATTCGTTCATCAATCTCAATAAATTTAAAACTGGTTGTTGGGTTTGGCATATTTTTTAAATTTGGCGCGCCCCCATCAATGAAGAAAAATGGAGTTGAACAAATAAACAAATAAAACGCAGCTGATGGCATTTCGTAGCTGAGGGTTTTCAGAGAGTGAAGAAAGTGTTGATACCATCAACTTTTCGCAAGAAGAAAACAACAGGCAGGTGGAATATTTTCAGAAGAATAATGAGCCATTATACATGATGGTCGATGTTTCGCTTTGACGTTACCGTTTCAAAATTACTGTTTGAAATGGAAGAAGATCCTTACAATATCACTTGCGTCGTAATAGAAATGATTCGACATAAATCATAAATCCCATAGCTCAACAGTGAATCGGTGATGATCATTATGGCTTTCTGTGATGTATTATGCATGGACACCGAGGCAGCGGCAGCAGATGGCAAAGGTACTCAATTATACGTATTTTTTTGGAAGACTCTGGTTGAAGAAATCCCCGTTTGTAACGTCTAGAATGGTCGCTCATGCCTAAGTTATCATAGAACCAGAGGACGACTACTAGATGATTGATTATCATTCGCTTGTTTTATTTGTCTATGGTGTTGATTTTTTTTAATTGTTCAAAAAAATAGGTAATTGGGTTTTCAAATTTGTTAGTTTCGCAGTCAAGGTTGCCATTGAAAAATGAAAAAATAAAATCTTCGTTCCTATTTGAATTCAATCAAAACAATAACCATATCCGATTTCTTACAACGCCGTGAAAAAAGTGTTTTGATTAAATTAAGATGGGAACTTTTTCTTATTTTTCCATGGCATGCTTGATTACGAAACTTGAAAAAAAATCGAAAAAACATTTTTTTTCTTTGTTAAATTCGTTAATGAAATATTATTTAAGCCATAACTTTTTAACGGATGAAGATATCGCCAGGCGGTTTGAACATGTTATGTTGCAAATTTTATCTACTTTCCGAATCTCAGGTAAAACTTCGTTTATCGCACTCCTATGAGTTCGGAAAAATTTTTTTGTGGAACTTACGTATTTTGACTTCCTGATCACGAATCTGAAGTCAAAACGCGGCGGTCTCAAGTATTTTCGGAGATACGGCCCCATTTTGTCTCAAAAATGCACCATTTGACATGTCAAATTTCTGCTATTAGGAATACACAAAATTCACCCTTCTTTGAACCAAAACACTATACACGCATATATTTACTTGTTTCCAACACTTCTCAGCAAAAAAACGATTGTTTTTCAAAAAATTCACCCTTCTTTGAAATGTAAACAAAACAACCTTTTTACACTGATTTTCTGGTAATTTGTATTTATGATGTTGGCAACGTGATTGTTTGGCTCATGGTAAGACGTTGCCAACATCTCAAATAAAAATAACCAGAAAATCAGTGAAAAAGTATGTTTTGTTTACGTTTTGAAGAAGGCGAATTTTTGTGAAAATAACAGTTTTTTATGCAAAAAAGTGTTGGAAACAAGTGAATGTGAGCATGTGTGATGTTTTGGCTCAAAGAAGGGTGAATTTTGTGTATTCCTAATAGCAGAAATTTGACATGTCAAATGGGCCGTATCTCCGAAAATACTTGAGACCGCCGCGTTTTGACTTCAGATTCGTGATCAGGAGGTCAAAATACGTAAGTTCCACCAAACATTTTTTCCGAACTCATAGGAGTACGATAAACGAAGTATTACCGAATCTGAGAAAATAATCATACCGTTCTATTTGAGATTACGGAGAAAAATTCAAAAAACAGTCAACTTTATAAAACACGCCCTGTAGCGAGTGCGGTAAGAACCAGGATGGCATGGATGGTTTTTTATTCCATGCATTCACCAAACCTCACTCTCTCGAACCATAACTTGTTAGGAAGATTCCATTAGGTTTAACTTGAGTTATAGACATTTAAAGTACAAAAAGCTTATAGGATCCCCTGCCGCCTTTATTTTACGTCCTACAATAAAACTTAATGTATCAAGAAGATGGACCATTATAGTGGTATTAACATGAGAGTATTCATTTCTGAACTCATATCAGTAAGTTTTCAAAAAAATTAAATTTTTTATACGATCGAAGCTTTAACGCCCCCTAGCGGTGGACGTACCCTAAACTCGAAACTGTTGGCCTACTTGATTGTTCGGCTCCCGTCGGGTTCGGTTCTTGCTCGGTTTGGTTTACAATATGGGAAAAAATATAATTATTTTTCTGCTGGAAATTGTTTGTTGAAAACGAGTAAGTATAAGCGTTAGTGGTGATTTAGTTGTTGCAGGGGGTACGAATTTTGTGTTTTCAATGGCAGAAATTTGACATGTCAAATAGTGTATTTTTGCAAAAATACTTAAGACCACGTTTCGACTTCAGATCGTCCTATCCAATTTAAATTATCAAACATAGTTTGAACATAGTTGGCAAACACCACGCATAACATTGAATTATATCAATACTCATAGACCATGAAAAAATTCACAGACTACCAGTCATTCAAATTTGAACTATGTTTGATATTTTCAATTGGATAAGACTTTTTCTTTCAATTTTGATACTTCGTCCAGAAGAAAGAAACATGTGTAATCTGCATTCACTGTGTGAATCGTTGCATTGACTACGAGTAGATATAATTTGATGTTCTGCGTGGTATTTGCCAGGAAAGTTGATTTTTGCTCGTGGTCTATCAGTAATTCAAAAAAGTTGTATAGTGTGTTCTTGTTTCTAAAACCCGTATGACATTATGAAATTTCTTGTGCAAGATTTTCTACAAAATCCTGTGCAATTTCTTCTATAATATATGATCTAAACTTGTTCAGTTTTACACTGATGCAATATCTTATAAGTATTAATGTGTATACGCATGCGCTTTGTGCAGGTTTGGTTTTTTGTGTGATTGAAGAAATATTGGCGGGAGTTTTGTATGTTGTGTATTCAAAATAGTTGATGAACTATAACGATATGGACACACTAATGACTAAACAATTCAACAAAAAAAATCACTCAACGAGGTATTTTGCCTAACATTCGCTACTTTTTACTGTATATTTTCCAGCGCAGCAATAATTCTAGCGTGTTTGTCTCTGTATTCTTTGTTTTGACTGCATATAAGCAAGGATATTTATAATATTCAATCAAAACGTACACTTAATCTTTTGTCCAAGACATAATTGTAATAAATGACACTGTTGTATTTTGTATTTGAGGTTATGTTCATTGAACAACACGAAACATTTTTTTCTGCATCGCAACTGCATTTTGTACAAGAAATTAGAAAAATTCTGCATCAAACAAAATCGTATACAAAATTTATGTTTGACACTTGACAATAAATTATCGTGCAGATTCTTGCAACATAATTTGTACAAGAAATTTTATAATGTCATACGGGCTTTAGGTTTAAATAATTTACACCAGCCAATAATCGTCCAACCGTTCTTTCTAAAAAAAAAACATATCATCTGTGGTATCAAGCGGTGGTCCGTGATCCAGCAATGGTGGTCCATATGAAAGCACTCAAAGTGGCCCCATGAAGTTTTCATAACATTAATGAAGTTAAAAAAAATGGAAAAGCCATAAATTGGACAACAATTTTAGAAAGAGAAATTAGTCTATCCAATTAGAACATCAAACATAGTTTGAAATGAATGTCTGGTAGACTACGAGCAGAAAACAACTACTTTCCTGGTAAATACCACGCAGAACATTGAATTATATCTGCTCGTAATCCATGCAACGATTCACACTGTGAATGCAGATCGCAAATGTTTCTTTCTTCCTAAGACGTGACAAATTCACATCGGGACAGGCACGCCTAACAACCTACAGACCGGTTTCGGGCTTATTGGCCCTCATCAGTGCAGGGTAGTTATCCGAGTAGAGACCGTAAGATCTCCACTCGAAGCGTTGCCTGTCCCAATGCACCTTCGTCGCGTTTATTTGACCGCACTGAGCCGCGTTCCAACAGACAATTGGAAGTGGCGACACCATGCGGCAGAAGAAAGAAACACTCCAGAACTAAATCTCCCAAATCACAGAACTTGGAAGTGGCTTATAGCTCGACTAAGCTAATAAATGAAAAATGGAAAAGCCATAAATTGGACAACAATTTTAGAAAGAGAAATTAGTCTATCCAATTAGAACATCAAACATAGTTTGAAATGAATGTCTGGTAGACTACGATCACATCGATGTGAATTTGTCACGTCTTAGGAAGAAAGAAACATTTGCGATCTGCATTCACAGTGTGAATCGTTGCATGGATTACGAGCAGATATAATTCAATGTTCTGCGTGGTATTTACCAGGAAAGTAGTTGTTTTCTGCTCGTAGTCTACCAGACATTCATTTCAAACTATGTTTGATGTTCTAATTGGATAGACTAATTTCTCTTTCTATTAATGAAGTTATTGAATGAATGACTTTGCGTCCATCGACGACGAATCAAGATGGAAGCCTTTAAAATAACAGCTCATGATTTTGATATGGAAGAAAAATAAAACATTCTCATTTATTATGGCGAGTCTATATAAATTATAAACGAAAAATAACGAATTGAATGGAGTATCACAAATATGTAAGACGTATAGGTACTTTTCACGTATTATGCAATGATACAGTTCGAATGACTGGTAGGCAAAAACATAAATCAACTACTTTCCTGGCTAATGCTACACAAAACATTAAATCATATTCACTGGCAGTCTATGGAATTGAGTTATTCTGTCAATTCGAATTGAATGTTTATTTCTTCATAATACATGACAATGCTCTAACCGAGAAAAACACGCCTAACCACCAGATGAAGACCTGTTTCGGGCTTATTGGCCCTCATCAGTGTAGGGAACTACATGAGACCCTTGCTTTCTGCTGAATAGGGACTGTAGTACAAGCTGACAGTGAAGGCTCCTTAGAAATATAACAGTCAACTCCAGACGTGGTTTCTAACCTACACTAACAGGGTGATTCATAATATTTCAACCCCTGAGGTGTTAATTTTCTTTTTTACAGAATAATAAAAGTAGTGTAACATAAAAGTTTCACGAGTCTATTGCTCTATAGCTAATAATATATTCTGCTCACAATAATTGAAGTGTGGTATACTGATGAATCCAAGATGGATGAAAGGGCTGGAGTGGGAGTTACACATCTTTCAAGAAGAATTACATGCTATAGAGATATGTGCCCAGGAGTGCCTCGAAAGGGACACTCGTAGGGCAAAAATATATGGTCAATCAGATAGCCAAGCACTGAAAGCTCTGAAGTCCAGGTACGCGCCGTCCATATGTGCAAAGTCGTGCGGCGCACGACGGCGCCAAGACCAAAAAGGCGCCTACGGTCGTTTTGAATTTTCTACACAAATCAACATTATCAAACCAGTGATGAAAATGTTCTATCCACCAACACAGTTCGCCGATCGGCAACCGGTTGATTCTTCATTATTGTCGCAATAAGCGCCTAAGTCGTATAGAGTGCCTTATTTGCTATTATGTATCTGAGGCAATTTTGAAAAATAATTGAGCAAGTAAGATTTCAGTAGGGCGAAATTTACGATGTTCTTTATGAAATTTTTTCCGGAAATGATTTCGACAATGCTACAAAACATCTAGCTACTTCCTTAGGTAAAAAAATTAAAAACTATGAGTTTGTGTGTATGGTAGTCTTGTGGTACAAGATTCTGAATTAAGTGGATGTTGTTACTAAGATTCTGCAATCAAAAAAATTAAATATTTCCCAGGCTTCCGAAAGTTTGAATAGCCTTAATGAATTTCTCAAACAATATCGATCTGACAAAGGCTTTATTGACTTATTAGTAGATGCCAAAAATAGCTTCTTGCTTAGAAGTTGATGCAAAATTTAGATCTACAAAAGTGTTAAAGCAAACGAAGGTGACGACCAGCCGATTGAAAATCAAGAAATGAAATTCAAAGTAAATTGCTTTTTCGGAATGCTAGAGACATCACTCTTTCATCCGTAAATTAAAATTTTCAACTATTATCGTGTCATTCTGATGTTTTTAATTTTTCGTGGAATGTTGAGGATTTATTTGGCAAATATTCCGATCAAAATCAATTTGATTTTTGTAAGAAACTGGAGGAGACCTTAACCGACAAAGATCGAAACGAGAAAGATATAGATGGAACAGATATTTCACACGAATTACAATTTATGCACAATGGCGACAAGGACGCGATGTCTGTAACAAATAACCTAACCCGCACTCATTTCCAAACATTACGATTGTATTGCGCATATTATTAACCATTCCAGTTTCTGTAGCTACAGCCGGGAAGTCATTCTCTAAATTGAAGTTGATACAAAATTTTTTAAGATCTAGAATGGGCAAAGAGCGGTTAGATTATAAAATCTTGCAATTATTTCTATAGAGTCTGACTTTTTAAAGCAACTCGAAATGGAAAGTATTATTGATGAATTTGCAAAAAGTAGAGCTAGAAAAGTCCAATTACTGAAAAATCTCTCCATCATTATCTGTTCCAAAACAAAATTGCTATTATATTTTTGTTTTCTCAAATACTGTTGTTTCATATTCTATTGATATTTCTCGTGTATTTTTTTGTCACAAATAAAGAGATTTGACAGAAAAGTATAGTATTATTGAAAAAATTCAACAAACAACTAGAAGAGAGGGGTGGTAATTTTACCTCAATATTATAACATTGGTTATTAGAGGCGCTTATCATTATTTCGCACGACGGCGCCGAAAATACTTGGCGCGTCCCTGCTGAAGTCATACACTTGTGAGTATAAGCTGACTTGGGTTTGTAAACAATCCCTGAGACAACTGGCAGTGAACAACCAGGTCACTTTGATGTGGGTGCCAGGTCATAAGGGAGTTGAAGGCAACGAGGAAGCAGACTGCCTTGCCAAAGAAGGGGCAAATACACAATTTCTCGGCCCACAACCCTTCTGTGGGCTATCCAAAGCCCAATTGAGAAAAGAGTTCCGACGCTGGGAAACAGATGAAATGAAATCTCACTGGAGTAAGTGCCAGGACAAAGACAAGCGAAAAGGCTAGTGAGCCTTTCGCCAAGGAAAGCTAAACAGCTTCTCGAGTTGGACAAAAAAGACTTGAAACTGGTAACGGGACTTCTCACTCTGAGGTATCACCTCAAAAAGATGGGTAACAGAGAGTGATAGTTGCCGCTACGGCGAGAACTTCACTGAAACTGCAGAACATTTGCTTTGCGAATGCCCAGCACTCTTCTGCAAGAGGCTCAAGTTCCTGGAAGGGGCCATTTTAGAGCCCTCCGATGTCAGGAGCCTAGCTCCCAGGAAACTGATAAACTTCGCAAGAAGCCTCGGAATCCCGGGCCTCGAATAGAGAAGGGTCATGCACAAAATATCTGATAAGTCGAGATGCTTGAGAGGCTGCATGGCCTTAACGAACCCCCTACAATCTAAAATCTTCATTATTAAACAATTCAAAACAGCGCGTTATAATAATCATCGTTTAAAACTCATAAATAGTTTCTCTAATTCCATTTCTAATCATTTGAACGGTGTTATATTAAGATGGGGCCAATCTATGTGCTAATCGAGGTGCCAATTGAAGGACATCAATTTTGTTTGGCTAATTTTGTATTGGCTACTTTTGAATTCACTTGAGCCAATCTATGTGCTAATCGAGGTGCCAATTGAAGGACATCAATTTTGTTTGGCTAATTTGGTATTGGCTACTTTTGAATTCACTTGAATTCAATATTTTTGTTTTTGCACTTGAAAGCTGGAATGAACGGTATTCGAAGAATCGAACATTTCCAGATATCCTAACCTGGTATCAAGAAGAAAGTAAGCTGGGACCTTTTTAAAATTAAGGCACGCGCCTGACCTTTCCAGATTCCAATGGTAAAAGCAATAAAAAAGCGATTTGCCCATTGATTTATAATAGATCTACTCAACTATTAGCATGAGTGATGAATATTTGCATTTTTTATCCATTAACACGAATGATAGTGATGATACGTTGTCGCAATATGAGCCACACTCACGTGACAGAAAACCACTAATAATACTGTTAGCCGATTACACCATATACTTAAACAAGCCGAGACCAGAAACAAGAGTATACCTTCGGTTGCCATATGTCATTGGTCCGGTTATCTTATATATGCTCGTCAGCTTCATATTATGTATATTGGGATTTCCGGTCACTCACCCTTTTCCTCATCAAACTGGACAGTCGAAATCGTATCTGATATTGCTGATGAAAAAATTCTCACCTGAAAAATAATTTCAATAACCTGATATAATTCAGTCTATTTGGAATTCCATGGGTCAGGATAGATAATCTGGATCTGGATTCAGTTTAGACTCAAATTCTAAAACCGTAAATACCTGAAGTAGCTTGATTTTTTTCGAAGTCCTACATACATCCTACATGCATATATTTATTTGTTTTAATTTCAATCAACCAGAAAACATTGTCTTGGACCGGATTAGTTGACATCGTGCAACTTTATAATAAACATTCACCATTCGTGCAAGTGTTGATAGGAAATATTTAAAAGTATTTCTAATAAATGGCGGGATCTCCATATCTCGAACTCCAATTTACTTGGAGTCCCAAAAACCGACAAATTCCAAGGGGTAATAGGCCAGATATCAAAGCATAGAGCTTTGTTTGCAATAGTTTATTAATCTCGGTTTTCTTAAAAGTATGGATTTTTCGATTTATCAAATAGTTCATCTACTTATATTAAATAATCATTTTGAATAAATACATTCCATTCTACACTATATAAACGAGAGTTGTGGTAAATAATTGCGTTGAAAGATCTACTTTAAAAGTATAATATTTGTCTCGACTAGCTATAAAAACTGAAAATCATCTAAGTAGAGGGCTAATACTCAAAATATCCTGTAATTGTAATACATTTTTGGAAAACACGAAGCATTTATGTTTCAAATATTGGGAAATATACAAGGTGTTCTATTTGAAAAATAACTTCAGGTTATATCTAAATAATGACAGCTCATTTTGAAAATCTGACTACGCCACCGGATGAGAAACAGTTTTTACTTCTCCTAAAGATAGCTGAGATACAGGGGTGGGGGGTTCCAAAATACAATATTTTCAATTTCGCCTTGTATCTCCAAAACGAAGCGGGATATGGAATTTTTTTTGTAGTAAGTTTCGTGAGTTTCACAAACAAAGTAGCCTTCGTTCGCGAAGACTGCAAATCTCTATCTTTGAAAATAAACGAAATACCCCGTGTGGACATGGAAAATGGGACAGCCTTAAATGAGATTATCTATATTTTTATCCATAATTCGATGAAGCTCGTTAATCTGAATTCAAAAATATAAATCATTCATATATTATCAAAATTTTTGAGCCACCATGTAATCGGTTGATACTGAGAAAAAGTGAGCTAAGATTCAAAAAATTCGTAAAAAATTATTCCACAATAGTTTTTTAATGACGAAGATATGTTAGGAATTCTAAGAATAAAGGAAGATGACACCTTCTAGTGGGACACCCTGTACATACAGCGAGGATAGCGAATATCGAAGTTATTTTCAACTGTGTATTGAATTTCATAAGAGTATGGCTATAGTGGAAAAAATTGTTCAGTTTTTGCATTGAGACTTATTAACGAACTCTAGTAGAAATAGCAAAATGCCCAAAATACCAAGGTACAGTTGTGTGCATAAAGTAGTCGTACAGCAGTTATAGGCTATTTTGAGTCAGGCTTGTCAATCTTGATTAAACTTCCTATCGTCTTTGACAAGTAATGTCAAAATTCAAACTATTTTTGTCAATTCAAAAAGGTGCCAAATGTGTACGTGCAATGACGGCTGAATAAAAAACCTAGCCAGTACGTGTACTACTTTTTAATGAAATCTGGAACAGAATAGGCAGGTTTACACCATACAAACCTTGTACGACTTCTTTATGCACACAACTGTACCTACCCTTAATTCGTCGACAGCTATTCGACCAATGCTGGGTTTATAGATTCAACTAAACTAAAAATCAAACTAAGAATTGGGAATGTTGAATGCACGAGAACGTCTATGGGGGTTTATAACATAGATCTTTTAACGCTAGATCCGGCATCCTGTAGTGTTTTTTTTTTTGGTATAGGGAGATCTGCAAGAAAGTATGTACTATGATCACACATATGTATGGACAAATATAAAAACGGCTTAGTACTTTCAATTCAACACCCCCCCCCCGGACCTACAAAACAAATTGGATACCGGTACTAGCGTTATGAGATCTATGGTTTATACATTCACATCTGTCACTTGAATTAATAATTAAGAATTACAAAGTTGGTTAACTTTCAACTGGAGAATTAAGAATTATGAAATGTTGTGGACAGAACGCGCAAAACGATTGGAATGTCATCATTTTTCGTTTTAAAACTTTTGGCGGACATGGGTATTTATTTGAATGTCTTTGGGTATTATATCGATATTAATAATTGTTTATAATAGTGTTATGGGTTTCAGGTTCAGTAGTTTTTTAGTTTTTTGCTCATTAGATTGATAATATCATTTAATTCAACACTTTGAAATCACATTATTCATGTAAAATTCGTCATCTGATTCTTATTATTATAAGTTGTATTATATCATAGATCATTGTATATAAACAACTTCCTTATTTTTTTTAAATGTACATTAGTACATTGTACCTTCCTTATTGGTAATTCCTAATTATCAATTGTTAATTCTATTGTTAGTTGTTATAGTGAAGCTAAATCTAAAAACCCAGCATATAATAGAGGATGACTGTCACACGTCATCAAAGTGCAAGTCACACAGAATGCATGTTCACAGTCGCATTAATCGTCTAATCTCTAATCTAACACTATCTACGGTCATGATGAAATGTCTCATGAAATAATGCGCTATTCTCCTCGAGAAATGATGTGAATAAGCAGAATGAGTATAATCTAGCTAAAACAATAACGGTTCGAATCGAACAGATGCGATACCGACACGTTGAGATTGAAGTATTCAATCTTCTTTCCATCGAGGTAAATGCTCGTCTCGGATTTTTCGAATGGATGAATGTTTGCACGTTAAAGACATTAACTTACCTATACCTAGTTTTTCCGCATCTTCGAGACATCTTTCATTATGATTCTATGGCGTATTAAAAATGCACAGGAATTCTACGGACTGCATTAGGGGATCGCTGTGATCGTATATGCAGCTAGAGGTAATTTTTCGATTGTGGCTATTTAGAGTTTTTTGCTGTATGTACATGTGTTTTGGTGGTCCCAAATATATATATTTTTTGGAAATATGGGATTCTTTCGTGTAGGAAATGGACCTTTGAAATCTAAAATTTCTGCTATCGAAAACTGTAACTAATACTTGTTTTCATAAAAAACTCATTATTTTTCGAAAAAGTTTAGGTTTGAATTTTTGGTAACTTATCAATTTTCACCATATTTTTACCCTGAAAATTTTTGGAAAGAAGTAGCTATACAGGGTGTTTCATAATAAATGCGCAGGACTTCAGGATATGATAGCTCTTTCAAGAATATGAAAAAAAGTTCCTATTGACTTACCCTCTAAAATGCACCATTTTCGAGATACAGGGTATGAGTATGATTTGTTTTTTTTTTATTTTGCAAATATGAAGTTAACGTTTGGTTTTGTTATTTGTTCTAACGTTTAAATAAATTTTGTATATTTATGAAAAAAAATTATTCAAAAAAATTGACCATGTTTTTCAACATGAAAGTTAATTTTTCTTGAAAACGGTCAACTTCAGAGCTTATGAACAGAAGTACCTTTTTTGTGTAGAAAATATTGGCGGTTAGAATAGGTAGCTCAAAATTGTACATTTTCCAGTGGCGTAAAAGTTGGAGGAAATAACACCCACTACCCCTTCAAAATCTTCACCAATTATGAATTTAAAAAAATAACAAATCAGCCCAAAACATTGCTCATTATGAGTAGAAACTGCCTACAAAATCTGTTTTTTGTGCGATAAACGGTTCCAGAAATATTCGCTTAAAACGATTTTATTTTTTTTAATTCAACACCCTGTATGTCGAAAATGGTGCATTAGAGAGGGTAAATCAATATGAACTTTTTTTCATATTCGTGAAAGAGCTATCATATCCTGAAGTCCTGCGCATTTATTATGAAACACCCTGTATACAGGTTCACTCACGGTCGATGGTAGGTTAGACGTTTCTGGAGAACAGGACGTAGGATTATTCTGAAAATTTGGTTTCTTAGGTAATCAGTTTTGTTCTATAGATCTGAAATATTTTCAGCGTTACGTCTTTGCCGCTTCTATCGAAAAGTAGCAACAACTTTGTTATTTCAAATGGAACACCCTGTATTTTATTCCATTTTTTGGTTCTTCCTGAAAAGATGATTCAGTCGAACTATCATACTCGCAAGAAAGATTACAGATATATAAGGTGTGAAAAATCGAGATTTTTCAACTTCAGGAATTTTTTTTGTCGAAACTATTCATTTCTGCCCCAAACGGCTTACATGTCCCTATCTTAACTTTTCATTTAATATCTACTGACATTAAATGGAAACAAATACAGGGTGATGCAAAACTAAAAATTCTGAACCACCCTGTATTTGTTTCAATTAAATATCAATCGGTAGTAAATGGAAAGTTGAGATAGGAACATGCTGTGAGCCGTTTTGAGCAATAATGGATAGTTTCGCCACAAAAAGTTCCTGCAGTTGAAAAATCTCGATTTTTCACGCCCTATATAGACCCCAAGTAAGACGCTTTGACGAAATCAGCTCTTCAGAGAGAATTCGAGAATTTATTAAAATACAGGGTATTTCATTTGAAATATCAAAGTTGTTGCTACTTTTCGACATCAGCGGCATCGCCGCCAATTTTTTAGATCGATAGAAAAAAACTGATTACTCAAGAATCCGAATTTTCAGAATAATCCTACGTCTTGCTAACCAGAAACGTCTAACCTACCATCGACAGTGAGTGACCCTGTATGCGTATCTGGTGTTTTTGTTTAAAGAATGGCACATTTGTGTGTTTTCAATATAATAAATTCGAGATGTCAAATGGTGTATTTTTTGTGAAAAAAAAATAGTGTGGAAAATATAGATTTTCCAACAGGAATTTTTTGAGTCGAAACTATTCATTATTGGTTATTGAAATTGTCCTTTCGTTCCATATACTCAACAATGAACGAAAGTGTTGCGAAGAAGAAGACTAATAATTTTATCGTATATCATTGAAGATTAAGACATTATTATATTAAATCTTTATTGACTATTTCACGCACTTGCCAAATGAACCAATCAGGAGCTCTAGTCAAGTTCGGATTACCGATAACACAAACTTGACTCTTGACTCTGATTGGCCTGTCAAGTTTGGTGTTTTCAGATTTGTGTGACAATGAAACGTCAAATATAAATAATCACGCTGATTCTACCAAATAACAGATTTTTACCATTCACCTTGTTTGTGAAATAGTCTACTAAAATTCCACTCGTGGTTAGATTTATCTCATAAGTCTGTTTTTTATTTCATAACTCAACTGAGTTGCTTGATGGAAACACTGGGCTGGTGGTCGAGTGTGTTGAATCGCTGGCTTATATCCTATTGGGCCCAGGCTCAAATCCCGCGGCGGCTATTGGAATATTGGAAATATTTATTTATTTCTATGGTATCGTTTAGCGGGAGGAGATAGGTATAACCAACCGAACATTCTTGGTACCTAGATTTCAATCCTTCGGACTCTCAACGATAACCAGCCGAATAGTGCTTCGGATGACACTTAAAAAGCTAAGGTCCCAGTCTTCCTTACTCATACAAGTCTCAATGAGACTTTGAGGGTTGCTTTGCAACTAAGTTGGCGGATAAAAACAATATTTCGTAAATGTAATAAATGTAATAAATCAACAGACTTATCGTTAAAATCCAATCACTTATGGTATTACTACTGATAATTATTAACATCAAAAACGTACATACAAACATACGTTACTCATTAATACATAAGTTACCATAATTCACGTTAGTTACGAAAGCATAATGCGTTAGATAGGTACAAGCAATACAATCCTACTTTATATTCAGTGAGTAGAAACAAATAATTAGCATTTTCGAACGATCCACTGAAAATTTATGATATTTCTATTCAAAGTTAGATCACATTTGAGGTCTAATGACATTCATGCAACTTGATTCGATCCGATTATTTGACCAGATCTATATATAAATGTTAAAACGGACATGATTTATCGAGGCTGTAGGTAGAAAAATTGGAAAATATACATATACAGTGCGTTAATGAAGTTTTAAACATGCTGTGGGAAAATATTTTATTGTCGATTTTATCATCAATGTTTCTGTGTGAGCGGCATTCGATGAGTATGGTGTAATAGAAAGTGAAACACTAGGTATTTTTCGAGGTAAAAAATTACGGTTTACATAAGGAATATTTACGAAGTGGAAAATAATCGTTTCTCCAAGACCAGTACTGAATGAAACAATTCCGAAAACATTTTTTATAATAATATTCTGTCTTGGATGAGAAAAACACTTGCTCCTTATGTATTTTAATTCTATTAACAAGGTACAGAAAGTGAATATTCTGTAATCTGAACTGTACATTGTGGATTTCAGTGGATTTCAAAACTGTCAGTATCAGTTTGATGTAATGTAACTATTAGGTATGTCATTCAATATCTGATTAAAAAATACGGAATGATGTTTTCATTGTCTGATGGGAATATCATATGTTGGGCCTGAAATAACTCTATAGCTATAATATTCGAAAATAATACAACCGAATTTTTATTAAATTCATATCAATTAAAATCATTGATTGATTTATTGATACATCATCATGCATTCAATGGCATGTCTGAATGGCATGCGATACTAAATCTTGTATTGAATTTCATTGAAATTAATTGTCTATCTCTCGATAATGGTTACCCACACAGAAATTCTTTGATTTTTTTATTATATAAGTGTTGCTTGGAAACAGTATCTTGTTAAAATTTTCTCATTTATCCATCAATTAGAATAATTTCCATTTGATTTCCTATATAGGAAGTTACGTCACTTTTGTTATTGTAAATATAACAACCTCTAATTTTTTCCCAAATAATGATTTCGTATGCCTAATACTTTCGATGGGCTTAAATAATATGTAATTCATCGATTCAACCGCTGAAAATGATATGGAATGAAATATGTATGAAGTACGAGATGAAGTTTATTGAAATAATAGTACCTATCCTACAATTCAGAGAAGTAAATACACAATAGTTGATGAGTTAAGTAGTATATCTACTTTCTTTAGGACTGTGAAAGACGAGTGGAAGATTACATATTGACTAAACAGATTCATCCACAACCAGGTTGCGAGAATTAGGGTTTTCGAAACCTGAATTTTTTGGAAAATTGCATTATTGTTGAATATTTACGTTAGGGAATAATTTTTCGGAATATCACTCGACTATCGAAAAAAAGAGACTATTCTTTAATTTAGCTCGAGCAACTTGTATTTCTATAAAATTCAATTCAGATTATCAATAATTTCAGTTTTTTATTTGAAATCAAAAATATTATATAAATATAGCAAAGCATCCAACATATACAAGGTAACTTTAAATCGCGGCAAAGTTGCAGAATTCAATTACCATTACTATGGTGAAAAAAAAATCCGCGCCAGCTCTTTTAGTTTTCAAAATATTCGAAAAAAACGGAATTTTTGAATAATCTATTTTATTTCATTCTTGCTTTATTACTGGATATACAAAAAAATTAAAGCACTTCTTCATTGCCACAATCTGCGATCTTCAAAATGGCATTCTTAGATTTCGAGTTCGTCTTTCGTCTTCTTGTGGACATCATCAACTTTTATTTTTTAAATACGAAGATTCATATTTCTCTATTTTTTGCACCATGGACTGACTTCTGAAATACATTGACACTCAAAGAATTGATTTATTTTATTTATTTATTATTGACGAGTTCCGATCGCGTGAGATGTGTTGATCAAGTAACTATTAGTAATGTTGTATTCATGGTGAAAAATATGGAGAAAGATGCATCTTCGTATTTAAAAAAGAGTTGATGATGGCCGCGAGAAGACGAAACGTCGAACGCACAATATAATAATGTCATTTTGAAGAATTCAGTTTTTTTAGAATATTTCGAAAACTAAAAGAGCTATCGCGGTTTTTTTTTCACTATAATAATTACCATAAAATTCCGCAACTTTTCCCCAATTTAAATTTCTTTGTATCTGTTTCAGTTCTCGAGATCCTAATGATGGGCGTCGAATTTGAATAACCCTGTATAATTTTTCTGACATCTAAATATTCTCATTAATCTAATAATTTATTAAGTGTAGTTCTCTGTAGTTTTTGAGCCAGCAAAATAATTATATATTCCTGTCAAAATATCGAAACGATAACTCCCTCGATAATTCCATCATTGACTCTAAATTGAATTATATCAGTCATCACATTATTATAGAAAACTCGAGAACATTTTATAGGGTCCAGCTGGTGATGACTAAAAGGAAGGAATCAAAAAATAAATATATTAATCAATGGCATTTGAATAAGCAACATACCACCAAGTTCTGTGCCTTTCCACCCTCTGTATCACACCATCACGAAGCACCAAGACTACACTAGGTCACCAAAGAGTCATAGAAAATAATAATTGGGTATCACGAAGAGATCCCGCCTGTCAGGAAAATCACCGCTCTAATTAACAACAACAAAATAAATGATATCCCGGGATCACGGCCGCCTAGATCAGAATGCAAATTTCGCGCGTGTCTTCCACAGCGCGCGCCTTCCAAGGCCTACCTCGCGATGTGATCTACGGAACTGAAGCGTTTGAAATCTGAAGATCGACGCACAGCCAGCTGAGTCGCGCTTCACCTGTCGAGCTAGCTAATAACTCGGTTCACCTCTTCAATTATTCCTCACGCTTATTTCGTTCGGATGCCGGAAAAAACGTTATCTTGGTATCATCGAGCCGAACTGATCGATTACGGGAATTATGAAACATCCTTGATTCGAAACAATTGAATTTCAGCTCATTACGTGCATGGGGTTCTCATATACAACAGTAGAGGCGCTACCGTCGAAAGATGTTTCGAAAATTTCTTTCAATCATGTTGGATACATATTCGCAAGAGACTGCTACTGGAGGAACGATTGTTGATATTTTAGAAGAGCATCGCCCATGAAAATATCTATAAAATAGAGATAAATCGTCAACTTTTCTATACGGTGTTCCAGAGAAGTGAGCGAGTTTGTAAGCGAGACGAATTGCCCATTTTTGGACAGAATCCAATGGTTTCAGGATATGTTTAGCTGCCGGACTCCAAATATGGGAACAGTATTCCAGGATAGGTCGGATATGTGCCATGAGGGGGTTAACCTTATTTGGGATTGATGGTAAAACTTTGTGAAACAGGGAATGGCAAAAATCATATTACTCGGATCTCGCTGAAAAAAATCGAATTTTTTTTTCACTTTCTGCTTGAGGAAGGTTGGATATAGGCATCTCTCGTAGTAATTTTTTGATTTTTTGAAAAAAAACTAGTAAAAAAGTTGCGAAATTTCTCCCATATTCACTATTTTTTATCTCACAAGATATATCGTATTTCGAAAAAGTACTCCGAGAGATGCCTCAATCATACAATTGTCTCTATTGAAAAAAAAAATTATCGCGATCCATCAATAATTACTAGCTCAAAAATGATTTTTGCTGAACCCCTGCAGACTCAATTACGGAGCATTTTTCATGACTGATTCGAGCGCCCTCGCACCAAATAAGCACTTTTACATGGATACTATGAATTTATGAATGAATCGTATTTTCATTCATAAAAACCAAAAATAGCACTGAAGCTATTCCAATAATTTTAGCACATGTGATGATATCAATGGAAGTTGCGAAAAGGATTCATTGCATTCTCGAATAAGACTAATTAGGTGAAAGAAAACGTAAACATTTTTTGCGAACGGCGGCGGCAGGCGCTATGTGCACATCAAAGGGCCGTCCAGATATGCATGTATCATAGTTTGCGATTGCATTCAGATGGTGACACTATTGTTAGTTTGTGAACTAGTATTATTATTGCGATCAAGCATGTCGAGTTCAAATTATCGAACTGGCGATAAACATCGTAAAAGACTTTCTGTGAGGAAATTGTCAGTCGAAAAAAAGATATTGAGATTGATAAGGTACGTAAATATTTTCGAATGTTTTTATAAGAAATAATTGGAATCGATGTACAGGGTGTCCCATATTCGAAGCCCTACATTGGGAATTCGATAACGGTTAGAGATACAGGATCGGTTGAATCAAGAAAAAGTTGTGTATTCATGTGCGCAACAATGAGCCGCAAAGAAATGCAAATTTTAGATTTTAGATTTAAATTTTTTATTGGCTTTATTTTAATAGATACGAAAAGAGCAGACATTTTCTTGAAACTGTATTTCATGCTCTATAACTTAGCAGTATAGAATTTATAATACGACGTTTCGTCATTCGAGGGTCGCCATCGACTTTTTTTTTTTTCGAAATTTCATGCAGGTTATTTCGCGGTATGGACAAATAAAGGAATAAAAATTAAAAAAATTCATCGTGATGATAGATTTTGGCAAGATAAGATTGGAATCAAAATTAGTAGATTTTTACATGAAATATTTGCTGCCTGAAATAGTTGACCAGTAGATACGAGAGTAATATGGAAATAAGAGATATTTCTGTACTACCTTCGGGCTGTTTCATCGGTACTATCTTTTGGCACATCCAAAACAAACAAATGCGAATCGCAAAATTGAAAAAAATACAGTTTTTTTTTCAACCATAATGAAATACTTTTTTTCCCTCAAGCCGCTTTCCACTTATTTCAATTCCAATATTGAATGAAAATTTCCAATGAAATTTTGCTTTGATCCTTTCCTTGCATATGGATACAATATACCATGGAAACCAGAAGATAAAACAAACAAGTGGACTTCTGACTATAAACCTATGACCGGGGGTGATCCATTTGAAAAAAAAAATTGCGATTCGCATTTGTTCGTTTTGGAAGTGATAAAATATAGGACCGATGAAACCCTACAACTTTTATATTCAATGTTTTTTCCACCTCGTATACTTGATGCTGTGGGTAAGGGTCAAAATATAAGAGACAAATAGGATGTTATTTGTAAATTTTGTTTTCAAATATATCATGTGAGTTTTCGAGTTTTCAAGTTCAGTAAAGATATATACTGAATACCTTGAAAAATGTCATTCATTCATACCTATCGAAAAAGAATATTTCGATATATTTTGTTGTGTATAAAAATGTTCAGTATAGTTTCTCCATAAACAGCATTTTTTATTCTGTGTCCATATTCATCATACGATGCATCAATGAGAAAGCATTCAATTTCATCGTGATTCAAATTGATAACGAGCCCTGTCTGAATTCTCGAGTTGCAAATTGATTCTACATTTAGCCACCGAACAGAGGGTATCAATCCTGAACCTACATGCCCCCGATTTATTTTTGGAATGAGAAATCTAACCCGTTTTAGCTCACCAATTTTTGCTTGAAATTTTCTCTTTTGTCCAATCGAAAGTCCCATTTCTCCCACGACCGAGAGACATTTTCTAATTTGTGTATTTATAAGTTTCAATTTAGCTCGTGTAGACGTTTTTGTGTTACTGTTTTTGATATTCGAAAGGGTTTCATCTGTTTCGACAAGTTTTTTTATATTTCCCATATCATATCAAATTATCCTCATAGACACAGTAAGTTCAAAATATACTGATGAGTGATGAAAAGCCGGAGGCCTATTATTCTGAGAATAATTGTAACGGCCGGCCGACGGCCGCAGACCCGAGCCATCCCGAGCCACAGATTCCGAGCGACCACTCGACCAGGCAAGACTATTTATTTACTACGAATTTACGCGACACTGAGTTGGAGTGAGACGCCAACAGCGCTTAGCGTTTTTTGTTCGACATTGGTCTCCGCCCCTTTCGCTCGGGATTTTTACTTCCCCCTTTACACCGCAAATATACTCTGACATGTTTGTAAAGGTTAACCCCTTCTTATAGATCATAAGCAGCTGACTGGGAGTGAAATAGCTCTTGGCTCGAAACAGAAATCCAAGTTTTTGGGATGCATTTCTGGCAATGGACCTCACGTGATTTTCCCAAGAAAGGTTATTGCTGATAGTAACGCCAAGCATCGAAATGGATGACGGTACGGTTACTCCTGACTGTATTATGTTGGGCCCAGTGAGATCGGCCTTTCTAGAGAAAATACATGCTTGTGTTTTGTTTTTCATTGAATTCTACCAGGTTCGAGATCAAGATAGAGAGATTTGGGACCAGTTATATGATAGGAAGTGAATTCACTAGTCAATATCTATCCAACTCTATTACGAGAATAGAAATTTCACGAAAATTGTGTTGATCACGTCCAACAGGTTCAGGTATGGTGATAAATATCTTGTTACAGCTTTTCTTTTAATAATTTCGGAAAAGCACTGTATAAGAGTTGATTGATATTATGACAGGAACAAACGGACAAACGCTGTCATAGATGTCACTCGCCTATATACTTGGAATAAGTATAAAAAACTCAAAAATTTATATGGAACAAATCCGTTCCATCCAAACCATAGCCAACTGTGATCCCCATTTGAAAAAATACAACTTTAGGCGATAATCAAAATTGCACCTTCTTTCACTTTTTCCAGACGCCACTGGCTTATACAGAAAAACTGCATCAAGAATGTGAAATTCATCATCCTGTTACTTCACAAGCCGCCACGATATTCAAATCTAACGAAAAATCTAACTTTTGTTCATAACTCGAAAACAAGAGACGATGTAAAAAAATTTTTTCGCCATTGAATTTGCCTCGATAAAAGATCGAGGATGCGACCCCCATTCTTTTATATCTCCAGATATCCTATAGTTACCGAGTTACTCCATACAAACATGGAAATTTGTCCCGCCCTGTACGCCCATACGTATTTTTCCACGGTGTGAAAAATCCTCTTTTTTCCACTATGTGCACGAGCCAGCACCTGAACGCGGCATATCTAGTTAATTAATAGTGATCTCTTCCGCCGACGTAGCGCCTCATAAGTTTCTTTGATGGTTCAATTATTCGTCACGCTTATTTCGTTCGGATGCCAGAAAAAAAACCTTGACATGATATTATCAAAGACTACAGAATACTATATTATCGAACAAAATTGCTCTATAATGATATTGAATAATTTTAAGAAAATTATGTTGATCGCGTCGAACAGGTTAAGGTATGGTGTCACATCTTCTGTTGTATAGCATTAGCATTCCTTCAACTGACAGAAAATGTTCCCATTTTGAACGTTAATTCGAGATGTTATCAAGGTTTCTTCCCTAATTGCTGTAACTATCATGTTCAAATTGGAATAACAATGAAGGAACTATTATTTATATATCGAGGAATTGACATTTTTGTTGCAAGAATAATCAAGTCATACTCAACCAACTGTGTCTCACTAAAGGAACGTTAAAATATTGTCCCTGAGGAATAAGTTTCAAGACCAAATTTTACTTTCGCGATGATACTATACATCCTTTATTGCTCCCACATCATTGCTAATGCTTGGTTTATAGATTCAACTAAACTAAAAATCAAATTAACAACTAAGAATTAATGTTGAATACACGAGAACGTCTAATATAATAAGGGATACATTTACATCAGTCACTTACATTAATAATTAAGAATTACGAAGTTGGTTAACTCCCAACTTAACAATTAAGAATTAAGGAATGTTGTGGACAGAACCCGCAGAACGATTAGAATGTCATAATTTGTCATTTTTGAACTTTTGGCGGGCATGGTAATATATCGTTATTAATAATTTTTCCGAATAGTCTTGTGGGTTTCAGGTTCATGAGTGTTTTGGTTTTTTGCTCATTTGATTAATAATATTTACATACGATAGTAACAACTTAGGAGTTTTACCACACACCAAAACTATATTTTTGTCACACGCTTATTTCGCTAAGAATTTATCTTCCAATAATTTCATATTCGTACAAATGAAATAAATAACCATCATAAACGCGTCCACAATCATCTCTTATTTTTAATATAATGAATTGTGGACTCGGATAGCTATAATAAGGGGATTTTATCTGAAGTTGGGAATGTTGGGATGATTATGCCCCAACGACTTCGACTATATGTTTGAGAATGTGTGAAAGACATGCTCCAATCAATATATTTGGCAGATGGCAGCAGTGGCAGAACCTACTGCGTAAAAGCATGTTTTCACATCGTGCCAATTGAAGTCGTGAGATAATAAAAGATGGGCAAGTAAGTCGATGTAATTTCACTACATGTTCTGTCGTTTCTAAAGTATTTGTTCAGCACCAAATGTAATAGTAGGAGAGGGCCAAGCGGGGATTTTGGAATTTAATTACTCGAGGCGGCAGATTTACATTTTACATATACCTTACACTCTGTTGAGCACCTCGTCAGATTATGGGTCAGGACAACAAGGACATCAAGCTGAACCGTCTGTATAATAATAAATCTCTCACGCGCTCGAGTATTCCAATGTCAGCACGAATTTTTTGCACTTTAAAAAATCGGCCATAAAGTTATATATGACCTAATTGTAGAATTTGTTATAGCGAACAAAATAATTATATAAGTCTTATAGTTAAAAAAAATTGAGAATAAGAAATTAACGTAATGTGTGTGGCTAAAGGTTGGAATCCAAAGCCAAAAATTTAAAAAAAAATCGGCCATGAGTTCCGGTCGCCTTCAAACGTTTCAAATCGTCTGTCTTTTGGGTTCTTTAGGGTTCACTCAAATCCCCTTCTGAATATCCGACGCGCTTGAATAAATATTTCCCTCCCCCCACTATGCAAACCGGTAGATTAATATTCCTATGTTATCAAAAACACGTGGAGCGCATGTACTATTAATAAATGACGCGCTCGAGTATTTCTTTGTGACCATATTTCATTACATTTTCGAGTTACTGTACACGCTCCCCCTACTAGTGGAAGGGATACATTATATAACATTTTTTCCTCCTTAGCATATAATCTTTACAATCCAAAAGGTCCCTACGACACTCGAGTAAATCCCTATTCAGCCTCTTGGCCTCTCCTACTCAAGTCGTTTCCCATTTGTAACAAGAAAGAAGAAAGTATCGGTAATTTCCGGTAAAATCTGAAGTGATAAAAAACAATTGAATACGCCATCTTTGTGTAGGTACTATACCTGCACCCCGAATTTCACTTACTTATCTTCAGAAACGAAAAAGTTATAGGAATGAGCCACTTTCGAGAAACACCCAGTATAGTTGAGTACCTATATGTCTTTATTTATTGCTAAGTGATGTCATGTGGGTTATCTCTGAGTTCCATTTGAATCGATAAGTAAAAATTTACATACGTAATAATGTACAATACATTGACACAGGAATGTTGTTTTTATTTGCAGTTAGATAAAACAATCAACATTATTGAAGTTTGAATCGTACTGTCAAATCCTCATCTGCTACCAAACAACGCGAGGATAATCCAGCAAAGATTTCTATCTTGCCTGGTAAACAGATTATCATCAAGTGCTCGATTGAAAGGATCTGTCGATATAAAAACAATGCAATCCAGCTTCGAAGCAGTATCAGTTTTCATCGTTAGCTAGCCAACATGAAGTTTACAACGATCACGTTGGTGCTATTAGCATTGGGGTGTGAAAGTTACATAAGGCAGCCAGGTCCGAGGTACTTGGCCACCAAAGGAGAACCATGGCCAAAACCGCAAAATCAGACAAAAGGTGACACCTACCTTATTTTGTGGCCACAGTTCTTCAAATTCCAAGTGAGTGAATTGATCTAATTTTTCCTTATCTAGCGATATATCACAAGTTGATGATCTAGTGAAAATTTGTGGATGAATGGTATAAAATACTGATACCAGTTCACAATGTTCTCCAAACCGTTTTTTGAAATCAGATCAAATCGAAAAATACGAACAAAGTACCCTTGAATCTTGAATAATCAAACATTACCAAAACAAGAGAAAGTTTGAAGAAGTGTTTGAAAAGTGTTTTCAACCGCCAACTTAGTTGCAAAGCAACCCTCAAAGTCTCAATGAGACCTGTATGAGTAAGGAAGACGGGGACCTCAGCTTTTTATGTGTCATCCGAAGCACAACTCGGTTGGTTAACGTTGAGAGAAGAGACTACTCATTTGAATAGGTGTTCAAATTGATGTCTGAAAATGAGCTGAATGATTATAAACTACATCTACACTGTTTCTGATGTGTTCTCGTGGAATATACTCTCCATCACCCTTTGGATAACAAATTTAAAAAAATATATATAAAGGAATCTACTGATGTAAGATCCGGAGAACGTGCCGGCTATTTGATGTTTCCAAGTCGTCCAATCCATAGGTTTCTGGATACGTCATCAATATATTGTCTTACATATATATATACATGCAAATTGCGGTAGGGCCCCACCTTATAGAACCAAATATTCTGACGTACCTAGCATTTCTATCGGGCAAAAAATTCATCAGTGTAGGAAAATCTCATACATGAGGTATCTATCACTATTTGATAATGTTCCTTCAATGAAAAATAGTTCGATAATTTTGCCTATTGATGGACCCAGAGATAGAAAGTGGCTTTATCGGAAAAATAAGTTGATACCTCTCCATTGAAATATCACAGGATGCATTACTTTTTTCAGTTCGTGAATCAAATTCACATATCATGTTCACATTCTCATTAGCAAAATTATTACCACCGACATTTGTCTCACTTCAATATTCTGGTTTATCCAGGGCTGAAACCCTTTCCGAATATTCTCAAAATTATTCATATATGTATGGATTTCTATTGAAATGTCGAAATTGAGTTTGTTCAACATAAAATTGTTGGTGTTCTTTCCGAAGCACTCTTCGCAAAAACGATTTTTTTCTCAATAAGGAAACCCAAAGTTGAGGTTTGTATCTCTGTCATCAAGAACGCGTTGGAAAATACGATCAAATATTCAGACTCCTTGTAATGAAATGCCACAAGAAAGTCCTATAGTTGAAAATGTCTAGTTCTATTTGTTTTCGCTTGACAAATTACGAATTTCTGTTTTTTCCCAATAATTCTAAGTAGAAATGACACATCAAATTTTTTTTCAGATAATTGTTCAGCATAAGAATGCGCAACTTTGCCCCAGCAATAATTTGACTCACCTGAATAATAAATATTAAAAAAAAAAGTTCTGTAAAGATTGTATTGTTATCTGTACATACTTCTGTCGTCTAACGGAACAATATAGAAATAAGTTATCACACTTAGTATTTTGTTTGCTTGGTGATATAAAAATGGATAATAATTACACTGACAGAGAAATATTCGATAAGCATTTTGTTTATGGCGTTGCCGATAGAAATGCATCAAAAGCTCGTCAAGTTTATCAAGAAATGTTCCCAAACCGAAAGGTGAAGTTGCAGTAAATGGGCGATCTCGCCTGCAATATCTACAAATGGAAGAATGTGTTCTTCAAGAAATTGGGATAATAAAAAGCCAAATGTTATACCCTTATCGCATACAGTGATTACAAGCAATTTCACCAATGAATCTTCCGCAAAAACTGACTGAATATTTGTCAATGGTTTCAAGAAAACATTGAGAAAAATGCCAGGGTCATATTGTTTACAAAAAGTGAGGTCCGCATCTCAAACGGTCCCTTAAATATCGTCAAAAAAATATATCTCGAACACTCTTCGTTTGCGGACATATGGTTAATAAACACGAATGAAATATCTATGAAATATGGAAAAATTCGTGGAATGTATCGATCTCTTCATTTCAGTTTAATATTTCGATAGATGATGTGGTGCGATATGTTAATTGTCTACCAGATTGAGAATATCCATAATTTCTCTTACTGTTTATCATCATAGATTCATCAAGAATGTAAAGTTTAGGAAAGTATTTCAAGGCTATACTTTCAGAATAGCGAATCGATGTTCCAAAATAGGTCAAGCTATAAAAATTCTTTAGAAGGATACATTGTTCACAAAAAACATATAATTAGCGTATCAATACATGCATAGTTTTACATAAAAGATGTCTTGAGATGAAATGGATGCTATGCCTAATTTATTTTATTCAGAATTATAATAAAATAACAAGGCCAAGAATCATTAGGAATAAAAAGCACAGTTGGCACTTTATCCTTTGTGATAATTTTGAAAATTTTCCACCGGCAAATACGATTAAACCATGCGTAAAAAAGTCTCATTTCAAAATTTCTTATGAAATTTGCACCTAAAAATTAACTTTTTCTCCAAATGACATTAAAAGCGGCCTTTTAATGACACTTGGCAGGCTTAGAAGTTGTACTTTTAATGCCTAGGCAGAAAAGTCCACTTTTACTGCCTAGGCAGAAAAAGTTCGTTGCTAGGCAACCTTCCAAGTAATATTATTAAAATTAACAATGACATTAAGAAAACTCCAAATGAACATATTCAACAAACGTCATCAGCGGTAAACATAGTAACGCAGGGCCCAGTTACCTTTGATAAAATAATTTAGTTATTTGGATATTGATAATGAAACGCAATTTAAATATGAAAAAGTCGATTTTGCGTGGAATTGGAACAAATTTGAAGAAAAAATTATATGTTTCACACGGCAGAAAAGCTTTTATGCCTAGTAAAACAAATAACTACTTTTCCACTTTCAGTTTTAATGTAATGGTAATATAATTTTCGATTTTCAAATGGGACCCTGTATAGGTATCATTCAGTTTTAGAATTCTGCATGATTTTCCGAATCCAACGACACCCATGAGTGACATTTCAAACAAAAATATGTATTTTAATTTCATTTTTAATTTTCCTTCTAAAAAGTGTGATATGACTATTTCGGTGTTTTACTAACAAATCAAAATGGTTTTTGGGAAAAACACATTATTTCTATTGGAACCTATTATAGAACCTATAGTATACCCAAGAATACCTAATATTTGCTAGTACCGTGGTATACCTACAAGTTTATAATATGTGGTGATAGTACCATCATGCTATTCACACTAAAATTTTTGTTGAATTCGATAGAAAGGGCCAACTTTTTCAACATTATTCAAAACGAATAGATGAACTGCTTTTTATGACTTATTACCTACTTGAAACCGAAGACAAAACTTGATACTTAAAACATCTGCATAAATCCAAGGTGAATACATGTATATAGGAAACTCTGAACGAACTTGACAAAAAATAAATAAAGGGCGTCCCTTTGAAACAAGGTTATGTTATAAACTATAGTGGTCAACCTTTAATATCGACATTGTCCAAAAAAAAAGTAATATAATGGTAGGTGTCACGGATCGTTTTCCATTCTTATGGTGAAAATGTATCGATGATATCTTCAGGTCGATACGGACACCGCATGTACTCTCCTACGTGATGCAATCCTCAGATACCAAAACATAATCTCAGCCCTCTACGAATCTGTTAACGAGGATCTCAAGATGGTCAGTCATCGGTACCACAAGAAACAATGGCTCACGGATGACAATTTCTTGGGATATATGGAAACAGTGGCTGTCGATTTGTCAGGCCCTTGTAACGACAATGATTATCCCACTCAAAATATGGAAGAAAGCTGTAAGTACGCTTATACAGGGAGTTTGATTGAAGAATACAACCACTTGAATAACGTGATCATGATAAGAATTACACTTTACACCTGAAACCTTTTTTTCAAATCGATAAGAATTACACTTTACACCTGGAACCTTTTTTTCAAATCGATAAGAATTACACTTTACACCTGAAACCTTTTTTTCAAATCGTGACTTCGAAATAAACAAAAGAATATGACAGATATGTGTATCAAGATGTAACTATATTTATATTAATACTATTAATAAATACTATTTTACGATTTTTCAATATTTCAATAATTTTAGCTAGATATACTTCCAACTTCTACAAATTTAAGTAGGTACATATCTAGTCATTTGTTTTATTCACGAATTTATATCTTTTTGAGATTGTGAGCATTAATATGTGTGCTCATAGGAAAATAGTGACAGCTACTTGTGTGGAAAAATGTCAATTTACACTCGGAGCGCATCGTGCGACAACGTTCTCACACTGGTGTGCAATGGGTAGCTTTTCACACTAGTAGTATATATTTGAATTAATTTTAATAGAAATAATTAAACCAGTAGGTACTCAGCCGATAACAATATACGAAACAAATTCATAGCAAACCCCAATTATATGATAAAATACATTGGGTAGTAATGTTTTCAGAAATACTTCAATACATATTTTTTACTTATAGATTCTATAAATATAACTGTTGATAATGCTAAAATACAATCTTCAACAATTTGGGGTATCTTGAGAGGACTGGAAACTTTTTCTCAACTGATCTACATTGCAGATGACTACATATCTGTGAGTATAATTCATTCATTCAGATATTCAATTTCATTTTCATGGTTCAAATAAGATGCTGAGAAATAAGACTCATGTGAAAAAACTCACAAATAATATATGTAGTTATGAAGTAAGTTAAGTATGGTGAAGGGGTTATTTGTGCAATTTTTTTACGAGAGACCATACTGAATCAAGTTCGAGTATCTGGTTTTAATGATAGTGATATGAAAAGTGAACAATTATATTTTAAACTTTTTCAGCTAAGAGTGAATATTACGTCAATCTCCGACTTTCCACGATTTTCTTATCGTGGCCTCTTATTGGACACTTCTAGGCATTATATTCCTGTCGAAAAGTTGCTAGAGAATTTGGATGCCATGGCATACAACAAGCTCAACGTTTTCCATTGGCATATTGTTGACGATGAAAGTTTTCCATATGTCAGTAGAAGATATCCAGAACTGAGGTGCGTTGCTTAGACATTTCCAGAAGGTGGGGATTTATAGATTTTTTACTTTCATCGGACTTATTGCAACCTCTGGGAGTACTCTGCCAATCGAAAACCCATCATCGATCAATTTCTAGAAGAGTTCCCTGATACCTACCATGCACAGCAAAATATTTTCTGGTGCAACGAATTTTGATCAATTGGTAGAGTGTGTGTAACATAAGTACATTGAATATCGAATACATACAAAATTGAATGTTTACTTTTTTCCTATCCAGTATATGCCAAGCTAATATTCGCACAAGGGGAAGAGTTTCAACCAGAATGGTTTTTCCTAGGAAAAGAAAGGATTTTTATAGTCTATTTATTAATGAAGAAGAGTTAACACGATCTCAATCCTCTTCGAAATAAAGATAGGCTGGCCATTTTTCACCAAACTTGAAAAGTATATACATTTTCGTATCATATTTCAGTGAGCAAGGAGCATATAGACCATCACTAGTATACACCCCTGCAGTTATACAACAGGTTGTTGAATATGCTAGGGTGAGAGGAATTCGCGTGATACCGGAATTCGACACTCCAGGTTGGTATTTACCATGACTTGAACTTTATTATGGTCCTTATTATATCATATACCCATTTTATTATTCGATCTCATAAATAATAATATGCATTCCTTCAACATTCTTTTTTTTAATATTAATGATCTGCTACATCATCCAGAAAAGTTAGGCAGCCATGATCTTAATTGTCATAATTGTCAGACCAAAGTCAGCTGAATGGAAAAAATAATAGTGCACCGAATACTATATTTTTTCCATTTGGCTGACTTTGGTCATATACTGACATTCTTTTGATGATGACTAAATTCAAATGAGTCAGATTTATACAAAGGAAATAATCCTGCCTATATTTCTACAATTCAGTACTTTCGAAAGGGAAACATGTATTCTTTGATTTTTGAATGCCATAATTCTCTTTCGTTTTTTCCAAGGTGGATATAGGATGGTGAAACAGCTTCCTATTAACAAGCACTAGAATAAACTGTAGACCTTTGCCTACTTGATTTCATACCGTAGTAATATTTCCTGAAGTTATCAGAGATGGCAACATACCTTGTGTAGGTAAAACAGCAACTGTGCATCTGTCATACTTTTATCAGTTTCATCTGTTCTAGATGAAAAATGATTGAGAAGAGTCAAAATATCGATATTCATTCCAGATTCATCGAAAATATATTGTTTTAATGTCGTTTCAAGTCACGTCTGTCAGATGTGAACCACAGAAGTACGTAAGCAACAGAAATCTTCATCGATAATCGATCTCACCGCCATCTTCATTCAAGTCGTGGAAATATTAATACCTTCTCAAACGGTCTACAAGTTTTTCGCAGAAACAATTGAAGAGCTGTTTCACCATCCTATATCCACCTTGGTTTTTTCTAGAAGATATCTATAGGGTGGACAAAATGAGTTTATATGTCACAAAAAACATCACTTGCTACCACCGTTTGCATCATATTCATCCCTCAATAGTCATTGATTCATTATTGATGAGATAGTAGTCTTGCATTGTCTGCTTTTCAGGACACACCAGATCTTGGGGAGTATCGCATCCAGAAGTGCTGACAGCATGTGGAGGAGACCTATCTGGAGATTATGGTCCAATGGACCCGTCAACCACAGATACCTACAATTTACTTGCCGGGCTCTTGAAAGAAGTTTCAGAAACATTCCCAGACGAATACATTCACCTCGGAGGAGACGAAGTAGAATTCGAATGCTGGTGAGTATACAGATAAATCATATTCATTTTCAAAATTTGCACTCGGTAAATTTGAGAACAAACTCATCTATCTTCTATTTCAAGGGAAAGTAATTCTAACATCACGGAATTCATGCGACAGAAAAATATCACGGGCTATAAGGAATTGGAGAGTTATTTCATCCAAAGAGTCATCAATATAATAGATGTTCTCAAAGCTAAATCCATAGTATGGGAGGAGGTATTCGAAAATGGGGTTCAATTACCAGCAGAAACCATCATACAAGTGTGGAGGGGTCCTTGGAATGAGACCATGAATATGGTGAGTTCACAGATTGGCGAAGAATATATAAAAATCACAATATTTTCACATAAAAATGGTAGTCTTGTTTAGTTTCGGAGAATTCACCGTTTTCGGAACGAATCGGGGTGCTGTGTTTCTCCTGATTTATGTTTTTTAGGATTGTTGAATTGAGAATCAAACATGATTAAGACATAATAACAAAATTTGGTTATTTTATCTCGGGACTATTTCTGTACCCATGTTTATAAACATTTTTTGATATTTTTGTTCCTATATATGGATTTTAATTAATTTAAAAATTTAGAAATATACAGTGATGAGTGAAAATTTTACACACTACGATATATCTTAGATATATTGTTTATTGGTAGGTACACTTTTGTGTTTCAGCTTATTTTGCTATTCTTGTATATAATGATTTCATATTTCTTTTTTTATTGCAAATAAACACTATCCCATCACACCTAACACATCACATATCACACATCATATGACCACTCGAATTAACTAATAACCAATAATAACAAACATTGCATTTTGGACGAGATCAGCAATTCATTGCCAACCTTGAAAATAGCTGAAAAGTTCTTCCTCTGGAAACACATTATTTTCATAAAATACCGATACCATTTTCTTTCTTATCGATTTTTATATCATCCAGAAAGTTCCCGCTTACGAATCCCAGAAATAATGAAAATATGATTTGATTTTGAGGTTATTTCAGTGTAAGATACATAACACCTTTTTTTTTCCTCTGTTCTTGGATATAGCTCCCCTGTGGTGCTTTTATCCAGCTCTCCTTCGATTACGTATGTCTCGTAATCAAAGCTTTGTCTGTTGGATGCAAAAGTCTTACTCGAAGCAATGTTGCATCCAATTTTCTGAAGAGGTTTGTTATTCTGTCTTGTACAGATTTTCTTTTTTCTGTCTGATTTTGTTTACTTGTTCTCGTGTTTTTTTTGTGCTGTTTGAAGCCGACTTCTCTGGATTTGGTTTCTAGTTGAAATTGATTTGGTTTTTTTGTCTTCAGTTTGTTTTTTGTTCTCTTCCAACGCTCTTCAATTGCTTCCTTCCTTTTCGAAAGTTCACCTCGGAATCCTGGTGGTGCTTTTATCCAGCTCTCCTTCGATTACGTATGTCTCGTTATCAAAGTTTTGTCTGTCTGTATTTGTTGACCAACCAACCCATTTTAGCACAAGAAAACACAACGATCACATTTCACATCAACTTGACTTCCAACCTCGACGACGCCGTCTGTCCTCTACCATGGTCAGAAATGAAGTCCTCCATAACACCTTACATTGACACACTTTTGTTTCTTCTTCGTGATGTTCTGTTACCGTTTGACACCTTTTCAGGTTATCAAAATGCTTTCATTTCACGATCACGAAGAAAAAACAAAAGTTGGCCTTTGCCAGCAGTGGTTTGTCAGTAATGTATAAAAGTGTAATGTATCTTGCAGGCAGCCAATATATGACGAAACTGAAATGACCCCAAAATTAATTATTATCAATTTTTTATTATATATGAGTTATGAGATCTCCTGATGATATAAAAATCGATAAGAAAGAAAATTGCATTGATATTTTATGAAAATAATGTGTTTCCAGAGAAAGAACTTTTCAAGGTCGACAATGAATTGCTGAACTCTTCCATTCAAAACTAACTTAAGAGAAAACGCGACAACCAATCAACCATCCTCATCAGGTGACCCGCTCGGGCAAGACCGCCATCCTCTCGTCCTGCTGGTACCTCGACTACCTCGACGGCGGCGGCGACTGGCAAAAGTTCTACGCGTGCGAGCCGCACGCCTTCTCGGGCAGCGCCGCCCAGAAGCACCTGGTGCTCGGCGGCGAGGCCTGCATGTGGTCGGAGGTGGTCGACGCCTCCAACGTCATCTCGAGGGTGTGGCCGAGGGCCAGCGCCGCGGCGGAGAAGCTGTGGTCGGCCGAGGACGTCGCCGACGTCGACGAGGCGACGCACCGGCTGGAGGAGCACGCGTGCCGGATGAACGCGAGGGGAGTTGGGGCTCAGCCCCCTAACGGGCCGGGGTTCTGTTCTTCCGGAGCCTCCCGGAGTCGGGATTCGTCGGCGGTAAGGCGTTAGGCCACAAATAAGTAATAGGTTATACCTATACTCTATGGTTATACGGCCATGGGCGAATTAAAGTTTGACGGCATATGCGAGAGTATTTTATTATTGCTTCACCTACAATCTCAATAATACCCTTTGATAATACCCCTAGGGACGTGATGAAGATATGTTGTCAGTTCTAGGTGAGATTACGACTCCAGGAGGCTGGCTACAAAAATATCATCAGAGAAACAATGAACATAGGGATGCATAAATAAAGCGATGTATTTTTCCCTAGAAGATATATTACGTTACGTTTAACTAGGTAACGTTCGAATAAACGCCGCTATCTAAAATCCTCCAATTCAGCGAGACATTCAATTCAAACAACACCGTCATATGATAGCCGCTTTTTGTGAAGTTTCAACTTTCAAGTCCTTTAATAGGCATATTCCTGTGTTGCCACTTTCACTATTATACTTTTGAGTTCAAGTTGACTTGAGGCTGAAAACAATTCCTGACACAACTGGTAATAACCAGCTCACTTTGATGTGGATTCCACTGATTCCAGATAGGTCACTAGGGAGTAAGAGGTAAGACTGTTTTGCCAAAGAAAGAGCAAATGCATAAATATGAAAACATCAACTAAAACCTTCACCCTACATATTTAATTATTGATTATTGAGTACTTTGCAAGGCCTGTCAAGATGCAAATATTGGCACAACCAAGGCACAACACTTAATTGTAGACCATAAAAAGTACATTTCAATGATAATGGGAAATTATTGTTAGAATATTCTCGCAAATAAAGACAAGTATGTAACTCAATCTCAACTTTGCTATATTTATCCTCTTCAAATAGCATACTCTTTTTATGTAGCAACAATGTATTTAGAAGTTTTGTACATTTCATATGCAAATTCCTCTCTATGATTGGGATCAAACTCTAATCCAATATAATCTATTTCTAATGAAAATTCACCTGCATATCTTTCTCCAGCAGTGATACCAAAACTAGTAATTTTATCTAAGGGAATGGATTCCTGTTTATCCTGAATTCGTCCTTTGGATGCAAGATAAAATTTTGAAAATGGGATCTGAAAATGAAGAATTCAAAACAAATTAGAGTGGATATGTGGAATTTGTCTCTTACCCTTGCTACTTGCCAGTATGGCCCTCCTCTTGTGAAAAGAACATAATGGTACATGTCATTCCAAGTTACATCATAGTAACCTCTAGTGTTTATATTTAATAAATATGACCTTCCATCACCTCTAACCCTCATCACTAACATATTATAAGAAGTCCAATCTAAATAGGCATCCCTTCTGAATGATTTCTACAAAGAATACTAGCAATAAATAAGGTAAGTAGAAATAAGTGAAACCAGCACAAATACTGACCCTAGCTCTCAAAGTCCTTATATTACAATACCCAGAACGTTTAACTTGGCCATCTTTGGGAACTCTTGTAGATATTTCTCCGGAAAATAAGCCTTTTCCCCCATTAGATAACACCAATGAACAATTACTGTGTCCCTCATTATTATCACTGTCTGAAGTAACAATCCAGTTTTCCATAGACTCTTTATTTTTGAACTGCCACTGAACATCAACCTCTCCTGGTCTAAAAATTAATAAAGGGTCAGATTCAAATCGTTCTTTCATCTCTTCTGTCCACAATGCAACTTCATATTTCAGCTCCTTGATTCCATTTCTCATTCGTTCTTTTAGAGAAGGATATTGACGATTATCTCTGTATCCTCCTTTATCATCTCTCTCCCAGAAGGTCTTGAGACAAGGAGATGTTCTGATGTATCGAATTGAACATTGTTTGCATAGATTACAAACGTGTTTATAAGATGAGAGCATAATTGCTCAAAACATATGTAATTAATTATCTCTCAGAACAGTCAGAACTGCGATATGCAAAAGGGCAAAAGATTTTTAAAAATTTTCAAATTCCTAACCCCATTTCACACAATAATATAACCATATTCTTCTTTACTATTTACTCTAATATCGATAAGTCCACATATATATATCTGTTACGTTAAGCAATACGTGAGTTGGTAACTGGTCAATGGCCAACATGAAAAGAGAACTGTGTCCAAAGCACAGAAGACAGTTAAACAATCTTTAATCTTTGCTATAACCTCACTGAATGCAACAGGTACAAAATATCAAAATAAACAAGTCTTGGAAAGTTATTATTTACTACTACTCCAAATTCCAGGATGCACCTAGTCCAAAAAATTTTTGAGATATGATTACAAATACAAATTCACTGTTTGTGCTGTCAACAAACTTGAATCGTTTCAGGATTTTTCTCCACAAAATTTCTCTTCAGAAACAAGTCTTACCTTACTTTTCACCTTTCTTGGAAAGTAGAATATGTTTTTACTCCACGAAAAAGAAAGATGTTGATGAAGAGTTAACAAACCAAAAAATTGTATCTAAAGAATTGAGAAGTATATATGATCATAATAAGAACATTCTCAAATACACTGAACAAAGACTGAGAGAAAAAGGAACATTTATTCTGCAAGACATAAAAGAAACTAGAGATAAGGTTAAGGAAAAGGTGGAAGAAGTTATAGAGGTAGGTTTGCCAAAAGACAAGTTCCAAGGTTTTGCATCTTGAATGAATCACACTTTAATCTTCTAGAGAGAAAATGTGTATACAATCCCCAATCTGCTTTGTGTTACTAGAATATTGTTATCTCCATATCTTGGTATACTGATAGTCCAAGCAGAGTTTGATTATGCCCTGGCCATTTTAGTAATTGCAGGTGCAACAGATCTGGTATGTATATATTATTCATTTCTCAAAAGCAAGAAAAAATTCAGCACTTCTAATTTTACAGTTAGATGGCTGGATAGCACGAACATGGAAAAGTCAATCTTCCAAAGTGGGAAGTTTTCTTGATCCAATGGCTGACAAAATCTTGATTGCTACACTATTCTTAACATTGACATATGCAGATCTAATACCTATGGCTCTTACTGGTTTAATAATTGCCAGAGATATTCTATTGGTTACAGCTGGATTCATAATTAGATATTTATCCCTCCCTCCACCGGTAAGTTGAGAAAATACTTACTGTATAAATTTGACTTTTTTATTGATATATAGCGTACTCTGAGTAGATACTTTGATGTTACTCATGCAACTGCTCAACTGGCTCCCACTTTCATCAGTAAAGTGAACACTGCAGTTCAGTTATTACTTGTGGGCTCAACATTAGCAGCACCTGTTTTTCACTATGTCGGCCATCCTGCTTTAGAGTGTTTATGGTAATCAAAATTGCATTACTAATTACAAAATAATACATTTCCTTCACATATTTCAGGTATGTTACTGGAGTTTCAACAGTAACTGCTGGCCTGAGTTATTTATTATCAAAAAATACATATAGAATATTTAAGAAACATAAACCAGATGAATAGTTTCCAATTGTTTTGTTATAAAATATATTTTAGGAAAAGTTGTAACTTGATTTAATTTCCAGTTTTCATCTTATATCCCAAAAGCAATACTTCTTCCGCAAAAATAATTGTTTTTTTTAAGTAATGTTCATGCAACAATTTGATACTGGATTATTTCATTTTGGGTTTTAAACCGAACATTTCCCATAAAACAAATAATAAAATAGTTTTCCAAATATTGCAGTCTTGATTGGATATACTGTACCTTATCTAATACATGAAATGAGAAGTTTTCACTACTCTATGAAATATATCAGTTCAGGTTTGATGAAAGATAAAAAGGAATGATTGAATGCTAATAGTTATTGAAAAATATATATTTTAGTTGCATTTGAAAAAAGGTGAAAAAAATTTGTAAACATGAAAAATGCAGGAACATAATTAAAAATATAACAAATGAATGAACAATTTATCACACATAATAGAAAACATACTGATGAAAAAATTATTAAACAGACAAAATAACACATTTCAAAAATGAATTGAGAATATTACATAATCACAAAAGAATTATAGTCATTCATAAAAAATAATGACACATCTAATTAGTAGCACTAATGTGATGAAAAATCTCAGGTACCGTTCATTTCATAAAAACGTAATGCAGTATAAAATAATAAACTCCCACTTATAGTGGATTCTGTATAGATTTGGAAATGTTAATAACAATTCCAAACTTGAAGTAAAAGCAACATCACATCATCAGCACTGACTTTCAGTCTGACTCACTGTCACTCTCAATTATTGGTTTATTGGTCGACTTTTTCTTCTCTTTTGTAATACTGGAGCTTTCACCACCAAAATCATATTTTGCCTTGAGCCTTTCTCGGATGAATAAGCCCTTGATGAGTTTTCTCCAGTTACCATAGACCCTCTTCTCAATCTTCTCATTTTCTTTCTTCTCGATCTCATCCTGTTCCTAGAAAAGGACAATCAAACCTGAATTATTTGATTTCGCTTAAAAACATTCGAATTTCACCATTTGTATTATGGAACATTTGAAATAGAGGTGTGGTAGTAAATAAAGATAAATTTTTCGCTGATAAAAGTCAGCATTAAAATGATCAATGCTTCAATGAAAATTTTGAAATTAATAACCATCATCTGGATCTACATGGTCTGACACTGATGACATTAACAGGTGCTACATTTGACATGTGAACTTCTGTTATAACCAGATATAAAGGGATCCAAAAACAGATAATGCAACAGGAACAACTTAAAAATGTTGAAATATCGCCAGACCAATCCTATATTATTATGAAATATGCATACCAGTTCCCATGCTGCAATAACTTTATCTTCAAATTCCTCACATATTACAAAACCATCGTAGGTAGGATGACTCCATCCTCCATGAAAATCGAATCCAACAATGGCACTAGCACAATCTATGTTCAGTTTTCTACAAACTTTGTTGAGACCAGCCACTGGAATTGAAAGTAATAAGTACTCCAAGCGCAGGTATATGAACGTAAAAACTTATACATTTCAGGTGAACAGTTCCTTTAGGGAGCATGCATGATTTGAACAGCTCCACATTGCCAAAAGCATTTCTAGGAACAACACCATTTTCGGCGGTAGGTGGCTCATAGTCAGTTGTTTGCCAAGGACCGAAAATTTCCAACAACTGATCTGTAATCATTTTGTTGGATAGCTGAAAATCAGAATATTAATGCTACCTTTCTTAGTTCACTGGGATAATATTCCAATATGATAGTTTACCATAATAAGATATCAACATGAAGTAACGAGAATACATTCTTATTTCTTAGAGTAATAATAGAAAAATAGAATTGGTTCAAGACTATTGAGGAAACAAATTTCCAGCAAGAACCAATACCTACCTAGGAAAGTGAAGCATTATCAATAAATACCTGACCAATGCAGATTCAATTTAATTTTCGTGTTTCAATTATTGTTTCTGATCAATCAATTAATCGCACAAGATTATTTCTTACACTCTTGAGATGAAAATACTTACTTTATCATATTTTGGTCTGGCTTTGACAATTTTATAAGGCTTTTCTCCAGGTTTCACAACTTTGGCTTCCTTCAACCAAATATCCCTCGATTTACAAACATACACACAATTTCTTGGATAAACTGCTTCTTTCCTCACATAACCAATAGGTACAATATCAGCTGGATAGATTTCCTCAAACTTGAGTAAATGTCGTCTGAGTGCATACAAGGGGTGATTCTTATACCTGAATAATAAAAGAAACATCTTGAATTGAGTAGTTAAATACTCTCTAATTTTACCGTTATAATAACAGTCAGCATATGAATGACCACTTACTCTGAAATAGCAGTAGGTAATGGTTGATCTAATTGCTGCCGATTCAGGTCGTCATCCTCTTCCTTGTCCCTTGCTGTTATCTTGCCTCTGAAAGGCTTCAAAGAGGCTTCCCACCAGTTTTCATCAACCCTCAACTTTCTAGTGATTGTGTTGAAATTTTTGCAATACCTTCTAGTAACATCCTTAATGGTACTGTCATTATTCCATGCCAAGATGTAGGATACTGGATGGGCTGCTCTTGACTAGATAGAATAAAGTGATTAAAATATTTCAAGAGATATTGAGGTTCAGAAAATTATTGATACTGCTACAATATATTTTTTCACTTGGAGATGAATGTACCAAGTTTCAACGATTTTTTCCACTATATTTCAGGATTTCGCAACTTTTTCTCTACTTTATTTTACGTTATATGCAATGGAATGTTCTTGGTATTTGTTATAACAGAACAGACTATAGAATAGTGAATCAAAAATGCAAATTGCATAATAAAAAGTTTTTCGAATTTGAAGTGAACTTTAAAAGTATGTTGGTAATGTCAAGAATTTTAGTAATTTTTACAGATATCCTGTATGTTGATAAGTTGCACTCACGTATATTTCATTAATGCAGTGTACTTGGCTCCTTGTGACATCTGCAGATATCCATTTTTCCTCAGATTCCAGAAATACTTCGACCCAAAAGTTGAAGCCTTTCTTTTTCTTCTCGCCTTCCAAATCACTATCACTGGAGATTATTTTTGTACCATCTTTCTTCATATTAATCCTTTTCTTGATTTTCGGTTTGGGAATGAAATATTCTATATCACTATCGCTATCATGGTGCTTTTTCTTGATAGGCTCTGGCATATAATCACTATCAGAATCACTATCTTGGAGTGGAGTATTCTTAATTGACTTACGAGCTAGCTTACTACGGTCGATTTGCTTCTGTTCGGCAATGCGACCTTTGATCAAGTTAACGATGTCATTCTTTACGTCAAATTGTTTTGACGTGGATGTAGTGGCCGGTGATTTCAGTTTAGACAGATTTGGTGATTTCTTGAGTCTTTTTGGTGGACTCAGAGAAAATTCATTTTCAGAATCCGATTCAGTAGTTTTTACTTTCAATCGATTAGAAGAGCGTTTTTCAACCACACTGAGTTTCTGCTGGGTTGGTTTATGGGATGTTCTTTTCTTTGCATTATCATCATCTGCCCCATCAACTTGAAGTATGGTTGAATCAATGGAATCATCACTGGAGTCATTCATTCCATCAAGCTGTGGCACCCTATCACTTTCTATTATGTTTCGTCTCCTTGTTACTTTTTTTGGCTTGCCAACATTACTGCTAGACGTTGATTGTACGTTTTCTTCCTCTAAGTGAGAAACCTTGTCAGTTTCTACTATGTTTCGCCTTTTCGTTACTCTTTTTGGCTTACCAACATTACTTTTTGGCAGTGATTCTGCGTTTTCATTTTCTAGCCTGCTTTCATTTTCTGTCATGTTTCTCCTTTTTGTTATTTTTTTTGGTTTGGATACATCACTGCTGAATATCGGTTGTGCTCCTTCATTTTCTGAATCTCCTCCATCAGTTTTTAGAATATTCCTCCTTTTTGTTATTTTTTTTGGCTTACCAACATCAGTACTGGAAAGTGATCGTGTTTTTGTATCTTCTTTCTTTCTAGATGTGACATCAGAACTACTTTTCGAACGAGACTTCCGTTCATTATTTACAAGCAAACTGTTTTTTGATTTTTTTTCGTCCCGTTTGTATTTTGGTTCATTTGAAGTAGTTTTAGATGAACGAGTCGATCTAATAGATTCAGGACGTGTTGTTCCAATTGTTTTTGTAACTTCGGAAGACTTCTTGCTTGTTTTTTCATGCTTCTTCTCTGGTTTTTTTTTTAAACTCTTGTTGCTATTCTCAAGGGTTTTCTCCGATTTCTTAGTATTGACATCCTTATTCCTACTGCCTAATTTATTGGGTGCAGGAATACTTCGATCCAGTGATTTTCCAATTGCCTTCACTTTAACAGCTATTTTATCTTTCTTATCTGTCTTCCTGCTGCTAGATTTTTTTTCTATGGGTTGTGTTGATTTTTTTTCTAGTGAACTTTTATCATCGCTTTCTTTAGATAACGAATGAAGTTCATTAGCAGGAGGTCGCAAAGGCTCAACTTGGAGAGACATTACTAGCCTACATTGAATTCCTAGCGCTCTGAGTATTATGATGAAAATTAAAACGTACATTTTCTTATTGAAAACTTGTTTTTTTTTAATTTGAAATTTCATCAAATTTACTAACTCTAACTCCTTCGGAATAGTTTTTTCAGTTAATAAAATAGTTTTCTTATACCAGTTGACAATTTGTTCTAGATAACCGATATCCGTTCTGTCAGATGGGTAGCATTTGTCTGAAGGCAACAAAGAAAGTCCTAGACCAAGAAGTTCCATATCATTCAAAATTTTATTGACGTAATTTCCATGAGCAATCCAACAGAGAAGATGTACTTTATGGACATACACTTGATTTTCTTTCCTTATTCGATTTAAGCGGCGTTTCATTGCAGCAAGAAGATCTACGCCTTTTTTCTTCTTGCAAGTATCTGGCATTTCCCCAATAGTTATCTGTATGCCATCTTTTGGTATTGCTGCTTCTTCCTTTGGCTCATTTTGCGTTTGCTCTTTGACTTTCACTTCCTCCCAATCATCATCGGTAGTCTCGAAATCACTGGAATGTAAATCTTCCTCTTTTATATTTTCAAGAGTCATTTGCTTAGACTCGCCTGCAGCTAGAAGATATCCTATATCCAAAGTATTTTCGTCTGATTTCTTCGCATTGTATATTTCTACTTGTTTCTTGGCTTCCTCGATTTTACGAGTGTAATCTTCCAACTCCTGAAATTTCACATTTGTTGTGGCAGTGCTGGAGTGTGCTTCAGACTCCTGCGATGATGATGCTTTTGGCGTCTCAGATATATCTAATTCTTCAGAATCGGAAGAATCGCTCAGCCTGGTGACTCCAGTGAATATATCTTTTTCGATATTTTCAAAATCTGACACATTTTTCTTTTCGGTGTTGAAAAATTCTGATGACAAATCAAGTTTATCAATAGGCTGCAGATAGTTCTCGATATCACTCTCACTAGAGGATGAAGTATGATTTGCCGATTCATCTTTTTTTGTTTCCGTTTTTTTTGTGATCGCTTTGAGTTTCTTAAGAGGAACCTCATCTTCGCTTTCACTGCTTTCTTCAACTATTGGTTTAGCTTTCAAAGATCTTCTTGTTCGGTGCATATTTGCCTGAAAATATATGATAAACATATTAATAATTTCAGCTCCCATCATTTTTCTCATGACTTTGCAGAAAATAATGGAAACCTCAATATTTTTTGTAGCTTCAGATCATTTAGCTAGTTGATCAACAATCTAAAACAACAGTCTTAACACAGCTTCATACCGGATTATAAAATTATCACAGTTCCCTACAGTATCTACCATACACTATAACGTATTTGATTCATGAAGATGCATTGAATATTTATTATATTTCACAAAGGAAACACACGTATTCATTATACAGGGCTATTCAAATTCGAGTCTATGCATGGGGATTTCGATAACGGTAAGAGATAGAGAGTTGGTTGAATGGGGGCAAAGTTGCGTATTTCAGAGGTTAATTATATGGATGAAAAAAATCTGACCTAGCTTCTTCAGTTCTGAAGTTATACAGGAAAAATCGAAAATTTCAAAATTCTTCTTTTGCCTATATCTTTTTATTTTACGAAGATTTCATTAAAGTTTTGCCACTTTGCCGTTGCAACTTTTTGTAGCCTTTACAAATATCTGAATAAAAATTATATACAGGGTATCGTATAAATTGGGCCACCCTCAACTTTCAATTTTCAAATGCGGATCTGTATTTTTTATTGCATTTTTTTGAATGTCAAGAGTCATGTTTCATATTGACGTAGTATTTTCATCTGAATTACAGTGTTTTGATCATGGGTTGCGTGAACTGAAATGTGGATGAATTCTTGAAGAAGACAATCTTCGTCGAATAATGTTGATTGTCTTCCAAATCCTATGCATTCTATACATTATTCTATGATATATTTTTTTTAATTACAGCTGGAATTAAAAAAAAATTAAAATTTACTGGTGATAGTTCAATATTTCCAAAACACTCTGTAATTCAGATTTAAATACTACGTCAATATGAAACATGACTCTTGTCATTCAAAAAAATGCACTAAAAATACAGGTCCGTATTTGAAAATTAAAAGTTGAGGGTGGCCCAATTTATACGATACCCTGTATATAATTTTTATTCAGATATTTGGAAAGGCTACAAAAAGTTGTTATGACAAAAAGGCAAAATTTAAAAAAAATCTTCGTAAAATAAAAAGATATAGGCAAAATAAGAATTTCGAAATTTTCGATTTTTCCTGTATAACTCCAGAACTGAAGAAGCTAGGTCAGATTTTTTTCATCCATATAATTAACCTCTGAAATACGCTACTTTGCCCCCATTTAACCAACCCTCTATATCTTACCGTTATCGAAATCCCCATGCATAGACTCGAATTTGAATAGCCCTGTATTTTAACATTTTTGACAAAAAAATCATTTAGGTTGCTCTACCAATACACTCGTGTCCCAGATGGGTTCTGAAGGTACTGATGCTAAAATCGATCAAATGGACAATTTTGTTCAGGATTCCATATCCATTTCAGAACTCCTATAAGGAAATAACAGTTGTTTTTGGTTTTTGAAATGATCGCAAAAATCCAAAATAGTGCGTCTTTGACAAATCTCCATAAATCAGTTATTTGAGAACATACAATATTTTGGTTCCAACAGTGTCTGGGGGCACTCCTAAAGTCTTTGCAGTAAAAAATAAACAGAACTGAACAAAAAATTATCAAACAAAGTGGTATGATAAAAAGAATCGCTTACATCTGTGATTGATGTAAAAACTTATTTATTTTTCTATAGGAGATTTATGAGAATATATACCAACTCTTTTATGGAGTAATAGGGGACATCAGAACAAGCATTTTTGATTACATAAACATATGTCCGCAAATGAGCCGTTTGGGCTGTATAGCAAAAAAACTGTTTGGTCCTTATTATACAGTGCATTGATAGATGGTTATAATAAATTGAAACAAATACAGGGTGGTTCAGAGTTTTAGATTGTAGATGAAAAGATAAGATAAGGACATGCAAGCCGTTTTGAGCATTAATGAATGGTTTTGACATCACTAAAGTTGAAAAACTCTCCTCAAGTATCGAGGAAATCATGAGAATTTGAAAATGTAACAAATTACAGAGGGTGCAATTTGAAATAACTAAGTTGCTGTTACTTTTCGATAGAAGCGGCAACGCCGCAGCGCTAATAGACGCTGATAGAATATTCTAGATCGATAGACCAAGAGCAACTACTTGTGTTACCAAATTTTCAGAATAATCCCCCCAGTCCAGTTCTCTGTAAACTTTTAAGGTACAATCATCGACCGTGACCCACCCTGTATATAGGTACCCATAAAATGCGATCCGAATAAAAACATGAAATTCGAGATGAAATTATTCAAATCATGAATTTCCGGAAATCAATTGGTTGGATCATCCATTTTTAATTTTCCGAAAAACGGCGACATTTTGTGATATAATCCCCTCCACTTATTTTTATGGGAACACATCAAGAATTTTGATGTATTAAGTATACATGACAGGCTCAAAATGTGTAAATTACTACCTTATAAGAAAAAGTTGACTTGTTCTGCCGCAAAATTGCAGATCGCAAAACGTCTGATTTCACATTCGTTCAATAAATTCAATATAATATTTTCATCAAAAACGTCCAAATCTCTGTGGAATAAGTCAATATATACCGGGTGTGTTTCAAACTCGACTTCCTATAAGACGTTTCTGGAGAAAACCTTGAATTTTCATTTTTACTATCTACTGACATAACTCAGGATTCTGAACTACCGTGGGTTGTTTCAATTATTAAACGATAATCGAAATCTGTCAAGTTACTGCTATCATACTGCTACTTTCAAATATAAGCGGCAACGCCGCAGCACTTATAAGCAATTGAGTTTGATACACCCTCGAGTACACCCTGTACGTACATTTCTTCTTCCAAGAGAGGGAGAAATAGATATATGATTTCGAGTATTCAGATGATTGTTTGTAGAGTGAGATAATTTCTTGAGAGGGGCGATAGCCCTCTGACTCCCTTCTAGTTATACCTCTTATGAAGTGTCCAAAAAAGAATCAGGTTCAACAGGAAGGTAACTTGATCAATCACCAAATGTAAAACTACTATTAGAACTTATAGGTATTTCCAGTCCATCTATAATGTGATTAAATATTTCCGCGGATATTTCGAAAGTTTCCATATTGATTTTCATTTCTGCAGTTAATTTTTGAATTTTCTCTTCTTGCTTTTAATCAGAAATCAAAAAGTCCATATCAATTGTCCTTTGAATGATGTATATACGGCGTCTTAATTACTGATTGATATTCAAGAAACGTATATAAAAACTAATGTTCCACAGATTCAAAAAACATATAGGCGATTATTTTTTCTCATATCCTAGAAGAAATCAGTAGGTGGAAGTTCAAGAAATCAACATTCCACCTACTATAGAGAAATACAGGTTTTTGTTTCATAATATATGCATGGAGTTAGGTCTATAATTTATTCGTCCCTGAAAACATGATTGAACATCATTCTTATAGAATACCTTCTCACAGGGGTTTTTTGCCAGCTCCTCCTAATAAGTGCAGATAATAACACTTATGGTAAACAATACAATATTCAACATAAAACGATCAATAACTTTGGTCGTTGCTTTGGTCCTAAGAAAACATCGCCGTACGCCGGTAAAGTCCAGTCACAATGGGTAAAAATAGAAGTTAATTATGTGATATGTGATGAGCTTCACCTTCTTGAATCAACTACCAAGTATAATAAACAATGGTTATCTAATATTTTCTTTTATTATGCCCACCATAATAAAACAATAGGGGATATCAATAGAAATATGCAACCGAGTATGCAACATTCCTGAATTTATGATACTTACTTATTGCTTTCCAACACGTGGAAGTATGGAAGTAACTGAATTGTGGAAATACTAGGTATATAAAATGCAAAATCAGTCGTACAGAATTTTCAGACACTATTATGAAATTTTCATTTTTTATCACCTTCGCGCCAAATACTCATGAAAAACTTCACATAACACATAACCTAATTGTTGACCGCTCGCTCACTCATGCTCCAGTGCTCCACTGCTGGTGCCCTTGGCCACGGTTCCTTGCTGCGTCACGGCCATTACCCAACCCACTACCCAACCGCGGAATTTGCTGACTACTCATGCCGCTCATGCTATAGGACCACAGCTACAATTGCTACAATCTTCCACTGAACTGTGACTGAACTCTGACGAAGACCTGACAACTGTGACCTCACATGGACCTCACCCTCACTTACTGACTTGGCTTTGGTTATGTTATCTGTTATTTGTTTATAAATATGGGAGATTGAGAGAATTATAATTATTTGTTATAATATAAATAGCTACTCTCCATTCAAGGAACGCTTCAGGATTTTTGTATTCAATCACCATGTCTTCACCTGAATCGAAAGGTATCCCTACACACTAATTAAGTTTTTAGAAGTGAATTCTTTCATATTTCTAGAAGACAATATTTCGCGAACTGATGCTGCTAGTAGTAGCCAAGATAGCACAGCTGGAATGAGTATGGATCACCTTCGTCGATATTTGGCTGAAAAATTGGGATTTTATGATGCAGAAGAGATTACTGAGGATTCCAGCAATGTGAAGGTGAACATTATCATCTAAAGTATTCTGAACATCTTGAAAAATAATTCAACATTTCCATAACAGGGAATATAGAATATTTATTGCACTAAATTTTCCTATGGTCAATTCATAAAACCTTGAATTTGAATACAATAAACAATGTGCCCATAAGAAGTCTACCAATGCAAATATAAAGTTAATCAGATGTTATGAATGCCATGTAAAATATTAGATTGGAAATAAGTTTTCTCTATACTGACCAGTGATCTCAAATCTTATTCATAAAAAGCCATGATGAGAATTTCCTAATTCAAGCTTATTGTTGACTGTCAAGTAACTGATGAGAAATTCATTATTTTCATGTACTTAAATATGATTTAAGCATTGATTGTGAACTCAATTCATTGAAGCCATATAATTGGTTATCTTTTTCATTTTCCTTTTTAATGGCCAATTATCCAGGTTTTAGATGATGTCAGTTTGGATGGTATTGTCAATTATATCCAGAAAAAAAAATGCAAAAACATCATCACCATGGCTGGTGCAGGAATATCAACTTGTAAGTTAATTCTCAGCTTATCTTACTATGATCTAATTTGATGAAAATATGATACATTCTGATTAATATATCTGATATTTCCTACTAATAGCTGCAGGAATACCAGATTTCCGATCTCCAGGCTCAGGACTCTACCACAATTTACAAAAATACAATCTACCCCATCCACAAGCTATATTTGAATTGGATTTCTTCAAGCAAAACCCAAAACCTTTTTTTGAACTAGCCAAGGAATTGTATCCAGGTTCTTTCAAACCTACAGTTTGTCATTATTTCATAAAGCTTTTAGCAGATAAAGGGATGCTGCTAAGACACTATACACAGAACATAGATACCCTAGAGAGAGTAGCAGAAATTCCAGGAGAAAAAATAGTCGAGGCTCATGGCACTTTTCATATAGGACACTGTCTAGAATGTCGCAAGGAATACAGTCAAGAGTGGATGAAAGGTTAAGAGTAGTTTCAATATATAAGTACACATAGCTTGAAAGACATGTGTGGAATCCCCAATGATTCATGTCTTTCAAATCAATTTATGTTGATGATGATTGGCTGTACAGGGTGATGTAGGATCATGGTATACAAAATGGTGAAAATGGCAAATGAGAAACAATTGATTCCAGGACATAGTCTGGGGTTCACACTTTCAATGATAGAGATGTGGTGACAACATTTTTGTGGATTAATCCCTATAACTCCTTTTGAAAATGGCTTTCTGAAATTACAAGTAACAAAGAGACCATTTAGAGCCAAATGTTGAATGCTTTATCAATATTGTGAATATACTAACCTTGCTGAAATTTGTAGATTCACTCACACATTTTAATGCTTATCAAAGTCGTCAAAGCAGGCTGAAAAGGAAGTCAATACATCATTCCAATTGAATTCATCCCTGTACATACATACCCACTGTCACAATCAAGTCAGAAAAAGTGAATTAGAAATGAATAGAGTTTACCTTGCTCTGTGGATGAATATAATTATTACATCCACATGCTTTTTATATTTCAGTAAGGATTTTTGAGAATACTACACCTCTTTGTGAAAAATGCTCAGGTATTGTGAAACCAGATATTGTTTTCTTTGGTGAAACATTACCTAACAAGTTTCATAGGCTGCTAGCAGCAGATTTCCCAAAATGTGAATTACTGATAATATTGGGATCCTCATTGGCTGTTCAACCTTTTGCATCTCTGGTTGACAGGTAATATTTCATATTCGGAACACACAAATACTCGTTTTATTGAGCTTATTATTGTTATTGTGATTTGTTTACCAGATGATTCGAAATTTCAGGACTCCTAATGATGTCCCGAGACTTCTTATGAACCGCGAAAAAGCCGGCCATCGTAGTGGTATGATGGCTATGCTTGGGATCGGTGGAGGAATGGAATTTGACTCTAAAAATAACACTAGGGATGTGCTATGGTTAGGAGACTGTGATGATGGATGCCAGCTATTGGCAGACAAGCTAGGATTTGGGGTAGGTCATAGGTCACTCAGACATCAACAGGTAGAAGCAAAACATACGATATATTCGCCAATGATTTTGTCGTTTTAAACTGAAGTTGCTTTTTTGAAACCATGTTCCAAAAACTTTGTTGAAGTGGTCAAAAGTTAAAACAAAATGTCAATGTCTCAATTTTTAACCACAAACATCTAAGTTGTCCAAAAAAGGTAGACATTGAGCAAAAAAGCAACTACTTTCATGGAAAATTATACGAAAAACATTGAAATATATCTACTAGCAGTCTATGCACTGATTCACCAAGTGAAGACAGTATGCAAATATTCATTTCTTCCTGATAACATGCGACAATGCGCGCATCAGTGTCCTATCTTTGTATGATCGAATGCAGTAATAGTATATTAAAGGTATTAAAACGAATCTTTGCACACGAATGATACAAATTGAGACACTCGTTTGAAAATAAATATGACATCGCGGATTGTTTTGACATTTTGAATGTACATACATTTTTATCAGAAATCATGTTAATCAAACCTTCTTTCATCAGGATGAGCTTAGAGAACTATGTAGAAGAGAACATGAAAAAATTGATAAAGAGATTGACGGTAACAAAGAAAAGCAGAAAACAAAAAATAAAAATAAGCGAGAAGAAACGAAGGATGGTATATCGGCAGTTGAAACAGAGGAAGAAGATACACAAAAGTTGTAAATATGTTCGTTTGTTCACAAAAAAATGTTACCTGTTATGTATTATCATGAATAAATACTTCTCAACAAAATGACCTAATAACTTCTTCCAAATAGCGTATAGTACAGAGGTTTTCTTGTGCATGCTGGATGAATACATTTATCTGTCGGTTTCATTTCGACAGGTTGTTCTAAGGGTATGCAAAGACTCTTAGCACCCATAGATGGGGCACCTGGTTCAGCATTATCTCCATCATCTCTGAAAAATTGCGAATAGTAAAATAATGTTACTTTTTTTCTTCACTGTTAATACCTTGCACTCTCCGCTTTTATTCTATCTTCGCAAGAGCTATCGCCACAGAAAGGAGCTAGGATGATGTTCTTCTTGTCGAGGCTAGGACCAAACTGGGACCAATCTGTTAAGATGATTTTGTGAGTATCTAAATCGTTTTGTGCTCTGGAAAATTAAAATAGTTGCATTCCAGAACAAACGAACAAGATAATTCATCACCTCTTCAATAAGCTGTTCTGGATGTCCTCCAATAATTGACCTAATTTTTGCACGGCAGTATCACGAGGAATTATTATTTTCTCTCCATTATCTCTCCTCACCGCAACTAGCTGGTTCTTCTCGATGTCTTTCGGTCCGATTTCTACACGAATGGGGACACCCTTCAAACAAACAATCAATATGCATTGCTGACATCTGTACGTTACTGAGAAATCTCGTTGATATTTGAGAATGATTGGATAAATCAAGTGCGACATCCTTTTTTTTAATTTCCTCAACCAGAACTGACGTCGCCAGATGCTCTAAGTTGGGATGCGATAACCGGTGACGAAGCATAGCCGACACTACTTGACAGGCCAAGAAGAATGAAGGCAACACTGCAGGAAGAAGTGGATTGATTTCGTCGTTTTGATTCTGGATACTTGCAACCAACACATTCTCAAAAGCCAGTTCAGAAAAATTTTTTGGACAGCATTTTCTACAACTATTCAAATTTGATATTTAAGTATCTGATGAAAACACTCGAAAACTGAACGGTCTACCGGCAGACTAATGAATCGAGACTACGACAGGGATGTCAAATTCTTGGCTTGTTGAGTACACTCGGCCATGCTTGACGGCAATTATCCACTCAATATATTGTCATATGAACAATAGAAAATATTTAAATCCTCATAGATACCGAACATACAAACGATTGTGATAAGAATACTTTCGTTCTGTAGAGGTTCTCTTCAGTATGACTTCCTTCTTGCTGAATATATTCCAGAACACAAGAGTGTACTATAAAATACAATGTTTCGTTTCCGTTTACCTTCAGTTCCCAGTGATTGAACTTCCATCCCGGAGAATAGTTCAATCGATAGTCTCCTTTAACCTTCACGTTGGCAGCTCTCAAGTCGCTTTCTAAGGCATCGCACGAAGCTTGTAAGTTCTCACGTATTTTATCAGCGAGTCCGGCAGTGATTCCACAGGGGACAATAACGATTTGAATGGAAGCAACCCTTGGCGGGAGAACTAGACCTTGGTTGTCAGCGTGCACCATTATCATGACACCTATTAGGATAGTGAATTTCTGATTATATTAAAAAGTACGATTCTTTTTCTGTTTATAACGACTGCACACCGATAATTTTGTGTAAATTAATTGTTTAGATACAACCTGAACTGCATGAAACTCTAACAGGCGAGATCACTAGTAAGTGTCAGGATTTTTTTCATTTTGCTTTTCCAAAATAAACTACCAAAGAAAAGTTTCTGATTGAACACTGTCGAAACCATGCCGAGATGTGACTTAACAAGTTCTGAACGGCGTTAGATAATAATGTTTCACGGCAACTGCAGAGCGTTATTAGTCATAATATTTCTTTACAATATATGAGTAGGACGAAAATCTAATGACATAGCACTCAGTATTAATACATGTGATTCATGACTATTAACTAAATAAACAGCTATCAAACAATAAGTCTACATTTCAATATGATGAATGCTGAAACAATTTGTTTCATTTTTGGAATGCAATTGAGTAGCATTCCTCAGAAGTTCCTGATAACTATAGTGAGACTGGCAACACAGGAATATGGCTATCAGAGGACTTGTAACGTCACAAGAAGCGTCCATGATGCTGCTGTTTTAATGTCTTGCTGAATTGGAGGGTTTCAGAGCGTCGTTTATTCGAAAATTACAACTATAACTATATAATATTTCACCACAATATATCAACTACAAGCTGGGAGTTGGTTATTTAATCTAATTGGTCCAAATTTCGCTATGATGTATCGAGCAGATATATATGAATCTAGTTTGGAGAGTTTTTGAAGTGACGGTAAGACATAGATGCAGATTTTCAAAGGAAACTTATTTTGTTTTATGAGAGGTAAGATTTTTTTGTTTCCTACCTATTGTCCTAGTAGTGAATCCCCATGAGTTCTGGAAGATGTATCGTTTCTCTTGTGTATCAGGGTCTTCATACACTATGTCGAACATTTTGGAAAAGTTCTGCCCCAAATGGTGAGAGGTGGCTCCTTGAATCCCTCTACCGCTAGCTGATACGAAAGCTTCTACAGTTAAAGTGTAGTCGCCACCAGCAAATTTTTCTTTTTCAGTTTTTCTACCCTTCACGACCGGAATCGCTAACAAATCCGTGTATATTTTTGCATACAAATCTGAAATAGAGGATAGGAAAATCGATGAATAAGCCAACTAGTGCTTATTTTCCCAACTAAGGTTACATCCCCTTCCTAAGGTTTGTAGTTACATCATCATTAATTCCAATAATGCAACATGAAATACTAGTATCAAATATTCAATTTCATAACTCAAGATCCTGGTAGATTAATCAGCAGAGAATTGATATTTTTTGCCAACGTTTTTGCAATAATTCATAATCTTATATTTTCGACCTATAGTAAATGCTGAATGTTTTAAGTATTGAAAGAAATTGTTTATATCACTGTAAAAAATCCGAGATGGTGATAACTTGCCCAATATCGTTGTAACTTCAACATCGGCCTCGTCCTTTGAAGCGAAGGCGGTGTGACCTTCTTGCCATAAAAATTCCCGCGTTCTCAAGAATGGTTGTGGATGTTTGAATTCCCACCTCTGAAACGTTAAAAAAATAGAAATTACCAGGAAATCATGTGGTGACCATCTCAGGCTGGTTGATGACCCACCACAACGTTATTCCACTGATTGAGCTTGATGGGAAGATCTCGATATGATTGAATCCATTTGGCATAAGCCGGATACATGACAGTCTCAGAAGTTGGTCGGACGGCTATTGGTTCTGCCATTTCAGAGTCACCGGATCTTGTGACCCATGCAACCTAAAAATAAGATTATTTTCACGATGTGTAATATTGGACAATTTTTCATCTAATATCCAGAATTCATAAAAAACTGCGTACATGATTAATGTCCAGTCGTTTTCGGAAGGCGAAATATACAATAAAACATTGGTGAGACCCCCGACATAAATTGTTTCTAATCCAGAAGGCAACCTAAATTTTTTTCATCTCCCTTAGTTACCGAGTTACCATATACAAACAACGAAATTTGCCTTGGTAGGTAGCCTATTGAGTAAATAATAATTATAATCCTATTCTGGAAATGACTTAATTACCTCTGGCGCAAAATCAGCGATATGGGACTTCTCTTTTTCTAGCACACTTTTTGATACGAAAATGGGGAAATAACAATTTTGTACCCCAAGTTTCTTTATTTCTGCATCAAACCAATTACTAAGGGCCTCCCAAATGGCAAATGACCAGGGCCTGAGAATGTAACACCCAGACACGTCATAATACTCGATCATTTCCCCCTTTGTAATGACCTGAGAGTACCAATCGGAAAGGTTCTCTTCCTTTTTGGCTTCCAGACCGAGTCTGGTTTGTTTCTTAACACTACTGTCATCGCCCTAGAAATAAATGGATCATAAGTTGGGATATTTTGATTCGTTGCAATTATTTACTTCCGCTGGTTTCTTTTCTTTGACAGCTGGTTTTGGTTTGGCAGTTTTTTCGGTTGTCTTACTTTCTTTTGGTTTGGACGGTGTTCTACCTGCCACTGGAAAATCTGTACCTGTTAGATCTTTATATTCCACCTTTAAATCCAGTAGAATCTTTACAGCTTCATCGATATCTCCCTTAAATTAAGATACAAAATATGATTCATAAAAGCTATTTTTAGACAATCGAGGAAATTTCAAATTCACTCAGAAAAGATCTAACTATTTTACCACTCAATAACCATTGTTAAACTTCTCAACACATTTTAGATATGTTGGCAACCTCGGGAAAATATTAAAATTGTATGTCAGAATTTCAGCATTATTTTTAAAGTCAGTTTCGCGAGTGGCAATATAATCAAGTGTGTAGAAATTTAAAAAATAATCATTGGCATCATTGTTTATATGAATAACTCACCTTACTAGCTTTTTTCGCCTTCAAATCTCTTACTATATTGCCCTGCTCTGTAATTTTGAGTGTTAAGTGAGAACTGTCTCCAGAAGCATTTGTATCCTGGGGTTTCATGATGACTTTGGTTTGATCTTTATTAGCCTTAGCTGAAGAGAAATCATAGAATGAAAATTCTTAGTACAATTATTTTTCATTAAAATCAATAATTTTTTGTATTGTAGGATAAGTCGCAAATTATGTAATTAAATTCAATGAAAAATTGATAAAAAAATTATGGACGTAAAAAAGTTTTCAAAATTTTAGAATTTGTATATTCGATTGAGATCTTAATTTTTGTGTATCATTTATGGAATGTACTTTCTTCAAAAATATGCATCGCTATAATAGATAAATGGAACATTTCAAATTCTTCAGCAAAAGAGGTTGTTATTTTCGTTTATCATATGGAAAGGCAGATATGGATGTTATGTATGATAGTTAAAGGAGTAAACCAGATCAATACCTGATTTCAATAGTTGGACTGTAACTTCCTTGTCTGGTTTCCAATCCTTTCCGGTGAGTTTCTTATAATCTGTTTGCACTACAGGGGTAGTAATAACAGGCGCCCAGTCTTTTCCAGTTGTGGTTTTGTATTCCGCTTTAAGAGCTAACAGAGATTTAACGGCAGCATCAATTGATGCTTTATCGGCCTTTTCTGATTTCAGTTTTCTCACCTGTAATAATAAATTGTATCCACTACAGTTCTACATAATTTAATTTCCCCAAAAAGTCTCAACATGAGATCGAACTTACTGTAATGTTGCTTAACAAGTGAAATGTCTTACTTTTCCTGTTCAAAAATAGTGCCCGTAAATGAGATGCTTAAGCGTACTAGAAAATCCATTCGGAATCCACTCACTACGCATGCGTTTGGGAAATGATGAAATATTATTAAAGGATGTTATTTTTTAGAGTTCAGAAATATCCTTAGGTTCAATAAAATGCAATCACTTTCCGAGCATCTCGTACGTGAACTTTAGAGTATACCTTCTTCTCATCAATGTGAGCTTAGAGGTTATGTCTCGCAGTTCATAATAGAATCTGAGGTATGCACATTGTCGATCTGTCAACATCGTTTTATAATCAACTTTGGAAAGTTCTTAAATTCTAACAGTCAATTTGTTTTATTTTGACAGATAAACATTGAACAAACTTTTATCCCCAAACATTCAATCTTGGGAATATATTCTTTAATTTAGATTTGTAGATTTGCAAGCAACAGATTAATGCATCATTGGAACCTATTCCTAATTACTATAGTATGTCCAAGCTAAGTCAGCTAAATCCGTGTATGGAAGACTAGATTATTTTCCATTTAGCTGACTTTAGTCCAAGAAAGATTTCAAAAAATTTGATTTACAACATCAACTGGAGTAATAACTGGATACAACCCTGCACATATATTAGATTCATGATTACCTTATCTCCTTGGGCAGTGATTTTTTCATTCAAAACTTCGCTGTCCTGAGCTGATCCTGTTGAAGAAGGAACACAACCTGGTTTCCAATCGATATTAGTAATATTTTTGAAGTCCGCTTTCAGAGACAAAAGCGTTTTCACAGCAACTTCTATTTCATCTTTGGCGGCTTTCTGTTCCTTCAAATTACGAACAATATCTCCTTGTTTTACTATCTCGGCATTTATTTCTGGTGCTGATTTAGTTGACGAAGTTACGTTAGGATTATCATTGGCAACCTTAAATACGAATATATTATCTGCATTTGCAATAATATATGTTTATTGTACAAAACATTCTCTAATCTACCAAAACGTGAGATACTGCAGGCATCTATCTTATTGGAGCATCACAAACCTAATGATGAACTAGATTTCACTTTTTTCAAGACACTGGAGTTATATCGTAACTTAACTTTCACCCAATATACACAACCAAAACAGTATTGGCACTGTTTTTATAACTTCCCTAATGATTTAATTGATCATTTTATATAATGTTGTCTATTATTTTTTAGTAATTTCAACATGTATTAATTTGTGATATTTTTTAAACTATACTGTTATACTATACGTAGTTCAAAGTAATATCATACTTTTTTTGAGGTGTTTATTTGTTCTACTATATGAGGGTATGATTAACGTGAATAATTGGCTAAACGAATCCATTCACTGAAAACACACAAACATGATGATCAATGACCTTGCTTGATTCAATGTTCCCAAATATTGCCAATAAGAAATATGTGTTCAACTGAATTATAAATAAAGAGTGAATATGGAACTGAAAAATAATTGTTTAATAAAGTCCATTCATTTTTTAAGTAGGTATCTTTTCAAGTAGGTGACATTCCTTATGATCAAAATTAGATAAGACACAACTCAAGTCATATCTCTTATCTAACACTTATTTCAACATATATTCCATGAAAATTATCAGTAAGATAATTGTTTTTACAAAATAGTAATCAGAAACCCTTTTTAATTCAAACAACCTATATCTGCACATCGAATAATATATTATTTACCTTTTGTTCTGATACAGGTTTGGATGGAACAGCATAACCCAATGGATTATCATTTGCATGTCCATCAGGTATTGAGAAAAGGATGACTGCTTGTTCTTTGCAAGTATTTGCACTAACAGGTTTATAAGCAACATCGACTCTGAAAAATCCACGTCTTTGCAACTGAATGATATCTCCAGCTTTCAGATTCTTCAGTTCTGGATCACCCAACATGTGAACTTCCCTCTTAAAATAACAGAATTAATAACATTGGGTGATTCACGAAAATTTCATTTAATGGGGAAGCCATCAACTCCTTGTTGATGGTTGTGTTCAAATAGACTTGCCCTTTCTAATGTTTGATGGTAAAGAGAACATATTTCGCTAAATATGTATTAAATAAAATAATTCATAATTCAAAAACGATAATAATTAGAGAAAGGTATAGGAAATTGTCAGGAGAAATTACTCCCGAGACGTAATTGTTGTTAATTGTATGAGGTATAAATGACAACATTGTATGTTCAGAATTTGAAATGGATTCTTATTGGAGGCTCAAAGTTACTAAGGAAACATATTTTCAATTAGAGGTACTTGGAGAAGAGCAAGTTTACTCAAGATTCATCTAGGAGTATTCAAATACGAACATTGTCGTAATAGCTATTTATGTACCAAGTGCGTTATATAGATCCTAACGCCCGGAGGGTAACATTCACCTGAGGGCCTTTGGCCCGAGGGATGAATGTTGCCCGATGGGCGTTAGGATCTAGTAACGCTCGTGGTGCATACAAGATTTTATTTTTCACGAAAAAATTATCTTAAACGACGTTGTTTACTTCATAAATTTTTTCTCATAGTATTTACTGCGTTCTGGTCGGCAACTGAGCACAAGTGAGCTTCTATGCAATTGCCATGGAAACATTGAAGAGGTTGCTAAGGGTTGTTTATTTACTACAGAAAAAAACATTTAGCGGGCGTTATGATTCATAATGCCCTCCATAACGCCCCGGGCGTTATGGGTCTGTTAATAGCAACCGTTGCCAAGGTATTATAAAGCAGTAATGATCAAGTGAAAAATAAACATTCATCCCTCGGACCAAAGGCCCTCGGGTGAATGTTACCCTCCGGGCGTTAGGATCTATATAACGCACTTGGTACATAAATAGCTATTATTTTCTTCTTTTGCCTCACCCTTGTTTCGTGGCCAATGTACTGCTTGAAATCTTCATCTTTGCCAAGAACAGCTTTGTTTATAATATGGTCGAAATAAACACACCAAGTTGGTGCAAATGAAACTTTCTCAACATCAGCTAGCCAAGTTAGTTTCAAAGTTTTTTTATAATCTTTGTTACTGAGGTTTGTTTCCGCTTCTACATTGATAATTTTACCATTTTGTCTGAAAAAAAAATCGTTGAAAAAATCGTATTGAATGATTTTTTACTTTCACAACCTGTTGATTTTTTGAATAAGTAAGTTTCCCCAGTTGATGAAGGTAGTATTTTCACCTTCTTTCAGACACTCAGCATCTACTCGATCAATCAGTATTTTGGGTCCGATCCACACTTCTTTCGTACCTATTGCTGCATTCTTGGGATGCTTCGCTACTGTCAAACATTCCTGTTTGGCACCTTTAACCAACACGGGCACAGGTTCCGAAAATTCCAGAGCAGTATATCGAGGAGCTATTGGATCGATTACCTGGGTTGGAGAAAAAAGTTAGACTAGAATAGAGATCTCCACTGATTTTTATTTTCAGTATCAATAATGCGACTAACTTTGATTGATTGAATTCCATAGTTATAAATCTGATTCAAATAAATATTGCAAAAAAAACAATCGAACAGGAATTTGCAGTCCACCTTTATTTTTAATAAACATGTGTCCTAAAATGAACTCCCTTCGAGCTACAGCTAATATATAAAACAATATATACATGCATAAACTTATTGGACTCGACAAAGAAGCATTCAGAAATATACAATCAAAACACAAAAAAGTATTAAAATATATATGCGTCTGAAAACTCAAATTGGAGTAACAATAGAAATAGACAGAGATCATCATCGAAATTTCAATCCTTATCTGAATTCAAAAGTAATTTATTGTAAGTATAGTTAGATGATATGTATTGTTTAGTATGTTGAAAATCTGTATATAATATTCATCCTTGCTTATATCACATATGTAGATATATATATATTTTTCCCTATTCATCTGTTCAGCAATTTATCATTTTTCAATTGTTCAAAATTTTCATATGTATATCATATTATTAGTAGACTTCCACTGCTATGAAATATATTATATGTATCTAATATTAATGGGGTGATCCCGTACAATAAATAAATAGAAAAATAAATAAATAAAAGGAATAAATAATCACAAGTTTATAAAATTCTTCTATCCCATAAAATTATTATCACGTGAAAAAGTATGCAAGTTCCTCTTGAAAATAGTTGTTGTGCTACTTGTATCCACAAAACATTTTAATTTATTATAGCACTTGATACCTACAACATATTGTGGAGAATTCTGGCTGACCCCAACTACAGAGTACTGTAGGCTTAGAATATAATAGAATAGAACTTTATTCGCAGCAATAACATTTCAGCTTCGCTATTCCTCGTGAAAGGTGTGTCAGGTAAGAATTGTTTCTACCTAGGTTTTCTTGAAAGGTTTAATAGGAAGGGAATTTTACCTGGTCATAATATTATCATTATTGTACAATAAACTCAATAATGGGGGATTAGTCAAATGAATCTGACCATTCAACAAAAATCTAATGTTCCTATTAAACCTTCCAAGAAAACCTAGGTAGAAACCTTGATAATATATACTCAAGGGTAGAAACTAACATTTTTGTCCCTCGATTAGTCTTTACTATTCTCTTACACTCTCACATACCAATAATTTTGAATCTTATCTGATCAAAATTACGATTCTCGTGCGCCATTTTGTTATGAACACCTACCTTTCAAGTTTATCAGATGACTAGAAGTTACTTGAAAATCACTTGCAAGATTTTTAACCAAACCAACAAACACACAAATGAAAAATATTGAAAAATGGGCTAAGTGACCAGAATCTTACATTTTTTCAACAAATGCCCGGGTGATCTTACCTGCTATTCGTCTAAATATTTTTTTTTTTGTTTGCAGGAATTGCAAATCTCAACTGCACATGCATATCTGTCTCTTGGATATCATGAGTGAAAATCTTAAATCAGCTTTATTATAGTGCATCATTATGTTGAATATGTGTTCCAAGTTATTAACAATTATGTGATAACATAACATATAAGATGATAAGTTCAATTTATTATTATTTGTTTGCAGACTGAGCTATGAATATTGTTCCACATGTTTGTGAACAATAAATTCAACATTGTCAGATGCCTTGACACAAAAAAAGGCCTTGCCATCAAAAATTGTGATACATTGATGACTAGGATGGCTAATCTTTCATTAGTCCAGCTTATTCCAAACTATACCTTCTTGTTGAATGCCCAAATTTTATCCCATTCCATGAATACTACAGAGCGACTGGACCCCTGTGCAATAATGAATTCTTTTAATCCTTGTACTGTCATTCCTCTTCTCAGAACACCTCGAACAGTGGGCATTCTGGGGTCATCCCTGAAAAAGATACTGAAGTTACTGATTGGCATCGTCAGTATTGAACAATAGAAATAATGGAATGATAGAATCGAGATATTTGGACCTTGATAGCAGCAGATGAAAAACCTGAATATGTACTTTTAAAACTGTAAATCCATGAATTGCTCATTCCATGACCTACTTAAAATAAAAAATTGATATTTTCGGTATTCACACACTTTCATAGTCTGATGAAATAAATTTATGACATCAAGATATTTGAAGTACAAAAAAACATTTTGTTTTTTGAAATTCTATTGTTTAAAAATTCATAATACAAAAATCATTCATAATATCTCGAAAATCCCCGAAAAGATGAAACCTCTCTGCAGGAGGCATCAAGTTACAAACAAATTCAATGAGGAATTTTCTTTCAGATGAATTCTCATCAGATACATGCTTCCTAGAATGCCAAATGGAATCCATCATATCCATTCCATTTTCGAAATAGACCAATTTTCATTTCATAAAGCTGTGAACTATAAGATATCATCAAATAACATTCTTTGATATCATGTGAATCTAGAATGAACTCATACATACATATTTCTGTTTTCCGAGAATAAATTCAAAACCATTCCATAAAGTGTTATAGCTATTTCTTGTTCCTTGTATCAAAATATGTTTACTTTTTAAATCATATCAATATTTTTCTTTATGTACGATTATTATATGTTTTACATTTTATATTTAGATTATATTTAGAAAATTTATTTATATATTTAGTCATCCATTTGTTGTTTGTTTAATTTACTTCTCGAAACAAGTGTTTTTACACTTATCAAGCATTCATTTATTCACAGCTAATCTTAAAATTTCTTTTTTTTACTTGTATTCGTAAATTTTCTGTTGTGTGAATAAATATTATTATTATTATTATTATTTCATATTGAGCCTAATCCTTGCCTTGATTATAGTACTGTAGACATATATTTTTCGCATGTCATAAAAATAATAATAATTCACAAGATAATTTATGGTATCATTAAATCCAATACATATAACGTACATGAAGATTATTTCTTCTGATTTTCCGAATATCTAAGAGAAACTAGAAGAATTGCAACATTGTAAATCGCAATATCTGTATGAAGCCAGTTTATCACTTGCTGTGTCATCAGCTTGGTGGAGGAGTCAACCATTAGTTTTTATTTACTTTGAATCAATTTCGATTGAACAGAAAAAAAAACCTTTTGATGATTTTGTATAGATTATATATCTTTGATTATATGGAAAAATAAAACTCAATATTCGAAACACATTCTCTGTTGAATCTGCTCTTATAGTTTCCACTGTCATATTTTGTGAAATCAATTGAACCTTTTTCCAACATTTAACTAATGATTATTTCTTGATGAATAGGAGAACTGAAATTCCCATTATTCTGACTATATTAATTTATATAACATTACAATTCAATTTTTTATTCTTCTACAGGAAACAAAAAACTGAAATTAGATAAGTTTTTATATTTACCATCCATCTACCAAGCCTTCATTAACAAACCATGTGAGCTTTCTCTTACTTAGGACTGTATTTGTCATGGATAATCTGCTGTATTCCCAAATATAAGGTTTTCTCAAACCCAATGCATCAATAAACCAATAAAATTGTGGATCTCTATCATGATATTCCATTGTACGAAGTGTGTGTGTCACACCTTCTATGGAATCCACAATTGGACATGCAAAATCATAGGTTGGGTATACCCTTAAAAGAATTACACAAAAATTATTACATTCCTATGTTGAATTGAGAAGGACCTACTTATATTTATCTCCTGTTCGAGGATGGGGCTCATTTTTGCACCTGTAAATAGTTGGATCCCTCATGCAACCATTTGGGGATTGCATATCAATTTTGGCTCTAACACAACATTGCTGACCCTTTTCTGTACCCTTTTTCATTTCTTCCCAGAGATCAATATTTTTATCAACAGCTAAAAAATCAATCCAATCAGAAGAGAAAATACATTTTTACTTCAGATACACATTGCATACAATTGTTTCTATTCACTGATTCAACTTTTTGTTCTCTTTGTGTCTTCATTGTTTCTGCATCAGTATCATCAACATAAGCATTTCCCTCTTTCAGCAGTTTTTCACAGTACTCCAACATCAAGTCGAAATATTGTGAGGTATGTGTGAACATGTCATATTTGATTTGTAACATTGCCACATCTTCTAAAATTACTTTTTCAAAGTGAACATTTTCTTTTGCAGGATTAGTATCATCAAATCTCATGATCAATTTTCCTTGGAAGGCTTCCTGATAATATTGGTTCAGTAAAGCAGCTTTTGCATGTCCAATATGTAAATAGCTGAAAAGATACAATGGTGTAAAATAAGTTTTCTCAATAAGTCAGCTTAATAGAAAAGATTCCACTCTTTGAATTTGCAATAACTCACATCATCCAATTCAAGTTCATTTTTCTCACAAACTTGTTGTTCATTGATTCACTATGAAGCAATGATGGATCAAGAAAATTGTATATTAAACTATTTGCAAATTCAATCTTCAATGTGGGTGTATATGAATTGCAAGAAGGTAATGTGGTGAAAAATTCACTAGATATTGAAGGCAGGAAAACAGAAGAATCACCCTTTCTTTCTTGATTTTTCACATACTGACAGATTATGTTGAAACATTTTTTAATCAGTGAGTAAAATATTCACCTGGAGATGTGAATATGTGAACTGTTTTAGAATAGAATTGTTCAGTAAAAATACCTCAAAAAATACAACACCAAAATACCACCAAGTATTGAATCAAAAAATGACTTACCCTGAAGCTTCTGGTGGAAATCTGACAACAACTTTGCCCATTTCTGCTCCAGGTAATTCAACAAATTTTCCTTCTTGAGCTCTATTTCCAGTTTTAGAACCATCAACTGATGGCCTACTACTTTTTTCTGATGATAATGAAGTTATCACTTCTTTAGGAAGAGAGTTTAATGTGTTTTTTATAAAATCTTGAGACTTTACAAAATTGTACCATCTCAAGACATTTAATGGAGCTGAATTGTTTGAAAGTTGTTCTTTCCACTGTCTACTTACTGAAAGAGGTATACAAATGTTTTCTACAGAATGCAATGAGAGTTACTTTCATACCATATAATGATGAAAATACTACAATATCTGCAATTGTAAGATTTTTCCCAACTAAATAGGTCACAGGTCCCAGAGACCTGTTCAGTAAATTGAGGGCATTAGCAAATTCCCCCTTTGTGCTCAAAGGTCCTATAGACAAGCACAGCCAATGATCTACCTCAGTGGATTCAGTTGCACTAATTCCTCGTAGTTCTGGGCTGAAGGAGTTTGAAATCGATCTTGCCAAGTTATTGGTATTTCTAAGTGCGTTACCAGCTGATTCGTTGGTCCACGTGATTTCGAAAGAAATGCCTTTCGAAATTTTAACATATTCAGCAACAAACAGACCCCCTGGAACGAATAATACCTATTGTTAACAAATACCAAACAGCAATACAATACGAAGTACGAACCCAAAGGAGGACTGGATCTACTGCATGATATTGTTGTAGCCATTTATGATATGAAAAATGTAACAATATATTTCAGTAAAGGTACACGTTGGCTTCAAGTTCTCCAACCAACACAGATGTTAAGGAAAGGGAAGGCCGTACATGTAACCAAACTTATTATTAAAGGTTAGGTTCCACTTATGTCTTCTTATTATTGGTTTTGACCTGTTCCTTTGTGAAAATTAGCAAGTTCATTACATTTGGAACTTTCCTTTATTCTAAAAATCCACGTCGCTCTAAAACTTTCAGAACTAAGAACATCTCAACCAAAGACAAGTACGAAAGCGTAGAAGGGCCACCAAAAATAAAAAAAAAACATACTATTGCAACTTATTAACTTGCAGTAATTCAAAATACTGCAAACTGCAATAACATACAACATGCAGTGGTTCCAAATACTGCAACACACAACTTTCAGTAATTCCAAATACTGCAACCTACAACTTGCAGTATTTCGAATTACTGCAACTTTACAACTCGCAGTATTTCGAATTACCATTCACCAATCACCATTCTACCAACACGTCCTCACTCAGTTGCCACTGGCTGTGTATTTCGAATTACTGCAAGTTGTAAGTTCCAGTATTTCAAAAAACTGCAAGTTGTATGTAAGTTCGAGTATTTGGAAATACTGCAAGTTGTATGTAAGCAGTATTTCGAATTACTGCAAGTTATAATAAGTTGCAATAATATGATTTTTTTTATTTTTTATGGCCCTATTCTAATAAATGGTAGAACTAGAACAACCCCTCGAATACTTCCACATATAGTTTCACTACAACGAAATTATTCATCCCACGGTCACCGGAAGTGAAAGCGAACCGGAAGTGACAGCGTATTGAAAATATTTTAGAAAAATAGATCACATCACGCCTATGGCTATAACTGCAAAATCTCAGATTGATGTCTCTTTTGGTTCTTTATAAACATCAAATGAATTAGTTAGGTGAATGACCCTGTGTGTGTATATATATATATATATATATATATATATTTTCAAATAAATCTAAAACGCGATTTTGAATTGTTTTTTGTTAGCACTACGGTCATCACAGCAGAAAAAATACTACTATAATAATAAAAGTTCTCTAATTCAACCGACCCCGTATCTTCAATAATAAAAAAGTTTGCAATAGTACACCGACTTGAGTTTGATCAGCCTGTATTATTTATTGTTTAGTACACCATGCGTTCCATATATTTTTTCTGAAAAATAATTACAAATATACTCTTGTAAACGCCATTTATTGTGAACAATTAATCGAGTGTGGATAATTTGCTGACCAAAAAATAATCCTGCCAATCCGAACCTTGGAAGATATATAATCGAGTGAAACTCCAAATCTGAGTTGTGTTTGATGAGGTGTTCGAGCCACCGTAGGAAAATATCGAATCAACCCCCTCGCAAAGGTTAGTTTATACTTGTAATTTTTCTTAAAACTTTGCTGACCGGGGGTATCCAGTGAAGATATTTCATTGAAACAGTAGATTATGACTGCTGAAAACATACTCTTCATGCCACCATAGTGAAAATCCGAATCAACCCCCTCGCAAGGGTAGTTTATACTTGTGATTTTCCTTGAAACTTTGCTGACTGGGGGTATCCAGTGAAGATATTCCAATGAAATAGTAGATTATGATTGCTCAAATCATACCCTCCATGCCACCATAGTGAAAATCCGAATCAACCCCCTCGCAAGGGTAGTTTATACTTGTGATTTTCCTTGAAACTTTGCTGACTGGGGGTATCCAGTGAAGATATTCCAATGAAATAGTAGATTATGATTGTTGAATACATACTCTTCATGCCACCATAGTGAAAATATGAATCAACCCCCTCGCAAGGGTAGTTTATACTTGTGATTTTCCTTGAAACTTTGCTGACTGGGGGTTTCTAGTGCAGATATCGCAGTGAAACAGTAGATTGTGATTACTCAAACCATACTCTTCATGCCACCATAGTAAAAATTTGAATCAACCCCCTCGCAAGGGTAGTTTATACGTGTGATTTTCCTTAAAACCTTGCTGACAGGGTGTTTCTAGTGTGAATATTGCAGTGAAACGATAGATTATGATTGATCAAACCATACCTTTCATGCCACCATAGTGAAAATCCGAATCAACCCCCTCGCAAGGGTAGTTCATACTTGTGATTTTCCTTAAAACTTTGCTGACCGGGGGTATCCAGTGAAGATATTTCATTAAAACAGTAGATTATGATTACTAAAAACATACTCTTCATGCCACCATACTGGAAATTTGGATCAACCCCCTCGCAAAGGTAGTTTATACGTGTGATTTTTCTAAAAACCTTGCTGACAGGGGGTTTCTAGTGTGAATATTGCAGTGAAACAATAGATAATGATTGCTCAAACCGTTCCCTTCATGCCACCATAGTGAAAATCCAAATCAACCCCCTCGCAAGGGTAGTTCATACCTGTGATTTTTCTTAAAACTTTGCTGACCGGGGGTATCCACTGAATATATTCCATTGAAACAGTAGATTATGATTGCTGAATACATACTCTTTATGCCACCATAGTAAAAATATGAATCAACCCCACTGCAAGGTTAGTTTATACAAGTTAATCTTCAAAAATTCTACTGACTGGGGATTTTCAGTGGAGATATCCAATCAAATGAAAGATAATCTATGCAAATTTTATATTATTTTTGCCTTCAAGAAAAACATATAAATAAATTCTGAAGATGTACATACAAATAAAAATTAACTCTGATGGGAAACAAATAATAGAAAATAAATATTTAATTCAGTCTCATCATAAACTGTCTTGTACAGTGTGTCCAGGTTAAGTCACTTTTGCACGATATCTCAGTTGTCCTTGGGGATAGAGAATTGCGGTTTTCACATTATATATACTGTCCTACTTTTTTTGTGAAACAAACATTGCCGAAAACCGAACATCTAAATTTGTCCACCTGCCTGTACAGTGTGTCCAGTTTTCGTCACTTTTGCACGATATCTCAGTTGTCCTTGGGGATAGAGAGTTGCGGTTGTATTTAACAATCATAATCTACTATTTCATTGGAATATCTTCACTGGATACCCCCAGTCAGCAAAGTTTCAAGGAAAATCACAAGTATAAACCACCCTTGCGAGGGGGTTGATTCGGATTTTCACTATGGTGGCATGGAGGGTATGATTTGAGCAATCATAATCTATTGTTTCACTGCAATATTCACACTATAAACCTGTCAGCAAGGTTTGAAGGAAAATCACACGTATAAACTACCCTTGCGAGGGGGTTGATTCATATTTTCTTTATGGTGGCATGAAGATTATGTTTTGGGCAATCATAATCTATTGTTTCACTGCAATATTCACACTATAAACCCCCTGTCAGCAAGGTTTTAAGGAAAATCACAAGTATAAACTACCCTTGCGAGGGGGTTGATTCGGATTTTCACTATGGTGGCATGAAGAGTATGGTTTGGGCAATCATAATTTATTGTTTCACTGCAATATTCACACTAGAAACCCCCTGTCAGCAAGGTTTTAAGGAAAATCACACGTATAAACTACCCTTGCGAAGGGGTTGATTCAAATTTTTACTATGGTGGCATGAAGAGTATGGTTTGAGCAATCATCATATATTATTTCACTGCAATATTTACACTAGAAACCCCCTGTCAGCCAAGGTTTTAAGGAAAATCACACGTATAAACTACCCTTGCGAGGGGGTTGATTCAAATTTTTACTATGGTGGCATGAAGAGTATGGTTTGAGTAATCACAATCTACTGTTTCACTGCGATATCTGCACTAGAAACCCCCAGTCAGCAAAGTTTCAAGGAAAATCACAAGTATAAACTACCCTTGCGAGGGGGTTGATCCAGATTTGTTTTATGGTGGCACGAAGTATCCGCATCGAACAATCATAATATGATGTTTCAGTGGAATATTTCAACTGGAACCCCTCGGTCAGCAATGTTTTTAGAAAAATCACAAGTATAAACTACCCCCGTATGGGGGTGTATTCAAATTTTTGTTATGGTGGCAAGAAGGTATTTCTTCATAGATATCTGTTTTGTATTATGAGCCCGATATTCGCAGTAGAAGTCTGAAATCTAATGGAATATTCTATTCTGGTCAGCAAAATACTTTTTCCCCAATTAATCACTACCTATTTTTTCGAAAGCTCTATTATGATCATATATTCCTCCTTCTGCCATCAAGGGAAAATAACAAATCCAATATTTTTATTTGTGTACTCAAAATATATACATTCAATTGACGAAAGAATTATATTCATAATAATTAAGAACAAAAGATCTATCCCATAAATTCTGAAATATCTACTCGATCTGAACTCTGATCCTTAGAATCCCATCGTATTGCTCATTTTTTTGGACAAACTACCATTCAATTCATTTCCGTTTGCAACATCCAACACCCAGTGAGCATTCAATTTTCGGGGGACACGCGTACCAACTGCCCCCGTTCAATCGGCGCTTATGCCTCATTAATATTCCACTTTTCGTCCATTTATTAGTTCCAGTTGAATTATTATTGATACACGTGTGGTGATAGATTTGACACCATGTCTGAAAGATAACATGCAAATCAGGGGAATATATGAACATATAATAAATATAAAGTAATTAGTGAAAACAGACAATTTTTTTTACAAAAATTCTATGTAAACTTGACAACAAAATGTTTCTTCAAGACTTCTACGTTATTATCAGTCAATTTCATATGAACACTGAAACAGTAATAAAAAAGAAATTTGTCTGTTTTTTTGTTACTATACTTATTCAGCTCTAAAAAATGGCGTTCACAATATCTCCGTACAACGTTTCGTTTCTAAGAAACCATCACCAACTGTTTTTTAAATGGCACGAAAAAATAACACGACATCTGTATAAAAATAGCATTAAAAAAATGCTTATTGTTTTCCTATTCCTTTTGATACGATGTAAAATCCAACACAATATTAAGGAGTTTCATTAACGGTAAATTTCGAAAAATACTTGATATCGTTTAGGAGATATGTATTCAACCGTTCTAGAAATTCTCATTCGAGATATCGGGACTCAGATATCTCGATATCATCTTGGATGATAAATCATCAACGGAAAAGGCACGAGCGATTTTCGATAGCAATGATATGCTGGTATTGTAAAGCATCTCAGCAATGAAGCATTTTGTTCTCATTCCGGGACTGATGTTGATTTCACGAAAATGTATATACAAATACGTATCGGTGGATCAAGGATAAGTTAAATATCCTTGTCGGTGGATAACTTTTATTACCTGTTTCTTGTGAAAGGCAGGTAGTGCCAATAGAAGAAATAATATTTTAATGAGTTGTGGATATCCAAAATATGGAAATTACTACCTGCCAACAGAATGATTTGATGTACCTACCTGAAGGATATTATTTATGGATACTATCATTTAGTTATATTCATGTTATGTATTTATGTTATGTAGTAGCAATGATGGAAATAAGACCTATATATCTATCCACCTCTGTAGTAGCCTTAGGGCCGGTTGCATAAAGATTTAACAGACGATTAAATATAACAACGGCAACGCATGCCTTAGCTCGCGCATTAGCAGATAATCCCACGTTGTTTTTTTTTTACTAATTTTCTATGTATTCCTGTTGTGCTGTTTCTCTAACTCCACAATACAAGTCGTGTGTACTCACTTAGAGTGTGAGAGAAAGAACATGCTGATCTGAAATTTTCTAATTTTGCTTTATCATCAGTAATATTAAGTTTCTCTTGTCTATGTCTAATCTGTTACTATTATTAATTTCAGTTGAATATTGTAGGTATATCTCATATTCCTTCTGAGGAATATATATATGTACTGATTGTAATTTATATTTGAAATGGGCTGCTTGCCCGTAAATAAATAACCATTATATAAAAAAGTTAACAAAAGGCTTGACGGGCTTTTATGCAACCGGCACTTAGCCTTGCAAGGGTAGTAGTGATCGTGACTGGCATTGCGACACAATATCCTAGAAATCCCTGATAGTTTTTTTTGTGCACGGTTTTTCACTAAGTGTGTTCAAATCCCTCATAATGAGTTCGACAAGTACGCCCAACAAAGTAAAAGTACCTATCTTTAAATCAAATTTGGGAACATTGTAATAATTAGATTTTCGGATACAGTTTTTGCAATGGTAATTTATATAAAAGCATGAATATCTTATATTCATCTGACTGAAATTAGCAAATAAATTGAATTCAATACACACTTTCATTAAACAAATTTAATATCTAGTCGTTGTCTCCAGGAGAAAGTTACAGAAAAAGTTTTTTTGTGTCTACACGTGAATACACAGATCGATAGATAGATTAATTCAACTATGTTATTAGGTACACAGAATATGGTTTATAGTATAGCAAGTCAGGATTCCGGAAATTTGTTCATGCACTAGGGATTCAAAGGGTATTTTAAATCCCTAGCGATTTGTATATAGAACTAACGAACAGAAAATTCACACGTCAATGTCATGGTGGAAATATTATTTATTATTATTATTTCCACCATGGTCAATATACACAGCAAATCTTGCAGAAGTCGGGAAAGGGTGTCTATATAATACAGAATAAAAACACATTTTTGGGTTTCTAATACAATATATTTTTTTACCAGCCAAATTGTCTCGAGCAGGATGATTCTGCTTCACTAGCCCAATGGAATATTTTTCTATAATATCAATGCCGCAATAAGCAGTATGGAGATGTATATTTCTCAATTCACCAGAATCATCAAAAACATTGCGTAATGAATCCAGGAAAAATAAGAATGACAAATTTGAAATATGACTTAACATTACCAACTCAAAGACGAAGAGAAGTGTGAAACACAAACAAAAAACTATTGTAGTGTCTAATACTTCTTCGGGAGATACGTCACTATCATCCATTAGAAATACGTCACCAAATAAAGTTTTGGAAAACACTGAAAAAATGACCATCGAGAAAACTATCAGCGTGATTCAAGGTTCACCACAGGTTCAAAAACATATAGAGATGTATTTCTCAATTATCCTGATGAATCAGCAGGTACATCAAAAAGATTGCGTGATGAATTCAGGAAAAATAAGAATGACAAAATTGAAATAAAACTTGACTTTACCAACTCAAAGACGAAGAGAAGTGTTAAACACAAACAAAAAACTGTTGTAGTGTCTATTACTTCTTCGGGAGATACGTCACTTTCATCCATTAGAAATACGTCACCAAATAAAGTTTTGGAAAACACTGAAAGAATGACCACCGAGAAAACTATCAGCGTGATTCAAGGTTCACCACAGGTTCAAAAACATATAGAGATGTATTTCTCAATTATCCTGATAAATCACCAGGATCATCAAAAACATTGCGTAATGAATCCAGGAAAAATAAGAATGACAAAATTAAAATAAAACTTGACTTTACCAACTCAAAGACGAAGAGAAGTGTTAAACACAAACAAAAAACTTTTGTAGTGTCTAATACTTCTTCGGGAGATACGTCACTTTCATCCATTAGAAATACGTCACCAAATAAAGTTTTGGAAAACACTGAAAGAATGACCACCGAGAAAACTATCAGCGTGATTCAAGGTTCACCACAGGTTCAAAAACATATAGAGATGTATTTCTCAATTATCCTGATAAATCACCAGGATCATCAAAAACATTGCGTAATAAATCCAGGAAAAATAAGAATGACAAAATTAAAATAAAACTTGACTTTACCAACTCAAAGACGAAGAGAAGTGTTAAACACAAACAAAAAACTGTTGTAGTGTCTAATACTTCTTCGGGAGATACGTCACTTTCATCCATTAGAAATACGTCACCAAATAAAGTTTTGGAAAACACTGAAAAAATGACCATCGAGAAAACTATCAGCGTGATTCAAGGTTCACCACAGGTTCAAAAACATATAGAGATGTATTTCTCAATTATCCTGATAAATCACCAGGATCATCAAAAACATTGCGTAATGAATCCAGGAAAAATAAGAATGACAAAATTAAAATAAAACTTGACTTTACCAACTCAAAGACGAAGAGAAGTGTTAAACACAAACAAAAAACTGTTGTAGTGTCTAATACTTCTTCGGGAGATACGTCACTTTCATCCATTAGAAATACGTCACCAAATAAAGTTTTGGAAAACACTGAAAAAATGACCATCGAGAAAACTATCAGCGTGATTCAAGGTTCACCACAGGTTCAAAAACATATAGAGATGTATTTCTCAATTATCCTGATGAATCAGCAGGTACATCAAAAAGATTGCGTGATGAATTCAGGAAAAATAAGAATGACAAAATTGAAATAAAACTTGACTTTACCAACTCAAAGACGAAGAGAAGTGTTAAACACAAACAAAAAACTGTTGTAGTGTCTAATACTTCTTCGGGAGATACGTCACTTTCATCCATTAGAAATACGTCACCAAATAAAGTTTTGGAAAACACTGAAAGAATGACCACCGAGAAAACTATCAGCGTGATTCAAGGTTCACCACAGGTTCAAAAACATATAGAGATGTATTTCTCAATTATCCTGATGAATCACCAGGATCATCAGAAACATTGCGTGATGAATTCAGGAAAAATAAGAATGACAAAAATAAAACTTGACTTTACCAACTCAAAGACGAAGAGAAGTGTTAAACACAAAAAAAACTGTTGTAGTGTCTATTACTTCTTCGGGAGATACGTCACTTTCATCCATTAGAAATACGTCACCAAATAAAGTTTTGGAAAACACTGAAAAAATGACCACCGAGAAAACTATCAGCGTGATTCAAGGTTCACCACAGGTTCAAAAACATATAGAGATGTATTTCTCAATTATCCTGATGAATCAGCAGGTACATCAAAAAGATTGCGTGATGAATTCAGGAAAAATAAGAATGACAAAATTGAAATAAAACTTGACATTACCAACTCAAAGACGGAGAGAAGTGTTGAACACAAACAAAAAACTGTTGTAGTGTCTATTACTTCTTCGGGAGATACGTCACTTTCATCCATTAGAAATGCGCCACCAACTGAAGTGTTGGAAAACACTGAAAAAATTACCACCGAAAAAACTATCAACGTGATTCAAGGTTCACCACAGGTTCAAAAACATAGAGATGTAGGCGAATAGGAAGATAGTGGAGATGTAATTCTCATAATAAATCACCAAGATTATCAAATACATTGCGTAATGAATCCAGGAAGGATGAGAATGACAAAATTAAAATAAAACTTGACTTCACCAACTCAAAGACGAAGAGAAGTGTTAAACACAAAAAAAACTGTTGTAGTGTCTATTACTTCTTCGGGAGATACGTCACTTTCACCCATTAGAAATACGTCACCAACTAAAGTTCTTGGAAAACACTGAAAAAATGACCACCGAAAAAACTATCAACGTGATTCAAGGTTCACCACAAGTTCAAAAACACATAGAGATTTATTTCTCAATTATCCTGATGAATCACCAGGATCATCAAAAACATTGCGTAATGAATTCAGGAAAAATAAGAATGACAAAATTAAAATAAAACTTGACTTTACCAACTCAAAGACGAAGAGAAGTGTTAAACACAAACAAAAAACTATTGTAGTGTCTAATACTTCTTCGGGAGATACGTCACTTTCATCCATTAGAAATGCGCCACCAACTGAAGTGTTGGAAAACACTGAAAAAATGACCACCGAAAAAACTATCAACGTGATTCAAGGTTCACCACAGGTTCAAAAACATAGATATGTATTTCTCAATTATCCTGATGAATCACCAGGATCATCAAAATCATTATTGCGTGATGAATTCAGGAAAGATAAGAATGACAAAATTAAAATAAAACTTGACTTTACCAACTCAAAGACGAAGAGAAGTGTGAAACACAAACAAAAAACTGTTGTAGTGTCTAATACTTCTTCGGGAGATACGTCACTTTCATCCATTAGAAATGCGCCACCAACTGAAGTGTTGGAAAACACTGAAAAAATGAGCACCGAAAAAACTATCAACGTGATTCAAGGTTCACCACAGGTTCAAAAACATAGAGATGTAGGCGAATAGGAAGATAGTGGAGATGTATTTCTCAATTCTCATAATAAATCACCAAGATCATCAAAAACATCGTGTAATGAATCCAGGAAGGATGAGAATGACAAAATTAAAATAAAACTTGACTTTTCCAACTCAAAGATGTAGAGAAGTGTGAAACACAAACAAAAAAACTGTTGTAGTGTCTATTACTTATTCGGGAGATACGTCACTTCCATCCATTAGAAATACGTCACCAACTAAAGTTCTTGGAAAACACTGAAAAAATGACCACCGAGAAAACTATCAACGTGATTCAAGGTTCACCACAGGTTCAAAAACATAGATATGTATTTCTCAATTATCCTGATGAATCACCAAGATCATCAAAAACATTGCGTGATGAATTCAGGAAAAATAAGAATGACAAAATTAAAATAAAACTTGACTTTACCAACTCAAAGACGAAGAGAAGTGTGTAACACAAAGAAAAAACTGTTGTAGTGTCTAATACTTCTTCGGGAGATACGTCACTTTCACCCATTAGAAATACGTCACCAACTAAAGTTCTTGGAAAACACTGAAAAAATGACCACCGAAAAAACTATCAACGTGATTCAAGGTTCACCACAAGTTCAAAAACACATAGAGATTTATTTCTCAATTATCCTGATGAATCACCAGGATCATCAAAAACATTGCGTAATGAATTCAGGAAAAATAAGAATGACAAAATTAAAATAAAACTTGACTTTACCAACTCAAAGACGAAGAGAAGTGTTAAACACAAACAAAAAACTGTTGTAGTGTCTATTACTTCTTCGGGAGATACGTCACTTTCATCCATTAGAAATGCGCCACCAACTGAAGTGTTGGAAAACACTGAAAAAATTACCACCGAAGAAACTATCAACGTGATTCAAGGTTCACCACAGGTTCAAAAACATAGATATGTATTTCTCAATTATACTGATGAATCACCAGGATCATCAAAATCATTATTGCGTGATGAATTCAGGAAAGATAAGAATGACAAAATTAAAATAAAACTTGACTTTACCAACTCAAAGACGAAGAGAAGTGTGAAACACAAACAAAAAACTGTTGTAGTGTCTAATACTTCTTCGGGAGATACGTCACTTTCATCCATTAGAAATGCGCCACCAACTGAAGTGTTGGAAAACACTGAAAAAATTACCACCGAAAAAACTATCAACGTGATTCAAGGTTCACCACAGGTTCAAAAACATAGAGATGTATTTCTCAATTATCCTGATGAATCAGCAGGTACATCAAAAAGATTGCGTGATGAATTCAGGAAAAATAAGAATGACAAAATTGAAATAAAACTTGACTTTACCAACTCAAAGACGAAGAGAAGTGTTGAACACAAACAAAAAACTGTTGTAGTGTCTATTACTTCTTCGGGAGATACGTCACTTTCATCCATTAGAAATACGTCACCAACTAAAGTTCTTGGAAAACACTGAAAAAATTACCACCGAAAAAACTATCAACGTGATTCAAGGTTCAACACAGGTTCAAAAACATAGATATGTATTTCTCAATTATCCTGATGAATCACCAGGATCATCAAAATCATTATTGCGTGATGAATTCAGGAAAGATAAGAATGACAAAATTAAAATAAAACTTGACTTTACCAACTCAAAGACGAAGAGAAGTGTTAAACACAAACAAAAAACTTTTGTAGTGTCTAATACTTCTTCGGGAGATACGTCACTTTCATCCATTAGAAATACGTCACCAACTAAAGTTCTTGAAAAACACTGAAAAAATTACCACCGAAAAAACTATCAACGTGATTCAAGGTTCACCACAGGTTCAAAAACATATAGAGATGTATTTCTCAATTATCCTGATGAATCAGCAGGTACATCAAAAAGATTGCGTGATGAATTCAGGAAAAATAAGAATGACAAAATTGAAATAAAACTTGACTTTACCAACTCAAAGACGGAGAGAAGTGTTGAACACAAACAAAAAACTGTTGTAGTGTCTATTACTTCTTCGGGAGATACGTCACTTTCATCCATTAGAAATGCGCCACCAACTGAAGTGTTGGAAAACACTGAAAAAATGACCACCGAAAAAACTATCAACGTGATTCAAGGTTCACCACAGGTTCAAAAACATAGAGCTGATACATCTCCCTTTTTGAGATTTTCATGCTAATACAACTAAATGAATACTTATTTTAATCAACATAATCAGCAGTCCAAGCAGGTTTACATATATTTCGTTTTGGTCTACCTGGACTTTCAATTATCTCTGGTCCTTTATTCTGAGATGGCACATCACTATTATTCAACTTAGAATGGCTCACTTTCACTTTCTAATAAATTGGGACTACAATTTTCAGTATCTGATTCATTTTCAGATTTACTCAAATTAGATTCCCAGATGTGAGGATTTACTATGGGATTACTTGGTGTGTAAATTTGTTTTAATTATTTCCTGTAGAACTTTTGTAAGAGGCATAGATAAGAAACCACCTATTTCTTCTGAAAATGCCTTTCAGTCTGAATTGAATAAGACCTAGGTTTATCTAACTTTTTATATATTATATACTTCATTCAATGTTGATAGATGGGGTAGGATCAACAATTTCATTCAATTTACTTGGTAACATTGGCAAATGGCTTCGCAATTTCCTACTGAAACTGTTTTTCAATGGTGTTGTCCTAAAAGACAATGAAGCCATGAAAATGTCTTCACCATTCTTTTTTATCAGTGATTTTGCAACTTATACTGCAGCCTCTACCCCTCCATTGGAGATTGAGTGAAGTATGGACTCAATGTCACATGTCCAAAGTTATACTTTTTAGCAAAATTTTAAAAGTTGGTTTGAAAGTGAGGACCATTATCCATTCTAACTAACTCAGGAATGCCATATCTAGAGAATACCTCTCTGATTTTTTTCTATTACTGTGTCTGATGTCCAGTATGTACAGTGTGTACCAGCCAAATGGAATAAATTCGTTAATAAATAAACGGTGGCGTTTTAGGAAAAACGCTCGGACACGTCGATTTTTATCTCCAGTTGCGCTTTTTTTTCAAAAAAAACTTTTTATACAGGGTGTGTCATGCCACAGTGGCCAATATCAACTTTCTTATTTTAAATGCAACACCCTGTATTTTATTTCATTTTCAGATTCTTCCTGAAGAGCTGATGTCGTCGATCTATCATACTTGGGGTATAGCGCGTAAGATTACAGAGATATAGGGTGTGAAAAATCGAGATTTTTCAAATTTAGGAATTTTTTGTGCCGAAACTATCCATTCTTGCTCAAAACGGCTTACATGTCCCTATCTCAACTTTCCATTTACTATCGATTGATATTTAATTGAAACAAATACGGGTGGTTCAAAATTTTGAGTTTTGCATCACCTTCTATTTGTTTCTATTAAATGTCAGTAGATAGTAAATGAAAAGTTAAGATAGGGACATGTAAGCCGTTTTGAGCAGAAATTATTAGTTTCGACACAAAAAATTCCTAAAGTTGAAAAATCTCGATTTTTCACACCCTATATCTCTGTAATATTTCGCGCTATACCCCAAGTATGATAGATCGACGAAATCAGCTCTTCATGAAGAATCTAAAAATGAGATAAAATAAAGGGTGTTGCATTTAAAATAAGAAAGTTGATATTGGCCACTGTGGCATGACACACCCTGTATACAAAGTTTTTTTTGAAAAAAAAGCGCAACTAAAGATACAAATCGACGTGTCCGAGAGTTTTTCCTAAAACGGCACCGTTTATTTATTAACGAATTTATTCCATTTGGCTGGTACACACTGTATCTAGTCCAATACTTTCAGCTGCAAGCCTGGTGGAATAATAATTATCCTTAATGATTTTAACAAAAAACCTTCATTGAATGAAATTTCATGTCTATATTGATTATATGGAATTAACTCCAAGGGAATTTGATTTTTTTCAGGCCAGAATGAAGTAGCATATTCCATGAGTTTGTTACATATTTTATCTTTACCCCTTGGATTATCTCCTACAAAAATGCATCTTTTATAGGTAGGCCTAATCTAATTAGGGAAACATGTGCCTCTACCTCAGCTTCCAGTTCCTCTGTTTCCAAGTGCTGCAAAGGATTTATGACTCATAAAATTAATTTTCACACCAAAAACTCATTTAGCTTTATTTAGCATCCTTCTTTCCTTTTTAATTCTTCTTAAAACATCTCTAACAATCTGATCATGTTTTTCCTTGGTTTCTGCATGGATTAACACATCATCAACATGCATCACCATACCATTAACATCTGCCAAAATTTTTGAAAACTTACAATTAAAGTATTCTGAACACCCATAAGGTGTTATAAATGTAGTAAATTCCTGAAATTTTCCTTAATTTTTATTGGACAGAATCCATAATTGATATCCAACTTAGAAAAATACTGTGATCCCCTTAATTTTGCCAAGGTAGTTTCAACTTTAGGATTTGGAAAATGAGACCTCATCACACTCTTATTGAGTTTTGTGTAATGACAACAAATTTGAACTGAATTGTCATTTTTCATAACTACCACAATTGGTGACACCCTAGTGGTTGGTACATCCACTGGCTTAATGATTCCCATCTCCCTAATTGTAAATATAATTTACCCATCAATGGTAGAGGAACTATTCTAGGAGAAACTTGGATAAAATGTTTTGCTAATAGTTGCAGTTTTATTTCTATTTCATCTCTGAATGTTCCGATTTTCTCAAAAAGCTTTGGAAATTCACCAAAAAACACAATTACTTCTCCGTGTTTTAATAATTTAATTTATTGATTGTGCAAACTTTAGAATTTTCAACTCAACTATACTTGGCATACCTAAGATAAGTGTTTTCAAATGTTTTAGATGAATTCTCTAGATAGGACATTCTCATTTTTCCTACCAGGTTCAATGGTTTACCATCTGGGCCTGATATCACCCCAGTACAAAGTATCATCTTACTCTGATGATCAACAATTGTCTCTGCTTCAGAATTGACTAAGAATTCTACAGGATAATCAAGACCATCTATGCTAATATTGCAGGTCCAAGGAGAGTGTTCATCATATACATTGAACATTGATCCCAAAGACAAAGAATTTTGTACATTATTGAATATAGAGCCTATTATATAGGAATCATCTTCATCCTGATCACCTACCTCAGAACTATGTTCAATATTTCTGACATATTTTGATTGACATAATTTCTCCAGTGACCATTTTTCTTACATTTGGAGCATGCAGAATTTTTTGCTGGACATTTCTCTCTAGGATGATTGTCATTCCTACAGAACCTACACCTAGGTCAACTACTACTGCTGTTGTTTGTCACCCATTGCTCTGCCATGCAAGCATTCCAGGATGGCCCTGAATTTTTTGCCACTGCTGGAACCTCTGCCACTGCACCTTGCCTTAGAACTGCATTTTGCTGTGTCTGCATTTCTCCTTGCCTTACTTCTTGAACTAGAGCAGCCTCTGTCAATGTGGGCTTAGATTAGAGCTGCAACCGTTCACTAGTCTTGACATCATTCATTCCTACCACAATCCTGTCTCAAATGAGCTCATCTCGCAGACTCCTGAATCCACAATACTCAGACCAAGGTGGATATAGGATGGTGAAACAGCTTCCTATTAACAAGCACTAGAATAAACTGTAGACCTTTGCCTACTTGATTTCATACCTTATTAATATTTCCTGAAGTTATCAGAGATGGCGACATACCTTGTGTCGGTAAAACAGAATCTGTGCATCTGTCACCTTTTTATCAGTTTTATCTATTCTAGATGAAAAATGACTGAGAAGAGTCAAAATATCGATAATTATTCCAGATTCACTGAAAATATTGTGTTTTGATGTCATTTCAACTCATGTCTGTCAGATGCGAACCACAGAAATACATGAGCAACAGAAATCTTCTTCGATAATCGATCTCACCGCCATCTTCATTCAAGTCGTGGAAATATTAGTACCTTCTCAAACGGTCTACAAGTTTTTCGCAGAAACAATTGAAGAGCTGTTTCACCATCCTATATCTACCTTGACTCAGACAGAGCATGTATTGCAGTTATGAATGAGTCATTAGTTCTACACCCCTTCTCTTTGGTTCTACACTAATTTAACGATCAAACGAACTTACCTGTGAAGTTCGATCGTAATTATATGAAGCGCCTCGTCCGAAGAGATCACCATATTTACACTTGTAGTACCCTATTCTGCGCTAGCTTACACCACAATGTTCAAAAATTAAAATAAGTACTGTTCTATGATATTGCCCATCTCTAGCTCTCCACATTTCTTTCCACGCTCCATGCTTTCTTCATAATTTTAAAGATTCGAAAAAATTGTTATAACTTTCTTGGGCTGGGTGGAGCGGGAGGTGATCTCTTCGGACGAGGCGCTTCATATAATTACGATCGAACTTCACAGGTAAGTTCGTTTGATCGTTAAATTATATTTCAGCGCCTCGTCCTCGAGATCACCATATTTACACTTGTAGATGTTTAAAGAACTTATAACAATTTTTTAGAGACAGTTAACTGCATATGTATTTATAAGAGTAAAAAATAAAAGACCTTTTATTACGATCTCAAAATGAATACATCTGATGTTATATTACATTTTTAGAATCGATTCTGCCAAGTTCATTTCCTTAGATAGGGGTTTATTATAGAACCTTGCAAAAGTCTGTGAGTTCTCACTCCAGCCTGCAGTTCTCCTTATGGTATCTAGCATAACTCCATTCCTGAAAGCAGCAGATGAGGATGCATGACGTGTGGAATATGCAGAGAAAACTGTTGTATCGATACCAGCCTCTGATAATGTCTTTTTAATCCACCTACTAATACTTTGTGTAGATGCCGTTTCATGTGGCTTCTTGGTTGTCAAAAATAAATAATCTTGAATTGGTTTCCTTAGAACAGCAGTTCTTTCAATGTATTGCAAGAGTGCTGAGGCGACGCACAAGATAGGATTTTCCTTGAAGTATGGGATATGCAAGCATGGTTGTGTACTCCTAACTGATGTCGTCTTGATGTTATCTGTTATTAGGATTTGAATCTCTGTAGTGGATACAATGACATTGGAAACCTTGATCAGTGCCAGCGTTTGGATCCTATGAGCCGTTATTAACGCCAATAGGGTGACAACTTTCCTTGTTAGCTTTTCAATGGAAAGTGATTCATTCGAAGGCCAAGATTCTAGATATCTTAAAATGATCTGGGGTTCCCAAGTATAGTTGTACCTTCTTCTAGGGGGCCTTAGTCTGTGAATGCCCTTGAAAAATCTACATATTCTTGGATCTTTACCTATTTCCCCAGGTAAAATCAATGATAGGGCAGACCTATGAGAGTTAAATGTGCCGTAGGACAAATAATTCTTCTTCAGTTGGTCTTGTAGAAAGCCTATGACTTCTGGTACACCTGCCTCTAGAAAATGTATTTTCCTATTTTGACAAAATTCTCTCCATGCTTTGAAAGTAGTATTATATTGCTTCAAAGTTGCTTTTGACAGGGATTCAATAATTGTGGGTATACCACACTCCGGGATATTTTTCTTTAGAAATGCTTGCCTGATAATTTCCCTACAATCAGGGACACTTTTGGTGCTTGGTATTGTCTAGAAAAAGATAATAATAAATTTTCCTCATGATCGAAAATTAGGGGCCTAGCAATTAAAAGCTTATGGAAAATTGGATACCATGGCTGAGTGTCCCAATTTGGGACAACCACAATACCTGTAGCCTGGTCTTGGATAATTTTATTCAACATACGTAAAATTAGAACAAAGGGAGGGAAAGCATAGAAAAAATGTTCTCTCCAGCATATACTTAGTGCATCCACAGCAATAGATTCGGGATCGGGTAGCCATGAAACATAGGTATTACATTTCTTATTCAGATTGGATGCAAAAAGATCGATATCAGGATCCCCAAATTCCTCTTTTATTTTAAGAAAAACTTCTTCATTAAGTTCCCACTCTGTTTCAGCAGGCAACCTCCTTGATTCCTGGTCAGCTATGACATTATCTTTTGAATTTATATAAGTGGCAAAAATCCAAATATTTCTATTCTCACACCATTGCCAGATGTCTTTAGCAAGTTTACTCAACTTAGGATATTTGATACTACCCATCCTATTCACATATGAAAGTGCTGTTGTATTATCTACTCTCAAGAGTACATTACAAGAACATAAATGTTTAGCAAAACATTTCAGACCATAAAAAATACTTAGGAGTTCTAAATAATTTATGTGTTCTTCCTGTTCTTCAAGTGACCACCAACCATGTGTCTTTTGTTCTGAACAGAATGCTCCCCAACCTGTGAGAGAAGCATCTGTGAAAATTTCCAGAAGGAAGGAATCTTGTCTTATATCATTAGAACCTGATGTAATGTTGGAAGCCCACCAATTCATGTCTTCATCTAATTTGTTTGATATTTGCATAACTGAATCGTAGTCTTGATTATTTTTACAAAGTGCAAGAAACTTTTCTCTTTCAAATTGTTTTGTGTATAGAAAACCATATTTCATGGCTGGACAGGCTGAAATAAGTAGGCCTACAAAGTGTGCAAAAAATCTAACTGTACAGCTTCTTTTTTCCTTTAATTTCTTTATGATACTGGATATCTTGCATCTCTTCTTATCTGGTAGTTGAATCAACATATTTTTGCTATCCAATATAAATCCCAAGAAAATACATTTCCTGGATGGTATCAGAACACTTTTGTCATAATTTATTGTAAACCCCAAAGATTCTAAGGTTGAAAGGACTATTTCAACATTATTCCTACATTCTGATTTTGTTTTTCCAAAAATCAAGAAATCATCTAAATAAACAACACATGGAATATCATTTCTTCGAAACAGTGCAATGACTGGCTTCATGAGCTTTGTAAACACAAAAGGGGCCAAGGAGAGGCCAAAAGGAAGACATGTAAATTGGTATAAAATCCCCTTGAAGGAAAACCTCAAAAATTGTCTATATTTTTTATGAATTGATAGAGAATAATAGGCATTCTTCAAATCAATAGAAGCCATGTACCAATCTTTGTGAACCAGTCTGATAGCAGTTCTTATATCCTCTAACTTAAAATGTGGGGTATCAATGAAGGAGTTCAACTTCTTAAGATTCAAAATGAATCTCTTACCTCCATCCTTTTTATCAACTAAAAAATATGTAGATAAAAACTGATGTTCTGATTGAACACAATACTCCACTACCCCTTCCTCTATCAACTTATTCAAGGCTTCTGTAATAAATTCTGTATTTTTAATTGACAACTGAAAACCAGATGGAGGATGTGTTTGTATAGGTTTACGTGAAAAAGGTATTTTATAACCATTGATCCAGTCCAAAATTAACTTATTATTGGTAATTTCTTTCCACTTTTCCATGAAAAATATCAATTTTTTAGAAAATGAACTTGAGGAACCTACCAACGTCAATGATGTACTCTGAAGTTCTTTCTCTGGTTCTCCCTGTTCTGAGGGTAATGCCCCCTGTACCTCTGTTGTTCCCTCTGGTAACGAGGTGGGGCTTTCCGGTTTAAAGACTGGGTTCTCTGCTGAATAGGAAACACCCTGGGTTTCTTCAAAACCGGTTTGGGATTAGGAACTATTGAGGTAGTTCTCATAAGTTCTGTGCTGGATTTCTCTACTGCTTTTTCATTCCTGCATCTTTCTGCAAAATCTTTACCAAATAGAAATTCATCTATCTCATTTGACTGGGCAATTTCACTAGCTGACTTTGAAAGGAGTGGAGTTATCTGCTTCCGTCTTGAAACAGACATACTATGGTGCAAGTCTGTTAGTAATTGGCCAGCATCACACAGATGAGTTAAGAGCTCCTTATCTTGGCAATTTGTCAAAAGTAGTTTGTTGATAGCCTCACCCAAAGCTACTATGCCTGTGCCTAACTGATTTTGTGCCAAAGTCTGAACCTTTTCCTTGGTGAGCTGGGATTGAGATAATATTTTATTTATCTCAGGATTGACAATAGGTGCATTCAGAGCTGTGCAATTGGATGGGATTGGATACTTAGCTTTCAGTGTGCCTCTAGTATCCTGATCTAGTCCCTTTTTTAATATTCTGGACCATCTAGATGCTAACTCTATATGGCATTGGGCATCCTTCTTGTGTAACTCATCTGAGTCCCCCCCCAGGCATTTCAATGTTTCCTCATCTAGTGTCAAAACTAAGTCTGTTTCTGGTATTTCTGTATCAGACATATTTGTGGGGGTACATGGACCATCTCCTTGTACTTGGCTATTGGTATAGCTTGAAGAGTGAGAATTGTCATCAGCATTACTTAAATCTGAATCTCTTAAACTCAGGTTATCTTCAGAACTTCTCGAGCTATTGCTAGAAGTTGAGTCTCTTCTAGAAACACGGTTTTTAGGGTTTATATCTGGTCGTGTCGAGCCTCTCGGGCTGCGATCCATAGTCGAACCTCTCGGGTTACGATCACACCTACCCTGTCTCAACCTACTTCCGTCCAAACACTTGGTAGGGGAACTTCTCTGAGTATCATCTCTTTTGGATGTGGCGCTTCTTGAAGTTTGGGCTGTCGAACCTCTCGGGTTACGAACGGTAGTCGAGTCTCTCGGACTTCGAACACGCCCACGCCTTTCTGCATTTTCTAATTTTTCTATCCTTTTTAATAAATCCTGAACAAATTGCTCCGATCTATTATCTGAACGCGACCTGGACCTAGAGCGTTTTCGTTTTTTAGATTTATGACCCATTCTTCTTGAAATCTACAAAAAAAAATTAATTTTTAGAAAATCTAACACAAAGAACTATTACAGCGTCTAGCACAAAAAAGGTTATGAAGAAAGCATGGAGCGTGGAAAGAAATGTGGAGAGCTAGAGATGGGCAATATCATAGAACAGTACTTATTTTAATTTTTGAACATTGTGGTGTAAGCTAGCGCAGAATAGGGTACTACAAGTGTAAATATGGTGATCTCGAGGACGAGGCGCTGAAATATAATCTTTGTCAATAGACTCACCAGGCTTCTGTATCCTCGAATTGAACATTTATGTTTCAAAAATGATATTTCTTCAGGTTATAAAGTACTGGTCAATAGCATCAAAAGTCTCTTGATAAGAAGGATGTATTAATCTTATCTCTTATCTCCTCTCAAAACGTTTCTTTCACTGGGCCATTTTTCCGCCAACCATTTTTTTTAATAGTCCCTTGCTAAGGTACTTAAGGTAGTGTAGCTTGGTGTAGCACCTGCTCCTACACCTCGTGTTTCGTTTCGCGCGGTATTTTGTTAAAGCAAAGTCAGCTAAATGGAAAAAATCTAGTGTGATCTAGTCTTCCGTGCACTATAATATCATTAATATCTGTTCAATGGCCAAGTTCAGTGTATGATTGTTTGAGGGCGCTGCTTGAGTGGTATTGTGGCTGTTTCCACCAATAGGCGAAAGCAAATATTGACACCGCGTCAAGAATTCTAAAAATGAGAAGAAGAAGGAAAGCTAAAACGTCAACGACTGGAGCCGAGGGTAGTCAGTTATCTTCAGATGGTTGAATATATTTTTTATCATTGAGAATTCAGATTACACATGTACCTGCACATGTGTGATGTACTGATTATTGTAATGTTATATAATAAATGCAGTTAGTTTGTTCCAAATTTGAATATTATTAAATGGGCACACCTGAAGGCCCATAGTATAACAAGTGAATAACGCATTTTATGCCATTTTTTGAATTTTCAAATATTTTGTAGGTTTGGGTGCACATGTCAGTCATGTAAATGTCACATTCCTTCAAAATATTTGTTGTTTCTTTTATACTTTTTCATTTCCGCGAAAATGCATCCACGCCACGACTTTGCGCTAAAATTAAAACCGAACAATAAAAAGTGATAGGATTTCATGAATTCGCCAGTGACTTCAATTTTGGAAAGCATGATGGGCAAGAAAATATACTAATAGGTACCTATATAGTTTGCATGAAGAATCTTTGTGGTAGCTAATATAAATTGATTCATTCTAGCTTTAGAATGTCTAGAGATTTCTGAATATTGTGGCATTTGTGCTAACCATTTTGATACTGAAATTCCTCAAAAAGAGCTGTGTAACTTTTCGAGGTAAGTCCAAAATTTTAGTGTATTTGGTAGTGAACTGAATTCTCGAGTGTTTCTCTAGATGTCCCAGTGCTTCCAGTTTAAATTGTGCGATTGAAATCGTCTCATGTAATTCGTAAGTTTCGACTAGGGGTTAACATTCTATTCATTATTCTTCACTATATTCAGAATACCCAAATTAGGTACGTTCATTTGGCCAGGCCAGATGCTTTTACAAGTATGATTAATATAAATTCACGACTTCACGATGACTTTTGCATGACTTTTGCGAGTCCATTTCATTCAACATTCACTATATCAGAATATCATCCAATATCCTAGGTTAGGTCCAAAACAGAGATAGAAATACTAAAATAGTTTATAGGAAGCGGCGCTGCATGAGTGGTATTAATTTTGATTGGAAGATCACTGTACGCGATTTTCGCTGATTGGGCATACATTATAGTGCACGGAAGACTAGATTTTTTCCATTTAGCTGACTTTGGTTAAAGTCGTTAACTGCACTGAAAATCAGCTGATTTCGAGTGTGGTGTAACACGACCACGGGCACGACTTCTTGAGTCTTGACGACATCGAAAAGCAAGGATCGAAAAGCAGACGAAAAAACCTTAAGCGGGATTCACAAATCACAATCAAGCTTTTCGCATTTTTCTGTTTACGTTTCGCCTTCTGATTGGCGAAGCACCACCACCAATCAGAAGGCGAAACGAAAAAAGCAAAACCACAGAATAAGTTTTGTTTGATGGAACAATAAGAAATAAGAATGACAATTGACATAGAACTACCTGAGATGCTGAAATGTGAACTTGAGGTTAGGTTACTCTACCCTTCACCAAATCACCACCCCTGTCCCCTTACTTATTACCAAATCAAATACCAGTTACCAGTTTACCTTACAGCAGCAAACTAGCAAAGTAGTCATAAACAAAACTCGTTGTTTATCTATGAAATTATAGTGAGGTGGTGTGGTCTGTGAAGTAGTGTATACAACTCAGGCAGGAAATACATCACTTTCATCCATTAAAAATACTTCACCAACTAAAGTGTTGGAAAACACTGAACGAATGGCCACAGAAAAAACTATAAACGTGATTCAATGTTCACCACCGGTACAACAAAGTAGATAATCGAAAGATTCATACAGACCACATGAGCATGTGCAATTGTGGTTCCTAAATTCTATTCAAAGCGGTGATATCTCTGGTGATATAGTGATGCCGACATCTGGATATACCGGGAATGTTATTCATGAAGGGAAGATGCAAAGCTTCCTTAAATCGAACTTGGAACTTCCAAGCGGAGATTATGATAAGAAAGTTTCTGCAATCATACACCTGCTGGTGCTGGAAAAATATAAAAATATTTTGAAAAATTTGAGGGATAGAAGATTGAAAAGACTTGAAAACAGCTCTATTTTTCCGAACTTTTACAACGAAACAAGCCAACAATCACCAAGGCAATGTAATGGTGCAGTTACTGAGTTTGATGATTTTAGAATTGACAGCAGTATCAGAACTAATTCACCAGGAGTGAAATCCAGTTTGAGAGGGATGAGTAATCTGCAGATGAATTATACTATGTCAGATAATGACTATAGTCTCGATAGCGGAAACTACACATCACTGGAATCATTTGGTTCAAGAACAGGTAATGAACAAGAACCAACTGTGGATCATCATGAAGAACAGATTTTACCAATAGCTGTGGAAGAAGAAGAAACCGATTCTCCGGTGAGTTATCTTTATCCCGATGGAATACAGCACTTTGGTATAAAGGACAAAAATAGCTTTGTTTCACTAGGCAGAAAAGCACAAGATTTAATGCCATGGCTGGTGTTTCATAGCTGAGATTAGAAAACCAGTCAATCTGCTTTTCTGCCATGTGAAACATATCATTTCTACATGCCATCTGAAACATGACAATTTTTTCTCTGTTCCATTCATGCTATTATTTAGAACTCCATCATTGTGTTCACCTAATGTCATTGTCAATTTTAATATCATTGATTTTCTGTCTATGCAGTAAAACTACACCATCAATGACTGTTTGTTTAATCAAAAAGTTGCTTTAAATTTCATCTGAAGAAACATTATATTTTCTGATATATTCCATATTCCAACATGTAGGTATGATCAAAACTTTCAATTTATTCTAGAAACATATAAATCACAAGGTGTGGAGATATTTTTGAACATGATCCTCAAGTTTTCTATTTTGAATCTATTCATGAATAAGTTTCAATATTTCCCAATCATTTATTCTCAGAAGAAAAACACTTTTTCAGACAGTTTCAATTGTTGTACAGGTTTGGTAGAAAGTTTGGAACCAAGTTAATAGAGGTGTCTTTAGAATGAAAGGAATGCATCAAAATTTATTTTCTTATTTTTAGTTATTTAGAAGAACAAGATCTGAAATCTTCGGACATATACATACATTTAAATGTTTTTCCATACTAATCCATACTAATCCAATCTGATGACTGAACCAATATAAATTAGTTGTATGATTTTTCTCCAGAGTGATACTAATTCAAGGTTATAAGATCTTTTCAATTATCCTAAACCTTCAAAGTATTTATTCTTCAAAACAAATGTTTAAATCAAACCATTTGAAACATTTAATTCATTTTAGAAAAACTGGTTGATCAATATTCATATCAGCACTTGAGAGTGAACTTATGCCATTAAATATGGCAATCAAGGTTTGGAATGAGCTCTCTCAAACATCTCATGAACTAGTAAGTTTCAAACTCATTATAGACACACTTTTGAAACTAATAGTGCTTGTTCAGTAATTTATATGAAAAGAAAATTCAATATTCTGCAAATGGAATATAAGATTATATATATTTGATCATGTCAACTTGGCTTATTTTAAATTTCAAGAATTTTATCTGGATTGAACCATTATAAGACCTTCTAATACGGTTTTTGGTTCCAACATTTATGACATCTGTTGATACTGAACAAATTTGAAATATCAGCTTGATAACATCTCAGTTTGCAATTTTCAGAGATTAACACATTATTACAGTATCCCTGCAGAATATACTTTCGGAAAAAGCATAGGAAGCAGCAACATTTCCACATTGGTATCAGCTATTGAAAACAGAAAATCAGTTTACAGTCATTACAGTCCAGTAATAAAGACAAAGAACCAAAGAAGGCAAAACCTGATTTCAAAGCCTTGCTTCAGTTATGAATCAAATGAAAATGATTATGAGAGTTTGACTAACTGGAGAATGAGTGAAAGAGAGGAAATGTTGATTCAACAACATGACATTCAACAGGAAATCATCCGCCAGGTTTGTAAAGCACTTACAGTTGCTAGAAAGACTCAAAAGTTGTTCGGTTGGGAAATGATTGCTGAAACTGAAAGGTTACTCTGTGTCGCAAGTAAGTAAAAATGGTACATCAAATATTAAGATATGTAGTATGGAAGAAATTTGTACTGAAATTGAAAATTTTCAGGTTACAGAAAAGATACAATTGCTAACCTTCTAACTCAAACAATGACTGAAGAGAGCAATAACAATAATGTAACTACCACTATCAGGATCAGTAACATGAGATTTTTCTCATCTGATTCCCATATTAATCCAAAGGACTACAAGAAAAGCAAACAATTTTTTATGTGTATTTTACACTGTGAGTCGACAATTCTGGAAAGTGAATTGGTTGTACTGAGAGGAAATGAAATTTTATTTGAGGAAAATTTTCAGTTTGAGGACATTTCACCTGAATTTGAAATCACTATCAACTTATTCAGAATTAAGGAAATGCCAAAAAAGGTAAGTTCAATGAAATTGATACCTTGGTTATGAAGCTTTCTGGCGGCTTGTCCAATTTTTCTGGTATCTGGTCTCATTTCTTGAAAATATACTAGAAAGTAGAAGTGTCACTCAGTAGATAATTCAAATAATCAATAATATTGTTATTGTGGTGATAATCAAGGTGGATAGAAGATGGTGAAATGACTCACAAATAGGTTAGTTTTATTATAGAATTATAATTAATGCGAAAAATTTCGCCAAAATATCCATCACGACAAATCATGGCGCCATTTGCAAAAATAAAATTGAGGACAATCCAAAAGTTCACAACTGAAATATGAATTCAGATCTTCAAGACGAAAAAATCGGGAAAAATACCTCAAATTTAAGTGATGACCCAAATTATCAATTTGTTTTGAATTTTATTCATAACACATTTAATCATTGCAGGTGAAGAAAATTAACTTTTTTGGAAGAAAAAACGAATCATCTCCAATAATTGGTCCAACTCAATCGTCGTTCATTTCATGGGGCAAAACTGTAGTAAAACCGGCAGCTCTACAAGAATCTCCACCTATCCTGAGTCTCTCGAATATACCAGTGGAAGCAAATATATCCAGCTCTTTCACTGCTGAAATTCAACTATCATAACCCCTAAATCAGGGATGCACAGACTTAGAACATCGGGCCACTCGGGAAGACTTTTTGCGGAATGTGGGACGCCATGATTGCATGGACAGTAAAAAAAATGGAAAACTTACCTACATGATATCTCAAGAGCCTTTGAGTCATCTAAATCTGACTGAAATTTTGAGTGGAAGGGATATATATTTGTGTTTATCCTCTCGAGTAAAATGTATTATAAAAAAAATTATTTTATATCATGTATATTTTAAATCATCAACAAATTTTATTATACTTTAGGATAGGTCATATACTGTGATATGAAAATAAAATGAAGTGACAATCTCTTCTTATACCTGTTCCAGTTCCTCACAACGGGCTTGAGAAATGTTTTTAACCACTAAATTAGTTGTAAATAAGCGACCCTCAAAAGGCTAATCAAGAGTAGGCAAGGGAGTCACAGAAAATACCAAATAACTAGTAATCTCATAAAAACCAAGAAATATTTTTATAATTTTTTGACTTCATGCAGGTGTAAAGGATGAAACTATCACTCAAAAATGTACCAAAGAAAATGTATAAAATACACCAAAATAGCCAATTTGGTGAATAAAAAATATTTCTACATTAACTAATCATTTTCAAATATCCTGCCTAGATGGAACCTTCTTCTTTCCCATCAGATTAAAATATGAACTGGTGTATTCACAAGATGATAATGAACAATTTATAATGGAACATGAAATTTCAATGTAGATGGAGATAAAAATTCGATATTTTCCTGGAATGCAGAAACCATACAGCACATAAAATTAATAAATGCTCCAATACACATATAAAACCATGAAAAAAATATGAGTTTTAAATAAAGGGACATCACAAGAAAGGGTGAATAGAACATGCAAGTGAGTTCATGTCTCTGAAATATTATGTCATAAATGAATTGGAATATAATTATTAAACTAAGCAAGAAATATATATATACTGAATAAAAATTAAATACTCAAAGTTGAAAATTCAAGAAGAAATTAAGTCATTTCTTGAGGATCCCCTTTTTCAGAATTCTGAGCTAACCATCTGGATGCTAGACTCTAATGATCAAATTGCTTCAGAGGTAAGAGTGAAAAAGAATATATTATTAAAAATTTTTGAGGGACTAGACTTCACACCAAGGACCTTTAAATTGAAAGGAGAATTGTTCTACCACTATATACAATTATTCTTGTTAATCAGAATTTGATTAAAGAATGGTGGGACATCTGTGGAAAGAAGAAAATTTTAATCTTTATGTATTACATATTTAAACTTGCATATTATTATTTATTCAAAAAAAGGACCTTTTATGGATATAGTTAGTTTTGAACCACAAAACAAATGTAGTGAGACCATGATTTATTTTATTCAATGGTTTATAGTATTATGAATTATTGGTAATATGTTTATGAAATTGTAGGTTGATTGTAACTAGTGTAGCACAAAATTCCAACATTGGTTATTGAAACAATAGCAATCAAAAGAGTTCATCCATAGCTTCATTTTATACCTACATTCTGTTTGTATGTTGTACACAAAGGATTTTGAAAGGGAACCCTCATGTCCTCTGAACTTGAATATGAAATTTACATGATGGCATATTCTGAACTTCTGCAGTTACCAAACAAAGAATATTTAAATTTGCTAAACACCCTCTTATAATCCCACAAGTGAATGATACATATCTAGGTGCAGCTTCCAAATATTGTTTTCCGTTTGATATCTTGGTTAAAAATCTGAATGCATTATCTTGCAACACATAAACTCCTTGATGGTTTGTTCGTAGATTGTCAATCTGTTTTTTGTACACTGCAGACCAAAAATCAGTACAAATGAATTTCATTGTATCCAGTTCATCCTTGAAACGAGGCATTTCTTTCGTTAATCTGCAACCCATAAGAAATTTATGTTGATATTCTTATACAAATAAATTCCAATTCACCTTTCAATCAGTCTATATCCTGTAGAAAATCCCATGTACTCAATAGTAGACAAATCTTCGTCCTAAAAATAAATGCTTCATCCTCAAATACCCATGTTTATTGATAACAGCACAGACAATAACATACTTTTCCATCCTTATTTCTGGATTCATAATTTTGTAAGACATAACTAATAACTTCACTATGTAGCACTTCAAATAATGTTTCTTCTGCCATGGTAGTTATTCCAAAGAATAGAGGTTTATTCCTTTTCTATTTCATTTTGATTTTTATTTAGATATTTCAAATTCCATCATTAACAATTTTCTATGATTAACAAGTGTCATTGTTATCGTTTGTCATTTTCCATTTTTTCCGCTCTGCCAGAACTTGCTGCTAAAATTTCCGATATACCAGTGGCGCGCAATTATTCTTAATAGGGTCATAAACCTCTAAAGCTTTAGCAGAATTAATAATCGTTTTCCGATACCTTACTAAACTACTACCGACATGTGTGGAACGCCGTTTTACTTTTTAATGCAGAAAGACTGCATGTATTGAGAAAAATAGTTGACATGTATTGAAAAAAATACTAATGGTAAAAATTTTAATTGGAGAAACATTTCGGGTCGAATTTCGTTTTTACAATTAATTAGTTGAATCACAAAATGCATTATGAATTTTTGCGACCACTTCGTTATCGACCTATGGAATGCCGTTTTACTTTTTAATGCACAATGACTGCATGTATTGAAAAAAATCTATTTATACGATACATTACTAGCAAAAATAGCAATTTTTGCAATGCATAGTCTCAATGTATTGCAAAAATGCCTATTTTTGCAACACATGACTCGTAATATATTGTAAAAATTGCCATTTTTTCAATACATTACGAGCAAATGCATTGCAAAAATTGTGAATTTCAACTAGAAGTATATTTTGAGTATTTTTACAATGAACGACGATTAATGCATTGCAAAAATTTCAATTTTAACAATGCATTACTAGCCTAAGTCTTCATGTATTGCATAAATTAGGGGTCGATAACGAAGTGGTCGCAAAAATTCATAATGCATTTTGTGATTCAACTAATTAATTGTAAAAACGAAATTCGACCCGAAATGTTTCTCCAATTATAATTTTTACCATTAGTATTTTTTTCAATACATGTCAACTATTTTTCTCAATACATGCAGTCTTTCTGCATTAAAAAGTAAAACGGCGTTCCATAGAATTCCCTTGAAAATAAAAATTTCAAAAAAATATCGACGTACCTATTCTCTGGGCACCCGCGTTTCACATATATAATTTATAAAATTGGCTTTTTTCCATTTGTAGGCAGCCTAAAGTCGAAGAATATAGAACGTAAAGTCATGGCGAAATTGGCTAGATCCGAAAAGAGGAATTGCACGTCACTGGCCAATCGGGTATGTTCGGAAGTTGATGTACATAGATCTCATTCTGCAAGAAAGTAGGTACATATGTATGAACATAAATAAAAACGACCAATCAATGGCTAAATAGTACTCTCGACCATATATCTATATCTAACTACTTCTGGTGGATTTATGCAGCGATTTTAAGTCATAAGTTTTAAGTCGTTAGTGTTTAGTCATAAGTCGTAAGAAGTTCAATCATTGGTTTTCAATGTTACCATTCATACACTTGACATAAGTTTTAAGTTGCAAGTCATAAGTTTTAAGTCATAAGAATGGATAACATGGATACCAGAGCTGAAGCCGAGAAATAAAACAAATGACAGTGCGGGACAAATCGCAAATATGCGCATGCGCAAGTTTGAATAAGAATCGACATTCGTTTTCATCATGGAGGAGAGCAAACTAGGAGAGTAGCTTTCTAGTGAGCGACAACGACAAACGTATGATAATTATTAAACATCAATCAAAGTGTCACGTAACCTTCAATTCGATGTTTTTATTTTATCATAACATAAATTTTGTTCTACAAAGCGATACTTGCGATTTGCATAGAAACCTGTGACGATAAAGTCATCGGAACAAGATTCGTGGGCCAATTTTTGATCAATCACTGTTATCACTCACTAATCACTTCTGTAAACAATCAGTAACTACATTTATAACTATATTGACGTCCTTTTACATAATTTGGGTTAACAAATTTACCTAACCTATGAAATTCCAAAAACGTCAGTGGATTTCAACCACTGAACTCAAACAAGAAATGGAACGACAATATAGCAGGATGCGCGAGGATCATTTACGGCCAACAGGCGAATCATAAAAGTTGAATCGAGCACATGCGCAATATGTGCCAGGGTTAGCTGGGCATGTCTGAGATTACGTTTTTGATGTGTTATGTGAACGTATGTCTAAAATTATATATTTCAGCAATTTCAGCCACAGACCTAAGAGTTGGCCTCAGCACAGACCACCTTCACTTTCGCGTAAAGAGCAGAATAGGTGTTATCCATATAGTTGTAACTGATCATATTTGCGCATGCGTTCGAAGTTTTTATAGGTTATTATAGGTTATTGTCTGTGATTGTGTTGTTTATTCAAACTCATATCAGAATCATCAGATTATAAAAAGAAAAAATGGATATTGATGAATGAAATTGTAAAGTGACCACTGACACAACCACAGAAATTGACCGATGGGAGAAGTTATCCTCAAGACATGACCACAAAGTAATAGGTAGTATAACCTATACTCTATGACATGACAGTCTTTAATAATTCCTGCATGAATGGTATTTTTTCCTTTATGTCTTAAATTTTATTACTAAAAACTTACGACTTAAAACTTATGACTTAAAATTGCTGCATAAATCCACCATTCAACCGCCGCGGGCCTACAAAACAAATAACCTGGATACCGGATCTAGCATTATAAGATATATCGGTGGATTTATGCAGAGGTTTTAAGTCGTTAATTTTAAGTCTTAAGTTTCAAGTCGTAAGTTTTAAGTCGTAAGGAAAAATGGACCATTTATGCAAGAAGTTTTAAGGACTGTCATTAGTGTCAATCCTGTTATTTCGTGTACTTATTTTTTCATTTTCTTTTATTCAATTCAAATTTTCAGCCTCAATGCTATTTTTATTTATGTCTATTTGCTTTAGATGCATTCAACTCCTGCTGTTTGTTACGATACCCTTTTGCAAAATCAGACGCATGCGCAAACCGATCGAGTTTTAAGTCGTAAGTCGTAAGACTATGACTAAAATAACCTAACCTATTAAGCCACTGTAACTAAAATAAGTCGTATGACTCATTACTTAAAACTTGAGACTATAAAACTTACGACTCAAAACCTCTGCATAAATCCACCGTATGGTATTCTGACAGCTGATTCTTGACAGCAGTCAACTTGACAATGACAAGTGATAACGATTAGCGGCCTAGCAGGCGTAGGTAGGTGAGATTGAGATGAGAAGTGAGGATGAGAAGGTGACGAAGTGCAAGGTGGTAGTTGGTTTGAGTTTGAGTGGACCAGTGGTGCAGAAACAAGAACTGCAGTTCTTGACTTTTTGTTATCAATGCCCAGTGGCGTTACATGCTGCTAGACACAGGCAGGCCAAAACCAACAAAACTCTGTGGGCAGGCTCTCTTTTGGATTAGTAATAACTTATCTCTGTATTTTCGCCGGCTCTTGCTTGCTAAATAAATAATATAAATTGATATATCACATTATCGCGTGTTCTAATCAAAATGAGTTCGTCTGAAATTGCCGGGCCCAAAACAAATACTTGTGTAGTTTGTGGAGTTGATGGAAATCTTTCCCGTTGTGGTCGTTGTAAAATAACTTTTTATTGTAGTAAAGACCATCAGAAACAAGACTGGAAAAAACATAAGGTGACATGCAAAAAACAGGATTCTGCCGATAGTGTTGAAAACAAATATGGTCACATTGTAAGCAGTCAAAAATGTAGTGCTTTATTGCCTAGTGAGGGTAGCTTCGAAAATGAAATTCTTAATTCTTCTGGAGAACAACTTGTAATAAATAACAATTATGAAGTATCATCTACAGCTAAGTCTTTAAAATCTCTACCTTCGCCATCAGCTATGCCTATTGTTGGAGAAGATTTAGGGCAATCAAAACCTAAAACTGGAAAAGATTTTCCTGATATAGGCCTCAATACTAGTGCTAGAGCTCTTCGCCATAACAAACTAGAAGACTATTTACAAGAAATTGGCAAAATTGTTGCACAAGATTTGACTGCATATGGACTTTGTGTGATTGATAACTTCTTAGGTGTTGAAAAAGGAAAAACTGTTTTAGCAGAAGTGCTAAAAATGCAATCTCAAGGTGTGTTTCGTGATGGACAATTAGTTTCTTCAAATGGGGAAGACAGTAAAAATATTAGAAGTGACAAGATCTGTTGGATACATGGGAAAGAAACAAACTATCCTAATATTGGTCATCTTGTTAGTCAAGTAGATTCTGTCATAATGAAAGCCAATAAATTGTCAACCCATAGTGAGTTAGGGAGGTGTAATATAAATGGAAGGACAAAAGTGAGTAATGCAAACTTTGTCAGTACAGATGAATCTGTCAAGGAATCTATTGAGATTTGTTGTTTTTATTTACATATTCTATATTATGAAATCAAAACCCTACTACCCAATGTGAAAGAGGATATGTATCTGTTAGACCAAAGAATTATGACTAGGTGTTTACACTTCTAGAATTGTGAAATCACCTAGGGCCTAACCTCAATTCTACATATACATATATCCTCTGAGAGAAAAAGTATGTTATTATTGCATGTTGTTTTAATTGCTTAATATTTTGAATACAGAAATCACCTCCTGCTACTGATATGCTTTTTCCACACATTTACATGTTCCTGTGAATATTCATTGTGATTGAATTGAAGTAATTCATATTCTGCACTGTTCACACAGGTAAATGATTATTATGATGAAAATATTATTTGGAGGGCCAACTCTTAGATTGTTTGGACTTTGGTTTAGACTGATGCAGTTGGTTTAAATGATGGGTTTTGCATGAGGAACTCAAAATAGTGCAGTCAGTGTTATACCATAGTTTCCATATAAATCAATATTTTCTTCAGAAAATGTTAATAAGGCAAATATTGGGATAAATGCATTATTCCTCCCAATTTTTCCATTATTTGTTAATGGCAATAATTTTTCATCTTTGGGAATGGGAGTGATCTACTTAGTCAGGTTATTTGACTACTTTCACATTTGTAGCAAGTCACATGGTCAGGAACAAGGTCAGGAAGGAATCCTGTTAAGCCAAATTAGACCCGCCTCGATAATTATTATATTATGTTCTCTCCTTATTTATATCTTTAAACATGTTTCATTCATTTTGAAGTAAATATTATCCAATAAACAAGAATATGAGTTTTGACTTATGTCCATAGGAAATTTATCATTTTTAAGGCGCTCTATCACCCCTAGAAGTTTGTTCCACATATTATGAAACACCCTGTATAGTTACCGGTCTGCCCTCTGTAAATAGATGCTGTTCATTTTCGGCGCTAAATATTTCATTAGAATTTACCTAAGTTCCGCTAAATAGCATTTCTATACAAGGGGAGCGAGATATATTTACCCTGTGTGGTAGCATGGTAGCAGTGGTACCAGTGAAAGTAGGCACTTACATGGCACTTACCAAAGAGAAATTGAGTTATAAGTACCTAATGTGATATTTAAATTACGACATGCTTTCATTTAATTTATTCAAGTTAAACATTTTACTTCAAAAGATTCCTTCCTCCAATTTTTAATCATAAATTTTACGTGTTCCACTCAAATTTGATGGTCCTACTACTTTTTGTTTACATAAAAACGGAAACAATAAGGAAATCGATAATATATGTGATAAAACTGATAAAATACGGCGTACGTGACTGCTGGCAGGTCACGATTTGTATCTCATCCATAATGAATCATTATGAAAATGTGAGATAAACACATCTTCGAAATTTCATTGAATTTTTGGATTCATACCTTCATACTATTAATGTTGATAGCGTCAGTGATCCCACGGTCAACTTGAATTGAGTCAAATTTCAATAACAATAATGATAATAAATTATGACAGATTACATTGATGAGTTATATCAATTCATCAAGTACTGAAGAACAATTATTATAAATACCTTCATTTTATTACATTAGTTATTATTATATACACACAAAATTACTAATGGCATCCTATGACTAAAGATTGATTAATTATATGGTTAAAATTACCAGTTGTTAAATTTATCTTGTTTCTTACCTGAAAATGCCTTCAAATATTATACCTTATTGGATAGGTAACTACTCTCAGACTCCCACCATTATTCCATGACAAATATATGAAAATGGTTGAAATGAATCAAATGCTCAATTTGCATGAAGAAATCTGAAAAATTTCATGAACCAGCCAAAATATCTAATATATAAAATTCTCGTGTCACAGTTTTTGTTGCCATACTCCCCCGAAACGGCTTGACCGATTTTGATGAAATTTTTTGTGCTTATCCGGTATCTATGAGAATCGGCCAACATCTATTTTTCATCCCCCTAAATGTTAGGGGTAGTCCACCACTAACATACTCCTCCGAAACGGCTTGACCGATTTTGATGAAATTTTTTGTGCTTATCCGGTATCTATGAGAATCGGCCAACATCTATTTTTCATCCCCCTAAATGTTAGGGGTAGTCCACCCCTAACATACTCCTCCGAAACGGGTTGACCGATTTTGATGAAATTTTTTGTGCTTATCCGGTATCTATGAGAATCGGCCAACATCTATTTTTCATCCCCCTAAATGTTAGGGGTAGTCCACCCCTAACATCTCCGAAACGGCTTGGCCGATTTTGATGAAATTTTTTGTGCTTATCCGGTATCTATGAGAATCGGCCAACATCTATTTTTCATCCCCCTAAATGTTAGGGGTAGTCCACTATTTTTTTTTCCTCTCCGGTCGAAAACTGATCAATCGTCATTTAATTAGTTATCCCCGCCAGATTTCTACAGGTGTCACTTCTGACCCAGTAAACAGCACGGAGTAGGGATGAGAACGAAGCCGGTCTCGTTTCTTTCTCACTCCCTACACATTACTAGGAAATTATTTATATAGCAAGACAATGTTTGCCGGGTCAGCTAGTAAGATAATAAATCTACTGAGTTTCGTTACTCATTCACCTTAGTAGGTACAATAGACTATAGAGGAAGGTTTGTGCAATGCAATTTAACCTGTTTACCTAAGTATGTGAGGGTTTTTCCTTGGATATAATAGAATAACCAGACGCTAAAACCGACACTCAAAATTAGAAGAAGAAAATACAATACATCATATTAAAAAAAAAACTATACCAGTTCCATTAATCTAAGTATAGCTTATTCAATATTAAAATCTTCAACTGAAAAAGGACTTGAGGAAACATTAGCAAACTATATGGTATATTTGGAAACAGAAGAAAAACGTCTTTCACTATAGTTTTTGTCAAGTTTTTAATTTTTTCGATTCACATTTGTTTGATTTGGAAGTACCAAAAGATACTGAAGATAGTACCATTGAAACCCTACAACTTTTATATTCAATGATTCACCAACTTTGAAATTCGAAAAACAAGAGAAATGTTTATTTTGGTAGATACTGGAACACGTTTTATTGAATGTATTGAGTGAAAATGTTCTTGCCTTCCCTGTGTAATTAATCAAAAGGAAAAAAAATAGTAATTCAATTCAATATTTCAGGCAATGGTAGCATGTTATCCAGGTTCAGGGGCTCGCTATGTTAAACATGTTGACAATCCAAACAGGGATGGCAGATGCATAACAGGAATATACTACCTCAACCTGAATTGGGAGGTCAAAACGATGGGAGGTTTATTAAGGGTGTTTCCTCAAGGCTGGATGCGAGATAAAGTAAGTTGCACTTGAGGTTCAATACCATAGAAGTATTTACGGTAAATCTTCGTTTCATGCACACCAATGAATTTGAAAAAAATTCTTGGTGTAACTTACATTGTTATGAACCGTGCTTCCACGAGACCGGAAGCCACTATCTCGGCGGCCTGAGTGATCGTGATCAAAGAAGGGTTAATTTTGTGTGTTTTTAATTCGCGAAAATCACGGAGTGGGCGGCCTCTGGTGTCAAATTTTCTAAGCCTTCCGAGGGTGATCAACATAGCAATTTAGCATTGTATAGCATAGGCTTTTGTATTATTTTTAATGAAATTGAATTGTTTTGAATAGTTTTCGGACTTGTTTTGTGATTATCAGCTAGTTACTAATATTATTGAAACATGCAGCAAGTTCAAAAGGTCGTGAAGACGAAATCGACAAAGATTTGTTCAGTATTTCAGCGTTCCTCCTACCGTACAGACATCGTTCCTTTGGCACAAAATCCTGAATTTCCATTCAGGATTGTGTGAAAAATGGATGATCACGTTGAAAATAGGAAAACTTATCACCACAAACATTTACGTTTGTAGTAAGCACTTCCTATAGAACTGGATTTCTCAAGTGAATGCGAAGGTATGTCTTTCAGGTTGAATCAAACAAGATCTGGTTTAACTGTAGTTGTGTCTCTTGTTGTTTGTAACGAAAACCTTTATTTTACTTTAGGACCATCAAGGAGAATTAAACCAAGAGATATGCTCAAAAAGAATGCAATTTCTTCAATAAACTTCTGGAAGTCATCATATGCAAACTTCAAGAGTGAGGGCAATGTGGGCTGAATGAAATCAAATCTTTATTCAAAATGAATAAGATGTGAATTGAATGAAGTATCAATTGAAATAAATGAATTTGAATGACTGGTAGACCACAAGGTCTCAAACTTTTTAAGTTATTCTTGTAACTTACCTACTCATCTATGTTGTATAATTATTTTTATTATATGAATTATCATTTTATTGTTAACATGAAAATAATAACTTGTGTTGCCTATTTGAGATAGGTAGGTATCTCAATATAAGCACCCCTATACTTACTTCTCTCAGAGAATAAAGTTAATTTTGACTACAATTCTTTGTTTTTATTTTGCTAATCATCTATTTTTGGGTTAGGACAAAATTATTACAGGTTTACAGATAAATTCACACTTCCTCTGCTAATTTTTCAATGGAACTATTTTAATTTCATATTAGAGCTACCCTAGAGCTGAAGTTTGTGAACAGGAGTTTATTTATATGTGTTCAAGTATGTGTTTGACATCTATCCCACAAAGTATGTGACCAGCTTTGAATAATGCTTTTCTCTATTCGCTATTCTTCTTATCTCCAATATACTCTAGATTCTTATTTCAATCTTGGCCAATCTTGAAATAAAGAGAAATCATTGAAATACAAATACCTTAGTGGCCCCATTGATTTTGCAAAGGTGGTTTGAAAAGCCTGTAAAAACATAATAAATCCACGAAACTCACAAAAAATACCTGTTTTGAATTCTATAAACGATAATCTATCAATAGCGTCCGTTTTGGATACTCAGGATTATTTATTTCTTTCCTAAAATTCGAATTGAAAATTGACATATTACCATTGAAAACATATACCAAATGTTTGTTGATCACCCTCATGTCAAATTTTTGACATTTCTCGAGCGCCATCTGTTGGTTCGTGATTTTCGCGAATAGCAGAAATTTGAGATGTCAAATGGTACATTTTTGAGGCAAAATGGGGCCGTATCTCCGAAAATACTTGAGACCGCCGCGTTTTGACTTCAGATTCGTGATCAGGAGGTCAAAATACGTGAGTTCCACCAAAAAAAAATTTCAAATCCATTGGAGTGCAATAAACGGAGATTTTACCGTATTTACTCATACATTTTTATATTTCAATATCTAAATTCATTGATTCATCCACAACTTTTTACAGGTAGCAGATATTGAACCGATTTTTGACCGGCTTGTATTTTTTTGGTCGGACAGAAGGAACCCCCACGAAGTTCAGCCTTCTTTCAATACTCGTTATGCTGTTACCCTATGGTATTTTGAGGCAACTGAAAGGAGGGAGGCACTCAAACGGTTTGAGAGAGAAAGTGAGTCAAGCCAAATAATCTTCACAATATTAAATAACCAGTGCCTGTGATGAAATAGTATATGTTACAAGTTTTCGACCAAGTTTTATAAGACGCTATTTTGTCGCACGCGTTGTTTGGAGTACGACGAGCGAAGCGAACAGTGCCCCAAGGGAACAAGTGCGACAACGTGTCTTATAAAACGTGTCATAAATTTTTTTCTATTTTGCATTTATTTGAAGTCTTACTGAAAGAAATCGATTTATTATCGATAAATAACAGAAACATCTTCGATTTGTAACAATGATGAATTGAAATATTTGAAATCTGACGCACAATTGTAAAGCCCAGTTTAATGTCAAACGATTTTGATTTTTGCGATACCAGCGGTGAAAAAGTCTTCTGGCCTATATTTAGTGTTATCTTATATATGATCTACTGGTTTTTTAGGCATCTAACATAGCTTGAAATAGAACTATTGAAAACATCCCAGCAAATTCTGGAAAGAGGACTGAAATTTTTAATATTTCAATTGATGTCATCAATCATTGTTATAATTTATTTTCTGTGAAATGGTTTATTGAATAAACGTTATTATTAATACCTCAAGTAAATGATAATTCAACTTGATATAGTCTTCAAATGATTGCTATATAACTAGATAATTAGTTATTTTTAAATAATAGACCTATTAGATTTACAACAATAAGATAACTACTTTCATTATGTTATCACTTCATTCCTCTAGAACTTCTTATGTGAATAACTAAGAATGCTCAAATTTGTTAATGGCATTAAATTTGATGGCTGAATTTAATGTTTTAGTTTAGTCCCTGATTGAAGCATAACACCACTTGAATCACATGACTCATTAAAAATCTAATATCAACAATTCTCTTTCATTGCACAGCTTTCCATCATAATTGATCTACAACTAATTAGTAAGTACTTATTAGGAGTATTAATGCCCCTTATAGGTATCATTCAAACTGAAACGTTGAACCATATAAATGTCAACAATCGGTGACCTAGACTGGCAATTATGAAATTTAGTTATTCTGAAAGATGCCCATAATATATTTTTATATACAGAAATAAGAGATGTCCATTGAACAAATTGAACAAGTAATTTCCTTGAATCTCCTAGTTATAAAATTATTAGTAGATGAAGTAAAATTATTCATTACCTAGTATATTTCCATATATTATGCATTATTATATTCTAAAATGCTTGGGAAAACGCCTTAAATGCCAATTATGAAAAATTTCAACAATAAAGGAATACAAATATAAAACAAAGTGGTATTGTCATCGTCAGATCATCCAAATCCATCTGATAAATAAAACATTCCACCCTGATTATAGACTAAAGCCGCCCATTTTTTTTCGATGGCGATTTCCATTTCTTCAAGCAAAACCTTTATATCAGTAGTATTCGAAATTATCGAAATATATAAAATAACACATATGAAATAAGTTAAATCTTCCGGTTAAGTTGATGTTGATCTTGACGCCTTATCTAGAAACCCACAAATATTTGACAAATTCAAGCAAAGCTTTTGCCTCTTCTCCCGATTGAAAACTACTAAAATTGGCCACTATTACATATATTTTTGATTTCAGGAATGGGTCTGGCACATTCGTCAGAATGACATGTATTATCAGCTGTGAGAATGAATGGATTTGAAAAATAATGTGAGAAAATGAACAAAACCAATAACATAAGTCCCCTGTATATACTTCTGAATTGAAAAAAAACGAACTTTCATTCATATAATGAAAGACATATTTGTGACATGTGAAATTATTCATTTCAGTCACTATTTCAGCTATGCTCATTTTGTTGAAAAAATATTGATTATCCTTTTCTAAAATCAAGATGCATCCATGATGGTGATTATTGATAGTAGGTAGTCAAAAATAGAAACGGATATCTGGAAATTCTATTAACAGTTGTAGCTTTCAACATTGAACATGAAGTCGTGATTTCGTACTATGCTGTGAAAAAACAAAAGATGAAATTTACACACTGGAACTCAAATTATAATATATTTACTGAAGTAGTATTTTCGTCATCTTAGTCCTTGGGGATATTTGAACTTGCTTTGTGAACTGATGAAACCGTTTCGTTGGTATTCACCATAAGGAAAGGTTTTTCATCGAATTACACTTCAAAGAGGGTCAAATAAAAATGAACTCATAAATGTCCGTATATTCCAAAATGTTTCTCGTTTCCGACGCTTTGGACATAAACTATTTGAACTTTTTCTCTCAGGATTTCATGAAACCCAAAGTATCAACGATTAATTTTGGTCTATACGTGAATTGAAGCATTTCCTGTTCAATTTTCAGAGATGAATATATTCGTCCGGTAACTTTTTTCGCAGGTCAATCTATCAAAAACAAATTAACTGTGTTTTGAAAGCTTATTTTTCGAGTTCAAGTGCACCGATTCTATTTTTCACAGGATAATAAATCACGAGGATCTTCCTGTTCAAATTGTTAGAATCCAAAGAGAAAGAAATTGCCGTTAACGGCAACTTTTTGTCCATACGTATTAGACAAAATCAATTTCTAGTAGAATATGAGCTTCAATTCCCAGTTAAGAGCTTTCAAAAAGATCAACAGGAACAGAAGCTACAAATGTTTATGATCAAACTAGAGATCCAGGTGTACCGTTTCTATGTCTGGACCAGATTCTTTTATCCAACAATCTTGAAAGTTTAAAATAATACATCACTTGGGTGTAAGGAATTTTGTATCTTTAAACTGAAGACCAAGACATTTTTGCGAACAACTTCCAGAGATGAACTTTCATAGTTGAAACACCTTTATTTGACACAAATGGAGGTTTGTGGTTTATTGAATCCTGTATTTTATGTTTATAATCATATAATATATATATCGTATATATCATATTAATAAGATTATCTAAATAAAGAACAGGCTGAAATTCATCCCATGCCCTGCATTTGGTCATCCATTGGCTAGGCCTGGACTAGTTGAAACAGTTCCTTTCGAAATTTGTGTGTAAGTTCGTTTACCTAACAGACTATTTTTTAATGTGTATCGTGTACATAACATAAGAAATAAAAACTTTTGTAGTTTTTGGAGTATTACATTGTTTGTAATTTCTATGACTTATTATTAATTGACTAATAATAAATATGTATTAAATCGATTTGTCACTTAATTAATCCTACTTAATGAATACGAAGAAAACCGTATGTTCTTTCTGTTCATCAAAATTGAGCACCCAGAATTGATAAATCTTTGTGATATTCCGAGTAAAATTACTCCTTAATTGATTTTTGTGAAGAGAATATAAGCTGATATTTCTCCATTTTTCAGTAGTTTGTAATAACTTGAAGATATGATCTGAAAACATTTTGTAACATATTTTGAAATCATGTTAGGAAACAAACCGACTCCGTAGGCGGAGGTCTGTAATACGATTTTGAAATTTATCGAGCATTTTATTTTCAGGGTTAATATAATAAGTGGTATGATTATCACAGATAATATTTTGGAATATTAATGAATCGCAATCCCAAAGCTGAAAATCGATATTATCAATATCACTAATATTATAGATATTACCGGTATATGGATATCATCGAAAAATGATTAATCATATACCACGAATTATACTTAGGACGACAATATATCGATTTGAAATAAAGAAAAATCGTGTCACCGTTTCAATTTGAAGTAATTTACAGAAATCAAAAACTATAACGTGAACACCAAAGAGAAAAATTAGGGATACTCTTTTCCACTGAATCATCTATGATACCAATGGACATTTGTTCCCTACGATTGCTCATATTGGTAAATAAGATAACTAGTCAAACACAGAATTTTGACGTTTATAATTTATATCATTATTTTCACAGTTAGTAAAACAAAAACTAAGCAGGTTTATCACCGTGAAACAGTGAATTCTATACCTATAAGCAACGTAAACAAAAAGGAGCCTTCTAATTGGTTGAAAATAAATAGAAATTTTTACTGTAATTCCGATTCTATTGGCTGAATTTCAAAATTTAAAAAGATATATTGTCAGCGCACAAATGTCTGTTTGTGGTGTCATTTTTCAATAATTGCAGTCCTTTTAGGTATGACTCAAATGACAAATTATATATGTTCACAAAAACAGTTGTTTCAAAATTTTAGCAGTTCCAAAATTGAGATTTGAACGCATGAGTTTGCTCTTTTATTATAAAAAACTCCCCAAGGCAATCAAATCTGGTCCACCTGTGTCTTTTATTTACTGCCCTGATAATGCTATAAAAGGAACTAGCCAGGCAGTACTGAAAATGTTTATACTTATATCAAAATATCACATCATTTATTCAACTTATAAAACACAAATTTATGAGTTGATATCTAGGTTGCAGTCATCCACAGTGTTGGTCGAAGGTGTGTAAGTCTTGAACTCAAAGCCATTTTCACAAAAAGATCCCTGAAACATTCGAAAATAGTTTTTCGTTATTCAATACTGACAGATATATTAAAAAGGAGGAGGGGGAAATAACATTTTATCGATATTTAGGATATTAATATTCTATTTGATATCAGGAACGTAGTCTTACGTTGAAATATGACGGAGAGTGTAAATGAGAGTATTCTTGTAAGTATCGAAATATATTCTGAAGGTACAGAATATAAAGATGAATCAAACCAATATTAGGTGAGAGATTGAAATTGGCTGTGAAAATGGAGCAAAATTTGGTGTCTTCGAAGGGTTACTTACTGGGTTGATAACTTGGCAGTCTTTATACTCTCCTCCATATGCTTCAAATTTATCGCCAATCACTACCAAATCAGGAAGAGGATACAACCGCAAGCAGTGATCAAAATTCCAATGGACAGTCAAAGAATTCAGTGATAATGGGCTCAAATGTCCTTGACTTATGATTGTCTTCTTAACCTAAATAAATACATGTACTATACTATAAGTCCCAAATCTGCTTTCAAGGAGCAGGGTGATCAACACACATTTTTCCTACATTCAAAAGTGAGCCTTTATTACACTAGTTTAACGAAATTTTTTGTTGCACATCTATCAATATTAAGCTTGTGCAAAAAGTGTATGTAACTCGACGTGTTCTATATTGTTGTATTAATAACTATTTTTCATGAGTTTTTGCCAGAGATAACTTAACTGTATGCAATACTTATTCACCATGATCTCTAATGAATGATTATTCGAATGCCCTATAACTTAAAATCTTCTCCATCTTCAGTATTGGCCGAGAATATATTTTACCTTTCAACCACTCGATAGCTTATTCGCTTATATCCAAGTATTTACACATTTATAAAAGAAAAAACGTTAATGCACCTACTTTGCAACAACTTACACAATTTCCGATATCATCTTTGGAAGGTTTAAACAATGTTCCCTGCAGAAACTTGGGAACAAGATCTGCTCTGAATAAAACTATTTCTCTGTTACAATATTGTATTTTACAAGGATTTGTTGGAAATACTGCTTTTGATAATATCTTCTTTATATCACTGGTTACATAATCTGGCAATCCGAACCTATGAACAAAAACGAAAATTTCAAAACATTTTTTGATTCGGACATACAAACAATGCCTCTCATTTTTTTAGAATATGGATTTTCAACACCATTGCAATATAGCTTCGATGATGTGTTAATTTATTTTTTCATGTTACATGTTGGATTTTTTTCAAGTTCCAATAATGATGTGTTAAACATCAGAAATTGTAGACACATGAAGGAAAATTACCTTGGTACCATATGGGGGGTACAGGGGTCAGATAGTCCAGGAATAAACACAAACTGGCTATTATTAGATATATTTGGAAACTTCAATATCAGCTCTCCTAATCGTTTGAAAAGGCTCTTCAGGTCATCCATCATCTCACTCCCATGGGAATTTGACATGAAATTACCCATGAATATAAAGGCAACAGGTGGTATATCTTGAAATCCATCGAAAAGTATTTCTAGTTTTTCAAATACCTAAAATGGATTGATGTATTCCTCTTGAACTCACCCATGCAAAATTTAAAGAATTTAGCCAAATTCTGAATTCACCTGAATTGTGCTTTTACAACAACCATAATGTAAATATTGACTATAAAGAGTGCTTCAGATTTTACACTGGATTATTATTAAGATGAAAGTATAGGGAATCAAGGGAATTAATAATAGAAAACCTTACCTTTCATATTAAATTCATTAATAGGTTTCCATGAAATATTTATTTTCTGAGCTACTGAACTATATGTACATAGTTTAGTAGAACCAATGATCTAATAATATAATTAATATAATATTATTATTAGATCATTGAGTGGAACAGCCAATCCACAAGTTTTCAATAAAAACTGTTGAAAATTTCCTTCATGAATCTGTTCATAAATTATACAAGCCTCATCCAATAAGAAAAATGAAGATATGCTTTTCTTCCTATTTTCTTAAAAAAATAGTTCATTCATGTATTGATAATACATCATATAGTTAAACAATAATTAAATTCAAAAGCCACCATGAAATCAAACCGTGGAAATGAGATGAGATATTTCAATTGGTGAATGAAGAAATAACAGAAATTATTCAGTCACTTTATTTTTATCTATGTATATGTACAACTCTAATAATAAATATTATAATTCTATTCATAGGGATTAACATCTAGATCTAAGGACTATACAATAATACAATATATTTGTAATGATTTCTTGAAATTTCATTACTGAACAGCATATTTGAATAATCAGCACAAAAGGTAAGACCAGTCTGGACTCAAAATAAAGCTACAGTCTATTTCACCCAAAACAACCATGTCTGATTTTTCTGGACCAATATTTATTGAAATAATATTTTCAGAACAAGAATTCAACATTGAGGGTTCCATATGGTATTTTATGTCACCCATTGATATTTCTACCTTTCCAGATCTTCTCACAAATATTCTACCAATTTCACCTTCAATCATGTCATTCAACTGGATATCCTTAGGTTTTGTGGTGTTGGATGCATCAAAGTTTATGTTTGAAGCAAATGATGAAGGGAGTTGCCACAGAGATACTTTAGTTGTAGAATTGAAATAGTCTAATATTTTATTTGAAGCACATTTCAACTTATCATCAACCAGAATATCATTTTTCAGAGATTCTGAAATCATATTCCATTCTACAGGTTTGAAATCAGTTTTGTCATCTGAATCACTGCCACTACTATCATAACAGTTCAATAAATCCTTTATGGCATTATCTTCTGGTGGCTTCTTATCTTCATTTGAAGTCTCTTTGGTGGATATTGGAAATACATTTTTATTCTGTTCTTTCTTCATAGATTGAATGTTTTTTTGGAACTTCAATCCATCATTGAAATTGATTCCCTCTGAAAAGACTCCAGTAGATTGTATGAATCTCTCTTTCAGTTTATCTTTCACTATTACTGGACTCCTTTCATGCTTATGGATTTCTTTGAAATCATTGGCACTTTTCATCTCTTTTGACTTATTCCTCATAACATTAATGTTTGGTTTGTATTCCTTTTTGTGAAGTTTGGTGCCACCTAAAGTTAGATCACGAGGTAATCTGATAGATTTCAACCTCATTCCAGAATTATCTTTAGCAAAATCTCTTATAGACAATTTTTTACTCTTCTTCACTTCCATTATTTTCAGTAAAAATATGAATATAGCTCCGTTAGTGTTTTCAAAACATCAGAATAACAACTTGTTTTCAAGTTTCAACTCATCAAAACTGTTTCATCATTTTGACATAATGCCACTTGTCTCACAGAACGATCAAATTCACTGTCATTGATCTAAGATATTTGTCAACTGACAAGCCACTCTTATCTTTCATCCACTTTTACCCACAGACACAGACCTCCTACCCTTTGGCACTGAACTCCCTCTGGTCTGTGGTTTTACCTCTCTCTATAAACCTTACCACCCACTACCCAGCCTCCCAGCAGGATTGCGATAAGAAGAGTGACGAATTGTACTAGTTAGTGATGTCAAATTGTAATAGTGATAGATTCGAAAGATAAGAGAGAGAAAGACATGCGCATGCGCACCGGGCACATCAAGTGCCTTTCCTGTCATGTTCGGAGCATAGTATTCGATGTGGAATTTGTTTGTTTAAGTTGCAACATTGCCAAGATTGCAAAATTGAACAAGATTAAATTTAATTTGATAAAAAACAATCACAAGGCACATCCATATATTGTACTCATAGATCTTACTGCTTACGCTAGATCCGCTATCCAGGTTACTTATCTGTAGGTCCGGGGGGGGGGGGGGTTGAAAGTACTAAGCCATTGATTGGTCGTTTCAGTTGTTGACCATACAAATGTGTTGTCCCACGTGACCATAGTACCTAATTTCTTGCAGACCCCTCTTGACCTAAAAAAAACTACAGGATGCCGGATCTAGCGTAAGCAGTAAGATCTATGATTGTACTCTAGTATACTCAAGTATATGCCTTCTCCATCGAGCGTCATCTGTCATCTTAAATCTCCACCACTTATCAATTCTTCTTCTTTTCAGTGAGCTTTACGGAAAAAAACAAATTGTAATAGATTAGCAATGAATTTCAAATTGTAGTAACGACGTAATGATGAGTGCTAAAATGTAACAGATCTATTACTATTGTAATAGCAATCGAAAGCCTGCCTCCCAGCCACATACAACACCTAACGAGTAAAGCCTGCTTCATGCTCATACGAATATCGGAAAATTTTTGCGAATAAAATGGCCGCTGAGAAGAAATATCGCAATAAAGTTGAAATATTTGAATTTTTTTCCGGATTTTTCATGTTATCATGATATGATACTACAGCATGCACAAATTAATAGTGTTGTAGAGTAGAAATAATATCAATGTAATATTTGTTATTTTTTGAATCGCATTAGTTTTGCGAAATTCGTATAAGCATGAACCAGGCTTAAGCACTGTAGCATAACTATGGTAGCACTGATGATGGCTGAAATGCCGAAACGTGCACATCTGGTTTTTATTTAATACTAATCTTTGCTTTGGTACACAGAAGGAATGGGGAAATGACGAGGCCGGTATCGAGAAATCTACCCTATGGTAAATTGTGATGATGATTATGAATGCATTTAAGATATCTATTATGTGAATATCATGCAAAAAAACTACGATGCATCCCAGTAAAATCGTTGTTTGACCACTCATAGAAATGATTTGGGAGATACACACTAGAGGGAACTCCCACTCAGCTAGGAAATAAGGGGATGCTAATGATGCCGAAGATAAATTATGATTGAAAAAATGGATTAGCCATAAATTGGAAAAAAATTTTTGAGAGAAAAATAGTCTATCCAATTAAAAATATCAAACATAGTTTGAAATGAATGTCTGGTAGACTACGAGCAGAAAACAACTACTTTCCTGGTAAATACCACGCAGAACATTGAATTATATCTGTTCGTAGTCCATGCAACGATTCACACTGTGAATGCAGATCGCATGGTGTCGCCACTTTCAATTGTCTGTTGGAACGCGGCTCGGTGCGGTCAAATAGACGCGACGAAAATGCATTGGGACAGGCAACGCTTCGAGTTGAGATCTTACGGTCTCTACTCGGATAACTACCCTGCACTGATGAGGGCCAATAAGCCCGAAACCGGTCTGTAGGTTGTTAGGCGTGCCTGTCTCGATGTGAATTTGTCACGTCTTAGGAAGAAAGAAACATTTGCGATCTGCATTCACAGTGTGAATCGTTGCATGGACTACGAACAGATATAATTCAATGTTCTGCGTGGTATTTACCAGGAAAGTAGTTGTTTTCTGCTCGCAGTCTACCAGACATTCATTTCAAACTATGTTTGATATTTTTAATTGGATAGACTATTTTTCTCTCAATAAATTATGATGATGCTATGGAATTTACTTTCAGGGAGGTGCATCTACATAATATAATGATGAAAATAATAATGTAGTTTTTTGTAGGCATGATGTTACTATTAATAAATGGCGGCGAGTTTCGTATGGTCCAATGGGGGCAAATTTGAAGATAAAAAGGGACATAGGCTATGAGATGGCTATGAGTTACTTCTGCTGCTGGCGCCCATGGCTATGGATATTATATTAATTATTAATATGAGCATGATTAGCATGAGGCATGAGAAAATATTCAGTTATCAGTATTTCTTTATGCTTTGGCTTAATGTTATCCACCTTGATTACACTATAATGACATCAATAATATCAACAAAATATCAATTACTTTACCCTGCACATGCCATGTAAAATTCTTATATTATACTTACCAAGGGATGATCTAACCAAACATCAGAGAAAAATAAAATCTGTTTATCGTTATTTTGTGTCATGTGATTTCTCAATTTTTCTGAATCTCTTAAGGGTAAACTTGATGGTCCACCAAAGTAGTTCAAACTTCCAAATGATAACCTGTAGAATTTATACATGTACAATAAAACAACAAACAAATTTCTATAGATGCAATAATCAAAATCAACCAACTACCTTACCTGGAATTTTTGTATTCTTCACCTGGAGGCAAAAGCACTGTAGAAACATGTAGAATATGATCTTCATAATATCCATTTATTAAAATAAAAATGTTCTCAACAAAAAACCCATTATGATACCTACAAAAAAATTTAATATGAAGTGGAAGATTTTGTTCATATCTGATTAATCTCACTCAGCATGAGTTAAATCAAGTTCTACCATTCCTGTGGGATCTTCCAGGTGCCATTTTCCTTCCGAAACTTGAGTTAAACACCCCAAAATTAATGTTTTTTCCAATGTGACACAAGAAATAGTCAGCAAATAATCTATGGTTTGCAATTTCATTCTGTCTTTTTCATTCTTCACACCTGCTTGTTCTAAATTGCGTTTTGTTCGCTGGAGAACAGTAAAGTATCGGTCAATAAATAGTTTTGCCTTTGTATCTGCATCAGATAAAAACATGGATCTACTCTTATCTATATAATAAAGTTTTCGATCAGGATTAAACGCAAGTTTTGGAAAGTCAAAAACACTAATAACTGAAAAAATTGATTCATGTCTATCATAGCCAGAGTGTAAGCAAACTTCAATAGCCCTATCAATATGCTCCTTTTCTATGCTCTTCTCTGATAGGCATTGTTTTTCCAAACTATTACAAATATTTTTCACAACCGTATCAAAAGCTGTGCTGTCCCATAAGTCGATGTTTTGTTCCGAAAACTTTTCCACCAACAGGGAACAGAACTCTCTAGAAAATTGAATAATTTATGTTCAGTTCTATAAAAATTATCGTATCATACCGTCTGATGCTGAAACCACTTAGTTTAAGTGCATTTTGTAGCCTTTTCGTTATTTTTTCAATTCGATTCATTTCAATTTTCAATAACTTGACCAAAACAATAACCTTAATGTGATAATGATAAATTTCCCGCCGAATGCCGAAACGAAAACACAGAGAAGCAAAGAAGTGGAAACCATAGTGGCAGAATCCAGAATCCGTTGACTTGTGACAGTCGATGACGGTGTGACGGTGACGTGTGACGGCAAGTGATGGATGATGGATCGTCTAAGGATGGATCACTGATGTCGTGATGTCATTTTGTCAATATATTTAGGTTAGGTCTCTTGACTCTCTTGAGAGTTTTCAAATGTTTACAATTTTACCATTCAAAAATTTTATACTTTGTTTTTTTAAATTGAATTAAAGAATGTGGTCATTTTTTTCGCGTGATCCATCTAAAGATTTCAACTTTGAAATTGGAGAGTTAGTGCCATGTTTGGATGACAAAAGTATCTGGTCTCTTCATAAGGGCAAAAAGAAGGTATCTTTTCATAATCCGTTTTTATATATTTTTTAAATTCATATTCTCTTTATTAATATAGGGAAGTGGTGAGGATGTTTCAGTATTCGTATTTGACTTGAAAAGTAACGCGGAAGTTTTGTTGGAAGTAGCTAAGTCATCTGTTAAAAGGTTGAAAACCCTAAGACATCCCAGTGTCCTCACATATCTGGATAGTTTGGAGTCAGAGAAGGTTATTTATCTGGCCACTGAATATGTAGACCCCCTCAAGGAACACATTGAAAAATTAGGTTTAGAAGGTCCACAGAAAGAAATGTATATTGCTTGGGGTATATTCCAGATAACAGTACGTATATTTTTTAATAATACAATATATTGAGAACAAATATTTCAGAGAGCACTTTCTTTTTTGAACAATGATGGCAACCTTCGTCACAATAATGTCAACATTTGGTCTGTGTATGTTAATTCATCTGGAGAATGGAAACTTGGAGGAGTTGAATATGTTTCAACAGCCCAGGATAGTAACCAGCAAATAAAAGTAATTTCAAATTTAGAAGTATATGCCCCACCTGAAAGAAATGATCCCAGTAAACAGCGTTCAGTTACTAAATGGTATGAAAATTGAAATTATTCACAATTCACTATTGACATTATTAATTAAAAGTTCCAGTGATATGTATGGTCTAGGTTGCCTTATATGGGAAGTGTTCAATGGACCCCTTCACCAACAATCATCTTTAAAAAATATAGATAAAGTATGGATGTTTTGGTATTTATTGATAATTGATGTCAACTATAATCTATCTTTCAGATACCTAAGCAGCTTGGACCTTTATACTATGAACTAGTCAGTACAAATCCACAGTCTAGGCCCAATCCAGCTGATATAATATCAAGATGTCGTAAATTAGGAGGTTATTTCAAGAATGATTTAGTTGACACACTCCTCTTCTTGGAGGAAATTCAAATTAAGGATAAGAATGAGAAAAACAGGTTTTTCTCAAATTTAACTCCACATCTTGATAATTTTCCAGATAATGTCTGTAAACATAAAATTTTACCACAATTAATAACAGCTTTTGAATATGGAGATGCTGGATCTGCTGTACTAGCACCTATGTTCAAGGTAATATGGATGTAGGCAGTGAATTTTATAATTATACCAATATATAAAGATATTTTATTGAATAGGTCAAGCTTATTTTTGTACAGAGTGACAATGCCTTTATATTGAGTCCTATATAATCATTTTCTAGGATTGAAGTAATGTTATAGAAATTGTGAGACACTGTGGGCTAACAAATTTTGAAATGGTGATTAAAACTTACAACTTTCCCTAACAATCTTTGTAGGTATATTGATATAAATTAAATCAGCAGTTTAATGAAACTGTTAATCAACATGCATTTCAACTGTCAATTCATACTACACTGAAAATATCAGGTACTTCAATCACCATTCTATAGTCATCTTATATATCAGTACCAATAACTTCACTATGATGTAGATTTAGCTACTCCCTGGATTCATCTTGTGGAGATAATTCAAAACAATGCAATTTGACTACATTTCAAAATTCATTATTTTACCTACTAACTGTTTATTTATGGTTTTCAGCTTGGGAGACTACTAGATGAGGCAGAATATCAGAAAAAAATTGTTCCTTGTGTAGTAAAGTTATTTGGAAGCAATGATAGGGCTACCCGATCAAGACTTCTACAACAATTGGAACATTTTATTGGACATTTGCAAGCCAGTACAGTAAATGATCAGATATTTCCCCAAATTGCTCATGGCTTCATGGATACTAACCCCACTATCAGAGAACAGACTGTAAAAGTAAGTTTTTCACTATAATTTTAATTTTTTACTTTCTCTTCAAAGATTCTTTGATAATTCAGTGTTGTGCTTTGCTTATAATCATTGTAAATATTGCATTTTCCACCAAGTAAATAGTCTACAAATATAAAAAATGATTTGTAAATTGAAAAATATTATTGAAAAACAACAGAGTTGAGTTCTGATCAACTTCATGTCCCCTATTCACTACCCACCCTCACAAACATGATGAAATACATTCAACTTAATCAAAACAATATATTCAATACTTTTGAATGAATAAGAAAATGTTTGCCTCTTGTGTGGGGAGATAATCGAATTGTAATTTCCAAAATTATTTTTACGTTCATCTAGTAGAATGGACCTGAGAAAGCAGGAATATTCCTGAAGGACAATGTTGGCAGAACAAACTGTTGAACTTCAATAAAAAAACCAATCATAGTCACTCTAAATATTTTCATTATAAATCACCTTGCATATTAAAAAAAAATCATTTCCTGCCTCCCTGATCATATATCTATCAACTGCAGGTTATTCCATTCAAGTTGTATCATAACATGACAAAAAATATAAATATTTGATTTCAGTCTGTGATACACCTAGCGCCTAAGTTAAGCTACAATAATCTAAATGTGGAAGTGCTGAGACACTTTGCAAGATTGCAATCAAAAGATGACCAGGGAGGCATCAGAACTAATACGACTGTGTGCCTAGGAAAAATCGCTCAACACTTGCATCCCCAAATACGTCAAAAAGTGCTGATATCTGCTTTCATTAGGGCTATGAGGGATCCATTTCCCCCAGCAAGAAATGCAGGTAAACATCTCAGTCATGTTAGTGAAGTAATTCTGAAACCTTTTCAGTCATTATCTGAAAAAATACATCAGGAAACACGCATTTTTCATCATTTTAATGATTCATTATGATTCATTGATGGAAAACGCCAAAATACATAACCGATTTTTTTGTACGTCTAAAAGACATTGCACATGAACAAATATTATCTGGAGTATTCAGGTAAATCTGAATCAAATAGTTTTTAGAAACGATTGTTGATATTTTCGCGTTCAAGGTGAATTGAGAGGAGTCCACAACTCAAATTACTTTATTTAAAAAAAGTTTTCATCAACTTAAAATGTTTCAAAACAATTATGTTTTTGGTCAAATCACCTATATGCTTCTAAATTCCATTATGAAAATGAAGATTCTTCCTGTTGAATTCGTGTATGTTTCTAGGTATACTTGCCTTGGCTGCAACCCAGCAGTATTATCTCTTATCAGAAGTCTCATCTAGAATATTGCCGGCATTGTGTCAATTAACGATGGATCCGGAAAAAAACGTGCGAGATTCAGTTTTCCGAACAATCAAGGGCTTCTTGGGTAAATTAGAAAAAGTATCAGAAGACCCGAGCTTGAGAGAGAGTATGGGTAAAATCACTGGCCCAAGATGATATTCTGTCAAACTGATACGTGATCTCTTTAGAGGCTGATGTGAACACGGCAACCCCTAGTCTGAGCAACGCAGCAGCCACGTGGGCTGGATGGGCTGTTACGGCCGTTACTGCCAAATTTTACAGGAGCCAGTCCGATACCGTCAGGTCATTGAACCCCATTGCAAGTAAAATGCTGAGTAAACCCGGCTCTTTAGGTAATTATACAGCAAAAATCACAAAGTCATCTCCACAACTTTAAATTCAAACAAGGGTACATGTTTCGGACCTAATTAGGTCCATCATCAGCCAATACTTATAGTTCTATAAAAAGACAAAGTGAAAAAGACCAAGCTATACAATATGAATTTTTTGTCAACTTACGTGTAGATGAAAAAGTAATACAAAATATTGAAAAAACACAAAAATCCACATGATGCTCAAGTGTTATTGAAACATATCATGGGAGTAGGTATTACCGATTAACATTTTATCGGAAAACATTGTTCTAAAGAAAAATTTTGAACAATTACAAAATTGAAACAACTTGATCTTATGGTGGATTTATGCAGCAATTTTAAGTCATAAGTTTTAAGTCGTAAGTTTTTAGTAATAAGATTTGAGACATAAAGAAAAAAGGACCATTTATGCAGGAATTATTAAGGACTGTCATGTCTTAAGGGTAACTTCTCCCATTGGTCAATTTCTGTGGTTGTGTCAGTGGTCACTTTACAATATCAGTCATCAATATCCATTTTTTCTTTTTATAATCTAATGATTCTGATATAAGTGTGAATAAACAACACAATCACAGACAAAAACCTATAAAAAACCGTCACAGAATTGGAAACTGATGATCAGTTTTAAGTTTTAAGCCATAAGAGATAAAAGTTGGCCAACATTCTTACGACTTAAAACTTATGACTTGCAACTTAAAACTTATGTCAAGTGTATGAATGGAAACATTAAAAACCAATGATTGAACTTCTTACGACTTATGACTAAAAACTTACGACTTAAAACTTATGACTTAAAATCCCTGCATAAATCCACCATTAAAATGGAGATCGAATGATACATGAAAATTCATTGAATAAAATTCTATGACATGACATGACAACTATAAAACACAGAACAGAAGACACAGCATCACCACATCAAACCGGTCAATATCCAAGGATAGTGAACATTGAAAACGAATTATTTTGAGAGTAACTGCAAGGAAGGTTTAATGGAGAAGATTGTAGAAGAGAAAGTAAAAACTTGAATGAATTACAAGAATTGTTTTGACTATTTAAAGGAGAGAGAATTAAAGAATTTTATACAATCAAAATGTATTTGTTCGTTAAGCGACAAATTGTTGTTATCTTTCATAACAGAGTTAATCTCAAAAATTTCCAAAATATTAAGAAATTGAACTTTTTGACAAATATGCAGAACTTCCAAGTCACTGTCTATATTGAAAGAATGTTGTGTATTTAATATATGGTTTGCAAATGAACTTTTTGTATTATATTCTTCTCTATAGGATGATCTAGATTTCTCAATGATTTTCACATGTTCCATAACTCTAGTGAGTATGGATCTCCCAGTTTGACCAATATTTTTTAGGTAATGAACTAACATCACTTAAATATACCTTTATGTACCTTCAGTTTATAAACTTGGAGATTACATTAAAATCATTAATTTTATATACAGGGTCCTGCAGTTCACCTCCCGTCTTTTTAGCTCCGGGTATAGCTCAGTTGTATCTCAAAGACATATTTAGATCCCTTTTGTGGTTGCCTACACATACCGCTGAAATTTTATCGGAATCGGTTATAGTTTCTCATTTAGTACATCTTACAGTAACTACTGTAATGAAGCAGCAGATTTTTGTTAGAAAAGATTGTGAAATGTGAACATAATTTTCCATTCACACTAAGTAAAGTTTATTCTTGTAGAGCAACCATCTAGTAGCAGTATATCAACCACAACATCGAGTGTGACGTCCATGACATCCTTGGAGCATGAAGAAGGAAGTCGAGGCAACGAATCGGTCTCTGATTACGATTACAACCATTGGGATGACAATGATAACTGGGGAGATATCGAGGTAATAAGATGAGAGAGAGCTGTACTAGTGATTGATTAGAATGACGGCCGATCCATCATAATATCAATGGGAATGCAGAGGGCACAATAATTTTTTATATTGCAAAAACAACATTCTTATCGGCTTGGCATTCAATTTTTCTTAACCTATGCGCGAAAGTAATAGTTATTTATGTATTAAGGGAATTATGAGGGCCTTAATTACCGATGGCAAAGTTTGCGTCCCGAGGGCCTCTGGCCCGAGAGACAGCAATTGCCAGAGGTTAATAAGGCTCTATAATTCCCGTGGTACATAGATAATTTTATTTTTGACCGATTTTCATAACAATATGTCCATATTTAGAACGCAATAAATGTTTAAATTTATAACCTTTCTGGTATATTTGAATTAGGTAGCGTTGATTGTAGCATTGTTGGTTGTTGCTAGGTTGTCGCTATGTTACATGTTTATAAGCAAACTTTCTTTATCAATCAATGTTTTTCCGTTAAAAACGTGTTTATTTTTTACCACAAATCGACGATATTATAAAAAAAGCGGAAAAAGCAAGACAATCATTACTTTCATCGAAAAGTGAAGCCCTATATCAAAAAGAATACAACTTATATCTGAAGTGGCTGACACAGAGAAATGTTATGTCAAAAGATGCCAACGAAACTGTCTTTCTGGCATATTTTCAAGAACTGGTAAAGTATTTTCTGGTATAAATATGTCTTAGTTTTCATCACATATAAACGTTTATAAGCATTTCTTGTATCATTTTCACCTGTAAAAGGTAAGAGGGAGTTTTTGAACCTTAATATCCCAAGGGAGTTATGACCCTCATTATAGATATCGTAACTATGACGATATAAGCTTATAATGTCACTGTCAGAAATAAACTTATTTGTATCACTGAATTCAGAAAAGATCTTTTGTTACTCATTTAGGGCATATTCGGTGTAGTTTTGTTCACATGAATTCACAATATTGCCCTATTTCAACCATCCTAATATTTTTGATAGTTTCCGATATATGATATAATGATAATTAATTATTTCATGAAGAGAAAAACAACAGCCTAATGTATTTCTTTATCAATAAATAAAGGGCGAAGTTCATTGTCTGCAATGCAATGCATCACAGAAAATATTCTTCCACCTAACCCTAAAAAAACAGTGGTTTCTATAAAATATAAATAATTATGAATACGAAAAAAGCTGAAAAGTATTTTAACCTATTCTAGAAAATATATCAATTATATCATATGATTTTATTCCAAAATAGTATTTCAGTTTTCAATTCTATGAAATTTAATTGTTTGAGTGGGTGGGGTAAAGAATTATACACATGACAAATCTGGTATCTGAAGGACCGTCTGAATATAACTCTTAAATTTTGGCACTGGGAACATATTTTTGTATTTGATATTCTAATTATGTATGTCTGTACAATACGTAATTTTTTGTTACAATTATTTTTTGAAGAAGACAGATAGCATGGAATACCTCTCCTTTTTTTTATGTTCAACCACCCAATTCACTGTTTATGTGAGATTCTATATGTCACCGACAAATACCAAAAATCAATCTAAGACATCAGTTCTGAACTTTTTTGCTATATTTTTTTTTTAATGAGAAGTTATAGACATAGACCGTAAAGAACATCCGCATAGTTGAAAACTGAAAGTAACAAAGATTCACAAATTGATTTTTTCACATGATACGGTAAAGAATATCCGATGTTTCGAAATGTCTTTATAATCTTCAGGACTAGACTTTAGAGTTGGAAAACAAAATAGTTTCGAAACGACTATGGTTCGAATCATTGTTTTTTCTTCAACATTTCTAGTCAGCTCTAAAAATCGTATCCATCCATTTTAGACGGGTGGTCAAATGGCCAGCAGCAGTGGTAGTGGATGTGCGACTGGTACCAGCGATCCAATAAGCCCTCCCTCAGGATCAGGTCCGAACACAAAAGTAACAGACGGTTGGGAGAACGAAGAATGGGGCAGTTTAGATGAAGACCCTGTGAGTAATTGAGAGCCCCAAGCACTCAATCGTTGAATTTGTATATAGTCAATTATTGTCGATCTAAAAGAACACATCGTAGACGGTATAATAATTTGTCTGTTCACTGGAAAAAATGACGTAATCTTTCCTGTAAGGCAGATACATCTTCTGATAACCGTAAACATTTTAAATTACGCGCTCCTTTTAACACAGTGAATATTCTGTTCCAAGCTGAATTGACAAGTTCAGCCAGCGTTGAGAGAGAAAAAAATATGTCTGCCCTAGTGTTGTCTTTGTCGTCAAGATTGCAACTTGAAATGATGAAAATGTTATGATTAAGACGTAAAAAAAGAGAAGAAGACTGATATAATAATTATTTTGTGTTTGGAATTATTCAACAATCATTATTGTAAGCTCAGAATGCTCACTTAAAAACGAAATAATCGGAATAACGAAAATACTACAAGAAAAACAAACCAATTATATATAGGTTACATAAATCTTCTTCTTTTTTAGTCCCAATCATAGCATTTTCATTTTTTAAAGTTGCAATCTTGACGACAAAGGCAACACTAGGGCAGACTACAGTAACCTATTAAGCCACTGTAGGGCAGACATATTTTTTCTCTCTCAACGATGGCTGAACTTGTCAATTCTACTCACGAGAAGTAAATTTATGAACGCAACCTATTCGGTTTACGTTCGGTTATGATGTGAGAGGTGTATTTCCAGCAGTTTTTCGAGAGTTCTTCTGGTAAAATCCATGTGAAAAACAAAACAAAAACGATTCAACTCCGAGAAGTTCGAGTTGTTACCATCAGGTAGCGCTACTTGTTATTTTCTATCGCGAATAAAGTAGCGACCTCAAGTTCCAGCTTACTAAGTTTCCATTCAGAACGACAATGATTCAATCGAAAGGAAACAAAATCATAATGCAATTTCTTAGAATGCGTTCTCTTCAGGAGGCGGAAGCAGAACTCACCTCCCCTTCGGAAGCATGGAGTCCCACCGAAATCACCCCTATTATTCCGCCAGAATCCAAAGTGAATCACTTCCAGTCCAATCTGAACCATAGAAGTCAACATGCTTGGGATGACCATGAAATCGAAACGTTGGAAGAACACCCCGGTTCGAACTGTTCGAAGCTGGAGGAAGCCAAGAAGAAGCGAGAGGAGAAGAAACTGATGAGACAGAAGGAGCTGGAAGCAAGGAGAGCCAACAGAACGACAGGGGGGCCTATGAAATTGGGGGCTAAAAAGTTATAACTGGTCTACTCAATCGCTGTCTGGAGGAGTGTATATATATTTTCTGGTATAACATATTCACTAATTAAAACATATATGTAAATGCTGATTATCAAATAGTCGTATATTCAAATTTTCGGGAGGATAATGTTTATTTTACTTCAGATGTCTCCACAATAAGAGCAAAGAGGTATCTATTTTTTGCGACCTCTGTTTCCTCTATGTCGAGCAAAAAAGAATGATTTTCTTCTCTATGACGATATATCCCAATAGAAAAACGATGATATTAAGAATTACTCCAAAAAAAATCATCGTCGTAGAAAGTGAGGAACATGTTGAGGACTTTCACTGTTTTGATTTTATGAATTAATGAATTTATGGAAATATATTTTACAGTTATGTTTCATATTTCCTTTAATATATTTAAAAAAAAGTCTTATGATAGATTAGCTCGTGTTGAAACCACAGGTTTTAAAATAATTTTGTAATTTCCTAAAGATTTTCTACCTGAAAAATTATATTCTCTACGTTGTGTAACAAGGTTGTTAGGTTATAGTTTGTGTGGTCAACTAATTTGAAATACTTTGAGTGGCTGTATAGGATAGGAAGTGGTCATAACCTATCTCATTTTGAATACATAAATAATTTAGAGGAAAATTTAACAGATAATGATTTTTGACATGTTCGCATGATAAATACCATTTAAAGTTAGATCTACGCTTTTTTTATATTCGCATTCTATGGCATAGTTTTTTCTTGAGGTTTTTATTTTTCATTGACGAAAATGGTGTTTAGGACAGAATTAGATTATTATATATTCTGCTTTGAGAAAACATTCCTTGAAATTAGTTGATAACCAAATTGATTTTGTTTAATGTTCTGGGTGTTCAGAAAACTTTGCGAGAAATTTTCATACTGACATGTGACTGACATTGGAAACACGAATGATATAATTTCTAAGGAATCGGTAATCAATGGTATTTCTCCTGCAAATATCTCGAACAATATATTTTATGTGTACATTATCTCATTCCATGAGCTTAAAACTGATTTTTCTTCTCTGAGGTTGAAAAATTATAGTTCTCAAATGTTTGACAAAACTTGTACAAATGATGAAATTGGAAGTGTCATTGTACGTTTTATCGAATTATATACAGTATGATGAAGATGCTATGGCAGTAATGAATTCAATATCGACCCGTATACTGATTTTGTTTACAATATATCACTATAAAACATTACTTTTAGATAGTCTTTTGCTTTTTTATACTTACGATGTATGTTCTAACAGGATTTCATAGACTCAGTGTATATTTTAAGCTGTATGTCTCCTATGCATGCTATCGCTAATACATTTATACACAGATCATGCAATTCAATGTATGCCATCAGGTTGTAAATAACATGAAATTTACTGCTCATTATATACTAATCTATGATAATACGCATTTCTTTATTCAAAAATAGTTGAGGTATTAAATTTAGCTGAAAACAAACACTAATTCCGATAAGAAATCTATTACTAGCCTTAAACGATAAACTAGGCCCCGATCATTGGATTTGATTTCTTGAATTGATACTGCATAGGAATTGTAAATTTACGATTATTCGTTATCTCGATAGAAAGTCGATCTAATTTACTGTCGTTGTGACACCTACTAAACATGGTTGCCATTCTGAAAAATCAGAAAATAATGTTCTAGCAATTTCTCATCAATTACAAATTTGTCCGTTTCATTTTGTACTCAACTACATAACAGCTAGAAGAAAGAGTACCCCTCATTAGGTTCATTCTCTTGTTGTTGAGCAGCCACTGACAGCTATTTTTTACCTTATGCAGCACTTCGAGTGGTGCCAGTGGTGGTTAAAACACTTGCGGGTTGTGAAAGGGAAATGCATTTATTGAATTCGGGTGATAAAAACACAACTCCATCCTATTATAAAGCCTTTATTATAATAAGTACTTTACACACCATTTTATGGTTGGAAAAATAATATTGAAAATAGATAAAAAAATAAGACTGGTTGAATACTGAGGTTTGTTAAATGCATTCGAGCAATTAAAAAAAGTAAGATCCATGGGTAGATAGCCTCCACTATTTACAAGAAGATAACAAAATAACATTATACATAAGGGTTCAGGAGATTGCCATTTCAAGTGTGTTTTATGATGGTTTATATACTATTTTTTCACTACTAGCACCTTGGTATATTCGTTTAATGACCTTGTATTGAAAATTCAATAACATTTGTAATAAGACGAGCAAAAGGTTCATTCAACAACAACCTGCAGTACATTAAAAAACTCTATAATATATACTGTCATAAACTATATAACTCCAGGTTGACTGACATAAGCGGAAATGTTGATGATTTAATTGGTTCAGCATGTCAGGAACCTAATCCTGACAAGAGAAAAAAAGTTGTAAAAAGTATGGAGTTCCGTTCAGCTATCGAGAGAGTAGCAAATGCTTCATTTGGCACATGTAAAAATGTCATGTCACATCTTTGATGTTAGGAATAATAATTTTTCCGCCAACCACATGCAATAAAAAACATTAACATTTCGCTCGTCTCGTTTCAAATGTGGAATACTTTGGCTTCAATTACTCATTTTGTTTTTATAATTTTTAATTACGAAAATCACTAATTTTAGACTTCTAATAGTGATTCTAAAATGATTGAAATAAAATGAGTTGAAATGAAAAAAAAAATGGTCCTGATATCTCGAACAGAAAAAACAAGTTCTATTCATAGGAATACTTTATTTCAATTCATTAAAAATATTAATTCTCATATAAATTGAGGGGGTGATTATATTTGAGAAAATGTTACCTATGTTTTCGAAGCCTCACTAATAAGGAAGTTATGCCGTTAAAATTCGTTTTTCAAAATCAATATTTTAATCACTTTTTTCTAGTGTAAGAATTTTCTTCAAATTTGGCACACTTAATATTGATGTTGCTTTACATCTTTGGTCCAAATTAGATTCGATCTTCGAAAATGGCTCATAACTTCTTTCTCCATAGGTACTCTTTCTGAATTTTGGGGGTAAGAACGTTGTCCTCTTGTCCAAGATAATAAAATAAGCTGTTTAATGATATTACTAACGAAAACTTCCTTATTAGTGAGTTTTCAAAAAATTTGTATTTTTTCAAATAGAATCACTCCCTCAATTTTTTGTGCACCCGTGCACCTTGAAGGTGAAAAAACCTAACTTATATTATAACTATATTTGATATTTCATTTCCTTCTGATCTATTTTCAAACAGAAATTGTATAAATTTCAATCAATACTATGTGTAACATTTTTTAATGTGGTTTCAGAAGAAATAAAAAAATATATTTTTTTTATTCATACAAAATTAAAGTGCAGGATTTGATATTTAAAAAAGATCGCATTTTTTTCATCAGTTGAACTTATTTTCCTCAATAATTTAATTTCAATGACTATGTTGTTTTTTATTCTTTCACCTTTATCTGTGAATATGTATTTATTTGACTTTCTCCCCTCACTACAAGTTTATTTCAAGTTATTTCTATGAATAGACATTACTTTGAGGGTTAATACCAAAAGACGAATATGAAATTATACCTTTAGATAATGGTAGATCTTTGTTTGAAATCTGTTGATAATGGAATGTCATTTGGCTGGTATTAGTAAATTTATTCATTACAATGCACTCTATACCCGTATCACATAATGTCGGCACTGGTACGATTATTTCACTAAATCTCTTAGTCTCCCTTCACACTGAAATTTTGAGTTACTTCACTGCCTTGCATTTTGTTTTACGAGTACTAGTCTGTCCTTTTTGCCAGCTTTTTAAGTGTAAATCTTGAGATTGCCACTAGGTAAAAAATTATCACTAGATATCTAAATGCAGAAGTTTTTCGATAATCTGAATAAATAAATTATAAATAAATATTATATACTTATATAAACTATATCTTACATATATCTCACATTAATGTTACAATGAACGATTTTTTTTAGAAAACCTCGAAAAATACAGTCGTTTTAGTAATAAAATGTTAATATACCAATGATGAAAAATTATAATTCAATTTGATTGTTAACTGGTTTATCAATATATTTTCACTTTATCAAACTATACCTCCTCTGATACCAATCAGATTGCGATCTGCACGTCATAACTACAGAGTGGAATTCTTTCAGGCATCTCTCATATGTATTGTACCTATTTTTTTCTGATCATCTGCAAGGGACTCTCGGGTGGAGAATCGGATGATTGCTCCTTTTTAATCGACCTTTTCGAAGCTTTTATATTCGAGGACAGCCTTTTCATAGGTCTGGGAGAAATGCTGGACTCTGCCATCTGAATTTCTGAGTTTTGGAACCAGCCCCCTCTCGAAGGATCATTAGCAGAAGCTTCAAGAAAACGAGAAATCAGGTATTAGACGGACAAAAAACACCCCGACTCAAACGAAAATAAATTTGCCAAGCCAGAGAACTCGGAAAAATTTGTCAGAAACAACCAAGAAAATATGTTACAGTCACTAGTCGGAATTTTGAAGTTGAAAAAATTAGTGTTGCATCCCAGTTTGTTTAAACATTTTGAAATTCGTTTAAAAATTCGCGATAGGTGCTAAGCGATACGCTACCTAGCGGTGACTCGTGAACCACTCGAAGTGGTATAACCACTGAACTCTGGAGGATAACCCACAGAAAATCTTGACCTCTGTTCTGTTTATGTTCGCTTCTGATGTGGAAGGTGTACTTCCAGCAGTTTTTCGATATATGTTTTGGTGAAATACATGTGAAATCTTATCGTTTTTCTCGTTTCAGTTACTGTTTGGTGACAAGACACCTATGTCACAATGACACAAACATCAAAAATATGAAAATAAAACAAAAAAGATACCACTTCGAGAAGTTCGAGTTGTTACGTTTTATTTTCTATCTCGAATTGTACGTGAAGCTGCAAGGTATACATTTTTGACCAGACAAAATTTGTCCTAGTGATTTTCGAAAGGATAAGAATGCCGAAATATTTTGGATACAATAATTAATAATGACCTCTGTGTTTTTGTTCGTTTCTTGACGTGCTTTTGAAAGTATGGCCATGCGAATCCAAAAGGGCTGATGCCAACAACGAAGGGTCTCCCATTCCACTGGACGACGAATTACTCTGATAAAAAGGGCTGGATGTCACCATGGGACTGTAGACTCTCGAAATGAATTCCTCATATGTCGTGGGTTGTTTATGTTTTGTCACTACTGTATCCAGTGACCTGGCGCGTTCTTCATAACTGCAAAAAAAAGTTTTCAATCAAGTGGAAAAAGAAAAAACGTACATAAGAATCAGCGGATCAAAGTTGAAGCTTCAACTCACAAGCACAATCTTTTCTGCCGTGCGAATCAAATTTGTTTCAATTGCCCGTGATTATTTGAAGCTTCCTAATTTTGTGTCCACCTAATGGCATTGTCAATTTTAATATTACCAGTTTCTACGTATACGTTGCAATGTCATTCTAGTGAAATTCTGAAAATTTCGGGCAAGACAAGAACACTCGATATACAAAATAGCCAGCGGCATAGTGACTGGAATAAGGTAAAACAATAATAATAATTTATTGATGCCAAGGGACATACAAAAAAAAACTAATTATGTAATGTGAAGAAAAAAATTAAATTGATTAAATATATTTCTTAACTTCAATTTTGAATTTCGTTGAGATTGTTAGGTTTATTTATTCCACAAAAATTGATTTTTCCGAAATGCGTTTTCAACTTTTGAATGATCAAATTGCCTGGTGTGGTGTTTATGAGAGTCAATATAAATTACAATATGTAAGATCCAGATAATACGAACTATATAGGAAACTAAAATTATTTCTAAATCGGTGCAAAAATGTGGTAATAATTAATTATTGAATTTTGTTAACAGAAGATTTTTGAGATTGATATCTATGATATGATGTAAGAGGAATGTGCTCCGTATAAAACATCTATCATAATAGTAATTTTGACTAGTCAACTAATATCTGTGTCCTGTTTGCAACTTTATCTAAGCATTTTACTTATAATAAAGTCAAAATTTGTATTGCTTCATAAAAGTCAACTCAGATTAATGAAATGAAAGGAAAATATGTCTCATTTATGCTCGTCAAACAAAGTCTATCAGGAGTTATAAGAAGCAAGTTCTAGGGTCAACAATTTCTGGTGATATATTCATTTCATACTTACTACTGTTGAAAAAATTGGTAAGTTATTCTCTTGGCTCGACTAGCACATATTGCTGTTGCTCTAACCACTCCTGCTAAAACTGAGCTCTCGACGATTATCTCATTGAACAATACTCCAAAATGTGGTACCTAAAAATGATAATCAATTTATATGAATGTGAAATCAATCAGAACAAATAAACTCACATCTGCTTTACAATCGACAGTAACTCGATTCAAATTATCTCCTATCGGGTAAATAGTTATTAAAATATCACAGAATTCGGTGGGAATGATATCACGTCTATAGTCTCTACTATGCTCTGACCATACTATATGAACTTCATCATTACCTAAATGTCTTGTCTGAAAATAGAAAGAGTACGTTATTCCATTTACATCGTGAGGATACAAGATAATGCAGGCGTTTTTAGAGGAGGAAGTAGGCAATACATTATTGGTGAGACCTGACATAAGTTCAAGCTCTTTCCACTTTGTGATGTAACGAGTTGAACGGAAAACGTATATATGTGGTTTCACCATGGACGTATAAACACAGATGGACACAGCACGCCTATACCTTCATCGCACATTGTTTTGAAGGCTTAGAGTTCGTAGGCAGTCGGGTTGAAGGGAAGAGAGTTGGAAACGATAGACTGTGATTGTTCCCTCCGCTACAGTGGCGTACGTGATTAACGTATCGAGAAGTTTTATTTCGTTGTCAATAAAATTCAATGGACGATTCAAAACTAAATACACATTCAAATATGAGCTAATTATTGAATTAGTAGCTATAGGTATATAGAATGAATAAAAATAAATAATATCAGTTATTTTGACAACCCTTATAATCTATCGAACATCTGACGGCAGAAGTATCCTAAGTTGAATAAATAACATGATATTAAACCCCTCTGTGATAATTTTATTGTTCTTTATAGGTAACTCAAAGTTAATGTAGAAAGATAATATGATGTAATAAAACAAAGTTTTATATTAAGGTTACTTTATTAATTTTGTAGATACAGTGACTGACATAGAATTGCGATTTCTGAAACAGTTCCTCAATGTGACTATTGATTTCTGAACAGAATAGTCCTCGTAAAACACTCCGTAATCTGACAGTTGATGAATCTAATTTATTCATCGTTTCGTGGCGTATTTTTATTTTGAAATATTTATGAAGGATTAGTTTCAAAAATTGTACAGGGTGGCCATCAATATTATCTCCATCATAGAAAGTGGTCACCAAAATGTTGATATAATTCCTTCGGAATATTTTGTAATGTTTTACTCACCAAAATATTCATAAGGTTATTAACTCTTTTATTATAAATATTCGTTGTTTTATTAAAAAATCTAAAATATTTCTCAGCCTCTTTACGAATTCCAATGACTAATTTAGATGCTTTTGTAAGGTTTTCATACTCTTTCCTTTTCTGTAGCTTGGAAAAAGTTTCCTCATTTTCATCCGTCAATAACTTTTTACATCTGGAGCAAGTGACAATAGAATTCAAACTCCTTGATATGAAACCTGCTATATAACTAACAATATCATTGGAATACTATTATGATCATGAAATGATAAATAAACCCATTGTTACGCCTATGTTACTCAGATTCGATAATGTAAACATATAGTATTTACGAATGAAATGTCAGATCTGGGTGTAAAAACTTAGTTTTCCTGCATAACCAGCACTGCTTCACCATTTTTACTGTCTATGTTCAAAGTATTTCACAAAATAACTCGAAAAAACACTATTAATCACTCAAACGAAGTTTGGTAAACAAAGACTTGCTCCAAGCGAACGTCAAACGAGACTGATTTGAAGCAATGTTGCCAGTTGTACATAACCTCTGTTGGCTCTGCTACTTCCGCAGGAGTAATACCACGTAATACCACCTCGATTACGAGCAATTTTCATTTTATTGAGTTGATCCCATTTGTTTCAGGAACTTTCTGAATTTATTACGATAGGATTGGATAATTAAAATATCCCAAATGAACAGAATATGATCTTAGACTAAAATTAGGATTTATCAATGACAAGACGTGACAACATCTAATTCAATGGCAGGTGTACAGAATGTGACCATGTCACTGAATTTCTCGGCTTCACATTATAACGTAAACAACTGAGTCCATCTGTGTTTATACGTCCATGGGTTTCACCAATATTTTATTGCATATTTCTCCTTCAAAAACGCCTGGACTTCAAATGGTTATCAAACATATACGTTCGTTTTCTTTTAGTATATTTCTCAATCACTGTGTGGTTTCAGTAGTAATAGCAAAAATCCAAATCATACCTTATTAAGTACTGCCTCAGAGGTATCCCCAGGCAATCTTGTCGCTACATGGAAAATAGCTTCAACAAAACTCGTGGCTACATAGGGCGCCGTGAGTCCGGAAGTTCCTTGTCGTTGCAAACCTCCAAGAAATCCAGTATGGCCTTCCAGCTCTATCTCCCATGCTAGCGCAGCCAAGAATTGTTCGTAAGCCACGCTACCGCCTTGGTTTGATAGTATGGAATTCTTGTCTTCTTGTCCTGGCGCCACGTATATCACAGCAAACTAAGTAACAAAATTTGTGGGGTCTGGAGCTATGGAAAGGGTATACACTTACCTTGTGCGTCTCTCGACAACTCTGATTGTCTAAATTCCTCAATTCCCTAAGTAGACGTTCAGTCTTGTTGAGTAAATGCAACTGATGTCTCCTCTCCCAACCAGCTAGCCCAAGTTGAGAGAAAAGTAAACGACACTGCTGAAAAGCGTTCTGTTCGATTGCACCACTAAGCGCTGGAACAACAGAGGTCGCATTTACAAATGAGAAAATGAGGTTTTCGTTTGTCTCACCTTGCTGGTCGAACATAGAAGTTTTTTTTATCGTCTCGCTACTGGGCCTATCAACTGGTTGTCCCAACATTGAATCAGTGTACTGAGACAATCTGCTCTCCTCTACTTCAGTATTTCTCTGACTGATGACGGAAGCAATTGCTTCGTTTTCTAATTCCACCGACATAGGTGGCGCTGCAGGTTCGTTTAGTTTTTGATTGAAATTTTCCAAACATTCCGGGCTGATATGACCCAAATACTGAAGCAACTATTAGGAAGACATCATTATTCAATTTTTGAAATTTATAGAATGTTCTAGTGGTTGAATTATGTTTTAATTGTGTCTACAGTTAGAAGTAAATGATTTTGGCTTGATGTTCATCTAGAAATATGAGTAATGATAATAAATGGTCGTCAAGTACCCAATTTTTGGACAAACGGTTTTCCGATTCGATTCATCAAGTAACTCATTTCAAGTGAGTAATTTTTGGCATTCTTCTATAACCCAAAGAATGTCGGAATTTTGAATTCCATTTGATAATCTGAATTGTCTCGTCTTCACTTGCCGGAAATACAAAGTGAAACATGTATTGTGCAATAACATTTTTAAAAAATATATCAAATAGAAACAAATAGAGACACATGCTGGACTGGATATAGATAGATGTTACTCACATCATCTAACTGGTCCAAATCAGGAGCTGCATTCGATATTTCAGGTAAAACATTTGGCGGGCGGTGTCGTATGGCCATTTGTGGTAATGCATGCAAAGGAGAACTGGCCACTAGGCTTTCAAGTTGCGCGTAATTCTCCACATTACCTTTCCCCATTTTCTGTTCAGGAACATCTTGATTACCTCGTTTGCAAGTTTCGGGTGTTCGGTACAAAATTGAGGCGTCCCAGCTACATTTTCCAGAGAGGTCTCTCAATAGAACCCTCACTTGTTTATCGGCTGTGGACAAACCTGCTGTAACACCCCCACCGGGAAGGTCTAACGCAGGGAGCTCTATCAGACTTGCTAGCACGCTTTTAGAGAGAATAAACAGCTGAAATCGAACGTACCATTATAGATAACTTCGCTAGAGCGATGACAGGCACGAAAGATTTCGTGCCCGCTAGAGGCGCTTTTTCCAGTGGAGATCATGGGTGTCCTCCAAATAATAGCTAACTATTAATCGATTTCATAGAGAAATACGGACATTTGAGTGTTGAAAATTTTGGAATTGAAGAAGAGAAGAGCAAAATCATCCGGCTGCCAAAAGCACTTGATATAAAGGTAAGTTGCTGGAATCGGAGTGTGAACATTGGTTTCTAGGTAACCTTGTCTGTATTTTTCACATTTCTTACTGGCTATAAATGTTTTTTTCAGGTCACTGGATCTTGATAGGAATCATAATTTCTGCTCCTTTTTTCAGTTATGGTTTGGCTGAATGTGAATAAACTATCAGTCATTATAGATAAGGTTTCTTTCATTTCCTGGATGTAATAAGAATAATCATGATGATTTGAACGAATTTTTTAGATGAAATTTTTGGTCTGCTCCATTCCGGCACGGTATAATCGATACATTAATGACCCATGCTGCACGTATCTCGATATTGGAATAATAGTGATGAAATAAGTGATACTGAATAGTTTCAAGAGAGGAAGATGAATATTTCATAAGTTCAGTAGAGAAAACACCGTATGTACCACCAAATAGTATTTTCTATAGATTTTGGTAACACCGACTATTATATTATGATGTAGTTGAGCCATTTCTAATTTTAGATAAACATCGGTTCGTGTTTACAAAACAGACAAGTTCTGATTCGAATCTGACTCTGAAATATGAAAGTTATCAAGACTAACACAAGCTATACATATGACAATATAAACACCTCAATTCAAGTCCGAGAAACATATGAGGAACAATCAAGTAACACGTTTTATTATCTAGTGGTCAATGTTCAAATGTTCCTCGTGTCATGTCATAACTATACTTTATAGGAATCAGCACTGAAGATTTCACAGAACACTACTAAAAACCGCAACAAACTACAGCAGATCACGAAATGAGTGGCACAAAGGTTGTGTCATCGTGCCTGAAATAGTTAACAAAGTGTTATTTGTTGCATACGCGAGAGTAAGTTAGGAGTGGATTCATTTCTCCTAATCACGATGCTCCATGCTTTGGGAAGCGATAACCTGGAGTTCTGCTAGAGTAGTAATCAACAGTATTTTAAACAAAAGCCAAACGTTCAACAATACCAACATGATCTCCACTTACAGCAGCGCCCCTTACGTTGAGGTTGTGAGAATACATGCCATTGAAATGGAAAATGAATAATTCTCGAAAACGTTTTCCATCGATATTATTAATTCTGTTGAAATATTCTTCCCCTTTATCCCTGAATCATAAAAAAAACTGTTGTACCCGGCGATGAATTGTTTAATAATTATAATCATAAGGTCTGTTCGCTGCTTATAATTATTCTGTATTTATTTGTTGCTTGTGAATCACTTTTGAATGTATCAAAAATGCACAGTGATGATGAAATAATAGAGAATATCATTGCGAATTCGGACGATGAATTGTTGACAATTCTTTTGATGCTTTCGTAAATGGTGACAAAAGATTCCCGGGTAACAAATATAACCGCATTACGTACTTTGTCGAAGAAGTTTTCAAAATATATCATTATATACATCTATAACTTCATATTATCCAATATCCATTTGCACTACACTTATCACACCTCCTCTAAATCGATTGTAACAACTGTTTTTTTCGTGCTACAACATTTTAACAACGAACATAGTATAGTGTAAGTGTACACGGGAAATCACCGAACGGTATCAGTGTTACACAATCTACTATTCTGTACAATAGTGTAGTTAATGGAGACACAGCGAACAGACCTGCGACCAGTGGGTGTAAGAAAATGTAGTGTACAATAGGTCTGTTCGCTGTTTATGCATGAAATTTATATTGTACACTACATTTTCTTACACCCACTGGTCGTTGTAGATGAGTGTAGTGAAGTGAAGTGTAATTAGTTCAACATCTGTTCGGTGCTTTTATTCTGCTTTATGCTAATCCTAGGATTCTGATTTTGAGGTTATGATTATAATTATTTTGCATTTATTTATGACTTGTGAATCTCTCTCGAATGTATCAAAAATGCACAGTGATGATGAAATCATCATTGCGAATTCGGACGATGAATTGTTGACAAGTTCATCTGACGATGATCAATCAATGACATTGATGTCAATATTCTTTTGATGCTATCGTAAATGGGGACAAAAGATTCCCGGGTAACAAATATAAGCATTACGTACTTTGTCGAAGAAGTTGTTTCATTTTTCAAAATATATCTTTATCATTATATACATCTAACCCCATATTTTCCAATATCCATTTGCACTACACTTATCACACCTCCTCTAAAGGTCTGTTCGCTGTGTCTCCATTAACTACACTATTGTACAGAATAGTAGATTGTGTAACACTGATACCGTTCGGTGATTTTCCGTGTACACTTACACTATGTTCGTTGTTAAAATGTTGTAGCACGAAAAAACCAGTTGTTACAATCGATTTTGAGGAGGTGTGATAAGTGTAGTGCAAATGGATATTGGATAATATGAGGTTAGATGTATATAACGATATATTTTGAAAACTTCTTCAACAAAGTACGTAATGGTTATATTTGTTACCCGGGAATATTTTGTCCCCATTTACGAAAGCATCAAAAGAATTGACATCAATGCTATTGATTGATCGTCAGATGAATTTGTCAACAATTCATCGTCCGAATTCGCAATGATATTCTCTATTATTTCATCATCACCGTGCATTTTTGATACATTTAAAAGATTCACAAGCAACAAATAAATACAAAATAATTATAAGCATAACCTCCAAATCAAAATCCTAGGATTAGCATAAAGCAGAATAGAAGCACCGAACAGATGTTGAACTAATTACACTCCACTTCACTACACTCATCTACAACGACCAGTGGGTGTAAGAAAATGTAGTGTACAATATAAATTTCATGCATAAACAGCGAACAGACCATAAATCAATTGTAACAACTGTTTTTTTCGTGCTACAACATTTTAACAACGAACATAGTATAGTGTAAGTGTACACGGGAAATCACCGAACGGTATCAGTGTTACACAATCTACTATTCTGTACAATAGTGTAGTTAATGGATACACAGCGAACAGACCTAATATAAATTTCATGCATAAACAGCGAACAGACCTATAATTCATTAGTCCTATAACTACAATATTCCACATTACACAGTGAATGTGAGTATTTACCTGGATGTTTTGAGCAGTGAAAATAGAAGACGAGAGGTCATCAGCTGAAAGATTAGGTACATCATCGTGTTCCACCACAAGAGAGCTTAGCCTCGCAGCCCCGATAGCCATCGGAAAGTGACCCAAATGTGTAACTAAATGAGACAGTACTGTTTTGGCGCAGAGTAGGATAGCTTCTTGACAGTGATTGTTTTTCGAGGGTGAAAGAGGTACTGACTTATCGAAATCGTCAGAAATAATGTTCGGGTCGAAATCTTCGTTGATGTTAGGTTGCGTCATACCACCAGGGTTGTCTCTTGATGCCTGGCCAAGAATTATCTTATGCAGGACCTGAAAAATCAATTCTATTGAAACAACAGACATTTTCTAGCTCACGGAAAGTATTAATGAATGATAAATGAAAGGAAAGATTTTTTATCCGAATTGTGAATCTAAAATGATAACGCAATTTTCGACCATGATAGAAATTAAATTAAGTACAATTATATATGTAGAAAATCTACACAAGTGTAGAATGTTAAACTAATCAGTTTTCTCCAAAAAGTTACTGCCTTCACCAAATCTTAGTTTCGCTTGGTTTCTTCTTCAATAATATAAATTTAATTTGTAATCAACTTGCCAAATTTTGGAATCTGCTTTCCAAAATCGAAAATAAAAAAAGATAAATGAATCATACTTCATTTGAAGTTATCCTAGGAACAGTATAAACATAAACAGAATCATTAATAGTTAGTTTCCACCTTATTTAAATGTTTACAAGTGATAACATTTTCCTGAATGTAGCCTAATTATAAAATTGTGACTAATGTATTGAATATATATTGCTTTTCATTTTTATGGCAAATCATAATATCAAATTTTGCCTCATCGACTACTTATGTTATTGTCAATTTAGGTATGAATATGAAGAGTATGAATTCAGGAAGACTGAAATATATCAATCAATTTACTGTTACCTTGACAACATCAATCACCAAATATCGATTTTTCAGTCCATAGTTACCCAACAAATAGTTTCAATTATACAATATCAATTATCTATCAATCTTCTTGACAGTGAATCAAAAATTATTTCTACTCCTTTCAGAATGGCAGAACTTACTATAACTCCAAAGAGCAGTACAAAAATTACAATACCAAATTCATATGAAAAAATTAAAACAGAATCCAGAGATAGGAAGAGAAATATAATGTATTTGATTCACAATTTTTTACGAGAAAATAAACTAATCAATAGTGCCCGAGCGCTGGAGGAAGAAGCGCTACATACCAAGGAGTATCAAGTATGTGAAAATGTAGATTTAGAAATAATCCTCCAAGAATACGTCAGTTATTATCACACAAAATTCCAAAAATATCCAAGAATATTAAGAAAAATCGACGAGAGTATGCCCACTAACCCAAGCACTAACCATCCAAAACGAAAGGGCAGTGCTAAATGTAAACCCAAACAAAACAAAGAAAAGGCAACAGGCCAATCAGAGGATTTTTCATTCGAAATCACATCTCTCTCGGGTGAAAAACCAACCGCGAACAAAGAAAAAGTGGCCGAAGATTTGAGTTCCTACGATATCGAAAACTATTCCAATGAATGGAAGGAAATGGCCGATGACATTATGAAGAATTTCATACCAAAAAGGACAGATGTGAGCTGGGATGATTGCCTTGGACTAGCCAGTGCCGCTGAAAAGCTGAAAGAAGCCACCATATACCCATTACTCTACCCAGGCCTCTTCAAAAACCTACCAACATGGAAGGGAGTCCTGTTATTCGGCCCTCCCGGCACTGGAAAGACATTACTCGCCACAGCCTTGGCATCAGAGGGATCAACTTTCATAAGCGTTTCCAGCAGCACCTTCATAAGCAAATGGAGAGGCGAATCGGAGAAAATGATCAAAGTGATGTTCGACTTGGCCAGAAAGTTTGCTCCGACCACCATATTCATCGATGAAGTGGATGCCCTGGCTTCATCAAGCACAATGTCCCAACATGAAGCATCGCGTCGATTCAAGGGCGAGTTGCTCACTCAAATAGATGGCATCCAAAGTGGCGAATCGAGTATTTTCATCTTGGGAAGCACCAATAGCCCGTGGATCATCGACTCGGCTCTACTCAGGAGGTTCGAGAAGAGAATATTCGTGCCGTTACCAAATAAGAGCGTGAGATATGAACTACTCGAACATTATTTGAGCCGTCCCAATGACATCAAAGAAAAGGAGTTACATGTGGTTGCTGAAGATACAATAAACTTCTCTGGGTCTGACATAAAAGCCTTGTGCAAAGAGGCTGCGATGATTGTGGTGAGGGAAAAAATTAAGGAGATACATGCGAAAGAGTCCGCCAAAACCCAAATGGATTTGAGAAAATTAACCATTACTGATGTGGAAAAGGCCCTGGGAAGAATCAGCTCCAGCAACAAAGAAAGTGACTCTGAGAAATACATTGACTGGAATGAAAAATTCGGGTCATGGTGAAAAGTTTGGAATAAATTTAGTAGAATAATATATAATTTTATAAAATTACTTATTGAATTTCAATATTATTTTTATTCTTTAAATCTTGAATACAGAAAATCGGGTCTATTCTGTTTTCGAATAGCAATATGGTTACACAGAAGATATTGCTATCACAGCAAAGGTTTGATAAATTTCCGTTTTAAAAACCGACTATGAATTATATAATATGTCACTTTCCATGAAATCTTGTCATTAATTGTCTTCATCTTGGCTAAATACTGAATAATACAATCATAATATCGAATTTTATAAACAAAGTAATATGGTTATCATAACAAGATTCGAACAGAATTTACCTGTATGTTGTCAAAATTGGCAACAAAGAAATTTTTTCACCAATATGACATCACCAAGATTCATATTAAATCAACAACCTTTACCATACTTTTCTCATCTTTCGACTCCCCTAAAGATAAATATAAGGAAGATTTTTTTCAATAGAACCGTGAAATTGTGGAGCTCATTACCAAGTGGAGTTATTCCTGAAGCCATTCGGAGGTTATAACCTCCGAGTGTAGGTATTAATGGAAAAATAATTCTGATAGAGAAGTTCGAATGTATCATCATTGCAAACTACGAAATTGATCGAATTATATATTATTATTATAATTCTCGCTACATAATGTCCCTCTTTTTTACTAGTTACGATACAAATGAATGCGAAGTTTAACATTTCATTAAAATTGATTTGAGTTCCGATAAAATATTCTTGGGAGTTACATGAAAATGTATGTTTTCGTGCAATCGCACGCGAAGTCAGTATTTCGCGTTCTCAGCACAGTCCGCGAAATTCAATTTCGCGGCCGTTACCCATAGCAACGGCCGCCAAATCAAACGTCACTTCCAAATTTGACATTTCTAAAATACTACAAAGACAAGGATTATTTTGTCACACCAATCTTCAAACTCGTAACATTTTTCGTACTGCCGTTTAGATTTTTCGGGTATTGAAACGGAAAGCGCCGAATTTACAACGCTTTTGAGTTCAGGAGGAGTGGAAGATACTGAAATATCGCTATCAGTATCAGACAAAATATTTTGTATATAGAGCATTTTAGAACACGTGACCTTGTTGGACCAAACCTTAGATCATAAATGCTTACGCTAGATCCGGCATCATGTAGTATTTGATTGGTATTAGAGGGGTCTGTAAAAAGTACAATGATATCACGTGGTACAACATATACATATGTATGGTCAAAATTTTAAAACGATCAATCAATGGCAGTACGTTAAATCCTCCAGGACCTACCAAACCAATAACCTGGATAGCATATCTAGCGTAAGCATATGTGACCTAAGGACCAAACATGGCGCCAAATTATGTCAATACAAAGTAAATGTCAGTAAACAGGAAAACTAGTTGCTGATTTACCAGATATTTTCAAGATTATTTCGTTCATGACTTGTTAAGGTAAAAGTAAATTTTTATTGGGTTCAGAAAATTCTTGTAGTGAAGCAGCAGAGTGATATAGGGATCGATAAAATAAGAGTCATGAATTCTGTTGATCCATATGCTATTAAAAATGATGAAGTGGAAACTGACGTGGAATTGTTTCCAGTTGCCTCCTTGGACATCATCAGTATTTAGACTCTTTCGGGACCAAACATGTCTCAAGAACTGATTTTAAATACTTCCAACAAAAAAAAATCAACTCGAATGACAGCGAAAATATGTGTGGTAATGTTTGTTCTGGTCCAGCAGGTCTAATTTGACAGCATTCTAAAATACTCTATTGAAACATATCATTTCCTAGCACATGGTGATATTGTTAAATAAATTGAACTGCTATTGATTTTAGAGCAATTATACCTATATTTATTTACAATTATCTAGTCTAATAATTTTATATTTACAATTATCTAGTCTAATAATTTTAACGATTGCACGAAAAATAGTATGTATGCAATGGCCGCGAAACTTTTTAACGAACTCAAGATTATTTTGCCTCGGCCGCAATGGCCGCGAAACTTTTTAACGAACTCAAGATTATTTTGCCTCGGCCGCAAGCGGCCTCGGCGATAACTGTTCCTTCGCTACGTTAAAAAGATATTTCGCGGCCTAAGCGTGCAAATAACTATTTTCCGCGGTGAAAAAATGGAAACATTTTCGCATAAATGGAGATGCAGAAATGTCAAGTCTTTTGACCGCTCCCAGGTTTTTTTGAGAGTTGTTGAAAAATAAGTTTTCCCAACCACAAATCGTCCACTCACCGTAAACACCTGCAGCAGCAGGCACGCCCCCTCCCCGCCCTCCCCTCGCTCGAGCAGCCTGCACGGACCCAGCCCCATGCACCACTCGCCGAGACAGAGCAGCAGCGCACCGCCGAGGGCGCCACTGCCGCCTGGGGCGACGTGCACCAGCAGGGCGGCGGCCAGCGTCGCGACGACGGCGCGAGCGAGACGCGGCCGTCGCGCCCACAGCAGCGCGGCGTGGTCGCGCAGCAGGAAGAGCGTATTGGTGGCCAGCTGCGCGATCGTCTTGTTGTTGAACTGCGGAAGGAATGGATGGTGCCGAACATTACGTTCGTTCTTTTCGTTCATGGATATTGTTATTTTGAATTTCGATGCCTTGTTGATCGAAATGAACACCTAGTAGATGGTGTGATGTTAGCTGCGTTCGGTATTGATATCAGACTGCTCCGATTAATCTAAATCAGAGATAAGTAACCCTAACAAGATGTGCACGTCTTATGGGAGGTTTGGAAAATTAGTCACGTGATTGATTTTCGTTTCAACGTATTATCACAGATGGCGTTTAATGCATGAATCTTAATTTTCTTTCATGAGAAGTTAGCGTTTCGCAGCTAAACAAATTACGAACTTTCACGAACTTTTCACGTCAGAGATAATAACCTTAACCTTCAAACCTTCGGTTTTACATGTTTATTTTCGAAAATTTTTGTTTGAATATGGTGAGAAAATATGAATCACCATAAACTATTCATCCTGGACTAAACAAAATTACCACAGAAGGGAGGTGTAGATAATAACTTGAATATTCGAAAAAATTGTATCAACATGAGCTATGCATGGAAAATTCGCCGTGAAGCATATTCAAATGCTACTAAAAAAATCCTGACATCAACTTCAGGTATTGCCTTTATTATGAAGAAGCTGTTTGCCTTTGAAATTGTTGTGATATGAATAAATGGGTTTTATTTTTTATTCTTTGGTTTGAAATGGCTCATCGAAATATTATATTATCCAGATTTGATTAATGAAATTCTAAATACTACATTTCTCAATCATCTGCTCCATTATGATGATGAAATTGCTTTATTGAACATATATAAAATATAAAAAATGCTCAAAAGGCTATAGTATCCCATAATCGATTGTACCTGGTAAATATTATATTTAAAAATCTTCAACCTGCTGCCAACAAAACATTTTGGGATGGGAAACTGCTCGGGAAACAGTTTTGACAGCATATGCAATATAAGCCAGATACGGCAGCTGGAAAAGCTATGTTCACTCATTTGGAATCAACGGCACTAGTTCCATCTAGTGGCTGATTCCAGAACCATGAAAAATATATTGCCAATTTACAACATTGACGTGCACTTATCTCTGATCTAAATCAACCGTTCGGCAATTGAAATCGTAACAATCCGTCCACGATATCTGTGCTCGGAGAAATTTGACGGAGCAAAGCGATAAATCCATGATAAATCTGAATTTATGACGTTAGGTCGAAGTCAAATTAGAGCATTGCTTCTTATCTTCATAGTTTATTGTGCTGATTATATTATTGAAAAAATAAAGGAACTGAACCTTTTAGATGTTGAAGGTGAAGCCGAGAAATAAAACAAATGACAGTCTGCGGGACTAATCGCGGATATGCGCATGCGTAAGTTTGAATTAAGAATCAACATTCGTTTTCATCATGGAGGGGAGTAGCTTTCTAGTGAGCGACAGACGCATGATAGTTATTGAAAATCAATCAACCTTATCATGACATATTTTTTCAAATATTCATTTATCGATGGATTGTTGGACGATTTTGGATAATAGTTTCTAAAAACGTCAGTGGATTTCAACTCGTCAAAAACCGCGCATGCGCACAATTCATCATTAGCAAGCCAGACAGTATTTTGTTTTTTCGAAACTGGCTTCACTTTCGCGTGGTGTCATCCATATAGTTGTTATTATATATTTGAGGACAACAATATGTCACACTTCCTGTTACAGAAGAGAATTGATTTTACAGAAATAACTGAAAATCATATTAGACAAACAACAAATTGCAATCATGCCTTGCTTTTCCAACATTAATTCTGGATATCTAGCAGTCATCACTTCATCTTTCGATACCACAAGTAATTTTTTTAGCGAATCATCAAAGGTAGATACGGACATTTTAAAATGATGCCTGAATTGGTAATTGGTAACTCGCAAACCGGGGTTACCGTTTCTTCAGCAAAATCGTCTTATTTTTTTCAAAATACTGATATCTTCCTCTTCATCATCTTCAAACATTAATTGATAGCCTCCTTCAATTAGTGCCAATACAGCAGCAGGAATACTCATTATTTTTGAACAATCAAAAATTTCAAAGACACTTTTATCTTTGACACCTATCGTTTATTCCGACCAATCCGTGGTCACGTGATAAAAAAAATTTGTCGAGTTCCGCAATCCCATACGAGATCTAATGGCATAATGATCCATAGAACTAAGACGAAATACTGTTCTGGAGAAAAGATTATCAATGCGACAACCGTTATAATTCACGAACCGTGGGTGAATCATCGCCATATCATATTTTTCAATACCTTTAGAGCTAGAAGAAGAACGTTGATAGCATCAGGAACTTTTGGATGAAATGTTTGATTGTTGAGTTCCTTATAAACGAACACTCCAAGCGCTGATAATGCTATACATCTAGCCTTTCCTTTTGGTTCTCTCCTGCCAGCTCTCAGTAGAATACTCACAATGTGTTCCTAAAAGTTTGATAATCAGATACATTCAGATTGATTGGATTGAGATGAAATTATTCGCGATAGGTGCTAAGCGATACGCTACCTAGCGGTGACTCGTGAACCACTCGAAGTGGTATAACCACCGAACTCTCTGGAGGATAACCCACAGAAAAACTTAACCTCTGTTCTGTTTATGTTCGCTTCTGATGTGAAAGGTGTACTTCCAGCAGTTTTTCGAGAGATGGGTGAAATACATGTGAAATCATATCGTTTTTCTCGTTTCAGTTATTGTTTGGTGACAAGACACCTATGTCACAATGACACAAACATCAAAAATATGAAAACAAAACAAAAACGACACCACTTCGAGAAGTTTGAGTTGTTACCATGAGATAGTGCTACGTGTTATTTTCTATCGCGAATAGATGCATGGAAAATTCATTTGAAGGATACAAGCGAATAAAACTGAATTTAAGTCTTAAATTGATGATTAATTATCAGTATAATTATTTTTTGTAATTATTTTCATTGATTCTTCTAGAATGTTCAGCAACAAACAGAATTCACCACTAAACAATTACCTTTATGTCAGGGCATTTCATAACTCGCATCTGATGTTCTGGTTGAAAAACCGAAAGATTACTCAAATCGTCTGGCTGACTCAACAGATTTGCCAATATCGATACAGCTTCAGCTCTGGGCGAGGAATCTAGCTTATCTGAATTATTCAGGACGGAATTGCATGCATGTATCAAATCCAACAAAAGTAGAGAGGCGCCTGGCAACTGAAGAGAGAGAAACCTTGGTCCGAGGTATTTCAGGCAGGTGTTCAGAATTGGCTTGGAGTTACTAGTCAAGGCTGAAAACGTAATCAAACATAAAGGATACCTGTAAATGCCGGTGTTGAAAATTTTACCTGAATGGAGAAATCGATAGAATTGGGGCAAATACGTCCGATGTTTGGTATCACAGTTCACAGTCACAGTACAAATCAATCTCAGAGCATTCAACTTTCCTGGTTCGAAGTTGTTGGGCAACGTCAGAGCTCCGAAACACCAAGGCAGAATCAGAGTTAAGGGAGGCACCAGCTCTGGAGCTTGGGGAGTACTCATATTGTCCGTGGAGATGCTTTGGTTATGATTGATTTTTATTAAGGTATCTGTTAATTTCACTAGATATTCGAATACTTGGGAATGAAGTTTGGGGTCGGAAATTTGATTCACATCCCCCAAAGCACCTGAAAACAAAACCACATTAAATATAACAATTATTTTTTTTATCTAACCCAAAGAGTTGTTCAATTTCTCATTCTCATCATTGGATTCTCAAATACTAGGAGATAGTAAGTTGGTTTATTTATGGTACAAAAGTCCAATGATTAAAATCACACAATTTTATGAGCAATAAAAACACATTTCATTATTTTGAAACATAAAGAAACTTATTCATTTGAAAATTCTCATTCACTTCGATTTTAATTTTCGTCATTTTTATTTTGAAAGATTAAAATCTACAAATAATCCAAATAGATGACATCCTTCATTAGGACGAAGTATTAGTGACTTTCCTATAATCTGAGAAAGTATCATTCAGTCTGATGCTTATTAAATTTTTTTTGAAGTGGTACTTTTTTTATTCACCTAACATTCTTTTCCAAAGAATAACTGCGACATCTGGCAACCAACCGCGAACAGTACCACCGCACACGACTCCTCTATTTTCACCCGAAGTTTCGGAGATTTGGAGTTCAGTGGAGAACATGTCAAGTTGTATGGGCGAGTCCTTGATCGAATTACATTCGAGGCCGTTGGACGGAGCTGGACTAGGAGATCTGGTACGGTCTGTCGATTCTGTATCTATCGGCACGAGGTTGTCAAGAGATCGTGACCTTCTTCGATTCACCTAGAAAATTAAAATTACTATTTCACGTACTTGCCAAATGAACCAATCAGGAGCTCTAGTCGAGTTCGGATTATCGATAACACAAACTTGACACTGATTGGCCTGTCAAGTTCGGTGTTTTCAGCTTTGTGTATGTGACAGTTAAACGTCATATAAAAATAATCACGTTGTTGTGCCCACATTTCAAAATGAGCAGATTTGGGATAAATTTTATCGAATTAATCAATTTCAATAATTCAGTCTGTTTGTGAAATAGTCTAATAAAATTCCACTCGTGATTGGATTCATCTCATTTTTCATTGTTCAACTGAGTTGCTTGAAGGAAACACCACTCGTCCTGCAGACTCGTGATGTTTCCAAGCAACTCAGTTTCGTATGGAACAAATCAACATACTTATCACGAAAATCCAATCACTTGTTGTATTACTAGTGAAAATGTAGTCCATGAAATAAATGAACCTTTCATGATCAACAATGTCAAAAAAAATGAATTTATATTTCTCACTGAAATGTTCACATACATAATCAAGTCTTATTATATTATAAATTCATTATTACACCACACTAGTTATTATAACAGAACTTGCTAACAAATTCATTAACGTGAAATCGTATGTGCATATTCCATTTTTGAATAATAATCAACTTATTGATAACTACACCTTTTTCAATTGTATTTCAGAAGAGTCACTTGTATTTCAGAAAGTATCAATTATATTTGAATAGTAAGTTGTATTTTAGAAACAGAGGTTTATTATGAACACCTAGCTTCTTATGGTCTCATTTTAGATTTCTCTCTGATAAATTTTTTTTGGTTGCTAATGATATCAAGAATTATCAGGTCACATCATTGTTCCTATGTTGTTCTCATGATAAACTATGTATAAAGTGAGCCGAATAAGAAAATTTGGTAGCGAACTAATGATTATGGGGGTTATCCATCCAACATATTCTCAAGAATGTAGCACTACCGGTTGTACCAGAAATGGACCGCTACTTCGTTATTTTGAATGGCATATATTTTTCGATTTTATGCAAAATCCTTGATATATTTCATGTCCCAAGTTAAAGATTCCGTATGCAGGCCGATTTTTTATTTCTGTTTCTGAAATACAAATGACGCTTTTTGTAATACATTCGATATTTACTGATATACAAATAACGAATTCTCAAATTCAATTTACTATTCTGAAATTCATTCGACGCTTTCTGATATCGAACTGACTATTAGAAAATACAATTGATGCTTTCTGAAACTAAATTAACCAATCTGAAATACATTCGACTGTTTCTGAAATTCAACTCACTATTCTGAAATAAAATTGATACTTTCTGAAATACAAGTGACTATTCTGAAATTCAATTGACGCTTTCTGAAACTAACTCGATGCTTTCTGAAATACAAATGGAAAAAGTTTAGTTTAATTCATTTTAATTCTTCTGATTTACAAATGTGTAGAAGGAATACTTACTTTGAATAAATTTATCTTCAGTGTTGTTAAACTATATTTTCTAGGTGAAAACATGTTTTATCAGACAGCTACTGAAGAGAATAAAAAAAACGTAGATTCACCTTGATTAGTCAATTAATCACGATCTTATTTGGCATACTTCCATTCTCAAAATAGGTGCCCATTAGTTGATCACGAATTTTTCATCCACTCATCAATTTTTGTTTGCTCCAAGAGCTGAGATTTAACAAAAATAACCAGTTAACTATAATAAAATCAGTTGAAAGACATACACATTTCATTTCATGTATTGCTGTAGTGTAGTGAAACATAATGAAGCTGAAATTCGTATAGATAATGCAGGAGGAGTATGACAGAAGGTATCAAATTTCTGAAATATTCTACAAACAGGTTGTGTTTATATGCAATTTTTAATTTATAATGTATGTTCCAATCATTAGATGAATAGCCTGTAGAATTGGAATGTCCAATGAAGGGCACTTGGAGCATATACCAAATAGATTTTATTTTATTTTTTGATAATATTCAGTCAATGTTCGGTTAATGGGTTTTTATCTTATCAAAAATATATTATAGCACATTGGTAATTAGTGATAGTAAAAACTCGTAATTTTTTGTGGATATCCTATACATATACAGGGTGTTTCAAACTTCTTGGTATATCAGACGTTTCTGAAGACATAATATGCATAATATCATTTTGTAAATTTGTAAATTGCCTAAAATTAATTCAAACAAAAAGCAGCCTAAATTAAAATCACGGGATATCAAGAAATGAATAACAATTTGTAGACATTATATACCCAGATGTGGAAGGTTATGAAAATATAATTTGTGTTGCATTGGTGGTGTTATAATAGATTGCCAATGACCTCAAGTCATCTCACTTTTGTGCTTCAACCTGAACGTAGAACATAAATGTTTCTGAAATAATCAAGAGATCGGTCCCATTTAGTTCAATTAGTGAATAATGATATTAAAAATAATGGAATAGAAACAATAGTTCTTATTTTAATAATCCCCATGTGAGGAAAACCAACAAAAACTCATTCCTTATAATTATGTTATTATGTATTGTATTATAAACTACATAAAAATGATTCCTAACTCTAACTTTAAACTCCTGTCAAGGTCAGTATACAACTTCTAATGAATACATAAGTCAATATAAAATAATTCAACTCACCATGAATATATGAAAAACGAAAAATATACCTACAAATCATACTTACAAGTTGTGGCTTGATTCTGTTGAATCTGTGTTTCACCAACATATTAGTTTCACTATAGCTTCTAGTGAGTGTGGGCCTTCCCATCTTTGAAGAAACATGGCCATCAGGTAAGCTTGAATCCTGTCTACAAATGGCAGGATGACCGTCATTGGTATTACTGCAAGAGGTAATGTTTTCTGGCCTGCTAACAGGTCTTCTAACTCTTTTGAATTTCTGTTCATTCAGTCTTTCGAGGGGCAAATCTGTCAGATCCAAATTGTAAACATGGCGTGCAAGCACCCTTGTGAGGGTTTCCAAGGTTTTCTGAAATTTTAAATTTCGGGTATCAAAATTAACTTGGTATCAGAATGCCCGCGGAATATCTTACCGCCCATTCTTTTATCAACTCCTCCCAGCTAGTCAATGTTGTTAAAACATGTAGAAATCTATCCCACAGTTCTCTGGATATCATAACATTCAAATTAGCTTTGATCCAGGTAACTATAAGAGTCTGAAAGATGGCTGGGGCTAATTTACCACCCAATGTGGAAGCTTTCTTTTTCGGGGGGTTTTCGCCTAATACTAAAGATGTTATCTGAAGTAAAACCAACAACAGTTGCTCCCTGGAATGACATGTTTCACGACGGTGTATTATAAAATAATATATTTGGATAGATCACCATGTACTATTATCCATCCTGGTATTCATTACCATAAATCGATAAATGTTTAAGACTCTTTTACATGCATCAGTTTGTTCCTCAAGCATCTTGGGAACATGTGCATTCACTTCTAACAAGAATACATTCGCGGCGTGGGTCATAAACAACTGAAATATATTCTGAAACATTCAAAAACAATTTTTTGTAATCAATATTATGAAAATATTTTAGCAAAATTACGAATAAAGAATTAAGGAACTAGAAATAATCTAGGTAAAGAACAAGTTGTACCTACAGCCGTAGACACCAATGGAAATTTTTCCGAAATTCATATTTTTATTGCATTTATATTTTGTGAAAATTAATCGAAATACGTATTTTTATTTTTCTCGAGCGATCAAATTTGACTTGAAAAAAAATTCACAAAAATACATCGACTCATCCACCATTCTGATGACGTACTACCTAACACTAACATCTAACCTAGCATCATATTAATTGTAATAATAATTGGATATTCTGCATTAACATATTGGTATTGCTATGATATCCAATGTATTATTCGTTAAATAGTTCAAGTGGGAACTGTGCCCAATGAAATGTTGATTATACAGGGTCACTCACGGTCGATGGTACCTTAGACGTTTACGGAGAACGAGACGAAGGATTATTCTGAAAATTTGGTTTATTGGGTAATCAGTTTTGTTCTATCGATCTAAAATACTTTCAGCGTTGCGGCGTTGCCGCTTCTATCAAAAAGTAGCAACAACTTTGTTATTTCAAATGGAACCCCCTGTATTTTATTTCATTTTTTTCCTGAAGAGCTGATTTCGTCGATCTATACTTGGGGTATAGCGCGAAATATTACAGAGATATAGGGTGTGAAAAATCGAGATTTTTCAACTTTAGGAATTTTTTGTGTCAAAACTAATCATTTCTGCTCAAAACGGCTTACATGTCCCTATCTTAACTTTTCATTTACTATCTACTGACATTTAATAGAAACAAATAGAGGGTGATGCAAAACTCAAAATTTTGAACCACCCGTATTTGTTTCAATTAAATATCAATCGATAGTAAATGGATAGTTGAGATAGGGACATGTAAGCCGTTTTGAGCAAGAATGGATAGTTTCGACACAAAAAATTCCTAAAGTTGAAAAATCGAGATCTCTGTAATATTTCGTGCTATACCCCAAGTATGATAGATCGACGAAATCAGCTCTTCAGGAAGAATCTAAAAATGAAATAAAATACAGGGTGTTCCATTTGAAATAACAAAGTTGTTGCTACTTTTAGATAGAAGCGGCAACGCCGCAACGCTGAAAGTATTTTAGATCGATAGAACAAAACTGATTACCCAATAAACCAAATTTTCAGAATAATCCTACGTCCCGTTCTCCGTAAACGTCTAAGGTACCATCGACCGTGAGTGACCCTGTAGATTATAGACAAGAGATAGTTGAAATAGAGTAATTTTTGATTATGAAAATATGGCGGGGTATAGAATCAATTTTTCTTTGAAGTTGATTATGCTACTCAAATATTCAAAGTTTCAATGAATTTTCGAATTCATCTAAGAAATTAGTAACTTCAACATGGCGACAGTGCAAGCAACAGCTTTCTACTGCTTCTTTTTTCGGTCCGTAGGCACAACTAAATTAAGTTCAGAAACAATGAAACACCAAATATTCCCAAATAACACCAAATCTAGGTAGTACGTCATAGTTTTTCACCAAAAGAATTGTAAATCGCTATATTTGGATTATTGAAATTATTTGGATAATTTCAGTAGTAATTCTGGACAGCAGGAAAATAATACTAGTCATTTTAAACAACGATTAATCATAGAAGCAGGCATGATGTGCGGAAATGTTCAACCTGAACCTCTCATTTGATGAAGTTTGTTATCTCAATAGTCAACTCAAATTTCTGAAGAAAACGTTTACCTGTATGCCAGCTCTGACTAGCAAATTCTCCTTATGGATGGCCCCCAAATAAGAGTCATTTCTAAGCCGACCAAACCGCATATCTGGGGTGCCCTCTTCCCCTAAATTCCTAGGCGCATCATCGGGCAGTTCCAGTGAGTAAGGTGGCATCTCCGCTACATTACCTTGGATGAGATCTTTGTACAGACCGATGACCTTTCTTATCGCCACCACGTGTGTGAAATTGAGAAGAAACGCTTGGCGATACAACTCGTGTACAAAGTTTATGTTTTCTCTATTGCAGCAAAACACTTCCCTCACTATTTGTGGGGCCAGTTCCTCATCACTGGTGGTTCTGTTTGTTTGAATAGACAATGCTGAAAATTATTGAAGTGTACAGTTGATTGATGACAAGACTTGTTGTTGAATTAATTATCAAAACTGTTCTTACTGGAATCCAAGCTTGGATGAGAGGATTCATGCTGAGCATCATCATCGTGTGAATGTTGTGAAGGCGATTGGACCGTTGGAATAGAAGCAGGTCCTGCACCACCGCTGTTCTCGTGGCCTTTTTTCGTTTGATGCATGTAATTTATGACCCACATTATGAATGTTACTCGACAATAAACGAATTCATTTTCGATTTCGGGTCTTCTTGAAATTGGCAAATCTGTGAAAATTATTAAGACGATACGTTATTTACCTAATTTGCCAAAGCCTTTGTTGAATCTCAATTATTTGAACCAAAAAATTTCAGTCAAATTCAATTTTTAACATTAATTTCGATCATTTTCTAGTTATTTAAACCTTGGATTAGTATTCATAATCAAATATCTCAATTATTCCTCACAGATGATCTCAGTGATCTGCATTTTTTTATCACCTTTACTTAAAACCTATAATTGCTATCTACATAATTCACGATGAAAAAAGTATCTCCAAACGATTTGTTTTCTTTTGGACGTGAAGGTGAGTGGCAAACATAATATGTCCAAAGAAAACCATCAAGAATCATGAATAGAGGGTGATATATCAGAAAATATATCCAAAAATTTTTTAAAACAAACTGGTAGATCAGATGTTGCCTATAATGATTCTGCACATGCGCATTGTGTTTAAGTAAAGCATTTGAAGACAACGCGCATGAGCAGAATTGTACCAGACTGGTTCAGGAAGACCTGAAACAAATCTGTTAGTCCTGTTATGTATCTCCAACATTCAAGAACGGATTAACATGTATACAATGAAAATTGAGTTTTCATTGAATTGAATTTGACATGAATTTTCAGGTCTCTCAATGCATTATTGTTTTACCTAGGATTGGCTTATATAAAGATGTGTCTTTGCAAAAGTTTGGACACAGTTTTGGTAAATAGTACATTTTGAATTTTTCCAGCAGAAATCCGAAACATCTATGGTGGTAGGCACTTCTATCTTGCCATTCCAGTTTCACCACAGTATGAACCATATAATCCAGTAATGCTTCCAGAAAAAATTTACTGGAATAATCTGGGACCTTCTCGCCACTTGATAGAGGCAAAATTGGCAGAAGTTCAGTGGGCGTTACAGGATTCTGAGTACTAGTGTCATGAAATATGCTGGCATTGTTCTGTAGCGGGGTAGATGTTTGGCCAGAAAATCCTGGGACTAGAGCAGCAAACATGTTGTGCACATACTCGGGAGCGTTGTCATTGAGAGCCTGATACCACATTAAGAAGTATCTTATGCCTTGACGTCTTAGTTTTAGCGTATTTCCCGGATGTAAAAGCTTAGAAAGTAGTCTAGCGAGAGAGTGGAGCTGCCATCTTCTATGGATCAATTCCGGAAGCAAACATAGTACTTGCTCAAGGATCCATAGGGTGCATTCCAATTCCTCTTTATGTGCTTTGTGAACTGGAAAATAAAGATGATAAATGCTTGTCCCTGAACAGTTTTCCGGTAACTTACCCAAATGAAAGGACAGCTCTGACACCACAGAAACAAAGAGAAGCAAATGATTAGGCATCAAATATTTACAAAAATTAGAAATAGCAGAAATAAACTATCAACCAATATTAACACTACCTACCCAAAATTTATTGGATTGGGATTCTTTCTCATTATCCTGATTCTGATCATTTTAATTTTCAATTAAGTGTTGGTTCACTTGGAATGGAATTGATTATATTGAGCGGAAAAATATTTCCGTTTTTTAGAGCGTTTTTTTTTTTCGCATTTCGACAAAAAAATTAAATTATATATACAAAGATAACAGAAATATATGGAATCGAAGATTCAAAACGAAAGTTTAAAACTTATAGTTTAGTTAAGGCGATGCATTAATTTTGTCAGTCAGTACATGAGATTAGCTTTGGAGTGAATAAGGCATGCAGTTCATATATACAGGGTGACCCAGCGAAAACGAAACATTTATAAAAAACAAATTGTGGAAACTTGTTTGTTTATTCTTATCTTCGAAATTGTTTCATTTCTTCTAGAATCTGGTGCAACCATATCTCAATAAATCCTTTCTCTTTATTTTGTTTTAATAGAGTTGAGTTTTTGATCGTGGGCGCAATTTTGCACGAATTTTTTGAAGAAATTCAAAAAATGAGTGCATTGTAAAGAGGCTTTTATTACTTTTCAAATAAATGATAACACTCAACCCCTCATTGTATTTGAAATTTTAATGGTGGATGTCACCTTCGTGTCGGGTTTGACCTTGGGGGTTTGAAACAATTCTACGTGTTCAACCGTTTTTTTTTTCAATTCAAAACAAGAAATTTTCCTCAAATTGACTAGTTTTGTTTTCCCTGGGACATAGAAATCGAAAATTATTTTAGAGTCCACGCTGATAATCAATACCTGCCTGTTTTAGAGAATCATGACTTGATGAAAAAATTAGAACCTCAAAATACCAAACTGTGATTGAAAAACTCTATACTCTATAAAAATAATATTGATCATGAAATAGATAGAAGTTGATTAATTTTCATCAACGGCAAAAATACTATAAATACCTCATTTCATTATGACAGACATTAATAGATAGATATAGATGTAAACGTTGATTCCATTCTCAAATACAAAATTCACAAATGTACAATTTTGAATACATAAACAAATAGTTAATAGATAAGTACATAATAAATATAATGGCTATTATTATCTGAGTAAAACCAGTTTCAGAAGATGAATAAGTAGGTTACAACTCAACATAACAACATGAAACATTGTTGATTGTTGGATATACCTCATTTTCAATTTTATTGATACTCATGACAATACCTACAAGGCTCATAATTTCACCACCATCAATCATCAAATAAGAGCAATCACATTGCAATAAGAATTTAGAAGTGTGCCCACCAAGTCTTATTACCATAATTCTAATAATCTAGGATTTATGCTGAATATAAGTTCAGTTTATAAACAACAAATCTTTTGTCAGCTTTGGACATTCTTAATTGAGTGAAAAAATAGTAAAAAAGAAGGGGTGTGTTGTAAGAGATCTATAAATATTATATCTGAATATTTTTACATCCTGTATGAAATTTGACATTGTCACTCAACTTTCACTATGATCTAACTACTTCCATTGAATAGAGAGAAAGAGGAGTGATATTGTTTTCAAGTAGTATCCAGTTTTATTTTTGAGGAAAAATTGGCATGAAAGGATTTCTTTCATGACTACAAACTAAGCAACCATGCTTGAAGAAAATAGGGATTAGGGTTTTGGAAAATCAAAATCAAATGCATTTTCAGATATTTGAAAACTCCACATTTAGTCATTGTCCAATAATGAGCCTCTTGCAAAGGGTTGCTTAGCATAAATTACTTCTATTCCTTTGAGCTTTATGACTCATCATAGGACAATCATAGCATAAATTAATGTGTACAATAATTATCAGGTAAGTGGTGATAATTATTTCCAAATATGTAATAGATGAAGTACTCAAGTAGTATAATCAGTAGATTGACCAGTACCAGGACAAAAGTTTCCTGCACATGGTTCAATCTGCATTTTAGAGGTATTCCACAAATTTTGGAATAATCAGTGAATATGTTTGAGTACTTGTGTGAAATAATGGATGAGTGCTTTTTTATGATTGGCTGCCATAGGTATATATGGGGGCTTTAATGAAATCACTCAATTTCCTTGATAGTCATATCATGTTAGGTATACCTATTATTTGAAAATACCAACCTCTTTGCCTTAAATTTGTTTCGGTCTGTACAAAACTGTCATATAGTACATTATAGATATGACTGAAATTAGCCTCGAAAAATCCTTTAGCTTCAGCAATGTCCACATTTTCTGAAATTATCAGTTATTATAAAATCAACAATACACTTGGAATATAATTATGCTACCTAATATAATCTTTAAATGTTTGATTCTAGTAGCCACATCCTTTTTCGAGTCTTGAAGCTTGGAAGTTGATTTCTTTATATCAACTAAATTTCTCTTGGTGAACATTTCAATTCTTTACAATGCATCAAAGCATTCCATAAAAAAAACCCATCTTATTCACGGTGTTCACAGTATTATCAATATACATTTTTTCACCGATTTATAAGTATACTAATCTGTAGAATCATTTGAGGCATACATCAAAATTGTGCATTAAAGATATTGTTTTTATAAAAATTGCAATAATACAATCTTTTAATGTTGACGTATACCAAAACAAAACGTCCCAGTCCAAAACACAAAATTGACATTAATGACATTGTTGTCAAATAAACATCAAAGTTTTGAACCATTACACATTACATGACCATCACATATAAAATTTTGGCAAATTGCTGCAAATGGTAATGACATTGGTGGTACGTACCATACCATACTATAATCGTAAATTAAGAGAAGTGGAAGAGATAACCTCAAGAATTTCTAACCAAACCAAACACTTTTCAGTTTTCATCAAAATGCCTTTGGATCACAAGAGAATAAATGGTCCCGATGAAACTTTTCCCTATAATTTATTCGCGAAACAAAAAGCACCATCCTGGAGTCAAATATATAAGGAACTTCAGTTAGGGGGAAAACGAAGTGATTCTAGGAAGTTTTTGGAACACAGGAATGTTTGTGAGTTTTTAATAAATGAATAATTTGTGGTACAGGAGGATAGATATGAAGGACGTTCATTTTTGAAGCTCTTCATTCTAGAGTACACCATATAGATTTATTTTTGTTAATATTCAATTATGAGTTCACAAAATTTTAATTATTTGGCATGGAGGAATATTTAAATATTTGCATTTTTCAGTTTTGAAAACTGGTATTGTGAGTCAGGCAAAAGGATCAGCTTATATAGAACTAGATAAATCCAAAGTAATAGTATCTGTGTTTGATCCTCATGAAATACCAAACAGACCTGACTACTCTCTAAAAGGGGAAATCTACTGTGAATTCAAATTTGCCCCATTCAGTTGCAAAAAACGTCGTTTGCACCAAAAAGATAATGAAGAGAACCAATACAGTGCAATAATGAAGCAAGCTTTGGAATCAACAGTATGCAGACATGAGTTTCCAAATTTTCAAGTTGACATTTATGCTCTTGTGCTCCATAATGATGGGTCCTGTCTTAGTGCAGCAATAACTGCAGCTGGTGTAGCACTTTCTCATGCAGGTGTTCCTATGTATGACATTATAACTTCTGTAACATTAGGAATTCAAAAAGATATGATACTCATAGACCCAAACACCTTAGAGGAAACACTTTGCTCTGGACCTATCAAAGATGAAACCAACAATAGTGATCATGGTATTGTTGTAATTTCAATTCTAAATACTCACAATCAAGTTTCACAATTTTACCAGTCAGGGATGGTTTCCTCAGATAAACTAAATGATGTTATTGAGTTATCACAAAAAGCTTGTGCAGATTTAATACCTCTGGTTCAACAATGCTTGGTGAAACATGTCATTAGTACTCTGAAGTCTAGTGGTGAGGGGTGAAACAAGCAATGGTCATACCTACTATAATTATTCCTGGTAATATTAAATGTTTGAAATCAATATACAGTGCATTATTTAATTTCATGACATGAACTCTTCTCATTTGTGAATCTAGAATTGCCAAAATAAATCTCTTTATTATGGTGCCGAAAATTGCAGAGGAAAATTCGAAGAAAACAGCCGACAGTCAGTGCGTATTTTTTATTAATTTGCAGAAATGACAAGGAAAATCGGAAACAAGAGCACAGGGCCCCTATTCTTGAATTCTAGGGAGTAGAACAGGACAACTATCTCACTTTTTGACAGATGAATGATATATTTCCTCCTCACTTTTCTATCAGTTTTTCTACTCCCTAGAATTCAAGAATAGGGGCGCTGGATATATGTTCCTTAAATTATATGCGAATATTTAGGAGTGTGGGTAACTTATCTCTGGGAGTGTGATTCTACATGTCAAATTCATAATAGTTTGCTTCATAAATAAATAAATGGTCAATAGTCCAAGGTTTCTCCGACATGAAAATAGTGGGTGTTTGGAAAACCGGAAATCAGACCGTATCCGGAAATCCTTGACCGGAAACTGCTTGGGCTGACGAATGACATCTGGCTTATCTGGACCTACCCGTACCTGAGCCTGTCCCGTACCCAATTCTCCGAGGAAATATATAGTAGTTCAAAAACTCAACAACTGACCGAACAAAAAAGAGAAGAAGAATATTATAAACTAGAGGCCTTTGGCCTGTGGTACACAAATTATTTTTGTTTTCCTTTTAAAAATGGATGTATTAGAATTCAAAGATGCAAAATTCATTCCTGATATAATCCACCCATACACAAATAGTTTGAAATTGAATTCAGTTCCTATTGTAATTGATAATGGTGAAAATGCTATTATGGAATATTGAAATCATACATAAAACTATGTTAATTTCAGGTTCTTATATGTCTAGAGTAGGCTGGGCAACTAGTGAAACGCCTCTTCTACAATTCAAAAATATAATAGCAAAGCCCCGAAAAGAAAGGTGTAAGAAAGACACCACTGAACCAGCACAGATACCCCAACTGCAAGTTGGAAATGATATTGTTAATATTGAAGCAGTAAGATTTCAACTGAAAACACAGTTTGATCGTAATGTAGTTACTCACTTTGAGGCTCAAGAACATCTCTTTGATTATACTTTTACACATCTGGGAATTGATTCTGAACAATCTATAAATCACCCTATTATATTAACAGAAGCATTTTTGAATCCAAATACTTCTAGGCAGTGTGAGTATAGTTTTTTCTCTGGTAAAGGAAATTTTGAGATTCATGTGAACAGTTTATATAAGAAACTTGGCTCAAAAATAATGTAATTAAAGTTAACTGATGTTATATGAACCCACTTCTCAATCCACTATCCACTTTAACTGCTGTATTGAGAATACTCATATGCAACTTCCACCAGTAAACTAATCATTGCAATGATACTGAAGTAGATACTTGGACATTCACTCAAATATGAAATATTCTAGTTTTCTTTGAGAGTTATGATGTGAAATGACTTTGGGTAAATTGGGTGCATCTTTTTGAAATCACAATCATATGTAGGTACATGTAAATCTGAAAAATCTCAGAAATATTCACTTCAATTTATATTGAATTCATTAGACCAATCAATATTTCAGTAATGGCTGAACTACTATTTGAATGTTATGATATACCAGGAGTAGTGTATGGCATTGATTCTCTACTCTCCTACCATTATACACAAGCTAAACCATCAGAAAATGTCCTAATCATAAGCCTGGGCTACCAGACATGCCATGTCATTCCTGTTCTCCAGAATAAGACAATTTTTGAGAACACAAGGAGATTGAATATAGGAGGATGGAATGTCATATCATTTCTACATCGAATATTACAGCTGAAATATCCTGCACATGCTGCAGCTATAACATTGAGTAGAGCAGAGGAATTGTTGCATACAATTTGTGTCATAGCTCCAGACTACAAAGAAGAAATGAATAGGTGGACTGACAATGAATATTATGAAAAGCATATTCAGAAAATCCAATTACCATTCAGTTCAGCAAGTACTAGTTCAGCATTAACTTGTAAGTCATGTTGTGAACATATTTTGCTAAAATATTGTTATTGATAAAATGCCAATGACGGATTTATTTAGAATATTTTTCTACATTTTGTCACCAAGATATTCAACATTGTGTTCTTGAGGAAGATCCTAAAATCAGCTCTTTAATGTGATGGAATACAGTGGGTCCTACTTGAAATATCATAGTGGCTGCTACTTTTCAATATAAGCGGCAACGCCGCAGCACTGAAGATATTTTAAAAAATACCACATTGCACTATTGTTCCAACCAAAAGTTGATATATCTCTTATTTCTCCAAAAACCTCTAATGAATCACCCTGGATATATAATAAAAATTCTACATTATTACCATCTGATAAATCATTGAACATTTTTTCACTTAGTAGAACAACAAAAGGAAAGGAAACGTGAACTTGCTAGAAGATTAACAGAAATTAATGCTCGTAAAAGGGAAGAAAGATTAGCTGAAGATGAGGAAAAATTGAGACAATTGCTGGAAATTCAAGAGATTATTGAATTCGGCGCTGATAAGGAAGAAGTGGATAGTATTTTGGCTGAATATCAATTGAAACATTTAAATGATTTACAAAAAAATGTGGTGAATCTCAAAATGAAAATTGAGAAAACCAAACAGAAAATAACTGCTACAAATAATTCTGAAGAAATTGAAGAGCCACCTGTGAAGCAGACTAAGTTTTCCAAAATGGTATTTGAAGATGAGACTGCATTACATTCGTTTTTAGACAATATTAAAAAAATGGTGAGATTAGGTGATTTCAACATTCTTATTTCTTATCCTGACAAATATTGCAGAAGCAAGATATTCTCACCAAAAAACTATTACGAAAACAAAGAAAACAAGATATTTTCAAAAGGAGAACAGCAGCAGGTCAAGAAAGAATGAGAATTATATCTCAGTTAGCGAGAAAAGAAAAAGGAAACGATGATTTTGGAATGAGAGATGAAGACTGGGATATTTATAAGACAATCAGCAAAGATGGTAAGAATTAAGATATAGCACACTATTCTCATTCATGCACAATTGAAATTCAAGATAGGATATTCATTTTCTATTGTTAAACTCAAGAAATATCGATGAGTTGTGAACATAAAAAAAATTAATAATTCAAAAACTTAAAATATAATGATAATTGCGTCTTACATCAATATGGGCGACCATTTAAGAATTCAACACATGTGTGGAATTCTTGTCTGTTCACAGATTTGGTTCACGAAAAGAATTAACGAATTTATAGTTCTACATCTTGTGGTAGGATTTATATTTTTTTCTACATTTTGTGTTCTGCTCGTGCTTAAATTTTGAACATAATTATAAAACATTCCGTTACTAATGGTAGGTGGGGATTCGGACAGTGATGTTGAAAATGAAAAGCTGTTAGAATTCGAGGATATCTTACGTGCCCACGACCCTCAAGAATTTGATGAACATGCCAATCTGGGTGAGATGCATCAATTACACATTGGCGTTGAGAGATATCGGGCCCCTGAGCTGCTCTTCAAACCATACATGTCAGGGTCCCCAGAAGCCGGTTTGTCCGAAGTTATAAGTTATGTTTTGTCTTTGTTCAACAATGAAGACCAGTTGAAATTGGCTGCAAATGTTGTGATTACCGGAGGCTTAGCTAATTTGAAGGGTCTTAGAGAGCGACTGCTGATTGATCTTATTTCAGTACGACCCTTTCAATCTGAGGTCAATGTTGGTATTATAGATAATTGTAGTATGTCATCATGGTATGGGGCAAGGCAATTTGCCAAATCGGGAGAATATAAAAAATATCTGTTGACTAAAAAAATGTATGAAGAGTATGGTCCTGAATATTTCAAAACACACATTGCTTCTAACATTTACTACCCAACACCAAAAGAAAACCTGATAGATGTTGATGTTTAGAGAAGTAGTTAGAATCTAAGATCCAGTCACCATAGCATAGTGAATTTTCAGTCTACAGAATTTTTTTAAATTAACCAGACGATTGCTATTTGAATTCCATAGTATAATGTTCAAGGAAAATAATGAATATTATTTTATAATGTATGTAATAACTTCCTCCGAAAATTAGAAAATGCTGTATTATGTTGGATTATCGATTTTTCGCTCCTAACTAGTTGCTTAGTCTTCCAAAAAATGCAACAAATATCCTTTAGTTGTAAGTACTCCTCTACACTTTACATGAATTAAATAACGTAATGCCCATTTGAGAACTAGTGGTTTCCCAAAAATATCTCCAATGTACGATTTTGGTAAAATATCTGCAACAAATAATAGAAGTTAATGCAAAATGAAAATATGATTCTCAGAAGATGATTTGTAAATACTCACCAATGGGATCACTGTGTGTAAGTAGCTTTATATCATTATCCTTGCAGAATGTTTGTAGGGAAGGTGGTACAACACAACAAGTGGCAAGATTTATTTGTATTATGTTGGGTTTTATTTTTGCCCATTCATGTAGAGCTTTAAATGTATTCTCCTCTACATCAGAAATCCCAATTTCTTTTATTTTTCCACTGTCAACAAAACTTTCTAAGATCCTCCATGCATCCTTTATCAGTTCCAAATTATCTTTTCTTTCTTCTGATTGTTGCTTTTTGAAAGTTATGATCACATCATTGATTACATCTACATTCAACATTGACAGAGCTAGCAAAAAATACATTATTTTATAATTTTTTTGAAACAGATTTGATTTTACCATTGCTTTATTTTAACACTTGTAATTGAAAACAACTGTATGTATACCAGATATTTTTGAATAGAGCTATGAAGTTTTTGTTATTATGAAGGCTTTTAAATATTTTTGTTTCAGTATGCAACTACTGCATAGCTGTTGAAAGATGCCTCATCTTCAAAGATTAATAATTGTTGTGTTTTGAATTCATTCATTTAGTAAATGCCATCTACATAAATATTTTTTACCTTGTTGGATAGCTTCTGCCAAGGGAACTTGTTTATCTTCCTTCAAGAAAATTTTGAATCCAATTTTCAAATCTGACAGGTCATGCTCACTGATCTTCAAATTATCATTGTGCCTATTGACTACCAGTAGTTGATCTGATGGTGGTTGTGTGGTATTATTAGTTTGGAATTCTTTAACAGTTAGATTGATTGCATCTGCCAACTAAAAAATTATCATGGGTCTATAAGACAATTCAAATAAGGAACTGAATTGAATGTATGGATATCATGATCACTGCATATATGAACACTGTTACAAACATAACAGACTGACCCTATCATCAATCTTCTCTTTTCATTTGATATCAAAGATAACAAATGCATTGTGAATATGACTGATGATTCCATAGATTTTATCTACTAATAAATCCAGAGACACCAAGAATAATTTTATAAAATATAGTGAATCAAAGCAGTACACACACAGTGCCTCCAATTCATTATATACTAATAAGATCCTCAAAAAATGGGAGAAACAGGGAGAAATGAAGTTGAGGGCACATTCCAGAATTGCTAATTTTACAACAAATATTCTTAAGATACCCATTCCAATATATCAACAACATTTCAGTTGTCTTCTATATAAGTTGCTTTTTTGGAGTCATGTGTCCACAGTAAACCAATTGAAATAACCATACAATGTATGTACATTGTTTGATAACAACTATCAAAAAAAGAGTATTAATTTTTAATACAAATAAGTTCTTTCTTCAGTTAGGTGGTGAAGGATTATTTTGCAATTAACAAAAACTTGCAGAAATTTTAAAAAAACAGGGTTTTGTGGTAGTGAACTTGATGAGGTAAGCATGAGGTAAGTTATTACTAAACTAATGTTTTGAAAAATTCCATTTTCAAGGACATTTCAACTGAGTCCATTGAATGATTATATATGAAATGAAAGTCCTGATTTTCATATTAGGCTACCTGATGTGAGTACTTTAAAAATGATTGTGTCAACAAAAATAGTATGGTTGTTTGGACTCATTGACAATCAAATAATTTTTGACGGATGTTGAAAAGCGTTAATACAAACCTCTTCAGATACATTTTGATTGGGCTTTTTGGTGATGTCCTTTATGGACAAAATATTGCCTGTATTGATGATGAATTTATCAAGATTTTCTAATCTCTGATTCATTTTCACTTCCAGTACACTGTTTAGGTTTCGAATTGAACCAAATTAATGTATTTTGTTAATTCTTATTAAATAAAAATACAAGGAAGAACTTTGATTCACTTGTGACCAAATAATAACCTCGAAACGCCTATTATTTTCCCCACCGTAATGTAATCAGATCATATATCTATTAACTACTCAGATAATCATAATCTAAAATAATCTATAATGAGTTTATTGCGAGTCAAGTAGTTGCTCTTGCGAGAGGTATTTTTTATAAGAAAAACATTATTTTTCAAATTTAAATCCAAGAATCAAGATGTCAAAATAGAAATTTCACGTGTTGTATTATTTTTCATTATTAATATAAGTTTTAGTTCGAAGAACATTCAGAAGATGCGCTACTATCGTGCATCTCGGAAAGTGGATTGTCGTCTGTGGCTCCATCTCGTAGCGATCAAACTAAAACATTTTTTAACCTATTCCTGAATGGTCACACTATCAGTTTTGACACCAATTTTTTACCAAAGGCATTTTTTTGCGAGAAACTGTTTTGAAACTATTTGAAACAGTTTTGAAACACTCCATTTTCTTGAACCATTTGTGACGTCACAATTGATTCTGGTTCAAAACGTTTTGAAAGCGTATTTTGGACCGCTTCAATATGGCGAACTGTCATCTGAGGTTAAATAACTATGACACGTGACGTTTTGAAACGTTGCATTTTTTCGGCTTATAAAATGATGACGTAGACGTATAAACTGTTTCAAAACGGTCTCTGAAACTGTTTCGTCGCAAAAAAATGCCTCAAATCAGTGAGAAAGAGTGATGTCTTTGTGAGAGCGAGGTAAGGGTGAGAGCGTCAATTCTAGTGAGCCCCTGTCATTACTGTCAGTGTCAAGACTGTCAAGTCAAGTGCCATTTTAATTGTGAAAAATTGAAAATGTTTTTATACTTTTTATAAATTAATAATTAGTACAGACTTATTTTAATTTCTACTTTTCCGCGTAGATATTTTACCTGAATCCGAATCCGCCAAGAGTGGGAGTACCAGGACTACCAGGTAAGAGTCAAGATAAGATTTGTCTTGGAGTGAGTTTGATTTTTCCATTTTTTATTCTGTTTAAAGTAGTTTAAACTATTTGAGGTAAATACACATTATCAGTTCATATTATTACTTCATTATTTGATAAGGTCCAATAAAACGGTGACAAGTGTATTTCAATCTTGTTTCAAGTAAAATGCCAGCAGATATTCCTGGATTCCTATATGCTGGTATGGTGGCTGCAGGAGGAGCTCTTGGATATTATAAGGCTGGTAAGTATTGAAATGAAATCTAATTATTTTATTGTTGAAGTCAGAAGTAAATATACCCAACATGTAATAATACAAATAAATCAATGGTTATTTCATGGTTTTTTAAATTGAAATGGAAACCTTTGTATCTAACTAGATAATATCAAAGTATCTGTTACCTAAGGACAAGAAGTTACCACTTAATTTGGTAAAAATGTGGCTACAGGATATAGCTTGATCCTTGGTATTCAATACTGAAGCTTTAAATTATAGGTAGAAACTTGTTTCAAGTTTTATGGATGCTATAATTCAGATTTACCACCTGTAGTCTCTTTGTAATTGATTCATTATTATCATATCATATATTGTGTGAATCTACTAGGCAGTCACTATTGAAACATTTGATTTATTTTTCACATTTTTTCAGGTTCTGTACCATCATTAGCTGCTGGCATACTTTTTGGAGGAGTTTTGGCCTATGGTGCCCTTGAAGTTAGCAGGGATCCTTCAAATTATTCTATTCAGTTGGCAGCAAGCTCAATTTTAGCTGGTATCATGGGCTATAGGTTTTATAATTCTGGAAAAATCATGCCTGCTGGTGTAGTATGCTTGTTGTCAATTGGTATGATCATGAGAATTGCAGGAAAGGCAACTGGAATAACAGCTCCAAGAACCACTTGAATGAAAATATTTTAGACTTCCAATATTTTTAGCTTTTATATATTCTAAGGAAAACAAACTCAAAAAGTATTTCTCACTAGCTCTCATTATTTGATTATCTTTACAAAATAACAGCATATTCAGGCTAATTAAATTTGAACTTGTTGTTCATTATTGATATTAAGATATAAATGTAGTTTCAACTAGCCCCATTCTTCAATTTTTCTTGAGATTAGAATGTGAAGTGAGTTCTCGTTAACACAATTTTGGAAAAGTTGTACTTTTTGAATTTGTCATGATAATTTGATGAGTAATGGATACAGTTATGTTTCTGACTTAATATCAGTGAAAACATTGTCTTCTATTATAGTCTTCCTTATAGAGAGGAGACGGCACACATGTTATGTATAATGCAATTATTATTTCTACATTTATAAATGGTTTTAAGTTTTTAATCTTTATCATTGTTATTACTCAAGCAAGCAAATAAAATAAATCATGAGTAGTGAATTTTTCATTCAAATCATTTCATTATGTTTATCAGTATTCAAATTTGATGACATGGAAATTGAAACAACTGGATATGTATGTATTTGAATTCTTTTATGATTTTTTCAATAAATTTTGACATTTCTACAATGAAATGTACTATTTCAAGAAGTTTACAATAATTGATTTCAACACATATCAGCGCATATATTTACAAGAATGGATTGAAATGAGAGTAAAAACATCTTTCAAAGGTCAATGATATAACAGTATACACTGAGTTCAATTTACTAGGTCAGGTTAGCATAAAACTTGATTACTTTATTGTAACTCGACAATTGGTTGGAAAAAAAGGTCGAAACGTCGGCTACATATCAACAATGGATTTAGTTACTCTGACCTTTTCCCAAACGATTTCCAAGTGAAGGTCTCAATATAATAAAGTCCAATAGTTTTTCAGATTATACTTTGGCTGATGAACTAATTGATTGATGAAGAAAAGAACTCATTGCTACATATATCATTCCATACATCGAAACAATTCACATTTTCTTTTCAAGAACAGGTTGACTGGATTTCATAATACTGAAGATACATAAAAAACAATAAAACCATGTCATTGTTACACAACAAAATCTTAAATAATTTAACAACCCTATCTTACTTATCATGATTCACATGTTTGTTTCAATAATGTCTTTATAACTGTACACTTAAAAATCATGAATCCTAAAAAAATCACAACCACTGATATCGTCCGTTCTTTAGGAATCGATGAGGCGCCATTGTGAGTTTGAAGAAATATTCTTCATCAAAATTTCAGCTGTAAAAAATTCCAATCATCAAATTAAAAAAGGTCAAAGATTGAAGTTATCTATATTTATCAAACATCTTTCAATACTTGTGATTATGGAGAAAAAATTGCAAATTTTTGATGAATAATTTTGAATTGAATCAAATTATGTCAGATGCGTAACATTATTACAATGTCATGAAAATTATTTCACACGTCGAAAAGATGTTTGATAAAATTAAGCATCGCACACGTGTGTCATGGGCATTTCAATCCAAACAATTCACTAGGATAACTGCAAATACACCATAACATACTGGGTACAATGGCTTATTATTTGTTATATAGGGTGTCTGGAATTATATAAGGTGCCATATTGATAAGGGAGATTTCCCTCGAAGAATAAGTAGTACTTTATTCCTGATATATTTTTTCTCAAATGTCCTTTGTTGCAGAGATAGAGAGAGATTGAATATGGAAAATCAAAAGTATTTTTCATTCACAAATTTTTCAATTCATGGACATGTTTGAGATAGAAAGTAGTAGGAAAGTTATATTTATTCTTCGAAGGGAATCTTCGCAGTTACAATTTGACAGCATACTTTCGAAACACCCTACATGTTGATCTTTCATATCGGGAAAGGAGGCAAAGATTTATTGCAGTAAAAATCAGTAACATGCGTCAGGACGAAGATTGCGTTAAGAATATTGTAGATGACACAAGAAGGTAAATTGAGGAAGAATAGGTAAGATTAGGTCAAGATAAAGTACATACTGATGTTAGCGCAAGATATCAGATATGAAAAAAGACCTTGAAATTTCCTTGACGAATATCTTACCCTATCAAGAAAGTCTTCCATTAATTATTTGAGTAATGTTAGTATTACTGCTCGCGCTGCCGTAACTAGCATCATACGCCCTCTTTAAATAATTATGTACACTGTCATGGTTCGAACCATGTGGATTTTTTGTTGACTTTCCAAAATCTCCAAAATCGTATGGGTTCTTTGTTGTTTGCTTCCTCAAAATGAAATAGTTGCCAATGTAGGGGTAACTAGATACGGTTGGATAGTAATCTAGAGAAGTTGACTGATACTTCGCACTCGCAGTATATGGAAAATTGACGTTTGATATTGTTGAGTATGGAGTTGGTTGGGTGGAAAGGGAGACAGAGGCAACATTTTCGTTTTGAACCTGATTAGATTCGAAGGGATTGTTTTGGATTTGGTTATTATCGGCCAGAAAAGTTTGATATTGAGTTTCGTAGAGCTTATTTTGGTAATTACTCAAGGTAATTGCATTATTGTCATTGTAACCGTAAATATTGGCTTGGTTTCGATTAACGACGTCTTCTTCTTTTCCCTGCAAACTGTGTAGAATTTGAAATTAATTATGTTTCATTATATGTACATGAACTATGAAAATTGTGTGTATTATATTATGTGAAATTCAATTCTCGTAAGACATTCCAACATAAATCAAAACCTGTGACGTGGATGACAACTTACAACGGTCTTGGATTTCCATTCCCTCTTACATAAGATGGTGCATTCTGAGAGTAATCTGGGATGATGTTTTCGTGTTCCGCCACACACCTCCCGTTTAGGCAATACTGAAAATAATGTTTTTTGAATTGAATGTATATTCTCATATTGGATAGCAGGTTTCAGTCTTACTTGGCCATCTCCACAAGGTGAACCTTCTGCCGCTGGTCTATAGGCTACACAGTAGCCACTTCCTGCATCGAAGCAAAATAGCTGCGCGCACACTCTGTCGTCTTTCTGAAAATTTGAATTATATAAGATTAGAATAAGAATAGAATATCCTAAGATCTCCTTCCTAAGCGATGCCTGTCTCAATGAAAACTTCAACATGCGTATTAAACAGCATGGAGCAACGTTCCAAGGGCAACTTGGATACAGCGACACCATGCGGCGAAAGAAAGAAACACTGCAGAAAAAAGCTCCCATATCAGTAGGTGTGGCTGATAGCTCTAGTAGCTTCAGGGTTACATCGCCACTTTTATTTGGGATAATTGAAAAAATCAGACAATATACAGCCGATAAACTGATGCCATATTATAGATACGAAGTATAAGCTACTGAGACTTTCTGAGACCATCAAATACTTACAAAACAGGCACTAGTTCCTCTATCTTTTCTACATTGAGCATCTAGAGTCAACAGTTTCCCTGGTAGAACCCTTGGTAGATTTTCATCTTCATGTGGTGCATTGTAAAGACATGTAGCAGTATCTCCACTGAAAGACGTTAAATACTTTAAGATGTCAAATACGATAAAGATGCCATACAAAATATTGAGTTGAGTCTGGAAACATTTTATACCAAGATTTGAAAAATACTAATCTAATCCAGAGAAGTCTTACTTCAAAAAATGATGGAAACTTGACACGCTGCAAGAAGACCACCTGAATCCCCTTTCAGTGTGTCTCAAATCAGACATGATGAAACCGTCAGTCCACTGGCATTTTTCTGCACCTGGGCCTCCCAGATATGATGGTGGGGGGCTACCATCGTGAACAGCCCCCAACCTATAACGCAATATCGGAATCAAAGACTATAATCGTCAAATATTAAATTATTGAGAAGGCGCCAAACATAACGAATTTTGTATTTTGAACGATTTTGATTCGTAATTGAAAAAATATATTCATGAACTCAATAGAAGATATTAAAGAATGGATGTGTGTGAGTTGTTACTGGCCAAAAAGGCGTGTGAAATATTAACGAGGAAAAAATTAGGTGCTCAAAACTGAATCTTACAAATGGCCGACTTCATGGGCTGCTACAATTATACCACTGAATCCCCCAGTGTCTTCGATGATTGCCACTGAGTTGACCTTTTCCAGTCTCTTGTTGACTACACAAGCTCCTCCAACATAGGCGAACCCTGACAAATTATTGGTTCAATAATCGGTATTTTCGTACTGCAGAATCCCTCACCATCTGAAAGCCTCCATCACCAACCAAAAGCTGCATTAATACAAGTCCACAAGAAACCTTTGGTGTAGAATCTGATTCTGCTGGCCACGTTTATACCGCATTTAGTTGACTGTAACTAAATATTCTTTGGTTCGTTTGACAGTTCAGAATGAATACGATGACCATTGACTATGAGATGGTGTTGAAACTAAATACTAAGGTAGAGCCTATGAGTGAGAGGAGCGAATTTCTACTATCACAGGATTCTTGGAAACAACATCTCATTCAATTCCTACTCTGTTCAATAGATTAATATATTATCTACCTATGTATTTTCTAGATTATTTATTCGATATTCACATCAATTCTGGAATCAAATCATTATCAACTAAGATATTTCATAGGTTTGTCGTATATACGTGGCCATCAGTTCCTGAATGAAATGTAGGACCTGTCAGGTTTAGTGCAATTCGAGTCGGTGACAAGTTCAGCCAGCGTTGAGAGAGAAAAATATGTCTGCCCTAGTGTTGTCTTTGTCATCAAGATTGCAGTTTAAAATGATGAAAATGTTATGATTGTGACGTTAAAAAAGAGAAGAAGACTGATATCACAATTATAATGTGTTTGGAATTATTCAACAATTATTGTAAGCTTTTTTAATGCTCACAAAATATTCGAAATAATCGGGATAACGAAAATACTACAAGAAAAACAAACCAATTATATACTTCTTTTTTTGTCACAATTATTGCATTTTCATTATTTCAAGTTGCAGTCTTGATGACAAAAAGACATATTTTTTCTCTCTCAACGCTGGCTGAACTTGTCAATACTGTAGCATGCAGGGACATCTACAGTTAACATATGTGATAAAAGCGTATGTAAAGATTATTAAAACTATAAAATCTAGAATTATAAGAAATAATATTATTAGCCATCTATCCAGTATTAATACTGACTACGGGAAGTCTATTATGTTGTAAATAGAAAATGTGTTGTGATGAATAGATACCTACCTACAGACATTTCAAATTACGTCATTGGCTCATGTGTATGAAAAATTCTCCGCATATATTTTATTTCGGTATAGTTGGATCGTATAGGAGATAATATATTATAGTAGTTTGTTGATCATCCATATACATTGTGTTTTCCTCACAATTTTATAGATGGCTATGAATGTATGCAAAATACTGATGATGATAGGATCTTGACTTGAAGCTAGTTCGTTGTACCTAGATAGCAAGTGTTTTTTCCATGATTTTTGTTTTTTATCCTCTAAAGTTGCTATCAACAAATTATTTGTCAAAAACTTGTCAGATTGTTTTTATAATTAATTGTATAAATCCGTTTTCTCCATCGATTAAAGCTTTGTTTCCTCGCAAGTCAAAATTTGCATAAAATATAAAGATTGGTGAGAAGTGATATAGGTATGAAATTCATTTTATTTTTTGTATTAATGACTATATGGTTATTCAACTTAATTGAAATATTTCTTTTCAGTTGCAGACCCACACTAACCTGATATCAAAATCTGGCGTAGGTATACATATCATATAGCAATAATTGTGGGTGTGATGCTGCATCCAAAAAATCAGATCGGTAAAATCGTTGGGGCCTAATACTGTCAGAACAAAATGATATTTTCGCGGTTTCATACCTTTATAATTATATTACATGAGATATGTAATTAGTTCCTGAAATAACCACCCTTAGTAATTTATCGGTTTATTGTTGTACCCAATAAATAACGCCTTCATAAATGTCTGAGAGCCCTGACCACTTTGAATATTCTGTACAAATGCAATAATTGGATATTATTCAATCAACAATGGTTATTTGGCTGCATAGTAAACATATTTTGCTTTACGCAAATGACAGCAATGGCATGACAGCTGAAAAGATATAGCCCAGCTGAGCTGCTTTCATAACCTATAACTAGATTCATCTAGCTCTACATTTTCCAAAAACCAAACCGAGATTATCCTTTCAAGAAGAGATAAGCGCAATACCTAGGTTCCTAATTAGGTGATCAGTAAGCATTAGTGATGTGTCTTTAGGAAGTGAAGAGATATGTTAAAGTTTTTTTTTATTTATTCACATGTATTGATTCTGATATTTATTGAGTGGTGTTACAGGTGACATAGGTTGAAAGTATCTTCTATGAGGTGGATGGAAAGTTGGTTTATTTCTGGAGTATATATGGTATATGCGAGGAGATTTGGTGGTTCTAATTAGGTACAGTGAATAGAATAAGAATAGGTCGTGCTATCGTTCTGTGAAATAGATGAAATAGAATAAACTACAATGATAGATAGTGTTCAGGAAAGAATCATTCAAAGGTAACTGGATTACGTGCTGAATTCATAATTTTTTCCTATACCTGCAGTGCCGCGATTGCAAACATCATTGGGGTATGACCTCCGGCACATGTCTAGTCTGCAAAAATTAAAAAAAAAAACGCGATGATATTTGTGTCGCTTTATGTGATGCAAATCAGCCTGATGAGATGTTTCTGTGTTGGCCCTATTTGGATTCCACTTGTTTATTAGTTGATCACACAATCATTTCCATAAATCTTTATCTCTGTATAGACAAATCTGGAACTGAAGGTTCAAATTCATAATGAATTATTTACTCATTGGTATTTATATGGAAATGTTTGTGTTCATGTTAGACTATTAGTTCGATATGAGTTCCATAATTCCAACTTTGTAGCGCGTGGTATTCTGCTCCAAGTTAGTATAGGTACTCCCAGCTATCGTATATGTACACGCTACTTAAATTATTATTGAAAAAGTATGTTTAAATTGTAGAAAATTACCAGCTGTTCCTTTGGTGCATCGTCCACCTTTTCTACGTCGACACATGTCATATCTATCAAAATAGCAAAATTTATTGAAAGAAAAAACATGTTGGTTAGTGTTATTTTTATATCCACAATATGTAACGTCCTTGTAAAACTTTTTCACAATCTTTTCTAAGCAATTTCTGAGATATTCAACTGTATCTGAACTGTTTTTCTGTATCTATAATACTTGTTTTAGAAAACTGATTTACTGACTTTGGCAGTAAAGTTTAGTGGAGGTATCACTTGAAGATTATTTTCAGTGTTTACGCTTCTTAACATTCAACATGATTGATAGAGGATTATTTTAAGATAAAATATTCATGTGAACATACAGGATGTAGAAATTCAACAAAAAATCTGTTGTTTCCAAATATATCTTCGAAACCTTTATTCTGGAAAAGAGATTTTTATGAGTAATTCACATATACCGAAATTGAGAGAAAAAACAAAGCGTTGGCGTTAAAATCAGAAATAGGTACAGTAATATTACTGAACTACTCATCAAAATCTGTATATGGTAGAAAGGTCTTCTTTGGAAAAATATTGACCAGGTTTTGCGACAATAAATGTTCCATCCATATCTTCTTGGCAATGAAGCGCATTCAATGCCTTGGCTCGTTCAAAAGTATGTGCGGAAGAGCATCATTTAGTCATAAGTTTCAAACACTGAAGTGTACGAACATTCAACATATAAATGATACCTACGTACTTTGTTATCGCCACTGCAATATCGTAGACTGGAAGTCTTCGTTCTCTGAACAAATATTTTCCCATATCAGTTAGCGCAGCTGCAGAGTCTATTGCATCTCTTCCAACTCTGTTTCTTTCTAAATATGGAGTCGCATCCCTGCCCTGAAAATAATACGCATACATCCGATTGATTATTTTCAAAATTTGTTCCAGATTTCGAACATGGCTTGTGCTGATGCTGTACTCAAATTTCTACAGGATCACAATAGGCCCTTTTCTGGTAACGATATCCAGAGTGGAGTGAAGGGTGATTTTGGAAAAGCAGCTGTTCAGAAATCCCTGGATGTTTTGGTTAGACAGGAGAAAGTGAAAGAAAAAGTTTATGGAAAGCAAAAGGTGAATAAGCGAGTGTTGGTTTGTTGAATAAATTATGCAATTAGGTGTTTCAGGTATATTGTATAATACAGAAACATGATGCATCTGGGAATCAATTGCGAGAACAGCTGCTGGAGATGGATAGACAAGTGAATGATATAACACTCAAATTACACGAGGTTAATGAAAAAATTAAGAATAAATCGCAGTTAATTAAGAATATGAAAGGAAAGATCACACTTAGTGAAGCCATAGACAAAAATGTGCAACTTGATAGAGAACTAGAATCAATTAAGGAGCAACTGTCGAAATATTCTGGAACGCAAACTATTTCACCCACTAAGAGGTTGGAAGCGGAAAACGAGTTCGAAAAATACTCCAGTCAGTACAAAAAACGGAAGCGAATGTGTATGGATATTTTTAACTCTATTCTAGAGAATTATCCCAAAACCAAGAAACAGTTGTTCGAAGAGATTGGGTTGGAAACAGATGAAGATGCTGGATTTTCCATTGATAAGTCTTAGTATAGTTTGTGTTCAAGTTCGAAATATTAACATATATTTTTCTCTTGAAGTGTTTTATTTGTTCACTTACTCTACTTATGATAATACCAGCAATGGATATCCTGATCTTGGGCCCTTTAAGCAGTTTGTATCTTAAATCGACCCCGTTCCAAAAAGACACAAAGTATCTTTTTATTTGTATATTGTCACCGCCATGTAGTCGGTATCCATCATAATCGACGATGACTAAAATTTCTGGAAAAATTGTGTATGGAGCCTCTCGTTTTTTCCTTGACGTTTTAGATTCTCGAGTACTTCTTTTATATCGTTTCGCCAAATGATCTGGTTCCATGAATGCTGGAAGAATAACACTTGGTGAAAATATCACATGTCCCGAAGAATAAATCAAAAAATGTATTTCGATGTTTGTATTGGGTAAGTCGGTAACTGTAGGAGATACAAGAATTGAATCCCGTTTTTTGAGACGAATTCACTGACGAAAACAAGAATGGTAAAACTTCGTTTATCGCACTCCTATGAGTTCGGAAAACATTTTTGGTGGAACTTACGTATTTTGACCTCCTGATCACGAATCTGAAGTCAAAACGCGGCGGTCTCAAGTATTTTCGGAGATACGGCCTCATTTTGTCTCAAAAATGCATCATTTGACATGTCAAATTTCTGCTATTAGGAATACACAAAATTCACCCTTCTTTGAACCAAAACACTATAAACGCATATATTTACTTGTTTCCAACACTTCTCAGCAGAAAAAACGATTATTTTTCAAAAAATTCACCCTTCTTTGAAATGTAAACAAAACAACCTTTTTGCACTGATTTTCTGGTAATTTGTATTTATGATGTTGGCAACGTGATTGTTTGGCTCATGGTAAGACGTTGCCAACATCTCGAATAAAAATAACCAGAAAATCAGTAAAAAAATGTTTTGTTTACGTTTTGAAGAAGGGCGAATTTTTGTGAAAATAACAGTTTTTTATGCAAAAAAGTGTTGGAAACAAGTGAATGTTAGCATGGGTGATGTTTTGGCTCAAAGAAGGGTGAATTTTGTGTATTCCTAATAGCAGAAATTTGACATGTCAAATGGTGCATTTTTGAGACAAAATGGGGCCGTATCTCCGAAAATACTTGAGACCGCCGCGTTTTGACTTCAGATTCGTGATCAGGAGGTCAAAATACGTAAGTTCCACCAAAAATTTTTTCCGAACTCATAGGAGTGCGATAAAAGAAGTTTTACCACAAGAATTTTCTATCGTCTTTTGTTTTCGAATTATGAAAAACATTGGATTGTTCGGAAATTAGACACATGATGTGAATATCATGATGTTTGTAAAGTTACAATATCTTCTACATTTTTGCGTGTTCCTCAGAGACCAAGACCATCAAAGTAAACTTTGAAAAGACTCACCATAATCACTCATAGTGTCATCCTCGGCATGTTTCCTCTTGAACACAATGTGGTGGTGGACATTTTTGTTCCTGTTTATCGGCAAACCCGTGTCTATGGCCACTTCCGCGCTCAGTTCCCCATCTTGGTCCAGAAACATCTCGTCATCGTTTAGCGTTTCAAGGTCAGACTCGTTTTTGTTTTTGGACGGTATTACCGACCCCCTCAAGCGAGATGGCAGTGGTCGTATGACTAGATGAGATCCTATGCTTCCCTCCTAGAAGGAACATTTTTGATAGATGGGCTCAGAAGACGACATCTGCATCTCGAATATTCGTGGTGTTGGCGAGACCACAGAGTCGAATAATAATAGTTTGTTAGAGATGGTATCATTACCATTATTAAGATAATCAAAGTGATGGCAATATTACTGTATTCGAGTATGTCGATAGCCGTTAGAATTATTTTGTAACTATATCAGATTATCAGAAATCATATTGTTAATCATACACAGGTAGATGTTCGGAGAGGAGCAGTTATATGATAGGTGTTGAATAGATAGCATCAGGAGCAACATACGTGTAATATTCTTAAAACTCTAACAAATTATAACATTGCATCAGTTACTTCGATTGTTAAAAACAATGAATTCAAACTTGGATGCTTAATTTTGTTCGAATCTATCACAGTTTTCCGGGGACGAAAATATGTTTTTCTATTTTGGTTGTATAATGAAGTCATTATTAAACGCAAATGCGTATCGAAATAGCCTCTGTTTCGATACTCATTTTTTATTTTTCGTCGGTTGGTACAATCGAACTGTCAAATGAAAGTCAGAAGAGATAGGCTCAGCTTACTTCTGAGCGATTTGGATTTGGTGACACTAGCAGTGAATATAACTTTATGTTTTATTGGTAAATTTCAATTCAGAGTGTGATTTAATTCAAAATGACCAATAAAAACAACAGTAAACTGGGCTTTACGTCAGATTTTAAATATTTCAATGTTATCATTGTTACCAATCGAATATGTTTTTGTTATTTATCGATATTACATACATTTTTAAATAGAAAATATTGTACATGACACACATTTTATTAGACATGTTGACATAACGTCTTATAAAACTTGTATGTATACATAACATACGAAACCTTATCGAATTTTTTGCTACGTGTTTTTGGAACGACCAGTTGAAAAAAGAATTCGAAATGTGAGTACAACGTAATATGGATTGGATGAACAGAACTATAGGTATGCAGGGTGTAATAAATTTTGGATTTTGGAAACTGTGAGAGAAGTAGTCTTTAAAATGGAAAAAAATGCGTAATTCTATGCTCGATGAAATACCGTCAAGGAATTCGGAGAATTCCGACTTTTTCCGGAGAGACCGAAAATTCGGCATTTTGTTTTTACTTCTTCCCATACTTATATTCGGAAGAATCATTCAAAAAGAATGAAACATTCTCATTGCCACTTTTTTTTCAGATTTGAAATTTGACTCCTCATAGCATGCATTGGCCCAGAATCAACTTTTTTTTCAAATACGGAAAAGGTGTAGAAGTAATTGGAATCATTATTTTCGTTAATATTTTGATTCTATATAAGATACTCAAAGATATAACACCATTGCATTGTTGAATTTTTCTTCGGACTGTGTCACTGATGGTCTCTGGAACCATCTTGGTCTGATTTTCAAAAACACATACCATACAACGCAACAACTACATAGTTCCAAACCTACAAGGTTTTTACACAAAAGTTGAAAAAAACTGAAAGAAAGAAATTAGCCGAAAGTAGTAGGAATTTTTTGAAATCCTAGACGGCATTTTATTGAGGATATAATTACGCTACCCTTTACGATATCCCAATGGTGAGGTAATAATTTAATTACACTCTGTATAACTTGGAACTTGTTGACGCCAATAATTAACTATCTAGAATCCTAGAGATCTGTGACGACTATTGAATATTCATGTGTGCTAATATGTCCACCAAAACACTCTCTTATCCACTCCAAATCATTATCTATTTGAAACTGCCACAATGCCTATCTGATTTTGCGAATTGATCTTTGAGCTTTCACCCACCCAATTCATCGAATCTGATGATGCACCTTGATGATGTTGGGTTATGTAACAAAGCGCCGGTTAGATGCAGACATATTCAATTAAATGTTAATTGTGGTCGTGGGAATAATATCGGCGTAATTCATCTCAGATGTTGATGCCACGAAGTTCATTTCACTTTGAACGAGTGATCATCGGATAATTATCATCATATATCATCCGCGATTATATATTACTCAATCTGAAATAGCTTCTTAAGTACTTATATAAGTTTTAACTACGAATGAATACATGATACGCACCTACAGGGATATAAGTACATCATTTTTTCTATTCAATCTGGTACTCATTGTGAATGACTTGCTACCACACAATACCATATGAAGTCGGATTTTTACACTGCCTTATACTTTCATTTTGATTGAGTATGTGGATGCAGGTAGATATCAAATATTTGAGATTCTTGGATTCTCTGAATCTATTATCTGTATAATAATATATATAGGCTGCCCGTCTTTTGAGCTCCAGAGTTTTTTGAATTATCAGAAAAAAAAATGAAATTCGTAATTTTTGTTTTTATTTTTCAAGCGAAAACCAAAAGAACTGGACGATTCTAACTAGGATCTGGATTGTTCACATTTCTGTCGAGCTTTTACCTACTTGAAAACTATAGGGTTTCAAGTTAGGAACGAATATGACAGGAAAGCTGAAGTTTTTCTCTGCAAAACGAAAAAAAAATTGAATACATAACAAAGTTGTAAAAGATACTTGAATACTCTACCAGTCTCTTCGAGACACAATTTTATTCCTTGTTCTTCTTATAGCTCAGATACATTGATGGGTAGAATTTTGAGAAGTCTTTCTTCATTCCTATGATAATCCAGTAAACTATCTTCTAAGAATTTATTCTTAAAATTGCACCTATCGATCGAGCTATTCAGTACTTGGGGAAATGTTTAGAAGTGAATGATGGAGTATTGGAGCATCTTTTATGACTTTGTTTTGTTTTGCGGAGAAAAAACTTTTATGGTTTTAAATGTCGTTCCTGATTCAAAGTAACCTTTGGTTCTTATGTAATTTTCTGAACTCAATTGAACTGTCAGAATTTAGTTTGTTAAACAAAATTGTTGGCATTGTTTCCAAAGCATTCTTCGCAAAGACTAATTTTGACTAGCAAGAAAGATTCGGTTATATCGTGTGATACGTCATTATAATCAGAAGAAACAAACTTATCCAAAATGAAAAAAAACGATATGGCGCCCATAAAAAAAATCAAAGTTGAGTGTTGTACCTCGGACATCAAGAACGCCTTGTAAAATACGATGACAGATTTCGATTCCTTGTTAAAAAGTACCACAAGAACGTCCTATATAAAAATGTTTAGAACTCTTTGTTTCAGCTTAAAAAAATCAAAATAAAAATTACAATTTTCAGTTTTATAATTAAAAAACGAAATGACAAATTTCCTTCAACATAATTGTTCAGCATAAAAATGAACAAATTAACCCCAATATCAAGGCCCCAATTTATTTTAACCGACCTCGTATCTCTTATAAATTGAGGTGTTTGTGTTATAAAAAGTACATATTCAGGAATGAATTTAGATATAGTTCAACAAACTGTTGAATACCTCTACTTAAATTGAGCTTTTTCTTTATAATTCAATAATAACAAACTTCGTAAGAATGATATTAAAATTAACTCATGTAATGAAATGCATGAACAATATAAACGACATCTTATTCGCCAGACGTAATAAATGTGTGTCCCGGCAAGTCCCGGTCATAGATCGATAACGTATCAGACATGTCAAGTATTTTGGCAGGCTAGTTCCGATGCATTTTGCATCAAATAAAATTGATGAATGGTGATCCCACCCCACAAAAAAAGAGAAGGCAACCCAGCAGTTTGTTAACCGCTGATTTACACAGTAACTTCAATGACAGAATAAATTGTGAAGTGTGCTCAAAATAATTTCTCAATTCGTGTACTTAACCTCGAAATTGCTTATTATTGAAACTTTTCACGAGAATCGACAGCTAATCAAACATTTAGTCGGAAACATCGAGGATGTATGAAAAGTAAATATATCAACAAAACATTTCTCGATAATTCTTCCTCTTCCATTTTATTCAGGGAATTCCTGGTTTACGATGTTATCCTTTATTGGTGCTAGATAACCCGAGGTGTTAATTCTCAAAGTTCCAGCACCTTATGGGACGTGAGTGTAATTTACTTCTCATGATAATTCCAATTAAAACTATGATTTCTTAGTTGAATCTCTTATTCAGGTAGGTAGGTCTTCCAGATTGAAATAATCATAGACAGTAACAACAGTTTCTATTGATCATACCAAAACCATACAAATACAAAACGTAAGTAATGTAAATTCGCTGGTTCCACTCGAAAATAATATAATTATAAATTGAAATATTGTAGTTGGCTAGTGCTCATTTATTTTTCCAAGATAAGTACCTAATACAGTTCGGTCAACGAGCGATGTGTTTTAATATGATTACTTATTCAATTGTGAAATTAATGAATCCGCAAGTCGACCTTGCCCCAATTTCAAGAACACCTTACACCGGAAATACCTAGTCGAAAAGTAAAATACCACAACAGATTGAATATCACGAGAAGTTGAGAGATATGACGAAATTAAATTCGGCTGAAAAATCATCAGATCGTGAACAGTTGAATATTGAATATTTATTATATAATGAAGTTTAATAGCGCACATTTTTTTACCTATATAATATTTGTAGCATTTTTTCTGCGCGAGAATCCTGAAATACATATAACTAAAGCCTAATTAGTAACACGTACCTAACTACTTCAACATACGAGATGATCATAATTGTAGCTGTTGTAGCTGATATCATCATGGCATCATTATTTGAGAAAAAGAACACGCGCCGTGTTGAATTAAAAAAATAATAGGATAGAAATAATTAGGTATTAGTTGGTACCCACTGTCAGCATGAGCGCTGTTGTTGCTTCATATTCATTTTTATTAAATTGTTGGACTCTTTTCGGAATATAAGGAGAATTCGTAACTAATTTGAATGTATTAATTAGACATAACCTCTAAATTCACTTTCTTTATGGCTGATGATGTTGATATTGTTGATGATAGCGCGTGACATTATTTTACATCTAAAACCACAACTTGCTACTAAATAGTACACGGCTTGTATCGCAGATCGTCAAATGTCAATATCCAATATGATACACTGCTGTATTCCTGGTTGCGTGATTATACTGACGATACAGGATATTTCCTGATATAACTGCCATATTCGTGAAGGCATGTGGTTTCAAATATCAATGAAATTGATTTGCAAACCAAAAAAATTTTGTATTTCACATCTGGATAATTGTCGAAGAAGTGCTATTACCTAAAGCCTGAAGTGTGAAAATTATCAGTGGTAATACCAAGTGATTGGATTTTCGCTGTTGATTTATACCATACGAAACTGAGTTGCTTGGGAACATCACGAGTCCGCAGTTAATATGAGATGAATCCAATCACGAGTGGAACTTTTTTTGACTATTTCACAAACACCAGAGTCAAGTTTGTATTATCGATAATCCGAACTTGACTAGAGCTCCTGATTGGTTCATTTGGCTAGTACGTGTAATAGTCAGTGATATCGAATCGACGCCACCTGACATTTTTTTTTTAAAGATTCGCCCTCACCTTTCACTCACCCTCATTCATTAATTCACTCATTCATTTCATTCATCCTGGCATCGAAACGTAGTTCATTTGCCACAGAAAATTTCATAAATATATTTGAATGTATGGTCAGAACACGCTACACCCAGTCGCCTCGCCTTTTTTGTTATTTCTGACGGGCCTGGGAATCGAACCCACGACCGTGATGGACTTCCATTATAATCATCGCGCTTTGCGCTCATATAAAGGCCGCTCGGAGTTACATCTTTCAAATGACTTCCGGCGAAATCGAGAAAAAATATTCATGATCGTAGGAAAAATAATATAAACATTGCATTTCCTTCGCTCGTAACGTTTCCTGACTCGCCGCTATGCGGCTCGTGGCGTAGTCTTTGTCGTGGCTAAACGATTACTCGTGCGAAATTTTTCACTTTCCACACTTGTTATGTAATATAATATCATTGAATATTCATCAAATTAATCCTACTCCAACCAAAATAATCGGATGCAATCGAAAAATTAATTCATATCCACTAATTCACCTTCTCAAACTATACTCTACGATGATAAAATTACCGACTACATTATTTATGACGTTAAAAACCTCTTATAAATTGGAAGTTCCACTAGAATAACGGTTTGAAATATATAGCAATTAATTTTATATAATAGCGAAGAATTATATTAACAATTCGTGACACCCATACAGTCTTAGGTATATTATATAATTCAGTGGTGAATAGTAAATGGGAGAAAAGGAGGGATTGATCGGACCTTTCAATTTGATCATCTACATGTTGGTAGCAAATAGAAAGAGATGGGATTCCACAGAACTCACATATTTTTCGTCGACAAAGGTTCTCAATTATGTCAAAACATCAGTTCTTGAATTATTGTTAATTACTGTATCTACTTACTCATCAATATTTGGCGAAGGTGAGTTTGTGTCTGAAGATTTGTAATATTGTACTTACCAATATTAAGCCATCACCATCTGATCTCATTAAAATGGCAGCTTGGTTTTCTTCATCCTGATATAATTCTCCAATATCATCATTGGTCTGAAAAAAAAAGACATTTAAGAATATAAAGGAAAACATTCACCTAAGCAATACTAAAGTGTTGATAAAAAATACTTATGACGACTGTTTGACTGAAAGTGTTGCGCTTCTTCTAAGTCCATTTCTACGATAATTCATGCTATTTTTATATGATGCGACTTAAGCAGCTTAAAAGATCAATTAAAAAAATTCGAATACGTTCTACGAGGCACTCAGTATTCAATTTCGAGTCTAATGTCGCGTTTGGTTCAATTGATATGTGAAGGGGCAATATATTTTCCTAAAAATCTTCATTTACCTCGACTCGATAAAAAATCATAAGAAACAATTGAGATAAATGTATATGTAACATATAGGGAATGTGGAAAGTGTTACCCTTTCATTATATTTGAGAAGTATATATTGATGGAGTAGTAATTAAATACAATTATATACATTTTTTTCTATCACAAAAGTTTTCTCTTTCAATGTGTATGACACTTCTTACAGTTTCCACTTCGTTCGACTATTTTTTCATCTACCGATTATTCTGATTTCTGAAGCACTTGGTAAACATGTGCCCAATGATGCTTTGTGTTGAAGACAGAAGATTTTTTTAACGATTTTCTGCTCTGTACATAGAAAACAAAAAATGTTAATGATTGTCCATTTTGAAATGAAACGCGAAAAAAATGTCATACTAATGGGGCTTCCAGAATGTCCAAATAAAACAGATGTGGCAGCTGCAAGAAATATTGTCGATAACATTTCGCCTGGATCTAATTTGATGATACGATCAACTACTCGCCTTGGGAACCCACGAACCGACGATACCCCTCGTCCCCTCAGAATCACTTTCAATTCTCCAGAAGACGCACTATATGTTCTCAGGAATAAATCCAGTATTCCTAAAAATATTGCTCCGAACCTGTCTCTAAAGTCAGACCTGACCCCGAGCCAATCAAAGTACCTAGCTGATCTCAGGAAAGAACTTAACAAACGAATAAATCAGGGAGAAACGAACCTGACCATAAAGTATGTGAAAAAAATACCACAAATTGTAAATCTGACTGCTAATGTGAATGAGAATGTGAAAAGAACTCGCGAAGAGGATAATTCCCCGAGACGCCCTCCTGGGCTCAAAATCAGCAAACCCGACAGACCTAATACAACTCAGTCCCCAAATACGACGTAGCAACGACCAAATATTATATTCTGGAATTGCCAAGGCTTCTCCAATCTCCAATACCTAACTCAGGACATCTATGATGAACTCTGTGTAGTGTGCATCAGTGAAACATGGCTAACTACTGAACTCAACAAAGCTCCCTCATTTATGTCATTATTTAATGTAATAAGTAGCTCGGCCATCAAAGAAAAGTCACTAGGAAGAGCCAGCGGCGGCATCAGCATTTTTTATAAAAAACATATAAAGGCATCCGTACTAGATAGGTCTCCCTGGTGGCTATTCTGCCATTTTAGATTTCATGATCTCACTATAATAATATGCTCCGTCTACTTCAAACCATCCCTGAACCTGGTTCATATTTTACAGAGTTTTCAGGAGTCTCTATCGGGAGTTGTCGAAGATTATCCTGACATTCCTATTATAATTGGTGGCGATTTCAACTGTAGAGTATCAGACATGGGGACAATTCCCGCAGAGATTCTTGGAGATGTCAATCTGCATGAAACCCGACGTACTAATGATAAAACTCTCAATACGAGGGGGCGTAATATCCTTGAGTTCATGTGTGAAAACTCCTTCACTCTTTTGAACGGTAGATCTATCTCAGACACCCCTGCACAGTTTACGCACATAAGCACCAATGGAAATAGTGTAATAGACCTAGCCTGGATGAGCAATTCTTGTTTGTCACTGTTTTATGATTTAATAGTACTTAATCAAATCTCTATCTCGGATCACTTTCCAATCTCCCTTTCCTTGAAATTGAATATCATCGACCCGAAAACTGACTCCTCTCTTCTTGACTCACTTCCCAAAACTGTCTTCAGGTGGAACGACGACACCTCACTTCAGTACAAACTTACAATGATGGTTTCCGATAAAATCTCCCACATTCCTGATGTACACTCATCTTACAACAATCTCAGTGCTGCAATTACACAAACAGCTGACTCCCTCAACCTTCACAAACAAATTTGCCCACACTTCCCCCGCAAACAGGAGGCACCTTGGTTTGATCAGGAATGCCGAGCCACAAAACTACAGGTCAGACATCTTCTGAAGATTTGTAAAAAACACAACTTCTCTAACGAGTACAAAAAATCATACCTTGACTCCAAATATGTTTATAAAAAACTTCTGAAAGGGAAAAAAAACATTTACTATGCTGATACTCTCAATGCCCTGTCTAATAGCAGAGACCCCAAAACCTTCTGGTCAACCCTCAAACAATTTCGAAATACTGTGTCCTCTCGTACTGCTCTTAGTGCTGGAGTCTGGGAAACCTTCTACAACAATATATATCCACCAAGAATTCATGACAACTCTCTCTATTTTGACGCCTTACACCCATATCTCGATTTCCCGATCACAACTATGGAAGTCTACTCAGCCCTCAATAAATGCAAAAATAACAAAGCACCCGGCTCTGATCGTGTCCCATACGAATTCTACAAGAATCTCCCTAATAACTGGATACTATACATGACTGCCTTATTCAACAGAATTTTAGAAACACACCTCATCCCACACAACTGGACAGAAATTATACTTACTATGATACACAAGAAAGGCCCAATTGAGGATCCTCAAAATTTCAGGGGAATTGCCCTTATAAACTGCCCCGAAAAAATGTTTTCTCAAATTCTTCTGAATAGACTCAATTCCTGGTCAGAAGATAACAAAATACTTCCGGAATCCCAATCAGGATTCAGATCCAATAGAGGTTGCATTGACAACGTATATATCTTGAGTTCCGTCATTCAGTTACACCTAAGGCTAAAAAAGCGCACAATTTTTTCAGCATTCATTGATTACAAAAGGGCCTTTGATTCTATTAATCATGCCCTCCTTTGGCAAAAGCTGTACGCTATGGGTGTGAGCTCAAGAATGATCTCTATCATGAGAAATATCTATGAACAGGCCACAATCAAAGTTAGAGCATCGGACGGACTCTCTAGACCATTTGATATCACTACTGGCGTTTTACAGGGTGAACCTCTGAGCCCCCTTCTATTCTCTTTATTTCTAGCTGACATAGACCATTTCTTCACAACCAATGGAGCGAGAGGTATCAATATTGATAACAAAACCGACCTACTGATTCTTACTTACGCAGACGACCTAGTGATACTGGCAGATTCGGAAATTGACCTCAGCAGAAAACTAAAGTTACTAGAACGATATAGTGATCAAAATCTACTCACAGTCAACACGAAAAAAACTAAAATCCTCCCGTTTTCGAAGGGTCCCCGACCCAACAACTACAATTTCACTTACAAATCTAACCCTATCGAAGTTGTCAATAAGTTCGTGTATCTAGGTGTTACATTCGCCAGCTCCCTTCTCTTTCGCAAAATGTCATCTATCACGGCCGACAAAGCAAAGCAAGCAATTGGCCAAATAATTGCCCTGATGGCCAAATCAAAAATGGACTCATGGGCATCGAGAATCCGTCTTTTTGATTCACTAGTTCTTAGCATTCTATCAAATTGTATCCCAGTCTGGGGCATCAGATACGGTGATGTCTTGGAGCGTGTCCAACTCACCTTCTTCAAGCGCCTTTTATCGCTTCCCATCTGTACCCCAGACTATGCTGTTCGGCTAGAGACAAACAAAGTCAAACTGGCCTACGTGACTTTCAAACACACCCTCAACTGGCTCATCAAGCTTCTTGACATGGAGAATCATCGACTCCCAAAAATTTGTTTTCTACGGCAAATTCAATTGAGTAATGTAGCTCTAAACTATAACTGGACACGCCAAGTGAAACAAGAACTTGAATTTGCTGGATATTTGATCCCCTGGATCAACACAACTGGTGATGTTATGAGACAAAAACGAAACTCATTACTATTCAACTATAGAAACAAATTACTAGAAGCTGACAAAGTATCATTATCCCGATCAACCTTTTTGACTATCTATAATCATTTACCACATGCCTCTAGAAGCTACCTCCACTTCAGAGTTCCAATACAAATAATTCGTACGATCGCACAGCTGAGATTATGCAACCAGTTTGAATTGAAATTCACCCTCAAAGGCTCCACCTACCGCATTAACCCAAAAGAGATATGCTCAATCTGTAATATGGGCCTCCACGAAACAGTTCACCATCTACTATTCGAATGCCCCATATACACCTCACTGAGACCACGAGACAACAACTCCTTCACTGATCTAAATCATTTAGTTGAGAACCTCAACGTTATTACGCCAGCCCTCGCAAAAATTATTTCTTCACATATCTGGAATATTATCAAATTACGCTCATTTATCATCAATGAATAACATCTAACCTGATAATACTTTGTACATGATGCATGTGACTTTCTATTATGTACTGATAAACATATTGTTGTATCCTATCACTTATAACCTTCTAGTTTCTTTTCTTTTTATATTAACCCATAATTTATAATTGTTTTTTTTTTTTTTTTGCTATTCACGAAATATCTTGCTACTCTAAACCAAACTCTTTGTTATAAAACTGTATGTTTTTTGAAACAATAAAAATTGATTGATTGATTGATTGATTGATTGAAATGATTTTGATCTGTTGTCAGATTTTCTGAATATATTTTGTGAGAGAATAATCCTTTTGTAGCTTCATTCGAGATCGTCCTACTTCATATCAGACGTCTTTGTTCATCGAGTAGGTGAACGAAACACTTTGCCTGTCTTGGCAAACCTTTCCTTCGAGAATATAAATCATTATTTTTTTATTTTTTTTTATTTCTATTATACGGGATCACCCCATTAATAATAGATACATAAAATTCATTTTATAACAGTGAAAGTCTACTAATAATATAATCTGCATATGAAAAATTGAAAAATGATAAATTGAACAGATGAATGAAGAAAGAAATATATATATATATATATATATCAAACTAGGGAATATTGGGAAAAGCAGCAAGTAAACGAGGACTCTTTTTTACTTGCTGCTTTCCCCAATATTCCCTAGTTTGACCTCTAACTAGTCAGCAAAGACTACCTTTCTCCTATATATATATATATCTACTCATCAAATATAAGCAATGATGAAAAATATATACAAATTTTCAGCATACTAAACAATACATAGCAACTAACTATACTTTCAATAAATCACTCTTGAATTTAGATAAGGTTATGCCTGTGATTTCGAGATTTTTTTGAAATGGAAAGTGGAACAGATCAGAATTCCTGAGAATTCTGTTAGGTACGTGTAAATTTATCATTTCAAGCAGTTCAGGGCAGATAAAGAGACCGTTGATTAATTTAAATATAAATTTTATGTCAGCATTTTCCCTTCTCTTACTCAAATTGGTTAAAGTTGAGACTAGTTAACATAAAAGAATAATCATGGTTATGAATGCGAATATTTATTTTCTAGTATTCATTTGTAGTAGGTCTGTCAAAGAATATTCTAAATATTATGTGATATTTGGTGAAGATACACGTCCATGGATGGTGAGCAGGAGAAAGATATAGGAGGTGACTTTCTTTCTTCTCGCTTCATTATACGTGCCTCGAGCTCCATTGATTACGTCACAAATCTTTATTCTAACTCTTTTATTATTTATTATCTGCCTCCTCCTCGACCATTACTGCCATATAAAACGTAATTATGGTCAAGCGCCGTGGCATGTAAATGACTGACATAATATCTACTGAAAGTAGGCCAATCTGTGCTTGGTTGAAACAGATTCAGAACTTTCACTCTCGCTTGCCAATTTAGAACCATTATCTGCAACATCGAGAGACTGTTGAGACTGAGTGGACCGAGAGCATCAAGCATAGAGAACGACCTAGGCTAATATTGAAGATGTTGATGATTCAGATTTTCGTAGCTATTACCGCCTTATATGATGTTTATGAGGCAGTAGGCCCATAAACTATGAGAATTGATAATGTGGTCAGATCCATATATATGTGTATCAATTATGATAAATGCGTGTATTATGAATGCATGAACTACACAGCAAAAAAAACTTGGGTGTAATGTCAATCAAATGGATTTCAGAGCAAACTCAGACGAATACAACACCTGAATATCAAAGTTGTGTCCTTTTTATTATACATTTCACAATTCAGTGTTGAGTAGTGCTAATTTCGATGTTAGTAGTGAAAAATGACACGAATATGGTGAAAGTAAAACGATTCTGAAACATACCATCATAGAAACACCAAATTATTGAAATTCAATATTCTCAATGGTGATATAATTGACGTTAACGCATAAAAAACACCTATTATATAATATTAACACCAAGTTACACCGCGTCATATCACGATGGAATCATCTAATTTGGTGGCAATTAATAATCATTCGTTAAGTATTGCATCCTGAAAACACCCAATTTGATATAAATTTATAAAAATATTGTATGTAAGCATCTTAGAACCTTAGAACTTTTGCCAATAGGTGGCACTGACGTCCTTCCTACCGTACCTGATTTAAATATTGGGCTAGATATATAATAGATGATTTTGATTCAGATCAGTATCAATTGGCCTAGTTCCTAGTACCACTGATCAGGTTAAATAAGCCAAAACAGTTCGTTACCATCCGATTTACATCCGAATTGTCCCTAGATTCTTCTGTCTAGTTTATCATCATATGAAATATATTTCAATAGGTGATCCAACTTAGTTAAAAAGCCGGAGGTGGTGAATAAATGCTCTGATTCGCATGCACACACTCATGATATGGTGTTCATTCACACCAGAAAAGTCTTCGCATGTACCTGCTCAGTGTTTAAAAGTACAGAAGAGACACAACGGTGTCAAATCGCACTTTTGAAAATGCATAAAGAACACCACCAAAGTGTTCATTCTCCTGAACACTAGTGTTGCTAACAACTGGGTCTGATTATTAAAAACACCTATGGAAAAGGTCACATAACATCTACAGTGGTGAATAATATGTCAGTGTTTACTGACACCCTGACACTAAAACAATCAAGACCTCAGGGGACACCAGACGATGTTAGCTGGTGTCAGCTGGTGTATTTTTTTTCATTGTGTAGCATAGGTACCAATCAACAAAATAGTTATATTCTATTCTACTCTGATACGATCATCTGATCGTTTATTTGTTCATGATGCAGCGCAGTTCGTTCAAATCATATTCTTCATATATAGGAAACGTCTAAGAGATATAACTTATTGTAATGTAGGAAAAATCAGCATATTGAAGGGCACAACAATACATATGACTTGGAATCTCATTATGAAACTGCCAGTTATATATAGTTTTTCAAGGTGAAGGTTAACAATTGGTTAATTGACGTAGAAAAGTTCCTCCTCCATCACAGTCAAGACTAATTTGAAGAATAATTAGAGACATTGCAATGTATCTAATTATACAATTATAAGACTCAACTACCGACCCTGACAGTATTTCCCAATAATTGATGTACCCTAATTTTCTGGGGCCATTGAAGGGACATATTCAATAACTTGTTCACCTATATATAGTTACTTTCAATTTGCAAAATGTTTCTCAGGGCGCATTGTTTTCCAAAAAACGAAACAAAAAAACTGAATATAAATCCACATAATTCGTTGTGGGCGTTGGACGATCATCATGTTCATCAAAAAAGTTTGTTGATACTCATCTGAAAAAGCCCTGAGAATGCATTACGTTGAAAATGATTTTTTTTCCCGATATGAGGAAGTGACTGGTTCGCGGCAAGGGCGTTTGAAAAACCGTGAACCTTGTACATCATGTGAAAGGTTAGAGGTTAAATATATTCATATTGACTTTTTAGTAGTTGACAGCATCGCTTTTGCTTTCAATGCTTCTTCACGGGCCAGGCAGAACATGATGTTGATACGCGGCATGCACGCTTGCAATTTCAATGTATATATGTGGGTTCTACGAGGTGATTTCATCTGCATGATTTGTTGATGAGGTTGAAGGTTCTGAGTAGTTTCTTACCACTTACCTACTATTTTTACTTCTTATTCAAAAAACCAAAGCAACCTTTTTATTTTTGTGACTTTTCCACTAATTTCACTGTTCGTCAATCATTATGAAATATACGAACCTCATCCAGAAAGAAAAAATAAGTTTAATCAATTGAGAATATTGTTTACAGGTGGAGAAATCAACAACAAATATAATTCAAGATTAATTTCTCAATTGTCCAGCTTTCTATATAGGAAAGCATTGAAGTGTTGAAATTGTGAACCATATACAAAGTCTACATACCTAGAATAAATTTTATTTTTCGAGTTGATTTTTTTTCATTTCACTACCTATTCATACGAAAGAAATACCATGTTCTAAAAAAGCCGCGAGATTCTGTTCGTCAAAAACACACAATTATGGTTGTTCGCGATTATTTCATAAACTATCAGAAACAAATGTGGAGTTATCATTGTTTGACTAATTTTGCAACTTTGATAATCTGATATAACAGTTAATCCATCAGTACCAATGTACGATGGGACACATGGATAATGCTCTCCATTGTTGGTAAGACAAAAAATTTTACGGTATTTGATGAACTTCTACTAAAAAAAGTTTACAAAAATTCTGAGTCTTTGAAGTATTCTCAACGACCTCTGGAATAGCACATATTTCAATGATAATATAAGATATAAACACTCCTGAAGTTGTTTCAAAGTAGTGGTTTCGAAATACTGGTAGTATAATGGATTATTTCCTGTCGTGATTGCAACAACTACTGACTGTATGGTAATGATTTAAAAGGTTTTTTCAGCGATTGAATAAGTATAGGTAGTTGTACCAGTCAATCTGCATAAAACCACCGAACACAAAATAGGAACAATTTCGCAAAGTCTATTACCACAACTGTTCTTGGCAACTGGAGAAAAAAGTAGGAAATACGTTGCACGCTTGATAGTGGTCTAAAATACAAAACGTATAAACAAATCGTGACCTGGTTTATTGACAATGCTACAACAATGCAGTTCAATCACATCATAATAGAAGTATACGTGTTGCTTATTCCAAGGTCAAGTTTCTGAATTTATCATGGTACACTCTCACTTTTTCTTCCACATTGGATTTTGCCGCTAGGTTCCGTCGACTACATCACACCATATTCATATGGTTCTCATCACATTCCTGGTAATAGTGGTAATCCCAATTCCCATTATGTCAAATCACTTTCATATACCTTCGTTCTGGTTTTTCCCTGAACCGTTCTGAAACAGTTCTTGAACGGTTATGATCATGCGCGTTTTCTTTAGGTGAATCATTCAAAGATAATACGCATGAGCAAAATCGTATCAAAACAGTCCGAAGAACCAAAACAAACCTTTTGATTATCTGCAATCATCTGTCATATCACAACATTCCATCATGATGAACCAAATAGAAATTGGCAAAAGCAAATAATTCGGATTTTTTAATATCTATCGTGATTGAGCAAAATCAGCAAAATAGTCTAAAACTGTATCCGCGTTCGCGATAGGTGCTAAGCGATACGCTACCTAGCGGTGACTCGTGAACTACTCGTAGTGGGATAACCACTGAACTCTCTGAAGGATAACCCACAGACAAACTTAACCTCTGTTCTGTTTATGTTCGCTTCTGATGTGAAAGGTGTGCTCCCAGCAGTTTTTTCACCAGAGATGTTCTGGTGAAATACATGTGAAATCTTATCGTTTTTCTCGTTTCAGTTATTGTTTGGTGGCAACGACACCTATGTCACAATATGGTCACAATGACACAAATATCAAAAATATGAAAACAAAACAAAAACGATACCGTGTTATTTTCTACGGAAGGATTAGCTAATTTTGATGAAAGCGATAACAGAAAACTACAAAAGAAACATTTTCTTCCATGACAAACCAAGACAAACTTAATCAAGTTTTCTCATCATTATTATCGATTATTTATGCCAGCAAATTTATCATCGAAACTAGTAATGTTGAAGCTTTTCTGTTTCAAAAAATCCCGGACTTACAACTTACTTCGGGCAGTTCAACATACTCAATACCATGCTGCGCTGTCGCATTTGGCTCAATGGTCCAAATTTTCAATTTCCCTCTCTTGAAAAGGCCTACAGTGGGTACCAGGCTCAGATTGAAAGGCCTCCCAAAGGCTTTCAGTTTCAGATTCGTCGTACGGGGATTTGGTTCTCTGTTGTCGAAAGGTTTATTGGTTTTCGGATCTAAATCGTCATCTTCTATGGCATTTTCTATATCATCCGGTATGCTTCTTTTCTTCACGTGATGTACAGGGACCAAGTCGTATTCTGGCACTAGAGCAAAAAATATGGATTATTTTTGATATTAAATCATTATCACGCAATTGAATTACTATATTTTGGCAGAGTGACCATAAGGATTAGGACCACAATTTCACGAAGTTTACGAGTGTTTCTATCATATTGGGGCTTGGTGAACTATAGTATCAGATCTTATTCTTCTTGTGAGGATATTGATACCTTCATATGCACAATCTTCATTCGTCTCATTTAATCCTCTGAGATATATCTTGCAAACATTTTTTTTTCACAAAAATAAAATTTTGTATATCGAATGGCATGGTAATCATTCGAAGAATTGTTGAAGAAAATAAGGATAACTTTGATTTGAATGTATAAATGGCATCAACATCTCTAGTGAAATTGATAGTTACAGAGAAAAGGCTCTGGGATTTTAGAAGAATATGTATTATACCATGTAACATTTATAGAGACAGAAGACGGTAATAATACACCATATTTTTCCCTATTGTTCCTTCTTCCGATCTTTCATCTTGCTCAAAGACAAATTGTCTGAATAGAATTTATTTTCTTATTTTCACCCAAACATACAATATCTAAGCAGATTTATGCACTATATTAAATGGAATAAAACCCCAGGAAATAGAGAATACATATGGAGCTGAGTAAGACCTGCAAACTCGCTTTTGAAAATATTACTCAGAGTTAAAAAATTTCTTGATTGATTCCGATCATAGAACATATCAACATATTTATGATAGTCATGGTATTCTTAGTTTTTTTATATTTGAATTCCGTATTATTTCATCCTTCATTCAAACACCATTGAAACAATTGAATTATCGTTCTCTATGGCGAACTATTCATTGAAGGTCAATCAAAGGCTACAATTACACTTATTAATGTTATTAGAGTCATAGAGGAACGAGGTTGATTCTTCAAGATTTTCATGTTACATGTCAATGACATCATTTCTTATAATTAATTATTTTAATGAATTGATGGGTACATGAGAAGTGTCAGACGTAAATGAAGAAGCCTTGTGGCAGAAATTGGATGGGAATTTCTTAACCTACATTCAGGAGCGGATAAAGGGGGGCTATAGAAGCTTTAGCCTGGGTCCCAGGATTCTGCAAGGGCCCCCAAAATATGAGATAAACGGTTTATTCCAATTGCTACTGCACTTGCATAATAATGGATAAACATTGACATTGTTATTATAATATTAATATTTTTGTTCTGATTCAGCGACAGAACTGCTATATTTATAGAAACTTTGATTCCTACTGCCTAATCGGGCAATGTATAATATTGAGAGTTCTTGATGATAGAGAGAGAGAGTGATAATGATATGGATAATAAATTCAAATTCTTAGTGGTTCTGGGCTCTATGAACGAGAAAAAAATCGACGAGGATATTATGAACCTCGTGATCAGTTAAGTCAACCTTATTAATAAAAACTTTTAAACAGATTAAAGGCATTTTTTGCGAGGAACTGTTTTGAAACAGTTTTGAAACACTCCATCATTTTCTTGAACAATTTGTGACGTTACACTTGATTCTGGTTCAAAACGTTTTAAAAGCGTCACCTGGACCGTTTCAATCATGTTTCAATTTGGCGAACTGTCATCTGAGCTTAAAATAACCATGACACGTGACGTTTTGAGACGTTGCATTTTTTCGGCTCATAAAATGATAATGTAAAGGTGTAAACTGTTTTTTGAAACGGTCTTTGAAACTGTTTCTTCGCAAAAAAGTGCCTTAAGTGTAGTTTTCAAAAGGAATTGAGTAAGAAAAAGGCAATTGATAAATCAATAAACTTCGGAAAGAGAGAAGATACTCAGGACACACTGTTATTTTCACAAATGCTCCAATCAAAGTCAGCTAAATAATGAAAATATGTCAAAAGTTACTCATAACAAGTTGCGAAGCGGAACGGCTGTTTTCATGTGAAAATGATTAAAAATATATATAGGACTACAAAGAGGGAAGACAGGTATAGAACTAGTTCTCAATTTTGTCAATAACAAATCGTTAACTCATAATTAGGCAATAAAAGCATGTGTTCAAAGCAAATCCTCGTATAGGCTTCTTATAGTATTGAAAGCAGAACCACTTTGGGCTAGTTTATTATTATTAGTTTATTATTATTTAATACACCATAGTTTGAAGGCTCCCATTTTAGCCTATCATCAAATATTTTACCCTTTGTTTTCAGGAGGCAGAACATTCGGCAATAGGCTGAAATAAGAGCCGTTAATGAGCCTCAAATTGTTCAGATTTTTCATGAAATTTCTCTTTTATATTATGCTCAACGGTCAAGCTAGCAAAATTCGCGATTTTTTGAAAAAAAAAGTTGAGAATATAATAGCGATAGGGTGGAATCAAGGTGGATATAGGATGGTGAAACAGCTCTTCAATTGTTTCTGCGAAAAACTTGTAGACCGTTTGAGAAGGTACTAATATTTCCACGACTTGAAAGAAGATGGCGGTAAGATCGATTATCGAAGAAGATTTCTGTTGCTTACGTATTTCTGTGGTTCACATCTGACAGACGTGACTTGAAACGACATTAAAACAATAAATTTTCGATAAATCTTGAATGAATATTGATATTTTGACTCTTCTCAATCATTTTTCATCTAGAACAGATGAAACTGATAAAAGTATGACAGATGCACAGTTTCTGTTTTACCGACACAAGGTATGTCGCCATCTCTGATAACTTCAGGAAATATTACTATGGTATGAAATCAAGTAGGCAAAGGTCTACAGTTTATTCTAGTGCTTGTTAATAGGAAGCTGTTTCACCATCCTATATCCACCTTGGGTGGAATAAAAGTTTTGAATGATCTTCAATTATGATATTATTGTCTTCGATATTCGATGCACATAGCACATATACCTAAAAAACAGAGTCTGTATTTTTTATCCAAAAAGAGAAAATTTGGCCATACTAGGCTAAGTGAGAGTCACATCAAAAGAGCCTTAAATTATGGTGTAATCCACAATTTTTCGTAAAATAGCGCCAAAAATTCGGCAGTAAGGTAATAAATTAGCCTCCGATTATGGTAAAAAAAATTCGAACAATTCAAAGTGATTCATCATCATGTGTCGTTGAATTTTGTATTTATTTTTCATTTCCGTTTTTTTGTTCACAAAATATATAGCTCAGGGCCCCGCCATCAGTTAGTCCGCCTCTGCCTACGAATGAAGTAGTATAGGTAATTTTAAATTGAATCAAATCTTTGAGGTAGCCTCTCCAAATAATTGTTTTTCGATGATTTGATCAATAATTTCTGTATGTCCCAGGAATTAGGAATTTGCTGCTGTGATAGTAAATAGAAATACCCTGTATAGTGTATAGTATACTTCAATGCATTGAAATATAGGTATTATTATTTTCATATCAATTAAGATCTCATTCCAAGTTTCATAATGAGACGTTATGTAAGTAGTTAATCTGTAGGTGGTCAGCAAATAAGTAATGAACATTTAAAACATAAATTATGGAAGAAGAATATGTGAGAGTTAGAATATGTAACCGATAGAGTCAATAGAGTAGATATTTATGTAAATGTCAATGTCAAGGTACAATCCTGGTTGCTCGAATTACGTAACGGTGGATCTTTCATCAACGAGTGAAGAATATGAAGTAAGCAATTTTATGCACTACCGGGCTCAAAGTGACAATTTATAGTCCGACTTGGCGTGCGTTAAGTGGCACTTTAGCGCCCGCAGCCGCTATAGTGAATTTCACTCTCATCATATCGATAGAAATCTATATGAAATTTGTCGAATATTTTTTTGCTTTAGTTGGCTTCCTTAGCTGATTTACTGATTTCAATCGGAGTATAATTTGCACTGTCTTAGTCAAAATCACTAAATTATCTATGCGAAAGAGGTGTTGTTCAATGTTGTACGAGATATCACGGGGATAATTATTTATCACGGGGATAATTTAAAATAATTTGAGGCTTGCCAGAATTACATTAACAATTCACCTTATTTATTTTTATACATCTAAATGGAACACCCTGTATATTTTTTAAAAATTAAATAGACTTTTTATTTTCAATTTTGTACATTGGCACTGGGTTTAGTGCAAGTATCTAATTTGGCACAATGTAAGTCTTGTAATATCATGATAATTACCCAATACAAAGAAATTGCTGTTGGTGAATGGCGACATTTTATGATGATATGATAGATAATAAGTAGGTAGGTACTCGTTTCATAAAGATGTCGCGTTTAAAACAAAAATTACCTATTAACGCGAATAATTACATCACTAGTATCAATATGACATTCGATTAGGCAAGATAAACCATGATTGAAAGGTTTTCAACAGTTTTTATCACTAAATTCTATGAACTTTCTCCTTTTAAATGTCAAATATGTTAATTATAGAGACAACTGTAAAATGAAGTGTATTAATAGAATATAATATCTTTCAGCTATAGATATCAGCTTAATGAATGATCAATTAAATCAAATATAGAGAACAAGAAATATTGGTGAATATAGAATGAATCACGAACATCAAGCGAATGATCATACAAAATTTCGATTTTGACTACAAATGGATCATTAAAGTTGAAAATGTCATTTTCGCATCAACATAAGTTCAGTGCATGATGATTAGTGAAACACTTGCTCATGTGGTTTCCAAGCAACATTATTTGTTTCGAAAAAAGAGAAGGAATTTTCGATAATCATTAATAAGTCGTATTCGTTTATATTGTTCCATATTATATAAGATCGTTAACAGCCACAGCCACAGCCCTCTCAATTCAAATTTCCACCCGGTATTTTTATTCATCCAGCCGCTCTTCCGTATGGCACGGAAGACTAGATTTTTTTCCATTTAGCTGACTTTGGCTGAAACACTTTCACTCCACATATAATATCCGAAATTGGCATTTCGACTTACACACAGGCATTTTAAAAAGAATTTCAGGAACTAAGAACTGAAAAACTTCGAATAAAAACCGAAATTGATACCTGGACTTTGGTGGCATTTAACAAGAATCCAGTGACAATAAAACGGAAACGTCGACAACAAACCCTAGATACAACTTCAATCCAATATTCGAGTACGAAAAATCGACTTAAATCTCTGAGATAGCTGAAATTCTATTCAATAAAAACTTTGGTTTAACAAGAGATCAAATGACAGATTATTTGTTGTTCACCTCTCGATCCGACATTTTGACATTTACAGCGCCATCTGGCGTTTCGTGATTTTTCCCTATTGTAGTTCACAGCAACATGACTAATTATGCAACAAACAATACATTATGCGAGTTCAGCGGAGGGAGTGACGCTGCAGATTACGCACTGACCAGCATAAAAAAATCAACAAAACAATTTACGTTAGGTCACAGTTTGTGGTTAGGTCGTGTCTTCAGATCTGATGTAATAGTGATTCTATCTTATGATTATCCAGCATTTGTGGAAAATTAGGTAGTTGATTGGGTGATGCGGTTCTGGTATAAGTCTGTGGTGTACATATTTTCATTTCTCATTTCTTCAACAGGAAAATGAAATATCAAGACAGCTTGCAGTAGTTGCAGTTAGTAAGTCGTTGTGTAATTGAACTACCCAACCAATGAAAAACCAAACAAATACGAAAACAACGTTGTTGATTATCAACAAAAACATTCCAACCATCGTGTATTTACAGTTAGTACCTAATGGTAATGGGTAGTAATGTAAAATAACGTTTTTTTTTTCTAAAGGTAAAAAAACAAGTTGAAAAAACAGTTTTCTATGTTTGAAAAAAAAAAAAAACAAAACACGTTTTTTTTCACACGGCACATTTTCACAGCGCATTATACTCATATGGCAACTGTACGACTGTAAACACGCAGTGTGCGCAGATTGCGCCTATACTTATGTAAAATTTTTCGCCGGAGAGCTTTTCGGGCCATGACACCGACACATCCGATTGTTCAGAATCAGAAAAATCCGACTGAAAGCTGCTATCTACTATTCATCTTTCACAAGAGTTTATTAGTTTTTTGTTATGTTCCTGTATGTATTTTTTTAGCGGAAATATATTTTTTATTGAGATAATTTTTGTGTATTACATTGTGAAAACAAAACAACTTTTTGAAAAAAAAAACGAGGATGCTTTGTACTTTTTCAAAAAAAAAAACAGAATTTTAGAAAAAAAACATGCTTGTTTTTTTCATTTGCATAACTGGTAATGGGTAAATTACCTTTCCATGAAATATAGTTTATATTGTCATTTATTTGAATTGTACTCGAAAGTCGAATCATAATGAAATGGATGGGAAATATTCTATCTGAAAGAATCTCACATAGTTATGTGAGGTGTGTAAATTTGATTTCCAACAAACTATACCTATCTAGATTCAAATGATTCAATCAATCATAATTGAAAATAACTATGAAATGTCAGTTTTCAGTATACCTCCTGAGAAATTAGTGCGCCACAGTAATTGCAATAATCACAGCACAAAACAATGGTGACTAATGATAGTGATAAATTATTGAATAACTGGGCCCGTTAAGAAATGTTTTCTTGTTATTGTTACGTAATATCATAAAACCCTGAATACTAATCGACATCAATTAACATATTTTCTAACGGTTCATACAAATACTCGCTGCATAACTATAGCATGGGCAGTTTATTATCAGATCGCGGAAAAAATCAAATTCTATTAATGTCTCGGGATTTCAAAACACTTGAAATAAAATATGGGTAGTTTGGAAAACTAAAAAACACACTGTCTTACTGGAACATTCAGAACGAGAACGTTGATTATGATGTTTCTTCGTTATTTATATATGCATGCTCAAAATTTTATATTTTAGGACGATATTTATACTATTTATACTGATTCGTTATTTATATATGCATGCTCAAAATTTTTAATTTTAGGACGATATTTATACTATTTATACTAATTGAATTAGAAACGAAATCCTCAATACACGAAGACCCACTCGATCATTCTAGAACTCTTATAACATTTATCAATGATATTCTCAATTTGTGGGCAATACTCAACTAAAACTCATCATCCGCCTTGGAACCCTCATCTCGATTTCAAAATTTTTAACAACCAATTTACCAATCATTAATATCCGAACCGAAAAACCATACAATCAAATTTCGAATCGAATCAGACAATAATCACCATAATCAATATTATCCATAATAATATTCGATCAGTAGTTATTTATAATAACGATATCATCTATCGATATTATAGTTTTCCCAACCCTAGTCACTGGTCACATCGTCATAATAAATGCAAGGACTGCAGAGGATCATAGGATTCAAAAGAATCTTCTTGAAAGTGGTGTCTGATGGGACCCTAAACGATTTGTATTTTCCTGAATCTTCTGAATCCACCGTTCGATGAAAAACAGTTAGTAGGGGAGCCCAAGCGGAGATTGTGGGATTTACTCGAGCGTGGCAGATTAAGGCAAGGTGAGTTAATTACATGCAGAAAAGTGTGCATTAAAAAAATCTGAAGATTTACACAAGTCGAAATAGTTAAAATTTACCCTTTTCGCGCATATCTTCCCTTATCACACTTTCTTTATTTCTCACGCACCGTTCCCATTCTTTCTGTTGCCATGATACATAATATGTTTTCAACTCTTTGGATTGTTTATTGTGCTTTAAAAAATATTCAGTAATTGAAAATACAAAATAATACAAAAATTAAATTTCAAACCTTCTGATCGAGGAAACTGCTCCACATAATTGTCAGATTATGGGTCAGCACAACAACAATCTGTACGAAAATCTGACGCGCTCGAGTATTTCAATGTCACGTTTTTTTTTACATTCTCAAATAAAATTGTCCATGAGTCAGTCTTTTGAATAGTAGGTTCTTTATCTTATCTGACGCGCTCGAATGAATCTTTTTTTTTTCACATTCTCATCCCCCTCGTATTAATATTCCTCCGTTCTCAAAAGCACGGGGAGCGCTTTAATATTGGTAGAGTGTCAGTCGAATCGTATCGTTCATCCTGTGGGAAATCGGAGTAAAAAAAGCTATGACATGTCTAGAAATGTCACCTACCATCTCCTGAACAAGAATCCACTTGTTGCCAAAAAATCGTAGTGTGCGATTGGGGGGTAGGGGGTGATTTTTGAAAAAATGTATGTTTTTTTATATTCACCCATAATACTCATCCAGTTCAATCGTTTCACTGTGTATGATTTTGATTCGATCTGTTGTGTCGAAAAAATCAAATACATTTTTGAAATCCGACAATACCATTCACGATACATGGGCAAATAACTCGAAACTTGAAAAATTTTAATAAAATGGTTATCTCAGTAACGGCTACGTAAATCGAAAATGTTCCTTCTATAAAGTCGATGCGCTGAAGTTTCACAAAGTGAATGGTTATTTGAAATCAAAATTCGATTTATTAATAAGGGTGATATCGAGGAAAACGCCGGTTTCGTACCCCGAAACCCTCCGCGTTAGCTAATTTTATGTCAGATAGCTGTCAGTCGTTATTTTGCTGCTATGGTAATGATCAACTGCATTTATCAAAACCAAGGTGGATATAGGATGGTGAAACAGCTCTTCAATTGTTTCTGCGAAAAACTTGTAGACCGTTTGAGAAGGTACTAATATTTCCACGACTTGAATGAAGATGGCGGTGAGATCGATTATCGAAGAAGATTTCCGTTGCTCATGTATTTCTGTGGTTCGCATCTGACAGACATGAGTTGAAATGACATCAAAACACAATATTTTCAGTGAATCTGGAATAATTCTCGATATTTTGACTCTTCTCAGTAATTTTTCATCTAGAATAGATGAAACTGATAAAAAGGTGACAGAAGCACAGTTTCTGTTTTACCGACACAAGGTATGTCGCCATCTCTGATAACTTCAGGAAATATTACTACGGTATGAACTGAAGTAGGCAAAGGTCTACAGTTTATTCTAGTGCTTGTTAATAGGAAGCTGTTTCACCATCCTATATCCACCTTGATCAAAACCATACTACCAAGATTTTCATATTTACAATGACAACAACGATGTGATTCTTCCCGGCCTAGTCCGGGAAGTACGTATTTCCCGGACTAGGCCGGAAAAACGCCACTTTCTCAAAAAAAAAATCGTCTGGAAAGTACGTACTTCCCGGACGGTTGCCGAAAAAATATAAATTGATGAAAAATATGTATCGTTCGTGAAAGGGATGGTCATCTCCATCTCGAAACAGTGGTAGGTATCGATGAAAACATTTCCATGATGATGAGAAAGATCAATCAATTTACTGGCACAGAAACTGTTATTCTTATTTCACGATGAAACGAAATATCTAAAACAGGAGGTAGACGTGTCAGAGTGGAATATCGTATGTTATTATTCAAACTGATATTTTAAAATGCGTGTTCTGTCAAAAATGATGTATCTTTTGAGAACATACTCACAAGTATCAAACCAACAACATTAAAAAAAATTTAAATCACGGTTTTGAAGAGAAATTCTTCGAATTACTTTTGATTTCAATGATGGAAGTTCAGTTTCATAACCAATGCTTTGTATTGAATTAAAGAATCTACAGAGAATATATGAGTGTTGAGGTTTTTAATATCAGGTATTATGAAATCGATTTTTTATGGGAAAGGGTTATACTCGAGGTTATACTTCTATGTGAAAATGATTGGCGGCCAAAATAACTGAAAAACCACAAGTGTTGCCTGTGCCTGACATCACTTATTAGGGATTGTGGGGTTCGCTTTCTCGAACAAAAAACTGACTTGAGTTTTGCTTGAAATTATCTCCAAAAGATTATCAGATTCCCATTTCAAAATTTCAGTTAAATCTCATTAACAATATCGACCTATCTCTGTCTCACACCCCTGCTGGCTTATTCCTAGACAGTTCCTAGATGACACAAATGGGCTCTAGATCTGTCAATTAGTAAGTATATTGTGATCAAGGTGGATATAGATATGGTGGAATGAGTACCATCAAAAGGCACTAGAAATATTTGTAGACTTCTGCCTACTTGATTATGTTGATTTTCAATCATAGTTTCAAACACTAGTAATACTTCCACGACTTCATATGGATGGCGCCACGTCTGCTGATTCCGCATGATGAATATTAATTTCCACAATTTTTCAGTCATTTTGATTTTATGTGATTTGTTCAATCAATATCATAGTTGAATAATCGAACAACATTTATATTTCAAGCGAAAACCACAATAATGAATGATCTGTCACTGTAACTTGAACACGAAACCATAGAATACGGATATCAATAGAGAACTGAATTATCGATATTGATATTAAATGCTATATTAACGCCATCTCTGAACGAATAGTGAAATATTACCGGTGTTATGATCTTCGCTAAACCAGTCTACAGGTTTTGACGGAAAACAATTGAAGAGTCGTTTCATCATATCTATATCCACCTTTATTGTGATTACTGTCCTCGTTACTGTCAAACTGAATCATCACTTACCAAATTCATGTGAATCCACCCGAAATGTATCCCGTATTTCTTCTAAACTCATGCGTGTGTGAATCTGAAACAAAAAAATGAAAGCAATTGAGATTCTCTGAATAAAGTATCGATATGTAAAATTGATAAAATGAAGAAATATAGTACGTAATAATTTATTTCTCAAGAGAAATTCTAATAATTCCGACCTCGAATCTCTTACAGTTTCAAAATACCCAATGTGAGAATGTTAAGAGGAACAACCCCTATACGGCTATCTCTTTCGTAACTGCATACTTCTGAGCTAATAATGGCGTATATACTTGCTGCACTTAAATGCACATGTAAGCTTATATGCTACACAATTTGTGGACAATGTGCTGGTACCAGTGTACCTACAACAATTCCCATTTTTTCTAACATCACAAGATTCCATCCATTAGCAAATATTGAAATTATATACGGGCCTGCCAATAGATGACATAATCCCGAAGGACTTTTGTGAATTATGATTATGCAAAATTGACATCTGTATCTGCTATGCATTAATATTTCATTCCACAACCTTTTGCAATCTTTCTTGATGGTTGATTCTTCATCTTTTGATTCAATCGTTGTTCAAATCTTGTCAATCAATAATGTGAAAAAATGTAATAATAACGAAATAAATAAATAACTGAAATAAAAGTATTTAGTGATATTTATTATCCTCCAGAAATATGATTTTGATACTTTCATCACTATACAGAAACTAATTTCATTTCGATTTCTTGTAGGACATTATCTAAAGACATAACCTCTGCTTCAATAACTGGATATGGATGCTCTACATTCCTCATTTTTAGGTATTTCTGATAACTTTTGAGGCATTTTATTATGATTATGTGCCAATAATAAGCACCATTCCATTATTTTAGATTTCTGCACTAGGTAAATATTTTGAATTCATATTCATTCAAATTGGTTAAGTTCCGAAATCTACCGAGAAAAATACTACTACTACTAATACTACTCATACGGAAACGTTTTCTGAGGGACATTTTGAAAATGCATCGCATAACCCATGGGTAGGTATTCATATATTCTATCGTTTATGAGATACAATGTCTCTATTTTATCGCTGACACAACACACACTGCATCATGTGTTGTATAATAAATAATCAAGTGATGATCAGAATTCCTTATCTATTGCATCAAGCCATAATAAGCGACACATGTAACACTTATGTTCTGAGATCAGAATGCCTAATATAAAATGTTTCAATTTTAATAGCTGAATTCAATCACGTATTGCCAATAAAAGTCAATGTCACCAATCTTACACAGAGTATAGGTACACCCGAGTGTACACCAAAGTATTACGAATAATGCATGATAATTTCAACAAGCTACTTTTAGCGTTATGTGCCAATCCTTGAGACACAATATATTAGTTTATCAGAATGGAAGGTCATTTGAGATCAAGACATTGAATACAATTATTATTTGTTCCACTGTTGTTCTACCAGACGGTTTGATATCTTGATCACTTCTAGAGGATCACTCCGATTGAAAAAAGGCACCCTTTCTGGATACGCGACAAAAGATATGAGTTTCGTTTGTGATCCAACTTTGGCAACTTATACAACTACTTTGAAAATTCAACGCGTTCAAAAGTTTAGTACCGAAATTCTCGAGCCCCACTTTGTCAGGATCGAGAAGCTATAACAAAATTATTGTTCTACAAACGGTTAACAAAATATAGACTTTGCAAATCTCAACATAAAGATGACGTTTTCTAAGGAATATCATTAAGTGACAGCATTGCCGCTCGTGTTCGGGAATAAAGTCATTAAGTGACAGCATTGCTGCTCGTGCGCCAAAATAATGTCAATGCCATTAAGTGACAGCATATATATTTGCGCTCGCAGTTCGCATCCATCATTGTTGAAAACTAACTCATCATTTTCTTGCATGATGGAAAATAACAGTATGACACTGAATTATCCAACACACCTCTTGATGTAGCAGAACGTGAGAACATATAAATTTGAACCCCCTATCAGAGAAATCGAGTAAAAGTATGAATTATGATATGATAGATTCATGACATAGTGACATGAAATGCTTGAATACTAAAGATATCGAAGTAAGTATCCCATTCTTGTCGCATATCTCAAAAAACATCAGCACATTGAATATTAAGCAATAATTAGTTTGACTATATGTTTTTGGTTCATAACGTATTATAACTGTGAGTGACCATAAGTTTTCAAGTAGCCTCAATAGCCGACGGGTTCAAAGAGCCTCTTCTCAAGCTGGCAGCCCGAGTTCGATCCCGGAGCAGGGCAATTCTTTTTTAATCTATTTATTTAAGTTATTTTCCCTTTTTTCATATTAGATGTATGAATTATTGGACATAATTTCAATGTAGTGACTAATTAATGAAATTAATGATTTATATGAAGAATATTATGAAATGTAAGGTAACTGAATCAAGTATCGAGTTTTTTTGTCTAGGAACAGCGTTTGTAGAAAAATTATTGTGTGTATTTCGAAAGATTAACTGTCTTTTCCGAACGGCAATCTATCACTTTGCGCTTTAAATACACAAATAGTGATTTTTCACCAAAATCGCTTCCTAGTGAGATTTTTCCTGATACTGTCAAGTAAAATTCCAATAGCCATTATCTAGGAAGGAACGAGTCAAATCAAACTTCAATCAAGGGTTTGTGACAGTCATTATCAGTGGAACTTTGTGGAATAATTTTATTTCCTTAGAATTCTACATTGGTCGACGAGGCATGAAATCAAAGAACCGGCATGTATCGAACTCAATTAATTATTTGTACCATTCACCTTTGCAGATAACTTCCGGAAAGTATACAGATCGTGCTCACGTAATTGTTGCTTTTTATTATGACAGCAATCGTAAATTTCAGAGGCGAGTACTCGAATTCTTTTGTACGCGACTGATATTTGCTATTTAAAAATATTGACTTTCACTATTCCTTAGTAAAGTACCTACCTATTATTGGTATTCAATTATCCAAGGGAAATAATATTGGAAAGCTGAATTTTTTCAATAATCGATATTGTTTAACGAAATCATATACTACAATAAAAGTCTACGGAAGAAATGAATATCCATTGCACGGTTCGTCTATTTTGTATCTCTAATATTTTGAAGCCAGGATTTTGAATCTCATATCAGGAAACATAACTAATCAATTTTAATCGCTATCGCTGTCATCAGTTTTCATCGCATTCCATAGGTGACGTGATATTTAAAAGAAGACATTAACTCCATTGTTTTACTAAAAACCGTTTGAGAAAGAGTAGTTTTGCATTACATCCGGAGAGAAAATAAAAAAAAAATTAATTCCAATCCATGTATTGTTGAAAAAAAGTCAAAAACTCATATATCAATGCATGACACCGCCTAGATGTACGCCAACGCTTTCCAGTTGCCCAATGATTAAAAATCTAGAGATTTGAAGTCAAGTAATCTTGGAGGCCAAGCCTCAGGATCACCAAGCCTTATCCAACGGTCGATATCAACAAGAATAACGAACATGAGCAAGTATTTTAAATAAAAATTGTGATTATTTTTCGCGTTGCTTGTAGGGACTCGTTTGTAATATTCTATTACAGCTTACTTGATATATAAAGTAAAGGAGTTCTAATATCAACAAACCAACACCTACAGTGTTTCGAGAATGAGGAAACAACTGTAAAATTTTAAATTATGATCTTCGATATCGACGATATCCACAATACCTCGCACAATACCCATTAGAGATTCTATACAGGTTGATCCAATCTAACCTCCAAACGGGTTCTTCTTTGTACAATGACGTAATTTTTTAACAGTATTCTCATTTTATATCTACTTTATAGATGAATATACATTTAATTTTTACTGATAAAATCGTTTCTGTATTTTTCTTACTATCGGTAACCATCAATACTACCTCTTCATTTGGTTTCAGATAATTTACATTTTATATCCACTTGTATAAGGTTAAATATAACATAACAGGATATCGGGATATAATAAATAAACAAATTCTGCCAACTTCAAAAATTTATCACACTCGCTAAGACGGAAGGAAATAAACGAATAAATCTAATTATCTATATCAACAATGTAATATAATGAAGTACAGTTATTGCATGAGTAGCATTCATGTCGACTTTCCATCATGAAAAAGAAATTTAATTGTGGAAGCAAAAGAGCAGACATATTGTCTACCCAAACGAGTATGTATTATTATTATGGAGAACATCTTTATTGTGAATCATTTCCTTCCTGACTGTTTACTTCCGTGAATCATATACTATGAAATATACAGTGCGTGGTAAAAATATTGAATAAATTCGATGTTTCCCAAACAACGAGAGTTCGCATTAAATATACTCTTTTCAAAAATATACAGGGTTATCCAGAAAAGCGTAAAGCAACTGAAACTATTATTCTTATAAATGAACACCCCGTATTTTATTGCAAATCCGGCTAAGTTCAACAGGGTTGTGTCAAACGGTAATGAAGATATTATAATTTGAGTATCACTTAGGGATGCATTTTGGCCGATACACTACGGATGTAATATAGGAACTCTTTTTCTTGAAATTAGCCAAGGAACCCAATTTTTCGACATGTTTTGGAATATCCTGTATAAAAATAAATACAATCATGACCTCTTTGAGTACAACATAGAAAGCGCTACTAAATTTCGATAAATTCATTTTCTATTTCATTATAACATATAACCCTTTTACCGTACTGTCACGTCTGGCAAACAACGTTTGATGAATAGACCAAAAAAATATAAGTTTGCATTGAATATATACATCGAATTCAATAGTATACGTGTTTTTGTTAATGAGGCATAACGTATGTAATTAAAAAAAAAATATATGGCTGAATGGACAATAATTGAATACGTTTCGAAATGAGTTATCACTCGACTCCGTACTTCATTTTATTTTACTTAGTAGAGAGGTTTTATTATTTTATGCACTGGATTTAAAGGGTACTTTAAATCCCTATTTTCGGGGAATAAAGTGGTACTTTAAATTCCTAGGGATTTAAAATGTACTTCAAATCCCTAGGGACTTGAAGTAAATTTATCTGCAATGAAAACTGAATTCAGAAATTTATATTCAATAATTTCATCACAAATATCACATGCTAATGGATGCAACAAAAGTGTAACATGTTTAGAAAAATATTAAACTATTAAAAACAATAACTTAATTTATATGAATATTAACATTTATTTTTGTAATATCGATAACTATTTAGAAATATATTGAAATATTTTTGACAACTCTTCATTGAATATTATGTTGACAATGACTGATGCTTGTTGCCTGGATGTGAATACAGTATGATATTATGTTACAATGTTTACCCCATCGAAATTAGCTAAGTGAAAAAGAGGAAAATTATTAGTGTTTTGGAATATGTAGCTGTTGCCGTCGTCGGTCATTTTGTACAATAGGAATCGAAATATTTTTTTTTACTCCCCGTTGGTCGGGCTATAAACTTTTTGTCTGGGGATTTAAAATACCACTTTAGTCCCTAGGTGTATAATATACTATTATTGCAGAATGGTTTATATTGATTTATTATTATGGTGGTAAATCAAATTTATTATTCTCCTGTGATTCATATGAGGACTTGGTACAACAGGTTCATTATTATATGAAAGAAACAGTTGCGCCTCAGGATTCTGGGAACGCCTCCGTGAACGCCACTGATCAATGTCGTATATTACATATATAAATCACGATCGTAGTCTAGAAATACAGTAAGGAGAATGTCAAATAATCAATGAAAATGCTAATAATTAATAATCGATTCCTACATAAGGAAAACGTAGATGAACGATAAATCAAAATCTTCTACATTACATAATACTCCGGATTTGAACGACAGATAGCCAATTCCATTGAGAACTTATACTATATTTAGCATGAGGCTCCCTAAGAATACTTTTTCCATATATCGAATTTTAGATAAATTTACATATTATAAATATCTCAAATAAATCAACGTATTGTTAACAACATAATGATATGTGATTTGTAAGTCTATTATATAATGGCGCCTTTATATAAGTTGATGATCAATCTCATGAACAAGTAATATGAAAATAATTATAAGCATTCACTAAATTTGTGATCATTCATTGCATGAAGAAAGGTACTTAGTTATCTACATAAAATACCTATAAGGGGTGTCCTAAGTATAAATTGTTTAACTTTGATAATCGATGGATACCACACTACATCGATTTGTTAGTGTATAAAGTTAAAATACCTACCAGTAATCGTCAGTGATCCAGTGTTCGTCACAATCGAACAATTATATGTATATTATCTAGCGTACCAATTAACTTATTGATCATCATCTATCGCGTGTATCTGATGTTTATACAGTTTGTACCAGCCAAATGGAATAAATTCGTTAATAAATAAACGGAGGCGTTTTAGGAAAAACGCTCGGACACGTCGATTTGTAGCTTTAGTTGCGCTTTTTTTTTTTCAAAAAAAACTTTTTATACAGGGTGTGTAATGCCACAGTGGCCAATATCAACTTTCTTATTTTAAATGCAACACCCTGTATTTTATTTCATTTTTAGATTCTTCATGAAAAGCTGATTTCGTCGATCTATCATACTTGGGGTATAGCGCGAAATATTACAGAGGTATAGGGTGTGAAAAATCGAGATTTTTCAACTTTAGGAATTTTTTGTGTCGAAACTAATCATTTCTGCTCAAAACGGCTATCTTAACTTTTCATTTACTATCTACTGACATTTAATAGAAACAAATAGAAGGTGATGCAAATCTCAAAATTTTGAACCACCCGTATTTGTTTCAATTAAATATCAATCGATAGTAAATGGAAAGTTGAGATTGGGACATGTGAGCCGTTTTGAGCAAGAATGGATAGTTTCGGCACAAAAAATTCCTAAATTTGAAAAATCTCGATTTTTCACACCCTATATCTCTGTAATCTTACGCGCTATACCCCAAGTATGATAGATCGACGAAATCAGCTCTTCAGGAAGAATCTGAAAATAAAATAAAATACAGGGTGTTGCATTTAAAATAAGAAAGTTGATATTGGCCACTGTGGAATGACACACCCTGTATAAAAAGTTTTTTCGAAAAAAAAGCGCAACTAAAGATACAAATCGACGTGTCCGAGCGTTTTTCCTAAAACGCCACCGTTTATTTATTAACGAATTTATTCCATTTGGCTGGTACACACTGTATAATTCTATGTGCCGGTAATATCTTTCCACATATGTATGGATATTTTGTTTAGAAAAAAATTTCACACCAGCATAGATAGTAATTTAATCGGCAAGATCTTGTGTGGATACAATTAAGAGATAGATTACAGATTACGTGAGAAAATTGCATATTTATTCATCCTAAGATTGTATGTCTCGTTGTGTGTACTATGTTTAGAATGGATGAAATATGGTAAAAAAGTAGATATATTTTAATGAATCGAATGGTGACGATGATATATCTTTAAAACGCTCACTGCGGATGATTATTCCAAGAATTGTCAATATCTACTATTTTCATCGACATGATGTGCGATATATTCATTCAATGAAGGTCTGGTTTGAGTCGGGTTTTCGGTAGACCATATCAAGACACCAAGGACGCCTACTCGAATAAAAATAAAATATTATTATTGGAAAGGTGTGTTAGCGGTTTCATTCTCTTCAAGTATCAACATTTTATTGTTCGTTTCCTTTGTATTTCAAATTGTCGGGCTTCTAGTTCACCGATAGGCTCATTGCCAAAGAGCAATCGCTGAGAAACTGAATCAAATATCATTTTTTTTTTAATTTGATATGCACAAAGATTACATAGAACACAAAAAAAGTGAAAATTATTGGCCGAGAAGGTAAGAAGGAAAATTACAAAAAAAAGGAATTACAAACCAGGCTTAATGGAATATCGAATATTTGAAAACTAATTGCTTTAAAGATCTTCAAATATTTCAAAACAAATAATTGCTATTGTCATCAAACAAGGAAATATGTTTGAATATCAATGATGTTGTTGATCTTCATTTATAATAGATACTTGTATGTTGAGTGTTATTTGGATGAATGATTGAATGGTTATCTTGAACTCACCTCAACAATGATTTGTCCTTCATTCTTCTAGCCATCTTATTCAAATAAAAATACTATAATCGATAATTAATCAATTTAATCACCTGCTGACGTATATATTCAAGTATAATTTGAGGTGTTACCCATAACAGCATTTCATTTATATTTTATACTCAGTTATTATTGTCTTTAAAATGGCTCGAATAAGCAAATAAGTACTTATCTACCGAATTCTGAATGCCCATAGATAATAGTCAATTTTTGTAAGATCACTTATAACTGAGATAGGTATCCATTCAGTGAAATATAACCAATCGCTTTGTACTCAACTTTTTGAGCTTTAGAAAATTGTCTTGACGAATTTCGAGTCCAAAGTTTTGTCTTTCAGAAATCAGGATCAATTTTTCATTACGACCTTTGAGATGTATCACGAAGTTTCGTTTCAGGAAGATTTCTTCCAATATGATATCAAATTACTCGCATTTCATGCAGAAAAAAGCTGATAAGGTTTCACAATATCATAATTATATACCTTTTCAGTTTCAGACACTGTGTGATTTCTTATACATTTCGTTCTACAGGCAGGTCATTTCTGACCCAATAGACAAATGAGCTCAATGAATCTGGCTGGAAAAAGCCAAAGCAGATTTTGGCAGGAAAGCATAAGAAACTCCTTTTTGCATGTCCCAAGGGACGCAGGGATGCGAAACGGAGTTGGAAAACCAAAGGATAATGCTACTTGAGGATACCATTGTCAAAACTCTAATTTGGAAAACCGAGCTAGGCAGTATATGAGGAGTTTTACAAAGGATATGTAAAGGTCGCGGTGGACCTATTGATGAATTTTCTTTTTTCCTTGACTTACTTTTTCTAGTGTAATGAAACCTCCATGTGGTGTTCTAGGTTTTGAATCATCATCATTGATGGGCTGAAAGTGTGATAATTGGTAAATTCCACAGATGTATTTGCCATATTAATATTCGTGGCATCAATAACACTGGTTTCATCCTCTCATAGCTATATTTAGGGAAAATTTTAACGGTCTATGTCTACGAATGTCTAGAATGGATGTTCCATATACTTAGTTGGAAAGTCTTGGATATGGATTACAATTTAAATCACTAATGTGCTATTTTATATATAGATTATATAGCCTATTTGTTTAGGGCAAAGCTTTTTTACGCATTTTTTTATCTATTGACTGCTGGAAAACCTATAATATTCGTGAAGGCAAATGACAATTTCCGATTTTCCATTCCGAAAATAATTCAAAAAGCAACAGGGGTTATGTGGTATTTCGTCTAAATTTTCTGAGCAACATATAAAAGAGTCACCATTATTTTATAATAGATGTTTTACCTTCAAACCTTCAAGATTGAGATGCAGTTATAAATAAGATCATATTTTGTTAATCACTGAAGATTGTACCGTTCCCCTATAATACTTATATAGCAAAGCCGACTGTCGGCCAAGACAAGAAAGGTCAAGATTGATATTTTTTATGGAGGTCACTTTTTGTCAAGATATTCGCGCGATGTTTTCTAAACTTTGAAGAACCTAATACTGGCGTAATCCTTTTACACCTTCTGGTTGAACTATAGAGCGAGTCTTGGCAGTTCAGTTGTTATTTTCCAGCAATTTATTGTAATTCCAGGAATTTTGTCGAAGACGTTCTCATGTAAAATGGCTCAATTTCACCTTATAGGACAGTCGAAAAACCCATTCAAAATAGATTAGAAATCAAAATGCAATAAATATAGTTGGTTTTTAGAAATCTATATGGAGCTATATCTATTTCTACGTGATGGCATTGATATTTTTAATCCATATAGTTATGTGGTGGTGGAAAGAGAGCATGAATATAATAGGCTGATAAAAATAATCTGAAATTTGGGCCATTTCCATAATAAATCCCTGTTACAGACTTGTACATCTAGATAGTTTGCTCGATTTCTTGAATCATATAACTCTTTTGTTCCTCCCTGTATAATGATATCCAAGGTGACGAGTTTGTTCAGGAAGAGTTATTATTCGCTTACCTGTCATGATTCGAAATGTTCAAGTTCACAGAAGATGGGCAATAAAAGTTTTTTAAGGAATAAAACAAATTGTATGTATATTTCTAGTGGTTGCCTAAACAGCTATTGGTGGATAGTCTGATCGATAACCATACACGTTCATTTATCAATTCGCTAGTTTGCCAGTCGCAAAAATATTATAAATAAACTATGATCGTTGGTGAAGATCCTCATAATATTTTAAATTTTTTCAGCACAGTTCGAAACGGTGTTCAAACTCTCAAAAACGGACCACCAAATATTCCGCGAGTGTATCATCGGTTTGTAAAGTTATGAATTATTCATTAGTCAACATCATTCATCAACAATTTAATGTGCTAAACTCATTGAATGAACCTTGTCTGATGTCATTTGATTTTATGAATCTTATTTTTCGGTATAGACCGAACCGTGTTTTAATCGGTTATATAATGAATACAATGACCGACATTTTGAACACAGATGTTGAACTTTCTTGTTTCGTATTTCCCAAAGAAAAATGCGTTGGCTGAGATCAATAATTTCAGGTGGAGAGAAGACACTATACCGTTGGTGTGTTGCATACTTTTCTATACAACTTCAAGTGTGAGACATTATTTTGGATATAGAATTTCCCAATAACTGGATAGGAAGAGGAGGTCCTCAAGATTGGGCTAGATCCCCAGATTCAATTCAAATGGATTTTCTTATGTGCATGGAATTTTTTTTAATGTATTGAATGGCGATCGCTCATTCACTTAATTGAAAAATGTACTTTTCATCTATTTATATGGCTTGCAGTGTTCTTGAATTTGTATTCATTGGATGTTGTTGTTGAATTGATTGAATAATGTTATTTTGGTTATCGCGAATATGTTATATTTAGGTGTATAGTTATATATTTATAGGAAAACTTACAGTTCGAAAAAATCAAATTTGCTATAGGATGAATGAATAAAATGCAGGTGTTTGTTCCTGAAATTTGAAAGTGGTAGAAGTAAAATATGACTATGTCTATGTTATTGAAAGTAACCGAATACCTCATCGAATAGTGAACCATTCTATAGTAGGTACCTACCTACCAATTACCTTTTTAAGGAGATACAGATCGTAAAAAATGTAACATTGATATGCCACATGCACTCTTTAGATATTCTTGATTTATTGCTATTCAACGGGGTAAGTAAGAAAATATTTTTGTTAATTTCATGTGGAATTCAAGTGGAAGCATGTCATAAAATTATTGAATCGAATATAATTCTTTCGATGAAAATTTCTTTTGCTGAATATGCAATAACAATATTATTACTATTGTCGATTCAATCCCGCAAAAACATTATAGATTTTACTTATCAGCATATTGCTCTGAGTATTTCAAATTTTATCACTTTATAACTCAGTGGGATTAAACGATAAAATAAATCGAAATTGAGTTCTCTAGATATAAGATATAATCCTGAACAACGAAGGATCGTTTCAACAATATTCATGATAATGGGGTTCTTTCACCGTTACATCTAGTTTCATTCAATATTTCCATTTGGTCTAGAAGAACTGAATCACCATGTATAAATCAATGGCGATAGGAATCACTCTCAGGATAAGAGTAATGAGAAAAATTAATAAAAATAACGTGAAGGTAATCTACTCACCTCGTATGCTGCACATGAGCTGAAAAGCCATGAAGTAAGTAAAAAAACCAAGTGTACCATCTTATCCTGTAACAAAATCACATAATTAATATGTTTGTGGTCGTAATGAATATCTTCAAGGTTTAGGGTGGAGGAGAATCATAAATTCACAATGGAGAATTAATGCATCAAACATCGACTGGCTACCTGAAACCATCATCAGGGACGGTTTCGAAATTTCAACTATTCTATATCTATTCTCTCAATGTTATTCTGTTTTGATATTTCAAATTTTTGGCATGTGAATTTGTATGCAAACTCACTAAGTTATTCGAGGCTAAATTATACATTCGCTCTCTCATTAATCTGTAATTTCACAAAAAATGTATGGCGCAGTCGGTAGGATTGTAACAGTTTTATTAGACTCTGCAGTGATTGAAAGCACAATTTCTTTAATTATTTTCATATTCACCATAACATTAATATACATAGAGAGGGTTTTACATCACAAAAAAAAGATCTAATGACCAGTGAAAAAATTAAGAGGAGGTGTGCATGTAAATCCGACTTCAGAAATGATGGCAGACAAGCCTGGTATATATGTATATATATTTTTTATGTTCTGGTTCTCACGAAAAGGGATATCCTGTAATGTTCAGAGAACGTCGTGAGAACCAAGGGAAAGAAGGTAGGAGTTGGTGTTCTTGAATTTCTGGAGATCGTTTGCCTCGGGGAACACCTTCCTAGGCAATGAGTTCCAAAGTCTCGATGTTCGTCGGATGAACGAGTCTTTGGAAAGGGACGTTCTGCATCAGGTCTCTATAAAGTTACCACGAAGGGGTGTGAAGACTGAACTTGACGGGTTAATCTCGAAGAGACTGCTAATGTAGGAACGATTGTTGATATTTCAGAAGAGCGTCGCCCATGAAAATATCTATAAAATAGAGATATATCGCCAACTTTTCTACGGTGTTCCAGAGAAGTGAGCGAGTTTGTGAGCGAGGCATCACCGACGAGACGAATTGCCATTTTTTGGGACAGAATCCAATGGTTTCTTGATATGTTTAGGTGGCGCACTTCAAACATGGAAACAGTATTCCAGGACAGGTCGGATCTGTGCAGCTGACTGAGAGTAAAATAGCTCTTGGCTCGAAACAGAAAACCAAGTTTTTGGGATGCACTTTTGGCAATGGACCTCATGTGATCAAGAAAGGTTATTGCTGATAGTAGGTAACGCGAAGCATCGGAATGGATGACTTCAATGGTATTGTTACTCCTGACTGAATTATGTTGGGCATAGTGAGATCTGCTTTTCTATAGAAAATACATGCTTCTATTTTGTTTGCATTGGATTCTACCAGGTTATTAGATCCCCACTCGAGAATTGTTGCATAGTCCATATTTATTTTGTTAACATTTCTTCCTCGTTCATTTCTGGTTTGACGGGCCGATATAGGAGCCCTGGAAGAGAAAGCGGTATGGAGGGTACTATCATCCGCGAAGCTGTGTATAGGACATGAAGTTGCTTCCAACAAATTGTGATGTGAAGTAGAAATAGTGTTGGTGCTAAAATTGATCCCTGCGGAACACAAGCATTTATGAGTAGAGTATCAGATGAAACTCCATCGACCACTACATGGAGAGACCTGTTTGAGATAAAACTAGCAAGCAGAGAACACAGCTGAGGGGGCAAACCATAAGATGGAAGCTTGGCGAGGAGTCCCTGGTGCCAAACTCGATCAAATGCCTTGGAAATATCTAATGCCACGGCTAATGTTTATCCATATTTGTCAATAGATAGCTGCCATAAATGTGAGACGTATGCTAGCAGGTCACCAGTTGATCTCTGATGACGGAAGCTATATTGCCTATCGTTGACAATTCCTGAGTGTTCCAGATATTTCATGAGCTCGATGTTGATGGCTTTTTCCATGACCTTTGAAATAATTGATAGCAGTGCAATAGGTCTGTATAGTTGCTAGGTAAGGTATTTTTGATTTTTTTGGGGACTGGTTATACTCTTGCAATTTTCCAGTTGGACGGATATACCCTCAAATAAGAGTGGTCGAACAACTTGCAAAGAACAGGTGTTAGTTCGGGGACACATTTCTTGAGAACAATCGGTGGGATTCCGTTGTTGGTGTTGAGACCCAACAAAATCTCGGGCTTATGATTGTCAATAGGTGTAAAGTTCTGGAGTTGTTTTCCCGATGAATCCAGAGTGGCATTCACAGCAAATAGATGCGCAAATATATTAACTTTTTCCTGGGCAGTCGTAGCTAGAGTTCCATCTTCCTTGGTTAGAGGAGGAAATGAGATGATAATGAAATTTCTCTCCACAGCTTTGGCGGAAGACCAAAATGAACGGGATCCGTTAGGACATTCAACAAGTTTTAATCTTATTTTTGCACGATTGATCATTTTTGACTGTTTACCGTGACAGATTTTACGTCAGTAGGTGACATTTACTAGCAACTCGACGGTAAGTAATCCACTTACCATCGAGTTAAATAATCTCTTAATTTTAATTTATTTTTATAATTTATAATGGTATCAATCGTGCAAAAAACGTTATAAGCATGTCGAACGTTAAGGGTAACCGATCTCAGACAATAATTGGAGTCGTCGCTCTGCTCCTCCTCCAAACAATTGTCTTCGATCGGTATAAAACCCTTACCGTTCTCCATACTTAATATACTATTTGGCATTGTGAGCATCTATAATATACATACCTATAGGTATTTCAATCATTCAAATACTGGCTGTTTCGTGGTCACTGGTCATTAGTTGACTCAGTGGACCACTGCAAAAATCATGTGAGGAATTTAATAAAATGTAACATTCATTCATTTCATTCTTCATTCTAGATATATGAAGTTTAATGAACTTTTTATCGGAAATAAGCCCATTAATGAAGGTATTCAATTGGCGTTACAATACAACGCTAGTACAAGTACTTGTGAATTGAAATGAATAGAAAGTGGGAAACAATGATACATGTTGGTTCTATTCATTATTTCAATAGATTGGTTATTCATGGTCATTATATTGCTTCATTAGTTTGAAGCCGTGGTAATATAATGGATTGAACGCAATTCGTTTTTAGAAAATTATTAAAACATATATTGGTATGTCAAAAGAGGTCTTAATTATAATAATTGTGGAGCAAACTTGGAAATTATTAGATTGTTATTCCTTGCAAACAATATCGATAACTGTTTTATTTTGATTTCAACTTTTGTTCAATAATGAAATATGAGGGGAGTTTTCACAATGTTTCCATTAAATCGACATGGTTTGAACTTCAGATGCTTAATTGTGTGTGAAGCTTGAAGTTTCTCATTCTGTTTATAGTCGAATGCATTTTTTGTAATCGTTTCGCCACCTGGAGTTAGGTAATAATTTTCTAATATTTATGGTTTTTATTGCATTTGCTTCAGGCGCAAAGTTTTATAACATTATCTATCATATTATCAAACGAAATCAAATCTATACCTACTCAACATTCTACCAAAGAAAGTGATACCTTACTAAGCGATTAACTGATGCTGCAGGTGTCGATTGAATTGCCTACCATGTATCAATCATTAGGTACAATTCATCAATCAAATATGTACGCCATATTACCAAACTATATATATTTGAATTTTTATTTCACAAATGTTGTGAATTGATTGTTATTAAATTACAGTAATATATACATGCAATTAGAACATTGAATGCACGTAATAAAAGTGGCCGTTATTTATTTTTCCTACGACCACCTATGAAAACGTCAATAATCACACTGTTTTGTTATTCAGAAAGTAGCTCATATCACCATGGTATTGTTTATTTGAAAGAAAAAAATCACTAGTGTTGATATGAAAAATATCACAACGGTCGCATGAATTGATAGAAATAATTAGGTATATTGTGAAGGTACTCACTGTCAATATATAAGCGTTTTCAAATCAAATTCATATTGTTTATTGAAATTTCTGACTCGTTTCGAATTATACCGAGAATTCTTTATCTATTAATTTCAATGTGTCTGATACATAACCTTTGAAACTGGAACCTATACTCTTTGCTGGAAATATTTCGATGTTGATGACAGCGGGTGAGATCATTCAAAAGAGTACGGCTACAGTTTTATGCGCGGCTTGCTGCTTGCATCAGTTTGATATCACAGTATCACCAAAGATTATATGAGTGTATACAATCTTTGGTATCACCATCTCAGTATCACCAAAGAGAAGATTCTTTGGTATCACAGATGTTTGCGCTTGCGCACTACGTACTTCTATGGTTCTGTATTCCTGGTTGCGTGATTACTGGCGCTAGCAGGCGTATGGTGTCAAGTTTGTTTATGTACGCTGGTGTCAATATCAATAAAATTTGTACAAACTAAACTAACTCAATCAATCAGTTATTCACATAATGAGGAATTGTCGGAGAAGTATTCAAATGTCATCTTGAATATGGAAATAAACAGTACTTGATTTCGAATCAAAACCATCTGAAATTATAGAGACCGCTCAAGTTACATTTTTGACAAGACTCCCCGTGAAATGAAAGTATTCGGAGTCGTAGGAAAAATAGTGTACAAAACTCGTTGGAAAGTGCATTTCCTTCACTCGTTACGTGTCCGCACTAACCGCTACGCGGCTCTTGCTAAACGACTACTCGTGTGAAAAATGTCACTTTCCACACTTTTTGTGTAATATACTATATTATAGATCGGGAGAATTATTGAAAGAGAATTATTGAAAAATGTCATTTCATGACGTGTTACTTATAGATGAAATGCATAATGAAACCATAGTCTATGCAAGTGATGTGATTTAAGAAAATTCGATGACTATCGAGATGGAGAAGATGAGGATAATACCTCTAGATATTTCACTTTCGCTATACAAATGGAATAACCTCGCTATTGAAGGAAATTGGGTTTTGATCATCCTGTTTAAGGAAACTATTTTTTTTTAACTTCATTGCCTCTTAAAAAATACATTCTATGGCAAGAGTATGAAGGATTACATAAGCATCGAACAACAACTGAAGACGGTAATGTAGAATCATGTATAATTTTTAAAAACACAACTAGAGACACGTACTACTTATTTCAATAATGGTAGTTGGTAACCTAGAAATACAAATACCGGGCTCATCACTCATTGACAATGAAATAGCGTAGTTCAAGTACATTCCGTAAGAAAAAAGCAATGGTTTTCCCAACATCGACAGTAGGATCATCAAGAGCGTGGACCAATGCCGTCATATTTACTAGATAATTCAGAAATGCAGGTTTAGTTTAGTTTTGATGGGGTCGACCATAGATCTTATTGCTTACGGTAGAGGAGGGTTGAAAGTACTAAGCCATTGATCGGTCGTTTTAGTTGTTGACCATACAAATGTGTTGTCCCACGTGACCATAGTACCTACTTTCTTGCAGACCCCTCTTGACCTAAAAATTACTACAGGATGCCGGATCTAGCGTAAGCAGTAAGATCTATGGGGTCTACAGATATTTGTTCCCTCAGGATATTGGAGGCTATCCTTCCTGACGTGGTCCTTACTAAAATAATTCAGTTTCACTACTCTGTTGACAACATCAATCAAACTGTTCATCAGAAGTGATTACAGAAGGAGGGATAGTAACCTGGGCTGGGATGACACTGGAGACTTATACTAGATGGCCACATCATTCGTGACCTCTAAGCCCTTCAGGCAAAGTTGATCCAATAAGTTTTGTGTGGTGCAGAAATCCAAAACCTGAATCTTCTCCCTCTTTCTGGCTGGCACGATTATCCATGAGCATTATAGGTTCGTCTTTCTTGCAGTCGAAAGAGAGATCAAAAAAATGTATGACTTCCGAAACATTGCATACGCTATACTGAAATTTCAGTTTTAATTTATTGAATCGTTCAAAACTCCTCAAACCCAAACAAAATTGGCCACAATGACATTGTGACGACTCTGTGACGTTATATATGATCATAACACTCATAAAAAATCAGCAGAAAAAGGCTATAGTACACAATATTTATTGCGAAATATCTCGAGCAATAAATCTTGTGTACTAGGGACTTTTGGCTGGTACTGTATACGCAAAAATAAAAAACAATTGGCTTATTCACCAAAGTTCTGGATGAAAATTTGATATACCTACTATGGTGTTTGATTGCCCATTTCCTCAAGGAAACCTTCAAAAAAACCGACAAATTGTTAATTCTACACATGGACGGGTTTTGTTGCTCTGACCCTGGCACTATTGACAATGAAGGCCGAAGGATGTCTGTTTTTATTAAATTTTGTCACACCTTGTATTATGAAAACTAACGGTTTAGTAATTGCCATTTTTTACATAATAGGAAATGTATTACATTCATGATTGTTATTTGCAGCGCACAAGAGTACAGTCTGTGCAAAGCATTACGTAATGGCATGCACCAAGAATTCGAATCGATATGTCCTTATCAACTGTGTCACACGACAAATATAGAGCAAACGATTATCTAAATTCCTGAAAATATAACAAATTCCTTTCCTTTCCTTTCATAGATAGATAGATAGATAGATAGATAGATAGATAGATCTTTTTGACAAAGTTATAAAGTTTGTATAGGAATCTTCAATATATGCATGTGCAGAAGATCTAAATCCATAAATTAGATGGTGCTGAAATCGAAAAGAATAAAATTATTTGATGAGTATACTAAATAGATCAAAAATTGAAAATATGAGACCCAATGGCAAACATAGATGCATCTTGAATTAAAAATAGAGAAGGAATAGTACATTATACAGCTTATAGGGATTAAAGTTTTGCTAAAGTGGTATTTAAAATCCCGAGACAAAAAGTTCACTTCAGACTTGGGGTATACACTATTTTATGCACTTTACGATAGGTAAAACGTTGAAGAAAAAATAACGAAACAATTGAATGTTAGTAAAAGGTAAAGTACCCTTTAAATCCCCAAAGTGCATAAAATCATTTATGCAGTCTAAATTCTGGCCTTGACAGGTTCTGAACCGACAAATTTAATGTGCTTGCCTTCTTTCATAATTTATATATAGTGAATCTGTCTCAATAATTATTGAGTCCATCATCAGTACTCAGGTTTTGTTGAAGCTATTTGTTGAAGAATTTGACAATGATAGAACTTTTCTCAGGTCACTCAGTAGTATAATATGTCATAAGACAATTTAATAAAACGGCACCTTCGCATAATAATGCTCTATCAGGTCTCGTGAACAAGAACGTTTCCCTTTCGATTAATTATCGATCGATAAAATGCCAGAGGGTTATCAGAAATCTGATATTAGCAATTTATTGGAAGAATATATTGATATTCTTTTGATATTTATCAAACTCGTATATATCGTATAGCGAGATGCATCTGGAATAAGCAAGATATTTTTTGAGAAATAATTTTGTTTTGGATGATATGATGATATTTCCGCTGTATAATTCGCATAATACAAAAGACACGAACGACATCAGTTTCGCAATTCTATAGGATATACCCCGTTGAATCTGATAATAAAAACTTATTTCACAAGAGCCATAAAAAAACACATCAAAATTATTTCGGCCGACATATGACATTGAAGAAAGTTGCAGAATAGCAAATTTCGTTGATGGATAGATTTTGAAATAGTAAAAAATCAGTAATTTTCTTGGGATTTGAAACTGCCAACTGCATTTTTTTTCGCTCTTATCATAAAAACGTACCTTCATATTACTATAAATATCATTCAGATGGAAACTGAATTTTTGGGACAGTGTTGAGGAGAGAATGATGACGATATTAAATAATAATGAAGGAATTTCACCGAGTTAATCGTGTATTACAGGGTGATTTCTGAAACGTTGGTATTTTGTCATTTTTTTCATCTAACATTTTCATAATCACCCTATATATTACGAAATTATATTTCTACGGTATCAGCTATCTTTGGAGGATGATAATTCACTTGAATATACAGGATGTGTACGAAAGAATCGGCCACATATTTCACCAAATGTATGAATCGTGATTAACGATCGAAAAAACTAGTATAATATTGTATGACAAAGTAATTTCATCAATATTTCATTATAACATCGAATTTTCAGAAATGAAAACCATTTTACCCATAAAAAGTGCGGGGTCCTTTAAGTGTTCATAACTCCTTAACTATTAACTTTTGTGATATGATATTCAAAATTCAACAAAGTATCGAAAAATGTTATGATATAGGTTTAAAAAACTGAATTTCTGAGCTGCTGCGTTTTTTTGGGACCCTCTGTGTGGAAATGAGATCGAATGAAAACCTACAACTTTTTTATTTGAAATTTTCAAGATTGTTTTCTGCAACCAATTTCATTTTGGGGTTTATAACCTCTGCAAAAAATAATACTTTTTATAATTTTTTTCAAGATGTTTGTTTTTATTTCATGTGCTCAAATTGAAATAACACTACGAACAAAACAGACTTGCTGCCAATTATTATGTTGTTAATTTTTTTTGGTGGTGGCTTGCCCACTTCCAATGTTGATAAAATTTCCAAGAATAGATGGAACACCATATCAAGTTTCAATTTCGAAATATTTTATTGGGGACGAGGTTGACTTTCATCAGATGTCAATGAATTTCAGGATACTTGAGGTTCATATTATTTTCTATTTAATTCGGTTCGATTAATATGGCATCATATTTCATCCAAAAATGAAGGTAGGTACATGAACAACTGATTTCGTCACCATCCTTTTCGAATTAATTAATTAATATAAACATTCATTTCGGCTAAAACAATATTCTTGAACAAACAGATACTGAATACATGTGAGGAAGGCTTAAGTTAACCAGGAAAAACTATTGATTGATGACGTTTTAACTAAAAATTGATGTCTGGAAATAAGAGCGCATTTGATAAGGTTTGAATCAAGGGTATAGGACATAATTAATAGTAAATTCTAAAATGATTTGAATGCTGAAGATCTGCACTAAAGTTTACTCTACACTCTACTCTTACACTATAACCATGACAATGAGTATTTTTTTTTAACTTTGTCAAAACTTTAGGTTGTATAGGTTTAGTCTCGTGACCAATTCTTCTAAATTCAACAGATATTTCGAATTTCTAGTAGCCTTCTTGTGAACTTAATATGAAAACAAGTAGAATGTTAATTTCCCTAGGTCATGTTGGTGAAGTGTGAGTATGAGGCTCTGATTTGTCGAAAGATACATTAAAAATTCGGGTATTAATTAAAAAAAATCTTAGATGAAAAAGTCAATGATGATTTTTATGGAATAAACATACAAAAACAAAATGATGATAAACGCACACTCAGTTCCGATCATTTAAATGTTGTTTTTACCAAATAAACAGTATGAGGGACAACACCATTATTCTTTGTAAACAATAAATATCTCAGGTAGACATCACCTTATTGAAAACAGTTATTGACCCAAAAAAATAGTCTCAATACTCAAGGGTGAAGGAAAGGCTGTATCTATAACCAATCCTGAAATATTGGATCCTTCTGGGTTATGGTATAATTCAGCACAAGAAAAAAAATCTGATGAAAAATTCAATGCATTTTAGAAAACGATGAAGGAACAACTACATAATTAATTTGCGAGGCAAACCCTAAGACTAACGAAGATGAAAATATTTCATCTTCTCTCCTTGCCATATATGATTTTTGATATTGATGGATTAGTTCTCACATGGTTTTCACGATTATCATTTATTATGAAGCTATAGGCAGATAGGTGCTACTTTATCATCGAAGTGTATACACACAAAAGGTGTCAACAATATAAATTTGCATTCTGCATGTAAGGCCGCGGAGGTTGAGCAACAGATTTTCTTCTAATTCTTATCTCCTACTAATTGCTTACCACTGTTACATACCACATTCATTGCCATATGCGTTTTTCATGGGCGAATTGATTGAAGTAATTTTCCAAGTATCGTAACATATTACTGCATAGCTGGAGCATACGACCAATAACGTATTTTGGGGTTCCTCAAGGTTCTTTATTGAGTCCTCTCATTTTTCTTCTTGTTATTGATGCTATGCCCAATACATATATGCACAATTTTTTTGTTTGTTGTGTTTGAAAAGTGTTTTTTCTATTTTGGTTGTATAATGAAGTCCTTGTGCAACGCAAATGCGTGTCGAAATAGCCTCTATTTCGATATGCATTTTTTGTTATTCGGAGATTGATACAATCGAACTGTCAATTGAAAGTCAGAAGAGTTAGGCCCAGTTTACTTTTGAGCGATTTGGATTTGGTGATATTAGCAGTGAAAAACTCAATGTTTTAATTGGTGAATTTCAATTCAGAGTGTAATTTGATTTGAATTGATCAATAAAAACAATAACAGCATTGAATTTTTCACCGCTGGTATTGCAATAATCAAAATCGCTCAACTGAGAAACTGGGCTTTACGCTTGTGCGTCAGATTTTAATTATTTCAATCTCATCATTGTTACCAATCGAAGATGTTTCTGTGATTTATTTATTTGAATCCATTTTTGTCTTCAAATCAATTCCAAATAGAAAAAATTGCATATGACACACGTTTAATAAGACCCGTTGTCGCACTTGTTCACTTGGAGCACTCCTCGCTTCGGTCGTCGTACTCCAAACAACGCGTGCGAGAGAATAGCGTCTTATAAAACTTGTATCATAATATTTTAACCGCCAACTTAGTTGCTAAGCAACCCTCGTAAGTCTAGTTGTAGGCAACACCTCATTTATGTCTATTCTATTATTTATTGAACAAATGCAGATGTACAATCGAAAGTGTGACTTTCATAAATATCCTATACCAGGCTTCAGTAACATTCAACTTGTTTGCATATAGGTATCAATGTAGAGTGTAGACTTTTTTCATGATCATGAAGGAATCAATAAATTCATTCATTTTCATTCATACATATCAGATCTATATTGAACTTTATACATAATGAATCGGCAGTTTGTCGGCATTGTTGACAGCAATGATAAAATCGGAATACTATATTTTACATGAAATTGAACAGATTTCAAAATAAAATGAGCTGGTTTCGGTCCTCATGACCTAAATGACCAATAAATCCTCTTCTGCTACTCCACCGATCTGTCTAGTGAATTAGTGATGCACCCTAATCACGAAAAGTAGAGAGCCAAGGTAATGAATTCATTCAAAATATATTGATTTTCCATATTTTCATAAACACTTTATAAACGTAATGGAAGAAATAAAGTTTTAAATTTGTATGTGCTCTTTTCGAACTTGCCAGTAGCTATTTTGGAACATGTTACACAACTTATACAACTTATTATTTAATTAGTGTTTTAATAGATATAACAACACCTTGACACCTAACCCATCATTAAATTCATGTAAAGACAATTTCCTAACTGCTTCAAATAATAGAAATCTTTTAGAACAGTACAGAGATTATTCGTGCAAATCTATCTGATTATCTACGGATAATGAGGATTCTTGCTAAATTTATTTGTGAAACATTCCCACAGTATGAAAATAGTGTTGAAGATCCTAGGTACCTTGAAACGATGAACCACACGTAGTGTGACTCACCTCAGAAGTCAGAACTCAACTTCAAGGCCAAAAATAACAATAAGTTGAAAACATTATATTTCTGACATCAATTTCGGGTGTCAAACCGTAAATATACATTTTTACAAATTCTTCACAAAAATGTTGGTTTCTTGAGTAAGTATAGGTATCTGATAAAACCCATTTATTATTATTATTATTATCTATCGATTCAAAACATTTTAAGCACTGCGGTGATTTCCTTATATCTTTTGCAAAACATAGCTTCAATTATAAATGTTTTTTTCTATTTTGGTTGTATAATGAAGTCATAGTGCAACGCAAATTCGTGTCGAAATAGCCTCTATTTCGATACGCATTTTTCATTATTCGTAGATTGGTACAATCGAACTGTCAAATGAATGTCAGAAGAGTTAGGCCCAGTTTACTTCTGAGCGATTTGGATTTGCTGATATTAGCAGTGAAAAACTCAATGTTTTAATTGGTAATTTTCAATTCAGAGTGTAATTTGATTTAAATTGATCAATGAAAACAATAACAACATTGAATTTTTCACCGCTGGTATTGCAATAATCAAAATCGCTCAACTGTAAACTGGGCTTTACGCATGTGCGTCAGATTTTAATTATTTCAATGTCATCATTGTTACCAATCGAAGATATTTCTATTATTTATCGATATTGAATACATTTTTTTCTTCAAATCAATTCAAAATAGAAAAAATTGCATATGACACACGTTTTATAAGACACTTTGTCGCACTTGCGACGCGTGCGACAAAATAGCGTGCGACAAAATAGCGTCTTATAAAACTTGTATCATAATATATTATTGCGATATTTGGTATAATAATAATCAATAAAAGATCATTTTTTGATAACTTCTGGTTGAATAAAATATTAGTGTAAAATAGAGACTGGATTCTATACTATGAAACTAATAAATGAAGCGGAGCCACCAGGAATTTTGTTCCGAACAGTATCATTACTAGGGTGGGCGATACAAAATTAAGAACTATTGATGATCAAAATTTAAATAAATTGATTATAAGGAAACTTCCATTAGAAAGGGAAAATAAGCCTTTTTCATTTATAAAGTAAATATCGTGGATTCTAGTGCTTGCAGTCTTTTACTTCCGGGAGTATAAGTATATCGTTATGGTAACTATGGACAGACATCCTGTATACAGGATATTTGTTTTCAAAAAGTGAAATGTGGTTACACTCAATGACCAACGAACTAGGAAATCGATTTGAATACACAACTTACGAAATTTATCTTCATTTCTATTACGCAGTATACAAAGATTATTGTTGAAACTGTCAGCAAAAATAATTAGCAATGCAGAATCTAGCACGCATCTTTGCGCCATCAGATTTTAAAATCAACCGCAAATCGCTCGTATATAGTATTTCAGGCATGAGTAGTTTAATATTGTGGAAAAGTACTGGTAGCCTAGGCCTTATGTAATAGTGAAATAAATCAGCTTATCGAATTTATTTATCTCGTCTCGTTTGTTTATTGTTTCCACCTGATTGAGAAAACATCGGAACTGATATTCCGATTTCAATTAACTCAGCACAGGAAATCATACAAAGGTGTACCTCTAGTTTTCAACCCTGATATGTTAATTACAAATTGGATATCTATTTCCGTACACTTTCTCCTTGACTTTTTGAGGGTTCTTTGCGGAAAACAAATAACTACCTACTTCTCTACCAAATCTACAATTACACAGGAAGTGAACCAATCTCCAAAATAAATAATAGGTTAATAATACAATCATAGGTATATATGCCAAGGTAGAGAAGACTATAATAATAATTATTAGTTCTCCCAAATTAATGATAGGCGTCACATCGATATCATAGCATGAATTGCTGAAACAAATGCATGGAAATTCTTGGTAAGTATCTATATCTCCTTTCGAAATACAGTTTGAAACCGCTATAAAAATCCTATTGCTCCTTACAGCCATCTTGAATGAATATATATGTTCAATGCATTATTATACTTTACGATATATATAAGTTTGATACATTCTCATGGAAAGTTCAACTCCTAAACAACTAAATAAAAGTATCTTCTAGAGTTTTTCCAATAGCAACATGAAATGTGCATCCGATGTAGAATTTCTTGAATATTTGTGAAAAAAATGTCATTTTAACCAACAATGACTTCAGTAAAGCAGTCTCAGTTAACCAAGATTAAGCTTTTCAAACTCTTTGGCTTCGATTCAGGCTCTGGAGTAAATATACTATCGTCAATGGTGTTAATACACGGGATATTAATTGTTGAATCAACTGAATTTGATGCTGATCTAGGGGTTATTGTAGAATCAGGAAGAATCAATCTGTTGGAAATGCAGCAGCAAACGGTAATTGCAATTAAAACCTGGTCAAATTCATGCAATATATAATTGAATATTGATCATATACCTTTTTATTGCGAGATTACAGTGTTTGCTTGACGTAGCCTGGTGATATTCAATATGCTACTATCGAGGCTAATATTGAAACAACTAAAACTTTGATCCAACAGAAATCCTCCTCATTTGCAGACGAATATATCATTTTCAGAGAATAATAATTGTCATATTGTCTTTATAGCGAAAATAGTTTCCACTATTGAAAATTTTTCCAATATGTCGAGAGAATTATGTTCAAAAATGAAATCATAATGTTTCCCCGTTTCCCCTCAACATTTTAATTGACTTATTCAACAAAATTGAAGCTTTCACGAATTTCTGAAAGCGAAGTCACCCTCATTGAAATTCAATGAAAATATTCCTACACACAAATTGCATCAAAATATACCATGTTATGTAAGAGAATATGTAAAAAATGTTGGAATGATATTATATTATTGTCATAATAAGAAATTGATCTCTATATAAATAACAGCTAGTATAACTATTCAATAAACTATAGACATTGATGATGTCATAGAAAGTTTGTGGAAAAGTAGAAAAAACAAACAAGAAAAAATCATGATATATTACAAAACTAAAAAGTGACTGAATTTTACTGTAATATATTTAATCAAAGTGAATTATTTCTATTTTTGAAATTAAAAAATGGAGGAAATCATCTATGTAAATTTTGCCTAAAATTTCAGTTACCTATTTGATATTCTTATTTATTTGAATGTCGATCCAATATACATTTTCTGAATTCTCGACCAATTCATTCAATTTTATCATTTTCATCACCACTAATCTTTCACATTTGGCGACCACAGTTCTTTGTTGAAATAAATCACCAATTCACTAATTTCATTTATATCACGATTCAAACCTGTTTTCACCGAAGCAAACTGCGTATAACAAAAATTAAATTTGCATAATACCGAAAAAAATGTGTCGAAGTACTCAAGAAGAAATATATCATTGAGTTACACCATTATCTTTTGAAAGTCTTCCTAATATCATAGTACCCTTATTTGTAATCTAAACTGCCAATATCAAACCAGAAATTATAATGAGCATTCAAATATATGATTTTTATCTAATCCTAAAAACGTTTTGAAGACTTGTATCTCATTTAATCAGTTATCAACAGACATATATATATATATATTTACAGGTAGGTTATTGATCATTATATTCAATGTTTTTATGGTATTGTATAAATTTATTTTCTTAAAATCGAGCTCAAAACGAAGGTAGGTACATCATCATATTTCATTTATATGCACAATACCATACCTTTATGAGTCTTGAATATACAGGGCTATTCAAATTCGAGTCTATGCATGGGGATTTTGATAACGGTAAGAAATAGAGGGTTGGTTAAATGGGAGAAAAGTATCGTATTTCAGAGGTTAATTATATGGATGGAAAAAATCTGATCTAGCTTCTTCAGTTCTGGAGTTATACAGGAAAATTTTTAAAAAATATTGAAATTTTACTGGTAATAGTTCAATATTTCCAAAACACTCTGTAATTCAGATGAAAATACTACGTCAATATGAAACATGACTCTTGGCATTCAAAAAAATGCAATAAAAATACAGGTCCGTAATTGAAAATTTTATTCAGATATTTGAAAAGGCTACAAGAAGTTGCTATTGCAAAGTGGCAAAATTTACAAAAGTCTTCGTAAAATAAAATGATATAGGCAAAATAAGAATTTCGAAATTTTCGATTTTTCCTGTATAACTCCAGAACGGAAGAAGCTAGGCCAGATTTTTTTCTTCCATATAATTAACCTCTGGAATACGCTACTTTGCCCCCATTTAACCAACCCTCTATCTCTTACCGTTATCGAAATCCCCATGCATAGACTCGAATTTGAATAGCCCTGTATATATATTATTTTTCAAATCCCAATACGTTTTGAATACTTTTGTAACTTATTCACTCAATTTATATAATTATATTTCATGTTTTTTTTGGTTTATGCAGATTCCTATAACCCCCAAACTTTCAAGAAAAATTCCAATACCTATTTAATTTTCCAATATCCTTCTATTGGCTTGCACGATTTTCCTCCACCAAAATTATAGGATTTCCTCTCGTAAAGAGAAAATATAAAAAAAAACATTTCGTTTGCTTATTTTTTTTTTCACATATTGGTACTTCCTGCGAATTAAATTATCATCATATGTATTATTATTCGTCCATTATACAATATACTTACAAAATTATTTTCGTGTGTTTTCATATCGAATATCTCTTCTTGGCTACTTTGCAACATATTATGCATAACTGTTTTCAAAAATTCAAACGTGTAGCAAGAAGTGAATATGTTGCTACGAAATAGTTTAAAAAAATTACTTAGGAAATGTTATAATTTCAATATAGCATGAGTTGAAAGGCTGTTTCAAATTCGTTTCTTGTATGTCAACCATTGAAGAAAGTTACAAAATCGAAAGAAAAATAGACAATTTTATTCAATCCCAACCAGAACCTCGCAACTATCGAGTTTCTGAAGATTGTAGAATAGGAAAATTGTTTCCAGTTTTGAACAAAGTGTTGAGTTTCAGTTAACTGCAAATGAAATGATCTCAACAACTTTCCACACTTTTCCATAGGAAAACGTCAACTTACCAATCATGTATGGATGTAGAACTTGTTCACGAAATACCGCGACATAAGTTGTCAGTGGTTTATTGGTTTATACAATGTATACAACGAAGGCGAAATATCAGACATTCGAAAAGTAAGATTAAGTCACCCAATTTCAAACTCTGAAATTAAGGTAGTACTACGAGTAAATACTCTAAACAATCGGCAAAATACGACAAAGTCGTGTTTCAAGTTTCCCTTTCACTCGACAAGTTTACTTTCGAATCATTATGTTTCATAAGTGCATGATTTGTGGGAACTATCCTATTTAGCGAGATAAAAATAATCTGATGAATTTCAAATACCCAAATTGGACCTGGGCAGAACGATTGAGATAATCAAGTAGGTACCTTTTGGTCGGAGCGAGCTTTCCAAAAAACAAAACTGGGTGATGAATATCACAGGTCACTTGGCACTCGATGGAATATTCGCGTAGACACTGCTTTTCAAGAACACATTTTCTGTTTTCAGTCACTGGGTATCAAGGAACAGGGTCGTGTTGTTTTCTTGTGAGGAATAGATTAAGTAACAATCGGAGGAAGCGATTTAGAAAGTGGAGAGAACAAACGCGATTCTGAACGATCGAAAGAGTTGGCTCTGGCTATCGCAAACATATGATAGCTCTCAAGGATCGAATGAAAATTTGAATAACTGAAGAATTGACGGTAGTGTCGCGAGTAACACTGTTCGCCAACTTTGGTATTTATTTTAGCATTGTTGAAAGATATGCGTGCGCACTCCAGTCTTAGAATATTGTTATAGAGAGGGAAAGTGTAGTGAAAGGAAGTAAGGACGTGTGGTTGTACCTACCTACCTACCTACCGCAAGAATAGTGCTTGGGTGCTTTACTTGTTACAACACAACATGATGCCCGCATGATCGATCCATATGCACCATGCATCACTTGAATTCGATCAATATTAACTCCTGATAATAGATAAAAACGAATGATTGATTCGAGTCGATAGACTTATTTTCATTGGAAACATTAATGAAACAAAAGACAAGATCGTTTATATAGTAAGAGTTCAGGGGAAATAAGAATGTATGAATATCCAAGCGGCTTCAGTTTGAAATAAAGAAAATTCAAACTTTCAATAGGTAAGTATTCACAAAGAATTTCAATAATGTATTGATGTTGTGTTGTACGACATTCCTGACTGCTAAATTTCAGACTTCGTAGCCTCATTATAAGCTGCTTGTTATGAAGCACTTCATCTATTTCATATATTTTTCTAAATCATCGATAGTATTCCCAAGAGATATTTATTATTTTACATATTGAATTTTCTAGTTGTAGTTTTTTCATTCGCTTTTGGTTCTAATAGGAATATTGTGTAATTCACTAAAATAGATATACCTATTTTCATTTCTGAAATTCATAGTATAGCATCATTTAAGATTGTAATTGTAGAAATAAATTGAATATATGACAAAACTATACTTCGTGATATTATAGATTTTTGTAATTCATAATCTGGCAGATTTAATTTCCGAAATAGGACATTTTCTTCAATATTCCCATGCCTCATTAAAATTGCTACAAAATATTCTTTTATTTTGTTGAATTTGAAAAAGAATATCAAACACGCTGTTTGTGATATGCAAATGAACTTGACGAGATAAACGAAGTAAAAAATTTTTTCATCGATTCACAATTTATTCATAAATTTAGACATAGACCAAAATATTCTCAGATAATTATGGTACAGAAAATGTATATTTGCTTGCAATAATTTAAAACAATCTGATTGGCGAAGTCGAATTTATTACAAATTCTGTAATCTGCAGAGCTTCAACTAAATGGTCATTATCAATTTTCTTGATTCAATTAAGTATTGCGAGAATGCCATTCATATGAGTATAATTCCCGATTATTTCACAAATCATCTATTATCGATAATATTCACCAACTGATGTGAATCAATTTGAGTTTTAATAATGCATACATAAACTATAAAAGGTAACAAATGATCGACACATAATTAAATTTGTTGCATCAACTAAGATTGCTTAATAGCAAATTTTCGACACGCACAGTAAGAAGATAAAGAAAATTGAGCGAATCGTGTATTATATTTATAGTGTGGTTTGAATGTTCTCAGAATGTTCCATTAGAAATCTTGATTATTGAAATATTTATCGGTTTGACTCAGAATTATATAACTCTATATCGATTGAATTATTCCGAACTTTCAACTAAATTTCTGATATTATGTCATTATAATTCTATTTTTTCCACCGTGAGAGTTTCAATTGAACCATGAAATTGATTTGAATCTGCAAATTGTACCCGCAAAAAGCTGCCGATCTGATAGCACTCAGTATTCGCGAAAATCACGGAGTGGGCGGCCTCTGGTGTCAAATTTTCTAAGCCTCCCGAGGGTGATAAACAAAGCAATTTAGCATTGTATAGCATAGGCTTTCGTATTATTTTTAATGAAATTGAATTGTTTTGAATAGTTTTCGGACTTTTTTCGTGCTTATCAGCTAGTTACTAATATTATTGAAACATGCAGCAAGTTCAAAAGGTCGTAAAGACGAAATCGACAAAGATTTGTTCAGTATTTCAGCGTTCCTCCTACCGTACAGACATCGTTCCTTTGGCACAAAATCCTGAATTTTCTTTCATGATTGTGTGAAAAATGGATTATCACGTTGAAAAAAGGAGAACTTATCACCAAAAACATTTACGTTTGTAGTAAGCACTTCCTATAGAACTGGATTTCTCAAGTGAATGCGAAGGTATGTCTTTCAGGTTAAATCAAACAAATAAGATCTGGTATAACTGTAGTTGTGTCTCTTGTTGTTTGTAATGAAAACCTTGATTTTACTTTAGGACCATCAAGGAGAATTAAACCAAGAAATAGGCTCAAAAAGAATGCAATTCCTTCAATAAACATCTGGAAGTCATCACATGCAAACTTTAAGAGTGAGGGCAATGTGGGCTGAATGAAATCAAATCATTATTCAAAATGAATAGGCTGTGAATTGAATGAAGTATCAATTGAAATAAATGAATTTGAATGACTGGTAGACCACAAGGTCTCAAACTTTTCAAGTTATTCTTGGAACATACCTACTCATCTATATTATATAATTATTTTTATTATATGAATGAAAATAATAACTTGTGTTGCCTATTTAAGATAGGTGGGTATCTCAATATAAGCACCCCTATACTTACTTCTCTCAGATAATAAAGTTAATTGACTACAATTCTTTGTTTTTGTTTCGCTAATCATCTATTTTTGGGTAAGGATAAAATTATTACAGGTTTACAGATAAATTTACACTTCCACTGCTAATTTTTCCATTTATATGTGTTCGAGTATGTGTTTGACATCTATCCCACAAAGTATGTAACCAGCTTTGAATAATGCTTTTCGCTATTTTAAGGGTTTCTTCTTCTCCAATATACTCTAGATACTTATTTCAATCTTGGCCAATCTTGATATAAAGAGAAATCATATTGAAATACAAATGACTTAGTGACCCCATTGATTTTGCAGAGGTGGTTTGAAAAGCCTATAAAAACATAATTAATCCACGAAACTCACATAAAATACCTGTTTTGAATTCTATAAACGATAAGCTATCAATAGCGCCCCTTTTGGATACTCAGGATTATTTATTTCTTTCCTAAAATTCGAAAAATTGACATATTACCATTGAAAACATATACCAAATGTTTGTTGATCACCCTCATGTAAGATTTTTGACATTTTTCGAGCGCCATCTGTTGGTTCGTGATTTTCGCGAATATCTTCCATTCTCAAATGGGCCTGGAGAAAGAAGTCGATACATGGAAAAATTTATCGATTATGGCTGGTGAGAAATATGTCACAGCTTCAGCTGACTATATCCTTTATATTTGAACAAATCGAAGAACAGTATATCTATCATTGATCATACGAAAATCCATACTATTCAATCTATTGTAAATAACTTAGAACAAAGTTATGTTTATATTTACATTTATACAGTATGTTCACCTTAAGTATTCATCACAACTGCAAAGTCGTTATTATTTGATCGATTATGAAAAACTTCTTCTTGTTTGATAGGTATTTGAAAGGTCTGTCCAACAATAGAGTGATTATATTTTTTGACTGTTATCGTGGCTAACAGCGACCAAAAGTACCCACTTTTAGGGATTTTTTTACATAAAAAATGATGGATCCTGAATCAGGATCACTTGAAACATATCTGCACCGATTTTCATCTTCATAAAAGACAGGATGTCCGAAATAATTCATCAAAAATATGTGATGAAATGTAACGCATTGTGAAACTTATATAAAATATGTATCTAAATATATCTGGGATGTTTTTACTTCAATTGCCCAAGCAGCAATTTGACGTTGTGGCGACGTGTTTGAAAAAGTTGCGCAACCAAACATGAGTTGCGTAGTCGACCTTAATACTACGTCGTCACGACCCTGTTTTGCACCGGTTTGGTCAATCATTTTTGGGATTTTAAAACGTTTCACTTTCAACTGTAGGGAGCAGTTGGTCGTTTCCTAAACGTTGCTGAATTTACCAAAAAACAACTACACACTTGCGCCCTCTTGCGCAGCGATGACAGTTCACTTTTCACGGTGTTCAGAAATTAGTAAATATTCCAACCAAATCATTACTGATCACCAAAATGGACCCTTGGTAAAAACTTTCTGACGACTACTAATGTTTTACTTATGTCCTCATGATAGGTACCTACTCTATTTATATTGCCTGAAAATAAAGATTTCCAAACAGAAATTATCAACGCATTTCAGTTTATTGTCAAATATACTATTGTTTTGCGTCAAAAAACACGCGCTCCTTCAATCCGTGGCGAATTTCTCAAAACTCGAAGAAAAAAAAACGAAAAAAATAATTTGGATATATAATATTCAAAGTTAATATTTATCCAAACAAGAACTATAGAGGATACAATGATATATTAATCGTTTCTAGAGCACTGATAACCTCTGTTTATGTTTGTTTATGTCCCAAATTTCAATGGCCGACCATGTTTCCGAAGATAATTACGCATCAAACATGGCGTAGTATTATAATAGACGTCAACACGACTTAGGATATCAGATAACTGAAAAATATACTGCTTTCAACCTTAGTCATCCAGAAAACTAAATATAACCAAAGCGCGACTGAAGTTGGTTATCCGACCAAAAACTGAACGAAGTCCAACTAACGAACACACCTCGCTCCACATTTTAAAACGGGCTTTTCTGTGTCATACAATTATCAGTAGTGTTCTTCGAAAAATTAGTTGCTTTCCTCAATCTCTGCATCCAGGTTAGCATTTGTTCCAAAAGAACTGAAGTTTTCCAAACTGCCTGTCTTCAGGCATAATTTTATTTTTAATAAATTTTTTGAGGTTAGGTTGGATCAAGTTTTTCTTATCTTACTAGATATTTATTCTTTCTTCGAAGCATTTCAGCCAACAGTATGTCCTTGTTGTCATGGGGCATGTCCTCTATAGTGAGTATTTGGAAAATTTAACTGCAAAGATATGACTCCACGAAAACGTTTACAATTTTTATTAAAAATTGCCCACTGCCAAGTTAAATCTCACAAGGTCGGCTCAACGTCGGTAAAACGTTGAACATAACTAGAGTAATCACTCAAACGTTTTTAGAACGTCACTCCTATTCCCAAAATTTTTACTACATGAAGTTGGTTGGGTTTAACCTTGTAACAACGTCGTCGGTTAACTAAAGTCGTGCTCAACACTGATACAACGTTGTCCGGTGGTTTAGAGAGCGTCGTTTCATAAATGACTGATTTCTACACTAAGTATAACGTTAATTTTGGTGTATTATGTGGTTATCGTCGCCAAAATGCTACTTGGGTGGTAATGAAAATGATTGGCTCATATTTTGATGGATCGGAGAAGATAGAATAAAGCTCAATTTATAAACTCCACTGCCGTAGCTACAGTTGACGCTGCCGTTCCAAAATGTATTGAGTAGATATCCGCCGACACCTGCGTAGTTTATGAACAGATGTTCATTTTTAGCACATTCCATCTACGAACAGTAACTGCATCGTCAACTGTAGCTACCGCAGCGGAGTTTATAAATTGAGCTTTATTCTATCTTCTCCGATCCATCAAAATATGAGCCAATCATTTTTATTATCAATTCGGGAGACAGTACAGTGACCCAATAATAAGAAGTAATGCGAAGTTAACGATTGTCAGATTCCTCGACGTCAACACAAGAATACTAATATATTCGTAAAAAAGATAAACTGAGAATGAGGTATTTTTATGATTCGGTAAATAGTCGAAGGCTAGATATGAAATTGTTGTGAAAAATGTTTGAGTTATCAGGATCATTATTTGTTGTAGTTTCAGTGGACTGTATAATAATTGAAATGAAATAAAATTGTTGATACAATTACCAGAACAGAAACTCGTAGATGATCTATATTGATTTGAGAGGTTAAATCGAGGCTGTGGTTTCCTACCTTGAAAATCTTGAAGATTCTTGAAGTACCACCACAGGTGAAGTTCTGAGGTTGAGAGTTTGAGTTGATTAGATCACTGGCCAGCGCAGTAGTCACGAACAAAACAGGGAACAAGAGTTTTCGAAAGTAATCGCACTAGAAAATCTAAATTCGAGCGAACGACCAAATCGCAAATTGTTCTTATCTTCTCAGTTCTCCCGTGCTTCGGCACAGGTGTGTTTTTGTTGAGAAATTGGTGATACGAGGGGCGATCGAAGTTTACTACATTAGAAACCACAGCAATATCGCGCAAAGTAAATTATATTATATTAACAATAATCAGACAAACACAAAGAGAAGGTGAAGACGGAACATTATTTTTGTTTCGCGATTGGCTGAACGAGATTGAAGTCAAATATGAATACGCGACCGCGAGTAAGTAATAATTTAATTTCTGGACGACTGTCATTCAGTCCAAATAATCCCCATCAGGCATTCGTGGGATGGGGACTTGATAGGAAAATATAATGTATTTCATTCTTTGATTAAAAAGAATTTGCTTCGTAAGATCACCTATATATTGCATTCAAAACATGCGCCTCGAAAACCCCTACACACTTAATTTTAATAGGATCGGCCAAAATTACAAAACTCGTCCGCCATTTTTGGAGCCGCCATCTTGAAATTATAAATTTTGACAAAAAATTATAATCTCCAATCCCAAAAACTCTCACATACCAATTTTGAATCGAATCGGACCACAAATCTCGTTGGCCATCTTGGGATCACTTATTTGAATTTAAGAACGTTGACAAAAAATTCATAATCTTCTACCACGAAAACCAACAGATAAAAATATTTTGGATTGAATCGGATCATAATCACGGATCTCGTCTGCCATGTTGGAGAAGCTATCTAAATTTTTCAATTATTTCGACAATTTGGAGTAGAATCGGACCATATAATCACAAAACTTGTCCGCCATTTTAGAGCGGACATTTTAAATCGAAATCAGCCCATATAATCACAACACTCAATTGCCATATTGGAGAGGCCACTCTGTTTTTCTCTAAGAAAAATTGTCACCGGAATTATGTACAGGGTGGACCAAATTCGAGGCGTAACATGGGGATCTCGTAAACCGTAAGAGATACAGGGTCGGTTAAATTGTGGCAAAATTGCGTAATTATGTGCTCAATGAAATGCTGTCGAGAAAATCGAAAATTTTCTACTAATTCCGGAGATTTCTGAAAAAAAACTGAAATTTAGTGAAATCGTTTTGATTTTCTTCTGGTGTTATTCGAAGAAAATTTTCAAAATGACTGGTAGTTCATCATTGCCACTTTTTCTTCCCTACAAGATGACGTTGTCACATTTGCAGTCCGACGTTTCGTCTTCGGCCCAACACCATCAACTTTATTTTCTCAAATACGGACCTGAATTTTCTTTTGATACCCTGATGATAATGACATATCACGACTATCGGAAACATTGGTATATATATATGAAATAATTGCACCTTTCCAACTGTCTGTCATTTCATTTACCTAATGACTATTATATATTGATAACCAAATAGTATTAAATCATATGTTCAAAAATGCAACAAGTTTGGGACACAAACTCTGATATTTCAACATTCAAGAATATAAAGGCACCATGTCATGAATGTATCATTTCTTAATTCATATAGTTTTCCTCGATTTATCTGGTAGAAGTTTAAAATTTACAAATTTTGCTTTTTCTTCTCCATGACGAAGTGCCTTAGATAATTCAAAGTCACTGTTTTCAATTATGCAAGAGAATATGAGTTCATATTCAACAATCAACCTATGGTAGAGGTTGCGGTAGAGACGAACGTTCTTTCAATAGGTATTTCCGCTCACGAGTGGAAAAGTTGGCAGTTAAAAAAACTCCTCGATAAATTTTGTGTTCAGATTTGAGAGCGTCAGAAACTACAAAGCTACAGAACTGGTTGTACAAAAAAGCTTGTGAAAAGGAAGTCAGTCTATGTTGCACTGAAATTGTCGGAAGTAATAATTGAGTGACACCCAGTAGGCCTACCATATAGATATTGAGAAAAAGGAGTGCGTCACAATAAAACAATCGAATTCTTGGATATGACATTAGTTATCTCGAAACCGTAAAAAAATCAACCAAATCATTGATATGTCTGCCAGATTATCGAAAAAATCAATTATATTTCCAGCAGCCCAACCCAACCGGAACAGCTTTGACAAAGCTAAATCCAATTTGTTTACCTTGTGTGTTAGCTGTTGATAATAAGTTTATTAATATTTCGCGATAAGACACCATACAGCGAATTTGTCATTAAAATTATCTTTATGCTTGGATGAAGGTAATCTGGGACATCTTGGTTAACAAGAATCACGTCAAAATCGTATGAGTAATGATAGTTGGCACGGTGACGATGCCATATTATGAACTTGGTTTTAACAAATACCAGCTTCCTTCTTAAGTCTTCATTTTTATGTTCTAGGGGTCAGACAACTATAATTGTTTTTTCTACAGCCAATCTCAACACAAAATTCACGTTTTCCGAGGAGAAGTAACAACATTTGTGCTTGTGATTGGAAATATTGAAAAAACGCTCGTCTCTATCATAGGTATATTGTTAAAAACGAACTTTTATTCCCTAGGGATTTAAAGTACCAATTTTTGCCCAGAAAATAGGTATTCAAAATGCCCTTCAAATCCCCAAAGTGCATAAAATCTTCCTAATCTTCAATTAGGCAGCATGTAATTTATTCCAGCTGAATACTAATAACATGAGAATAATAAAAGAAATAGACTGCATTGAAAAGGATACAAAATTCAGGTGATATATTTGTTTTTGCTTCAAATCATTTCGAAGAATAACCTTCAAACTACATTAGATATGTTCCTGAGAACACCTGATGTGATTGAATATATTATTCCCAATAATTTATGGTAGATACCTGCATTGAAAGTTCATGAAACATTCATTTTTCGTGAGAAACACGTCATTCAATAAACCAAGACATTTATTGACCACCTTATTCGTTTTTTGCCAGGTATATTTTGCTATTCGAACATTCTTGCAGCATGGTGGCGATTTCACAATGTGAACTAACTCCTTCAAAAATAATTCATGAAACTTCAGTTTTTATTTAATCCATCAGAACAATTTCACACACACAATTTTCTTCAAACGAGTAGATATGTCACTTGCCATTCGATGTTGTTGGTCCAACTATCACTACTAAATAGAAATGATATCTGTTGAGAGTATAATTATGGTTTTTTTATTCCCTTTTTCTATGAAATATCATCAGGTACTATGAAATATATTTCGATGAAATACTGTTTCCATAAAATTCGTTATGATAAAATCTATGAATATGTTATTTTATAAACTCATTTCAAATAATAATTGTATTCGTGAATTGAATACAAGGGCGAAGTGAGGTTGATACAAAAATTGAAGGTTGAATAAGTTTAAGCTCCTTCACTATGAAAAGACTCTGACTACTGGAATTTCTTGATCTGAATTTCTGTAGGTGATAAAAATTTCGCATGTGACTTTAATGGGCAAAATTCAAATCAGTATCAATAATTGGTTCAAGAATTAGGAGAGAATCTATGATGAAACAACCTTGATCTATTATAATATATGTTATATCGTTGTCCCCATTTAACATCCATAATACAGAGTTCTAACAAAATGTTCAAATCATAGCCTTTCGAGATAGAAGTTGTTAACGTATAAAAATGGAAGTCTGAAGAAGACTTTTTGAAGAACATTTTTTCTTCGTCCTCACCATGGGTATCTCTGAAACGGTGACAGGAATATGAGGTCGGTTGAATGACATCAAATGTAGAATTCATCAAGGCCAACTATCATGTGGGAAATATCTCGAAAAAATTTATTCGTTTTAGTTTTATCGAAATGGTGAAAATCTGATTTTGGTCAATGTCATGTTAAGATACCTACATTCTCGTGGAATTTCTTTGAATTTCGGAAAAAATATGAAATTTCTTTCAACTTTCAGGTATTTGGGGATATCAGCACTCACTTTAGTTTTTAGGTCGTAGCCTTATGATTTCATTAAAAAGAACTTTGCCTTTTTCAGGTCAAAATCATCTAGTTGGTTCTGAAAAATGGAGCTTAAGAATTCGCATGGTAACTATTTTATGGCACATAAATAAAAATGAAAAATGGGATTCCAAATACAAGCACTGACTTTTGATTGCAATCAGAAATAATTTAGCTTTATTTATTACAGTGCAGTCATTCATAGCCTCGGTCATAGCTAATTTGTAGATCATGATTTCGACACAAGTTGGAAATATTATTGAAAGAGTAAGTATTTTACCCATTTTATCCAGTTACTTTTACTTGATTATGAACTTGTCATAATCATTGGGTGAAAAAGTAGTGAATCCTACGGGGCAATAAAATAAAATATACCCATACCACTATATTTGAAAAACAAGTTCTGTAAGCTTCGTTATTATCAACAAAATGCATTGAAACTAGTTCATAGTATTTACCAATCCATATATATATATATATTGTTTTTGAAATCAGATAAAAATGGCGGAAGTTATGCAGTATTTTTTATGAGACAGCCTGTATATAGCAATAACAAATATTATCCTGAATATTGACAGGTGACTCCCACTCGAACTGGGTATGATAATGAGCTTGCATAGATATAAATCAGTTTCACGATATTAATAAACACTGTATTTATTCCTCTGACAAATTGAAAATTATTGTTAATTGTAAACGAGTACATGTAAAAGCAAGTCAAATACTTCATTAAACACTCATTAAAATATTTTTGGCCATTCCGATTCTCATTTATTTAACGACAATTATTTCATCTGCCTTTGTCTAGCGCAAAATAAATACCGAATATGTTGTTATCTAATTCGCTTGGAGATGATTGACCGTGACCTTAGTTGACCACGCTGGGTGTCCAAGAAACAAGAAGACGTTCCATCGGTCGCAGGTAATACGATAAATTGAAGTTGTCAAAGCGATATACAAAAAACCCATTACAACAATTCCAAAATTACGGAGACGTCCAGTTGCGCTAGACTAGGTTATATAATAAATTAAAGCTCTAATGGTGGTTTCCCTTGCAATATTTCTTTGCCTGTATAGTGTTTCTTACCATTGTCGTTCTTAATGGAAACCAAGTAGGCTGGAGCTATAATATTGTCTGTTAAGACCCAAACGTCTGCCAAGTTGAGGTGGCTACTTTATAAAAGTCGTTCGATACTCATTTGTTTCAGTTTTTTCTCCGTCAGCGTATCATATATCTATCATAATCTGACATATTTTTACTTTCATACATATTTTTACTCAAATAGGTCCAATTCCAGTTTTTGGGAACAATAATAAGGCATTCCAAGGAAAATTTTGGCAGGTACTCACGTATTTTGGCCTCCCAGAACAAGAATCAGAAACGCTTGTTTCGTAAACATGCACCCACCATTTGACATCTTAAAATTCTTCTACTTAAAACACAAAATTCGTCCTTCTTTCAATTAAAACACCACGCACGCTCACATTTACTTAACTTCAACACTTTTCAGCGAAAGAATTCATAATTTTTCACCGTTCTTCGGAAACACGAGACTTTTATCTGTCATCTTGACACTGTCACAAAGTTCAGCTCCCGTCATGCTCGGTTCTCGATGGGTTTGGTAAAATTTTCTGAATTTTTTCAAATATACTTGTTTATTTTGCTGAAATATGTTGAAAACAAGTGTATGTAAGTGTGTGTGGTGTTTAAGTTCAGAGAAGGACAAATTTTTGTGTGCTTTCTTCAGTACAACTCAACAATACATTATTCACTTGCTGCGCATTTGAGTTTCTCACGATGTTTTTTATGCTTCCTGATTCCCTGATCAATGAATCAATGATATCCAACAATTCTGTGCTTGAAACAGAAGATTTGCTGGGCTAAAAGAAGCGGGTCATTAAGGGTCATTCAAAATGTAAATAAAAACGTTAGGTTATGCCCAGTATGACATTTCAAGTTCAAAATAGTTCACGGTTATTATGAGAAGATGTCTCTGCCTTATGCAAAAAGTGACGTCATTTTTTCCAGTTTACAGACCGTCTACTAGGTGTATGTCTACTATGACTCATTGACAAATCAAGAAATTAACAGCAGAGTATTTATGTTGTACAGGGTCTTCACGTATATTTTGAACCCTCCCTTAATTTTTCTTGTAGACTTCATATATGTAAACAAGAAAAAAACAGTTGAAGATCTGAAAAAAAAAAATTCCAAAATGAAACACCCCTTATATTTTGTCACTGTTGAATATAGTATATTTTTCCGATTTCAAATATATACACATACATTATGTTATCTCAAATAGATTTCGAGATATTTGACGTTGAAATTAAGATATTATCCGGATTCTTTCAGCTAGTTAGGACATAGATGGTCAAGGTAGCTAGAAATATATGTTGTCAAAGTGATGAATGCTATAGTATGTCAGTTATTTGTGAGGTTATTTGTCATAATGGGTTTTAGTGACAGAGATTGGTAGTCTAATGGGAAAGGCAGCGACACACCTCCAAGTCCTCCAACTGAAGATGTACCCACCGTTCTGATGGAACTGTTAAGAATTCATTAGAATTTCTCATGAACAACAAGAGAGAGAAAAATCAATTATAAATCTATACCTTGGGTTAATTTCAATCAAAAAAAAGGAACGAACTCGATGATACCGATGATTGTTGGTGTGGCATTATCTTTACAAACTTTGTTAGGTAGTTGTTTTAATGCCTCCTTGGAATGGATTTCAAAAAAAAAACATTGTAGAATTTATGGACACTTCTATGGGTATAATAAAGTCACATATATCGTCAAGAGATTCATATTTCTTTGAGATTCATATGATCAACTATTCACCGCCCAGTTAAAAATCCAGAATTGATTTATATTGTAGGTAAACACCTGTGCTTCCATCCTGTTTGGCAACCTTACATGCTGATTCGGTCCGTATGGTGTTTCTTCAGATGACATATTTTATGCAAATTTTTTTACGATAGGAAAGGTGAGTATAACCTTAGCAACTGGGGGAAAGGGGGGTACAATGAATCGTAGGATCAACCGCAATTTTTTATAATAATATTTGTCTCCATCTGTTTTTTATGTTTTTTTTTACATCGTGCAAGCCAGTTTTCTTGAAAGTTCGGATGTGATAGGTATCATAAAAAACCTCTGTAGGAAATGAGACGGATAGAAGCGTATGTTCAGGTGCTGAACTTGAACTTGAACACCAAACATATGTGAACAGTACTCCATGACAGGTCGAATATGTGCTTTGTTTTCATGAATGATGGATATTGTTGATGGTTACTGGTAATACATTGATATTGAGGATTTCATAGAATAATCTTGTCTGCCATAATTATATTAGGCATTATGAGGTGTGCCTTCTTAGAGAAAACACAGGCTTTGGTCTTGGTCCACAAGATTATAAGATCATCATTTTAAAATTTCAGTCAAATCTTCATCAACAACAGTATCGACTACTATCGACCTGTCTCCGTCTTATACACCTCTGGCTTTCCTAGATGACACAGGGATTCTAGATGAGAAAATACACCTCTGGCTTTCCTAGATGACACAGGGATTCTAGATGAGAAAGCAGTTTGAAGTGCGTACTGTCATCCGCATAGCTGTTAACAGGTCGTTGATGTTAATCAGGATCAAAGTTGGTGATTGGTTGAGAATTTTCCATCAAATACATTATCTGTAAATCTATACAACACATAGCATTCATTTCATTCCATTACAATTCCTTTTGAGACAGATGATGCTGTTCGTAATATGTTATGACTTTGGTTTACCAAGTATCTGAGAAAAGCAAATATCGTTTTATTCAGTTCAAGATGTATCTCAACAGAACCAATGAATATTGATGAATCCAAACAATATGAATCAGTAAAAAAAGGTTGGTTCATCATGATCTGATCAGATCAGATTACCAACTGTATCCATAATGATTGCCCTTGTGCCTTCGTGAATCTGATGGTCCGCGTGACTCTTTGGGAAAATAGAAGTTTACATTTTACGTAACGAATAAAAAACATTTTTGCGACGAATCCGGGACGTTTGTTTCCTACATCTTGAACTTTTTTCTTGTTACCAAGATCCAAATTTATATCAGTGTTTCATAAAATGGGTGTCGAATTTTAAGACGTTATTGAGCACCTAGGAAAAGAACAAAATTATTCTTCATCTTCGTAATAGTAATCTAAGAAATAAGTCCAGGATAATCTATTGATTTGGACGAACCGAAGTCCTCCCTAGACATCCATGAAGGACGTTCTAACATCAGGAACTTAAATAGATGTACTAACGAAATATCCGATGGTCATCCAGGATGGGACATTCGAAAGTAGATATCAATCGGGACATCCGTAGGAAGTCTCTGACAGTTGTGTGTGGATATACTGAAAAATTTACTGATAGGACGTCTCAAGAACATAATTTTCAAATCTGGGACATTCGGACATACATTTGGACCATTTTTCCTGCTGTAAATCTACCTTGGACAATCTCTATGGACGATTGAACAATCAACAGGTAAAATTCGTTGACAAGTTTCAAGTTTTAAATTTTCAAAATTTTTAACGGGTTTATCTCAATCTCAATGTTGGAAAAACCAAACATATTTTATTAATGTGAAAAGTTTGTATACCAGATGCATGTTTTTTAAATTTATGGAGATCTTGTAATACCTGACGAGTGAGTATTGATTTACACCGAGATTTACACCTTCATATATATAAAAAGAAAAATGTTATCAAAATGTTTTATGTTTATCCACATTGATAAGAATGTTTTCTTATTTTACGAAATCATACTTACTTATTTCAGGTATGCACTGATGCCACAGTCGAGAGCGCTTTGCTACAATTTTTGAAATATAATTTGCATGGAATACAAATCACACAGCCTAGTAAATCTTTCAATCTCGCCTAAATTTTTTTCCAAGAACAATTTCCTTTCTTGTTTCAGACTGTTGACAATAAGAAACCAAATGTGGTACATGTGGTGCACCACCGCACACTTCATTTTAGTTGTTAGCAATTATTCACAAAATTTTCATCCTAACCGTGGTGTCAAGAATGGCCACCAAGGTTCTCCGACCTCAATAGATTAGATTTTTCGTGAGGGCCATATTATCTAAGCCCTAAGGTGCTGGTGTATACACAAGTCCTACTAACACTAGGAATCACGAGGAAAGATAGTTGGATTTTATAGAAAACAAAAGTACTTTCGATGTATTTATCTCAGTTAATTCCAGAGACAGAGATTTGCGATCTTCACGAACGTGAAACCTCAAAGCTATAACCAATCACAATTGTTCGAAATTGTTGAAATACAGCCTCATTCAATAATAAACAATAGCTGATATAAATGTAATAACTATAGTGTTAATTTTCAATCCTTTTTCATCCAACTGCTTCATCTCCATCTTATATTTTGAAACTATTCAGACTCCCAAACCTCTATTAAGAGTATTGAAAAAATAATAATGAGGTTGCGGACGTTCGGGGTATACTTTTCTGAATTAATATCGTTTATATAAAATTTGCGAGTTTCTTTTCCAACACTGAAAAATTCTAAGTATGGATTGAGAAACACGATTTTTGCTGCCTCAAACTATTTACAAAGTTGAACTATCATATTTTGATGTGCAATATGACTGCAATGATGTTTTTTCGTTTCTGAATATCAAGGCCGCCTTTTCCATTTTTATTTACGAACGATTTGGACGGACATATTGCTTGGAAATGAAGGTAAGTTAGGTATCCTATTTTTGTGAATCTGTTTATTTATTCGGGGTTCACAAATGAATACTAATTATTATATTAATATTCAGTTGCGCTACAAAAATGTCCAAACCAAACGTTTAAAATCGTAAATTGTGATAGGCTATAGAATTAAGGGTGCCAAAACAGACACAAGTTTTTTTGGCTAATCGTCTACAAGATGTTTATTGATCATTTTTCCTTGAATCTTAAAAAAGAACGGGCCCTGCTTAACTGACGTTGTTCCCTGACGACTTCTAAACTTTTTATTCTTCTGTTATTTGCATAATTTATCAATAATAATTCAACAGTGACACTTCGAAAAAAAGAAACATTAATTATCAGGCTAATTTGCCCACCTGGAACATTGGGATTGAATTGAAAAAATAAAAGAAGCAAAATATTTAATATAATGATCAATAATCTATATAATCAATAAGTTTATAGTAATTGAATAATTTCATTCGGTCCACAAATTCAAGATCAGTTCTCAACATGACATTTTAGTTTTTCTCATGTCTGAAGATGTCAGAAATCAATTTCGCTTGACTGTGGAAATTCCAAATTTTTTATTTACATCTTTACATCATATAATAGCAATGTGATGTTTCTACTTATGACTATCTTGAGTTCTGTGGTAAAATTGTAGAGATAGGTGGTGATAGTATGAGGTTTGAACAATATGCGGCAGAGGCACTAACAATGCTATTATCGTATTGAAAGAAAATTATAAAGCGCTATAAAGCCTATAGAGTATAGAGCGTATCAAATTTTCGTAGAAAATGTGACGTAGAAGGGAATCGAAATTGATTTTTAGAAAAAGGGTTGGGCAAATTTTCTTTATTTACTTTTCACTAGAATTAATAATGACATCATAGCAGACGATGGAGCAAGAAAAATCAGAATAGAGATAGTAAAAAAGGAAGAATGCCTTCAAATTACGAGAACCAATATAAGTTTTAATAGAATTAAACTAGAATTCCTATTATATCAATTCAGTCCTTTGAGACGATATCCAACAATATAGGTAGCTGAAGAGATCATCAGTGGAAATAGCAATATCCATCATGTATCTGATCTACAATTTTTCAGGGGGATCTCGCTTAGATCTTAAGAAATACGAAGTTAGTTAAATTAAATTAAGTTCCGCATTTTTGTGCTGAAGAGAAATTTAGGATATCTTCAATAGTATTGAAAATATTCAAAAAATTTAAATTGACAATTTTTGCTTTTGATTTTTTCACGATAAACTAATCATACCAGAAATCTCTCACCAAGATATTATTGAAATACTTTTTTATTGAGAATTTGAACATGGTGAAGAAAAAAAAAGCTTTAAATAGAGAATGGCGTTCATGCATAAGGAGAAATAAAGTTGGCAGTCTCTTTGCCATGTTTAAAATTGAAAAAACGATACCATATTTGAATAATGTATGGGTTAGATAATACGATCAGTTTATCGTTGAAAAATTATAAAACAGGAATCAGAAATTCTCGTTTTATTGCGACATTTTCAAAACTATTGAAGATATTACAAATTTCTTAACAGCTTTGCCCTAATTTGAGCGATGAGCGACATCCCCTTAGTGGCACTCAAAAAATTGACATTCTGTATATATATAGTACATACATTCTCTTTCAACTGAATATCGCACCGATAACTACTTGGTTCAAAAGAATAACAACTAAATAACTCATTGCACCATGCAATAACTCTACACACTCCTAAAGTTATATAATTAAACGCAACAACAATGATTAAATAATATGCAACTCAGGTTATAAATACTAATATTCCGTTACGTAATGTTGGGCAGGGGGCCTTCTCTGCTGAAGGGAAATGTTGATTTCTTCGGGAGATCTGAAAACTTGTCCTTGGGAAAGTTGTGGCCTTGAACTTGTTGCAGATGCGTATTGTGGACGTGGCTGTCCAGTGACTCGAATCTGAAATGTTCAAGTTCTTATAAGGAACAGATATTTTGCTACAAACGGTTAACAAAGTGAGCCTTTCTCGCATTCAAGGTGGATATAGGATGGTGAAACAGCTTCCTATTAACAAGCACTAGAATCAAGGTGGATATAGGATGGTGAAACAGCTCTTCAATTGTTTCTGCGAAAAACTTGTAGACCGTTTGAGAAGGTACTAATATTTCCACGACTTGAATGAAGATGGCGGTGAGATCGATTATCGAAGAAGATTTCTGTTGCTCATGTATTTCTGTGGTTCGCATCTGACAGACATGAGTTGAAATGACATCAAAACACAATATTTTCAGTGAATTTGGAATAGTTATCGATATTTTGACTCTTCTCAGTCATTTTTCATCTAGAATAGATGAAACTGATAAAAAGGTGACAGATGCACAGATTCTGTTTTACCGACACAAGGTATGCCGCCATCTCTGATAACTTCAGGAAATATTACTACGGTATGAAATCAAGTAGGCAAAGGTCTACAGTTTATTCTAGTGCTTGTTAGTAGGAAGCTGTTTCACCATCCTATATCCACCTTGACTAGAATAAACTGTAGACTTTTGCCTACTTGATTTCATACCGTAGTAATATTTCCCTGACATTACCCGAGATGGCGCCATACCTTTTGTCTGTAAAACAGAAACTGTGCTTCTGTCAGTGTCATCTGTTCTAGGAGAAAAATTACTGATAAGGGTGAAACTATTGAAAATAATTCCAGATTTACTGAAAATATAGTGTTTCAATGTCAATACGATCTGCTCAAAGTTGAATAAAGAGTACTTTGCACTGAAAAATTTGGAGAGCTGTCTTAATGCTGAAGGGATGTTAACCGCGTATTATGCTCTAGTATATTCCACATTAAGTTATAACATCATAGTTTACGGTCTTGCGAAAGACAATAATAGAGTTTTTCTAGCACAGAAAAGAATCATTCGTCTTATATTTTCTCTCGACTATCGTGAGTCTTGCAGAGATACTTTCAAGCAAAATAAACTTCTGACATTCATAGGCATATACTTGTATAAAATTCTCTGTCATACCTATACACATAAAAATAGTTTTACACTAAATGCAGACTTTCACAAATACCCAACAAGGACGAAAAATGAATTTCGCTTAGAAACGATTACGTACATAACTCATAAAAAGTCACCAAGATATGCTGGGCCCAAGGTGGATATAGGATGGTGGAACATCTTCCTATTAACAAGCACTAGAATAAACTGTAGACTTTTGCCTACTTGATTTCTTAACGTAGTTATACTTCCTGAAAATACCAGAGATGGGGTCATACCATGTGTCGGTAAAACAGAATCTGTGCATCTGTCACCTTTTTATCAGTTTCATCTATTCTAGATGAAAAATGACTGAGAAGAGTCAAAATATCGATAATTATTCCAGATTCACTGAAATATTGTGTTTTGATGTCATTTCAACTCATGTCTGTCAGATGCGAACCACAGAAATACATGAGCAACGGAAATCTTCTTCGATAATCGATCTTACCGCCATCTTCATTCAAGTGGTGGAAATATTAGTACCTTCTCAAACGGTCTACAAGTTTTTCGCAGAAACAATTGAAGAGCTGTTTCACCATCCACCTTGCGCGCATTCAAATCTCAACACAAAGTTGACGTTTTCCGAGGAATGTCATTAAGTGACAGCATTGCCGCTTGTGACCGGAAATAATGTCATTAAGTGACAGCATCCATCATTGCTGAAAACAAACTCATCATTCCATTGCATGATGGAAAATAATATAGTGACAGTGTATTATTTGACAAATCTCCTGATCTAGCAGAAAGTTCGGTAAATTTTAACCTCCTACCAGAGAAATCGGGGAAAAGTATGAATATTATATAATAATAAAATGCTTGAATGCTGAAGATATCAAATTAAATATCCTAAACTTGTTGTAGGATATCTCAAAAAATACCAGTCCATTGAATTTAAAGCAAAATTGAGTTTGACTATATATTTTTGGTTCATAACGTAGGTATTGTAACTGTGGGATAGGCGTTAGTTTTCAAGTAGCCTCAATAGCCACGGGTTCAAAACGCGACTTCTCAAACCGCCAGCCCCGGTTCGATCCATGGTCAGGGTATTTCTTTTTTAATCTTTGAGTCATTTTCCTTTATTTTCTGTTAGATGTATGAATTATTGGATTGAATTTCAATATAATAGTGAATAATTAATGAAATTAATGATTTAGATGAGGAAATTTATGAAATGTAAGTTGATTGATTGAAGTAACGAATTTTCTTGTGTTTGTAGAAAAAATATTATCGAGCTCAAAATGTTTTGCCGCTCTCGAAAGATTATAACTGTCTTTTTCGAGCGGCAATATATCACTTTGCGCTCTTAATACTTAAGCTATTATTAAACATCATACAAGTGTGATGTGTCAATGAATTGGTAATTTCATGATCTATCCCATTAAGTGAAAATCTAAAATGGCTGCCATTGAAATATCAAAGTTGGTTTCGATATCGTCGAATCTAGTGTGCCTGGATTTTTTTCCTATAACCGTTGAATTCAGAATGCGAACTTTGGTAACTTATCAATAGTTTAAATGTTATCGATGACTAAAAGAATCGACAATTTTCAGTTCTTTCAGGATATTTCAGGAACCACTCAAGATATTCTCGATTTCTTTCGATATTAGATATTTTTCGTAACTTAACCTAGTTCGTATCTCTCTCCGTTTCCGATCTGACAATAGTGTACCACGAAATTTGCATTACCCTGTATATATTCACTAATAACAAACAGATCTCAACGGTATTTGAATACCCTCTCTCGTTATGAAAGCTATGAAAGCTTCCAAAGAAAAGTAAAGAGTTTATAGCTATCCATACAATATGTATCTGGGCCGAAAACTCACAGAGTGTTGGTGGTGAACGGGCCTTTCGTCTTCTTCTTCGTCGTCGTACCTGGAACGATATTGTTCCGGGTAATACCTATCGGAATACACCAAACTTATGTTGGGTGTACGTTGATGTTCTTCCAAATTGAGAGGTTTGTACAAGTATTCGTTCACGAAATGGTAGTCTGTTGATTTTTCGCAGACGTTCTCACCACCCGGCGGCATGCAAATCAGATGGACCTGGAACAAAACTTGAATATTCAGCGATGTGTGAAATTGTGCAGTAGAAATAAAAAATAAATGAGAAAACTCAAAGTCATAAAAATTCATCGTTAAACATCCAAGATGTTTGAAAAAAGTAGACAACGAGCATAAAACTACTACTTTTCTGGCTAATACCACGCATAATTTATATCTACGAGCAGTCGCTCGCTGTCTACCAGTAATCATTCATACTGTGTTTTTTATACACACAATTTTCTTTCACATAATTCTTCAGAATAAAAATTCGCAAATTTGCACTAATTTGATCGACCTCGTATCTTTTATAATAACTGAGATCCCCATGATGGAGCTCGGAAAGCGGCAGCCTGTATAACTGACCAAGGAGATATCTCATTTAATCAAATCAATTCATATTCCAAAAACAGTGTGATATAAGATGTCCTATAGCAAATATACTGAGAATCTTCTGTAGAATCCAATAATCTCAATATTATACAATATCTAGGTGGAGGTGGGGGTGTTTCGTTCGAAATTTCAGAGTTGGTTTTGGTAACACTTGATCTGGCAACAGTGCAGAAGTGAAAGTATTTTCAAAGATTATTATCTCAGTATCTAATAATCGTAATCAAAATTTCAAAATTATATTCCTTTCTGTTCTTGCACTTTTTTATGTTTTGGTTCTCACGAAAAGGAATATTCTGTAATGTTCAGAGAACATCGCGAGAATAAAGGGAAAGAAGGTAGGAGTTGGTGTTCTTCTTAAATTTCTGGAGATCGTATGCCTCGGGGAACACCTTCCTATAGGCAATGAGTTCCAAAGTCTCGATGAACGAGTTTTTGGAAAGGGACGTTCTGCAGGTCTCTGAAGTGACCACGAAGGGGTGTGAAGACTGAACTTGGCGAGTTAATCTCGAAGAGACTGTTAATGGAGTAACGATTGTTGATATTTCAGAAGAGCATCGCCCATGAAAATATCTATAAAATACAACTTTTCTACGGAGTTCCAGAAAAGTGAGCAAGTTTGTAAGCGAGGCATCACCGACGAGACGAATTGCCCTTTTTTGGACAGAATCTAATAGTTTCAGGATATGTTTAGGTGACGCACTCCAAATATGGAAACAGTATTCCAGGACAGGTCGGATCTGTGACTTATAGATCATAAGCAACTGACTGGGAGTGAAATAGCTCTTGGCTAGAAACAGAAAACCAAGTTTTGTTTGAAGGTGGCTGACAATGTCTCGAGTTGTGAAGAAAAGTTTCGGACTTCCATTGTCTAAAGGTATGAAGATTTGAATCCTGAGAAAAGAAAAGATGAGTTATGCTGAAAAAACGAAATAAGTGATGAATAAAAATTAACTATTTTATCGAATCAAGAAGATTCGAGTATCAATAAATCAGGTTAGTATTAGTGTTAGTATATATGAAGTCGAAAAATGTAGATTTAAATGGGAGTTTAACTAGTCGATGAGCCTGAAAATAAGAAAAAATTGAATTAGAAATCAATAGCCTGAAAAAAAGAAAAGTTGAATAGCCTGAAAAAAGAAAAGTTGAATTAAAAATTAAAATAAAATGAATGAATAAAGAATTAAAATTATGAGAAAGATTCAAATCGAGTTTGTTACGACGTTTCGATTGTGTGTATCTACAATCGTCTTCAGGTGAGAACTAACAAAGTCCTGGGATACGGGGGTATTTATAGGTCAGCTATGGCGGGATTTTCCGGTTCAGTGAGCCGTAACCGGTTGATTCGGCTAATCAGCGGTTTCCATGTGTTGCGGATCTCGACGCTTGGTTGACTGAAAGCGTTATTATTCATTATGTATGCTGCTTCCTTGAATTTCCTCCTGAACCAGTGTTCTTCTCTATGGATGATTTCTGCCTCAGACCATTTGATGTTATGTTGGTGGGTCCACACATGTTCTGCGATTCCTGACTTGGTGGTTTCTCCTCGTTGGGTGTTTTTCTTGTGTTCGCCGATTCTGGTTTCCAGTGGTCTCTTGGTTTCTCCGATGTATGATTTGCCACATTCGCATGGTACTCGATAAACACAATTCTTGGAGTCACTGTTTTTGTTCGTTGGTCTGGTTTTGGTGAGTTGGCTGCGGATGGTGTTTCCAGATTTGAAGCAGGTCTTGATCTTGTATTTGGATCCAATCTTCTTGATTCTCTCTGACAATCCTTTGATGTAGGGAAGGCACAATGTTGGTTGTTGCGGTTCTTCTTCTTTTTGGATTATCCTCTGTTTCCTGCTCTTCAACGTCTGTTCCACCAATTTCCTTGAATACGAAAAGGGGCATAGTGAAAACTCTGATTGATCGTGCCTTCAGCCTCTGCAACAACGAGGAAAGCCTAACTTCCGAACTGGACCACATCAAGCGAGACCTCTACCAGAACGGCTATTCAAGGAAATTGGTGGAACAGACGTTGAAGAGCAGGAAACAGAGGATAATCCAAAAAGAAGAAGAACCGCAACAACCAACATTGTGCCTTCCCTACATCAAAGGATTGTCAGAGAGAATCAAGAAGATTGGATCCAAATACAAGATCAAGACCTGCTTCAAATCTGGAAACACCATCCGCAGCCAACTCACCAAAACCAGACCAACGAACAAAAACAGTGACTCCAAGAATTGTGTTTATCGAGTACCATGCGAATGTGGCAAATCATACATCGGAGAAACCAAGAGACCACTGGAAACCAGAATCGGCGAACACAAGAAAAACACCCAACGAGGAGAAACCACCAAGTCAGGAATCGCAGAACATGTGTGGACCCACCAACATAACATCAAATGGTCTGAGGCAGAAATCATCCATAGAGAAGAACACTGGTTCAGGAGGAAATTCAAGGAAGCAGCATACATAATGAATAATAACGCTTTCAGTCAACCAAGCGTCGAGATCCGCAACACATGGAAACCGCTGATTAGCCGAATCAACCGGTTACGGCTCACTGAACCGGAAAATCCCGCCATAGCTGACCTATAAATACCCCCGTATCCCAGGACTTTGTTAGTTCTCACCTGAAGACGATTGTAGATACACACAATCGAAACGTCGTAACAAACTCGATTTGAATCTTTCTCATAATTTTAATTCTTTATTCATTCATTTTATTTTAATTTTTAATTCAACTTTTCTTTTTTCAGGCTATTCAACTTTTCTTTTTTCAGGCTATTGATTTCTAATTCAATTTTTTCTTATTTTCAGGCTCATCGACTAGTTAAACTCCCATTTAAATCTACATTTTTCGACTTCATATATACTAACACTAATACTAACCTGATTTATTGATACTCGAATCTTCTTGATTCGATAAAATAGTTAATTTTTATTCATCACTTATTTCGTTTTTTCAGCATAACTCATCTTTTCTTTTCTCAGGATTCAAATCTTCATACCTTTAGACAATGGAAGTCCGAAACTTTTCTTCACAGAAAACCAAGTATTTGGGATGCACTTCTGGCAATGGACCTCACGTGATTTTCCCAAGAAAGGTTATTGCTGATAGTAACGCCAAGCATCGAAATGGATTACTTCAATGGTATGATTACTCCTGACTAAATTATATTGGGCACAGTGAGATCTGCTTTTCTAGAGAAAAGACATGCTTGTGTTTTGTTCGCATTAATTCTACCAGGTTATTAGATCCCCAATCGATCTGCTTTTCTAGAGAAAATACATGCTTGTGTTTTGTTTGCATTCAATTCTACCAGGTTATTAGATCCCCACTCGAGAATTGTTGCCAAGTCCATATTTATTTTGTTAACATTTCTTCCTCGTTCATTTCCGGTTTGACGGGCCGATATAGGAGCCCTGGAAAAGAAAGCGGTATGGAGGGTACTATCATCCGCGAAGCTGTGTATAGGACATGAAGTTGCTTCCAACAAATCGTTGATGTGATGTGTTGGTGCTAAAATTGATCCCTGCGGAACACCACCAATTATGAGTAGAGTATCATATAGTTTGGCGTAGGTTCCTTCTATTTGTACCCACCAAGAATTAGATTGTAAGTGAAAATATTTAATCAGATGTTCGTTATAGTGAAATTCGCAGAAATATCCCATTGAATATGAGTTGATAACATTACCCAGAGGGTGCAGAGGTCATGCTTACCTGATGGAAACTAAATCCTTCTGGACATATCCAAGAATGTTTGGTGTTTTCCTGACAGTAGTGGAAAACTTCACAATCCAAGTCTACGTCAGCATAGTAACCGGTCTTCTTTCCATTACAGTGGAATTTGGACTGGGGTAATAAAAGACTCAGTCTGTCTGGCTCTTCTATTTCCTTTTCTTCCTCCAGTTGGTTCACGTCCTTCACATACAAAAATCAAATAATACTTCAATATTATCACCAAACTATAATCATTATAAACTGTGAAATTAATTGGAGAAAAAAATCTGCATTTGGTATGGTTGTAATTCTCTAGAACTTTCACTCAATAAACGTCCATACCTAATGGTTGATTCATTGGCGATATAACAATTTTTTATTCGATTGGTATTCAAGTTTCAATGATTTATGCGCAATAATATCAAGAAATATGCGTTATATCATCAGGAGAACGACAATAACATCATCCTACTAGTTAGAGCAGGATTATTCAAATTAGACGACTATGTATCCAGAAGAAAAAATGATAAAGCATTTGCTAGAAAATTTAAATTGTAATTTGTGAAAATACTTGGTAATAGAGTCGTATTTCATAGGTGAAGGCAAATATTTTGATGGTAGTTATGAAAACACCGAGGTGTTTCTGAATATACCAATGAATCTATATAACAGTTTTCTCAAACGAGACTAGATAGTATTTTTTTTCAATTTTTCACTGCACCAGGGGAAAACCAATAATGTTCGTGGAAGAACATCGTAAAAAATACCAAGAGGAGAGAGAAAACTGGATTACGAACTTTCCTCATTTCTTGAAATTTTTTAAATTTGAAAGTTCGAATTACTCTGCCGTTATTGTATGAATTATCCATCACAATAAAAAATAATATTGTGAGTACAATGACATTCCATTCGTCACTTCTTGCCATATATCATTCATCCTAAAATTATCAATTTTCAATTTTCAATTTTGAATCGAGACTGCCAAGAATGATTTCGGATCAATTTGCCATCAGGAAATAATAGTTGCGATCGAGTTTTACTTTTCAAATGTTTTACTGGTTCACTTGAAGTTTACAAAGTCGTAATTATGAAGTTAGATACATTTTTTCTCAAATAGAACAGAATTGGCTCATTACCACTTCTCCAATATGCATCTTGTTACGATTAATTCGATACCACACGTATTAATATTTTCAATAAAAGTTTAATAACGTAACTCCTAATAACATAAGAATCGAGTTGATAGAACGATAACTAAATACTTATGTACTTATTCCAACACTTTTGTCCGTAAAAAAATCCTAACCTGTATTAGTTCTCCGCGTCTGACGTATTGTTGCTGCTGTTGATCGTAAGGTCTTTTTTCAAATTTTGGTGGATGAGTCGGGTAGACTTTACTACTCGTCGTCCTGACTGGAATTGGATAGTTGGGTTGTAGCGTTGATTTCGATGGCAAAGGGTAATTCTGATTTGCGTATGTTGGGGCTCTGTCCTGACTAGATTCTGGTTCACTGAAACAAACGAATACGATGTTTCAATGGTCGCTTAGTTTTTTTTGGATGGTATCAACAATTTGTAACAATCGTTCAGTGCTTATTTAAAGGGGTGTTAATCGATCATTATGATATTCGTTTGTTATAACTGTTAATAGGGCAAAGTTTCGCATTTTCATGCTGAACAATTATCTGAAAAGGAATTTGAGGTATCATTTTCAGTTTCTGAGATATTGAAGAAAAAACGGAAATGTGTAGCTTTCGTTTTCATTTTTTTCAAGCGAAAACCAAGAGAACTAGAAGTTTTCAATTGGGACGTTCTTCAGGGATTTTTTCACAAGGAATCTAAATCTATCATCGAATTTTCCGAGGCCTTCTTGATTTCAATGATACAACACTCAACTTTGGTTTTTCTCATGGTCGCCATATTGGATTTCAGCATTTTTAAGAAGTCTGTTTTTTTCTGATTACTATGACGTATCACTCGATATGTTCGAATCTCACCTGCTGGTCAAAATTGGAAAAAATTGGTTTTGCGAACTTCTGATAGTTCAATTGAACTTGGAAGCTTACTTGCATAAGAACCAAGCTTATTTTGAATAAGGAACGACATTCGAAGTTATAAAAGTTTTTTTTTCGCAAAACAAAACAGTCATAAAAGATGCTCGAATATTCCACCATTCTTCACCCCCACAATTCCAAGAATCAGATCTCAAAAAAAAGAATACTGGATTATTGTTTTGGGGAAATGAATAAATATTTCTTAAAATTGTACCCATTCATCGATGATATTGCTGAGCTGGAAAGAAGAACGAGTGAAATTGTGTCTAGAAGGGAATGGTGGAATATTCGAGCATCTCTTATAACTTTGTTATGTATTCAATAATTTTGTTTCGTTTTTCGGAGAAAAAAACATAATAGCTTTCCTAATCGTTCCTAACTACAAACCTTCATTCTTAAGAATGAAACTTTGCTCCAATTTAACCGACCTCGTAACTTTTATAATAAATGAGATTCCCATAGTTAAGCTTGAAAAACGGGCACCCTGTATAGTAGGTACAAGACGAATAATAGTACAGTTTTTACCACACATATTATTCCAAATTTGTACAACAACAAGACAACGAGGTGTATGGAATGAGAACTTTAATAAAATATAGTTACTTGTCGATTTCATCGTCATATATGTATTCATCTTCCCTATTAGCGACTGTTGTCGGTCTGAAACCTCTGCTGGTTGATCTCAATGCACCATTTTGGTGCGTGTACCCTGAACTGGGTGTAGCAGCTGGTTCTGGAAAACCATAGACTGAGGCTATTACCAAACAGATGAATGGTAAGTATATAGACATCCTGAAACAAGAAATATTCACATGAATTTTATTATATCTTTTTAAAAAATAAAAAAGTTCCTGGGGGTGTAATTCATTGGTGATCTGGAATTTATTCATTGGATAATTCAAATCAGCTTTCACTTGATGAAAATTCATAAAGAAACGAAAAAAATTCGTCAAAGTAGCTAGGTACCTTATGATTTCCACAATATCTGACATTGTTACACTTATGTGAGTATTTTCCATTGGGACGATTTTTCAATATAAATTGACAAGCATTTCAAGAAAATTCCTTTTTTGATCCTAATTTCAAAGTTATATGATAAAATGGCCCACTATCAATTCCAAAAGAATTCAGTCATAGTAGTAATGGGAGTAAGCATAAATTCAAGCGAGTAGAAAATAATTCTCGGAAATAATTTGTATTTCCATGATTATAATGTTATTTTTTCAAGTAGGCATAAAACTCAATGAGAATTGAAGAACATTGTCATAAGTTCACTTTTCAATTCCATTTTGCATATCTTATAAATTGATTCTTGAACCCACAGACTATGGTTAGACCCATTTGTTGATAAAAAATTATTACTTTACTAAATTTTTTCCGGTTAAGCAATCGCATCTCCGCCATTTTTGATAGGATTTTGCACCTCTTTTTGAAAAAATTAAAATTCAATTCGGAAAATTACCGGGAGTGGTGAAATCTTCGAAATTGAATTAAAAATATTTTATTTGTAGAACAAGAATGTGTAATTGTCCACACGATCGTATCGGTAACTATCAAATCTTCAGCTGAATATTAGTGACGACATTTGTTTTCGAACTCATGTTAATTATAGTTTTGCTATTGCCTAATACTCCTAGATTCTAGAATATCAATTGTAAATCCTTCCGTGTGAAAATGCATTTCCATTAGACTTGTTTATTTCAAATGTATCTGTATATACCAGAAAATAATTGGAAGTGAAAGTGCAATGAACAGGTATAGAGGTTCGAATGTATGTAATATCTGGAGCGAAAAAATATTGGTTAATGTGAATTTATTGCCTGCGGTTCTTTTATACTTATATGTGAACGAGAGTGAAAAGTTACAAGAATGCATTGATTACACAACAGAAGTATGTGAGAAAATTTCGGAACTATTCAAATTCGTTTAATTTCAACATTCTTGAAACCTCCATGAAATTTTAGTGTCAAACTCTTTCGTACATCATTTAGCTAAAAGTAATCATTCATGTAATAAAGTTATTCATCTCAAAATGTTGAGTAAATACACTTTTATTCAGAAATCTCACTATCCAAGTACCTGAATTGAATATAAATTTCCATCTCAATTTTCGAAAAATTTGTCAAATATGATAAATTTAGATTGCTGCGATCAATTATTTCTGTTGAAATTGAAACAGTGGGTGTTTTTTAATGTATTTTTCCTTATAGTGAATTTATTATGAACTTTAATAAACAGCAGTTCTCGTCAATTGCTGCGAAATATCATCAAAACTGGTATAGATCCGACATTAATCAAATTGATTTCCATTGAATCAATATTCAGACAATGCTGGTTATACGAATAGTCAGAACAAGCATTCAACGTATTTTTTTCAACATAAAATCAGCAACTATTCAGACTTCAATCAGTTGATTATTCTACATTTCTCGGGCTCAAAAAACTCAATCAATTTGAATATCGATTCAATCGAAACCACTTCAATCTTGAAATTGACGATTGTTTCAGTTAAGTAGGTACTCTTATTATCATTGTGTAAGTATCGCGCAATATTTTTATTGCTTCAGATGGGTATGAAGAATATTAACTACCATGCAAAAGCATTCTCTGAATATCACCCCGAAACATTTGTATATCACTTATATATGACAATTCATTTTATTATATTCGAATTAGTTAATTTGATCCCTACTTTTCGTTATATCATCGAAATTTCAATCAAATGAATATGGTAATAAGTGATGCATAATTTTCAGCTATATTTTTTACTCTTCTCAATGGTATACTAAAATCCGATATTAAAGTTGGCTACTGTATCTGGAAAACAGTTCACCCTGTATAGAATTTTATATTCTAATGATATTTCTTTCGTGTTATCTGAGAATTCACCTTATTATATTCTCAACAGAGTTATGATCAAAAGGAGAACAGTTCAGCATCAAAACTCGAAACATTTCTCTAATTTGACCAACACTATTTCCTGTTTCTCTATTAGTTTCTGAAAAAAACGATCAGTGCATATTTTCTACTGTATTCGAAGAAATTCAAAAAGGAACTTATGTGAATGAAAATTTTGAGGAACTGAAGAGTATAACAACTTTATTTGTTGGATGCTATATGTATTTTAGATATAAAAGTCTGGCAAGAATAAACTTCTAATATAGGGACACTATATCTATTGAAGTGAATACACAGAGAATCATGGATGTCTAATAAAGAGATTAATAAAGTATTAAACTGTAAGTAATATTATTGGATCACGTTTGGTAACAGCGAAGTTGTTTCTTTCACTTCAATGTATGGTTTTCCTATACTAAAATCGAATACACAATCTTTTTTTTCCAACAGTATACCCGGAAGTGTGGGTTACGTATGTTGGTATGTATCCACTCTAAAAATGCCTATAAAATACACTAATTAAGAGTCACTCTGTACATAATAAACGAAACGAAACAAATAATGATTTTCCATTCTGAACATTCTAATAACCCATTTCATAGTCGAGTAACAAGTATCACAGGTAATTTGGTATGCAAAATAAGTAGTACGATTTCGTCGATTTCATTTGCCTGCTTGTGTGAAAACAATGAATGATTTGAACATCTGTTCAAGCAATAAAAACAAGAAGATGCCAATTATCAGACCATTAAAGTCATGCTGAGGATGATTCACTCCAAGCGTTGTGCAGATGATAAAATACTGAAAGCCCATATCATTATTTATTTCTACTTCAGATAGGATATGTATGTTTCATACTGTACAAGTTCAAGAATACAAATTTTCCAACAATTTCAGAAGACAGACTGTGAAAGGAAGTATTTAATTCAAGTCGAACAAGATAACGAGAATCAAAAACATCAGAGCAATCTTCAATTTTTAGTCAAATACGTAGATGTTTCACCCTGTTAGTGGAAGGATGCAAGGACCATACAGATTAGAGAACTCAACACCGATCGTCAACCGATAGCAAAAATGTTTAGAATAAATGGCGAAGGCGCATATTTGAAATTTCAGTGCAGGGGATCATTATTATTTCACAGGGCATTATTAACATGATACGTTTTTTTCAGAAATATTTTATTCATGAGATTATAGTAAAAGTTAAAGTGCTGATGTTGGTAAAAGAACTTGACCAAAAATATATTTCCAACACCTTATTGAAGTTTAGAGAATGAATAAATATAGAATTTAATGAATAATCACAGATAAGGTACAATATCATGAATGAAAATAAGAATTCTCGTTGAATTCTAGTTTATCGTGTCTTAAGAAATATACAATCGAAACAAATATCGAAATGAAGTTTATTTGTACCTACACTTAGTGTTCTAAACTCTTCGCATTCAGTTTGGATCAGTTATATCAATTGATTAATAAACTTTGCAAATAAACTAAATTGCTCGTCTCGAGAAGCCTCATGTATATGAAACGATTTCTTGATGCAATAATTGACTGTTTTGATGTGAAATGCATTCAATGACTTTTTTTAGAACAAATAACCCATAAAGAATACGCCAGAATAGGTATCTTCCGAATATTATTATGGAAAATAATTGATTTGTTGCGAATTGTTCAAATATTTTTTTCAAGAACAGCATATATGGAGAATGTTCTCTTGTGTGAGAAATGAGAGGATAATTGTTTTTCGAATTTGTTTATATCATTGAGTATTATCTCTTTTGTTATTCATCGACACATGGTGCATATAAATGACGGTTATTACGGTACATTTCAGATTACAACCTTATTATATGCTTTCTTCAATCCGAGATTATTCGAGCGAAATAAAATGTATCGGTAGATCTAAAAGTGATGTTTATTTTCAAACAATGTAATTGTGTTATGCTCGAGATGATTTCTGATTGAATTCACCGTATTGAACTGATTTAGAATCTGTGAATGAGTTTAACTTCCAAATTATCCAATATTATAGAATCTTAAATAAACCCATGTCTTATCTTCCTCACCTTCAATTCCTATTTTTTTGGTTATTGCCCAGTATATATATTTCATAACATTTTCTGGGATCGGAATTAGACCAATAGCGATAGCTATAGTTGTGACGTTTGACCGTAACGGTCAATGAAAAATGGGACTTTCAATTGTTCGTTCACTTACAGGCTTGCAAAACCATTATAGGAATGGTCAGAATAATGTTTTTAGTTCTTTTGTAAGAGAAATGTTAATATTTATGGGCTTCCAAAAATGTTGAATGCTGGAGCATGTTGGCCAGACATATAGCTGCCAACAGTGGTGTCATTAGCCTTACTGATTAGTAGGGCATATGTATGGTCCCTTGCTCATACAAAACAATGAGATATTATCTTCATTATAGTATTCGAAACAACAAAAATAATTACTGTCGATAATACATAGAAAATATTTTTTTATCGTATTATCCAATAAGTGAGTTGTGAATAGATGATGACGAACATGAATATGAAGGAAAAAAATAATCTATATGATAATATGTCAATGAAGAAGCAGTTTTGCGCTTACTTCACATGGATTAAAGAATTGATACCATTCCGATATTCGTTAAAAATAGGAACTCAAACCATATTTCAAATAGAATTAAACAAATTGTGTACGCTGCTTCTCTTTATTATCTTTAATGGACGTTTGGAAGAATCAAAAACTCAGTATTTTTGTTCCTATGAACAATACAGTCAAATCTAAATGTCTCTCTCACGAAATAATCATTCTCATCAGCTAATCATGAATATATCTCATGGAATAAATTAAGATTTCTGATTCTGAAGGTGAGTACACAATATCCATTTTGAGTTTTATTATATATTCTTCATGAACTATCACTTTCCCAAGGTTGCGCCACTGCTTGCCAATTTCATTGTGGATAGACAACATGGGGTCGAGTCGAGGGCATTATGGACCAAAATCGCTACTTCTGACGCTACATTTTCTGCTGTAGATCTATTGGACTTTTACAACTTACAACCAACGAACCAACTCTCCAACAATCTGTCGCTACAAGCCAACGATTGTTAGAATAATAGAAATAGTGCAGTTGTTCACATCATTTTTTTTTTCACGTTTAGGTACCTACATTAGCACAATAATTATATTATTTGTATTTGTTCACTATTTTGATGTCATTCTTAGATCTTTTGTTACAAAATATAAACTATAATAAAATTCCGAATATAAATGTTGCATAATTCTATCAACATTTTCTTAAATTTGAACGAAGAAACAATTATTGCTTTCGTGTGTCACGTGATACATTTTTTCAATGAACCACTCCAACTGCAGACACCTATATTTTTATATCGTCTACCAGATCGCTTTCTGATATTTTTGAACATGAAATATGAGTTGATAGGTGAAACTGTCATAGTGTTTTCGAATAATTTTTAATGTCTACAAACAGAAATTAATATAAATCCATATTAAAAGACACAAAATTTATTTCAAAAATCAATAAGTGCAGCTGGAATCATAAAACATTCTTATTTCAAATTGTTTTGTAACTTTTATAACAAAAGATTAAAGTAAATATAGTGAATACCTAACCCTGTGTATAACGTTGGTGAATATATAAATGAAAAAAAAAAACTCACACCTCTCCTTTCTCTAAGAATATGAGAGATTTCCATCCTACTTATCAAAGGTTTGAATGACGAAGTTACAAAAAAATATCATTTTGGAAAATCAAACTGACGGTAGTTTTTCATTGAAATACCCTGTGGTATTATATTGGGAAGATATATTTTTATATATCAAGAAATACGGCTTCATTGAGCGATTATTTTGAAGAATGTATAATAATTATATAATAAGGTACCAAAACTCAATGCCCAAGTTGATTTTGAAATGATTTGTAAGTGAAAGTTTTCAATTGACTTGGCCGTTACTTGATGAAAATCCATAGTTATTGTAAACAAAACGAAAAACGATAAGATTTAAGATATTTATCGTGAAAATCTTATCGTTTTTTGTTTGTTTACAATCACAATAATAATTGTAGAGTAACATCATTATCATATATATTAAACTCCAGAGTTCAATATACATAAAAAATATATTTTGTAAAAATCTTATCTACAATCACGAAATGTTTGATTTTTCAGTAATCAAGTCTTCATCATCAGTCCGGAATATATTTTGGATATTCTTCCAAAGGTTATTCCTGTTGGTGATGTATTTCTACAGTCGTCATTGTGAAATGAAAAGAAGCCAATTATTCAAGATGAAAGACAATGAAAATCGAAGATTTTTGAAGCTGGAGGCGGTAAACTGTTTCTTTTCAGTCCTTCACGGAGTGCTGAGCAGTGTAGTTACAAAAATTGCATGCAGGACTATCAAGTTCAGAATTATGAATTGCTATTCGGTGTTTCAAGTTACAAGCCAGCCGATCTAAAGATGGGACTTCTTGGGTATCGCATTTGTATATTCATCGAGCCCTGTTCAGTGTCTTCGTTTGCTTCCAAAGAACTAGATTACAAGGAAAGCGGACTAGCTTTTTGAAAGAGAAGAGTACTCACTTGCCTGACTGGTCTTTTATCACCGGAGTATCACTTTGAGACTGCACACCTGACCAAAGAATACTAAATGATATGATCAGTGAATAAGAAATGTGGCGTGAAAGTAAAACTATAGAGGGAGAGTATCTGAAGAACTTTCCCGTCTACGATCAATTCGCAGAGACAAGAATCAAGACGCAATTTTTCTGTATACAAGATCACAAACTCTTACTTTGTATGCATACCTAGCGTTCAAAACTAGGCTGCGTTACGCCCATATAATAAATGATCGGAACCGATTTGTTCGGGCGAAAATATCGCAATGAAACAGGTGGAAAGCGGTCGGAGTTTATGATTTTCGCGGGCAGGATTTTTTGATGGTTTTCTAATCTTTGCCCACACGTGAGTCAAAGCACGTGGTTGGAATGGAAAGCTGATGAACCTTGAGTAACGTCTGTGGTTCGTGAAGAATTTTAATGCAAGCTTCGCCCTCAAACATAACAACTTTTTTTTTTAATTCCTGCCAAATATGAGGTCACGTGATATAAGTCGTGACGGATTTTTTAGTTTTTCAGAAATATCAATAACAATTTTTCCATATGCTTCCAATGAAAATCTTGGTCTGAATGTTGATTGTCCAGAAAAGTCACCTGCACTTACTTCATTAAATTCATTCAGTTTTCATAACTTATATCAAATCAATAATATCCCAAATACAAAAAATGTTTACTTAGATTTAATTTTTTCATCATTCCCTAATATATCTATACAAAATCCATCAGCAGTTCGTTTTGATTTAAAAAATGATTCAAATGAATATCTAGAATATGATGAATATTTTTATGAAAAATGGTGATTATATAGGCATGAACAATTTTTTGGCAAACATCAACTGGGATTTGGACATACTGAATAATGTAGATATAAATGTTATTATTACAAATTTTTATGATGTACTCTATACAGCTTTGGATTACTATGTTCCCCTGAAAAAATATAAAGTCTCAACATTTCCAGTACGGTTTAATTCTGAGTTGAAGAATTTAGTTTTCAAAAAGAAATCGGTTCATAGAGAATATAAAAATGGAAACCTTGAAAAGTTTGAAGAATTTTGTTATCTGAGAGATCAATGCAAAGCCTTAAGAAACACTTGCCACCAAGTATATATCAATAAAATAGAGAATAACATCAATGATAATCCCCGAGGTTTCTGGAATTACATAAATAATAAAAAAAATCATACTCCCTACCATTAAAATGTTTTATGAAGACTCTGTTAAAGAAAATAACAATGAAATTGTAAATCTATTTGCAGCGTATTTCTCATCTGTCTACTCTGTTGAAACAGCTAACCAAATACCAGAATATAAATTCACTAACACAGTTGATATTTTGTAATTATAGTGTTGACATCAAAGAAATCATTGAACTGGTCATGTCACTACCCTGGAAGTTGTCTACAGGTCCAGATGAAATACCGATATACCTGATTAAAAAATGCATTTTTACTCTAGCCAAACCCATTCACGTGATATACAATATTTCTTTGAGAACTTCGATCTTTCCAGATTATTGGAAAAATAATTTTTTGAAACCAATTCATAAAAGTGGATCTCATAATGACATCAAAAATTATCGAGCAGTTTGCAATCAATCTGAATTACCCAAATTGTTGGATAGTATAATAACAAAAAAGTTGTCATGGGACTGTAGACATATTATAATAAATCAGCAACATGGATTCAGTCGTGGTAGATCTACAAATACAAATCTGCTCATATATCAACATTTTATAATAAATGCTCTCGAAAATAAACACCAAGTTGATTCTATTTACACAGATTTTTCCAAAGCATTTGACCGAGTCAATCATGATTTATTGTTGCATAAACTAAATGCTTTGGGTATTCGAGAAAACATTCTGAAATGGATTGATAATTATCTTAACCGCAGAATCCAATATGTAAAATATGGTAACTCAGTATCTTCATCAATCACTGTTCCATCTGGTGTACCGCAGGGATCTCATTTGGGACCAATACTTTTCAATTTGTTTGTCAATGACTTGAATTATGTTATTCTCTATAGTGAATTTCTTCTTTTTGCTGATGATCTGAAGATGTTTAAAGTTATTCATGACTCATCTGATAGCGAATTATTACAGTATGATTTATCTAACTTTGTGCGCTGGTGTGATATAAACCTACTGCAATTGAACATGAAATGTCATAAGTTTACTTTTTTTCGAAACAAAAATCCTTTATACAAGATCAAGCAATCAGAACTAGATACACCAAATACAATCAAAGATTTGGGAATCATTCTTGACCCAAAGTTGTCGTTCAAACCCCACATTGCTAATGTAACTTCCAGAGCACTGAAAATGTTAGGTTTTACTCTCAGATCTGCAAATGATTTATCAATTTCATCATTGAAAATCATTTATTGTTCAATTGTTAGATCAATAATAGAATACAACTCCTCGATTTGGTGCCCCTCATATAATGTGGATATTGACCTGCTTGAGAGTGTTCAAAATAAGTTTTTGAAATATTCTTCATATAAACTAGGATATCATATTGGCGAATATACCTATAAAATTATCTTGGACATCCTTAACTTGAATACTTTGGCTCATAGAAGATTAGAATCAGATCTTACACTCATCCACAAAATAATAAATGGCAGCATTGATTCCCCGGAAATTGTTGAACTTGTAACTTTAAATGTGAATTCAAAGAGAACAATAAGAAATACACAAATATTCAAAATACCCTTCAATCGTACCAACTATGGCCAGAATGAGTCAATCAGTAGAATGTTGAGACTTGCAAATACCTATAATACAGATGTAAATTTTTTTGATTCATCATTGGAATCATTTAAGAAATTGGTGAAAAAATTGTAATATTTTCCATTTAATTATGTATTCTATTTTCTATAGCTAGTTGTACACATATGTGTGACCTTTTGTTATTTTTTTTGTAAAAATAGGCAAGAGACTTGCGGTGAAAAATGTAATAACTAAAGTTGCCAAAAGAAAATCCTGGAAATTATTTTCATGTTTCCGAGATGGCCGCCAGGGGGCGTAACCGCCATCTGAAACTTTTGAAATGAATTTTTGACGTAAACGTACCAATAAAATATATAACTTTTAAAGTTGAGCTTCACTCGAGTAGTTTTTGCTCGACTTTTTTTAACGTATCTATTAAAATGAAGTGGTGGGGGGTGGCTCAATGTTTTTTCAAATAAATAGCTGTAACACCTGAACGACTGAACGGATTTCAACAAACTTGGTATCGTTGGAAAGAGCATTCATTGGTCTATCAAATTCATCTTATTTGTAATGTGTCTGATTTTAAGTGATGCCACTAGAGCGCTTTTTTTGACATAATGACAAGAATTGCAAAATTGTCTGAAAAATCAAATGCAATTATATGACTTTTTTTTCCATGAAAATGTAGTGGAATGATACCTTAATAGGCTAATGAAAACCGTATCTCGATATATACATTTTTCACCGCAAGTCTCTTAGACGAATAGTTTCCGAGATACTGCACTTTGCATTCTTATCTGGCAACCCTGTACACACGATTGTGTTTTCGTGATGAATTAATTATAATCGAATGCCTTTATAAAAAAAAGGTATAATCATATACTCAATAAAAAACATCACAATAAGTGGAAATTGCCAAAAAAACAGTTTGTAAGGAATATCTTCTAAACTGGACGCTACATTATTCACAATATCTCCTGCTGAAAAATAATTCTTTATAATTACACTGTTGTTTTGAAACTTATCATAATTCAAACGTATTACAGGTTCAATCAATCGTTTTGGTGTATTACTTTGTTCGTATTCACCTCTTAGATCACTGAAAGTTTCAATAACATCAGCATTTATATTGACTGTTTCATTATCTTGGTTATTTACATCATTCAAAGTATTATCCAAATTCAAAACAATTGGACTGGTTGATGGGGAGTCCTCGGACTTTTTTTTGGTAAACTTGAATTTTTAAGTTCAGTTCTCTTGATCTGATTTGAATGATGCGCTTTTATGTTGCATTATTCAAATATGAGATTTTCACCAAATGAGTTGATTTCTCAGTTTTGTTTGGAACAATTGCTTTTATCCATAAATTTATCCGAAATGATAGGCCCACTAGAGGGGGCGGCATTGGGATATATATCAAAAATAAATTCAGATTCGAATTAGTGATAAGGGAAAGTAGCGAAATTCTTGAAAATATATGGCTAAAAATTCTTCTAATAAGGTACGTAATAGTTATAGGAACCATTTACAGGCCACCAAAATCAAATCAAGCTTTATTTCTTGATCAGGTAGAGGATCTTTTCTCTAATATATTTTCGAATTATAACGATATTATATGTGTGGGTGATTTTAACATTGATATGCTCGACATTAATTCTAATTTCACAGCTTCTTTTAATTATATTCTTGAGTCCTTCAACTTTAAACAATTATTAGACCAACCTACTCGCATATCTGGAACTAGTACGTCTATGTCACTGATAGATTTGATAATTACAAATTTTGACCCAGAAATATGCGATGCGTCTGTTGAAAATCTCCAAATTTCTGATCACTTCACAACTCATTGCAAATTCAAAATTGATATTGGTCGGTCAGACATCAGGAAAACAGTTACTTATAGGCCCATTAGTAGCATAAATCGCGATAATTTTTATTGGGATCTTGTACAAATGCCATGGGAATCTATATACGACAGTGATGATGTAGAAACAAAAGTTCTTTTATTGAATAATTACCTGCTTCGCTTATTAGATTTTCATGCACCACTAAGATCATTTTACCCCCATAAGAGACATAGCTATGCTCCTTGGATAACAGATAATATTAAGTTAATGCAACGACTCCGTGACAGAGCTCTTCAAAAGTATAGAACAACTCAATTACCGAGACACTTTGATTATTACAAACAATTACGTAATTTAACAACATCGGCAATCAAATCTGAAAAAAGGTATATTTGAATTATAAATTGCAAAGTAGTTCAACAAAGGAGAAATGGTCTGAACTGAAGAAAATACAAATTATAAAGAGTAAAACCAATATAATTCCTGATAGCCTACACAATGCTGATGAATTTAATAACTATATTACTAATTCACTACATAATGATGCTACAATCAATGAAGAATTGATCGATTTCTACTCTCATAACATTAAAGGTGGTTTAAATACTACATTCAACTTCAGCCCTGTTAACGAGGAACTTATAGCAGAAATTATCCAAAATATAAATACAAAGGCGACGGGTACTGACAATATTAATATTACCATCATTCAGCTATGCTGTCCATATTTGATTCCTGTAATTACTCACATTATGAATGAATGTCTAGCTAATAATATTTTTCCAAATTCATGGTAAAATGCTATACCGTTACCTAAAAAAAAGAATCCTGAGACCTATAGTGACCTTCGCTGTATTAGCATCTTACCCACCTTTTCAAAAATATTGGAAAAAATAATTGAGTCACAAATCCGTACTTTTTTGGATACTAATGATATCTTGCCAATCAAGCAGTCCGGTTTTAGAAGTGGCTACAATTGCGCAACTGCTCTCTCAGACGTGGTAGATGATATACTAAGTGCCATTGATAACAAAAATATATGTGTTTTGGTACTACTTGACTACTCCAAAGCATTTTATATGATCAATCATGAAATTTTATTATCTATGTTCCATTATTTTGGATTCAGTGACTCTGTTCGAAACCTACTATCTTCATATCTACGCAACAGAGTACAAAGTGTTCATATGGATGATCATATTTCTCCACCATCTCCAGTTTTGTCCGGTGTACCATAAGGTAGCATATTAGGTCCACTGTTTTATACGATGTATACCTCAAATTTTACCAATGTACTTCAGAATGTAAACTACCACTTTTATGCTGACGATACCCAAGTTTATTTTGCTTTTAAATATTCAGTTATCAATGACGCTAACAATATAATAAATTCAGACCTGAATGCACTTTATAAAATGTCATCGAATCATATGCTCAAAATCAATCCTAATAAATCTTGTGCCTTGCTTTTTTGTTCAGATGGCATTAGAAATGACATCTTACCGAATTTAAATTTGAGAATCGGCAACTGTACCATCCCTTTCAAACCCTTTTGTAAAAATTTAGGTCTGATAATTGACAGCAAATTACATTTCACTGAACATATAACTCAAAAGCTCAAGATTGCATACAGTTCCCTGAAATTAATTTATTCACAAAGGACCTTTTTGAATATGAAAACTAAAAAAATGCTATGTGATTCATTGGTGTTGTCACACTTTAACCACTGTGATGCTATATATGGTCCTTGTTTGAAATCAGTCGATTCCAATAGAATCCAGAAAGTTCAAAACTCGTGTATTAGGCTAATTTATGGTATAAGAAAACGGAATACTATTTCACACAAATTTCAAGAACTAGGCTGGTTAAACATGTACAAAAGGCGCCAATTGCATATGGCATGTCTCTTCTTCAAAGTGTTCAAATTTAAAACTCCTCCTTATCTCCATCGTAAGCTCTCTTATAGAACTGATATACACAATCTAAATATTCGCCGCCTCAATCTTCTTACAATACCCAAGCATAAAAAAGAAATATTCAAACGATCGTTTAGCTATAACATCTCTATTTTCATTAATGATTTACATGCTCGAGATAACTCACTTTTGAATTCATCAATGAACACTTTCAGGTTGAAATATAAATCATTTCTATTGAATTCCTCCTTACCATAATTCATTTTGCATTGTATAGAGGACTTTCGATTCATTTCATTTCATTCAACTCACTTACACTGTATAAGATTGAAAACTTGCGCTATCACTGTTCCAGTCTACTATTTTTTTTTTTTCATAACTTCCTCATTTCTCTCTTCTCTCTCTTCCTATCTTTTCTCTCTTTCTTTTTTGTACTATCTTTCATTTTATTCTTCTTGTCTCCTCTTCTTCATTTCTTTTATGCCATCGAAGAATTTTCCTTCATTAAAATATAGGCGCTGGTGGAAGAACAGACGTGAGTTATAACCATTTTGGTATAATCTCATATTCTGAACCAGAAAAGCCTTTTGTTTGCCAATTATATTGAGTGATGATATATATTTTTTGTTATTATAATTATATTATGGTGGACAATAAATTATTATTATTATTATTATTATTATTATTATTATTATTATTATTATTATATCTTCTTTCTATAGTCTCTAACAATAACAATTTCATTTATATCTAATTCTGCGAACCTTTTTTCACCGTGATATTTTCTTGTTTAGATTGTTAACTGAAAACGCGATTTCTCACAATGATTGTTCCGAGTTAGCTTTGGTCAGAATCGGAAAAAATTCTGAGAGTGCTTTGGAAAGAACGTCTACAATTTTGTTTCACTAACTCGCAAAACAAAGTTAAAAAATAATCGAATATATCACCATTCACTTCTGAACACAATTCTACTTGATAGATGGTGAATTTTAAGAATCTAATCTTGAAAGGAATGCTGGTTCATTATTTTTTGAAATTGAGAAATATTTCTGATATTGATGAGCTGAGGAGAAGATCCTTTCATATGACCACCACTCTTGGGAATGAGATCAGAAGACAAGACATCTCTAGCTATTCAGAATCTGAGGAAACGAGTAAAATTATGTGTAGAAGTGAATGGTGGAGTATTAGAGCATGCATGCATATTTTATAACTCTGTTTTGTTTTCAAACTTCGTTCCTTATTCAAAACCATAGGTAAACTGGATAGAAATGTGAACGTTCCAGATTCAAAATCCAAACTGCCAAAATTACAAAATTGTTTATGTTATTTCCAAAACACTCTTCGCAATATAATTTTTTTCTTTATCAGCATGTAAGATTGCGAAATTCATGAACGAAAAGACCGATTTAGATTTCTTGCAAAAAAGTCCTAGTTAGAAAAGTTTATATTAGTTCTTTTGGTTTTTGAAAAAATAAAAACAAAAATTGCGAATTTCCGTTTTTTCCCAATAATTCAAAAACTAAAAATGACACATCAAATTCACTTTCAGATACTTGTTTAGCATGAAAATCTACATTTTTGGTCCAATTTAACGACCTCGAATATCTTATAGTAATTGAGATTCCCGAAAAACGTCCACCCTGTATATAGGGTATATCCAAATGATGTCTGTACCTTCAGCATAGCATTTGTTAGGATCTGTTTTATGACCGAAAAACCATTTGGCATTTACCATCATATTCTCAAATAGAGAAGACTTCGGATCTTTCGAAAGGAGGTAGGTACAGGTACCTCGAAAAGTACAGTGGTACAGTCAAAGACAAGAACAGTGTTATCTACACACAATCTGTGTATAGGCTAACAGCTAACAGCTTATAGTGACCCTATTCAAGGGATAAACTAGACGCTTCGATTTGTGTGCAGATGTTGGAAAAATCCAACTTGCAAGCAAATATAACAAAATGTTATTGCATAGGCGGGTACTCCATTTCTACCAACTCACCTCCAGTTCAGCATGGATAATTTTGTACTCTGAATAAAAATCGATATGCAATGGTTATTGTTTTATTATAGGATCAAACGTTCCTAGGAATTGAACTTCAACTTCAGCAGACTTAGACACCAAAAGTGCAATATACGTAGTAATCATTTTATACTAAAAGAGTTAATTTAAGAAGAAAAATGGACGACTTTCGATTGAGTTGCATAAAATTGAATTTTTTATGTATTAGTTCATTCTAATCCCAACTTTGGTTCTTGAAAGTTGAAGTATTCATTACTTATACTATAACATCTATGATTCAAACAATACTTTTTATTCCTGAGATATATAAGTTGAACAATAAATCATGGGAGTAGTATACCTATACCAGTAATTTTTATCTCAGAAAGAACTAGGTCAACAAGAACAAAAGCTACTCTAGCCAGCATATTATTAGAATTTTTGAATGCATCTTATTTCCGATTATTTTTCGAGATATATCAATTATCTTTGAAGATAGAGGGATGCAGTTTTCATATCACTATAAACCCTACTTTTTCCTTTATTTTTCGAAATTGAAAATTCTCATCTTTCGAGCATCTCGCGTATCTTGGTAATTTTTCACATGGGATCATTTTACAGGGTTTATCACGTAACCCGTTCATCATAACTACTCGATTTTCCCACTTCGCAAAAAATTCACAAGCGAAATTCATGAATAAATGTCAACGAAATGAACAATAACTACAAAACGATTACCCCCATTCGTTCACATCTCAACCAGGGAATGATATATCACACATTTTATAGACCAATGAATCAAAATTTATTAGGAAAGGAATCATAATTAAGATGAGTTAACATTTTTGAGCCGAACAGATCACACATTTAGTTAGAATTTAGGAATGCTTATTCTCAAATGTTTTCGCTATGATTTCGAATAATCAAGTGGAATTTGAGATTCATGAAGAGAATTCGAATGCAGAAAGACATATGCAGCTACTAAGGGGGCTTGTGTCAAGGTTACTCCTAGATAATTTACCTCTATAGGAATTTCAGCAAATACCTGGAGATATCACGTGTTGGATGAATGGCAAAAAGCGAAAGTGTTAACATTTTCAAAGATCAAAATATCTGGGTGTCAACCATAACCAGAACAATAAAGGAAAGTCTCGAGGAAAGTGAAGAAGGTATACCATGTGAGAATTTACCAGACAGTGGACTATCCCATGATTTGGCCCCAATTAGAACCAAACAGTGCTCAAGACAATGTTGGAATGTCCTTGCGAAGATTAGCTGGTCACTGTAACATTTCTCACATGACAGTTAGAGCAGGATCTTGTCTAGACAGAATTTGAAGTATTGAAAAAAATGTAGTGCCCAAAATGCATTGGTGATAATCATTCAATATCAATGTATTTGAATAACATATTGTATATGATACACTGATTGACAGAATATTTTGATGATGATGTCGATGATGATGATGAGAAGTTCAGTTGTTTTTTTTTACTGCTACTGCCATTTAATTTAACACAGTCGCCCAGCGAAAGAATCCGCAGAAGTCTCAAAGTTGCTGTTCAAGTTTCGACAAGTTTCAACTAGCATCGTATAGGTACCATGTAGATACCTTCTAAATGATTGGACCAAAGTTACTGGACGAAGGCGTGAAAACTGATTGAATAGTTCACTTGTAATTTAAATTATCCAAAACGCATGTGAGAAAGAGTATATGGTATGGTATATACTTTATTGTCCGAAGAACATACATTCTCATTGACAAAGTCTCAGAATTTTAAATTAATGTGACAATATAATACAAATTGTCATATTCTATGAAATATAATTAAAGATAAAACATTAAATAGAGAATAAAACGAACAAGTTAAACAAACGACGAACAACAAAAGTAAATATAAAAATACATAGTCATTGTAAAAGTTACACACAAGAAATCAAGTCAAACGTGAACATTTAGAAAAAAAGTCATAGATATAAAATATTTATAATTGAAAATAACATAATGCAGTTATTAATTATGCACTACATTGCCCATATTTCTATCTTCGTAGAATTCGTTTAAGGAGTAATATGCTTTCCATAAAAGAATCTTTTTCACATTTTTTCTGAGAACATGTTTGCTCGTTTCATCTTTAATCTCGCTTGGCAGATGATTGAACATTTTTCACCATTGTAGATAAAGGACCTTTTTATTTTCATGGATACTGGTATGGGTAGACGAATATTGAGTGTGTTTCTCGTGTTATAATTTCGCTTCTATATTTCTTTTGCATTAAACACACGTCTCCAGGATGAAAATGCAAGGCAAAGTCAAAATATAATATTTTATGAATAACGGCCTACATGAATCTCTGAATTTAGCCTTACACATATATCTATAACTCCTCTTTTTTGGAGAACAAATACCATATCAAATAAATATTGGCAGCATGTTCCCCAGAAACAGATACCATATCTCAGGTGAGAATCGATGAGAACAAAATACACATTTTTAGCTGCATAAGTGCCTAATTCATTTGCTGATACCCTGACGGCAAAGCAACCTGACGTAATTTTTTTTACATTTTTTTACATTTTTTTACAATTTTTTACAATTTTTTTTACAATTTTTTACAATTTTTTACAATTTTTTACAATTTTTTACAATTTTTTACAATTTTTTACAATTTTTTAAAATTTTTTACAATGTTTTACAATTTTTTACAATTTTTTTACAATTTTTTTACAATTTTTTACAATTTTTTACAATTTTTTACAATTTTTTACAACTTTTTACAATTTTTTACAATTTTTTTTACAATTTTTTACAATTTTTTACAATTTTTTACAATTTTTTACAATTTTTTACAATTTTTTACAATTTTTTACAATTTTTTACATTTTTTTACAATTTTTTTTACAATTTTTTACAATTTTTTACAAGTTTTACAATTTTTTACAATTTTTTACAATTTTTTACAATTTTTTACAATTTTTTACAATTTTTTACAATTTTTCACAATTTTTTACAATTTTTTACAATTTTTTACAATTTTTTACAATTTTTTACAATTTTTTACAATTTTTTACAATTTTTTACAATTTTTTACAATTTTTTACAATTTTACAATAGAATTTTTAGATAATAAATCTCAACAAATACTACTTAGTTTATTCTATATGATATGTTATAATTTCTGGGCACAAAAAACGTGCACGTATATAAAGTATAAATGAACGTGTCAAAGTAAGTAGGTACCTTCTTTTGAATGTTCGATCAATTGAATTTTCAATTTCCTTTATTCTCACTGAGTACTCAGAAAAAGATATTTCAATGGTTGACAGTGCAACAAAATAGCTTTCAAGATTTTTCATGTACCTACTATAATTATCATTTCAAAGTAAACCTGTCTTTGAAAGTTTGGGCGACAACCTACCTGCATCTTTGAGGAGAATGTTGGAATGGAAAATTTAGGCGTATTACCTGCTGTGTGCACACAGGTATGAAATAGAGAATGGGTACTTGCTTTAACTTGCATTTATGACATGGTGCAAAGAAAATTATGGTTATAAAATGACAAAAGTCTATGCAGTCCACTTTTCGGAATTCGGCATTATTAACAACAAATAATCTTTGATCTTACCGAGAATCTTACCCTAGCCCAAGATAAAGATGCAGGATAAGGATTACGGAAAATGTAAAGAGATGCGGATTTGCAAATTGTTCCATATTCCGAGGTATATTCAAATCTTCATTACATTTATGGAAACATGAAAACAAATCATATAGCTAATGTTGTTAGTGATACGTTACATGGCTTTTTCATTTATTGGAGTAGTTCTTGTTATAAGAGAAAATAAGTGATTCTCATTATACTCTTTTGGTGGCCAGAAAACCAAACAGAAATCAATTTTACATTCTCAGAAGAAATGAAACATAATTCAAAACAATATAAGAAGATACAAATATATATTCGTGGGGTGCACCTGTAAAAAACTGAAAAATTATCAATTGATATTTAGACTACAAATTCTCACTCTTATTGAAACCCAAAACTAGAATAATTATCAATTGAGTTTTCGACTACAAACTCTCACTCTTTCTTATTCACATCTATGACTCGTTCGTACTATATTATGAAATTTTTATTTTTTCAAACAGGGGTTTCAAATTAGGAGATTTTGATATCGCACAAACAGCAACTAGCGTTTTCAATATTATCATGTTTTGCATCCCTAATCTTATCTGGGCTCTCTCTTCGTTTGGCCAAGATAAGACTGCACAGCATGTCTTCAAATTGCTGAAGCATCATTTTGCGTTATAACGCAAGATAAGAATGAAGATCAACAAATTTGGTTACCCTTTACATAAAATATGAGCATTTTGAGAACATTTTAGAGAAGATTATATCCATATACTTTGTGCTATATTTTTGTGGTTATATTTTACGTGTTTTCAATAACCATTTAAATAAAGTCGAAAAACTGTTTGAGATGAAAGTTTTACCTAGAGGTGTCGAAAGTACGCATTTGAATTCTTCTTCAAGACTCTATTGGGAATATTGGAATAAACAATGAACTATGCCAAATATAGTGATCCAATTGTTCTCTTTAATTTCATTTCCTTCTGTTTCTCTTTTCTATACTCCACTTGTCTTATTTGCTCATGCATTTTTTTCTCTACCCACTTGAACTCTTCGAAAACTATCAAGTTTCATTAGATATTTTTTCTTTATTTTCATAGAATCAGATTAAGTTATATTTTGAGAATAAGCACATAAAAAGAATTTGGCGCACATACGATATTCATCGATACAACGTTTCGTAACTGATTATGAAATATTTTTTCAATAACCTCATGCTCTCAATCATGCTTATTCGAAATTTCTGCGAATGAAATGGACGCTGAAAAGAAATATCGCAATAAAGTTGAAATTTTTTAACTTTTTTGTGGATTTTTTTATATTGTCATGATATCATGATCATCAGAATGCATAAATCAATAGTGTTGTAGAGAAGTAATATCAATGTAATATTTATAATTTTTCGATTCGCATCAATTTTGCGAAATTCATATAAGTATGAACCAGGCTTTAATTGCCATATTGCAATTTTTTTTTTCGATACAGCGACTTTGCCAACCATCTAAAAATTCTTTAATTTGAGATAACTGAAAAATATAGGACAGGTGTGAGTCAGAAGAAGACAAACTTTATATTACTTTAACATTATTTGAAAAAAAAATGTTTCTCTCAATATCCTTCTACTTGATTGCAGGAAGATAAAAAGGTATATCCTGAAAATTGAACTTCAAATTTCCTTAGTTCTTGAACATGTGTTTATAAAAAAAGTTGTAACTTAAGTAGATTACTTGAGGTTGAAATATTATACATAGGAGATTTATTTTCAATTTCTAACAAATATTTTCTGCATTTTTGACATGTTACTGGACAATCTGGTTTCCAATATCGAGAGTTATTATGAGTAGTCATCAACTAGTCAGTCTAATGAGAAAAAATATGTTTGAAAAAATTAAGAAAGGTTATTGAAGTGTGAATATTGGTCTTTAGGTATAGATATTCATGAGCTTTCATCGTTGTTATACTTAGATTCGATTGCTCATATTTGATTGGCGGATTATATCATCATGATAGTTGTTGAATAATGTCATAATGGTATCAGACACTCCTTTGGAGTTTCAATGCAAATATTTGGTGAATTTGTGGTCTCTTCTACGCCTACTCTGGTTATGGATCATTATGAAAAATCAAATAGAGACAATGCTTAGGATTGCAACATGTATCAATATTTTCCCTACGCCTTCTCTGCACCTCCACAATAATATACCAAAGGTAATTTCAGAATAGTTTACCTGTTAACCATGCTTGTTTTGAATTGTACCTTCTGCTGGAATATCATAAACAGGGTGGTACCAAAGTTTACAGTGTGGTACGACGAAAATTTGACGAGTGTACTTTTCATTAAATTTTGGTAAACCTACATTAGGTATAGCCTTTAGTATTAAGAATAATGTAAAGTATATAATCAAGGATTAACCTAACTGATTTCAATAAAATTTTTAGCTAACAGTGAAGAAATTTCGACGGAAATGTAAGAGTTTCATGACTATTCAGACCTATATGAATCTGATTGATATTGTAAACCTAAACTCTATCAATAGGAAATAATATTTGATTCAGACCAAAACATGACAAAAAAAAGGTACAGTGTCCATCATTATCATTGTCATCATCAGGTTATGATATGATAACAGCAACAATTTTGCAGCCGAAATTTACGATATTTCGTAATTTTTAGATAAACTCTGATAAACTTTGATGGACAAAGTTCGATATATGTATACATGATTGTTTTTTTCCAACTCGATTCATTTAGAGCACAGACAACCTATGACTCTTCAATAAGATCTAAGTTTCGATTGGCTGCCATGTATATAATATATACATATGATATATAAGGATAGTCGTAAATTATAATAGAATGTCTAATAATCTTTCGGGTTTATGAATGATAATTTTCCCTATAATATCGAATGCACAAAAATAATATAATAATTCGCAGTAAGGTTTAAATATAGACTTGAACAAAGTTGCTCTTAGCTCGCATGTATTAAAAAAGTATGGATTCGGAAATCTTAACTGAAAATAATTACAGGAATTCATTTACAACTATTCATTTCAGAAAAGTGGGAAGAAAAATATGTTCTTATGAATATTTCAGATTCATGAATGAATGGAACAAATGTTGTGTAGTGACTGATGAATTATTGATGTGATTGTTTTAAGATCATGACATTCTAAATGATAATAAAACATATTCTTCCTGTCTGAAAAAAAATCATTGATTTGTTTTCTGCTTTTCATTTGAGAAAACTATAAATTTCGCAGAGCAAAAAATTCATTCTAATTGACTTCTGATGAATTTATGATATTTACCGGAACTTGCTGTCAATTTTTTCGAAAACTTGATCCTACTAACAACTATACAATTGAAACTACTTACAGATGCGAGACAAAAAATGTTTTTTTTTTCTATTTTGGTTTTATAATGAAGTCATTATGAAACGCAAATGTGTTTCGAAATATCCTCTGTTTTGATACGCATTTTTTATTATACGGAGGTTGGTACAATCGAACTAAATATTAATTCTGAGCGATTATGGATTTGATGATACTAGCAATGACAAACTCAATGTTTTTATTCGTAAATTTCAATTCAGACCAATAAAAACAATAACATTACATTTTTCACCGCTGGTACCGCAAAAATCAAAATCGCTCAAGGCTTTACGCTTGTGCGTCAGATTTTAAATATTTCAATGTCATCATTGTCACCGATAGATTTAATTTGTAATTTATCGATATCGAATAATTTTTTTTCAATAAAAGACTCAAAATTAACCCAAAACAGAAAAAAAATTATATCCTTTGGAGCTCGTCGTACTCCAAACAAGGCGTGCAACAAAATAGCGTCATATAAAACTTGTGTCATAATTTTTATTATTTCATGAGATAAGTTTTTACATGATGGCACCAGTTAAGTTATTGACTATTCTTGAGAAAATTTTAGTGTGATACCAAGAAAGATGTAAATGTTCAAACCTCTATCATTTTTTAATAAATATTATATAAAACGTTGTTTTTAGATCTGTCTGCTGACTTCACAGCTATCAAATAGAGAGAAGGGGTGGTGTTATTGTCTCATCACTATCACCTACCTGTCAAATCCGGCACTATTTGATAGTCACTCCTTTTCCCATTATTATTGCCCTACTCCTTCGGTATTTGAAATTCATCACAATAGCCCAAACGCCAAAATCATCCCCCCTTATCCCACCCACCTATAGTAGTTTTATTGCACTGTAACAAATTGAGTATTCTTTCGACCCTGTGTATAAGGGAGGAATTGGCAAACCAACCTCAAGGTCTGTGAAGGGCGGTGGTAGATCTGCGCAGGCATATTCGTCTATTAGTTGACTTAGGCTAGGGTACAAGAGGCCTGGACGAAGGGTAGTTTTTGCAGAATCATCAGTGGTGCCACACTGAATAGTTGTGATAGTTCGGTTGTTTATATTATGTGACAAGTCCCATCCTACAGCATCAGGTGAGTTTTTTAATTTATTTACTTATAAATAGTGATTTATTATGTGGATATTTTGACGGGATTGGATTGTGCCCAATTTAGAAATTCTGGTTTCCAACCCCTTTGATGTTTATTTAACAACATGTTACTTGTGATTATTGAGTTGTAGATCGACTAAATAGACTAAAAATAATATATTAGATGATTAATTTCCTGCCATAAAAGCTAATTCATCTGAATTCATCTGAATTAGCTTTTATGGGAACTGTAGGCGAAGCGCAGCACTATAACAGGGCTAACTCTTAGGTATTTGGTGTCAGAATTTCCATTCAATATTATACTTTTCATATTTTCACCAATTGTTTGCGCGTTACACGTTGTAGGTCACTGGATACCACTTATAGATACCTAAATTTGCATGTTTTAAAGACATTTTTACATCATAATCAAATATTTTTTTCAATTTAATCTTATTATGGTTGATTTATCCAACTATTTACGAATTAATGTTCCAACGTTATATTCCAAGAAAAAAATTCTGTAACCTTGAAAATTTTGGCCTTGCCCTTCCGGATCAATTCCCTTGCTGCACTTGGCAGTGAGTTGGTGCTCTTATTTTTATCGATTTCTTCTGTTCTTTCAAAACATGGGGTAGAAACTTGAGAAGAGAGAAAGAGAAGGCGAATATAACTGTTCTTCGGATGTTTGAAATGCTCCATCGGCAAAGCACTGCTGATAATGGATACCTTTGGGTCTCCATAGGGGTCCTTTTTGAATAGTCTAGTCAATGTTGTTCACGAATTATGAAGTTTTCGATTTACGAATTTGACGATTATTAAACATTTTATAAAACCAAAATAGATAAGCATTGCAGATATTTGAGTATCGAGTAAAAATGAATTGTCAACGATAATAAAATTGAAATTAGAAAACAAACCTTCGGTGAGTTATTATGATGATGGTTGGTATATCTCTCACCATCAATTAAATATTTCTCAACTGCAATAAACAGATGAGGTGTGGTGTTGTCGAAATCCGCATAATATATACGGAACTGGTTTTTGTGATGAGTCAGTCCATAAACTAAATATCAGGTGAAGAAATCAATCATTCACACTTCAAAGCATTAATTAGCTTAATGAATGCATGTGGTGAAAAAAGGTTGTGGTTGAAATCTACAATAACTCTTTCTTTTGCAACTCAAAAAAGCAGAATTTTTATGTGAGACTCAATATTTTGGAAATGTTCAGAGGTCAGAGGTAAATAAAAATCAGTTTATTTATATTTACTTGCAATGATAAATAGAACCTGAATATTTCAGAATCTCTGATTCTTAATCTGCAGTCTGATATTTCCAAAAATCAATAAATGTGGATTGATCTACGTATCCCCCTCATCACAAGCATTTTTTGATAATTATGCGGGTAGGTATTCCGCAAATAATTCATGATTTCCAACCGAAATCGCTGTACTTGTTTGAGGACTGCAAAATTTCAACATCTAGAAACAAAACACGAATGAACAAAAACAATTGAAATTGAAGATGTGATTTTTTTTCGAGTCTCCTCGATTTCAAAGGTCTAGATCCGCCTCTGGTAGAAAAATGCGTAGAATTTCGAAATTTCGAATTTCACCGGACTATAACTGAGAGAGGGTGAGTATCCCGTTAGAATGCGTTTCTCATCTATGCGGTGGCAATCATGACCTAGGAACAACATTTTATATAGCCTGGCTCTAGCTTCAGCGTGGTACACAGTGGCGTTTCCAATAACTTATTAGGGTGATATCCTGTCATTATAATTGATGGCACCACCACTAGAAGTATATAACATTTATTTCCAGTTTGTCAAGGTCAGCTATCGTCAGGAATTATAAAGAAAAAAAAGTCTTTTACGAATATTTTACATCAAAAATGATTCTTGGGTGCCTTTTTTTGGATCCTGTTTTCCCAGAACTGCGAATGGGTCAGTTTGAAAACTTTAGCCAAAAATTAGATTCCGTACAAAATTTCACAATTTGAACTACTTGTGGCTTCAATACTTCAAAATCACGGAAGGTAGCTGTATATGTCTTCGGTATCCGGGGACACAATGCAAATGTACACACTTGTGAATACAGGCTGGTTGAAAGAAATACATCGATTACTTTCCTCTACAGTCACTGCAATATATCAAAACTACTCATAACATGAATTTCAGCTGGAAATATTTCCATAATTTCCATAATCGTAAATATCTCAGAATCTCGGCTGAATTTATTGATTGAAAATGTGCATATGCACAAAAAGTACCAAATAAATGTTATATATCTTAAATGACGGAGTTATGATGGACATAAGCATCATTCTTGAATGTATATTCTAAAATTTCTCGAAAAGCTCTAATTTTCAACAGAAATTGATAGATAATAATGTATATATCGAGTGGCGCATATTAATATTCATTAAAAAAACGACACAGACCGAGACGTGAGATAATGATGAAAAAACGCAAGCTATCTCATTGGATGTTTATTATTACTGTGGTTACGTCACGACTATTATGTCAGGTGGTTGTTTCGTTAATTCATTAATTGGATCGATTTTTTTGTACAAATATGTTCTAGATATCGACAATAACATTGTTAAAGTGGAAGTCCTTTAATAAAAACGATAGCCCCCTTATCAGATTGGAAATAGTGGACACATTCAAAATAATAAAGAGGCTGTGTCAAAATTAAGTTTGAGTGAGGATGTATAATTAACTGACGGATATATTGCTATTCGTAATCCGGACCTGGAATATATTATATAGCATGTTCCGCTGAAATAAAAAAAAACATGCGGTACGATACATTTTTTGAGGCATACTATGAATATGATATTCAAACATTCATCATGAAATAAGAACTTCCGGAAATCTTGTTTTGACCTTGTTCTGAAAATTGCTCTATTCGACCCGTCCTAACGCCTACGCCTATGGATTCTCAAACGAGATAAAAGGACACATGGAACCAATTTTGTGAATGCAGTGTGGCCTTGGAAAGGAGGGGTTTCCAAGAATTCGGACCTTTTATGTTGAGTTCGGTTTCTGCTCAAAGCTCTTTATTTGTTTGGGAGTTTGTTTTGAATGTACCCGGCTAGCAATTTCAGATTTTCGACAGTTTTGTCATGAAACTAGAAAGTACCGAGCAGTACCTTTTGTATGTTTAATGATTATTGTCGGAGGGTAACAATGGGAGTGAAAAGAGATTTGGTACAGCTGGTTAAACTTCAAATTTCAATGAATTTCAATATCTTTCGGTTCGATGGTTCACTATATTTTGTAACAGCAGATGGTATACCTACCTAATAGGATGATGGATTTTCGCAGTTGTGTTTATTTTTAACATTTTGGACTGAATTGAAAATTCATAAATTTGGAGGAGTACAAAAACTTTTAATCGTATAGATAATTGAAGGAACAATAAAAGTTATTCATATACCGCTTTATTATACCTGCCTACCGGAATATATTTCACATTGATTTGAATTATTTTTTGTTGAAACTAATAACTCAATGCTTTCAAAAACTACTACGCATTTAAGATTTTACAACAAAAGTAATACATCTGAAAAAATGCACTGATACACACAAGCAAATTGTAATCTATCTCTTATCACTCTTCTGACGTCACGCGGGTAAGATTTGAATTCAAAAGCATTATATTTTTTTAATATTGAATAAAAACTATAGTTTTTTATTTTTTATTCCCATCCAATAATTCTTTGAAATTCAGTGGGCATGTTGAAATTATTATGTTTACCGTCAATATAGGTATTAGTTAAATCTGAAACTGAGATATATATACTCACTAGGTCGAATTACAAAAAAATGCGATATTTCATGATCATCTAGAATCTAGATTATCTAGAATATCGAAATATTTCGGGGATATCTTCCATATCTCCTGAAATATCCTGAATTCACTGAACATCGTGGATTTTTATATTTTCAGTTTCTTATTGAAAATTTATCATAGTAAGAAATTAATATTCTGTAATAAAACAGAAAAAGTCACCCAGCTTATGTCTCATAATAATCGAAATATGAATTCAAGCTTTTTAAGTGTTCACTTTATATAGAGAGTGTAGTTCGAGTAAAAATAAAACCTTTCAACACATGCCGATCTGGACCTTTATTGTATATTATGCCCACTCATCTTTTATGCCATTATGCGAGTCTAGAAATAACTTGGCAGGTAGAAAATAACTACATTTTTGCTTGGTAAATGGCCTGTTACTCAGGGTGAAAATCCGGGCAATTAACTGAACCTTTTCGGTTCCATCATGAATTTGACCTGCAGCATCTTTTTGTGAAACTAAGGGTGGGTAAGGTTCCTCATTATGTTCAATTTCATGTTGCCCACTATTCGTTTCGGAACAAAACAAATTAGCACAAAGTAGCAAAAAGTTATCGAGTCGTATGAACTTCCATTGTATCCCGATTTTTCGTTAACTATACTTTGGGGAAATTTAAGGAATCAGCAGCTTACTAAAATCGATGGGGAATATTTATTTATATATAATAATATTTTCGAAACGGTGAAACTTCCGGAAGATAATGTCAACTCGCTAATTATAAATAAAACACCCTGTACCCATATTATTCAGTTTTTAGTTTCTCCTTGAAGAATTGATTTCATCTATCATGGATCTATCACACTTGGCACTTGTGGTCTAGCGGAAATGATCACAGATCTTTGGGATAAATCTAAATAATGACAGCTCATTTCGAAAATCTGACTACGCCACTGAATTCTACGTGAAAATATGTATGGGATCCCAAAATGCAATATTTTCAATTTTGCCCTCTCTAGAAAACTAAGCGGGCTATGAAAGCTCTGTTTTCGGCAATGTTTGTTTCACAAAATAGTAGGAGGGTATAATGTGAAAACCGCAAGTCCCCAAAGACAACCGAGATATCTTGCAAAAGTGTCGAAAATTGGACACACTGTACTATTAGGGATTTTTTTCACAAAAAATGATGATGGATTCTGATAAGGATCAGTTCAAACACACCTGAACCAGTTTTCATAATCATAAAACACAGGCTGTCCGATTTTTTTCAATATTTCATCACAAAAATTTACTTCCTATTGTTGTATTTTTGGGAAGAATCAATGACAAATTATTATTGAGGATTACTTCAAATATATCTGTACCAATTTTAATCATTAAAATATACCATTTGTCTGACAAAAATCGTCGACGTATCGAAAAATGTATTGGAGAATAAGGTGGATCATCCTAAATGATAATTTTTCATTAATTGTTCCGAAAAAATACATAAAAGTACATTTTTTTTTATAAAAAAAATTATTCGGACATCCTGTGTTTTATTATTACGAAAATGGGTGTATTTGAAGTGATTCTGATTCAAAATCCATAATAGTACCTACTTCTTGAAAAATTGGTCAATAAAATTAGTGGCAGTTGGCCATGATAACAGCCCAAGAATATAATCACTTAATTGTCGGATAGACATTTCAAATACCTATCCAACAAGAAAAAGTTTTTCTGAATTGATCAAATAATAGCTATTTTACAATGTTGGTGAGTCCCTTATCGAGAAATAATATTCCGTCGTAGAAAAAATAATGTACAAAACTCGTTGTGCATTTCTTGCATTTTCGTTAGGTTTCCGCATTAAAAATGACTACTCTTGCGATATATGTGACTAACCACACTTATTAAGTAATATAGGTACACTAGATACTAGATGATATAGATTATGCTCAAATAGTTGTTTCGTTATGAGCTTATAAGTGCAAGTGCGGTTGAAATAGTATCTACTTGAATTGAAATTTGGTGATAGTAGAAACCTGCACATTTCTCTATTTTGGTTTTATAATGAAGTCATTATGAAACGCAAATGCGTCGAAATAGCCTCTTTATCGATAGGTACGCTTGTTTTATACATCTATCAAATTGTAAACAAAAACGCGTGCGACAAAATAGTTTCTTATACACCTTGTATCATAATATACTATTCTAGGACGGCATTAACCTACCTACTGATAACTATGGCAAAGTTTGGTAACTAGGTTACCAAATTGATGTGTCAAATTGAAATTTCAAGAATTAACAGGCGCTTTATCAAATTCTACGTTTCACAATATTCAAATTCATATGTTGGGAGATAATTTCAAAAGGATCCTCCAATTTTGTACGAATATATCCTTTATTTTCCAGATCCTTATCATACCACTAGGTATAGTATCGACATAGATCCGCTCATTCAACAATAATCATGGACAATCCGAGGAATGAGGCATCAAAATCTTCAGATCAATCAGATCTTCCGCTCGAAATAGTTGAAGCTGCCAGTTCCAGCAGTTCTCCTATAGCATCCACCTCATCCGAGGTTCCTGGTCCATCCATCGATATCTTGACAGAAATCGTAACAGTAAGTACTCATATTTTCAATGCGAATATTTCTTCTATTTTACAATAATAAATGAAAGTAAGTGAGATTTCTCAAAAACGAACTATTGCATTGATGATATTAATGGTCATTTTTTTCAGTCTGTGATTATCGAAGCTGATGCAGTATGTGGAAACTGCCCTGAAAGTAAGCCTGCTTTATCTAACTGCACAGATTGTTGTAAACTCCTTTGTGCTAATTGCATAGCTGATCATAGAAGAAGTCGATTCACCAGAGATCACAAGATTAACGGTTTCAATGGAAGATTCTTTGCTACCCCCAGTACCAGTACTTCTCATCCATCTAGGGTAAGATAGAAGTAGAACTAGCGATTTTTCATCATCTTGAAACATAGTTTATCTACCCAGAGCGAATAAAAATTGAACTCAAAAAGTTTGTGGACTTAATCACGTCACACATACAACTAATATTGGCATCTCCAGGATATTTATTCCGGACCCTTTTGGTCGATTTTCATCTCATATTGTGATGCCAAGTGGAACATAGGTTATCTGGAAGATTTAATTGAAAAATAAAATATGAATATTCAAGATAATAATATTTGGTCGCCAAAGTTTATTTTTTCTGTATAGTATGGCGATTGACTCAACAAAAAATCTCATTGGGTAGGTTTTCTTCTATTCTCCGAAGAGTGAGAGGGATCTCTCTGAGTTCTTTCAACTGCACAGGTTTCAACTTCAGATGAATTTTAACATAAGTGTCAAAATGGGCACAATTTGAAGAATGCACTAAAGTAGAACGGCAGACATATCGAAAAACTCATATTTGGAAATAAATAATTGAGTAGGTAGCTGAAAATCTGAAAATAATCTGTAAAATTCTATTATGAAGTTGTAGTTTTCCTGAATTATTTTTTCGCTTTGAACGAATTAAAAAATTGATCAATAAAAGAAGAAAACCCCACATGGGTATTAATGTTAAGGTAGTGACTTTCATCAAATCAGTAGGTACCTAACGAATATTTCTACAACAGTAATCAAACCCTTTTTGAAAAGTTTTTTTTTCATACAAATATTACAAACATAATCCCAAAACGACTTTTTGAAGTTTACGTGCTTAAAGATATATCTCAATTTGTTTATATCCACTTGTTTTCTACAATTTTAAGCAGAAAAAAAATAGGAGAATTGATATTTCAATTTAACACCACTGCCGACCTGATTGTTCGGCTCCCATAGAGCCCGATTCTCGACGCGTTTAGCAAGGTTGATTTTTTTGAAAAAAATAATAGTTTTTTTCATTTATAATTGATAAAAGCAAGTAAATGAGTGTGCGGTTTTTTAGTTAAAAGAATGACCGCGGTTTGACTCATCGGATTCAAGTTCAGGAGGCCAAGATATGTCAGAAATTTAAAAAAATTCAACATTGCCACCTAAAGAAAAAATTAATCTTTTTCCTGAGTAAATGCGGCTCTTGAGTAGTCAATTCATTTGGAATTATCAACTTAATTCACCTTATTCCGACTTTCCAGAGCCGCTCAAACTTCGTGTGTGAGAGACACCAGGAGATCCAAACCCTATTCTGTCAATCATGCTATGCAGCGACGTGCAACCGCTGCATTTTAGAGTATCACAGCGATCACCAGCTGATGATCATCGAGGATGCACTATTATCGGCTCAACGCGCTCATCATAGACTCATGTCTGATACTTCAATGGCCGCCAGAGCTATCGAAGACGCGATTACGACTGTACAGGTCATGACTCAGAAAGTGGAGCGCACGTCCATGGATGTCGCTTCTGAGGTTCGCAGAACTATGAGAAAGTAAGTTTTTTTCATTTTTATAACCACTATCCTAGTTGCCTCACCAACAATCAGAAGTGGGATTAGTGAGAACAGCGGTTAGAATGTTGACGCTTCTAACGGTGGATTTATGCAGAGGTTATGAGTCGTAAGTTTTAGGTCTCAAGTTTTAAAGTCATAAAAAGTTCATCCATTGGTTTTCAATGTAACCATTTATACAGTAGTCATAAGTTTTAAGTCCTAACAAAAGTTGGCCAACATTCATCTCTTACGACTTACAATTCGATCGATTTGCATATGCGTCTGATTTTGCAAAATGGTTTTGTAACCAGCAGCAGAAGTTGAATGCATGTAAAATAAAAATAAATAAGAATAGGATATAGGTTGGAGTTTTGAATTGAATCGAAGGAAATGAGGAAAATAAGCACGCAAAATAACATGACTGACACTATTGACAGTCCTTAATACTTACGACTTAACACCTGAGACTTAAAACTAACGACTAAAAACCTCTGCATAAACCACCGTAACACTGAGCCACAGATGTATTATGGATGGAAAATATATCGTTCAACTATCACGGACTCGTACCTACTTACTCATTTTTCATGATTATGAAGTTTTCTGTACACGCAGCAAGCAATGCAAAAACTTACGTTTCGCCTTCTGATTGGTGAAGCAGAATCTGGAATGATATCTTCAAAAGTAAGCGAGATATTTTGATTAATAGAAAACATTGTTAAACTTTTACCTCCTGTAGCTCCGCTACTGATCGAGATCGGCCTTATGTTTTTGATTTTTGATTAGAATGATGAGTTCATTTTGTGCCTTGAAACCTGAAGCACCCTGTATATTAATCATCATTAAGCAGTTTTGTATTATACATCCGTAGGTGAAATTTCCGTTGCTCAATTATTCACGAATCACATTTCTTATTCATCTTAATTTTCAGGTGCATGTCCATCATAAGAAATCGAGAGATTGAATTCTTGGCTCAGATCGATCAAGCGAGACAGATGAAGGGAGGCCTACTGGCCTCCCAAATGGAGAACCTCCACACGGCCCAAAACAAGTTGACCCACATACTCTCTCTCCTGAACAGACCGATAGACCACACCAACCCCGTGGACCTATTCAGGAACAACGAGAGAGTCTCCAGACAACTAAATCAACTCCGCAACTTGAAACCCGAACTGCTGCCTTGCGAGGACGACTTAATGATCTTCGATGAACCAGACGCAGCCCTTTTCCGTGCGTTAGGCCACATGGGCCGTCTGACCGTAAGCGCTTCCCCCATGTCTTCCTCCTTGGCCCTGATGAGACCGTCCACGTCCGCACCTTACCAACAAGGACCTTACCAACCAGGACCTTACCAACCAGGTCCTTACCAACCAGGTCCTTACCAACCAGGACCTTACCAACTAGGACCTTCCACTTCCACGTCCGGCTACGGTCAGACGCATACAGCCGTCGCGCTTCGTACCTACAACGCTGACCAGATCTTCAGAAACCGAGCCATCTACGGCATCGACAGAGTCTTGGTGCAGAAGGGCGGCTACTTTCCTTCGGCCATCTTTGGCGGCGAGGGCGGACAGGAGGGCGAGCTGTGCAGACCGTGGGGCGTTTGCTGCGACTGCAACGGCAACTTCATCGTCGCCGACCGCAGCAACAACCGCATCCAGATCTTCAGCCCCACAGGGGAGTTCCTGTGGATGTTCGGCACCGCTGGCACCGGGCTCGGCCAGTTCGACAGACCGGCCGGGGTGACTTGCAACCCCTACGGGGACATTGTGGTGGCCGACAAGGACAACCACCGCGTGCAGGTGTTCAAGATGGACGGCACGTTCCTGCTGGCCTTCGGCGAGAAGGGCATCATGGACGGGCAGTTCAACTACCCCTGGGACGTGGCCTGCAACTCGCTGGCCAACATCGTGGTGTCGGATACGCGCAACCACCGCATCCAGTTGTTCACCTGCGACGGCAGCTACTTGAACAAGTACGGGTTTGGGGACGAATCGCCACTCTACCGGCACTTTGACTCGCCGCGCGGCGTTTGCTTCATGCCGAATGGCAAGATCATCGTGACCGACTTCAACAACCACCGTGTGGTGGTGGTGGATCAGACGCTGATGCACGCCCAGTTCATCGGCCAGGAGGGGTCAGGGTACAAGCAGTTTGAGCGGCCGCAGGGGGTGGTTTGCGACGACGTGGGCAACATCATCGTGGCCGACTCGAGGAACAACCGCATCCAGGTGTTTGACATGAACGGCAACTTCTTGTGGAGGATTGGAGTGCCTGGCAAGTACCCCGGGCAGTTGGACCGCCCCAGCGGGATTTGTGTGGATCCGGAGGGTCGCATTGCTGTGGTCGATTTCGGGAATAGTCGGGTGCAAGTTTTTTAACGCTCGGCCTTTAGGAAGAACGGGGGGTCGGCCTGGATCATGGGGAGTTTGGCTGCGCTGATTTCGTCGTTTTTTTCGTAATGACGAGATTTTTATAAGCTGGATGCATTGACTTCTCCAAAATTGAAAAAAAAAAGAAAAAAAAAGAAAATATGAATATTTAACGTTTTTACATAATCTACGTAAGTTTTAATGATAACGTTCGTGGATTCCAAATGATGCATAATGCATTTTTTCGAGATTTGAAGTCTTAAAAATATAAAAACAAAAAAAAAATAAAAAACACAAAACAAAATAAAAGTTTACGAGTATAATTTTAGTCTACGTGATTAATCTAGCGGTGATATGTTTATTATAATTCAAAAATTGAATATAAAGTAACTAGTAGATTCCTGTTTATGGTATCTGATGAAATCTTACCGCTGAGGTAATTATTTGTTGTGTAATGTTTCCTTTTTTATCGATTTTACTTTATGAATATTTTTATTGAATTTTACAGTTTGCAATATTGATATATGTAATATTATATCTATATCTATTAAATCGAGACTGATTTGAACTCACTAATTCAAATTAGAATCCCTCCTTATTTAAATGCTGTGTTTCAGGCATTCAATGTCGTAGTTAGACATGTTAGTGATTTAGATATAATATATCTGTTTTATTTCTAAATTTTATTCCTTAATATCGTATTTCAAATTATTTATGCTTTCGTACCTATCTCATGATTAAATTTCAATTTCGTACAATTGTTGATTACACAACATTACAAGCATCTTATTCTATTTTTGAATTACACGAAAGTATAATTTTTTGAAATATGATACCATTTTATTTTAAAATGTATACTTATTTGATTTTGTATTTGTTTTTCAAAAATACGAATGTGAGATGCTTGTGATGAGCGATAAAAAATCTATCGCTTATTTTGTTCTTGAATGGTGAAATCATTCATTATATTTAATCAGGAGCGTGAAATAGTCAATGCTCCAGTATATTAATTATGTGATTTATTTCAATTTTAATACATATATGTATTCTGTCAAATCCGACTAGTTTTATTTTGATTCCTGATTAGTTCATTATTGCTTACACGACGTTATTACAGATACACCAATTCATACTATATGGGACTTTGTTCATTCGAGGGCAAAAGGAATTGAAAAATTACCTTTTGATACTTTTGAATATGACCTCAAAGTTTCGTACAACATGTCGGTCTTTATACAGGATGTCCCGAAATTACATAGAAAGATTTTATCAGCTGGAGATTCTGGGAACAAAAAAGTTTATATAAACATGGGTCCAAAAATGCCCCCCTATAAAGATTTTGATAGCCATTTGAAGGCGACCCCGAGATATAAGTATTATGTCAACCTTTTTCGAAACATATTGAGCAGAGATATATTCTTAAAGTATTGTTACGATCTTCGTGGGTAGAAGTGAACGACGACTGGGTTTGAACTGATAACTAATTTATTTCAACGAACACTAACACTTATGACAGACTAATTTATAACAACTTTTTATTTTGGAGGTTATGAACGTAACGCAACGTCGTATTCAACTAACTTCTGCCATTATCTGGCCCTGTATATATATATCGTGGTTGAGTTGTTCTAGAACTCTGGGACTGTCATTTTTCTGTCATCTCTCTTCATCTGATAGCTTTCAAGATATTCCATCCTTTTCTGTTCTAGATCATTGACGAATAATCGAGAGCTATCTGAAGTGTCCAATACAGGAGGATATTTTGATATCGCTGATTTTTCTTCATGACTTTATATTTTCTGATCAAACTGCCAAAAAATGCGTAAACGAAAAAGTTGGGGGAAGATGTCGTACCCCTAGCACATCTCGCGTTTCCCACGCCCCTGAACAAAATTTCAAAACTTTCACAAAATTTTTGAAATGGGCATGAATTCGAACAGAATTCGATCATTTTATCTCGAAAATTTTTAGAAATATTAACGTTCACCTCTGGCTCACCTTCAAGTGGGGGGCATTTCTGGACCCATTATTTATGTGAACTTTTTTTAATATTTTTGTTTCTATAATCTGCAGCTGAAATCTTTGCATGAAATTTCGGTACACAATTTTACAGATTTCGAATGCATGCATAATCGGTTATGAATGGCCCATATCGTTGCTAATTATAGGAATCAATAATAAGGTATTTGGTTTGAATAAATATATGAAAAATGTTGAATTTTGAGTCGGCGCTAACGCTATAGGTATATCTCGACCATTGATAACATTTTGATTCTGGCTGCATAATGTTGATGGGCCGTGGCTACACATCTCAACAGATGTAGATACAATTTTTTTCACATTGTTGAAATATTTCAATGAAATCACGATAAACTGATTCTGGAAGAACGTTTTTGCGATTGATTGGGAATGATCTAATCATTCTAATCAAATTTAACTCAATATTTAAGAACTATAATGAATCGTCAATTTCAGTTCTTTTTATGAGAATTATTTAGAAATCAGGAACAAAAAAGAACTTTAATAATATCCATAGTCCCAAATAACTTTGAACTATTCTTTCCAAGTGGTGAAAAAATTTAAATTTTTATTTCATCATAATATGGTGTTTGGTATTCTGAAAATCTATTTTTATTAGTTTAAAATTCTGTTTTACTATGCCAATTTTCTGAAGTAAAACTTGAATGTTCTCTTCTGCAATCAGATACTAGCAGGATATTTAAATTGGAATAATAAACAACAAGTGGGTACCTATATGCTTTATTGAATCCTCAAAACAAATGATTCACATTCATTCACATGTGTTTATGCATATCTAGAACAACTCACAAATATATAGATACCTACTTAGTAATTTTTAAACAATCAATATCTCCTCTTTTGTGTACTTATGTATAAAACATTGTTTCCTCGTATGAAAGCATCTCCAAATTTATTTTTCAATTGACCATTTACATATTCTTCAGTTTGTTCTAGTGCTATGTTCATGTATCCATCCAAACATGCTAATACTCCTGGAAAATTAAAATAATTTATTATTTTCATTGATTCATTAAAAAGAGGAAATTACCTCGGTAATCTACACCACTATTTAGTTTGACAACAACAGGTCTAGCATGTATTTGTTGAATGAAGGAAGACAAAGCTTCTTTCCGATTCATATTTATCAATTATATCTGTAGGCTGAAGCCGCTGAAGGTATATAAACAGGTACCTGGTAATCTCTTTCAAACTGGTCCTAGAGAAAAAAAGAACAAATAACATCAAAAGGTCATTTGTAATGATAGGAAGATAAATAACGATTATTTTTTACTCAAGGATTTTACTATCTTACCTTATTCCTTATTCGTTCACTACTATTCGATTAGATTCGGTTCACAGACCACCTATTCGGTATGTTGAAGATTAATCGAATTAAATATCAAAATATCATATTAATCATATCTTAAAATTTGTATGGTCATATTGGTCATACGTCAACGTCGAACTGTCATAGTTGACAGATGTCATGATGTCAAACGACTGGAAAGAGCTGAATCCACTTCTGATATTTCCGAAAAATGTTCGGAACATTTTCAAACAACCAGTGGCGTGTCTAACAAGTGCGCTGTGTTTTTTTTTCGAATGCAAACGACGGGAAGCGGAGATCGTATAAATTTTCGGGTGCAAAAGAAAGCTCTGAAGGGACACAGTAGATGCACAGTAGATATGTTTTTAAACCTGAATTCGTTCCGAAAGAACCTGACGGCTGACAATCTCGGTTTTTCATTCATAGAAAAGGGGAAATACGCCACTGGTTCTTCGGAAATGTTCGGAAATTCATGCATTCATTTCAGGCAGCTAGCTTCAGTACATATTGTGCCATATTATCAGTCATTCTTGTCTTGTGACATTTGTTATTTGCAATTATTTGCTTGTATTTTTTCATGATTTGATGACTTATTATTTTTGAGAAAATTTCACGTATTGCATTTTTTGTTTCATATTAAGAAAATTGTTTGTAGATAGATTAACTCTGAATATAAGTCCAAAGTACAGAATATTGCCATTTTCCATTTCTAGGAAGTGAAAAATATTCAAATGAATATGGACACAATTTCTACTCCAGTTGCTGAAGGACCTCCAGAGGAATCAATAAAACAAATTGGGTGTTCTCATTATAAACGAAAATCAAAATTTGTTGTGAGTATGTGAGGATAAAAATATAATTAACCTAATGGAACTTTTTATTTGATAAAACGGAAAACAGAAATGATGTCATGTCTCAACTCAATTCTACATTTTATCAATATTTTTCTAGAGTCCCTGTTGTGAGAAGGTATACATATGCAGATTTTGCCATGATGAGAAGGAAGATCATGTTATCAACAGAAAAGAAATAAAGGAGGTTATTTGCATTCTATGTGAAACCAGGCAAAAAGTTCAAGCAAATTGTGAAAACTGCAATGTAGGATTTGGAAAGGTATTTTAGAAATTTCATTTATCATGATCCTCAATGCAACCACATCAATGGTCAATGAATACTGAAGGAAATTATGATACATTGTAGAATAGACTTTTCACTAGTATATCTAGCAATACCTCATTGGATAGTTTGTTGACATCATGGTTAATATTTGAAAAATGTTTCAATTTGTTTCCAGTCAATTTATTAATAACAGTATATTTATATGATCATTTTTGAACAATATGGGTAATTCTGAAATATCAGCATTGATTTTAAAATATGCTAAAAAAATTTAACATTGAGAATGTACTCCTAGTTCAGATATTTTTATCTTGATTTTTATATGATTTCCAGAGGGGCAAGACTTCATGTCATCTGTTATTTAGCTAAATAAAATAAATAATTTCTGGTTACAGTAACACAAGTTTGAGGGTAATTAATTGTATCATGCATACTATATTTTTACAAAGTATAATCTGTGAGTAGGGACTATGTCCATAAATTATAAATTATGCTGGGTACAATTCAAATGCCATTTCAACTCTAATTTACATAAAAGCGACATAAAAGTGTTGACATCATCATAACAATATTTCAAAACTTGTTGAATTTTTTCAATAAAAGTTCTACTTGAATAATTTCAGTTTTCTCATTCAGGCAGGAAATTCATAATACATAAAATTTATATTTTTCAGATCCTCATATTAGAATTCACCTGATGATCTTTTATATTATTTTTTTCAGTATACTTGTTTGGAATGTAATTTATTTGATGATGAAGATAAGAAGCAATTTCACTGTAGTGAATGTGGCATCTGTCGAATTGGTGGAGCTGATAAGTTCTTTCATTGTCAAAAATGTAACATGTGCCTGCCTGTACAGCTGAAAGAGGCTCATAAGGTATGGGGAAGATTAAATATGCTGTATTTTTTATATTGTTGTAAATATTCCAGTTTAGACTATTTTAAATGTAGGTAATTTTGCACTTATCATGCGATCTATATTTTGATGGAAATTTTTGTTGGAACTTACGTATTTTGACCTGAAAAACACGAATTTCATAATATTATCGTGAACATATCTCTAGTTTTCGAGATAATCGATGTCAAAGTTCGAAATTTCACCTTCTTTGTATGGCAATTTTTGGGCAAGTATTGTATCTTCTTAGATCCCAGGACATATTACATGCATTTACCATGGTTAATTATTATTTTTGTGTAAGAAAAACATCACAAATATGTAATTTTTCCGTATTTTTCCTATTATTTCTTTAACTAGGCTACATAAACAACGGCCATTTTGAAAACATCAATGCGAATCTTGAGCGAATAAAGGTGGATTCACAGCTGCCTTATAGCAACACCAGTCAGTGATAAGTGTTCTCTCTCTTCAATACATGTCAAAAAGAAAGATGGTTATCAGTTAAAGAAGGTGAAATTTCGCACTTTGGCATCGATTATCTCGAAAACTAGAGATATGTTCACGATAATATTATGAAATTCGTGTTTTTCAGGTCAAAATACGTAAGTTCCAACAAAAATATCCATCAAAATATAGATCGCATGATAAGTGCAAAATTACCTAAATGTATATTAATTCAATATCAATTCATAGTGATATTTTACTAGATTTCTGAAACAATTTCAATACCAATATCCACTCCTACTATCTCTCCTCTGCCTTCAGTGCAATTCCATACTTCAACAAATTATTGTTGGTAAGTACCTAAGTTTAAAAATGGCGAGTTCTGTTCCCAAAACTCATGACATTAAACTGGAGATATTGACAAATTTATTTATCACTAATCTTATCCATTGTTTATCAAATTGGTGATGAATATTTGTAGTTTCAGTAACTATAGAGTCAAATGGTTTTTGATTGAATTCAGACTGACATATTTATTACTGTAACTTCTTCAATCAAGTCAATATGGTAGATTTGAATCTAGTTGAGTGAGCCTTGATTCTCAATACATAACTTTCTAATCAAATCACAGGTAGGGTATCTGCAACTATTTGAAATGTAATGAAATATTCAGGTGTTCTGTTTCAAGTTTTCCTCCATCAATACGTAAATCAAAACGAGCGAGAAGCCCAAAAGAAACTGAACATTCCAGTAGGCCAACAGTTTGGATTAAAAATCCAAGGTCATCTGTTTTGTTTACGTTTCAAAGAAGGGTGATTTTTTGAAAAAACATCGCTTTTCCCGCTAAAACGTAAATATAAGCGTGTGTGTTGTTTTAGTAAAAGATGTATGAATTTTGTGTTTAAAAATAGCAGAAATTTGACTTTTCAAAAGATCTATATCTGAAACAAATCATAACTCCGAAAATACTTGGGAACGTCGCGTTTTGGCTTCAGATTCGTGATCAGGAGGTCACTTGAAGGAGTGCGTTAAACGAAGATTCACCGCTTATCTATGCATGTAATGTTTCACAAAAATATCTGGGGTCACACCAAATGTTTCATAAAATGTTTCATAAAATAATAAGATTATTTATTTAAAATTTGATTTGAAAGTTCAGAAATTCAGGACCTAATATGATGTTTGATGAAGTTTTTTTCAAAGAACCCAAATAACCTTAAATATTATAATGTTATCAAGAAACACTCTGAATATATGAATTTCTGCTTTCCATTTTAGTGTGTCGAAAATGTCTCAAGAGCCAACTGTCCAGTATGCCTGGAAGATATTCACACTTCTAGAATTCCTTGTCACATTCCACCTTGTGGTCATCTTCTTCACCGAACTTGTTTTGAGCAATTACTAAAAGCTGGCCTTTATGCATGTCCCATTTGTCAGACTTCATTGATGAACATGGAACAACTTTGGAAGTATTGGGATTCGGAAGTAGAGAATACCCCGATGCCTCCAGAGTATAGTAATTGTTACGTTGAGGTTCTTTGCAGAGATTGTCACAAGGTAAGCCGTGAAGTGGTTAGAAATATTCGGCACTATATGCTTTCGATTTTGTTCAATCATGTGGTAGAATAGAGAACTGACATATTACCATTTTTTAGGAATGCAGTGTCAAGTTTCACGTTGTAGGTTTCAAATGTACAAATTGTGGATCTTATAACACTTGCAGGGTGAAAGGGCCAATAACTGTTAGAGGTAAGATATATTTATAAAGGAAATAATTTGGCATTGTGTTTTCAAAGAGTGTTCCATCCGTTTTTGTCTTGTGATGTAAAATATTGCTTTGATTTTTTCTTGAATTATCATGTGATCGAAAATCTGGTGTTCCCTATCATGTAGATTGCTTGATATATTTTCGGAATATCTGGATCCGTCTCCTTATTTGAAATTTAACATAATTTGTTGGGACATTTTTTATGTTGCACCACTATTGGCATCTCCAAAAGTTGCATACTTTGGTGAACAATGAAACGATGCTTTCAAATCGGAACGGTTTTCGAAATATGCGGGGAAAACCGAAATAATGACCAGTTTTCTTTTCTTTGTGCTGGTGCCTTTATTAGGAATATGAAAATGTGGTCAAGAGGCGTCTTTCTCTATTTCAGATCAAATATTATTTGCTGTGCATAATTTTTCAATACGACATTTCGTTCTTTGAAGGCCACCCTCAACTTCATTTTCAAATACGAACCTGTATTTTTTAACGAATTCAAGCAGTTCTCTCATTAAATAAAATAGTCTACTAGTCACAAGTCCAATATTGTTTTTGTATATGATTCAGTAGATGGAATTTCGGTAAAAATTTCGAGAATTGTTGCAAAAACAATAAAGAAAATATGTACGCATATGAGAAGATCTTAATTACCAGGGCAACAAATTTTTCAGTATTTTTCTTTGAAGGAAAATTCTTTCAATAATCATATAGCTATTGATGAAATGAGATTATTATGCGATTTATAATAGTGGAGGACATTGCTAGGTGAAGAGACGTCAGCCGAGTCAACCGCAATGTTTGAGACGGTGTATTGCATTCAAAGCTTTTTCTATGGCCATCTCGATAAATGTACATTTTATAACTGTAACTTCAATAAACATGCTTCATAAACAAGCAAATTTTGTACAGAATTTCATTTTTGCTTCGGTTGCTAGGCAAGTTGCTAAGCAACAAATGCGAAATGAAATATTTCGTGTTAGGTCTAGGTTCACTCCAAGGTGGATATAGGATGGTGAAACAGCTTCCTATTAACAAGCACTAGAATAAACTGTAGACCTTTGCCTACTTGATTTCATACCGTAGTAATATTTCTTGAATTTAACAAAGATGGCGACTTACCTTGTGTCGGTAAAACAGAAACTGTGCTTCTGTCATCTTTTTATCAGTTTCATCTGTTCTAGATGAAAAATGACTGAGAAGGGTCAAAATATCAATATTCATTCCAGATTTATAGAAAATATATTGTTTAATGTCGTTTTCAAGTTACGTCTGTCAGATGCGAACCACAGAAATACGTAAGCAACAGAAATATTCTTCGATAATCGATCTTACCGCCATCTTCATTCGAGTAGCTGAAATATTACTACCCTCTCAAACGGTCTACAAGTTTTTCGCAGAAACAATTGAAGAGCTGTTTCACCATCCTATATCCACCTTGGTTCACTCTAAAATCATGACGACTGCGACTTGTCAAATTATGACATCCAGCGACAAATTGTTGAAATGTTAAGTAACGAGTAATTTCATAGTTCTTTTCTATAAAAACTATTCATCAAAATGGAAACTGATAGTGATATCGACTTAGATTTGAAACCTCCAAACATTATAGAAGCAGCGAACGTAACAACACTTAATTTATTACCGGAAACGTCGAAGAGTATGTTTTTGCAATGTATGCATGTATTAAACGTGAACGATATGTTGTCATAGAAAAAGTATAGTATGCAACTCGCAACAAAATGGCCATTTTGTGCTCATTGCATAATATACTATTATCGTATCATTGACAACGACGATGCAAAAATAAGTAATGGTATCTATCGTATTATGCTTTCGTTACTGACGTAACTGGTAAATAATGTATTATGAGTAACTAAGGTTTTGGTACGTGTATGATGTTGATAAATTATTAATAAAAATTTCATATAATGTCTTAATCCTCAAGATAGAAATAAAATAAATTTACTGTTTCTCCTTCTGAAGATTTGTTATATATAATCAGTGAATAAAATAGTCCAATATTGGTCTAACAGTAACTCTGGAATTCAATAATGATTACTCAATATACAGGGTGTTTAATTTGAGGTAATGAAATTTGTGGTCTTCCTTCATATTGCCTGAAAACTATAAGGAAACAGTTCTGAGTGGACGACCCTTCATATTTTTCTTCATATCTGAATATCTGATTATGCAGAATAAGCTAGTATAGCCAGATATTATTTCAGGCTACCTAAGGACTGCGATAAGAATTTTCGCTAGATTTTGCAATTCAGTGATATCTATGACTAGATATATTTATTCAAATTTTCCCATGTTTCCATTACAATCTGGTAAGTTTTCAGAATGTTCAGTTATTATATGTCTACATTTCTTTCAAATAATGATTTTCAAAATATCATGATAATTTGATGAAAACAACATTGATATCAATGGAAACATTATGATCAATTGTTTTATAAATGAATCATTGATTGGTAATCATCGACTTACTGTTAATAAAACAAAAAATAAAAACAATCCAATAGTTAGATATTAGATACTTACCCACTTCTTATCAAAAAGTCGGAAACTGTATAATAATGCATTACGTGGTGTTCACATAGATTCATAGAATTTAAATTTTCTTCCTTCCTATAGGTAATTGATGTGAAAATCATGATAGCATTTTTCATTCTGTATTTCAGGTGTTGAAGTGAATATGGAAAATATAAGCTTGAATGATGATCAACCTGGAGCAAGTGGAGAAGATGAAACTAATGAAGGACATGTTACAGAAGATGATAACTGATTTAGATAATTTGAATATACCTATCTAACCAAAATAATGTTCGCTGATCAATAGTCAATTTTATTGATTTTCTTCCTTCTTCTTTAGGATATCTTTGAGGCGTATTATACATATAACCCTTCATTTGGTATGCTATATTTGCAGATTTATTAAAAAAAAACAAAAGTCATTGATATTACTACAAATTCATAACACGTTTTTGTGAGTGGATTGTTTTTTTCACAGCAGCTAGTCATGTTTTCATGAATATTCAACTATGTAATATATTATTATGTATATGATGCAGTGTTGTTTTTCCATTTTATATGTGTTGGTATAAAATTAATGACTACCCAAATCCAGAATAACCAGATAGCTTACTGCACTAAATTCATTTTGGGAAAGGAGAAAATATTCTTTTCATGAGGTGAGGATTGAGCTAATTTGAATCAGTGATTAAAATAATGATAAACTGATTTTTCAATTGAAATCCAACTACAAATTTTCAGTTACCTTTACCTATGACTAATAAAAGCTATAATTTTTATCATTTATATTAGAAACATAACTGTTTAAGAACAATATGACTAAGTGGTTATAAGACAAATTTCGATTGTGCAGGGTACACCTTGAATCCGTAGTACCCTGTATATTCATTTATTTTCAGAATAAAAATTACGAATTTCTTAATTTTCATTTATTTTTGAAATCATTGCTCCTAAATTTTTTTTCAAATGAAAATTTTATTAACTCTGCATTTGAGTTTTGATCTTCCTCCCGTAAGATCAACTGCATCTGGATGCATGATGCTACGTATAGAGTCACTGTAGATGCTACGCCAGAGATATCATCAATCATGCTAACTGAAGCAGCAAGCATGATGCTAACTGAATGCAGAGATCTGAATGCTAATTTGTCATTACGTTTATAGTTGCCTACAGGAGGGCGCCACTTAATAATCAAATAGCATTGTGCATGCACTGCTTCTAATAGTTTAGTGGTTTCCTACCATTCTCAACTGCTTGTAAAAACTTTTTTCAAGATTTGGAATTGAATACGTTTTGATTTATTGAATAATTTAATTATCACTATTTGTTATCATAATTCTATATCCTAACAATATATTACAAATTTAATATTTTTCAGAACATAAGTTTGATTTTTTTTAATTGATGGAACTTGGTTTATCAGATATGTTTACATTGCAATAAGACAAACATTTTATATTTTTTTGTTGTTCCAGTCCTGATTATAGCTCACTCAAATTCATACTTGTATTTGGGTACTTGGACTATTTGGTATCTCTAATTGATAATTTCGCACTGTTGAAATGATTAAATGTCATGTAATGAAAACCACGAATCGATATTTTGTTAATAATTCTGGACATTGATTTTCATAATGTACATGCACAGTTTATAATATTTACCATTGTTGAAATTATTTGAATAAGAGATATTATTTTAAAATTTCCCGCCTATAGTTTGACAATTTACTAGCGGCTGGGTGTCGTTGATTTGTCAGTAGTGTAGTGTGTGTAGTGTCCCAAAATGGCTACCAGTGATGATGAACCTATGCACCATTTATATGAAGTTTTTACCACTTGTTTTAATAAAATCGCCAACAAAGCACCTGGTAAGTGATTGTTTGATTATTTCTGCATCGAAATAGGTATATTTTGTTCCATTTTATCGAGATATTCCGCAAGAAGAGATCAAAATAATACCATGCAAGCGCGTGTGATCCCAAAACATTGAACAGCTTGCTTTAAAACCCTACCGAAGAAACATTAAAACTTATTCGACGTAGCCGATACAGAATGCAGGTTATTGAAATAATGAGTACCATTTGACAGGTTTTGTTATTCTACTGGTAGTTCTCAGAAACAATAGATTCCCACAGTGAAACTATCGAAACCCTTTATTTGTGTCATTTGGGAGCATTGTAGAGGTTTCTTTTCTGTTTACATCCCATGCAGTTGAACTCGAAACCTATCTTGACTTAACATAAACTTAATATCATTTTGTTGATTTCACGAACTTCTCTGAATTTATGAAATTTAATAATTTCACTATGATATGATGTTCTATCCTAATCCCTACTTACTTGTTCACTATTTATTACCTATTACTTTTGGAAGGTAGGTAGGTAGATAACTCTCTTCAGGTCTGTGATGCTTTATAAAATATATCTGTCATTTGAGTATCAATGGAATAATAATATTGAAAACAATAATACAAAGTTCTGTTGGAAGTAATATGAGTAAGTAAATTCATCTCTAACAAACCAGATAAGTACTTCATGATATAAATATCTTTATTCAAACAAGACAGGAAATAAAAAATCAAGTACCAAGTTACTAAATTTTTCAAATCAAACAAAAATTTATAGTGGGTTAGTAGGTACTGATGTTGTTGAGGTAAACACAGAGTAATGAGGAGAATTTCTTTTACTTATTCTAAGTAATAAAATTAGAATATATAAAGTATGAAATGTTCATTTCATCCCCAATTAAATTGATAGATGCTTGATAGTTGGTTTTCTATCAATAAATCTGTGAAATGTTCTTTGGGGAGTATCTCTAAAGTATTCTTGTCTCTTGCACTTGCTAAAATGTGATGAGTTTAAAAAAGTACTCACATCTTGATTATTTCTGATATTATCTTGAAGTAGTCAAGAAAAACTTCTTTGATAATTGAAGACTGCAGTAGGTGTCCTTATTATAATTATTGCATTCAGAACTGAAAAAACTTATTAGCAACAGCTTCCATCCAAGTTTAGAAAAACCGGTGTCCTCATTGGAGTCCCTATTTTTCATATACCATGAGAATTATAGCATCAGGTCATTATCCACCATTATCCATTCACTTAATTGTTCAATGTTTAGAAATGCGGTTGAAAAGTACAAAGAAGTGAGAATAGTATAGAGCAAGTAAGATAAGTCCAGGAAGTATTGGGATTTTGGTTTGGTTTGAGCAATAATAATAAAAATATAGACAAGGAAAGAATGTTGATTTCCCATTCGTTTATTGAAAAAAGTATGAATATATTTTCAAAGATTATGGAATATTTTCATAGTAGGTATTTGAATAACAAAAAAGTATGGCAATATTCAGATACCCTCATATAAAATATTCGAATAATAATAATAATAACTGTGATCTATTGTGAAGTAATTGGTAAGAAAGATAGGTATTCAATAACTATAATATTCAACTTAGAACATACTTTTAATAGTATTTGCTGAGTTCTACATAATATGTCTACGTATTTCTCTGATATTCACCATATTTATCAAAAATGGGAAAAACTGAAACTTCCGGCCCGAATAATCCAAAATGTGTTGGTTGAATATCTCATTTTATAGGTTTTGAAAATCCCATTAAGAAATTCAGAAAATTTCATATTTTTCAAATAGGGAGATACTTACCCTCGTAGATATCGTAAAGCTGTTTGTCCTTTGTTTCAGACTTATATATAAATAAATTATACTATTATATCTTATTTACAACTTTTCATATCGTACAACCTACAAAATGTCTGTTTCATTTCATAATCCGACGTCACATTTGATATTTTAATAATCAACATGGACTTTCAAATTTCCGATATATTTTCGAACCTCATGAATCTAAAGTCAGAATGTTGAATCAGAATTTTTGGCTTTAGTGTCAATTATCATTTATCATTATGCAGTAGAAAAATAAGGTATATGGAAGATTTCACTTTCACCGCCTTATATCGTGATATACAGTCGACGAAACTATAATAAGATTGAAGCAAGTCAAGTGATTTAATTAAATGATTGTCGAGGTATGACACCCAGTTGAACGTCTTTTCGGTACGACAAAATGAAGAATTCACTTTTGTGCATAACATAATGTTTCTACATGTTTTGCACTTTCGAAAATATGGGTATTCTCTCGGGTATTCCTAGAAGTAGAAGACATTAAATCGGCATTAAATGAGTAGAAAAATTTACTTGATTTTTTTTAAATAATAGAATCATTTCAAATAAACAATGATATCTTCTAAAGTGTAGTAGCTTCTTTCAAGAAACTAGCAAGTTCTTTTAGGTACTGTTGCTTATTTCCAGTCGCTGGACTCGCTGCTACAGGTCTCCCCGCATAATGTATTTTTCTTTCGGATCCCAGGATAGCTGCAAATCTTGGCCCTACGAAGCTCCATCCACCCTGGTTCTTGTGCTCCTCCTGCACCCAAACAATCTGAGCTTTGCGATACTTGTCACACTCCTTCTTAACCAAATCGAAGGGAAACGGCCCGAGCTGCTCGATGCGCACCAAAGCGATCCTCGATTCCAACTTCTTGTCCTTAATCTCCTTCGCCACGTCGTAAAACACCTTCCCGCTGCAAAACAACAACCGCTCCACCGCTCCCGGCTTCCCACTAGCGGGCCCTTCATCCGGTATAACGCGCTGGAACTCCGTTCCTTCGGCCATGTCGCTGATGGGACTCTTCGCGTCAGGGTGCCTCAGCAGGGACTTGGCCGACATTATGATCAGAGGCTTCCTGAAGGGCAGAGCCACCTGCCTTCGCAGGATGTGAAAGTAGTTGGCCGGTGTGGTCAAGTTGACCACGAACCAGTTGATGTCGTGGAGCTGACGCATCGCAACGTCCTCACCATCAGGCGGTATAGTGTCTGGATCCTCAGACAACATCATGAGGAACCGCTCCATGCGGGAGCTCGAGTGCTCAGGCCCTTGGCCCTCCATCCCGTTCGGCAAAAGGATCACCACTCCAGACTGGCGTATCCATTTCACCTCACCAGAGGAAATGTATTGGTCGATTACGCACTGCGCCACGTTGGAGAAGTCGCCGAATTCCGCCTCCCAAATGACCAGGCAGTTCGGATCTGTCAAGGAGTAGCCGTGCTCGAAGCCCAAGATCGCGTACTCGCTGAGGTTGCTGTTGCACACCGTGTAGGGTGCTTGGTCGGGATAAAGGTTGTCCAGGGGGCGGTAAGTGGCCTTGTCGACTTTCTGGTGGTGGAGGACGTGGTGGCGCTGTGAGAACGTCCCTCGTTCGACGTCTTCCCCAGAAAGCCTGACGTGGACGCCCTCTTTAACCAGAGAGCCGATGGCCATCGCCTCGGCCATTGGCCAGTCCACCTTCTTCGCTTCCATCTGGTCCATTCTGTTCTTGAGGACGCGCCGCAGCCCCTCGTGGATAACGAATCCGGGGTCTTTGGGGGGCGAGGAGAAGACTTTCCCGACGTGGATTAAAGTCGATTCCTCGACCCCCGTCTTGCAGCCTCGCAGGGGGTCTTTGTTCTTGAAGAATCCCTTCCAGGGACTGTCGATCCACCACTTGTTCGCGATTTGAGTGAGCTTGCCGGCGATGTCGAACTCATCCTGGCAAATCTTCTCGTACTTCTTCTGAACGTCTTTGATTTCCTCCTGGGTCACGATGCCTTCCTTCACCAGCTGCTCGGAGTATTTCTCCAGGCAGTTCTTCATCTTGTTGATCTTTTGGTACATCAGCGGCTGGGTGAACATGGGCTGGTCAGCCTCGTTGTGTCCGAATCTTCGGTAGCCGACGAGGTCAACTACGACGGTTTTGCCGAAGGTAGCTCTCCATTCGGCGGCCACTTTGCTGACGTGGATCACGCTGTCTGGATCGTCGGCGTTCACGTGAAAAATCGGCGCGTGCACGACTTTTCCGACGTCAGAGCAGTACCGGGATGACTTGGCGAACCTGGGGTCGGTGGTGAAGCCCACTTGATTGTTGACGACGATGTGGATTTCACCTTAGATCATGTAACAGACTAGATGAACAATGCGCAATCCTTGCCACAGTGGTTGTTTGAAGCCAACATCTGAATCAGTTACTAGGGTTACCTCATTTTGAAACAATGATAGCGACAACAATGATGAAAACAAGACCTGGTGGCGTTACTCTTCAATTGTTTCAGCGGAACAATTGAATTTCAGCTTGTTACGTGGGGTTCTCTTAGAGAACAATAGAGGCGCTACCGTCGAAAGATATTTGAAAAATTTCGCATCGAACTCATTGGAAAGTTGCTACATGAAACTGGTAAAAACGTTTAGACGTCATTTAGAATCGATTATTCATATTTTTGTATTGACACATGCAGTAACCTGTAAATTTGGTTGAAAACGCAGCAAAACTTGAAAAGATTCACCCACGAAATGTTACGTTAGATACGTTTTATCGAAGTAGGCGAAATCGAGAGAATTCATCATTCAATATCTATCCATCCCTACAATAACAGAATCCCCAGTAGCAGAGTGTCTTTCTGTCTTGCAAGGGTCTGAATTTGAATCTGGATTTGAATAACTTACCAAATTATCATAATTATACATTCTTCCTAAAAGTTAATGAAAACAAGCTAAAAATCAAAGTTTTTTGAACATATTCATCTTAGATTTACTACTCGAATGATAATGGATTTCATTCACTGTTGAACTATATTGTTCATTTTCTGGTAATTCAAAGTTTCTAATTTGAAAAATATAACATCAAACACGTTGTTATCACTTTCCAATTCCACTAAATATAGACTCATCTACTACTCTGAGAATATAACTTTTCATCTCGGGGAAGCCTGAGAATGTTTTCAAATTACCAGAAATTGTTTTGCATATTAGGATGAGTAAATAATGTTTATACAACGAATGATACGACACTGAGTAACTCACCAGTGAAATGTTGTGTTCTGGTCACCACTTCTAAATTTCACCATCCTTTAAAGTCGAATTTAACAGAATATACAATGTTTTTAAGTAGAATCTTATTCAAATCTTCACACAAAACTGGAAATAAGCCGTTTAATGAACCATCAAACAAAATTTGATTTGAAAACGAGACGTTTCGCGCTGTCACTGTCAGCGTTCGGTTGATTATCGACTGTACGAAATAAGCGGCGTTGGCGCATTCACCAAAAATATCACAATCTCGTGCTATCTATAAACCACTTGATAAACCACTTATATATTTGGGAACCTCATGATCATCACTTTAAAATGTCAAGATGTGGCAACCTCTGAGGGGAAAAAACACTAGAACATGAATTTCATGTTGGCTTCAGACAATTTGCGGCGTTACTATTCTAGTGGGTTTGTTGTTCGGAGGATCTAACCTTAGATCATATTACACTAGATCCGGCATCATGTAGTATTTGTTTGCTATAAGAGGGGTCTGCAATAAATGTACTATGATATCACGTGATACAACACATATGTATGGTCAAAATTTGAAAACGACCAATCAATGAATAGATTTTATTTAACTATGTTACTCATACAGAAGATGGTTTATAGCAAGTCAGGGTTACAGAAATTTGTTTAATACATTGTATATAGAACTCACGAACAAAACATTTAGTATTAAAAACTTAAACATCACTCAGTCAGTTTAACCACGTCAATATACTCATACAGTTTCTAGCAGAAAATCTATTTGAGTCATATATGTGAGGAAGGGGTATCTATATACTCCGATATAGAATAAAAACATGATTCTGTCAAAAATTCATTTTTTGAAGTCAATTTGATTCATATTTGTAACTTCAATAGGTAAATGATTATACAGTGAGGACCAAAAGTCCGTCGCCCCCTGTAACTTCTTTATTCTACATATTACAAAAAAATGTTAAATACATAAGTTGTAGGGTTTCATTTGATCTCTTTAATGGTTTAAGTTTCATCCATACAGAGTGTCTCAAAAAAGCACGGTGACTTAGAAGTTAATTTTTTTAAATGGAACACCCTGTATTTCATTTCATTTTTAGATTCTTCCTTAAGAGCTGATTTCGTCGATATATCATACTTGGGGTATAGCGAGAAAGATTACAGAGATATAGGGTGTGAAAAATCGAGATTTTTCAAATTTAGGAATTTTTTTTGGCGAAACAATCTATTCTTGCTCAAAACGGCTTACATGTCCCTATCTCAACTCTCCATTTACTATCGATTAATATTTAATTGAAACAAATACGGGTGGTTCAAAATTTTGAGTTTTGCATCACCCTCTATTTGTTTATATTAAATGTCAGTATTCAATGGTTTAGTACTTCAAACCCCCTCTGGACCTACCAAACAAATAACCTAGATACCGTATCTAGCGTGAGCAATATATGATCTAAGGATCTCACCATGGGTGGTGTACTCGGGCAAGTCCGTCAGCTGGAACGTCTCGAACACCACCCCCTGGCCGCACATGGACGCGTCGCCGTGCAGAATCACCGATAGCACCTTCTTGCCCTCCTTGTCCCCCCTGAAGAACTGCTCGGCCCTGGCCTTACCCTGACAAACCGGGGCAACCACCTCGAGGTGGGAAGGGTTGGCCAACAGAGCGATCCTCACCGGCTTGTTGGTCACCCGGTTCAGCCTGTCGATGCTGGTACCCAGGTGGTACTTGACATCCCCCGAGCCGAGATCGGCGGCCTCCAAGTCCGCGAACTGCGTGAAGATGTGGTGCAGGGGTTTGCGACACACGTTGGCTAGGACGTTGAGGCGACCGCGGTGGGCCATGCAGATGATGACGCTTTCCACCCCGAGCTCGGTCGACCTGTCTATTATCGGGGGATTTTGCACTTATCATGCGATCTATGATTCAATGAAGATTTCACACCTAACATTTTGCGACCAATCAAAAGATTTTGTATCGTTACCATAGCAACTAGAATGATTTCCGGAAATTTTTCTCTCTTTGGGAAAGGAGCATGGTATTACCCAAGGTGGATATAGGATGGTGGAACAGCTTCCTATTAACAAGCACTAGAATAAACTGTAGACTTTTTGTCCTATACTTGATTTCAAAAGAAACTGTGCATCTGTCATCTTTTTATCAGAGTCATCTGTTCTACATGAAATATGACAGAGAAGAGTCAAAATATCAATAATTATTCCAGATTTATCGAACATATATCGTTTTAATGTCGTTTCATTTCACTCATCATATGCGAACCACCGAAATACGTAAGTAACAGAAATCTTCTCGATAATCGATCTTACCGCCATCTTCATTCAAGTCGTGGAAATATTACTACACTTCCCAAAGTTTTTCGTAGAAACGATTCAAGGTGGATATAGGATGGTGAAACAGCTCTTCAATTGTTTCTGCGAAAAACTTGTAGACCGTTTGAGAAGGTACTAATATTTCCACGACTTGAAATAAGATGGCGGTAAGATCGATTATCGAAGAAGATTTATGTTGCTTACGTATTTCTGTGGTTCACATCTGACAGACGTGACTTGAAATGACATCAAAACACAATATTTTCAGTGAATCTGAAATAGTTATCGATATTTTAACTCTGCTCAGTCATTTTTCATCTAGAACAGGTGAAACTGATAAAAATATGACAGATGCACAGTTTCTGTTTTACCGACACAAGGTATGTTGCCATCTCTGATAACTTCAGGAAATATTACTACGGTATGGCAACAACGTCCTCTAGTAGACGTGATGTGAACTAGAGATCAACATCGAATGGAGCGTTCGAATGATTGTGAAATTATCTTTCAAACGAGCCCAAGTTGATCGAATTTGGAGCAAGGGTTCTGGAGATACAGCGATTTAAAAATTTATTTTTTCAACAGCTTCTTCCACCATTATTTTTCGAGATATGAAAAAAAGTAAAAGAACAAACTGACGCAAATTTTGCTAAACTCTTCATTTCCGTCATTGATACAGTACCTTGATATGGTGATTTTCCGAGAAAAATCGAATTTTAATTTATGTCATAGTAGTTGTGCTCTCTAGCGGTCATTTTAGGAACTTGAAAATATTTTCCATCAATTTCTCTTGGTCGATTTAGTCCTCAATATTTTTTTCTAGGAGCCCTAAGGTTTATGGTTTCCATAATATAGTACCTCGCCGACCTTGGTGGGACACCCTGTACATTCGATCGGCAAATAAACATTGAGATCCACAGAAGGGATCTTAGAAGATAAAATACTTGCCCAAAACTTGCCAGAACAAGAAAGTGAAATTTCGAACTTTGGCAAAGATTATCTCGAAAACTAGAAATTCGTGTTTTTCAGGTTAAACTTCAGGTAATTCTTCCGTTAGGTGGCGATGTCTTATTTTTTCCAAATTTTTGGCCTTACTTACGTATTTTGGCCTCCTGATCACTAATCTGAAAACCAAATTGTGCGGAAAGCAATGCTTTTCGAGATATTCGCAAAATAAAACCTTCATCATCCTTCTTTTGCTATTGTTCAACTGCTCATCATTGGCTTGTCTGTTGTACACGAAACTCGTTGTAAGTGCTCGCAGAAAATAGATACCATATTCATTATAATTCAGTTATCAGAAAACAAAACGAGATTGCTAAAATTTGATATTACTTTAAATATTTATGTAGTTTTTTAAATAACGGCCATGATAGCTGTCAACAGAGACAACACTGCAATGTTGCCAGTGGTCGTCCGTTCACGCGAGGGAATTCTCATTCAATATATATCTGTCTTTCTTTTCGTCACGAAGTAGAGATAGAAAGAAATACTGAATGCTCCACGAGAAAATTTGTGCTGAGGTTTGTCACCAATGTAACCTTTTGTCATGGAAGATGTTAATATGAGCATTGATAATAATTTTGAAATAAATGGTTAAACTAATAAATAGAAGGCCGTTTCTCATGAAATATTACTTTATAGTTAATAAGGAAGGTATATAGCTCTTCAAACAACAATTAAAGAAGGATGATAAAGGTTTTATCACTGAATAAGTGTTGCTAAATAATAGGGTTATAATGACTTTATTTTGCGAATATCTCGAAAAGTATTGGTTTCCGCACAATTTGGTTTTCAGATTCGTGATCAGGAGGCCAAAATACGTAAGTAAGGCCAACAATTTGGAAAAAATAAGACATCGCCACCTAACGGAAGAATTACCAAACTTCGCACCATAAGTACCAGAAAAAAATGTTCACCAAAATATAGATTGCATGATAAGCGCAAAATTACCTATAATCGTCTTCATGGAGGGTATGAGCATCTCGAGCCCGTCGAGCCCGAAGCGCTTCACATTTGGGTACTTCTGCCCAAGAAAAACCTCCAGCTGGGTGGCCCGAATGAGCCTTGCCAGCGCCAGTCGCTTCTCGTCCTTCCCCACTTTGGTGGCTTGCGGAAACTCGAACCGCTTCCTCAGCCACTCGCACATCTCCTGGCTGGTTATGAACATGTACTCCAGGCCGATGTGCCCGCAGTAGGTCTGCTCCAGGCGCTTTATTATCTCCTCCAGCGGCAGCTCGGTGGCTTCGCCGCCTATGCAGGTGGTCGGGGGCAGCTTGAACACCGTCTTCATGTCGTTGTCGCCCAGCTTGTGGTGCTGCATGATGAGCTTGGGTGGGCAGCCAGCGCTCTCGGCCTCGCTCACTTGGTCGGATATGCCGAGGGGGTCCACCTTTGCTAGGTAGTGCCCCCGCACCTGGTAGCCCCTTATCAGGGCCTGCACGGCCAGGTGCTTTTCGATGGTGGCGTCGTCGCACGCGGCTGCTGAGCTGGATTCGCGTTTCGGGACAGAGCTGCGGAAGAACGTGCCCCAGGACTCGTGCACCCCTTGGGGGTTCTTCAGCCACGTCTCGTACATGTCTTCGATGTATTTGGTGGACGTGCTGTTCAGGAAGGTTTCATTTTTGGTCGCTGCCGAGAAGGTTCTTCTCAGTGTGCTCACCTTGGAGGTGTATCTTGCTTTCCATATTTTTGGGATGTGCTGCATTTGGATTGTATTGTGGTGCAGCTAGTTATTTAAAAAAAATGGTAGACTGAATTTGATGACAAGGTAATGTCAAATTATGTTGCGTACCTAATTTGTGTCAATACAGATAGTTCACAAATCATGGTAGTTCGAAAAAGTGATCACCCTCTTCCGATGCATGCTTACTTTAAAACAAGTGTACGCGGAAAAAATCAGGGGAAATTAATAAAAAACGGTGAAATCTCGAAAACCGGATTTTCACGAAATTTTCATAGATGCCTCAAAACATGACAAGAATACATCGAGAATTTTCTGCGGAAAGACCTTTTTACGAAACTTTCCCAATGAGGAATTACGAAAAGTGGATAACTGCAATATCATGAGATAATTGGACCGCATCTCGAAGTTCTGTGGTATGTGGAATCATTTTTTCAAATCCAATATGATGTTCTTTTGTCAGATGGTATTAGAAAAAACATACCAAGAAAACTGGTGAAAATTGGTGAAAACTGCAGTGCCTTGTGAAAACTGCAATGCCTTAAATTTCACCAATACCGCTGACAATATCCAGAACTTATCCAGATGAAATGTTTAGATGTCCATAATGATATCAAGATTTTTTTAAATCTGATATTTAATGTTATGACCAGTTAATTAGAGAATATGCCCAAACATTTGAAAATAAAGGTTGAAGAATATGCATTGGAAATAAATTGACAAATTGTTAAATTGGATGAGATGCAGGTCCAAAAGTTTTTCTGGGAAATATTAAGTGGAGATTTTATGACTTTGAAATGGATCCGTCCGTATGGATATGAAATTCAGTAGGTGTGAACATACATACATAAAATATTCAACCGTTAGCTCCTTGGATAATTTTATAAATAAAAGCTTAATATAATAATAATTACATTTTTTCTATACATCCGCATCAACCAATGAGGTTATTAGCGTATGTTGTTCCCTGTCTATTTCAAACGAGAGACAGTCTATGATTAGGTGTTTCACTATCATCGGGATATCACACGCGTAGCACATTTCGTATGAAGAAAATCTAGAACTTACTCTTCCTAGGCGCACTTTATTTACTATTCCAAAATTATACAGGGCCATTAGGAAATGCGTATAGCAATTCAAATTATTTTTTCAAATGTTACATGAAACGGTTTCGTTGCTGTTTTCCAACTTATTTGCCGATGTATAGATTTGGTTTTTCGAATATTTTTGTGGTTTTCGGGAGTCTCCAAGTCTCCATTTTATTCGATACTTTTGCCGTGCACTGTATATGATCAGGAATATAATCTAATATAAACTTTATCGCTAGATACTCACTATCAATTTGTCTGCACGTAGCAATGTTCTCGACTCACTTTGCTATAATATTTGATAAAGATTACTTACCTGTATAACCAACACAATTCTCTGAGAGGTACACCTTTGGTCTGTGAAATGGTATAGTATAAAAATGGGATTTTCTTGAAACTTCCTAGGTCTTCTTGAAACTTTTTTATGCGATCACAATATTCATCCATCATCTTCCAATCACTATAATAGCTGCACATTTTCTCATATATTTTTAAAGTGAATATCGTCAATAATTTCGAGTTCTTGGCTATTTTAAACTTACTATCATCTTGACATTTCGATAAATAATGATTTCAAACTTGGAATTTGATGATTGAATGGTTATCAAGATTACTTGTATAGATTATGATAATGCGGTTATCAGTTTTTGAAGACAAGTTTTGGTTCGGTGTACCTTCTAGTGGTTGAAATATGGCTTACAACTCCGCACTTGAATATTTGTTGAACGAATTTGGTGACATTGAAACATACTCCTCGCAAGGTAAGACGAATGAAAAAATTGCCCAACGTGAAGTAAAACGAAGTCATTATTTCGTGTTATCTTCCATATCTATAAGAGATTATATGACGTCAATGAGTTCAGTCGAAATTTTAATTTTTTATATACCTCTTTCACTAATATCCAATTTGGCTTACTTAAAACTTTCATCTATAAATGTAACTAAGACCTTTGACGCAAAGGCAATGCAAAGAATTTCAACTTGAAACTTCTTTTGGAATAATCATAGCCTGGTTCATATTAATTTTCTTTTCTATACATGCTAAATCAAGAATTCGGAAAGATACATTTTCAGAGAAAAATGTAGTTGAACTTTATTCATGTAATGACTACAATCCCTTCAATCAATGCTGTTCTTATTGTCACTGAATCAGCTTGGAAAATTTGATATCTCTAATAATTATACTAATTATATACAGGGTGTTTCATAATAAATGCGCAGGACTTCAGGATATGATAGCTCTTTCAAGAATATGAAAAAAAGTTTCTATTGACTTACCCTCTAAAATGCACCATTTTCGACATACAGGGTGTTGAATTGAAAAAAATCGTTTTTTGCGAATATTTCTGGAACCGTTTATCGCACAGAAAACAGAATTTGTAGGCATTTTCTACTCATAATAAGCTATGTTTCGGGCTGATTTGTTAATCCTAACGAGTTGTGCACAGTTTGTAACCTCAATCAATTGGAAACTATTGAACATATTTTCTTCAATTGTCCCATATACTGCTCAATGAAACCTGCATTTCTGAATTCTCTAGTTGATATGACGTCTTTGGTCAACGCTCTTGATGATCCTACTGGCGATATTGTGAAGATCATTGCTTCTTTCTTATGGAATGTACTTAAACTACGCTCTTTCATTGTCAATGAGTGAGCCCGATATTTGTATTTCTAGGTTACCACCCACCACAATCGAAATAAGTAGTACGTGTCTCTAGTTGTGTTCTATTTTCTTATTTTTATAAATTATATACAATTTTCATACTCTTGCCATAAAATGTATTTTTTTAAGAGGCAATAAAGTTAAAAAAAAAAAATTAATTCAGCTGCTAGGGAGATTACAAGTGAATATTATGATTATATACAGAGTGGCCAGATGAAAATGTCTAGGATGCAGCAGAATTATTACCGATAATTTTTTTCAACAAAAACATGAGTGAAACGTAGAAAAAATATATAGGGAATTAATTCTGATGCGTGGGAGATTCGGTGAGAAAATTTCATAAATTGGAGTTGCTGTTAATATGATGAGAAGATGAACCCTATACGACCTATTCTGCGTAGATGTAAATAGCAACTAATGTTTATTACTAATATTGCAGGAACATTCAAAACAGTAATCCGTTTTCAATCATAACATCTAATATCACGTGTCTACCCAGATTTTATTCTGATTGACGTTTGTCAATAAACATTAGGCGCTTTATTTTTGACAGAAAAATTATCACTTATTAATTCCGTCAATAGGAACTAACAAAATTATCGGGAGTAATTACACAAGTACTTCAAAATTACCGATAATTTTCCATGAAAGCGTGTTGTCTAAAAACTGTGTACCGCCGGGAATTTATCGCTGTGTGAGGAGGGCTCTTTTATAGCAAAATATGAAAATAACCGAATGCAGTTTTTTTACTGACAACATGCTTGAATGGAAAATTTTCAGGTTTATTTTGATGCACGAGTGTAATTCCGGAGTTAAAACAAAAATGTATGTGCTAAGTTTGAAATTTTATTTAAATTTACATTAACGTGACATTTTAACGACGTTTAAAATTCAGTATTTATGCCTGTCAAGATGACAAATGTACATTTTAACAATCGTTACTATAGATACACGGACCGAGCGGGTATTTTTCTATACGTACCGGGTATTTACCAGCCCGAAAATGTCCCGCCAGGAATTTATCGCTGTAATTGATCGAAAATGTCCTGTTTCATATGGGATTTTTAACATACGATGGAAATATTCACGGTAATCGCCCGTTGCTATAAGCAACGTAAAAAAGGTGCCTCTAATTGGTTGAAAATAAATTTATGAAATTTTCAATCATATCCCGACTAAAATTGATCTGGAAAATTCGGAAACCATAGTGACTGAATTATAGGAAACAGGGTACCGGATTATTAGGATGAAATTAGGTTCGAACGCTAATCGAAATGTATATGACATGTTGAATGGATTATCCAGATAACGAATTAGCGTTTACATTATTAATGGACATCAAAAGTCTATTAATTAGTTTGTGACAGATACTGTATTGCAACTGTTTCGGATGAACAAGTCCGATGAGAATGTCACGAAATGCTGAGCCCTCAAGTGGTCGTACTTTGGCTGATCCTGAATGGATTCAGCTATCGAACTCTAATCGACAAATTTGATTGTTTTTGATTAATATGATTATTAGGCACGTTTCACGAAATTAATTATGTCAGAATAGAATTTATTTGCCCGTTTTTTAGCTTCACCATGGGAATCTCAGTTATTACAAGAGATACGAAGTCGGTAAAGTTGGGCATTTTTATGCTGAACAATTTTCTGAAGAAAAAATCTTAAGTTGAATTCGTAGCTTTTGAATTATTGAAAAAAAAAATGAAAATTTGTTAATATTTCAAGCAAAAACCAAATGAACTGGTTGTTTTCAACTAGAACGTTCTTGAGACACTTTGTTATGAGGAATCTGAACTTGTCATCGTTTTTTAGATTTTTGGAACTTTGAGACGTCGTTTTTTTTTCCTGAATAATATACAGTGAGCACGTAAAGGTTGGAAAAAATTCGTTGAAATCTTGATATGCCCATCAATGGGGAAAAAAAGCTCAGACACATCAATTTTCTTTTTCAGTTGCGCATGTCTTGGTATACTCATATTTTGATGACGTCATCACTGTTCGAGTTATGACGTCATTATCCCTAAGAAATGAATATCACTGAATTAATTTCTGGAAATGTTTTTTTGTAACATAAGAAAAAATATAACATCCATACACAGAAAAATGCGTTTTTTTAAGGTATTATCAAAATTGGGTATTGCTATTTAAAAAAAAATGATAATTCGTCATAACTAGAACAGTGATGATGTCATAAAAATATGAGTAACCAAGATATGCGCAACTGATAAAGAAAATTGACGTGTCTGAGTTTTTTTCCCTAATGGGCTTATGAAGCTTTCAACGAATTTGTTCCATCTTTTAAGTGCTCTCTGTTTAATGATTCATCACACGATATGTTTGAATATTGCGTACTGATCAAAATTTTAAAAAGTATTTTTTGAGAAGTGTGTTTTGGAAAGAACACCATCAATTTTGTTTAACAAACGTGAGTTTTGACAGTTCGATTGAGAATCACAAACTTAAAAACTGGGGTTATGAATTAGGAACGACATGATAAGCTGGAAAGTTGTGAAATATGTACAAATACACCACCATTCACTTATAGACACAATTTCGACCGTTGACTCAGATTCTGAATAGCTCACAAGATAAGATGTCTTATCTTCTTATCTCATTCCTATAAGAGTGGTTTTTATGGATCTTCTTTTCAGCTCATTAACAACGATGGGTACTCCAGTATTCATTCTTCTAAGAGTTAGAATTTTACTCCTCGATCGAGCTATCCAGAACTTGAAGAAAATAGTAGAAATGTGGTCACAAGTGAATTGACCCTTCCCAGAATAGAAAGTTATCATGGCGGATTTTCACATTTGACAGATTTAGGGAAAAATCTAGGGAAAAATTCTACACTTGACAGTTGACAAAATAAGTGTTCCATGTCAGAATTGAATTGAAATGGAAACAAATCCAAATTCCAGAATATCGATATAGACAATTGTTCTGGAATTTGGATTTGTTCACATTTTGATTCAATTTTGACATGGAACACTCATTTTGTCAACCCACTTCGTATCTCTTATAATAATCACTTATAACGGAAAAATAATTAAAAAATCCCTGTAAATTATAAATAGTTCATTGTTTTATGAGGATCAAACGTGTCACTTTGTTTGAATTGCGAAATTCACGTTTGAGTGTCGATAGCTAATAACTGGGCAAGCCCCTGTTTTCAAGTAGATGTTCCTTTGATGAGAATCTTTCATCGGTTTAGTTTTTCCTGATAGGAATAACAATAATTTGTGGACCTTGGAATATTCCCATAGCGGTATGAATGAGCCAGTTTCAAGGCCATTCAACATTGTGTAGTCCGCCATATTCAATAGATCACCGACTTTTATTTATACAGAGTGTTTCGATATCACAGTGATAATATTCAGAAAGGATTATATTATTCGTTCAGTTTTTAAATATTTCACTAAATCACTCATTTTTATGTGGAAATATTTGAATATTTGAACGATTCGGATCACTTTATTTCGTATCAATATATATTTTCGGGAATTATAGTGATTAAGGGTGAAAAGAAAACAAACATCATTAATAAGCCATTGCTAAATTGAAAAACGGAGACAAATATCTTTCTCTGCTGATGGATATGTTTACAAATATTCCAACACTTTTAATTTGTTTGAGTCCAGTCAGTCTTGTTAGTTATTCATTTATTGGATATACTTTTTATGAAGGATCAGAAAAAAATTAACATCAACTGAATACACCATGATATATATCATGTTTAATTAAGCTAATTGGATGTTTATCGGTAATGATCACAGATGACATTCGGAATTTCCGTCCTTGTTGATAATATCCAAGATCTCGAAGGAAGAACCAATCTTTGGTTTTTGCTATTAGTTAACCATGATAATAGTCAAATCACTGAAACAGTTCTTCTATTAATTATTACCTTTGTTATTACTTCGTTCAACTATACCAATGCTACTTCTGAACCCTGCTCTCAGATGAAACCTTTGAAACCCCATTTTTCCTTAACAAATGCTGATGTAACATTAATCCGACATCACAACGGATTCACCGTTTCAGACAGCATTGGCGTAACTTAGATTGGGAAAATCCAAAGTTTTGAACAAATTTTCAGGATTGATTTGCATGATATATATTATATTCTCGATGTTTTCAATACCAAACCCGATTCTACTGTGTTCATTAATTATAAGTTTGCTGAGAGGTTAATTTTCGTCTGAATGATCAAAATTTTAATCCGACCAATAACATGAATATTTGACAACATTGACATTTTAGACAATTTCTTCAGTTCAGTGAATTGATGTAATATTGTTTGTTGGTTTCCTTGCAAAATTGTTTAATTTCACTCAATTCAATATCGTTTTTTACTATTGGTATACGGAACCTAATTGAGATCTTTTTGGACATAAGTTTTCAAAATCCCTATTATTATTATTTTTGGTCCTATTTGAAGTTTCACTTTTTATAAAAAGTTATACCTTATTATATGGATTGATATAATTTGTACCTTGACTCCACATGACGAATTCTGGAAGGAATTTTCTCAATACTCATTTGGAAAATGATATTGTATTACCTTGCTCGTTAGAAATAGACAGCTTCGTTGGCTGATTAGAGGAAGTGACAAGCTACCTCATATGCAGTGACTATTCAACAGTTCTGTTATTTGTGTTATTACTGGACACTAAATTTTTTCAACGAATTTGTTTTATTTATAATTCTATTGACGACTACCTATTTTACCAAACAGTTCGAACTAATGTTTTATTAAATAAATAATTTATGAATTAAATACCAATTTGGTAGTTGATGGACAATCTTTATTTTCAGTGATTTTTTTGGGTTCTATTTTTACTTGTGGGTGTCTCAATCTCAAGTCTTGTCTCGAGTTCTTCACTCAATTATATACCATGTACGTTAAATTATATGCGCAGCAAATAGTGCAAAAAGTAGTAATTTTTTGGTGTGATATTAACAGGATCACTTTATATAAGTAATAACTTTGCAAAACTGAGAAATTATTGTTTTCATCATTGTTGAGAATAATCGAATATGATGTGACCTAAGTATACAGGGTGCGGCACCGAAAACGAAACAGATCGAATATCTTATAGACACATGTGTTGTGAAAAAAATGCAAAAACACGTCGATTTGTAAACCAAGGGGGACATCTTTCTACCATAACCTCAACTGTCATACCTCTCTCTCCTCCCCTTGGTCACTATCACCCATACAATTTAAATAGGGAAAGTACTAAGTGTGACACATCACTGAAAAGATAATTTGAAAAGGAATTCAGCCATGTGAGTGTTCGCTTCGTAACTTTTCATTTTGGCGCCCTCTTGCGGAAAATAAAAATTTATTCAAAGGTACGAATGTCGTCAAATAACTCCAGAAATGCTCCAAAACCTCAGACGTTTCGATACTAACTTATACTCATGTATGGCAGTTAATGGAGAACACTTTGAGCAGCTATTGTGAATTATTGTAGTTTGGAATGATTGGAGTAAAATTTATGCAAGCCTTTCCAATTTTTAAGTTCATACACTGTTCATACACTGTCATTTGAGGTTATGGTAGAAAGATGTCCCCCTTGGTTTACAAATCGACGTGTTTTTGCATTTTTTTCACAACACATGTGTCTATAAGATATTCGATCTGTTTCGTTTTCGGTGCCACACCCTGTATATCTGCTTCGACTATGGATTTTTTAACAGAAATTGAATGTTCTCTAATTATTTATGTTATTGCAATAACGAGAATAAAGAAGTTTCACATGATATTTTGATATTATTCCTCATCATTATGCATCCTCGGTATCCATATTGAAGACGATTTTAGATTATAATGATCGAAATGTTGTTAGCCTACTTCTTACGCATATTATCTTTACATTTAATGTTCCTCTGAACTTTTTTCCCGAAGTTTCCAGGTATTTTTTCATATTCCAATTTCCTTTTTCCAGATTTCATATTCTCGAAATTATTAGATTTTTTATTGGCACTATTTTCTTCGGATGAAGCATTCACTTGTTGGAAAACGCTAATTGAAACTGAAAAAGCCCGTGTTATCTGATTATACTCGTTGAGAAACGCTCCCAAATTTCGTCAGCATGTTTTCGATCACGATTAGTAATGTAAGGCTGTTGCTATTTATTAATAGAACTACACGAAACTTGAACTTGACTTTTTTCGTTAGGTTGACACAAATAAATGTGATGGTGAGCGATTTTAAAACGAATTCTTGAAACCGTTTCAAGTATCTCGCTATGACGCACGCCACTGACTCGAACTGACTCGAAACGCAGAACATCTGTCTTTGATAGCCAACCGCCTTTTAGCTTGGGTAATTACGATTCTATGTCGAAAGTCTTTCGGTAGTTTGGAACACTCATTTTTATGCACTCTGGAGAGTAATAGTACGCGGTAAATTATTGATGCTTGTTTCATTTTATATCGAGTTGAAATGGTTACAAATATCAGTGATTATTGTAACTTTTTAATTACAATATGAAAGCAGCGGATTGTTGTTTGACATCTCATTTACGAGGATTCTGTCTGTCAGTACCTATACCGGATGTCCATGAAAGGTGGCTCGCCCCTATGACTTTTTAAATTAAATTTGTAAGATCCGTTTAATGCATAAAACAGCCTTTTTTGTTTTTCGACAAGTAATTCATTTTCATGCAGATTCTGGATTTACTGGAGGAGACATAAACTTTCGATTTTTGGATTTGGGACACCAGGTATATTTTCAGTTTTTCTGTCTTCTTATGACATTTAGAATATTTGTTGCTTTTTGCAGTTCTAAAATATTTGTGAAAATGCAACTTCACTTTTTTCGATCAAAATGTTTCAGCTATGTGACGTTTGATTTTAAGATTTTTATTAAACTACGCAACACTAATTACATCGCACCCCGAAATTTTGCCCCTGTTAAAATTTGAATATTTTTTTTCTGCTTTGAACAATTTGAATTCTGTTCACACTGTTCGCTAGCTCAGTCCTTCAGCTATAATATCGTACTTCTTCGATACATGAAGATTTTTCCATAAAATTGCTATAGGATGTTACTCGAAACTGTGCAAAATTTCGGAATTTTGAAAAATATCCCAAATGAATAAAAACGTTTTTTTTTTCAACTTTAACAGCAGAGGCATGAAGATGATCTTATCACCTTGAGCCATTTCCAGAATTGTCTTCTTATGTCTTTCATTTACAGAGTGATGAAAATTAACTTTCTGGTTTTGCATTCATAACTTTTTTCCTCCTCAACCGATTTTCAAAAACTCAGACTCATTTTGAAGCTAAGATGAGGAGATATAAAGATCAAAATTGACTCAAGATAAACAATAAAGATTGAGGGTTTTTGCAAACCTAAAACCCATTCGAAATTCCAATTGAAAAAAAAATTATCCAAAACGTTGTTTGATCGAAACGAAAATATCACCAACAAAAAGACCGCAAAAAAATTTCTGACCCTCCTCCCCCCCAATATTTTTTAGGGGGCGAATTCTTGCTGGCTGAACGGTCGACGATTCAAAAAAAAAATTTCATCCCCCTCTCTTTCCCCTTTGGGGTACTTTGGGTACGGATAAAGGGGAATTTTTTACATATCATTTTCGTGGGTTTCGTACAAGACAACTAAGAATCGCCCATACTCGAGTACTCGCAAGTATCATAGTTTGATGTACAGGGCGAAAAAAAAGTTCTTGTTCAGAATATAGACAAGCGGTACCAATAGCTGTTTTCAGCGGAAAAGTTGATATCAATAAGCGAAAAAAATTTCCTAGTCGTACGTATAAAATTTTTTTTGGGGTCTAAAAAATTTAATTGTTTGGAAAAAATCCAAAACATGATGGAAGACTTCGTATAGGGGGTGAGAAGGTTACCCTGAAACTTTGTTGTATTCTGATTTTTTTTTGTATTCTGAAAATATTTTCGAACTCTTATGTCTCCAGATAAAAAAAGACCTACGAATACTTTTTTGCGTGACGATCTTTATTTTCATGAAAACGAAATTTTCAACCTCACGTGCCAATTTTTTTTCTAAAACACAGTTTCAATTGGGTTTTTTCACGCACCATTTTCGACTACTGTAAGCATGGAAGATCTGGACGTATCCAGAATGAAAGATCCTTCCGATAATGAGTTGAATTTCATTTGATTCTCCTCCCAGCCGGGATTTAGAGGGTGTTTCAGATTTGGGTCACCTTTGAGGAAACCCTCGATCTTGAATATTATTATTTAGTCAATTCTGATCTTTATATATCTACATGTGAGGTTTCAGCTTCAAAATAAGCCTGAAATTTTGAAAATCGGCTGAAGAGTAAAAAAGTTATGACTGTGAAACCAAACAGTAAATTTTTCGAGACCACTCTGTAAATGAAAAAGATGAGAAGTTCTATTTGGCTCTGGTGTTAAAGTCGAAAAAATCCCTGATTTTACTCATTTGGGATCCTTCTGAAAATTCCGAAATTTTGCACAGTTTCGAAAAACATCCTGTAGTAATTTTATGAAAAAAATCTCATGTATCAAGAAGCACGAGATTATAGCTGAAGGACCGAGCTAGCTAACCAGTGCAAACAGAATTCAAATTGTTCAAAGCAGAAGAAAGTTATTCCAATTTTTACAGGAGCATAATGTTGGAGTGCGACGAAAATTAGTGTTGCGTAGTTTACTTTTTTTTTCTTATGGCTACATGGTGGCTCGTCAAGTTAGAAAATAGATCAATTTATTACTATTGATTTGATACCGCACTTTATTAGGTTGTAAGAAAGCATTAGTAGATAGGCTATGGGGGTTCTGGCGCAAAATCCCATGTATTTTTTATGAAGGTTCATTTGGGTCAAAACTGAACATTGTTTGAGTGGGGGAAAGCGCGCGCTCGACATCAGGCGTGGTGGGGGTGGAAGCGGGATCTTGTTGGTTAGGAAGAGTTTTGGTCGGAGGTGGTGCGGTGCATCGATACTCGACGTTTCAATGCCATAACTCTGTGATTCGAAATAATTTTGTTCAGCAAATTCGTTCGCAAGTATACTAACTCAAGGGTTCAGATAATGTATAAAGAAGCGATGATTTTTAACATCGACTATTAAATAACAAGAGATATATTTGATACACAAACCTTCCACTTCAATTGATGAATTATTCATTTCATTTGATTATTATTTACTTGTTATTACAATGGACCGAAAAAGTGGTGACGTCACAAACTATGTTGGTATTCCTGAATGTTTCCAATAGAAAAAAATTTACATGTAAATCTCCATAAGCAAATTTTTGAAGTCTCTTCTAATATTTATCGTGAATATTTAACGTATTTCAAGATTATTTACGGAAAGAGGGAGGTTCGATGTATCTTAAAAAAATTAGAAACATGTATTAACCATTGATAGTTTTGAACAAATCTCAATCAAACTGAAGTGAGGTTAGGATTTTGCTTTATTATTATATTTATTTTCTAATATTATTTTATTTTCTATCACAATCGTGATATGAAATAAGAATGAAAAGTGTGTAAATCAAGTTATGGTTACTAGACAACAAAGGTATTATTATATCATGATTTGTTGTAGATTGAGGAAAGATATACCTACTAAGGTTGATGCTGTCAGCAGAGATTTTTCTTTTCATGATAATGTTGTCTTCTTTGGAATATATAGAAGAATCTGAAAGCTTACCTAGGAGTTTATTAGCAGCATCATGAAATAATTATAAGTTCTCCCAGGAGATATAAGTTCATAGACAACTTTGAGAACTGTCCCTAGGCATTGTACTACATTGATCAAGTGCTCAAGAAGAAATAAAATGACTCTTGAATGTCAGTTTTTCATTATAACACTTCGAGAGTATGATGTCGATCGATATTCACTTTATTTTATAATTAATATTGTATAATATGATGTATATAATTCTACATTTGTGTGACTGATTTCTCTTCAAATGTTGATGGTGCATTTTCTTTATTACTCCTAGTTCAAGCTTTGAAGGTACTCGTACATTATAGTGTGCAAATATTGCTAAAGCTGCCAATGTGATGGCCAAGAAACTATCCTCTTGAACAGGGACTCACATACCTGGTAGAGTTTATCTACAACAAACATTTCAAAACGTTCAATTTATCCAATATACCCTTTAATATTATAGCTCACCTGTACTTTACATGTTTTATCATGAATATTCGCTTGAATCAACCACATTAAGGTCTTGAGATCAGCATCAAATACCATGTTCTCAACATGGCCTTTTAGCCCCTAGATATCAGTTTTTCCTCATCTCTAGAGAAATGTACCATTGTTGATAGCTTCAACTGGCTTCAATACATATTTTCCATTCACTACACTGATATATTATATAATATTAATCGATAATACAGTCGAAATATCGGGGCCTCAAAAGTAAACACTGAAAAAACATAACCTCAATAGATTTCTATTATAATCTCATTCAAATTTTTAAGCGTTTCTCACCTGTTTCTATTTTTCTAATAGGAACTAGTATGTCCTATTTTCCATAAATTGTATCGAAATATGTAACTTCTTCACTATAAATGAGATAATCGAGTTCAAAAAATCTCTTATGGAGATTTACATAGGAAAATAATTTGTTTGGAAGCATATCAGTAGTACCAACATAGCTTTGACGTCACACTTTTTCGGTCCATTCTCAATTCATCAATTGAAGTGGAAGGTTTGTGTATCAAATATATCTCTTGTTATTGAATAGTCGATGTTAAAAATCATCGCTACTTTATATATTATCTGAACCCTTGAGTTAGTATACTGGCGAACGAAAAAAAAATAAAGAACGGTTACAAACAGTAAAAAATGATACATGGTTGCATTCTAAATGTCATATGAAGACAAAAAACTGGAAATATACCAATTGCCCCATTTGAAAATCGAAAGTGTATGCCACTTCCGGTGAATCCGGAATTTGCATGAAGTTGAGTTACTTGTCAAAAAATACAGTTTTATGCATTGAACAAATTCACCAAATTTCATTCCATTATCTCCGAAAATTAAAAAAGTGATATGGGCGAGCCACCTTCCTTGGTCACCCGGTATACTGTAAAATAATATCTTACAATGAATGATGGAATATATCTTGTGGTTCCATTCCTTTATATCCACTTCCACATCCGTAATATCGGTCGATTTACGAAATTTGATCGATTAAGTTCGTCCATTCCATTTATCGACAAAGTCGTAAAAGTTGGGGTTTAGGAGAAGTTTGAGAAGTTGTGTATTCGGACGATTCGAACTTCCATAAATAATTCGGCCATATTTTTATTACAATAGGTTCAAAGGAAATTGGCATGGAACTGTTGTTTTGAAATTTTGTTCCTAAAAAAACTAATCGTAATAGGTGTATATAACATAGTTAACACCAACTTCGCTAAATCGTGAAAACTTTCGACGAATGACGAATTTCACGAAATAACTCTACATAGTTTTGAACACTTTATTCACGATATAGTTTTTGGCAAGCTTCTGTGTATCTACAATCGGGACGTTTTTTCTTTGAGAAAATATAGAATCATCAGGGACTCTCTACAGAATATGACATATATACATAAAAAGTGTGGATAGTGACATAATTCGCACGAGTAGTCGTTAAGCACGAACAGAAAAAAATGTACAGGGTCTGCACGTATATTTTGAACCGCCTCTTAACTTTTGTATCTACTGTTAATTTTTTTTTAATGATTTCATGTGTTTTTTCCTGCAGATTTCAAATATATGAACAGTAAAACAGTTGAAGGTCTAAAAAATAAGTCATGGACACCAAATATATTTTTTTAAGTGAAGCACCCTATATATTTTGTCACTTAGGATCGAGTATATTTTTCTGATTTCAAATATATTTGCATATATCATGTCATCTCTAATATATTTGAAAATATTTGACGTTGAATTTCAGATTTTATACGGATTCTTTTTGCTAATTAGTACATAGATTCGTCATAATAGATTTTAGTGACTGGGAAAAATGACCTACCATCAGTATATTCGGAAAATAATAAAAGTACCGAATCCGATGGATAAATATGGAAAATCATGATTAAGCACAATATTTGGAAATCGTTGGAAAGAATTATTTTTTTAATTTGTCTTGATAAAATCTGAATTTCAACGTCAAATATATCGAAATCTATTTGAGATAACATGATACAGGGTGTCCCATGGGCAACCTGTATATGTATACATCTTTAAAATCAGAAATATATATATTTGAAAAATATATTTGGTGCCCATAACTTCCTTAGATCTTCAACTGTTTTTCTGTTTACTTATATGAAATCTGCTAGATTAGAAAATTACAAGAGATCTATCGAAAATAAAAATTGAACAATCGATAAAAAAATTAAGGGGGGTTCAATCAAAATATACGTGAAGAACCTGTACGTGCAACACTCATTGGAAATACGTGACATATTTTGTGACGAAATATGACACTTTTTCGACAATTCCATATATGTTAATTACGGATTGTTTGAATTAATTTCGTTTGGACAAACAATTCTATTGATATTTGACACCACACGCCTGCTGGCATCAGTAATCACGCAACCAGTAATACAGAACCACAAAAGTACGTAGCGCGTACGAGTTAGTGCGTCCTTGACTTGACTCCTTGAGTCCTTGTCAAATGTAAATAGTGCAAACATATGTGATATGATGCAACATGCAACTGATGCAGCTGCTCATAAAACTGTAGCCGTACTCTTTGGTAGCAATTTGAGGATGATCCCACCCGCTGCCATAAACATCATCAGATATGTATATAAATAGTTCCAAGTCACTGTCCCTAAATTTTATCAAAGTGAATTCAGAGGTTATGTATCATTGACACATTGAAATTAATGGAAAACGAATTCTCGGTATACTTCGAAAAGATGCAGAAATTTCAATGAATAATCGGTCTGATTCTCTAAGGAAGTGGTTATCTCAACAACTGTCATTTGGGTGGCAAATAGGAAGGTCAGTTGTTATTTGAATCACTTTCCGAATTTTCAATTCTCTAACGTCAAAATGGAAAAAAAAATTAACAACTTGTCGTTGGTTTACCACTGATAAAGTGACTAATTTATCCACCAGATTTTACTGGTGGAAATGAAATAATAATTCATCATGAAGGTGATATATATTTGAAGAGGCAGTTATGAAGGAAATTTGTTACAGTTATCAGGATTTGAGTCGCTCAGGAAATAATTATATGGTAGGATAATCGATATTATTGAAAACCTATACCTTCCTACTGAAAAAAATATCATAAAAATATCTACTTATATATGCTCAAGAAACAGATAGCATCCAATTATATAGAGCCTTATGAAATTATACAAACCAAGAATATTAATGTTAATGATGTCTCTGATAGAACCAATGATGTTCAACATGGTAGAATGTATTGCTACTGAAAAATTAGATACTAAGCTGAATCAATGAGCAATGATCCTGTGTAATAATATGCATTCCAGGATATATTTATACCTATACCTCACTAGGTTCATTAACAAAACATATAATTATTATTCCTGCAATTATTCACGAAAAACTTGGCAGTCCCGGACACAGGAGACCAAAAAGTAATCTGTGTGCCGATATTTTTTATGTGCTAATACTACATCGAATCCAAAAAATGAGGTTATATTGACGTTGAAATTGCAGAAAAACAGCAAACTATAATAAAAAAGAAGAGGAGTTACTAACTTTTCCGCATTTATTTACCACTGAGTGGAAATGTAAGAAATTAGCAACCTTGATAAATTTCGTATTTGAAGAATACCACATATGAATAGTGGAAAATCTAGAGTGGTTAAAAAAGTAGTTGTTAACAACGTTACAAATGTATCCACTGTGTTAACCACTTTTTAAAGAATCGGACCGAATATTAATATGATTTGAGAACGGTTATGTTGACAGTGAGTACCAAACTGATATACCTAATTATTTCTACCAATTCATGCTTCATGCGAGCGTGTGATATTTTTCATTTCAACACGTGTGCTTTTTTCTTTCAAATACCAATGCCATGTTGATGTGGGAGCTACTTTCAACAAAACAGTGTGCTTTTTGACGTTTCCATACGTGGTCGTAGGAAAAGACTATTTTTCTCACTAGTAGCTGATCTATTTGAATATTAGTGTTAGTGATGATTTATTTATATGATTTTCCTCAGTGCACACACTGGAATGTTGTTGGTATTTTTCACGAATCGTTCGGAATTCACTGAGAATCTGCGTATACCTGAAGTTTCATACCGTGAAATTAATACTAACCGGCCTTTCTTGTGGCGGGGACACATGCAGATAATAGTCATCAGCAGGCACGTCGGGTCGGAACAATAATTTCGGATCCGATAGCATTGCCGGTGACTTGTCCATCGAGGCGTTCTCTGCCTGAAGATGACCCTCACCAACTCACCGACTTTCTGCGAGCGGATAACTTTCGATGGCATACGGGTCGAGGAGTTCTCGCAGATTTTGATATTTGGCAGGGTCCGTTCTGATCTGAGTCAACTGACCACAGATCTTATAACGATAGATTCGGCATCATGTAGTATTTGTTTGGTATCAGAGGTGTCTGCAAGAAATATATCACGTGGCACAACATGTATATACGGGGTGATTTTTTTTGACCGTCTATTAGAAGTATCTCTAGAACGAAGAGAGATAATTTTTTGAAAACTTGGCAACAGGCACATGATGAGGAGTTCTATTCGATTTTCAGCGTTGCGGCGTTTGCCGCTTCTACTAAAAAGTAGCAACAACTTTACATCCTATATTTTGTTACATTTTTTAATTCTCCCTGAAGAGCTGATTCCGTCAATGCATCATACTTGGGATCTAGGGTGAATGATAACAAGAGATGTAGGGTGTGAAAAATCGAGATTCTTCAACTTTAGGATTTTTTTGTGTCGAAACTATTTATTTTTGCTTAACTTTTTATTTACTATCTACTGACATTCAATAGAAACAAATACAGGGTGGTGCAAAACTGAAAATTCTGAACCACCCTGTATTTGTTTCAAGATAGGGACATGTAAGCCGTTTTGAGCAATAATGGATAGTTTCGGCACAAAAAATCCCAAAGTTGAAAAATCTCGTTTTTTCACACCCTATATCTCTGTTATCATTTACCCTAGACCCCAAGTATGATGCATTGAAGGAATCAGCTCTTCAGGGAAAAATCAAAAATGTAACAAAATATAGGGTGTTCCATTCGAAATAACAAAGTTATTGCTACTTTTTGGTAAAAGCGGCAACGCCGCAACGCTGAAAATCGACCAATCAATGGCTTAGTACGTTAATTCCTCCGGACCCCCAAACAAACAATCTGGATACCGGATCTAGCGTAAGCAAATTGAATCTATGGTTCTGACCATAGATCTTACTGCTTACGCTAGATCCGGTATCCAGGTTACTTGTTCTGTAGGTCCGGGGGGGGGGGGGGCTTGAAAGTACTAAGCCATTGATTTGTCGTTTTCATACATGTGTTGTACCACGTGATCATGTAGTACCTACTTTCTTGCAGACCCCTCTATACCAAAAAAATACTACGGGATGTCGGATCTAGCGTTGTCGTGGGAATCCTTAGATACGCGTCTGGCAAAGAAATCTCATGGGGATGACCTTTTATTGAAGTGAAACTAACATGTATGTGGCTGGACCAGGGCTGAAGCCTTTGAAGATGGTAAAAAGTTAAGAAAATTGATAGGATGAAACCCGTCCTAAGAGATAGAGAATATAACAAAAATGAAAGGACAAATTATTAACGGGCAATCTGGGTCAGGAAGTGGAAGGGGGCAAGTTTTTAAGGGTGAAAAGCGGTATATCTCGAATTCCGGCAAAACTACGAGTCCTTTTGAAAAATGGTTTTATTATTTTGTCCTCGTTTTTCTCGTTAGATGAAAATTCCAGACCAATATTATTACTAATAGGAGCGCCATTTATTATTGTCGCTGCTGAATCATAATAAAAAAAAACAAGAAACGTGTAAAATATCAAAAAAACAAGCTTCTATACAAATGCACTAAAAATAATAAAATACTTAATTTCTTTCATTGTTTGATGAGATTTTGTATGCGTTGGTGTCACCCTGTATGAAATAGTCGGCTTTTATATTCAATCCTACCCATGCATTCTGAAGTCAAATTCGTATTAATGTTTTCTTATTCATAATAATTGGTCAGATGTTATCTCAGATTTAGAGAAGTTCTCTTGACATAATTTATATTATCTGGCAATAAAGCAATTTTGATCCTGAATTCTTCGTTAGATACTTTATCTATCTTTGTCAAAATCGACCCATAAACTATTTATAGGTAATAAGAATCGTTATGGGTGGATTAATCAATAATTGTTTTTTATCAACCAAGTTTTGTTTAGTTTTGACTAAAATTTGAATTTCAAATTAATGAAATAAAACTTCTCAAGGTCTTATAATTTAATGTGATATTCATAATTGTATCCGAAATATATCGCTATCGATTTTCTAAGAAAAAAGTTTCCAAAAAGATGAAATTCTGAATTTATTGCTAGAGCTATTCGCTTTTTTTGCCATCGATGAATAGGATATCTATAAGGAATTGAATCATGGAAATGATATGCAAAAAGAATTTGAAAAATTTGAAAAAAAGGTTGTGGATGTTTCTATGAAATATTCAAGTATAAATTATCCACAGAACATTGTCTGGCATTCTAGAGCCTTCCTAGTATAGAGGTGTTTGATAAGATTTGGTTATAAGAGCTTGCCCTCAAAAGACTGAGGATCTATGCAGTGGCGTGCCGTGAACATTTTCCTGGGGAAGCCTTTTGGTGATAACCTAACGGAACAATCTCATTCATTTGTGCGAATTAAACTCAAAAATGTCAACTACATTAGACTCATTATATTAGATTTCTGAGAGGAGGGTTGAACCCAGCAACCTCCCCTCCCCCCCCCCCCAAACGCAATATCTAAAATATTCCATCATGAAATACTATTGGATTCGAATCCGACCAATACCAACATTTTGAAAAATTCGCTTTGATTAAACTATTTATCATAATTTTTTTGTTTCAGAAAAAGTCGGGTTTCAGCCTCCCTATGGAGGTTTAGACAACGGAATGGTAAGTTTTTCCTGTATAAATGCATATGGTTTATTGCCTGCATTCGTTAAACGATGTATTTGTTTTCTGAATAATCTATGATTATTAAACAGCAACTTCAAGTCATGAATTGTAGATAAGCTTCAATTAAATACTAATTATTGTCGCTATAGATCAAATGAATCAATTCCTTGAAAATCTCTGCGATAAACTTTGATCTTATGCTAATAATCTTTGTGTTATACAAATACTGCAATTCCAGCTGATATCATAATTTGTATACAGAACGTATTTTTTATGTCGTACCACTACTGGTATCGCGAAAACGGTATAAAACGAAGTTGATTGAATTAGAATGGACTGTTTTCTATTATCTGCACCAAAGAAAAAAAATTACAGGCACAAAATATATTCGAACTTGGTGATATGTAGTCTTCCTAAATTCATTCAGGAGATTAAAGGTTCGTATTCGAAACGATACAGGGTGACCCTCGATAAAATAAACATTTCCATATTCCTAATAATGGAGGCGGTGGCGCAAAATAAAATAAAACGGCCATTTCGGTTTTTTCCGCGTAGATATATTGTTATGTTGAAACCGGTTCATGATATTTTCGTTTTCCAAACAACTTTTCATTGTTCACAGTATGGTACTTCGTATAATTTACCGTTTTCGAGATGCCAATAGTTATACGCAATAAAAAATATGGATTGAATATACAGGGTGGTCCTCAAGTAGTTGTACATTGAAGTAGGGGTGTGCGATATTGGAAATACGATATCGATATCAATACTCATTTCAATATCGATATTGATCCATATATCGATATTTATCGATAAATATCGATATGTATCGAAATATCGATATGTATCGATATTATCAAAAATGTATAAATAATTAACGTGTAAATATCGAGTGTATTCACGAAGTCGGTCGTGTGTAAAATCATTGGAATGATTTCTCATAAACAAATCACATTCTCTCTAGAGTTCTCGATCGATATGTTTTCTATATATAAATATGTATCAATATATCGATATGTATCGATATTTATAGATATATCCATATCTATCGATATTTATAGATATATCGATATGTATCGATATATCGATATTTTATCCCCACAATTTTGTTATTTGATGTATCGATACATATCGATATATCGATATCTTTGCACACCCCTACATTGGAGTATGGTAGATTGTCCACTTCAAAATATAATGATTTTAACCAACTTGTTACAATTAAATGTTACTAATGAGGAATATACAGGGTGTTAAAGGTTCTGCATCTTTAGTACGGATGCCGTTTTGAAAATTTTTCACTAAGCAACATCCGAGCAACAGTGAATCACTCTGTATAACTTGAAATCGCATCAAGATCTACAATCCTACCGCTAAATCCTGAACCTAAACTTCTTGATGGATCATATCAGTTAAATGAAAATAACCAGCATTTCAATAACTATAATCACTATATGCGAGAACTGCATTTTTTTATCTACAATAAAAATTATAAGAAATTATTCATTTCATTGCATATTTTTATAGTCTCTCATATATAGTTAACTTGTGAAATATTTCAAAACAAAAAGTTATTAGAGGTTTATTTTATCCACAAAACTGTAACTTGATCAAGTGATATATCTTTGATCGAGGCAATTACCCATAGTAATTTTCAAATCATCGTTGTCTTTTTAATTTTTCGAAATCGGACAAACTGATATTAGGAAGGAGCACCATCCATGGAAAATGTGTCAAATTTATTTTCATACGTAATGTATGATGTCATAGTTCCGGAAAAGAGCATACGAAAAATTTTGATAATATACAGATCATAATCTAAATGAATAGTTACCGAATGGATATCGTGATTATATGTACCTACTTGACCATGCATTTATTTTCTTTCATTGCCCCCTGAAGACAAATAACTCAGGTGGTTTCCATAATTTCCGTATATAATCAGTCTATAATTGATTGACAATTATTCCATTTGCATAGATATATAAATCAATTTATTCCGTTAATGATAACACCCGCATAATTATTATTTCACAAGTTCGAATTCAATGTCAACTAAGTGGCAATTTTGTTGAGATTTGGTGATAGTTCCATCTCTGCTATCTATTCAGGAAGCATAATATTTGCATTTGAATTATTTTGGTGAGTGGTTTTAACTCCTATAGCCTTGCTTCTGGTTGACATGAAATACATGCGACAAATTATAGCGATGCAACATATACCTACTTTTCTATTATTGCCGGTTGTTATACCTGATGCATGCTGTTGTGCAGCCTTCCCATGAAAACTGAAAAAATAACATTTTTTGAAAACACATTTTTTGATAAATAGCACCCGAGATATCACCCCATAACTCTGAAACTAGAAGGAAGAGGTATGGATTTTTCTTCACAATAGAAAGATAATCATTTTCTGCTTCTCACGCAAGTATGATAACATTACAAATTATAATCATCAGTTTTCCCCAAATTGATTCAGAACGCATATGTTATTTTTTTCAGCAATCGACAAACTCTTTTGTGTTTAGCTCTTTGTTTATATATGCAGCGAATAGAATGTTGAAATGGGTGGGGTTATGACGGCTTCTGATTGGTCGTGTGAGTAGTCTATGACGCGTTGCGTTTCCATAACCCCTCTCTGACGTAATCATCAGCGGCATGGAACACTTGCCTGATGACACAGCGACATGGAACACTAAACATACGACAGCTGTCATACGTCACGTGTCATGGCGGCCATCTTTGATGACGTCACCAAAATTGAATTTCCCGCCATAATGGCGGCCATCTTTAGGAACCCTACTACTGCACTGAGAGAAAATCAAGTAACCATCATAAAAAACTTCGATTAAATAGGGGACAGCCTAGCTGTCTGATAACTACTATTCAATTCACTTTGCTATGACGACCTAATAATGGTTATTAAGTGATCTAATTATTTTTGTTTCATATACATCACATGGTCTAATTAGGGTTGGATTAATGTAATCGGGTACATTGCATTGTTATGATTCAGTTGCATATTCACTGTTATTCTCAGGCTATAGGTACACCAAATTTTTTTACGGTATTATGCCATCATCAGGAGACATTTTTGAAAGTGAGTAATTGTCAGGAAATTAAATTGAAATTTTGAAGAATATATTATTAATGAATTAAGAAATTTTTTAAATATATACTCACATGTAAAAAACTTATACAAAAGGAAAGACATAAAGAGGACATCACTAGACGCCGAACAATTGTTTATGAAAATATGTTAAGCGTCTATGATTGATAATTTTTTTTTTTCAAAAATTCAAAAAACATAATTTCTCCACCTCCAGAAATTTTTCCTGATGACTTGATGCCGAAAACGTTCGAGAACTTGCTCGTAATAAATTTGATGTACTTACCATAGCCTTGTTTTGTTTATATCCTGGATATCACAATACAAGCAAGAAAATATTCGACGGTGGATATCTTAGGACACTTATCACAACCAAGAAACCAAACAAAAAAACGAGAACAGACGATCACATCGATCCATCCCTATAATTAAGTCGCAATGACGCGATTCCCGAACGACAAAGGCGTCGAAAGCCCTTCGTGCGCAGCGTTGCCAATGGCTATTGAAATATTTCCAGTATTGTATAATGTATTCACAGTTTGTTAACTTAGTTTTATCTGCACGCATACTCATCATATGATTGTTGATTTTTTTTCTATACGCAGACTTCAAACTACCATTTGTACATATCCTTTTCTTCAGTCTACATAAATACAAATATGAAATCTATTGGTGAGCCCAAATCGCGGATCAAAACCACAAGAAACACGAAATAGATGATTTTTCGATAATTCAACTAATCTTGATTCATGCAAAATGAGATAACGCTAGTATCAGACAAATTAAACAGTAGCGATAGGTATCCCGCGAAATTCCCACGTTTGATAAAATTTATTACGAACTGGTAACCCTGTCGTGTTTGAATATTCGTTTTACTATTAATGGTAATTAGATGACATATTATAGTAATTTGATCGAATATTATTCGTAAGCTTTCATTACCGTAGGTTATCATGCTATAACCAATACAGGAGGACTGAAGGTGGTTATTGGTATGCTTTCAATAAAACGTCTTTAATTGTGACAACTCGTCGTTGGTGCTTTTGTTATGCGTAGCATGTGTGAATATTATTAAAAATCGAATGACAGTAATCAACAGTCATAACAGGACAATTTAATAACCACTTCTTCCTCAGTATGGGGATTGAAAAAAATGTATAGGTGAAACTGGGCCTAAATGATTTTTGTGTCCATAGGCGTACGCCCTGAGTCCGGCGGGGCCGGCGGGCGGCTACGCGGGCGGCCCCGGCGCCAGTCCGACTCAGGCGCCCGCCGCCGAGCCGTTCGCCGCCGCCGACAGCCCGTACTTTCCGTTCAACGCGGCGGCGCGTCCCGGCGGCGGCGGGCGGTTGTCGCCGGCGCGCGCCGCCAAAGTCGCCGCCGCTGGCCCTGGCGCCGCGGCGCTGCGTACCAAGGACGAGCCGGCGGGCGCCGCTGCCACTGCGCTAGACGGACACTGGGGGGTGGTGAGTGTGACTTTTTTTCTTTTTGTAGGGATACTTAGGTATGTGAATGTTTCTAGATCCATGTCTTCAACATTTCTCGCACAGTTATCAAAATAAGCTAAAAACTCCAAAATATACACTGTTTATGATATAATCAAGTGAGAAAAGTGAAGTTGATTTACCTCCAGGGTCAGTCATCTGTCAAACGTGCATGCAACCTATAATGGAAAAACATACCTGTTCAATAATGTTTCAATATATTGTTACGATATTTCCACGTGAATTCAAAACAGTCAGTACAAAACTGAACAATTTATTTCACCAAACAATCGAAATACAACTCAATAAACACTTAATTAAATCACAAAGATATTCGCTTTACAAATCCCAACGTTGACAATACTAGGTAACCTAGTCTAGGTTTCTTTCTAAACTGAATTCTTTCCAAACTAAAACTGACTGTCTACGACACCGCGTTCCTTTTCTATAGGTCCGAAATCTCCTTTCTAGTAAAAACACCCTTTCTCCAGAGATAACATGAATTACCTAGAAATACAGCGATTATTCATCCGCTAATTGGTTTGTCGGCGAGCGAGGCCATAACTGTGTCACGACCATCAGTTATGCCGCCGAGATAATGACTTCCGGTCTCGTGGAAGCACAGTTCGTAACAATATATTGGGAAAAAGGTGAATTTAATAATTCGTGAATATATAAGAATAATTTGTAGTGAGAAGCTTTTTTATAAGGTATTGTTACGAACTGTGCTGTGTTTCGAGAATACCGGAAATCATTATCTTGGCGGCGCGCGAATGGCTGTGTGAATAATGGCCTCGCAATAACATCGGTCGCCGACGTACCTCTATAATTGGCGGATGATTCATCACTGTAGTTCTAGTCATTTCTTGTTATTTCTGGAGAATGTGCGATTTTACGGAAATGAATGTTTCGTACCTATATAAAGGACCGCAGTGGCGCAGACAGTCAGTTTGAGTTTAGAGAGAGTCAGTTTTAGAAAGAAAGCTAGTATTGTGAACATTGAGAGTTTTATAGCGAATATCAAAGCTTTCCGCAACAAATTATTCTTCCGATATATTCACAAATTATTGAATGTTTCGTCAATAAATCAGAATTTTTACCGAAATATTAAATACATTTTCAATAAGTTCACCTTTTTTCCAATAGGTATTTTGGATTTTTTCAATAAACCCCATACTTTTTATAGCGCAATATTTTTCCTATAGGTATGTATATTAAAGCACTATTGTATTGTATACATATGTTTTTCCAATACACTGCTATTTTTTCTGCAACAAAAAAATTTATATCTAATTAAGGAAGTGTAAGTGAACTAAACACCATTGTGGCTCACACCAATCTAACCATGGTCAATTTTCTGACATGAAGAGGCCAATAAGACAAAATCAGACAAACTAACCTAACCTACATAGATTTATTTTGTACTATTTAGTCCTTGGGGATATGATGAGAAAGCATTGGTTTCTTATTTTGATTTTGATTAAAGTGGACATACTGGTTCATCATTTTATACAAACTGAACTCAATGGGTATATGAGGTAATCTCAGTATTACCTCAATTGAAAATATTCACAGGTTTTTACAACAGCATGTATTATTTGAAAACGAGTTTGAAAACAATGGATGGATCCAACTTCCGGATCCAACAGATCGTGCTTCTTGTGGTATCACATCATATTTCTATATCACTAAACGAAAAACTATATACAGGATTGTTCAAAAGACTGCATATACACCTCGATATACACTAATAGACCAAGTTTGATGAACTCTGATATAATATACAGAATACACATGAAATATAGTAGGTATTTGAAGTTCTTTCGATTGTTTTCTAAGAGCTTGAACTATGTCTTTATATCCTGTGATTGCAAAGGCATCTTAATTGCTTTCCAATGCAATAGAGTTTCAATTCAACAAACTGAAACTGAGTTACTGGATAATTCATCCATTTCCTCCTCGATCCATCCTTTGTCCTTTCCTTGCGACTTGTTTTTCACACAACAGATTCCTAGACAATGGAAAGGGTCAAATTCTGTCTCATGCTTCACAAAGCCAAAACTCATGAAATTGGGATTTTCATTATAGCGGTTAAGTGAATGTTTGACTTCATCTTCATCATTTTCGACAACAGATTTATTATTATTAGGATATAGCCACTGTTTATATGTACAGTGTGTCTCACTTCTCATGTGGAATGATGAAACTGTCAGGATTGATAAAAATTTACCCAATTTTGCTATTCTATCTTGAAATTTACGGCAAATACGCTATATATACCTATATTTGGTGTCGGTGGTTTGAATACACGCAAATATATGCAGGCTGTCTCATTCAGTCGAAAGATAAAGAAGAAAAGGTTATATCAGAGCAAAATTGTATTTTTAAATTTTCTAGATTTATAACAACGATTGTCTTCGGTTTTGGATGAAACCCTTTTCACTTTTCATGACCTTTCGGCTCGAACGATTTTTTTAGTCTTTCCCTGTTGCTAAAAATTTCGTAAAGAGGATCTGAAACGAGTCTAAAAGAGCTTCAACAGGACATAGCTCACCTCGTAATCTGCTGATATATCTTTACGAAACCATGGTATACACGCAATCTAAACGTGAATCCAGGCCAAATTGCATTTCATATTGTCCTCGAACCCGTATTTCGGATTTCGGAAGAAATATGCCTGTTCAAATTGATCCTGAACATAGCGAGATGATAATTGAGTTGTCTGACTTGTCTGTTACGGCGAATCGCCTAGAGCTCGTTGGATTTGGCGATAATGGCCCAGCGGTGTTGCCACTTGTACTTGCCCTCAGTAGTTCTACCTATTTTATACTGTTCGATGTGCTTGAATGGAACGAACCCCCCCCCCCCCCTTTCAATTCTTTCGTTTCTGAATATATGAAAAAATGTTAAGTAGAGAGGTGTAGAGACGTTGAATGAGATAACTAGAATTTCTATCCATAAATGTCTTTTGATATAAAGTGTCTTTCATTTTCCCACACCAACTTTGGTTTTTATATGTATGTGTATTTCTCATCATTCGATGGACCATTCTTTCCTGATTCCATTGATATCAACAAGTTGAATTTTAGATGGAAAATGACTGAAATATTGACAATCAAAACAGATCCAAATAACGCGTTATGGATCTCATATTATTTATATCATATGTAGTTGAACATAGTTGGCTCTGAAAAAATGTCCATATATTATTATTCATACACCATGGAGATATCTTACCACAATATAACAGATTTGCCTCTTTTTATAATACCAGTAAAAGTTTTTGACCCCAAGAGGTCATAAAAAAACATCTTCGTAAACATTTATCGAAGAAAGAATTTAAAAGTATCTACATCAAATTTTCAAAAATTCGGATAGATGATTTGTCCCCGTATTCGACGTCTCATAACTAGAGAAGAAGAATAACTTTATTTCAAGTGAGCAAGCCTAATACATAATTATGTACTTTATGTACACATAATACATGAAAAATAATCAACATAAACACATCTACATTTTCATCCTAAAATATGGAATATGGATTATATTTATTCTAATTTATCTTGTACTTATAAATATTATCAAATTATTCTTGAATAAACAGTGGAATTTTGTATATTGTTTGGCAGTTTATTGAAACCATCCAGACCCTTGAAAAATAATGAGTCCATACTGTTTTATGAATTTGTCATTGGAATGTGGTGTTCGATCTGGTATTATTTGTGATTGAAAGATTATCAAATATGTTGATAGTAATTTCTTCATTATTTCGAATATGAATATCATATTTAGATAAAAAAGTATTTGAGAAATCGTTAGCAACCTCAATCTGCAAAGCATATCTTATAGTATAGGTTAAATTCTATTGCAGCGCCTTTCACGATTCTGTAATTTTTGTAATTGCTTCGATTTGTTCTGATTATTAAGAAATGAGAGAGAACCGCAAAAATCATAATGATGTTTTATTATGCAATTATAGCAGGTTATTCTTACATAAATTGATAATGAAAGATGCCACTAGAGGAAAAATACAGTTTTTTTCGCTATTATGCTTATCACATAGTAAACATGATCATGGCATGATCATTTGATGAAACGAACTCTGATGATCGTTTGTGACTCCGATTCCATTATGAGGAGGTACACTGTTGCCATATCAATTGATATCGTCGATATGCACTGTATAGGGATTTGAATAGATAAGGCCGATACTTGATGAAAATCCATTATTGAACATTATTTATAGGGATTGCTTCATCAAGCAAGTCTTCAATATCATCTTTATAAACACCGCACCAGACATTATAACTTCTCTGGCGTTGTTTTTTGATTTACTCTAGAGTCTAGACTTTCCCCAGTGTTATAGATCGACGAAATCATCTCTTCGAGAAGAATCTAAAAAGGTAAAAAATACCTACTATTTTGAAATCACGAAGTCGATGTCAGTTTAATAACCATCACTGTGTACAAATTTCCATATCAGTGTCATTTTTACAACCCCAAGTACTTACTTCTAGTGTGCGGTTTAGACAAAACAACCTGTATAGTTATGACCAAATGATTGAACTCAGTGATTTTTGAATCACTATGAATACTGACGATTATATATTATGGAATCGAGATGTTTACCATCATGTGAAGTGAATTTTACAGTAATAAAATTAATATAAATATGTTTCAAACTGTAAGGATAAGTCAGTTATCAATTCAAAATGGATAGACAGATATGAACTAATAAATTAATGGTGTTGGATAACATTCATGAGAATTCAAAACTAGTAGTGTTAAGTAGCTGCTTTCATTGTAGTCAAGAATCAGATCTTGGTTACTTATTTTGCACTTACAATGCGACTTATTTTCATCAGAGAAAATGTTCAAAATCAAATATAATTATAATTTTTATGGACCGAATACATCTAGCATTCAAAAAAAATCGCCAATAGTTACAATGTTTGCAGGATTTACTCGAAATAATCCCTTTCTTTCAATTATTTTGGCCTACTATACAGGGTGTGGCAAGTTTCACAAACCAATGACTCATTCTGAACTTATCTCAACGAGTAAACTCAAACTACGGTCGGATTTCGGCTATTAAATTTATACAGAGTGTCCCAACCAAGGATGAGGATCATCTTCATTCGGTTCTTGTACGTGAGTTTTAACTCTATAAATATTTTTCTAATTGATAATTATTTATCCGCGAATGACAAAGCATCTCGCAAAACATCCTAAATTCCTGACTCTTCTTTCAGGTTTTCATACCACCCAGAATTCGTTTCCAAATGATTTGGATCAGTCTCAAATTAATATTATCAAAAAAATGACTGCTGTCATCGATACAATACCTACCTGATTTTTGATTTCTAGGAGTTGAACTTTTGCACTTAATAATAGAAAATTCATATCATTATGTATATCGGTAACAAGAACATCAACTTTAACAGAAAATTTTAGCATCATCAAATATCTAGTTCCATACCGCAAACCATGGTTTTCAAAGCCTTTTTCAGGGATCAACGGGTTGCTACTTTCGGTTGGAACGCCCTGTATACATATTTCTAGCAGAATGGACTCTGGATATAAATCATGAAGTTAAAGTACCTACTTCAGTTTGAAAACATAAATATCGTGCTGCGTTCCCGATAAGAAGTCACTTTTAGGAAATATCGTTGGAAGGGTTCCAGTGAACTGTGCTTCTACGAGATGGAAAGTAGCTTCTGAAAAATAGGTGGATTTATAGTGTTCCGCTTGGTTTTGCGTAATATTACTAAAAAGCGGTCGAACCAGATTGGTTACACTTGAGTGAAAATTCACAAATAGGAACGTTGAACGGACATACCTACCAAGTACCAGGAGCGTTCCCAAGAATATTGACAAACATATCTAACTTTATCTTCAGTAATTTTAGTTGTTAATTAGTGATTATAGCCAACATTTCAGTTATCAATCATCAGAGTCCTGCATAACATCAAGTTTTTCATCTTTCAAAATGGTTATAATTGAAAAAGAACTTTAGGTAATGATGCCACGAGTATTTAAGATTACAACGAATGGTCTCATGTTTCTATAACTGAATTCTATTGATCTGTATAATGCATGTAAAAATATATAAAAGTTTTCATTCAATAATGGATGACTGTTTTGAGCACTCAGTGTACCATCAATGAACATGTTCCTATCAATCTATCATTAAGAATCAAACGTTCAGATTGAATCTGTGCTGGAAGTTATTTTTTCGGCAACCGTCCGGAAAGTACGTACTTTCCAGACGATTTTTTTTTGAGAAAGTGGCATTTTTCCGGCCTAGTCCCGGAAGTACGTACTTCCCGGACTAGGCCGGGAAGAATCACATCGTTGTTGTCATTGTAAATATGAAAATCTTGGTAGTATGGTTTTGATAAATGCAGTTGATCATTACCATAGCAGCAAAATAACGACTGACAGCTATCTGACATAAAATTAGCTAACATTCAAAAATTATCAGATGAAAACAATCAATGTGAAACGGAAACTTTACCTTCTTGTTCTGACTTCAACAAAAGGCACTTAAATATACCAAGCATTTCAAACAAATAGAATCCATTCAATATTAACAATTGTTCTAATTTTAATATAAATATTAATATAAATAAGAATTGAAATGTTCGAAATTTTGTTCTAACAAAGAAATTTGTTTCTTTGATTTGTTATTCTACACGGTTGCCGAAAAAATTGTGTACGCAACACGCCCGAAAACAGTTTTTTATTTTCCGGACTTGTTACGTAAATTACTATTTTTACTAGGTACTATAGCATTTTCCTGGCTCCATCAGCGATGAATATTGATGTATTTAAAATACCGTTGTTAAATTGTACATGATAATTTTTCATACAATGCTTTCACTTTCTAAGAAACATATGGGCTGATTTTAAGGTTTGTGGGGATTTCATAAACAATATACTATTTCGATATGTTACAATTATCTACAATTTGACGAACATAATTGATATGTTCTTGAATCCTCTCCATATTTAGTAGATCATTCTATCAAATATTTAATCAAATGTCCCATTTTCCTTTTTTGATTTCTTGAAAACCCTATAGTTCCTCATATTTGGCTCTAATCTGCTAAATTTTTGAGTATAGGTAACGAACCTAAAAGGTATAACGCAAGGTGGATATAGATATGGTGAAACCAGTTCCATTAAAAGGCACTAGAAATATTTGTAGACTTCTGCCTACTTGATTTTGTTGAATTTCAATCATAGTTTCAAACTGATACTTCAACGACTTCATATGGATGGCGCCACGTCTGCTGATTCCGCATGATGAATATTAATTTTCACAATTTCTCAGTCATTTCGATTCTGATCAATATCATGATTGAATAATCGAACAATATTCATATTTCAAGCCAAAACCACAATTATGAATGATCTGTCACTGCGTCACTTGAACACGAAACCATAGAATACGGATATTGATAGATAACTGAAGTATCGATATTGATATCAAATGCGATACTAACGCCATCTCCGAACGATTAGTGAAATATTACCGGTGTTACGATCTTCGCTAAACCAGTCTACAGGTTTTGAGGGAAAATAATTGAAGAGTTGTTTCACCATATCTATATACACCTTTGTATAACGAAATGCTTTCTATTTTTTAAGGACTATACATGGCTACTCAAAGCTAAAGTTACTGGACATAATTATTAGCCATAACAGCAAAACTTCAGAAATGAATTTTTTATGTGTTAGTCAGAATATCAGTAAATTTGGTAAATCATTTATGGAAGTCCTATATGCTCTGCTGCTAATCATATGACCTATACGGAGTGTTTATCGAATAAACCTAGTTCCGAGCCTAGTTCGTAACTCCAGGCTTTGGTTCCTTGAGATATTTAAAAAAAATAAAATTAAGTATTTTTTTTCCAAATAGATCTGTACATTAGGAAGAAAACTTTTTGATCATATTGTGTATCATATTCTCAACAGCATTATATTTTTTTTTTCAAATCATACGTTACGCCACTGTTTACTCGATTTGCTGAAGCAATTTAAATGTTCAGCACAATGAATTATTTATTGCATTCTATCGAGTTAATAAGCGCACCGATAGTTATCCGTTAATATTTAAAAAACAAATCAATAATAATTGCTGCAATGAGATAATAATTAGCTCTGGAAGTCGCGATCCAAGTTTTTGTATTTCAGCTTATATTCATAATTGTGCATTAGAAATTCTACTGAAATACTTTAACTTCGTGAGTAATTGTGTAGAAAACTAGTATACGGTAATGGTCCGATCAAATTGGCATACTTATAACAGAAAAAGTCCTGTAAGACGCAATGACGTCAAAAAATGATGGATACTGCAATCAGAAATTCAAAACCTTTATTACCTTAAAATATTTCAAGCTAAGTCAATGTGGAAGATGGAACTGTTTTATTGGTTTCGAGTTCGGTTTCATATCCGACGGTGCGAAATGTTCTCACGAAATATCCTGATGTAAACAATACTTATACTTGAAGATACCTTGATCTACCCCAACAAATTATAATATTTAAAATGCTATTAAATCACAGAAAATGCCACGAACATGAAAACTGCGCAGAATACCGACGGTTGCTTTGAAAACCACTCGAAAAGAGGAACGGCAGAATAATATTTAAAAAATAGCTATTTGTGTATTTAGAGCGCAAAGTGAAAGATGACTGCTCGAAAAAGACAGATGATCTTTCGAGATTGGCAAGACGCTTTGCGTTCAAAATACAGATTTTTTTCTACGAACGCAGTACTACTGCTTCTAAAAACTACCATAGAGTATTAACTATAATAATTGAAATTCACCTTTTTCAGCCAATATTATTTTTGCTTTATATTCACAACGACCTACATGATGTCATTAGGTTCGTGGTGGATCACCGCTTCACAAAAATTATGGGGCTTTGAGAGAGTTGCACGATTAATTTCCAAATCAATGGACTAGAAACGCATGGAGTGGTTGAGTGGCCTGCAAGATCGCCAGATCTCACCTCTCTCGATTGATCTTTATGGGTAACATTAGAAAATGAAGCATACGGAAAGTGAGCATTATCAGGAGAATATTAATATTAATATTCTTTTTTTCACAACAATGCTACTATGTACCTCATTTTTTAATCCTAGGATTTAAAAAAACCAACTTCATCTCCTGGGAACTGAAAGTGTTGCTTAGCATACATATTAATCATTTTGTTGTGTCAGTATGAGAAACGTTAACTTCCAGAGCTAATGTCAGAATCTAAATGGACGACTTTTCAGTTGATTGCAGAAAAACTCTGATGGAATTATACGTAGTTGGGAAAAAAAACATGCGATTCTGTGGGTACTTGAAAAAAAGTCGATGGTAACGAAAACTGAAAATGCCAATTTGTGGATCGTGAAATGTTGCTGTACCACCCTGTAAACATCAGAATGAATCATTTATAAGCAACCTATACCTATGTTTTTAAGGATTTCCATTCGTAATGAGTTTCTATTACTCTCCTTTATTCCCAAACTGAGCATATAGGGAACTGCGATTCAGAGGGTAAAATACGAGCCTCTTTTTGAATTGTTCCCACCGATATCGAAATCCCACCCCATCCTCCATATTTATATTTATAACTGCAACTATCGTTCATGATTTGTTCCGTTTTGGGTCATGGGTGGGCGCCCTTAAAATAATTATTGCGTTTTCGAATTTCTCTAATTGGGGTTCGTTAGTCCTAATTAAGTCATTAATTCACCGATAAAACCTCCAAAACTGTAATATTTTCGACACATGCAATGAGGAATTTCGGATTTGTTCATTACTAATATGGGAATGAACATATGAGATTCGGAGATATCCGTATACGAGAATAACAGCCACATGAGAAAAAAGATATATTGCCTATTGGAACGTGGTCCCGTGCAATAAATATTGCCTTATTATTCGATATTTCAGTCCAAAAGTGCCCGTGTAAACAGGTTGTCCCAAGTTGCTTGATTTTGACCGTTTTCCCTATTTCCAGAAAATTTTGAGATGGGTATAGAGCCCGATTTTTGTGAAACGTTCGCGTTGATTGATGAAAATCTGAGTGAAAACCGCATTTCCATATCTCTAACAGTTTTGTCGCTTTTTGAAATTGGTTTATATTTGAATGAGTTCAAAATGATGTATCGCATTTCCATTAGTAGATATACTAGGAGAGCACGACTACCAGCATAGGGCAAACCATGTGTCAGAGAGAGAAACGCATACGCTAATGTGTCAGAGAGAGAAACGCATACGCTAATGTGTCAGAGAGAGATATAATGCAATCTGAAGCGTGCGTGGAACGTGCGTGGAACGTGCGTGAAGCACGCACGCTCCACGCTTCAGATTGCATTCTATCTCTCTGACACATTAGCTCATGCGTTTCTCTCTCTAACACATGGTTTGCCCTATGCTGGTAGTCGTGCTCTCCTAGTATATCTACTTCCATTTTATGATTTTAAAGTTGTGGTAGCTGAGGGCTAAGGTGGTGAATAGATCAAGATGGCATGCTGTCAGAAAAAGTTCCTCCTTCAAAACAAAAATGGACATGTCTCGGAAAATTTTTGCTTTCTAAATGAACACACTAAGGAAACTTATTTTTTCCCTCTGTGAAGGCATTTGAAATAACAAAGTTGATGGCTTCGATGTATCAGTGATTAGCGATGTATTTTTTTATGACGGATGTATTCTTAGTCGAGAAGTGCATGTAAGAAGTTATTACCTGGTAAAAAAATTAGAACGATAAAAATTATTGTTTTCAATTCAATCAAAGTTAAACTTCTACATAAATTATTTTTTCAACTTCTGCCAAACTGTCTCAAATGAATCACTGTTATTAATTCAGTTGTTCTCCTAGATAGGAATTGCTTTATATTCTGTTTAAAAAAATATATATATTTTTTATTTTGGTTCTATAATGATAATGTTTTGATACGCATTTTTCATTATTCGGAGGTTGGTACAATTCTAATCTGTGGTACAATCGAACTGTCAAATGAAAGTCAGAAGAGTTAGGCCCAGCTTACGTCTGAGCGATTTTGGATTTGGTTATACTTGCAGCGGAAAACTCAATGTTTCCATTGGTAAATTTTAATTCAGAGTGTGATTTGATTATGAAACAATAAAAAAACTGCATTTTTCGCAAAAATCAAAATCGCACAACAGTAAACTGGGCTTGGCTTTACGCTTGTGCGTCAGATTTTAAATATTTCGATATAAAATCAATTTTTTTCTATAAAAGACTTCAAATTAATGCAAAATAGAAAAAATTGTGTATGACACACGTTTTACAAGACACGTTGTCGCACTTGTTTCCTTGGAGCACTCCTCGCTTCGCTCGTCGTACTCCAAACAACGCGTGCGATAAAATAGCGTCTTATAAAACTTGCATCATAAATAAACATGGAGTTTTGAACAATATTAAAAAGTTTTTTGAAGGACTCAGCGTTGGATATTCCGGTCTGACTATCTTGATATTATATATTTAGTCTGTCCTCCCGATTTTTTTTCATGAAAATTTATCGAAATATGGGGTTCAGTTTAATGATTGTGAAAATAAAATGCACGCGCCTTGCGAAAGAATAACAAGGGATTAATGCGAGGATTAATGCTAGTGCTGATACCTCAAGTTTTGATTTTTGTTTTTGGGATTTTCATCAAAAACAAAAATATCAAAGCTGTACTTGTTTAAATTGTGCAACCTAATAATTGTCATTTGCCTATCCAAGAAATATTTTCTGTACCTTCCTACCCATACATTTAGTATTTCCACAATGTTGGTAGGTATAGAAATAAGATATATTTTCTCATATTATATCTGAACAATACACTGAACTGAAGTAAATGAATAAAACCTAATGCATCGGTATTGTTCGTAATTAAATCAGATAATTATATAGATTCATGTTTTATTCGCTGGAGAATGATTCAAGGAATTCATCCTTGAAATCGCAACATGTTTTTCCCATGATATAATCACGTATAGACATAGGCGTGGATAACATTACTTACACTTCCAACCTACACCCCCAAAAATTCCAATTTCCTCGTTTTTGACAATAATACAAACAAATATCACAAACATTTGTTGCATAATGTTGGATTTGCTAAGAATACTCTGATAAGATTAATTCCAAATATTGAAATTTGAAGCGCCTAGCTGTCTCGTATTTTGTTTCCTCTTTCTCGTAAAGATACGTCAATGCTCTTCTTGAAACATGTAGACTGCTGGGCATCTGCATTCTTTGATAACCATTTTCATATCAGCAGTAGACGGTGTACAGGTATTTGTCGTTTTGCGTTCAACAATAGCGATGAGAATGTTAACACCATTGTTTTTTGCTGTAAACAAATGAATAATGAGCTTCGCAAACTTCAATGATCCGAATTACTATTCGCCATCATGAATTACGTATGACTATAACGACTTGCGTAGTTCCGTGACTGGAATGTTCTAGAATAATCGTCGCAAAAAAGTTCAGGATCATTCATTCACGAGTAATTTTTCTATGAGCTAGTTAATGAACAGTGTCTGTTTCTTGTTCATTTCAATTCAGATTTGAACTTGGGGAACAGATGAAAGTCCCATGGGGTCAGGTCAGGCGACTACAGCGGATGGTCTAACAATGAGATCTTGGCCAGAAACCTCTGATCAGTTTGATCTTTAAAAACCGACTTTTTCAATTCTTTTAGGCCATTCGATATCGTTTGATCCAGAAGATTAATCCTGCTTCCAGTTCAATGATTCGAATAAGCTAACAAAAAATGAACCTTCTTGAGGTAAATTCGATATTTTAGAAAATCTTTTATGCATAGACTTATTTGAAAATGTTATCATCGAAAACGGCCATTTTCACAGGCCCAACGGCCATTATAGGTGCGTCAGAGACACCAGAGTTTAAAAATATATTTGAAATTATTCATTGCTTGCTCGAAAATTCCTACTGCAGCTCTGTGAAACTCTGAATGTAATGAAAAAAATGTCGTACTTATAGATCACGATCTATGCGCAAGCAACCATATTGGTAAAATACATTAATCAACCTATTAAGGTAACCGCAGATTGAATAAAAAGTCAAGAAGTGATTACAAGATATGTAAGTGTCCTGAGAACAAAAGATACCCACAACCATTTCTACATATCCATATCGGTGCAATCTACTAACTAAACACAATGGAAATTGCATATAGCATAAATAAACTGATAAAACCTCCTTAAACTGCAATATTGCAATGTAAAAGTATAGGTACATTTCGGATATAGGCCAACCCCTATCATCAGGGTTTCCTGAATGAATCCACAAGTGACATTGGGAATATCAAAACTGTTTTATAATAACTTATTTGGCTAAATATTACCCAGAAGTAGATCTATCATTGCAATCTTCAGTGGACTAATCCGTCGCATCAAAATAGGAATATGACGCCAAGATAAGATCAAAGCTCATCGGTTTCCTTCTGTTTGGTTCTTCGCCAAGGCTATTGGAAGATTCTTATAGATTGTAGATTGTAGGAGGGGTCGTTAAGGCTGTGCAGCCTCTCAAGCACCTCGACCTATCAGATCTTTTGTGCATAACCAATAATCTATTCGAGGCCCGGGATTCCGAGGCTTCGTGCGAAGTTTATCAGTTTCTTGGGAGCTAGGTTCCTGATGTCGGAGGGCTCTAAGAAGGCCCCTTCCAGGAACTCGAGCCTCTTGCAGAATAGTGCTGGGCATTCGCATAGCAAATGTTCTGCAGTTTCAGCGAAGTTCTCGCAGTAGCGGCAACTATCACTCTCTATTTTTCCCATCTTTTTGAGGTGACACCTCAGAGAGATTTCATTTCATCCGCTTCCCAACGTCGAACCTCTTCTTTCAAGTGGGCCTTGGAGAGTCCACAGAAGGGTTCTGGGCCGGGAAATTGTGTATTTGCCCCTTCTTTGGCAAGGCAGTCTGCTTCCTCGTTGCCTTTAACTCCCTTATGACCTGGCACCCACATCAAAGTGACAACTGAAAAAGTAGCTTCATTTTTGCATAAACAAGACACTAACATTGCTTATAGAACAAATAATAAACTACGCAACACTAATTACGTCGCACCCCGAAATTTTGCCCCTGTTAAGATTTGAATAACTTTTTTCTTCTTAGAACAATTTGAATTCTGTTTGCACTGTTCGCTAGCTCAGTCCTTCAGCTATTATCACGTACTTCTTCGATACATGAGGTTATTTCCATAAAATTGCTACAGGATGTTTTTTGGAACTGTGCAAAATTTCGAAATTTTCAAAAGGATCCCAAATGAAGAAAAACAGTTTTTTTTCAACTTCAACAGCAGAGGCATGAATATTATCTCATAACCTTTGACCATTTCCAAAATTGTCTTCTTATTACTTTTCTTTACAGAGTGATCTCAAAAAAACAATTTTTTGGTTTTGCAGTCATAACTTTTTTTCTCTTCAAGCGATTTTCAAAATCTCAGGCTCATTTTGAAGCTGAAACCTCATATGAGAAGATATAAAGATCAGAAGGTTTCTTCAAAGGTGACCCAAATCTGAAACACTCTGTAAATCCCGACTGGGAGGAGAATTAAATGAAAATCATCTTGTTTTCGGAAGGATCTTCCATTCTGGACACATCCAGATCTTTTTTCTTTCAGTTGGCAACATTTGTGCGTGAGAAAACCGAAATGAAACGCCATGTTCTAGAAAAAAAATCAGCCGAAAAAAAATGCATGGTCCGTAACCAACGTAACAAAAATCATAATGAGTGACTGACAAGACAGGTTGAAAATTACGTTCTCGAGAAAATAAAGACCAGGACAGAAAAAAATATTCGTAGGTCTTTCTTTTCTGAAGATATAAGACTTCATAAAAAAATTCAAAATAAAAAAAAAATTCTGAATACAACAAAATTTCAGGGTCACCTTCTCACCCCCTATACGAAGTCTTCCATCATGTTTTGAATTTTTTAAAAAGAATTTAATTTTTTAGACCCCAAAAAAAATATGCGTACGCCTATGAAACAAATTTTTTTATCTCTTTGATCAACTTTTTTCGCTGAACACAACTATGGGTACCGCTTGTCTCGATTCTGAAAAATAACTTTTTTCGCCCTGTACATCAAATTATGATACTTGGAGAACTCGAGTTTGGGCGATTCTTAGTAGTTTTGTACGAAACTCACGAAAATTATATGTAAAAAAATCACAAAAATCTCCTTCCCCTTCATTCGTACCCAAAGTACCCCAAAGGGGCAAGGGGGGCGGAAGAATTTTTTTTTTCAATATCCGATCCCATTGTGGGGGTCATGTGAAATATGTTTACCGATATATCTAACCGTTTGACCAGCAAAAATTTTACCCGAAAAAAAAAATTTTGGGGGGGAGGGGGTAAAAAATTTTTCTTCAGTATTTTTGGTGGTGATATTTTCGATTCGATCAAACAACGTTTTGGATATTTTTCTTTTTTAATCGGGATTTCGAGGGGGATTTAGATTTGGGTCACCTTTGCAGAAACCCTTGATCTTTAATATTTATTTTTAGTCAATTCTAATCTTCATGTCTGTTCATCTAACGTTTCAGCTTCAAGATGATCCTGAGATTTTGAAAATCGGTTGAAGAAGAAAAAAGTTATGACTGCAAAACCAAAAAAATGATTTTTTGAGGTCACTCTGTAAAGAAAAGTGATAAGAAGACAATTTTGGAAATGGCCAAAGGTAATGAGATAATCTTCATGCCTCTGCTGTTAAAGTTGAAAAAAAACTGTTTTTCTTCATTTGGGATCCTTTTGAAAATTTCGAAATTTTGCACAGTTCCAAAAAAAAATCCTGTAGCAATTTTATGGAAATAACCTTATGTATCGAAGAAGTACGAGATTATAGCAGAAGGACTGAGCTAGCAAACAGTGCAAACAGAATTCAAATTGTTCGAAGAAGAAAAAAGTTATTGAAATTTAAACAGGGGCAAAATTTCGGGGTGCGACGTAATTAGTGTTGCGTAGTTTACTTTGGGAAAGTTTATCAAAAATAATAAAGACATAGTTCCTAAATATGAAAAATCAGGAGTATATAGACTGAATTGTGGAACTTGCCCGAAGGTATACATTGGTCAGACTGGGAGAACTTTCAGAAATCGCATCCATGAGCACCACATGAGTTATGTAAACATAAAAACAAATTCAACATATTCCAACCACCTTTTAGAAGAAAATCACGATTTTGATGAAGAATTCAAAATATTACATGTTGAAAACAATGGAGTGAAACTTAACTATTTAGAATCACAGAATTCAAATCTTTTGCTTAATGACCAATTAGATTTGAATAATACTCCTTTGTTGAATTTGTTTTCCTAAAAATAGCTTAATTAGATATTCATTTCATTTTTGTTATTTACCGCAAAGAGGATAAACATTCTTTAATCCCTACAGGTACAAATATTGTTATAACTGTGTAATTAGGTATAAATATGGTTGTTATCGTAGTAGTTAGTTTAGTGTACTTATACCTGATGAAGCTACAGTGTTAGCGAAACATGTTGTGAAAAATATATATAAATATATTTATCGTGAAAATCTTATCGTTTTTCGTTTGTTTACAATAACTATGGATTTTCATCAAGTAACGGCAAAGTCAATTGAAAATATATTTTTGCCCTTCGAATGTCCCTTTCGAGGCACTACTGGGCACATATCTCTATAGCATGTACCTCTGCTTGAAAGATGGTTGGGGTGTTAGCAAGGGATTTCGAGAGCTTGAAATTTGGCCCTGTAACTTGCACTCTAGCCCTTCTATACATCTTGGATCCATCAGTACCTATACCATGCTGATGCATCCCTTCCCAGTTGAGGTCCGTTCTCTGTGCAAGATATCTTAGTTCTAGTTCATTCCATTGCCCTTCATCAAACATGGACATTGGCACATTGGCTTCAACACCAAAAGAAAAAGGTAACATCTTTGCTGGAAATCTACAAAGCATCAGAAGAGAGCTAACGCAAAAATCAACAATTCACCTGAAAAATATCTAAGATGTTTGGAAAGGTAGACTGCGAGCAGAAAATAACTACTTTCTTGGTAAATACCATGCAGAATATTGAATTACATCTACTCGTAGTCTATGCACCGATTAGCTAAGTTAATTCAGAATAATCATAACCGCGTGTTATAGGAGGAAAGAAACACTTGAATTCTGAATCAACTTAGTTAATCGGTGCATAGACTACGATTAGATGTAATATTCTGCAAGGTAATTGCCAGGAAAGTAGTTGTTTTCTGTTCGTAGTCTACCTTTTCAACTTTTGCGTTATACTTTATCTGGTTGGTGATCCTGTACTAACCTCCCAATGTCCCTCTACTAGCTCTTGTCTCTTCACGAACATTATAGGTTTTCTTCTCGTGCAATCAAAATATACAGAGTATACTTATGTCGAAGGTGTCATTTTTCTGTCTATAGGTGGTCCTAGGAATATACTTTACAGTTTCCCCTTCAGTGGGTGATCAAGCATTCGTATGCCATGCCCTTGACACCTGTCTGATATCCGTCGGCCGTAACAAAATATCACCTTGATTTTCGCAATAAAATAATTATTGGGAATCCCCCATCTGTCACTCGCATTTACATCATGGCGCGTAACAGGTTGCTGGCAGGCAGGGTCAAGGGCTGATTTATCTGTAAACAAGGGTTCGTGGTTTTGTTTTCTTTGGGGGTGTTCGGGATAAATTTTAGTGTAGGGTATTCGGGGGAAATGATACCAATTAATATGTCATTGTGAGGTTGCAAGGTTCTGTTTGGATTATATTAGAGTCTAAATTCTTAGTGATTTTGATGAAAGCTAGTTGGTGCTCTTTTGCCCCAAAATATTCAATTTTTTCAACATTCCCTTTACTGTACCGAGACTTGCATTTGACATCATTATAATCATTGGAATAGATTCAGCTAGAAACTAACGTAGGTTTATACTGGAAAACATTATCTGACTGCGGCACAGTTTTGGTTTTACAATGATCTCAGACGTTAGATGCGATCAATTCATATGTTTTAACAATATTTTGATTTTCTGACTTCATAATGAATAGCAAGTAATAGTGAATTATACCACGAGTATATAATTCTAGAATAGTTAAATTCAGAGAGAATAATAGCGACTATTTGCGAGTAGTCGATCATTTATTTCAGATTTTGATCTGAGAAGTTTTGTGATTGGAGTGCAAGAGGGAATAAGGACTATTGATCCCTCGTCAGTATTTCCTGAGGGAATAATTTATACGGCATTATCTTTAAAAAACCACAAGTATAAAACTCAATGGGACATTTTTTATCAATAAATTTTGACAAAAATATCTATCTATATATCGTTTCTCCATCAAAAGAAACCCCAACAGACTTTGTACAGTGGTGTTCGACTTTTAATGTTAAGCGGTAAATTAATAAACAATAAAGAGTATGTCTCAAAACACACTTGCTGAAAAAATTCATTCGGAAACGACATTTTATAGCTATGTAGATACAAGTTTTGAAAGAAATCGGAAATAACACAAGATAAAAATCACTTTTTCGCAATAAAAAATATTTTGATGAAGAAACTCATTAATAAGGCCAACAGTAATAGTTCGATTGATTTTTTTAAATCGCAAGCAATTTCTATTATATTTGGAGAAAATTTGAATTCTGTGAATTTATCGAGGAATTTGTCATGTATCCAGCTGCTTCATAAGAGTTTACTGAAATATCTCCATAACATTATAATCCCGATACTGCTTTATGGTGGATTCATAAACTCAACTAAGAATTAAATTAACAACCAAGAATTAAGAAATATCAATACAGGAAAATTCCATAGAGGTTTTATAAACATTGATCTGTCATTTAAATTAATAATTAACAACTAAGAAGATGGTCATCTTTCATCTTTTCAACTAAGAATTAACAATTATGAATTCAACGCATGCGCATAAGGCATATTTGAACACAGAACCATTTCTTCGCTCTGAATTTCAGGCACGGAATTTTTAGTTTAGTTGAGTTTATAAATTCACCATTAACGTTTTTCGATATTCTTTTAATTGTGTGTTTTAGGATTTTTTTGACTTTTAAATTTCCCCGCTAACACGAAAAGTCGAACGGCACTGGTTTATTTTGATGCAGAAGCGATACTTTTCCATATGATGCGAACTTTCTGCCATTCAGTGTATATTAGTCGTGAATAAAAACAAATATTTTGTACTCAAACCTCTTGAAAGACTTGATGCTGTTGGAGCATGTTTATTTCGATTAGATCAACATCATTAGAAAGTACATTGGTTGTCACCCACACAAAGACCAAATATGTTCGAAAGCATCATGCATTTGTGCTACAATAAAATATAATTAAAAAGGTTACAACTTCGAGCTTAAAGAATATTTCATATAGCAAATGAAGCGCCCCCTCGAGCGCCCCTCTTGGATTATGACAAAAATAATATTATGACATTTGGTATCTTGTTATTATGAATTTTGACAATCAATAATTCTCAATATCCGGATCCGAAAACCCCTACAAACCATTTTTGAATCGAATCAGACCAAAATCACAAAACTCGTTCGCCATCTTGGAGCTGCCATTTTTTTTTCTATAACCAACATTTTATAATTTCAATAATCTCAATTGAACGATTTCGTACATACATGGTCACAAAGCGTTTAAATCCATCGTTAAAACGAGTATGCATTCCACAATTATTGTTATATCATGACTCGTATCCTTTGTTTCAATTCAACAAAATTGGACGCATTGATTATTGGCTAATCTAGTGGACTGAGAGTTCAGTAATGTTTTGATTCCGGGTTCACCAAGATTATTTTCTTGTGCCGTTGTTTATTTTTCAAGTATCGCATTTTGGAGTAAAACTGTTTTTGATAAGACATAAGAGACAAATACCGACAGACTCACACTGATCACCAATCACCTGCTATTGTTATTTCACCACAGATGAACTGAACCATTGGCGTACAATTGAGATACAAACCATCTACATTTGAAAAAAATATATTCTTTTATTCATTAGGAAGAGCAGTATAGGAAGAAATGGATCAATATGAACATATGTTTATTGTTGTTTGACACCAAATTAACAATATCTTTGAAATGTTCGCAATAAGCAATGATAAATTTACAAGATGATTAATTTGAGTAATAATGTTAGTAATGGTTGTTTATTGCAATGGTTAGTAAACTTTCAATTTGTTTATTTTTTCTCAATATCTTGAATAACACTAAAATCAAAATGTGTGTAAGAATAAAAAAAATCGATTTTACGAATTTTTCAAAATAATTCATTGTTTAATTGTCGCCCACCCCTATAATGTAGTGAATTATTGAGTAGTTGTACATAAATATTATCGATTATGTTTTTGTATTGGGAACTCTTATTTCAATCGAAAACATCGGCTGGAAATTCCACCAGTAACGTAGATATCAATCTGTGGCAAATATGATGATCTACTATTGCAACCAGAAAAGTGGAATCATTTCACAAATAAGGTCAGCCAGTGGTGGCCTGCTAGACATATTGTTGCTCGGTACCGGCAAAGTTTACAAAATATTAGATTCTGTAAACTTTGGTACCGGGTTCGATTTTTGTTATAAGTGGATTTGGCTGTGGTTTGGATCCCACTTTTATAGACTATAGATCTTAGTCTCCTCGTTTCGTCCAAGCCCTTTGAGGATTTCCGAGGATTATTTAGTCATTGTCGTTCTAAATAGAAACTCAGTAGATGAACTGTAATTGTAAATTTCGTCTATGTTTTTGAGAAGATTTTTTTTGAAAACACTAGTTTTTTTTCGCTATAATTTGTTGAAAACAAGGAAATGTAAGTGTGTGTTGTGTTTTATTTGAAAGAAGGACACATTTCTGTGTTTTCAATAGCAGAAATTTGAGATGTCAAATCGTGTTGAATGAAAGTACTCGAGAGTGCCGCGTTTTGACTTCAGTTTCGTGTACAGGAGGCTAAAATACTCCGTACATACCTCGCATTTTAGTTTCTCATTTTTAAAAACGTTTTTCCTACTTTGTGACATTAGACATTTTCTCAGCCACATCACTGTAACAGAGGTGGATAGATAGACTGGTGAATTCACTTCCTATCCTGTGACATGTCTCAAATCTCTTGATTTCGCCTACTTCGATAAAACGTGTCTAACGTGACATTGCGTGGGTAAATCTCGCTAAGTGATGCCGCGATTTCAACCAAATTTACAGGTTACTGCAGGTGTCAACACGAAAGTATGAATATTTGATTCTGAATGACTTCTAAATCGTTTCTAACAATTCCATGGTGCCATTTTACAATGAGTTTGATGCGAATATGTATCGAATATGATTGAAAGAAAATTCTTCAAATACCAATCGACAGTATCGCCATCTAGTTTTGTACATGATAACCCCACGTTATGAGCTGAAATTTGATTGTTTCAAATCAAGGATTTGTCTGCTGAAACAATTGAAGAGTAGCGCCACCAGGTCTTATTTCCATCATTACTGTAACACTGACTGGCGGTTTTTTTTCTATTTCATGATTATGCCATTCATATCCTAATGATACCGAACAATTTCATGCTTCGAAAACGAAATTCGCTGTGCTAAGAAAAGCGCATAATTCAAAATGCAAATAAAAAAGCTAGGTTATTGCCAGTGATGAAACTTCAAGATCAAAATAGTTCACGGTCATTTCAAAATATGTCATTTGCTTACAGAAGTTACATCATTTTTTCAGTGAACAGACCACGTCTACTTGGTGTTCATTCACAATGACAATGCTTAGTTAACTACTAACTAGGGTGATGAGACTTTGTTCAAGACTTAAATACAGTGGATCACTTACTAGCATTCTCTTCCCATTTGCGTAATTATATAATGTTTTTCATTTATTCAAATTTTGTTTCACATATGCATTAATTCAATGAACCCACCTGTACTGATTGATATCCTATAGTCGGGCTATAATAAAATTATTCGTGATTCAGTATTCCGTTCAAGCTTGCTTTGTTGACTTTGTTCTTCGTAACCAGTGACAGAAGTTGATGTTTCTATAAGGTGCGAATGAATCTACAGGGTTACAACTATGGTTTCAATGAACGAAACGACTTTCACATTTGACATCAGTGTAAAACGAAAAAAATTGACACAACTGTGTCACATGCACGTTGCACAATATTTCAAGGGCGCATTCATGGTGTCAAAATGAATTTTTTTTAAACATGTCTCCTAAGATTCATCCCCTCCAAGCTATAGAAATTTCACGTTGTGCGTTAGAAATCCTGAGATTTGAGTTGTGGCTACAATAATAATAATAATAATAATACAGTTAGGGTAGGTGGAGGACACCGAGGTGTTCCTAAATAACCCATTATTTATGGGTCTATCGTTCTATACATAACCAAGATACAGGATGATTTGTTAATTTTTCCAATTTTTTCAATTGGTCATATACATTTTTGTAATATTTGGTACGAATGTTCTTTGTCCACAGTGGTGTCGATAAATATATTGAAGGAAAGTCTGATTCCAGGTCCGGCCTTGAAAAAATTAATGAGTAGGTTTCGAGTCCAAACAACACATATTATTATATAAATATTTTGAAATTTTTTTCACAAATTTGAAAAGAGCAGAAACAAATCTAAGTGTGAATGTGTTGGTAAGGCTAAATGTAATTGGTGTTTCCGCATAGAACTTTTTCACTTTTCAACTTGAGACAAATCTAGATGTTTTGATGAAATTAGTGGCACAAAATTTGAAAAAATAAATTTTCTTCCCCAAATGGTACTTTTCAAGCTGTTATCTATGAAATCATCGACTATTTCTCATTATCTAAATTTCTGGATTTCAATCTTCTTGAAAACGAGAGGACATGTCCGTATTTGGAACAAATCATTATTACCAATGACTAACTTCAAATCACCCTGTATCTGTGAAAAATTATCACAAAATTTGTTCATTGATGCAACAAATACGGACATGTCCTCTCGTTTTTCAATGAGATTGAGATCCAGAAATTGAGAGAATGAGAAATTGTTGATTTTTTCATGGCTTTGAGCTGAAAAAGTACAATTTTGGGTAAAAAATTTGTTTATTTTTTCCAATTCAGTGCCACATAATTTTATCGAAACATGTTGATTTTACCCTTATACAGGGCTATTCAAATTCGAGTCTATGCATGGGGATTTCGATAACGGTAAGAGATAGAGGGTTGGTTAAATGGGGGCAAAGTAGCGTATTTCAGAGGTTAATTATGTGGATGAAAAAAATCTGACCTAGCTTCTTCAGTTCTGGAGTTATACAGGAAAAATCGAAAATGTCGAAATTCTTCTTTTGCCTATATCTTTTTATTTTACGAAGATTTTTTTTAAATTTTGCCACTTTGCCATAGCAACTTTTTGTAGCCTTTCCAAATATCTGAATGAAAATTATATACAGGGTATCGGTTAAATTGGGCCACCCTCAACTTTCAATTTTCAAATACGGACCTGTATTTTTTATTGAATCTTTTTGAATGGCAAGAGTCATGTTTCATATTGAAGTAGTATTTATATCTGAATTACAGAGTGTTTTGGAAATATTGAACTATTACCAGTAAAATTTGAAAGAAAATCAACATTATTCGACGAAGATTGTCTTCTTCTAGAATTCATCCACATCTCAGTTCACGCAACCCATCATGATCAAAACACTCTGTAATTTAGATGAAAATACTACGTCAATATGAAACATGACTCTTGCCATTCAAAAAAATGCAATATAAAATACAGGTCCGTATTTGAAAATTAAAAGTTGAGGGTGGCCCAATTTATACGATACCCTGTATATAATTTTTATTCAGATATTTGGAAAGGCTACAAAAAGGTGCTATGGCAAAGTGGCAAAATTAAAAAAAAAATCTTCGTAAAATAAAAAGATATAGGCAAAAGAAGAATTTCGAAACTTTCGATTTTTCCTGTATAACTCCAGAACTGAAGAAGCTAGGTCAGATTTTTTCATCCATATAATTAACCTCTGAAATACGCTACTTTGCCCCCATTTAACCAACCCTCTATCTCTAACCGTTATCGAAATCCCCCATGCATAGACTCGAATTTGAATAGCCCTGTATAATCAACGATTTAGCAAGTTAAAAAGTTCTATCATATACCTACATTTAATCTTACTCATTTTTATCTGCTCTTTTCAAAGTGAAAAAAATTTCGAAATATTGATTCACAGCGTAATGTTTCGACTCGAAACTTACTCATTGGAAAAATCAAGAAATCATCCTGTTTCTTGGTTATAAAGAACGATGAAGCCATAAAGGTTATTTGAAAGCAACTCGGTGTCATCCATCTACCCTTACTGTATGCGAATTTCTCAATGAATCACCCTGTATAATGATAAGTTTATTTCATGAAAAGTCATACTTGTTCAATAAACATATCAAATTGAAAACAAACTCTAAAACAATTCCACAAAGTGAAGTCGTTGTGGTATATTCAATAATTTTGCATGTTTTCTTTTTAATTTTTTTATGATGATTATAACAAATAGTATCGTATTATGGTGTAATCGAGGTTGTAATTTCTACTTTTCAGTAGTTATTTAATGTAAAATTATCGTGGGACAGACATTCCAATATCAAAATTTTCAGATTTTTCATATAATATATATTTCGGATAATCGACATAGTAGAGCTAATTTCATCTGGTACTGAATAATAAACATCAAATACAAGTTTTTTCAATCTTACTATTCTCAAGCCCGTTGAACATTTTGTGGGGGGGGGGTCACAAAGCGCCCCTGTGCTCATCTGAATTGAAGAAAAGTGATAATACCATTATCGGCTCCAAATAGAGACATAACCGCCTTCCTTGATACCAATCAATCTCCAAATTCGTCCCATGCAGACAGACATGACTTTTGTCCACCTGCCTTCTCAATTGAATTCTCCAACTCCCCCAGGCCTTCCCTTGCGTGCTCCCATGTTAATAATCGTAGAGTGCCAAGCATCAACAGCGTTGCCAATTCACCAGGCGAACAATATGCCTAGGCTAATCATCGAGTTTTTGAAACATTGACAGCTATGAGAAGTTTGAAAAGTGTTTTTTCTATTTTGGTTGTATAATGAAGTCATTTTGCAACGCAAATGCGTCTCGAAATAGCCTCTATTTCTTTACGCATTTTTTATTATTCTGAGATTGGTACAATCGAACTGTCAAATGAAAGTCAGAAGAGTTAGGCCCAGTTTACTTCAGAGCGATTTGGATTTGGTGATATTAGCATTGAAAAACTCCATGCTTCAATTGGTAAATTTCAATTCAGAGGGTAATTTGATTTAAATTGAGCAATAAAAACAATAACAACATTAAATTTTTGACCGCTGGTATTGCAATAATCAAAATCGCTCAACTGTAAACTGGGCTACCTAACCTACCTAAACTTGGTCACCTATCTCCTATTGCTCAACGATACAACAGAAATAAATAAATATTTTCAATAGCCGCCGCGGGATTTGAACCCGGGCCCTCTGGAGTCTGGACTGTAAGCCAGCGATTCATCGCACTCGACCACCAGCCCAATTATGTTTAGTGAAATAATTTTGTAGTTTGAGACCTTTGGGCATTGACTACTTCATGCATAAGTTGGTATGGTACATTCGGGTACATTCAATGTCTCATTCGGGGTGCATCCATGTTCATTTCTGAACAAAGGAAATATGGCGTGGTGTATACAAATGATTTATTTTGTTTTTTCTGAGGAGAGAATGCAGAATTTCATTCGGGGTCAGTTGTAGATTGTAGGGGAAGGGGGGGGGGGTCGTTAAGGCTGTGCAGCCTCTCAAGCACCTCGACCTATTAGATCTTTATAGTTCTTTTGTGCATAACCCCCAATATATTCGAGGCCCGGGATTCCTAGGCTTCTTGCGAAGTTCATAAGTTTCCTGGGAAGTAGGTTCCTGATATCGGAGGGCTCTAAAAAGGCCCCTTCCAGGAACTTGACCCTCTTGCAGAAGAGTGCTGGGCATTCGCAAAGCAAATGTTCTGCAGTTTCAGCGAATTTCTCGCAGTAGCGGCAACTGTCACTCTTTGTTTCACCCATCTTTTTGAGGTGATACCTCAGGGGGCAGTGTCCATTGGAGAGTCCCGTCACCAGTTTCAAGTCTTATTTGTCCAACTCGAGAAGCTGTTTAGCTTTCCTTGGCGAAAGGGTCATTAGCCTTATCGCTTATCTTTGTCCTGGCACTTTATTCCAGTGAGATTTCATTTCATCTACTTCCTAGCGTCGAAACTCTTCTCTCAAGTGGGCTTTGGAAAGTCCACAAAAGGGTTCTGGGACGAGAAATTGTGTATTTGCCCCTTGTTTGGCAAGACAGTCTGCTTCCTCGTAGCCTTCATCTCCCTTATGACCTGTCATCCACATCAAGGTGACCTGGTTGTTCGCTGCCAGTTGTCTCAGGGATTGTTTACAGTCCCAAGTCAGCTTAGACTCACAAGTGTATGACTTTCAGAGCTTTCAGCGCTGCTTGGCTATCTGATAGAACAGATTTTTGTCCTTCGTGATCAGTTAATTGGATGATTAATCGACCTGGAGACTTTGCCTGAAAGAAGACCAATCCATATTTAACGAGCTTGTCTTCCGTTATAATTACATTAAGTTTCGCGTTTATTGCCACTGCTGGTGCATATTTTTAAAACACTCTGGTTCATCCTTAACATGAATTTTCATCCCTAAATAAATTACCAAAACACTTCATGAATTATTCCAATACGACAAATCGCAAAAATGTTGAAGCGAATGATCATTGTGCATTTGTAACTATAAAACACCCGCATGATTTTTCCTCGGGTATATCCCGCGATAACCGTCTTATCGGCAACACTGTCAGCAATCGAACAGTGCCAAGCAGTCTCGCGCTCTCCACTATTTCACACCGACAATCGGCCGGCGGGGGGAAGTGGCAAACGTGACCGGAGTTACTCGGTTCACTCGGCTCCATTATTTTATTACATATTATTCATGCCCGTAACGTCGCGAACGGAACGTGAGCGACACAAACACAGGGTGAATTGAGCTTCTTGCGTCCAAAGAGTCCGAATTTTGCTTCCGCGATCGAGATGCGATCGCCCGTCGATTCGCGACGAGCGTGAGATAATACTCGGAAATTGGCGGCGGTTCCGACCGAAGGCTAACCGCTTTCGCTGATGCATCTAGTAGGCGAGGCGATTGTTGTCGCCTAGCTAGACTCGTCGTCGTGCGCGCTCTCGCTCATTGTCACGGAGGTGGCGTTGGAGGTCATGGCTAGCTGAGGATCGTTCGCGATGGATTTCCATAGTAGGCAGTCGTTCGTGGGGTCGCATCAGTTTGGCACCCCGTGGAAGTACTCGAATTTGTACGGCGCCAACGTCGATAGCGGGGTGAGTTTCGCGGTCAGTTATTTTTATTGGGTAAGCCGGGAAACTGAAAGGGAGCGGAGTGCGACCGAACCGATTTCGATGGCTATGAGATTTTCCGCAGAAAAGTTCGAGATAGTCTATCTCTTTTCAGACCTATTATTGCGATTTCAGTTGTTTTTGCATTATCAGTTCAAAGCCAAAGCAAGTCTGACAGTTATGGTGAACTTACTTATAAACACAACTAAACTAAGAATACGAATTAACAATTAGGAATTAACAACTAGATCAACTACGAAGGTGTTTATGAACATCGTTTTAGAATTAGGTGTTTTTAATGTTCCGTGCCTGAAATTCAGAGCAAAAAAAGGGTTGTCTTCAAATATGCTTTATGCGCATGCGTTGCACTCACACAGAGTGTTACAGAATGTAGTAAGAAAAATGCGAGGGAAAATTTGAAGGCGAAAACAAAATCATATATTCCGAGATTGATGATATATTTGCATTTGCCCTTAAATTTTCCTCACTACTTTTTGTAACACCCTGTACGGTTGTTATTATTATCAAAGATTATATACATTATAATCTCATAATATTATATACATTATAATCTTTGTTATTATTATATGTTGTATGCCAAGTTATTCAGAGACGACTTGTATCCCAAAGATAATCAGTTGGTAATTCAAAACCCAAATAAATCGCTGCCATAACGTAATTGATGAAGTATAATTGATATAATGTAAATACACATATCATTACCCTTTAGATATAATCCATGAAGCTATAATAAATCACTTTTCACACTGTATATATACAGCAATATTTATACTATTTATAGTTCAACTCGTAGTTCAACTCTATGTAAACTGATACTAAATATGGCATTTTGACAAGTGATATGTTGTTTTGTCATTTTTCTGATGACGAGAGTTGAGAGATATTCCAAACAAAGACGGTAAATAATTAGTAGTTGGTTTTCTCTTCAATCGGGAAAAGGGAAATTAACTTGCATAATTATAAGATTACCGACTCTCTCATCACAGAGCAATTATAGAGTTTGTAAATATTTCTCAGTAGGGCCAATAAACTAGCATCACGATGATCACCGGATTCGTTTTTCTTTTTATCTTCGAATCTCGATAACTGACTATAATATGGTATTCCATCAACTCTTTCCATTTGAAACCTGTGTATTTTTAATCATACGGGGTGACCCAGTTTATAGTAGCGAAACTCCAACGTAAAGTGTTCAAAAGTTTCCAAAGATTTGGGTAGCTCCTTAATGTGTAGGTCCTGAAAATATTTGGTCTGACCTCGGGTCTAACTTGTATTTCGAAAAATTATTTTTGTGTGGGTCTGTGTTTGCAAAAAATTTCAAGAAACTAGAATGATTTAAAAATGTCGCACTTGATGTTGATGATGTTGCCCTTTGATGATTTACCCATTGAAATTCACCGTGGATTTCGAAAATTCCATAAAAAATTATACCATCCATTCAAAATAACGAAGTTGAGGTTCATATTCAGTATGTTGATGTGAGGATTATACAAAATTACTATTAGACGAAAACTTACTTGTTCATGAAATATTTATTCTTTGGATGTACAGTGTTCATACTTTCATATTCATATTTTGATGAAATAAATATATACATACTAAAAACTGAAAGGTATTCTTACAGTTTATCTGGGATCAAATATCATCTGATACTATCACAAATTCTAAGATATTTGTTTCTAAAGGGTACCACTACACCTTTTCCATTTGTATTTCAGAAAGCGTCAATTGAATTTCAGCATAATCACTTGTATTTCAGAAAGTATCAATTGTATTTCAGAATAGTGAGTTGAATTTCAGAAAGCGTCAAATGTATTTCAGAATAGCTAGTTCGATTTCAGAAAGCATCGATTGTATTTCAGTATAGTGAGTTGAATTTCAGAAAGCGTCAATTGTATTTCAGAAAAGTCAACTGAATTTCAGAATTCGTCATTTGAATTTCAGAATATATCAATTGTATACAAATAACGAATTCTGAAATTCAACTCACTATTCTGAAATACAATTGATACTTTCTGAAATACAAGTGACTATTCTGAAATTCAATTGACGCTTTCTGAAATAAACTTAATAGTTTCTGAAATACAACTGGAAAAGATGAAGTACAACTACCAACCACCCCTAGATTGCTATTATTACTATAAAGTATAAAGGGTGTTTTCCAATAACATGCTAGTATTTAAGGAAGTTATATCTTTGTTCGATTTCGAGAAAAAAAATCCATATGAACATATTGTTACGAACTATGCTGGCATCCTCATATGTATCGAGAATGAAACAGGTTGATTTTCTTTCTATGCTTATTTCAATATACTGTGAAGTGAGAAATGTTATAGCTCTAGTTTCAAACGAACGAGAATTATAGATCTTTCTTATGTGAAGCTCTGACAGCACAATTACATCTGAACGGAGGAATGCAATTTTATAGTTCAGTTAGCCTTCGAAAATAAAATTCAAAATTTAGTAGCATGTCAAATGTGTCGGTTGGTATTATAGGAATAAAAGAAAAATGGAACCCGTTACGTTTTCTTTTGCTTTTACTGTCAGTAAAATTGGAGAGAGCTATATATTTTGTATCGAATTTGTATAGGGGAAATTTATTGTCTGGGGTGGTTAAACGGCCATTCAGCATATTTCCGCAATATATATACCACGGTGGACTTTATAGCCTGATTTTTGTCTGGTCATCATTTATGTATGTCTTCCTCTGGACTATCGGAGATATCTGCAGATTTATGATTTTTTCTCGGTAATGCACTGCGTCTGTTCCACCTACTGCGTGTTTGTAATAACGTAGGTAATTGTTTTCAGTTCTTTTTCATCCATAAAATGAAAGATTTCTACATAGAAATGATAGTTTATCTTTTGAAAATAGTTATTGAAAAAAATGCATTACAAGCCTCATTTGATATTAACAGAAGTCTTTTTTGTATGTGATTTATTGACTATATATGAATAACAAAGTGTTGAATGAAGTATAAAATTAATAAATTAAAATTAATTATTTTGGTAAAGCTCGGTAAAGATGCAATAGATCATAGATTATAAACTCGATCTCACTATTTTGCAACATTTTGTATAAAAACTAATTTTGAAGATGTTTGGAATATTCATGATGAATCAACGAATAAATAATAAAGATGGTGTTTCGGCAAGGAAATACTTTACTACACTTGATCCAAAATGTTGATATATGCAAAATATCGATATCTGCAATAATATCTTTCACCATGACTCATTATTTTCGAATGGACTATACGAACATCTGTTTATTTGAACTTCGCAAGGTGTCAAAGAGGTCCTGATTTCTTGCCGTCAATATACTTATTTCTCGTGATAATTTTCTTCAATAACAACTTCTCTCAGAATTTATTGGATTTTTGAAAATGGACTTTGAACGATTTTATTTGAATTATTATTTATTTTCATTTCTATCCTATGCATTTTTTCAATTCGGACGACTGCGTGAGTATTTTTTTTATAAGATGGAACTCCTTGTGATTTAGCTGTACGTTCTCATCTCATCTTTCTGCAATTTTTATGCAATCATTAACATTTCGTTTATCAAAGTCGTTAATCGTTATTTGAAACATTCATTAGGCATTTACATTTTTCAGTTAATAAATGATTTATTTTCATATCAATGATGGTCAAAAACTACATATTATAATTATTATCATTTTTAATCATCATCTGAAGTGGATTACTAATCCTATACTCCTTCAAACCAATAATTCAAGTATTGTTCAAATGCCATGAAGGATTTCGATTAAAAATGTGAAAAAATTGCAGCCCTAGAGAAATATTTCTTATATCCCAAGTCTGGTGGAATTATTTCACATTAAATTCAAATAGATCTTTCTCACGAGTTCTGGTGTGTTTGGCATATAATTATTGAATGTGGGGGTTGGTGAATGTCGGTTGATTCCATCATGGCATCGTAGGAATTTCCGGTTGTAATAAAAAAGTTATTCCCATATATTATGCAATCCCCTAACGTATCGTAACAAGACTAACCCTTTATAGAATACGTGGTTTGCAATGGTAATTAGGTGTATTCTATCGGTTTCGAGACGTATGAGGACATTTAAATTTCCTTCCATAATATTGTCCCCATCCCCAATAATACTGCATACCAGTTTTATTTCATTCCATTTCATTCAATTTCAATTTGCATTTATTTACTTTTTTACGATTCATTATTGAAGATTGAAAGTGGTTTGGAATGGGCCTTCCATATACTGAGTTTTCTACCTGATCCAATGGAATATCTCAGCTATTTCGAATGTTGAAAATTTGAAATTCCTACAATCTGCTACATTAAATTTGAGCAGAAGAAATATCTGGAGTATCTTTCGGTTCAACCGGAAATTACTGAAAGCACTGAAAGCTTTGAAGTCATGCACTTTTGAGTCTGAGCTGAATTTGGACTGCAAACAATCCTTGAGACAACTGGCAGCAAACAACCAGGTGGTTGATGTGGTTTGCAGGTCACAAGAGAATGAGAGGCAGTGAGGACTGCCTTGCCTTGCCTTGCCTTGCCTTGCCTTGCCTTGCCTTGCCTTGCCTTGCCTTGCCTTGCCTTGCCTTGCCTTGCCTTGCCTTGCCTTGCCTTGCCTTGCCTTGCCTTGCCTTGCCTTGCCTTGCCTTGCCTTGCCTTGCCTTGCCTTGCCTTGCCTTGCCTTGCCTTGCCTTGCCTTGCCTTGCCTTGCCTTGCCTTGCCTTGCCTTGCCTTGCCTTGCCTTGCCTTGCCTTGCCTTGCCTTGCCTTGCCTTGTCTTGTCTTGCCTTGCCTTGCCTTGCCTTGCCTTGCCTTGCCTTGCCTTGCCTTGCCTTGCCTTGCCTTGCCTTGCCTTGCCTTGCCTTGCCTTGCCTTGCCTTGCCTTGCCTTGCCTTGCCTTGCCTTGCCTTGCCTTGCCTTGCCTTGCCTTGCCTTGCCTTGCCTTGCCTTGCCCTGCCTTGCCTTGCCTTGCCTTGCCTTGCCTTGCCTTGCCTTGCCTTGCCTTGCCTTGCACACACAATTTTTCGACGCTTGTAAGCAGATGAAATGAAATCTCATTGGAATAAAGTGCCAGGACAAAGAAACGGCTGGCCAAGGAAAGCTGAACAGCTAGCTACTTAACTGAAGGTTATAAGTATCAGGAAAAACCTCTCTAGGAACTGAGATCTACAATTTCGTCGTTCGATGAAAGGAGGATTCTGATAGAGTATAGTTCGGCAGATCTTGATGAGCTTGACAACGAAAGGGTTTCCAACATGCGTCCGTCTGAAAGTTTTCATCAACTTAAAATGATGATATAAAATTATAAAGTGGACAGAGTCACATTCTCATGGCAAATGCAGCAGCAGCAGTTACATTTTTTTGCTGGCAGACACATTGTCTTCTCGACTATATCTATATGGTTCGGTTTTTCGACAAGCGAGCGTATTTATAGATGCATTCAAGACAAAACACCCGCGTATCCAGATGAAAACAGTAAAAACGACTGAGTGAGGATTACCTCGGAATGTGCATGATGCCATATCATTTTCTATTCATCGGATTCATTACGTTTTCCGTGAATGTGAAATATGAATTCCATTCGTAGTGGAGTCGATTCCAAGAATAGAGAATTGTTGATGTTTCAAAGCGAGTTTCAAAGTGGGAGTTGGCGAGCTCGTATATATATATATATTCGTCCATTGGCGTTGTTGTTGTGGAATTTTCTTAGGGGACCGGGGCAGTCGAGACAACGCAAGATGTTGCCAAAGCAGGATTCGTATTTCCAGCCCTCTTCAAAATAATTTCACCCTCTCGTTCCCCTCTAGCAAATCTACCCATCTACAAAATCTCAGGAAACTGTGAATCCTCAAATGACGAAATTTGGCATTCCATATTGAATATCTGGAGACATAAAAGTTGGGCAATTTGAACGACGTAGTTTCTACACTTTCTCTTTTTTATGAGAAGTTATGTTTCGTGTTTTTCATTCCGGATCTCAGATATCTGTTATTTTGTAGAAATGATTTTTCATATTTTCATGAATATTTGTGATTTTGATGAAATGTTTTTTTTATTTCCATGAATATTGTTGATCTTCATAAGAAGTGTTGTTTCATTTATTTAAAAAAAATTACATCTTTATTCGAGGTCACCGTCATTATGTATTTTTTTACAGCCAGACATCACTAAAATGTTTCACGAAGTATGTTTTTTTATCAACAGTAAAAACACAAGAGCTTTTTTTTTATCGGATAAATTTCTCTTTCTAACGAATAAAATTTGCCAATCAGTAATTTTACGAGAAAAACTGACATGAAAAAATTGCGAGACCGTAGGTCGAGCAATTTTGTCTAATGTCAGATTTTCGAGTGAAATTACTGATGGAAAATTTTTGAGTTAGTAAAGAAATTTATCCAATAAAAAAAAGTTCGAGTGTTTTTTGGCAAGATAAATCAACGACAATATATAAATGAACAGTAATTATAATTAACTTTATTGAAATAACTATTTAAAGGAGCAGTTATTAAAAATACAATTTTTGAAAATGTTTTGGTTCGGTGTCGAAATTTCGATATTTTCTTCTCTGATGGTTTCGACACATGTCGAATATTCGTTCGAACACTTCTTTATATCCGAAGATCGCAAGTTACTAACAAGATTTTCGTGATGTTCAGGGTCAATTTGTAGATAGGGTTTGATCGATGCCGACGAAGAATGTCCAGTTATTTTTATAAGCTGTTGGTCACTTATTCCTGCTTTGGCTAACTGTGTAACTGTACTAGCACGGTTTGAATGATTGGTTATTTTATTATTTGTGGTGTCGAGGCCAATTTTCGTTGCTGAAATTTTGGTCCAAGAAGAAATCATGTTAATTCCCAGTGGAACATTTTTAAACCATCCTTTAGAATTTTCGAGCTTCCAAAAAGGGTTTGGAGTTAAAAAAAGTCGTTCAGACGTTATGTTTCCATTTCTTCTTTCTAAGAGTAGTTTTAATAATCTCACTGGACATATATTTTCATCAATATAATTTTTTGTTATCCATTTGCTGTCTGCCAATCTTTTTGACCCACCTTGTGCCGTCTTGGAAAATATTGTATTATATTCTATTCTTCCTGTAGGAGTTCCATCTTGATTTTTCTCTTCTTTGAAATAGTATATTCTACAGTTTACAGCTTCTCCTCCCCTCCAAGCTAATTCATAAGAAGCTATATGAAAAAATCTTCTTTGCAATCCATCTGGTTCATTTATATTCCATAGTTTTGCCATTTTTATAATATCTTTCTTATCTATTGCAACAGAACCTAACTTTCTTTTATCCGGAATAGCTTGCAATTCTTTCCGTTTACTATTTCTCGCATCACGAGCTTCTTTGAAAGTTATATCGGCAAAAGGATCACCTTTAATATTGTACTCACTGAAATATTTTTCTTGAATCATCTTTGCAGTCGAATTCCAGATTGTTTTCAGAGCATATTCCTTGTAATCTTCTCCATTTCGCTTTTTCATGTTATAAGCCCAGTCTTTCAATATATCTGCTATATGTTGTACCGGTGTTTCTTCTCCCAATTCGTAATTTCTGGCTTTACAAAACTCCATGAATTGTCTCCAAATCGACGATTTCGTGTTTCTTGTAGTTTGCGGAATTGATTTTTTTATATTATTTGTGATTTCTACAGACGAAATTTCCCCAAAACGGCTCATCCTGCGATTTTTCGTGTGAATAATACCCAACAATCAAACTTGACACGACAGAAATTGAAGTGACGGGCGCATACTAGATGGAGAAGGTTTCGAGGAACAGGCATTTTTACAGCGATAAAAAAGGATGCACCTTTTTTATCGATGTCAAAATGACTCACGTCATCGTCAAATGGTGTTTTCTATGGAGGAGTTGATTTATCAAAGGTAATACCACGAGTCCTTCAAATTTTATCGATAAATTTTTATTTTTCACGAAAACTTTTTTATTTGGTAAAAGTATGAAAACAAACCGATTGATAAAATCACGAGTCCGTAGGACGAGTGATTTTATCTAATTCGGTTTGTTTGAATGCTTTTGCCTCAAAATAAAAAAGTTTGAGTGTTTTGAAAATGAAAATTTATCTCATTAAATTTGAAGAACGAGTTGTATTTGGAGTGATTATTTATTGAACAAATCAAATGAAGAACAATTTAATTCATTAGTATTTCATTAACATGAGAAAAGAAGGAAATTTAATTATTAGAAAATGTACAATTATTGAAAACACAGTTTTTGTAAATGGATCGGGCAGCAGAAACACTTGATGTCTCTTCATTGGTTGATATTACATTGCTTGATGTTGAGCAGGCGGCAGTCGATGTACTAGCAATGCATGATGCTGATGTGTTTGTTCTTAATTTTTCCAAAATATTTTTATGATGCTCTGCATCAATTTGTAGATAAGGCTTCAGTGAAGAGGCTGTGGCATGGCCTGTTATCTTAATAGCTTCTTGTTCCTGAAAACCTTTCTTTACCATATGAGAAACTAAAGTCGAGCGACTTGAATGATTGCTGAGTTTTCGTTTTTTGGTGTCGAGACCACATTTTTCTGCTGATTTTTTCAACCATTTGCCTATTTCATTCTGGCCCACTGGTGAATTTTTATACCATGCAGCATTCGGTTTTGTCCAGAAAGGATTTGGGGTAAGAAAAAGTCTGTCGGTGGTTATATTTTGACCACGTTGTAAAATCAGCTCGTTATATAGCCTTATGGGGCATCGATCAGGGTTTTCAATGTTAGGTGTCAACCATTTGGTGTCTGTGCACTTTTTATTACCACCCTGGCAAGTTTTACTGAATATCGGATTATATTCCAACCGTCCAGTTTCTTCACCTGCATTATTAATTTCTTTTCTGAAATAATGAAGGAGGCAATTAACACCTTCACCTCCGCGCCAGGCTAATTCATAAGAACTTATGTGAAAAAACTTCATTTGTAGTCCTAATGGAGTTTTTTCATCACAAGAATCGATTATCCTCGTGTATTCTTCTTCCTCTAGGGCGGCAGCACTCTGCTTTCTTTTATCCACACATCTTTGCAACTCTTTCCTTTTTGCATTTCTTACATCTCTTCCTTTTTTAAATTCAATGTCCTGAAACGGATTGAAGCTGATTTTATATTCAGAATAATATTTTTCTTGTATCTGTTTGGCAGTTACATTCCAAATAGTTTTCAGCGAATATTCTTTGTAGTCTTCGCCATTAGATTTCTTCATATTCGCTCCCCAGTCTTCTAGAATTTCTGCAATTTCTTGAATAGTCGTATCACTTTCAAGTTTGTAGTTTCTGAAATTGCAAAACTGTTCAAACTGATTCCATATGGATTTTTTTGTCTTCACAGTGTTTAGTGGAGTGAAATTCTGTATTAATTTTTCAATATTTTCTTGGCCAAATCGGTTCGCACTCATTTTTAAATAAACTTTTGAATGGGTAAAAATTTCACCAAATTTCAAAATATCAAACAATTATGTAGGCCTTCTATGATCCAGAAGAGATATGATGCTTACGCGGTGCTTATGATATAGATATCTAGAAATTATGACAGTTTATAGCAAACCTTGCTAATACTTTCTAGCGACACTAGGAGATGGCGCCACACCTCTCATTGTACATGGTTAAAAATTGAAAATTTCTTGTTATTAATTGAAAATCGCGCAAGAACGAACATGAATTTATTCGTTATGTCGTTGTATGAAGATCTTCATACAACGATTTCGTCTCAAACCACAAAAAACAATTTGAATTTAACAAAAATTAATCGTACGCCATCTTCATTTCAGTTCAGGAAACCTTAGGTATTTGATCGGTCGGTAACGTAAGTAGTCGTTTGCGATAGCTGCCATAAACTTGGTTATGTTCATGAGCTATTTACGTGTGTGAAATTTGAATGTTTATTGAAATGTGTCGTTTCTGTTATTATTATGCTGAAAAAGTGATTGACTATTAATAATAAGGTAACTTTTCATTCATGATAATTTATATTTTAACCTTGTATATAAGCCAGTTCAATAGAATCGACTCGGTAAACCTATAGTTTTGACAGTTCAAAGGTAAACAATGTTTTATCAAGGACCAGGCAGTTTTATCAGTATAAAACCGAATGATTGGCTAGAATAAACCGCTATTATTGGTTGAAATGCCAAAAATGTCATATTTTGACAAGTGAAAAAAATAATCATAATAAATTACTGCAATAACAAAATAGTGCAGTACCACGCTACCCCGATAAAGAGAGAGTTTGTGGCAACACTGAGTATGACTAGAGATCAGCTGACTTTTCATGCAATTGACAAATTCTTGCAGTAACGAAACATGAATGAGATATGCGTGGGTGATGCCTCATCATAATGGAGTATTCACTCTCCTTTATAAAGTGCAGTTGAGTTGAAAGTCTGAAGATGCAGCTGAATTTGAAATGAACCGTCTGCTATAGAATACTTCATATGAATCACATGAATAATATATAGTTATCGGGCACCTCCTTGTAGAAAAATGTTATTTAGCGGAATGTCCATTGTGTTCATGTTATCTCTCTTATTACATTTGATGAAAATAACAGGTAGCCCTAGTTTATCCAATAAAAATTATTGAAATCATGTAATGATAATGGACGTTGTTTATTTAATGCGATCATGGAATAAGAGAACTATTTGAAAAATACACATTTAACTTGTAAGAAAAATGTTAAATTTCAAATTTTGGCATGGATTGAAAAATATTGTGATTCGTTCACGGTTTTACAAAATGATTTTTACTCGGATTTTTATAACATTTATTCTAATTCAAGTTAGAAGAATGTTATTGTTTTTGGGTTCCGATAAATAAAGGTAGATCATTGTTTTTTATAATAGGTATTTACTTCCTATCAGCATCAGTTATAACTTCATCATTTTCAAATCAAAATATTCCGAAAACGGTACACAGTATCGAGCTTCACCAAGAGCACGTTTTTGGCGTAAAATTTAATGGTATTCAAGTTGACACAAAATTTTGACCGCATTTCTTTTACACCACCCTGTAAATTAATTAAGCAAATCGCACTGTTCTACCTATCCTATCAACAGGGGCACCTTTTTTTGAAACACCCATTAGATTTCCTTGTATCAACTGTATTCACTAGTTTAACTTCAGTCAATAATATATTCTCTAGAAGAGTTTCCGAATCTACAATCACTTAAATTCATTGCACAATATCAAAACAATAAATGATACCATCAATACCCGCGTAGCGTGATAAATTTTCAAAATTCAACAAAATAATAAAATATCATCAGCAATCTAAGTAAATAAATACTTAAGTTTAATAACACAGTGAACATATTGTTCCCAATTTTTTTCGCGAAAAATGCAATGGAGTATGTATTTTCACGAGAAATACCTATTGTGTTTCCGCATTCAAATGCTCTTTTATCGTCAAAAAGTTGATGTGATTTATTATAATTTTGTATTTTCATAGCATGAGTGTATTCACCAAATCAGTAAATTTCTTCGATGCCGTGTATTTTTACCTTGCGGTTTCCCTTAGGTATTCCCATGCTGCTAGCTCATTGATGGCCTTTTATTGACGAGTTGATCCATTTTTTATAACGCTCACTCACGTTTGGTTATCATGAAATGTTCCAGATATGATCGGATAAACTGGGTCAGTACATATATGGAGTTGGCCCCGTCGATATAATACGATACCCTATTATTCGAAGGATTCGAGGCAAATCTTCCAGAAATAAAACTTTTATACAGATGAGAATCCATGAGAGTCGAAGAGGAATTGTTGAATTGACATTTGGATTGGGGTTGTTCGTATAGTTTAACACCTTTCAATACTTCAAAAATTCGTACCATGGGGTACAGACTGGGGCATAGATAAATGAATGTGGTTTAATGAATAATTTCTACTTATATATCATTCTTCGTATGATAAAAGGAACGATAATTTATTCGAAAGTGAAAACAAAATTAAAAAACCCTACGTCAACAATTCACCAATAAACATCTAAGATTTTCAAAAAATCCATACTAATTGTAGATCAACATAGAACGATAAGATGTTCACAAAATATATTTTTCTATTTTGGTTGTCATTGTGCAACGCAAATGCGTGTCGAAATAGCCTCTATTTCGATACGCATTTTTTATTATTCTGAGATTGGTACAACTGGTAGGAACTGTCAAATGAAAGTCAGAAGAGTTAGGCCCAGTTTACTTCTGAGCGATTTGGATTTGGTGATATTAGCAGTGAAAAACTCCATGCTTTAATTGGTAAATTTCAATTCAGAGGGTAATTTGATTTAAATTGAGCAATAAAAACAATAACAACATTAAATTTTTGACCGCTGGTATTGCAATAATCAAAATCGCTCAACTGTAAACTGGGCTTTACACTTGTGCGTCAGATTTTAATTATTTCAATGTCATCATTGTTATTGATTTATATTAAATCCATTTTTTTCTTCCAATCAATTCAAAATAGAAAAAATTGTATAGGACACACGTTTTATAAGACACGTTGTCGCACTTGTTCACTTGGACCACTCCTCGCTTCGCTCGTCGTACTCCAAACAACGCGAGCGACAAAATAGCGTCTTATAAAACTTGTATCATAATATACTATTTTATACAGGACTCACCACCTCTGTTAAATTATTATTTGATCGGTTTTGAAAAACTTTTTTTGTTGAATAGGTATTTGAAATGTCTATCCTACATAAAGTGATTATATTTTTCGGCTGTTATCATGGTCAACTGCGACCAACTTAATTGACATATTTTTCAAAAAGTTCTATTAGAGATTTTTTCTCATAAAAAATAATGATGGATACTGAATCAGGATTACTTGAAACATACCCGTACCGATTTGCATCATCACAATTTACAGGATGTCGATATTACACCAAAAAATGTACTATTATGGTATTTTTGGGCAGAAGAAATAACAAATTATCATTGGGAATGATCCACCTTATTCTCCAGTACCCTTTTCAATACGTCGACTATTTTTCTTCACTACTTTATTTCTTTCCCTCATCAGACACATTGTATATTTTAATGATAAAAATTGGTAAAGATAATGTGTTTGAAGTAATCCTCAATAATGATCCATTAATTTTTCCCAAAAATACAATAGTACATTTTTTGATGAAATATTGAAAAAAAAAGTCGGACATCATGTGTTTTATCATGATGAAAATCGGCACAGGTATGTTTTAATTGATTTTTATTCAGAATCTATCATTATTTTTTGTGAAAAAAATCCCTAATAGTACTTTTTTTGAAATGGCTCAAAAAATTTGTCGCAGTTGGCCACAATAAATCGATTAAATAATAAAGATTTCACAGGTAAGGTAAGTCCTTAAGGTGGACACACTGTATATTTAATTTGATATGTTTTGCTAACCTGAAGAAGCTACTGAGTTAGCGAAACATACATTGTGAAAATCTTATCGTTCAGTGTTCAGTACTGTACAACATCTAAGAAGTTCAAAAAAGGTAGACAACAAGCAGAAAACATTTATTTTTTCGGCAACCGTCCGGAAAGTACGTACTTTCCAGACGATTTTTTTTGAGAAAGTGGCATTTTTCCGGCCTAGTCCGGGAAGTACGTACTTCCCGGACTAGGCCGGGAAGAATCACATCGTTGTTGTCATTGTTAATATGAAAATCTTGGTAGTATGGTTTTGATAAATGCAGTTGATCATTACCATAGCAGCAAAATAACGACTGACAGCTATCTGACATAAAATTAGCTAACATTTCAATTTTTGAAAGAAATGTGTTTCTTTGATTTGTTATTCTACACGGTTGCCGAAAAAATTGTGTACGCAACACGCCCGAAAACAGTTTTTTTGGACTCGCAGACTTCCAGGACTCGCTACGCTCGTCCTAGAATTTTGTCCACTCATCCAAAAAAACAGTATTTTCCGGACTTGTTACGTAAATTACTATTCCTGGCTAATGCCACAAAGAACATTTAATATATACACTCACAGTCTATGGCTTGATTTATTATAAATTATGAAGAATGTAGGTATTTCGAATTCGAACTATGTTTCTCGATCGCAAATACAAGTCTCGACATTTTTTATTCAGAAAATACTCCCATCCCTCTTGATATTGAAGCCGTTACCTACATGCCGGCAGTTATGTAAAATGCATTATCATCCGAATCTAAGATTTTAAATAATTTATGAACATTTTATGTGCTGCTCCACATAAAACATGTACGAATGTCACGTAGTAGCCATAAATTCAGCGGAGTAAGTTATAGCTGATCGTGTTTCGCACATTCGAATACAGAAGTAATGACTAAGGAAGAAGTTATACGTTGGATTGAAGGGATGTGAAATTTTTCGTTCATGGAAAACGGCGAATTGGATTGGAAATTAATAGATGTCAATCTCTTGTTCCATCAGTACGAATTTGTCGAATACTAACAGATGTATTCGCCGTATACTTTTAAGCTAAGCTTAGGATTCAAGTTCGCTTAACAATACGAAATTGTATGCTCTTGAAGCGAGCTTAAGTTGAGCTTAGCTCAAAAGTATACGGTGAATACGGCCGTAAGAATGTTATGAATAGGGATTTGCCCCATACTACGAGTTTGTAATTTCTCAAGACAATAATTTTACATAACTCCTGCATGCAGCAAAAACAACAGCGTAAACTATATTGTTCCAATAATTTGTTTTTTTATGCTTCGTTTTTCTAACTTGAAATAACCTGTGAAAACACGAAAATGTTTGGTTCGGTTCGTAAATCATAATTATTAGTAATTTTTCCTACGACCACATATTATGAAAACGTCAATTTTGTTATTCAGAAACATGATGGAAATAACTATGGTGAAACTACTTGTCAATTGTTTTTCTCCCAAAAGTCTCGACGGGTAAAAATATTGGTGATACTTCGGAATTCGTGTGCAGGGGGCGCTTGGTGTCATGTCATTCGAGAGTTCAAGATGTTATCAGATATATTATGGATATATTGGTGATTTGCAGTGATTTGCGTGATTTGTGAGAATAACTGGGAACAGTGAGCATGAAAACAAGGATTCTGTTTGAAATATATCAGCAACACAGTTTAATAATCTGAGTATATGATGCTTGCTTGTTGGCAAACAATTCAGTGCCACGTTTGTTTACTTTTGAATTTTGGAAGATTTTCTGGAGTATTTGGGTATAATTTCCCACATGAAAACGATTCATCAAGAAAATGAAGGAGAAGGTAGTTAGCAGCCATCAAGAGGAACAATCTATCAGAGTCTAAATCAAAAGGATATCTAGCATCTCACGACATTCCATATCAGGTACCTGATCAGTATTTTCAGTTCATCATATTATATCATGTATTGTAAAGCTGATGAAAATAGTGGTTTCATACAATCAAATAGGGAGAAGTCTATGTACCTATTCAGTTCATTATTTTGGTTCAAGAAGAATCACTTGAGATGAGTTTTTTATATAGGTACTGACTGAATCATTTCACACAATTTGAAAACATTGCCTATTTCTGATACATTCTATAAATTCATTCAACTTGTAGGAAAACCTAGTGCCTTTGAGTGATGAAAATCTCAAAATCATCCACATCTTGTACAGAATGAAAAATTGAGAGCAGACAAAAGATCTAAATTGAGCAAAGAAGCATGGAAATAACCAAGAAACCTGGTAAGTTCTGAACATTTTCAAAAATCTCCTCACCTATTTAACTCCAACCATAAAGTATTACTTTGTTTTTGATTTCATCTAGGTATACACACATCATGCCATTGTAAAATATGATGAAAAATACTCTAGATTTCTTTTTTATTTTATAGGGTTATGAAGAAAGTGTCCTGGGAGATGCAGAACAAGCATTTGCAATAACCATGTTGACTACAAACATCAAGAATTATTGGAGCCATTGAAATTGAATTCAGAAGACTATTGCACACAAGCAAATGTTGAAAGTTTAGAATGAAGAACTATCTATTCTTGATAAAATAGTTCATTAACAGTATATATTCATTCAATAATTCCTCCATAATATTCAGTGTATAATTTAAGATTCATTATGCTCATATGTATCATTACCACAAGAAACATGTACATAATATAAATCATAAATAAGAAATAAAGATATGAAAAACTGGTAAGTTGAAATAGATATGCTGATTTTTTTGTGGATTGATTTTGAATCTTCCAATTTCTTTTATTTGTTTCAGCTCCTCAGGTTTGTGATATTCTTTAATATGAATTTAATTGAGCCTTTATTTTGATATCTTGAAATATCCTGAAAAAGAGATTGAAACAAAAATTGTAAGTTCATATAAAAATATCAATTGAATTTTTACATGGTAAAGAAATGTGCATTTTGTAATGATTTAATCATATTACATAAAGAAAACAAATAGTTTGATTCTAAGATTTAATAACCAAAAAATGAATGACCAAAGTATTGTTAAATTTCACATTAGCCATCATAAACAATGGTTTCCTGAACCTTGTATATTGTTGAACCACAATGGATACTGAACGGAAGTCATATTATTAACATGATACACAAGATCATTGTGACTTTTGCATATTCAAAAGGCCAAATGGAACCAACTAATTCCACATTAATCATAAGGGTTCCATCATCAAGTAGCTCAGCACTGGCTCTGTGGATGTTTTACCTAAAAGAAACTGTATATTACTCCCATGAATGAACTATATGGTTAAAACTTATAGAATGATGATATAAAAAGAAAATAAGTATAATAAATTCACCTTTCCAACAATGACAATCATTTAAAATCTTTGCCTACCTTGGTGACAAAACTTGCTGAAAAATACTCATGAGCATCAAGGGCTCATGTAAGAAACTGAGAACCCCTAAGTAGGATATCAATGTATGTTGTGCTTGATGGAATGCCATTTGAATCAGCAGTGCATACACTAAAGGGTCCAAATCCAATCAATTTCTTCTTAGATGCCTACAGATAAATTACAATAAGTTCTTCATATCCAAAAATGTTCTGGACAACTCAGTATTCACCTTTGACCAACGTCTCGGATTGTCTCGGATTTCCAGCAATAATTTCTTGAAATATGAACTCTGCATGTTGAAGCACTGTTGAAACATGGTTTGAACAAGTTTAAACGCATGCCAGACTTCTTTAACTATTGATTATTTTGAAAATGCACAAACATCAACAAAAACCTCGAGATGTTTACAAACTGTATCTCATGATCTCATGAACCACAATCAATCTTCTTCTTTTTTCTTTTTCTGTAACCTTCGTCGTTTACCCCGCTATTTTTATAAAATAATTTTTTTATTTGCTGTAAACTCGCATTTCGCATCTATTGTCCTGAATTAATTCCTGTTCTATTTTCATAAAAACTGACAAAAATAACAACTCGACATGTCATTTTGAATTTTTGACGTCTCGCCACCTGGTGGAATTTCTCATAAGTATCACCAATCCTTAAAAAACATTGGATATCATAGTAGGCTGGTGTCGAGAACTTTTTCCCATTCCCTCTATCATTGACTAGTTACACCATAGTGTAGTCATCTTTTTCAGAAAGTAGCTCATATCACCATGGTATTGTTTATTTGAAAGAAACAAGGCACTAGTGTTGATATGAAAAATATCACAACGGTCGCCTGTATATTGATAGAAATAATTAGGTATATTGTGAAGGTACTTACTGTCAATATAATATATATCACCAAAGAGAAGATTCTTTGGTATTACAGATGTTTGCAAGAAGTCAAGGACGCACTAACTCGAGTAACTCGTACGCGCTCGCGCACTACGTACTTCTATTGTTCTGTATTTCTGGTTGCGTGTTTACTGGCGCTAGCAGGCGTATGGTGTCGGAGGTTGTTTATGTACGCTGGTGTCAATATCAATAAAATTTGTCCAAACTTAACTAACTCAATCAATCAGTAATTCACATAATGAGGAATTGTCGGAGAAGTTTTCAAATATAATCTTGAATATGGAAATAAACATAAGTACTTGAAATCGAATCAAAACTACCTGAAATTATAGAGACCGCTCAAGTTACATTTTTGACAAGACCTCCTGCGAAATGAAAGTATTCGGAGTCGTAGGAAAAATAGTGTACAAAACTCGTTGGAAAGTGTATTTCCTTCACTCGTTACGTTTCCGCACTCACCGCTACGCGGTCGTGCTAAACGACTACTCGTGTGAAATATGTCACTTTCCGCACTTGTTGTGTAATATACTATATCATAATTTGAAATAAAAAACCGCATTAGCCAATTAATATAACCATTTGCGGTGATCGTTTTGAAAAATAAGTGCATTCCATTGAAGTTGTATAAATAATTGTGAATTTTGAATGATGAAGTAAGTCGCGGAAATTTCACTCCAATTACTGTGGATTTGTTTTTCAAATCTTTCGGATACAAATCGCGAGTTTTCCAAAAGGATGTTCTTGGTGGATAATGGCACTTCACACACGAAACATTTCAGTCTGGGTTCTTCTATTTATTATGATATTTCTACGCTGTACGCTGTATAAGATGAGACTGCAATGCAGAGTTGATTAAAATCACGAAAATAAAACACATAGTGTTCTATTTATTTTGTGTAAGTCTGTGATGGACTATAAGCTTTATTATCATTACTCGTTTATACGTTTATATCAATTACATTTCATTTATAGTGTGGTCAGAATGATGGAAAGCTGAATCTCTTAGATACTATCAGAGAGGATATACCAAGATTCAAGATTGTTCAAGTAGTTTTTGCCAGATCAAGCCTTCTAGATTGTTAATCCAATTTTTAATTTAATAAACAAAAAATGTAAAAGGGGCTAGTTCTGTCTTGTCTTATTGGCTTCCTTCTGCAAGAAAATTGACCAAGGTTAGATAGAGGTATATTATAGGTATATTATAAATATCATCAACTGACAACTGATAGGAAAAAATAAAGTGTTTCATTCTCATCAAACGTGACTATTTTTGACTAGCGAATTTTGCGTGTCGCTGTTCAAATGAACTCTTTAGAGTGAGTTTGAAACTATAACAACAGATCTTTTATTTTCAATGTCCTCTAGTGAACTCTCAACATGGTTCCATGCTCGAAAATAAAAGTATATCGGATTTGTGCCTTGTGGATAATCGAACTGATAATAGGTGCTCCCCGAATCTGAATTTACTTTCAATATCTTGAAACATTGAGCGTAATGATGATAATGATGAACGGAAATATTGGAGTTCAACTAGCACACCAAATCTTAACTAATTAACCAGCAGAAACCTGACAATAATTGCCCCCACATGTTTTGGTACTTCGAGCCGGATGGTGTGGATAGCTAAAAATTCCGAAACACAACGGTAACAACAAGTCGACAGTTTGAAGATCTTTTATTTGGTATATACACCTGCAATTTAACATCGTGCTTGATGCATTGTTCAGTTCATTTATATGCAGATGACACACAATTATATTTGTCTTTTTTTCCAAGTGATAAACAACGAGCTCAAGAGGAAATTAACGCTGATTTGAATCGATTGATAGCATTTTCAGAGAATCATAATTTACAATTGAATGCAGCAAAGTCATCAGTATTAATATTCGGTAGACAAAAGGAATCGGTAAAATCAGTGTTTGGTGTTAATATTCAGGGCAATACTTTGCAATGTTCCAAAAATGCAAGAAATCTTGGTCTGGAATTTGATATAGAGTTGCGTTTTAAGCTGCACGTTAATAAATGTATACAACGAGCGTATGGCAGCTTAAAAATGTTGTACCCTAACCGCCATTTACTGTCAGAGTCAATGAAAATCAAATTAACGGATTCATTGGTGTTGAGCCATTTTAATTACTGCGATGTTGTATATGGACCGTGTATTGATAAAAAAGATAGTGACAGAATTCAAAAAGTTCAAAAAGCTTGCCTACGATTCATCTATGGTATTCGGAAATATGAAAGTATATCTTTCAAATTGAAAGAAACCCAGTGGGTATGCATGGAAAAAAGACGTAAAATTCATGCAGTGACTTTATTCCATAATATAATATTCACTAAGTGCCCTCCTTATTTATGGAATAAAATAAAGTATAGAACTGATGTACATACGCTGAATTTAAGATTCAAAAGTTATATTTCCCCTCCACCTCATCAAACACATTTTTTTCAACGATCATTCACCTATAATATTTTTAAATTATTTAATGATCTGCCACATGAACTGAAACCTTTAAAACCGGCCACTTTCAAAAAAACATATAAGAATCTCATCATGAAATCCTGAACAATATTATTGATTTAAAATTCTGACTGCTATCAATTAATTAACAGTGACATTGCGGAAATATATATATACATATTTATTTTTTTATAACTCCAGGGGTTGAACTAGGATCAATTTTAATTGTTTTCAACCCCTTTTTGCAACTAATTCAACTTTTTTTTGTTGTTTGTGAGTAATCAAATGTATTGTATATTCATATAGTTGCGAATAAATTATTATTATTTTTATTATTATTATTATTTCACGTTCTTCAAGAGGAATATACCATCACACGAGGTTCTTGTGCAATGTGTATTTTTCCCCATATTGGTGACGAAAGTTGAGCAAATTTCACTTTTTTTGAATTTTCGGAGGGCTGTATCCTAGTAACTAATCTATGGAGCTGGATTTGGTCTCAAAATGTAACAAATTTGATCCACTTTGATAACGTAAATAACATGTTTTATGGAAAAAACAGATGGATTAGGTCAGGAGATATGGTGAAAGTCAGCACAGGTCTTTCGAAGCTGCAAGCTTGGATATACACTGAAATGGTAGTAACAATATGATATGTTAAGAATCATATAACTAGTTGTTTATTTGCGATTTTAATGTACTACTATTGTACTACAATTGACTTGCTCCCTGAATCTGAATTAACTGTAATAATCTTGAAACGTCGTACTTAATTTGTTCAGTTTCTTGATGGAATTGTCAGATGAAAACATAGTATGTTTGGTTCTTCGAGCCGGATGGTGCGGCTAGCTGAAAATTCATCAGAAACAGATGAAAACATAATTCCTATTGTCAATAAATTTTCTTCTCTTCTATCGATTTCATCAAATGAGAAACAGAAGTACTAGCACACCAAATCTGAACTAATTGCCGCATGTTTGGTTCTTCGAGCCGGATGGTGCGGCTAGCTGAAAATTCATCAGAAACAGATGAAAACATAATTCCTATTGTCAATAAATTTTCTTCTCTTCTATCGATTTGATCAAATGAAAAACAGAAGTACTAGCACACCAAATCTGAACTAATTGCCGCATGCTTGGTTCTTCGAGCCGGATGGTGCGGCTAGCTGAAAATTCATCAGAAACAGATGAAAACATAATTCCTATTGTCAATAAATTTTCTTCTCTTCTATCGATTTGATCAAATGAAAAACAGAAGTACTAGCACACCAAATCTGAACTAATTGCCGCATGCTTGGTTCTTCGAGCCGGATGGTGCGGCTAGCTGAAAATTCATCAGAAACAGATGAAAACATAATTCCTATTGTCAATAAATTTTCTTCTCTTCTATCGATTTGATCAAATGAAAAACAGAAGTACTAGCACACCAAATCTGAACTAATTGCCGCATGCTTGGTTCTTCGAGCCGGATGGTGCGGCTAGCTGAAAATTCATCAGAAACAGATGAAAACATAATTCCTATTGTCAATAAATTTTCTTCTCTTCTATCGATTTGATCAAATGAAAAACAGAAGTACTAGCACACCAAATCTGAACTAATTGCCGCATGCTTGGTTCTTCGAGCCGGATGGTGCGGCTAGCTGAAAATTCATCAGAAACACACCCACCCGCGAGGTTCTCGATGATTCTCGATGAATAATCTCCGCTTCGCTTCCAGTATGGCTCCGACGAGTTCGCCCACGAATCTCCGAGGTACACCTCGCCGGGGGGCGGCTACTACCTGGGGCCCCCCGAGGGAGGTGGCGGGGGCGGCGCCCCCCACCCCACTGCCCCCGGCGACTGGCCGCAAACGCAGCACGTTTACCCCTACCAGACGTACGAGGCGTACGGCCTCATCCCCGAGGTGGTGGAGCCGGTGCAGCAGGGCCTGCCGCCCATGTCATCGCTGAGGCCGGGCGGCGCGCCCACCACCAACGGGGCGGGCCCGCCGCCGCCCTTTGCGGCTGCCGCCCACCAGGACGGGGTGGTCAACAAGGGACTGGGAGTGGTGAGTTGAAAAGGGAGGGGGGTTGTGTTTGAAGCGAGAGGATGGGCTGGAATGATCAAAGTATTAGTTTGTCTGCAGTGTTTGGTTTATTCTGCCGATATTCTCAGAATTTCAACATCTTTTTGCATCAAAAAGTATCTTCAATACCACAAAATTATTCAGAAGATTTTGCATATTTCTTGAAATTGATACCAAAAGATGAATTTTCTGCACAAACCAGGGTTGGCAAAAACCATATTTTATTTATTTTTCGACAAAAGAACAACAAAAAATCATTTCAATCACAGGTTTGCCTTACAAAATCACTAGTAAGATGTGGGAATCCCATGTAAATATTTTGAATATAATGTATTATCTATGTATTGAATATTCATTTCTGTTTTGGTATCTAATAAATGAGAAGTTCACAAGTAAAACATGTTTGAGAAAACAGGTATTAGGTGTTTGAAAAATGTTTTATATATGTTTCTAAACATAACAACCCTGGCAATAACTGTCCTAGCCATGGACGTATAAACACAGATGGACACAGCACGCCTATACCTTCATCGCACATTGTTTTGAAGGCTTAGAGTTCGTAGGCAGTCGGGTTGAAGGGAAGAGAGTTGGAAACGATAGACTGTGATTGTTCCCTTCGCTACAGTGGCGTACGTGATTAACGTATCGAGAAGTTTTATTTCGTTGTCAATAAAATTCAATGGACGATTCAAAACTAAATACACATTCAAATATGAGCTTATCATTGAATTAGTAGCTATAGGTATATAGAATGAATGAAAATAAATAATATCAGTTATTTTGACAACCCTTATAATATATCGAACATCTAACGGCAGAAGTATCCTAAGTTGAATAAATAACATGATATTGAACCCCTGTGATAATTTTATTGTTCTTTATAGATAGGTAACTCGAAGTTAATGTAGAAAGATAATATGATGTAATAAAACAAAGTTTTATTTTAAGGTAACTTTATTAATTTTGTAGATACAGTGACTGACATAGAATTGCGATTTCTGAAACAGGTCCTCAATGTGACTATTGATTTCTGAACAGAATAGTCTTCGTAAAACACTCCGTAATCTGACAGTTGATGAATCTAATTTATTCATCGTTTCGTGGTGTATTCTTATTTTGAAATATTTATGAAGGATTAGTTTCGAAAATTGTACAGGGTAGCCATCAATATTATCTCCATCATAGGAAGTGATCACCAAAATGTTGATATAATTCTTTCGTAATATTTTGTAATATTTTACTCATAAGGTGATTAACTCTTTTATTATAAATATTCGTTGTTTTATTAAAAAATCTAAAATATTTCTCAGCCTCTTTACGAATTACAATGACTAATTTAGATGCTTTTGTAAGGTTTTCATACTCTTTCCTTTTCTGTAGCTTGGAAAAAGTTTCCTCATTTTCATCCGTCAATAACTTTTTACATCTGGAGCAAGTGACAATAGAATTCAAACTCCTTGATATGAAACCTGCTATATAACTAACAATATCATTGTAATACTATTATGATCATGAAATGATAAATGAACCCATTGTTACGCCTATGTTACTCAGATTCGATAATGTAAACATATAGTATTTACGAATGAAATGTCAGATCTGGGTGTAAAAACTTAGTTTTCCTGCATAACCAGCACTGCTTCACCATTTTTACTGTCTATGTTCAAAGTATTTCACAAAATAACTCGATAAAACACTATTAATCACTCAAACGAAGTTTGGTAAACAAAGACTTGCTCCAAGCGAATGTCAAACGAGACTGATTTGAAGCAATGTTGCCAGTTGTACACAACCTCTGTTGGCTCTGCTACTTCCGCAGGAGTAATACCACGTAATACTACCTCTATTACGAGCAATTTTCATTCTATTGAGTTGATCCCATTTGTTTCAGGAACTTTTTGAATTTATTACGATAGGATTGGATAATTAAAATATCCCAAATGAACAGAATATGATCTAAGACTAAAATTAGGATTTATCAATGACAAGACGTGACAACATCTACTTCAATGGCAGGTGTACAGAATGTGACCATGTCACTGAATTTCTCGGCTTCACATTATAATGTAAACAACTGAGTCCATCTGTGTTTATACGTCCATGGTCCTAGCCTTACAGTTCTAAAGTATCTGCATAGTTTCGGATCCTAAAGGTTTTTTCAAATTTTAATTATGTAAAAAATTAATATCTTACATCACTGAGCAACATTTTTGTGACCTGTTGCTATCAACATCTGATTTTTTTGCCCAAAATAAAAATAATATCAAACCAAAACAATGTCAGAAATCACATCGATTGTATCAAAACCTACCTATGATTCTATTTATATTTTAATTTTGGATACCTATGCATACATTTTTGTTTTCTTCATTTGGCATATTATTATAATTCTTTTGTTATTTCAATATACATTCCATAAGAAAATAAATAAGGACAATAATCGTCCGTTTGGCCCAACTGAAAAAAGTTGAGCAGCCTTGTTTTCATGTATGTATCATTCCTCTGTTAGTATCGTGTATTAACTCATGGTTATAATTTTCTACCAGTACGGCAATTTCCCAAAACAGCGAAATTATCTGGAAAAATACATTTTTTCAAGTTTCCGAAGAAGTTTTAAATTTTTATAAGTTTCCTCTTACAATTTTCAAAATAAGGAATTGAAAATGGTACACTCAGATTATTTTTCAAATAAAATTTTAACATTTTTGAAGGAAGCTTTGAGTCTACAGAAAATTAGCTTGTAATTTTCCATTTCCATGAGTGTGTTATTTTTCAACTGTCAATCAACTGAGAATGTTGTTAAATGAAGATAATTCAAGTTTACAATTCTGCCACTGAGTTTCATCAACACACCTTCTGTTTTGCTTCAATGAAAATGTCTCAATCTGAAGAGTACAAGAACAGTTTTTTCGTCACAAAAACACAAAAATCTCCCTAACTGAGCAGGTGGTCGAGTGCGTTGAATCGCTGGCTTATAGTTTAGAGGGCCCGGGTTCAAATCCTGCGGCGGCTATTGGAAATTTTTATTTATTTCCATAGTATCGTTTAGCGGAAGGAGATATGTGAGATTTCAATCCTTCGGACTCTCAACGATAACCAGCCGAGTAGTCCTTCGGATGACACTTAAAAAGCTAAGGTCCCCATCTTCCTTACTCATAGAAGTCTCAATGAGACTTCGAGGGTTGCTTCGCAACTAAGTTGGTGGTTAAAAACAGTTTTAAATCACTTTTCAAACACTGTAAGGCAAATTCTCCTATAAAACGAATATGTACGTTGTTGATCTCATGATTGTTCAATGAGTTCAATGAAAAAATATATTATCCGGTAAAACAACAAATATTGTTTGGTATTCAGCGATTGAATTAACGATGAAGCAATTATGCTTGTGTTACCTGCTATCAACTAACAGATCAAATTTTCCTCATTGTTGAAATCTGTTTTTTGTTTTAAGATTTACACAACAGCGGAACAAGCAAGTGCTAGCAGCTATAGCTCAGCCCCATCAACACCAGTCAGCTCGCCACCTCCGATAGCACCAACCGGTTGGCTGACCAATCACAGCACTCCACATTCGCCGCACTACACACAAGCTGTCACTGTAAATAATACTGTCACGCCTCAGGGATTACACATGGTAAGTGGTCGTTTTGGACGTTACGTCATGAGGTAGGGAGATGGGATTTAGGGTACGTTGAGAGTACTGTGGATCCCCATTTCCCTGAAATATGACGTACCGCTCTCACACTATTTAGTGTTGCATTAGATTTTTGTGACTGAAAGTTCTTTCTTACCATACTGAAATCGTTGATGTAACAGTATGAAACAGAGGGGATGTTATATTTGATATGCTACATGTTATACTGCCAATCCAACTGTCAGTAATTTTCATTGAGAATATAATGTTTTAGCACTGTGTTCTTCCAATTTTAGCCAAGTATTGTTGTTTCATTCATTCTGTTTAGCTCTCTTATCATGCTTCACAGTGCTCATTCTATGACAGTTGTTGAGTTCTGGGAACAAAAAATAAATAATATTATTTCCTCTACTTCAGCAAATATTAATTGTTTCATGAAATTAGGTGTCAAAAAACAAAATAGCCAGCTTTTTATTTATCAAGAGGATGCATGTTATTCGATATCAAATAGTGATTTTCTAATAAAACAAATACTCTCAATACTGAACAAAAATAATGAGAAATAGTGAATGATAATGAATAATAGGAAACTGACGGCTGAATTGTGCTCTAACTCTGTGAAAAGCTCATATAAACTTGGAGTTTCAAGTTTCAACTAATGAACTAGGTAGTGTATCGCAAGTTGCATTACATTTGTATGCTCTGGCATTTTGAATATGTATGACATTGGTTTCGTTTCCGCTTATTTTCTAATTTTGACATAATAATGTGAACTTTTCAAAATGACAGAACTTTTGAAACATTTCACTTCATCTTAACAGTCGAGTTCATTCCACAACTCGTTCCACAATCACGATCCATGAAATTATGACTTTCATATGTCTGAGAAGAACATTTCTTGAACAAAATTAGAAAAACATTGTTTGTGGCATGTTATAAATTTTATTTGTATGTAATTCTTTTGATTTTGCGAAAACTGTCTTCAATTACTTGGAAAATGTTTGTATAGTTATATACGTTCGAAAAGTTAGTTGAAAATAGCACTGAAGTGAATAATATTGCTCAATTTTCATAATAAAATGAATAATAATCTTATTTTTCTGGTCCTCATAAAAAAGTGTTTTTTCTTGGCCATTCTTCAGAAACTTAATATTTCAATCCAAATGATCGAATTATTCTGCCTAATATATTATTTACATAGCAAGATATTAATTAATATTTCAAGCGAGTTTTGTATAACATTTCAGTAGATTTTTTTATTTAGTTTACGAATACCTATCAGAAGTTCTCCATGAAGTAAATGATTAATATTTGCATCTCTACGATTATCAGCTTACTGTTGAAAGCCTAAAATTTTGTTCATTTCGTTCAATGTAATATTATTGAATTGATGTTTATTACCTTATTTTTGCATGATTTTTTTTTTGTTTTTGTGTGATGAAGCCTGCACCTGAAGCACAACGTTTAGATGATGCTATTGGCTTCTTAAGGGACCATGCTGTTGAGGCAACGGTAAGAATGTTTTGTACTTGTAGCTCATTGTATTTCAGAAATATTTATTTTTAGCCAAATTGGAATCAGGAAAAGGAAATCATTGAAATAATTATTTCACTTCGAACACTTCGTCGATAGTATGAAAAATATATGTTTACGCCCGATACTTGATGTGTATTTGCAGTTAAATTTTGTTTGATCAATTTCATTCTTAATAGCAATTTCCTTCACGAAAAACATGCAATAAAACATTACATAAACTTGATACTATGTATACATACATCCAAGGCTATTCTTGAGAGATTCTGGGGGTCTGTAAACAGATTGCTCAAATAAATTAGCAAAGCTATCATATAAATAACATAGTGTAGACATGTCGAGATGAAGCGCTGTGACTTTGAAATCCAATAATTTTCACTGATACATATTAGTCCTATATATAGGAAATATATTACTAGTTGAAAATTATCGAATGTTTTCCATTCCTGCTGATTCCAATTGGATTCCACGAATGTTAAGTTGGCTTTTGTAGTAGTAGTTGAATAATAATAATAATTCTACTTGCGACGTTGAAAAACAATAGTGAACTAAACATCTAGATGGCTCAAGCTCCGTTTTGCTTCAGGGCACTCGCATGGAAGAAAGACTGGACGATGCCATAAACGTGTTGAGAAACCACGCCGAACCTCTCGGTCTGGTTGGGCAGCTTCCTGGCGGCCTTTCGGCCCACCAAATGCAACAACTCGGCTACACTGCACCTCCACCTCCAGAACACCACTTACCAGACTCGATCAAGACCGAACGGACGACGTATAACACAAGTAAGTAGCATAGATGAGCTCACGCGCATGTTTGTCGCTGTCTCTCTCACACCACATACGTCATCCTTTGACAAACTTCGTCTGGTACAGAGATGATATTTTATTGGTATACAAACTAGGCCGGTGGTCAAGTGCGTTGAATCACTGGCTTATAGTCTAGAGGGCCCGGGTTCAAATCCCGCGGCAGCTATTGAAATATTCATTTCTATAGTATCGTTTAGTGGGAGGAGATATGTGACCAACCGAACATTCTTGGTACCTAGATTACAATCCTCCGGACTCTCCACGGTAACCAGCCGAGTAGTGCTTCGGATGACACTTAAAAAGCTAAGGTCCCCGTCTTCCTTACTCATACAAGTCTCAGTGAGACTTCGAGGGTTGCTTTGCAACTAAGTTGGCGGTTAAAAACACTTTTTCAAACACTTTATTTACATTGATCTTATAGATTACAAGTTATGGTTTGTTGTGCTGTGGTTGGTGTTTTTTTCCATCAACAATGATAAAAAAACAAGATAAATTAAGATATTGTGAATCTTCTTAGTCTTTCTTCTAATAGAAAAGATGTCACTGACAGATGCACAGTTTCTGTTTTACCGCCATGTCTAATAACTTATGGTAATATTACATATAAGTTTCTATAATGTTTCCCTATGCAAGAAACTTTTCATTGAAATTGTTTAGGCACGGTTTGAATGGGCGGGAATCTACCACCGAACAAAAAATAATTTTTTTTCTCATATGTTTTCCAATGAGCATATCATACAAAAATTATATTTCATAATTTCGAAGTGCTCACCCAATCCATTGCACCACTTCAAATTATTTTTTCTTAGAGGTCTGGGAACTTTTAAAAACATATTGGAATCCATTATATTTCGAATCTTTAAAACGCGGGAAAATTATTGTACAATCACAAGCGAAATCGGATGTTTACTTTGACATGACATACGAATTTTTTTTTCATTTCTGTCAGATTCATGATTTCAGACTAAAGCGACAATATGTCCTTCTTATTCTGATATTCCTTTAAAATTGCTTTCGTATCAAAGGCTATCCGGCCATTTTTCTCATCAAGTTCTTTACACAACTATTGGAAAACATTACAAAATTCTGCGCAGCTGTCATGTTCATGAAAGAATTTGCGTTATTGTGACATTTCAAATTTTGATTGCGACGTTACTTGTTTTTCAGAAAAACGCAAAGAACCTCCAGATAGTGACACCAAACCATCCAGTTCTGTCGAAAGTATAAGTCAGCCCAACTCGACTAGTGGAAACCCACCCAAAGCTAGTAAACGCTCAAGGAGATAGTAAGTCACTTTCTGAATTTTACGTCATTCTTCCCCACTTCTAGTTCTTGAAACAATGGCAAACTCAACGATCATATTCTTGCCACTGATCCAGGATCAATTATAGTAATGAAAATTGAGATGAGGAATACACTGGTGGTGTTTTCATTATGTTTTGACTCCCACATGAGATTAGTCTTTTACTAAATTGAAGACACTTGATGTATTTCTCTCATAGAGTAGCTTCATCAGGTGATCTTCACCAGCAATTGACTTACCAACATTAAGTGTAACATCTGTCAATGATGCCTTGAGGTGGATTTATGCATACTTATTTTTCGTTTATCCATATTTTCCAAAACACAACATAATATCTCTAATATAAATAAGCAAAACTCAATGTCCCTATCCTGTAAGGAATTCTACTGGCTGCTCTTAAAATAAGAGTTAAAAATATGATTGGCGCAAGTACAAAATACCTGTATTTTAGTGGTTCAGACAAAACACAAATATTTTCAACAGGTTGTAGACTCTCAGGACTGGCATTTCATGATTGAAAAGAGCAAGTTAAAGACTGTATTCAAAATCCTTGAAAAATTGTGTATTAAGAGTCTGAAAATGAGGATTTTTCGTGTGATATTTCTGGACGATTAATCACCTATATTTTTTTATTTTACTTCTTTGAAAATGATGACATGAAGGCATTTTCGGGATTTTCTTTCCATTCTTTTTATCCGCAAAAATTTAATTGACTAAAAACAAACAACGCTCAAAATACATTTGGCATGTATGATGCGTTTTCATGGCTACTCTCAAATTATTTCATTGGTGATCAAATCAGTCTGTCAGATATGATGGACAAGACATCAAAGAATATAAAACAAATGTATTTAAATATTTACGAAATAAGATATAAAATAGGTACATGTTAAATATCATATTATAGCATATAGATTAGGTTGAATTTTTACGATATTTTCAAAAAAGGATAATAAAAAAATTGTCATGGCATGTAGTGATCGTTCTTCATAAATCCGCCTCTTCATCCTAAAATGCCCTGAGTGTCAATGATCTCATGATATTTCCACTTTTTGTTTCCATATATTCCTTCAAAATATGCGATCTTGGCCAATATCACTTCCTTTCTCAATGCGGTGGAACAAGTAATGATTATTATTGTTTTCAATTATATTTGAAATTTTATTAGACTGAATATGACGTCTCCGAATCAACCAGAAGTGCACCCTATTTTTTCTACGATTAATTTTTAGGATAGTAACTGAATTATCTAAGGCACCTCCTCATGCAGCAGAAAGACCAAACATTGTAACTTTTAACCATATGAGATATGATAAATTCATGACATGGTGTCACGAAATGCTTGAATGTCAAAAAAGTTGGTACGTTGAATATAAAGCAAACATAATATTTACTAAAAAAGGTGCATTTCAAAAATACTTATACAGGGTGTTCCCTAAAGACATGCTGATATTTAAGGGGGTGATTCTTTGACACATTTTGGGAAAAAATCTTCCTATAAACGTATGTCCTAAAAGTCCTAACTTTTGAGATACAGAGTGATAACATTTTGAAAAAAGAAACAGTTTTTTAATAATAACTGAGATAATATTCTAGACATCTTAATAAAATTTGGTACAAATTTGCTTTCAGTCGATTTCCACATTTCCACGCCGCATCAGATTTTTGATGAATAGATCCTGATTTTTATTTATTTTTAGCGAAAACCATGCGTCGGACAAAGAAAATCCATGAGATTAAATTTGCTCAATAATGAATGAGGATCTTGAAAGTAATTTTTATTCTGAAAGTAATCAGTGGCGTAGTATTTTTTTCTCCAAAAATATTCGATGCAAAATCCGTACGGACGCCACTGGTAGAGAAAATGAAAAATTTCGTACATCACAAAATGCACCTTGATGCATAGAAGACATGTACCAAATATTATAAAGATGTCTAGAATTTTATCTCAATTATTATTAAAAAATTGATTTTATTTCAAAATGTTATCACCCTGTATCTCAAAAGTTAAGACTTTTAGGACATACGTTTATAGGAAGTTTTTTCTTAAAATGTGTCAAAGAATCACCCACTTAAATATTAGCATGTCTTTAAGGAACACACTGTATATACGTAATCTATAGTTTGAAAAGCACCAGTAGAAGAGGTAACAAAGTATAGAGTTTACTTGTCTGGGAACTATTTTTGTGGACAAAATCTTGTGTGTATTTCGATCGCAAAGTGTCTCTCTCTCTCTCGAAAGAATTATTTTTTTATGCCATTTCTTTTCGAAAATTCAATCCTGAGAATAAGATAGTATCTTGCCTAGCTTGATACTTTATCTAAATGATAAAGTCGAAAAGTTATAAAAACATTGATTGATGTGAATATGTTACATTTCAAATATGAAAAAGTTGGGTGCACGTACTGCTGAATTGGACATTTCATATTTTATTATATCTTGTACATACTTGAACCAATCATATCCGAAGATATATAACAAAAGGGGAAACAATTCTTCTAATATGGTGACTATCAAAATAAATATGGATGACTAATATATACTGATTGTTTGAAAATCTTGTTTCCGAGAATTGTTTCCTTTTATAATTCAACAAACAGAATTTGTCATTGATTTTGTCATTGCTCGTACACAATTTTAAACGAATTGTCTGAGTAGTTGTTCAAGTAATGGCGATGATGATGAAATAGATGACCCCAGCAACAAGGCTGTACGCGAGAAAGAGCGTAGACAGGCTAACAATGTTCGTGAACGGTATGTAAAGAATGGTTAAATTATTAATGGATTCACATAATACTACGCATGATGAATATGAAATATATGAAGAGCTTAGCACGTCAGTCAATTATGATCAATATCTAACAGCATTACTTATAAGTTGATAGTAATTGAATCTTTTCCAAAACATAATTGACTCTTTCATCTTTTGAGTTTTCATATCTGTGTATGGAGTATTTATAGAAGAAAAATGGGATATTGGTTGCTCTAATTATTATTTATTGAATAATGAAAATGAGAAATGAAATGGAATTTGTAAGAATATGGTAAATATGTTGTGGCTGTGATTTTTTTGTTGAAGCCATTTTTTTTCTAAATTTCATCAGCTCGAAATATCTAGGATTTTGCATTTTTATACTATTTTGCTAATGAGGTCATTTCTGGTATCTCAGGGGTCAGGAAATCCTTTGGACAACATTTTGATATTAAATTTTTATTTCACTTCATATATCCTCCCAGATATTTATGTTATTTGGAATTTTTAGAGCCGGATCTTGGCCTTTTCCGTATTGTATTCATAATCGGAAAATGATTCATTTTGGGGAGTCCAATCTTTCTAATATTCAAAACACATAATTGATTTTTTATTACATGAATAAACATTCAATATCGGCTCATTTTGATCCCTGTTCTGGAATATCATGTTTATTATAACAGTATTGCGCACAAATCATCTTGAATATTACTGAAAGTGACACAATAAGTGAAATAGTATTACCAATTACAAAATCTAACGTTTCTGAGCTGTCACAATTTAGAAATTGTATGTTGGTTGAGTCATGGGTATATGCATGTATATATTGTTGGAATTAATGATGGATATTTATGTTTATTCACAGATAAATTTTATTTAAATAAAAATGACTTTTTTCTGAATATTCTCTATGGCCTATTTTCTTTTCATAAAAAAATATCCAGTAGTTCTCTAAAATTAGTTATTGTCCTGATAAATGATATGCTAAAGGCACAGAAGGGTTATTTGCCATAAAAAAATATGCCCAACATTATCTTGAAGAAGTAGATAACAAGGTTGTAGTTACATTCAAGTATGAATCTATAAAGATAATACACCATGTGAATATGAGATTAATATATTTCCTAATAAATAACCTTCCTGAAAAATAGAAGGATCAAAAATACTCAAATTAAGAACGTTCGGGATTCTTGTGGTACTTTACATGACATGTGATTTTTCTTACATTCATAATAAATAAATCTAATCAATCCAGAAATTTTTTGAATTTACAAAAATATAGTCGTGAGTATGATTCGAAGATTCCACATATTTTGGATTCATTTTGTATCATACATTTATGATTTTTTTACCGACATGATACTATCATGAATTCCTACACTTTATATTAGTGTATACAAAATAGTATCTTCAAAACTCAAGATTTTTTGGCCCAACATCTGTCGTAGGACTAAGCATGTAGTAGATTTGTTTTTGGACATTATTGCATTGAATTTTTTTTTACTGAGAGAGACACACATTGAATATGGGCCTATATCTTACAATACCTCTTTCGAGCATATTGGAAAATTGGATATTTTTCTCTGGTCGGACAAACATGCAACTTTTTTCTTGAACAAGCAGTGAACGTGATTAGCTGAACTTGACAAAAAGGCACTACTTAGGTACCTACTCTTATTTGCCTTGATACAAGTGGTGGTTGCTACTCAGACAGTTTTACCAACATTTATCATCAATTCCATCGAATGAAATCAAAACTTTCAAGGTCATTTATATTATGAACGTTCGTTGATCCCAAACGAATATAATAAATGATAGAAATTCTGGTTTCATTCGCTTCGAAATGAGTTTGTTTGGATTTGGTATTCATTCATGAATATTGTGACAGTTGTTCCAGTGCTGACGAAACGGAAGAGGGTGATTTAGATCCAGTTGTCAAGGCACAAAGGGAAAAAGAGAGGCGACAAGCTAATAATGCCAGGGAAAGGTGGGATTTCAATATGTTCCCATTTGCAATCATCCTTGAGGTTATGTCTAATGTCGTGGCCTATATTCTTGTCTGTTTCTCACAAATAATTGAGTCGATTGATTTTTTCCATCTTCAATAATATAGTTTTCATAGTGTGTGAAGTTAATTTTATTTTTGGTGTGTGGTATAGGAAAGAGTGTCTACCCCAATTTTGAGAGCAGGGATCTGCAATAATTCGAGATTTTTGATCTAGAAGATTGCATATCGGGTTAATCGATTTTTGAATGATTTTTTATTGGCAAGGGTAAGAAAATAATGTTTGATATTAATCCAATGTTGAAAAACAATTAGCTTCATTATTGAAAAATATACAGTGAAAAATCCAAAACGCCCGCATAAAATTCCAAGTAATCAATAAAAGGTGTAATGGCGTATTACAATCAACAACTCTCTAATGAATTAAAATAATATATGTACCGGAATCGTACCATAAAGTCAAGTATAGTCTTTGAACTGTGATTAGTATCAATCTAATTTTAGATCAAAGTATTATAATAATATACCTACATCAGTATTTGATCATTTTTTTCAGTCGTTATTTCATTTGTTGATAATTCATTTCATTTGTATGAAAGCAATATTTATTGGAGGTGGAACATGTGAAATAAATCACTCATTTAATCAGAAATATCTCGTTTTCAAACAGTGTAGGTTTCATGGATTAACACATCATTAATCAACATTATTGATATATTTAACACTCAAATTAACAATAATAATTTCCATAATAGATAGAGCAAGTAATTGCAAAATTTATAATAAAGTTTTATTTGAAGAAATGGAATGAAACAAATGTTATTCTATTTTATTCACTTGAGAGTTTTGAATGATTTCATAATTTTTCCAGCTGTGCCTTTGATGTTTCAATGATATTTTGCAATTACTCGAATCATTGAACTAGTGGTGTCAGGGGTCTGGTGGTTCCAAGAATCATTTGCTCAGGGTGTTATAATTTTCAGGATACGTATTCGTGATATAAATGAAGCTCTCAAAGAATTAGGAAGAATGTGTATGGCACATTTGAAAACAGATAAACCACAAACGAAACTGGGTATACTGAATATGGCTGTCGAAGTTATCATGACCCTAGAACAGCAAGTGAGGGGTGAGTGTATTTCTTTATTGACATTTGCCGCTTTCTTCCTGATTTTATATATGTGAGCATGCGATGATGTTTCTGATTTTTTTTTTCAGAGAGGAATCTGAACCCTAAAGCTGCTTGTCTGAAACGACGGGAAGAAGAGAAGGCAGAAGATGGGCCTAAATTAGGTCCAGGACCACCACATCACATGCTCTCTGCCCCACATTACCCCTCATTACCAGTAAGCATATAATTTCAAATTAATGATTGCAAATGTCATGTGTGGATAAATATATGGGAGTAAAATTGAAATTGATCCCATATACCGGGTTTAACAGGATCATGGTACACCTCCCGATTACGATGACCTTCATTTGCTCATAAAAAACGCAATTTAGTATTTTTGACGGGATTTCGATTTTTCTAGCATTAGACGGGGCAATTGGGTTGAATCGGAACTGTCATGGCTCACCTAAATGGAAAACTAAAAATTTTATGGAATTAAATAATCAAAAATTTTGACGTTCGAAATGTCATCTGAGTAGTATCATTGAATTCAGAATATTTTGGAGATTTCTAAAATGTAATAATATACATGGTGTTCCATTTGAGAATCGAAAGTTGGTATCAAAACAAATCATGTGTAGGTCAAAAAGTGCCGCTTATTATGTTTATGACATATCCCAAATTTCAATCAATTACCTTTATAACTAACGGAAATACGGGGGTGTACCATGATCGTGTTATACCCGGTATACACTGTGTCCCAGATTGATGCTGCATGTATTGCTATCTCGGTTATTTTAAGAGTATTCTGTTAAATTGGCAATGTTTTTCGGGATTTCATAACCATTTCAGATCTGCGGTGAAAAACCAAAATTGTGCGTTTTTGACAAACCCCTGTTCTCGATTGTACGACAACATACGGTATTTCGGTTTTGACATTTTATGGACACATTTTTGAAGTCTTTGTTTCAATAAATAAGTGTATAACGTTAGTTCTGGATCTAAATCAAAATTTCATTATAAACTCGAATACACATTTCTTCCATATAAGTCAAATTATTGTAGCAAAAAATTCAGAATTATTTATTGTGTACTGTTTATTTCTAGGGTCCACCTACCAATTTGCCTCACAATCCAGGTCAGCCGCAATAGCAGTGATAGGATATTCTGCTACCTGTACATACACTCTCGTACAAAACGGCATCATCATATTCATCATACATCATGCATAAACGATTATCTATTTTTTTAAGAATATTATGTAGTGATATAGTAATGTTTATTGTATTTTTACTTTTTATTCTTGTTTATTATTTGGATTGTGTCACTTGACTTTCCCTGAACAAATTAGAAGACAGCTTTATTTATTTCTAGAAAGGAGTTAGCTGAAAATCATTTCAATCAGTCTTAGTAATTTTTTGTTGGTACAGATATTTTTTCATCCATATGGCGATCACAACTTTCTCATCTTCTCCTCGCTACTTATTTATTTTTAGATTGAACACAAATATAAAATTGCTTTCAAACAGTAATAGATTTCGAGTTATCCTCCATACTAAACGACACTTCTTCAGAATAGTAAGAAAAGAAAATTTATGTGGAAAATCAACGATTGTGACAAATGACTCGAAACCTATTGACTTGTGTACAGTTTAGATTTGTGTTATTTTCTCATTCAAAATAAGTTGGTAATGACAGAGAATTTAATTGAGAAAGTCCCTGTTTGCCTTTGTTATTTTCACCAAATCAACAAGTTCATGAAAAAAATTAAATTCAACATTCTTACCTCATGAAAAAAGATCTAGTTAGAAGATTGGAATTACTTGGCAAATGTTCACCGTATGTAGGAAGGACTCGAAAATGTGAACAAATTCGAAGACCTTAAAAGACGATAATTCCACCGGAAATGACTCGATAAATATTTTTTAATCCGAAACATATTTTTCTCTGATTAGTGGTCATTGTGATGAGCATAAGGAAGCTATCGAGAATACTTTGATGAAACAGACAAAAATTCTTCAACATTATAACATTATCATCAAGTGTTATTTTTATAATATGATAAATTATGTTGACGTGTTTTCACAAGTTTACAAAATAGATTATCATTGAGATATTCCCAAATTCAAATTATCTCTGAAACAATAATTTTAGCTAATCCAATTTATTCTTTTGGTTTTAAATAATCTATGAACATCAGAATCAATATATAAAATAGTTCACCTACTATTATTCACTCCTTTTTGATGCTTATATTTTTCTCGTTCGAGGGTCACAATACGAAATTTGCACTGGTAGGCACAATGGTTGTTGGTAACCGAAATTTTGAAAAATTAATATAATAGGAAGAATTTTTGAACTGAAAATATTGCTAAAAGTGGGAAAAAAAATACAGCATGGTTTTGAACAGTGTTTTCACTACTGATGATACTATATTCTGATGTACTCAAAGATAATCATACTAGAAGTGGAGGTTATGTTGCATTTGAAAGAATCTTTTTGTATTGGCTGAAAATGCTAAGAGTGCAGAGCTACTCCAGCCATGATGGAGAAAAAGGTGACAGACATCATGTAAAAAAAGGCTTAAACAACGTGCAAAAGTTGAAATATATAGTATTTTTTGTTCATGACAACAGTTAAAATCGTTGGGAGTTAAATCCTAATTTTTTTATTACTCGAAAAATATGAAAATCCAGCTTCATATAATACATATATATCATAAAATGTTTTTATACCAGAACGTTTTTAATATCGTCAATATACTTGAAGGACGTATAGTCAGTCCCATCTCCCTACAATACATTTGATTATGGAATATAAATCAAGTAATAAAAACTAAATTTATTTATTTTAAAATTCCCCGCAAAAATGCAATGCAATCTCCTGTATTAAAACTAAAGTGGAATGAATTTCAGCTAATATCGAACTACTTTGTATAATTTCATTTGTGGTTTGAGATGATGTTTCCCAGTTGTGCCAAACAAATGATAATACTCTGAATAAAATAAAATTACTTAATTAGTTTGTAATAACCTCTGTATTTTTTAATGATCTCTTTATCTGCCATTCTTTATTTCTAGTTATATGCATATCAAACTTAAATTATGTACAAATTAGAAGGTTTTAGTGTGCAGAATTTATGTTTTAATTATATTCTAGGAATTAGGAATTTTAGTAATTGAAAGCGTTACATTGAAAATGGCTATTGAACAAATGTATCATTTATTTCATTCTCATTAAGAAATCATCTCATCGAGAATAAAGTATTTCATATTATTTTATGGGATACCTTATTTTGATGCATTTATTCATTGAAATGTCTCAAACCACATAATAATGAATGCACCAATACTGAATTTTAACTCGATTCATGGAGGTTACTTATATTTTGTAATAATTATTCTTGTATATACATATATGATTTTTTCATGCAATATACTTATTTAAAAAGCCACCCGTCTTTCCTGAAGAAAATGCCAATGAAAAACAAATTCTTTTTATATTAAATTTAGTTATTTATGCAGTCCTAAATTATTTGTCTATTTTTGCTGATTGCAGTGTTTGAAAGTGCTTTGTGCAACCATTTTGAACTTATTTTTGTTTTTTTTTTTCATAATTTTAAGTTTATATTTTATACATTTCAATTAAGAATAACTTAGGTATAATGTTCTTGAAGGGAAACATGTAACATTTGTCTGCTGTTTATTATTTCAGTGTGTTAGGGAATTATATTTATATTGTTTGTTTTCATTGTTAAGATTATTTTAATTACTTCAACTCAAATCTTGTACAAAGTACTGTTTTGTTCTCATTTCAGCGACGCATGTTCAATTCGCTCTCTTCTACTTTCAGACTTTTTCGCGAAGTATGCTACAATCAATCCGCTATTTCCCTAATTTTTTAATCCAAAATATATTGGAATGCCGGAGATATTGGTGTAAGAGATCACCCTTTTTAAAATGATTTTCTATTTGCTTCTGTATCTCTTCTATCTTGTTATATATTATAACAGTTTGTGAATTATTCCAATATATTTTGATGCAATGACAATAACTAGATATTGTTTATTACATTTTACATATATGACATTGGCGCAGTTATGGTAATAAAATAGGTACCTATCATTTTGTTGTATAATGAAAATTCATTTGGGTTTTTTAATTGCAATAACATTCGGCATAGTGTATTTTTGGTAATACCAGTGTTTCTTTCATTCCATATGGCAGCCGTGTAATTGGCAGCAGAAAGCACTGAAAGTTTTTGGCACTAAATTCTATTTTAAATTTCATGTCGATAAAGTTGGCAGCCATAATTTTTTTAGCCATTTTGGTGCAAATATTCTTGCGACTTTTCTTGAAAGTTATGGAATTGTTGGATACGAATTCTGTGAAAGTGTTGCGAGTGTTTTATATTATATATTTTTGTAGTTATCCAACAAAAATCTAACTTTTGAGAAGAGTTCGTGGTTATTAAGTGATTAGGAAAAATTTGTAAAGCTTAAGGTTAAGCCTGTATAAACGTTTCAAAGCGGATGTGTTTTTAAATATATAAAAAGTATATATGACAAAAAGAATATTGAGTGATGAGAAAGAATTAAGTTAGGTTAAACAGCTAGACTACGACATAAAATAAAATTATTATCAACTCTATGTAATATACAATACGTACATAATATACTATGTGCCATTTTTCATAATCCATGACTTTTATTTCATTCCTATTAGGGTAGTGTCAAACCCACCGGTTTTCTGCATCACAACAATGTAGGTGCTTACCTTGTTATTTACAAGGTGTATCAAATATCGTGAACAAGTTGGATTCTTACTAGAAAAAAGAAAAATACTTTTTAAGGAGAAAGCCTAGATTTTCTTGAAAAAAAATATAGTTGACAATTCAAAATAGAGCTTTTTGTCCCTATGATTTTGTTCTATTTCTTTGATGAATAACTAACCCTTTCAGATTTCGAAACTTTTAGTGCATCTTCTAGGAATGATTCGCCTTCCGACCATGGTAGAGGACAGGCGGCGTCCTCGAGGTTGGAAGTCAAGTAAATGTTGTGAACGTCTACTGAAACGTGCAAATTAATGAAAATACAACCACAAATGATAAACTAAGTGAATATTAGAGAAAAACAACAGGTTCCTGTGTCTCTACGCCGGTAACCAGGCCGGATGACAACGGATTTGTCGGATAAAGGGGCCTTACTTGTATCGAAAAAAACTGGTTCCATCATTTCTACGCCGGTACCCAGGCCGGATGACAACGGATTTGTCGAATGAAGGAGCCAAAATAGTATGGAAAAATTGGCACCGAAAGGAGTCAGAAGCATAAGCCAATAGAAGAAGAAAATATAGATAAATTATATAAACCACAACAGGGAGGAGGTGATGGATATAATTCCAGACGCATCTTAGGTGCAGCCTCATCCCTATACAAAGTACCTGGGTAAATAACCGAAACGGTTGAGCCCATATTGAAGTAGGAAGGAAGGAAGGATCTTCTAGGACTTTTTTTGTGTAATTTTTGAAATGATTGGTGAAATGGATATGGATCTACAGTTTACTATTTACATTTTTTGTTTCAGAACTTGTGAAAATTTTGATTCTCTGAGACAATGGTTTATCAATTAAACAATTAAAACAATCTAAAGATTTCTTGACATCTAGAACAAAGATGAAGAACATATTGTCAACAGATACAAAATATATCGTCGCTATGGAAAGGTATATATAACTGAAATCTGCAAACTTTACAAGATATAGGAAAAACAAAATTGGGTGACAATTGAATGGTTCTATAATTGCACTTTCAAATTGATGAATGTCATAGATTTCGAGATATTTGACGTTTAAATTCAGATTTTTTCTGGATTCTCTCGGATTCGGAAAAATAAAGAAAAAATGTAAATGATCTCCAAATATTCTGCTCTATATTCCCGTTGTGCGACTGTGACAATTTGAACATTTTCCAAATATACTCATAGCATATTATATTTTCCCCTGTCACTAAAATCCATTATGACAAAAAATAACCTCACAAATAACTCACATGTTATAGCAATCATCAATTTGACAACAGATATTTCAATTATTTCCATAGCTATCCTGATCATCTATATCCTTATTAGATGAAATAATCCGTATAAAATCTGAATTTCATACATAATTATATTTTTTTCAAAAATGCCAAATTTTGCAGACATAATATCAATTTTGCCATTTTGTCAGATACGTCTGCGGTAGAAATAATGGTGTAATGATCATTATTTAATTTATTTCAAAAATCAAGAAGTGAAGAGTTACAAGAGGCATAATACAAGATTAAAAACACTTCACTTTTTACAATATCTCTATAAGACAAAAGAATATGCATATATAGTTCTGAGTTGATATCAGTTACGCCCTTCGAGTTCATCGGGAAAAGCGAATATTTTCTCACACAAACAGGCCTTTTACGCCCTTATGTGATATATTTTGTATCGAATCCACCAGATACGCCATGATGGTGAATATTCATTGACATGCAACTATAATGAAAAATATAGTATACCGGTGTATGTTACGCCCAATAAGGGGGCGAATTATAGAGGGTATATCTGTATTCTATTGCATTTTTAGATTCTCTTTACCATGTGTCAAAATTTTTTGAATAAATCAAATATCTCGAAAACAAATGAAGATAAGAGAAACGATGGTAAACATTTTAATAAATGGTAATGTCACCAATAACTGAAAGTGACAAAGTATATTGAAATTATATAGGACAACACCCGGTATATCAAAAGTTACATCTTGCATTCACTAGAAATAAAAAAAATTCGTTCATATTCACGTTCACAAACTGTAAATAATTATATGTCGTTCATCTACAAAACTGTGCGTTTATCCTAGTCGAAATGAATCCCATTTGACATCTAACAGGCCACACTGGTAAAAAATACGACAAAAAATCACCCGAAAACATCTTCACTCCAAAATTATGAGAATCTCTACAAGAATGTTTATTTCACAATATTGATGGGTTTTTGATGCGATTTTAATTATTCTGTTTCATATCCAAATTATGATTGTGATTGCGATCTTATATCTAATCAAGTTGGTATATAATTCGAAATAATTTTTATTCGTGGAAAAGGATCTGATGGACCGTCTATGAAAGAAATCAGCATCCTTTCCAAACAAAACAAAATGAATAGCTTTGTTTTGGGTTTCATCAGAACCGCTTTGGAACCGTTATAGAACGATATTCTGTCTGAGTATGAGAAGAACCGAAACAAACCATATGTGTCACAATATTTAATGGCACCACAATATGTCTACTACAGTTAAAGGCTGGTTCATACGATTTTCGCAAAATTTATGCGAATTAAATTGCCGCTGAAAAGAAATATCGCAATAAAGTTGAAATATTTGAACTTTTCTTGCGGATTTTTTTATATTATTGTGATATCATAATGCAACAGAATGCATAAATCAATAGTGTTGTATTAGGAATATCAATGTAATATTTATAACTATTAGTTTCAGTTTCAGTTTCAAAAACAGAAACAAAAAAGTTGTAGTTTCGAAAACAAACTCGAAACTCGAATTCCACCAAACAAACAAAAAATCAGTCTGTCGCGTTTTTTTTGAAGATGTTTCCACATAGCGATTAAACTCTGTTTACAAAAACAGAGACAACACACCGAAATCTTTCCGCTTTATTTTGTCGAAATCGACACAGTTGGTGTTTTGTTGCGGTTTTGTCCGTTTTTGGTGGAGATCCGCCTTAAGAAAAGTGTAGATTTTCCACAAAAGGCTCGACATCATTTTTAAGTCAAATGTTTCTCCAGACGCCGCTTCAATTGATGAAAGAAAGGAGATGTGGACGATATATTACTCTTGTCCGTACCCATTATATACTGAATAATGTTTCTAGAGGAATGTCCCCATTCGAGAAGTAATAAAAACGTACGTTATAGAGACTGAGCACCAAGGGCGTCGCCAAGGAGGGGCAGGGGGGGGCAGCTGCCCCCCTCTAGAAACTCTACCAAAATTAAAAACTTGCTTGATTCAAGTAACTCTATAGCTCTACTATCAGAGAAAAAAATCAATTTCTTTTTGTAAAAGTCTTTATTTCTTAAAAACAACACTTCGTATTCTACCATGCACAACGTGTGCAGTAGAGCGATCCTTCAGCAGTCTCTATGATCACCTGGCTTAGAAGCAGGGACGGCGAGTGAATGGGGGCATCGGGGAAAATGCACCCATGTAGGCAATGGGTGTGGGTGTAAGAAAATCAAGATAGAAACGGGCGTATTTAGCATTTGCATAGATTAAATACTCCTGGACAAGTAGATAACCATCCGTACCACACATTCTGTTAGCGAACAATCGGTGATAGGGAGGATTGAACGAAGCGGATCAATCTTTATTCTATCCATCGGTGGAATTGATATGGGAGTTGATAGGTATCTATTATCAGTGTGCAGGTGTCATATAAACACTTCATATGTCACTTTCTTGTTTTGAATTCTGTATCCACTGTGTGAATCGTTGCATATAGACTCCGAGTAGATATAATGCGTGGTATCAGCCAATAAAGTGGTTGTTTTCTACTCGTTGTCTACCAGTCATTCAAACTGAGTTTGTATTAGGAATTAGGAATCCAGTTCATTTCATTTTACAAAAGCGACCTAATAATGTGGCAATGTTACAATGTTATAGAGAACGAATGAGTGAATTAAACATATTAAAACAGTGGCTGATGATTTCATTGGCCAAAAAAGTTTAAATAAAAATATATTTTTTCCTCATCTTTGTCCACAACTATCAATATCAACTACCTATAGATTTGAAACCCTATTAGTCACAAAATATTATATTTTGGTCGAGGTAATTTACAGATAATGCAAAATATATAGTATTACTCCTATCTATCTTCAAATTTGAAGGTATTTTACCTATAACCATAAAAAATTTTCGCCTGCGTCGCATTTTTAGTTACCTTGCCCCACCTCTATTTTTCCACCCAATGGACGAAACAAAACTCGCCACTTCTGCTCAGAAGTACCATGTCAGAAAGTCGCCTTAGTCGACCTTGCAATGATTATTGAGAACATAAAGAAATAGAAACATTCACAAGAAAACCAAGAAGATTATGTTTCAATTAAGATATTTTGTAGCAATCGATTAAAACTCTACAAAATGTATTCATTTTACCTACATTTCATATCTATTATCCATCATCTTGCCCCCCCTGGCCAATTGGCTAGCGACGCCCTTGCTGAGCACTAATAAAAATGTTTCCTTTTGTCGTATGTCAATGTGATCAAAACGTGACGAGCAATCTAACAAAATGTTGAAAAGCATCCTACACGTGTCTCCTACATTTCCCCATTCCGAGAGTCGAGACAAGTGGATGAATGTTCTATTTGACCTACAAAAAAACACATTGATCGAAGTTATACATTTGAAATGTGAATATTATTGAACATAATCCAATGACACAAATAAGTTTTTGCATCGTAGGAAGACAACTTACGAAGAAGTGACTGTTTCAATTTGAATTTTTACATAGTCGTTCATTGATGGAGAAAATTCTTAGATAAAAAATAGACAATTTCAAGTAAAACATATGATGTCGATTTTATTTCATAACAATAAATATACAAATATGGTGCATCAATGAATTGATAATTTTATTTCTTGACACCTAGTTATCTGAAAATTGAATATGGCCACCACAAAATCAATATATCTTCGAATTCGCTATTAAATTTATCATGCTTCTTCTAGTAGGAGCACCAAAAAAAACTGACAGGAACAGTCGAATATTTGGTCGATTCCTGGTCATGGCGGAATTGTGAATTTTATGCACTTCAGGGATTTAAAGGGTAATTTAGAAATTTATTTTCAATATTTTATTAGAAATATGACATGATATGGTTGCAACAGAAGTGTAACGTGTTTAGAACAATACTAAACTATAAAAAACAACATAATTTCTATAAATATTATAACATCACATTTATATTGGCCCCACTGCAATTAGCCGAGTGAAAAAGAGGTTATTTTTGGTAAGCTCAATTTATAAACTCCGCTGCCGTAGCTACAGTTGACGATGCCGTTCCAAAATGTATATAGTAGATATCCGACGGCAACTGCGTCAGTTGCGTACTTTATTAACAAATGTTTATTTTTAGCATATTCCATCAACGAACAGTAACTGCAGCGTCAACTGTAGCTACGGCAGTGGGGCTTTTTTTCAATATTTATTATTTAACGTTCCTCCTATCCCAAAGTGAATAAAATCGATTTTTCCTAGATGTGGTAAATCCAGTATATATCATGTGTATTTTTTTTCAAACCGCCAATATGAATTCCTGAAATTTTACAACATTTTATTTTTGCCAGTTCTCAATGATGATTTTTCCTATTAGTGCTTTCGTAATATGTTAATCGGATTAGTCTCAAGTATATCCCGATTTCTACCAATTAGATGCTATAGATAGTAGATCCGTGTGGTTGTCTTTATTTCTGTTGTTAGGTAATTTCCAGCAGAAAACCGCTATTCCAATAGTAGTTGGATGACTTTTGAGGATGTATAGATTAAAATTAATTGAAATTTACATAATGTCTACCTACTTTAATTGTTCTCAAAACCTTTTTTATTTATTTCAACTATGTATAATGTTCCTGCACACCCACATATTTCCATTCATTTCTATGTCAGTAGAACGAGTTTCAGTATGCTCATATTTGTTGATGTATTAATCTTGATACTTTTCTTCATTGACTAAACAAATTTGAAATGAAAGTTTTGCTCTGATATTCCTTTCTGTGTTCTTTTGAGAGAGTGGTTATAGGAAAATCAATTAACACTTCTACTAAATGATAAAAAAATTACAGAATTAACACATTAGGACCTTATTCATCATATGGTGCATTATCTGGGGATATACAATTGAAACATGTTCTGAGTATTCCTGTTACCGATGGTATAGTTAATAAAGGTACATTTAATGAGAATATCGAAAATATTAGCAAGTTTCATGAATGAAATATATTGAGGACGGTTAACGAAGATTTACCCCTAGTTCATTATGGAAGGGTAAACAATCTGCAAAAAACCGATGTCAAGTCTGGGGCATGTTCTTTCTTGATGATGATGTCAATAAATAATGTTTCTGAACGTTGATTTGCAGTGTATTCTGACATATTGGTTGCGTGGTTGCCTGGTTGCCTCGCCAACCATGTGATATATAAAACATGGCCAGGAGACATCACATTGTTACGTGCGATATCACTTTGAAAGTCATAGACATGTTACCGATACATTTTGGCCGCCTGAAGAAACACGTGACATCATTAATACATGAAATTTGACAAAACAATGAACATCCATCCATCCATTTATTAGGTAATATACAAGTCTACATTTATGATAACTCACATTGTGACATCAATTGGAGGCTACGAACCAATTAAAAAATGTGACTGGTGAAAAGTCTTAAGGTTAGGTGTAGGATCAGATCATGAAGGAGTTTGAATTTTCAATTTTTTTTGATTAATTTATGATATCCGACCCCAAAACCACCACATAACAATTTCGAATCGTATAAAACCAAAATCACAAAACTCGTCCGCCATATTGGAGCCGCCATTTTGTTTTTTCATTATGCATTTTTACAGGAATTATGTGCACCTGCCAAATTTCAAATCAATCGGACAATTAAAAGTTGGTCAAATTTCACTTGCACGATATTTTATCAGTCAGTCAGTCAGTCAGTCAGTCAGTCAGTCAGTCAGTCAGTCAGTCAGTCAGTCAGTCAGTCAGTCAGTCAGTCAGTCAGTCAGTCAGTCAGTCAGTCAGTCAGTCAGTCAGTCAGTCAGTCAGTCAGTCAGTCAGTCAGTCAGTCAGTCAGTCAGTCAGTCAGTCAGTCAGTCAGTCAGTCAGTCAGTCAGTCAGTCAGTCAGTCAGTCAGTCAGTCAGTCAGTCAGTCAGTCAGTCAGTCAGTCAGTCAGTCAGTCAGTCAGTCAGTCAGTCAGTCAGTCAGTCAGTCAGTCAGTCAGTCAGTCAGTCAGTCAGTCAGTCAGTCAGTCAGTCAGTCAGTCAGTCAGTCAGTCAGTCAGTCAGTCAGTCAGTCAGTCAGTCAGTCAGTCAGTCAGTCAGTCAGTCAGTCAGTCAGTCAGTCAGTCAGTCAGTCAGTCAGTCAGTCAGTCAGTCAGTCAGTCAGTCAGTCAGTCAGTCAGTCAGTCAGTCAGTCAGTCAGTCAGTCAGTCAGTCAGTCAGTCAGTCAGTCAGTCAGTCAGTCAGTCAGTCAGTCAGTCAGTCAGTCAGTCAGTCAGTCAGTCAGTCAGTCAGTCAGTCAGTCAGTCAGTCAGTCAGTCAGTCAGTCAGTCAGTCAGTCAGTCAGTCAGTCAGTCAGTCAGTCAGTTTGCTGGTGTAAATTTTAAGTGAAACTGAATAAAAGCTTGTAATGTTCAGAGAGTTTCGAAATAGTCATTACCAGAGAGGTGTAGAAAAAATACAGTTACGATCGTGTTGTTTTCAACAATGTGAATCAGACATGTTGTTCCACATTTTCGTAAGTGAACCACCATACCCTGAGCTTGAGCATAGCCGGTGCGATCTCTCTCTTCCTTATAAATACTTCTCATCGCCTCGCGGCCTTCACAAACGTGAAGAAGTTCAAGGCGTCTCGAAGAAACTGTGTTAATGTAATCTCGAGATCCTCTTCCGCGGTCCACTGCTGAGAAAACGCACCATGACGTTCAGACTCGCATTTTTCTCCTTATTTTTGGTCGTCTGTCGAGTTAGCAGCGAGAATTTGGAAACATCTACCACGGGTGTTGAAAATTCCACGCGGGATGCTGTAGTAAATGCATCTCATCCAGACAACAAAATGGTGTATGTCGAAATGGTTAGTTGTGCGCTTCGGTATGACACTGCTTGTCTGGTGGGTGTTGCAGAAGATTATTTGGATATCAGGAAGCAAGAACTTTTGGGTGAGTCTACAGAAAAATGCCATAATTAGATTGTCCATCATAAGACGTCAAATTTTTGTATAGCATTTCTCGTCTATTCTTTTCAAAGTTTAAATACTCTCGATAAAAACATTCCAATATATTTTTATGTATGGATATAGCTCCCCACAGGTGAACTTGTATTAGAACGAATTTCTTTCAATGGATTTTCATTCATCAAATTGAATCTTCTACAATTTGCTATAGGTACTAAACTCATCAGCATTTGATGAGATATTGCAAAAATTGCGTTTTTTTCATCACTTCCTAATTGCAATAGTATAAAACGAAAGAAAAAAATCAAACAAAAATCTCATTTGAAGTCACCTTAATTTGATTAATTTCTACCTCATCAGTACAGAGGGTGGGCAAATTCATAAACGACGGTAACTGTAAGGGATAATGAAAAAATGGTGGACACATACTTTTTACTTTTAAACAATATTCTTCTGTTTTCGAGTTACTTTCAGGAAGTCAATATCTTGATTGTTTGTTAAAAATGTCAGTTGAGTCAGGAAAAATCTACTTCCTTCAGTATAATACAGTGGATATTTTGGGAAAAAATGGCAATTTTCAAGTTATGGCATAAATTGGTATATATTCATAATATTAGGAGAATCAGTAGCTATACAGTTTGATTAAAAATTATTTTTTTTGTTTATTCATAATTATGTGTGGTCGCTTTCGATGTGTATTATTTGATAGGGGATATAATCTTTTATATCTAATTTCATAAATCATTATAGAAACTGAAAAAAAAAGTAAAAAAATAATTATTTTTACTGTTTTTAGATATATTCTATACATCGATTACATCAACGCTGTCAACCGAGTTCAACTGTATATGAAGATTTGAAATATAATTCAAACAATCAATCGTCTTAGTTTATTTATGAGACGGTAGTAGATTTTTAATTTTTCTTCAATGTTGCCCAAAAGAAAAAAAATAGTGTCGTTGAGTCACACGTATCTCAAATAAAGTAAAAAGTAGTATTCTTCAAGATTATAGTATTTTTAATATTCATATCTATAACGAAATTGAAAGTAATTTGTGATTATGAAATATCTATATATGCATCAGTTTGATTCGGTTTTCGATGAAGCGATCGTATTTGAAAAATTCTTATTACCTATATTCAAATTTTCATATGCCACTTCAGATAATATGCATCGTATGTTACCAAAACCTAAACCAATCGTCTCTCCCTGTTCTTGAATTTTGACGCATATTGAATCAATATTATACAGGGTGTGGACAAAAGCTTGAAAATTTTTATTTTTTGGAATACTCTGTAATTTCTATTACCCATTGATTGAACACTTAATATAAATGCCAATTACCTGCCAAATGATGGCATGTTTCTGTATGTGCCTCACTTTAACGGTTATTGAATTATAAAAAGATACCGAGATTCCCTATAAAAACTTCGATCTTTTGCTATACGAATACTGCTATGATGTCAGAATATGGTTATAAATGAGTGAGTTATAATTTATTTCAATAGTTTCATGTGAAATTCTATAGTAATATCCAAAAGGATTCAAATTGCTAGAGATGATAAAATAACAAAACAGATTATTAAAATAATCCACAAAAATCAAATTTAGAGAATATAGATATAGATGATACAAAAACCGAAACGAAACAGAAGAATAAATAATACACGAGGATGGAAGAACGGAAGAGATAATTAAGAAAAACGTATCAGACGGGAGAGCGGTTCGCTGATTCCATGTAGAATTGTTTTTTGAGTGGGAAAAGAAAACAGCAGTAATACAAAGGGAGAATATGTTCTACATAGATATCAAATGATGATTCAGTTATATTCACAATAATTAGAAACATCTCACGTTAGTAGATTACGGTAATTTTGTTAGCGCAAATCTAGTGTAAATAACTTGCTCGTATCTATTTATTCATTAAATAAATGAAGTTGTATATACCCACTACTTACGATATTGAAGAACAACAATGTAACGGAGAAAATACGGTGGTTATCGTAGTAATTTTAAAAGTATACACTGGTATTTAGCACAATATATACCTACTTCATCTACTGTTTCAGCAGAACTGCTACATAAACAGAGATAAATTATTTAACTGCCATAATAGAGACATTGATCAACGAATTATTTGTGACAAAATAAGAGTATAGCAAAATATTTCCTTTTTTATTGAATGAATCTACAGTGTAGCTAGTATATCATACCGTTTCTTTAAGCTACAGTGGTTGGGATTTCACTTGTATGAACTGTAGATCCCTCATATCCTTAATGCGCACAATTCCTTTGAGGCCTTCTGGGGGTTGTTTTGGCAACTAGGGAGATGAGACTATCAATTATCAACATCATAAACGTATATCAAAACTTCAGTTACTCATAATGCATTAGTTACCATAATTTGTATCAGTTACCAAATAATATTTATTCATTTTCTATTTATTTTCGCATCGCCGTTTATTAGCGATTTAACACCGTCTCGGACATTGCGGTTGACTCGGCCACCGTCTCGTAACCAAGCAATGTCCTCGACTAATAAATCGCATAATAATCTCGTTCGATTTTCAATAAGATTCAATAAGATTGCTTTGTTAATGTACGCCAAACAACCACCAACCCTTTATTATGCATTTGCGGACCGATGTTCATAGAAATTTGTTTTATTGTACCACCTTAATTTGTTACAACATGTCAATGAGAACTTGCATGAATTAACGAAGATGTAAATGCGGCACGTATACAATGACTATCATTATTTTTCTATGACTATTCGCAAATATCTATTCGTTATCTCCAAGCCAAAGTCACGAGTCTGTATTTCGAGAAAATAGAGTTCGAAGTTAGTAGTAATGAAGCATCATAGTAACGAAACCTGCTTTTTCAATTATGTATTGGCGTTTTCAAAAAAAAAAACTGCAGTAAAATGCTATTAGGTCCTCAAAATGCACTAGGTTGAGAATAGCCGAAATTGCAGATTTGCCTTTGACGGCGGTCACGAATTATCTACAGGATGTCCAGAAATTATTTTTCTCAAATGTCCTTTTTTCAAATTCGCATCATCTCCGCACATTTTCTTGGTTATTAATCATAAGCATGATTGTATTCAAACTAACCGGCCTTTCGAAACAAACTGTCGGTTCCATCAGAAACCAGAATTGATGAGGTTATGTTAAAAGACGAATTTTCTGTTTCTCATGAAGTAGCAATGAGAAAGTATTCTTAAATCTTTGATAACTACAGAAAATAATGAAAAAGAAAGTTGTAAAATTAGTTTTTTTTCTGTAGAAGCCATGTCGAAGGTCCTTATTTTGCGCAACTTTACTCTCATTTAACAGAATCCACATCTCTTACCATTTCCAGGATTCCCAGGATTTTATTCGGAAACTATATACGCAGTAAACGAACTGGATATTCGCGTACTTATGGTAATTATTGTCCAGACCAGAACCTATAATTTGGAGAAGAAGTAGGTAATGGAATTTTCTTTCAATGTTTATGATAGGGAGAAGTTTGGCAGCTCTCGAGCCTGGAAGTCCTCATCGCAAAATTTCAGCTAATTCTTCATTTACAAACTTTGCCTTGCACCTGTGGCTTCATTCGATGAGAAATGAGAAAAATAACACGATTAATAAATTAAATATATAAAAAATATCCGTCGAGGTGTCCTACTTGAACGATAAAAAAATGGGCCAAGGCTTTCATTTGGTTATTCATCTCGATTTATGAATAAATGAGAGAGATCGATATCCCGTTAAATTATTCCAAACATTGTGATTGCCAAATACAGCATCCGTCAAAAGTTGCTCAGGTTGAAATCGTGATGAGTATCCGATTACAACGAAATATGTGAAATACCTAATTTCAAGTGATTAAAGATATATTTCCATTATGTAAAGGAAGGTATTTACAACAAGAAATGAGTTTATAATAAAAAATGGGCGATATCGATGTATCTTCCGAACTCGACTGGATTGTAAATGGTAACCTTTTCTTTCACATGAAGAATATCAATAGTGTAGATTCATATAAATAAAATATATTCGATATTTTTGTTACTTACGTTTTTTGAAGTTAAAAGTGATAGTCTTCTGAAAACTTGGAGATTATATATGTAAAAGTTTTTTCTCTCAGCATTTTCCATGATATACACTAATTTTTGGAACATATAACACAATTCAAAAACTCGAACGGGGAAACAGAAATTATAGTCGAGGAAATATCCACTATTTTACAGTAACAACTGAATATGGAGGATAGGTTTTTTTACTGATCTAACTGTGAAACCATAACACTCAAGTTCATTCATCCAAAAGTATGCACAACAAAAGTTACAAAAATGTCTAAACTTGTTTGAATTTCGTTCCTAAACCGTTAATTTATTTGATGCTATTTTTCCTATTGATTCATTCTGCATCATGATGGACACATAACTTCTTGTCTCTTAACACAAAAAAGTACCGATCTTGGAAATCGATTGGAGAAATGGTTTACGAAAAAATTTTAAATGATGATTTTGCTTTAATCCCATTTCATCAGCACAAGAATCATTTGATTATCAGTCATTCAAGAGGCTGGGACTATTTTCTTCTTCTCGGTGTATACTTTTTCTATACCCCTCTTACAGTTGTTTTTGTGTTATAAATATTGAATTTCAAATATAATTACCGACAAATACAGTAAGTATTTGGTATCTTTTGAATTTCATTCTTGTATGTATAATTATTATTCCAATAAATTATTAGAACAAAACAGATCAAATTTTGAAAGTTGTCTCTTTTTTAACACCAGAACAACAGTTTTGTAGCCAGATAACCAATTTGTCCAATATTAAACTGCATCATCGAAATCATATTCACGTAAGCTGGTATTTCACACGTGTGAAGGAAGTTTTACTCAGGTCAGATGAAAATTATGTAAATTCATCAGTGATTGATCTCACAGAAATAAGATGCGATAAAAGAGAAATTCAATAATTATAAACACTATCAGTTATACGGATCTACCTACCTATCTAATCAAATCCGATTGGTGATATACTTCCGTTTCGATTGTGCTTGTGGAATGATCTTAAGACGTCTTAAGTGGAACAATATGTCGATGATGAGTAATTGAGGTTAAAAATATTCCATGCTACACATACTAATCAAGAAGTGAAAATCGGATATAGCGTTGGATGAACTAAAAGTGGCAAATCCGGTTTTTGGGCAATGAATCTTTAGAGTATATAACCTCTATAATTATGGGAAAAATAAAACGCGTCGCATCACATCCTGATGGAAAAGTAGATATTCAATTTGTACGTAGAGGAAAACTCGGGTCCTTATTGAAACAAAAATAAGTTGATGATAAGTGGAAATAAAGGTCTAGTGGATTTTGTAACAAAAGTTATTAGTCAAATTGACAAATTTGGGTGAAAGGAATGAGAATGGTATCTTGAAATAAAATTCAACTCGAGTAGGTAATATCACAAAAAAGTCTATCAGCACAATAATCAATTTTTTTCAATAGTTAAGCTGGCAAAGGTATCCATATACAGGGCTATTCAAATTCGAGTCTATGCAAGGGGATTTCGATAACGGTACGAGATAGAGGGTTGATTAAAGGGTGACAAAGTAGCGTATTCCGAAGGTTGTTTATATGGATGAAAAAAATCTGACCTAGTTTCTTCAGTTCTGGAGGTATACAGGAAAAATCGAAAATTTCGAAATTCTTCTTTTTATTTTAGAAGATTTTTTTAAAATTTTGCCACTTTGCCATAGCAACTTTTTGTAGCTTTCCCAAATATCTGAATAAAAATTATATACAGGGTATCGTATAAATTGGGCCACCATCAACTTTTAATTTTCAAATACGGACCTGTATTTTTTATTGCATTTTTTTGAATGCCAAGAGTCATATTTCATATTGACGTAGTATTTTCATCTAAATTACAGAGTGTTTTGGAAATATTGAACTATTACCAGTAAAATTTCAACATTTCTTAAATTATTCCTGTATAACTCCAGAACTGAAGAAGCTAGGTCAGATTTATTGCATCCATATAATTAACCTCTGAAATACGATACTTTGCCCCCATTTAACCAACCCTCTATATCTTACCGTTATCGAAATCCCCATGCATAGACTCGAATTTGAATAGCCCTGTATATTCAGGACATCAGGTACCAAATATCGGTTTCCGTTTTCCAATGTATTTTGGTTATAAGAACAGCCGTGATGAGGTCGAATTTTCTTCTTTTATACAGAGTGATATTCGAATTTGACGCCCATCATTGGGATCTCGAGAAATTATGATTTATGACTATCGTTTTTTTAGGTATCAGAAAAGTATTATTATAATATGATACCGTTTTGTGTTTGCTAACCATCACTTGAGATTTGCTGTCCGAACTGAAGAAACCGATTTCAAATAAAAAGCAGTCCTTCCCATAAAACTTATTTTGCAAATTTTCTGTGGCGATATCTTCAAAATATAACTGATGAGACAACCAGAAATTTGTCATTGTCATCAAAGGTGTATCGGAATATTCGAACGAATGACTGACTATTCGTGGCACTACTTTCCACGACCTAGTTATGGCGCTACAAGCTATATACAGGATGAGGATGTCTTATAAATAACGCCACACGCTATAAAACTGCGATTTTTTTTTAAATTAGAATCAAACTGATTGGATCAGGGGCGGATCCAGGCGATGTTTGAGGGGGGGGGGCACAATAGTCACGGCTCATAGAGGTTAGCAAAATAACGTATTTTTTTGTTGGTACCTACTGCCTACTGAGTCCTATTCGAGTGCTTTTTCATAGAATTTTTTTGTACTAAAAAATAAGTCCAAACTATTCGATATATTTCATAAATATATTTATACATCTATTTCATCAGAAAGTAAATACATGAATATTTCTGTTCAAAAACAAATAAAACATGACCTAATATAAACAAATAAAAAACAAAAAAATCAAGTATTAAAAACTAAATAACCAATAATTTCCAGTCTCTATTCTTTTGGCTAGCGTATCTTTGGATAATATCATCTACATTCAGACTGCCGCAAATGGCATCATATGCATCAATGCGTTTTGGTGAATCAGGGTAACAAAATTATTATATTTATTGGGTCCACGAGGGGGGGGAAGCATGGCCCCTATGGCCCCCCCTTGGATCCGCCCCTTGATTGGATTGGTGTGGATAGAATGTGTAAAATAATCCTTCCATGATAATATATTTTCAACTTGTGTCGAAATAATAATGCTGATGTTATGCAGTGAAATCTTTAAACTTATCAATAGCTGTTATCAAATATCAGGGCTTCCATTAGTTTCATATAAACGAAAAGCCACAATTGGAAGGAGTATCACAAAAATGTTACAGCCCTAATAGCACAATCATGTCCTATGGATGTCCTTCGGACATTAAGGACGTCCATAGGACGTTCAAATTTGGTACCGCGGACGTCCATTGCACGTCTGTGGGACGCACAAATGTCTCACTTGGGAACCAACTAGGGACGTCCTTTCGGGATGTCCTTAGGACGTCATCGAAGGACCTACTTTCAAGAACCGAGAAATAAAAAAGCAGCTGCCAGTGACATCAGGCAGTCGCGGTCACCCATCCAAACCCTTACCGCGCGTATTGTTACTGGACCTTTATTGTGATTGTTTCCTCTCCTGCGTTGTTTGGTGGCTGCTGTCTTCTTATTTATTATTGATAATAATCAAATGAGATACTAATAATATTGATCTCAATAAAATTCTATAACTTGATCATATTAGGTTTCTGGCTGTCAATTTAGCATATTTTTCATTTTAACAATTGAAATATTTTTGTCCAATGATGTAGTACTTAAGAGGACAATGTAATTATTTTATCACGCTTCTTCGAAGTAGGAAACTTCCAATCAATTAAATGCAACCAACAGCTGAAAATACTGAAATCCGAACCACTTCTGAGCGTAATATGAATGATGAGGATAAGTCGAATTCGTGCGTGGGGATGAGAATGTCGAAAACCACACCATATTTGATGGCGCATTCTTAAAATTCATCTTCCTTTCTATTGAGACGTTTCTCTACTACTTTATAGCAAAAGATTGGTACCTTGAGTTATTGATATTCTGAAATAAGTATATTTGAACAATATTTTGATACGATTCTGCATCTATGTACTCTCCGAGAATATTCTGGGATTTCTGGGAATAATATATATTTGAACAATGTCAGAATATTATGTGTGTCTGTGTCCATATAGGATGTTGTTCATAGGATATCCAAAGGACGTTCTCACAGGGACATTCAATGTAATGTACCGATTGGGAAGTCCATAGGACGTTGTTATCAGGACTTTTGAAAATATGTACTGTCCTGGTCGTCCTATGGACATCGACGCAGGGACAATGTAGAATATGTACCAATTGGGATGTCCATAGGATGTTGTAATCATGATGTTTGCATAAATGTACTATCTGGGACATTCCATGGACGTCCTCACAGGGACAGTTTGAGATATGTACTGTTTGGGACGTCCTATGGACAAGAATTTCTTGTCCGGGACGTTCGGACATAAATGGTACCAAATAGGGACGTCCCTAGGACATTATGTGCTATTAGGGAGCTATATATACCTACCTGGTAACCCGGAACACGAGAATTTTGTAGATTAGATCAAAATCAATGGAATCGGGGAAAAATAGACGTTCTACGTCCTAACCAATTCTAGACAACGAGTATATAACAACTAGTTTCCTCTGGCAAATACCACGCAGAACATTGAATTATATCTACTCGTAAGTCCATGCAATGATTCATACAGTGAATGCAGAATGCACAATGCACATCATGTTTCTTTCATCCTCACACGTGACCAAGTTCACATTGAGACAGGCACGCCTAACAACCTACATACCGGTTTCGGACCGTGATCCATGAGACACTTGGAACTAGCGACTCCATGCGGCGGAAGAAAGACACTCCAGAAACAAAGTTCCCATGTCATGACATCAATAATAATCATTGATAATATCCAATTCGTGGTTTCAAATTTTGCTTTTAAATAATGGAATTTTGTAGAGACCCGAAAATAGAAACATAACATTGGATGAAAATACGTAATTGAATATTCTATCAAATCTAAGAACCTTCGTCAATTTGCCGATAATTTGAATACGTTCATCAAAAGGACAATGCTCATATAATCTAATGAATGTTTTTTATTGCTTGTTTCTTTGAATCTATAGTTTGCGGTCCCTCTATATGTATAGGACAGCCAGTAGAATCAATATAATATCCGAAAAAATAGAAATTTCATAAAACACTTCATCATAGCCACTTTTCCGTCTCTACAAGATACCTTCATCAACTTTGAAATCCGACGTTTCGTCTTTTAGAAACCATCATCAACATATTCTTTTCAAATACGGACCTGTATTTTTCATCAAATTTTTTGTTACCTTTGGCTAGCCCAAACACTGTGAGGTATCACAAATTTCGATTTTCAAATGTTTCGATGTCAAAGTTGACAGTTTCTCTATTTTTTCGGATATCTCCGAAAGTATTCGGGATTTTCAGGACAGGCCTCAAATTTCGCAACTTTGCCATAATTTAACCGACCCTGTATCTCTTACGGTTCACGAGATCCTATAATGTTAAGGCTCGAATTCCAGCCACCCTGTACATCTGACATCTGATGAATGGATATAGTCACTATTGAAATAAATATGCATGCAGAGATAATATAGTGTTCCTTTTCCTGTCCTGAAAAAATGCATGAAACTTTGGAATTCGATGCACGTCTAGCTTGTCGCCTCCCCAGAAGTAGTAGTGTAGTGGCGTACCTGTGAAAAATTTTGGAGGGGAGAGGTAATCTCTGTAGGCGATATTATGCTAGGCACATTTATGTTTGATTGTCATCTATTGAATCGGATAAAAGACACACGCAAGATTTTATTTCATGCGTGTTCAATAAAGGAATAAGGAATAGTATTCATCAGAAATCAAATGTCAGTGTTCATAAATCTAGTAGGAGAGGGATATTCATGACATATACATAATCGACTGATGTTTGCACAATTATATCATCCTCATTCATCTTCAGGATATTTCCTGGTAATCCTGGTCATCATGTTGTAGTCCTGTTCCTTTTTATTTTTGTTGCTCTTCGGTTTTTCTGGGATATCAGGGATGCCACCTCCGTTTTTTGAAATAACACCAAGTATGTTCATGTCACTTTTGTGTGTCAGTGTAATTAAATTATAAAAAGTGAGGTCTAAAACATTATTATATGAATAAGTTTGAAATAGGGCTAAGTCTCGTGTAATTTCATGCTTATTATCATTATTATAGTGTAAGAAAATCCACGATGGCTCTTTTAGTTCAAAATGTTTGGGAAAACTTAATTTTGGAATAATTTAATTTTTTCTTCTTTTTGATTTCCGCTTTTGACGATACTTAAATTGGCATTTTCAGATTTTGAATTCGACATTTTTTCTGCTCATCGTCAACTTTTTTCTACGAATACGGAGATGCATTTTCGTCCTTATTTTTGATTTCAAGTTGATGATGGCCACTAAAAATTCGAGACATCGAATTTGAAAACTAAGAATGCCATTTTGTAGATCACAAAAAGTGGCAATGTAGCAAGTGCGCTTTCAGTGTTGGTAAATCTTCAATAATGAAGCAAAAAAACAATGGGAGTGGTAATCCAAAAATTTTGTTTTTTCCGAATATTTTGACAAAAATAAATCAAAGAATCCAAGTTTAAGAAAGGTCACATCGATATACTCATTCATGCTCTTATAAAAATATTGACTAAATGTTTTGAATTTGTTTTTTTTTTTTTATTTATTTCCAGAACATGCTGAGAGAACTTTCTCGAAACTGTGCCTTTTTATCTTTCAATTGAAATGACAATTTATCAATAACTATAAAAGAATTTGCCATAACTCTGATCAATACTGTTTGTTGTATAGTGCGCCAATGGTAGAATGAGTAGTAAATCGCTTCGACAGACGAAAAATGTTTATAACAATGATTCGGAAAGTTATTATGCGAAGAGCGTTCTTTAACTGTAAGTCTAGCGGTCAAAAAAATCATTCAAATATCTCCATTCGGACAAAGTAGCACGAGATAGGTTCAGAATTATTAAAATTTGTTCGATATTGTGGGAAAAATCAGGCTAAACATACTCTTTTCAGCAACTCTATACTGTTAGATACATCTAGAATACCTAATTTTTAGTTGTGTTAATAATGGAAATGCTATCATTTCACTACAATACTATTAGTATTAGTGTAGTAGATTCCATTTGATGAAATTATTGGAGCAATATTCGATTCATTTCATCACGTACTTTCACGTGAGGTATTTCTGTATCATTGACATGAGCTACTCTAATTATTGATAATAGATGTGCCCAAGAGTACAAGAGAGAACAACGATGAAAACTAACAATTTCAATTCATTCAGTTCAATCCCTTCGGGCCTTCGCTTATTCTAATGAAATACATATTTTACCACATTTACAGGGTTTTATCGAGACGAGAAATCTCGTCTCGAAGACATTTTCTCGTCTCGTCTCGATCATCAAGACGAGAAATAAACAAACTCTCGTCTCGATGTTTTTCTCGAAGACAATTTCTCGATCTCGATCTCGATTTCGAGACTCTCGAAATTTCGAGAGTCTCGAAAACTAGATATAAAAAATAATACAAAAAAATGCTATGTATAGCTCATAACGTATATATAACACAAGGCCAAGGCTGCACCAAAATATATTATTAGGGTATTATTTATTTTTATGAAATGAAAAAATGAGGACATTCCTAGGTTACGAGGCGTCAGCCGAGCCAACCGCAATATCCGAGACGGTGTTAAATCGCTAATAATCGAGTTTCATTCAAAGCTCAATCGTATCATTGACAACGGCGATGCGAAAATGAATAAATATTATCTAACATTTTGCTCGTATTATGCTTGTATCTAACGTATTATGCTTTCGTAACTGACGTAAATTATGGTAACTAATGTATTATGAGTAACTAAGATTTTGGTACGTTGATAATTATCTATTAATGAAGATTTCATATAATTAATAATGTCTTAATCTTCAATGATACGATAAAGAATATTGTTCCAAAGAAATGAAAATTGAACGAATCCTTGATGTTTTAATTCACTCTTTACTCCATACATTTAAATTTTCCTAGGTACGAGAGGTGAAAGTTTAAAATTGTTTCTTCATTCATGAAGAGAAGAGTACCAGCACCAGCAACAAACTCATGTTTTATAATCGAAACAGTCGTATGTTGAAAAAAAAATCGTTTCATTTCAATAGTAGTGGCATCAGTAGTACTGCATAGTGATATTTATGCACAAATGATGACATAAGTCTGCCATAGGAATATCCTTAGAAGTAATATAGTAATAAGCTTGGACTAATTTTTTTTTTAAATATGATATGAATGAAGTTGAGTTCATGGGACTTTTCCTTTATGGCATTTATTTACCCTGTAAGGCCGGACTGACCGAATAGTGCTGAATCAATGTTCAAATCTAATAAAAATATAATGATAATATTTGATCTCATTATCATTTCATCATGTTTTGTTAATGTTTGAATGTTTGAATTTAATTTTCGCGTTTAATAGTTTTTAATACCTCAAGACCTTTAAGTTCTTTAAGAATATGAAGATATTTATTTTATTTTTACCTCTGTCCTTTTTATTTGCTTTGTTATCCTTGTTATTGTTTTTGTTTGTTATGTTCTTATGTTCAAAATGAAATAAAACTATTTCTTAGCATAATTTTTCATTTTCTTTTTTCTGGTGTATTTAGAGCTATGAGTTATATATGTATATATTTTCGAGATCGAGAATTCTCGAAATAATTTCTCGATCTCGAAAAAATATCGAAACTTTTCTCGATCTCGTCTCGAAAAAAAAAAGCTAGTCTCGATCTCGTCTCGAAATTGAGACGAGACGAGAATTCTCGAAATTTCGAGAGTGTCGTGAAATCCTAGACTCATTTATTTTTCATTGTTTGTTTCAGCTCAAGCAGATGCTCAAGTAGCCAGATCCACTGGAAGAGCAGACAGTGAGAACACGCCATCCCAACTAGCCAAAACAATAGAAAAACTATTTTCTGACCTATCAGGTCTGTTCAAGAATGGAATATTAGGTTTGTTCGATGCTAGAGAAGGAGATGACGAACTTGTCGAAGAGGATAATGACGATGAAGAAGACGGAGATAAGCAGAAAAACGACTCTAAAGATGTCGGAGGTTTGTGTTTGCACTTTGTATATAATCACTGCAATATCATTATGAAGTTGGTGGGAGGAAATTGTAATTAAAATTATCTACAAAGTGCTACGATTTCAACCTGAATCTTCTGTATGAAGCTGGATTCGTTTTACAATTTGTTCCTTTCGACTTCTGCTTTCATCACACCTTGTAGTAGTAGATTATCAGTAGTTAGTTTATCTGTTACAAGTTCGTAGATTTGTGTGCACTGTAGAGTTTGTAGTAGTTATGCCAATATTTTGGATATTTCTTTCAGAGGAGTGCTTTGTATAGGGTTAACCAACTTCTATTCAAATCGAATTATTTGAATAAATGTTTTCGTTCCGAGTCTATTTCCAACTGAAATAACTTTTGATTAGGATCGACCCCATGTAAAAATTTTTAAGCCTGTCGCGAGTTAACAAAAAACTCATATTTCATCCATGTTGAAGTCACAAACAGTACTGGCTCGAAATAGTCTTCATAAATAAATCAAACATGCATGTGCATGCATTTATTTGAGATTGATGAAATTTATGCTACTTCGATTTTTATTTCGCATTCGGTTTGATTCTGTACATAGATCTTACTGCTTACGCGATCCGGCATCCTGTAGTAGTTTTTAGGTCAAGAGGGGTCTGCAAGAAAGTAGGTACTACATGATCACGTGGTACAACACATGTATGGACAAAAATGAAAATGACCAATCAATGGCCTAGTACTTTCAACCTTCCCGAACCTACAAAACAAGTAACCTGGATACCGGATCTAGCGTAAGCAATATGATCTATGAGTCTGTATGTTGGTCTAGTAGGAATATAAAGAGGGAAATTCCTTAGTAATCTGTCGAAATGCCTGATGGAACACATCAGTAATATGGAGTTTTGTTACGATCTCTCATGGTTTCATTGTGTATCCACATTAGTAGAGTGATTCTAGTATCGATTTTTTGGACTCGAAACGAAAATATCTCAAGAGTTAATGACAAAAATGTTATCAACGGAATCACTCTTATCTACGAAATGTATACGTTTTAACAACCATCTTACACTCATCGTTTCATCTGTCACACCACTTCATGTTTTACAAATGATACTACCTACCATACAAACAACAAACGATTCTACTCCTACTTCTCACTACAAACAAACACATTATTCAATAATTTTCGACCGACGATCATGATAGATACGATTCCGAAAAAAAAAAGTTGGTACTCTTGTGTTTACCAAAAAATTAAAAATTTATTATACAGAAGTGAAGAGGAAGTGAGGATTATGAAAACCAAATTTCATTATTGGTGATTTAGTGTGGAATTTGTACTCACGTTCGGTTTTTGAAATCCAAAATATATTTGGATATCTAATAATGCAGAATGGGGGACTTTTCAGATTCGATTCATTATTTCTATAGAGAGTCAACCACATTTTCTCACAGAAGAGATACTTGAATCTCTTGAATCTTTTATGAATTTTATTGTGCCCATCCTTTCCGTGTGAATACAAGTGAATTTCATTGATTATTTGAGCGAGAGACAGGTAAAGTATCAGAGCTTCAATGCTTTTGCATGCATTTAATTTATCACATCTTCATAATGTATCAGAATGCTATACTATTAGGTAGGTTGTGTCTGAAAAAGTATTTATTGTGATGAACCAATGCAGTAAGTATACGTCAAGTCTTATAAAATTTGCACATGGAATGCGCTTTCTTTCTGAACACAACATTGTATAACATTGAAAAATATAGCTATATTCGATTTCCACCACTGCTTGACTCTGCCTGGCATGATAATATCATAGACACAAGATATTTGCATGATGCGATGAAAATCGTGTTCATATCCTTATGTAGATTCCCAGCATGTAACTTTTACAATAACAAAGGTATTCGAATTTTCCTGTGATTCCCATTATTCGCACCTAGCACACAAAACAACCAAAGCATAAAAAATAATCAACTCATAGGTATATAAATTTATAAGATTAGGTATATAAGTTGATAACATTAAATATCAATTTATAAAGTGAATCAAAAGTTAAGATACCGATATATAATGAATAGTTTCGACAGGAAAAATTTCTAAAGTTGAAAAATCTGAAAATTCACACCCTGACCTGTAGTCATTCCCACCCAAAGTGTGATAGATCGACAAAATCAAGCAAGAATCTAAAAATGTATGTAAAAACTACAAAATTTCTTTCGGAGAAACAGTGCACCCTGTATATGCGACAATAATTTCTACTAATATACTGTTTTCTAGTTTACAACCGTTTTTGAATCTTGAATTATTTTTAAAAATTGAACACCCTTCGTATATTGTTCCATTTTATGAATCTGCTTATAATTATTATTAACAGTTGTCTATGAATGACTCAACACTAATATTTTCGAGATATTGACGTTTGAAAAGTGACATTCCAATTCAAAATTAAGCATGGGTTTTGATCAGTTTTTCGGTAAAAGACTGCTAAAAGTTAAGTTTGACAGTAAACAAAAGATGTTACCGCGACAACGATTTTTTTCCAACGCAAACTTGATTGAAAGTAACATTCGTGTTTTTGGTTCGGTTTTAAATGACCAAAATGTCACTTTTCAAACGTTCATATATCGAAAGTAATTGAATTTAGAAGTACAGTGTAAATAGTGTATTAAAAATAATGAGGAAATTTCGAAAATCAAATGATATATGGCGTGTTCTATTTAAAAAATAAGTGATGTAGATGACACACTCCGCCATTTAAATACATTTAGCTGTAATTTTTCTATAAGAGAATCGGCTTCCAACTCAAAATTTCGTTGTGATATACCAGATGGTTCAAGAATAAGTAGGGGGAAACAAAATTTCAGACAGTTTCAGACACTATGTATGCTAGCATTGAACAGAAATAGTATTTTTTAATGAATTCGATTCCATCGCCTTATCAAAATTTTTAAGTACAGTATTAAAAATATCAAGATTGTTGCAAACTAATTTCAATAGTGATAAAATTATCGTGATATGAATCTGTATATTTTTTGAATAGAAAATATATTGACTATGATTACATTTCTTTCATTTGCTTACATGGAAAAATTGAGCATCACCATTCAAACACTCTCTGGAGTGGGTAGTATCTAGTAGTAGTAGAATTCATGCTCGAATTGATGGTAGTAATATTTGTAATATTATACAGTATAGGCCATAAAGTTTGCAACACATGGAGATTTTTCTCGCTATCTTTGAAAAGAACCCCATGTTTGCCTATTCGTTATGAATTTTTCAAAACTGTCGCCATACTATGGTGGTCTCGTGAAATTGTCAATATGAATTATTAAGTTTCCCAAGATATGCAGATATGATACCCAAATAGTATATTATGATACAAGTTTTATAAGACAACGTGTCTTATAAAACGTGTGTCATATGCAATTTTTTCTATTTTGAATTGATTTGAAGGAAAAAATGAATTTGATATCGATAAATAACAGAAACATCTTCGATTGGTAACAATGATGACATTGAAATAATCGAAATCTGACGCACAAGCGTAAAGCCCAATTTACACTTGAGAGATTTTGATTATTGCAATACCAGCGGTGAAAAATTCAATGTGTTGTTATTGTTTTTATTGGTAAATTCAAATCAAATTTTACTCTGATTTGAAATTCACAAATCAAAATATTGGGTTTTCACTGCTAATATCACCAAATCCAAATTGTTCAGAAGTAAACTGGGCCTGACTCTTCTGACTTTCATTTGACAGTTCGATTGTACCAATCTCCGATTAATATAAAATGCGTATCGAAATATAGGCTATTTCGACACGCATGTGCGTTGCACTACAACCAAAATAGAAAAAATAATTTTATATTTTACTCTGATAATAAAAATTTTCCCATATGTCAATTATGGCCCGCACTGTATATACCAAAACAATCAAATTGATAATACGATAATACCCCACAGCATAAATACTAACATTTTTTTTGTGAGAATGCATCAAATCAAAATAACCCTTGTTGAAATTATTTCATCTGTTTGAAAATTCAATAACGTACTGAAGGAGTGTAGTTTCTTAGATTGAGACTCATGATACTGAATAATTTTTCTTTTTTATAGTTATTTGACCATTAAGAATCTGAGAATACGAATAATTATGAATAAAATAGAACAATACAATTACCTTTTGCCACCAACCTTAGGTGATAAAATATTTTCAAATCCCTACATAATACCTAGTAAGAACTTTTACATATACAATGTATCATTTTATATCCTGTTTTTGAATGGTGGGTAGGAAGATTCCAATCTTGAAACTAACCGATGAAGGAACATCTAATATCTATCTACTATCTAACAAACGTATGTTACTTCTTGCACCAAACCATCACCGCATGCTCCTAACCCATTACACATGCACGCCTATTTCAGAATCGAGAAAGTTGAGTTCGAAGAAAAAGAAGAAGGGACCCCTGAAGAAGATCGGCAGGCTGATCAAAGTAGGCGTATTGGCCGTGGTGGTGATAATCAAGATTGCACTCGTCATCAAAGTGATAGAAGTGGCTCTCAAATTCAAACTTCTTCTCGTTGGACTAGGAAGCCTTCTCATGCAGGCTGTCAAGTTTTGGTTGGATTTCAAAAAGAGTAAAGATGAGCACGGTAATGGCCATGATAGCGGCATTGTCTACAAAAACAGTCCTTATGACAGCCTCAGTTCCAGTGGGGTAGAATGGAGTGAACCAGGTCCACAGGCAGATTATCACGGAAGGTCTTTTGTCAATACCAAGGATTATGCTCAACGGTTGGCTTATTCTCAGTATCAGAAGTAATTGCATTGACTGGTTTATTTAATTGAATACAAATTGATATGACCACGAAGAAATACGGTTATATTATTCTATATTTATCCAAGTTATTTATTGTATTTATAGTTTCATTTGTCAATGATTATATTATTTGGATCAAGATTCTTGTTTCAATGTTATATTTAGGCATCAAATTAGTTGAACTAAGTTTGACTGACCTTATGCCAAAGAAGTAGAATAGTTGCTCAAAGAATCCGTTCCTGTGATATCGTTCACACTAGAAAGTTCCAAGAATTGGTAATAAAAATTACAATTTAACTATATTCAGTACTTAGTTGTTATTGTATTCCATTGAATTTCTTGAGAATGTCCATTCCTTTTGAATAAAATACTGGCGGTATGTTTAAAAACTTGATAGTTGGATGTGATGACAAGAATGGATTCAAATATTCTCAAAGTGGTGTGACAATTTCACGTTCTTCTAATCTATAGCGCTATAGCCTTAACTATCTTCAAAATTTCCTTATATTCTCGAATATAATAAAAACTAACAGAATTTCCCAGTGTTTCATTACCTCACACCTCTCTAATTTCAAACCAAAGCTTCTTCATCAGGTTCATCGCATGTGACTAACAGAAAGCGAAGAACACCTACTCTATGATAATAAACCCATGATACCATTTCAGAAGAGAGAGCCAAAAAGAAAAAGAAGAAGAAACAAAAGCTCAAGTATTTAATTATCTTCGCCGTGATAGTGGCCAAACTGTGCCTTCTGGCGAAACTATTGCAGACTGCGTTGCTCTTTAAGATTGCCCTGTTGGGAATAGGTATATTGGGAGTTTCCGTGGCGAAATTGATCATTCTGGTAAAACACGGCAAACAGAAGACCATCTACTATGAAAACTCTCACCATGATCACCATTATGACCATGATGATTATGGAATTGAAGATCATCACGGTTGGGGTAGGAGTGTCGGCCAAAATTTGGCGTATTCAAACCAAATTCCCGAAGACAAGAGAAGTATTTAATTGTGATTGGTACAACGGAATGTGAAGATAGAACATTCATGGTCATCGAAGTTTTCAGCAATGTTTGCAAGATGCTTTGTATGATAGGTGTTGTTACGAGAATGACAAATATTGAATATTGTATCGGTCACAAGTGGGCAAAAACTGAAGGCGACATATCACCCATGTTTGTATGTGTATATATATTCATGAGTGGTTGTCTGGAAGTTGTAAATTCATCGACGTAATATGCCAATAGTTTGTTCGCGTAGTATTTATTGAGTTATAACTTATTAAATTATCAATATTTTTAATTCGAGAGTTTGATTTATTGGCGAAAGAAGAAAAAGAAAGAGATATAGGTTGAACAAATTATGATCAAATGTTTGCTAGTGTCGAAGTGACGATGAAAGTATGTGCTCTTTATTGCGACTCTTCATGATAATAGAAAAGAAAAATAGTTCATTGGCATTGGAATTGGTACCTACATGAATGCCTTTCTATTTGCTTTTCGCACATATCGAATAAACACAGTCTTGAGCTGTCGAAGTTATTTGCTTATAAATTATCCTCTGGTGTTCATTATTTGGCCTAACGGAACTTTCATGTCTCAACGTTAAATTGTTGAATGAAGGATGCGAGAAAAATACCGTTTGCTATTAAATAGGAGGAATACCAGTACCCATTGCAGCATTTCTAAGCATTTCTAAGAAATGAAATTACTTATTGAAGAACAAATGTTCTAATATCGGTGATTAAATAGGTGATTGATTATTCATTGAGTTAATGCAATATGTACATGGAAAGGATTGAAATTGAAAACATATAAAAAAATATTCATAATTATTGAGTTTGGAGCTTCCACTAGGAAAGTGAATTTAAGCCTTCAACTCGTGTAATAATATGTAAAACACCTTGTGTAAAAACTATTTTATGTCAAGTATATGTCGCAATCATATATCTAATAATAACTATATAGTAACATGGATACCAGAGCTGAAGCCGAAAAATAAAACAAATGACAATCTGCGGGACCAATCGCGAATATGCGCATGCGCAAGTTTGAATTAAGAATCGACATTCGTTTTCATCATGGAGGAGAGTAGCTTTCTGGTGAGCGACAAACGTATGATAATTATTAAAAATCAATCAAATGTGTCAGATAACCTTCAATTCGATGTTTTTATTTCATCATGACATATATTTTTCAAATATTCATTCATTGGTGGATTTTTTGACGATATTGAATGATAGTTGATGATAAATGCAGAAAATGATGTGATCTACAAAGCGATACTTGCGATTTGCATAGAAACCTGTGAAGATAAAGTCATCGGAACAAGATTCGTGGGCTAATTTTTGATCAATCACTGTTATCACTCGCTAATCACTTATGTAAACAATCAGTAAGTACAGTTATAACTATATTGACGCCCTTTTACATAATTTCGGTTAACGAATATACCTAACCTATGAAATTCTAAAAACGTCAGTGGATTTCAACTCATCAAAACCAGCGCGTGGGCACATTTCATCATTAGCAAGCCAGACAGTCTTTTGTTTTTCCACAACTGGCTTCACTTTCGCGTAAAGAGAAGAATAGGTGTTATCCATATAGTTGTTATTATATATATGGTCGCAATTCGCGATAGAAAATAACATGTATCACTATCTCATGGTATCAACTCGAACTTCTCGAAGTGGTATCGTTTTTGTTTTGTTTTCATATTTTTGATACTTGTGTCATTGTGACATAGGTGTCTTTGCCACCAAACAATAACTGAAATGAGGAAAACGATAAGATTTCACATGTATTTCACCAAAACATCTCTCGAAAAACTGCTGGAAGTACACCTTTCACATCAGAAGCGAACATAAACAGAACAGAGGTTAAGTGAGAGTTCAGTGGTTATCCCACTTCGAGTAGTTCACCAGTCACCGGTAGGTAGCGTATCGCTTAGCACCTATCGCGAATAAAGTTGGAATACCATGGTTGGAATAAAGGTGGGAATAGACCAAGCAAATATTGCAGTGCAACAGTTGAACAACACACGAGTTTACACAGTGTGTACGTGTTGAGCAACAGTTGCGCGGCTGATTCCCGGTGTTCGCTCCCGAGGCGGTATTTCAAAGGAGATGTTGCCCAACAGTGCGCACACAGCGTCGCTAGTGTAGACGCGTCGCTTATGGCATCGACTGAACGAACACCGAACAAACACCGGATAATGTTTTATCCCTACGGAAACAAGTTAACCAACAGCTGCGCAACTGTTGCACAACAATGTTTGCTTGCTCTATTCCCACCTTGAGCGACGCATCTACACTGGCAACGCTGTGTGCACACTGTTCCGCAACATCTCCTTTGAGGTACCGCTTCGGTAGCGAACACCGGGCATCAGTTCGGCAACAGCTGCGCAACTGTTGCGCAACAGTTGCGCACCACGTACACACTATGTAAGCTCGTGTGCTTTCCGACTGTTGTTCAACTGTTGCGAAACAATGTTTGCTTGGTCTATTCCCACCTTAAGAACACCAGACGAGATGTCGTGTGATGTCCTTGAAGCAGGAGAACCAATTCAGATTTATGACAGGAATCTTGCAGTCGACATTTTGAAAGGTCTAGCCAACACAACAATTGGGATCATTTTGTGGAATGTATTAGCTTGACAATTTTATCAATTGAAAAATTATACTGCGATGTTGAAACAAAGAAATTTCGGGTATTGCGTTTGAAGAAAGCATGAAGTGGAGAGTAACCCATAAGAATCATCAATCATTCACCTTAATGGAATAAAGGAGTTTCATCATGGATGCAAAATCTCGACACCTAATATACTATTTCAGAGAGTTCTAGAGGCACTAGAAAAAAGAAACAGCCCCATAAGTTAGTCAGGTTAGTTCGTAAAATAATGGCCTTTGTGGTGATCGTCACAGTACTGAACTTCCTCCTGAAGTTCTACTACGCACTCTTGGCCAAAAAATACCTGCTCCTCAGCTCCGGGTACTTCTTAATCCACCTGGTCAAGTCGTGGTTTTGGGTGAAAAATGCCAAGCACGGGCTGGGCCATGTCGAATACGAGCATGACGATCATCAAGCCTACCACAGCATTGGCCATCATGATCATTACGGAGGAGAGTATGATGATGAGTACCATTACGAGGGACCTGGACATTTGAAAAAATATGACGGGGCCTATGATAGTGTACAGAAACCGTACGAAGGAGCTTTCCCAACATGGCTCTAGTACCTACCTGAAATTTTAGTCCATTGATTTAGCATAGTTAAAAAAAACATAGTTTTGATGCAATGAGATTACACGCACCAAAAATCGAAACAGTTCATGAGCGCCATCCCTAAAAATCAGCCCTGATAAGCATTGTGGTGATTTCACTCGTTTTTCTCAAAAGCCATTGATCGCACAGAAAATTTGATTTGAATTTTGAGCAACTAGTGATATAAGTTAGGGGTTACTTTCAGCGTAGATTAGTTATACCGATGTTTTGTTCATTTGACTTTACAAATTGAACATGATTACAAACACTTTTGGTTTTATTGTCTACATTATATACAAAGAACAGTCGATAGATCAGAGTTTCACACAAACATAATACAGATTGGCAAAAACTTAAGGTTCAGATAACATATTCTTACATAGTTACACAATAATGCTTACTTGAAGATATTCAGAATTCGGATTCTAATGCTGATAAGTATACTGAATAAAAGCAATATACTAGTAGAACATTTTCGTTGCATTTTCAAAGTTGTAGCTACTATCGTTATCCTTTATAAAGTTCGTCAGATTGTTATAACAGATATATGCAATTGTGAGAAGCACTGGATTTTTGTAGAAAATTTCATATGAAACATTTTTGATAACAATAAATTGTGCGACCGATAGTTTTTTAAAAAAACAAACAAAACTACCACAAACCTTGTTAGGGGTAGATATTGGGGGGTAAGTTCACAACTTGAGAACTTTTTCGATTTTGAAAGTTTTTTTTTTATTTCAAAAGGTCTTCCTTTGTTGTGTATAATTTCAATATGGCAAAACGGGCAAAACTATATACCTAATTTGTTTTTTATATTCACAGACCAAATAGAATGGTATGAATTGGAGTGAATGAATGAACATGCTCTATTCGTCTAGAATATCTTCCTGAATGCATTGTATCTTAAAAGAGAGCAAACTCTTGGTATTTTACATGGAACATTCTGTGATATATAAAAATTAAGATCACGTTTATTTCAAATTAAGTTTATGTTGACGATTTTGTAGTATCAAATTGGCAAATTCCATGATGTTCTTAAAACTGAACCGCGGTATTTAAATCCCGTTTGGATTTGCCTCAACACAGAACTGCAATGTTCCAAAAGTCGTTCTTATTCAATGCTATTCAAATGTACAATCAATTGCCTGATGAATTCAAAATATATAATATCAATAAATTTAAATATAAATTAAAAAAAACAATTACTTGAATCACAAATGGACTCGACCTGATTTATATCTAAACTCTATAATATAGTCACTATATTATGTACAATTTTCCATTTCTTTCAAAAACTGCTCGATAAACTGTATGTACTCATTCTATATAATATTATTATGCGTGTGATACATGTGATACAACTGTCGCATTATTTTAATTTTGTCTTTTGTATTTCCTCTTTGGGCAATCGCCCTCTGGTGGTTGAGTAGAATAGCTTTAAGCTAGACTTCGCCATCAGTTTCATTAACCTGTAATGATTATTTTCTTTATTCGCAATAAAAGTCGTTTATTATTATTATTATTATTATTATTATTTATTATTATTCACTAGTGGATTAATCATTATTCATCACATTGTCCATGAATAATCAATAAGTTCAAATAATAAACATATAATCAGAGATCATCAGTTGATGGTAACTGCTCTCTGGTATAAATTGTGTGCTCATTTCACATTTTCCCATAATGATAATTATGAAGTTGAATAATAAAAAAACAACCTATTCAAGTAAACAATTGAACGGTGTATCACATTCGGAAATATCACCGTTTTCAAAATAAGGGGAAAACTGAAATGGCTCGTTTTTTACTAGAAAAAAGTGTTCAATAAACTTTCTTCTCTGCTTCAAATTCGCTTTGATACCTCTGCTGTGCTTTAATTTTCAATTTGACGTTTCATTCTTCAAGGTTCTCCCTCGACTCTATTTCATCGAATGAGAACATGTTTTTTTTTTAAGTAGTCCTTTTTTCAGATGATACATTCTTGTCGAAAAATAATCAAAATCGATTCATATCTCGAAAACGTTTCCAGAAATAGGCTGAAATTGTGAAGGAAAATTCATAATTGAGTGTAGATTTGGGGTACATAGTCGAATGTACAAGCATTCCATGCAAGAATCAGAACGTGTCAGGCTTCATTTCAACACCAAAAGAGCCTCTGGATGATTAGGTTAATGAAACTCATTTTAGTTTTTTTTGTTGAAAATGCTTTTCGATGTGTGAATAAGAGGGTTAAATATTTTAGACGAATGGAGCATCACCGAGTAATAATAATATGCATCCACCATGAATCATTTCCTGTATAACTCACAATTGTGATCTCAAGATATAGGAAGAATACAGGACTGGTTTCATTAAAAACTGCTATTTTTATATCAATATACCAAGAAATCTACAGGCGACTTATTACTTTCTGAATTATATATAAATAAAAGTTCTTTTCTTTCATCTGTAATTTAGCCTTTGGAACAATTGAAGACCAACCCTGCATTTCTATTATCTACGAGATACCAATAAAGTGAGGGAAATAAAATGCACAATAATTGAGTTATCAATTCATCAATATCAACCTTCATTAGTTTATTTATTTAGATCCATCCATCATCACACTTAGTTCTTAAATAATATTACTTATTTGCCGAATAAAAGTTTATTCATATCAGTGTTTTATTCACTGAAATCCATGCCCGAATTGCTTCTCTTGAATGATCATATCATGACTGAATAAAATCAATAGACAAAACGCGTACTTCAGTACAAAAAGTCACATGAGAATCTGATTCGGTCTGCTCGATTTTTTTCTTACTCAGAGGTCACTAGGTTCATTTGAATCGAGATAACGAAATAGGTATATCCCAAAGAATAGTGTTGACGGTTTATTTTCTCAGTAAAAAACATTCGTTAACCGTTATAACTTATGATTTTACGTACCTAACTGTTTTAATGTTTAATTAAAATCGTCTGAATAATAATTCTTCAGATCATAAACAAGCATCGTAAATTTTGATTGTACAAGTTTTCTAAGCATGAAGACAATTATAGTAGTATTATGTGTTTAGTTATGTTATAGTTCATGAATATGCATTTTTTGACGTATTTATTAAGTTGTTTTCCATCACTTCTGGTTTGACCGGAAACTACTTCCTTATTTCAAATACGACACCCGGTATATTCTTACTTATTTCAATAAAAAATCAGAAAGTACAACGGTACCTCATTTGCAACTCTTTAGAGTTTATCATACTAAATTGCAAATTTTTAATCTTCAATCCAGAGAATGAGAAACCGGTTTATTATAGATCAAGTTGTCTGGGAAAATATTTTCAGTTTAACTTTTCATTTATTTTACAGGCTCATTTATATAGAGTTTTATGTTGATTTGAGTTTGATAGCATATTGATAGGAGTATAATGATTTATTATTGAATTATTATTAATTCCTCTAAAGCTTCAAAGGTTTAGGTTGACGTATTCGGAAGATTGTGAATATCATTGAGTTAATTTCATTCAATGAAAATGTGAACTGTGATAATTTTAATCGTAAACTAAATAGCCGCATATTTCATAAATATATGGATACCACAGGAACAGGGTCTTCACGTATATAGGTATTTTGAACCCCCCCTTAACTGTTCAATTTTCAGTTTTAAAATTTTTTGCAGAATGTAAGATATAAAATATGTAAACATAAAAACAGCTGAATATAGAAAAAAAACTGCTCTTAGCTGACACCAAATTCATCTGCTTCAAAACTGAAAATAATGCAAATATTAAAACTACATAATATATCGAAAACTATGGGTTATATAAACGATATAGTGCTTCGAATTACACTTCAAAAGCTAAGGTATCTGTCTCTCTAGCTAATACAAGTCTTAATCAAGCATCGAAGAGCTACATTCCAACTAAGTTGGCATTTAAAAACACTTTCAATATTTTACAATTTACATATTACAAATCTACAAGAAAAAGTATAGTTACGGATAGGTTAAGAGTCAAACACTGGCCACTCACAATTCACACTCAGATCCGAAAACATATCATCCGCTCATCCTCATTCAACCAACATCAGGGCGAACATTGTGTGCTCCTTTCAGTAACAGCAAAGCAAGTGCGAAAGAAACAGAAAGAAGGCCTCATTCACAAAATCATCAAGCTCATACATAAGATCATACTGGGAGTGGTCATTGTGGCGGTGCTGAATTACATCCTGAAATTTTACTACGCCGGCCTGGCCTTCCTGAAATGGCTGGTATCCTTCAAGTATTTGGTCATGAAGGCGATTGGCTTCTGGATCTGGGTCAAGCACCAGAAGCAGTCGGAACCCGTGGTGCATTTCGAGCATGCGCACCATGACTACCACGGTCCTAATGAGAGCCATGAAGAGTACGAGACTCACGAGGACTACGAACACCACGATCACCCCTACTGGGGAAGGGAAGATCGTTCCCAAAAGTTGGCTTATTCCGGGCAAATTCCGTCGGACAGAGGTTCCTTGGGTTCTTTGCAGAGGTAGATGGAAATGAATGATATCAAGGTAGATGCTGGGTCCACGGTTTTGACCACATGGAGGGATTCAACAGATTTCGCAGCTTTAGGTTGGACAGTATGATTTTTTTTTCTGGGTTATCGACATGACGTTGCCAGAATTCCCTTAGGGGTGTACGTTTGTTCACTTTGAACAGATGGATTTCAGTTCTATAGTTCTTTATAATATTTCATTCAGGTAGGTAACTAATATTGATGTATACTATTTCATTGAGACAACTTAACTAATGTATCGATTATCAAATTGAATGAATATCTAATTTTTACCTTCATTCAAACAATGGAAAGAAGATCTGAGTATTTTCTGTTTGGGTTTATTCCTTTGGTCATACTATTGACTTAGTTATTTTGATATAACTTTCATTTATAGTGTTGTTAGTGAGTAGTTATTTATTATTTAGACTATAGTGTATTTTTCATTTATATTTAATTTATAGAAAGTGACTCTTAGATTCTTGTAGTGATTTTTATGGGCATTCAACTATTATTTATTCCAAGATTGACTACAAAACATCTAAAAAATATATTTAACCTTAGGGGTTAGGCGAATATATACACTATGATGTAAGGATAATCTTGAACTGATTTATTTATATAGCTACTATAAGTTCCTACAATAAAAATGCAATAAAAATATAGGTACCTGTGAATATACTCGAAATAGTACTGTTTAAACTAATTCCATACCTCAAGTCGTTATGGATCAAATTTTCAACTGTGTCTAATAAAAAAATTTTGATTAATGAATTTCTCATTCATCCAAACCCTAGATATCTATCAATCTACAAGGAAATTGTGATTTTCTAGTATATTTCGGGTGTATCTCAAATGATATCATTGATTTCAGGTGTCATTTTGGACGGTTTTTTATTGATTACAATTTTTATCGAATCTGATGAAACATGGTGTGTTTGCTTAGCAGTAGCAAGATACTTATTTCGAATTAGTCTAAACAGAGGGTTAGTTGATTCATATCTAAGTATGGTAAGAATCATACTTGGTCACTATAGGAGATTAAAAAAAATTAGGTCGCATCCTTCATATCTTTTTTCGAGATAAATTCACTGGAGAAAATTTTATATCGTCTATTATTTTCAAGTAATGAACAAAAGGTCGATTTTGGGAGTTTCAGACACATATTATTAAGGACCACCTGGAATTCATGAGATTATTTAAGATACACCTTGTATAGATCTGCTTATTGTAAAATGTTTGCCTATTGGAACTAGAGGTGATATGCCACAATCTTGAATTAATTGATTCAGAAAAAAGTCACATTGTCATACTTCATTATTTTGCATTTTTTAAGATAATTGTATATTTTTATTCCCCTAATGTTTCAGCAATCAGCGCTCTGAATGCAATGATATATTGAAAGTTGGTAATCGAGTAACGTCAGTTTTTGTCATTAAAACTCCAACTATACTTTAAACCAAGGTGGATATAGGATGGTGAAACAGCTCTTCAATTGTTTCTGCGAAAAACTTGTAGACCGTTTGAGAAGGTACTAATATTTCCACGACTTGAATGAAGATGGCGGTGAGATCGATTATCGAAGAAGATTTCTGTTGCTCATGTACTTCTGTGGTTCGCATCTGACAGACATGAGTTGAAATGACATCAAAACACAATGATTTCAGTGAATCTGGAATAATTATCGATATTTTGACTCTTCTCAGTCATTTTTCATCTAGAATAGATGAAACTGATAAAAAGATGACAGATGCAGAGTGTCTGTTTTACCGACACAAGGTATGTCGCCATCTCTGATAACTTCAGAAAATATTACTACGGTATGAAATCAAGTAGGCAAAGGTCTACAGTTTATTCTAGTGCTTGTTAATAGGAAGCTGTTTCACCATCCTATATCCACCTTGCTTTAAACTTTCGTTTTTCCAGGCTTGTGCGATTCTCCTCCTCATTTGACAAGAGTCGATACTCTTGTTTGATAAATTCCTTTCCAACACTACTTTCGAAATCAACTATTATACTCTCGAGAATTTATATAATCAGGGCCATTGCCTGTTTGTGAGTGTGTTAACATTTATTTTATGTTTTGTGCATGATTGTTAAATGTGCTAGTACTAGTCAAGTCAATAATGCCAGCTGTGTAGCTCATCAGGTTTGTGAATGCCACTAATGACTTGTTGTTAACGACAAACAAACACCAAGTTGACTTCAGTTGTTGCATGTGATTCGATGAACCTGATCCAGACGTAACCATTTCAGCATTTGTAGAAGCTTCGGCTCCTCGAAGAAAAACTCGACAGTTACCAGGAAATGGTTTGATTAAGAAAATGATAAACTTAGTGAAGTTATTCATCCTCCTCAAAGTAGTAGTAGTTAAATCTTTTCTTCTGCTGAAATTCGCCCATGCTGCCATAAGTTTCAAATACATGCTGATATCGTTAGGATACCTGCTACTGAATGCTGCAAGATTATGGTTATGGAAAAAGCACAATCATCCCAAAGTAGTTCATCACCAGGATGCTCAAAATTATTATCATCATGACCTAGATGACGTGTGGATAGAAGAAACATGGAAACGTACTGGAGATCATGCCGAAACTCATAGAGTGAATTCCCCGTATTCCCAACTTTAACTTTTTCATAAGTGCCTCTAAAATTATCAAATCCAATAACGAAAAAGACTGATTTTAATTTGTATGGAAATATTGTATTTTTGTATTTGTTTTAATAAAACATATATCGTTATTTGATTGTGTATAGAGGTAGACGGTATTATGGGATGAATTCAGTAGTTTAACAGATGCACCATATACTCAATCTACATTGACCATCATATTATGGGAAATTCTTTTAATGTTAAATTCTGAGATATATCGATACTAACAATCGCTTCTGTATCAAAAAGAACTCCAAAAGACGTTGTACAATGATATTCTTCGAATGAGTGTGTTTTGAGACCTAATTTTAATTTTTTTCAATTTCCCGCGAAATAAGAAGGCATTGTTCAACTTCTTTTGCTGTTTCTTTTGATCCGGAGCGTTATACGCATCTATATTTTTTATTGAAAATCAATAAAATAATTTCCCATATGATGCGATCACTGTAAAACTGCACAAATGCGCTGATGTATATTGAAAGTATTATCAAAAATAGAATATTCCGTGTGATCGACAATCGACAATAATTGGACTATGCCTATTGATCATAGGAATTATCAAATCAAACAAAAAAGTATTAGCTGTGGGTGTTTTCAATTTTCTACTTTCTTAACTTCTGCTTCTTCTAGCCTGACCACTCAGAATCCGCCATACGTCGAAAAACGTCGAACAAACGTTAGAGAAGCATGGAAAAAATGCCACGCATATGTCAAAAAACTTAGAACGGTATTGTTAATATTCTTCAACGTTATTTTTGCAAATCGAACGAAGATCACGCTACTGTGTGTTCTACAGAATGTATCATTGTGAACAAAAATAAGATTCACATATTAACAGGAACATCTAGGAAAAGCAAAATTGTGAGGAGTGGGGGATCGATAAAGTTCGGGTACCCCTACTGATACATTCATTAATATACGAGGTAAATAACAGTTCTCTAAAATGAATTCTAGAATGTATTGTATGTTGAACATAACCTCACATGACGTCACAACGTGCTTATTTTCGTAATGTGTTGATTGTGTTCTGCGTTTTCAATTATAGCTAGTGAAGATACCCTGAATGAGTACCTATTCAATAATGTACCTGTTATTATTCCAACCTTATTAGTCGAGAATATAACTGTGTAAATAATTTCGAGAGGCACTTATTAGTCGAGAATATAACTGTGTAAATAATTTCGAGAGGCACTTATTAGTCGAGAATATAACTGTGTAAATAATTTAGAGAGGCACTTATTTTCGTAGGAAAGTTTTATAAAAATGGGCAAATTGTCTTGATGATTGTCGATTCCATGGAATTATAAAATGTCTAATCCACACAAATGTAATCTGTATTCCGTAGGCACTTTTGATGGCACATTAGATAGAGTTTGGGCAACATTTAAAGAAGTTAACAATTTTACTAGCACTTCTCGAATTTTTCAGACCGCACAATCAAACAGCAACGAGACAGAATAATGAGATGGATCAAAATCTTCATCCTAGGGAAAATAATCAAATCCAAAGCTGACTTCATGGTAAAGCTCTACATGGCAGCAATCCAAACTAAAATATTCTTCTTGTTATTGTCCATACTAGCAATCAGTAAGATAAGGCTTTTCATGGACCTGAAGAAGCCTTCGGAACCTTCCAAGGGCATTTATTATGAGCATTCTCAGCACGAGCATCACTATGATGGAGATCCTTGGGGCCATAATGAGGAGAGTGGTGGATTTTGGGGGAGATAATAGTGATATTAAATAATGATGGATTCGATTTGTGATTTGAGAAGTATTTACTACTGTGGTAATCGTCTGGAATTTGTTAGAGTGATTATTGATTAAGACTGATTTTCTCTTTTATTTCTGGTATTTAAATTCGCGATGATATTTATAGTGATATGTTTATATGAATGAAATATACACATCTTATTTGAATTTATTGTCCATAATTCGATATTATGAATAATTTCAGCAGCGTTGGAATATTCTGTATTTCAACTCATAAAATTGCCACATCGAAGTAATCTTATATTGCTTTTATTACTTAATAATAAAACATAATAGGTACCTATGACTGCGAAAACTTGAGTTGCTAATCCCTGCACTTGATTTCTTATTATCCATTGAAAAATGCTGTTGTTGATTTATTGCAAAATATAATAGCAATGCTCGATATGATTCGCAGCAGAAAATAACTGAGGCTTGATTGTCAGTCATCCATGTTTTGTCTTCTGTGTAACATAAAGCTTCCTGTATCGAACTTATTGATGTTTCTTTGCTTGGAATTGACAGGTCAAAAAACATATTCCTCAGGAGCCTATCTCTTATACATGAGTTGATCTGCGAACTTGACTATTTTCGAAAGAACTTTACTTCAATGGTTGTACTTGGTAAGTATCTATACAATATTGTATTGAAACAAAACATTATGGTTATAGCAATAAAAGGATCAACCAAACAACTGATGACGTGCCAAGAATAAATATCCAGAATTTTGTAGACTGAAGGCTAGATTCCACAATTCGCTAGCATCGGATTTGCATTAGATTTTTTGCATGGGTCACCCTGTTCCAATAGGGAGGTACGTAAAAGCAATACTGATCTTCCTTTTAAAAAAACTTTTATGATTCCACGTATTCGTTTCAATTATTACGGTGCATGAATTTAAATTTTTACGTTAGGCGTAGACGTATAGCCATTATAACCGCCTATAAGAGTCAAGCAGAATTCTTAACAAAAGCTAGATTTATGATCAGGATGAGCAAGTAATGGCTTCAAGCTTCAACAACCAATCAACATCATGCTATTACTTTTTATTTGTCGTAGGTTGAGATGGAATGTACTGAGAAATTTTCGTTCTTCATACTGTTTGACTAAAGTTCATTGAACATTAAAAAATATTCTGCAGAATATACAGGATGTTTCACTATGGTTAGATTTAATCTGAAACGGGAGACCTCAAATGAATCCCGTACATATTTCATTGTCGTTCTAAATGGAAACCTAAAGGCCGATTCAGATTCATGCATTTCCATGCAGGGTTTTTGAAGCACGTGCGATTTACAGGCACATGCATTTCTGACGCTTCTGCTTGAAAAAGGCATGACACTTCACATATGTGCATTGCCATTGCATTTCTTACCCAAGGTCATATTTTAATTGGTTTTTTCAGTATTGTCAGTTCAAGTAGATCGAAAATTTCATCTCATTCATATTCTCGAGATTAAAATCACAACAGAGAAAGGCGGGAATGTATTTAAAACTTTACAAAATAATCATAAAATTCAAAATGAATCAAAAGTTAAATTCAAATAAAAGATTGTCAAATATTCACCGGCTTCTAGGGATGTTTCAGCAAAAACGCATGCAATACAGTGGAAAATAGGAACTTGTCCTTATTCCATGCATGCCCACCACGCTTTTCACAAGCACGCCGACAGGCATAGATGTGAACAACGACAGGCATGCATTTTTCATGCAGGGTCACAAATGCAGGGTGGGCACGCATGAATCTGAATCGGCCCAAACGTCTGCCATGTTGAGGTCGCTACTTTATAGAAGTCGGTCGATGCTCATTTGTTTCTGTTTTTTTTCCGTCAGTGATCCTATTTTAGGTTGAAAGTTATGTTCTTCTTTTTTTTTTTAACTTCAGTACGTATCATATGTCTATCATAATCTGACGTATATTTACTTTCATTCATATTTTTACTCAAATAGGTCCAATACCAGTTTTTAGGAACAATAATAACGCATTCCTATGAGAAGAAAAACATTTTAGAGGTACTCAGGAATTTTGGTCTGCTGAACAAGAATCCGAAGTCGAAACGCTATAAACATGTGAATACACTATTTGAAATTTTTTAATTTTTCCTATCGAAATCACAAAATTGGTCCTTCTTTCAACTAAAACACAACAAACGCTTACATTCACTTGTTTTCAACAATTTTCAGCAGAACATTGTTCAAAAAATGTATAGTTCTTCAAAAACACGAGTTTTTGATCTGTCAACTTGACACTCATCACAAATTTCAGCTACCGTCATGCTCGGTTCTCGATGGGTTTTGTTAAATGTTTTGAAGAGCAAACTTTTTCAAATATACTAGTTTTTTTCTTCTAAACATTGTTGAAAACAAGTAGGTAAATGTAAGTGTGTGTGGTGTTTGAGTTGAAAGGACTAATTTTTGTGTTCTTTCTTCAGTGGGTATGAAACTCGGTATGAAATATGCAAATAGCAAATCAAATATACAACTCAACGTAAGTGAGTGAAATTGTATCGACTATTGTACATTTGATATGTGAACACTTCCACTTGCCTTTTATTCTATAGTTTCTCAATTTTGAACACGTTCTTTCCACTTTGTGACATTACACATTTTTCACAGCCACATCACTGACTGACGATGTTTTTTCTATTTCCTGAATCTCTAGTCAATGATTCAATGATATTGAACAAATCTTTGCTTGGAACAGGAACTTTACTGTACTAAAAGGAGCGCGTAATTCAAAATGTAAATGAAAACGTTAGGATATGCCCAGTATGACATTTCAAGTTCAAAATAGTTCACGGTTATTATGAGATGTCTCTGCCTTACGGAGAAAGTGACGTCATTTTTTCCAGTGGACAGACAATATTATACCGTTCTACTAGGTGTTCATTTAGATCGACAATGCATATTCACATGTGCCTTAATGATTCCAAATCCGTCAGATAAATATCTATTTGCCAATTTTCCCAAGGTGCCTAATGAAGTTCAATTTTTTCTCGAAATTTGATGTTATCTATTATCTATCTATGATAATGATGAACATTTCAGGACCAGACCTTGCTTGACACCATTTTACCAGTTGTGTTATGAATATTTTAAAAATTCGAATCCATATCACGCGAATAACTGTTTTATGTGAGTCACCAGTAGTTCATGCCAAGTTTTTGGCCTCATTCTCTCGAATCCATTGAGGAACGTCTAGAGTCTAGACTCTAGTCCAAGGGTCTCCAAACTTGTCAGTCTGAGGCTCATTACTGATTACTCCATTAAGTTCCGAGGGCCAAAACTTATCACAGCAACAATAACAACAATTATAAGCCATTATCTGTCAAGCAATTGAGAGCGATTTCTTTCCAGATAGCACAAGACCTCCCCGGGACGTCCATTTTGTGCGCCTTTCTGGTCCGAACGTCCTGGCCATATATAGGACGTCCTCAGGACGTTCCTGAATGGACGTCCTCAGGACGTCATCTATATATTCGTCCTCAGGTCATCCTATTAAGGTTCGGCAATGAAAATAATATATTTTTTCGGCAACCGTCCGGAAAGTACGTACTTTCCAGACGATTTTTTTTTGAGAAAGTGGCATTTTTCCGGCCTAGTCCGGGAAGTACGTACTTCCCGGACTAGGCCGGGAAGAATCACATCGTTGTTGTCATTGTAAATATGAAAATCTTGGTAGTATGGTTTTGATAAATGCAGTTGATCATTACCATAGCAGCAAAATAACGACTGACAGCTATCTGACATAAAATTAGCTAACATTCAAAAATTATCAGATGAAAACAATCAATCTGAAACGGAAACTTTACCTTCTTGTTCTGACTTCAACAAAAGGCACTTAAATATACCAAGCATTTCAAACAAATTGAATCCATTCAATATTAACAATTGTTCTAATTTTAATATAAATATTAATATAAATAAGAAATGAAATGTTCGAAATTTTGTTCTAATAAAGAAATGTGTTTCTTTGATTTGTTATTCTACACGGTTGCCGAAAAAATTGTGTACGCAACACGCCCGAAAACAGTTTTTTTGGACTCGCAGACTTCCAGGACTCGCTACGCTCGTCCTAGAATTTTGTCCACTCATCCAAAAAAACAGTATCTTCCGGACTTGTTACTTAAATTACTATTTTATACTTATAGACCTTTCGAGTCGTTGAGTGCCCTCGAAAGTGAGAACCTAACTTTATTAACTTTTATTTCCTTTTCGATAGAAAGTACATATATATAGGAATGGTCAGAAAACATTCAGATCTAAACTAAAACTAATTACATCAGAGAACATATTAAAACCTAACCTAAAACAAATGACATCATGAAGATATGCTATACTAAAAAACTCATGTATTGAGTAGAATGCGCCGCATTCAAGAAGAAAATTTTCAGACCCAAGTAGTATGATGAATTAATTGTAAGCTTCAGCCTTGCATACGGAACATGGAAATCATCTTTTTGACGAGTATTCACTCCATGAAAATTCATATTGGTAAGGAATTTGTTTTTGTTTTTGTAAATGTAGAGAGAACTTGCTCAGAATTAGGTCGCTGCCTTCTATATATAGTTATCTAACGTTTATTTTGGAGGTTGAACGAATTATTTCTGCAACAGCATTTGCATTTCATTGTGTATTTCATTTATCTTTGAAATATTTACATCAACTGGAGATGAAGTGTATCAAAATTATTACGTTTGGCAATTTTTGCATGACAACCTGAAATCTTCTGGTAAATGTTCTGAAAGAAAGAGCTTGAAAGATAATATAATGAAATCTCTTAAAATCCAAAGGCTTCAAATATGCTGAATCGACACCCAGACACCCTAAATTGTTTTTGTTCTAGTCACATTCAATTTTAAGAATAAATATGAAGTCGGTATAGCGAGAATATCGAGGAGAATATAATAAGGAAGTTGAATGAATCACAAATGTCAAGCAACTCTAGTCGCGGTGTTTGGATGGGTGTTCACGTGATACCGCTTTTTTATTTATTTTTTCCATTATTTTTCATTTCCTATTAGTTTTCAAATAACATTCTTAAAATGACAACAACTCTGTAGAAAAGTCAGAAGGTTTTTGTTTTATCTGGGGTATTATATGCACTGGAAAGATCCTTGAATGGTCCTGTTCATACCTAAGGAGGACCTAATTCGTACGTCCTGGGGACCTCCGATTTTGTAACGTCGTATGTCCCCAAAACATCTTGAGGACGTACGCCGTATCTGAATGGGACATCCTCGGGACGTACTTGTGCTATCTGGGTTCAAGCTACCGTGAAACATAGACTTTCATTCTCGAATCTTCCCTCAATAAATTGGCAATTAGAGAAACGTCACCAAAATCCTAATTATGGGAAATCATCTTTGAAAAATTTCTTGTCAAGAATTTAGTCAGCAAACCTACCGTGAAATGGGTAAACACATTTTTTATGAAGGCGTAGTGCCAAATATTTGTTTTTATTTTATAATTCCGTCTAGTAATTCGGAATTCCAATTTGAAACTCCAGCACTTGTCAGACCACTAGACAATTTTGTGAATTGATATACTTTTCAAATATCCTGTTGTATCTTCTTTGAAATAGCGATTCAATGATTCGTTCACGAGATAATTGAATCTGGATAGAATTGGATAGTTCAGTTAATAAAAACAGTGCTTTCACTAGTTTTACTGAAAATTAACTCAACGTGCATTGTTTTCTGATGTTAAAAATCCATTATTTCGTGCAATGAGCCACGAATAAAAATTCCACAAGAGTGATTATTGTTTTCGATTGATCAGGGAATTCAAAAAAGAGTTTGAATCCAAAAAAATATATCCAGTGGTGTCGGAATTCCGATTTGTAACTCAATTGTAATTCAATAAGTACCTACTTCGCACTCGGCTCTTTCTTAACTGTTTTTAAATAAAATTATGCGGGACACCCTTTCAACAATTTCATTTTCAGCACAAAAATTAAAAATTACAGGAATAACAATTCAAATGTATGGATCAGTCACCAAAACACGACATATTTTCATTTTTTGAAGTTTATCTGTGTTAATAAATTTTGTTAATAAATAAAAAATGTAATTTTTCTCATAGAGAAAGGGGCAAAAATAATAACATTCATTAGGATCATAGTCACCCCAACATAATTTTAATAAAAAAATATTCAGATTTGACATTCCCAAAAAATTTACGAAGATGAAGTCTGGTAAAATATACAGGATGTTTTAACGATTATCGAGAGATTTGGTATTTCCTGTATCATTCAAATCCCTGAATATGAAAGTTTGATGTCAGAGTATTAGAAAAATTAGATAATTCGGTCGGAGAATCATATACAGCCAATAGAAAAAATATTAGGAAGCAAAAAACATGATGGAAAAAGTCATTCTTGTATTTTTATTGAATAATTACTGATCATTGAACATACCTAAATACTATATATAAAAAGATATGAGAGATTAAATTTTTATATAGTCTGGGAAAATTTAATACCCACTGGATAAGAAGAGTAAAAATTGATTATAATGTGTCTAGAAGAAGTAAAATTGTCATGAACGTCGAAGGAATTGCTGATTAATGCAGCTTTGATGTTCTTTTACTTTTCCAGCTGTGTCGCCCTGTATAACGAAAAGAAATAGCGGGCTTCCGACAGGACGTTATACCGCCATCTTCGTCATTGAAATGCACCATCTTCCTCGCCTTTCTTGGACGGTATATAAACTATTCACAAATTCAAAAGGAGTAGTAGTTGAAGTTTCCTGTACCTAAGAAGCAAGTGCCAGTCAGAGCATAGAAGAATGAAGTCCGTTCTAGTTTTTCCAGTTTTCTTCTATTTGGTGAACAGTGCTCCTAAATTACGGGTGGGTAAAGTGATATCAGTGATTTTGGTTTTGTTAAAATTACAGTTGGTTCATTTTATCCTTGACACTACAAGTATTAAAAGAACGGAAACAAATATTTTGGAAATTTTGGGTACGGCTATGGGATGCTGGGAACCACCCTCTGAACATATTCTCAGTTCTGCACCTTTATCAGATCTATATTGTTGAGAAATCTTGAAATTTCAAATATCACCCAAGATATTATTCGATTCTGAGCATATTTTCTATAGGTCAGCATATTTTATAATCTCTCAATGTTAAAGACATATGAATTGATTTTTAATTGTTGATGTGATATTTTTCTTATAAATTTCCTTTTTCACCTGAAACACATCAATTCATGTACCTTTTGACAAAAAATACTTTTTCAACTGTATTAAGTAAAACCGGAGTTTGACTTTTCCATACCCTGTATAATATTAATTCAAAATGCATCAAGATGTATAAGGCATCTATATATATTTCAGGAAACCTCGGACAAATAGCTACTTTCGTTCTGTGATGGCCAGAAAAATATAACATTCATATTGATGTGTTTCGGCCGTCCAAAATTAAAAATAAATTCATATTTGAATAATATAGATATACGATATGATACCTATTTCTCAAAACTGCTTTCAATAACACTAGATCTGGCAAGAATGCAGAATCTCGGAAAATATGTTCGGATGTTAGATCAGATCCCAGCAGGCAGGTTTCAAAATATCAAAATTATAAACCTCTGGATATTTCTAAGCGCTATCGATTTTGGCGAACCCACAGTATAGCTTCTTGTGAGATATGACCATTTGACACACCCAAAAAAACAATGCTTACATATTTGGAAAGTTGGCCTCTCATCATTCATGAAACAGTGGGAATATTACTGATTCATAAAAAAGATATGGTTAATGGGCCATAGCCATGAAAACGTGTTCGTGTTCGCTTGATTGAACAAACTGGCAGGTCGTGTTCCGATTCACAGAAATGATCGTGTAAAGACACTTTTTTATCTCCAAACATAGCTTTATAGGTAGTTTTTCATCAGTAATGCATTATTCTCCTCTTATAAAGCACCAGTATATCCACTGTTTTTTCTTAACATTGTTTTCTCTGCTTTTATGATCACTTGGTCTACATTCACGAAGAGTAGCTGAGTGACATGATTTCTATTCCAATGTTAGACGAACTACCTATGTTTAGTTTTCGTAGTAAAAAATGCAAGCTATTACGCCAAAATTCATAATTTGTTATTCCAGCTAAATCAACTTCAGTATTCGTTATGTTAATAACGTTAGTTCGCCTGAAATATCAACATATATGACTTTATTATTATTCATAATAATCATAATCAGTCATTGCATAATGTTAAAAAAGTTAGTACACCTAGGCATATGTGACTTAATTATGCACAATTATCTACTTAAAAACATACACGTTTGTGGAAAAAATTTTTCCTCCTACCCCTATAGAAAGTATACACACTTTCCTCCCTCAAATCAGGGAGGAAACTCATATTTTTCCTCCCCCTCATTTCAAATAAGTTGCAAACGATGAAACTTGTGAATTCATTATATTCATATTGTTTCAATAATTTCTAGAACATCCTGTATATCCTGTTTTTTGGTAAAAATCAAACATTAATGTTACTTCAACGTAGTTCTTCAATACAAATTTCAACTTCAGGAATCTTAGATATACGTTTTTTGAGTTCAGAATTCCGAAGGTCCCGGGTTCAGCTCCTGGCAATTGCAACTTTTTTTTTCAAGAACGTTATTTTACTTTTTTCTTGTTAGTGATTTGAATTATTGGACATTTAGATAGCTTATACATTTCGGATTGCTATTGAGTGATTGATCATTTTTTTTCTAAGAGCTGCGCTTGTAGAAAAAGGTTCATTTAGTGGGTAGGAGGAAAAATCATATGTATTACATGGGAGTAAAGTGCCTTTTCCTCCCTTGGATGTTTACTGCCCTCCGCTTCGCGTCGTGCAGTAAACTACATCCTGCGGGAGGAAAAGTAACACTTTCCTCCCTAGTAATACAAATAGCTATTGTTTGCATCTCATGCGCGAAATACTTTGGTGATCTCGTCTATTTTTTTAACTCGGCTGTGCCTAGTTAAGAAAAATCAGTTCTCGATCACCAAAGTAGCATTTTGCGCACTAGATACAAAAATAACTATTTATTTCATGTACATACTCGAAGTTTTCTCAAATTGTAGAATATAGTATATTCTTACACAGAATTGATGTCCCAGAGAAATAATAGGGGAGAAAGGGACTATAATACTCTTTTTGTACGCCACTGGTGGCAACTGAAAATGACAAAGCACTTACGGTGGATTTATGCAGAGGTTTTAAGTCGTTAGTTTTAAGTCTTAAGTTTTAAGTCGTAAGTTTTAAGTCGTAAGGAAAAATGGACCATTTATGCAAGAAGTTTTAAGGACTGTCAATAGTGTCAATCCTGTGTGCATATTTTTCTAATTTCCTTCTATTCAATCCAAATTTCCAGCCTTTCATGCTATTTTTATTTATGTCTATTTGCTTTACATGCATTCAACTTCTGCTGTTTGTTACGATACCCTTTTGCAAAATCAGACGCATGCGCAAACCGATCGAGTTTTAAGTCGTAAGTCGTTAGAGATAAACGTTGGCCAACTTTTCTTGGGACTTAAAACTTATGACAGCTGTATAAATGGTTACATTAAAAACCAATGGATGAACTTCTTATGACTTATTACTTAAAACTTGGGACTTAAAACTTACGACTTAAAACCTCTGCATAAATTCACCGTTATAGAACGAAATCATTGCTCCAAAACTTTTCCAAACTGTGGAGGAATTTTTGCAACGAGCGACATTTGTGAAAAAAAATATATTAGAAAAGTTCCATTCAATTTTCGAGGAAAATCTTCCGTTTCAATTTGGCACCATAGTTCGAAGATATTTAGGATATTTCATGATATGTGATTTTTTCAGCTGATGCCAGAACATTTACCTCCCCCACAACTACTAACCCTTCCCAGTAATGCAACCAGCATTCGGACAGATATTACCGATTCATTCCATTGCGAAGGTAGAGATTATGGATACTATGCCGATGTGGAAAACGACTGTCAAGTTTTCCATGTGTGCCTTCCAGTCACGTACGCCGATGGACGTAACCAGACTTTCAGGTGGAGCTTCATTTGTCCCGAAGAAACAGTTTTCAATCAGGTTGGTAATTGGGGGATTTTATTGCATTAATTGATGGGGGAAATGTATTGTTATCGGGCTCCACCCTGTAGAGACATGTGAAACTTACGTAGTTTGGCCTCCTGAACAAAAAAATTTCAATGACATTTTTGGCGATCTCAACCAGTTTCGAAGATACGACGCCCCAAAGACAGGTAAACTGGGTATCTGGCATATGTTCTTCCCGGTCGTTCTCCACCATTTTCCGCTTAAAATTGCTCCTTCTTCATTCCAGCACAATCTACACACTCCATTTGAACAGTTCCAACACATTTTTACAAGTAATTCACTTGTAAAATAACAAAAATCATCTTTCTTTCTTGCATGAAAAAAATCATTAACTTCGACATTCCAATGATTTTCATTTTTTCACGAAATCAATGCCAACCTTATTACAATTCATCGCCTACTGCATTAGAATTTTCTGTTCAGGAGGCCAAACTAAACGTAAGTTCCGAAAAATCGCATGTCTACAGGGGGAACCCGATAACTATATATTTACCATTGATGGATCATCAGCCATAAAAGCGTCATAATTATACTGCTTTGCCGCATGATTGGCACAATTAATGAATATTTCAATGGTAAACTAATGTAGTGAAACGCTGGCCGACTTAACGCCATCTTTCACTTCCGTTTATTGAATATTCACTGTTGGCCCAATTATGACTCTTATCAATGTATCTGTACTGGTTTGCCAACGGTTTATTAGCATTGAAAATCAAGTGTATTTTTCCAGTTTGTGTTATTCAGAAATATCATTTCGATTCCAAATACATAAATGAACATTTCGATTGAATACTCCTTTTCATTGGAAATGTAAGTCACATTAGTAGTAGGTATATACAAATATCAAGTAATATATACTTTTTTTATCAAATATGAAACCAGGAAATTTCTATTATTATAATTAGGTCAGTATATCAGAAGGCAATAAGAAAAAATGAATTCCAAACCAAAAAAGAATAATATTTAGTAACGGAAATAAGGTAGGTAGTTTATTTTACAACTTAAATTTTAGCATATCCCATTGACATTGAACATAAACATCAACAATATTTTATTTCACGATACACTTATTGGATATTTACACAACACTACCACACATTTTCACAGATTCTTAATACCTAGTGTAACACACACACTTGGTCTAGAAATAATCAATTGACAATTAGAATGACATGATCATTGACCAATACACAAACAAACGCATAAAACAAAAACGCCATTTTCAGAATGATGCCAACATTGCCAACATTATTATTTGTTCAATGCATCGTTGACACAGTGCAGTTAGGCTATAAAAAAATGTGGGACATTAATCAATCAGTCGAATTAATGGTGTCAATTTTATTGAGTGCACTTAACCTATTGGTGTACCACTGCAATACAATTGCTGTTGTCGGGGCGTCTATGTATATATACCCAGTGTTTATTCAATGCAATTTAAGTAGTATTCAGAAAAATTTTCCATTGCTGTAAAAATGATGTTATATCGAATTACAGAATTCTTCCGTTGATATACTGTTTTAAGAGTACAAATAATGTGCTACGAAAATATATTATGTCCATACACAGCAATGTCCAAATGCAGATATTGCCAATATTTTGCTATCAATGGGCCATTACATTGCCTGCTATATCATGTTTGCATGGTCGTTAGCGTCAAATCATTTGTAGCTCATCATCATAAGGATCTCTCTTTCAAAAATCAATACACAAACGTGTAAGAAATCGGTCATTTTTAATTACGTTACCTAGGAATACCTAGAACCTACAGTATGAAGAAAAATAATGCAAATATAGTAAAAATTTAGAATAGATTTAGCTATTGACATTCAAATTCCATATGGCCTGATGGTTTCCAATCGCCTTATTACTCTTATTTTGTTTCGAAAGTAATGGAAACTGTCAAAAACATAGGAATAACAAAGTATCTGGAAGCAAAAGTCATCTCAATATATCTTTAAGAAACAAAGATTAACACTAGATACTAGATTTTTCATAGAATTTCTAGGGGGTCAGAAATCGCTGAATATTTCTAGGGGGACAGTTTGGTATCCTGGCCTGTCCCCACAGATCTACCAGTGGCTCAGAAATCGTCTTTCATGGTGGAGTTGTTGCCACAAGATAATTTGCTGGATGTTTTTCAGGAAATGTTCACCTGCACTAGAGCTGACGAAGCCATAGAATGTCAAGAATCGCCAAGATTCTACGAGCTCAACAGAAACTTTGGCGGTGAAGAGGTAATTGGGGAAGCAGTGGACACTGCCCCAACTGAGGCTCACTACTTGGAAGAGGCGACAGCGCTTCCAGAAGTTTCCCAAGTCATTGGCCGCAATTTATCGAGAAGGGGAGGAAAGCTTCTCGAGGTCAAGAGCAATTGATCGAGCAGGTCTCGCGAATTACTTTCAATGTTGCTAATATTTGCTTGGATCTGGAGTGGGAACAAAGCTGCTGAATCTGCAATTAAATTCTCACTTCATATTGCAGAATTGTCAACTCCAGATGTTTTATCATAAAATCTTTCTTGGGATTTACTCCAATGGCGGAAAGACTGATGATCTCTTGACTGTGTGAATCATTCAAAATATATTAGATTGATGTGATGATCCTCAAGAATTTTCAGTCAATAAAAACATACCAAAGATGTGCTGCCATTGTGTGGGTACATTCACTTGTTTTATGATATATGATTTAATAAATGGTCAATAAAAGCAGTTTATTATTTATTGCCTGATGATAAACTATTTCAAATTGATGGAACATGAACGTGAATTTAATAACGCACAATAAAAACAGATTAATGTAATAACGATTGATAACAAAGAATGTATTCGATGACACAAGCAGGATTCCAAATTATTATATTGGTATTGGCCAAGATGGATATAGATATGATGGAACGAGTCCCATTAAAAGGCAGTAGACATATTTGTAGACTTCTGCCTACTTGATTTTATTGAATTTCAATCATAGTTTCAAACAATTCAAACACTAGTATAATACTTTAACGACTTCATATGAATGGCGCCACGTCTGGTGATTCCGCATGATGAATATTAATTTTCACAATTTCTCAGTCATTTTGATTTTGTGTGATTTGTTCAATCAATATCATTATTGAACAATCGAACAATATTCGTATTTCTAGCCAAAACCACAATAATTATGAATGATCTGTCACTTGAATACGAAACCATACAATACGGATATTGATAGAGAACTGAATTATCGATATTGATATCAAATGCGATATTAACGCCATCTTCGAACGATTAGTGAAATATTACCGGTGTTATGATCTTCGCTAAACCAGTCTACAGGTTTTGACAAAAAACAATTGAAGGGTCGTTTCACCATATCTATATCCATCCACCTTACAAGGTGGCTGTGGCTCTGGCTATAGTGGTTCTGCTTCGTAAGCAATTTGTTGCGTTCCACGCTCAAACAATCGAACTCATCCCGTTTTCTCAGTATATCAGCAGCAAAAAAAAAACAATAAAACAATAAGTATACCTCCTAGATGTAGTCAATAAGAAAAACGAGTAAGCACTCATCTAGCACGGAGAAATTTTGCAGGAACAGGTTATTAATGAAGACAAAGCAATTGGAGTTATCAGAAATATTTTATCTTCATTAATTTCACAGATGTACTATGCAAATTTTGTTTTTCTAATGGGCACCATATTTGTTTTTGATACCATTGAAAAATAATGAAAATTCCCTTCACAGCCATGCCACAGTATAGACCCCTTATGTGGCCATGCATAACATAATATTGACATTATCATATGAAAAACTGACGAAAAACAATAAGAACTTCTTCTTCTTCTCTTCAATTTGAATGGCCTAAGTTACCAGGACTATCCAGCCAAGTACACGCAATATTTGATTATATAACCTCAATGGGGCCCACCTCAAAGTGGATCTGAGACTATTTTCACTATTTCACTATTAAGTTTTATAAACTTCGATACAGGTATGGCCCCCTCATCCGACAAATCCGTTGTCATCTGGCCTGGGTACCGGCGTAGAGACAAAAGGACCAATTGTTTTCCACTAGTATTCACTAAACTACACTTTTATGAATATATTTCCAATAAATTTTCTTATATTTCAGTATCGACATACACAAAGCCTGTCCTCTACCATGGTCAGAAGGCGAATCAACAATAATAACTATTTTTTGCAGATTATGATTGCTTAAAATTCAACTGCCCTATACGGTAGGCCATGTTGAATAGTTAAAATTCAAGGTTATTTGAGTTACAAATGTCAAAGAAGTATTAATATTGTAGTCATTACGATTGACATATTTCGTTTTTTATTTATCATGGCCTAGGCCTAGCGTACCTATATCGTTATGACTACAGTTCATTTATCATAACACAGTTTGAATGACTGGTAGCAGAAAACAATTACTTTCCTGGCAAATACCACGCAGAGCATTGAATTATATCTGCTTCAGATTCACACTGATGTAAATGCAGAATGCAGATCGAAAATGTTTCTTTTTTCTGAGACATGACAAAGTTCACATCGAGACAGGCACGCTTAACAACCTACAGACCGGTTTCGGGGTTATTGGCCCTCATCAGTGCAGGGTAGTCAACCGAGTGAAACTACGATACCTATACTATTCAATAGATTTGAAGTGGTCTGGGAAACGCCATTAATACAAATATAAAAATAAAGTTCTAAAAAGTTGTTCCGCAAATAACGCCAGCAGGAAACATGATTCATCACATCCCATCATCGACTTGATAAAGTCAACACCTACATTGATTAATAATTTCAGTTCCATTCGATGTACTTATTGAAACATATTCAGGATAACATCATGATTCACACAAGCTATGCAGAGAACGAGAAGCCAACATTCTTCAAGATATTAACCTTTCATCCGAATTTGGGACCCTTTATCCCCAGGCCTAAATGTGCCTAAACCCTGAACAGCGCCTGTGTGTCAGAGAATGTTGCAGCGTTGCCAATGGATTTCCAGAAAACCGATCGTTATCTGCGTGAAAATAACCGCCAACGTGGTCGGCAATCGGCAATCGGCATGGTCGGCAGTTTCAGTTTGTGTTGTGGTGTGCTTTGAATCAGCTGTGACCAAATGTGGGTCGAACGCGTTGGATCGCGCAGTACTTATTCCACTGAACAAACTCTTTAAGTGTACTTAAACTTGTGATATCTACACTATTAAACATGGATACAGGGACGAAAGTTACTAAAAACCGAAATCCTGCGGAAAATAAGAACCCCCTATCCCTCATCACTTTTGTGTAAGTTCATCTACGTTCAATATAATTATGTATTCTTTTCCTTGTCAAATTCATGGATTTGCATAACATCTTTCAGTAGTTTCAGCGTTGATTGAGACATTTCAGTTCATTCGTGGTATTCTGAATCTGAACCTATTTAAAGTAAATGTGGGACTTACAACGTTTTTAGCATTCTCATGTATGCTGGGTTCACCTATTTCACCCTCGAATAGGTATATAGCCTGACCTTTCACCTTTATTGCCTTCGAATCCTTGAAAATGTGCTGACCTATGGTAATTTATATTTCCTCGAATAAACAATCGATATTGGAACTACGCGCAATGAAATCAAGATTACTTGAAACTAAAATGATGGTTTGGCCCGAAGTTTGGCCATTGTCTGAAACAGAACAGATCAAAGGGTCAGGTAAAATTTTTGTCCTGATACACTGATAACAATACATTTTAGTATAGCAGAGTAGCAGACTATAGCCCCTTTCGTTTGTATGCAAAGTGTAGCACTGTCCTACACCTCGTGTATTTTGCACCGCTTTTGAGCATTCGTTTCGCGAGGTGTAGAATGAATAACATTAGGTTAACTGCACTGAAAATCAGCTGGTGTAGATTACACGACACCGAAAAGCAGACGAAAGAACCTTATGGCACTTGCTGTTTTAAATCAAGGTTTGAACTGACCTACAAGGCTACAAAATGGAATAATAACACCTGACGACCCGAGTGTCGACCTGAGCATATTATAATAGATGAATAATATCTCATAGGAGATCTACAAGTAATACTAAATATTTTAAAAAAACTCACTATAGTTTAGTCAACGAGTTAGTCAATGATCTAATTCTAATAATAATATTTATTATTAGATCATTCAGTTTAGTGAACTAAGTACCTACCTCGGTACCTGCCTACCTAGTCGATAGTTTAAAGGAACTTTCCAAAATTATGAGTTGGGTTTTATACGAGGTTTAATACGTACCAGGTTTTATACGAGGTTTTATATAAGTACCCCTTTCGAGTATCTCCATTTAGCTAAGATAAACTACTTTGAAATTGTGGTAATCTTTACGTAGGTAGCGATGTCGAATTTTTTCAAAATGTTTCGCTGAACTTATGTATTTTGGCCTTCTGAACTCGAATCCGATGAAAACAAGAATTTTGTGTTTTCGATACTTACCTACTAGTTTTTATAGCAGACATTTGAGATGAGGGTGTATTTCTAGTACAAAATTGGGTCCATCTTCGAAAATACTTCAGATCGCCGCGTTTCGACATCTGATTTGAGTACAAAATTTGGAAAGAATTAGACAACCTAATTGAAAAATTATTGATTTTTTTTGGGGTTCGCTAGCGTGGCTTAACTGTTTCATTTGAGGTTATTGGTGCTCCCATTGAAGATATCATCTTAGCTTCCGAAATACATGTTTGTTTTTTCCGAGTTTTTTTCAAATATTTTTGTAGCTTTTTGGGTTATGAGTATATTCATTTGTTTTATATTCTGAAGCGACTGAATTCAACTGGTAGTACTGGTATGTTATTTTCTCTTCGACTTTCTCAAAATGTCCATGAACATCTTGAATTATTTGTATTCGAGGGTGAGGGTGAGACATTGAATGCCGAGTTGAAAGCACTTTAAACCCCAAAGAAAGGGGGCTGGACTCTGGAGGCTAAGTGAAAACCGCAACCGGCAACTCTTCAAACGGATGCAAGCGCAGTGTTGCCAGATTTTGAACACCTTACAGTTGGTGTTGAACGGAGCTTTATCTTAAATTTAAGAAGCTATTCCGATGGGAGTGATAACGTTGTGACAATCGTAATCAAGTCAATCGGTGCGTGGTGTGAACTCGTACACCATGTGCACCAGTAAGTGTAGAGCGAAATACCAAGAAAATTAAATAAAAATCATGTTGCTATGGATTCCTTCAATTCGATTTTGACATTTCAAATATTCAATATTTCAAAATGTCACGATATGGTTGTGATACTCATTAGAATATTATTGAAATTATCGAATCAAATATATCAAAGAATACTGTACAGTAAAAAATTGCATTGAAAGCGTTTATGGACTAATGTAATGTTAAAAAGTATGAATCAGCAAACAATTTTCTATTCGAGTAGCCCTCGAACATTGATAAATGCTCAAAAATTTTGAAACAACTTTCTCAAGCTTATAAGAAACAAGCTTTCGAAATGTGTTATAAAATGTTTTCGAGTATAAATGTTCTTAAGCTATTACTACTCATTTATTACTAATTCCCTAAATCGAAAATATCGATTATTCACACCCTATATATCTGTAAACATTCTTGTTAGATCTCAATATAATAGATCGAAGAAATCAGCTCTTTCGGGATAACCTGAAAAAGTTACAAAATACAGGGGTGGGTGCTATTTGAAATAACAAAGTTGTTGCTTCTTTTCGATAGAAGCGGCAACGCCGCAGCGCTGAAAATGTGTTAGATCGATAGAAAAAAACTGATTACCCAAGGACCCAAGAAACCCCGAATTTAAGAATGATCCTATCTCCCGTTCTCTGTAAACATCTTAAGATACCATCGACCGTGACCCACCCTGTATAAAGCTAGCAGAGCCGTGTTTTTTTGTCTTGATGAAGGGTAATAAATTCTTCAATGTAGTAATAAGTCAGTAATAAGCTATGGACTGAATGAAATTTCCATTCACGGATACTTGGGGTTTAGTTTCTGCCTCTCGGGTTCTGCTATAGGTTGATATCGAAATATCAGAATTGATGACTTTTTTCTTGAAACGAAGAATAAAAATTCGGAAATATGGTAATAAATTAGTAATAAAAGAGTAACAAATTATGCCCTATGTCAACTTTGAAAAAAAATATGTTTGAAGGTGTGGTTCTGCTAGGTTTATATAAAGCTAGCAGAACCGTTGGTTTTTTTGCCTTAATGAAGGGTAATAAATTCGGGAATGTGGTAATAAATTAGTAATAAATTAGTAATAAATTGGTAATAAATTAGTAATAAATTATTAATAAATTAGTAATAAATTAGTAATAAATTAGTAATAAATTAGTAATAAATTAGTAATAAATTAGTAATAAATTAGTAATAAATTAGTAATAAATTAGTAATAAATTAGTAATAAATTAGTAATAAATTAGTAATAAATTAGTAATAAATTAGTAATAAATTAGTAATAAATTAGTAATAAATTAGTAATAAATTAGTAATAAATTAGTAATAAATTAGTAATAAATTACTACACTATTACGATTTTGAAATTCGAAAATGGTTCTGCTAGGTTTATTAGGGTCCTATATTAGATCTCGATTTCGATGTATTCCGTATTCGGTAGTATCCGAGGTAGTATCAGTAAACAAGAGAGCTAATAACATTGAAATAATGCCTACCTTCCAATCGTGCCTCATTTAATCTCCGCTTTTCCATTGATCTGTAATTTCTGAATCACTATATCCTTTTCATCAGAGACTCGACTATAGATGTTTGAAGTTTGAACTCAGTATTTATATTCATCAGAGCATGTAATTGTTAATGCAGACAATTTACAATATTTTTGTTCATTTACTATTTTTTGAAAGATAACCATTTTTCTAATTTTCAATCAAGTATGTGTTATTACGAGGGTTATCTTGATCACAAAAATTGGGAATTTGCCTCAGAATTCGCATAGTGGGATATAATAATGATTTTTTAAAGAGATTATTACTAAAAAATTTGACAAACTGTTCTTTATCGAGTTTCGAATCCGAAATTCAAAATAGGAGCTTGTTAATGTCACATTTTTCAGTAATAATCTTTTTAAAAAATGTTGATTCTGCAAATTTCCAGTTTCAAAAAGTTTTGTGTAAGTACCTACCCTTGATTGCGAAAATTAAAATAAAACAGATTCTATAATTTCACAATTTTATGTACATCCTAGTGTACATCATTTCCGAGATCATTTCATTACTAGTTTTCATACTTGCCATTCTTATCTTTTAACTAAAACCTCGAATAAAACCGAGACCAAAACCCTTCATCAAATCATGCGCACTGCCCTGCATCAAGGTTTCAAAATCCTTGAAGAAACATGAGGTCCAATGGTAGTGAAAGAAAGTAATTGATTGATGAAAAAGCGTTGTGAATAAATCTGGCTATAATACACTACTTTTGCATTGCCATTCAAGTAACATAATATATAGGAACTCGAGTAGTAACTTATTGGAGTTGAGACCCGTGAAAAATAAACTACAAACTGCTGTAGAACCCTTGAATACACGAACTAATTCCAGGGGTAGAAATTCATTTTTTATAATATTTAGGTTATTTCATTTATTTTGATATCAAGAAAAAACAATGTAGTGGGTACTTAATCATTATCTACATAGTTATCCGAGTAGTTATATCATTTCGTTTGCTTCCATGAACCGTATAATTGATTCAATTCGTTTTAATTGTTACTTTTCACGAACAAAACTTTGCAGTATTTGTTGATTACGAATATTTGGTGTCCAATTTGTGACAATAAATAGCATTGAAAAAGCAAATGGATTAACTTGCACGTGTAGAGTCAGAGATAATTTTATCTGTCGTTGCATAATTATTTCGTGATTCACAATGAGAATTATTGTTATCTCTATTGAATTCGAAAATCTTTAAAATATACATAAATCTAGATGTATCTATTGTGCTACAATACAACAGATAGGTATAAAAAGTTTATTACGAGGTTTAGTATTATTTTTCACGAGATTTTTCATTTTTACCGGGTAATTCAAATTCGATTCGACGGCCACCATATATCTCGGAAGACATGAAAAGATCAAATTAGGGAATTAGGGCAAAGTTGTGCATTCATGTATTATCGAGAAAATTTCGAAATTCAGAGTATTTACCGAGGTATTTACGGAGATATACGATAAGCACAGACATTTTGACTCTCGTTTGTTTGTTTTGAACGAGGTTTTGAAATTACTATTCAATTTTATGGATAATGTTCTTGTTCTGAAGTTCCAAATGTATTCTTGTTGAATTCGTAAAATAGTTTTTCATCTTTTTTTTTTTCGGGAGGTAATAATAGTATATTATGATACAAGTTTTATGAGATGCCAGCACGCGTTTTTACGCGTCCAAGGGAACAAGTGCGCGACAAGGTGTGTTATAAAACGTATGTCATATACAATTTTTTTTATTTTGCATTAATTTGAAGTATTTTATTGAAAAAAATGATTCAATGCGATTTTTTGTTTCTTTTGGTCAATTTAAATCACATCACACTCTGAATTAAAATTCTCTCTGCTAGTATCACCAAATCTAAAATCGCTCAGAAGACATCTCGACCTACATTCGACGATCTATATTTTTCTAGAAATTTTTGGTAGCGCCCTACGCTTTTCTGTAATCACACCAGAAGTGGAATACTAAAAGGGAAATCCATGATTACATTGTTATTTGGAATTGTATGTTTTTTATTCATACTTTTTCGCTGACAAATTACAATCATTTTCATATCATACTAATTACCGACTCACATTATCATGCAATATTTTAAAATATTTTTTTTGAAGCGGAAAACAAAGCATTGTAAACATAAACAAAGTTTTGTTTTGCTATATTGCTATACTTATTATCGTCTACCATCTTTATAGGTGTACTTTTTGAATATTTTTACCTAAAATCACGAACATACTTAGGTACATATTTAAATGAACCTCCAAGAAATCAAATACTACCGGTCAAGCAGAAAATAAATTTTCATTGTTGATGAATCCTCGAAATTGATGGCAGTTTTTCAAACCCCCTATATACATGGTGGTCCAGGTTATAGTATAATAATAATAGATAGTTCACCAATCGATCGGAAAATAAATCGACATGCTTATTAGCTTTTTCCGATTCCTAAAAGTTGAAAAAAAATAAAGAGCAACAAGTTCGGCGTTAGATGAAGATGACAGAGGCTCGGATAGAGACATAAAATACTAGATAAAGGAGCTTCAAGTTATTCCACAACATTTACTAAATGGTACATGTTTTGGACATAGTTAAGTATGTTCATCTTCGGTCATGCTATGTTGAAGAGAAAGCGATGAAAATGGTTAATTTTGAATTATTATTTACATGGAAAAAGTTATGTTTATAAAACTTTGATGACATTGTTGTTGAAGGAGTGATGCACCACAATATAATTCCACTTCAGCATGGTTAGGGGGAACCAAATCATATGTCAAAGGAAAATATTATGTGGAAAAATATGTTCAGAATAGTTTCATCACCTATCGAGAAAAATAGGAAATCTTCGACACCCTGAGTTAGAGAGGGTGGATTTTAGGACATACGTTAATAGGAACTTTTCACATAAAAATAAAAGTAAGAAATCTGAATATGAAGTTTGCGGATCTCATTCTGACTCAACCTGTTCAACTGTATATAAAAGAAATTTCTAGTTAAATATAAATACTCGTATAAATATCAATGCAAATCAATGCAATAAGCACGAACCGGTCTGTAGGTTGTAAGCGTACCTGTCTCGATGTGAACTTTTTCACGTGTTAGAAAGAAATAAACATTTGCTCTGCATTCACTGTGCGAATCATTGCATGGACTACCAGCAGATATAATTCAATGTTATGCGTGGTATCTGCCAGGAAAGTAGGTAGTTGTTTTCTGCTCGTAGTCATTCGATCTGTGTTTGATATTTATAATTGGATAAGGCAATAATATGTATTTGATGACTATCTTTTAAACGTAAAACAATAACTGAGAAGAGGCGCATATTTCCTAGTAAATAATGATATAAATCAATTATATTTTTTTCCTTTCGAGAAAGCCTCGGAGAAAGCTATCCTCTTTCTCGGAAGCTATTGTGTTCAGAACTAATGAAGATATTCTCACTATTGATAAACCTCCGATAATACTTTCTGCACTTTTCTTTTTCTTTACAGATATATGTTCCCTATATTCAGAAAAACATTCAAAGAAGCCTTAACAGAAGATGATCTGTTTAGTCCACTGAAAGAGCACAAGTCCAGTATTTTAGGATCCAAATTAGAAAGAATATGGAAAGAAGAATACCGGATACACAAGAAAACTGCCCTACACAGGGCACTCTTTAGACTCTTTGGTGTGTGGTACATGTTTCTAGGAGTTATGAAACTAGTGGATGAACTTTTATTATTGTGAGTATATAAATGATGTCCAAATTTTTGGAACTTTGTATTGACATGATCACTTGCATTCCAAGGTCTTCAAAACAAAGTCTGGTGAATCTAAGTAAGGAAGCGTTTCAAAGATATCGAAATAATCCAAAAAATATAGGCATTGACGGGCACTGAGGAAATTTATATTTACAGGATAATCTGTAAAATTCAACATGTTCTAGCTATTTCACTCGTATATTTACGTATATTTACGATGCGTATTTTTTCCACCACTTGCCACATAACCGACAAAACGACTAAACATACTTTTTTTTTAAATTTGGTATGCGAAAAAAATTGGATAGGTCGAGGTGCTTGAATGATACGATGCATGTTTTTATCACTATACCTGATAAGCATGAAAATGACCACATTTTGGCGCAAACCGTTATTCGATATCATTATTCGTTTCCGAGTTATTCGCAAATTACTATTTTAATGAAGACATTTTTATATTATTGGTATCTTCAGTAAGTCAGCCTTGAGTAAATTACTCAGATTAAAAAATTGCCCTGCCCTGGGATCGAACCCGTGCTGGCAGCTCGAGAAGTTGCTCTTTGAACACGTTGGCTATTGAGGCTTCTTGAAAACTTATGTCTATCCAACAGTTATGATAAGTTATGAACCAAAAATATATAGTCAAACTTATTTTTGCTTTATATTCAACACACTGGTGTTTTTTTTTGAGAAGTACGACAAGTTTAGGATACTTACTTTGATATATTTGACATTCAAGCATTTTATGGCACCATTTCATGAATGTATCATATCATTATTTATACATTTCCTCGATTTCTCTGGTAGGAGGTTCAAATTTACATTAAGTTCGCACTTTCTGCTACCTCAGGAGATGTAGGTATTAGATAATTCACTGTCACTATTATTTTGCATCATGCAACAGAATGATGAGTTCATTTCCAACAATGATGGATGGTGAGCTTAAATGCTGTCACTTTTAATAACATCATTATCGCGCACGAACGGCAATGCTGTCACTCAATGACATTTCTCGGAAAACGTCAATTTCGTGTTGAGACTTGAAAGCGTCAAAGGCTCAGACCAATAAAATACACTGGCCCTTCATATCTCTCATGCATAACGTTGTTTGAAAGCAAGATCTAACTATCTTTCTTGGTATCGAGGAGAGAGGAGCAGAGCGGGTGGTAATGTTGACCCTTCTTGTTGATAGTCGTGCGAAATGAAATTTATAGAGGCAAATATTAAACCACAGAAATATAACACGAATTGTTTCTTTGAAACATATTATATTTATCATTGTTCATTAGTATTATATTCTACATGAACGAAATCTGTAAAATACAATTTCGATCAACTGAAAATATCAATCATCTTGAATAGAATAAATATCTATGCATTAGTCCACATTGTTCCATTCCCGAACGTACGACTATATGGCAATCACCAATGAAATGACACTATTGACACTTTAATCCCAGAAACCTGATGCTTTTAACCACAAATACAATTTTTTTTACCATTTCAAGTGAAGAGCAGTATATTCAATACACGAAAAAGAGAATTAATCGATTAAAAACGCACAAATCAACGATTCGAGAACGATAATACGACAACCTGAATGACCACGTCATGAATCGTAAACAATCTGAGAAACTCGATCGAAACACGAAAACGGCGAGTTGGTCCGACGAGGCCCGAACGATAGATTCTTATCGTGGAAACAAGAAGGTTTGACAGTGGTGTTGGCATCATGAAAAGGATGGAAAATACCAGTCTATGTTTTTTATTCGTCGTTTTTATTCTTTGATAGAGAAATGAATTCACATTGGTGGTTTTCATAGGTAACCACTGGTCCCTACAAAGGGATACCAAGTACCATATATGTGATTCCAGGATCGGCATGCCACTGTGCATAGGCAAACTGGTCTCCTTCTTCGAGACCGGCCCGACGGCCACTTCCCAGGACGAGGCGTTCGTCTACGCGGGCGTGCTCGTGCTCTGCCTCATAGTCAACACTTTTCTGGCCAACCCCACCTTCATGGGCCTGCAGCACGTGTCGATGAAGCTGCGCGTCTCCTGCAGTTCGCTGGTCTACCGCAAGGTGCTGAACTCCGAACAAAAAACCCACTAGAATTGACCATATCCAACAGCTTTCGATGGCAGCTTTTCGAGCATTCTTAGGTTGGCAAGAATCTGTCATCAACGTCAATAGTCGTGAATGTCAGTTGTGCAGATGAATTCATAAACCCACTTAGTCATTAATATTTTTCTTTTCATATAAATATTTAGTTTTTTTATAGTTGGAATGAATTTATGTAAAACAACGAAATTAAAACAATTGAATTGGATGATAGTTGACATCAATGATAGTTGACATTGATGACAGTTGACAATTATGACAGATTAGTACCAACCCTGGAACGCTAAGAAGCTGCCACCAATAGCTATTGAATATGGTGAATAGTAACGCAGCAAATTGTCTGAAGCCAACATGAAATTCATATTCATGTGTTTTTTCCCCACAGCGCGAAACGTCTTGTTTTCAAATCAACTTTTGTTTGATGGTTCATTAAACATCATGTTTCTAGTTTTGTATGAACATTTGAATAAGATTCTACTATAAAACTTTGTTCTGTTCAATTCGAATTTAAAGGATGGTGAAACGCTGTGAAGTCTGTAAAAGACAATTTCACTGGTGAGTTACTCAGTGTCGAATCATTCGTTGTATGAATATTATTATCCTTATATGCAAAAAAAAATTGTGATAATTTGAAAATATTGTCGGGTTTTCCCGAGATGAAACGTTAGTGGATATATGAAAAAATATCGGGAAGAGAATATTTCTAGAGACGCTAGAGTATGCTCGCATCATTTTACTACAAGTGATAAAATGGTTGGCCCAAGTGGTAAGATAATGCTCAGAGTAGTAGATAAGCCTACGTTTAGTGGAATTGGAAGGTAATAACAATTGATATTATATTTTTCAAGTTCGAAACTTGGAAAATTTATACCACTAAAAATAAACATTATAGTTTGACAGTGAATTAAACCTAATATCATTTTAGAAATAAATCTAAGATGTATATTTTCAGAAAACTTTGTTTTTAGATTGTTTTCATCAACTTTTAGGTAGAATGGAAATGATAATTTTGTTAGTAAGTCAATTTATCAAATTTCAGACCCTTCCATGTATCAAGACACTGGTACTGGGGAATATTGTTGTTGCTGTCCTAGTTTTAGAATGTGGTAACTTTGGAAACTGATAGAGCATTTTAGAACACGTGACCTTGTTGCACTCAGCAATGACCAAACATGGCACCTACATATCAATATTGTCAAATTATGTCAATACAAAGTAAATATTGTCAGCAAACAGGAAAGTTAGTTGCTGATTCAGGAGATATTTTTAGTATCATTCAGATCATGGCTTGTTTAGGTAAAAGTAAATATTTATTTGGTTAAGAAAATTCTGGTAGTGATGCTGCAGCGCGATATAGGAATAAAATAAGAGTAATGGATTCTATTGATCCCTATATGTTATTATAAATGATTAAGTGAAAACTGACGTGAAATTATTTTCAAAAGTTACCTCCTTGGACATCACCACTCTTCAGATTTCGGGACCTTATATGTCTCAAGAACTGATATTGAACACTTGAAAAAAAAAGTGTGGTTATGTGTGTTCTGGTCTAATTTGACAGCATTCTAAAATGCTCTATTGAGATGTTGGCTTCAAACAACTACTTTAGCAAGGAATGTGCGTTATTCATCTAGTCTGTTATATGATCGAAGGTGCTGAAGTTCAGCAGGACAGCGCTGGCGAGAACGACGGTGGGCCATCTGGTGACGTTGCTCAGCAACGACGTCTCCAAGTTCGACCAGATGTTCGTGTTGGCGCACTACGCGTGGATCGGGCCTATCCAGGTGGCGCTCGGCACGTGGCTGCTCTACCGGCAGATCGGCATCGGCTCTCTGTTCGGGGTGGGGTTCTTGGTGTCTTTCGTGCCCCTGCAAAGTGAGTGGTATTTGTGTGCTGGATTCTTGAAATGGGCGTTTCTAACGTCCGTAAAAGGGACACTTTTTTGTTTTCAAGCATGGTATTAGGATTATGTATAACAAGAGTTTGTTCTTTAATTTTTGATCTGGCAATGCTGTCAGGTGTTCATTATATGTACAACCAACCAACATCGCTCGAGCACCGACGTCACATGGTTTCCCTCTTCTTCTGATCGTTTTCGATAGATTATTTTGGCGTTTCCAATATTTCTTAACCCAATCAATTGATGCAGAAATAAATTCAAAAAATACTTACGAGTTACAAGAGAACCCAATATACACAATATCATTTTTCTGAAAACGACTAGAAATGCTTGATAAAGGTTTTTGGTAAAATGGATTCCAATGTGAGGTTTTCGTACTCTAGGAATTGGTATTTCATAATAAAGTGTCCAATTTGGACCACTTGTACAGGATGGGTAAATTTCGATGTAACTATAGGAGAAAAAAATTGAGGGTGCATCCTCTATCTCTTTTCCGAGACGGATTAACTGGCGAAAAAAATTCACTATTGTCTTTTGTTTCCGAGATAATAACTTTTATATCCTTAAGGCACTTTTTCCTGTGTAATCCAGTGGCATCGAGATATCAGATATGTAACGTTAATAAAAATTGTATATCTACATCATAGTTGAATGCAATAATAGTCAAATTCGAACGTTTACCAGAATGTTCATGAACCACTCGGCTTTGATGTTAGATAGAACGAACTGTAAAAGTGCACCATGGACGTAAGATATTGGAGTTTTTGTGAGTTTCGTTAGATTCAAAATGATAATCTCTAAAAGAATTTGTAATGAAATAGAGAGTGTTCTATTTGAAAAAATAATAGTTGCAACGCTTTTCTGAGTAATCCTGTATATTCTTGGGATAGTTAATGAAACCCTCGTAGTTTCGGAAATATCGAATTTACTCGAAACTTTTGCCGCGCACTGTATGTTTTAATACGTTTCGAAATAATCTGAAAATGTTCAGTTATACTAATATTATTGCTTAGAAACCCAACTATGTTTATGCAAATTTTTCACACTGATATTATAAATAGTATTAATATCGAATAACATACATAATTATAATCATAGACGTATCAGCCTGTGACACTTCCGTCGAGCGATATAATTTGCGAAATAAAATATAATCCACCGAATTTCAAAGATGTGAAAATGTATGCAGTGATGTCTTCTACATTAGAAAAGTGATTAATTTAGAGGAAGATGCGGTTAGTAGTAGGAAATGAAGTTTTCCTCCGAGATATTTCCTACCGAGGTTTCCACTTTAAACATTCAACAAATACATATTTCAATGTTTTGCACATGTGTACTCATTGTTCGTTGTAGGTATATCTATACCATTTTAAATATTCAGCAGAGTTCAAGGCCGTATCCAGGGGAGGGGGTTAGGGAAACTCTCTTCCCCCCCTCCATAATCTGTTAAATATATCTGGAATGAGTAGAGTAGAGTAGAGTAGAGTAATTTATTTGACCACTTTACATACAAGGTACATTTATGGCAAGTCATTTATAATATTAGCCTAAAGCCTAATTTACTAAAGCCTAATAAAAAAAAAAAAAGATCTCAGAGTGAGCGAGAACGTCTGTGAATAAAAACAATAGAGTGAAGAGTAAATATAGAAGTTGCACAATTTAAAAATCTTAAAATGAGAACATTGTCACTTAAAAATATAATTGAAATCAACAAAGATTTATAAACATGAGTTAATCACAAGCATATCAAAAATATTTAATTCTCAAAAACTATGAATTGTCCAGCTACAGCAACATATTCCTCGATTGTGTAAAAACAATGTTTGAGAAGGTATCTCTTGATATTATTTTTGAAATTTCTGAAATCCAAAGATTTTACTGATTGATGGAGACAGTTATATAAATTTAGATTTAGCGAGTTTTTTTGAGTAACCGCTAATCGGTGTCTTGGATTATTCAATAAGAATGCAGATCTTGTTGAGTAATTGTGGTTGTTGGAGTGTTTTGGAAACATCTCAATATTTTTGTGAATTTCCAATAACACAACATAAATATATAAAGTAGGAAGTGGCATGATTTCAAAGTGAATAAAAAGAGGACGACAATGTTTCCTATATCCTACATTTGCCATGATTCTTATGGCTTTTTTCTGGCATCTGAATATAGTTATGGAGTTTGTGGCATGCCCCCAAATCAAAACTCCATAAGAAATGACTGAGTGGAATAGTGAATAGTAGGCCATTTTCAGTGCCATCAAACCTACAGTATGCCTCAGTTGTCTAAGAACAAATAAAACACTAGACAATTTACGAGTAGTTGTTTCTATGTGACTAGACCAACTAAGTCGATCATCAATAGTAATACCTAGAAACTTAACATTATTCCCTAGAATAACATTGGAGTCTGAAGATATTATAATATTCTGGGTTTTTTCATCGTTCAGTTTTAATTTATTTGCTGTAAACCAAGTATTTGCTAAATTTTTATTACTGTCCATTATTTGAGGTAAACTGGTGTGTGACTTATTTGAGCATATGAGGGTTGTGTCGTCAGCAAACAAAACACATTTAGTCGGTGCAATAAAACTGCACAAGTCATTCATATAAATAATAAACAATAATGGTCCGAGGACAGAACCCTGAGGAACACCATGACAATTTGGCTTCAGATCTGACCTGGTATTGTTTATATCAACGCACTGATATCTATTTTCAAGGTAAGAACCCACTAGATCAAGGGCAGTGCCTCTTACACCATAGTAACTCAATTTCTGAATGAGGATGGAGTGGGATACACAGTCGAAAGCCTTGGTCAGGTCACATAATGTCAAAGAAGTATGTTTACCCTGATCAAGACCCTCGACTATGTCCGTCACCACTTGGTATGCAGCTTGAGTAGTAGATTTATTTCTACGAAAACCATACTGGGATTCGCTAAAATAGAAGTGACTCTTGAAATAAGAATATAAGCGATTTTTTAACAAGATTTCTATTATCTTCCCTGTAGTTGGAATAATGCTAATCGGACGGTGGTTATCAGGTGAAGATCTGCAGCCCTTTTTGTACAAGGGTATAACCCTTGATATTTTAAAAATATCAGGAAATATTCCAGTTGAAAACACTTGATTAATTAGCGATGATAAGGGTACAGCGAGTATATCGGCCACCGATTTTATCATCGGACTATTTAAGTCATATATATCACGTGAATTTGAGTGTTTCATAGAGGTTATGGCAGAATACACTTCCTGTGGACACACAGGTTCCAAAAAGAATGACTGACATGGTGAGGGAAAAGATTTGAAGTTATTCAATTCGTCGGTTGATAAAGTAGGAAGACCTTTTATAGTTTTTTCGGCTACATTACAAAAAAAGTCATTTAGGTCATCTCCGGATATTTCAATTTGGGGAAGTTTGCGTTTTATTGTATTTCTTTCTGTATTTATTATTGCCCAGCAAGCTTTTGATGTATTACTGGCGCTCAAAATAAATTTTTCATTTGCGATTTTTTTCTGTTTCTGCAAGTTGAATTTGTAATCCTTTTTTAGTATTTTGTAGGCTTTGAAGTACTGAGGGTTTTGGGATACTTCTGCTATTGTTTTCGCAGCCTCAAGGCTATTTCTCATTTGTTTGAGGGAATCATTATACCAATTTAGTTTCAAAAAGTTATTTTTTGATACAGAAAAAGTTTTTTGACGAAATGAAGTTTGGATAGCAGATTGTAGGATATTAAGAAGAGATTCACATAAGAGATTTATCTCTATTTCTTCACATTCAAATATGCTCCAATCCACTTTGAGCATTGAATCTCTAAAAACTTTGAGCCCCTTTTGGGTGACGCATAATTTGACTGTTTTTTCACTACTATTTCCAGAAATTCGATTTGTGATGAGGTGTAAATATGGTCAAAAATAAAACATAAAATTGCCTTATTCATTTTTGAAATACCCCCCCTCCAATTTTTTTTATGAGTACGGCCTTGGCAAAATTTAAATGGGCTGACACTGATAGTACAGGAGAAAATCACATTTGAATCCACCATAATAAATGTGAAAAACATGAACATGTTCCGGAATTTGAAACTTTTTCTTTGGCTTAGTTACACCAATCTAATAAAAATGACGTGAACGAAGAAATGAAAGCTTTAGAAAAATTAGTGGACATCTGAGACATTTCATAATCAGTCGAGTCTCTATAACAACAATATAAACAATAATAATTCACTGAATTAGAGTACACGAAAATTACTGTCCATTGTAGAAGTAATTTTTGTCTAAACACGTTATATAAGTTAAACAACAATTTTAAAGCCATCTCAATTATAATCAAATCAACTCCAAAGAGGATCATTAAAATTGAGAGAAAATTCCATTTTTCCGATAATAATATTTTGATTCACAACATATTGCATGAATGTGATTGCTCTTCGTCATGATTATCGAAATGTGCATTCACAGCAAGCCCAAGAAGCATTTTTGAGTAGCCCACCATTAGTATAATGTCAAGTGTCGTGGCGAAGCGGTAGAATATTGATGGTGCAAATGTTGACAAATAGTTGATATTTTAATAATCGTTATCTACAAAAATAATAACCATACGTTATCATTGATGAATTATTGTAGTATTTATCTGTCAAAGAAAACGAATATAAATATTTGGAATAGATATTGAATATTCAAGGTATATCACATTTTATTCTGGGTATTACATTTTATTTTGCATAAAAGTTTTCTTGTTGGAGGTTTTATTCAGAATGGATTACTTGCATATATTTAGAATTGGCCTTGAATTCATTAGTGAAAATATTAAATGAATAGATAAGGACTGGCAGTTTATTTATAGAAAATCTATTGAAATTATGTTAAACAAGTATGAATTATTACAAATTTAAATTTATTGATAACAGGTTATTCTAGAACCTAGATATTTTCTTTATAATGACGTACACAAGATGACATTTATTTTAAAAATGATGACAGTTTAACGATTTTCTATCCATTATTTTATTATTCACCACATAATAGAATCCTATGAAACAACGTGAAAACTTGAGATTTTTCCACTTCACCTGCTTCAATTCAATTTCCGACAAATGAACCGTGTTTTTGGCACACGCTGTATATACGATTAGGAAATGAAAGCGAATTCTCATATCGAAATACACTTTCGTTATTTTCATTTCAGTATATCTGGCTAATAAAACATCTGTTCTAAGATTACGCACTGCACTAAGGACAGATGAAAGAGTTCGATTGATGAACGAAATCATTTCCGGTATCCAAGTCATCAAAATGTACTGTTGGGAAAATTCCTTCGCCAAATTGATATCCTTCGCTAGAGGGTAAGTAATCTATCATCCTTTATTCACAAGTAATCGGACCAGCTATGATTAATTTCAGGAAAGAGATGAAAGCAATCCGAGCACATTCTTTTTTGACGGGAATAATCTATTCCTTTGAGATATTCATAACTCGGACTTCTATTTTTATCAGCATCTTGGCATACGTTCTACTCGGAAATTTCATCACCGCTGACAAAATATTCGCAATAACAGCCGTCTATAATTGCCTTCGTCCGGTGATCACCATCCTGTTCTCGCTGAGTGTCTCATCCTTGGCTGAAATTCATGTAACCATACTGCGGATACAAAATGTCCTATCGTTCGAGGAAAAAGAATCGACCGATCCATACGACAAATTAAATGGCAACGATCCAGCACCGCCAATTGCAAGAAACGGCACGCCCAAAGACATGAAACCACCAGCAGACTTGTCCCAGAGACACCAAAAAGCCAGGATATTGCTAGAGAACGTGTCCGCCAAATGGATAGAAGACGCAGCCGAAGACACCCTCAGCAACATTAACATTTGCGTCTCCTCGAACAAACTGCTGGCCCTCATAGGCCCGGTGGGGAGTGGCAAAAGCAGCGTGATGAACCTGCTGCTCAAAGAGCTGCCGGTGAAGTCCGGCAAGATGGAGCTGGCAGGCACAGTCTCATACGCCTCTCAAGAGCCCTGGCTCTTCGCAGCCAGCGTGCGGCAAAACATCCTGTTCGGAGCCGAGTACGACGAAGAGCTCTACCAGAGAGTCGTGGACGCATGCGCCCTGGCATCCGACTTCGCGCTCTTCCCCTACGGGGACAAGACCCTGGTCGGGGAGAAGGGGAAGGCCTTGAGCGGTGGCCAAAAGGCCAGGATCAACCTGGCCAGGTGCATCTACAAATCGGCTGACATCTACCTTCTGGACGATCCGCTGTCCGCTGTCGATGCCAACGTCGGGAAACACTTGTACGAGCGGTGCATCAGGGACTTCTTGTCGAATAAGATATGCGTGCTGGCCACGCATCAGTTGCAGTATCTGAAGAACGTCGACAACATCGTCATCATGAACGATGGGGAAATCGAGATGGAGGGGTCCTACGAGGAACTGCAGAAGAGCGGATTGGATTTCGCCAAAATGATGGAGGACTTTCACAGCGATGAGGTCGTGGAGAAACAGAAGAAGAAGAAGATTCGGTCCAGGCAGAACACCCTCGTTGAGGAACCTGAGATTGAGGACGATGAGGATCAGATAATGGAGAAGGAAGCTCAAGGGGTTGGAAGCATCCAGGCGGAAACTTATTGGAAATATTTCAGAGCAGGCGGAGGGAAAGTATCCATTACGATTCTCATACTTTTATTCATTGTTTGTCAGCTGGTTGCTAATGGTGGGGAATATTATGTCTCCTATTGGTAAGACTGGAAACAAAACGATTTTTTGAAACAAAATGACTGGTTTCTGTTTCAGGGTGAATGTGGAGCAAGATTATACCAACAAACTAGCTAACAATCAAACGAATGCCACTATTGATAGAGAAACTATCATTTATTATTATTCAGCTTTAACCATTGGAACTATAATTGTTGGTTTGGTAAAATCAATATATTTCATGATGTTTTTCGCGGTAGCTTCAGGCAATTTGCACGATTTCATATTCTCACGGATAATAAGAGCCACTATGAGATTCTACAACACTAACCCTTCAGGAAGAATTCTCAATAGATTTTCAAAGGATCTGGGAACAATCGACGAATACATTCCATCAATCATAATTGATGTAATTGAGGTAATTGATCATCAGATAAATTAGGTTGCATCACTAAACCCGAGAAAATTACAGATCCTACTTCTACTCATCGGAGTCATCGTGTTGTCGTCAATTGTTGAACCCTGGTTGATCGTTCCATCTGCCGTTCTGATCATAATATTCTATTTTGTCAGAGTCATCTACATCAAGACCAGTAGATGTGTGAAACGAATAGAAGCAATAAGTGAGTTGGAGGTTGTAAGAGAAACAATGTTCGCGATTTTATGGAATACGTTGTTTTCTTTTCTCTAGCTAAAAGCCCCATGCTGAGCCATGTCACCGCGACCGTCAACGGTCTCAGTACGGTCCGCGCTTTCTGCGCTGAAGAAATGCTGATCAAGGAGTTCGATGAATACCAGGACGTGCACAGCGCCGCCTGGTTCTTGTACATGGCGTCTAGCAAGTGCTTCGGCTTCTGGCTGGATGTCATATGCATTATATTCATCGGAGTCGCAGTTTTTCTGATGCTTGTCTTCAGCAGAGGTGATTTGATCTCGACCCGGTCAAAGTTTACATAATCTTATATAAGTTGGGTCACTATATCACGAAACCCTTTGTCGGTACGGTTTCCAATAGCGTTTTTTACAATTCAGAGAATTGAGCCCGCTGATTAGCCGCAGGAGAGATGGATGAATATTGACTGGCAAATTCACTTCCTATTCCGGGCCTATTCCCAAATATTTTGCCTACTTCGATAAAACTTGTCTAACGTGACATTGCGTGGGTAAATCTCGCCGCGCTTTCAACCAAATTTACGTGTTACTGCTGGTGTCAATACAAAAGTATGAATATTCGATGGGGAAAATCTAATTGTTTCTAACAATTTCATGTAGCCATTTTCCAATGAGTTTGATGCGAATATGTATCGAATATGATCGGAAAAAAAAATTCAAATATCTTTCGAGGGAAGCGCCTCTATTTTTGTATAATGAGCTGAAATTTAATTGTTTCAAATCAAGGATTTTTTGGTGAAACAAATGAAGAGTAGCGCTACCAGGTGTTATTTTTATCATTGCCGCAGGCAACCGCGATCAGAAGCCGACTGATATACTAGGATCATTTGCTGATTAAAGAGCTTATTCGGTATACCGGGTACGTCGAATATTGAAGATATCATGCTAAGATGCAAAGATCATTAACATCATATTCAGTTCATGTAGGTAAACTAGAATTAATTTTTTTTTGATTGACTTAATCTAATAGAACTTACAATGCATTTCATTGTTTTCATATCGGATTTCAATGTGAAATAAAATCGGCCCCATGCATATAGATTTGAAAAATAATCTGAATTCTGAAGAAAAGTTTCTACATGGTTGAATAAAAACAATTTCGATAAATTTGTCTTTCAAATGTTTTCCAACTACTTGCCAACCAGCTATGGCTATTATTGAATTCAATCGGAAAAATGTTTTTCAATTTCAATAAAGTATTTTTAGACAACCGCAAGGTTTTTTAGTGTTCTTATATGCTTTCAATGTGAAAAATTTAATTTCCTCACTACTAAGAGATGTAGGAAGAAAATTCAACACAAACCTCTCAAGGCTATCTATCTATCTATCTATCTATCTATCTATCTATCTATCTATCTATCTATCTATCTATCTATCTATCTATCTATCTATCTATCTATCTATCTATCTATCTATCTATCTATCTATCTATCTATCTATCTATCTATCTATCTATCTATCTATCTATCTATCTATCTATCTATCTATCTATCTATCTATCTATCTATCTATCTATCTATCTATCTATCTATCTATCTATCTATCTATCTATCTATCTATCTATCTATCTATCTATCTATCTATCTATCTATCTATCTATCTATCTATCTATCTATCTATCTATCTATCTATCTATCTATCTATCTATCTATCTATCTATCTATCTATCTATCTATCTATCTATCTATCTATCTATCTATCTATCTATCTATCTATCTATCTATCTATCTATCTATCTATCTATCTATTTATGTGTTTGTATTTTTAATTGTAACTATATTTATATCAATAAACAAACATACATACATTATAATTCATTAACACACTCAAAGGAATTAAACTTTTTGTAAACTTATCGTATAATCTGTAAACTTTGACCCGGTAGTACGATGATCGATTTTACATACCTGTTGTTATTCAGAGATGAAAGGGGGAGACTTGGGTCTCGTGGTGACCCAATACATCGGCCTCATAGGCACCCTGCAGTGGGGCATGAGGCAGTGGACCGAACTGGAGAACAATATGACGTCAGTGGAGCGCGTTTTGGAGTACACCAAACTTGAGAGCGAACCGGAAAGGAAGCTCGCGAAGCCCCTTCCCGTCAATTGGGGGGAAAAGGGCGAGATCGAATTCAGGGATGTGAAGCTGCGGTACAGCGACAGCGACCCCTACGTGCTTAAAGATCTGAATTTCTTGGTGCAGCCGCGAGAGAAGATCGGTATCGTTGGAAGGACTGGGGCTGGGAAATCTTCCACCATAACCGCACTGTTCCAGTTGTATCCTCTTGAGGGGACTGTCATCATCGACGGGGAGGATACCACGAAGATGCCATTGGATATAGTGAGGTCGAAGATATCCATCATTCCGCAAGAACCCGTTTTATTTTCAGGTGAGTTTCAGTACTGATTTATTAATTTCGTAACTATTAGGTAATTCACTGAATAATTTGTGTTGCTTTGTCTCCTTTTCGGTAGGTCCAATTTGATGCATTTTCATATAATAATAATTTTCACGTATAAATAATGTTCAGTTATTGGAGAGGGCCTTTTGAAACATTTTTCATTAACATCAAAGTTCAAGTAATCGATATCTCGTAATTTTCAATTTTTAAAAATTATAGGTAGAAATATAAAAAAAAAATTCAGTGATGTTAGTCAAAATTTGTTTATTTAGTGAATATCAATTATTTGTTCAATAATGATTTTCATAACTGAACCTTGACGATAACTCGACCAAAGTTTACAGAATCTAAGGAGTATCTAAGGAATCTAAGGAGTCTAACACTACTAATATTGTCTCCCGATATAACTTCTGTTCACCTTGAAATACCGAACTTTTTAATTTTTTTTTTTCTATTTCTTTCAAGTGAAAGATAGGGTTTGCCTATATCTTGGTTTAAAAGATCAATTTGAAATTTTAATTATCGATTTTATTGCATTCGGAAAATACAGACTTTTCAAAAATGCAAATATCCAATATGACGTCCTCAAGAAATACCGATATTGAATGTTTTACTCGAGTATGGAGAACTCATCGGAAAACAAGATGGCAGATTTTGATTCCATATGACACAGCGCCTCTCTGTCCTAGTTGAAAAAGTAAAATTATTTTGGTTTTCGCTAGAAAAAATAAAAACGAACAAAACAAATTTCCGATGATTCAAACCGACCTCATATTTCTTATAATAATCTCATAAAAAATAACAAATGTGCTTTCTTTAAAATTACTTGTCGCAATGATTTGCTACTCAATATCGATAAAATTATTCCATGGGAATCTCGCTATATTGAGATACGAATTAGATTAAATTGGCTCAGAGTTGCGCATTTTCGTGCTGAAATATAATCTGAAATGAAATTTGGAATATCTTCGATAGTTTTGAAAATATCGCAGGAAACTAAAGTAACTCAACTTCATGCAAATTGCCGATTCACCGAAAGTGACATTAACTTTCCACATTTAAACAAGACCCCTGGTATATTTTCAGCTTTTTTGTCTCTTTATGACATTTAGAATATTTAGAGTATTTCAAAATGTTTCAATTGGCTCGTCGTACTAGCAAAAAGAGCATTTTATTAACGATTCATTTGATACCGCACTCTATGAGGTTGTAAGAAAAAGAACTCAAAAATTTAAAACGTATGCAAACAGTAACGGATGAGACATGGTTGCATTCTAAATCTCATATGAAGACAAAAAAAACTGAAAATATACCATCTGAAAAAGGAAAATTTATGTCACTCCTGGTGAATAATATGGAATTTGCATGAAGTTGAGTTACTTGTCAGAAAATACAGTTTTATGCATTAACCTGATCCAGCGAATTTCCATTCCATTATATAGTATGTCTGTGGCAAATGGAACATTACATTTCATTATCTTCAAAAACAAAGGGCGAGCTACCTTCCGTGGCATATTCATTATATTTATATATTTTCTGTGTTTTCATGACAGATGATCCACACTCCCAGATGTTAATTGTGTGCTGTACTTGTACCAGGCACTAATAAAATTATCTACACAATGCTGTAATTGTGTATCAGAATAATTACACCTTTCCAGGTACGATGCGTAAGAACCTGGACCCCTTCGATCAATACGACGACCTGGTGTTGTGGAACGCTCTCGACCAGGTCGAGCTGAAAGAAGTGATCGAAGACCTCCCGTCCGGTCTGAACACCAGCGTTTCGGAAGGCGGCTCCAACTTCAGCGTCGGCCAGAGGCAGCTGGTCTGCCTCGCGAGGGCGTTGATCAGGAACAACAAGATTCTGGTGCTGGACGAGGCGACGGCTAACGTGGATCCCCACACGGACGCTCTGGTGCAGACCACGATCCGCGAGAAGTTTGCCGATTGTTCGGTTTTGACGATCGCGCACCGGTGAGTAGACAGAAGGTTTTTTGGAAATGTTCCTTCATATGATAGACATGTATGGCCTCGAGCCAGTTAGTGAATATGGCTACTAAAAGGGCACGGACCCTTGGAAGTAGTTGAGAAGCTCCGACTCTGACTCGTGAGGTCTCCGAACAACAAACCCATTAGAATAGTAACGCCGCATATTGTCTGAAGCCAACATGAAAATCATATTCAAATGTTTTTTTTTCTCCCACAGAGGTTGCCATATTGTAACATTTGAAAGTGATGGATCATCTCATGACCACATTTTCCAAGGTTCCCAAATATATATATATCGTCCATAACGCACTTATGTGTCAGCTATTTATTCAATCTTCGTCATCTAATACAAAAATATAAGTTATAGATAGCACGTCTTTCTGGAGATTGTGGTATTTTTGGTGAATGCGCCAACGCCGCTTATTCGTTCTACCGGTAATCAACTGAACGCTGACAGTGACAGCGCGAAATGTCTCGTTTTCAAATGAAATTTTGTTTGATGGTTCATCAAACAGCATATTTCCAGTTTTGTGTGAACATTTTAATAAGATACTACTCAATAACTTTGTTTATTTGTTCAATTCGAATTTAAAGAATGATGAAACGCTGTGAAATGTGTAAAAGACAATTTAGAAGTGGTGACCAGAACACAACATTTCACTGACTGTTATATGATCGAAGCAAGAGGTGTATCACGTTATTTCGGCCCTCAGGCCTCCCGCAAGAGGAATAGAATAAAATGTATTTACGTGCCCATACATTGTATTTCAATATAATAAACATTTTGAAAAAAAAAGAAAGACGAGCATCGGGTGGCGCTACTCTTCAATCATCTAATATGTATAATTGTTTAAATTCGTACATACGATAAAGCGCTTTATTAATTTTATTTCTGACAGTGACATTATAAGCTTATATCGTCATAGTTACGATACTATAATGAGGGATATAACTCCCTTGGGATATTAAGGTTCAAAAACTCCCTCTTACCTTTTACAGGTGAAAATGATACAAGAAATGGTTATAAACGTTTATATGTAATGAAAACTAAGACATATTTTCCTTATTCACGTCATTACAAATAATAAATGTACAATTTTCAAATGTTCCCTGAAAATTACTTCCGCCGCTGGAAACAATTTCTCCTTTTTTATGGGTGGTGCTGTTGCTGTTCACTACAGTCGAGGTGCCTGCCTCTTCTGATGGCAAAGTAACGAATTTGGGCTAAACGTTTCTGACTGCAACGAATAAATACAATTATTACCAAATCTACCAGAAAATACTGAAAATACTTTACCAGTTCTTGAAAATATGCCAGAAAGACAGTTTCGATGGCATCTTTTGACATAACATTTCTCTGTGTCAGCCACTTCAGATATAAGTTGTATTCTTTTTGATATAGGGCTTCACTTTTCGAAGTAATGATTGTCTTGCTTTTTCCGCTTTTTTTATAATATCCTCCATTATATCAGAAAAAGATCGTCGATTTGTGGTAAAAAATAAACACGTTTTTAACGGAAAAACATTGATTGATAAAGAAAGTTTGCTTATAAACATGTAACATAGCGACAACCTAGCAACAACCAACAATGCTACAATCAACGCTACCTAATTCAAATATACCAGAAAGGTTATGAATTTAAACATTTATTGCGTTCTAAATATGGACATATTGTCATGAAAATCGGTCAAAAATAAAATTATCTATGTACCACGGGAATTATAGAGCCTTAATAACCTCTGGCAATTGCTGTCCCTCGGGCCAGAGGCCCTCGGGACGCAAACTTTGCCATCGGTAATTAAGGCCCTCATAATTCCCTTAATACATAAATAACTATTAATTCAATTCAAATAAGGATGCCATGGTGATATATAAGTTACTTTCCAAGTAACAAAACAGTATGCTCTATGACGTTTTCATACAGCCTTGACTTATGCTCAAGTGGTTCATAGGAATAAACAAATATAAAAAACACTTTTTTGCAACGCTGTCTGCTCAGCACAAAATTAATGTAACTCACTGAACAAATAGCTATGATAACTTCCTGTTTACCATGATTGATTCATGAAAGGAAATATGTTCACACTCGGTGACAATCTACCTACTATTCGTCATAATCTAGTCATAAGGAAATTGTTTGACTGTGACATTATTGAAATCTATAATTGGCTTATTACATCATTTTAAGGTGATGATCCCCTCGGTTACCAACATTTTGATTTCGATCATTGGGCTCCCAGATGATTTTGGAGAGAGGTTTGCGCTCTTAGAGTGTTTCTTTATAATATACCGAGACGCATATTATGAATACTCATGAAATTAATTACTTTTAATAGTAAACTTCAACATTTCATATTTTCAATCAAAGATAGGCTATTTCAGCACAACTATTGTTCTTCAATTAATTCCTTATGATTACGTATATAAAGTAGATATTTAATTCGATTAATCTATTGCAGTATGTATCAACGTCTATTTTCAATGTTTGAATTGCTTCATCTAAAATTCTTCAATTGATTCTGTCAAAGTAGGTAACTTAAAATCTCTCTTTAATTATTATATAACTTGTGATCTATCCAATAATGTGATTTCCCACTGCAAGATAATTGGTTATTCTATTGAATGTTTGTAGATTTGGTTAGAGTATTTCTCATTATAGAAATATTAACACTCCTTAATATTTGAATTGCTGGTAGAAGCTTATGAAGATAATTATTTCTACAATGTTCAGTGTTCCTTTGATTTACCATCAGAGAGTTTTATCAATTATACCTGCTTGTGATGTTTTCTATATTTGATTACATATCTGAATATACAACCAGCTATAATTATAACGCTATAATCCGGTTTTAATGTGAGATAATAATAATAATGGCCAGTCTATTATGAAATGTATAATATAACTTCTAGGAAAAAATTACTAGACTGCGAAATCAATCGATTGGTTTCAAAATTCTCAATACTCCTTCAAGAAACTTGAGAAATTTGATTGAAATCATTTCAAAAGATGAAATTCTCAAGAATTGAGTTCAAACAACACTCTAAATTTACCAATTCTATTTTCTACAGGTTGCATACAGTGATGGATTCCGATAAAATTCTCGTGATGGATGCTGGTACTGTCGAAGAATTTGATCATCCCCATATATTGATACAGAAAGAAAATGGGATATTACGAAGTTTAGTTGAAGTAACCGGGCCGGGAACATCAAAACATTTAGCCAATATCGCTGAGGAGGTAAGAAAGACATTTCAAATCTATCGTCCATGTAATTTATTTATTTATTTATAAACGGGTTACCCCAATACAGTTAAGAACACATGACATAGACAATGCGACGTTTAACTTATTCACTATATCACCCAAAATATATATAAATATATCTATACACATATATAAACTTATAATCACAGTAATATATTTTAATTTACATAATTGCCACTAATTTTTACATAAATATTAATTGAACAACACTCTCGATGCTTGTCTTTTAAAAATATTTGGATTTTCGCAAAAGAAATTAATTTTATCACAATATAGATTTCCCAATCTCAACATATTCGATATAGGTGTATAAAAACCATAGTTGGTTGAATGATGTGGTACAACAAATAAGTTTTTCTGCCTAGTTTGCCTATTTGGAACATTGAATGGTATAATAGAGAGAAGTTCCGGAGAATCAATTATGCCAGATATTATTTTGAAGAGATAAACCAATGATGTCAAATTTCTGCGATCACTCAGACTTGGTAGTCTCATCATGTTCATTACTTCATTGTAGTTATATTCCCCAACAACTAGGCCTAGTTTGTAAGCTATGATTTTCAGAAATTTTCTTTGCACACTTTCTATTTGATGAATATACTTGACATAGTATGGGTTCCAAATTATGGTGTTGTACTCAACAATGGATCTAACTAGGGAACAATATAAAACTTTTATAGTAGAAGGGGAAAAATCTTTAGATGACCTCGCAATAAAGCCAAGCATTTTGAGCGCTCTTTGGGATACATAGTTCACATGGTTATTGAAACAAAACTTATTGTCTAATAATATTCCCAAATCTTTACATTCTTGTTTTTTATCTAACACATCATCATTTAATTGGTACTCGAATTGAATTGCTAATTGTGATCTACTAAATACCATTGAGAAACATTTGCTATTATTAAGATACAGACAATTTGCATTACACCATTCTAATATATTATTGAGATCATTTTGGAGAAGATTTGCATCATAAATATTTTTCACTACTCTGAAAATCTTCAGATCATCAGCAAAAAGGAGAAAATTTGAATAATGAATTATAGAATTAATGTCATTGATGAAAAGACAGAACAGCAAGGGACCACAATGGGATCCCTGAGGTACTCCTGATTTTACTTCAAAAGGTTCAGAGATTATACCATTTAAGCGAACTGACTGAGAACGACCTATCAGATAACTGCTTAACCATTCCAACATCCTACCACTAATCCCAATAGCGTACAGTTTTTTTATCAATAAATTATGGGAGACCCTATCGAAGGCTTTGGAAAAGTCGGTATAAATAACATTAACCTGAGCAGACCCCTCGAGTGCCTTAGTTATGTAGTGCTGATAGTAAATCAGGTTGGAAACAGTAGATCGACCATTTGTGAACCCATGCTGCTCTGGTATAATTATAGATCTACAAACATTCGTTAACAGTTTACTGACTAAACTATCCAACAGTTTTGGAATTGCTGATTGAATGCATATTCCTCTATAGTTGGTGACATCCTCTTTCGAGCCACTTTTGAAAATGGGGCGTATATAGCTCTGTTTCCATATATCAGGAAATATACCACTAGTTAGGGATTTGTTGTATAAAAGAAAGACTGGATTTTGAATTTCATTGATTAATTACAGAACTATGAGAAGAAGAAGAATAACTGAGAAATGGGAGATTGTGTGAAGGTTATCATAACCTTTGATCGAGGCATATAACTATAGATAAAGCCCACATCTACCAATCTCAAATAATGCCTTCAAAACGTATGTATAATAATATTTATATCTACCTACTTAGTTTGACTGTGATGTTTGAGTAGTTTTTCATAGTTATTACTTTATACAATTTGTATGGCGTTCTACACCTTTTACAGTATTTGAGAGCACAGAAAATTTGAGATTGTCATATTATTGAATTTAGATTTAGAATCTCTCTAGTCAGAGACAAGCTTGAATTCAGAATTGTTCAACGTAATTGCAGTGAATTTGTCACCTTATCATGTACTTTTGAAAAGACCATTGTCGTTCTGAATGGAAACCTGGTAGGATGGAACTATAATAATTTTCTGTTCATACAAGTCTCAAACGTCTGACGTCGCTACTTTAACGAAGTCTTCCGATGCTTCTTTGTTTCAAGTTTTTTTACTGTCGGTGACCCAGTTTCAGGATGAAAGAAACTATTAGCGAAACCCGTTGGTTAAACTGGCACGCACAGTGTAAATGTTTATCTCATCAATACCTGTAAAAAATGACAGATATACACCGAGTGCGCACCAATTTTAGCAGTGGTATTCACTGTCATATTTGGTGCTGAGGATAGAGAAGAGAAGAAAGTGTTATCCCAATCTGACATATTTTCACTTTTACATACTAATCTATTCGAAGATTGATTGTTAGACTTGTCTCTTCAATTTTACAATACTCATTTGTAAAGACTTTACTTGCCTCGAATTTCAGTTCCTCGTTTTTGAACACTTTTTCCTGATTATGTTTCGAACACGAACCTCGCTATGATAAACGAGCAAATAATTCTGAATGTAAAAAATAAGCCATATTACTTCAGTTATGACACTTCAAGATATCTCTTGCTTACAGAAAAAGTTACGTCATTTTTTTCAGGAACATACTTATATTTCACCTACTTACTATAGGTGACTATTCAGAAGGACAATGATTAGACCGTTCTCAAGGCAGAATGCTATAATACAAGTATAATACTTGAACTATCACCGATGATAATACATGGTTTCTATAAATGGTTGTGATCATAGTGACATCTGGAATTATTCTAACAATTATTGCCAATCTCTAAAACCGAGTTCTTATAATTTGATCTTTTATCTGAAAAAAGAAGTACATCTAAGGTGAATATAGTATGGTGGAACGAAAACCTATCCCCAAGTTATAGGTACTTGATTCGTGTCAACTTTCGAAACGCAGTAATATTTCCCGGTGTTCTCATATGTTGCGCCACATGCCACATCTTTTTCGTATTCAGAATTGTCACAATTGGTATGTTACCCAACACTTCTAGAGTTTTCGGAAAATTTTGAAGAGTTGTCCCACCATCCTATAGCCCTGGGTACATCTTTGGAACCAGATATATAAAAGATTGAATATGTTGAGGTGTCTATGATGGAACTATATTCCCATGGGATATTTGAAGTTGATTTTAGTCTCATCGTGTGATACTTGTCAATTTTTGTAATTAATTCTCAATTATTAAGTGCCTATGGTGAATTTATAGCTAATCTGTTCAATTATGTTTGATCGATCGTCCCAAGGAATAATCTCAAAATCTATTGTAAAACAATTAGGCATATGAAAAGTTCATTTTATCGAGTTTGAACTGGACAACGAAATGCAATGTTCCTATTGAAGTTAAATTTCAAGTGATATGGATTTGTGACATTATTTTGAGAATTTTCAATTATTCCTATACCAATCTATGCTATACCTAATGTTTTCCCATTTCGTCACAATAACCGATCTTTTTGTATCGAAAATTCAATATGAATATTGGTTATTCGAATCAAATTCGAATTGTTTTCCACGAAATGTTATATTTATTCAAATGATATTTCCACACTGATTTCTTTCTTGATTTTTCATTATGCTACTTTCATATTGATCTACTTCATATAGTTCTAATACTAATACAGTATTGTTCATTCGTATTTATTATAAAACCATCTTATTATTAATAGAACCTTTTCAAGTAAAACAGAAGATTGAAATTTTAGTGAAATCAAATTAATGTATTTTTTTTAATCTAAATATTCTTGATTATGTTGAATGTGAACTTGTATTCTTATGTACCTTTCGATTGAATGAATATACGAAATATTGATCAATAAATTATTTATTTCATTGCCTTTTCCAGCAAGCGCATAAGTGGAAGTTATTGGTGGGTGTGTTATTTGGAAGAATGCGAAACAACCAGATGTTTTATTTTTTTTACTTCCAAGCGAGTTATGCACACCATTTTGCTATACCTCATATTGTCTATTTAACAGAGTAACGAAATACATTCCACAATTTTGAATGATAAGCATACCGAAAATTCTCAACAAGCACGACAAATGCGATATATTAAAGGTCATAATATCTCAAACCTTGTTATTTATTTCTTCCCATGGTGTTTTCATAATATTGTTCAAGTAGTCAAATTGATTAGATATTTATTGTCATTCAATGGATAACAAAGGAGTTTCAAAAAACAACATTGAAACTTATAATGAGTTTGAATAATTCAAATGTAATTTTTTCAACTTCATGGGATTAAGATTAATATTATCTAAAATTTTTGTGATGTGATAATATAACTTGAATTAGTAACACAAACTTGTGAATTTGATGACGAACTTATGAATTTGATGACAAATTTAATCAAAAGATGTTATTCCTTCATTCAATACCTTTTGTGATGCCGATTAAAAATTCGGAATATGATTTCTATAACAATTTGATCTGGAAATGAAATTTAAATAATCATGAAACACTGAAGGATTACTGTTCAATTTTTTCGAAAATAACAATTTGAATTGATACAGAGCAAACATAAAATTTGTCTCTCATAACCCTTATATCTAAAAGTCTCTAAAATAAATCCTATTCAATGTTTCGGTCAATATTAAAGGAGGACACACTTTCCCCAGCACATATAACAGGTGGAATTTTGAACAACTTGACAAAAACAATATGTTTCGTTTTTTTTAAGTTATTCTTCACAAAATATTTCCTAATAATATACCTCACTGAAATGGTGTTTATGGTGAATATAAACCTTCCCACCTAGAAATAGTAATTTCCAGAAAAAAATAGTAGTGTTGTCCCATGAACAAGCGACCACTTTTATTCCGGATTTATAATATGTTTGATTATTGTGAGTGGTGACACTAAGAATTTTCCCAAAAACATATTTTTCTTGTTCTTATTTATCGTAGCATGAAATCTCAAATCATCATAATAAGGTATCAGTATATGTTAATGTGAAATACCTTTAGACTAATCTTATTTTTCAAAATGGTGCAGACATAGGCTTGGCTGAAATTTCTGTCGCATGTCGCATTGTTCAATCCTTCATTTAAATAATGACACTCAAAAACATTCAGTCGAAACAAAATAAATGCGAGTTGATCTGATCACAGAATCTCAGATCCAATGATCAAGACCAAAATGTTGACATGACCCCCTAATAAATATAGGTACTTTTAATGGGAATAATAAAACAATATGTACAATCTATGCGTCTGTCTCGCCCTCAGAAGCGTCCGCTTGTTCTTCGGGAGTTCTCAAGTCGATGGCGAATTTTTTTATAGGTCTCTCGCTACTTCCACTTTCCGCCTTCATCCTCCTCCCGTAATCCTGAAAAGCCGCTGCCAAAGCGTAAGTGATTTTTCGAGCTTGGTCCCTGGATTCGCAAACGAAACTGTGACATTCGAACGGTATGCCATTTTCCAAAGTATCCTCTAGCACGACAATCACACTGAACACCCTGGTGTACACCAAGTCCTGCACCCCGTAGGATATCATGTCTACTGGGAAGTCGATGGGGACGTACTTCCTCTTTTTATCGGTGATTTCGACGAAGGTCATTCCTCCTTCGGATATCTTCAGATTGACGATGGGCAATATGACATTGGATGGTAGGTTTTTGGCTTGCGATACCAAGAAGTCTACTGGTTTTCTTGTGTGCTTCATGCCCCATATGCCTTTGGCTAGGTGTTTTCCTGTTTATGGGAGAATGAAATGAAAGTTACGGGAAAATACTGTGTGAAGTACAAAAAATTGTTTTGGCGCATATGGAAACGTATATAAAGTAGAGCTGCAGATAGATATGCGAAATTAGTATAGTTTCTTATACTCATTTTCTTCAAGCTAAACCTTATTTTGAATATTAACTGCAAAAATTAAAGGACAAGCAGTCGCTGCGCTACCAAAATTATTTATAGTAGTCATTGCCAGTTTCATTAAAAACGCCGTAGGGATTGACACCCAATGGCAATGATAAATAGTTATCGATGAGTTGTCAGTGTTTTGCGTATTATTTGAATTTTGCTGCAATTTTTTTAGTTTATTTAAACGAAATGCATATGTAATAACCATTTTATAAATGATTTAGAATGTTTGTAATACTCCACGACTCGTTTTAGTGAGATGTGTTGAGCATATGAAATTGATGTAGTACATATAATGGTGAATCATTTTTCGGAAGGGTTGATTTTTTGTACATATCACTAAATTCATAAGAAAAACTTTATCAGATTCAATTGAAGAAATAAATGATAATCGTGGTATCAGAGAGATCACTTTATTTGCTTTTTTGTTTAAAAAATCCGATTGTAAATATCGGTGCATTGATGCAACTAATATTGCCCATTTGAATTGTTTTTATAAATCTACGCACAACTTTGGTTTCGGTAATTTTTTCTCAAGTTCATTCCCCATGGTATTTAATTATGAATCATTTAATTCTACAATTGTATATTCATGCAATATTTATTTAAGGTAATTTCTTTTATTTTTCTGAATCTCACATTATTTAAATTGTTATGGAGGTGACGTCTAAGTGTATTTGTTCCTAAAACCTACTCTTCCTATTTCTAGTCTAGGAAGAATCAAAGTGTTTATTGAACTTTGGCTCTCTTTCCGGGACGTTAGGAGCGAGAATATAAACAAAATATGGAACGCGCATATCATATGACACTTTTGCTACTATGCTACTTGATATAAAACGTGTACGATGTGTCATGACATATTTTTGAATTAGCTTTCCGGGTTCTTCATCGTCTCCATTGCCGCAGCAAATTCCGCAAAAGTTCCTATAAACCTTATAGTTCCACCTACCTAAATATTTTACTGTGAACGATAAGGGCAGATCGTGCACTGTGACTATATCCTTATCCTCCATGTTCAGAATATTTATTGCAATTTCACTGATAACAAATTTCAACTGCACCACACCTGTAACACGAACTACAATAAATTTTAGGCGCACATTCCATTGAAGGTTCACTCCATATCACAATTTGTTCACTACCTTAGATCCGTTTTTTTGTCATCATCGGTTGCCCCTATGGTTTGGTTCCGTATCAGCTGTCATGATAATATCCCCTTTTGATTTACACCTGTTGCTCCCCACTTTACCTTTCAGTCACCTTATCTCTGTACATTCATTAAATGATGATGTTGAGCGCATTATCTACATTGATAATATTATTTACTGTTTCGAAGTTTCACATAAATACCTTGTGCGCAAGATAATTTCGTGTCCCCCTCAAGGTGGGTTTAACTGATTTCACAAATACACTCAACGGCAAAAAAAGGACAAAAAAAATTTCCTGTAACAGGTGAAAACAAAAGTTACTTTTTCACCCTCAACTCCTCAACGCTCTGTGGAAAAAGTGATTAATCTGTGATATGATATACATCACCAACCATCAAACCTTCAGCAATTGGATAAATAACATATTGAATGTGTATGCAACAAGAATTTTGAAAAAATGCTCGGAATCGTCTGATTAGAAAATAAATATCTAAACATAGTTTTGGTTGGCCCTCCAACCTGAAGTGAATGCACCTGACAAGATTCACACTAGGTGAAAGAATAATTACACTTTCCCATTTGCATTCCATCATGAAAATTGCAATTTCTTGTTATGATAATTTATGGAAAGTATCCAAGGGCTTATTATCTTCGGACCATGTAATTATGTATTCGTACAATTTTTGAGGCAAAAGAAACTATCGATTCATCATTATCAGACCTTTCACGTATTCATATTCACGGAATTGTTATTGGAGAAGCGAAATCGGTCCCAAATTGATAATTACAGAACATTACAATAATTAATGAGTAAGTAAATAAAAATATTTGATGATTTATTCTGATGATGTACCTAGTTTTTTTCAATTCAGTATAAGTCAGCTCTAGTATGAGCTCTTTGTGTTGAATTTTTAGGTTCTGCAGATTCTTATCTATGATATGAAAAATATTGCATCGTTGATTGCAACCAATTCAAATATCTTGGGGTTCATGTGGATAGGGGATTGCAGTTCAAAGAACATGCCAATTCTATTATAAAGACGATAACATTCAAAATACATTATTTATCGCGTTGTGCCCCATATTTGACAAGGTGGACAAAAATTTTATTGTACAATTCATTGGTGCTTCCTCATTTTACTTACTGTTCTACAATTCTGTATCTACTGAAACAAAATGATTTACAGAAACTCCAAAATAGAGCTATGCGCATAATTTTAAATTGTAGAAAATTAACACCAATAAGATGTGTTGACACAACTAGAATGATTACCAATTAATTATTTTCTGCTCTATCAAACATTGATCTTGATTTTCAAAATAAGACATAAAATTTCCCCAACATATTTACAAGAAAAAGTTATGTACAATGATCGAATCCATGGATACAATACAAGATCCGGAACTGATTTTCATGTACAACAAGCTTCAATAACAATCTGCCAGAAGAGATTAAATGTTTAACATCTTTAACATCCTTCAAAACGAAGTTGAAATCATATTTTCTGAATCAATAAAAAAAAAACTAGTGGCCACTTCCTCATTTCATTTGGTGTTTTAATTTCAATTTGACTTTTTAAAGTAATTGTCAAATACTTTTTTAAAATGTTAGTGACGTATATATTTGTGTGTGTACAAATATGTCTATATGTATAATGTGTATGATTTTTTTATTTATTTTCTTGTTTTGACTAAGATATTAATTCTTATATGTATATAGATATATGGATATGTGTATGAATATTTTATTTGTGACTGAGGTATTAGAGCCTATATGTATATTGATCTCATTGTAACCATTGCAATGACCTGAAAATGTATTAGCTGGACTAAATAAAGGATTTCTATATATTGTTGTATGATTCCGGTCGCTCAAATAAACCCAGAAATTTTGCTCAATTCCTCTAATTCTATGATATCCTTGTTAAACTTGGCGAGTAGAATTGCATGAGATACTTTGTTAAAAGTCTTGCTGATATGCAGAGTTGCACTATAGTGCATCGTGCCATACGTTCAATCTGATTGCGAAAAAGATATTCTATACGAGTATGAAATGGGTTCTAGGAAATGAATCAATTAAGAACATATAAATTTCGATGAGTATTGCGTCTTGCTAACGAAACGGTCAATTCTAAAGCTAGTGGCAGATAACAGACACAATGGCTGATGTTTACATTTTTCAAAAATACTTTACATATTGATAAATATACTTCAATAACTTGACTGTTGATTCAGTCTCGGGACAGTCCGAGTGTTATTCCTGACAAAGCGGGTCGGTGCCAAAAATATTCGAGAAAGATTGTGATCTGCTATAAATCAATAGTAATAAAGGTGAGGTCCGAGAGGAAATACAGAATATTCAATAAACCAGCTGGGTAGATAACCATTGCTAATTCAATAATAAGGGAGAAAGCCATGACGGCAATAATTTCATTGATTTGATAGAAGCGGCCAAGCTATTTCAGTTGCTTATAACTTTATTTTTCACTTTTGTGTGCGTGCCAAATTATTTTGCCTAATAACACAGAGCTGTCAAAAATAATACGCGTGAGAAAGTAGACGAGATAACCTCGATGTCTGCCAGTATAGCTAAACTTATTATTTTCGTACTTCCCTCTTGAATGCATTACGTAGGAAAGATGCTTAATGTATCAGATTGGTATAACTCAAAGTAGGAAACTTTTCACGCAGTGTTGACATGTTTTCAAACCATACCATCGAAGAATCAACTGGTAAGTCTTTAGATATCTTATGAGAAGAAATTCAATTTCACTTTGGTTCGAAATGAAGATCCTTTAAGTTCATATAACCCCCGGTCTTGCAGAATAACGAGAGAAAAACCTATAATTTTCTTCGAGATTTTCTTAGAACTATTTTTTTGAAAGAGGGAGAGAAGCTCGCTGAAAGCAACCCCATCATTGAATGCAATAAAATGATGAACGTTTTTTGAAAAAAAAATATGAGGAACACTTTTTGTAAAAAAAATCGAATATTCTGTGAGACCAATTTTTTTTCTATTTTAGGATATGCAACTGCCATAAAGTTGGTTACTCATGAAAAAAAAATTTTGAAATTTCTGAAGATATCGAGAAATTAAATTGAGAAAATATGTTTGGAATCGAACGAGGACACTATTTAACAATTTTGAACCAGATTGAAGAAACAAAAAAATACATTTTATTCCTCTAAACTCACTGAGAAACATAACAAATTCCTGTTTTATCTGGAAACAGCTTCAAAACCTAAATTACATAAAAGTTTGTGTTGAAAGTAATCAGACATTTATGGAAAGACATTTTTCGATTATGGAAACATGTTGTAGTCTTGTCACTAGATATATAGTCATGTCCTGTATTTTGATGCACATGATCTTATTCAATATTACCAACAATCCCAATCAGTAAATAAGATTGAAAACAACTATTATTTGTAATTAAAACTCAATAATGCATTATTTATCCTTGCTATATTTGAACTGTTTCTTAAATTCCCGACAAAACTTATGTCAGGTTTTAACAGATTTTTCAGTTGTCAGACATGAGGAAACGAATCGCCAATGAGGTTTTTCAGAAATTTGAACAAAAATTTTTTCCCATATGAAGCCAACTGTATGACGAAAGCTGTACTTAAAAGTGGATGTCCCAATATAATTGGTAACCTAAAAACGCAAGATGGCGCTGTTCCAGAGCGCCATGAAAATAAATTCGTATGCAACAAATAAACCTCGCCTGATTGAAAATGAGACGTTCTCGGTCGTTGTTGCGTGCTCATAATTCATAAAATCACAAATCCCTTCTGTGAATCTGAATCTGAATTTTCATTATATATATCATTGTTACATAGATTGTATCGTTCGATCACTCATTCAGATAACTCAGAAATTTTGCAAAATTGAGTTTCAATATCAATGGAGTTGAAGAATTAGCAACGTTATCTTATTGCAGTCGGTAGCTGAACCAGAAAGAAGGTACAGGCATAGTTTAAATACGTACAGGTAAACTTTGGTACAGTTGTGTGCATAAAAAAGTCGTACAGCACCTTAGGCTATTTTGAGTCAGGCTTGTTAATCTTAATTAAATTTCTTATGGACATTGACAAGTATTGTATATCTTTTTAATGAAATCTGGAACATCATATTAAGGTTAAGGGTTAACAGGGAGAATAGCGTTCACTATTAAGGAAAACATACTATATTCAAATTCAACTAACAAATAATCAACTTTTTGATAGGGACCGTATTCATCTTAAAACTATTAGCAGTAGTGGACATTTAAAAAAAAGATTTGAGCGTATAATTTCCTCTGTCATTGGATAATACCGCTGAGGGATAAACCTGTAATATAACAAGTAAGATCCATTATCATTAGCAAATAAGCATGATGGGATCATGAGAGTAGAGTATATAATCATAAAATGGCATCAAATATTTGTATTTGTACCTGTGATCAGCCTTGTACAATAACAAATAGGTATGCACGACAAACTTTTTAAAGGTAAACAATAACAAAAAGAGAAATATAAATGATGAGATTTTATCGTTGAGCACGTATATCACAGATGTAACATTCTGCCGAATCCCATTCAGAACATGAAGCAAGAGACCACAGACCATATGTTGTACCTATTGGTACAGCCATAGATTAAATGCTAATGTGAGCGGGATAACCCCAAATGGTCGTTCTGAATTTAACTTTAAATTAAACAAACATTGAAAAGCAATTGTTGAAAATTGAATAATTCATCATAAAATAGAATGATTAAGTACCTAGGAGAGCTAAATGAACAATTTGATAGATATCAAATTTCTGAACTAACCGAAAAAGATCGCGACGAAAATTAAAAATTATGGTGGCATGTTGTTATGCACCATTTTCATAGACTTATAGGTACGACTTCAAATAGGGCCTCAAATATTTCGAATCCAACACAAATTACCAATTTGGAATCCCGACTTGCAACTAGAAATCCCAAAATAAAATGTTTGGCTCCCTACGTCTTCGCGTCTAGACGCATTTTTTGTTACCTTCCTTCTTCCAAAAATCAAATATTTATTGTTCCAAGCTGAAGAGTAATGGGCGACCTATCCGTGGTGGGTGACTTTTCCGTCATCACCCACAAAGGATTCAAGTTCCTCATCACCAAGAACCCCTCCAACAATTCCATCGAGGGGTTCATCAAAGACCTCAAGAGGAACAACGTAAAGGTCGTGGTGAGGGTGTGCGAACCAACATACGACACGGAGGCCCTTAAAGGGGCCGGCATTCAGGTTTGCAACCTGCCCATCCAGGATGGGACCTTTCCCTCAGAAAGGATCATCGAGGACTTCTTCGACATCCTCAAGAGGCAGTATTACATCAATCCGGAGTCGTGTGTGGCCGTACACTGTGTAGGAGGTGAGTGGTTCATCCATAGTACCATAAACATTTTTTATCTACTCCTATTAAATTTTATATTCATTGTTCAACTGATTTTGAGCAATTAATAGTAACTATAAACAATGATGGAAATAAGACCTGGTGGCGATACTCTTCAATTGTTTCAGCAGAAAAATCCTTAACGTGAGGTTCTCTTATAGAACAATTGAAGCGCTACCATCGAAAGATTTTCGAAAATGTTTATTTCTATCATTTTCCATACATATTCGCATCAAACTCATTGGAAAATGGCCCCATAGAATTGTTAGAAACGATTAAAAGACATTCAGGATCGAATACTCATACTTTCGTTCTTTCGCATTGACACCTGCAGTAACCTGTAAATCTGGTTGAATTCACGGCTTCACTCAACGGGATTATTAGACACGTTTTATCGAAGTGGGCGAAATCAAGGGTTTTGGGACCAGTCACAGGATAGGAAGTGAATTCACCAGTATATCTATCCACCTCTCTATAAACAAACAACGTGAGTAATGATAAACTCACTACTCTATACTCACTATGATAAATCGGAAAATATACTTGGAGTTATTTGCATCTGTTATTGAGGGTAGTGATGTCACTTGAATAATTTTGACGTTTTTCTGATTATTGTGAATGTTTTGCTGAAAAAGATGAATTCAGATAGTGAAGATGAATTATCATGTACACCTCCAGAAATAAGACCAGCAGCTTATGTTACCATACAGAATTTATTGCATGTAGAATCCCAAAACAAATATAAAGGTGCATACAAAAATTTCCAGGATTGGTGTAGCAGTAAGAAGTCATCGTTTACCTTAGTATTCATTGTTATAGTCATAAATAAACTATAGTATTCAACTTGCGGTAATGGTCATAACTCACTTGATAAATTATAGCACTCGCCTGCAGCTCGTGCTATGTAATAAGAATAGTATTATACTATTTAACAAGAATATTATATTATTTAACGAGCGGTAATGTAAGTCATAACTCACGCTGATGAAGTTTTTGCAGCGCGATCCACAGGCGAGTGCTGTAATTCATCAAGTGAGTTATGACCATAACCACAAGTTTAATACCATACTTTATCTACGTCTATAACAATAAATGCTAAGATACAAGTACAGAGAAATAACTTTAATGTCTTGAAAGCTACCTGCTATTAAAATTTAAGTTGTGATTACTCATTTTGTTTTTCAATAAAATTAACCGTATAGATTGAACAACCCAACCCGTAAACTGAATATTTGGGACTGAATTATGGGAGTTTATTTTGTCGTATTGTGTTTGTTGCATAAATGTTGTTGATGTACACTAACTACTAACTGATTGAGTGTTATATTTGAATTGCAGTATATTTCTTATTATTTGCAGGATCTGTCTTATTCTTTCGGAATCGACAAATGCCATGCCATGGTTTGTTTTTGGCTGTTATAGTGGCCAACTGCGACCAATTTTATTGACCCATTTTTTAAACAATGCACTGATCAGTGCCAATAAGTTCGAAACCGGTTTTGTCTCGATGTTAACTTTGTCATGTCTAGGAAGAAAAAAACATGTCAACATGTGCATTCTGCATTCACTGTATGAATCGTTGCTTGGATTAATTCAATGTTCTGCGTGGTATTTTCCAGTTGTTTTCTGCTCGTAGTCTACCAGTCATTCATAATGTATTCGAATTGATAAACATTACCTTCAAATTTCAACGACATCTCACTAGTAGTGAGTAGTTGCCCAATTTGTTGAATCATCCTTTATGAAAAATATTATTTAACAATTTTCCTCTTGTGTTATGCACTATCGTGAAGATAGAGGTCGGGATCGAGAATATTTGTGCCTATATGATTTCATTATTCATTCACCCTCTTTTTGAAAATTGGACCAGAGTCGCTTAACACACGTACATTTTCTTACAGGTTTGGGTAGAGCACCTGTGATGATCGCCATTGCTCTCATAGAGTTGGGATTCTCGTACGAAGATGCTGTGACTCACATCAGAGAGAAAAGACGTGGAGCTATCAATGCCAAACAGCTAGAATTCCTCTCGAAATATAAATCGAAATCTCGATTAGTTAATGACAAGAAGAAAAGTTGCAGCATTCAATGAGCGTTAATATGAATAAGATATCGATATCAGGTTATTTTGTTGTTATAAACGATCGTTCCAAAATATTTCACATTGAGTTTTATACGGGGTGTCCGAGAATTTCGCCCTCTTTTTTGTGGTAGTAACCATGATCGCTCGTATTTAATTTTTGGAACACCCTGTAAGCTCCTCTGCAGAAAAACAACGAAGTAGGTATATGTTTGTCCATTATCATTAGTTATTATACCGAATATCTTGATTAATAGGAAATTTCTCTCCTGATTTCAATAATATAGGTGCAGTTATTGCAGTTGAGTTGACAAATATATGATCAATAATTAATAATATCTTATATTATAGCGAAGAATGATATGAAAATCAATCGGAGATTCCAACAATTTTGACTGTGTTCAGTAATGAAAATTCAAAATCAAAATAGAGATATGATTTGATAACGAATCACCTACTCATTATTGGCATATCAACCATCTAACCTTTTTTATGCCCCAAATAAAAAAACACTGAGAAATGCCACATCAATTCAATTTCGAATCCATAAAATATATGTATGTGATTTTTTAAATTACACCAGATGTTTCATCGAAATTTAAAAAAAATCGTGTTTTTTAACTTTACATTTGCAGTTTTATTATTTTTGATGATATACTTACAAATACTGTCAAAATGTATGGAAAAATCATATACATTCCTATACGTAGGTACCAAATATAATTCAATCTATTGTTGTTTTCTTCTATGGATAAATGGTGATTGAACTACCTATTGATAATGTAAAAAAATTCAATTTGCCCCTTCATTCAACTATCTCTAACTATCCAAAAACAGGAGAAGCTCTTGATAAATGAGTAATGGAAACGAGGGTCAGGCAACGTTTTATCTACGTTCAGAGATCATAAGCTTCTCTGATTGTATCCTTGATTGCATCAGATAATTTCGAATATTCTACTTTCTAGCAAATCTGAAGGTTTCAAATTGAATACCTACCACGCCTCAATGTCTATGTCAATATCATAACCATTTATTAGTTAATAATTCGTCGATTATTATATATGATGCGCAATTGATTTCTTCCTAAATTTCATGAATTATATCATGTTATTGGGGTCTGAATGAATTCTCGTCAATTAATATTATATTTCTTTCATTCATATTCAGAAAATACCGAAAATAATCAGGAATATAGTTTATATAAAGCCAGAGAGACAAAAAGACATCGAAAAAAGTCGTACGTGATTTTGAGTTATTGTAATAATCCTAGAGCAGTTACATACTTATATAGCTTCATTATTTTACATAGTTATCACTGCCCTGATTGATATATATATTTTTTCATAGTATCTAAGTATTTGGATCGTTTCCTCCATCTTTCACAAATTGACTTCAATAAGTTAAGTAAGTTTATTCATTTTGATATCATGCTAAATACGGACCTGTCCTATATACTTCCTATATACTTCCTATGGTCCAGAGGTAGAGGTATAAAGAGATAGGTACTTGAAATTGGTGTTAATTTTACTGATTAAATTTTTTGAAAAATGGATCAACCTGTACATTTCCGAAAATAAAAGGACAAAAAATAGAATACATCGTCACATGCGATCATAGGTAATTATTGTCACAGCTTCATCGTCATGATCCATTTTTAATTGTCCATCCTTTTTTGTTGTCATCATAAAAATATTTCACATACATGTTAAATAATCATGACTCATTAACATGTAGATTTATTATTTTCATTCAAATAGTTCTATAAAACAAGTATAATATATAAAAGTTCTATAAAACAAATATAATGTGAAAATTGTTATACAGGCAATAAAACCCATTAGTTTCAGATTTACGTTTCAGAGATGAATCTTAAGGATTGAATGTTATTATGGATTATAAATGACAAAATATTGTATCAATATCTCCTTTACATAATATTTGAAAATAAATCTTATGTTATTTTCGAATGTATTATTTCCATCAAATCAATAAAAAGAAAAAAATCTGATTATTGCATTTACTTACCGTCTAAAATTGATTGCTCGTTGAGTTAATTATTCATTATTAATTATATAACAATTGGCAAGTAAATGGAAAATGTGTTGATAATTATTCTAGAAAAAGTTCAAAAATTATAATATATCATTATTGTTATGACATTATTAATTAATCCCGTTTGACTCGCATAATATTCATATAAATAATGTTGAAAACTAGTTCCCATAGTCATTTTGAGAATAGGGTCATTATTGCCAATACGAAAATAATCGGAATGCACAATTAATAAGATATTTCTGTTTATTGTTTATTATTTGTATCCCATTCATTTTGTTCAAGAAAAACGCGTTTTCATTTCTCCCTAATAATCATCAAGTTTCCATGAAACACATAATATTTGAATTTTTTCAAAACTAAGTTACTACACAGATACTTTTGCTTCTCTAATAAGGAAGTTTCCTCCAACCTGAAAAAAGGTCTACTAACGGAGAAGGGTTTTTCTCGGTGAATCACAAAATCCTACTCTGTGTTGACAACTTAGGGAACTTCTCCATTGATTTTGATCTCGAACTTGATACACCTGTCCATTTTACCTCAATTAAAACAAATTACACAAAATAAGTTCCAAACAAGAATAAGACAATCTCTCAAGTCGAATAATTTTCATCTAGGAGAATTAAAAATCTCTCTAACCTCTCCTTCTCACACAAGTAAATCCTAATTGCACATTAAACAAACATAAATTTGCAACATACCTTGATGATTCTGATCAGTTTTTCACTCATAAGAAAAACATAAATTGAATTATGGGAGTGACAAAATGACTGATAAGGTATCTATAGTCCTCATGTCCTTGTATATCCTTCCTCAATTTTATATCAAAGGGAAAAGCACCTATACAGTATTCTCCATACTATCTCCTGTGATTATCCAAATCTGAAATCGAGAATCGGGATGGTGAAACCCTGGATTGTGCTACCAGGTTTTCAGAACGAATAATTTGTCAGATTTTCTGAACATTCAGCATCAACGGCAGAATTATTCCTGTAATTCAACCGATTCAGTATATCTACTACTACACGAGAGTTCTTCTAAATTAAGTAACATATACAGACACCTCGTATACCTTTACTCCTACTACGTCTAAGATCCATTCAGAAAGTCCTGACAAGACATCTTATCATCGTTGAAGAGGAAGCTTACCTAATATCAGCAATCACACCACTACGTATAAAACAGAAGAATTTGGATACAGTAATCATTGTCTCGCAAATTATCAAAGACTTAATATCTTCTTTCAGAACATCTTCTCTCCGAGTTTTTTCGGAATACCACCAACATGACGTGTTCCTTTGGATACCAAAAATGTTTGTTCGTTTCGATTGCATGTGGATTATTAGTGCAGTTTGTTCTCAGTGTAAGTTTTTCATACGGAATAAACACGACATATTGGAAATAATTTTCTTTGATAAAAGAAATCCATACTTATTATTATAGGTGACTAATTTTGTGTGTGTGATGAATTCCTCTTTTTTTGGATTTGATCAAAACGAATGAAGATTGCTGCAATCAAGCGTAATTCATTATCTATATAAAAGTCATTTTTCAGGATGGGTCCAAATTGAGATTTTGAGAAAATTTTATCTGAAAAAGTTTTTCATATTGCAAATTTATTTTTAGATTGCGTTACAGGTCATATTACATTTTATGACGACTTTTTGTCTCAGTTCATCAAGAGAATTTTGAATACCGAAGACTAGTTATACTTTCTACCGAAAAAATATATCTTGAGGTGAATTTGCAACTGCTTAAATGTGTTCCATTTGAAAAAAAGATTTTCATTGTTTTCGATGTTTCAAGGAGATTGGGAGATCCTACATATTTTCTATTTTTTTCCTTAATTGCTTTCATGTCAAGAAAATTATGATTATCGAAACACCCTGTACAGAGTTATAGTCAGTTATAGTCAGACAATGGTTTGAATATATATTGAAATTATATTGTGTCTATATTCAAAGGTAAATTTTTACAAATGTGTATCCAATAATGATATCGTCATTATATAGCCATAGGATTCATTTTTCTCTCATAATATATACAGGGCGAAGCAGAAGTATCGAATTAATTTGATATTTCCAAAACTACGAGGGATCGTAAAAAATACTCAAATACGATAATATTTTTTATCATTAGGTGCCATATTTCGAAAATTAAAATAGCACCAATAATTTTTCGCAAAATCAATTTATTCTACCCATCAATGGCACCAATGGACGAACTTTGATTCGCTTAACGAATTTGAATATGAAAAATTCAGCGGTTTTTGGGTTATTGTGAAAATACCTACTATTCTTATTTCCCAATTCAACACCCTTTATCTCGATTAGTGAACACACGAATCAAATCATGAAAGCTACCACTTGTGGAGCGTTGTCGTTGTGAATTTAGAATCATCACCCTGTACATGTTATTTAGTTCACTGAAACTTCAGCAGAACCTTTCAGTAGAGGTCTTAATATTCAAACTCAATGACTATTCTCGAAATGTCGATCTTGTTGTGAATTATTTCAACAACGGATTAAGCATACATTCATCTATTGTACAAAAGTACTTTATTTCTCATGCTATTTCAAAGAGCAAACATTGAAGTCATCTGGGTATTTCATCATTATTAACACCCATCATTTATCATCTCATCAACAATTATAAAATCATCAACTATAAGTAGACACAAATATAATACAGTTTAGTTCTACTCTCTGACATAACATTTTTAACGATGTTCTCATGGCGTTTATAACTATAATTGAAGTCATATTCATCATGATACATATTTTCACAAGACATGCATAAAAATATAAGCACTCTGAATAAGTGAAGACTCTGAAGTTCATGGCTGAAGATGGACCTAATATGTCTCACACACGTACCCCTTAAATAAATTGTTGTGAATATGTTATGTGGTAGAAAATATCCAGTTTTTACTTGAAAGTGAGATATCGTAACGAATCTGGATATATGTATTTCCCAATTGTGGAAATAAAAGTCGCAACTGAACAGCTGTATAGCCAACGCTCACTCGATAACCGGATGTTATACAAGTGTCATCTAGCAACAACGGAAACAATAGACGATCAGACTTCGAACGCAAACATCCGATTTGCATCTGACCATCGTCCGACCCATTGTTACGATTTATTTCAATGAATGAAGTCCGGATTTCCAGGCGGCTGATCATCCTAATTCCAATTTCTGAAACGAAGACGAAACTTGTAGCATTGTTTCGCAATGTATCATCTGAAATAGCGAGAATCTTTAATCCTTTTAGTGGGTCATGGTGATTTGATGGTGCAATGCCATCTGGGAAATGAACCACTTCTTGTGAAGATGAGGTGCGCGAAGCGATTGTCTCCTGAGCAATTAAAATATGAACATTCAAATTTTACATAATTTTTTTCATAATCCTTTATAATTGAGTGTTTCGTTATAGGTTTCATGTGATTCACAATGGGATTTTTCGGGTAAATAGTCCAATTTATGATAATGCAGGCATTGAATATCGTGTGAAACATTTCATAGAGCAGTTTGAGTATTTACGCGATCAACTCTTGTAAAGATATTATGCTGGTTATCATCTTTCCGCATAGGATCCCCAAGCACATTAAAAAGATACCTTTGAAAAAAATTGTGTTTTCGAAACAAAAATCACTTTTTCATTGAAATTTTTCTAGCAAAACGATGGTTTCATTCCTGGTGAGGATTATCCGATTTACAGTGAAATACCCCAAGGACTCTCATTCAGTTGTGACCAAAAACTTCCAGGATATTACAGCGATCCCGAGGCTCAATGTCAGGTGAACATTTTTGAGAATGAAAACTTCCCATATTCAGATAATATTCAACCTAGATATTTTCGAATGGTTGGCATAAATAATAATTATAAATAACTGGTCATCTAGAATTAACATTCGTATTGATATATTTCGAAACTATGACATTCATTCAGATTATTATTAGATATTATTTTTCATACAATCTCATTATACTCTAAAACAAACAAACTAAAACAATTTCAATGTAGATTCATAATATTGAGAGTTCTTGAAATAATTTTCGTCAACATCGGCAGCTATTGACGCCTCTTATTTCATTAATATTATGTATTATATCACGAATACCTAACTATTTACTAAATTTTTCACCAGAATAATAATTGAGTATACATTTTTTGTTGTTCGTATGCGCATTTTCATTTAAAATTCAATTCAAAATTTTTTATATTGTTTAGTCTGGAGAATGTATTTCTGATTAAAAGCATCTGAGTTTAAAGCAAATACTACAGAAATAGTATTCGGTAAACTTTGTTGAAAGTCACTATTGTAAATTCTGATCCATTCCAATACAAAATAGTTCCGAAGATATTAATGGCCAATATCCCATTGATGTTGGGTATCGGTAGTGTCATATTTTTGATTTTTCAACATGGAAAAATGGGCTACTCTACCATTGTCAGGTTTTTCTGTGTAAGCAATAAAACCTGCTGTTTTAGTAAAATTCCAATATAATGTGTTATATTTGATGTTTGGTAATGTATTTCGTCACTTTTGATTTGAGGAATAAAACATTCTTTGGAAAAAAACACAGGTTTCAAAGTTGTTCCTCAATGTCTCATTATTCAAATTGATCTTAATTCCTCTGTATATTTGTGGAGTAGTTGTCAGTTAATTAAACTGAAAAAAAAACTCAGCAAGGATTACTTGATTTTTGACCTTTTTTAATATATTTATCAGCGACAAGTCACGACACTTTTTTGAGTTATATTAACTGACAACTACTCCACAAATATTCAGGAACAAAAGTAATTCGAAATAAATGGATTTAACAACAATTTTCTCGTCACATTGTATGACACTCCATCCAAAAATCTACTTATATGAAATTCTACCCGATATATCCAGCATCAATGGCCAATATCTCCAAAGCTATTGGTTATTGGACATTGATTGAGTTTTTTGCAGGTATGGCACTGGTGTTTACCAAGTGGACAAAAATTCAGCTTCCTCTGCCCGAACGGTACGGTTTTCAACCAGTTCGTCAGGGTCTGCGATTGGTGGTTCAACGTGGATTGTCCATCAGTTCAAAATTATTATGGAATAAATGAAGATCTCTACAAGGAACCATCATATTACAAGCAAAATCGGGATCAACAATGATAAAACTACCTCATCCTAAATTTTATGTACATTATTTTTGCAAGATATCATCTCTCAGATTTATTTATTTTTATTTTTCTAAATAAATCATGTTTTCCTAATATACGTCTATAATTATACATACCTTTGCGAAATTTTCATACTCGCTGTGATCCCATAAAATTGTCGAATGTTTTTTTTTATTTGTATAACTTCTTTGTTGTATTCAAATCCTCAATTCTCATGATATTTCCAGAGTCAATTCAACGCAACCCAGTCTATTTTATATCGACAAATTCACAGAAAAATTTCCTCTTACTAAGAATTTGCACCAATTACAATTCAATTAATCAATTATAGATGTGGCATATGGTCGAGAGCAATTAATGAAAATCTCATAAATAACTGAAATTTTATTTTCTAATTTTTGTAATTCATTTATTACTGAGCAGATTCACATATCCAAAGCAGTCAAATTTCACAATAATAAATTGATTAACTTTGTATATTATTCTAGGAGAAAAAAGTGATTTTTGAATTTTTCCAATTTTCAAATGTTGTAACAGATACAGATATTGTTGTTATTTTGAGTAGATTAGCAGCAATTTATATCTATATATTAACTAACTTTTCTTAAGAAACCACCCTATATTTCGCAAACCACCGTGACCGTACGTATCACTTTGTATATAACAAATAGAATCAAGTCTCATATAAACTACCAGTGTCTATGAAATTGACACTTCTTTGACAGTTATACAAAAATATTCAATTTATTATACATATTTGTATGGGTAGTACCCTGTTTGCATTGTTCTGAATACGATGGACATACTCAGGAGCCCAAATGACAATTTTCGATGCATCTGCATGACTTAAAAAAGTGAGTAGAAATGATCGATTCTTGAACCGAAATAACAAAATTCCCGTTCCAGCTTGATAGCTCTTTTAGTCCTAATAGCGAGCGTGATTCATACATCTTGCCTAGTTGATATTTCAACCCGTTATAATCTTGACGAGGTGGCAGATTTCGACGATATAGTAGAAGTTGACAACGAGAAAGACAAAGTAATTTTCGAGGAACAGTTGTCGAAAAATCCGGATATCGTGGTACCCGTAGAAGAGGGGTTAGATCCCTTCCAAATACCACTCATTGAACCGTCTTCGAGAGTTAAAACGGACGTTCGAGGAGTTCAAAGCAAACTTCAGAACTCCCCTTATTTGATAAATCCGACTCATCATAGCACGCAACAATATGAGGCTAGTAGAGGAGTTACTACGCGGCCGAAAGAAAAATTGAACATTTTTGAATCGCCGCTAATATATGAAATCCAAGATGACATTCCTCATCAAGGATATTTCTTAGTGAAACAAAGAAAACCAAAAGATCAACAACACAATGAGAATTTCCGGAAACATCTTCATGAAATAGAAAATTCTGATGGTGGTTACCAAATTATAGATTCTAATGTGCTTAATACCGGAAGTAATTTCGATAGGGATTCTCAGAGGCTAGACAATATTGAAGGTGAAAAGATGGAGCAGAATTCCAAAATTAAATTGAATCCAGGTAATTAGTAAATGAATATCTTTAAATATAAAAATCAGTCTGTGTATTTCGTTCAAGTAATATTTGATATAACAGGTAATCACTGATGATAAAATAAATGAAATAAAACAAAATTATACATGAAATACACAGAAAACACAGCCTTCTGGTTAAATAGAAATTAATATCTATACCAGAGATACCTATATCAAATATTGAGTTGTATGGTTTGATGAGAGGTGGATAGATAGACTGGTGAATTCACTTCCTATCCTGTGAATGGTCCCAAATCTCTTGATTTCGCCTACTTCGATAAAACGTGTATAACGTGACATGGCGTGGGTGAATCTCGCTAAGTGAAGCCGCGATTTCAACCAAATTTACAGGTTACTGCAGGTGTCAACACAAAAGTATGAATATTTGATTCTGAATGACTTCTAATCGTTTCTAACAATTTCATGGAGCCATTTTCCAATGAGTTTGATGCGAATATGTATCGAACATGATTGAAAGAAAATTCTTCAAAAATCTTTCGACAGTATCGCCATCTATTGTTGTACATAAGAACCCCACGTAACGAGCTGAAATTCAATTGTTTCAAATCAAGGATTTGTCTGCTGAAACAATTGAACAGTAGCGCCACCAGGTCTTATTTCCATCATTGTTTGATGATATGAACTTTTTCATTAATCAGGTAGAATTTGAATTCGGTAAACATTTTTTTCAAACCATCGTTCTTCATTGGTCAAAATGGAAATTATTTTTTGATGAAAAGAATTATATAATTTAATAAAATGTTGTAATAGTTCATTTGAAGTATGTAGTTGTTTCTATATTATCATTATAAGCACCGAAAGATTAAGATTTCATTGAAAATGATAATCGGAATAATATGAAAGTTTCAGTGATTGCATTTTTGAGATAAAAATATATATATTCAATAAGTTTAACGGAAAATATTTCATCCAAAATATCCATAACGAATCTCTGTATAATCAAGAAAATTCTTTTACATTTCAGATCTTGGTTCTAACTCGGGAAAATCTGATAAACTTTGTGTGCAATTTTTCGAAATATTTCATAGAATCCCCCAAATTATGAAGCAGTTAGATTCTACAGATTCCCCAAACACCTGGAAATCTATAAAATACATAATTCGCGAACAACATCCGAATTTTGCCAAAAATGGTATCTTGGATAGACCTGAAAGCAAAAACTGTTATCGAAAATTCATTCGAAGAAGAAAAAGACACTCGACATACATTAATTTTAGAAACCGAAAGAGGAAGTTCAATAATCTCCAAGTTAAGAGAAATGCCCCATATGATCCCCGTTTCAAGAATATAATCGATTTCATTATTAAGAATAAATCATTCCAAAGTAATTACACATATGTACCAGTGTTTTTTGCCACCGTCAAAAATGTTGATTTGAATCGACTAGAAACATCAAGTGATCAGTTGACTTCAGCAAACCCAATAACTCCAGTAAATAATCCAATCTCCATTGGAACAACTTCAGCTGACAAGAATCGTGTCCAACCCACCATCCCTTATTCTGAAAATTCTGTTCCCAAAGGTGAAAATTCCGCATCTACTGTACTACTGATGGTGAATGAGGCGAAAAACCTTACTGACGAACTCAGCTTTCGAATTCCAAAGCTACGACAAAGTTTCCAAGATATCATCGATACAATGAAGGAGGAAACTACTCCAAGAAGAATCAAAAAGGAAGTATCTGTAATGATGGGTAGCAACGATGTACCTGATGGCATTACCATAGAGTCTACACGAAAGGATGATCCTGTCCCTATGTCACCAAATGATGCTGCAGTTAGTGCACCACCACCACATGACCCAAAAATAAATCTGGAAGGTGACAACCCCTCAAACCTGATTTCGAAAGCTGCAGTGGTAAACTCAGTGAGTACCAGTTTATCAAACTCAGCTCCTGTTACTATTGTTAATTTTATCCAGCACTCGGAAAGTGTGAATCCCTCAAACTCAATGTCTGATCATATCCAATTCCCGAGTGAAAGTCACTTTAACATCACGATAAATATAAGCACAAAGTCGGGCAATAAAGTTGAAAATTTTGAATTTAACCTACCAACCCAAGAACCCGATAAGAAATCAGATACAGAAAATATCTCTCTCGGTAGTACTAAGGAATCAAATAATGTGACTTCAATGTTCTCATCTGTTGGAGATGTTATACCAGGAGTACTGATATATCCGGTTAATTCAGAAAAATCGAATAATAACCGCAAAAGAGGTATCCAAGTAAATGAAGGATTTCCAGCAGAAGACAAGATTGGTGTCAACTCTTATTTCACAATAGAAGAGCCATATCTGAGTGCGAATGAGAAAGTGAGTGCATCGTTATCATTATACCTGTTGATTTCATTTTATTATTTTTTCAGTACATAGATTTCAATCCTCTGCCCAAACTGAAGAAAGAAGCTTCAAATGATTGCCAGAATGAAACAGAAGAAATGTTGAATGTGCTCAAGAGCTTGAACATGAGAGTACCAGATGACATTGATAATACCAAAGACAAATATGGTTCCGAACAAACAATTGCTACATCACCAATGTCAACGAGTGTATCTGAAATAACTAGCGAACCCAGCGAAAATACGAATATCATCGATTTCAATACCTTGCCTAATATTAACTTCGACAGTTTGATGGAAGCGAACTCAAACAATCTGATGAAGCCTGCGGCAAATGATAATAAAATCAAAACATTCAATTTGTTCAACGATAAAAGTACAACAGAGCCATTGTTTGCAACATCGATGCCTTCAGAAAACGAGATTATTCTGCCCATAAGCTATATGAGCCCTTCAGCAAATGAAGATACATTTTCAACAATCGCTTTTACGCCTTCTGCAATAGTAAAAGATGTAGCTTCTGAAACGACTGTTTCTGCAACACCAATAACAGCTCCTGAAATACTCTCCATTACGGTTTCTGAAACACCAACCACAGTTTCTGAAAAGCCAATAACAATATTTGAAACACCGACGACAGTTTCTGAGATACCTACAGCAATTTCTGAAACTCCACGTATATCAACCAAGAGTTCCATGTCTTATTCAACTACGATTATGCCTGAAAATTCAGGGGAAGCAGCCCATAATCCCCTGATACGACAGAGAAATAAAGCTGAGAAGTTGAAGAAACTCGAAACTGATTTGAAACTCGTCAATGAAGTGCAGAACATTCTGAATGGAATGAATAGTCTTTCGCATGACATGAAAAAAAGGGAACTGCCTCTTTATCAAGCAAACTGCAGCTCTGAAAACGATCCAATTTTTGAGCTCAATTTCAAGGTCGTTTCAAGTTCCTCGGAGTCGAATAAGGAAAAAGAGGTGAATGAACTGGGCAAAATTCTACAATGGAGGGATAAGACTGCGAAATGTCGTCGAAGAAGGCTTTCAAAATCGAAGAGAAAAAAGAAGAAAATGAAAAAGAGGCGTGGAAAACCCCATCGTATGCACCGTTTTTTAGGCCAGCGTATTCAAAATTGCTTGTGAATCAGATACCTTCTACAGAAAATCGAAACATAGCCAGTGTTGCACATTTCTTTAGTCCTCCGAATAGATTTAGTCACCACAGGAAGAAACACCATGAAAATTCGAAAATGGTTACTGAAATATCTGATGGTACCCAAAACACAATTGTTAATATTTTCGAGTCTAAATTAGGAAGAAAACCTGAACCAAACCATTCAAAAGCAATGATTATAAATAACAAACATCAAGGAAAATATTCTGGTATAAATAAAGAAATCCCGGTCATCAACGAAAATCTCAGGAGGGTTAGAATATTAGAATCTACCACTGATAAAACAAATTCCTTCCCAACAACAAATCTGCTTCATAGATCAACAGTTATTAACGCGAAAAAGAAGAAGAAAAAAACGAAACACAATAATAAATCCACCCTGGGAATAAGGACTTCAAAAATTCAGAGTTCATCTAGAAAAACTATTACTTCTTCCCATGCACATGATAAACATTCCAGGAAAGTTTGGAAGAAATATAACTTAGATACCGAACATCGCAGAAGTACCCAAGATACTGGATATTCTACAACTGAAATGTTGAAAGGTAGGACGTGTTGCTATCGCACTCAGTTATCTATCATCATAAACCTTCGAAAATATTATTTTCCTACGAGCGCGCGCAAAGTAGTACTTTTCTGCATACATTTGCGTGTGCAAAGTTACACTTTCCCGCACTGAGTGCAAAAAGATGAAACATACTCAAAAATCTCACTTTTCATCAAGCCGTATCATACCATCGAATGAACTGACCGGATCTGAAATCAATTTGCAAAATGTCAATAATTGTTCTTTCATTTTAAACAAGTAATCGAATTATCCATTATTATTTTTCATTGTTATGTAATTGTTTGTTGTATAGTTCTTTCTATCAAGTTCAACTAAAAATTATTCCATAAGTTATATTTTTTTTTTATTTTCGTTGTTATCTGATATGAAGCTCGTAGGAAAAATGTGGTTGCTAACACTTAAACGAACTCCGGTTCTCGTCGTTCGCCCAACTGTATTTGCGTGCGGAAAAGTAACACTTTGCGCACTTTTTGGGAAAATAACTAATTTCAGAGAGGTCTTCGAATACTTGTAAGAATGTACTATCGGTAATTACCAAATTCTTGAAAACTCGGTTATTGTTGAAAAAAAAATTATTGTTCACCACGCACACAATCTAGTTTCTAAGGTCATGATTGAATCATGTTCTCTTTAAATCCCTTGATTGATAACGATTAAATATTTAATTTGTTTATTTCTGACAGTGACATTATAAGCTTATATCGTCATAGTTACGATATCTATAATGAGGGTCATAACTCCCTTGGGATATGAAGGTTCAAAAACTCCCTTTTACCTTTTACAGGTGAAAATGATACAAGACATGCTTATAAACGATTATATGTAATGAAAACTAAGACATATTTTCCTCATTCACGTCATTACAAATAATAAATGTACAATTTTCAAATGATCCCTGAAAATTACTTCCGCCGCTGGAAACAATTTCTTCTTTTTTATGGGTGGTGCTGTTGCTGTTCACTACAGTCGAGGTGCCTGCCTCTTCTGATGGCAAAGTAGACAGCATACGCGCCGTTTTATTTCTCAATTCAATACTGTCCTCCAGATACCCCTCTGCCACCGTGGAACTTCTCCAACCTCCGTGTCTTTTTAAGTTTGTCATAGTTGCTCCTGCATTGGCTAGGGCAGTAGCAGAAGTGCGACGAAGGCAATGCCCCGTATAGGTTAGTGGGTTTGGCAATCCTAAATACATTGCGATTTTGCTGGGAATTTTGCCAAACATATTCTTTCCAATTGGCTGAGTTGTACATTTATTTTGTCGGAAGCTCAAAAAAAATCGTTTTGTACCTTCAGGACGCAAGGACATATAAAGTCTCAATAAAGGCAAAGCAGAGAACTCTTTTTCATCCACAACTGTAAATTTCTTCGATACACCAGTTTTACTTTCCGGTACGTTCACTACCATAACAGTATCCCGGTCCTCTATATCTGCTATACTCATATTTAGAAGTTCCTGAGTTCTGCATCCTCCAAAATAACCCATAATTAGAACAACCTATAACAAATAAAACGAAATAAACAAACGAAAAAGAAAATTATGAGAAAAAATTACCTTATGCAATAAATGAATTTCATTAGGGGCGTCCTTTAGAAATTTGAAGACATCTTTAGGAGATAAGACAGCAGACTTTTTCGGCTTATACCCGTTACTTTTCCGTTTCAAAAAAGCCTCTAGTTCGTTGAACTTGGTGATATCTCTTTTCTCATATATGGTCACTATTGATTTGAGCATTGACCATTTAGTCCATAACGAATTTGGGCTAAACGTTTCTGACTGCAACGAATAAATACAATTATCACCAAATCTACCAGAAAATACTGAAAATACTTTACCAGTTCTTGAAAATATGCCAGAAAGACAGTTTCGTTGGCATCTTTTGACATAACATTTCTCTGTGTCAGCCACTTCAGATATAAGTTGTATTCTTTTTGATATAGGGCTTCACTTTTCGATGGAAGTAATGATTGTCTTGCTTTTTCCGCTTTTTTTATAATATCCTCCATTATATCAGAAAAATATCGTCGATTTGTGGTAAAAAATAAACACGTTTTTAACGGAAAAAACATTGATTGATAAAGAAAGTTTGCTTATAAACATGTAACATAGCGACAACCTAGCAACAACCAATAATGCTATACAATCAACGCTACCTAATTCAAATATACCAGAAAGGTTATGAATTTAAACATTTATTGCGTTCTAAATATGGACATATTGTTATGAAAATCGGTCAAAAATAAAATTATCTATGTACCACGGGAATTATAGAGCCTCTGGCAATTGCTGTCCCTCGGGCCAGAGGCCCTCGGGACGCAAACTTTGCCATCGGTAATTAAGGCCCTCATAATTCCCTTAATACATAAATAACTATAATTTGTTTATAACCACGGAAACGCATGCCTTATCTCGCGGGTTAGCAGAGTTAATCTCACGTTGAGTTAACAGAAGGCTTGACTGACTTTTATGCAACCGGCACTCAATCGAAGCTATATGTGTGTTATATCGCTGTCTCGCGATATGCCTTTTTAAAAAAGATTTATTTGTTCCGAATGCACCGGGTGGTTTGATATAGATAAATGCACCGGGTGGTTAGGTATAGGTAAATGCACACGGTTCAAGCCGCGCAGGGCTCATTTATAAGGTAGGATCAGCAGTGTCAGCGCTGATCTAAGTTTGCACGAGGATTCAAAGAAATTGCCTCATTGCTGACTTTGCTGTTCCCATACATATCAAAATTACTGAGAAGCTGTTATCTGGTCATCTGATACTCTGTGAGATCGGCTTATTTTTCCATATAACATGTGTTTAGCAGCTCAACATTCCAAACTACATAATCAACAGTTTCAGTTTCACTCCGTTCCAGGATTTGCTTGGTTTTCTCTTTTGATTGGTTCTGGACTTATAAACGGGTCCAGCCAGTAGCAACAGCAAAGTTGCGTTATTGTTTGTTTTAATTAGATATAGTTTTAATTTAATGTGTTTCCAAGGCACTGGATAGGTCGTATGCGATTCAAAATGACCTAAAGTAACCTTGCCATCAGAATCCAGTGCCTGGTTATATCATAGTTTAGAAATTAGAAAGAAAAAGACTGATAGCCTTTCTCAGTAGCCTCTCATCAGAAAGAGGCCGTTCAATGGTTTTTCTACGTCTATTTTATGGCTAACACGTCCTTGATCATTTTATAAATACTATTTTAAACATACTTACATCATACCTATTCAGAATTTTATATTTCAGCGATAAAAACTACAAATAGATCTAAAGAACGAAAAAGCACTATTCCTCAAACAGCAACTGCAGAAGAAGAATTCGTGAATGATGTGGTATTATCTGACTACAATATCACTGGCGGTAATGAAATAATCAATCCCGCATTCTTACCAAACAAGACTGAAGAAATCATGAATGAAAAACTGCAAAGCATCGCTGAAGCTCTCCTAAATCCAGAAAATTTTGAAGTGACATTGGGAATCTCACCGACTGAGAAGCATCATTACATGAATCTCAATGAAGAAACTGTATATGAAAACACTGAAAATAGTGAAGTGTCTGAATTGTTGGATAGTGAATTCACCGAAATTAATCGGGATCAAAAAAAGATATTATTTTTAGTAGCGGACGAACTTCTGAGAGATTTTAATAGTTCCACTGAAGGTAAAGTTAATGTTATATCCACAGAGTATGATGAGATACCATCATTCTCGAAAACTTCGAGCATTACAAAACCTCATACTGAAAGAGAAACATTCACAACCAAAACTACGCCAATTACTGAGTTCCTGAAGAAGTCAAGCGCTACTAGAAAACGTAAAAAAAATCATCCGAGAGCTGAAGGATGGAAGAAATACAACTGGGATGTGGAACACACAAAGCATCCCACTATGAGCACAACAGAAGAATTGGTAGTAGTTTCAAGAAAAAATCACAATACGTCATCGTTAAACGCAACTATCAAAACCTTCTTGGATTCTGCAGAAGATGATTTGAACACAGAATCCGATGATTATAGTTATTTTTCGGAGATACCATCAGACGCAATGAAAGGTGAAGCTTTAGGTTATGAATTATCAAATTTAACTTCTTCACAATATTTCGCTCCACCGACTGTGAAAGAAACGGATAATAAGGAAAAGAACTCATTGTACAGTATAGCTGACTTTTTACTAGACACCAAAAATTTTGAAGCTACTCTAGGAACTACACCTGAGAAAGACTATTTTAACACACATAGAGAAAGCGATGTATTTGAAGAAAATCAAGAACATGATCCTAATATGAAATTGGAATTAGAAAATATCCTTGGTGAAACTGGAAATACTGGATTTGATTTTAGCATTCCTCCCTTGAACTTGAACGAAAGTGAAATTTTCGATGCAACTTATAATGAAGTTCAATTCACTTCTCCAATGGAGTCTCCAGAATTTGTAACTGGTTGTTACAATAAGGTATCTAAAGCATTAGTTGATGTCACAATAAATACAGATAAACGATTAACGATGTTGTTCAGATCATGAATATCTCAACAACAACAAGTACGTTTCCCTTGCTTGTGTTTTCCCAACCATTTACAAAATATTGCTATTAGAAAAAAGCAGAATGATTAATCAATTGAAATATAGCAGAAAGTTCAAATTGAATTCATCACATTATTTAGGTTGTCGATTGAATTCCTAAATGCAATGAGAATCTGTTACTTTTTTAGGCTCACGAAAGACCTGCCGAATCTTCATTATAATCATTTTTTCATCAAACGGCGAAGTTGTGGAACTCATTGTCTGAACTAACATTACTTCTAAGCTTCCAAAAATGATTCCGCTACGTTAATTCTATCCCAATATCCTTAATCTGGCTTCTTTTTCCATCTGTACAGTCGCAAAATTAGAAAAAAATTCAAAACTTGAGACATAATCTTCACAAATAAGTCCGCATATGCTTTGTCATCTGTTAAAGTTGAGCATAAACAAATGGAAATGTTTCTGAAGATTTTATGAAAGAAGCACCAAAACCTTCAGCTTTAAAAACCTACTTTTATATATTGTTGTATATATTAGGCACATCATAATCGAAATATACGGTTTTCGATATTGAAAATCGGAATATTCAACTACTAATGTTCAATTTCCGTTAACCTTGAAATTTCATGAAACATATTTTTCACATTTCGCAATACCAAGTAGAGAACTCGACAAAAAGCTTGCATTTGGAAATTTTATTTTGAATTTTCAATTCTGGGTGGGTTTCGGATTTCTAAACACACTGTAGATATGAATATATAATAATTAAATTGGATTGATACAGCAGCCAACAGCGTTTCTTCTTCTGTATAATTATTACCTCAAGCAGCAATGGACAATTCGCGACGTTTCGTTTTATCAATTTCCATCAAATCAAGCGCTAATTATTCATAATTTGACGCTGGTGGTTGCAAGAATTCTGTTTACTACTTTCACCATTTGTTTCGAGAGTAATTATTGAAAATACCCAGGAATAAATAATACTGATTGCTGAAACTGTCGAATATTTCGTAACATATAGACCCAGCAATACATCAATCAACGATATAGAGGAATACAACTATTATACAGAGTGTTGAAAATTCAAGTCTCTTGAATAGTTCAAAGAAACCTTCGCTCAATAAATAATAGGCTTCAAAAATCGGAATTTTCTTTTAATATTTTCTTGCTTCAAATTTCATTTTTGTAGTTACATACTGGTCTGTCACATTAATTTTATTATTGCGATTCGAAATAAACTCCAAAAATTAAAGATTATTAAGACATTTCCAGAAACTTCCAATATATTGAAAAGAAGCAATCTCTCTGGTGAATATCATCCAGGATATGGTACAGAAAAAGAAGAAAAACTCTCGAAATTACGTGCGTCAAAAAACCGTAAGTAGGAAAACTAGAATATTCATTATAGTTTCCAACGTGTGTAAACTTTCTGATTATTATCGGACTCTATCTGGCCCGAAATCTGGGAGCTGATATTTTGATTTGATGAATTTTGTCAAACAATTTTCGATCTAAGAACCCAAAAACCTATACGAACCAATTTTACATCGAATCAACCATAAATACAACTCTCCCTATATCTTGGATTCATTACATGCATACCAATGTTTAATCATAAAATAGTTCGCCATAATTAATTTATTAGTTTTGACATCTTTGAGCAGCCATGTGATTTGCTGCGCCGTTATAGATATTATTGCTAAGGCTAGATCCGGCATCCTGTAGTAATTTTTAGGTCTAGAGGGGTCTGCAAGAAAGTAGGTACTACATGATCACATGGTACAACACATGTATGGACAAAAATGAAAACGACCAATCAATGGCCTAGTACTTTCAACCCCCCGGACCTACAAAACAAGTAACCTGGATACCGGATCTAGCGTAAGCAATAAGATCTATGGCCGTTATAACCATTTGCAGTCAAATTCATATTTGATATATTTGTTTTTTATTCATATTTTCTGGTCCTAAAGAAAATGAAGTCTGTTACTCGTTCATAAAGATTCCTCTCGCTTCCTATCGCTAGCATACGGAATTTTTTTCTCGTTTCGAATTTATTTCATTCTGACCTTGTTACAAAATATACCATTCAAAGATTCTGTTACATATACCATAGAGGTAAAGGTAATATGACGCGTGTTATAATAAAAATTAATGTTATTTTAAACAAAACTGAAACATTTCAACAATATACTTATATTTTATCGCAACTCATTGAACTAAATTAACTTTATCGAATATTAAACTAAATATTATGGGTAACAAATGGTACAGAAAATTAATAATCAGTCAGATCATTATTATTTTCAGGATTAGGAAACCATCAATCATCTGATCATATGAAATCTAGTACGACGTCGGAGGATAGCAATGCTAATTCAGATATATTCCCAGCCTTCACAGTAGAAAAAAAAAGTGTTATCAATAGTAAATATGACTTTTCCTGGCCAGATGAAATTCTGACAGATGGACCAAAGAAGATGAATTTCAAGGATGGACTTGCTTTTTCTTGGCCTGATGAATTCACCGAGGACACAGTGGAAGCAACAGAGAAGACAGTACAGGCACAGTCGACAAAACCCATAACAGATGAGACTGTGAAGAATCGTTATACTGAAGCAGTTGCCTCTTCTTGGCCAGATGGATTAGAAGAAATTGTAACGACTAAGAAAACAACGACGCAGTTGACAAAGACGACTACAGATAAGATATTCACTGAAGAACTCACCCGGTCCTGGCAAAGTGCCATATCGCTTGGTGGTAATTATGTTTTGTCAATAACTTGATTCAAGTGGAATATTTGATTTCCGATGAAAATAGAAAGATGGAACAATAGAACATTGTGTAATTACCAGAACCTTCGCTGTTACTACGGTTTCAGTCACTGGTTATTTTTGACGTTTCTCAAAACCAATAGAAATCTTCAAATTCCAGAGAGAATAATGAATTGTTTCTACTGGGCCACGTGACAACGTATTTTCTAGATCGGATCATCGGACGCGTCCGTCATAAATTTGCGAGAAATTTGTGAAATGAATTCCTAACGTTTTAGCGATTATAATATCAAAATAGTATATTATGATACGAGTTTTATATGACGCTGTTTTGTCGCACGCGTTGTTTGGAGTACGACGAGCGAAGCGAGGAGTGCTCCAAGTGAACAAGTGCGACAACGTGTCTTATATAAAACATGTATCATATGCAATTTTTTCTATTTTGAATTGATTTGAAGAAAAAAATGGATTCAATATCGATAAATAACATAAACATCTTGGATTGGTAACAATGATGACATTGAAATAATTAAAATCTGACGCGCAAGCGTAAAGCCCAGTTTACAGTTGAGCGATTTTGATTATTGCAATACCAGCGGTGAAAAATTCAATGTTGTCATTGTTTTTATTGGTCAATTTAAATCAAATTACACTCTGAATTGAAATTTACCAATTGAAACATCGAGTTTTTCACTGCTAATATCACCAAATCCAAATCGCTCAGAAGTAAACTGGGCCTAACTCTTCTGACTTTCATTTGACAGTTCGATTGTACCAATCTCCGAATAATAAAAAATGCGTATCGAAATAGAGGTTATTTCGACACGCATTTGCGTTACACAATGACTTCATTGTACAACCAAAATAGAAAATAGTATATTATGATACGAGTTTTATAAGACGCTGTTTTGTCGCAACAAGTGCGACAACGTACGTGTCTTATATAAAACGTGTATCATATGCAATTTTTTCTATTTTGAATTGATTTGAAGAAAAAAATGGATTCAATATCGATAAATAACATAAACATCTTGGATTGGTAACTATGATGACATTGAAATAATTAAAATCTGACCCGCAAGCGTAAAGCCCAGTTTACAGTTGAGCGATTTTGATTATTGCAATACCAGCGGTGAAAAATTCAATGTTGTCATTGTTTTTATTGGTCAATTTAAATCAAATTACACTCTGAATTGAAATTTACCAATTGAAACATTGAGTTTTTCACTGCTAATATCACCAAATCCAAATCGCTCAGAAGTAAACTGGGCCTAACTCTACTGACTTTCAATTGACAGTTCGATTGTACCAATCTCCGAATAATAAAAAATGCGTATCGAAATAGAGGTTATTTCGACACGCATTTGCGTTGCACAATGACTTCATTGTACAACCAAAATAGAAAATAGTATATTATGATACGATTTTTATAAGACGCTGTTTTGTCGCAACAAGTGCGACAACGTGTCTTATATAAAACGTGTATCATATGCAATTTTTTCTATGTTGAATTGATTTGAAGAAAAAAATGGATTCAATATCGATAAATAACATAAACATCTTGGATTGGTAACTATGATGACATTGAAATAATTAAAATCTGACCCGCAAGCGTAAAGCCCAGTTTACAGTTGAGCGATTTTGATTATTGCAATACCAGCGGTGAAAAATTCAATGTTGTTATTGTTTTCATTGGTCAATTTGAATCAAATTACACTCTTAATTGAAATTTACCAATTAAAACATTGAGTCTTTCACTGCTGATATCACCAAATCCAAATCGCTGAAAAGTAAACTGGGCCTAACTATTCTGACTTTCATTTGACAGTTCAATTGTACCAATCTCCGAATAAAAAAAAATGCGTGTCGAAATAGTCTTTATGTCGACACGCATTTGCGTTGCACAATGACTGCATTATACAACCAAAATAGAAAATGGCATATTATGATACAAGTTTTATAAGACGCTATTTTGTCGCACGTGTTGTTTATATGACGAGCGATAGTGATCTATTTCACAATAATTTAGTCGTTCATTGAAAAAATATGGATTTAATCGATAAATAACAGAAACATCTTCGATTGTTAACAATGATGAAAATGAAATATTTGAAATTTTATGCTACCACACTGCGATAGCATAGATCTTATGGAAAGTACTAAGCCATTGATTCGTCGTTTTTATTTTTGTCAATACATATGCCAAAAAAATACTACAGGATGCCGGATCTAGCGTTATAAGATCTATGTGCGAAAGCATAAAGCCCACAGTTTAATACTACGCGATTTTTGCTTTTACGATACCAGCAGTGAAAAATGCCATGTTGTTAAAGGACAAATTTAAATGAATCACAATCTCAATTTGAATTTAGTAATAACAACATTGCGTTTTTCACCAAATTCAAAATCGTTCAAATCTCAAACTCCCCTGACTTTCATTTGACAGTTCGATTTCACTAACTTCCGAAGGATAAAAAACGCGTAATTCATATTTACTTCATTAGAGAACCAAAATAAAAAATAATCTATCGAATACCACACGCGAGAGTTCGATAAATTATGTAATAAATCTACAGACCCTTTTTCAAACTTGTTGTCATTATAGGCTGTTTTCGATAATCTGTCATTTATCTTCAATATATTCTAACTGATATTACTACAGATTATTTTTTGAAGTTTCTCAAAAGGTGAATAGTATATTTTCTGTGCATCAAACTTTCATAATAAGACATGCAGAATCAAACATACACAATGAATTTTTGATTAATCTCATAGTGAAGTCATCCCATATTATTTATATGGCGGACTCTAAATGAATTCTATTTTTTATAGAAAGTACAAAAGGGATTCACAAAGAACCAACTGAAGAAAATCAAGGAAAATTTGCTTTCACAAGCAGACCGGAAATTACGTTATGCGAAACATGTACTGAGAATAATGAAAATACACAAAGTTCCACGAAAGCAGTACATCATCTAATGCATTTGAAGAATGACACTATCAGCACTACTCTCTTAGGAGAGTTTACAGGTAAATGCAGCTGTCAGCAAAAAATGGTTACCTGTTCAACCATAGGCAATGAAGAGGAAGTTTTCCCATTTCATTACTGATGAGTTGAACACATGATTGTTTCTCTGACTTTTTTTATTGTTCAAGAAGTGTAGCTCTCAGAATTTTCAATTTACTGCCGATTGATATCAGAAATGTACAAAAATATCATGTATTTTCTAGGATGTGTGGAAATCATATTTACAATAATTATCATGTATATATGAATAATCTTAAAATCAGATAATCACTTATTATTCTCTCCAAAGATTATCACTTGAATAACTAACTATATAATTATGTTTTTCTTCTTCTCTCTGTTTTTTTTTATTTCACTTCACTCTTGGCTGAAATGCTTTAGGTTATAATGTGAGAAGATATACTATACCTATTATTCTCAACAACTATTCTCATGTAATTTAACATTAAATAAGTAGTTCATATGAAAATTGTAATAAACTCTATATTGTCCTTATATTTATGCACATACAGGTGTCCACACCTAGGTGCATAAAAAAATATATAAGGTATGTAATACTTATTCACCCAATATGTGTCATTGTAACGGTGATGTTATTAAATTTGAATAAATTGAAATTGCATTGAATTGAATATGTAAGAGGTGAAAATGCAAGCTATTTATGATTTGATCACATGATTTATACCTGTTATTGCTAATCTATATACAATTTCTATTTTTGTACAGTTCTGAAAATGTTTTGAAAGTTTTCGAATTTTCATCAGGAACATTCATCTGGTCCTATTAACACAAATTCGTCAATTCAACTGATGAATCGTATACTATGAGGACTAATTTTCAGGTGTCAAGAAAGAAGATAATATCCAAGAAACATACCATACCAAAGAGTTCACAGAATCAACTGAAAAATTGGCAGCTTCAGAAATAGTAAAATCCACTAAAATATTTGATGAGAATAAGAAAACTAGAGAGCATGAGAATGGAAGGAGTTCAGCAGAATTTACAAAAAATTATACAAGTGTGACACCTAAAGACTATGCGGTACTAACTGAAAATAATTATTCGAAGAAAACCAATGATGTGTCTTCTGCAACTCCTGTATCTGCAGCTAAAGAAACGCCAGAGTATCTGGACGAATATTTAGATACCGAAGCTATTGGACAAGTAGAGATGGTGACATCTTCAGATGATACTTCGGTTTCAGCAGGTGAACAAACGTTGGACAATTCAGTGATTACTAATAACAGTTCAGAAACTTCTGAATCCCACACAACAGATAACACGTTTGATAAAATGAAACATGAACAAACTGAACAAAGTGGATCATTATCAGCATCTACTGAATATCATCATAACTCAATGGAACAAGATACTGAAGCTGAAATAAGAGATAAGTCAATTTCCAAACCAACTGAATATCAACAGAACATTCCACGCCCTGGTGGAACAAGAGGCGGAACAACAGTGAGTCGAAGCATTATTTTGAAGTCATCTGCATTACCACCATCAAAGTATTCCAGAGAATCAGAATCTCCAGGACATGTTGAAGTATTCTCAAAAACATCTGATTCAATTTCAATCATTTCAACAGAAAAAATCGAAGTATACTCAACAGAATCGCCCTCTATAATCACTGAAAGTACCAAACATATCAAAAGTGCCACAAATATAGGACCAGAATCAAAAAATGATGAAGGATTCTCAGAAACATCTGAATCAATTTCAATCATTTCAACAGAAAAAATCGAAGTGTACCCAACAGAATCGCCCTCTATAATCACTGAAAGTACCGAACATATCGAAAGTTCCACAAATATAGAGCCAGAGCCAAAATCAAAAAATGATGAAGGATTCTCAAACACAATTTCAATCATTTCAACAGAAGAAATCGAAGTATACTCAACTGAATCGCCCTCTATAATCACTGATAGTACCGAACATATCAAAAGTTCCACATTTATAGAATCAGAAAATGTTGAAGGCTTCTCAGAAACATCTGAATCAATTTCAATCATTTCAACAGAAGAAATCAAAGTATCCTCAACAAAATCGCCCTCTATAATCACTGAAACTACAGAACGTACAAAAAGTTTCACAAATATAGAATCAGAAAAGGATGAGGGATTCTCAGAAACCCCTGAATCAATTTCGATCATTCCGACAGAAGAAATCGAAGTATTTTCAACAGAATCGTTCTCGATAAATACTGGAAGTACCGAACATATCGAAAGATCCACAAATATAGAATCAGAATCAGAGAATGTTGAAGAATTCTCAGAAACCTCTGAAACAATTTCAGCCTTTGCGACTGAAGAATCGTCCTCGATAATTACTGAAAGTACCGAACATATCGAAAGTTTCACAAATATAGAATCAGAATCTGACAATGTTGGAATATTCTCAGAAACCTCTGAATCTATTTCAACCATTGCGACTGAAGAAACTGAAGTATTCTCAACAGAATCACCCTTGATAATCACTGAAAGTACCGAACATATCGAAAGTTCCACAAATATAGTATCAGAATCAGAGAATATTGAAGGATTCTCAGAAACCTCTGAAACAATTTCAGCCATTGCGACTGAAGAATCGCCCTCGATAATTACTAAAAGTACCGAACATATCGAAGGTTCAACAAATAAAGAATCAGAATCAGAGAATGTTGAAGAATTCTCAGAAACCTCTGAAACAATTCCATCCATTGCAACTGAAGAATTGCCCTCGATAATTACTGAAAGTACCGAACATATCGAAAGTTTCACAAATATAGAATCAGAATCTGACAATGTTGGAATATTCTCAGAAACCTCTGAATCTATTTCAACCATTGCGACTGAAGAAACTGAAGTATTCTCAACAGAATCACCCTTGATAATCACTGAAAGTACCGAACATATCGAAAGTTCCACAAATATAGTATCAGAATCAGAGAATATTGAAGGATTCTCAGAAACCTCTGAAACAATTTCAGCCATTGCGACTGAAGAATCGCCCTCGATAATTACTAAAAGTACCGAACATATCGAAGGTTCAACAAATAAAGAATCAGAATCAGAGAATGTTGAAGAATTCTCAGAAACCTCTGAAACAATTCCATCCATTGCAACTGAAGAATTGCCCTCGATAATTACTGAAAGTACCGAACATATCGAAAGTTTCACAAATATAGAATCAGAATCTGACAATGTTGGAATATTCTCAGAAACCTCTGAATCTATTTCAACCATTGCGACTGAAGAAACTGAAGTATTCTCAACAGAATCACCCTTGATAATCACTGAAAGTACCGAACATATCGAAAGTTCCACAAATATAGAATCAGAATCAGAGAATGTTGAAGAATTCTCAGAAACCTCTGAAACAATTTCAACCATTGCGACTGAAGAATCGCCCTCGATAGTTACTGAAAGTACCGAACATATCGAAAGTTCCACAAATATAGTATCAGAATCAGAGAATGTTGAAGAATTCTCAGAAACCTCTGAATCTATTTCAACCATTACGACTGAAGAAACTGAAGAGTTCTCAACAGAATCGCCCTTGATAATCACCGAAAGTACCGAACATATCGAAAGTTCCACAAATATAGAATCAGAATCTGAAAATGTTGGAAGATTCTCAGAAACCTCTGAATCTATTTCAGCCATGACGACTGAAGAAACTGAAGTATTCTCAACAGAATCGCCCTTGATAATCACTGAAAGTACCGAACATATCGAAAGTTCCACAAATATAGTATCAGAATCAGAGAATGTTGAAGAATTCTCAGAAACCTCTGAAACAATTTCAGCCATTGCGACTGAAGAATCGCCCTCGATAATTACTAAAAGTACCGAACATATCGAAAGTTCCACAAATATCAAATCAAAATCAGAGATTGTTGAAGAATTTTCAGAATCCTCTGAAACAGTTTCAGCCATTGTGACTAAAGAATCACCTTCGATAATAACTGAAAGTACCGAACATATCGAAAGTTCCACAAATATCAAATCAAAATCAGAGAATGTTGAAGAATTCTCAGAAACCTCTGAAACAATTTCAGCCATTGCGACTGAAGAATCGCCTTCGATAAATACTGAAAGTACCGAACATATCGAAAGTTCCACCAATATAGAATCAGAAGCAGGAAAGGTTGAAGGATTCTCAGAAACCTCTGAATCAATTTCAGCCATTGCGACTGAAGAATCGCCTTCGATAATTACTGAAAGTACCGAACATATCGAAAGTTCAACGAATATAGAATCAGAATCAGAGAATGTTGAAGAATTCTCAGAAACCTCTGAAACAATTTCAGCCATTGCGACTGAAGAATCGCCTTCGATAAATACTGAAAGTACCGAACATATCGAAAGTTCCACCAATATAGAATCAGTAGCAGGAAAGGTTGAAGAATTCTCAGAAACCTCTGAATCAATTTCAGCCATTGCGACTGAAGAAACGCCTTCGATAATTACTGAAAGTACCGAACATATCGAAAGTTCCACAAATATAATATCAGAATCAGAGAATGTTGAAGAATTTTCAGAATCCTCTGAAACAGTTTCAGCCATTGCGACTGAAGAATCGCCTTCGATAATTACTGAAAGTACCGAACATATCGAAAGTTCCACAAATATAGGATCAGAATCAGAGAATGTTGAAGAATTCTCAGAAACCTCTGAAACAATTTCAGCCATTGCGACTGAAGAATCGCCTTCGATAAATACTGAAAGTACCGAACATATCGAAAGTTCCACCAATATAGAATCAGAAGCAGGAAAGGTTGAAGAATTCTCAGAAACCTCTGAATCAATTTCAGCCATTGCGACTGAAGAAACGCCTTCGATAATTACTGAAAGTACCGAACATATCGAAAGTTCCACAAATATAATATCAGAATCAGAGAATGTTGAAGAATTTTCAGAATCCTCTGAAACAGTTTCAGCCATTGCGACTGAAGAATCGCCTTCGATAATTACTGAAAGTACCGAACATATCGAAAGTTCCACAAATATAGGATCAGAATCAGAGAATGTTGAAGAATTCTCAGAAACCTCTGAAACAATTTCAGCCATTGCGACTGAAGAATCGCCTTCGATAATTACTGAAAGTACCGAACATATCGAAAGTTCCACAAATATAGGATCAGAATCAGAGAATGTTGAAGAATTCTCAGAAACCTCTGAATCAATTTCAGCCATTGCGACTGAAGAAACGCCTTCGATAATTACTGAAAGTACCGAACATATCGAAAGTTTCACAAATATAGAATCAGAATCAGATAATGTTGAAGGATTCTCAGAAACTACTGAAACAATTTCAGCCATTGCGACTGAAGAATCGCCCTCGTTAATTACTGAAAGTACCGAACATATCGAAAGTTCCACAAATATAGAATCAGAATCAGATAATGTTGAAGAATTCTCAGAAACCTCTGAATCAATTTCAGCCATTGCGACTGAAGAAACGCCTTCGATGATTACTGAAAGTACCGAACATATCGAAAGTTCCACAAATATAGAATCAGAATCAGATAATGTTGAAGGATTCTCAGAAACTACTGAAACAATTTCAGCCATTGCGACTGAAGAATCGCCCTCGTTAATTACTGAAAGTACCGAACATATCGAAAGTTCCACAAATATAGAATCAGAATCAGAGAATGTTGAAGAATTCTCAGAAACCTCTGAATCAATTTCAGCCATTGCGACTGAAGAAACGCCTTCGATAATTACTGAAAGTACCGAACATATCGAAAGTTCCACAAATATAATATCAGAATCAGAGAATGTTGAAGAATTTTCAGAATCCTCTGAAACAGTTTCAGCCATTGCGACTGAAGAATCGCCTTCGATAATTACTGAAAGTACCGAACATATCGAAAGTTCCACAAATATAGAATCAGAATCAGAGAATGTTGAAGAATTCTCAGAAACCTCTGAATCAATTTCAGCCATTGCGACTGAAGAATCGCCCTCGTTAATTACTGAAAGTACCGAACATATCGAAAGTTCCACAAATATAGAATCAGAATCAGAGAATGTTGAAGAATTCTCAGAAACCTCTGAATCAATTTCAGCCATTGCGACTGAAGAAACGCCTTCGATAATTACTGAAAGTACCGAACATATCGAAAGTTCCACAAATATAATATCAGAATCAGAGAATGTTGAAGAATTTTCAGAATCCTCTGAAACAGTTTCAGCCATTGCGACTGAAGAATCGCCTTCGATAATTACTGAAAGTACCGAACATATCGAAAGTTCCACAAATATAGGATCAGAATCAGAGAATGTTGAAGAATTCTCAGAAACCTCTGAAACAATTTCAGCCATTGCGACTGAAGAATCGCCTTCGATAATTACTGAAAGTACCGAACATATCGAAAGTTCCACAAATATAGAATCAGAATCAGATAATGTTGAAGGATTCTCAGAAACCTCTGAATCAATTTCAGCCATATCAACTGAAGAAATCGAAGTATTCTCAACAGAATCGCACTTGATAATCACTGAAAGTACCGAACATATCGAAAGTTCCACAAATATAGAATCAGAATCAGATAATGTTGAAGGATTCTCAGAAACTACTGAAACAATTTCAGCCATTGCGACTGAAGAATCGCCCTCGTTAATTACTGAAAGTACCGAACATATCGAAAGTTCCACGAATATAGAATCAGAATCAGAGAATGTTGAAGGATTCTCAGAAACCTCTGAATCAATTTCAGCCATATCAACTGAAGAAATCGAAGTATTCTCAACAGAATCGCTCTTGATAATCACTGAAAGTACCGAACATATCGAAAGTTCCACAAATATAGAATCAGAATCAGAGAATGTTGAAGAATTCTCAGAAACCTCAGAAACAATTTCAGCCATTGCGACTGAAGAATCGCCCTCGTTAATTACTGAAAGTACCGAACATATCGAAAGTTCCACAAATATAGAATCAGAATCAGATAATGTTGAAGGATTCTCAGAAACTACTGAAACAATTTCAGCCATTGCGACTGAAGAATCGCCCTCGTTAATTACTGAAAGTACCGAACATATCGAAAGTTCCACGAATATAGAATCAGAATCAGAGAATGTTGAAGGATTCTCAGAAACCTCTGAATCAATTTCAGCCATATCAACTGAAGAAATCGAAGTATTCTCAACAGAATCGCTCTTGATAATCACTGAAAATACCGAACATATCGAAAGTTCCACAAATATAGAATCAGAATCAGAGAATGTTGAAGAATTCTCAGAAACCTCAGAAACAATTTCAGCCATTGCGACTGAAGAATCGCCCTCGTTAATTACTGAAAGTACCGAACATATCAAAAGTTCCACAAATATAGAATCAGAATCTGAAAATGTTGGAAGATTCTCAAAAACCTCTGAATCTATTTCAACCATTACGACTGAAGAATCGCCTTCGATAATTACTGAAAGTACCGAACATATCGAAAGTTCAACGAATATAGAATCAGAATCAGAGAATGTTGAAGAATTCTCAGAAACCTCTGAATCAATTTCAGCCATTGCGACTGAAGAATCGCCTTCGATAATTACTGAAAGTACCGAACATATCGAAAGTTCCACAAATATAATATCAGAATCAGAGAATGTTGAAGAATTTTCAGAATCCTCTGAAACAGTTTCAGCCATTGCGACTGAAGAATCGCCTTCGATAATTACTGAAAGTACCGAACATATCGAAAGTTCCACAAATATAGGATCAGAATCAGAGAATGTTGAAGAATTCTCAGAAACCTCTGAAACAATTTCAGCCATTGCGACTGAAGAATCGCCTTCGATAATTACTGAAAGTACCGAACATATCGAAAGTTCAACGAATATAGAATCAGAATCAGAGAATGTTGAAGAATTCTCAGAAACCTCTGAAACAATTTCAGCCATTGCGACTGAAGAATCGCCTTCGATAAATACTGAAAGTACCGAACATATCGAAAGTTCCACAAATATCAAATCAAAATCAGAGAATGTTGAAGAATTCTCAGAAACCTCTGAAACAATTTCAGCCATTGCGACTGAAGAATCGCCTTCGATAAATACTGAAAGTACCGAACATATCGAAAGTTCCACAAATATCAAATCAAAATCAGAGATTGTTGAAGAATTTTCAGAATCCTCTGAAACAGTTTCAGCCATTGTGACTAAAGAATCACCTTCGATAATAACTGAAAGTACCGAACATATCGAAAGTTCCACAAATATCAAATCAAAATCAGAGAATGTTGAAGAATTCTCAGAAACCTCTGAAACAATTTCAGCCATTGCGACTGAAGAATCGCCTTCGATAAATACTGAAAGTACCGAACATATCGAAAGTTCCACCAATATAGAATCAGAATCTGAAAATGTTGGAAGATTCTCTGAAACCTCTGAATCTATTTCAACCATTACGACTGAAGAAACTGAAGTATTCTCAACAGAATCGCTCTTGATGATCACTGAAAGTACCAAACATATCGAAAGTTCCACAAATATAGTATCAGAATCAGAGAATGTTGAAGAATTCTCAGAAACCTCTGAATCAATTTCAGCCATTGCGACTGAAGAAACGCCTTCGATAATTACTGAAAGTACCGAACATATCGAAAGTTCAACGAATATAGAATCAGAATCAGAGAATGTTGAAGAATTCTCAGAAACCTCTGAAACAATTTCAGCCATTGCGACTGAAGAATCGCCTTCGATAATTACTGAAAGTACCGAACATATCGAAAGTTCCACAAATATAGAATCAGAATCAGATAATGTTGAAGGATTCTCAGAAACCTCTGAAACAATTTCAGCCATTGCGACTGAAGAATCGCCTTCGATAGTTACTGAAAGTACCGAACATATCGAAAGTTCAACGAATATAGAATCAGAATCAGAGAATGTTGAAGAATTCTCAGAAACCTCTGAATCAATTTCAGCCATTGCGACTGAAGAAACGCCTTCGATAATTACTGAAAGTACCGAACATATCGAAAGTTCAACGAATATAGAATCAGAATCAGAGAATGTTGAAGAATTCTCAGAAACCTCTGAAACAATTTCAGCCATTGCGACTGAAGAATCGCCTTCGATAATTACTGAAAGTACCGAACATATCGAAAGTTCCACAAATATCAAATCAAAATCAGAGAATGTTGAAGAATTCTCAGAAACCTCTGAAACAATTTCAGCCATTGCGACTGAAGAATCGCCTTCGATAAATACTGAAAGTACCGAACATATCGAAAGTTCCACCAATATAGAATCAGAAGCAGGAAAGGTTGAAGGATTCTCAGAAACCTCTGAATCAATTTCAGCCATTGCGACTGAAGAATCACCTTCGATAATAACTGAAAGTACCGAACATATCGAAAGTTCCACAAATATCAAATCAAAATCAGAGAATGTTGAAGAATTCTCAGAAACCTCTGAAACAATTTCAGCCATTGCGACTGAAGAATCGCCTTCGATAATTACTGAAAGTACCGAACATATCGAAAGTTCCACAAATATAGAATCAGAATCAGATAATGTTGAAGGATTCTCAGAAACCTCTGAAACAATTTCAGCCATTGCGACTGAAGAATCGCCTTCGATAATTACTGAAAGTACCGAACATATCGAAAGTTCCACAAATATCAAATCAAAATCAGAGAATGTTGAAGAATTCTCAGAAACCTCTGAAACAATTTCAGCCATTGCGACTGAAGAATCGCCTTCGATAAATACTGAAAGTACCGAACATATCGAAAGATCCACCAATATAGAATCAGAATCAGATAATGTTGAAGGATTCTCAGAAACCTCTGAAACAATTTCAGCCATTGCGACTGAAGAATCGCCTTCGATAATTACTGAAAGTACCGAACATATCGAAAGTTCCACAAATATCAAATCAAAATCAGAGAATGTTGAAGAATTCTCAGAAACCTCTGAAACAATTTCAGCCATTGCGACTGAAGAATCGCCTTCGATAAATACTGAAAGTACCGAACATATCGAAAGTTCAACGAATATAGAATCAGAATCAGAGAATGTTGAAGAATTCTCAGAAACCTCTGAATCAATTTCAGCCATTGCGACTGAAGAAACGCCTTCGATAATTACTGAAAGTACCGAACATATCGAAAGTTCAACGAATATAGAATCAGAATCAGAGAATGTTGAAGAATTCTCAGAAACCTCTGAAACAATTTCAGCCATTGCGACTGAAGAATCGCCTTCGATAATTACTGAAAGTACCGAACATATCGAAAGTTCCACAAATATCAAATCAAAATCAGAGAATGTTGAAGAATTCTCAGAAACCTCTGAAACAATTTCAGCCATTGCGACTGAAGAATCGCCTTCGATAAATACTGAAAGTACCGAACATATCGAAAGTTCCACCAATATAGAATCAGAAGCAGGAAAGGTTGAAGGATTCTCAGAAACCTCTGAATCAATTTCAGCCATTGCGACTGAAGAATCGCCCTCGTTAATTACTGAAAGTACCGAACATATCGAAAGTTCAACGAATATAGAATCAGAATCAGAGAATGTTGAAGAATTCTCAGAAACCTCTGAAACAATTTCAGCCATTGCGACTGAAGAATCGCCTTCGATAAATACTGAAAGTACCGAACATATCGAAAGTTCCACAAATATCAAATCAAAATCAGAGAATGTTGAAGAATTCTCAGAAACCTCTGAAACAATTTCAGCCATTGCGACTGAAGAATCGCCTTCGATAAATACTGAAAGTACCGAACATATCGAAAGTTCCACCAATATAGAATCAGAAGCAGGAAAGGTTGAAGGATTCTCAGAAACCTCTGAATCAATTTCAGCCATTGCGACTGAAGAATCGCCTTCGATAATTACTGAAAGTACCGAACATATCGAAAGTTCCACAAATATTAAATCAAAATCAGAGATTGTTGAAGAATTCTCAGAAACCTCTGAATCAATTTCAGCCATTGCGACTGAAGAAACGCCTTCGATAATTACTGAAAGTACCGAACATATCGAAAGTTCCACAAATATAATATCAGAATCAGAGAATGTTGAAGAATTTTCAGAATCCTCTGAAACAGTTTCAGCCATTGCGACTGAAGAATCGCCTTCGATAATTACTGAAAGTACCGAACATATCGAAAGTTCCACAAATATAGGATCAGAATCAGAGAATGTTGAAGAATTCTCAGAAACCTCTGAAACAATTTCAGCCATTGCGACTGAAGAATCGCCTTCGATAATTACTGAAAGTACCGAACATACCGAAAGTTCAACGAATATAGAATCAGAATCAGAGAATGTTGAAGAATTCTCAGAAACCTCTGAATCAATTTCAGCCATTGCGACTGAAGAAACGCCTTCGATAATTACTGAAAGTACCGAACATACCGAAAGTTCAACGAATATAGAATCAGAATCAGAGAATGTTGAAGAATTCTCAGAAACCTCTGAATCAATTTCAGCCATTGCGACTGAAGAAACGCCTTCGATAATTACTGAAAGTACCGAACATATCGAAAGTTCCACAAATATAGAATCAGAATCAGATAATGTTGAAGGATTCTCAGAAACTACTGAAACAATTTCAGCCATTGCGACTGAAGAATCGCCCTCGATAATTACTGAAAGTAACGAACATAACGAAGTTTCCACAAATATTGAATCAGAATCTGAGCAAACTGAATATGTTAAAAGTTGGACTACTAACCTTCAGCTCGATAGAGATTCATCAGTATTTTCAGAAACTATATTCGAAAATGAGATTCATGGAGGAACTTCAAATTCATTGAAATTGTCGAATGAATCTGAAAATACTGAAAAATATGAAATGCATACTTCGGAGCTTCAAGAATACCATTCACAAATATCAGAAAACACAACAAAAGAAACAAAAATTGAAATATCGGAAGTCAGTTTTGCTCAGTCACTTCAGTTCCCTGAACCAGAACAAAATTCATCCCTATGCGACGAATGTGAATTTAAAACGAATGTCATATCGAATATAAATTCAGGAGTTACAACAGCAAAGGGGATAATCGAAAATGAAAGCTCAAAACACTCAAATCAAGTTGTGGAAACGAGAACTGAATCCAAGATCAGAACAGCCGAATCAGAATCACCTTCAATGATCGCTGAAGGTACAGAACGTATCAAAAGTTCCACAAATAAACAATCAGAATCAGAAAATGTTGGAAGATTCTCAAAAACCACAGAATCGATTTCAACCATTGTGACTGAGGAAATCGAATTATTCTCAACAGAATCGCCTTCGATGATCACTGAAAGTACCGAAAATAACGAAAAATCTACAAATATAAAATCACAATCTAAGCAAACTGAATACGTAAAAAGTTGGACTACTGACCTTCAGCTGAATGGAAATTCATTGGAAACTTCAGAAATTGTACTTGAAAATGATATTCATGAAGGAACTTCGAATTCAATGAAATTGCCGGAAGAATCTGGGAATACCAAAAAATATGAAATACATACTCCGGAGCTTCAAGAATACATTTCACAAATAATAGAATATACAACAAAAGAAACAAAAATTGAAATATCGGAAGTCAGTTTTGCTCAGTCACTTCAGTTCCCTGAACCAGAACAAAATTCATCCCTATGCGACGAATGTGAATTTAAAACGAATGTCATATCGAAGATAATTTCAGAAGTTACAACAGCAAGAGGTGGAATCGAAAATGAAAGCTCAAAAGAGACAAATCAAGTTGTGGAAACGAGAACTGATTCCAAGATCACAACAACCGGATCAGAATCACCCTCGATAATAGTTGAAAGTACCGAACATATGAAAAGTTCCAAAAAATTGGAATCAGAAAATGTTGAAGAGTTCTCAGAAACTTCTGAATCAATTTCAACCATTGCGACTGAAGAATTCGAAGTATACTCAACTGAATCACCCTCGAAAATCACTGAAGGTTCCGAACATATCAGAAGTTCCACCAATATAGAATCAGAATCAGAAAAGGTTGAAGGATTCTCTGAAACCTCTGAATCAATTTCAGCCATTGCGACTGAAGAATCGCCTTCGATAATCACTGAAAGGACCGAACATATCGAAAGTTCCACCAATATAGATTCAGAATCAGAAAAGGTTGAGGGATTCTCAGAAACCTATGAATCAATTTCAGCCATTGCGACTGAAGAATCGCCTTCGATAAATACTGAAAGTACCGAACATATCGAAAGTTCCACCAATATAGAATCAGAAGCAGGAAAGGTTGAAGGATTCTCAGAAACCTCTGAATCAATTTCAGCCATTGCGACTGAAGAATCGCCTTCGATAAATACTGAAAGTACCGAACATATCGAAAGTTCCACCAATATAGAATCAGAATCAGAAAAGGTTGGAGGATTCTCTGAAACCTCTGAATCAATTTCAGCCATTGCGACTGAAGAATCGCCTTCGATAAATACTGAAAGTACCGAACATATCGAAAGTTCCACCAATATAGAATCAGAAGCAGGAAAGGTTGAAGGATTCTCAGAAACCTCTGAATCAATTTCAGCCATTGCGACTGAAGAATCGCCTTCGATAAATACTGAAAGTACCGAACATATCGAAAGTTCCACCAATATAGAATCAGAATCAGAAAAGGTTGAAGGATTCTCTGAAACCTCTGAATCAATTTCAGCCATTGCGACTGAAGAATCGCCTTCGATAAATACTGAAAGTACCGAACATATCGAAAGTTCCACCAATATAGAATCAGAAGCAGGAAAGGTTGAAGGATTCTCAGAAACCTCTGAATCAATTTCGGCCATTGCGACTGAAGAATCGCCTTCGATAATCACTGAAAGTACCGAACATATCGAAAGTTCCACCAATATAGAATCAGAAGCAGGAAAGGTTGAAGGATTCTCAGAAACCTATGAATCAATTTCAGCCATTGCGACTGAAGAATCGCCTTCGATAAATACTGAAAGTACCGAACATATCGAAAGTTCCACCAATATAGAATCAGAAGCAGGAAAGGTTGAAGGATTCTCAGAAACCTCTGAATCAATTTCGGCCATTGCGACTGAAGAATCGCCCTTTATAATCACTGAAAGTACCGAACATATCGAAAGTTCCACCAATATAGAATCAGAATCAGAAAAGGTTGAAGGATTCTCAGAAACCTCTGAATCAATTTCAGCCATTGCGACTGAAGAATCGCCTTCGATAATCACTGAAAGTACCGAACATATCGAAAGTTCCACCAATATAGAATCAGAATCAGAAAAGGTTGAAGGATTCTCAGAAACCTCTGAATCAATTTCAGCCATTGCGACTGAAGAATCGCCTTCGATAAATACTGAAAGTACCGAACATATCGAAAGTTCCACCAATATAGAATCAGAATCAGAAAAGGTTGAAGGATTCTCAGAAACCTCTGAATCAATTTCAGCCATTGCGACTGTAGAATCGCCTTCGATAAATACTGAAAGTACCGAACATATCGAAAGTTCCACCAATATAGAATCAGAATCAGAAAAGGTTGAAGGATTCTCAGAAACCTCTGAATCAATTTCAGCCATTGCGACTGTAGAATCGCCTTCGATAAATACTGAAAGTACCGAACATATCGAAAGTTCCACCAATATAGAATCAGAATCAGAAAAGGTTGAAGGATTCTCAGAAACCTCTGAATCAATTTCAGCCATTGCGACTGAAGAATCGCCTTCGATAAATACTGAAAGTACCGAACATATCGAAAGTTCCACCAATATAGATTCAGAATCAGAAAAGGTTGAGGGATTCTCAGAAACCTATGAATCAATTTCAGCCATTGCGACTGAAGAATCGCCTTCGATAAATACTGAAAGTACCGAACATATCGAAAGTTCCACCAATATAGAATCAGAATCAGAAAAGGTTGAAGGATTCTCAGAAACCTCTGAATCAATTTCAGCCATTGCGACTGAAGAATCGCCTTCGATAAATACTGAAAGTACCGAACATATCGAAAGTTCCACCAATATAGAATCAGAATCAGAAAAGGTTGAAGGATTCTCAGAAACCTCTGAATCAATTTCAGCCATTGCGACTGAAGAATCGCCTTCGATAAATACTGAAAGTACCGAACATATCGAAAGTTCCACCAATATAGAATCAGAAGCAGGAAAGGTTGAAGGATTCTCAGAAACCTCTGAATCAATTTCAGCCATTGCGACTGAAGAATCGCCTTCGATAAATACTGAAAGTACCGAACATATCGAAAGTTCCACCAATATAGAATCAGAAAAGGTTGAAGGATTCTCAGAAACCTCTGAATCAATTCCAGCCATTGCGACTGAAGAATCGCCTTCGATAAATACTGAAAGTACCGAACATATCGAAAGTTCCACCAATATAGAATCAGAAGCAGGAAAGGTTGAAGGATTCTCAGAAAGCTCTGAATCAATTTCAGCCATTGCGACTGAAGAATCGCCTTCGATAAATACTGAAAGTACCGAACATATCGAAAGTTCCACCAATATAGAATCAGAATCAGAAAAGGTTGAAGGATTCTCAGAAACCTCTGAATCAATTTCAGCCATTGCGACTGAAGAATCGCCTTCGATAAATACTGAAAGTACCGAACATATCGAAAGTTCCACCAATATAGATTCAGAATCAGAAAAGGTTGAGGGATTCTCAGAAACCTATGAATCAATTTCAGCCATTGCGACTGAAGAATCGCCTTCGATAAATACTGAAAGTACCGAACATATCGAAAGTTCCACCAATATAGAATCAGAATCAGAAAAGGTTGAAGGATTCTCAGAAACCTCTGAATCAATTTCAGCCATTGCGACTGAAGAATCGCCTTCGATAAATACTGAAAGTACCGAACATATCGAAAGTTCCACCAATATAGAATCAGAATCAGAAAAGGTTGAAGGATTCTCAGAAACCTCTGAATCAATTTCAGCCATTGCGACTGAAGAATCGCCTTCGATAAATACTGAAAGTACCGAACATATCGAAAGTTCCACCAATATAGAATCAGAATCAGAAAAGGTTGAAGGATTCTCAGAAACCTCTGAATCAATTTCAGCCATTGCGACTGAAGAATCGCCTTCGATAAATACTGAAAGTACCGAACATATCGAAAGTTCCACCAATATAGAATCAGAATCAGAAAAGGTTGAAGGATTCTCAGAAACCTCTGAATCAATTTCAGCCATTGCGACTGAAGAATCGCCTTCGATAAATACTGAAAGTACCGAACATATCGAAAGTTCCACCAATATAGAATCAGAAGCAGGAAAGGTTGAAGGATTCTCAGAAACCTCTGAATCAATTTCAGCCATTGCGACTGAAGAATCGCCTTCGATAAATACTGAAAGTACCGAACATATCGAAAGTTCCACCAATATAGAATCAGAAAAGGTTGAAGGATTCTCAGAAACCTCTGAATCAATTCCAGCCATTGCGACTGAAGAATCGCCTTCGATAAATACTGAAAGTACCGAACATATCGAAAGTTCCACCAATATAGAATCAGAAGCAGGAAAGGTTGAAGGATTCTCAGAAACCTCTGAATCAATTCCAGCCATTGCGACTGAAGAATCGCCTTCGATAAATACTGAAAGTACCGAACATATCGAAAGTTCCACCAATATAGAATCAGAAGCAGGAAAGGTTGAAGGATTCTCAGAAACCTCTGAATCAATTTCAGCCATTGCGACTGAAGAATCGCCTTCGATAAATACTGAAAGTACCGAACATATCGAAAGTTCCACCAATATAGAATCAGAATCAGAAAAGGTTGAAGGATTCTCAGAAACCTCTGAATCAATTTCAGCCATTGCGACTGTAGAATCGCCTTCGATAAATACTGAAAGTACCGAACATATCGAAAGTTCCACCAATATAGAATCAGAATCAGGAAAGGTTGAAGGATTCTCAGAAAGCTCTGAATCAATTTCAGCCATTGCGACTGAAGAATCGCCTTCGATAAATACTGAAAGTACCGAACATATCGAAAGTTCCACCAATATAGAATCAGAATCAGAAAAGGTTGAAGGATTCTCAGAAACCTCTGAATCAATTTCAGCCGTATCAACTGAAGAAAACGAAATTTTCTCAACAGCATCACCCTCGATAATCGCTGAAGGTACCGAACATATCAGAAGTTCCACCAATATAGAATCAGAATCAGATAAGGTTGAAGGATTCTCAGAAACCTCTGAATCGATTTCAGCCATCGCGACTGGAGAAACGCCTTCGATAATCACTGAAAGTACCGATCATATCGAAAGTTCCACCAATATAGAATCAGAATCAGAAAAGGTTGAAGGATTCTCAGAAACCCCTGAATCAATTTCAGCCATTGCGACTGAAGAATCGCCTTCTATAATCACTGAAAGTACCGAACATATCGAAAGTTCCACCAATATAGAATCAGAATCAGAAAAGGTTGAAGGATTCTCAGAAACCCCTGAATCAATTTCAGCCATTGCGACTGAAGAATCGCCCTCTATAATCACTGAAAGTACCGAACATATCGAAAGTTCCACCAATATAGAATCAGAATCAGAAAAGGTTGAAGGATTCTCAGAAACCTCTGAATCAATTTCAGCCGTATCAACTGAAGAAAACGAAATTTTCTCAACAGCATCACCCTCGATAATCGCTGAAGGTACCGAACATATCAGAAGTTCCACCAATATAGAATCAGAATCAGATAAGGTTGAAGGATTCTCAGAAACCTCTGAATCGATTTCAGCCATCGCGACTGGAGAAACGCCTTCGATTATCACTGAAAGTACCGATCATATCGAAAGTTCCACCAATATAGAATCAGAATCAGAAAAGGTTGAAGGATTCTCAGAAACCCCTGAATCAATTTCAGCCATTGCGACTGAAGAATCGCCTTCTATAATCACTGAAAGTACCGAACATATCGAAAGTTCCACCAATATAGAATCAGAATCAGAAAAGGTTGAAGGATTCTCAGAAACCCCTGAATCAATTTCAGCCATTGCGACTGAAGAATCGCCCTCTATAATCACTGAAAGTACCGAACATATCGAAAGTTCCACCAATATAGAATCAGAATCAGAAAAGGTTGAAGGATTCTCAGAAACCTCTGAATCAATTTCAGCCATTGCGACTGGAGAAACGCCTTCGATAATCACTGAAAGTACCGAACATATCGAAAGTTCAACGAATATAGAATCAGAATCAGAGAATGTTGAAGAATTCTCAGAAACCTCTGAATCAATTTCAGCCGTATCAACTGAAGAAAACGAAATTTTCTCAACAGCATCACCCTCGATAATCGCTGAAGGTACCGAACATATCAGAAGTTCCACAAATATTGAATCAGATTCAGAAAATATTGAAGGATTCTCAGAAACATCTGAATCAATTTCAGCCATATCGACTGAAGAAAACGAAGTTTTCTCAACAGAATCGCCCTTGATAATCACCGTAAGTACCGAACATATCGAAAGTTCCACCAATATAGAATCAGAATCAGAAAATCTTCAAGGATTTCCAGAAACCTCTGAATCAATTTCAATCACTTCAACTGAAGAAATTGGAATATTTTCAACAGAATCACCTTCGATAATCGCAGAAAGTACCGAAAATATCGAAAGTTCCACTAATATAGAATCAGAAACAGAAAATGTTGAAGGATTCTCAGGAAGATCTGAATCGATTTCAATCATATCGACTGAAGAAAACGAAGTATTCTCAACAGAATTACCTTCAATAATTACTGAAGGTACCGAACATGTAAGTTCTACATCCATTAAACCAGAATTAAAAAATGTTGAAGGATATGAATTGGAAGAAGCTGAAACATCAACATATAGTGAAGTAATGGTGGAATCAACCAAATCAGAGTATTCGAAATCTGAAACAAACCAACATAATACAGAAATTCCAGTATCTATTGAATCAGGTAATGGAACATTAGGAAACATGGATTCATCGCAGATGTTTCATTTTACTGAGAAACAAAGTTCTACTCTATGTGAAGAATGTCAGAGTAAACGAATATCTCACGCTATTAATGCAGTATCCATAAACGAAGAAGCAACAAAAACGGAATATACAGCAAATCCTGAAAATATTTCAGAGGCAACTGAATCAAAAACACAACCTTCAGAATATATTTCAAAAGGAGGTGAAACAATAGAACATCACGAAGTTATCTCGTCAGAGACTTCAAACTATCATCAAACGGAAGTAAATGAACAGGAGAACATTTCCGAAATAACCAATCATACCCCGGAATCCAAAGATTCAGGAGTATCGGAAGTTGAAACAACCAAGTCTCAAGAAACAACTCTTGTATCAGAGTTTGAGTCTGACAATTTTAGTGCGACTATAACTGAGAACCAAAAACCTGCTTCAACTTCAGAATTTCTAGAATCTTTTATAGTACCTGAGAATGAAACAATCAAACACCATGGAACAATTCCAGAATCCATCAGTTCTAAGTTTTTCACATCTGAAGCAGGAGAAGGCAATGAAAATATTTCAGAATTAATTGAATCATCGGAGTTACCAGAATTTCTTACAAAAGAAGGTGGAATAACCGAGAAAGAGTCTTCGGAAAATATCGAAGCGGAGCAGATATTTCATTTCACTAATGAACAGAGTTCTGCTCTATGTGAAGAATGTGAAAGAAAAAATATATCAACCTGGAAGAATGTCGTCACCACGAATGAAGAATCGCAACTTCTGAACTCTGGAACAGAACAAAGAGAAACGAACAAACCGACTGAAGGAGTTTTGGAATCAATTGGATCATTATCTTCGGAATCTCCAGAAACTGTATCAGCATCATCTGGTTCACAATCCGAATTAACAAAAAGTGAAATGAGTGAAAACCATGAAAACTTCCAAGGATCAACTGAATCTGAATCTTCTATATCTGCAGAAAAAGCGAATAATATAACTGAACATTATGAACGAACATCAGAATCAGTTATATCATCTTTGAAATTTGAAGAATCAGAAATGACAGCTGGAGGAGAGGAAAATGAGGCAACTGAACGTCACGTTGAAATATCGGGATTAACTGTATCAGAGTCAATATCTACCAAAGAAGAATCAGAAAATGAAAAAACAGCACATGGCCCTATTTCAGAACCAACTGAATCAAACTCTGAAGAAACAGAGAATAAACATACACCTACAGAATTGATAACGGAAGGAAATTTGAAATCAACTACATTTTCATTAAGATTAACAACTGAATCTGGAGTAGTTGAAGAAATCGGATCATCAGAACTTGTTGAAACTATAGTAACTGAAACTAGAACTACTGAACTCATAGAAACTTCAGTTACTGCCAATGTCAAATCAAACTATAATAATGTGTCCCAATCTGAAATCCATATGAGTGTAACTTCGGAAGAGGTGAATGAGAATCAGCTATTCAATTTTCCCAAGAATGGTGTAACTAGTACATTATGTGAAGAATGTGTATCTGGCAATCATCTGAAAACAGAATATGAAAATATTGAATCAACCAAAGCGAAGCACCACGATGAAAATGTACATACACATACAACTCTAGAATCTCATTCTCCAACTCATATGAGCACACAAATATTGAAATCAACTGTCAGCACATCTCCATCAGAAGATGAGATATCTACGTCTTATGAGGAAAGGCCTACAAAAACATTTTCAGAAGAAGTTATTGAAATCGGAATGTCATCAGCAAGTGCCAAAATTGAAAAAGGTTCTACAAAAAAGACAACAGCCAATATTGGGGGTGGAGAAAATCAAACCATGCAATCGGATACAGAACACCAGATTTCCCACAAAAATATCTCTACACGAGTAACCACAGAGCTTGCCGGTAAAAAAGAAAGTGAGGAGGTTACTGAAGAAGGTAAAAAAGTTGAGAATAATGCCACGAAGCATTATATCACAGAGGTTAATCATGAAAAAGGAACTTCTGAAGAAACTTCTGGGAAAAACATATTGGAAGATAAACATTCTACAATAAAAGTCGTAGAGGGAGAAGAAACAATACAGGGGACCGAGGAAAAGAATATCAAAGACATTACAGAAAAAATTTCCCACACTCACCTCACAACAATTGTTGGACAAGAATCGTCTAAAGAGTTGATGGAAGTTTTGACCGAAATTGGAGTTGAAGACGATAGCTTCATTATGAAAACCGCTACAGAACAGCAAGAGCATACAGGCAATCAACATTCCACTAGAATTGGAAAGGTCAGCACTCATGTTAGCCACCAACAAGAAAATCCTGAAACCCACACGAAGACAGTCGTGGTTATAGTTAATAATTCCGGTAATAAAATCGGAAAAATCAATGAAACTGTCCTGGAAAGGCTGCTTAATAAAACGAAGTCAGATATCGACCTAGAATATATCGATTATTTCAACATATCTAAGGATTCCAAAAGCCATACAAATGTTTCTGGAGAGGTTGAGATCTCAGAACCACTCGTTCTCAAAGGAGATGGTAAAGCATGTACTCAAAGTGAATTCGATGGGAACAAATATTGTGTTTGCGATATCGACTCATATTTATCACATATCGAAGGAACTGTCTCAAATGATCAGAAAGTTGACGTTGAACACTATAACTGCTCTAAGCTGATAAGTTTTCATGATGGGTTGGTAATAAGCAATGAAACACAGCCACTGGAGCGAAAGAGACGAAGTCTTCTGTATCTCAATAGTATCGGAAGATCGTCGAATTATATTGAAAACAATGAAATTGAGAGTGTTTTCGATAATGAATACAATCTCCAGATATCAGATTCCAACATTTACGTATATCCTGGATCGAGAACTAAAATATTTTGCCACAACAAAGCTGATATGCTCTTAGAACACAAAGGAGCATCTTATTCTTGGACGTTTAAGAACGATAGTGCTACCGAAGGCAAGTATGACAAGTTGATTCTGATTCACTTTTGAAATAATATTTTTTTCGAATGATATAATAGGTGAAGCTCTGCCTGCGAACGAGAATCCGTTGGTTTTACAAGACGTCGATATCAAGCAAGCTGGAAACTATTCTTGTATACAAACAGAAGAAACCGGAAACAAGGAAAAATACGATCATGAGCTAGAACTAGTCACATTTCCTGTTTACAAAATCAAAACGATAATTTTTTATGCAGTTAACGATAGTTGTTCGCTTGCTGACGGTGATCTTTTGTATTCCTATCTCCCGAAGTTGATAAGTCCAATATTATGCGGAGCTACTGGAAAGCTTTGCAAAGTTGATGTGGAAAGACCTCATTGTTTTACAGATGTAAGGCATATTTATCACTATCCTAGTCTCACAAAATATACTAACAATATTTATTTCAGAATGACAATAACTTATTCAATGTATCCGTGATAGCTACTATGAATGATTTTAATCATATTTTTTCTACAATTGATGAAACAAGATGCAACATCAATTGTCAACTTAAAACTTACAACAACATGGTTGGATTGGTCCACAAAAATGCTGCTATTCTGAAAACTCTGCCAGGTAGAAATTCCATTCCAAGTGTTTTATAACCGAAAGCTACTAAAACATTTATATTTTCTAGTGTTCTCCAAAATCAATCCATCATTAGATTTTCTAACGAATATTACGCCTTCTCAAAGAAAACATGAAATTGTCAAACGTCCCAAACTTATAACAGTTTGCAAAGGAGGATATGGAGTTGAGAAATTGAAACAAAGAATATGCGGTAAGTTCTATAAAAGGATTATAGTGTTAAAAATTATGTGCTCAACATAATTTATATTGAGTATTGGATAGCTTCGAAATCGAAATAATAACGTAGATGCTTCTTTTAGTCGTTTGTCCCAAGCATACATTTAGTGGGGATGACGAAGCATTCTGCAAAACGTGTCCAGCTGGTCAATATCAAACTCAGTCGGGATCTAAAGCATGCATTCCATGTTCCTCTCCAGTTGATGACACCATGTGTCTACGTATGTTGGTGAGTAAGATTTTTCAACACAAGCAGGTGACCAAGAGATAAGAATGAAATGAATTGGTATCTTATTTTAGAGATAATGAAAGCTCAGAAGTTCGTTGTTCTTGAAATGTGAGCTTTTTATATTATATTCTGGAGGATATATCTTCCTGAAACCACATTTTGAGAACATTTTTATGGAAAAGATCGCGTCATATAATTTTTGTTTCTTCCCATATCAAAGTTGATGATGATTTCTCGCGGAGACGAAACGTCCGAAAGGAAAGTCGTTAACGCCAATTTAGAAAGCTCAAAAAGTTGCAGTGAAAAAGTAGGTACAGGCAGTCCCATTTTCGATGTCCTTACTGTCAGAGATAGACATTTTGTGAACATTTTTATGGAAAAGCTCGCGTCATATAATTTTTGTTTCTTCCCATATCAAAGTTGATGATGATTTCTCGCGGAGACGAAACGTCCGAAAGGAAAGTCGTTAACGCCAATTCGCGATAGAAAATAACACGTAACACTATCTCGTGATAACAACTCGAACTTCTCGAAGTGGTATCGTTTTTGTTTTGTTTTCATATTTTGATATTTGTGTCATTGTGACATAGGTGTCGTTGCCACCAAACAATAACTGAAACGAGAAAAACGATAAGATTTCACATGTATTTCACCAGAACATCTCTCGAAAATCTGCTGGAAGTACACCTTTCACATCAGAAGCGAACATAAACAGAACAGAGGTTAAGTTTGTCTGTGGGTCCACTGTGGGTCATCCATCAGAGAGTTCGGTGGTTATCCCACTACGAGTAGTTCACGAGTCACCGCTAGGTAGCGTATCGCTTAGCACCTATCGGGAATTTCGAAAGCTCAAAAAGTTGCAGTGAAAAAGTAGGTACAGGCAGTCCCATTTTCGATGTCCATACTATCAGAGATAGAGATTTGCGGTCATCGCAAACGTCGTCTACTTTTTTGTGAAACTCACGATACCGCAAACAAAATTTTCATAGCCCGCTTCGTTTTCGAGATACAGGGGAAATAGAAGATATTCCTTTTGGAACCCCTCCTGTATCTATCTTTCAAGTTATGGGAAAAGTAAAAACTGCCATTATTACATACTTTTACGTAGAATCCAGTGACGTATTCAGATTTTTTGAATGCAATATTTTCAATTTCGCTCTGGCTATGGGAATTTCGTTTGCGATATCGTGAGTTTCACAAAGAATGCAAATATCTCTATCTTTGAAAATAAGCGAGATATCCCGTAAGGATATCGAAAATTGGACAGCCTGTACACATATTATTTTTCGATCACTACTAAAACATCTACAGAAATAAATTGAAACGAAATTTGAGAAATTTGAATTTTTTAAAAATCTTGGCCACCCTGTATATCTAAACTGTGTTCAATGCTAGAAATGAAACATTTCTTTCAGTACTCCGATACGAAACTCTTCAAAATATACGTTGGTGCAGCTTTTGGATTCGTTTTGCTGCTGATTATTGTGATTGTGTTATGGAATAGTAATACCAACCGCAGTCAAAAAAAGAATTTTGAAGGTTCTCTCAAGCATCGCTCTATGCGAAGGAAAAATATGACAGATGCGGAAAATCCTGCTCTCGAACCACTTCTGAAAAACTATGATGATAATCCACAGAAATTGCCACCTCAAGTGCCCCCTCCGGATTTTTAGTATATTTATTTTTTTAAGAGCCACAATGTATTTACTGTATATGTATATGTAGTTTTATATAAATAAATTATGATATACCCTTGTGATATACTCAAAAAACGCCACTGACATAAGCGAAGCGGCAAGTAACTATACATCAGGGTGTCCCGAAAAGTGCTTTTTCGAGAAAGTATTTCAAAATTATGTCGCGTAACTCCTAATTATTATTCATGACACGTTTAATTTACTTTTTTTCTCATTACATCCCTGAATATCAAATCAAAACATAGGAGATGTTGAAAGAGCAAACCATAGTTTTTTAGAAAATTCTGACTTTTCAGTCATATCAACTTTTATTATTATTTTTGTTCCTAAAAAAATATGCAGCTGATAGTCTCCATGTAGGTATTTCGTTAGAGAATACACAACACGTAACTATAGTAACAATATTCAAAATTTCATGTAGATATTTCATGGACGTTTGATTGGGATGAAAATAATATACTTTCGTTTCAAATAAACATGTCTCAAATTACACCCTTCTCGAGCTACAGCTACTATAAACATTTTACATTTTCAACGGAAACAACGTTCTTGGTCGCAATAACATCAGATAATCAACCCACTAAAAACTGACAATAATTAAGAGTCAACAATGATTTTCTGGCAAACGGTGGGTATAAGAAAAATTTAGGCAATTTTATTTTTTTCATGGTCAACAAGATATTTTGAATTTATATTTTCTCTTTTTAATCATAAAATTTGGGCCATTTGAAAGTGTGGACCACCCTCCAACTCACCCAAAACTGGTTGGTTTGCATCTATAAAAAAAATGATGAAGAGGCCAAATTTTTTAATATTTGACCAACTGCCCTTTGAATTTACAGTTTATCTTTTTAAACATAAAATTTGACACATTTGGCATAAAAATGTATCATTTTGATCCCACCAATACAGAAAACTAGATTCTTCTTTATTCAGCTAGAGTTGACTACAGTTAATCTTCACTGTAGAGTTGACTAAAGACAAACGTTTGTTGAAATATGGCGACATCCATATATTCAACTTAAAACTTATATGGAATTTCAATATTTGTAACCTCCGGACCCAGCAACGGTTCTGTCCTATTTCTCAAGTGGCGCTCTCTCTTAGTCAATGATAAAACTATACCTTATTTCAACCAGTAATAAAATATGAGTAAAATATTCCCAAAGATTCTTTTTTGTCTGTCACTGGTCAGTGTTCTGTGTTAGGAATGTCAGGATTTTTAAGTGAATTTTCTATGATCAATTTTTATGATTTTTGATAAAAGTGATAAAAGTTAAATTTCAAAATGCCCAACAGTGAATTTCAGGATAATATTTTATTTGATGTACTTAAAGAGTGTAAAACGCTGCCAAATTTCTTAGATCAAATATTTGGGTTTCTACAAAGAAGGTGAGATTTCAAACTGTTTGATTTGTTTATTATTTATAATAATTTATAGAACGGACTTTTATCACATTGCCAAAGAACCTGATGCTGTTGTTGGTTTACCTGAGGGGTTAGCAGAGAAATTAGTGAAGTACTCTTTCTACAAATGGAAACCCCAAATTGAAAAGGAAGAGTATGTTGAAAATGAAATTCCTATAGCTGAGACAGAAATCATTATACCTGAAAGTGAAGAACCTAATATTAGTGAAGCTATTGATGCTACTAGAAGAATTTTTATAGACAAAGACAATGAGTGTCATTTTAGTGACTCAGAAAGTTATAATGGAAGCAAGTTTCAGAACTATTGTTGGTCCCAAACAATCAATGAAATAGATTTAATTGTGAAACTACCAGAGGAAATATCAAAAAAGGACTTATCAGTGATAATTCATCCCAGCACAATATCAGTGAAAACAAAAGATGGTTTAATTCTCAATGGTGAATTGTTTCAAAAATGCAAGGCAAGAGAAGCAGTATGGTCAATTGATGAAAAAAAATTACTTATTCATTTGGAAAAATGTCAGGAGATATGGTGGAAGTGTTTGCTGAAAGGTGAACCAGAATTGGATATTTCAAAAATTGATTGTTCAAGACCATATGAAGAGTTACCAGAAGAAGCACAATCAAAAATTGAGGAATTACAATGGAATCAAGAGAGAAAAAGGCTGGGGTTACCAACTTCAGATGAGTTAGCCCTTAATGCTACATTGAAAAAAGCCTGGAATGCTGAAGGATCACCTTTTAGTGGACCATTTGATCCAAGTACTGTAAAATTCAGTTAGAAATTACTTTCAATCCTCTACTGTGGACTTCTGGAACATATTCTCTGACAAAAATAAACCATATTTGTTTGGTATGAAAATATAAAAATTATTTTGTTCCCAGAACCACTCAATGATTGTTTTCTTGGTTAATATTTGTTGGTGGAATAAAGAGAACAATTGTAAATGTAAATAATAGTCTATAGAATATATTGTTTCTGTATGGAAATACTTCTTTCATAAGGCATTGATATACCTTTTCAACTATATAAAAACTGAAACCCAATAGAATGAGAACTGTATATTGATACATTTATTTCATAAGATCATTAATAAAAAATCAGACAAGGTTAACTACTATGATTGTAGTAACTATATACAGAAAATAAGATAAATAATCATAAAATAGTATTTGCAAAACCAGTGCAGGATTGCAAATCCTTCGAGAACCTGGATCTAAGGATTTGCTGATATGCAGCTGGTTAATTTTTTTTCTTTCAGTGTCTCAACTGACTGCAATTTTTCTTAGGATATTTGCTTTTTGGATAACTAGTATAACTACAGTTCTTCTTTGGTTGAAGGTCTATCACTTCCTGTTTCTCCTTTCAGTTGTTCATGTAGGCATTTTGTATTTTGATTTTTCAAAGCCCTATCTTCACAGAGATATTTTTTCAGAGATTCTTTTCCTTGATAATTAAAGTACCAATCCTCTATATCACCTTCATTTTCTTCTAACAATGTTTCACACTAAAATTACAGATTATATTTACAAGATTACCTCAACTATAAAAGTATATGATGTTTGAACATACAAATTTGATACCCTAGATTAATTTTTTCTTCTTAGATTTCATGACTTGAAAAAGTGTTTCTGGACACAAAAATTCAATAGAAAATAATCATTATCTTCTACACAACTTGTGGAACATGTCAATAAGAATTTTTTCAATGCTGATAACTCATCCAGAATGCCTACTCTATACCTAATATTAAACACAAGATTTTTTTTGGAATCAAAAATTTAAATTGCTGTTTTTTTCAATTGCTTGAGATTTTGAAAGGGGATTGTTTTGAAAATTTCAAATAATTCCTTCCAATAGATATATCTTTACCTGTGTCTTCATATTAGTTATCTCTGCACTGGGTTTATCCCACAACTCATATGGAATGCCCAGTTCAACTTTGACTCCTTTATCAACCAATCCATGTAATGTTTTGAATGTTTGACTCATGCCCTTGGCAAATCTTGTACTATCTTCCCTTTCTTTGTGAATATTGTACTCTAATATTCTTTCACAAACACCATCTAGAGATTCAACCAATCTCAACTCTGACTTTTTATATTCTTTCCTCTTTTTTGGTTTCACATCATCCACTGCATATCCTGTCTCAATTACTTCCCTAGTTTTACCAGTTTCTTGAAGTCTTCCTTCCAGTTCAGTTGCAAGAATTTTGCAAACTAAAACAGTTGAATTTATATATTGATACCAGTATGTTGGCTACCTAATATTTAGGCAATTCTACTTCAATATATTGTCAAAAATTGAAAATAAATTTCACCTTCGCATCTGTTCGCGTACTTGACACCTTCGTCTACTTCAGATATAGCGTTTATGTTGATAAATGGAAACAATATAATTATACAAATTTTGTTGAAGTGCATTATATACGTTCGAGGATATAGCACTGGATATAAAGCACAAACTTGATATTGTCGAAAATATATCGTATTAATGAATGGAATGGTGAAAGATAAAGATATCAAAGAGAAGATAAGAGGTCAGAGAAGTATTTCTGTTGTATTTCTATAATCAATCATAACAAAGATTGGTGGACATCCACCACAACTCACAACCACAACATAACCTCGAAATAGAAATAAAAGAAGACCCAATATAGGCCATAAATTTAGAAGAAGAAATTTCTGTCTTCTTTTGTATGCGCGTAAGTTTTTCGGTTATTTGCATAGTATGACAATCCATAGATGAACTACAGCTACGCAGCTAGGGTAAAAGGTATGCCGTGTCACTGTCACACCAGTGCAGATGTTAGGAGTTAGGACTGAAATAAATGGAAGTTTTAAAAATGATCTAACTTAACCTTGTTGGGTTGGAGTTCCAAAAATTTTGTGAAATTAATTTTATAATGAGTAATTACGCTAAATATTCTAATCTAATAAAGCAAACCACTGAATATGCTAGGAGAATGAATCGATTAAGTAACAGAATATTTGGAGAAGTAGCACGGACAACTAACTCAAAATCCATGAGAGTAGTAAAACTATTCAGTGAACAACCAGTCCATTTACGTAGAGAAGTTCATAGCTATTATCCAAGACATATTGAAATTGGAAAACTAATGATTAAACTCCGTCATTACGGTTTATACAGAGATGAACATGCAGATTTCAAAGAAGAAATGGATAGAATGAGGGCTTTGAGAGGTAAATCGAAACCTGTTCGTAAGACTAAAGCTGAAAGAGAGAATGAAAGTTGATAAGGAAATGAACTATGAAGATAGTGTCATCAAATCATTGGTTGTTATAATGTATATTATATACAATTACAATTTAATTAGGTCATATTTGTTGTATTATTATGTAATTTATTGGCTTTCTAGGGTCATATATTGTATGGATAAGTATAAATTTATTATAATTCACAGAATATCTGATCAGATATCAAAGTTATTTGAATTGAAACTAAGAAGAAATTTGTCTATTGATATTGAACCTTTATATCGTACAAGCAATCTGAGTTCATTATTTAAAAGTATATCAGACACAACTTGTTCAATATGATTATACAGATATAATCATACCTAAAAGTTCAGTTGAATAATTTTTTACTACAGATCTTACATTCATTGGAATGACTTTTGTTTCTCTAGATGTTTATCAACAAATCTCATCAAATAAACATATACATACATATAGGCAACAACAAAACAGTAATGTAAGCTTATGTACTCTCTGCTCTTGCCTGTGGTTCATCACATATCTCACTATGACCAATGTATTATAGATCAGCAGCCAATATTCAAACCAGTTGATCTTAAAGTTTGTGGATTAATGCTCCAAAACTTAAGTTTCATTGCTGTTATGTACAACCAAGCATGTTCAATTCAGATGCTTGAAATTGCTATCAAAATTTAAATTTATGTCCAAGGGCTGGAAGAAAATAGGCACCATATAAAGTATCTGCATTATTTATTGGGAATACCTTTATGGACTATTATGAACCAAATATTACACAAGAGAAATTAAATATAAAATATGATAACAATACTATTGAAACCATCATTGATTATTGATTTGTCCTTGCCCTTTTGCTACATCACTTATGCACTGCCAAACTCCTTCAGTGTTCTGATCCCAGAGAGTAATTTTATTATCTCCACCTGACACTGCCAAGATATTTCCATTCAAAGACCAACTTACATTCCAAACTACATCATCAAAAGTGTGCAAAACAGTTGAGTTCCAATTTATACAATCATTACTTGTCCAGATGACAACTCTTCTGTCTTGTGAACAACTGGCAATTGTGTAACGGTGAAGTCCAACAGATGGAGCCCAAGCTACATCTCTAACCCAGTCAGAATGGACTTCCAATTTTGATTCTTCAATCCATCTACATATAATTAAATGAGGATTTGGTTATATCAGAATTAGGATAATTTACCTGTCTCCATCTTCTCTCCATATCTTGACCAGATTGTCACATCCACCAGATACCAATCGTTTGACAGGTTGATTTTGTGAATCAGCTTCTCCATTGCCAATTGGAGTGATAGCAGCAGCCCAGCTGACAGCATTGCAACCAATAGCATGAGCATTTTGGATTTTCTTAGCATCCCAGTTGTTTGTTTCTGGGTTATAAGTAAGAATTGAAATAGACCCATCACTACTGCCACAGGCAAGTATAAGACCTAGTTCAGCAGGAGCAAACTGAACTGAATTAACACTAGAATCATGGTTTGCATACTCATAGTATTTCAACCATTTACGTTGTTGTTCTTTCCAGATAATTACTTTTCTATCATAAGAACAGGATGCCAAGAGATTTCCAAATTTCGGATGGCTCCAAGCTATCTGCCATACAGGCCCGAAGTGACCTTTCAAATCATCTAGAAGAGTGGAAGCACCGTTTTTAATATCATATACTTTAACGCTATTATCTGAAGAGCAAGTAGCTAATCTGAGGCCATAATAATCCACTTCTGCATCATGAATCATGTCTTCATGACCGGTATCTATTGAATTCAGAAATGAAACCATATTTCTGAAAAAACGGAACAATTTACAAGCAATTTACCTTCAATTTACTAATAAAACAAAGTAACCTCAAAAATAGTGACGTGTCTTGGTGGTGTCGAATGTCATTGCAACAATGCGTCTCCCTCGAGTCCCTCGAGGGCTCGAGTCGAGATAGCACAGGCAGCAGGCAGCTAAGGCCATCCAACCAAATTCCAAACCGAATAGAAGAACTAGCTCTTGAATAATGAATTTAAATATAAGAAGAAGAATTTAGAGGTTGTGTAAGTTCTGTTGTTGGTTGTTGATTCTTGAATTATTGGATTTTCGTTTTTGCAAATATCGATATCAATAATTTTGATATAATCAAGAAATTATATCATGAGTGAACATGGAAATGTAAGATATCCACAATTAAATCAATTTCTCTGAATATAAATAGGCATATAAATGTTTTGTTTTAGGCTCCACCAGGACCACCGCCTCAATTATTGATGAATCCTGAAATGATGAAAATGCCTCCTCCAGGTTCTGATAATATGGCAATTCTACAAGGGCCTCCACCTGGGCCTCCTGGGGTTCTTGAAAACATCATGGGTCCACCTCAACCCAATTTTGGTCCTCCTGGAACTCAAGGATGGACAAGTGATGATTTCTGTGAGTTAAACATTATTCAAATTACCCTGTTGAATTATATAAATGATGCTCACTGTGAATTTGTTGTGTAGCAAGTATGGGACCTCCACCAGCAATGATACAGCCACCTCCTGTCAATGAAAAACAGTTACCCTCATTGCTGTCATTGAAGGTTGATCCACCAGAGCAACTTTTGGAGAGCAATTCAGAAGTTGTTCTGCCTCAAGCCTTGGAAGAAGTTCTTGCATTGAAAAATCAGAGAGCCTTAGAACTTGGCACTGAAAATGAAGGGACAGGCAGTCAACAGAACAAACAACAAAAAGAACCTGAAAGAGAACTGCTATGGGAAAAAGATGATAATGCTGTGACAGAGGTAGAGAAGAATTTGATGTATCTTATTATTAAAAGACCGGACAAATTCTATGGAGTAATAAACAAATTCATTGATTTATTTATTACAGGAAATACCAGTTATAGAAAAAACAATTTCAGTTAAACAACAGAAAGAAAAAGATAAGGTAAGTAAAAACAAAAAGAAAAAGAAGAGGAGGAAAAATAAAAAGGAAAGGGAAAGTGATGATAAATCAAAGGATAATGATAATAACCTAGAAGAAACCATAGACAAAGGCTGTGTAGATGGGAAAATAGATGAAGATGTTGAAATTGAGTAAGTCAGTTTGAGTAAAAAATTTTATTCTGATATAATCAGATTATTAATATTTTACAATGATATCATGATTTTTCTAATGTGATTGTGAATGAAATCTTTTTCAATAAATCTGACACATTTTTTTTAGATATGTTCAAGAAACTATTGGACTGCATGAATTGGCACCACAATATAGACAATTCTATAGTATATTTGAATCTTTCAAAATATCTGATCTGAAGGCTGATATAGCACCACCTGTATTAGCTTTACCAACCTCTCTATCAAGTAAAGCCATTCCAAGTGAAGATGTGGATGAATATGATGATATGGAAGAGGTGAATATAAAATGGTTTCAATTCACAAATATGTTATGTGGAAATTGCAATTTACAGAAAAAGAATGATGATAAATCAAAGCTATCCAAAAGGAAAATGAAAAAACTCACAAGATTGAGTGTGGCAGAATTAAAACAATTGGTACATAGACCAGATGTGGTTGAAATGCATGATGTGACAGCCAGAGACCCAAAGTTACTTGTTCAGTTGAAGGCTCATAGAAACACAGTACAGGTAATGAAAAACTTGATATTATTTTTATATCATTTGCACATCATGTCTTGATTTATCAGTTTTAGAAAACTAATTTGTAGCTTCCTGACATGATGTTAGGAAGTTTTATTCAGAAGAATTCTCATTATATTAATTCTTAGGTGTATATTATTAATGATTTCTAGAATGGCAAGTGGAATCTTTCCAATCCATTCCATTTTTAAAACACAGCATTTTAAATTTTATGCCTCGGTAAACTATGATGTATCGTGTGAATCTGGAGTGAACTTGAGTATCATGCAATCCATAACCCCAAGAATGGTACTCAACAACCCCACCAACAGACTACAGAGTCAGTTGTCAACATGTTATGGTATCATCCTGTATCTTGAATGATTTCCGTTGCATTGTTACCAGATATACCTTTCTGTTTTCTCAAAAATAAATTCAGAGCCTTTCTGAAAGTCCAATCAGGGTAGTATATTCAAATAAACTACATGTGTTACAGTTATTTCATACTACAAGTCATAGTCCTTGATTATGTTATTGCAGTTATATATTTTCTGCACGTCATATTATATATTATATTTCATGAAACATATATGTTATTATATCATAAAATGATTATAATTGGTATAACATAATCCATTACATATTAGAGACATGTTCATCATTTCTTTTGAATAGCTAGGAAAAACCAGAAGCATGGCAACATTGTTCGCACGCTAAATCGAAATTTGTTTATGTTAGATTACGATTGTTCACTTTCTGCGTCATTAAAATGGTGGAGGACCAAAACAAATTTTGGAAATATTTTAATATGTAGAAATGAAACATGTACGTGATAATTTTGTATAAACTATATGGAAAAGTAAACATATTCATATTGAAAACTTTCTAATTGACTGCCATTTTACTGAAGTTTAAAGCCGGCATATTTCAGTAGTAAAAAGTAGATAAGATAACAAGAAGGGAATGATCTGACTAATTGAAACTTATGCATTACTCTGGATTATTATTTCAATTTCTAATCCTAAATGAAAGAAAACTAGAGATTCATAATATTTTATGATCACTCTATAGGTTTTCAGATTTTAATTTTTAGTACCAATAGAATACATGATTTGAGAGTTATTTTTGCAAATTATGATTTTTTTAAAATTGGATAAACCCAATATGCTTCTATTGATTTCATCCGTTTTTAGGTACCCAGACACTGGTGTTTCAAACGCAAATACTTGCAAGGAAAAAGAGGCATTGAAAAACCCCCATTCAACCTACCAGAGTTTATTAAGAAAACCGGTATTATGGAGATGAGGGCATCGCTTCAAGATAAGGATGAATCAAAAACTTTGAAAGCAAAAATGAGAGAACGAGTTCGACCCAAACTAGGAAAAATCGACATAGATTATCAAAAACTCCACGACGCATTTTTCAAGTAATTGATTGAAATCAAATTTAACTCAATGATCATGTGGGGGCGTTATTTTCATTTACCAAAACAGTTTAACTGTTGAAATCGTCGGGGGAAGATTGATACTGAAACCGACTAATCTAATAGGTTGTTAAGATGATGTCGCTACTTTATAGAATTCAACTCAATTTTTTGTTAACGTTATCTTCTCATTTTTTCTCTAACTTCACCACATATGTATCTCACTCTGACATATTTTTACTCTTAATAGGTCAAAAACCAATTTTTAAGAAACAATAATCTTTGTTGACCACATACCAACGAGTAAAAAATTCTGTTGTACCCACGTATTAAGCCGGGAACACATTGTTCTGATGCTACACCACGCCACGCCATCCGACATAATGCGTTAGATATGTACTTTGTGCACACTGTTCCCACGTCATCCGATACGACGCGACGCTACGTTACATAATGATAGAAAATGAGATCAGTTTGAGTTCAGAAACCATGGCGAGTAGTCGTTCCTCAGATGAGTGGGAAGAAGAACTAGAATGTGCAGCATCAGCTTTACTGTTATTAGAACGGAAAGAAAGAAGAAAATGTTGGGTACATTCAATACATTTCCTCCCAAGCTACTCCTCTCATATTCTGGTCTCTATAGTGCTTGCTTTTCATATTATAAAGACACTCCTGCTTCAGAACCAACTCAATTAATAAAACTTCATCGATTTTTGCCGCCATTCTCTACATATGATGCCACCTTGGCGTGCACACTGTTACTACACCATACAACGCCGTGCCACGCGACGTGATGTCATATGATGAAAATCAGGCAAGAGGGTATTCGTACCACGTCGGATGGCGTCGAGTCACGTAGGATGGGATTGCATCAGAACAGTGTACACACAATATATAAATATGTATTAAAATCCACGATGTCACTGGTGTCAGATCCTTCTGACGTTGCGTCGGATGGCGTGGCATGGCGTGGCGTGGTGTAGCATCAGAACAATGTGTTCCCGGCTTCATTTATTGAACAAGAATACAAAGTCGAAACACTTGTTTTGTTTATACACCATTCGACATCTCAAATTTCTGCTATTGATAACACAACATTTGTCCTTCTATCAACTAAAACACCACACATGCCTAAATTTACTTGTTTTCAACTATTTTTATTAGAAAGAATCACTATTTTTCAAAAAATGCACCGTTCTTTGAAACGTTAAGAAAACACAAGACATAGATTTTTCAACTTGACACTGTCACCAAATGATTGTTCAGCAGCTCACTGTTGGAGTTAAATGAATTGGCCCTGTAGAAAAATCTGCAATATCATGTTTCCTTCATATGTTCGTCTTTTTTTTATAAAAAAAATGAGTCCTTCGAGCCGGATTAAAGAAAATAAATTTTGGAATAATGAAAAAATAGAATATGATTTTGATGTTCCAGAACAAAGACACATTGTTACGTCATTGCTAATTTTTTCAGAAAACAATTTTATAAAAAAGTTTAATCTCACAATATTCTTCATTTCAAAAATTACAAAAGGTATTGGCCTATATTTTGAGGTTCATAAAGAATTGTAAAAGACAACAGAAACAATTTGGTCCACTTATTTCTGAAGAACTTGAAATGTCATAATCAATACTGATTAAAGCCGTACAAATTGAATCTTTTAAAGAAGATTATAATAATCTTTCTTCCGGTCAACCGATTTCAAAAAAGAGCAAAATATTATCGTTGCATCCGCTTATTCATGATTCTCTTGTGAGAGTAGGTGGTAGAATAAAAAATAATCAAACTTTGCCTTTCGAAGAAAAACATCAAATAGTATTACCAAATAACAATAAACTTACTGATTTGATTTTGAAAAATGAACACATACGATTAATGCACTGTGGTGTACAACAATTGCTTTTTTCCATAAGACAAAAATGCTGGCCTCTATCTGCGAGAAACGCATGTAAGAAAATAGTGAAGAGTTGTGTACGATGTGTTAAAGTTAGACCTAAAGAATAAACATATCTCATGGAGAGTTTACCAGAATGCAGGGTGAATTGCTCATTTCCTTTTCAAAATGTTGGTGTGGATTATGGTGGTTCATTTTCCATCAAAGATAGAAAACTCCGTGGTGCTAAAATCATCAAAGGTTTCGTATGCATTTTTATTTGTATGAGCACAAAGGCAGTGCATTTAGAGCTAGTGACGGATCTCACCACCGAAGCATTTCTTGCAGTTTTAAAACGGTTCATCAATAGGCGAGGAAAACCTAGCAATATTTATTCAGACAACGGTTCTAATTTCGTTGGGGCCAATAATGAAATTGAAAAAATATTTTTATTTCTCCAGAAAGAAAATAATTTGATAGCAAATAAACTTGTTGAGGAAAAAATTAAATGGCACTTTATTCCAGCAAGATCTCCTACTTTTGGTGGAATCTGGGAAGCTGGTATAAAGAGTGTGAAATTTCATTTGAAAAGGGTTTTAGGAAATAATTCATTTACATATGAAGATTTTTCAACTGTTTTGGTACAAATTGAGGGAATTCTCAATTCTCAACCCCTTTGTCCAATATCCTCTGATCCTGAAGATATTACTGCCTTAACACCTGCACATTTCCTGATTGGTCGACCATTCACTGCATTCCCAGAACCTGACATCAAACATGTTCCTGAAAACCGTTTCAAGAAATTCCAGCATTTACAATATGTGATACAACACATATGGGCACGATGACAGAAAGAATACCTAAATGAACTACAAACTCGTGTCAAATGGAGAGAAAATTCAAATCATCTCCTGAAAATTGGTTCATTAGTTCTCATGAAAAATGACCAAGCTCCAGTTTCCACTTGGCAACTTGGTAGAATAATATCACTCCACCCTGGGAGTGACGGAGTCGTTCGTGTTGTGGACATCAAGGTACAGGATGGTGTTTTTCGCCGTGCTGTTACCAAAGTATGTGTGTTGCCAATTGACACAGAATCAAGTGATGCTGATTGAAAATTCGTTGAAAGCAGATCTTTCAAGGCGGACAGAATGTTGGAGTTAGACGAATTGGCCATTGGAAACATGATATTGCAGATTCTTCTACAGGGCCAATTCGTCTAACTCCAAAACATAATAAACCCAATAAATTGTTAAACCGCCGAGCGTCATGTGACGCACCGGTGCCAAAACCCCCCAACCTTCGCTCCCCAGGTGGCAAACCAAGCCGAAGATGACCATCCACGGCGACCTCTACTACGAGGGCAAGGAGTTCGAGACGCGGCTGAAGGAGAAGAAGCCGGGCGACCTGTCCGAGGAGCTGCGCACCGCGCTCGGCATGCCCGTGGGGCCGACGGCGGGCAAGGTGCCGCCCCCGTGGCTGATCGCGATGCAGCGGTACGGGCCGCCGCCCAGCTACCCGAACCTCAAGATACCCGGGCTGAACGCGCCCATTCCCGAGGGGTGCGCTTTTGGCTACCACGCGGGTGGTTGGGGCAAGCCACCCGTCGACGAGAACGGCAAGCCGCTCTACGGGGACGTGTTCGGGACGAGCACCAGCAATATTGATGTGAGTCGTTTCGGATTGATCAAGGTGGATATAGGATCAGAATATTGGCAAACGTTTTTTTTTTGGACGTTGTGGTTGAAACCCTTTATGGGCACCCTATTCTCACAGGGTAGTGTGGGAGTCTTCTGAGTCCTGAACATCCTCAGACATACCCACTAAACACTCCACCTTGCGTGGTATGGCTCGCCCCTGCAAATCAGGACCTTGCGACGACACTTAAGCCGAGAGGCCTTTCGTATCTTTCCATACCACTTTCTTGGGCCGTCGGAAAAATTCCGCCGTCGGTGAGGATCGAACTCACGATGGGCAGGGCATAGATTGAAAGATTTATTCAGCTTGGTATCATGCCACTGCCTACTCTGTACATATTTACAGTATTGAGGTCGATTCACACACAGCAGTGACGTGACAGTGTAGTGACCGGCACGTGATTACACCGGCGAGATCAAAATTATTCTCGTAAGAATTTGATGGGACCTATTCGCATCTGCCCGACGCAGGATATTTCTGGATTTTCACGGCCGTACAAATCGTGTATTTTGCATTTTAAATAATGAATGACGAGAAACTTATTGAGTTGGCTCGTGGTTATCCTGTCTTGTTTGACATGTGCAACTAAAAATACATGCTCTGATTTCAAGAAAAAATGCTATCTGGAGAAAAGTAGACGAATTTTCTGACATTCAAAAAATGTTATTGCATCGTGTAGCAGTTCCTTGTATAATTCTTTTTCTGTTCCTATTTTTCCATGCTTTATGGACCACTGTCTTTTCTCTACCTGCCCTTCTACTTTTTCTTTCATTTCTACGTCCCCAAGACCAGTGTGATATGCCGATCACGTCACTGCTATGTGTGAATCAACCTTTATTAGAAATACACTAAAATGTGAACAAATTCTCCAGACATTCTGATTCACACAATTATAACATAAGATCGGCTGATTTACTGACTATTTCACGACATAAATTAGCTGTTTGTTGCAAAAACTCCGTGAACCTCAATCTCTATAACATTCTTGATAACTCTGTAAAAATATTGGAATTCAAAAGATTCAAAACTGCGATAAAGAAAATTCTGCTCAGCCATTGTTTTTGTGACATTGATAGCTATATCGTCTCTGCCAGCTCATTGTGCATTTGATTTTATTTATTTATTTTTTATTTATTCAATTAGAGTCTTACAAAACACCATTCTTACAAAAGGTAATTAGATTATAAGACTGGCAAGAGAAGGAAATAAAATCAAGTAAAGTCACTACATTAGTACAAGACAAGAAAAAAAGCTAGACAAACACATTGTGGTCAACTAAAGTTGAAACACTGACAATTTAAAACTTAAGAATTAGAGTCAAGGAACAAACCTAAAACATATTTAACAACACAAGATTCCTAATATTTCCTACGGTTGTGTTGAAAAAGTCGATATCGTTACACCTATACAAACAATTACAGTGCTCCAGCATTTGATTTAACGGACTATCTAGTGGGGACTTCACACTAAATAACCTATCATGTCTACATCTTAAACTAACTTTAGGAACATGAAAACTTATTGAATTTATGAGTGTACATCTTTGATATTTTATGTTATTTATTATATAATATATAAAGATCACAGAGTGTTGTTTTCTTCTGTGACAGAGTTTCTGGTAATTATAATCATCTAGCATACTTTGGTAAGAGACGAGGTATGGATAGGTATTATTATCTTTTAGGTACAAAAATCTGAGAAATTTCTTTTGTACACGCTCAATGTATTCACTGTGACAATTAGCCATGGGTGACCATATTATTGACGCATATTCCAAGTGTGGTCTGACAATTGCATTATAGAGTTTCATGATTGTGCTTGTGCTTTTAAAATTTTTAGAGTTTCGAATAACAAAACCCAGCTTTTTATAGGCTTTATTTACAATAAAAGCATAGTGAGAGGTAAATTTCAAATTGCTTTGTATATATACACCCAGATCTTTTGTTTCTTGTTTCATCTGCAAGACTGTGTCATTGATGGTATACTCAAAATTAATTGGATTAAGTTTTCTGGTGTAAGTAACTGTGACACATTTGCCAGTGTTTAGACGCATTTTGTTTTGCGAAAACCAATCGGCAATAGAATCTAAATCTTCCTGCAGCTGAAGGCAATCTGATAAAGACACAACTTCCTTAAATAGTTTAAAATCATCTGCGAAGACCAGACAATAAGAATGCTTTATACACTTGATTATTGTATTAATGAAAATTATGAACAACAGAGGGCCAACATTGCTACCCTGTGGGACTCCTGAAGTCGCAATGTAAGGTCTTGAGAATGAGTTGCCAATTCTAACTCTATGCAAACGATCCGAGAGATATGAAACGAAGAACAAGCATGTGTTTTCAGAAAAACCTAAATCTGCCATTCGCCTAATTAGGATCTTATGGTCAACTAGATCGAATGCTTTAGCACAGTCTGTATATATTGTGTCAAGTTGAGTTTGATTATTTACAGCTTCAAAAGCGTGGGTGATAAATTTACATAAATTTGAGACGGTAGATTTGCCAGCAACAAAACCATGCTGCTCATCAGCAATTTTGTCTTTTACATTTTCTAGAAGTTCTTCATATAGTATGACTTCAAAAATTTTAGCCAGAGAGTTCAATATGCTTATTGGTCTATAGTCCCTGACATCATTCTCACAGCCTCCCTTGAAGATGGGGACGATAACTGCCGTTTTGAGCTTTTCAGGAAAAGTACCAGATTGCACAGATAAATCCACTTTTACCTTCATTAATTTTTCATCCCGATTCTCTGTATCTTCCTCGGCAGATATTCATTTGTATTGTTCGTTTTTAATATTTTCGCTGATCAATTGTAATTTTGTATATTGATTTTCAGCTGAAATTTATATAATATTCGTAATGATAGAATATTATATCATTAATATCATCTTGACTTTGAAGTCTTATTGCCTATGAAATGTTTTATGTAAACATACCATACTATACTATTTCCACGAATTGAATGGAGATGGCGGTAAGATCCAATCTGACAGGCGTGATTTAAAACGACATTGAAGCACTATATTCTCACTAAATTTGGATTAATTATCAATATATTCACTCTTATCGGTATTTTTTTCTGCTAGAACAGATGACACTGACAGAAGCACAGTTTCTGTTTTACCGACACACAAAGTATGGCACCATCATCTCTGGTAATTTCAGGAAATATTACTACGGTATGGAATCAAATAGGCGAAGGTCTGCATTTTATTCTAGTGCTTGTCAATGAGACACCATCCTATATCCACCTTGGGATTGATGTAATCTTCGATCATATAACAGACTAGATTGATAACGCACCATCCTTGCCACAGTAGTTGTTTGAAGCCAACATCTGAAACAGTTACTAGTGTTACCTCATTCTGAAACAAGGATAACAACAACAGAATCATCCAGCACCAGTGTCTTGCTATCTTGGAAGGGTCTGAATTTGAATAAATTGACTTAGTAACAAATTTATCATATCCATTATTCCTGAATGTTAATGAAAACAATCTAAAATCAAAGATTTCTGAAAACATAGCATGATAATAGATTCAATTCACTGTCAAACTCAATTGTTTATTTTCTGGTAATATAAAGTTTCCAAATTAGGAACTTGGGAAAATATACCATCAAACATGTTGTTTTTAATACCAAACAAATACTACTTGATGCCGTATCTAGCGTAAGCAATATGATCTAAGGTTGAACGAAATGAGCGGCGTTGGCGCATTCACCAAAAACACCGCAATCTCCGGAAATACTTTATTTAAATGAGACACTGTCTCATATGACGAAGATTGAATAAATAGATTTTGATGCACTTATCTGATTCATATGTAAGTCAATGAATCCAATTTTGTAATAAGTGCAAATTTTTATTTTTAAAAAATTGTAACAGAGCGCTTTCGACTGTCAATTCATCATCAGTGCGTACTCGTCGTCGGTATTACACATTTTTGAAAATAAAAATTTGCACAATACAAAATTGGATTTTTTGAATTATTGATACGTGCACACACCCCATCAAATCTTTCACTTCATATATAAGTATCTACTGAAGGATATATATATTTGGGAACCTTAAAAAATGTAAGTACAATTTGAATCACATTCATAGGTCCACAAAAATAGGAAAAAGTTCCTCCGCGGCAAGAATTTTCGTGTTCTGAAGCATCTGTGAGTGAAAACTTCATAGAAATCGGTTTAGCTTCTCTCATCATCGTTTGAAATCCAAATTCCCATCTCCTTCAGGCAACGGGTGTCTGAACCTTCACGATTCAACTCAAAACCAATGTCATCAACCTTAAAAAAATCCACCACATCTATTATTGTCGACATCAACATATTTTTCATTACTGTAGGATATTGGAGAGGACCCAAATGTCGATAGAACCCTGTGGGGAGAACTGGAATCCGAATCTGAAGAGAGTGAAGAAGAAGAGGAGGAGGAGGAGAGCGAGGAGCAGATGCCTCCAGACGAATCGGGTCTGCTGACGCCTGCAGAAGGTTTGGTCACGCCAAGCGGCATATCGAGCATACCAGCGGGGATGGAAACGCCCGAAACAATTGAACTCAGAAAGAAGAAGATAGAAAACGAAATGGAAGGGTATGTGTTTTTCGGAATCTAAAAATTTACTACTGGTCTTCGTCTATTTTTTTTGCCTAATGAAGAAGCCAACTTGGTCGTTGGTATTTGGGCATTTCTGAAATATGTTCACAGCTCCCAGTAGTGCAGAGTTGCTCCAAGTATCGGTAGACTTGAGGGCTGGTTTATCAATAGCAATTTATCTGTCAGTTGATGCTTAATTGCTAGTTATTTTTGGTAATTTTGCACTTATCATGCGATCTATATTTTGATGGAAATTTTTGTTGGTACTTACGTATTTTGACCTGAAAAACACGAATTTCATAATATTATCGTGAACATATCTCTAGTTTTCGAGATAATCGATGCCAAAGTTCGACATTTCACCTTCTTTAACTGATAACCGTCTTTCTTTTTGACATGTATTGAAGAGAGAGAACACTTATCTCTGACTGGTGTTGCTATAAGGCAGCTGTGAATCCACCTTTATTCGCTCAAGATTCGCATTGATGTTTTCAAAATGGCCGTTGTTTATGTAGCCTAGTTTAAGAAATAATAGGAAAAATACGGAAAAATTACATATTTGTGATGTTTTTCTTACACCAAAATAATAATTAACCATGGTAAATGCATGTAATATGTCCTGGGATCTAAGAAGATACAATACTTGCCCAAAAGTTGCGATACAAAGAAGGTGAAATTTCGAACTTTCGCATCGATTATCTCGAAAACTAGAGATATGTTCACGATAATATTATGAAATTCGTGTTTTTCAGGTCAAAATACGTAAGTACCAACAAAAATTTCCATCAAAATATAGATCGCATGATAAGTGCAAAATTACCTTATTTTTGAAGGTCGGTTTACCAACACAAGAATAACTTTATTCCGGCAGCTGAAATGTAAAATTGTTATCGCTAGTCCCAACTGTCAGAAAGGTGGATATCTCAAGGATTAGCCCATAGAACACCAAAGAAATGCTTGCAGTTCTGTGGCCGTGTTTAGATTCACGATTTCGTAACTTGAGTCATTTGTTTTGATATGATAAATATTTCACTATGAAAAGTAATACAGAAAAAAAATAAGAAATTTAAATTTATTTACACGAATCATTCGTTCACTGGTCGCTGTTGAAAATTGTCACTCGATAGAATAGTTCTTATCGAATATGCACTGAAAACATACGGCTATAGATGCGACAATCATATTCATAACATAAGTCAAACTCGTTTGCGCATGCTTTAAATGGCGACACATGTTTATCTTTGTCCTACTGTGAGAAGCAGAGATTATAAATCTCTGGTGTGAAGTTTGTATAGTTTTTGAATATATAATATGATAGATAATAAATTTCAGGTATAGATTTCACCACATTTTTATACAATTCAATTTATAAATGGTATTTAGCTTCCAATATTATTCTTAGTTTGAAATTGTGATAGATGCAGATTATGAAATATTTTTGTGTTTTCATGGTTCAAGTACAAGGTGATTCAAATTGGACACTTTCAATAGGAAATACAGATTTTGAAAAGGGTTTACAAAGGTAAAGTGTCTCGCTAACTTTGTTAAACAAAGTGTTACTTTTGATCATATTAAAACAATGTATACTATTTATATATTTTTTATACATGTGTTGTTTTTGAAGATTCTGTATGTGGTATGATACTTTCTGGTTTTTCTACACTTTGACGTTTTTCACAATTTCTTTGAACCCTTTGCAATTCAATTGTTGAAATGAATAAAAAAACCCGCTCATCTTACCGACGCCCTTTCCCAGTACGGAGACGCCCGTGCTGTACCACATCATCCCCGAGAAGCGCAACGAGCGCATCGGCGCCGCCATGATGGGCAGCAGCCACGTGTACGATATGACCAGCGTGGGCGGCTCGGCGGGGGCGGCGGCCGCCCCAGCAGCCGCCCCGGCGGCTAAGCGCGGAGAGGGGATGGTCGAGCTGGCGCTCGACCCGTCCGAGCTGGACATGGACAGCGACGCGATGGCCGTCAGATACGAGCAGCAGATGCGCGAGAACCAGTCACAGCTGCAGAAGGAGGACCTCAGCGACATGCTGGCCGAGCATGTGGCCAAGCAGAAGGTGATGGATGTTTCATTATTTTCGGTGTTCTGTTAGAAAATAGAAATAACCAACTCGTACACATTTCTCGGTGTAATATTTAAGTCTTCATATCTTTTCCGTGAAATGGCTATAGCTTTAAATTCCAAAGGTAAACAAGCAACTGCTGCATTTCTACCAATTCTTGCTAAAACTAGAGTCGTATCTATGCAAACAAGGTTATACTTGTTTGACTCATAGTTATCAGTGTCCTTTCTAATTGTATTCCTGTTTGGGGTTTGCATTATGTTGATATAATTGATTTTCTGGTATAAATAAGGTGTCCACTTACGGACAAATCAGTTTCATTGGTATTTCACTGAAGATGACAACTCAGTTATCGGAATACATATTTAGTTTTTTTCAAATATTTTGTGGTTTTTGGGTTATATTTTCATTTGTTGTATATGTATAACCATACCTCGAATATTTTGAGGTGAGAATTGTATTCGATACGATTATTTTTTTAGTCTAATAGTTCGAACACAATCGTATATCACTTCTAATGATAAAGCATCGAAATTTTCTGACAATGATAGTTTGATTATTGGTCTCGTTTCAAATGTAGATCAATTTTTCATTGATTTTTGTTTTTACTTTTCCAGAGTAAACGGAAGCGGCAACAACAGGATACCAAACAAACCAAGAAGTATAAGGAATTCAAATTCTGAGGTGTTTGTGATAGATCTAAACATTTCTTTGTATTGGTACATTTTAACGTTCAATAAACTGCTAATTGGTGGATTTTGGTTCATTTGCCATCAGAATAATAAATTCTTGAATTCAACATGTTTTGAATAATCAGTATTTATTCCGCATTGGATATAGTGGAAATACCGATTGTTATATCTTAAAAGCGTCAATAAAAAATTCACTATCAAGCAAACACAGCCAAACCATCGGCTAGATGAAGTGTCGGGGTTCTAAGATACTTGTCGAATTATAAGCTCTCATCGAAATTATTGGTAATTTTGAAACACTTGTTGCTCGTTATATTACCCCAATAATCAAAAAATGTTTTCGCCTACGTCAATAGAATTAAAACATCGAAACTGCTACCAAAACGTTATATTTCAATGTACATTACAATTTTCGAGATTAATCGTTTAAACATTCAGGTATGAATATTGCGTTGAAAAAATGACTGAATATTTAAAAATAGCTCATATCACAAAAAAGGTTAATAATAGTCCTGCATGTCAAGTAAATAATTATCGAATTTCACGGTTAAAACGAAATGTATAAGACAAATAAATTACATAAAAATATGTAGGGTCTTTCAAATAAAAAAATGTTATACTAACACTTACCTATTGTCTTTTAAAGATTACCTGAATCTCTCTTTTTTATTCTACAGGTCATATGAAAATAGTTTTTATAAAAATTTTCATTGGAATAGTTTAATTAAAAAATATTTTTTTAAATGCATGTCATTCTCACAAAACAGGGTAGGGTAAAAAAACCTCTTTTGACTGCCGTAATAAATAAAAATAAAAGCATTTCAGTCTTGTGATTCAGATATGAAGAATCTATTAGTGTATACCAGAGATAAGTAACCCACTATGTAGTATACATAGGCCAACGATAAAGGATTATGCAGTTTGCAGATTTAAGATTCTCCAAAATGAAAATACAAAAAAAAACTGACTAGTCAATTTCGTTCTTTGGAATCGAACTATTTTTCAATGCAATACCTATTGATAACATAATTAGTGTGATTATTATGGAACATACAAAATAGATACAGAAATTAAATAAATACTCTACGTCTCAACCAATTCACATTTCCAAACACAGTTTGGGTGATGGTAGACAACGAGCAGAAAACAACTAACTTCCTGGCAAGTACCACGCAGAACATTGAATTATATCTGCTCGTAGTCCATGCCAATAATGATTCACACTGTGAATGCAGATCGCAAATGTTTCTTTCTTCCTAAGACGTGACAAATTCACATAAGACAGGCACGCTTAACTACCTACAGACCGGCTCCTTGGACTCATTGGCCCTCATCAGTCACCGAGTATAGACCCCGTGACCCCTACATAAAGCGGTGCCTGTCCCATTAAAGGCATCAATACGCATATTTGACAATAGTGAGCAACTTTTCATCAGAAACACCAGCACCTCACATTGAACTTTCAATTTCATACCAAAATCATTTCAATTTGTGAAGGTATCAAAGTGGTTTGATTTCAATTTCAATTGGTGACCATCTTAATGAAATAAAATTTCCAGTGCTACCAACGTTTTCAAGTAGCTAAAACAGAAAAGTCCAGCGACATGAATGAATAACTGCCTAAATATGATATGAGGTAAAAATTTGTTTTTTATATCTTCCTTTTGTCGCTTATTGTCAATATTATCAAGCCTATAATTATTTTCAATGAAATTGGCAGTCAAAAGAGATTTCAATTCCTGATTCCACTCCACAATATTATATTCATACTGAATTGTTTTGAATAAATAATGAAATGATATGTTTGACATACTATGTACATAATTGAAAAAGCGGTTATTTACATCTACGTTCCGACTGTTAACAGTTTTCATCTGAAAAATTTGGATGAGATGAATAAATCGTGAGTAACACCCAATGACGTTTCTAGACCTCAATGTGTTTGGATATACGGATATACATACGGATACATATACGATACAATATGTTCAACATATTTACAAATCAAAGTTACTTAAACTAGAATTGGGAGGCAGTTTTGAAATCCATCAGCTGAATATTCTCATCTATCTCAAATAGAAATTACTCAATATTTACTCACCTACGTCACAAACGATAGAAGGTAGATGTGATTCCTTTCTATATCAAGTAGTTCTTCAAAATATAAAAATAATACAAAAGTGATCTATACAAAATATCTTATATTGTATATACACCTAATATTTATCTACAGTTGTTCGCTTGTAGAGCTGTCAATTGCACGTTACCAATGCTTTAAAGCTAGAATCTTCTTTGTTACTTTTGGCTTTGAAAGCACTATTACATTAACCGAACATCCGAATTTACAGCAAGTTATTTATTTCAATCTAGAACTTGAGGAAGTGATTCAATCCTTAGCCATTGGACTTGATATCATTTGGAATCAATAGAGAATAATTGATGGGAAAATGTACATTTTTTGTTGTCAAAAGGCACACAGTGGGTCAACCAGCATGTTTGGACAAGTTGAGTGGCATATCTGGAACAAACAAAATATTACAGGGTCTTCCTAATTATTTCAGCTGTAACAAACAATATTATTCTTCCAAAGGGTTATCCCAAGTTGTAATGTAAATCTAAGTATAGGAAAACAAATTCGACTTTTGTCTGGTTTTCTTTCTCACACAACTTTTATGGTCGATTTTTATATCGGTAATCGTAAGAGTTACACGAAAAAAATTTGGTTTTTATTTTCATGTGAAGTTATTTGTATATTATGTTTGTATAGTATTGTAAATATTCTCTAACAATGAAGTATTTATTTATTTATTTCCTTCATACAGTGGCGAATTTACCATTAGGCTGAGTAGGCTAGAGCCTAGGGTCGGCAAATTTGGGGACAAATTTTTGTATGTGTTACACCTAAACTTTATTAGGTCCTCACAAACAAATCAAGATGAAGTATGTTTTACCACAAAAAAGTAAATAACCCATTCACTGTGGAATAGACATAAGTTTTCAAGTAGCCTCAATAGCCAACGGGTTCAAAGCACGACTTCTTAAGCTACCAGCCCTGGTTTGATCCCTGGGTAGGGCAATTCTTTTACAATCTATGAGTGATTTTCCCTTCTTTTCTGTTAGATGAATGAATAGTTGGATTTAATTTTAATATTATAGTGAATAATTAATGAAATTAATGATTTGGATGAAGAATAATATTAGATGTGAGTTAATTGTTTTCTTGTCTAGGAACGGTGTTTGTAAAAAAATATTGTGTATAGTTCGAGCGCAAATACAAATAATCATTCAAAAAGCCGTGCGTTTCCAACCGGTGAAAAAGTTATAATGATTGTGAACTAGGCTATCGAATCCTAGAGGTCGGTGGGGGCGGCAGAATTCGAATAGCCTACTGGCGGCAAATGTGTAAATCCGCCACTGCCTTCATACACCAAACGATCGAAAGTCGATGGGATGAGGTGGGACATATCCCACACCTGAAAACCAACCAACGACGACAAAAACCAAATATATTACATACAGCCACCTACTATAGATTCCATAAGTCTAGCACGGTCGTGAGATCATTTCGAGTTGCAAAAGGCCAGAATGTATCATAAAGTCGTGAGATACATATAGAGCGGCTGTAAGTATTTTTTTTTATTGAGACACGGATTACCCTTATGGCAGCCAACGTGTTGACAAAAATATTTTGATCCTGATTCGCAAGTCGATGGGAAGAGGTGGGACATATCCCACACCTGAAAACCAACCAACGAGGCCTACCTGTGATGGGCTCGTCGCGGCGGTCGCCGCCCCCGTTGGGGTCGACTGCCCACGAGCAGGTGGGTGTGTCCCGCCCTATGGGCAGGTGCAGCGACGACGGGTGGTGGTAGACGGCGGCGGGCACGACGTACCCCCTGCCATAGACGCCGGCGCCGTAGTACGGCGGCACTGGCGGGAACGGGTAGATGTACGGGCCGAGGTACGACTGCGGCGAGTAGGGCGGGTAGCCGCCGCATTTCTCCACTTGCTGGAAACGAACACGAATTCCAGCTGGTTAGTGTTGAAAAATATCAATCACTCATGCATATATTGTACATACAGTGTGTACCAGCCAAATGGAATAAATTCGTTAATAAATAAACGGTGGCGTTTTATGAAAAACGCTCGGACACGTCGATTTGTATCTTTAGTTGCGCTTTTTGTTCAAAAAAAAAAACTTTTTACAGGGTGTGTCATGCCACAGTGGCCAATATCAACTTTCTTATTTTAAAAGCAACACCCTGAATTTTATTTCATTTTCAGATTCTTCCTGAAGAGCTGATTTCGTCGATCTATCATACTTGGAGAATAGCGCGTAAGATTACAGAGATATAGGGTGTGAAAAATCGAGATTTTTCAAATTTAGGAATTTTTTGTGCAGAAACTATCCATTTTTGCTCAAAACGGCTTACATGTCCCTATCTCAACTTTCCATTTACTATCGATTGATATTTAATTGAAACAAATACGGGTGGTTCAAAATTTTGAGATTTGCATCACCTTCTATTTGTTTCTATTAAATGTCAGTAGATAGTAAAAGTTAAGATAGGGACATGTAAGCCGTTTTGAGCAGAAATGATTAGTTTCGACACAAAAAATTCCTAAAGTTGAAAAATCTCGATTTTTCACACCCTATATCTCTGTAATATTTCGCGCTATACCCCAAGTATGATAGATCGACGAAATCAGCTCTTCATGAAGAATCTAAAAATGAAATAAAATACAGGGTGTTGCATTTGAAATAAGAAAGTTGATATTGGCCACTGTGGCATGACACACCCTGTATAAAAAGTTTTTTTTTTTTGAAAAAAAAAGCGCAACTAAAGATACAAATCGACGTGTCCGAGCGTTTTTCCTAAAACGCCACCGTTTATTTATTAACGAATTCATTCCATTTGGCTGGTACACACTGTATGACAACAATGTCTAAGTTTGGATGGTTAAGGAGAGGGCACAGCCCATGATGTTCTATTTTCTATGTTCCGAATAAATGTCAGTTGTGTGCTGAATATTCACGAGAGTGATTTATTAGATAATTACAACAGTTAGTCGGGCTGTGAGACCGTTCGATGGTGAGTTGGGTGACCCCGACAATATTTTGGGGGTTCCTCCATCGAAAATCAGTGAGAAAATTTCCAATTTTTCTTCGAACGGATTATATTTCAGCGGTTTAGAATGACTACCGAAATTATCTAAATGATTTCAAATCTTAAAACAGCGATTTACAATTTTTATAGCGGAAAACTATGACTTACTACCGAAGTTGCTTGAGTGTTATTGTCACTGCTAGAACTACTGATATGCAATGTTGCCATTTTAGTAATGCATAATCAACACCAATATTGAAGGTTACCTATTTCTGAGTGAATTATTATGAACAAGATGTATGCTGATTGAATCTAATGGAATTTTTCGATGAAATTCGAATATTTCGAATTCATTGTCATCAGGAAAAATAAAACACGATACAATTGTCCAATAGATAATCAGACTCTAAATTCTAAATAAAAAATGATGATATTTTCATCAAATGGAACAGTTCAATTGAAGTCAATAAGATCACTCAATATAAGTACCTACTCAAAGTTTTTCGACCTTTGAAAAACAATGTAATTTGATATTCTTCGATTTGAATATAATTTACGATCTTTATATACACAGTAATGATTGCCAATAAACATATTATTGTACCTGATTCACATTTCAGATAATGAAGGTATGATCACAGGTCACAGGTTGTTCAATGTTTGGTGTGATGATCCTCGAAACATTTATTATATTTCATTTTGAATATAATAAATATTATAGTTCATCGAAAATATGTCTTACATTGTAAGAACATAAACCTATCAGAAATACTGGATCGTGAATCGTGTAAAACGAAAACATTTGTAACATAACCAACAAAATGATGACAACGATGTAAACAAAACTCGATCAATATTTTAGCGCCTGCGCATATCTATGACTGGACCTTTAAGTCTTTTATATTTTAGGCGACTTCTATTACCCTTTTTGATCCTTTCGTCGCTGAAGAACTTATAAATAAAAACCACACCAAATTGTAAATTGATGCACTCAGAAGTGAGCGGGATATTTCGATTATTAGAAAAAAATTATTACATTATAGAGTATCAATAAATATACGTTTTCATTATATATCTATATTTGAAGTAATATATCTGACATTAAATTATCAACTGACATCATGAGTCAACATTATCATACACAGGGCAATCCCCCACAACACTTTGACCTTCTGTAGCTCCGCTACTGATCGAGATCGGACTCATGTTAATATGATTTTTTTTTTATTGAAACTATGAGAACTACCACCCCTTTCAGTTTGTGCCTCAAAGCCCGAATCAGCCTATCGTGTTTCCCCAGTCCATGACGACATTCCCCCCAAAAGCGGCAGCACACAAACACACGACTCACCGACAACTCGATCGACCTCAGCCTGTCGACGCTCTCCGCGTACCACCGCTCCTCGGCCGGGTGGCAGCACGGCTGCGCGGGCGGCTGCTGCTGCTGCGGCTGCCCGGCCGCCGGCGAGTAGCGGCCGGGCGGGCTGCCAGGCGACCGCTTGCCGGCCTGCTGGCGGTCGTCTGCCAGCAGCGACGTGATGCTGTAGCTCGAGTTGCGCGACGGGGTGGGCGTGGGGGTGGGGGGCGGCCTGCCACGGCTGCGCTTCAGCGCGGCGTCCTCGCCCGGCGGCTTGTCGCGCTCCGACTCGCGCAGGAAGCGCTTGCGCGGAGAGACGACCGTCTCGGCGCGCGGCGGCGTGCTGGACAGACAATGGACGGGCGGTTGAGGTTGAGAGCGTTGGGATATAACGGTGGATATGCGAACTACTAAACGGACCATTCTGGTTCGGCATTGTTTCGTTTCCTTTCAATTTTGTTTGGCTGTCCTGTCCTTTCGTTTTGTGCTTTTGTAATCATTATGTCGTTATTTAGCGATGTTGTGCGAGTATGGTGGGTTTATCCTGAACAATATACCTATTCATCGAGTTTACAAGTTTGTTTATTTTTATTTTGAACATGAATATCATTTGTTTATTTTACCTTAGATACGGTTGCTATAAATACACTCACAACGCGTTATGAGCGGGCGTTATGGATCATAACAATTCTTGAAAGTACGCTAATAACTCGGTAACAACTACGGCAATACTTTCATTTTTCAACTTCCATTGATCAAATACTCGCACACGAGTTTGCATTTTCTATTCTATTCTCGGGTAAATATGTATTCATTTCCATTATTTCTATAAGACTACACCAAGAGAGCAGCAATGACATTCAGTAAATATAATGATAACAGCAATATTCAACAAATGAAAAATCAACAAATGCCAATCCTACCATGAGAAGAAAAATTGAAAGAAAATGCTAGAAGCAATGAACCGATTTCAAAATCGATTTTTCAAATATTCCCTATTCAAATATTTTGTTCGTGAAAAAGGAAATATTTCTTCCCTCGGGCGTTAGGCACTTGGTACATAAATAACTCATTCCTAATTCATTGCTATAATTAAAAAAAGGGATTAATCAAATTGAGTGAAGCGTTTGAGGGAGTCGAGCTGAATCTCATCTTATGGGAGAGTGCTGGTCTCGGAAAATATCCCGTAATGATTTTCCTTGAAAAAACAGAGTAAATGCAAGAAAATTGGGTTAAATCAATTAAAACATTTTCATTTAGTAAAATATGGCCAAATATTTCATTACTCATGTCTCACTGTGGTTCTAACCTATTTTCTGAGTTACCTCAAATACTAGTCTCAATTGGTAGAAAAAAAATATTCAAATTATTATTTTTTGCTTAGAGTAAATAAATTAACACAGGTGTCTCATTTAATAAGGAAGTTATTTTCGAACAAGCCTGAAGTGATAGAAAAAAAATTAAATTCTACATGTTTACCTGTAGAAACAAAATAGTTATAGGAGTGACCCGCTTTTGAGCAAATATCATAACCGTGCGTCAAACGATGTGAACTCACCTAATCCTAAAACTTTTGTCGATCAGCTGTTGCACGATAGCAAGAAGGGAGCGTTTTCCATGTTCTTTTTTAATTTTCATGGAAGTCCTTTCACTACACACCGCACTATCATATTGGGGCTCAGGAGTGGTTGAGTGGGGTGCCCTGCGTTTCCGGCTCTGTTTCTTCAATCTCTTGCCCTTCGGTGACCAGAAGTAGAACATCATTTCCTTCGAAATGTTACGAGTCGGCGTCGTCTGCTTCCAAGAATGATCTCTCTGCCAGGGCGATGATTGAATGGAGCTGTTATCATCTGAAACTGAGACAATATTGTTTTTTGTGTCTTGAATCAGATTTATCACGAGTTAAAATCAACTTGTTCATTTTATTCTACTTTTTGTGAAATTGTGATTGTGAATGACCACTTGATATTAATAAATGGGTTGTACAGGCTGTCCCATTTTTAATGTGCTCACAAAAATTCCATAGTCCGCCTAGTTTTCGAGGATCAGGGCGAAATTGAGAATATTGCATTTTGGAACCCCCTGTGCATTTGTACGTCTGTAACGACCGAAGACATAACATATCGGATTCTTCATGGATTCTTTCGGTATCTGAGTAATTGGATCCAGATGAATGCTAATACTCGATCGAGGATCAACCTTATGAAAGAACATTTCATCGTGTTTTCTCGGCATTGAACAATCAAGATGCAGACACAAATAATGCACCCTAGGTTTCAGATTCCAGAACTGATTAGATCATCTAATCTAATATTCATTTTATGTTTTTTTAAACATTTTCTCACTACTTTCAATTTTTCATCTGTCTAAATACATGTTTAGCATATACTATCATGTATTGATGGTTCTTAATAGGTTTATTCCTCAGCTTATTCTCACTTTTTATTAATATTAAAAATAATAAATTGTGTACTTGGTGGCATGGTTTTCACCTCCGAACAACAAACCCTCTAAAATAGCAACGCCCCAAATCGTCTGAAGCCAACATTAAATTCATGTTCATATATTTTTCCCCACAGAGGTTGCCACATCGTAACATTTGAAAGCGATAATCATCTCATGACCACATTTTTTAAGGTTCCCAAATATATATCCTTCAGTAGGCACTTATATGAAACAGATAAGTGCATCAAAAGCTATTTGTTCAATCTTCGTCATATAAGTGCCTCTTTTAAATATAAGAGGTTGGAGATTGCGGTATTTTTGGTGAATGCGCCAATGCAGCTTATTTCGTTCAACGATAGTCAACTGAACGCTGACAGTGACAGCGCGAATACTTCCAGTTTTGTGTGAAAATGTGAATAAAATTCTACCAAAGACTACAGAATACTATGGTGAAAGGATGTGAAATGTGTGAAATACAATTTGGAAGTGGTGACCAGAACACAGCATTTCAGAGTCGTATCATTCGTTGAATACCCATCCTAATATGCAAAAAAATTCGTGGTAATATGAAAGCATTATCGGGATTTCACGAGATGAGAAGTTAGTGGAAGATGAATATTTTCAGAATACTTTGATTTTAGATCGTTTTCATTAACATTCAGAAATAATGGATATGATAATTTCGTTGGTATGTCAATTTATTCAGATTCAGGCCCTTCCAAGATAGCAAGACACTGGTACTGGGGGAATCTGCTATTGCTATCCTTGTTTTAGAATGAGGTAACCCTAGTAATTGATTTAGATGTTGGCATCAAACAACTACTGTGGCAAGGATTGTACGCAAATTGTACGTTATTCATCTAGTCTGTTATATGATCGAAGGTTTTTACAGAGTTTCATTGTTAATTTACGAAGACCTAGATATTACAAATATATTATATTCTATTTTAATCTTTTGACTACATGAGAGGAAAACGGTTTTCCTAAAACCAATAATGTTGGTGGAGAAACATCGTGCAATCCAGTAGAAGGATATTGGGAAAGGATATGTTTACTGAAACAGACTACAAACAAATGCAAAGACGGTTTTATTTCATAAATTCCATACATTCACAGATTGCTTGGAGTAAATTCTAATGATAATCGTTTTCATCGATAGATAATGAACAAACACTGGAAACCAACCGGTTGTTTCGTTATTTTATATTATTTATCAATTAAAGTCTTTCAAAACACCATTTTTACAAAAGGTAATTAGAGTATAAGACTAACGAGAGAAGGAATACGCTCAATAAAATGCATAATAAAGAACAGTTTCAATAATTAGTGTTTCAAATGATTGGAAGACTACAAACCAATTCATAAATTGAATGTTGGTCAAGCAGAAACTCCAACAGACTACCTCAAATTATAATGAACTAACAGTCTGTATAAAATTAGACAGGTCTAAATAAATGGAAAGAATCAACTAGACAGCTATTGGCATTTCTAATTGTTTTCAGAAACTCTATTGTTTCAAAGTTATCAGAGCAAATAACTCATTACTGAACAGTGAACACATACAAAGGAAATTGCATTAAAATACGTTTCTTCTTCAAGAGTAATTTTTTCCACAATTTACTTCTCGTATGCCTAGTAGGAACAACTTGAGTGAGTATTTAGGTCATTGTGGACATCAGTCAGTATATTTCCAGATATCAGAAAAAAAATTTGAAGTGATAATGAAATACCCCATTGCACATAATCATCAGATCTCCATTGAAAATTCGGCGTAGAAACTCAAGTGTAGGGCAAGGTGAAAAATTAATTGGTAGAAAATGTTAGGTGTGAAATTTTCAAAGTATGTAGAAAAATAATGTTTATCTTTGCATGAAGTCATGCAACACCCACCCTGTTTATGTAATGATGATCTTTCCTCTCAACCTGACTATTCCTTCACCTTTGTAAAGTGTAAATGAAAATAAAGATATGAATTTTATTAGATGTTTTGCCATTATTTTTATAATGGCCACACAATATCACATTGCTGCTGTGAAATGAATATTTTATATTGTCTTTTGTCCAAAAATGAATATGATGTTTTTTGTATTATTTCTACAGCGTGTCTCTCTTTGAACGCCCTCCTTTCTATATCTGTTATTAGAAATGTGATTACTACCAAATTTGGACTGGGTATGAATAACCATCAATGAGTCAGAGACGAACATCATTTTGCAGTGCCGTGTGTTCCTATTGAAATAAAAAGATGTCGATTTTTTTCCGTAGTTTTCGAGGTAGCATAATAAAATTTGTATAATTTTCATCCGAATTTTCATCCGATTTTTCATCAGTCCCAAGAATTTGATCATCAAAATAAATTACGGTCACAAACCCGAACTCTCCTAATTTATAAATTATAAAAAATCGCTTCCGTTTTATTTCGATAAGAACTGTCCAAAATAATGTTTGTAAAACTCCAAGATGCACCAATAATTCAACAAGAAATTAAAATATTCAAAACATACATTCCTGGCATAACCGGAAATGGCGAAGGTGAATTTGATATCATTTTCCTTCCAGAAACACTCACCACTAAGTGAAGTGCTGCTTTCCTGACGGTAGGCTGGAGTAGAAGATGCTGTACCTTGTGGAGGCCAATAGGTCTTTCGTGGGACAGATACCCATGACATTCGCTCCCCTTCTCGAGACCTTTCCAATTCAAGAATGAATTTGCCATCTTGAAAAATAACAGAAATTGGGTTTACTTACAAGATCTTAATAACTCTATTTGTGATTCAAATGCATATTTGCATTCTGTACTTTGATACAGATAATTGTTAGTTTTGTAGGTACCTACAAATAATTCAAGTGTATGACAAAATAATTAAATATTTCCAGATAACTTGAAAACCGCCCTTTTTCCAATTCAATTCCTGGAAACGATAAATCGATGTTACTAACAAGAATAATGCATCACAAACCATTTTTAATAACAAGGATAATAGTTAATTGTACCAACGATATAAAATATATAATTATTAACCTGAGACCAAGATTATATCCAGAGGGTCCAATAATGGGATTTAAGATCCCATGCCATATCAATTAAAATTTGACATTGCATACTTCAAAAGTTTAATAAAACCCAGCTTTTTCCAATGGAACTCAGAAAGCATCAATTGTAGTTCAGAAAGTGTAATTTGTAATTCAGAAAGCATCAATTGAAGTTCAGAAAGAATCAATTGAAATTCAAGAAGCGTCAATTGTAATTCAGAATGTGACAACAAGGTTTACAATATCGAGATTTTTATTTTTCCATAAAGTTTGTACGTTTTTTTATTTTACTGTGCCATTAAATTTGACTCCAAGAAAAAACTATAAAACCTAGTTTTATCTCCTCCACCATTCTGATGGCGCAATTAGTGAAAAACCGCGTTCACACACAAACAAATTGCGATTAACGTGCGGATATACAATGTTGCCATACTTATAGTTTTTCTTAGACAATCCGGAAAAACTGACGAAAATATATTGATTGTATATAATAATCTCATAAATTAGTAATAACATACGTCCATGGTAATTACTATCATTTTATGATACAATAGCATGTATTTTTTAAAAAATGAAATATTATTATTTATGGTAGTTTGTTCTTAAAGTGGAATGAATATACTATCTCGACTGAACTCACGGAATGACCTTAAATTTACTTTAGAGAAAACAGAGAGGTATATCTGGCAAATGCGCAAGTGAAATCGTCCATAACATGTTGACAACTTGACTATGACGAGGACCATGTAGTCAATTGGTTGGTTTATGGGACATAGAATAACTCAGTTCACTCTTGATTCATAGGATACTGCATATATATGTTGGTGTAGTTTGGATACATGGAATGGAATTAAGGGATTCAAAGAGCCATTCTAGAAAATATGAATAATACACTATTTACCTGAAAACTTATTTGATGAAAATTCATCCAAAGGAAAATTCCTAATTGTGAGAGATAAGAAGTAAATCAACTGTTTTATATATTTTCTGAATTATCCTGAAAAAACTACAAATTCATGCTACCTATTTCTAATGTGTCTGTTTTGCTCATAGGATGCAATAATCATGTCTGGGAGGACAGTAATTATTATGCAAATTTAAGTAATATAATAACAACTCCACCAATTCCAATATAAATTATTTTGCTATCCTAGATGATTGGGGATTGGCAATTGAAATATTTTTGAATATGTCAAAAGCCATTGTAGTCTGTTGAAAACCAATATGGCTATGGGCAAATGATTATTTAATATGACAGTCATTTTGAAAGAAATGAGCACAGTTAATGGTAAGACTTAATGAATAAGATATTGTCGAAGGCAGTTTGGGACCAACATTATTCATCATATTGTTCCAAAATGACATGAATTCATTGGTGCATGATGTACATACATGCATATTTGAGTTTTCGCATGGTCATATCAGAAATAGTTTAAACAGAGGGAAAGTTGGATTTTTCAAAGCTCAATGGATTGGTAAAATTCCATTAATGGTCTGAAAATAACTGATATATAATGTTAACTTCAACATAAAATTGTTATGATCTCAATAAAAATTTAATAAGTTACTCAACTGTTCTGAGGTCACAAAATGTGAAATGATGTTCAAGTCAGAAATGAAAAAGTTCATCCAATTGGAACTTCATAATTATAATTTTCACATATTTTATTCCATGTTTTGTTTCCTTTGTTAATATTAATTCACCTGAACAGAACTTGTTTTTGAATTGCTCACAATATTATAATTATTATAGCTATTCATACAGTTTGGTATGTACTTAGGATTTCAGCTAGATTTCATGGGAAAATACATTTTTTGAGCTTTCTTGAAACTGACCACATTACAACAGATTAATTTACTCCTGTTTTTCAATTTGTTTCCCATAACTTTTCAAATGGTTTGAGAATATTTCTAAGCATTTTTCATATTAATTATTGACAATTTGGTGAAGACAATCATTCAGAATAAAAAGGGAATAATTATGTTTAGATCATTTCAACATTGAATTATTGTCATAATAAAAAAATCAAAAATATTTTGCCAAAATGAAATTGTACATGAGTTTGAACTTTTTAGTAACTTAATAGTAAAGCTATTGAAAGGTATTAATACTAGTCCTTATGAGGGATCATTAATCTTAATGCAAAGATGAAATGGACATATTCAACTAGAGCAATATTTCCACTGCTCATTTCTAAATTTTTTGAGTAGGTTGTAATTATAATAGAAGAAAATCAAAACAACTTAAATTTATTCTCAATAGTGGACATATGATTAGATCATTCATTTCTTAAAGGCATACTGATCAAAGATATTGGAAGATCAGAATACTTGTACCTGTGTGAATGATTTTATTTTTCTGAAAAAAATATTTACCTACTGATCAGTAGAATCAGAGGAACCATAAACTTTTTGGAATATTAGGTATCATTGAAAAAGACTATCATAAATGAACAGATAGCCATACATAAAACTGTGGATCCACTACAGAAGTAACAGATGATAACAGGATTGCATCCAACTGTAATCATGGAAATTTATGTAGGCATAGAAATTCTGATTATATATTTTTATATGAATATCATTATTCTTAGGAGTGATCATGTTATAAGATTTTTACCATTATGATATCATTCAAAACATGCTCATGAGCTAATGTACAGTGACACTAGTTTACATATAGGTTCTCTTTCATAGTACCTGAGTACAATTTTTTTTTATAGTTCATGCAAACTGACCTTTGAAAAATTTGAGTCGTCCTCCTTGCCCATAGTTTGTTTTGTGGCACTCCTCTTTAATATTTCTGTCAGCATTCCCATTCATACCATGTAACCTGTGCCCTTCTTCTGTCATTTTGGAACATTTTGTCAAGATGGTGTTTGAGGAAGGCTGATATTCGGAAATATGCATTTCATAACGTATTTCCACTATTTGTGCCCCTTTCTTCACATGACATGATTCTCAAATTCTTGTTGGATCTGGATAGGAATATCAAACCAATACACCTGCTGACTCCCTTTCAACCCGTCGCGTTGATTCAGCGTCGAATATAATCCATAGCAAACGATAGTAATTAAATTTCTTCAGATGAAAAACAGGCATGTTTATGCATAACTAAAAGTTTAATAACAATTTTGATTTAAACCGACTTTCAGGGATTTTAAAGTAGACCAGCCACATTCCACTTCCACTACGTCCCGTGCTCAAATTGATGATGTTGACGGTGGCTCAGTCGGTTCATAGAAAGTTCATTCACTCTTCCACACTTCATTTATTAATCGTTTTAATTCAGTTTGTGAGTTGATTCGCTCATGAAAAATATAGCAAATGATGAATTACTGATGACACTAATGCATAAATCATATTTCATGCAAATAAAATTCAAACTAATCAAATAAAACTGAATATTATTGGTAAATTATTTGAGTTTCGCGCTCATATTTGCGAGAAGTTTTCTGTTGATTGTGACATTTGTTGTTCAAGAAGGCGACATCTTATTCTGCAGTACCAAACTAATTTCGGGTTTATGAAAAATATGAAACAGAACTCTCTAACTTCTGTGAACAGCAAACATTGTACAATTCTACTACAACACAAGATGACACCACTAAAGATGCTTGGTAAGGACATTCAGCAGACTGCCTTATGCCTTATGTTATAGCTTCCTTCAGTTGAAGCTTAAAATCAATAAAAAATCTTCAAAAATGTAAGTGTTATTGAATTTCCAGTGTATGTAGTAATTGTGTTAGTGGCATCATCTCATGGTCATTTGACCAAACAAAAGCGGTTCACTGATACACTGATCCGCAGACACTCCGCAGATCAAATGATGTCACAGGACAGGAATTTATCGTGACATTTCATCTGTGACCGATTTCGGTGTCCTGTGTCAGTGTCTGTGAGCGTGGAGTGGTGGCTGTCACGCTGTCAGTAGTGTCAGTGATCAGTGACATCAGTGTCAGTCTGTCAGTACTGTCAGTGTGTCAGTACTGTCAGTAATTCAGTAAGTGTAAGTCAGTACTCAGTAGTCAGTAAGTAAGTGCAGTCTTCACCTTCAGATCAGTACCATTGCTGTCTTGCTGGAGTGGCTTATAAAAAGTTGTGCAAATAATGTATTATAGTGATTAGTTACATTACGTGCTAGTTTTGTCGGTAGTCTTTACTGACTCTTACTGCACCTTACTGTTTATACACTTCTTCGTTTATCTGACAAGTTATAAAAATAATTAGCCTACTACAATGGCTGGTGCTAACAAGAAAGCAGCTTCATCAATGTTCGAAGATTTATCAAATGTGGAATTCGAAACCAGTGAAGATGTGGAAGTTATCGAAAAGTTCAAAAACATGAACCTGAAGGAAGAACTAATGAGAGGAATATTTGCATATGGTGAGTATACTATTGATCAAAATTAGGTCACATTGATCACACTTTTATTTAGGTTTTGAGAAACCATCAGCTATTCAACAGCGGGCTATAAAACCTATCATGAAGGGCAGAGATGTAATTGCACAGGCTCAATCTGGTACTGGTAAAACTGCTACTTTCTCAATTTCTATTCTACAAGCACTAGACTTGACCATGAGAGAAACACAAGTCTTGTGCCTTTCACCAACAAGAGAATTGGCAGTTCAAATACAAAAGGTTATATTAGCACTTGGGGACTTCATGAATGTCCAGTGCCATGCATGCATTGGAGGAACTAATCTAGGAGAAGATATAAGAAAACTAGATTATGGCCAACATGTTGTCAGTGGTACTCCTGGAAGAGTGTATGGTATGTTATTGTGATTAGATACAATTAGTAGGATTCTACTCCACTATTTGTTTTTTAGATATGATAAGAAGAAGAGCTTTGCGTACTAGAGCAGTAAAAATGCTGGTTTTGGATGAAGCTGATGAAATGTTGAATAAAGGTTTCAAAGAACAGATCTATGATGTGTATAGATTCTTGCCTCCATCCACCCAAGTGGTTCTCATATCTGCTACATTACCTCATGAAATTCTTGAAATTACTTCGAAATTCATGACAGATCCTATCAGAATCTTAGTAAAACGGTAAGTTTTTTATTTTTTGTGAAGGAATTTGGTGAGGTTAAATTTTGATTGAAAGTACCTTACTTGAACTAAAAAATCAATTTTGAAGTTTCTGAAAAATGTTACACATTCAACCATATTCAACTGTTTATTAAAAAGATAAATTGTTCTGTGAAATTTTTGCATTTTCTGAATTCTTTTTGACTGTTTGACAATAAAAGTATTATTGTTATTATAAATAATCATATACTTTTCAACAATATAATGGATTATTTGATGATTTTTTTTATTTATTCAATTTCAAGGTGGATTCATGCAACATTACTTTATTCAACTCAATGTCACTTAAGAAGAAAAATCCATTGAACTTCTTAAGTTAAGTCAAGTCTCGAGTTAAGTGATTGCTTGAACACTTATTATTTATGTATACTTCAACCCTATTAAATTGAGTTAAATTGAGATAAGTAATGTTGCATGAATCCACCTTCAATGACAAATGAGAGTCCATATTGATGAATTGTATATCTGAAGAGAAAATACAAGATAAGTTGAATATTCATTTATTTCAGTTAATTTCTGTAATACTGTTCTGACATTAATGTATGTATACTGAGTGAAGAATTCAATAACAATTCACAATCAGTAATTACTATCTAGAAAAATTAGTCAAATGTTGCGCCCTTACTGAACGATGTTTCCAAATTGAAACATACACCTGTCTATTATATGGACTACTTAAATTCATAAAAAAAATACACTTGAAATTTTGGAGTCGGAAAAACAAAACGTCATATTGAAAATTAAAGCACAGAAAATCAGCAAATATGGAAGAAAGATGAACAATTTCTTAAATACTTCCATACTCCTAAAATTGAAGGTACTACAGAATGGATGCACAGACCGCGGCCCGCAATTGATTATGTCTTGATTCAGATTGAAAATTAAATGCACAACAGCTTGAGATTGGTAAATATATCATGTACGTTTTCCAGTTTTCTTAATGATTGCCTGAGTGGCTCGACATTTCATCAAGTCTGTGCATCACTTCATTTTTTCAAAGAAAAGGTAACTGGCCATTTTGTTTTCCCCTTATATTTTAAAAACGGTTCATTGTATTTCCGATATGGAAACATGATTCCATATTGTTCACTATTAACTAGGGAACTTCAAATCAATTGAGATTTTACAGATGCCAGTAGTGGTAGGACATCAAAAATACGACCTTTTCAAATTCATTGAACATGTTATTTTCTTTTTTCAGTGATGAATTGACTCTGGAAGGGATAAAACAATTTTTCGTGGCAGTTGAGAGGGAAGAATGGAAATTTGACACGCTATGTGATCTCTATGATACCCTCACAATCACACAAGCTGTTATCTTTTGCAACACAAAGAGGAAGGTGGATTGGCTGACTGAAAAAATGAGGGAAAACAATTTCACTGTGAGCGCCATGCATGGCGATATGCCACAAAAAGAGCGTGACAACATTATGAAAGAGTTCAGGTCTGGACAAAGTAGAGTGCTCATCACAACTGACGTTTGGGCCAGGGGTATTGATGTGCAACAAGTGAGTTTGGTCATAAACTATGACTTGCCAAACAACCGTGAGTTGTACATCCACCGTATAGGCAGGTCAGGTCGTTTTGGACGTAAGGGTGTGGCCATCAACTTTGTAAAATCTGATGACATTAGGATTCTGAGGGATATTGAGCAGTATTATTCCACACAGATTGATGAGATGCCTATGAATGTTGCAGATTTGATATAAAGGAGTTAATATGTGTTTGTATCTTATTCAAATGACAAGAATGTATTCAAGTATTTCTTTTTGTAATAAAATCTTATTTTTTGTAAAGTATATGAGAAATAAAATGGTGTGTTGATAATTGTGTATCCTGTCTAATATTCCAATGTATGAACACATAAAGATATGTGATCTGTGAATAAGCTTTAAAAAAAGAATAAAGTCTGTATAAGCGAAGTACTTCAGTGTCTTGCTTGGAAAATCATGAAAAAATCCATAGATCATACGATCCAAGATAAAATCGCTTTTTTTCTCCACTTCACGATATTAGCGCATCTTCTGAATATCTTTCGAACTAAAACCTTATCGATTGATTGTGGTCATTTTGAGTTGGAACCACTGAACTCAAACATTTCTTGTTTGAGTTCAGTGGTTGGAACTGTGTTGGAACCATAGAATGTGAATGCTGTCAATAGTAAAAAATAAACGTCATGATATGGCGGGAATAAAATTTTAATAAAATGAAAATGACAGATTTGGTTAAGTTGTAAAATGTTATGTTTGTTTTCTTCTCGTATGGTTCTTGAATAGAATATTATAATAGAAATTGAAATGGTTCTACAAAATTCTGGAAAATTCAGACCAGAAAGAGCTGAGAAGGCAGAACCATCAAATTACGGAACGGAACCTGTAAATAGGTTTGTTATAAAAATCTTCATCAGTGAAAAGTATTCATCAAATAACTTCTAGGGAAGAAAGTTCAGAATTTCGTCTCCGACAAGTTATTGAAAATGAAAATATCGATCTACAATATGGGTTTGAGCGCATCAAAGATCATCAGGAGCAAACAGGATTTCTTCTCAATATGCATTCAGTAATTATATCAGATGAGTTTTGATTTCTATTTTCATAATTTTGCTTGCAGACTGAAGTTCTTGATGAGGATAAAAGATTATGTGCTGCTGTTGATTTTTATTTCATGGAAGAAGATGGTACCCGATTCAAAGTGGCATATCCATTTATGCCATATTTTTATGTTCTCACTAGAAGAGAATTGTTACAAGAAGTTGTTGAATTTTTATCTAAAAAATATGCTGGCACTATAGCCCATATAGAAATTGTCACTAAAGAGGATTTGGATTTGGTGAGTAAACCAAATTTAAAATATAATCTCTTTTACCTTCAACTTTTCCAGCCAAATCATCTCATAGGCTTGAAACAAAAATATATAAAGTTGTCTTTTGTGAATCAAACTGATCTAATGAAAGTACGTAAAGAAATTTTAAAAGTGGTCAGAAAAAACAGACAAAAGGAAGATGTAAACTCTTATTATACAGAAATGTTGACTAACACCTTATATAATTCAGCTAGTGATATGGGTCATTCAACTAAAAGAAATACTGATCAAATGGAGAATATCATGGACATTAGGTATGGATAGGCAATAAAGTAGAGGATATGGTGATACTGATTGGGATCTTTTTTAGGGAATATGATGTACCTTATCATGTAAGGGTATCAATAGATTTGAAAATATTTTGTGGGTCCTGGTACACTGTGAAGTCTAGGGCAAAAGATGTGCCTCCTTTAATTTCACCAAGAAGTGATATTATTGAACGTCCTGAGCCTATTGTACTAGCTTTTGATATTGAAACAACCAAGTTACCTTTAAAGTTTCCTGATGCAGCTACAGATCAAATAATGATGATATCTTACATGATAGATGGCTTAGGTAAGTTTAGTGATTTGTATGTTGATCATTTTGTGAACAAAAATTCATGAAACACTTTTTAGGCTATCTAATCACCAATAGAGAAATCATATCTGCTGATATTGAAGACTTTGAGTATACTCCCAAACCTGAATTTGAAGGCAGATTTGAAATATTCAATGAACCCAATGAGCTGGGTTTGCTTCAAAAATTTTTCAATCACATTCTCGAAGTTAGGCCTCACATTTTTGTTACTTATAATGGAGATTTTTTTGATTGGCCATTTATTGAAGCTAGAGCTGCTTCCTATGACTTGGATATGAAACAATGTATAGGATTCTCCAGAAACAAAGAAGGCATCTATGTCTGCAGACCTGCGATGCATATGGATTGCCTATGCTGGGTAAAAAGAGATTCATATTTGCCTGTAGGATCACAGAACCTGAAGGCAGTTGCCAAAGCAAAACTGAGGTATAAATAACATTTGCCACTTGATTTGCGGCAGCAAGTGAAAAACAGTGGTTACACATTTTTTCTTCTTGAAGTGCTTGAATGCCACAAAAACAAATCCAAACTCTAGTTATCAATGAATCATTTAATGTTATTTTTTTAGTATGGAATATTATTCAAAATAAATATAAGCATTGCGATTTATTAAGTTAATTTTTTACAGAAGATATATCCAGATTTGAAATTGTATTTTACAAGCCCCTTATTCAATTTAATAGGCTCATTATGACTTATGCTTATGAAAAAATACCCACAGACTTGGTATTTCCTTTTCACATATTGATAATCATTCACTTCAGGTATGACCCTGTTGAATTGGACCCTGAAGAAATGTGTCCATTGGCTGCCTCCCAACCTCAGGTCCTCTCAAATTACTCTGTATCTGATGCTGTAGCCACTTACTATCTTTACATGCAGTATGTACATCCATTCATCTTTGCTTTGTGCACCATCATACCTTGTGAGCCAGATGAGGTTCTCAGAAAAGGATCAGGTAACTCTTGAAAATGATTAATTGACCATTACTGCTGATTATTTTTTGTCTAATATTTTTTGTACTGAAAAACTTACTCACCCTCAAAAACTGATTTGAATGCATTCTAAAATACCGGGTGTAACAGGATCATGGTTAGTTTCAGAGGTAATTTATTGAAATTTGAGACATGCTATGAACATAATAAGCGTCATTTTTTGACCTATAAATGATTTTTTTCCACTTCCGGTTTCGCCGGAAGTGATACCAACTCTCGATTTTTACACATAAGTGACATTTCAAACGTAAATTTTTTTAAAAATTCAATTTTCAGTTTTCCATTTAGGTGTGCCATGATGGTTTCGATTTATTCCAATTGATCCGTCTAATGCTAGAAAAATCTGAATCCCGTCAAAAATATTAAATTGCGATTTTTATGAGCAAATAAAGTTCATCGTAGTCGATTTTGCGGTATAACTCATTTTTTTCAAATGGAACCATATTGGTACCGTAGTACCATTTATTAGTACTACCAATAAGGAATTTATTCATAGCTGGTGATAAAATGTGCGATAAATACAATGGAAATTACAGCTGAAAGAAAATAAGAAAATGAAATTATTAAAAAAGTTTACGTTTAAAATGTCATTTATGTGACATCATTGAGTTCAGAAAATTTTGCAGATATCAGAATTACAATAATATACAGAGTGTTCCATTCAAAAATCGAAAGTTGGTATCACTTCCGGCGAAACCGGAAGTGGAAAACAAATCATTTGTGGGTCAAAAAGTGATGCTTATTATGTATATAGCATATCCCAAATTGCAATCAATTACCTTTGAAACTAACGGAGATACGGGGGGAGTACCATGATCCTATTACACCCGGTATAGGTAGCTTGCCCATTAAAAAAAATGGACATGTTATTGGGTGATTTGAATGAATTCATTTGATATGTTCATTGTAACAAGATATTACGAAAAACGTTCAATATTTGCAGTTCAATAAAAAAAATAATTTAATTCAAGATATTTGCCCACTTTGTATAGAAAATGCACCATTTGTCATCTCTAAATTTTGCTATTCTAAACACGCAAAGTTCGCCTTTCGTGTAACATTTCGTAAAAAATCACACACGCATACATCTTTGTTTTGTTTTCAAATTTTTTTTGCGAAAAAAGCTTATATTTTTCAAAATATTCACCCTTCTTTTTAAAGTAAACAAAATTGGAGAATTTGATCTTTTAACTTGACACCACTGCCAACCTGATTGTTCGGATCCTGTCGGGCTCGATTCTCGGTCTTGTTTACGTTTAGAAGAGTGTGATAATTTGTTTTATATCTTGACTGCATGAAAGATAGCATGGAGAATGAAAGTGTAATTTGCATAAATATTTCAAGGTACATTATGTGAATCTCTACTCATGGTAGAAGCTTTCCATGCGAACATAATTTACCCGAACAAGGAAGAAACTGAGTTGAACAAACTCACCAAAGATGGGCATTTACTACAACAAGAAACGTATGTAGGGGGTCACGTGGAAGCTCTTGAGGCGGGAGTTTTCAGAGCAGACATACCTTGTCGCTTCAGGATCGTACCTGAAGCGATAGATACGCTCGTTAGTCAGATTCTGAAGACTTTGGAACATGCAATTGTTATTGAGGAAGGGGTCCCCATGGATACTGTCACTAATTTGGAAGAAGTTAGTGGAGAAATAAAAACAAAACTATTAGCTCTCAAGGTGAATCATTATAATATTATTATTTTCAGATATTACAGAATATATAATTCAGCTATACAGAGGGTAGTTTTTGAATTCTCGCAGGGTTCACTTAATAAATAGAAGCATTATTTTCAACCATTGAATGTCATCTCGACATCTTGTTTGTTAAAGGACTTCATTGTTTTTAATGTTACCATGAATATTTTTTGTTTGGAATAACCCTATTCAACCATGATTCACATGATTTTTCATCTGAGGTTATAACTGTGTATTATTGAAAAACGTTTAGGTGGATGTTACTGAGTTTCAATTTTTCGCACTTAGTGTGGAAAAGTGTGACATTGCACACTCAAATGTATGCAGAAAAGTACTACTTTGCGCACGTTCGTAAGAAAATGATTTATTGAAACGTTCCCATTTTAAATTCAATTGTTTCATATAAAGGACCATTCTGACAAAACAAGTCTTCATTCGTTTAATAATGGAATATATAATTTTTTATCAATGCTCCTAGTTTATTGACTGCTAGAAAATGTTCTGTGCCTGAAGCTGCTAGAGTTTGGATTTCTATATAAAAAATTGAGACAAACCTTCGGAAGGCATATTATTCAAGTTTACAGAGCATTTGAAAACAGATATTTACAATGACAGTTGACAATAAGAAAATTTTCAAATTATAAAGTATCCAAAATGAATTGTTCGTTCATTCATTTTGGTGGGTACAAATCTGCTCATCTATTTCATTTTAGGATCAGCCAATGAGATTAGAGAGACCTCTAATATATCATTTGGATGTTGGTGCTATGTATCCGAACATCATTTTGACCAATCGGTTACAGCCTTGTGCTATGGTTGATGAAACCATATGCGCAGCATGTGATTTCAATAGACCCGGTGCACAATGCCAGCGAAATATGGCCTGGATGATGAGAGAAGAATACAGTAAGTTTGAAAAGTAAAACAATATGAAAACATTGACATAAAGATCAAATGATGCCATGAGTAGCTAGGGAAACCATACAATCATTTCAAAGCTGAATAATTCATATCTTAAAAAGGATAGAACAAAATTCTGATCTCAATATTTTGTTCGGGTCGAGACTATTACTTTGATTATTTACCATAAAACATCGTTTCATCATTGGATTACATACAATCAGTTGAACAAAAAATATATAACATCACATTTATTTCTGTTGCAAAAAAAAACATTTTCCGAAGAAATTCGATACTTTATTTCAGCAAATTACGAGTCTGCTCACGACTTTAATGTTGGCTGTATTCTATGTTCTATAAGAACATAGATTACATATCCTGGCCTGTTTCCAAATTTCTTGATCTCACCTACTTCAATAAACATAAACCAAATTTACAGGCTACTTGCAATTATCAATACAAAAGCATGAACATTTGGATCTGAATGACATTTGATTATTGACATGAAGCCATTTGATGATGAGTTTGATGTAGACATGTATCAAACATGATTGAAACAAAATGTTTTAATAGCTATTTGTATTACTAGGGAGGAAAGTGCCACTTTTCCTCCCGCAGGATCCAAGGGAGGAAAAGGCACTTTACTCCCATGTAATACATATGATTTTTCCTCCTACCCACTAAATAAACCTTTTTCTACAAGCGCAGCTCTTAGAAAAAAAAAATGATCAATCACTCAATAGCAATCCGAAATGTATAAGCTATCTAAATGTCCAATAATTCAAATCACTAACAAGAAAAAAGTAAAATAACGTTCTTAAAAAAAAAAAAGTTGCAATTGCCAGGAGCTGAACCCGGGACCTTCGGAATTCTGAACTCAAAAAACGTATATCTAAGATTCCTGAAGTTGAAATTTGCATTGAAGAACTACGTTGAAGTAACATTAATGTTTGATTTTTACAAAAAAATAGGATATACAGGATGTTCTAGAAATTATTGAAACAATATGAATATAATGAATTCACAAGTTTCATCGTTTGCAACTTACTTGCAATGAGGGGGAGGAAAAGTATGAGTTTCCTCCCTGATTTGAGGGAGGAAATTGTGTACTTTCTATAGGGGTAGGAGGAAAATATTTTTTCGACGCTAGCGCCTCTATCGTTGTGTATGAGAACCTCAAGTACCGAACTGATATTATTCAATTGTTTCAAATTGAGGTATTTTCTGCTGAAATAATTTAAGAGATTCCACTAGGACTTATTTTCATCACTGTCCTATTTCAGTGCCTGCTTCTCGTAATGAATACCAGAGAATTCAGCAGCAACTTGAGACTGAAAAGTTTCCTCCTCAGTTTCCTGGAGGTCAGCCTAGAGCTTTCCATCAATTATCTAGACTAGAACAGGCCGAGTTAGAGAAGAAGAGGTTGTCGATTTATTGTAGAAAAGTGTACAAGAAGTTGAAGTGTACCAGAATCGAAGAAAGAAATACTACTATTTGCCAAAGAGAGAACTCGTTCTACGTTGATACTGTCCGAGCCTTCAGGGACAGAAGGTAATATGATGATATTTTCCAAATTTTTCGCGAATTTTTTGAAAAATATTGGTTGACATCCCGGTTTGTCCTATTACTCTGTAATTTCGAATATAACTCAGATTTCTCAATACCATCTTATACTAGATACATTTTTTTCCATGACATATCAAAAGAAAATATGTATTCTTAAATTGCAGCAGAATTGACGATTCTCTTAAAAATTTGTTATTTCACTATTGCAGAAGGATCATATGTATGCATTTTCATTGAATGTTTCATTACATATAATTATTATTTGAAAATCGTATTCAATTAAAAATGAAAAATTGCTTTCTATTTCAAATCTTTTGTTTGAATTATAATTTAATAGTTGCTGAAATATATTAGATCCATATTATGGATGTATCAAGTCCCAGTAATCAAACTGAACTATTAATACTGGGAATGATAAAATTTTATGGAAATTAATTTCTAATCTTAATCCAAAATCACTGAGTAGAAATTTGAAAATAAATTTAATACAAAATGAGAAATTGAGATTGATTTTTTTAAAATATGGTTCCAATAACTCTGAACTGAAGATTTATTTTCCCAGATATGAATATAAAGGCTTGTCAAAGAAAGCTAAACAAGCAGTAACTCAGGCTGTGAAAGAGGGAGATGCATCTGAGATAAAATCAGCCAAAAACAGAGAGGTCCTATATGATTCCTTACAGCTTGCACATAAATGTATTCTCAACTCATTTTATGGCTATGTTATGAGAAGAGGGTAACTATTTCATCATATTCATTCTAATGAACGAATATTTTCATGAATTTAATTTTCAGGGCCCGGTGGCACAGTATGGAAATGGCAGGAATCGTATGTTTCACCGGGGCAAATATAATAATGAAAGCTCGTGAGATAATAGAACAAGTAGGGCGTCCACTTGAATTAGATACGGACGGTATCTGGTGTATTTTGCCAGCATCTTTTCCTGAAAACTTCACCATATTGAGTACCCACGAAAAAAAGAAAAAATTCAACATCTCCTATCCTAACACCGTACTGAATGCCATGGTCAAGCAACATTTCACCAATGATCAGTATCATGAACTGGTTAATGCGGAAAAGTTGGAGTATAGCATTAAAAATGAAAATTCCATTTTTTTCGAAGTCGACGGTCCATACAAAGCCATGGTGTTGCCAGCTAGTAAAGAGGAAGGCAAAAAACTGAAGAAGAGATATGCTGTCTTCAACTTTGATGGTTCTCTAGCAGAACTCAAAGGGTACATCGACGAAGATGGGGTATCATCTTATCATTAACTTTGTATTTTCAGTTTCGAGGTTAAAAGAAGAGGTGAGCTACAACTAATTAAAAACTTCCAGTCCTCAGTATTTGAGGCTTTTCTGAAAGGTGATACTCTGGAGGCGTGCTATGCTGCCGTTGCCCAAGTGGCTGATTATTGGTTGGACGTTCTTTTTTCGAAAGGGCGGAATATGCCTGATACGGAGCTTTTCGATCTCATCTCTGAAAATCGTTCGATGTCGAAAAAGCTAGAAGAATACGGAACGCAAAAGAGTACGTCCATCAGTACAGCGAAACGTTTGGCTGAATTTCTGGGTGACCAGATGGTGAAAGATGCGGGATTGGCTTGTAAATATGTTATTTCACGAAAACCAGATGGAGCGCCAGTTACTGAAAGGTAGTTAAAAAAATCAGGTCATTACCAAACACATTCACTAAGAATGTGAACAATAGAAAGTGAGAAAACTAATGGAGACTATTGGACGCTATTGCCCGCTTTACTGGATTTCTATGAGACATAATATGAATTTAATTTATAATAACCCAGGAGTAATTTATATTTATACATCAACACCTAAACATTTTTTCCATCTACTGAATTTGTTTCTAGAGCTATTCCTCTGGCGATATTCCAAGCAGAAGAAACCATTCAGAAACATTACCTGAGAAAGTGGTTGAGGGATTCATCTCTGAATGATGTTGATATCAGGGATATTTTAGACTGGAGCTATTACATTGAGAGATTAGGAGGAGCTATCCAAAAAATCATAACCATTCCTGCTGCAATGCAAGGAGTATGCATATGATTCTCATCAAAAATAATTATGTCCGTATTTCAAATACCTATTTCAGGTACCAAATCCAGTTCCCAGGGTTAGACATCCTGATTGGTTGCATAAGAAAATGTTGGAAAAGAATGACAGTTTCAAACAGAGACGTATCAGTGATATGTTTTCAGCTCTTCCTAAAGGGACAAAGTCTAGTTCTAGTAATGATAATAATCAAAATGTGTCTGGTGAGATTGGTGATATGGAAGATATTGCCAATAAAGTATCGATAGGTAAAACTCCCGTAGCCGTTGTAAGTAAACGCAAGAGAGGATCTGATAAAGAGGAAGAATTTTCTAAGGAAGATTTGATTAAATCTTGGAGAGATGTTCTTGGGAATCCTCCCCCACTTGGCAATACTGAGGTATAGTTTCCTATCACTAACTGCAATTTGATAATTTCAATTGTGCCATGATTCGGAAGGGTCTTGTCTCATATTTTCACTCTTAAATTTTCCTTCAAGGAGGAATTCACTGCTTGGATCCTGTTTCAAAAAAGGAAATGGTCGTTCCAAGCTCTACAAAAGAACATCGGTCCGCAAAATAAAAAGAAGAAGACAAATACTAGCAATCATTTATTGAAGTCTTCTGCACCTGGAACACTCGGTGGTTTCATTCAAAAAGCACAAAGAGCCTTATTGACAGTTCCCTGGCAAGTTATTCAAATTGCCCAAACCAGTACCCCGGGAGAATTTCGATTATGGACTTTGGTGAGTAGTATATGAAGTGAAATTCATCCTAATGACAAATAATTAATTCACAAATCAACTTTGAACCCCAGTTCAATAGGCCGCATTTGAAATAAAAATCAATGTTTGCATAATATACATTGGAAAGGATCCCGGGTTAATGATTTTTCTCAATTTACTACATAATTCATAAAAAATATTGACTTTTTGTCCATCATATGGATAACATATTCGATCATATAACAGACTAGATGAATAACGCACAATACTTGCCACAATAGTTGTTTGAAGCCAACATCTAAATCAGTTACTAGGGTTACCTCATTCTAAAACCAGGATAGCAACAACAGATTCTCCTAGCACCAGTGTCCTGCTATCTTGAAAGGGTCTGAATTTGAATAAATTGACTTACTAACAAAATTATCATATTCATTATTTCTGAATGGTGATGAAAACAATCTAAAATCAAAGTTTTTTGAAAATATACATCATTGATTTATTACTCGAATGATAATAGATTCAATTCAATGTCAAACTATATTGTTTATTTTCTGGATATATAAAGTTTTCAAGTTTCGAACTTGAAAAATATAACATCGAACATGTTGTTATTACCTTTCAATTCCACTGAATATAGGCTCATCTTATTACTCTGAGCATTTTCTTACCACTTGGGCCAACCATTTTATCACTTGTATTAAAATGATGCGATCAAACTCTAGAAATATTCTCTTTCCCGATCATATTTTTCCACATATCCACTAACTTTTCATCTCGGGGAAACTCAAGAATGATTTCAAATTACCAAAAATTGTTTTGCATGTTAGCGTAAGTGAATAATGTTCATACAACGAATGATACGACACTGAGTAACTCACCAGTGAAATGTTGTGTTCTGGTCACCTCTTTTAAATCGATTTTTACACTTTTAACAGCGTTTCACCATCCTTCAAATTCGATTTGAACAAAGTAAACGAGGTTTCCTATTCAATAATTTTCACACAAAACTGGAAATATGCCGTTTAATGTACCATCAAACAAAATTTTATTTGAAAACGAGACGTTTAGTAGTTTAGCAAAATGGGGTATCGAAAAAATGTTACATCAAATTTTAGGTTCAAGCTGAGTTACATTTGGTAAAACTTATAGTACCCAGAATATTCTATGTGAATTTACGTACTCCAAAAGTTGCAGAGGAAGGCACCTTGTTCAAGAAATGTAATAGAACATTGCCTAGATCTAGACCTGTATATAACTTGTACTTATATTCTGTACCGGAAGAATTATACCAAAAACATGTAAAGTAAGTATATCCTCAAGTAAGGAAACTTGTAAATTATTGCATAAATCATATGAGTCAAAAATGTGTACTGAGCTTTCTGGAGGTGAAAAATTGAAATAATTTCTCCTCGTAACTTCTATTCTACAATTAATGCATATATTTTTTGGGGCAGCAAATTCCCAACTTGTGTATGGTAAATATGGTAAAATATATTGTAGAGAGGTTATTTTTCCATTTATTTATTTATTATATTTCATGATTCTAAAATAGACTTCCAAACTTCAGCCGTATCACCTTTATAACACAAATGATGAAGGATATTTTGTATGTTCAGCACTCTAAATAATTTATTATTTGGCATCCGATGACACAGTTTACTATAATTTCCTGAATACCACGATTGAATACGTTGAGTTCTCATTCCTCTTTCGTTGAAATGAAAGTCTCAAAAACGCCTACTAAAATGTCGACATATAGAATAACTGTTCGTTGCTTCCAGTGAAATGTTCTTGGACCAAACAAATCCCAACGTCGAAGGGGTGTACGAGACACAAGTGACTCACCTATTTCGAGCTCTACTCAATATCGGGTGTGTGTGCAAAGTATCACCCGGAGCTGGGAGCTTGGAGAGTTTCGACTTGGATGAGTTGGATATGGTCAGCGTGGCCCGACAGCCGTATTTACCGAAAGACTCGATGAAGCATCTGTATTTCTATCACCACAAACACGCTTCGAAGCCTCAGCATATGTTCGCGCTGTTTCTCACTCCTGTGAAAAAAGCTGTGATCGTTGTGGTTGATACTGTGAGGACTAATCTCATGCCCAATATGGTGAATTTGTATCAGGCTGAGAGATTGGCCAAGTATGATAATTGCACTATTACTACGTTGAATATTGAAATAGTGAGACCGGCAAATTGTCAAATCAATATATGTTTTATATCGCTACATTCAATCATGAGTTTACTTTGGAGGCAGCTCATTTTTTTCTCGGATCTCCGATGGTTTAGTTTATGATTTCAAAATTTAGATGATAATTTATGGTTAATAAAAATCCTCAACCAAAGCGTAACACACCTCAATTATGTTAAACAGTAGAATAGTTATATATTCGCATTATTTTTGACACCTTGGTTAAACTTCCAAAAATATTCTAATAAACATTTGCCGGTTTTTTAACAATCGCTATAGTTATTTGAAAATTAGAGATCTTTATATGACAAGCGGTCCTTATTGTTAGTCAAGGCCAAATCATGCTCTACATTTTTTTGTTTCCATATCAAATGATATCTTAGATTCAACTGTGAAATTTTCCTGTATACAGGGTCACTCACGGTCGATGGTACCTTGGACGTTTCTGGAGAACGAAACGTAGGATTATTCTGAAAATTTGGTATATTGGGTAATCAGTTTTGTTCTATCGATCTAAAATACTTTCAGCGTTGCCCCTTCTATCAAAAAGTAGCAACAGCTTTGTTATTTCAAATGGAACACCCTGTATACGGGTGGTTAAAAATTTTGAGATTTGCATCACCCTCTATTTGTTTCTATTAAATGTCAGTAGATAGTAAATGAAAAGTTAAGATAGGGACATGTAAGCCGTTTTGAGCAGAAATGATTAGTTTCGACACAAAAAAGTCCTAAAGTTGAAAAATCTCGATTTTTCACACCCTATATCTCTGTAATCTTTCGCGCTATACCCCAAGTATGATGTATCGACGAAATCAGCTCTTCAGGAAGAACCTAAAAATGAAATAAAATACAGGGTGTTCTATTTGAAATAACAAAGTTGTTGCTACTTTTTGATAGAAGCGGCAACGCCGCAACGCTGAAAGTATTTTAGATCGATAGAACAAAACTGATCACCCAATATACCAAATTTTCAGAATAATCCTACGTCTTGTTCTCCAGAAACGTCTAAGGTACCATCGACCGTGAGTGACCCTGTATATCTTAAAGTATTGGGTAGTGAAAAAAATATCCTTTGTTTTCAGCTGAACTAGTAAATATCAATTATTGCTAAACACGTATATAAAAAAGATGAGGGATGCATCCCTTTATATTCCAAAACACGAAAACTAGGAACTATTAAAATCAACAAAAAGCAATTATTTGTATATGTTATTAGTAGGTATATGGTTTTATTTTTGTTCAAATTTTGGTATTCTGCGTTTTTCTTACTTTGTCGTTGGAGGCTTTCTTCACTTGGCAAAATTGTATAGTCATATATCACTCATAACTTAATTCAGATTACATCAACACGATATAGGCCTAGTTGTAGACCATCTCTTGAAAATCATATTGAAAAAGAATATTTCTTATTGCTGAACTGATTTAAAAAAAACTTGTAGGATTCAGAAAAATCCTGAAGAAGACTTGATATCCCCAGAAGATATATCCTTCGAAATTAGAATTGAAACGAATCTATCCCAGGTTTTCAAGGTTATGCAGAAAGCTTTGCAAGGATTCAAAGACGAAAAGAAGGGCCCTACTCTGGTTGCTTTTCAATCTGCCATGGAAATACAGGAACTACAGCACAATATATCGAATTTGTTAGATTTCCCACAAGTCAAAATCCACGTACAGGTAAACAGTGAAAACTGACAGACTACATGGATACTCACCCTCATCCACTTTTCGACTTGTTCAGGATATGGACGAACTTTACAATGTCATCGATTGGCAGAAAATAGGAGCTCGCGCCATAGTTCGACACTACTTGAACAGCGAAAGGGTGCTTGAATTGATGACAGAACAGTGCAGATATTTCCATGTGCCCATCGGAAACATGCCCTCCGATCCTGCTGTGTTCGGATCCGATCTTTTCTTTGCCAGACAATTGAGTAAACACAATCATGTGCTGTGGTGCTCGGAAACAAATAAGCCGGATCTTGGAGGAACTCAAGAAAATGATGCCAGGTATTTAAGATTCAAGTGGCTCTTGTAAAATTTTTTTTTTCATACTCTTGTGCAAGGTATTAGTGAATACGTGTTTTATGTCGTTGGGGCTCAAGTTTTCGATATACAGGGGGTTGAAGTTGTTGAAAAAATTTAATATTTTATGAGTATCTAAAAATCGGGCGACCGGAAAATGTTCACTTGATGGTCCACATTGATAAGAAACCCCAATTTCTAAAGGAGTCAGAAACAAACGAACCTGTATGTTACGAGCCCGATTTTCGTGAGAAATCAAATGCCGAATCTTAAACCGTTTAAAAGATATAGTGTGTAGATATATTTTTTGTCCAAAACAATTTGACCTTTTTTTTAAAACAATTAATTCCTTCCACAATGTTGATATACAATTACTGTACTTCCATAGAAATCACTATTGTAGCAATTATAGCGTGTTTTTTGGTGGTGCGTAAATTTTTCGGGTATGTTTATACTACTGTTTATGTAAAATTTTAAATATATTGTTCTAAGATTGACTCAGAAAATGAATAAAAAAATGTGATTTTCAGTTTTTTTAAAATATCTCGGGAACTTTTACAGTTTGCAAAACGGCGTTTTGAAGCACCTTTTGTCTAATTTGATCGACTTTCTATCCCTTACCGTTTAGGAAATAGCAATACTATCCCTACGAAATCGGCGGGACCCTGGATATGTATACCACAGATTAGAAAACCTTCTCTAATCTGTGATACATATATCACCATATTATCGAAAAAAAGTAGTATTCAACCAGGTCCTTCTCTATCTCCCCAGGTCGTAACCTACTGACATTTATGATATTTCACATAATTGCTGTCAAAAGGCAGTTGTTACGAAAATTCGACGGTTATGTGCGATTATAAGTAAATAAACCTGAACAATTCATAAGACTTTTAGCTGAAAATCAAGAGGGTTCTTCTGAAGTATCAAACTTGCCGGGCTGGTATTCCACGGTGTGCGTAGAACTGGACATTGACAGCTTAGCTATCAACACCTTACTCCAATCCCATCACGTCACTGACATAGAGGGCACCAGCAATGTGGTTGCATTCGACGCCACCGCCGTTACTTCATTGGACGACATGATGTCTGGAAATCAAATGTCAACGTATGACGAGACCGCCAGATGTTCGGAAGCTTTCAAAATTCTCAGAACCATGGCGAGCGCTTGGATGCGGGATATATCCGTGTACAAAAATGTGTTTGCTGATTTTCAAGTCATACATTTTTACAGGTTAGTAGTTGAGTTGGTTAAGTCTCGCGTCTGTGATAGGGATTTTTATTATTTACCAAAGCAGCCGAGAGTTGAGGCTGGTATATTAATATCCTTCTGTATTATCCTCAAGGGGGCATATATAATCAAAGAGGAAACAGTATTTCTGGAATAAATTCGTTATAGCTACCTCAATTGAATTACTCTACAATATAATTGGGACATTCATTGCAACAAAAATACAAAACGTACTACAAAAACGTAGCCGTTAAGAATGTTTTTGCAGTATGGGTGTTGGTATTTGCTGTTCAGAAGTTTAGGAAACTTCAAAAATAGAAGGCTATTCAAAACGTTTATTAACGTAAATTTGTCGTTTATAAAAACCCATTAGAGGCGTGGATTATGTTTCTGAGTTTCAGTCTCATTAGAATCGTTAAATAAAAAAAGGATTTCAGCTTCTATAAAAGCTGTATGGATTTTTTCAACACATCTTTGTAAACCTTTATAATACATATACTAGAGATGTTTGATGTATAAAAAGTATGGTAGGATATTATGAGTACTAACGAATAATAGCACAGTACCTGTATGGTTCCATGGGAAAAATGTTTTGTGACCCAAAAATCATTCTGGTGAATTTGATAATTTGGTGATAAATCACGAAATTCTACGTTTTTCTAGCATTAAATAACCGATCTATTAGAGTAATTCGAAATAGTGATCGCACACTTGAAAGCTCAAAAATAGATATTAGTTTTTGAAAATTATGCAGAATTCGAAAATGAAATGATATATTTCATTTTGGAAACCGAAAGTAAGTACTATTTCCGGTGAAATGAGAAGTGAAAAAATTTCATTCATATGTCACAAATAGGACGTTAATAGTCGTTTCAAATTTCAATCATTTATCTCTGGAACTAAAGGAAAAAATGTTGTACCGTGATCCTGTGTATATCAATTGAATTTTGAGCAACATCTGGCTTTACTTTGTAGATGGCTTCGATCTCCAAAAGCACTTCTCTATGATCCCGCTGTTCTGAGAACGTTACAGAATTTGATGAAGAAACTGTTCTTGCAATTAGTAGCCGAATTCAAACGTTTGGGGTGCATAATAGTCTATGCGAATTTCAACAAAATAGTTCTTTGTTCAAAAAAGAACAACGTGGAAGATGCATTAGCTAATGTGAATTTCATTGTTTCTTCAATTCGTAACAAGGAACTCTTTCATTCTCTTGAGATTACATACAGGTGAAGAAAATATATATATATATTTCCATAAATTGGTATCGTCATGAATTTCTGATTTGTTTAGGCAATGTTGGGAACAACTTGTTTGGTTGGACGTTGCCAATCTTGGAGGTATAAAAGGAAAACTTCCAGAGAGTTTGCTGAATGAGGCTCAAAATGATTCTCAGGATGAGAACGATGAGGAAACTGAGACTGAAGAAAAAAATGATGAGGTGAGATTATTTTCTCCGATATCGATATCAAAATGAATAGATAGAAATTATTATGATAATAATTTCTTTTTAATTTTCAGCCAATTGTAGTGATGAATTGGAGCATCGCAGACCTCTTACCAGAGCAAGCGAGATGTCGAAGTAACTTCAATGCTGTCATTGCTGGCTACATCAACGCTATATATACGAGATTGAAACAAAACGAAAGAAGTACTATATCAACAGCGGCACTTAGCCAACCGACTTTTGGCATCGCACAGCATGAGACTGTCGTTGAATATGCAAAAGAATTGCTGGCTGGAGAGATTAGTCAAACCTTGTTTCAGTAAGTTGAAAGTATACGGTTCAACTTGAGATTTTTGGCATATGGATTGATAAATAATGGACATTCACTGATTCCAGATATATTTTCCAATACTATTTTGAACTGCAGATAATGTGGTTGTTATTGACATGTTATAAACTGTTATGAAACAAAATTGAAAATAATCATATAGTATTTATTATCTGTTCTAAATTTTAGGATGACAGAGAAAATCAATAGTTCATTAAAACCATTGCCTGATGGCACCAGTTCAGCTTTGGAATTCATAAAAATCATATGTCATATTTTGGCTTTGGAGCCAGCAGTAAAAGATTCTGTAGATACGTTGAAGGGCAACCTACTACGTTTGATCGGTAAGAAAATATCTGTTTGGTTTCCGAGGTAATTATTCCAATGGATTACCATACACTTTTTCATTTCAGGTGTAGGCGAGTTTTCAGAAAAAGCGGTTTTCAAAGACCAAACAGTATCGTATATTATTCCACAAATTATCTGCAAGGCTTGTAATCATTGTAGAGATATTGATTTAGGTAGAGACCAATATCGATCTGAAACGGCTTGGCTATGCCCTTTGTGCAACACCCCGTATGATAATGCAGAAATCGAATGTATATTACTGGATATCATCAGTAGAAAGTTCTTGGCTTATAATTTACAGGATTTGCAGTGCAAAAAATGTTCACAGGTTAGTAACACCCTCTCAGTTGTATTTCAAAAATTCAATGGATTTGAAAGATTCCATTTACCATTCTTGAAAGCATTAATAACACATTGAACATGTCCTTAAAGCTACACTAGCATTTACGGCACACTCCAAAAAAAACTAGTCCATAATTTTGTACACATTTATTACAAATTTGCGTCCCAAACAAAACATTTTTTACAGTTCCCATTATCCAGAAAAACGGCGTGGGCTAGCTTTTGATTCAAGCTGCACCACACACTCTGTATTTTTAAAAATATGCAAATATATAATGATGAACCGATTGCCAGAATTTATTACACATTTATTACAGATCATTCACGTATCGAAAATCACAAAACGTCGTTCGTCAAGGGGTTAAATACCCCCAAACATCGAATAATCCCTATAATGTATGTCAATACGTAGACGGTCACCTAATTATTCGAAAAACATCTTACACATCTGAAAAAACAATCGAAGTCAAATTATGATGGATCCAAAGGAGTTGAACACCCTCAAACATCTCGAAACTCCAATTACATGCATGTGTCATGACGTAGACTCGGTGACGGAAATTTCCGAGGAAATTTCCATGGACCAGTAAAAATATTTGTTGTCTTACTGTTACTTACTGTTGAGGGATTAATCATTCCAAATGAAATGTTCAAGGAAACATCCCCGATATTATAAGGAAAAATATTCGAATAGGTACTGTCCGCGTTAATTGATTAGGATTTTCTGAATTGAAATAATGAACGAAATATTTTGCTTTTTGAGTTATGAATTTTTTAGTGTTCCCCACAAGCTTCTATTCTATATACTCATTTATATTGTTATTGAGTTAGTCTGATCTGCAAAGTGGGACGTTGTAATAATTTTTTGAAAGAGATTATTCCTGAAAAATGTGACATGCACGGTTTTTTATTGAGTTTCGAATTTATTACAGTGGCCCACAAGCTTCTATTTTGGATTTTCGAGTAAGTTTGGGTTATTCTGAAAACAAACATCATAAATCTGCCAAGTGGGACGTTGTAATAATTTTTCGAAAGAGATTATTCCTGAAAAATGTGACATGAACGGTTTTTTATTGAGTTTCGAATTTAATACAGTGGCCCACAAGTTATTACAACGTCCCACTTTGCAGATTTCTGATGTTTGTGATCAGAACAACCCAAACTTACTTGAAACTTCAAAATAGAAGCTTGTGGGCCACTGTAATAAATTCGAAACTCAATAAAAAACCGTTCATGTCACATTTTTCAGGAATAATCTCTTTCAAAAAATTATTACAACGTCCCACTTTGCAGATTTCTGATGTTTGTGATCAGAACAACCCAAACTTACTTGAAACTTCAAAATAGAAGCTTGTGGGCCACTGTAATAAATTCGAAACTCAATAAAAAACCGTTCATGTCACATTTTTCAGGAATAATCTCTTTCAAAAAATAATTACAACGTCCCACTTTGCAGATTTCTGATGTTTGTGATCAGAACAACCCAAACTTACTTGAAACTTCAAAATAGAAGCTTTTGGGCCACTGTAATAAATTCGAAACTCAATAAAAAACCGTTCATGTCACATTTTTCAGGAATAATCTCTTTCAAAAAATTATTACAACGTCCCACTTTGCAGATTTCTGATGTTTGTGATCAGAATAACCCAAACCCACTTGAAACTTCAAAATAGAAGCTTTTGGGCCACTGTAATAAATTCGAAACTCAATAAAAAACCGTTCATGTCACATTTTTCAGGAATAATCTCTTTCAAAAAATTATTACAACGTCCCACTTGGCAGATTTATGATGTTTGTGATCAGAATAACCCAAACTTACTTGAAACTTCAAAATAGAAGCTTGTGGGCCACTGTAATAAATTCGAAACTCAATAAAAAACCGTTCATGTCACATTTTTCAGGAATAATCTCTTTCAAAAAATTATTACAACGTCCCACTTTGCAGATTTCTGATGTTTGTGATCAGAACAACCCAAACTTACTTGAAACTTCAAAATAGAAGCTTTTGGGCCACTGTAATAAATTCGAAACTCAATAAAAAACCGTTCATGTCACATTTTTCAGGAATAATCTCTTTCAAAAAATTATTACAACGTCCCACTTTGCAGATTTCTGATGTTTGTGATCAGAATAACCCAAACCTACTTGAAAATTCGAATTAGAAGCTTGTGGGCCACTGTAATAATATCGAAACTCAATAAAAAACCGTTCATGTCACATTTTTCAGGAATAATCTCTCAAAAAATTATTACAACGTCCCACTTTGCAAATTTCTGATGTTTGTGATCAGAATAACCCAAACTTACTTGAAAATTCAAAATAGAAGCTTGTGGGCCACTGTAATAAATTCGAAACTCAATAAAAAACCGTTCGTCACATTTTTCAGGAATAATCTCTTTCGAAAAATTATTACGTCCCACTTGGCAGATTTATGATGTTTGTGATCAGAACAACCCAAACTTACTTGAAACTTCAAAATAGAAGCTTTTGGGCCACTGTAATAAATTCGAAACTCAATAAAAAACCGTTCATGTCACATTTTTCAGGAATAATCTCTTTCAAAAAATTATTACAACGTCCCACTTTGCAGATTTCTGATGTTTGTGATCAGAACAACCCAAACTTACTTGAAACTTCAAAATAGAAGCTTTTGGGCCACTGTAATAAATTCGAAACTCAATAAAAAACCGTTCATGTCACATTTTTCAGGAATAATCTCTTTCAAAAAATTATTACAACGTCCCACTTGGCAGATTTATGATGTTTGTGATCAGAATAACCCAAACTTACTTGAAACTTCAAAATAGAAGCTTGTGGGCCACTGTAATAAATTCGAAACTCAATAAAAAACCGTTCATGTCACATTTTTCAGGAATAATCTCTTTCAAAAAATTATTACAACGTCCCACTTTGCAGATTTCTGATGTTTGTGATCAGAACAACCCAAACTTACTTGAAACTTCAAAATAGAAGCTTTTGGGCCACTGTAATAAATTCGAAACTCAATAAAAAACCGTTCATGTCACATTTTTCAGGAATAATCTCTTTCAAAAAATTATTACAACGTCCCACTTTGCAGATTTCTGATGTTTGTGATCAGAATAACCCAAACCTACTTGAAAATTCGAATTAGAAGCTTGTGGGCCACTGTAATAATATCGAAACTCAATAAAAAACCGTTCATGTCACATTTTTCAGGAATAATCTCTCAAAAAATTATTACAACGTCCCACTTTGCAAATTTCTGATGTTTGTGATCAGAATAACCCAAACTTACTTGAAAATTCAAAATAGAAGCTTGTGGGCCACTGTAATAAATTCGAAACTCAATAAAAAACCGTTCGTCACATTTTTCAGGAATAATCTCTTTCGAAAAATTATTACGTCCCACTTTGCAGATTTCTGATGTTTGTGATCAGAACAACCCAAACTTACTTGAAACTTCAAAATAGAAGCTTTTGGGCCACTGTAATAAATTCGAAACTCAATAAAAAACCGTTCATGTCACATTTTTCAGGAATAATCTCTTTCAAAAAATTATTACAACGTCCCACTTTGCAGATTTCTGATGTTTGTGATCAGAATAACCCAAACCTACTTGAAAATTCGAATTAGAAGCTTGTGGGCCACTGTAATAATATCGAAACTCAATAAAAAACCGTTCATGTCACATTTTTCAGGAATAATCTCTCAAAAAATTATTACAACGTCCCACTTTGCAAATTTCTGATGTTTGTGATCAGAATAACCCAAACTTACTTGAAAATTCAAAATAGAAGCTTGTGGGCCACTGTAATAAATTCGAAACTCAATAAAAAACCGTTCGTCACATTTTTCAGGAATAATCTCTTTCGAAAAATTATTACGTCCCACTTGGCAGATTTATGATGTTTGTGATCAGAACAACCCAAACTTACTTGAAACTTCAAAATAGAAGCTTTTGGGCCACTGTAATAAATTCGAAACTCAATAAAAAACCGTTCATGTCACATTTTTCAGGAATAATCTCTTTCAAAAAATTATTACAACGTCCCACTTTGCAGATTTCTGATGTTTGTGATCAGAACAACCCAAACTTACTTGAAACTTCAAAATAGAAGCTTTTGGGCCACTGTAATAAATTCGAAACTCAATAAAAAACCGTTCATGTCACATTTTTCAGGAATAATCTCTTTCAAAAAATTATTACAACGTCCCACTTGGCAGATTTATGATGTTTGTGATCAGAATAACCCAAACTTACTTGAAACTTCAAAATAGAAGCTTGTGGGCCACTGTAATAAATTCGAAACTCAATAAAAAACCGTTCATGTCACATTTTTCAGGAATAATCTCTTTCAAAAAATTATTACAACGTCCCACTTTGCAGATTTCTGATGTTTGTGATCAGAACAACCCAAACTTACTTGAAACTTCAAAATAGAAGCTTTTGGGCCACTGTAATAAATTCGAAACTCAATAAAAAACCGTTCATGTCACATTTTTCAGGAATAATCTCTTTCAAAAAATTATTACAACGTCCCACTTTGCAGATTTCTGATGTTTGTGATCAGAATAACCCAAACCTACTTGAAAATTCGAATTAGAAGCTTGTGGGCCACTGTAATAATATCGAAACTCAATAAAAAACCGTTCATGTCACATTTTTCAGGAATAATCTCTCAAAAAATTATTACAACGTCCCACTTTGCAAATTTCTGATGTTTGTGATCAGAATAACCCAAACTTACTTGAAAATTCAAAATAGAAGCTTGTGGGCCACTGTAATAAATTCGAAACTCAATAAAAAACCGTTCGTCACATTTTTCAGGAATAATCTCTTTCGAAAAATTATTACGTCCCACTTGGCAGATTTATGATGTTTGTGATCAGAACAACCCAAACTTACTTGAAACTTCAAAATAGAAGCTTTTGGGCCACTGTAATAAATTCGAAACTCAATAAAAAACCGTTCATGTCACATTTTTCAGGAATAATCTCTTTCAAAAAATTATTACAACGTCCCACTTTGCAGATTTCTGATGTTTGTGATCAGAACAACCCAAACTTACTTGAAACTTCAAAATAGAAGCTTTTGGGCCACTGTAATAAATTCGAAACTCAATAAAAAACCGTTCATGTCACATTTTTCAGGAATAATCTCTTTCAAAAAATTATTAAAACGTCCCACTTGGCAGATTTATGATGTTTGTGATCAGAATAACCCAAACTTACTTGAAACTTCAAAATAGAAGCTTGTGGGCCACTGTAATAAATTCGAAACTCAATAAAAAACCGTTCATGTCACATTTTTCAGGAATAATCTCTTTCAAAAAATTATTACAACGTCCCACTTTGCAGATTTCTGATGTTTGTGATCAGAACAACCCAAACTTACTTGAAACTTCAAAATAGAAGCTTTTGGGCCACTGTAATAAATTCGAAACTCAATAAAAAACCGTTCATGTCACATTTTTCAGGAATAATCTCTTTCAAAAAATTATTACAACGTCCCACTTTGCAGATTTCTGATGTTTGTGACCAGAATAACCCAAACCTACTTGAAAATTCGAATTAGAAGCTTGTGGGCCACTGTAATAATATCGAAACTCAATAAAAAACCGTTCATGTCACATTTTTCAGGAATAATCTCTCAAAAAATTATTACAACGTCCCACTTTGCAAATTTCTGATGTTTGTGATCAGAATAACCCAAACTTACTTGAAAATTCAAAATAGAAGCTTGTGGGCCACTGTAATAAATTCGAAACTCAATAAAAAACCGTTCATGTCACATTTTTCAGGAATAATCTCTTTCAAAAAATTATTACGTCCCACTTGGCAGATTTATGATGTTTGTGATCAGAACAACCCAAACTTACTTGAAACTTCAAAATAGAAGCTTTTGGGCCACTGTAATAAATTCGAAACTCAATAAAAAACCGTTCATGTCACATTTTTCAGGAATAATCTCTTTCAAAAAATTATTACAACGTCCCACTTGGCAGATTTATGATGTTTGTGATCAGAACAACCCAAACTTACTTGAAACTTCAAAATAGAAGCTTTTGGGCCACTGTAATAAATTCGAAACTCAATAAAAAACCGTTCATGTCACATTTTTCAGGAATAATCTCTTTCAAAAAATTATTACAACGTCCCACTTTGCAGATTTCTGATGTTTGTGATCAGAACAACCCAAACTTACTTGAAACTTCAAAATAGAAGCTTTTGGGCCACTGTAATAAATTCGAAACTCAATAAAAAACCGTTCATGTCACATTTTTCAGGAATAATCTCTTTCAAAAAATTATTACAACGTCCCACTTGGCAGATTTATGATGTTTGTGATCAGAATAACCCAAACTTACTTGAAACTTCAAAATAGAAGCTTGTGGGCCACTGTAATAAATTCGAAACTCAATAAAAAACCGTTCATGTCACATTTTTCAGGAATAATCTCTTTCAAAAAATTATTACAACGTCCCACTTTGCAGATTTCTGATGTTTGTGATCAGAACAACCCAAACTTACTTGAAACTTCAAAATAGAAGCTTTTGGGCCACTGTAATAAATTCGAAACTCAATAAAAAACCGTTCATGTCACATTTTTCAGGAATAATCTCTTTCAAAAAATTATTACAACGTCCCACTTTGCAGATTTCTGATGTTTGTGATCAGAATAACCCAAACCTACTTGAAAATTCGAATTAGAAGCTTGTGGGCCACTGTAATAATATCGAAACTCAATAAAAAACCGTTCATGTCACATTTTTCAGGAATAATCTCTCAAAAAATTATTACAACGTCCCACTTTGCAAATTTCTGATGTTTGTGATCAGAATAACCCAAACTTACTTGAAAATTCAAAATAGAAGCTTGTGGGCCACTGTAATAAATTCGAAACTCAATAAAAAACCGTTCGTCACATTTTTCAGGAATAATCTCTTTCGAAAAATTATTACGTCCCACTTTGCAGATTTCTGATGTTTGTGATCAGAACAACCCAAACTTACTTGAAACTTCAAAATAGAAGCTTTTGGGCCACTGTAATAAATTCGAAACTCAATAAAAAACCGTTCATGTCACATTTTTCAGGAATAATCTCTTTCAAAAAATTATTACAACGTCCCACTTTGCAGATTTCTGATGTTTGTGATCAGAATAACCCAAACCTACTTGAAAATTCGAATTAGAAGCTTGTGGGCCACTGTAATAATATCGAAACTCAATAAAAAACCGTTCATGTCACATTTTTCAGGAATAATCTCTCAAAAAATTATTACAACGTCCCACTTTGCAAATTTCTGATGTTTGTGATCAGAATAACCCAAACTTACTTGAAAATTCAAAATAGAAGCTTGTGGGCCACTGTAATAAATTCGAAACTCAATAAAAAACCGTTCGTCACATTTTTCAGGAATAATCTCTTTCGAAAAATTATTACGTCCCACTTGGCAGATTTATGATGTTTGTGATCAGAACAACCCAAACTTACTTGAAACTTCAAAATAGAAGCTTTTGGGCCACTGTAATAAATTCGAAACTCAATAAAAAACCGTTCATGTCACATTTTTCAGGAATAATCTCTTTCAAAAAATTATTACAACGTCCCACTTTGCAGATTTCTGATGTTTGTGATCAGAACAACCCAAACTTACTTGAAACTTCAAAATAGAAGCTTTTGGGCCACTGTAATAAATTCGAAACTCAATAAAAAACCGTTCATGTCACATTTTTCAGGAATAATCTCTTTCAAAAAATTATTACAACGTCCCACTTGGCAGATTTATGATGTTTGTGATCAGAATAACCCAAACTTACTTGAAACTTCAAAATAGAAGCTTGTGGGCCACTGTAATAAATTCGAAACTCAATAAAAAACCGTTCATGTCACATTTTTCAGGAATAATCTCTTTCAAAAAATTATTACAACGTCCCACTTTGCAGATTTCTGATGTTTGTGATCAGAACAACCCAAACTTACTTGAAACTTCAAAATAGAAGCTTTTGGGCCACTGTAATAAATTCGAAACTCAATAAAAAACCGTTCATGTCACATTTTTCAGGAATAATCTCTTTCAAAAAATTATTACAACGTCCCACTTTGCTGATTTCTGATGTTTGTGATCAGAATAACCCAAACCTACTTGAAAATTCGAATTAGAAGCTTGTGGGCCACTGTAATAATATCGAAACTCAATAAAAAACCGTTCATGTCACATTTTTCAGGAATAATCTCTCAAAAAATTATTACAACGTCCCACTTTGCAAATTTCTGATGTTTGTGATCAGAATAACCCAAACTTACTTGAAAATTCAAAATAGAAGCTTGTGGGCCACTGTAATAAATTCGAAACTCAATAAAAAACCGTTCGTCACATTTTTCAGGAATAATCTCTTTCGAAAAATTATTACGTCCCACTTGGCAGATTTATGATGTTTGTGATCAGAACAACCCAAACTTACTTGAAACTTCAAAATAGAAGCTTTTGGGCCACTGTAATAAATTCGAAACTCAATAAAAAACCGTTCATGTCACATTTTTCAGGAATAATCTCTTTCAAAAAATTATTACAACGTCCCACTTTGCAGATTTCTGATGTTTGTGATCAGAACAACCCAAACTCACTTGAAACTTCAAAATAGAAGCTTTTGGGCCACTGTAATAAATTCGAAACTCAATAAAAAACCGTTCATGTCACATTTTTCAGGAATAATCTCTTTCAAAAAATTATTAAAACGTCCCACTTGGCAGATTTATGATGTTTGTGATCAGAATAACCCAAACTTACTTGAAACTTCAAAATAGAAGCTTGTGGGCCACTGTAATAAATTCGAAACTCAATAAAAAACCGTTCATGTCACATTTTTCAGGAATAATCTCTTTCAAAAAATTATTACAACGTCCCACTTTGCAGATTTCTGATGTTTGTGATCAGAACAACCCAAACTTACTTGAAACTTCAAAATAGAAGCTTTTGGGCCACTGTAATAAATTCGAAACTCAATAAAAAACCGTTCATGTCACATTTTTCAGGAATAATCTCTTTCAAAAAATTATTACAACGTCCCACTTTGCAGATTTCTGATGTTTGTGACCAGAATAACCCAAACCTACTTGAAAATTCGAATTAGAAGCTTGTGGGCCACTGTAATAATATCGAAACTCAATAAAAAACCGTTCATGTCACATTTTTCAGGAATAATCTCTCAAAAAATTATTACAACGTCCCACTTTGCAAATTTCTGATGTTTGTGATCAGAATAACCCAAACTTACTTGAAAATTCAAAATAGAAGCTTGTGGGCCACTGTAATAAATTCGAAACTCAATAAAAAACCGTTCATGTCACATTTTTCAGGAATAATCTCTTTCAAAAAATTATTACGTCCCACTTGGCAGATTTATGATGTTTGTGATCAGAACAACCCAAACTTACTTGAAACTTCAAAATAGAAGCTTTTGGGCCACTGTAATAAATTCGAAACTCAATAAAAAACCGTTCATGTCACATTTTTCAGGAATAATCTCTTTCAAAAAATTATTACAACGTCCCACTTGGCAGATTTATGATGTTTGTGATCAGAACAACCCAAACTTACTTGAAACTTCAAAATAGAAGCTTTTGGGCCACTGTAATAAATTCGAAACTCAATAAAAAACCGTTCATGTCACATTTTTCAGGAATAATCTCTTTCAAAAAATTATTACAACGTCCCACTTTGCAGATTTCTGATGTTTGTGATCAGAATAACCCAAACCTACTTGAAAATTCGAATTAGAAGCTTGTGGGCCACTGTAATAATATCGAAACTCAATAAAAAACCGTTCATGTCACATTTTTCAGGAATAATCTCTCAAAAAATTATTACAACGTCCCACTTTGCAAATTTCTGATGTTTGTGATCAGAATAACCCAAACTTACTTGAAAATTCAAAATAGAAGCTTGCGGGCCACTGTAATAAATTCGAAACTCAATAAAAAACCGTTCATGTCACATTTTTCAGGAATAATCTCTTTCAAAAAATTATTACGTCCCACTTGGCAGATTTATGATGTTTGTGATCAGAACAACCCAAACTTGCTTGAAACTTCAAAATAGAAGCTTTTGGGCCACTGTAATAAATTCGAAACTCAATAAAAAACCGTTCATGTCACATTTTTCAGGAATAATCTCTTTCAAAAAATTATTACAACGTCCCACTTGGCAGATTTATGATGTTTGTGATCAGAACAACCCAAACTTACTTGAAACTTCAAAATAGAAGCTTTTGGGCCACTGTAATAAATTCGAAACTCAATAAAAAACCGTTCATGTCACATTTTTCAGGAATAATCTCTTTCAAAAAATTATTACAACGTCCCACTTTGCAGATTTCTGATGTTTGTGATCAGAATAACCCAAACCTACTTGAAAATTCGAATAAGAAGCTTGTGGGCCACTGTAATAATATCGAAACTCAATAAAAAACCGTTCATGTCACATTTTTCAGGAATAATCTCTCAAAAAATTATTACAACGTCCCACTTTGCAAATTTCTGATGTTTGTGATCAGAATACCCCAAACTTACTTGAAAATTCAAAATAGAAGCTTGTGGGCCACTGTAATAAATTCGAAACTCAATAAAAAACCGTTCATGTCACATTTTTCAGGAATAATCTCTTTCAAAAAATTATTACAATGTCCCACTTTGCAGATCAGACTTGAGGGTGTTCAACTCCTTTGGATCCATCATAATTTGACTTCGATTCTTTTTTTAGATGTGTAAGATGTTTTTTGAATAATTAGGTGACTGTCTACGTATTGACATATATTATAGGGATTATTCGATGTTTGGGGGTATTTAACCCCTTGGCGAACGACGTTTTGTGATTTTCGATACGTGAATAATCTGTAATAAATGTGTAAGAAATTCTGGCAATCGGTTCATCATTATATATTTGCATATTTTTAAAAATACAGAGTGTGTGGTGCAGCTTGAATCAAAAGCTAGCCCACGCCGTTTTTCTGGAAAACGGGAACTGTAAAAAAATTTTTGTTTGGGACGCAAATTTGTAATAAATGTGTACAAAATTATGGACTAGTTTTTTTTGGAGTGGGCCGTAAATGCTGGTGTAGCTTTAAGGACATATATTGAACAGTTTATAAGGACTTATTTGATGATGATCCATCTAAATAAAAATTTCAAATTATTCGACTTCTTTATAGGCGAACTTTCATTCCACAAAACTGTCTTAACCTTATGCCTATATATAGGTACATAAGTCGACATTATGAAAATTATAGAAATTATCGAATTGGAGTCAAAATAATCAAAATTTATTCCATAGAGGAAGATAGCGAATTATATTTTCCGTTGGCTTACATTTTTTCAAATATTCTACATGTATAGTGAATCAGTAGTTATAATTGTCTTCTTCTAGAGTCCTTTGATTGATCCCAAATCATATATTTGGTATTTATAATCATAACTGATTTTTTTTGCAGATAAAATTGGAGAATTTATTAAAACACTGTCAGTGCTCTTCTGATTTCAAGTGTTTACAATCAAGGTCGGATTTGATCAAACTATTACAGACATTCCTGTCCCTAGCTGATAAATTCGAAATGCAGGCTCTGAGTCAAACTGTTGACCAAATTTTAAAACTGTGCCTGTGAATTTTCTTATATTTTATTATGTTGATATTTATTTTTAGTGCTTTTATTGTCAGAATTACACCCGATTTCATAAATTTTTACAGTTTGGAATATTGAAGAATATTTTAGAATACAACCTTCGATTTGTATAGTGATTTTAGACATACCATACCCTATCCTGTATCAATGTTAAATCCGTCACCAAAAATAAAAAATACCACTGGAAGGAAATTAAATTTACTTTTTATTTTAGCAATCAGGGAATATTTCAGAGTGAACATACTTGTGATATCTCTGATTTCAAGTTTCAACTTTATGGCTGCAGTACCGGGAAATTTTCTGCATGTGTTTGAACAGAACGGGAATATTAGGTTATATTAAGAGGAAATTAAATTCAGTAACAAATATTGAAAGTATAAATACAAACTTTGATGTAGTCAAATATGTAACATCAACAATTCCACAATTCATCTCCACAACATCAACAAAAAGTTTTAGTCAATAATTATGAAACTTATTATGCAATCAACAAGCCATTTTGAAGATTTGTGTTTAACCTCTGCCATTTGATACCTCAGCTCTGGAGGACTATTGTCCTCATAGATTATGTAGTTGCAGCATTTGGAAGCAGATAAGGTATTCCTAGCATGAAAAGGAAATTTCATGCGTGAGCCACAGGTACCAGGAGAAGGTGCCCTAGATAGAAGTTTACCCCCACCAGATTTAACTAGACTCCCCAGGGATTCCTTTGTGAACTTTACATTGTAGAGTACTACATCCTTTTTATGACCATATATGTAAAAATTCATATTGTCAAATAGTTTAGGTAACTTGAGTAATTTGTTCATTAGAGCTTTTTGTATACCCCCATTTAATTTTTCATCATTTATAAATGTATATTGTGGTATGGGAATGAAATGGTCATCTTTTAGGAACTGATCTATCCATTCTTGAGGTACAATTGTAGAGCCATCTAATATTGCAATCAAAATCTTGAGTGATAATTTGTGTGTTCTTCTTAATATGAAATGTGTGTTCAATTTCCTGTCATAAGTATTTTGAATTTTAACATTATACTTTTCCAGCATATTTTTATACTTATTTTCAATATAATAGCAAAATGGGATTATTTTCTCATCACAGAACAACTGCTCTATCCTATCGATGGGATCTGGAGGATTATCAAGTAATTTTTGGACATGTTCATTTTCATTATAATCAACTGGTTTCTTGCCATCAAGGTCAATCAACTCCTGTTCAGCACCATGCTTTAATAATAGTTTCACTGCATCAATATTTTGAGAAACTACAGCTTTGTGTAATGGAGTTGTATAGTCTTCTCCAGGTGTATTAACAAGGGCTCCATGATTCAACAAATTTTCTATATTTTCTTGATTTCCACTTTCAACAGCCTCATGCTGAAAATACCAATTTTAAAAGCACCATTTAATTGATTGACTGTGCATGAAAGACATAAGTAACAGTTTAAATTTACCAGTGGTGTCCATCCAGCAAAATCTTGTACATTGATGTCTACCTTCTTTTCCAGTAATCCAATGATTACCTTATTTGTTTTCTTCTTACAGGCGAGGTGTAAAGCTGTTTCACCTTTTGCGTTGACTTTATTATGGCAATCTTTGAAGAAATTGAGTTTATACTTTTTATTTTGGTATTCTAAAACTCCACTTATTGTATGACATCCTGGATTGTCTACTCTGTTCTCCCCACCAGAGTTTAGGATTGAGTTATGAAATGTAGAAGTATCATTATGTTTATGTATTATGTTATGTAAACAGACTTCATGATCTGCTAATATTTTATGTGCTTTATTTCCAATATTATCAATATCTATTTCCTTTTCTTCATAATAGACATTGCATTTAGGGCAAGAATATTGCGTTTTCTTTTTATTAAAACATTGTGCACAAAAATAGTGACCACAAACTTTCACCCTTACTGGATTCTGACATTGTTTGTCACATATCGAACATAAAAACTCCTCTCGAAGGGTTTTTAATTCTTTGTATAAACAATTTACTTCGGAAATATCCATAACTGACTAATCAGTGAGATACAACAAGTAATATCAAAGAATTTATAATTATAACATTTTGGAGTTTTTGGCGCGAAACTTGACATATTCTTCTTTTCCTTGGACAGTACGCCCTTACAGTATATAGCCAAAGATTAGTAGTTTACTAACCTATACTCTATGATATAGCAGAGATAATTCTTGGGCCTCACCTCGCCGGATCGTTGACTGACTGCGTAAATTTCACTCTAAATTTCCGAACATTCACGAGTACTTGGCCGGATAGTCCTGGCAACTAAGGCCCAAGGATGGTATTTACCATCCTTGACTAAGGCCATCCAAATAACCAAATTAAAGGGAAGAAGAAGCCCAGGTAGCTTTTTGGTTATGGTATAGAAAAAACCATATATATAATTGGAAAAAACGCAAAAAATCAAATTCAGAGACAAGGCAACATACAATATTTAAATTGTCTCATTAGAATTGATCAAAAATGAGGATCTTCAGTAGTTTATTAGTAGCTAGAAGCAACCCAAAGGAGCCTGTACCGTTCAAATCATCTATACCACTAAAATTGAATGCCACAGTATCTGGAAAAGGAAACAAAACTTCAGAAGTGTGCTGTATCTATGAAATGTCGTTAATGTTTTCCTGCTTTAAAGATAATGAGTTTAATCAGTCTCTATGTTCAAAAGAAATTGAATCCTTCCAGAAGTGCTATGTGAATCATTTGAGCTCCAAGAAAATAAGAGAAGAGAAGGAAGCAAAAGGAGTATTGACACCTGGAGAAAAGAAACTTTCTCATAAACAGCTTAATACATTATTAAAACAATTTCCAAACATTGAATAGTTTGAAGTATATATCTGTATAGTTGCTCCAAGTACATAATATATTGAATTAGGTACATATAGTTTTGATTAATTCATAATTTAAGAAAATAACACAAATTAGATTGTGCTAGAAATCAGAAGCCTAAGTATTATGGATGCAATTTCAATTTAATTTCACTTCATCTTGCAATAACAAGTACATTGAAAAAGTGGACGAAAAATTTGGGAAAATCTGTAAGAAAGTTTCATTAATTAAGCCTACTTCATGTTCCATGTATTTTTTGTGCTGGCCTTGATATCTAAAAGTTGTATATCCTAATTTAAGAGCAGTGTTTCTAATTTCAATTAAGAATGTCTAATTTAATTATATCCTGCAGTACCTGTAATGTAATGGAAATCACAACTGCAAAAAGCTAATTTCTATACTTGACCACAATATTATGTTGATTAAAGCTGCCTAAAGGAGTATACATTGTATTCTACCAAGGATTCTATACAAAATGAGGTAAGAGATCAAGTCATAAAAATGTTCCAATACAACACACCCCTACTGAATAGACATGAAGCAAATAAATTGTGAAAAGTTATTGTTAAAAGATGACTGGATATTGAATGAATGGCAGAGATTAGTAATCTCTGGTATATAGTATAAAATCCTACCCAAGGTCCAACCTATTATTTTAGCAATCGCTTACATCGGCCGACACACAGGTTAATGTTGAGATATCAAAATTTTCACCACTGTCACAAGTGCGTAGTACAGCTTGATAGTGATAGCCGAAGAAAAAATTTCTCTCTTTCACACACTCATAATACTGATTGCATTCAGCTGCAGGCCACAATCCAGTAACCTTGCATTCAGGGGCACTTGATGGTCTAGAAGCTGCAAAAATATCATAATTAATTTTTCCTATAAAATTTATTATGTAGTATTTTTGAAAATAGCATTTTCTTTCAGAAATGTACCTTGAGTAGTTGAACTCTGAGTTGTTGAAGCTGAGCTTTGTTGTGCAGAAGTGGTACTCTGTGTCCTAGTTGTACTTTCTATTGTTGTTACTGCCGCAGTTGCTGTATCTAAAAATTAAAGGAAAATGGGCCAGAAAACCCTCACCTCACATTTTCAATATTATAATTTCAGCAAATACCTATATTCTTCTGTAATAACACCAATTTTTAAATGCAGCAATAAAATGGACATTGCATATTCTATATGAATTTCCGAAACCATTATTTCAGTGATATTTAGTCCGTTCGAAGTTCGAAATGATTTTCAGCTTTAACAGTATTGAGTGCCTACGAGCACTGAATATCTTCAAAAAGATCGATAGATATATGTGATTAGAATGGAATTTAGTATGCGAATGCTGTTTGACATAAAATAAGTGTGGAACTCCTGATTATATCCAAAACAAAAGATATGATTCCAATAAAATTCAGTCGTTGATTGATGTATTTTCATTTTTCAGTACTCAGAACTCTTAAACTCAAAAATCGTATATGCTATGTTGCCAGATTTTCAAATTTTCCGACTCTGTTGCTCAGCAGTTTATTTTCACGTCATTAGATTGCTGTTGTTCCATCTTCCATCTACTGAAATTCCAAATTCACAAATTCAATTCCATATATTTTATGATCTCTGGTAAACAAAATATTTTTTAATCCTTGGTCGTACTGTCCCGAGGTACTAATTTTATAGGAAAAACACATTTTTTATTTTGAAGGTACTCAGGGTTTCCATATTTCCAAAAAATGATGATTTGCCACATCTTTGAAAATAATCGGAATTAAAATTTACTAATTTGAGGTTTTGATCAAAACAATAGCAATAATCGAATGCAGTAAAAATACAAAATCAATGCTAACTCAAAAAAATAAAAGTGTTTGCGGGGTTTCCATGTTTTTCCCAATCCAAAACTTCATTTTGATATACTTTCTGTTTAATGATCAAAATAAGTTCGTTGACGGCGTAAAATACTATAATGTTATGCAAAATCCTATAAGCATAAATTATGGATGGTGTAATTACCAGCTATTGTTGTGTTCACTTCGTTCCTGCATCTGTGGACAAAATTACGTGTTAGATAATTAATGGATATGTGCAGATTTGAATGTAACAATTTCAAGAAATGAATTTGAACACTAAGAGACTGGTATTTGACTTTAATTACTTACGGATACGATAATACTGATTCATCACAAATATAACCATCTGGACACGTTAGTTCAGTGTTCAGAAGGATTGTGAATGAACCTGCATTGACACATGTCCTATAAGTGCTGTTCGAAAGGCACTGTATGCTCGTATTTCCACATGACGAACTGTCATCAGTAGTATTCAAGTAAAGAGCCTGACTGAAATTGATATTGACCCAGACCTACGGAAATTCAATTTCAACTATAATATATTGGTCCACAAAATATGAATGAAAAATATACATATTGAGTATGCAAAACTGCCAATAGTCTGAGCTTTAGATATTGCTATAAGACATTTTCCAGGGTGGAATATATAACATTGTATAGGTTCCAAAATTTCATTTCCTTTACGCCAACATTGCATGTTATATTGATTCGGTATTGTACTCATGAATACAACATATATTTTTTTAAAGGTCATATCAATACTACTGACTATACGTATATCACTAATACTCACAGTGAATAAAAATGTGACAATTATTCTCACGTTATTAATAATCGTCATTTTATCCTGCAGTTTTTAGTTCGATAGTGCAAATAAAATGTCTTAGCTTTTTGTATATATATACACAACGTTGTTGGGAAATGTTTATCTCGTTGGTCTTTAATTTCACAATCATTTCCACGAAACTGTAAATCATTAAATAAATAGAAACAGGCACAGACAATGAATTCCAAATACATTTCTGAAAATATAATGGTATTTTATGAGCCAATTACGACCTAATGCAAAGATATTCGTACAATAGCCTGTATAATATTCAAGCAGATAATTCCCCAATAAAGATTATCCTGTTTTATTAGATTTTTGTAGAAAATTGAATTATGAATGAAATTAATTATTCTGTCAAGTAAATCACGCTTTTTAAATTTATAAGAGTAAAACATTTTACTTTCTACACATACAGAGTTGAAAACTGCCACATATTATTTTCCTCACTCCATGAATTCATTGCGGTTTTGCAGCATCTTTATCTCAAAATTGAATCTTTTGTTTTGGTGTCCACAAATTCTCTTCATACAGTAAGTGTAAGAAATCCAATCAAGGGTAGTAATTAAAAGAAAATCTATGAGATTGAATGTATATTCTAATAATATACTTTTGTACAATCTTGTATAAAATGTGTAGGAAAACTAAACAATCGTACTGCATCTATATCAGAAGTTGACCTGTCCAAAACATAATACAAATCAGATAAAATGTACAAATCCAGTATAGAATTACTCATTGTATGCAATATGTCCAAATAATTTTATAATATTGACGTATTCAAAAACAAGTTGAATTTCACATGTCATATCCTTCATTTGATGAGAAGCATTTGAACTGATCTTAGACTGAAATCTGAGAATATATATTTAACCAGTTGAACCTAACACGTTCCAGTAGATATTATGTACAGTTTTCTAGAGTTACCGGGGTTTTTTCAAAATCATATAAATCCAGTTCCTTCATCATTTTAATAATGAAGTTGTAACCACTTATCCCGTATAGTAATTCTCATGGATAAAAAATAAAATTACAATATCTCTATACACTTGAAAACAGGAAAGTAGATTCTTTCAGAAAGTGAAATGGGTGAAGTCATCTTGGGAGAATTTTTTACCAACGTCACCAAGTAGACTGAATCGAATTTTTTCACTGAATGTAATATCTATTAACTTATGATGAAATAAAAAACTGTAAACAATTACTGAATTAAATTGTTCAGGAAACGGTTGAAAATTGGTCTATTAGAGTAAGGTATAGATCCATAAAATAGTATGAGAAATGAAACATCGACAAAATCTGGACAAAATTTTATCGGGTTCATTGTAAAAATGAAACTTGATAACAATCGAAGATGAAAATAAATGTCAGGCTTAACAGTATTCGTATTTATCTTTTCGAAAAACCCTCGATAAAATCGAAAATTATGAAATAATTCTTTATCCTTCTCTCAATTCACACAAAGTTTGTTTGTTTCCTTCAAAACAACTAACACCTAATTCTCTTTGAATACTAATTGTTCATTGAAAATTATATTAAAAAATCCAATACACGATATAATAGGTAATATACTGAAGGAAAACATATATGATATAAAAACAATTTCAATAAAGTGTCTTTCAATATGTATGAAATGGTGTGCGAGTGGATGCTATATAAATTTCAATAGACTAGTTGCATCCGACGTCAAAACAAAGCGGTGGAAGGACAAACTAAAGTGTCGTACTCTTTATCATTTTTGCATATTATTTATACTCCAGATTGGAGGTATATGCACGAGTATTTCGAACCATCAAAAAATTCTCACAAATTTTTGATCTGTGACAATGCCTAAAAATGTGGTCCTGATATATTAGCTTGATGATCTGCTGATTTTTTACATTGATCATCATTTTATTTTTAATGGAAAATTGGTGTTTGCCCTCCAATCAGTTCGATTGCCGCCTCGAGAAGTCAGTCCAAGAAGTCTATCAAAACAAATGCCGCTTAAGAGATGTTTTCAGTAATCAATCTGACAAATAAAACGTTGGTGGGTACTGAAACACAAATCTTTATAATACTTTGTACGTTAGATCACTGAATAAAATTGCATAGCTATAAAAATATATTTTATATCCAACAAATCGTTTATCCAATGTGTGGAATCCCTTTTAGCGTAATTTCTACATGTTTGCATATAAAGTGTCTCAAAATGAACGCTGGCGGCATTGTTTCGGTCATAGTAAGCTTTTGAACATTTGACAGATGCCATGTAGTTATGGAGTCGTGACGTGAAATATTAAAACTCTCATGGTGGATTTATGCAGCGATTTTAAGTCATAAGATTTAAGTCGTAAGTTTTTATTCATACACTTGACATAAGTTTAAGTTGCAAGTCATAAGAATGTTGGCCAACTTTTATCTCTTATAGCTTAAAACTGAACATATTTGCGCATGCGTTCGAAGTTTTCAATTCTGTGACGGTTTTATAGGTTATTGTCTGTGATTGTGTTATTTATTCAAACTTATATCAGAATCATCAGATTATAAAAACAAAAAATGGATATTGATGACTGAAATTGTAAAGTGACCACTGACACAACCACAGAAATTGACCAATGGGAAAAGTTACCCTTAAGACATGACAGTCCTTATTAATTCCTGTATAAATGGTGTTTTTTCCTATATCTCTTAAATCTTATTACTAAAAACTTACGACTTAAAATTGCTGCATAAATCCACCATCACATCTGGCCACCAAACCTGCATCAGTTTTAGCTTGGATGAGATTTGGCTGGAATTATATGAAAATAATACGATTTTGTGTTCCATACTTAATCGTAATTCGTAATGGTTGGGGAACCCTTGGTCTCAATATAATGCGGGTAAATTCAACTGATTCAAAAGGGTCAACAAATTCGCAGACCGGAATGTTTAAATGGATACATAGATATTAGCATTGATTATATATCTGGGTATTTAGCGCCATCGAATTATGAGTTGCTAAAATTACCGGTTAGGTTAGATTGGAAAAATATATATGATGCATCAAAAAAGGATGTTGCCAACTTTTCCGATCTATTTCTGCGACTGCAAGATGGATACAGTAAATAAAATATATTTCGTACAAGGACATAACACAAAATATCTGATAGGTTGAGGTGCTTGAGAGGCAGCACAGTCTTAACGACTCCCCCCCTACGATCTACAATACCTAAGGAAATCAAGATCCTCTTATGTGATTGTCCTGTTCTCATAACAATCTCGAATCACTTCCGGTTCAACGTCATTTGTCATCAACTCACTGCAACAGATTGTCTGCCGGTGTTACAGTACTTGTTAGAGAGAATGACAACCGTTCTTTTCTATACCTCGTGAGCTGTTTCATGTTTATGATTTTCGAGGACCTGGTGAAAATAATATTTTTTGTTTACATTATTTTTTAATTAATTTTATATTTTATTGAATTCTTCAAGAAAACTATACATTCCAAAATTATCATAGAAAGAAATTGAAATCTTGTCATATGACCAGAACCAGGTTTTACTCAAAAAGTACTATTTGAACCAAACAGCAAAATGTCGTGAACCCATCAGAGGTGTTTTTTTGTAGCAACGTTAAATACTACCGAACTAGTTTATTTAGACTCGATATTGACTTCATACCCGAGTAAGTTTATTTACGAAAATTGTAATATGGACAAAACATATCCTTTATGGGAAGTACAAAATAAAGTACGTAATTTCTTGAACTACTCAAGTAAAATTACAACTACCAAACACATAAAAAGTTACATTCACTTCGAATTTGTAAGTATTCCAATTGAACATAAATGTTCTCAACAAGCCATAACCTCGATGATAGGGTCTTCATAATTGTAAAAGATATTTACATATTAATAAAAGTTATCTTTCCCAAGTCCCTTTGTCCTGAATGATTGACGATTATGAAATTTTAACCGAGATGATTCATTACTGCCAGACATGCATACTAAAAATAAACATCAAAAAATAATTACCAAGTAGTATCATTTAACTAAACCAAATTCTTGTGCCGGCGAGAAATACTCATGGGTTTCCTTTCAAAAAATACTTCCATTAATGTTTCATAATTGATTGAGATGAATCTCCTGATTGGTGATTGATTCGCCCCAGTTCTTCAACTTCTTCAAATGAAATGATCTTACCACTCTCGAACTGTCGTAGGGACAAGAGGAAGTGCTCATAATCTGGTTAAATATATCCACTTTACAGCTTAACTTTCAGAAGAGATATCACATTGAAGTTGTCCATTCTGCTTTGGTTAGGTGTTCCATGGTAGTAGACAGTAAATGGAAAATACAGTTCATGAACATTCAATATAACTGAGACTAACTGTAAAGAAAGCACATATGGTCCAGCCAATCGAGGACTCTATCGAGATCGCACTTTACAAGTCATTATTTACACAATCACTTTTCGTCATCTATTATCCTTTCCCGGAGTCTCTTTGCAGGGGGTTCATCAATATCCTCTTCCAAACCAGGCAGTTGAATTTTCGTGTCGGATGCTTCAGAAGGCTGTAAACGTGGAAATAATTACAGTTACACCAATTATAGAATGAGCACTAGGAGCTGATAATTGAACTTTTGAATAAAAAACGGCTCTTATAAATAATTTTCCAATTGAAACTAATTGACATCAAAATCATTTCAAACATACCTGAGCATCTATTCCACCCATTCCACCAAAAAAGTCTGTAAGCTATGTGATATAAAATAATAATATAAATTCTATAGATCTCTGCAAGAACATGTATGAAATGTTTGGTTACCGATCTGAAAATCGCCTTTTTCAACCACAATAAGATTCAAGTGTTCAGTGACATTCTGCAAGGGATCATAAATGAAAAGTCGGCTCGACATTTTTTTTGATATGAACAAAATTTACCCCATAATGATGAATTGTTTTTTGAAAAATGTTGGTAGATACAAAGTGTAATCACGTCTATACAACACATGTGAAAGAATAAGTTCAATAAGTTGGACACTCTTACCAACTTATTAGTAGATGAATGTTAACCATGCAACTATGCTAAGTAGTCTTGAATAAGAATTCAATATTCTTATGAACATCTCAGAGTTTAAGTTATTTTGCGTCTAGTATTTATAAATTATAGTAACGCTAATTCAATAGGTAGATTCTGCTGGTAAAAGAAGTATATTTATATACTATTCAATTTAATAAAACGTAATTGAATCCAAAGTATTATAAGGTGAATTCCAGAATTTTTAAAACAATTAACCGGCAATAGAAAGCCAATAATAATTATGAAGCATGGATATGGAGCCATGAACAGCTGGGAAACAAAATGAAGCAGTTTGTTGTTTAGGCATTCTGTGATCCTGATCCCAAAAAGATGCTGTTTGTGAGCAATACAGAATTTCATACTTCATAAACGTTTATTAAATTCAGTCAAATGCGTAAAATGATTAGATAAATAACAATGTTACAAAGTCTTCGAATAGTATTCCCATTGGCCTTATGGTATATCAACTAAAACTTTTATGAAGGGTAATTGCTGTTTAATTCACCGTTCTGTGGAATTTTCTAGCAAACTGATGTCACTCTCCATTAGGTATCAGACCAAAAAATTTTTGGTGGAATGACTGGAATGCTAAGCCTTAAGTCGCGTTTAATTGATTGATGTGATCTTGTTATAAGTAGCCACCACCAAAACGGCAAATGAAACAGACATGAAGAAGACAATGGATGCTCTCTCAGTCAATAGCGAATATATAGCTTGAAACATGTATCCATGTATCTAGAAAGTTGTTTCATGGCTCCAAAAGTAATAGAAAACGAAATGGAAGTGGCAAAAGTGATCTTTAATCTATCAACCTAAACATAAGTATCACAATGTTCTATCATTATCCGAATGAATATGCCATCAGGTAAGATGTAATCAGGAAGAACTAACCTCAACGTCAGTGCCCTGTGGACCACAACCTTCAGTCTTCTTCAGTTTGGCGGATTTTTTCGGTTTTTCGTTGCTGAGCATATTCAGCGTTATTCCTGACTTTGAGTTGGGTTGGTACTGTAGTTCTGGCGGCAAAAACACTTTCGTATTGATGAAGTCTTGTTGAGGACAGAAGTACATTGTCGGAATGCGTGTATCAGTGGGAAAGTCCTTCAGATCATAATTAACTGTTTTTGTAACTAACAGTCCTGAAGCTAGGTCACAAAGCGCCCAAATTTTCTAGAACGAAAAAATAGTTCCTTTATTTAATATTCCCAAAACATGTACATATAAAATCTGGAATTAGGGCATTTCCTCTTTTGATGAAACGAAGAAAACGTTATTCAATTAATTTTAGAGGGTAAAGGTAAAGGATTTATGGCACCTCAGGTCAGTGTCGAAAAATTCCAATGGTGGATTGCACCATTTAAACTTTTTGAATTTGGCGCAATATCTTTGATGACTCTAAAGAGACATCATGCATTATGCTCAACATACAACAAAAGTTACATTAATCCGCCACTAGGCTTCTCTACTGAAATAAGAACTAATAATTCATGTGAACTTACATAGTTAATAGAATTATCGTCAGGTCTCACAGCGTCTTTATGGTTTTTCATTTTCTCTATGAGATTTTTATAAAAACCGTAACTAAAGTAGTCACTTTTGACGACAAGGGGTTCCAGGATGAACCACAAACACTGTTTCGCCTTAGTTAACTGCGGCACGTCATCCCATTTGGTGAGCTGTCGATCGTGCGCCAAAATGGGTATGGCAAACACGAGCATATAATCAGGTAGTATGTGAGGTAGCTGACTCATCGCCTTGTCGGTCTGACCAGCACCCATCGTCAAGGTTTTCACGTAGTCCCTTCTTCGGTTGATGTCAGCCACCATGAAATTTTTGATTGTCGCTCGAAGACGGTTTTCTGGTTCCCTTCCAGCCAGGGCGTAGTATCCCATAAAGTCTAGAGGTAAGCATCGGTTCGGCAAACCCTTATTCAAACCTTGAAAAACATGTATAGATGAGATTATTTCCATTGATATAGACAATAGTAGTGCGTTTCTAATGGGTCTAAAAACACGCGTATTTTCAGATGCTTTGACAAATTTCTCACGCTTTATTTATGTTGGAATAGATTTCAGGGACCATTCTCAACACTATATGATCGAAAGTTCACAATGAAATTTGTATTCTTTGAAAATAATTTATATTTTCAGCTGCATAACTGACATTTGACTATTGACGTTGATGACAGATTCCTGCCAACCTAAGAATACTCAAAAAGCTGCCACCGAATCTGTTTGAAATGGTCAATATGATCTGTTGTGAGGTTGTAGAAAATATATCTCTCACCTTTATGCAACTTCATGCAGAAAATTTCGCGCACTTGTTTCACCTCATCGACCATGAGTTGCGACAGATTATAAAACTGCTCGGCGGTGTACTGATCTCCCACGCCTTTCTGCTCGCAGACCTTCAACATTGCGCATCCTGCAGCTAACCTCAACCAAGACATTTCCGCTTTGGTCAATCTGCCTGATTGCAGCAGATCTCCCTTGTGCAAGATGAAAGCGTTCAACATTCTGAAGGTTTTTTGGGCCGAGGCTGTGTCCTGTTTGAGACCCAGTAGCCACCTAGCCATGGCTTTCAGGCCTTCTACCTTGCATCTCGTCTCTTCAGGGAGGTCATCTTCTGAACACCAAACCTCAGAGTCACTGGTGTCCACCTCTATGTCACGAGCTTCTTTCACTAGTAGTTCTTTGACGATCTGAAAACTTTGATACTCAACATCCCTAGTTACCTGAATGCAAAATATTTGAATATTTCGCAGTAGCAGTTCACCATGCGGAAAAAGACGATGATCTTGAAGAGCTAGTCAGATATTAATTAAAAATGTGATATCTTACCTTCCTCGAAACTATATTCTTGATTTGAACTTTGTATGTCTCTGGTATGTTGAATGCAATGTGTCCGAGTGTAACAATGGCAGTTTTATAATGCGGCGATGTCGATGAGAGGTTATTCTTAATGAATTCTAATATGTTGGGAAATATGGTATCATGAAGGGCTGGCATATTTTTGTATATACAGTGGACAGCCCCTTTGGCTTGTTTTGCAGTACCAGACTGGGCAAATTCTTGACAAATCGGAGCTAGTTGATCCATTAGTTCAGGGAACTGTTCATCTATGGAAAAAAATCATGATTTTACCACCGATCATTTGATTGGGCGTTAAGAATGGATAAAAATATTTCAATAATTGTAGACTCATACTCTGATACAATTTGGTTGAATTTTCATGTTTGTGAATATAGCAATTACAACTAACTGCTACATTCAGTTTTGTGTTTATGGATGTTATTATAAATCATCCAAATATTATATATCATAAAAGTAACTGACCAAACATGAAGTTGAATCTAAAAATCGTTGTAATGTTGGGTATGTAACGATCTCAGGGTATTTCCAATTTGTTTCTTTTATATATATTTCTATATACCAATTATTTTTTTACAATTTATTGACAATCTTCATAAACACTCTGTAGATACAATATAAATGATTATTGAACTTCATTTGACAAATGTCACATTTGATTGATTTCTTATTTTTTTGTAGAAATTCTGGCCAGAACCCTTTACAATCAAGATTCAATATATTATATTAATTTATTTTTATTATATATATTTCTGGCCGGATATCTCGAAGATGAATCTAGTCGTAGATACGCTGACTGCTCACACAGGTCTACCGCTCGATTATATACTTATAGTAACTCCTACCTTCTGCTCTGCATACGATTCTTATTTCTTTTCAACAAACCATCTCCTAGTGAGTACCATGAATATATGTTTTCAAATAGTTACTGCCTCTATCAGGATAATTATTATTTCTTCTAGTATATATATATATATATGTGGTATCTGCTATTCCAATGTAATCCTTCTTCTTCCAAATTTTTAGAGAGTTATAATTTTTTCAAGTACTTTAACCAGTATTAAATATATATATTGTATTCCAAAAACCCTTCTATATCTGTTCTTTTTATTCCCCTTATTTATTATTCTCCCTATCATTTATTTTATTTTCCTTAGCAACTCTTTCAAGATACCTTTGTTTTATATTTATCGTACAGAGTGTTCAATTCATTAAATCATTAATACTAATAATGGACCGTTGCATAGTCCCACCAAGTAAATTTGGTGAATGAAATCATTTAACAAAATTTACTTAACGTTGCATAGGGCGCCAATGTAACGATCTCAGGGTATTTCCAATTTGTTTCTTTTATATATATTTCTATATACCAATTATTTTTTTACAATTTATTGACAATCTTCATAAACACTCTGTAGATACAATATAAATGATTATTGAACTTCATTTGACAAATGTCACATTTGATTGATTTCTTATTTTTTTGTAGAAATTCTGGCCAGAACCCTTTACAATCAAGATTCAATATATTATATTAATTTATTTTTATTATATATATTTCTGGCCGGATATCTCGAAGATGAATCTAGTCGTAGATACGCTGACTGCTCACACAGGTCTACCGCTCGATTATATACTTATAGTAACTCCTACCTTCTGCTCTGCATACGATTCTTATTTCTTTTCAACAAACCATCTCCTAGTGAGTACCATGAATATATGTTTTCAAATAGTTACTGCCTCTATCAGGATAATTATTATTTCTTCTAGTATATATATATATATATGTGGTATCTGCTATTCCAATGTAATCCTTCTTCTTCCAAATTTTTAGAGAGTTATAATTTTTTCAAGTACTTTAACCAGTATTAAATATATATATTGTATTCCAAAAACCCTTCTATATCTGTTCTTTTTATTCCCCTTATTTATTATTCTCCCTATCATTTATTTTATTTTCCTTAGCAACTCTTTCAAGATACCTTTGTTTTATATTTATCGTACAGAGTGTTCAATTCATTAAATCATTAATACTAATAATGGACCGTTGCAGGTATATACATAAAAGCTTGGTATCAATTGTTAGAAGAATATATATAATTTTTGTTTTCTTGTAGTGTGGCAAATCTGAAAATCAGGTTTATAGTCTACTACAATTTGATTTTGTTTTATTACATTCTTTCATCCACCGTGAAACAACAGTACTGTCTGAGCATTGATATACAATCAGTCGACAATCGCGACACCTAACATTGTTAGGACAAGAATATTTTAAAATGCCAATTGAATGTCTTAAGATAGCAATTTTTCAGGACACCAATATCAAACTGAAAAATATAATGCTTTCTGAAATATAAGGAAGTTATTTAGTTTTTGCACCCTACAATTTGAATTACTTACATAAACATCTGTATTTCCCCAAGAAGGTGAAGAGAGATAATACCAATGGAGCAATACTTTCATCTTCTAACTGCAACAATCCCAACAATTGTTCAAGTACATCAGTGTACATAAAGTGTGAGGGAAACACTACGCTCAACATCACCAACAACTTGAGACCTCTGTCGCCAGCAGTTGCGGGATGCAAGCCCACTTCTTCTATGGTATTTCCCGCCCTAAGGCAATCCTCCACATAACCTACCAAGAGCTTTATAGCCTCATGGTCAATCATAACAGAGCTTATTCGCTCCAACAGCATTTTCACAGTATTGTAATATAAATTTGTCATAACAGGTGGTCCTAGTTTTCTCAAGACAGCTGCCGTCGCTTCGGAACACTCCTTGCAGCTTATGGACGGTTTGGTAACATTTTCGAATTGTTCCAACAGAGCTGCGTCTCGTTTCAGGTGATTGCTGAATTTTATAAGATATTCGTGAGCCTTAACGGGTTCTGGCAAGCATCTGGATAAGGCTTGCACTTTTGCTCCTAGTTCTTTCGACAATTCTGGGGCTGGTGCGGTTGATCCATTATGCGTCTTTCTGTGCAGATCCAAAAATTCCAGTACCAGCTTCCTAACGCAGAGCTGATTTTTTTGAAGTTCCATGAACGCTTTCGTTGCATGTTCATCTACGGTGCCAAGTAGATGGTACAGTTTTTTCATCCTTTCAGCAGCCGGGAGTTGGTACGGTACAAGGCAAGTGTTTAGCAACCGCTCAACTAACAATCTATCCTCCATACCGACCATGTAATAACCATGAAGGATTTTATCCTTTATCCAAGTAACTGCTTTTTTTGTGGCATTTGGAACGTCAGGATCGCTGAGGTGCTTCTTGTAGATGAGGGCCAGTCCCGACATGGCTTCCTTCCGTATCTTGAACTTTTTATCCAGTGTTCTTTCTTTCACAAATTCCAGGAGATCTTCCGAATCGGAAACGACTTGGAAATCATTCTTCGCAGTGGTCACAATGGCCATCACAACCTGATAACGGACAGTCTCCTCCGAATCGTGCTGTCTCATCTTCAAGGTGTCGGTGATATCTTTCCTCAAGTCCGGGTGATTGAGAAGGAAGTGCATGGAGTATTGCACGCATTTGGTCCTGATGGCGATGGAAATATCGTTGAATCTACCCAGAAATGCCCGCCACAAGGCTGAATGCCTTCTCGCCAATTCCGAGTCTTTCTCGCTGAACATTTTCGCTAGGAGCGCCACAGCTGCCAACCTATCGCTCTCCAGAGGACTCTTCAATTTGCATTCGAGCTGGGGCAAGACAGCTAGTAGTATTTGTGGTCTTATGTGATTGAGTTCATATATTAAATCGTATACTTTTCCGCAAATTTGGAGATTTTTGTCTTCTTTGCCAAGTATCAACACCTGGTTGAAGAAAGCTTGGATGTATGGTTCCAAGGTCTCGGACGTCTTAACGATCAGCTCCTTGGCTAAAAAATAAGCATTCTTTTGTTGCGTCTTGTTTGGCTCAACGATATTTATGAGAATTATGTCCAACAAGTCATTGGACACCATGTCGCTTTCCGATATCAAGGGGCAGAGAACGTCCAGCATGAAACTCTTGACCCTCCCGGAGTGCTCGTCATTTACTATCCTGAACATGAGGTGAAATAGCGCGCAGAATATTTCCTGGCAGTCTTGCAGTTCGAAACACATGTTGAACGATTTGACGTAGGCAAGGTTCTCCAATAAATAGAAGTATCTCTTGAACGCCGCATCTTTGGGGTCCTTCAGACCGGAAAGCTGGGTGATGAGAAACAGGAAAATGGTCTTGACCTGCTCGGGATCCTTGTAGGGGGCTTCAGGAGCGTATACTCGCAACACGTCTGCGACACAGCAAGCTATTAGCAGCTGGACGTCGCGCGAAGTATGAGATAAAAATTGCTCCTCAACGAGGTGCAGAGACAGGGGGATGTACTGTTTGTATGCTCCATCGTCTTGGCCCATAGCCTGTAGGGTGTGGGCTAGCGTTTTCAAGCGGCGGATCAGCTCGTCCGTGTTTAGATCATCGCTTATTGGTCGGCAACCCGGCGGGTAAACGATCCCAGCCATTTTTCAAGCCTGAAAAAATGAAGACCTTTTATCGTTTATATTGAGAATATAAAACAGAAAAACCATGGATTTGTATGCATTGAATTGATGATTAAAGACTGGAGTTTTGATTAAAAACACTATGCTATGAAATAATCTTTATTATTATTTGATCACATACAGGGTGCTATCAATTCCAAAGGGACAGTATTGCTATTTCCTAAACGGTAAGAGATAGAAAGACGACGATTCAATCAGAAAATTTGCGTGATTTGAAGCACTTTAAAATATGCCGTTTTGAAAACTGGAAAAAATATATTCAGCGGAAACGGTTGAAATTTTGTTTACTCAAGTAATTGACCAAGTCAAAGAATTTGGCATTATCAGAAATGGTCTAACTTCACTAGTATCATAGATAAGCCATAAAACTTTTGTTTTTCTCATGGACGCCATATTTGCTTTTTATATCATTGAATAGAGTTAAAAATGCCCTTTTATCACTTGAGACAGCTGGAAATAACACGTTTCTGTTTTTATCACAGAACAAACATGGTAGGTCATGAAACGGACAATTTCAATATCCATGATAGTTGACAATATAGTTCTTTTACATTCAAATAATTTACAATATTCATGAAAGTTAGTGAAAAATGGTTCGTTATTCTTAATAATTGTGAAAAAAGGCATGTATGATATTCATATCAGCTGTTAAAGAAATGTTTAAAAAGTAGTACGTGAATACTTTGTACCTATAAAATGAATAGGTATTTTAAATCAATATTGAGTCGAGTAATTTTTTCTATTAATGGAGTTGACTGTTTCAAACATTTCATTTCTATTCTCAATTCTTAGTTTCATATGTTGTTTAGCTTATTCACAAGTTCTTAGTATGATTTCTGATTTCATCAAGAGGTATAAATCAATAATTGAATTCGTGATTATTCAACAAATTTTTCGTTACGTTTTGACAAGATAATTTCGACTGATTATGTGGTTGTAAAAAATATCAATGCAGTAGCCATCACGATTGAAATATCTTGTTTTTATCGTCATAGCCTACCAATGGAATTTTCAGCTCTATTTAATGGTACAATAAAAAAAATATGGCGTCCATAAGAAAAACAAAAGATGTATGAAATATCTACAAAATTTCAACCCTTTCCTGAGAAAATAAATAAAAACAGAATCGCAATTGTTCAGTTTTTGTAGTGGTTCAAATTACGCCATTTTTAAATTAATCTTCTTTCTACCCCTACTGTTTACATTGCTAACATTGGAGATAACATAAATACATAATATATGAAATTGTGAGTCTTCCTAACTCTTACAAGTCTCAATAAGATTTGGGTTGCTTTGCAACTAAGATGGCGGTTCAAACTACAAACACTTGAGGTGGATTTATGCAGCACAATCAACATCAAACTTCAACTGGAACTAAACTTGAATTACTTGAAAAATAGTCCTTGGTTTGGATGGTATTTTATGCAACAAAACTAACAAAATCTAGGAATGTGTTATTTTCGTTAAACATCTTAACAAAAAGTAACCTAATTCTGTTTGTAAACTGGAATTATATTTGGTATCTACTCAATTTGACGAAATTGTTCCAAAAATTGATTTATTTTATCTGAAAATCTTCAATAAATGCACCACATAACCTCACAAATTCACATCTACACTAGAAAGTTGAAAGTTGGCCAATTTGTTAGTTCAAGTTCAGTTTTAATTTCTCTGCATAAAATGCAAAAATTATTTAACAAGAGGTTCAACTTCTTAGTTAGAGTTGAAGTGTAAATATAAGTTGGAGTTAAGTGTAAATTTGTGCTTCATAAATCCACCTTTAGTTCCTCTGCTTACAGCGAGGTAGCAGTGCTAGGTGATCCAGTAAAATATATTACGTATTTTATAAATATTTTATAAACAATCTGATTTTCTAGCGATTCCAGGGTCGGCCTCACTTCACCATGTTAGATCCAGTAGATGAGATCTATGTAGTCAAAAGATAATTGATTTTGAACTTGGATTTATTTGTTATTTGAGTATATTCGTAATAATGATGGAAATAAAACGTAGTAGGCTAACTTTTTGTGTCATGGAAGTAAATGAAGCATTTTAATTTCAGGATTCCTATATTCGACGACAAACGGCGTTGGCGTCGAACTATTATACCTGATTCAACATATCTGTTAATTTTCAAGGATCTTTCAAATAAACTAAAAAATAGATTTCCGAAATTCATGTGTTGGTATTGTAACCTGAAAATTAGGTTTGATACCAAGCCTAATCACACAATGTGGTGTTTATCAAAGTAGGTCAGATTAAGAGAGTTGGAAACAAGCCAGAACATGAACTTTCCTTATCGTTATTGTATATATTCAAATTTATTTGAAGTAACAATATCCCTTTCTGTCAGTTCTATTGGATTTGAATCAGAATTGTAGTAGGTAATGTCATCTGCAAACAGGACACACTGAGACGGCTCAACATGATAAAATATATCATTTATAAAGATTAGAAACAGTAGCGGTCCAAGGACCGATCCTTGAGGTACACCTGATGTTATTGGTTTGGATACTGATGTATTGTTATTAAGAAGAACATATTGAGTTCTTCCACACAAATACGATTTGAAACAAGAATGGGCTTCCCCTCTCACCCCATAAAGCTCAAGCTTATCAAGCAGCCCTTGAAGAGGGACACAGTCAAAGGCCTTGCTGAGATTACACAGTGTAACTGCTGTTTGTTGACCATTTTCGAAGCTCAATATTTTATAGTGAGATGTAAAATGAAAGTGCGAGGGGATCCTAAACGTTTTGGACTGTAAATGTCTATAACTTAAGTTTTACCCAACGGAATTTTGCTAACAAGATATGGTTCCAACAAGAAAGGTTTGGTGAAAAGAATAAAAAAACATCCACGCCATTCTAGTTCTTGCCGCCCTCGCTATAGTACGTGTTTTATGAAGTTGACCGTTTTTTGAATTTTTCTCCGAAATCTTGAATGGAACCATATGATTATTTTAGTAGAATTGGAAAGTAGATCTGCAACATAATATCATGTACAAAATAAATGGCGATTAACGAATTGTTTTAAAGAAACAACATGTAATTGAGTTTTTATTTTTTTCAAGTTTCAAGCATGACATGGAAAAATAAAAAAAATACTTCGTTAATTTAATTAAAACAATTTTTCACGGTATTTTGAGAAATCAGATCCTTATGGTATATCATTATTGTTTTGATTGAATCGAGGGGGAGGACACTCTCGAAAATTATGTACACCTATTGCCTCTTTCGGCATTAAATGTTAGTTTATTGCCGTAATGCCGAATTATATAACTGAAACATGAATGGAGAATAGAAACCCCACTCCATTTTATTTCGTTGAAATGCCGACATATTGCCATATTGCCTAGTATTAACTATCTATTGCCTATTAAATCCGACATAATTCCGTCTATTTTATTTTCGAATAATGCCGATCATTTGTAGATAATGCCTATAATGCCGCAAGTATCGGCATTAATTTATGAACATTTTGTACACCTATTGCCGTGGTGTCCTCCCCCTCGGATTAAATTAAATGGTAACGAAGATTTGAATTTTTTTTCATTTTTCCATGGCTTGGTTGACTACGAAAAAAAAAAATTGAAAACTACGTTATAGAAAAAAAAAAAAAAAAGACATTTGCAGTCCAAAAAGTTTAGGATATCCTTCCGCCTTTATTTCATGTCCTACAATAAAACACTAATCAACAAAAAGATGGACCATTATGTTGGCATTAAGGTGAGAGTATTCATATCTGAACTCATAGGGAAATTTTCGAAAAAATTCAATTTTTTATACGATCGAAAAAATATTTCTATCAATTTTTCTTGGTCGATTTTCTCTGAGGATTCTTTGTTTATTTGTTTGGTATAGGGGTCTTGTACACTGCGACCTATATAGATCTATTGTGCCCCCTTCTGCTGCTTAGCCGTTCAGGATGTCTCAACGACTAAAGCAGTCCCTTCAGTTCTATGGCTTTCAGAAAGTTCAGGATATCGGATGGCTTCAAGTTAGGTAGATCTCCCTCTTCTATTTGATGTTCTCGGAGATATCGTAACCTCGAATTTTGCAAGGAGATGCATTCTGAGAGAATGTGGATAGAGGTTTCATCCTCTTCCTCGCAGAATCTGCATTCTTCTTCTTCCACTAATACGAGTTTCTTAAGGTGTCCTTTCAACCGGCAGTGCCCTGTTAGGATTCCTGTTAGTATTCTGAGCTTGTTTTTGCTCATGTAAATGCAGTCATTTGATCTCTTCTGGTTATAGTTCCCCAGTAGTATCTTGGCCTGCCTCATTCCTTGTGATTTTATCCAGTGCTGGGATCTATTGTTGTGTACTTCTTTTTCAAGTTCATGGAATATTCTACTGGTACTTATTCCGCAGAAGGGTTCAGGTCCCAGAAATGGTGTTTCAGCCCCTTTTTTCGCGAGTATGTCTGCTATTTCATTACCCTCCACTCCAGTGTGTCCTGGAACCCATAGGAGGGTAACCGTATTCTTGCCCATAACTTCTATGACTTTTAGGTCCTGAGATACAATACCTCCATACCCTCAATGAATCACCTGGTACATAACATTATTTTTATAAGTTCATAAACACAACAAACTGAGAATTAAATCTTAATAAAAATAAGGTACTTTACTCGGTACTTTATTTTAGTTACTAGAGGTATATTAGAAATAAAACTTGATATACTTCAAATAACTTAATGACTTTTGCCTGAAAATTTGTCCTTGTGGTTATATTCCATAAAGTTACAGTATTTCATACAAAATCATATTTTGTGTGGTGAAATTTTGTATTTGTCATCCATGTTTGAATGGATGAATATGGGTGAATAATGAACAATTGTTTTACATATAATCACAATATAGTGATGTAATTGAAGTGAGTTGTTATCAATTATATCATATCTCTTAATCACTTTGCACTTAATTATGAAAATATAACACAAGGAAGGATTTGAGTTTCATGGTAACACATGGTATTGCAATAAATATCACTCAGAATAGTATATTATGATACAAGTTTTATAAGACACTATTTTGTCACAGGCGTTGTTTGGAGTACGACGAGCGAAGCGAGGAGTGCTCCAAGTGAACAAGTGCGACAAAGTGTCTTATAATTTGACAGTTCGATTGTACCAATCTCCGAATAATAAAAAATGCGCATCAAAATAGAGGCTATTTCGACAGCATTTGCGTTGCACAATGACTTCATTATACAACCAAAATAGAAAAACATTATTTACAGAAAGATAATGAAATAAAGGATTAAAATGAACAATATTTTGTATTTTGAGTAAAGTCACATGGACAATAAAGAATTCATTATAAATATAGAGGACAAAAAAAACAATTTGGTCTCAAGTATAACAATCAACACCTCTCATTATAAAGCAAGGTTCTTTAAAATCTCATCACAAGGGATCCTTAATGACATTTTGAATATACTTCTACATTTATATGAATTGAGCACTAGAAATCAATAGTGATGAGTTATATTATGGCAAAATAACACCTAAGTAGGTTTCAATAAAAAGCAAACCATACTGAATTGGTGAAAATAATCAGTTGACTGAAGAATAAAAAATTCAGAGGGAGAAGATGAAATTCCAGTTTTCTGCTCCTGTATCATTTCCTGTAGAACATATCCTTCTTCATAGGATCTTTGGTATCCACAGATATCAGAATGCAAATATACTAGATTTATATTCACAAGAAATGTGTAAAGCACAATATCATGAACTCTACATAAGTCTCATATAATCAAATGTCAACAGTTTTAAAAACTAGCTTGAGAACCAGTTTCATTCTTCTGAAGATGGTAACACAGTTTGAAGCACATGTGGAGGTGGAAAAAATAATGTTTTGTTGTGTGGTTGAACTGTGCATATGAGAGTCAACAAATCAATAGAATTTGGATCAGCCAACATGATATTAAACCCATTATTAATAGGTAATCCTTCTAAATATAAACAGGGCAGATTTTGGATTGATTTTTTACAGTATTTTCCAAACTAAAGAAAGAAAATTCATATAACAACATCACAAACTAACATTAATTTTCTTCCACAATATATAGAGTACTTACCTATCCTGAGAATTCAGAATATAAGCACCAGCTGGCAATTGGAAGAATACAAGACTTAATAGGTACAGTACACAATACACTTAACATAGTTACATGTGGAGATTATTTGCAATACTTGTCATAGCAATTTTTTTTAGTTTCGGTAAAGGCAGTTGAAATATTTATTTCATAATAAAAATATGATTCAAGATAATCTGAAATCATGATAAATTAATAGGTATATTATGGAATGGGAATATTCAAATTGAAATATATATATATATATATATTTTAGGAGAAGAATGAAAACAAATCTATTACAAAAAAGGAATAATTGATGAACCAACATGAAAATGTCTATCAGCAACAGTTTATGTTTTTCCCTCCCCGTTGCAGTTTTCATTTTCCACCAGTGGCATATATCCATATGATTTACCTATGTGAAGTCCGCTGCCACGGCCGACTGCTTTTCTTTCCGAACGTACCCGATCGCACAGTGGCGTAGGTTTCCCCCCAATTTAGGTTTCTAATGATTAAAATAATAGTCTGAGCAAAGTCAGCTGAAAACTAGATATTTTCCATTTAACTGACTTTGGTCTGAGTATTGAATACAGCGAGTATAAAGGTAATTTCAATTATCTCAGTCAATATGAGACATCTGAATGAGATGTATGAATAAATAAAATTGGTATGGTGTATGGAATAACGAAAAAAGCTATAAGAATTATATTGATGGATGGTAGATGACCCTGAAAACGAGTTATTCATAATTTATATATTTTTGAAATACTTTCGCAAAGCTGCTTTTGGGTCAGGAAGGTGAGGAATCATGTCTAGAATCACCCTATGTGAAAATAATCCCTTGCAAAATAGGGGGGTAGACTGTACACGCAAAAAAAGTCATTTCCGAAAATAATTTTTTTCGACACTTTCGCAAGAAACTGCACAGCTGCTTTTGGGTCAGGAAGGTGAGGAATTATGTCTAGAATCAACCTATGTGAAAATAATCCCTTGCAAAATAGGGGGGTAGACTGTACACGCAGAAAAAGTTATTTCCGAAAATAATTTTTTTCTACACTTTCGCAAAAAACTGCACAGCTGCTTTTGGGTCAGGAAGGTGAGGAATTATGTCTAGAATCAACCTATGTGAAAATAATTTCTTGCAAAATAGGGGGGTAGACTGTACACGCAGAAAAAGTCATTTCCGAAAATAATTTTTTTCGACACTTTCGCAAAAAACTGCACAGCTGCTTTTGGGTCAGGAAGGTGAGGAATTATGTCTAGAATCAACCTATGTGAAAATAATCCCTTGCAAAATAGGGGGGTAGACTGTACACGCAGAAAAAGTTATTTCCGAAAATAATTTTTTTCTACACTTTCGCAAAAAACTGCACAGCTGCTTTTGGGTCAGGAAGATAGGTAATCATGTCTAGAATCACCCTATGTGAAAATAATTCCTTGCAAAATAGGGGGGTAGACTGTACACACAGAAAAAGTTATTTCCGAAAATAATTTTTTTCGACACTTTCGCAAAAAACTGCACAGCTGCTTTTGGGTCAGGAAGGTGAGGAATCATGTCTAGAAGCACCCTATGTGAAAATAATCCCTTGCAAAATAGGGGGGTAGACTGTACACGCAAAAAAAGTCATTTCCGAAAATAATTTTTTTCGACACTTTCGCAAAAAACTGCACAGCTGCTTTTGGGTCAGGAAGATAGGTAATCATGTCTAGAATCACCCTATGTGAAAATAATTCCTTGCAAAATAGGGGGGTAGACTGTACACGCAGAAAAAGTCATTTCCGAAAATAATTTTTTTCGACACTTTCGCAAAAAACTGCACAGCTGCTTTTGGGTCAGGAAGATAGGTAATCATGTCTAGAATCAACCTATGTGAAAATAATTCCTTGCAAAATAGGGGGGTAGACTGTACACACAGAAAAAGTTATTTCCGAAAATAATTTTTTTCGACACTTTCGCAAAAAACTGCACAGCTGCTTTTGGGTCAGGAAGATAGGTAATCATGTCTAGAATCAACCTATGTGAAAATAATTCCTTGCAAAATAGGGGGGTAGACTGTACACGCAGAAAAAGTTATTTCCGAAAATAATTTTTTTCGACACTTTCGCAAAAAACTGCACAGCTGCTTTTGGGTCAGGAAGATAGGTAATCATGTCTAGAATCACCCTATGTGAAAATAATTCCTTGCAAAATAGGGGGGTAGACTGTACACGCAGAAAAAGTCATTTCCGAAAATAATTTTTTTCGACACTTTCGCAAAAAACTGCACAGCTGCTTTTGGGTCAGGAAGATAGGTAATCATGTCTAGAATCAACCTATGTGAAAATAATTCCTTGCAAAATAGGGGGGTAGACTGTACACACAGAAAAAGTTATTTCCGAAAATAATTTTTTTCGACACTTTCGCAAAAAACTGCACAGCTGCTTTTGGGTCAGGAAGATAGGTAATCATGTCTAGAATCAACCTATGTGAAAATAATTCCTTGCAAAATAGGGGGGTAGACTGTACACGCAGAAAAAGTTATTTCCGAAAATAATTTTTTTCGACACTTTCGCAAAAAACTGCACAGCTGCTTTTGGGTCAGGAAGATAGGTAATCATGTCTAGAATCAACCTATGTGAAAATAATTCCTTGCAAAATAGGGGGGTAGACTGTACACACAGAAAAAGTTATTTCCGAAAATAATTTTTTTCGACACTCTCGCCCCCCCAAAAGGTTGAATGCCCAGGATCGAGTGACGTCATGTATATCATAACGATACATGATATCTCCCCATCCCCATGTCCATCCACCCCCACTCACTAACGAGTGGACTTCAACCTTGTTGCGTTTGACATTCGCAATTTGGCTATAATCCCCTTAACCCAACTTCAGTCTTTTAACATTGAAAATTTTGAATCTGATATTTCGCGTGTTTCAGCCTAACTGTTTTCTCATGGTGGTTCCCTTCCTAGTGGGAGTTTTTTATTTAATTTTGAAAAATTTTCGAGTGATTTGAAAAATAAAAATGAAAAAGATAAAGTTTTCCCCATGTCTTTGTGGTCATGTTCGTAGTCTGTCGTGTCGTTTGTTTCGCAGCTTGAAAAAAGGCGCAAGGACCATCCAAAATCCCGGGGCACGCGAACGTGCCGGCTTGGTGAGCAGCTCGGCCGTAGCCGATGCCTACCTATTTGGAGGAGGGGGAACAGGGTTTACTGCGTGTCTGTCTAATAATTTATAAAATTTAACCAATATTTAGATGGTGCCGACGGTGGATTGGTCTTTATGTTTTATTCTTCCGAATCCCGGATCCTGATTTATTACCCTAGTACCGCATGACAAGAATGAGGCTCATGGCCTCATTCCTGCAAAAGGCCTCCAACCTCCCCTTACAGCCTTACCCTATGCCTCCTTGAAAATCCGCATGGAAACATCGTTTTCTAGGTCACCTATTTAAAAACTCAATATTGGGCGCATAATTGACAGATATTACTATTTATGAATGCCTCTCCTCGGCTAGACAGACATTCTTCGTGAACGAATCTTTTACAGTGAGCGCAATTATTTATTTCATTATTTTTATTACTAATACGAGAACACAAAATGCAACGGTTCCGCACATTATCCGATTTGTTTAGAATCAAAGTTTTAATTTCCTTTCTATATTGTTCCATATTCGTAGTTTCCATTAAGTCAGTTTTATTCAAGATACACTCAAAAAATTTAATACAAAACATTCCACAGTTAAAGTTATCTTTTTGTTGGGCATGATTATACACAATTATATTTAAATCAGTTTTTAATGAGGTATTTTTAAATTTATTGTAAGCCTCTAAGAATTTTTGAAACGATTTCATATGTGGTTCAGTTTTTTTCGCGTTACTGTTAAATGGATCCAAAAAAGCGAAAGTTGATGCTGCAAAGTCGATCATCACAATGCAGTGATGATTCTGATTGATTAATACCGGTAACACGACATGATTTTTATTCAAACATATTTTTTCTAAGAAAGACTTCCTTATACCATCACCATTAAAAATAACATTCGCGATTTCTTGTGGTATAACTTGATATTTATTGTCGACATTTAGTAGGTTTAACGTTACATCTATGATAAAATTCATTAACCACTCTCCGTTATCAAGAGATGCGAAATCTGACATATTTATTTGATTAAAACAATTCAAATCTTTGAATATCGCCACGACGTAGTCTCTATTAACTTTTTTATAATAATTGATGTCGTTTACTAGTCCATTCGATAAGAAATCTAAGTCTTTGACAGGTCTCCATTTACGCGAAATATCATCAATATCTACAAAATTTAGAAAAGTTGGAAGGTGATAATGATAAAAATAATTCTTCAGCTTATTTAACATTACATTTTTAAAAAATCTCGGGTTTCTTTCAATTGTTTGATTTACTTGTATACCTTTGAAGGTATACACAACGAATGCGCACCACGGTCTATTTGTTATCTCTAGCAAACCTTGTATCTGATAATAATAATTAGAAGTTACTTTTAAATTTCCATCCTTATCAATAAAATCGAGCTTATTTAACGTTTCATCACGACCACAATACCGCACTTTAAATGGACATTTAATTTCTATTATTCCGTCCTCATTCAGAAGTCCATCTGGAGAACCACCTAAAAATGAAAATGTTTCATGAATAATTAAACCGCATTTTTTATATTTGAATTTTGTTTGACCGAGGAATGCTTCAAGCGCTAACTTTTCGCAATCGATACCATGTTTAGTGGCTTCGTTGGAAAATATTTTGGTCGATGTGAGTGACTTCGCGAGGTTTAATTTCGTTTTATGACTTCTTGCCTTGCAGATAGATCCAAAATTTGACGCGGTTATTCTTTTTCTTCGTTCTGCGAACCACAAAGACGACTCCCGTTGATCTCTGGTTCTCTCCTCAATTAAAATTCTTTGACAACTTTCTTCATCTAGCTTTCGGAGTGCAATCTCGCATTTTGATTTTAAACCGTCTAGACATCCTTTACAATAAAAATTACCGCTATAAGACCGAATTTTAGTATCGCAAATTTGATGAATCCACCCGTTACAATAATCGCACGCTACCCATTTTGCAGTAGTATCTAGATCGCCTTTGCCGCAATATAAACATCTATATGATTTAGTTTCATTTAACTTATTCCTGGGAAAACAACTATCGCATATGAAGGAACCGCTGTAGGTTTTTTCTCCGAAAGAAGGGTCGCATGTTACATGTATCCAATGTGAACAAGAGTTACAAGTTACCGAATCAACTGTTGTGTCAAGACGACCTAATCCGCAGTATAAACATTTTTCATCATCATAATTATCATTGTTGACATTATTATTATTATTGTTATTATTATTATTATTATTCGCAATGGCGTTTTCAATATTCACTTGATTTAATATTTCGTTATCAACCTTCGAATTCGTTTCTTCACAAATTTTAGATACATCATTCTCATTTACCAAACACAACTTTTTTAAGTAATTACCGGAAAAATGAGTGCTCGGTGCACTCTTAACTTTTTTGTTCCATGTTTCCTCAGCAATATGTTCATCCAGGGGATCAGCGATTCTCTTTCTATTTTGTTTAGTTAACCTCGATTTAGGTATGTTTAAAATGAATTCTTTATATAACGCAATTACATTTTCTCTGCTTTTCCTAAGATATCTCGAACATTTAAGATTTTTATTTCCGTCTAACACATTATTTTTAAGATGTCCAAAATACGTTTCAACGTAAGAATTGCTGACATGTAGCTCAGTTCTCCTCAATCTCAAAATTATGCCGGTCCACAGCGAACAAAACGGAATATACTTGGATAGTAGCAAATCGAAAAATTTCTCACTGTAGTATTTATTAGTTGGTCCCTCATATGTAGAAAATTTATGGATCTCTTTGATTTTTTCTGTTAATCTATGGAAATGAACATAAAATATGCTAGTTTTATGCAACCCGCCACCACGTTTCTCGTTGTTTTTATATCCGTCCGCCCTATCGATATTATTACACTCACGAAAATTTATATCGAGTTCGATTAAATTATTTTTGTTTCTCGTGCGTAGTAAAATATTCAAATGTTCACTAACGATTCTGTTGATAACTGGACTCAATAACAATACACTCACACTCTGAAACCAATCTTCAATATCAATAAGAAACTCCATATTAATTACCGATGCCATAATATCTTTATAGAATTCGCGTACTTCATGATCTGTATAACACTCATTTATATCCCTACTAAAATTTTTCATTAGATGTGCGCAACATAAATGTATTGTAACGAGATCTTTTGGATGATCGACTCCATCGTACGCAATTTTATACGTTAAATCGAGATATTGCAGTAAATTAATCTTATTACAAGCGTTACATATAGCATGAATATTAGCAAAGCTGAAATCCGTAACAACCGATCCGAAGGTTGGCCATTTATTATGTTCTTCACAAAAAACTCGGAAGTCGTGGAACGCCGTGAAAATTGTTTTAGAAAAATGAGTACCCGAGATCATTTCGAATATTGGAAAAATACGACCGGTAGAAATAGGTAACACGGCACAATACAAATAAACACGTTTTGTCTTTATTGTTGGCTTCCGAACGACACTGCCAGTTGCGTCAAAAAATATAATCGGTAAAACATCCCCGCCGCATTTATCGAGAACATCGAATTGTTCTTTACTGAAAACTTTCACATTAAAAGGCATAGAAACCTGTTTCACGTACTCATTGTGATCTTCTTGCATTTTGATTAAATCTAACATATCGTTTCCGTCCCTATCCCAATGAGATTCTGCTTCCGATTTTATTTTTCTGATCGTACAATCAGACTTTATGTCCTGTAAGTTACCCGACTCTACAATTTCTGATTTAGCCGATAAAATAGATTTTCGTTTGTATTCCGACGGTTTTTTATGTAACACTTTTTTTTTCACGAGTGAACGTTCAATACCTTTCACGTGAAAAGTAATTTTATGTGGATGGCAAAAATTTAACGAACTTGTGAAAACTTCAACAATCTGATGACGTATGAGGATAACGAATTTTTTGCAGTTATAATTATTATTTTTACAAACAGCGAAAATTTTGATAGACCCGTCTTTAAGGTATTTAGGATACTTTATCACGATGGTGCAAACATTATTGACGAATTTCCTCATTCGATTTCGAAAATATGATGGATAATATTCACTAACCAAACGATTGTCCCGTATGATATAGTTTATTAGTTCATTTTTAATCTTAAACGATCCCTCTAAAATGTTGCACTGTTTAAAAGAACTCGGGGGTAGTGAAGCGACGTTATTTGAATTTTTTGGGAGAACAAAGCTAGACATCGAATCAGATAAATTAAAGTCTTTCGGGATATCGAAACTCTCTGGGGTAACCTGAAATTTAGTTTTTCGTGACTTATCATTGTCATTGTCATTGTCATTGTCATTGTCATTGTCATTGCCATTATCGTTATAGTTATCGTTACAGTTATCGTTATAGTTATCGTTGTATTTATCTTTATCGTTATCTTCATCAATATCGTAATCTTTATCAATATCGTTAGCTTTATCAATACCGTTATCTATATCAATATCTTTATCGTTATTATTATCGTTATCGTTCTCACTATCACTATCACTATCACCAACACTATGGTTAATTTCAATATTACCATTATTATTATTATTACTGTTATTGATCTGTTCATTCGAAATAATTGTTTGTTCTTTGAAACAATAATATGGCACGCGAAAATTTAAATCTTTCTTGATGGTACTTACATCGAAACGTGCTTTTTTGCAAGGTATCACATTTGCATTGACGGGTGTTGAACATGAAACATTTTGGTTTCCGTTGAAAATGGATACATCATTTTTCCTATCAATAAATGACGCGGGTTTCTCACTGTAAAGGTTATGTACGACATGAACGTCATCTGTACAATATTTATTATAATAATAATGCACTCTTTTCCTATTATTATGAATTCTTCTTGAGTTAAAACCCAAACTTTGGCAGACGTTCGCAAAAGCAACAGTTTTGGATCCGCAGCCTTCCAACTCGGTTTCCTTCAATTTTTCTATAATTTTTAACTTCCGTTCATCCGAATATTTATCACCACGAGCGACCGCCAACATTATATTTTCAAATTCAGCTTTATTTCTATGAATATGTCTATATATTTGACTGGGATATTTAACACCGACTATTCTTATATTTTTACACACATTAACGAAAATTTTATGATTAGGCTCGAAACCGATTATCGAATTGAATGTGGAATTGGAATCAAGCGATAAGATTGCTGTGGCAATTTTTTTCAATAACGCAATATTTTTATTAGTACCCACCATGATAGATTATGCTTTATAGGTATCTTAGCAAACGAAAAATGATCGAAATATTTTACTTCCCTACTTCCCTAGTGCAAGTGTTTGATAGCACTAAAAAGTACTTAGGTATTACGTATTACCTACTGAATCAACTTAATCTATTCAAGAATTGGCAATAAGGTACTTACTCAAACCGCGATATTAATAAATGATATACTTAATGAATGTTTTTGAAACGACACAGAGCTCACCCTTAGGAATATATCGGAGAACACTAGAACACAGATTCACCAGATATATGAAATTGTCTGGCTCATCATAAAACAAAAGAAGTTGAAATAGTCGAAGTGTTGTAAGATTTTTAGTGGGGGTTATCTATCATAGTGGGAAAATCGTGTATGGGGGGATGAGGCGCATTTCAATCAGTTCTTAGGTATATAGGTACATCATGTATCACAGTTCGTCTTTTGGTCTCTTTTCGTGAGAACGCAATTACTCCCCACGATAGTACATTATTATCAAACTTGAATTATAACATTACATAAAGAAATAGAACATTCATGCGATCTCCCCCGCTTGCCCCCAAAAAATCATCAAACAGAGTTAGAAGTATCTGTTCTGCATTGAAGAGAGAGACAGATACATTTCTGTATTCGAATGTCTTACTATGGCGGGAAAGAAGAAGTCACCACGTGATCACGTGAGACATGGAACTGAAACAGAAACTCTTGTTGTTGCTAGGCGGTCTATCCCTCCCACTAGAATCGCGACGTTGCCGTCTGAACTTGAGGTTTATATTTTCTAGATATTACATTAAAATTTGAAATTGAGACATGTAAAAAATCTGAGATACATGTATTGTATTTTCTGAGCGTCTGGTATCTCATTTCATTACCATGAGAAATTGAGTAAGTATTCCTTCTAGTATGTGAAACAGGTATCTGTTAAGAATAGGAAATTAAACAGAACTATTACTTATTGGGAAAAAATATTTTGCTGACCAGAATAGAATATTCCATTAGATTTCAGACTTCTACTGCGAATATCGGGCTCATAATACAAAACAGATATCTATGAAGAAATACCTTCTTGCCACCATTACAAAAATTTGAATACACCCCCATACGGGGGTAGTTTATACTTGTGATTTTTCTAAAAACATTGCTGACCGAGGGGTTCCAGTTGAAATATTCCACTGAAACATCATATTATGATTGTTCGATGCGGATACTTCGTGCCACCATAAAACAAATCTGGATCAACCCCCTCACAAGGGTAGTTTATACTTGTGATTTTCCTTAAAACTATGCTGACTGGGGTTTCTAGTGCAGATATTGCAGTGAAACAGTAGATTGTGATTGCTCAAACCATACTCTTCATGCCACCATGGTGAAAATCACAAGTATAAACTACCCTTGCGAGGGAGTTGATTCGGATTTTCACTATGGTGGCATGAAGAGTATGTTTTCAGCAGTCATAATCTACTCTTTCAATGAAATATCTTCACTGGATACCCCCGGTCAGCAAAGTTTTAAGAAAAATTACAAGTATAAACTACCCTTGCGAGGGGGTTGATTCGATATTTTCCTACGGTGGCACGAACACCTCATCAAACACAACTCAGATTTGGAGTTTCACTCGATTATATATCTTCCAAGGTTCGGATTGGCAGGATTATTTTTTCGTCAGCAAATTATCCACACTCTTATTACTTGAATGAAGGTCATAATAACGATATTACTAAAATTATATCTGTTTTCAAAAATGTTTGAATGTGTGGATAGCTATTTACACGTGATTCACTTTTATTCATTATTAGAATCTTACATATACCTACCTAATAGGGGTGGGCGAATTTATCGACTATACGTATCGTCAAAAGTATCGTATACCACAGGTCTATGAAATATCATAATTACAATAATGAAACATATGAATTATTATAGTAAGGTACGTCAAAAATGTTCATTGAATGTCAATTGAGTAAAATTTTTAAATTTTTCTCAGTAAATTTTACCTAAAATCGAATAGAACTGGCAACACTGGCAACATGGACACCAGATGCAAAGAATCTAATAACAAATATGTTAGCTGATGAGTCATCAGGGTCCGGTCCGAGCATGGACAAAGTTTACAGAATTGGCATGGACGTATAAACAGTCCGAGTGTTGCCAATAAGGCGCAAAAAGCGCAATAATTGCGCTTTTCAACTGTGTTTTGCGCCATCGCGCTATTTTGTGCATTATTGCGCTTTTTAAGAACAAACACGATTTGAGAATTTAAAGAAGTAATGAAAATATTGGAAGATTATTCGGTTCAGTTAAATGAATCAAAAGTGATAATCGAAATAGAATTAAATCCGAAACATTGACGGCCGTATCCGCCGTATTCTTTTAAGCTAAGCTTGACTTCAAGGTCGTTTAAAAGCATACAATTTCATAATGTTAAGCGAGCTTAAATCCTAAGCTTAGCTTGAAAGTATACTTTGTGGTCGTGCTGCCGTCACTGCTGTCGTGCTCTCACTAGTCACTAGTCTCACGATAATAATAAATAAATGTAACATCAGGTACCTAACTTACATACATTTCTTCTCCAGTTGGAGAGAGAAATGTCTATTTTGCTTCACCTTTCGAGGTTTTCAGATAATTCAATCTCTGTCGAATAGAATTATTTTCGGAAATGACTTTTTCTGCGTGTACAGTCTACCCCCCTATTTTGCAAGGAATTATTTTCACATAGGTTGATTCTAGACATAATTCCTCACCTTCCTGACCCAAAAGCAGCTGTGCAGTTTTTTGCGAAAGTGTCGAAAAAAATTATTTTCGGAAATAACTTTTTCTGCGTGTACAGTCTACCCCCCTATTTTGCAAGGAATTATTTTCACATAGGGTGATTCTAGACATGATTACCTATCTTCCTGACCCAAAAGCAGCTGTGCAGTTTTTTGCGAAAGTGTCGAAAAAAATTATTTTCGGAAATAACTTTTTCTGCGTGTACAGTCTACCCCCCTATTTTGCAAGGAATTATTTTCACATAGGTTGATTCTAGACATGATTACCTATCTTCCTGACCCAAAAGCAGCTGTGCAGTTTTTTGCGAAAGTGTCGAAAAAAATTATTTTCGGAAATAACTTTTTCTGTGTGTACAGTCTACCCCCCTATTTTGCAAGGAATTATTTTCACATAGGTTGATTCTAGACATGATTACCTATCTTCCTGACCCAAAAGCAGCTGTGCAGTTTTTTGCGAAAGTGTCGAAAAAAATTATTTTCGGAAATGACTTTTTCTGCGTGTACAGTCTACCCCCCTATTTTGCAAGGAATTATTTTCACATAGGGTGATTCTAGACATGATTACCTATCTTCCTGACCCAAAAGCAGCTGTGCAGTTTTTTGCGAAAGTGTCGAAAAAAATTATTTTCGGAAATGACTTTTTTTGCGTGTACAGTCTACCCCCCTATTTTGCAAGGGATTATTTTCACATAGGGTGCTTCTAGACATGATTCCTCACCTTCCTGACCCAAAAGCAGCTGTGCAGTTTTTTGCGAAAGTGTCGAAAAAAATTATTTTCGGAAATAACTTTTTCTGTGTGTACAGTCTACCCCCCTATTTTGCAAGTAATTATTTTCACATAGGGTGATTCTAGACATGATTACCTATCTTCCTGACCCAAAAGCAGCTGTGCAGTTTTTTGCGAAAGTGTCGAAAAAAATTATTTTCGGAAATAACTTTTTCTGCGTGTACAGTCTACCCCCCTATTTTGCAAGGAATTATTTTCACATAGGTTGATTCTAGACATAATTCCTCACCTTCCTGACCCAAAAGCAGCTGTGCAGTTTTTTGCGAAAGTGTCGAAAAAAATTATTTTCGGAAATGACTTTTTCTGTGTGTACAGTCTACCCCCCTATTTTGCAAGAAATTATTTTCACATAGGTTGATTCTAGACATAATTCCTCACCTTCCTGACCCAAAAGCAGCTGTGCAGTTTTTTGCGAAAGTGTCGAAAAAAATTATTTTCGGAAATGACTTTTTCTGTGTGTACAGTCTACCCCCCTATTTTGCAAGGAATTATTTTCACATAGGGTGATTCTAGACATGATTACCTATCTTCCTGACCCAAAAGCAGCTGTGCAGTTTTTTGCGAAAGTGTCGAAAAAAATTATTTTCGGAAATGACTTTTTCTGCGTGTACAGTCTACCCCCCTATTTTGCAAGGGATTATTTTCACATAGGGTGATTCTAGACATGATTCCTCACCTTCCTGACCCAAAAGCAGCTGTGCAGTTTTTTGCGAAAGTGTCGAAAAAAATTATTTTCGGAAATAACTTTTTCTGTGTGTACAGTCTACCCCCCTATTTTGCAAGGAATTATTTTCACATAGGGTGATTCTAGACATGATTACCTATCTTCCTGACCCAAAAGCAGCTGTGCAGTTTTTTGCGAAAGTGTCGAAAAAAATTATTTTCGGAAATAACTTTTTCTGCGTGTACAGTCTACCCCCCTATTTTGCAAGGAATTATTTTCACATAGGTTGATTCTAGACATGATTACCTATCTTCCTGACCCAAAAGCAGCTGTGCAGTTTTTTGCGAAAGTGTCGAAAAAAATTATTTTCGGAAATAACTTTTTCTGTGTGTACAGTCTACCCCCCTATTTTGCAAGGAATTATTTTCACATAGGTTGATTCTAGACATGATTACCTATCTTCCTGACCCAAAAGCAGCTGTGCAGTTTTTTGCGAAAGTGTCGAAAAAAATTATTTTCGGAAATAACTTTTTCTGTGTGTACAGTCTACCCCCCTATTTTGCAAGGAATTATTTTCACATAGGGTGATTCAAGACATGATTACCTATCTTCCTGACCCAAAAGCAGCTGTGCAGTTTTTTGCGAAAGTGTCGAAAAAAATCATTTTCGGAAATAACTTTTTCTGCGTGTACAGTCTACCCCCCTATTTTGCAAGGAATTATTTTCACATAGGTTGATTCTAGACATAATTCCTCACCTTCCTGACCCAAAAGCAGCTGTGCAGTTTTTTGCGAAAGTGTCGAAAAAAATTATTTTCGGAAATGACTTTTTCTGTGTGTACAGTCTACCCCCCTATTTTGCAAGAAATTATTTTCACATAGGTTGATTCTAGACATAATTCCTCACCTTCCTGACCCAAAAGCAGCTGTGCAGTTTTTTGCGAAAGTGTCGAAAAAAATTATTTTCGGAAATGACTTTTTCTGTGTGTACAGTCTACCCCCCTATTTTGCAAGGAATTATTTTCACATAGGGTGATTCTAGACATGATTACCTATCTTCCTGACCCAAAAGCAGCTGTGCAGTTTTTTGCGAAAGTGTCGAAAAAAATTATTTTCGGAAATGACTTTTTCTGTGTGTACAGTCTACCCCCCTATTTTGCAAGGAATTATTTTCACATAGGGTGATTCTAGACATGATTACCTATCTTCCTGACCCAAAAGCAGCTGTGCAGTTTTTTGCGAAAGTGTCGAAAAAAATTATTTTCGGAAATAACTTTTTCTGTGTGTACAGTCTACCCCCCTATTTTGCAAGGAATTATTTTCACATAGGTTGATTCTAGACATGATTACCTATCTTCCTGACCCAAAAGCAGCTGTGCAGTTTTTTGCGAAAGTGTCGAAAAAAATTATTTTCGGAAATGACTTTTTCTGTGTGTACAGTCTACCCCCCTATTTTGCAAGGAATTATTTTCACATAGGGTGATTCTAGACATGATTACCTATCTTCCTGACCCAAAAGCAGCTGTGCAGTTTTTTGCGAAAGTGTCGAAAAAAATTATTTTCGGAAATAACTTTTTCTGTGTGTACAGTCTACCCCCCTATTTTGCAAGGTATTATTTTCACATAGGTTGATTCTAGACATGATTACCTATCTTCCTGACCCAAAAGCAGCTGTGCAGTTTTTTGCGAAAGTGTCGAAAAAAATTATTTTCGGAAATAACTTTTTCTGTGTGTACAGTCTACCCCCCTATTTTGCAAGGAATTATTTTCACATAGGTTGATTCTAGACATAATTCCTCACCTTCCTGACCCAAAAGCAGCTGTGCAGTTTTTTGCGAAAGTGTCGAAAAAAATTATTTTCGGAAATGACTTTTTCTGTGTGTACAGTCTACCCCCCTATTTTGCAAGAAATTATTTTCACATAGGTTGATTCTAGACATAATTCCTCACCTTCCTGACCCAAAAGCAGCTGTGCAGTTTTTTGCGAAAGTGTCGAAAAAAATTATTTTCGGAAATGACTTTTTCTGTGTGTACAGTCTACCCCCCTATTTTGCAAGGAATTATTTTCACATAGGGTGATTCTAGACATGATTACCTATCTTCCTGACCCAAAAGCAGCTGTGCAGTTTTTTGCGAAAGTGTCGAAAAAAATTATTTTCGGAAATGACTTTTTCTGCGTGTACAGTCTACCCCCCTATTTTGCAAGGGATTATTTTCACATAGGGTGATTCTAGACATGATTCCTCACCTTCCTGACTCAAAAGCAGCTGTGCAGTTTTTTGCGAAAGTGTCGAAAAAAATTATTTTCGGAAATAACTTTTTCTGTGTGTACAGTCTACCCCCCTATTTTGCAAGGAATTATTTTCACATAGGGTGATTCTAGACATGATTACCTATCTTCCTGACCCAAAAGCAGCTGTGCAGTTTTTTGCGAAAGTGTCGAAAAAAATTATTTTCGGAAATAACTTTTTCTGCGTGTACAGTCTACCCCCCTATTTTGCAAGGAATTATTTTCACATAGGTTGATTCTAGACATGATTACCTATCTTCCTGACCCAAAAGCAGCTGTGCAGTTTTTTGCGAAAGTGTCGAAAAAAATTATTTTCGGAAATAACTTTTTCTGTGTGTACAGTCTACCCCCCTATTTTGCAAGGAATTATTTTCACATAGGTTGATTCTAGACATGATTACCTATCTTCCTGACCCAAAAGCAGCTGTGCAGTTTTTTGCGAAAGTGTCGAAAAAAATTATTTTCGGAAATGACTTTTTCTGCGTGTACAGTCTACCCCCCTATTTTGCAAGGAATTATTTTCACATAGGGTGATTCTAGACATGATTACCTATCTTCCTGACCCAAAAGCAGCTGTGCAGTTTTTTGCGAAAGTGTCGAAAAAAATTATTTTCGGAAATAACTTTTTCTGCGTGTACAGTCTACCCCCCTATTTTGCAAGGAATTATTTTCACATAGGTTGATTCTAGACATGATTACCTATCTTCCTGACCCAAAAGCAGCTGTGCAGTTTTTTGCGAAAGTGTCGAAAAAAATTATTTTCGGAAATAACTTTTTCTGTGTGTACAGTCTACCCCCCTATTTTGCAAGGAATTATTTTCACATAGGTTGATTCTAGACATGATTACCTATCTTCCTGACCCAAAAGCAGCTGTGCAGTTTTTTGCGAAAGTGTCGAAAAAAATTATTTTCGGAAATGACTTTTTCTGCGTGTACAGTCTACCCCCCTATTTTGCAAGGAATTATTTTCACATAGGGTGATTCTAGACATGATTACCTATCTTCCTGACCCAAAAGCAGCTGTGCAGTTTTTTGCGAAAGTGTCGAAAAAAATTATTTTCGGAAATGACTTTTTTTGCGTGTACAGTCTACCCCCCTATTTTGCAAGGGATTATTTTCACATAGGGTGCTTCTAGACATGATTCCTCACCTTCCTGACCCAAAAGCAGCTGTGCAGTTTTTTGCGAAAGTGTCGAAAAAAATTATTTTCGGAAATAACTTTTTCTGTGTGTACAGTCTACCCCCCTATTTTGCAAGGAATTATTTTCACATAGGGTGATTCTAGACATGATTACCTATCTTCCTGACCCAAAAGCAGCTGTGCAGTTTTTTGCGAAAGTGTAGAAAAAAATTATTTTCGGAAATAACTTTTTCTGCGTGTACAGTCTACCCCCCTATTTTGCAAGGGATTATTTTCACATAGGTTGATTCTAGACATAATTCCTCACCTTCCTGACCCAAAAGCAGCTGTGCAGTTTTTTGCGAAAGTGTCGAAAAAAATTATTTTCGGAAATGACTTTTTCTGTGTGTACAGTCTACCCCCCTATTTTGCAAGAAATTATTTTCACATAGGTTGATTCTAGACATAATTCCTCACCTTCCTGACCCAAAAGCAGCTGTGCAGTTTTTTGCGAAAGTGTCGAAAAAAATTATTTTCGGAAATGACTTTTTCTGTGTGTACAGTCTACCCCCCTATTTTGCAAGGAATTATTTTCACATAGGGTGATTCTAGACATGATTACCTATCTTCCTGACCCAAAAGCAGCTGTGCAGTTTTTTGCGAAAGTGTCGAAAAAAATTATTTTCGGAAATGACTTTTTCTGCGTGTACAGTCTACCCCCCTATTTTGCAAGGGATTATTTTCACATAGGGTGATTCTAGACATGATTCCTCACCTTCCTGACCCAAAAGCAGCTGTGCAGTTTTTTGCGAAAGTGTCGAAAAAAATTATTTTCGGAAATAACTTTTTCTGTGTGTACAGTCTACCCCCCTATTTTGCAAGGAATTATTTTCACATAGGGTGATTCTAGACATGATTACCTATCTTCCTGACCCAAAAGCAGCTGTGCAGTTTTTTGCGAAAGTGTCGAAAAAAATTATTTTCGGAAATAACTTTTTCTGCGTGTACAGTCTACCCCCCTATTTTGCAAGGAATTATTTTCACATAGGTTGATTCTAGACATGATTACCTATCTTCCTGACCCAAAAGCAGCTGTGCAGTTTTTTGCGAAAGTGTCGAAAAAAATTATTTTCGGAAATAACTTTTTCTGTGTGTACAGTCTACCCCCCTATTTTGCAAGGAATTATTTTCACATAGGTTGATTCTAGACATGATTACCTATCTTCCTGACCCAAAAGCAGCTGTGCAGTTTTTTGCGAAAGTGTCGAAAAAAATTATTTTCGGAAATAACTTTTTCTGTGTGTACAGTCTACCCCCCTATTTTGCAAGGAATTATTTTCACATAGGGTGATTCAAGACATGATTACCTATCTTCCTGACCCAAAAGCAGCTGTGCAGTTTTTTGCGAAAGTGTCGAAAAAAATCATTTTCGGAAATAACTTTTTCTGCGTGTACAGTCTACCCCCCTATTTTGCAAGGAATTATTTTCACATAGGTTGATTCTAGACATAATTCCTCACCTTCCTGACCCAAAAGCAGCTGTGCAGTTTTTTGCGAAAGTGTCGAAAAAAATTATTTTCGGAAATGACTTTTTCTGTGTGTACAGTCTACCCCCCTATTTTGCAAGAAATTATTTTCACATAGGTTGATTCTAGACATAATTCCTCACCTTCCTGACCCAAAAGCAGCTGTGCAGTTTTTTGCGAAAGTGTCGAAAAAAATTATTTTCGGAAATGACTTTTTCTGTGTGTACAGTCTACCCCCCTATTTTGCAAGGAATTATTTTCACATAGGGTGATTCTAGACATGATTACCTATCTTCCTGACCCAAAAGCAGCTGTGCAGTTTTTTGCGAAAGTGTCGAAAAAAATTATTTTCGGAAATGACTTTTTCTGTGTGTACAGTCTACCCCCCTATTTTGCAAGGAATTATTTTCACATAGGGTGATTCTAGACATGATTACCTATCTTCCTGACCCAAAAGCAGCTGTGCAGTTTTTTGCGAAAGTGTCGAAAAAAATTATTTTCGGAAATAACTTTTTCTGTGTGTACAGTCTACCCCCCTATTTTGCAAGGAATTATTTTCACATAGGTTGATTCTAGACATGATTACCTATCTTCCTGACCCAAAAGCAGCTGTGCAGTTTTTTGCGAAAGTGTCGAAAAAAATTATTTTCGGAAATGACTTTTTCTGTGTGTACAGTCTACCCCCCTATTTTGCAAGGAATTATTTTCACATAGGGTGATTCTAGACATGATTACCTATCTTCCTGACCCAAAAGCAGCTGTGCAGTTTTTTGCGAAAGTGTCGAAAAAAATTATTTTCGGAAATAACTTTTTCTGTGTGTACAGTCTACCCCCCTATTTTGCAAGGTATTATTTTCACATAGGTTGATTCTAGACATGATTACCTATCTTCCTGACCCAAAAGCAGCTGTGCAGTTTTTTGCGAAAGTGTCGAAAAAAATTATTTTCGGAAATAACTTTTTCTGTGTGTACAGTCTACCCCCCTATTTTGCAAGGAATTATTTTCACATAGGTTGATTCTAGACATAATTCCTCACCTTCCTGACCCAAAAGCAGCTGTGCAGTTTTTTGCGAAAGTGTCGAAAAAAATTATTTTCGGAAATGACTTTTTCTGTGTGTACAGTCTACCCCCCTATTTTGCAAGAAATTATTTTCACATAGGTTGATTCTAGACATAATTCCTCACCTTCCTGACCCAAAAGCAGCTGTGCAGTTTTTTGCGAAAGTGTCGAAAAAAATTATTTTCGGAAATGACTTTTTCTGTGTGTACAGTCTACCCCCCTATTTTGCAAGGAATTATTTTCACATAGGGTGATTCTAGACATGATTACCTATCTTCCTGACCCAAAAGCAGCTGTGCAGTTTTTTGCGAAAGTGTCGAAAAAAATTATTTTCGGAAATGACTTTTTCTGCGTGTACAGTCTACCCCCCTATTTTGCAAGGGATTATTTTCACATAGGGTGATTCTAGACATGATTCCTCACCTTCCTGACTCAAAAGCAGCTGTGCAGTTTTTTGCGAAAGTGTCGAAAAAAATTATTTTCGGAAATAACTTTTTCTGTGTGTACAGTCTACCCCCCTATTTTGCAAGGAATTATTTTCACATAGGGTGATTCTAGACATGATTACCTATCTTCCTGACCCAAAAGCAGCTGTGCAGTTTTTTGCGAAAGTGTCGAAAAAAATTATTTTCGGAAATAACTTTTTCTGCGTGTACAGTCTACCCCCCTATTTTGCAAGGAATTATTTTCACATAGGTTGATTCTAGACATGATTACCTATCTTCCTGACCCAAAAGCAGCTGTGCAGTTTTTTGCGAAAGTGTCGAAAAAAATTATTTTCGGAAATAACTTTTTCTGTGTGTACAGTCTACCCCCCTATTTTGCAAGGAATTATTTTCACATAGGTTGATTCTAGACATGATTACCTATCTTCCTGACCCAAAAGCAGCTGTGCAGTTTTTTGCGAAAGTGTCGAAAAAAATTATTTTCGGAAATGACTTTTTCTGCGTGTACAGTCTACCCCCCTATTTTGCAAGGGATTATTTTCACATAGGGTGATTCTAGACATGATTCCTCACCTTCCTGACTCAAAAGCAGCTGTGCAGTTTTTTGCGAAAGTGTCGAAAAAAATTATTTTCGGAAATAACTTTTTCTGTGTGTACAGTCTACCCCCCTATTTTGCAAGGAATTATTTTCACATAGGGTGATTCTAGACATGATTACCTATCTTCCTGACCCAAAAGCAGCTGTGCAGTTTTTTGCGAAAGTGTCGAAAAAAATTATTTTCGGAAATGACTTTTTCTGTGTGTACAGTCTACCCCCCTATTTTGCAAGGAATTATTTTCACATAGGGTGATTCTAGACATGATTACCTATCTTCCTGACCCAAAAGCAGCTGTGCAGTTTTTTGCGAAAGTGTCGAAAAAAATTATTTTCGGAAATGACTTTTTCTGCGTGTACAGTCTACCCCCCTATTTTGCAAGGGATTATTTTCACATAGGGTGATTCTAGACATGATTCCTCACCTTCCTGACTCAAAAGCAGCTGTGCAGTTTTTTGCGAAAGTGTCGAAAAAAATTATTTTCGGAAATAACTTTTTCTGTGTGTACAGTCTACCCCCCTATTTTGCAAGGAATTATTTTCACATAGGGTGATTCTAGACATGATTACCTATCTTCCTGACCCAAAAGCAGCTGTGCAGTTTTTTGCGAAAGTGTCGAAAAAAATTATTTTCGGAAATAACTTTTTCTGCGTGTACAGTCTACCCCCCTATTTTGCAAGGAATTATTTTCACATAGGTTGATTCTAGACATGATTACCTATCTTCCTGACCCAAAAGCAGCTGTGCAGTTTTTTGCGAAAGTGTCGAAAAAAATTATTTTCGGAAATAACTTTTTCTGTGTGTACAGTCTACCCCCCTATTTTGCAAGGAATTATTTTCACATAGGTTGATTCTAGACATGATTACCTATCTTCCTGACCCAAAAGCAGCTGTGCAGTTTTTTGCGAAAGTGTCGAAAAAAATTATTTTCGGAAATGACTTTTTCTGCGTGTACAGTCTACCCCCCTATTTTGCAAGGAATTATTTTCACATAGGGTGATTCTAGACATGATTACCTATCTTCCTGACCCAAAAGCAGCTGTGCAGTTTTTTGCGAAAGTGTCGAAAAAAATTATTTTCGGAAATAACTTTTTCTGCGTGTACAGTCTACCCCCCTATTTTGCAAGGAATTATTTTCACATAGGTTGATTCTAGACATGATTACCTATCTTCCTGACCCAAAAGCAGCTGTGCAGTTTTTTGCGAAAGTGTCGAAAAAAATTATTTTCGGAAATAACTTTTTCTGTGTGTACAGTCTACCCCCCTATTTTGCAAGGAATTATTTTCACATAGGTTGATTCTAGACATGATTACCTATCTTCCTGACCCAAAAGCAGCTGTGCAGTTTTTTGCGAAAGTGTCGAAAAAAATTATTTTCGGAAATGACTTTTTCTGCGTGTACAGTCTACCCCCCTATTTTGCAAGGAATTATTTTCACATAGGGTGATTCTAGACATGATTACCTATCTTCCTGACCCAAAAGCAGCTGTGCAGTTTTTTGCGAAAGTGTCGAAAAAAATTATTTTCGGAAATGACTTTTTTTGCGTGTACAGTCTACCCCCCTATTTTGCAAGGGATTATTTTCACATAGGGTGCTTCTAGACATGATTCCTCACCTTCCTGACCCAAAAGCAGCTGTGCAGTTTTTTGCGAAAGTGTCGAAAAAAATTATTTTCGGAAATAACTTTTTCTGTGTGTACAGTCTACCCCCCTATTTTGCAAGGAATTATTTTCACATAGGGTGATTCTAGACATGATTACCTATCTTCCTGACCCAAAAGCAGCTGTGCAGTTTTTTGCGAAAGTGTAGAAAAAAATTATTTTCGGAAATAACTTTTTCTGCGTGTACAGTCTACCCCCCTATTTTGCAAGGGATTATTTTCACATAGGTTGATTCTAGACATAATTCCTCACCTTCCTGACCCAAAAGCAGCTGTGCAGTTTTTTGCGAAAGTGTCGAAAAAAATTATTTTCGGAAATGACTTTTTCTGCGTGTACAGTCTACCCCCCTATTTTGCAAGAAATTATTTTCACATAGGTTGATTCTAGACATAATTCCTCACCTTCCTGACCCAAAAGCAGCTGTGCAGTTTTTTGCGAAAGTGTCGAAAAAAATTATTTTCGGAAATAACTTTTTCTGCGTGTACAGTCTACCCCCCTATTTTGCAAGGGATTATTTTCACATAGGTTGATTCTAGACATAATTCCTCACCTTCCTGACCCAAAAGCAGCTGTGCAGTTTCTTGCGAAAGTGTCGAAAAAAATTATTTTCGGAAATGACTTTTTTTGCGTGTACAGTCTACCCCCCTATTTTGCAAGGGATTATTTTCACATAGGGTGATTCTAGACATGATTCCTCACCTTCCTGACCCAAAAGCAGCTTTGCGAAAGTATTTCAAAAATATATAAATTATGAATAACTCGTTTTCAGGGTCATCTACCATCCATCAATATAATTCTTATAGCTTTTTTCGTTATTCCATACACCATACCAATTTTATTTATTCATACATCTCATTCAGATGTCTCATATTGACTGAGATAATTGAAATTACCTTTATACTCGCTGTATTCAATACTCAGACCAAAGTCAGTTAAATGGAAAATATCTAGTTTTCAGCTGACTTTGCTCAGACTATTATTTTAATCATTAGAAACCTAAATTGGGGGGAAACCTACGCCACTGTGCGATCGGGTACGTTCGGAAAGAAAAGCAGTCGGCCGTGGCAGCGGACTTCACATAGGTATATGATTTGGTTATGAGAAAGAAGATAAGTAATATGTTATTATATTTCCAAACTCCTCAATATAATTTCATTTTCGATTTATATATATAAAGCATATCTAATTGAAAGCGACAATTGGTAGAAGGATATTTACCTGAGACCAGAGTACCGCCAATGGACTACCGATAACTCACTTGGGGTAGATCAGTCTAGAACGTTGGAAAATATGGTTGAAATTGCATACACAGGATTGAAAACCAACTCATTACAGCACCAGCTCATCAAAATATTAATATTCTCTAAGAAATTTATGAAATTTCAAATATTTCTCTAGTAATATCAAGTGGATGCTAAAGACGCGCACAAATAACAGTATCCATCAAACAGCAAAAACTGAAACTCCATTAACGGATGACATTAAATTAATGACAAAGACAAATGACGTTTAACATTCACCTGTCGTGAGCGTCAGCAGTTGCCAAATGATTTTTTAAGTCTGAAGATTAACCGCTAGATGGATGATTTCGATTACCATCAGAAATGAGTAGGAGAGGAGCTGCCCTGCCAACAAATAAAGTTGTTGTTGAAATTCTGACCAAGAGACGGCGTAGCTTACGACAAAAATCTATCGAAAATTCGATTTCAAAACTCTGCCGTCTCAAACTTGGACCACCTTGGACTTATAGAACTATTATAGCGCATCTTGTGGATGTCTTTCGAACTAATATCTTACATTGGCCCAATACAGGGACCTGCAAATTGGCCTCATTCAGGTCGAATACTCACTATCTGTCAAAAGGATAAAACTGTCAAAAGTGTCAAGAAAATAAAAAACCTAATAATAACAAATAAAAATATGGCCAGCTGTGTCATATATGATTTGTTAGATGTTTTTATTCTTGTTTATTTCAATTCATGCTAATTGTTCACGGGATATCGAATATTGTTAGAAAATATTTTTCATTTACCAAAAAAATCACCCAAGATTTGAACTTTTGGAGACCTACAAAGGTTAATAATGGTAGGTCATCGTCCTTTGTTATCATTATCAAGATTCCCTTTTCAGGTCTTCTTCATCTGTTGATTATGATTCGACATCTTTTGATAATGTCAGGTTTGAGCTCCAGTTGCAGTAGGGACTGTTCAGGACGAGGTGAATGCTACAATGGTACTTGTTTATGTGACATACGTTTCACTGGGGAACTGTGTGATGGACCAAATTTGCCATACCATACAGGAATCGGTGGTGTATTCTTCTTTATAAGCATTGTTTGTGCCATTCAACTGATCACCTGCATAATATCAGAATATGTTAGATTGAAGGCACCTAGTCTTGTTAAAGCTTGTAAAGTAACTACACAAAAGTTGATCTACTTTGTGATCTGCATTGCCAGCTTAATACGTGGAGCCTACTTCATATTTCCAGTAAGTAGATACATACTTCATGGTGAAATACTCTTAAAATCCTTATTGACATATATTACCTGAAATGTGTTCTTTGTCTGAAATTTATAAAAATCTACACTATATTCATTAATTGTGGTAAAAAAAATATTCAAGAAATTAATTATGAAATGTGTGAACATATATTTTGGTCACCAAGAAAATTGCAAGAAAAAATAGCAGTGAAAATAATGAAATGATAACTGATGGTAACATAGTTATCCTAATGCCCAGGCAAATCCAGTGGATTTCTTGATTTTTTATTCCCAGTATTTGTATACTTGACTACAAACTTAATATCTGAGTTTGAATATTAATCTAATCAGGCAATGGTTAACATAATTTCGAAATATCGGAATTGATGATTATTTCCTTGAAATGGAGAGTAAAAAATTCGGGAATATGGTAATAAATTAGTGATCAAATAGTAACAATTTATGATATTTGTCAAGTATATATAAAAAAGAATTTTGAAGGTGTGGTTCTGTTAGGTTAATATAAAGCTAGCAGAGCCGTTGATTTCCTCCTCTTAAAGAAGGGTAATAAATTCGCCAATGTGATAATAAATTAGTAATAAACTATGGACTGTATGAAATTTCTATACACTGATACTTGGAGTTTTGGTTCTGTTAGGTTGAGATCGAAATATCGGAATTGATGATTTTTTCCTTGGAATGGAGAGTAAAAAATTCGGGAATATGGTAACAAATTAGTAATATAAGAGTAACAAATTATGATATATGTTGAGTATGAAAAAAAGAGTTTTCAAGGTTTTAAAGGGTGGTTCAGAATTTTGAGTTTTGCACCACCCTGTTTTGTTTTAATTTGATATCAGTAGACAGTTGATGAAAAGTTAAGACACAAAAAATTCCCTAATTCGAAAAATATCGATTTTTCACACCCTATATATCTGTAATCATTCTTGTTAGACCTCAATATAATATATCAAAGAAATCAGCTCTTTCGGGATAACCTGAAAATGTTACAAAATACAGGGGTGGGTGCTATTTGAAATAACAAAGTTGTTGCTACTTTTCGATAGAAGCGGCAACGCCGCAGCGCTGAAAATGTTTTAGATCGATAGAAAAAAAACTGATTAGCCAAGGACCCAAGAAACCCCGAATTTAAAGAATGATCCTATCTCCCGTTCTCCATAAACGTCTTAATATACCATCGACCGTGACCCACCCTGTATTAAGCTAGCAGAGCCGTGTTTTTTTTTGTCTTGATGAAGGGTAATAAATTCTTCAATGTAGTAAGTCAGTAATGAGCTATGGACTGAATGAAATTTCCATTCACGGATACTTGGGGTTTAGGTTCTGCCCAAGGTGGATATAGGATGGTGAAACAGCTTCCTATTAACAAGCACTACAATAAACTGTAGACCTTTGCCTACTTGATTTCATACACCGTAGTAATATTTCCTGAAATTAACAGAGATGGCGACATACCTTGTGTCGGTAAAACAGAAACTCTGCATCTGTAATCTTTTTATCAGTTTCATCTATTCTAGATGAAAAATGATTGAGAAGAGTCAAAATATCAATATTCATTCAAGATTTATCGAAAATTTATTGTTTTAATGTCGTTTCAAGTCACGTCTGTCAGATGTGAACCACAGAAATACGTAAGCAACAGAAATCTTCTTCGATGATCGATCTTACCGCCATCTTCTTTCAAGTCGTGGAAATATTAGTACCTTCTCAAACGGTCTACAAGTTTTTCGCAGAAACAATTGAAGAGCTGTTTCACCATCCTATATCCACCTTGGGCAAAACCAAGGTGGGCAGAACCAAGGTGGATATAGGATGGTGAAACAGCTCTTCAATTGTTTCTGCGAAAAACTTGTAGACCGTTTGAGAAGGTACTAATATTTCCACGACTTGAAAGAAGATGGCGGTAAGATCGATCATCGAAGAAGATTTCTGTTGCTTACGTATTTCTGTGGTTCACATCTGACAGACGTGACTTGAAACGACATTAAAACAATAAATTTTCGATAAATCTTGAATGAATATTGATATTTTGACTCTTCTCAATCATTTTTCATCTAGAATAGATGAAACTGATAAAAAGATTACAGATGCAGAGTTTCTGTTTTTCCGACACAAGGTATGTCGCCATCTCTGTTAATTTCAGGAAATATTACTACGGTGTATGAAATCAAGTAGGCAAAGGTCTACAGTTTATTGTAGTGCTTGTTAATAGGAAGCTGTTTCACCATCCTATATCCACCTTGGTTCTGCCTCTCAGGTTATGCTATAGGTTGATATGGAAATATAATATAACAAATTATGACATATGTCAATTATGAAAAAAATATTTTTGAAGGAGTGGTTCTGCTAGGTTTATATAACAGAGCCGTTGGTTTTTTTGTCTTAATGAAGAGTAATAAATTCGCCAATGTGGTAATGAATTAGTAATAAATTATGGACTGAATGAAATTTCTATACACGGATACTTGGAGTTTTGGTTCTGCTAGGTTTACATCGAAATATTGGAATTGATGATTTTTTTCTCGAAATGAAGAGTAAAAAATTCGGGAATATGGTAATAAATTAGTAATAAAAGAGTAACAAATTATGCCCTATGTCAACTTTGAAAAAAAATATTTTTGAAGGTGTGGTTCTGCTAGGTTTATATAAAGCTAGCAGAACCGTTGGTTTTTCTGCCTTAATGAAGGGTAATAAATTCGGGAATGTGGTAATAAATTAGTAATAAATTACTACATTATTACGATTTTGAAATTCGAAAATGGTTCTGCTAGGTTTATTGGGGTGGTTAACATTACAATTACTAATTTCCTATTTTAGTCAATTACATTATGATAATGAACATGCAGCACCTATATAAGTGATAAATGGAGACTGGAGATGTAGGTAATCATGAAGAAAAGAACATTCTGAAATTTTCAATGCTAGCTTTGAATACTCATTTGAGAACCTGATTTGATTTTTTTTTCTTAAAATTCAGGGGATGATTGATTGAAAATTTCACTAAAAAAATAAAATCAAATTTTAGTCAGTGGAAAAAAAATGTTCTTCCTATCCAAAATAACTTCTTGTTGAAAAGAAAATTGAATTTGCTTTTGAAATATGATAGATATTACCAACTCTTCTTTCATAAGGATTAATTACTGTTAAGAGTATGTTAGTTCATCCAGTTAGAATTATGAACATAAAATACAATACAAAGAGTATGGATCCCAAATAGAAATAATAGAAGAAGCCACCTAAACAGTTTTGTGTTGTGGAACAATTCTTCTGCATATTTCTGATTCTGGGTGAGTCTGAAACATGGAAAAGAGACATGAGTTACTGTTAATTGAGGCATGTTCAATATCCATAGAATTGATTGATAGATATATAATTCTTGTCAATCTGATACTTCTGACTTGACAAAGAATAGTTGTGGGTAAAAAGCAATTGGTTTCATTATTTTAGTAATGTAGGTATATTGTATAACATCCAGGTCCAGAGTGTTTAGGATGAATTAAATTTATCAATGCAGGGCCACTAGCAGGCTTATATTGGGACATATTCTATGTATTATCCTCGATTATTAGGGGTATTATCTACAATATTTTCATTTATTTTCTTCTATAAGTTGAGTAATCCACAGAGGAAGCTGAAAATATAGCATTCCTCCTCAAATTGAAACGGTTTTTATCAAAAAATGATTGGAATCAGTTGAAATGAATTGTGAGTAAAAAAACTGAGCACTATTTCACTACAAGTATGTCAATATCTCAAGGAATTTACTCAAAGTGACAGTGATCTTGCATTCAATTGAGTAGGACACTTGACAGCACTTGATTATGCTGAAATCACATTGTTTGGTTCATACTTTCTTCAGGCCTTGATTACATAGTTCAGGGTAAGTATTTCTGAAAACTTCAAAATAAACACACATTTAAATAGCAGAATTATGTTTTGGGTAAAACTGTGTTCATAGTATAAGTTTTTAGTTTTGCTCCAGTTGGTTTTTCAGGAGTACATAGATGATACAGATAAGACATCAAATTACGAAACAAAGTGGTATAGATTTGAAAAACAAAATCCAAATTCAATGAAATTACATCTTCTGAAGGCCCCTGCAAAATCCGGGCCCTGGGCTCCAACCCCTAAGCCCCCCTTATTCACCCCTGGTGTTGGAAATGGTAGTGAAAGCTGGTTTTTTGCGATATTTCCAGAATCCTTAAAACATGACAAAAATCAAAATCCATTAGAAACCCATCCCTGGAAATATCTTTTTACCAAACAACCCAATCATGCAGTTAAAGTTAAATATTTATTCAATGAGACTAATCTAATCAAACATACTAACCCGAGTACTAACCTGTTTTCCGTAAATTCGTGTGTTAAAAAGTTGATTAGTGCATCCAACCCGGGTCATCTGGATGTTATGTTAGCCCATCACCTTTGTTATATATTGGTAGGGTAATCATACATTTTTTTATAGAAAAAATGAAATGAGGATCGGGAATTACTGTACCGTTTTTATCATAATTCACCATCTGTGAAAAATTCTTCTGTTACCTATTTGTCTACCTTTACTGAGTTATTTAATATATTCTATTTTTCTGTTTATTAGCTAGTATATAAAATTTTGATTTTCATGAGGGTATTTTGATATTTTATAATTTTATTTTTTCAACTTTCAAACATTATAAATATCAAAACTTCCCTAACCAATACAAACAACGTTCAATATTCATACGATGTCGTTAACCCATCGAAAAATCGGGGGTCATATCATAAGAGCCCAGATTCTTAGCCGGATGTTGTTTTTGAATAGCTATACTTACTTTTGTTGGCACAAACAAGAGCTGTAAAATAAATCGAGTTAAACTACATATGTAATGATAATAATGATAATAATAATGCCAGAACAAAAAAAAAATAATAAAAAATGCTTTTATTGTCTCAAAATTTGACAAAAGGCAGAGTTCAACTCGTCGATAAATCGACAGCTGGTCTTCCACAAACAACCCTTTCAGCTGCACATCATCATAACACACGAAATAACAATACATTGATGATACCTGCACATCGTACACTAGTATATGAGAGAGCACCAAGGTATAATGCAATTAAGTTATTCAATAAACTCCCACTGAGGATTAAGCAAATTCCTGACAATCGCAAATTCAAAGTCGAATTAAAAAAACTTCTTGTGAAAAAATGTTTTTATAGTATATCAGAATACTTAGAAGATAACCATTTAGCGGACTATTGGATGTAAACTGTATTTTTTTTCTATCTGTTTGTAACTATATGTATAATTCCATTTGTTTTTTTATGAAATTTTATTTATACCATTTATTTTATGTATTTATTTTTACCATAATGTGACGTGCCATATGTACTACCTGTACCTGAAATGGTTAATAAATATTCTATTCTATTCTATATCCTGCTAAAAATCTGAGCTCCCGTGGTATTTGGTAAGACAAATCCATGAATAGAAACTCAATACAATTAAACTTTATTCAAAAAACTAAAAAAACAATAAGTAGAAAAATAAATATAACAAAATCTCATACACTTTCTGGAATATTATTTGATGTTTAATTCTGTTTTTCTGACATTTACAGTTGTCAAACTGATCCGACGCACAACGCTTGATAAACAGTAAATGCTTGCGTTGCTAGGGTAACGTTATTCATCAGATTTTTTTATCCACTTGCATTTCTGTATCTTCCCATTTAGCCGGTAGCAAACTAAGATTTTTGTACTCACAAATTGGAATTACTATACATGAGTGAAATGTTCGAATATATTCAAGTTTCATAGACAAACCCATATCCATCTCGCTCAAAACAATATAACGTCACAAATTCGAAACACGTGCTAGCTACTTAAGTAAACTAACGTCTCACTGCTTAAATGACCAGGAATTACAAATATCACAATAATATCACTGCCTGGCCATCTTAATAGTAGTAGAGATATATCCGAGGATACATCTCTTTCCATAACGATTGTCCATATTGGTAACTTATCTCTGTAATATTGTTCCTATTTGCAAAATGATGATAATCTCTCATCTTGTTACTAGACATAAGGAATCACAGGGTACGAATCAAAAATAATTTTGATCTATTTATTTAGGAATCCTTCGAATATGGTTGGTCCAGCAGCTTGCTGTCATCTTACTATCCGCTCTTGATGTCAAGTGCATCACTTATCGTGTGCTTCTGGGCAGAAGTGAGTAGTTTGTACTTGTCCACATTGATTTATCATTAATATACGAGTTAATGTATAGATTGTATTTGAATCTGAAGGATAGTGAATTACTTGATTCATATTGAAGTTGCCTATTTAAGTTATAATTGCCAAAATATCACCATAAAATGAGGTAAAAAATAATAGATAATATGATCCTTGTGTACATGCATAAATGAATCCATCACATATCACATGAGAACTAGAAGTTCGCCAACATTATACATTTGACCGCACAGAAAAATAAAAAAATACGAACTGTTAACTTCATGGAAAAGTAAAATTCTCTATATTGGAAATTACCCCGTTATGAACTCTTTCACGTATCCCCACAAAAAAATCATTTTGTCAGGTTGGAAGATCGTATATTTAGTTATAGGCCATAATTGACAAAAATTCGAGCATAAATTGAAGGTAATCTGAATTCGATAGCGTTTCAATTTAAAAATTAAAGTTTATCTGTCATAGTAGACTTTTCGTATTTAACTAAGTGAAATCAGTTTATTGAAGGAAAAGTTCGATATCTTGGCCATACATCTAAATTCAAATAACTAATTTAGATGACAGTTCCCATAAAGGCCTATAACTCTTATATTTGAAATTTTGTCATAAAGTGCGTATCATCAAATGGAATAAATTCAATATCGAATAAACGGGGGAGTGTTCGAAAAACGCTGTATTGGTATTTTTAAAAGCGAATTTTTGGCAACAAAAATTTTTCATGCAATGTGTATCATGTAACAGTAGACAATGCCAACTTTCTTATTTCAACTACAACAACACCCTGTATTTCATTACATTTCTAAAATTTTCCCTGCAGAATAGTGAATTTTGAACCACCCAGTAGTTTATTCACAAGAAAGTCCTAAATTTGAAATATTTTTATGTCACACCCTGCAATCATTTCCGCTAGATCCCAAAAATATTAGATCGACTAAATCAGCTCTTCAAGGAGAATCTAAAATGTAATAAAATACTATTTGAATTATTGAAGTTGCTGCTACTTTTCAATATGAGCTGCAACGCCGCAGCAACCAAATTCGTTCTAAATGACCCTATGTCCCGTTTCGTACCCTTTATAATGACATTTTACGTCGTTCTGCTTATCTTCTTCCATTTGCGAGATTGAAAAAATCAAATTGCGCAATTTTCGTTTTTTTTTCTCACCTGGAGTTGCTTTAGTAGTTATCGAACAGTATTGTGTACTTTCTCATTGAGCTTTATAAAAGTTCTTCAACAATTTTAGATTTCCTCCATTATATCTGCAAATTGCTCAAATTTCATGCAGAAGAAAAGCTGAGAAGCTTTTAATATCTCCAAACATCTGCTCAGTTCATTCATATCTTGGCCACCCTGTATAATAAAAAAAAGGTCACGGAAAAATCGATGTTGCATTAGGATATAATTTGTTGTCCTTCGATATACATACATGATTCTAATAGCATTTCTTTTGCTAATTTATGATGCCCTAAAGTGAAATAATTGATAATACTACCATAATATGAATCATGGTAATAGTTGTTGTTTAGTCAATGAAATTCATATCACAGTTCTCATTGTCGATTCATTGTTTGATTATTGTTTTCGATATTGAGTTATGAGTGAAGTACAGTGATTGTTGAATATTACCATTCAGTTCTTCGTCTATTCTCATTAGATTCAGTGTAGGCAATTTGAGTAAGTGCTTTTAGCATCAAATCTAATTTCAACAATCATTTATCGATAATATACATCAGACACGTTTCTAATATATTCTTTCATTTTAATGAGACCATAATACCCTTCGGTTATAAATTCTACAGCAATCAGAATGAAATAACGCATTTTTCCTTTTTTCAGTGTTCTTGTAAATGAATATTGTGAAAAACTGGACAGCCTGTATACCACGTTTTCCAGACAACAGTGTATTTCCGCTCTAATTTCTCGATAATTTCACGTCTCATGGAAAAATTCGAACATGCGTGAAATATTCAGATATATTTGATTTCATGAAAAAGTTATTGGCCGGCTACATTTTCATGATATAATTATGACAATATCAGTATGGCAATATGCTTCATACAGAGTTGATAAATGCTTTCCTCTTGCATCTTATTAAGGAGGGCAACTCCCTACTCCCTCACTCAATAGTAGTAAAAGAAGTATCGAAAATAATAAAGAGTTCAATACCGAATTTTCGAGAATACAACTTATCCCAAGGTGAAGTAGACCTTTTTCACTATCTGTTTACGATTATTGAATATGCATTATTGATGTATTAGTGTGGACAAATGAAACTAATAAGAAATAAAAGCATACTGAAAAGGTACCTATTGATATTTCATTGATATTTCAGGTATTCCATTTGCCAGGAATTCGTTGGGACAGACCCCAGTTCCTGTCTAAATCTTTCCTCGCATTCATCACATTCAATGTGATAAGCTTCAGTCTTTTGATCGCTGAAACTATAATAACTCAGCTTGCCAAACCTCCACCAGACGATCCTGGTTTCTATCATCACCTATTCAATGGATGTTACGCAGTGTTGATGTTTATCGTGGTTGTATTTTTCTTAATCTATGGAGTTGAAGTGTTTTTCAAGGTAATATTTCCTTTCCTATAATTATTAGCGCGAAACTGTGACATTCTGTACTATTCAAATAAAACCGATTTCTTTGTTAGTGGGGTGAAATTTCATTTGACAAAGAATTTCATTACCCTCAAGTTAAACAGTCATCATAAACACTCGTTGAAAAATTCAGTATTAAAAAAAAGTTATTATTTTAGCATTCGTAGTTAAATTTTTCGTCTATCAACCCATCGCACTATTTTTTTTTAGGTACGAGGAGGGTTCATCACTAGACCACTTCAATTAGCCGGTAACAACTTCGAAACACAACCTCTTCAAGATGATGCAGACCTCAGAAACAAGATCAATTCGTCTCAACTTCATCAGTCGCGCATTGGTTTATTGAGCCAGGCTCTCATGCTCATCATCATATCTGGATTTTTATTTTCCGAAACTCTATCGGAATTCTGGAAAACAAAGGTAAACAAAGAATATTCCTTATTCATTATTATTTCATGTAGAAAATAAGTACTTGGCTAATATTTATATACCAAACATGTTTAATTCGTTAATTTATATTTGATCTGCTAAATCGACATCAAATGGACTAATTTTCCTAAAGAGAACGAGTGTAGAGATAGAGATAGAGATAGAGATATAGATATAGATATAGATAGAGATAGAGATAGAGATAGAGATAGAGATAGAGATAGAGATAGAGATAGAGATAGAGATAGAGATAGAGATAGAGATAGAGATAGAGATAGAGATAGAGATAGAGATAGAGATAGAGATAGAGATAGAGATAGAGATAGAGATAGAGATAGAGATAGAGATAGAGATAGAGATAGAGATAGAGATAGAGATAGAGATAGAGATAGAGATAGAGATAGAGATAGAGATAGAGATAGAGATAGAGATAGAGATAGAGATAGAGAGAGAGAGAGAGAGAGAATCTGATATAATTCAAAAATATAAGCATGTAGGAATTTCAAATTTTGATAATTATATATTATTATATTATAGTTTATATTTATATCTTTTCACAATAATACTGGTAAGGTTTTTCACGGTGGATGGAACATTGAATTATCTGAAGAAGGGATGACTAAAATATTTTCATCAGATAGTATAGCTCAATAGTAAGTTCCTTCGAAGTGGAACACTGTATTTTATTACCCCACTAGGAAAACTATCACATTCTCCTATATCATTTTATGTACTAATTTTCCTACACATATCTCGAATAGTTTGGGAGTTTATGTTCATTTATGATGTGAAATTGTATTCAATAAAATTATTATTATTGGAATTACTGGATAGTGAATCAGATGTAGGGTAACGATTTTATTTTGACAAAAACTGATATATTAGTACTTTCAAGCCCCCCGGACCTACAAAACAAATAACCTGGATACCGGATCTAGCGTTATAAGATCTATGTTCGTAGGTGTGAAAAAGAAAGATAATATTAATTCATTCATGGTCAATGTGATAAGAACAGCAAAACATGCAGAGAATGCAGAATCCTGATTCACCTAGAATGAATTCGAGAAAACCATTATATTGGTAGAAATTTTGAAATTTTTGCTAGCCTACTGTCTGAATCACTATCCAATAATCATTTCATTGAAGACGATTTCACAACATGAATGGTCAGAACTTCACAAATTGTATGAGGTAGGTATACAGAAAGTTAAAAAAATTGGATGAGAAAATTATTGGTATAATAATATGAGATAGAAACTGATTTATTTTCGTGGATCTCCGGAATGAACTGAATTTCGAGACTCTTTTTATTTTGAAACAATAAAGATCCGGTTCGTCGGTAGAATACTTGATGGTCTTATGCAATATGCAGTTATGACCAAACTGTAATATTTCGAATAATGACATTGTAATTGCGAAAAAAATTCGTTTTCAATGGTTAGGTTTTGCACAAAATTGACAAAATCATTTTCCTACAAGCGTGCGTGATTCACCCTCTACCCGCACGCAATTCAGTTTGAAATTGTCATATTCCCACAGTTGTGCGGGAAAAGTTTTCCCACACTAGTGCAGGAAATTTTATCCGACACTAGTGCGGGAAAACAGGAGTTCCTCAGCCACTTTACTTGCTGACTGTGGTGTGGGTATAACCAATATCAAACGCCTAGGAGGATGGAAATCGACTTCAGTTGCTGAGGGGTATTAAGAAGACTCCACCAATCGAAAAAAAGAAATGTTCATAAAAATTCTCAATTTGAACACTACATCGTCTTCCGGGTGCATTTTAGAACCATCCACGTCTATATCGATCGGCGACGATTTAATGCCTGTGCCTCCACATTCGATTTCTTTCGATAATGTATTGCCCGAGTTACCTTGTTCTTCAGGAAATCAGCCATCTTCAAAAAATATGCTGGCTTCCGCTATAAATTTACATAATGCATAAAATTGTACATTTACAATGAATATTAAGAATAATTAGTGGATAGAAAATGTTACTCTTGTTAGTTGTTTCCATTTGCATGAATAAATGAAGAAATGAATTTGTTTCCTACGCTTGTAGAAAAAATATTATCCCTAACTCATGCGGAAAGTGTCTTTCCGCACTCGTTAGGAAAATTACTATTTTGTTGCGAATGGGATTGTCAGGTAATGTTGAAAGGACTCCAAAAATTAAATAACCTGGGGATTCCATTTAAAATAAAAAAGTAGCTACTACGTTCTGATACAAAAGGCAACACTGTATTAGTCGAACTATTTCTTCTTCTTTCTTTTCATTGTTCAGGTTCTTCTAACCATGAAACACCTTGTACACCTCGAGTTTCTTGGTACATTCTAGGTTCCTATCGAATCTCGCAACCTCCACAACATTATATTTAGAGTAGTGGAGATTGGCGTTGCCCTATGGTTTCCTGCCGTCCTCTGGAACTGCATGCAACCCTCCGAGCTGTGGATTCTCAATCCCAGCAAGCTCTTGGCCAAACTCGACCAGCAGAAGAACGACGAATCCACTTTTGATGGCCGCATCAAGCTAGACAGCGATGACGAGGCCTTCCTGGACAGAAGGGAGTGCTGGATTTGCTACGACGGCGACAAGAAAGAACCTCTCATCCAACCCTGCGATTGTACTGGGGACGTGTCGAGTGTGCACCACGAATGTCTCAGAAGGTTAGTTTTTTTCAATCTACAAACATCGTTGGTGCTCATTAGAAGCAAATATTTATTATGTTTCTGAAGATGCAGTACCAAAATAGCTATTTGCGTATTTATAGCGCAAAGTTATAGATTGCCGCTCGACAAAGACAGTTTTCTAATGATTTTTCAAGAGCGGCAAGACCTTGCGCTCGAAATACACACAAGATTTTTTCTACAAACACAGTTCCTAAACAAGATACATCGATACTTCATTGAATTGACTCAAATAACAAATAAAAAGGGAAAAGGACTCTTAGATTAAAAAAGAATTGCCCTGCCCTGGGATCAAACCCGTGCTGCCAGCTTGAGAAGACGCTCTTTGAACCCGTCGGCTATTGAGGCTATTTGAAAACTTATGTCTATCCCACAGTTATAAAGTCCGCGTTTCTCTGGTAGGATGTTAGCATTTAGAATTTTTTCACTTTCTAGAGATGTGTTAGATAATTCACTGTCACTATTATTTATTAACTTTCGATTTTGAAATGGGATATTTGGTATATTTTCTGTTTTTTCGTCTTCATATATCATTCGTTACTGTTCGTAACAGTTTCAAAAATATAGTTTCGGCTCTTCCATCATTCCGATAACGAGATCAGTAACTTGATTCTGGGAACAGTGCGAGCAACAGCTATCTACTTCTTCTGTTTTCGGTTCGTAGGCTCAACCGAATCAAGTCCAGAAACTTATAACCGATAAATATTCCCAAATGTCACCAAATATAGGTAGTACGTCATAATGTTCCGCCATTGAAGTTGTAAATTGCTCTATTTTGAAAATTGAAATTATTTGGATAATTTCAGTTGTCATTTTAGACAGCAGAAATTTAATACTAGCACCGTGGTCCGAATTGCGCTAATTATTCTGAGCGCGCTCCGAATTGTCAATGCTGGTCCGAATCAGTTTGTACAGTTGGTACAGCTTTGATTCGGACCACCTTCGAACGCGCTTATTTGAATTCAACTGACAACCTGAATCTGACATCAACTGACATTATCATGGAAGAACAAGCGTTGGTGCGAGCAATAACTTCATTATTGATGATTATGAGAGTAGCGATACTGAAATGTTGTTTATCGACTCTTCATCTAGTAGCGAGGATAAGTTGATGCAGCCATCTACTATAATGTACTTTTGGTAATATCGCACAAAGAAGATCGTTGGTTTTGAGCGAGGTTAGTATTCTACTAACTTTGGGTTTTGAGACCTCGAATTGACAGAGTTGTTCCTCTATACTCTACAGAGGAATTCAAATCACACTTCAGGTTGGTATGAAAATTTCTTTCAATGAGATCAACTTTGTACCTTTATTGTAAAATATTCTGAAACATTCGAATATTGTTCACTCTTTTCATCTGATAAATGCCACAAATGTGACAGCGCTCAGACTGCTTCACCTCGAAACTGTGAGCACTCTGAGCGTGAGAAGTGATGTCATCCATGACTTCATAGTACAACACAGTGCCAAATTGCGATGTTCTAAGCGTCATTCGGACCGTCAGAAAGCGCGCTTTAAGCGCAATTTGAACCACGGTATAGTTATTAATGAGAATCCGTCAGAAGTAAACTTCCTCATTGTTTATGAAGCACTATTGATCTGATTAAGAAATTGGTGAATTCGAAAACGGCTACATAATCGGAATTGTTGAAAGTGATTGTAGAAGTGTGAATTTGGTGAATTTGTCTATAGATGGCTAATGGAAAGCTCGTCCGCTAGCAACGAACCTCTCAAGTGCAAAGTTTGCAAGTATGAATATGACATCTGCAGAAGCAACGAAGTGAAGTGGGACAAGGGATTCACGGCCCATCATTGGGGAAGTACGGCGTTCGTTGTGACTTGCATGTGTGTCGCAGTGGCTGGAGCTTGGATTTTCATTCAGCTGTACGAAAATTCGTACATACGAATGACTAGCGCCAGTGTTGCTCTCATCGTCATTTATATCTGCATCAGGTAGGTGGAATTCGACTTGTTATTGGTGGAAAATATGAATCCGAGAAGTGTCACAATTTCATCTTGTTGTATGTTCTAACATACATCGGACATCGGTACAAAATTTTTTATCATTTGACAATTGTTTACAAGAATTATACCTTTTTTTGTTTATATCCCCAGTTCCTCGAAACTCATAATCTTATTAATAGGTAAGATGACAGTAACCAAGAATATCAGCCTTCATCAAGTATTTTGAGGTTCCTACCAAACATTCACCTGTATTTGTGTTAGGAATATCATAACCAAGAAACTTCAGCCATGGAGTAAGGCAAATAACTCAAATCTGTTATTGCACCATTATTTGTGCCATAATTTGTGCATTGTTTTTCCCTGTGTAATGTGAACATATATCTTCTTGGAAGCTTTTTATGATTGTGTTATCACACTAATATTGCATTGGAATCTAATGTTTTATGCAAGGAATTACATAATAGATTAGGTAATAACATTTATTGTTGCCAAAAAACATACATGTTTATGGAGGGACATAAAAAACAAGGAAGAGAAATAAATAAAATATGAAATCAAATGAAGAATATAAGAAAACTAAAAGGAAAAATTGATGAAATATATTTCTTTAGTTCAATCTTGAATTTTGGTGTAAGATTGATGGATGTTAGTATTTTTGGTAAACTGTTATAATTAATGTTTCTTCCATACTAAAATATAACGATTTGTGATGACGAATGAACTAGGACGGGGAGGAAGTTTTATTCAGAACAAAAAACTATAAAAGTGGAAATACAAGTCGGTAATCAAATATAACTAGTAGTTATTGTTATCCACGAAGCCTTTTCCAATATTAACATTGACATTGTTGACAGAGATAGAAATGACGTCACGAGCAGCCGCCATGACCTGGCAAGCGTTCTGGCGTGAATTTTAAACGAATAATCACGAATGAAATTTTTCCAACAAAACCTTTATTTTCTGCAGATGTAAGATATCTATTGGAGAAATAAAAACTTCCTACTATCTCAAATCAGATTTTCATAATCAAAGTGAAAAGGAATATAGTTTTCATTTTCACTCGATTTGTCACTCATTTGATGAAAAAAAAGGAACTCTTTATACGGAAACGACTTTGTGATATTACCTTGAACAAGACTGAAATTATAAGCTTATTTTCCAAGCACTTTTCATATTTATCCCCACACCAGAGAACTAGGGCAGATTCCACCATTTAAAGTGATGAATGAATCAAATTCAGCTCTTTTTTCATTGGTCAATAATTTCCAATAATTGTTCTCCCCGACTTTTGAAATAAAATGTATCTATTGTGTTGTTAATAGTTCTGAAACCTCTCCAGAACTAAACAGAATAGACAGCATAATTATGGTGATATTATTCTGAACAGGTATTTGGGACAAAATACATTGAGTGCTTACCAACGCGCCAAGGTGGCAGCACTGAGCATTGGAAATCATGTTACTACAATCAGTGGAAATGTCAAATCGTCAAACATCTCCAACACCGAGCCTGATGTTGCCAATGTTGCACTATAATTATTCACTGTGGTTTGTTGGGAGTTTTGAATGATGGTTCTAGACCACCAGACTAAAATTCCAAATTGTTAAAATGATTTCTCCTTTTGAAATTTGTATGGAAATTTATACATCACAATGTATTTTGCAGTTTGCATATGAAAACGTTTTCAATGAAGTGAATTGTGGTTGTTCAGAATCAGAATTGAGGACCTGAAGCGTGAAAACACGGTTTTTTCTAATTACCCTGTGAATAAACGTAGAAAAATCCAACTATTCATAGAAATAGAATTGATAATAGATGCAGTTGAAATGAAATAGTTACTGGGTATAAAAATGACTCAAGAAGACTCTGCAAAAATTCAGGAGAAATCATTCCAGTATAAAATTAGGAATGTTGAGAAATTATAATTTGTGATATTCAATAATGCAGTATATGATATTTTAATAGAGTTTATATATTCGATGACGAAATAATTATCAAAATCAGCAGTTTTGGTAATATGTGAACGCTATATCCTCCCGATATGGAGGCCAAGTTCGCTCCCGACTAAGCTCACCGAACCTAATCCGGAATTTGGAAAGATTTTCAGAAAAATATCATACCAACCATTTGTATCGGTAATCATGAATTCAACAGGTGACGGGTTCGAAAATGTTAATGTCAATATTGTCACACTCTTAGTGCTTTGTATTATATCTTCATTATTTCAACACTTTATATAATTTTAACATTCTATAGAGAATTTTACAACGATTTTACTGACACAGTATCTGATATTTTTACTTTCATTAATATCAGATATATATCTCAATAAAAAAAGGACCAAATCTAACTAAAATTAAGCTACTCATTCAAGTAGCTGTACAAATTGTTGGTCATTGATTGACTGACAATGAGCTCAACGATTTTACATTGCATCTACACTTTTTCTGCTCGTAGAATATTCTCGATTAATCTTCGGATAACTTACAGATTTTGTATGTAGGCACCCCACTATTTCCATCGAGGAACAAATTTATCAATTCAATAAAAAATGGTCCACTTATTAAATTTCTTGTGGAATTGTGTATGGATTATCTTGTGCCTAACGAGCAATCTCAATAGCCCAGAATCGACAATTCTGCCTTGTCCTACTCAAATGAACAAAACGAGGATTCATCGGAGAACAAGATCTGCATAATAAAGTTATATTCACAAAATTTATTTCTTTCATTAGAATCGTCTTCAATAAGCTCGGCATCAAATTCTCTCAACAATTGACAATTATCTATGTTGAGATGGATGTTTAACTGTAGAGGAAGGCTCAATCTGTGACCCTCCTTCCTGTGTTATGTGAAAGGTCACCCCAATCATCCCTGTTCATCAAATGAATAAAGACGGGCAACACGGTTTTGTCATTCGATGGGTTCATATTGCAGAATTCGCGATAGGTGCTAAGCGATACGCTACCTAGCGGTGACTCGTGAAAACACTCGGAGTAGGACCTCTTTGCTGTTTACACAGACCGTCAAGGCAACAACACAACTGTCAGTAATGTCACAAATACAAAAAAAATACCATTCCAAGAAGTTCGAGTTGTTACCAAGTGTTATTTTTTATTCCGAAAAAGGATTGTGTCACCCTATATAGTTGATCATCCTTGAATGAGATTACGCGGTACATTTTCGAATCCGTCTTATTTTGACTAGTGAAGAAATGTCATTCAATTAGGTGATGGCAACAGAAAATATTTTGTAGAAAGTCCTTCAGGTTCAAAATAACGCATAATATTTGAACGACTGAACGAAATTACAGGTAAAGCCCCAATGTGGATATAGGATGGTGAAACAGCTCTTCAATTGTTTCTGCGAAAAACTTGTAGACCGTTTGAGAAGGTATAGTAATATTTCCACGACTTGAATGGAGATGTCGGTAAGATCGATTATCGAAGAAGATTTCTGTTGCTTACGTATTTCTGTGGTTCACATCTGACAGACGTGACTTGAAACGACATTAATACAATATATTTTCGATAAATTTGGAATGAATATTGATATTTTGACTCTTCTCAATCATTTTTCATCTAGAACAAATGAAACTGATAAAAAGATGACAGAAGCACAGTTTCTGTTTTACCGACATCGCCATCTCTGATAACTTCAGGAAATACTACTACGGTATGAAATCAAGTAGGCAAAGGTCTACAGTTTATTCTAGTGCTTGTTAATAGAAAGCTGTTTCACCATCCTATATCCACCTTGTAATGACCGAACAATGTTATTTACTGTCAGGGGTAAACTTCGCCTAGCGACTCAAGGTAATAGCAACTTTCATAATGAATTGGAATGTTGAGTATTTTCCACTTCCATAAATGAATGGGAACAATAAACACATTGATGTGCTTTATGAAATGTGTCGGAATTTCAGTTATCAAAACGTTGGCAATCGATAGCCATTCACGATTTGTGATGAAAAATATTTTTCTTTGACAAAATCAGAATCACACAGTAAATGTTGCCGTCAAGGGGTATTTACACTTTTTTTAATACAAAATTTCATGCGAAAATATAAAAAGCGACCAATTTTGCACAAATATGATCCAATTTGGTCCAAAATTTTACACAAATGTTGATACATATCATGAATTGAGTGTTTAAGATAGTCAATTCGTATATATCTGTCGATTGCCATCCTGTTGAATAAAATTGAGCTAATTTTTTGGACTTTTCTATTCGGAGTGACCAATAATTTTTATTATCTGAGATATTGGCAGACTGCTCAGAAATTACTGGGTGATCATTATTGAGTTATATCCTGAGAAAAAATGCATTATTCAAATACTCTGCATTATCAAAGAATGTATTCTAATTTATTATTGATTGGTGCATCTAGATATATGGGTTGGAGCACAATCTGATTATTGTATTTGATGTAAGGATTATGAATTGAGATTCATCTACCCCATTAGTGCAGAAAATATGTGTAAATTCCACAATAATCAACTTGCCTAATAGAAATAAGAACTCGATAATTTTGAATTAGTCATATTTAAGGTATATTTTGACACAAGAAATGTTGACTCATGAATTATTATTGTAATGTAATGAAAACAAACTCAAAATTATAATACATTCAATCCTTATGAGAATAATTTTTTTGTAGGTAATCTTGATTAATTTCAAAATTATTTGCAAAAGGCATATTTCGTCTAGCTGAATAAAAACTGTCGAATACAGCTTGGAAAAAATATAAAAGTATCTTAGGAACCCTTCGAAAAATTCTCTTCAATAATATAAACGTTACATTCGATAGCTTTTACAATCCACCCGTTGTTTCGAAGATTCTTTGGAAATGGTTTTTCTGTTCATGGTTATGGATGAACATTAAAAACTATATGAGTTGTCATATCTCATTATTGTTGTAATGATCTCTCACCTTGTATTCAATATTGGCATTACCAACATTATATCTACAATATTTGAATGCCAAATAACTGTAGTGAGTTTTAAATTTATAATTAGGTATTGGTTGTATATAATGATAATATATCAATATTGTAATATTAGATGTAAATAAATATGCCTATCTCACAATTCAAGTATTTTCATTTCTGTATAGACTGAGCTCTAAAACAAGAAAAATTATGTTTCTGAGCGTAAATAACTTTCGAATTGTTTACCAGAAGATTTTTAGATTTTTTGCGGCTCCAAATACGATTACCTTTTCAATTTTTTTCTGACCGCAGCAGAAGTTCTCAACATTTGGAAATCCATATACGAAATGCCCATAGGAACTCTCAGTTAGGTTGATATAAACTCAGATAAGATTACATTTATTGCTGAATATATTGCTTCAAAGGAGGAAAATAAAAAGATTCAGACATGTACGTAGGTTTTATTCGTAAGTACGATAGGGAGGCCCCCCTTTATTTTTTATGGTTACCGATATGCCAAGTTCACTTTGTATAGGCTCATTAAATATTGTAGGTCTGCTCTTCCTATTCCTAAGAACTATTGAGAAATTTGTTTTCTTGAAGGAATTGATGTCTTCTTTTGACCACGTTTACGTTAACATTACATATAGCAATTATTACAATCAGTCAACAAACAGGTTTATGAATTTACATTGCCCAAATAGTTGAAGTCTTATCTTCTCAATTGGCTTTTACGTTAACGAATACACTGATGATGCACTTAGATAGCACCAGTGTTTTGGTCATATCAGAATTCCTCAACATTGATGTTTAGCAGCTAATGTCTTTCATTCGTCCATATACTTTTGAAAACGATGTAAACAAATTTTACTGGAAGAAATATCACTTCAATATAGATATGGGTTATTATTTGTTTGATAAATATATATGGATTCAAAGAAACACAAAAGTGAACACCCCAAAACAACCTGTGTTAGAAAAAAATAGTGTTCTATATTTTAATCGCTCCCATAAAAAAAGAAATACTTATATCTTGTTTTTTATCCCCAACATTTGCCAGACCACTGTTTCTTCGTCCGACAAAAAAGAATGAAAATAAGTTTGGGAGATAAAATATCCAAGGCAAACCCGATACTACTCCCACATTACTCTTATTGCTATACTGAATTTATGTTTCATCTTCATCACTCTATTGTGTTGATAATTTTTCTTATGTGGTCCAAATTTTATTAAATCCTTCAATTCCAAGGTAAGTGTGATTATGTATATTTTTCAAAATTCGGTTCGCACCGGTTGAATACAGTCAAATATTGACTAATCAGACGTTGAAATTCATACGAAAACTGACATCTTAGTTTTTCTGACAATTAAAATAGTAGCTGGAATTTTAGTGGTGATCAGTTTTTCAAACAATCTTTCTTCTTTCGTTTTTAATGTCTCTATATAATGCAGATTTGAAGTATATACACGAGCTCAATTTTATATCTCGAAACGCACAATTTGTAGATAGAGTGAATCAAACTCTTTTTATTTCACACATGGATTTTTTTTTCTAGAATGTATTCTTTAATACTTCTGGGAGCTGTAGTGTCTTCCTCGGCATTCTTGGAATCCTTTTTTATGCCGAATAATTGCAATTCCTCCCAATTCTCATGTAGGAATGGTAAATGTGTGGATCCAAAATTGAGATGTGATGAAATTAACAACTGTGGAGATGGAACAGATGAAATGGACTGCGGTAAATTTTTGCATCAATTATTTTTCTGTACTGAACAGAACTGTCTGGTTGGACTTCAAATGGAATGGAAATCAAATGTGCTCATTGTTTTTTCCAGAACTATTTTTTTGTAAGGAACCAATATTCTTTCGATGCAAAAACCATAGGTGTGTGAGCAAATCATTTGTGTGTGATGGGGAGAACGATTGTGAAGATTTTTCTGATGAAGTGAACTGCGAAAATTTCAAGGTAATCATTATTTCTAATAACTGTTTCCTACTTGATAGTAATTCATTTTTGATTAAAAAGGTTTATAAACTGAATTTTAATCTTCTTGGAATTTAATAAAATTTACTCGTTCGTTGGTTTGTGTACATATTTTGATAACATTCAGTTAATAATATGCATAACTTGGTATAATTTGAACTCTGAAACAGCATCTGAATTATGATTGAACAATTGATTATAATTGATTGAAACATTTATTATATTTCAATTGTATCGAATTGCTAGTTGGTGTAAGTGATAAATTATTGATCTTGAAATTAATTTATATTTGTTAGAGTCTGTGTTTTTTGATTGTGGAATTTATGATTTTAGCGATGTCATTGTTATCTGCAGCGGAAAAAGTATTTATATATTTCCATCAATCGATCAAAATCAATCAATCAATTTATTGATCCTCTGGAACTTACAGAGAAAACATAAATAATATACCTAATAGTAGTAGATACTTAATTTTAATACATTATTTTTATGTTAGGTCTGATCTCAAATCTTGAAGAGGATTCATTGATTTCAAATCGATTCAATTAAATCGAAAAGTATTTGTTTAAAAATTCAAGCAATTTATTTGTGAACCACTTGTAATTTTTCACGTAAAATTTTATGACACCGTGCACGTTGCGATTTCACTACAGAAGATAAAAATATTCTACAAAAATTATAAAACTCTTGCATAAGACCCATTATCAGAACGAGAAAACTTAAACAAGTGTCGCATAATTTGAAAATATTGAGATATTTGAATATATGCTTACCAGGAGAGGCTCTAATTTCACAAATTTATTCTGAAACAAAAACTTCTTATAAGCATCAGATATTCATAATCATAAACACACTGACTCCTCGACCAGTTACAGGTCTAGAAACTCTGGAGGTTTGGAAAAACATTGGATCTGCTTGAAAATTCATATGAAATCTTTCAGATATCTGATCATGTCGACTCTCATTGCGAAAAGGGCCATTGGCAGTGCGCCGATAAACTATGCATTCCCAACGACTGGGTGTGCAATGGCGAAGATGATTGCTTAGATGGATCTGACGAGATCATGGGATGTACTGCGAACATCGAATGCGATGGATTCAAATGCAAAAACGGTCATTGCTTACCGACAGAGTGGCAGTGCGACGGACACAACGATTGTCATGATAACAGCGATGAACAAAATTGTGGTAAGTCATCCGAAAAAATTACGAAAGCGCTGAACGGACATACAGAAAATAAAATTATAATTGCCAGTTTGAACTGTCAATTATACATAATTGCTAGTTTTAACTGGCAATTATCTATATATCTATAGAACTGGCATTTATAGATAATTGTCAATTAGAACTGACAATTATACATAATTGCCAGTTCGAACTGGCATTTATAGATAATAGTCAGTTAGAACTGACAATTATACATAATTGCCAGTTTGAACTGGCATTTATATACATAATTGCCAATTCGAACTGGCATTTATAGATAATTGCGAGTTTGAACTGACAATTATACATAATTGCCAGTTTGAACTGACAATTATGCATAATTGCCAGTTAGAACTGGCATTTATATATACATAGTTGCCAATTCGAACTGGCATTTATAGATAATTGTCAGTTCAAACTGGCAATTATGTATAATTGACAGTTAAAACTGGCAATTATGTATAATTGACAGTTCAAACTGGCAATTATGTATAATTGTCAGTTCAGCGCTTTCGTAAAAAATGGAACTTTCCTCTTCCATTTTTTTTGTATTGTATCTGAGGTTTCATTTTGCAAAAACACATTTTATAGAATATATTTTATTTCAATTTACGAAAAAATTACGACAAGACCGTTTGATTAAACATTTTCACTGGTGATGTTAGTTATTGCAGATAGAACGGCATTTAAATCACAAGTGTGATCATTCAATTTGGATTTCAATAGTTTATCGATATTTGTAAATGAAAAAGATGGGTCCGTATTTAAAAAAATTATTCGATGGTGGCCGTGAAGACAGAAAATGTACCGTTATAGCAAATTTCATGTACAATGAAAATCTGTGTAAAAAATATAGTCAATTATCGTTTTTTATATGTATAATTAGAGAAGGGTAAAAGCTCCTGCAGAATTTTTTAGACCAATTCAATAGTCTCAAAACTCTTTAATGGTTTCGAATATAGCAATGCTAATGCATGGTTCTTTTACCTGTATATACAATACAGGGTGCCCTCTACCATGGGGATCTCAGTTAAAATAAGAGGTCAGTTGAAATGGGGCATTTTTATGGTGAAAGAAAATTTCAAATTTGTAATTTTCGTAATTTTTCAAGCGATAAATAAAAGAATCTGGACTTTTTTTACTAGGACTTTCTTTTTACAACGAATCTAAATCTGCCTTCTTGATGCCAGAGATACAACACTCAACTTTTTTTTTCTTGAGGCGCCATATTGGATTCTTGCATTTTTAAAAATTCTATTTTTCCTTATTACAACGACTTTCCACAGTATATCGAATCTCACATTGGTCAACATTGGAAAAAACTCAAATCTGACAATTAAATTTAATTTGAAAACTTACATATAAAAACCAAGAATTTGTATTACTTGAATTAGGAACATGATATGCTAAAAAAGATTTTTTTTCATAAAATATGCTCGAATACTCAACCATTCACTTCTAAACACAAGTCTACTCTTTTCCCTAAGTTATGAATAGCTCGATCGATGGAGAAAATTAAACTACGCAACACTAATTACGTCGCACCCCGAAATTTTGCCCCTGTTGAAATCTGAATAACTTTTCTCTGCTTTGAACAATTTGAATTCTGTTTGCACTGTTCGCTAGCTCAGTTCTTCAGCTATAATCTCGTACTTCTTCTATACATAAGGTTATTTCTATAAAATTGCTACAGGATGTTTTTTGGAACTGTGCAAAATTTCGAAATTTTCAAAAGGATCCCAAATGAAGAAAAACAGTTTTTCTTCAACTTCAACAGCAGAGGCATGAAGATTATCTCATTACCTTTGGCCATTTCCAAAATTGTCTTCTTATCACTTTTCTTTACAGAGTGACCTCAAAAAATCATTTTTTTGGTTTTGCAGTCATAACTTTTTTCTTCTTCAACCGATTTTCAAAATCTCAGGATCATTTTGAAGCTGAAACGTTAGATGAACAGACATGAAGATTCGAATTGACTAAAAATAAATATTAAAGATCAAGGGTTTCTGCAAAGGTGACCCAAATCTAAATCCCCTTCGAAATCCCGATTAAAAACGAAAAATATCCAAAACGTTGTTTCATGGAAACGAAAATATCACCAACAAAAATACTGATAAAAAATTTTTCACCCCCTCCCCCCAAAAAAATTTTTTGCGGGTGAAATTTTTGCTGGTCAAACGGTTAGATATATCGGTAAACATATTTCACCTGACCCCCACAGGCCCCACATCGGGATCGGATATTAAAAAAAAATAAAATTCTTTCGCCCCCCTTGCCCCCTCGGGGTACTTTGGGTACGAATGAAGGGGAAGGAGATTTTTGTGATTTTTTTACATATAATTTTCGTGAGTTTCGTACAAAACTACTAAGAATCGCCCAAACTTGAGTTCTCCAAGTATCATAGTTTGATGTACAGGGCGAAAAAAAGTTATTTTTCAGAATCGAGACAAGCGGTACCCATAGCTGTGTTCAGCGGGCAAAGTTGATCAAAGATATAAAAAAATTGTTCCATAGGCGTACGCATAAAAATTTTTTTGGGGGTCTAAAAAATTAAATTCTTTGAAAAAAATCCAAAACATGATGGAAGACTTTTTTATAGGGGGTAAGAAGGTTACCCTGAAATTTTGTTGTATTCAGAATTTTTTTTTATTTCGAATTTTTTTATGAAGTCATATCTTCAGAAAAGAAAGACCTACGAATAGTTTTTTCTGTCCTGGTCTTTATTTTCACGAGAACGTAATTTTCAACCTGTCTTGTCAGTCACTCATTATGATTTTTGTTACGTTGGTTACGGACCAAGCATTTTTTTTGGGCTGATTTTTTTTCTGGAACATGGCGTTTCATTTCGGTTTTCTCACGCACAAATTTTGACTACTGAAAGAAAAAAGATCTGGATGTGTCCAGAATGGAAGATCCTTCCGAAAACACGTTGATTTTCATTTAATTTTCCTCCCAGTCGGGATTTACAGAGTGTTTCAGATTTGGGTCACCTTTAAGGAAACCCTCGATTCTGAATGTTCATCTTGAGTTAATTCTGATCTTCAAATCTTCTCATATGAGGTTTCAGCTTCAAAATGAGCCTGAGATTTTGAAAATCGGTTGAAGAGGAAAAAAGTTATGACTGCAAAACCAAAAAATTTATTTTTTGAGATCACTCTGTAAAGAAAAGTGATAAGAAGACAATTTTGGAAATGGCCGAAGGTAATGAGATAATCTTCGTGCCTCTGCTGATAAAATTGAAAAAAAACTGTTTTTCTTCATTTGGGATCCTTTTGAAAATTTCGAAATTTTGCACAGTTCCAAAAAACATCCTGTAGCAATTTTATGAAAATAACCTTATGTATCGAAGAAGTACCAGATTATAGCTGAATGACTGAGCTAGCGAACAGTGCAAACAGAATTCAAATTGTTCAAAGAAGAAAAAATTTATTCAAATTTAAACAGGGGCAAAATTTCGGGGTGCGACGTAATTAGTGTTGCGTAGTTTATTATAAGAATCAGATCTTAGAAGAAAAATAATACTGGATTATCATTTATGGAGAATAAAGAAAGATTTCTTTGAATTGTACACATATATCGATATGACTGATGAGCAGAAAATAACGTTTAAAATTGTATCTAGAAGTTAATGGTTAATTTAAAACTATGTTTAGTATTTAATAACTTTTTTTTGTTTTGCGGCTTTGTTAATGTATTTCTGATTCAAAACCTCTTCAGATCCTTCATTGAACTGTCAACATTGAGTATTTTTAACAAAATAATTGGTGTTCTTTCCAAAGCACTCTTCCCACAAATATTTTCTCAATTTTGATCATCATGTAAGATTCATCACCTTGGAAAATACGATGAAATATTCAGAATCCTTGTAAAAAACTGTATAATATAAAGTAGTCAAAAACAAATTGTGAACTACCATAGATATGTAGTTAGTGAGAATATAATGAAGTGAAACCAAAAGAACACATTTAATAATCTTTAGTACATAAATACAAAAAAAACTCATTCATAAATTCTTACTCAGTTGCGCAAATTGTATATTTCAATCCGATTTTGAAATTCGCCATTAATTCTACTCTACCTTTCTTCTACACTGGAATATTCTATAGAAGTATTAACTCTTTCCACAGAAAATCACGTCCCCTTAGATAAGTGTACACTGGATGATCGAAAATTCCTGTGTTCTAACAACCAAACCTGTCTGGATATCCACTTGGTCTGCGACAATCATGCTCATTGTCCAGATGGATCAGATGAAGGACCACTCTGTAATTCTCCTTTCAATTGCACACAACACGGCTGTTCTCATGAATGCGTTAATCTTCCCACTGGTCCGAAGTGCTTATGTCCCACTGGTTATAATACCATTGATGATAAACATTGTCATGATATCAACGAATGTGAACAGTTTGGTGAGTATGAATATTTTGTCGCCAAAATTAGCTCAACCTAAGAACAACACTCGAATTTTTTTTGGATAAGCATCTAGATAGTAGGTATATTTTTTATATTACTTCTATCAATACTAGTATTAGTATTTCCGGTAGGTTTATCTTCCTAATCGTTTTGAAACAAACTAAAGCTTTGAATTATTATCAGTAGTTATACCATAAGTACTTCAAAATATTCGGGTTATACGTCGATAACTTGTTGCTTAATTTCAAAGTGTCAGTTTAATAGTTGAAGCGAAGCGAATATTTTGAAGTACGAATTGTATTCGTTGCCATTATCGCCTATCACTTCCTATGATATTACCTATTCAATTATTTCTAGATATTTGTGATCAGAAATGTCGAAACACACTTGGATCCTATGATTGTTACTGTGATCACAAGTATTTCCTTCAAGAAGACAGAAGAAGCTGCAAAGCTGTTGGTGGAGAGGCCCTGATGATTTTCAGTTCTAAAACAGAAATTCGAGCTTTCACCTTGGATTCCAAGCTATACTTTCCGGTTGCTAAAAATTTGAAACAAGTCGTCGGTGTTGATTATGATGGCCACCATGTATATTGGACCGATATTTTTTCTGAGCATGAGAGTATTGTGAGGTCTCTTGAAGATGGATCAGAGCGAGAGGTAATTTCTTACAGATCATTAATAGATATGATTCATTCCAAAACTAGATTCATATAACATCCTATTCAATAATCAGATACCTGATTTTTTTAAGAGGAATAAGTTTGAATTAAATCAACGCTTTTTATTTACTTCATATTCGAATGCCACTTTCGTTACATATTGTCAAGGTTCTTCTTTTTCTTTTTCCAGATACTGATAACTTCGGGTATAGGTTTGCCAGAAGATCTCTCTGTTGATTGGTTAACTGGTAATATTTACTTCACCGATGCTGAGAAAAAACACATTGGAGTTTGCACCAGCGATGGTGTTCATTGTACAATATTAGTGAATAAAGATATCGACAAACCAAGAGGCATTACACTGAATGTAGAGAGTGGGTAAGTTTTTATTTCTGAAATCAGGTGCTGGTTTTCTGGAATTGAACTAACAACTCTGAGTTCATAATGATTCTTACTCATGAATTCAGAGAAATGTTTTGGACTGATTGGGGCTCACCGGCTAAAATATGTAACGCTCTAATGGATGGCTCGAATGATAAAGTATTTATATCTGATGATATACACTGGCCTAATGGATTAGCTCTAGATATACCTAACCAAAGATTATATTGGACGGATGCTAAGAAAATGAGTTTGGAAAGTATTCGTTTAGATGGAACTGATAGAAGAGTGAGTAATGTTTACTATATAATTATTCAAAACTCTATTTCATTCATTTGGTCATTATAACTATAATTATATCTCACTTTCAACCAGTCTAAGTAAATGATATATGTGAACGTGAACTCGTGATTTCAGATAGTTTTACAAGACGTTGTTAAGCATCCTTATGCAATTTCGGTGTTCGAAGATAGACTTTACTGGTCAGAATGGACAACACATTCAATTCAAACCTGCAACAAATTCACAGGAAAGGATCACCATACTCTCGTCAAAGATAACAAAGAGTTAATTTACGGAATCAGTATTTTTCACTCAGCTCTTCATAAGCGTGTGGAAAACCCATGTGCAGTATCTCTTTGCAGCGATATCTGTTTACTCAAAGGAGATGGCTATAGATGTGCTTGTGCTGAAAATAAAATGCTGGGACCAGATCAACATATATGCCGAGGTATTTATGGATATTTTATCTCCCTAGTAGATTCCCACCATTGGAATCTAAAATAATGGTGACATCTGGCAGGCCAATCATACACGCATGGAGAGTGCCTAAAAGAGTTCTACTAGGTACCATTTCATTCTGACCTAATTAATTATTTTTGGTTTTTGTTCAATTATTGGACATATGAAATCAGAATCATTTATTCCTTTTCAGAAATATAGCTGGTATCTAATATGGACCAACTCAAGTTGAAGTAGTGGAAAATCTTTTCGTTGGGATTTTTGAATGTTTACGTTTTTGGATTTTCGATCCAATATATTCTTGATGTTATATTTTTCCAATAGTTTCTTCGTCTATTTATTTATTAATTTTATATTTCTTAATAATTATTCTCATGATAATATGAAATCACATTCCTATCAGGAGTTATATTTTCACGAAAATAAATATGACATTTCATATAATTAGTGATGGTTTCCTACTCAGCAGTTTGATCATCGTGTGAAATCATTACTATGAATGGAGTTGATCTGTTATCGAGAGATTTCAGCACAAATATGTAACAGGTAGATCTGTACATACATTCGAAAACAATGAAAAATATTTTTTGTTAGACATATTGAATTGTATATTGAATACTAACATGTTTATTTATTACCTTCAATTATTTCATAGATATTGGTGCAAAACAAATGCTTATTGCCGGGTCCAAAAATACCTTGGTTCACATAGAGCACCAGTTTCTTGGCAAACATGACGTTTCATCTCTACCAACTGTCGTGAAAGATATCGGCTGCCTGGCGTTCGATACAGTGAATAACACTCTTCTGATCAGTGATTTGGCATCAAAGAGTATCGTTAGTCTTGATTTGGATACCGGAGCTAGTGGTTCACTCGATATCTCTGGGCTGGGGCGTATAACAGCAATGGATTATGGTTAGTTATCAGCAGTTATTATCACGACATGAAAATAACTTCAATAATCGAGAAACTAGTGAACATTTTTCACAAAATATATTGTGTCGTATTATAGTTACTCTTTGATAACATGAAAACCGGTTAACTGTTTCCATCCGATTTCACTGGGATCGTTAATCGAAAATGTACGTTATTTTCGCAATTTTGTGAACTGCTAAAAGATTAAAAAAACTTATCACGTCAAATATGCAATCAATAGTTTATCCTATTAATTTCGATGGAATGATTTTGTACCGAAAATAGTGTCTGTTATATTTTATGGATTGTATTCGTACATTATGTAATTCAAAAATTGTGGCCATATTACAGTATATTGCATTATGTTACGTTTTCAATCTTCAGTTTCCCTCCTCTCAAATTGAGAAAATGCTACAATGAGGTGCATTTCAAGAAATTGATAGATGTATTTCCATTGGAAGCAAACTCTTCGTGTAAAACGTTCACTAGCTCTATACTATTTATGGATTCTTATGGTGCTAAAAATCTTACAGAAAATTATTAAAAGTCCGGCATACGATCCAAGATTTTCTTTTAGATTCGAGAGGAAATAACCTCTATATATGTGATGAAGATAGATCCACATTGGAGGTCATAAACTTGAATACCATGTCCAGGAAAATACTCCTTCATGATATGGACGGTGAAATTCCTGAAGCAGTAGCATTGATACCAGAGGAAGGGTAAGACTTTGAATCTCAAAAACATGCAATCAGAGCTGGATCCGTGAACTAGTCATAAAGTTTTGAACAGAAACAATATGGGACGAATTATCATTACAGAAAAACAACTCATAATAAATAAAATGCACATTTTGAAAATTTCATCAAATGAGCACTTGATAGACAGGATGTTGAATAAAAATGATTCAATCTTCCTGGATATTAAAATCATAACAAACATTAGGTCGCGGATGGTCGCGGTGCGTTACATGCTTATACACATTTTTATATTTTTCACCGGTAACAAATTACAGGGTGGGGGTTATTTCGAGTGTATAGCCATTGTTCTTTCATGTTTCAGAGTTATGTTTGTCAGTTTGAAGAGAAAAGACGAAAGAACATCTCACATTGACCGTTTTTATATGGACGGAACAGGCCGAACTCATACAATAGACAGTAATCTTATGGGTCCGATTTCTATGCATTACGATCATGATCTACACAGGGTGTTCTTCGCTGACGCTGAAACAGGATTGATCGAATCCACAAGTGCAGAAGGTGATAGAGATGATCACGATGACTCGATTGTTTTCTAAAATAGTTTTTATTCAGGCGACGATCGTCACCAGTTCCGGAAACTGCAAACATACCCAGTCAGCATCACAACATTGAATAACGATATCTTCTGGGTGAATGCCAATTCTAAACGTTTGTACTGGGGAGAAAAGAAGACTGAGAGCAACTTCAACAAGAAAATTACCCTTGGTTAGTGATTTATTTCTTTAGTTGTTCTATTCGGGTGTGATAGATCCATTTTCCACTATCCTATCTGTCTTTTTTTGAATAATTGATTTATGGTTTGAAGATACTGAATGAAACCAAGTTCACACATAAACCATTCAAAATATTCTCGGATAACTAAGTGGGTGTGAAAGCTGAGTATCTTATTCTAAATTGGTAGTGAACTGCCAACAAAATTTTTCTCTGGTCTGGAAAAATTTTACTCTCTCCTGAAAAATCATTCACCAGATTATATTTGCTTTGTTATACAAGAAGCTGTATTTATTTGGTGAATTAAGAATTGGTGTGAACTATCATCATAGACATATATAGCTACCTAGTAATTGAAATATACATGTAAGATGTACATTTTTCGCAAACATTTCTAAACCCACAGAAATCCAGATAAAAAGGTGCCCTTTACTCAAATACCTACAAAACGAAATGAAAAAATATACATAATATCACAATGACACAACTATAAGAAAACCTAGATTTCGATGCAGAGTTCGAAATATCAGTGATTTTCAAAGTTTCAACCTTGAAACATATGCATTTTTATTTGAGGGGGGCAATTTATTCTTCATTTCCGATTCCCATATTTCAGTACAGCTAAAAAAACTTGACAAATGCCAATTTTGTCGCATTTCCAGATCTAACTGAGGACCCTGAAAAACTCCACCTCATATCAACATCGGCCAAGAAAGAATCCATCAGCTCCTGCCGATTGAACAACAATGGCTGCAGTCATCTCTGTCTCTTGTCTCACAAGGTGACAGTATGTGCCTGTCCAGCCGGTTGGGAACTATCCAAAGATAACAGAACTTGTGCCAGACGTGTTCACTGCGACGACACCGAATTTATGTGCCACGACTCGAATAAATGTATACTGAGGAGTCTGAGATGCAATGGCCACAAAGACTGCAATTTCGGAGAAGATGAGATGGATTGTGAGGCTGCTAAAAAGTGCTCGGCTGGATTGTTCCAGGTGAAATGAAGAGATTATTTAGTTGGTGAATGTTGACAAAAATGCTTGGACATATTGGTTAACGTTTCCTTCGTATATACTGCTAATAACTAACCTGAGGAGCGGCTCTTTTTGACAAGCTGGTGCGCAAGAGGAAAACATTTTATTCAACCACAAGAGGTGTCCTTACAAGGTTAATCATTGGAGGAAGTTATGAAATCCTGTTGCATACGGAGCGATAGATACTTTCTTTGTATTTGTCATTTTATTCAACCATGAAGTCTCATTCATGGTTGAATAAAATGATTCACGTTTCAAGTTAACTACATGAGAGAAACATTCTTTATTCTTCTACATAAAATTGCACTAAATCTTGTGCTTTCTTAAATAGAATGTCTATTGTAGGTAATATCCTGGCTGAATTCGATCATCTCTTTGTCTCAACTTAATGATATCTTTACTTCTACTGATGGATTGTTTCAGTGTGACGACGGCGAGTGTATAACAGAAGATTTGCTCTGCAACCATAACTACGACTGCAAGGATAAGTCAGATGAACACAATTGCTCTGAGAAATGGAATGAGGCGCATTGCCCACCTTCCCATTTCAGATGCGCAGATGGCAATTGTATTTCTGAGAGGTTTTTGTGTGACGGAGTAAACGACTGCGCAGATAGATCGGATGAGACCAATTGTGATGACGTTTATTGCTCAGATACTGAATTCAGGTATACGGGATTATGATTTTTGGGGGATGGAGTTGATTTTTTTCATTGTTGTAGGTGTGATTCGGGAGCCTGCATTCCAAAGAGCTGGGAATGTGATCATGAATATGATTGTTCTGATTTATCTGATGAGCATTCCATGTGTTGTGAGTACATTTCATTATCACGTACTGATGGTAGGGATCGAAAACAATAATACATTTTTTTCTCGAACAGGAATATTTTCTAATGAAATATCCGTGTTCTCGAAAATAATTTATAATTGAAGCTCTAGATGTATTGTAAGTGAACATTACTAGTCAAATTTCCACTCTATAGCCTATAAGAATATTTTGATATTTGTAAATAGATATTATTTTTTTATATTCTGTATTCTTAAATAACTTTGAGTACCCACTTTATATGTGTTGATATATACTCTAATAATTCCTTGCGTCGATGTGCTATGCAAAGAATTGACTCCTACATTGAAGAAAAAAATAAGAGCTATATGTCATATCAGCACGTGATATTATGTCCAAAAGCAATGATTTCAATAATTTGGGAGATACTTTTGAACTTTTCAAAATTTCAAAGTTCTAATTAAAAATATCCATTGTCTGCCAAGCATCTGTTGATAATAAATTATTTTTGCATGATATATGATCATTATAGGCCCTCTAATTTTGAAAATATGAGTTACAAACAGGTGGCAAATCTCTGTAATAACTCTTTTCCATAATAACGAAATGGGAGGATGAAACTTTCAGGATATATCTCTCAAAGTGGTTAATGCTGTCATTCAGTAAACCGAAAGTTTAAATATATCCTACATCTCTAGTAATACCTATAAAGAAAACCCAAGTATTATTGTCAGTTCCGTTTTATAGAAAAGCCTGCAAAATTTCAGAAAAGCATCACAAATTGTTTTGAAAACCAACTAAAAACCAACTAGAAACCAACTAAAACCAACTAGAAACCAACAAGCGCGCGTGCGTTTCCCCCACTCAAAAATGTCCAGTTTTGACCCAAATGAATCTCCATAAAAAATGCATGGATTTTGAGCTGGAACCTTTCTAGCCTATCTACTAACGAGCACATTCTGCTATTATTCCAACTGAGTTGGTTATCGTTCTTCTCTCTATTCTATTCTGTTAATAACTTATATATTTGCATAATCTTTATGTATATCAGGATGTATATTTCGAATAAATCTATTTCTATTTTTATTACTTTGTTGACCGTTGAATATCTTGAACATAATCTGAACTTTCCAGCGACAGTCACCTGCCCCGCCACCCTCCACACGTGCGCCAACGGCAGATGCGTCGACGCGAGCCTCGTCTGCGACGGCGCAGACGACTGCGGCGACGGCTCCGACGAACGCACGTGCCTCGCTGCAAGCCGCCCACTATGCGGGCCGGGCGAGTTCCGCTGCGACGACGCCCCCGCCACTTGCCTGCCCGCGGCCGCCCGGTGTAACGGCTCGGCCGAGTGCGCAGGCGCCGCCGACGAGCGCGGCTGCCCGGCCGAGTGCCGATCGGATGAGTTCGGCTGCCGCGACGGGCGCTGCCTGCCCGCCCAGTGGCGGTGCGACGGGGTGGATGACTGCGGTGACCGCAGCGATGAGGATGATGTGGCGTGTGTCCACAACGCGACGGTCGAGGTGGGGGAAGTGGGCGGCGCTTGCGAGGATGGGTTCCGGTGAGTTTTTTTGTACGCGAGGGGTACCGTAAATCTCCGTTTACAGCACTCCGAAAAAATGGTTGTAGTAATCACGTGTAAGGTAATCGAACTCAGTTGTAACTATCACCAATATATTCACGGAACACCCGTTCAATGCATTCGCATCAACTGCTTAATCTAACAACCGCAATCCTCGATGATATATCTTACATCACCGTATGGCTCGACGTAAATCAATGCGGTACGAATCTCGTTTACAGGTTAATTATTCAAGTTGAACTATAATAATATTATCTACTATTTCTTGGTTTGATATTAAGTATCGCCCTGTATTACGCGCTATTGATAAGGACTCACGCATGCTCTCCAAAATATGAAACATTCCGGTGTGCCGGCTTTTCCATTGTGTAACCCTCAAACTGGATACAGTCCATTCCTCCTCGACAAACAATCGATTCATTCGAAAAGGGTAACATTCAAACTCAGATCAATATCTGATAAACAATTCATTTCTTTTTTTTTCTCAAGAAAATACACATACATTATTTCAAATGAAAAAAATATTTTCACTAAAGAAATACATAAAAATATGGAAAAACTAATGTAAGTACTTTCGTGCAGAGAAAGTAATTAGAAAGGAGCTTCCAGAAGCCCACTCCATGTTTATTCTTCAGTCTTCACTCTTCACTAGACTGATTTATAAACTATCAAACTAATATTTCTCCTCATCAAATTATTTTAAACCGAGTTCTGATAACCATCGGGCGTGTTAAAAAAGTTTTAGCTCATAGATTCGTCATCTGACCCCTCCATCTCATAATCCTTTTGAATGCACTTATATCTTCCTATGTAACAACCACGATTGCAATCAATAAAAGCATATATTATTAGTATTATCATTATCACCGATAATTTTCAGTGTTTTATTTACCGTTACCATTATCAATACCCGAGGTAACACATATACAACAACACCTAATTCTTAGATTTACTGATCGCCTTTTTCATTAAAGTATGTGTATCGACCGAACACTTTGTTTATTATAATTTACCATTTTGGAGTTTGTTCACTTCAGGAACTTGTTTCAAGATTTTTGCTTCTTTTATGATGAGAAACAGAAACAAATAAGTTCATTTCTAGGAAAAAATTACAGTGGTGGCATTTCAACATAATTTTTATATACTCATCCACGTTAAACTTTTGATTAATTTTCTTGTTCATAATCACAGGCAGACTTAGATTACTTGTTGAATATGTGAAATATAAGAATACCTGATTCTAATGTTTCACATTTATATTTTCAGGTGTAAAAATGGCGATTGCATTGATCAAAAGCTGGTATGCAACGGCAAGCATGATTGTTACGATGGTTCCGATGAGGATGGCATGTGCTCTATTTCCTGCGAGGGTAAAAAGAATCCGTGCAGTCAGATATGTCTGAAAACACCAACAGGCCCTTCGTGTGCCTGCCAACCAGGGTACAGAATGATGGGCAACGGGTTCAGCTGTATGGATATCAACGAATGTCAAAATAACCCGCCAGTGTGCAGTCAGTTATGCCACAATCAGAACGGTGGTTATAGTTGCGATTGTTATAAAGATTTCCTGCTCAGGTAAAATGAATTCATTAATTTGTGTCTTAACTATGCTATAATATATAATAATCATTTTGCACTGAAGCAACTAAATCAATTGAGTCAACCGCTGTCTAATGAAAAATATAGTTCAAAACCAAAGTTATTTCAACAGAATGTTTTCCTTATTGAATACTGCCACTTATTTCCGTATATCTCACTATCTCAGGAATGAAAAGGATTATTACCATTACCACCTATCATATTTTTGATGTCTAATAAATCAAAACGTTATTGTTTGGATAGTGGTCGAAGTTCTTCTTTAATCAATAATTTCCGACGGAAGAAACTGATAAAAACTTGAAATTGATTGATTACTTTCTCATTATGAATAATTGTGTCTCCTATTTTTCGAATTTATGAAAATTATGTGCAAATTTGTGTTGCGATTAGTCTTATTCACAATGAAAATATACATCAACTTCATCAACAATCTTTGAGTTTGATCATTGGGCACAACAATTTTTTCATGCGGTAAAAAAAAATTTTTTTGATGACTTTTATGGCAGCAGGTCCAGCAAACACTATTAAATTTATATTGATGTGATTATAGGTCGGATAAGAAATCTTGCAAAGCTGAAGGATCTCCAATGTCTCTGGTATTCACCGCAGAAGGTCAAATCAGGGAACTTGCACAAAAATCCAACATAATGTCGATAGTGTTCTCTAGCCCAGTGCCGAAAATAACGGGCCTGGATGTGAACTTCGATCCGAAATCCGTATATTTCAGTATCGAAGCAACTTCGACAATCCACAAAATTGACATCACAACGCAAACACGACACTACATCAAAAATGTCGGCCAGCCTCGAACAATTGCAGTGGATTGGTCCACTCACAACGTCTACTACTACGATGCAGAATCTGATGCGAAATCTATAAGCGTCTGCAATTTTGAGGAAAAGTGTGCCAAACTGATGACCGTCGATGTCCATAAGCAAGTTTCGGCTTTGGCTGTAGATTCTGTGAACAAGGTCATGTTCTATGCGGTCAACAGCTGGTGGGTGTTCAATGCTCCTAGCTACGTAATTTTCAGATGTAATCTGGATGGAAGTGGAAAAAATCAATTAGGTGAAACAACAGCTGGTAAGTGTCACTATTGAAAAAAAATCACCAACCGTTAGACTGTGCGTTACACTTCTAAAATATTTGAAAATAAACGACACACATATAAAAGTGATATTTTCATATTCATTTTTAGATGACTATAAAAATTCTAATCTTTGGATTGCATCCCTTTTAGATTTCGATTCCAAAAATAGTAGTTTGTATATATATTTTATGATTTTAAAAGACTTCTAGAGGTTTCAACAAATATTTCGCTACAGTACTCCTGATATGCAAATATTGCAGTTCAGAGTGCATCAAAGTAAAATAAATAATTTTCAAATATTTTTTGAATAGACAATGCCGATACTAGAAATACATTCACTAACACTAATGCACTACACTACAAGATTGTTACTACTTCAGTAATAGATTTTCAAATATTTAGGTGGTATACCCTAATTTGTATATATAAATATTAATAATACCAATTGATGAATATTTTTGGAATATGTGATGACCAAGGTACAGATTGATATATGGTTGGTGTAATTTCAAAGGGTTGATTTGGTTATTTGGTATAATTCTTTGTGATATAAAAATAAAAGATGATTCATCGAAATTATTGAGTCAATTTACGGTCTCGTAGCCATAATGTAATTCGAGATAATTTTATATTTGTTTTTCCTATTTCTTTGGTGAAGGTTCAGGTTTTTATTTCGATAGTTTAGATCTACTTTAATGTAATTTTTTCAGATTATTCAAGTTCATACAATGTCTAATCATTCAATCACTTTCTGTTGAATAGTTTGTTCATTAAATAACGTAATAATGTCAACTTTCGAGTAAAGTGCTGTTCTTTGAAAAAAATGACAGTTTTAATCCTGCTAGGGGGCAATGGAATCAAAAGTAATACAACAGTCATATCCAATGTACAAAATTTGTTATACTCAATATACTTTCTCTATTCAAATTGTAGTGATAGAACTCCAAGATTATTTGTTGATTAAGGTTTCATTCCTCTTCCAGGATATGTAACTGATATCACCTACGATCACAACAAGAAAAACCTCTACTTCATGGACCAACATACCGGTCAAATAAACTCCATGTCCTACGAAGGCAAAACCAAAACACCGATTTTCTTCAACCTAACCCGATCGACAGGCCTGAAGTTCTTCGAGAATCACTTGTTCTACACGAGCAACGGTGGCATGGTTGCCAAATGCGGGCTCTACGACGCCTTCAAGTGCGAGAGCTTCCGCCTGCATCCATATCCGATCGAAATGTTTGCCATTCTCCAGAAAACGGTCCAGCCGTCAATGGACGATCCATGCGCGCAAAATACTTGCTCGTATATGTGCGTGGCAGGTGAGACGAGCTACAGATGTTTGTGTCCGAACGGGAGAGTCGTGGCTAGAAATGAGGTTTGCGCGGCAGAAGATGTGAGTATGATTATTTGGGGAAGATGCAGTTCGGCTTTTTGCCTGGATTTTCGGTTGAATTCTGCTTAAACCTATTTTCATTTTTTCATAATTACCAATTCATTTTTTGTTGGATGTATGTGTGTCGTGGTTTGAACATGAAGTTGACAAATGAAAGATGACAGATAACTGGCTACAAAGAGTGTTCAATTCAATTCAATTCACTTTTATCTCTACTTTTAGTATTCAACACCATTATGGGGTCTTGGTTGATCAAATTTTTTTTCACTGAAATATTCAATTCAAATAATATTGAGTTTCAGCAAAACTATTACAAATAGCAGTTATGTTCGAAGAAGCTAGTAAATCGACATAAACTTGTGTTTGACTACGTAATTTGAATCTCAAATGGTGTTACCATTAGGTATTCAACTTTTTGAATACGTTTTTTATAACTCTTAAATGCTGTGGTTTTGTCAAATTGTGTGGTACATATACACTGTGTCCAAGATAAGGATGTCTATCATGGGGATCTCGGAAACCATAAGAGATATGGTTGAATTAAAGAAAAGTTGCGCATTTCCAAGCCTAACAATATGCCGTTTAGAAATTTCCAAAATTCTGAGTAGTTCCGGAGATATGCCTAAAAAACAGAAATTTGACGATTTCGTTTTTATTTTTTTCTGACGTTATTGAAAGGGGTATAGAAAAGCAGAAGATACTTTCTCATTGCCTCTTAATTCTTGCAATATCCCCAGAGAAAAAAAATCCCTATCCATTTTCCCGGAAATCTATTCGATAGATACTCGCGCACGATTAGAGCATTATGCGCGGGCGCACCATCCTGCTGAAACTAATAGTTTCTAACCTTTATTTTGACATTTTCTCAGCGCCATCACTTCACCGCATACTACACCAAAGCGTTCGAACTTTAATAAAAAAAAATCTGATTTCAATATTGCAGAATCATATTGGCATCGTTGTATTCGTGATAAAATTTGCTATTTAATACATGGTATATTTATTTTACGGGCCATATAAAAAAATAAAATTAATGATGGTTTCTCCGAAACGAAACGTCGTACGGAAAATCTCTTGACGTTGTTTTGTAGAGCTTAAAAAGTGGCAATGAGAAAGTGTCTTTTGTTTTCCAATATTTCTTTGAATAACGTCGGAAAAAAATAAAGACGAAATCGGCAAATTTCGTTTTTTTAGACATATCTCCGGAACTACTCGGAATTTTGAAACTTTCTGAACGGCATATTGTTGGGCTTGGAGATGCGCAACTCTTCTGTAATTTAACCATCTTCGACATCCCCATGATAGACATCCTTATTTTGGACACAGTGTATAGAGAATATGTCGAATATGGGCAAAGTTCTATACAGGGTGTCCCCTCTCAATTGGAAAAAACTTCTGGGGCATATTGAGGAACCATAGACAAGCAACTTGAGATAAGAGACTGATGTCCGGAAGTGCATGGTTTTCAAAATACAGGGTGTCAAAGTTTTTTTCAAAAAACTTTTTTTTATTAATATTTCAAAGACACGTTAACCGATTTTCTTGAAATTTGCTAGTGATGTAAGCTTTAATAAGACGCTCAGTTAGCACTAATTAAATGTTAATTATGACTTCCAGTGGCGCCCCGGGGGACAGTGTCACGAATAAAAATGACAAAAAAGGTACGCCGCTGACTTTTTTAAAAAAATTTATATATTTTTTTAGAAAGCTCAGTTAAAAATACAACTTTTTTGTCACTTGATATTTTTTCGTATCTCTCTCCGTTTTCGAGAAAAAATTTTTATTAAAAACTTTATTGAAAGGTTCATTATCTGAAAATCTAAAACAAAACATTGTTGTCATGGTAACACATAAACATGTCAAACTTTAGTAAAAGTGTCAGTTTCTAAGTACTTAATTATCTTCAAACGTTACACTAATTGCAAAAATGAATCGGTTTGAATTAACCGAGCTTGCAGATATGCATCTCTTGTATGGGGAAGCGCGGGGTAATTCTTTGTTAGCACAACGGTTGTACGGGCAGCGGTTCCCAAATCGTGAATTGCCAAACCATAAGATTTTTATCAAAATTCATCAAAATCTACGGGAGACCGGCTCATTCGTGGTAAGTATTTCAGAAATGGCAACTTTCTGTGTTTTTTTTCTTGCGCGTTTCTGTTTAACAGCCAATCTAAGAGGCTTTGTTATCTTTGCAGCCTATTCGAGAATTTGCAAGGCAGTTTCCGATCAGAGATGCCGTTGAGGATGAAGTCATGGCACGCATTCAGAATGAGCCCAACACTAGCACTCGTCTGATTGCGTCGCAACTTGATTGCAGCAAAAATACTGTCCATCGAGTATTGAAAATCCACGATCTCTATCCATTTAAACTGCAAAAGGTGCAGCATCTACTGCCTGACGACGCTCCTCGGCGGCTCGAGTTCTGCGAGTGGTTGCTCCGTCAAGCGGATGAAAACGCTGATTTTTTAAGTATAATCTTCACGAGCGATGAAAAAGGATTTTCGCGCGAGGGGACATTCAATTCTCGTAATAACCACGAGTGGAGCGAACAAAATCCCCATGCTACGCACATCAGAGGATATCAGCAGAAGTTTGGTGTTAATGTTTGGGCAGGTATTCTTGGCGACCATTTGATTGGGCCGTACGTTCTACCTGATCACCTCAACGGGAATAACTATCTAGTTTTTTTGCGAGATATTCTGCCCGAGCTGCTGGAAGATGTACCCCTCCAGTTGCGTAGAGAGGCCTGGTTCCAACACGATGGTTGTCCAGCGCATTTTGCGCGCACCGTGAGAGGTTACCTCGACCAAACCTACAACAACAGGTGGATTGGTAGAGGTGGTCCCGTCCCTTGGCCAGCAAGGTCGCCGGACTTGGCCCCCCTGGACTTTTTTCTTTGGGGCGAAATGGAACGGTTGATCTATGCAACTCCTGTGCCGACCATGGAGGACCTAGTTGCTAGAGTTGTGGTGGCAGCGGAATTTATCGCGAACAATCCAGGCGTGTTTGCTCGGGTGCGCGAATCCTGGCTCGACAGGTGCAGAAAATGCATCGAAATGCATGGTGGACACTTTGAGCATTTGCTCCACTAATTAATAATAAATTATTTGTGAAAAAGCCTCCTTGTTTTTCTTTCTAATAATAATGAACCTTTCAATAAAGTTTTTAATAAAAAAATTTTCTCGAAAACGGAGAGAGATACGAAAAATATCAAGTGACAAAAAAGTTGTATTTTTAACTGAGCTTTCTAAAAAATATATAAAATTTTCAAAAAAAGTCAGCAGCGTACATTTTTTGTCATTTTTATTCGTGACACTGTCCCCCGGGGCGCCACTGGAAGTCATAATTAACATTTAATTAGTGCTAACTGAGCGTCTTATTAAAGCTTACATCACTAGCAAATTTCAAGAAAATCGGTTAACGTGTCTTTGAAATATTAATAAAATAAAGTTTTTTGAAAAAAACTTTGACACCCTGTATTTTGAAAACCATGCACTTCCGGACATCAGTCTCTTATCTCAAACTGCTTGTCTATGGTTCCTCAATATGCCCCAGAAGTTTTTTCCAATTGAGAGGGGACACCCTGTATATCGAAACTCAAAAAATATGATCAGATTTTTTGCATATTATTTTCATATTTTATTAATGGTTTACAAAAAGTTGTTGCGAAGTGCAGTTTCCTGGAAATTTTACAAAATAGAGTTTTTTGGTCGAGTTTTCCCTTTATAATTTTGCTTTATTCAACAGATTATCTGTTGATACTTTCAGAATTATACCTGAAACTTTTCAAGTCTGAATAACAACCCTGCGTAATGTCCTGTATTTGAATGATAAACAAATATTTTCTTTTCATATAGGTATTTTCAGTTTGAATTAGATAAAGCTATTCATGGAACCATTTATTATTATCATTATTGTTATCCATGTTTTGATGACTAATTTACGATTGACTTATTGATCAGGATATCTAAATTGCACAGATTATTTACCAATGAAAATAATTATGAAACCGAATAAAGAGGTTTGGATTGATTTCTGTTTAGAATAATTCAAACTCAAAATTGTAATTTCAATAACAGAAATATGTGCCCTACATATATTTTCTGATTCTTAGCATCCAACCGAAACTGATTCTACCAAATATAAAGTACATTCAGTATCGATGAAGGTTGAGGACTCTAAGAAAAACAGTTCAGGAACAATAGCAGCTGCTATTTTAATACCTCTATTTTTGCTGTTCATTGCTGGAGCCTGCTTGTACAATATTAGGAAGAAGAGTAACGGTGCCTTGAGTGTCAGGTAAGAACATAATTATACAAATTTATATTTACCATATTTATTTCATATTCTGCGCTAGTATCCTTGAGTATGAAGACTATATAATCAAGGCTAGTAGACAAGATGATTGGTGATGGTTATAATTTCTGTATACCCATATTCAAAGCTAGGAAGTTAGTTGAATAAGGAGAAAGTTGCGTATTGTGATGAAAAATAAAATAGTTTTGAATATCTTCAATAGTTTTGAAAATATCGCAAAAATAAGAAAACTTTTTCGATAAAGTAATTTTTCTTTCCAACCAATTCATTATTCGAACATATTTTATGGTGAATTTGAATATTCCATCGTTTTTTCAATAATTTTTAACTTGGCGATGAAACACCTGTCTTATTTTTTCTTATACGCACCATTTTGGATTTTAACATTTTCAGATAACTTTTTTTCTCTTTAGCTAATTCTCTAGAAAAAAGTATTTGCATAATGTCTTAGTTTTTGCGATATTTTCAAAAGTATTGAAGATCTTCCAAATGGCTTTTTTGTTTATTATTCACAATTAAATCATGTATAAGTCGTTCACCAGCTTCATGAGTTACTTGGTGTTGCTTGGTGCAAAAGTAGTGAAAAGTAAAATCAGTTTCACCAACGAAATTAGTTATTATTTCATCAAAAAATTCAATCACTATTATTTATCCTTTTCAGTATGCGATTTTACAACCCAGTTTATGGAAAACAAGAGGATGATGAGAATCCAATCCTACAACCAGGTCAACATGAATATTCCAACCCGGTACACTTCGACAAGGAAGATGCTACTCAATTGAATGTGAGTGATTTCTCGAAGAAATCATTAGATGTGTGATGAGCATTTTATATTTTATGTTAAAGTCTTGTGTTTTTTCACATGTTTTATTGTTGATATATCATTGAAACTTTTTTATCGCAACCGCTAAAATTTATCAACTATGCAGTATTTTTATCTGTATTTGTCTCAACTTGTACATTATCGATTCGAAAAGTAGGTAGTATTGTTGAATATTTATAATTTATTATTACTGTTATATCTGATTAAATACAATTTTTATAAATTTTTAAGTAGCATTTTCATTCCACATTAGTCAACTCAAAGAAATTAACTTAACTAAGAACAGTTCTATTTTCTCTGGATATATTCGAATATTATTTCAATTACATGATATGTCAGGCACACATTGGAGAGATCCACTGTCGAATCGTTCTCTTCTATGGCATTTTCTATACATGAGTCTATACCACCACATCACCTTCAAGCATTCGTAGTACTCATTGCAATTTTTGGATGGGTACTTGCCACTACTCGTGCAGGCAGAAGGAGGAGTAAATTCTGTAAAATGAAAAAGAAACATTGAAATTATTTGAAAATGGTCGCGTTGGTGAATATAATAAACACATTGTATGTAACGTAATAGATTCGAATAATAATAGGTTTGTTCTAACAACGATTTAGAATAGTTTGCAATCGTCCGGAGCATGCGCATACTGATTTAATAGACAAATAAATCAGTATGCGCATGCTCCAGACGATTGCAAACTATTCGAAATCGCTGCCAGAACAAACCTTATATAACTATCCACTGGATATTTGATGAGGAAGTACAATTATAGAAACCGTAGGCTTTGATTCACAGTGTTTCTCTATTGTTTTCTTTTCCTATCAGAATTGTTGGTTTAGTTCGACACTTACCCTCTTCTTCAGCTTGTTTTAGGTTTTCCACAGGTCCGATGGAATTCACAGCTGAAATTATCCAAACAGTGTGAGAAAGACATAATTGAATATTACATGAAAAATGGAAAAGCCATAAATTGGACAACAATTTTAGAAAGAGAAATTAGTCTATCCAATTAGAATATCAAACATAGTTTGAAATGAATGTCTGGTAGACTACGAGCAGAAAACAACTACTTTCCTGGTAAATACCACGCAGAACATTGAATTATATCTGCTCGTAATCCATGCAACGATTCACACTGTGAATGCAGATCGCAAATGTTTCTTTCTTCCTAAGACGTGACAAATTCACATCGGGACAGGCACGCCTAACAACCTACAGACCGGTTTCGGGCTTATTGGCCCTCATCAGTGCAGGGTAGTTATCCGAGTAGAGACCGTAAGATCTCCACTCGAAGCGTTGCCTGTCCCAATGCACCTTCGTCGCGTTTATTTGACCGCACTGAGCCGCGTTCCAACAGACAATTGGAAGTGGCGACACCATGCGGCAGAAGAAAGAAACACTCCAGAACTAAATCTCCCAAATCACAGAACTTGGAAGTGGCTTATAGCTCGACTAAGCTAATAAATGAAAAATGGAAAAGCCATAAATTGGACAACAATTTTAGAAAGAGAAATTAGTCTATCCAATTAGAATATCAAACATAGTTTGAAATGAATGTCTGGTAGACTACGAGCAGAAAACAACTACTTTCCTGGTAAATACCACGCAGAACATTGAATTATATCTGCTCGTAATCCATGCAACGATTCACACTGTGAATGCAGATCGCAAATGTTTCTTTCTTCCTAAGACGTGACAAATTCACATCGGGACAGGCACGCCTAACAACCTACAGACCGGTTTCGGGCTTATTGGCCCTCATCAGTGCAGGGTAGTTATCCGAGTAGAGACCGTAAGATCTCCACTCGAAACGTTGCCTGTCCCAATGCACCTTCGTCGCGTTTATTTGACCGCACTGAGCCGCGTTCCAACAGACAATTGGAAGTGGCGACACCATGCGGCAGAAGAAAGATTACGAGCAGATATAATTCAATGTTCTGCGTGGTATTTACCAGGAAAGTAGTTGTTTTCTGCTCGTAGTCTACCAGACATTCATTTCAAACTATGTTTGATATTCTAATTGGATAGACTAATTTCTCTTTCTGAATATTACATATTGAGTTTCCCTGACAATATTTCAGAAACTGAACATTCCACAAATGTCATTTTGATCGACTCTATTGGACTAAATCAGCAATCGATTCAGAACCATTTCAAACTACTCCCGAACAATAATAATGTAGATACCTACTTGGTCGAATACTATCGCGAAATATCAACTAATTGAGTTTTGAAATTAATTTACTAATTGATCATTCTTTGTATTTCTAAAATATTCTCAAATAATGGCATATATAATGGCATATATAAGAAAAATTTCAAACTAGAAGCATGACTGGTACTATAACACAATATCATGCTCACCTTGTACAGTAACTGGAGAGATATTTTTGAGAATCTTCTGCAGATACTCTTGGCAAGGAAATTTAGTCGACACTGCGGATTGTTCTATCGAAGTAGTGTAACCTAAGCTTGTAGATTTGTTTCCTATGGCATAGCTAGTGGAAATATAAGGTGAAGTTGTTGAGACTTCATGATTTTTAAAAAATATGGATTTATCTTCAGTCACAGGGTTTTCAGATGTGGAAGTGTTCAATACTGTGGGTGTTTCCATTTTATACTCAGTTGATGTAGCCTTGTAGCTGAAACTTATTGTTTCACTTGGTTGGGTAACCTCACTGAAATTACTAGTATCTGTTGAAGAAATAGGCTTTCTTTTCCGTTTTTTAAGCGTATCATGAGGTTTGTTGGTAGATTTCCATCTTTTTGTCACTTTGATTGAATACTCATGTGTTATTGAAGAAGGAGTAGTAGATTTCGTTAAAGGCTTCGTTACTTTGGTTGGGAAATTCGGAATTTTTGTTATAGAAGGAAAAGTAGACTTTCTTCTTCGTTTTGTCAATTTAGAAGAGTGAGTTTGTACTGAAGCAGATGAAGTTACTTTTCTTCTTCGTTTTGTTACTTTGGACGAATATTGCCCTGTTGAAGGAAAAGTTGGTTTCTTTTTCCTTTTTGTGATCTTGGATGAGTAATCGTGTGTTGTTGAAGGAGTAGTTGATTTCCTTCTTCGTTTTGTAACTTTGGATGAGTGATCAGGTGTTGTTTTTGGTATAGTTGAAGGAGTAGTTGGATTCTTTTTTCTTTTTGTAATTTTGGATGAGTGATCAGGTGTTGTTCTTGATATTGTTGAGGGAGTAGTTGAATTATTTTTTCTTTTCGTAATTTTGGATGAGTAATCGTATGTTGTTGACGGGGTAGTTGATTTCCTTTTCCGTTTTTGAACTGTGGATGAGTATTTGAGTGTTGGACGAGTAGGTTTCCTTTTTTGTTTTGTCACTTTGGATGAGTATACATGAGTTGTCGAAGAAGCAGGGGTTATGAATGGCTCTGTAGAAAGTATATCTTGAGTCTTATTTGTCTGATGGGATATTTTCTCAGAAGTTGTTTCTGTCATATGAGATGTTATTGATTTTATTGTTTCTTGAAGTAACTGATCAGTTGACGAATCATATTTAGACTGATTTGATTGAACATCATCAACTAGTGCATTATTCGTTTCTGAAATAAATATGAATTAGGTCAAATTGACTCATCAGAGTTGATTGTTTCCAACCTGGAATATCGAAAGAATATGTTGATTGTATCATGAAGTTTTGAGTAGAGGGCAACGTCATTCTATTCGTTTCAGTGCTCTGCATTTCTGTTATTGTTACTGGTGGTAATGCAATTGTATGTTCGGAAGATATCGCGGAGTATGTTGTATCTGAAATGAATCATAAAATTAAAATAGGTTTCTGGTATCTCAAAACTCAAATGAGATATTATATTATTCAATACACTTTACCTTCTAGTGGATAGTCTTCGTGAGTATTGACCAATTCGTTACGATATTCTATGCATCTAAAAGAGAAGAATGGCTAACTTACGTTACTTCATAAGGTTATTATTTTCAGAACGAGGGCAATAATTGACTTTTGACTTTTTTCAATGTCCTCAAAGACACTATTTCAAGGTTTTGAAGAATAATTATCGTTTCAAACAATAATCCTTCTCATTGCCGCTTGATGACTTGATAAAAATCGACATACTTACGCATTGATACCTTCATATTCACTGCAAATTGTTCCTTGTGGACAATTCTTTATCTCTCCATATAAATAAGTAATTGAACCAGTCGAGAAACAGAATTTGAAAGAGGTTTCATTCAGACATGATATCCTTTTGAAGGAGCAAGTGGGCTTTGTATTTGAATATTCACTTGTCAGCATTGCATCGATGCTAAGGAGAATAATCTGAAAAAAAGTGTTTAAGAGAATATATTAGTATATAATATATATATATATATATATAATTATATAATATATATAATTTAACGAAATTTCAGTATACTACGATGGCCATTTTGGAAACCTCTGTAAAAATGTCTTATAACCATTTCCATCAGATTATTAGAGGAACCACTGTTCATCATGCAGTGTTATCTTCATTACATGTGAAAGATGCCAATTTTTGTCATTATATAACCTTCAACAATACAACTGATGAATACTTAACTCAATATAACATTTATACAGATACAATTATTTATCTGCTACTTCTTTCCTGTTGAAACTTATGTTAGTTATCTGAGGCATTATCTTATAAGTTTCGAGATTATTTTTTATTACATTTTCCGACTTTTATATCGCATTGGTTTTGTACGTTCATTTCATTCAATTAATCGTGAAGATAAATTAGTTTGATTTAAACAGAATAAACGGCAATTTATAAGCATGTATTCAATTTATGTGTACTCACTAGAGAAATAATCGCTAATTTCTTCCATCCCATGTTTTTGCCTCTCGTATCAACTCACACATAATTGAGTTCTTCACAAACTTCATAAATCATTTACAAGTGCTCTTCAAAAGGATTCACAGAGACTTACAACGGGAATTCGCAGAATGAAACTGAAGTAGGTATAGTATTCGTGTATGCTCTGGTACCTAATTGACAAAATAAAGGTTCTAACGGAATGCATAATATATTTACCATAAATCGCGTCGAAGTGTTGATACAAAATATAAGTACATCACATACCGCTATGCATACGTACTATCGAGATAACTGTATTGGATTTATCGAATTATGTATTCATATACTACGTGGTTCAAGATTTCGCGATGATTCCTAGGCGGATTTGATACTACAAAACTGAACAATTTATTCCACTAAACACTCGAAATACAATTCAATAAACACTTAATTAAATCACTTCGATATTCGCCATTCAAATATCTACGTTCACAATACTAGCTTTATTTCTAAACTGACTCTTTCTAAAATGAAACTCTTTCTAAACACAAACTCTTTCTAAACTAAAACCTTTGTAAAGATACAAAACATTCATTCTCGTAAAATTGCCCATTCTCCAGAAATAACAAGAAACGACTAGAACTACAGCGATGAATCATCCGCCAATTATAGAGGTACGTCGGCAACCTAAATCACATCAGCCAGTGATAATGATTTCCGGTATTCTCGGAACGCAGCACAGTTCGTAACAATATTATAACAACTGGGCGTTATCGTCATCATTGGTCACACCGAGACATTGTCAGATTAAATTAATGAGGTTGGATGATATCCAAAATTTAATGCATGGAAATTCAGAAGTGAAGTGAACATTTATAAATTTGGGGGGATCATGGGGGATCAACCTCCCCGATAGGGTTTGAACTTTTTCAAACATCGTTGCGTCAAACAGTTAAGTACCTACTCAACATATCTTGATCAGTAACATCAAAATAACGCGAAGCTGTGACATTTCATAATATATCATGTTTTATATACATTATCTCCTTAGTAGTTATCATTGTCCTTCCTTTCATCCCCAAAATTGTCATTTCCTCACCCACACTATTTTATTATTCGGAAAATAACTCATATCATCACCATGGCATTGTTATTGAAAAAAAAACACGGAATTCTAGTTGTTACCCACAGTAACAGCGCTTTTTTCAAAGCACATTGATATTTATTGAATTGTCTGTCTCTTTTCGTATGTAGAATTCGTAACCAATTTCAATGTGTCAATGAGACATAACCTCTTAGTTAATTAGTCTGGAACTATTTCTACTAGGTACATGTCTGAGTGTCTAACTCGATGTCTGTTGATGTTGATGGCGGATGACATCATCCTCAACTTGCTACTAAAGATCACCGCTTGCATCTAAAAAGTTTCCACTTTTTACACAGATAATGCACCTACTTATATTTCTCGGTTGATGTCAATACGCACTGCGCTGTATTCCTGGTTGCGTGTTTTATGTTTCATATTCGTGACATTATCTTATAAAGGCATGTGTTTTTAAATATCAATGGAATTGTTTTTTCATAGAAGAGGATTCAGTAATTCATATCTGGAATTGTCGAGAAAGCTTTCAATTATTACCCAAAATATTGAAATAGACATCAGTGATATCGAAACGACAACCTGAAATTATAAAGTCCGCTCATCAAGATTCAAGTAAAATCTTTGAAACAAAATAAAATACCTATGCGGCTCGTGCCAAACGACTATACTGCTGCGAAATATGTTACTTCACACACTTGTTATGTAATATACAGGGTGTCCCCTCTCAATTGGAAAAAACTTCTGGGGCATATTGAGGAACCATAGACAAGCAGTTTGAGATAAGAGACTGATGTCCGGAAGTGCATGGTTTTCAAAATACAGGGTGTCAAAGTTTTTTTCAAAAAACTTTTTTTTATTAATATTTCAAAGACACGTTGACCGATTTTCTTGAAATTTGCTAGTGATGTAAGCTTTAATAAGACGCTCAGTTAGCACTAATTAAATGTTAATTATGACTTCCAGTGGCGCCCCGGGGGACAGTGTCACGAATAAAAATGACAAAAAATGTACGCTGCTGACTTTTTTTAAAAATTTTATATATTTTTTAGAAAGCTCAGATAAAAATACAACTTTTTTGTCACTTGATATTTTTTCGTATCTCTCTCCGTTTTCGAGAAAAAATTTTTATTAAAAACTTTATTGAAAGGTTCATTATCTGAAAATCTAAAACAAAACAATGTTGCCATGGTAACACATAAAAATGTCAAACTTTAGTAAAAGTGTCAGTTTCTGAGTACTTAATTATCTTCAAACGTTACACTAATTGCAAAAATGAATCGGTTTGAATTAGCCGAGCTTGCAGATATGCATCTCTTGAATGGGGAAGCGCGGGGTAATTCTTTGTTAGCACAACGGTTGTACGGGCAGCGGTTCCCAAATCGTGAATTGCCAAACCATAAGATTTTTATCAAAATTCATCAAAATCTACGGGAGACCGGCTCATTCGTGGTAAGTATTGCAGAAATGGCAACTTTCTGTGTTTTTTTTCTTGCGCGTTTCTGTTTTACAGCCAATCTAAGAGGCATTGTTATCTTTGCAGCCTATTCGAGAATTTGCAAGGCAGTTTCCGATCAGAGATGCCGTTGAGGATGAAGTCATGGCACGCATTCAGAATGAGCCCAACACTAGCACTCGTCTGATTGCGTCGCAACTTGATTGCAGCAAAAATACTGTCCATCGAGTATTGAAAATCCACGATCTCTATCCATTTAAACTGCAAAAGGTGCAGCATCTACTGCCTGACGACGCTCCTCGGCGGCTCGAGTTCTGCGAGTGGTTGCTCCGTCAAGCGGATGAAAACGCTGATTTTTTAAGTATAATCTTCACGAGCGATGAAAAAGGATTTTCGCGCGAGGGGACATTCAATCCTCGTAATAACCACGAGTGGAGCGAACAAAATCCCCATGCTACGCACATCAAAGGATATCAGCAGAAGTTTGGTGTTAATGTTTGGGCAGGTATTCTTGGCGACCATTTGATTGGGCCGTACGTTCTACCTGATCACCTCAACGGGAATAACTATCTAGTTTTTTTGCGAGATATTCTGCCCGAGCTGCTGGAAGATGTACCCCTCCAGTTGCGTAGAGAGGCCTGGTTCCAACACGATGGTTGTCCAGCGCATTTTGCGCGCACCGTGAGAGGTTACCTCGACCAAACCTACAACAACAGGTGGATTGGTAGAGGTGGTCCCGTCCCTTGGCCAGCAAGGTCGCCGGACTTGGCCCCCCTGGACTTTTTTCTTTGGGGCGAAATGGAACGGTTGATCTATGCAACTCCTGTGCCGACCATGGAGGACCTAGTTGCTAGAGTTGTGGTGGCAGCGGAATTTATCGCGAACAATCCAGGCGTGTTTGCTCGGGTGCGCGAATCCTGGCTCGACAGGTGCAGAAAATGCATCGAAATGCATGGTGGACACTTTGAGCATTTGCTCCACTAATTAATAATAAATTATTTGTAAAAAAGCCTCCTTGTTTTTCTTTCCAATAATAATGAACCTTTCAATAAAGTTTTTAATAAAAAATTTTTCTCGAAAACGGAGAGAGATACGAAAAAATATCAAGTGACAAAAAAGTTGTATTTTTAACTGAGCTTTCTGAAAAATATATAAAATTTTTAAAAAAAGTCAGCAGCGTACATTTTTTGTCATTTTTATTCGTGACACTGTCCCCCGGGGCGCCACTGGAAGTCATAATTAACATTTAATTAGTGCTAACTGAGCGTCTTATTAAAGCTTACATCACTAGCAAATTTCAAGAAAATCGGTTAACGTGTCTTTGAAATATTAATAAAAAAAGTTTTTGGAGAAAAACTTTGACACCCTGTATTTTGAAAACCATGCACTTCCGGACATCAGTCTCTTATCTCAAACTGCTTGTCTATGGTTCCTCAATATGCCCCAGAAGTTTTTTCCAATTGAGAGGGGACGCCCTGTATAGTGTTATTCAAAAGCGTCCAACCATTACATTTTCTCTGAAGATGCCTGTACGCTATAATTATTCGTTTGTATTTTTTCGAGTTGTTGTAGTTAGGTTCCTATATAATATGTGTGGTTTTGCAGTTGTGGAGTACCGAGCTGTATATATGTTTATATACAATATGTAGATGGTGCGTGGTCAGATGGCACTTTGCAAGTTATGGTTGCAGGCGATCGCATACCGCTTTTGGATCCAAACAGCAATGCCGACACTCTACAGGGTCGGATTCATTTCAATCGATAATCGATAGAATATATTTTTATAATTTTTACATAAGATTTCTACTGAAATGATGGTAGACAATCACTTACAAACAACCAACTCAATCACCACAACTGCATTCTTTTATTGTTTTTTAAACCTCATATCGAGAAAATGAGGAAGGTTCCAATATTGAGATTTTTATTTTTCAATAGAGTTTGTTCATACAAAATAATCACAAATCATCAAAAACATTGAAAAACTATATTTGGATCAACCGCCATTTCTGATGACGCAGCAAGTGAAAAACCGCGTTCACATATAGCGAATCCCATTGGTAAAACTAGTGCGCACTGAGTGCAAATTGCGCGTCCCATTGGTATTATCAGTTGTAGTTCTTGTGTCCCATTGAAAAACTGGTGCGGCTAGTTTTGCACTCAGTGCAAGAATTTTCGCACCTGCTTTAGGAGGTCGTGCGCGATTCAGTGCACTGGAAAAATGGCGGGTCCAATGATTTCGAAAAAGTCAATAATATAATTTGATGAGTACAACATTATCTGTGAATGAAAAACATATATAATTAAATGGAGCATAAGCAGATTGACAACCGCCAATAATTTTTAGAGTGGGTAATTGTCAGCTGATAATATATCATGAGTATAAAGTGGTAAAGTACTTACAGGTTGATGTACAAGCTTCTACTGGAATTGTTCGAATGATCCATTTTTATTATATTGAAAACAGAATTGATGAATTGAATGATATTAAAATCGAAATTCGAAAACCTAACCTAACTAATCTGAAATTTTAAACGGTCGGAGATCGTCCCATTGAGATTGCACCAGTTCAAAACGAAGGCAGTGTCAGTGCAAAACTAGTTCAAAATTAGAGCAACACTGGTTTTACCAATGGGATTCGCTAATAGAAACAAATTTTGCTTGCGGAACTACAAGTGATAACTATCAGTTGCTTTTTTGAATGATTGAATGAACATAGACATTATCGAATATCACCATCAAGATCATTCATGTGATCACCGCATTAATAATAAAACTGAAAATCCCTTTTCTCAAATAACCTGATCAAGTAGGTTTTATTAACCTCTTATCAAGAAAAACCTTTCCAGGTGAGTTCCACACTTCATTGTTTGATACAAAAAATAATTAACTTTTTAGCGATGTTCTTGAGAGTTAAATGAATTCGTAAGTGCAGGGTCAGTATAGTATCGTTAGGTTTTTGTTTCAACCTGAAGGATATCGGAATTTCATATGCCCAGTTTTTTTATTTTCATAATGGACATTTTCATTTGTCCCTACTATACTTTTTTCATAGAATATATCTATAGACTTCCTCTTTATTGTACAAATCCAGAATGCAGAACTGTACAGATCATCCTAACGGGTGGACACGTCCACTTATAGGCATCATGAAACGAATTTCACAATGACTCGGAACCTTCCAACTTCCAAAGGGAGTTTCCAGCGTTTTGTTTATGAACACTGGAGTTTCAGCTCGACTGCGAGCTAGGCTATCGCAAAACCATCTAGACATTCCGATATCGGATGGAAAATCCATCCCTGCACAGGTTGTCTATCGACCATCTCGGACATATATTAGCCGTGGCTGTCACCCGCTACCGTACCGACATCTGGCGGCCAACAGTTGCTAACTAAGTGCATCTCGACTGTCACAGCGGTACGGACTGCTTCAGCTGAACAGCCTCCAACGAATCCTAAATCTTCCTTGGCGACCATTCGAACGACTAATGAAAACTCGCACATTGCCGATTTTGGTACTTAATTGTCAGATTTAACGCATTGCATTTACATATATGTTACACTTTGAATAGAGATGCAAAAATTAAAATGAGATTTAAAATCTCGAACGTCAACAATTTACCTAAAAAACATCTAAGATGTTTGAAAAGGTAGACAACGAGCAGAAAATAACTACTTTCCTGGCAAATACCATGCAGAATATTGATTTATTTATGTTCTGGTACTATCGAAAAGGGATATCCTGTAATGTTCAGAGAACATCGTGAGAACCAAGGGAAAGAAGGTAGGAGTTGGGGTTCTTCTTAAATTTCTGGAGTTCGTATGCCTCGGGGAACACCTTCCTAGGCAATGAGTTCCAAAGTATCGATGTTCGTTGGATGAATGAGTCTTTGGAAAGGGACGTTCTGCAGGTCTCTGAAGTGACCACGAAGGGGTGTGAAGACTGAACTTGACGGGTCAATCTCGAAGAGACTGCTAACGGAGGAACGATTGTTGATATTTAAGAAGAGCATCGCCCATGAAAATATCAATAAAATATAGAGATAAATCGCCAACTTTTCTACGGTGTTCTAGAGAAGTGAGCGAGTTTGTGAGCGAGGCATCACCGAAGAGACGAATTGCCCTTTTTTGGACAGAATCCAATAGTTTCAGGATATGTTTAGGTGCCGCACTCCATCAAATATGGAAACAGTATTCCAGGACAGGTCGGATCTGTGCCTTGTAGTTCATAAGCAGCTGATGGCTGGGAGTAAAATAGCTCTTGGCCCGACAGAAATCAAAGTTTTTGGGATGTACTTTTGGCAATGGACCTCACGTGATTTTCCCAAGAAAGGTTATTGCTGATAGTAACGCCAAGCATATTTACTCCTGACAGAATTATGTTGGGCACAGTGAGATCGGCTTTTCTAGAGAAAATACATGCTTGTGTTTTGATTGCATTCAATTCTACCAGGTTATTAGATCCCCACTCGAGAATTGTTGCCAAGTCAATATTTATTTTGTTAACATTTCTTCCTCGTTCATTTCTGGTTTGACGGGCCGATATAGGAGCCCTGGAAGAGAAAGCGGTATGGAGGGTACTATCATCCGCGAAGCTGTGTATAGGACATGAAGTTGCTTCCAACAAATCGTTGATGTGAAGTAGAAATAGTGTTGGTGCTGAAATTGATCCCTGCAGAACACCAGCATTTAATTATGAGTAGAGTATCAGATGAAACTCAATCGACCACTACATGGAGAGACCTGTTTGAGAGAAAATTAGCAAGCAGAGAACACAGCTGAGAGGGCAAACCATAAGATGGAAGCGCTTGGCGAGTAGTCCCTGGTGCCAAACTCGATCAAATGCCTTGGAAATATCTAATTCCACGGCTAAAGTTTCTTTATATTTTTCAATAGATAGCTGCCATTACATCTACTCATAGTCTATGCACCGATTGACTGAGTTAATTCAGAATGCGAGTGTTTCTTTCCTGCTAATACGCGATTATGATTACATTGAGACTAGGAGAAACTGCATAGACTAAGAGTAGATATAATCCTAGGCGACCCATAGTTGGTCACTAAATTCTCCCATTGAAACTTATTAGCCAATAACATTGATTTCATCGAATATTACCTTCCAAAATGTATTCGAAGGCGGGCCTTCGTTAGAATTTTCATTGCAACGCAAGCGTTCTCAGGCTGTTCTGATGACCTAGTCAAAATTACATTGTAGCTGATGGCTTTCGTGATCAAAAACACAGAATCATCTGCAACAAAGTATCGCGCAATGAAATGTTTTTTCTGGGAGCCAAATATTTAGTCTGGAACTGATTAATCGTAATCGATATAAGCTTTCTCAGTCTCTTGTATTGAATATTATCTTATATCTTTCAAGAGTCCTTCTAGTTTGTCATGCTTTCGTTGAATATTCGATACAATATTTCATCTATAGCCGAAATGAAATCAACTGAACAGAATCAAATACAGGGTGATTCTGTAACAAGTTCCCGTTTTGAGAGATCATCAATTCATAATGGCGACTTCAATATGGCGAAGGAGGTTTACGATTCAATTCGATTGAAAATTGGTATGTGGGAGATTTCGTGGTGAGATATTATGATTTTGTTATCATAAATTCAATGAAACTTTTGGTGATTATGGGTCCGATTCAACCAAAATTTGAAATGTGGAAGTTTTAGTGATTTTAGTGAGGTTATGAATTTTGCACCATTAATTATAGCTGCTTTATTCTGGGTTGGCATCTTACGAAATTATAGGTCTGATCTACTTCAAAGTTTATTTCTTTCATTTCAGAACACTTGAATAGTAAAAGCTTGTTTTCAAAATTTGTTTTCAATACCTTAATATCTATACTACAGTTCCTTTCATTCATCTGAACAAAACAATGTATACTGCATATGGACCGAAGAAATGCCGCATTATCTGCAACTAGCAACAGGTTCTGCTCTCAGTAATTGTATGCAGCTCATACAAACGAAACATAAATAAATAAATTTTCCAGTCGCAACTTCGGAATAATTTAATATAGCGACGTCGCACTGTTCGACCGGTAATGGCAGTGACACTTTGACATATGCTGATTAATATTAATACAAGAGCATCATGTCGACGTTTCTTCCGACACCTTTTGCTGCTTTCTGTCGGAGACGTATCCTCGAATATTTTTCAGGTGAAATATGATTTTGTCGAGTCATTGATGGCATCTTGGGATCGGTGGATGAGTAATGATCAGTTTATTATGCATACGAGGATCGATATAATGAATGGGCTCATGCTACAGTACATTCATTCAAAAAGCTGCCCACACTCCTTTTTTCGAACTTTCGGAGATCATGAATAAACACGAGGTGAGCATCTGGGTGTTTTCCCTTGTAGCAAGAACACTTCCCAGATCCGAAACTTTTTATAGGTATACTGAATCGATTTACTAATTACTTGATGTGAATTAGTCATGTACTGTGTTTCGCTTTCCTGGGTTCGTTATTCAAAAAAAACACTGCACAGTACTGAACTGGTAGTGATCGGCATTCTGTTGAATACATTTCTCAATATATCTGGCGTGATGGAGTCAAATACATTATTATCAATCTTGATCTTTCTATACAGGGTGTCCCCTCTCAATTGGAAAAAACTTCTGGGGCATATTGAGGAACCATAGACAAGCAGTTTGAGATAAGAGACTGATGTCCGGAAGTGCATGGTTTTCAAAATACAGGGTGTCAAAGTTTTTTACAAAAAACTTTTTTTTATTAATATTTCAAAGACACGTTAACCGATTTTCTTGAAATTTGCTAGTGATGTAAGCTTTAATAAGACGCTCAGTTAGCACTAATTAAATGTTAATTATGACTTCCAGTGGCGCCCCGGGGGACAGTGTCACGAATAAAAATGACAAAAAATGTACGCTGCTGAAAAATTTTATATATTTTTTAGAAAGCTCAGTTAAAAATACAACTTTTTTGTCACTTGATATTTTTTCGTATCTCTCTCCGTTTTCGAGAAAAAATTTTTATTAAAAACTTTATTGAAAGGTTCATTATTATTAGAAAAAAAAACAAGGAGGCTTTTTTACAAATAATTTATTATTAATTAGTGGAGCAAATGCTCAAAGTGTCCACCATGCATTTCGATGCATTTTCTGCACCTGTCGAGCCAGGATTCGCGCACCCGAGCAAACACGCCTGGATTGTTAGCGATAAATTCCGCTGCCACCACAACTCTAGCAACTAGGTCCTCCATGGTCGGCACAGGAGTTGCATAGATCAACCGTTCCATTTCGCCCCAAAGAAAAAAGTCCAGGGGGGCCAAGTCCGGCGACCTTGCTGGCCAAGGGACGGGACCACCTCTACCAATTCACCTGTTGTTGTAGGTTTGGTCGAGGTAACCTCTCACGGTGCGCGCAAAATGCGCTGGACAACCATCGTGTTGGAACCAGGCCTCTCTACGCAACTGGAGGGGTACATCTTCCAGCAGCTCGGGCAGAATATCTCGCAAAAAAACTAGATAGTTATTCCCGTTGAGGTGATCAGGTAGAACGTACGGCCCAATCAAATGGTCGCCAAGAATACCTGCCCAAACATTAACACCAAACTTCTGCTGATATCCTCTGATGTGCGTAGCATGGGGATTTTGTTCGCTCCACTCGTGGTTATTACGAGGATTGAATGTCCCCTCGCGCAAAAATCCTTTTTCATCGCTCGTGAAGATTATACTTAAAAAATCAGCGTTTTCATCCGCTTGACGGAGCAACCACTCGCAGAACTCGAGCCGCCGAGGAGCGTCGTCAGGCAGTAGATGCTGCACCTTTTGCAGTTTAAATGGATAGAGATCGTGGATTTTCAATACTCGATGGACAGTATTTTTGCTGCAATCAAGTTGCGACGCAATCAGACGAGTGCTAGTGTTGGGCTCATTCTGAATGCGTGCCATGACTTCATCCTCAACGGCATCTCTGATCGGAAACTGCCTTGCAAATTCTCGAATAGGCTGCAAAGATAACAAAGCCTCTTAGATTGGCTGTAAAACAGAAACGCGCAAGAAAAAAAACACAGAAAGTTGCCATTTCTGCAATACTTACCACGAATGAGCCGGTCTCCCGTAGATTTTGATGAATTTTGATAAAAATCTTATGGTTTGGCAATTCACGATTTGGGAACCGCTGCCCGTACAACCGTTGTGCTAACAAAGAATTACCCCGCGCTTCCCCATACAAGAGATGCATATCTGCAAGCCGGAAGATAATTAAGTACTTAGAAACTGACACTTTCACTAAAGTTTGACATGTTTATGTGTTACCATGACAACATTGTTTTGTTTTAGATTTTCAGATAATGAACCTTTCAATAAAGTTTTTAATAAAAATTTTTTCTCGAAAACGGAGAGAGATACGAAAAAATATCGAGTGACAAAAAAGTTGTATTTTTAACTGAGCATTCTAAAAAATATATAATTTTTTTAAAAAAAGTCAGCAGCGTACATTTTTTGTCATTTTTATTCGTGACACTGTCCCCCGGGGCGCCACTGGAAGTCATAATTAACATTTAATTAGTGCTAACTGAGCGTCTTATTAAAGCTTACATCACTAGCAAATTTCAAGAAAATCGGTTAACGTGTCTTTGAAATATTAATAAAAAAAAGTTTTTTGTAAAAAACTTTGACACCCTGTATTTTGAAAACCATGCACTTCCGGACATCAGTCTCTTATCTCAAACTGCTTGTCTATGGTTCCTCAATATGCCCCAGAAGTTTTTTTCAATTGAGAGGGGACACCCTGTATACATTCAGTAGGACTATATCATACGCTAAATTTTTCAACTTAACCTCACATGAAAACGGACAATTATACAAATTTCCCGACCCAGAACCCTTCTTTGGACTCTCAAAGCCCACTTGAAGGAAGAGTTTCAACGCTGATTAATATTTGAGTGCCAAGACAAAGACAAGCGATAAAGGCTAGTGAGCAATTCGCCAAGGAAAGCTAAACAGCTGGTTGGACAAGAAACCTACTATACTACTAATACGAGAACTTTGGTTGAAACTGCAGAAAATTTAAGAGCAGGTTTTAAGTTTCTGAAAGGGGCCTTTTCAACGCCCTCTGACGGAACTTTGAACGCAGTCTTGGAATCCCGGGCCTCACGAATAGATTAAGGGTGGCTTTACAAAAAGATTTAACACCTAAGATTTATCACTTAGGATTCAAGACTTATCACCTAGGCCCTAGGGCATTATTATGGAATATGGGAGAAGCATTGTTAATGTTTTAAAAACAATCAAGACTTATGATTTTACTCCTAAAAGATTTAAGCAGATGACCAACTTCCATTTTAGGAAATGGGTTTTAAATGGGATAACTGAAAATAGGATTTGCGCATGTGTTGTGATCGAAAGTGGCACATTTGTCTTCTGCAATTATTCAAAATTAGTGTGATGTTGAAGAAAATTTTCAAAATTCAAACAATTTGATTGCTGATAATGATTTGGATTCATAGTGTGTTTGTATTTCTGCTATATGGGTTTTATTATTCTAACTAGTTGCATCATGATTACGGTTAGTGAAATTTATTCAAATATTATTTAAAAGAAACAACAAATAGAAAAATCAAAATAAGTCATATATAGGCATAGGAAAACTCTATCACAGTTCAACTCAGTCCTTTTTTTATTTTTATCTAATCACTCTCAAATGTTGAGCATTTTTATAACATAATCAACTATCATATCTCAATTCTTAAATGTTGAATAGATACTCCTGCATTAAAAAAAGAAATTTTTCTATTTTGGTTGTATAATGAAGTCATTGTGCAAAGCAAATGCGTGTCGAAATAGCATTCATTTCGATACGCATTTTTCATTATTCGGAGATTGGTACAATCGAACTGTCAAATGAAAGTCAGAAGAGTTAGGCCCAGTTTACTTCTGAGCGATTTGGATTTGGTGATATTAGCAGTGAAAAACTCAATATTTTAATTGGTAAATTTCAATTCAGAGTGTAATTTGATTTAAATTGACCTATAAAAACAACATTGAATTTTTCACCACTGGTTTCGCAATAATCAAAATCGCTCAACTGTAAACTGGGCTTTACGCTTGTACGTCCGATTTTAATTATGTCAATGTCACTCATTGTTACCAATCGAAAATGTTTCTGTTATTTATCGATATAAAATCCATTTTATTCTTCAAATCAATTCAAAATAGAAAAAATTGCATATGACACACGTTTTATAAGACACGTTGTCGCAATTCTTCAGGAATAGCATATACTGCTCATCCACCAAAACAGTATGAACTTACAGAAAATGTCTGTGCCCATTCTTGCAAAACCACTATTTGACAATGATAAGATAGGATGAAAACCATTGTGGTTCGAGTTCAAATTGAAAAAGACAAAAATGCCATGAAGCTACTACATTGATTTCCATCCATCCTCGGTGGTACACCGGGTGATAATGAATTATGATCCGAACCAGCAACGCTACTTGATTACTTTATTGTTTCGTTTGTCAGAAGTCAGAAGTTGTTTGATACTGTACCTTGGTATTATAAATTACGTTTACGATTTTCTTTTATTGCGAACGTTTCATATTGTCCACTGTATAAGTAGCTTATAGACTTATTGATGATGAGTATAATAAAATAAGAAAGTGGAAACATGCACAGGCACACGCGCCGTTGATTCTCATTCAATTTTTTGCCACTTGATTTATGATTCATCCGTACACGGGCTTATACAAAAATGAGAAATACACTTAGTTTATTCAATATTGGGGATATCTCTTTACGTTGTGATGGAATTATCGATTATTATCAACTATAATTGCAAAGAACGTTCTCCTTCATTAAAGTACTATAGGTATTTATTATCACTGCAGCTACATCAAGGATTGTAGAAGATTTTGAGAAGAAAAATAAGCTGTGGTGGTTTCTGTCGGATCATCTAGAAAGTTGTTCTGTATAGGGTGTTTGGGAAGAGCTACCTCAAAATGAACAAATTGTTTGTATTGGCTCACCCTGCATTCAATGGATTCAATGATACTAACTAAGATGAGGAGAATAATACTTATATATATTGTCACGAGTAGAACATTCACATTATGCCAAATTGATATTTTGTAGTTTTATAAATGATTATTTTACATATTAACGTGCTAACTGAGGAACCCATGGAGATACATGAACTAATATTTCTTATAAATAGTGATTGTAAGGGTTCTGAAGTTAGTCTGGTCTGGGGCTACTCGTGACACCACATCATCGTAATGTAAGTTAGTTTTAGGATCATCTCCATCTCGTATATTCATATTCATAACTATATGTTACTCCTGTTATTCTTATATTTAAATAAATGTTTCAAATATTAATAAGTACCACAAAACTATTAGTGCCTGTATTAATAAAATACCTCTTGCTACCCTCTGTAGTAATCCCCCGATCACGACATGAGGGAGGCTTTTACCCAAAGCTTCCCCCTAGTTGTTACAATATGTATAAGCTATTTATTTGTTGTTGTTATTATATTTATGTTTATTATTTTGGATTTGAATAAATTAAATGAGTTGATACTTTTGATTTCTCGCGGTAACTCGTTAAAAATTTTTGGGCTCAGATAGGTGAAGCATTTTTGTCCTATTGCTTTCTGAGATCTCAGTACTATAATAGCATTGTTTCTATAAGTACCTTGTTTGGTATGTGTGTTTAATAGGTTTCCATAATCGCCTGTCTCTGTATTGTTTCAACAACAGAATCTTGGCATATAGTTGATTAATATTGAACGTTTCTGTCTCTTTACAAACTATTTGTGTTGGGTAGGTTCTAGGTTTCTTGATGTGAATCGTTTTCAATATATATTTCTGGATTATTTGCAGATGATTTATGTGAATGCTTGATGCGGCTCCCCAAGCAACCATTCCATATGTGAGGTATGTGACTCTACAAATGAGTAATAATAGTTATTTATGTATTAAGAGAAATGTTATGTCAAAAGATGCCAACGAAACTGTCTTTCTGGCATATTTTCAAGAAATGGTAAAGTATTTTCAGTATTTTCTGGTAGATTTGGTAATAATTGTATTTATTCGTTGCAGTCAGAAACGTTTAGCCCAAATTCGTTACTTTGCCATCAGAAGAGGCAGGCACCTCGACTGTAGTGAACAGCAACAGCACCACCCATAAAAAAGAAGAAATTGTTTCCAGCGGCGGAAGTAATTTTCAGGGAACATTTGAAAATTGTACAATTTGTAATGACGTGAATAAGGAAAATATGTCTTAGTTTTCATTACATATAAACGTTTATAAGCATTTCTTGTATCATTTTCACCTGTAAAAGGTAAGAGGGAGTTTTTGAACCTTAATATCCCAAGGGAGTTATGACCCTCATTATAGATATCGTAACTATGACGATATAAGCTTATAATGTCACTGTCAGAAATAAAGAATTTTAAGATATCCATACTTAAGAATGTTTGAGACATGCTTAAACTTGTAGATTATGAAACGAAGTTTCATAATCTACATGAATGAATAAGTTACAGGGATGATAGGGTGAAAATGCACAAAATTCAAAACCATCCTGTCTCTTTTGAGCGGTTCAAAATATCGAAGTGAACATTTGTTTGTGGTCAAATGTGTTTGGACTACCCTGTATAAATAAAAAGAATAAGAGACATTTGATACGCGTCAGGATTCTTGGGTGGCTTTGGAAAAAAAAATTACTGCAACCGACTCAAAAGTCTGCCATTTTTGTTCAGAAATTCGCTCTGAATAGGAGTTGACTTTACTTATACCTACTGACACAACGAAATGATTGATATGTATGTTGCTAGACCACACTGTCAGAGCCAGGCAGGAGATAAAGTTGATTTTTTAAATCCTAGGAACGAACAGCATATATAGGTATTCATTAGGTTCAAAAAGAACCTCTGATACCAAATGCATAGGTACATGATATATACATAATAATGAACCTGATTAGTCAAAAGTTATACAAATATACAAAATATTCTGTTCTGTTTCTATGGCTCTGCTCCTGGGACAATTGGACGGCACAATCTTTTTGACTTCTTATATAAAGGTGAATCTGAGATTAACCTCCAATAATTCCACTCCAATGGACTTCATTATCTCTAAAATATGAAATGAACAAAAAAACTTTACATATAAAATGAGAGGATAGGTTAGTTCTACTTCTTGTTATGTTTTTTCTAATTGGTCTCTTTCTGCCAGAAAATTAGTTAAGGTTAGATTGTCGTGAGCCACATTGGAGGTTTAAATAGTACCACACTTTTACTTATATTTTATAAATTAGATATGTTTCATTCGGATCAAAAGTGTTTCGTTTTGGCTCGCAAATTTTGCGAGCTCGGCTTCGTGTTCACGTCGCCTAGCAAACACAAAATTCGCTTGTCAAACAAAGTGTCACCTCTGATCATAATAAAACTATGTAGGTACTATTCGAGACAATTTCATTTACTCCACGGTTAGTGGGTACCTATTGCGTTCTTTATCGAACAGTACGCCAATAATGCGTACAGTTTTTTATGATTGTTCATTGGGCGACCATTTAATTTAATTTATATTGGAAGTATCCGAGGTTGACGTGAACTTTCGTAAATTACAGAGTCGGCGATCGGCTTTTGAGATATTCCAGTTAACCGGCGGCTAGCTGATCGTAATTTATTATTCTGAACTGTATGTCACTGCTCTTTTTTACACAATCATCGTACATCTGGGTGATGCCTACGTAAGTATTTATTTTCGAGTTATATCTAGAGACATGCTTTATAGTCCCTGAATTCCCAATAAAAAGATCGCTAGGCTAATCAGAATGAATGTTGGCGCGGTTTCAGATATATGATGGAATTCTCGCTGAATGCAGAGGTGGACCCAGGGGGTACTCAAACTAAAATGTACAAATATGGGATACCATTCTGTTTACTGGACACAACTTAAAATTAAATATATGATAGGTACCATTATAGGCTAGATTTGATAAAGCTCGGCATAAATCATTGTTAGGGCTGAAGGCTTTCAATCCAGATTTGGTTAATCCTATAAACCAGGGGTGCTCAAACGGTCGATCGCGAGAGTTTTTTGAGTCGATCACGGGAACCTCCGAAAATAAATCAAAATAGACACCACGCCGCGCAATCGCTAGTCACCATAGTGCATAATTTATTATTACTATACCTTGCATAGATGACACTCCCTACTTAGAATTCGCGATACAAAATGACTACGGTGATAAAAAGTAAAATGTATAATTTTATTTCTGACAGTGACATTATAAGCTTATATCGTCATAGTTACGATATCTATAATGAGGGTCATAACTCCCTTGGGATATTAAGGTTCAAAAACTCCCTCTTACCTTATATACAGGTGAAAATGATACAAGAAATGCTTATAAACGTTTATATGTAATGAAAACTAAGACATATTTTCCTTATTCACGTCATTACAAATAATAAATGTACAATTTTCAAATGTTCCCTGAAAATTACATCCGCCGCTGGAAACAATTTCTTCTTTTTTATGGGTGGTGCTGTTGCTGTTCACTACAGTCGAGGTGCCTGCCTCTTCTGATGGCAAAGTAGACAGCATACGCGCCGTTTTATTTCTCAATTCAATACTGTCCTCCAGATACCCCTCTGCCACCGTGGAACATCTCCAACCTCCGTGTCTTTTTAAGTTTGTCATACTTGCTCCTGCATTGGCTAGGGCAGTAGCAGAAGTGCGACGAAGGCAATGTCCCGTATAGGTTAGTGGGTTTGGCAATCCTAAATACATTGCGATTTTGCTGGGAATTTTGCCAAACATATTCTTTCCAATTGGCTGAGTTGTACATTTATTTTGTCGAAAGATCAAAAAAAAATCGTTTTGTACCTTTAGGACGCAAGGACATATAAAGTCTCAATAAAGGCAAAGCAGAGAACTCTTTTTAATCCACAACTGTAAATTTCTTCGATACACCAGTTTTACTTTCCGGTACGTTCACTACCATAACAGTATCCCGGTCCTCTATATCTGCTATACTCATATTTAGACGTTCCTGAGTTCTGCATCCTCCAAAATAACCCATAATTAGAACAACCTATAACAAATAAAACGAAATAAATAAACGAAAAAGAAAATTATGAGAAAAAAATTACCTTATGCAATAAATGAATTTCATTAGGGGCGTCCTTTAGAAATTTGATGACATCTTTAGGAGATAAGACAGCAGACTTTTTCGGCTTATACCCCTTACTTTTCCGTTTCAAAAAAGCCTCTAGTTCGTTGAACTTGGTGATATCTCTTTTCTCATATATGGTTACCATCGATTTGAGCATTGACCATTTAGTCCATAACGAATTTGGGCTAAACGTTTCTGACTGCAACGAATAAATACAATTATTACCAAATCTACCAGAAAATACTGAAAATACTTTACCAGTTCTTGAAAATATGCCAGAAAGACAGTTTCGTTGGCATCTTTTGACATAACATTTCTCTGTGTCAGCCACTTCAGATATAAGTTGCATTCTTTTTGATATAGGGCTTCACTTTTCGATGGAAGTAATGATTGTCTTGCTTTTTCCGCTTTTTTTTTATAATATCCTCCATTATATCAGAAAAAGATCGTCGATTTGTGGTAAAAAATAAACACGTTTTTAACGGAAAAACATTGATTGATAAAGAAAGTTTGCTTATAAACATGTAACATAGCGACAACCTAGCAACAACCAACAATGCTACAATCAACGCTACCTAATTCAAATATACCAGAAAGGTTATGAATTTAAACATTTATTGCGTTCTAAATATGGACATATTGTTATGAAAATCGGTCAAAAATAAAATTATCTATGTACCACGGGAATTATAGAGCCTTAATAACCTCTGGCAATTGCTGTCCCTCGGGCCAGAGGCCCTCGGGACGCAAACTTTACCATCGGTAATTAAGGCCCTCATAATTCCCTTAATACATAAATAACTATTAATAATGAATGGGAAGAACTATTCTTATTTACTATATCGTCAAAGATGAGTGTATCTGTCTAATTTGTCGAGCTTTAGTGGCAATGCCTAAACGCAAAGGAGTGAGTTATGAAGTGGAAGATTTTAAATGTCGTTCGAAAGCAGAGCAATCCATGTTTACTGAACCAGTCAAGCAATCGGTAGCAGTAACAATCGCGTGCCTTGAAATTACCTATAAACTGGCAAAGCACAAGAAACCTTTCAGAGATGGAGTGATAGTGAAAGAAGCATTAATCGAAACGGGTGATGTATTATTTGGTGACTTCAAAAAGAGAACTGATATCATGTCTGCTATCATATAGAGGTCAATTTATCTGGTCCAACTATTGAATCTGTTAATTGATCGACTTGATAGACATGAGTTGACAAATTTTCCAGCATTCAGGTGCTGACTTGAATTATGATGTTTTCGTGGCAGATTTAAGAAACATTCTGGGTGAGTTTAAAAGACGTTCTTCTGATTTCGATAAACTGAAACATGTTGTTACTTTCAAGAGTACGCGGCTGATATGCAGTGCCATGCATCAACATCAGAAGAAAATCAGTAATTCCAATAAGTTCATGGTAATTCCTGAATATAAAAATTCATTGGTATTAGAATGGAAGAAATAAATTATATTTCAAAAAGGGTTTTGTTCAGAAGTAGTTGGTATAGGTAGTAGTTGGTAGTCTCGTATAAGATGTAGGGTCGATCGCTATCTGCCTTAGTATTTTGACACTATAAGTCTGAGCACCCCTGGTATAAACAATCGAAAAAATTGGATGTTAACACAGAATACCTTATGAAATATTTGAAAAAGTCTGTAAACATTATTTTTCATCAACTAGAACTAGATAGTCAGTTCTTCTACTAATGAAAAGATAACCAAGTATGTGAATTGAGACTATTTCATAAACTAAAACTCAAAATAAAAGTATTCTACATGTAGGAATATGGAATACTAGTACCACACACAAAATGCTATGGACTTACAAATACATAACTGCGAAATATTCGAGTGCATACGATTCACATTAGCAATTCTGCCAGACACCAAAAATTTATATTTGACTGAAGGTAGATCAGCAAGTTTGACCAGTTGCTGCGAAATGTGCACACAGCACTTTGTTCACTAGAATCGTTACTTCATAATACAATCAATCATATTCCATATTTGCACTTTCTCCTTTATAAAAGGGCAGCTGAGTAGTGAAATAATTCCTTGTGTGGAAGAGGAATCCCAGCTGTGGGATATTTTCATTTCCTCTGGGAATATACCATAGCAAGAACATTATTCAATTGGACTGAAATTGGGTTAAGGTATAATTTTAAGTTATTTAGCCACATTATTCAGGATCAGGAGCAGAAATATATTATTGATCTGCTCCATTTCAATCTCATAATTTAGTTAAAGGTTCGAAAATACATTAGGCACTTTCGTAGTAGACCTCTTAAAACAATACAAATACTCCACATCATAGCACATTTCTCACCACCTGATTTGTCCAATATTGATGAAATGGTAAGTTGATTCATCTATATAATGTAACCTATTCTTTTAAAGTGATGACTTTATTGTCATTTCCTAAGATTGCAATATCATCTTCATTGGGATTGAGTTTCACCTCAAATAATTCATTAGTTACTTTCGGCTATATCCCATATTTATCATTGAAGTGATTATATTCTTAAATTCTCTTATCAGCTCACCATTGAATTTTCTTTTAATTTTAATAATTCCATCATTGTTGAGATCAACTTTATCTCGTTTTTGGGTAACTCCGAGATTACCTATTCTTTTACCTTTTCCACATTTGATTTGTATGACATGACTGATGATTCTACACTTCTCTTTCAAATTTTGTTAACATCATTTGAATATTTCCATTGTTTGAAATATTGGCTTTTGGGTATAGGGACTTTTTTGAGTCCATTATACATTAACATCAGTTGTTGAAAACAGATTATTTTTCCGTTCTGTTTATTTCTGTTATTTCAAGCAATAACAGTTTAAGGCTTTCTGATTGTTTCTATTATACTAAATCCAACCCTCGAAACGACTTATACTTCCTCAATAAAATGTTTGTGTAGTCGATCTCGCGCTGGTATATGATTCAAATAATAGTTCAATCTCTCTAAAACTCTTACCAAACTATGTTACCTCAATCTGCATAATGAATAAAGAGTTATTGCCTTTTTTATGTACAGTTAGCCTGGGATCCTTGAAATTGTTCTCGCGAGAACTGATGATATCGAAACTTCCGCTCGAAAGCAAAATGGAGGAATCAACTTAACGCTTGGATTGTTTCTAGAACGCATGCAAATTGGAAGATAGGAACGCAGGAATTAAGAAACAGTGTTGATTGCTTCAAATACTAAACTATTTGTTAATATTTCATGGAGGCTGGATTAACAATTTATTATTATGCATATATGCACTCTTTTGTTTCGGAGCAGCAGATTCTTTCTCTATATTTTTTTCCGCATCAAATGAAGCCGTTTTTCCACAAGGCGTAGCAGCATGTTAATTACATGAAGAAAATGATAATTTAGGTAGTGATCACCGATATAAAAATAAACCTTATAGGTGAGGACTATTTGTCGGTCATCAGATTGATTTAAAAATATCAATTTCGAGTTCTTTGGTATAGTGACTACAAATAATAATTTATTCGCTTTGTGTTTCCATTTAGCTGACCCTAGAATGCTAATGATATTGATCGAAAAAAAATGATACTGTATATTTCAATTTCCATAAATGTTCACAAACCATACGAGAAATGCACAAAGAGAGATAAAAGAACACAATAATTATACTAATAACACGAATGAAAGAAAGTTAAAACTATCTCTGGACCATTATATCAAGCTGACAAAACAATATTTTACGTTTCGCACAATTATTATCGTAAATTTCACAATAATTCATCCATAAAGAGCAGCTTAGATTACTCATGAATTTGGAATGAGTGAAATACCATCAAGTGTAAGTATACATCAAGGTATGAAAAATTTCGGAACCTGTCAACGTTATTCTTTATTTCAGCCAATTTTGGTCATGTACACATCATAAAAAAGGCCGCATATGCGGCACTCATTTCAATATGGAATAAATAGTGGAATTAGCATTCCACAGTGTTCGAATATGTAAAATATTTCTATGGTCATATCCGACATCTATTGAAAAATTATGTAGTACGTTTCCGTCCTTCAACCATCACGAGCCAGAAAACAAGTAAGGGTGCTAGTCTTGAACAGTAGCCTAAGAAAAAAGTTGTTCCAGTCGAGATGGTCAACCGTCGTCAGTCATTCGCATTAGAACTATAATCTGAATTCTAGAATTCAACCAGCAATCAACAGCCGCGAAGAAAATATATCGTCTATAGTTGCCATGCTATTAAGCCAGGTCATTTTGCATTATTTATTCGTCCTTCAGAAACGAGGTCCTTAATACAAATAAGATACCTATATATTGATAATATATGGAATTTTCATAAAAAAACGTATACCTGCCCATTCTATTTTTAACGAGTTGATCCATGATTTATAGAAGTCAAAATATAATGAATAAAAATCTCAGGAAGTAGTCCATGGCATCTCAAAGTGGAGTGGTAGATTTCAAAGCAGGAATGAAATGATGATTTCGAGCTTCATTCCTGCCTGGTAATGAATAAAAACTTGCACTCCTGAAAAAATGCTGATGTTTTGAACGACCTGAAATATTTCAGTTGAATTCTCAGGAAAAGTCGTAAGAATAATTTTTTTTATATACAAGTGAAAATGAAGTGTTATAATCGGTAATATTATACTTTGATGGCATCGACTGCTGAGCATATATTCCAAATCCGGCAAAAAATGTCCAATCAATTTAGGGCATCTTGGAGTTCGCATGACTGACTGATTGAAAATATGAATGATCATTTAGGTATATATATCCATTTTATACCTAATGTCTTATACCAAATATAACCAGAAAACTTTTGTACTCACTATACTACAAGTACTTACCATAATATTTTCAAACATAATTTATGTACATACAGTTCGGATAAATAGGTTTTCTACGTTATCAGCCATGCCATTTTCAAGAAAAACCCTGAGACACATCGATTTATCTTTTCAAGAAGAATCAAAATCCACCCTTCTTCACCTTCCTTAACGTAATAACCAATATTTTTGAATGAAATTGAAGGTCAAGTAATACTTAGCTCAATCTGAAGGCCATTCAACTGCCTATTGCATCTATCTATTTTTTCTAGCGTCACCCTTTTTTTTACTAAGAGGTGTTAACCAACGTGTTTCATCAGTGATGATATTTTTGAAAGTAGAAAACTAATTAACTAATTTATCCCTTATTGTTGGCTGGTATTTCATTCATAGAAATTATATTTTATATCAGGTCACCTAAACTGAGAATAATAAATACCTACGCACGAAAAACATGATGTAGGTTAACGTGTCGCTATACTATTATGAGTATTCGTCATGTCTGGCATGATTTGCAAGTTATAAATAATTTTCTGGAATTGAAAATCAATATTAAATTATCTCCAAAACTATCTAGTTATGGTTATTTATATTCTTAGGAACTCGATATGATATTCAATAATTGGATGGAAATCACTCATATCAAATTATGTAATGAAGAGAGTAGCATATAATTCTTTGGATATAGTTATACTTGTTGACATATGAAATAAATTTGAATTTCACTAGCAGAGGGAGTTGAAAATTAACTATAGCATTTTTGGAGATATATAGGACGTACTCGATAATCTTGTAATCGATTTTTCACATCAATTTATATTCTTGTTGTGACGTTGTTGCAACGTTTGAGTTAGTTATAAGAAAACTATGTATGTGCCTATGATATAATATAATCACCGCTATCTTATGTTAGTAACATGATTAAAAAGTCATCAGAACAAATTGAATAATATTTTATTTTCCCAGGATTTAATATATCTACAAATAAAAGACTATGTACAATTTGATATACGCATTAACTATAATTATTGAAGAGTATATTTATTTATTATGTACAAGGTTCACAAACTTTGGTGTTTCACATTGAAATCTTCTCTTATGTAAACAATCTAATTATAAATAAAAATTAAATACTACAAGTACTTCAACAATTCCATATTCAACATATAATGATTTTGATGATATACAGACACACATTATTTGTCATTTATGAGTGTCTTGATTTTCAACGTATTCATACAAATAAAAGCAGTCTTGACGATTTTCTACCCCTAGATATCAAACTATGTAACATAAGGAATAAATATAACATTTTCATGGATTAAAAAATATTCTGTTCGGGGTTGGAACACGCCGGGAGTACCTACCAATGAAATTGGAACGATAAAACAACAGATTATTAATAAACAAATGGAAGAGCATACAGAATATACAGTGACTTTGGAAAAGTTTTCAACAAATGGAAACATTTCTTATTGCTCATTTTTCAGAATCTCTTTTCCTGATAAAGAGTTGCGAAAAGCCTCTATTAAACTCGTCAAAATTTTGAATTTTCGAATGGCCTACAGGGTAGAATAGAAAGTATGAATTATTTCGTAAACTAACACTTTTCAAACACTCAAACAGTGAAATATAAAATTTTCACCAAACATTTCAGTCATTTTCAACGAACGTCGATATTGTAGTACAAATAATAAATTAAACCAAATTTTGCAAGATACGATTATAGTAATACAAGGGCATATATATTATGCGTACTTATATGTGCAATGCATCATCATAGTAGATACTATTTATGAGGCTAGAACCATGAAATGAGCAAGTATATTTTTGTGTAGGTGGCTTCGAATTCATCTTCTGAACCCTTCTAAACTTTTTAGATCATGTCAAAAATTAAGAATGCGATCAGTTTCTATTATTTGTTCTCCCTTGTACGCCGTTTGGGAATTTATAATTTTGAGAACCCAAATGTAATTTGTACTAGATGTTGCCTATACTTGATGAAAATCCATATTTTCAATAATTAAAATAGTTAAGAAGCTTTTGTTTAGCGAAACACCTATTGAGGTTTTTTGTAAACCCTAAATTAGTGAAATTCATTTCGTGTAGTATACCTTTACATACGTGTTAGTGTGCACCACTTCTTAAATGAAATGCCATATGTTGCCAACTTTTTGTAGGTATATATTGATAAGCATAGGTAGTCATTTCACTGTAAATAAATTGTAGTGATATTTTTTTTATCGATCACTATAATATTTATATTTTTCTTTGGTGGTGGGAATTTTATATAAATACCTCAACTAGATTTTCAACATGTAGATTATGATCGATCAAGTTTTTCAACCCCCTTTCAACCTCTCTAAACATCCCTATACATTTTCAGAATGCTGAAAATGCGGGATCTTGATGATAATAATAATAATTTCGATAATAAACAGTCGCAATGAATATTGAATATACAAGATGACAAATGAAAAATGTATCGAAAATAAACTTTGTGTTTGTCTTTTCAATATTTTGAAACATCAGATAACAATATTTTCTACCGGCAGTTAGTTCTCATAATAATGTGATTATAGGTATATCTGAAATATGGATCAATGAGTTTCATGGCGAAGTAATCATCCTCGAAATGTCGATTTATATCTCATTCCCAAACAAATTTTTCCTGAATCAACTAGTGTTTATTTTTGCATAATACTGCTTACAACTTATTTTGATCCTCACCCCCTTTACCTTAAGTTCTTTTCAACCAACAATTTTTTTCGTAGAAACTGCCTTCAGATATTTTATATTTGTGGTCAGGTGAGTTTATATGTCTATAAAATCTCTGCTGGTCTCACTTAAATTTGTACACTATTTTTTTGCATTTGACGGGAACTATTTTTATTTATCCTATAGATAAACTACAAACGAAACACAGGAACCCAAACCATACAGACAATTACTAGAACAAATGACCAAATCTCAGAACTTTTACGAATTTACGGAACATTTTTTTTTAAATAAATTGAAAAATCCTACCAGTGAGAAAACTACCATGAAAAACAGTTATGTCATTAACCAAAATTTTGTCATTGCGCCACCCTATAAGCGATTTGGTAATTAAGGAACTGACATCTTCTCAATTGAAAAGTTCACAGTCCATGGGACTCATTTAAATCAAAGAACCCATTACAATGTTTCTATACATGTAATATTGAATGTCGTCTGTATCTCCCCGATACTGTTTTCTTTCATACCTTGTATTACACAAATACTCACTACTATTACATAATTGATCAAAATCAGTAAGAGAAGAATATTAGTCATTTCTTGTGACTACTGGTCAATTCGTACAAATAAAGTACAAGTCGACACATTCTGCATTTTATGATTGATGTGTATAATATTTCCGATTCTAGAATTTACTTCTACAAATTCTCGATGAAGTAGGCTGAATGTCATGGACTGATGATACATACTGAAATAAATGTATGAACAAGAATTAAGACACACTTTTTGTTTTCAAGGTGGTAAGCAATTTGACGTCACATTCAAATAGAACATTACAGAGATATAAATAAATATTGTGAAAATCCTGCTCATCAAACATGATAATTTGATTTGAAATATATATTTAGGTGATGTTTTGCAGTACCTACCTACTAAAAACGAAACAAAAGTTCATAACAGGAACGAAGTTGTTCCACCTGTTGAACCAATCAACCACATTGAAGAATAACTCGGCATCAAACATGAATGTCAATGGTGAAATGGGTTAATATCACAGTATTATATTGTAATATCTACGCTTCTTCTATAAGTATAATGTGATGATTTGAAATATCAAAAATCTAACAACTAATGAAGGTATTCGAATCCTATACAAAATTGCCATTAGTCCATTGAAAATCAATATTTGATGCTCGATATAGTTTCCCAATTCCTTATTGCACTCTCAACCAATCTATTGCACTATATATATAGAACCGATCAAGTACTGAAACAAGTCTTACGAACTCCAGCCAAAATTTCACTAAAGTCATCTTCGTTCTTGGGCACACCATTCGCCGCCAAATCGTACACTTCCGGGCAATGCCCGATGAACGGTTCCGGTTTCACATTACTGTTAGGCAAAATCACAGACGTATGCTGGGCCTGAAAGCTATACGACGCATTCGGATTCGTACCGTCGCCCCTGTGATAATTGTGATTCGAATCGACAACACTAGCCTCAGCATTGCCGTACTTGAGGTACTTGTCAAACTCTCGAGTGTCCACATCGTCACTGTCCACGTCACTGCGCTCCTCATTGGGATGAGGGATGTAGCTCTGGATCAAATGCCCATCCTGAGCATACTCGTACGACTCTCCCACAGCCGGCTTGTACGCCTGCAGGTAGTCCCCAGGCTTCTCCATGGCCTTCATATGCTGGTAGGCCAAGAAGGAGTCCTTGTTGGGGTCTTGGTGCTCATAGCTAACGTACTCCTTGCCATAGTACGGCTGCATGTTCGTGCTGTAGTAGTGGAGGTTATTCGCTGCCACAGTGTTGAGGTTGTTGTGGGAGCTGCCCAGCAGCTCCTGATCCTGCGAGGTAGCAACCGGAGGATAAAAAGTCCCTGTGACGATCTGCCCTTGCTCCACGCTGCTCTTATTGGCGCACATTATGTACATGCCGTTAGCCATCGGCACTGAGGTTATGGGCTGGGTGTTTGTGTACGTGGTGCTGGGTTGCCTGTAGTTCTGCATTCTGGTGTTGTAGCTCTGCTGGGCCGGGCTGATGCTAGCACCAGGCGACTGGTTCTGAATGGATATCCTCTGGTCTTCTTTGTACTGCTGGTATTGGTCTTTCTCCTGGTCCATGCCGGACAAATCCGGGGTTTTGCTACTCGTTGCCTCCTTGTCTTCCGCTGGACTTCCAGGTGTGTTCCTCGACTTGGGCTCGGGGCTATGAGAAGGCGTGGTCTCATCGGCGCTCTGGATCGAGTAGGGGCTCTTCGGGTAGCTCTGGTACCCGATGTAGCCGTACTGGCTGTTGAACTTGTAGCTGTCCGGGCTGTACCTCTTCTCGGTGGTGTAGTCGACGCTGCCTCCGGGACTGGGAAAGTCCATGGCGGGGTACGCGGCCTGCTGCTGCAAGGTGGGGGACAGGCTGGCGTTGGGGATGTATCCCGCGTACCTCGGTGACATGTTGGGGAGGCTGGGGCTGGGTAGAGATGCCCCCACACGGGGGGTCGGACCGGAAGTGGCGCGCTGCTTGTTGTGCTTCCGCCGTCGAGGTCGGTACTTGTAGTTGGGGTGCTCAGTCATGTGGATGACTCGGAGACGTTCGGCTTCCTCCACGTAGGGCCGTCTGTCTTGGGGAGTCAAGGACCGCCACTTTTTACCTGCAACGAGAAGAAAGGGGGTCTTGAACAGATGTCGGTGTGCGTATGTGAATGAGTGCGGAGGTTGTAGGTGTTCTATTCAGTAGCCCGTGTTTCGGGACATAAAAACAGTTCAGTATACTTTAAACGAGAAAGTATCAAATTACCAAGAGGTATTCGATATAAACAACCTGTGGCGATCATTAAAATGAAGGGGTTATGAAGTTTCACTATCAGAGGCGTGGAATGCAGGTGAATAGTAGGCGTATCGGTTATAATAATGTTTTTATATGACAACTGCTTTTTCCGTAACCATGCTCGAAGCGTTTTTTTCTCAGATAAATACGAAATCATATTCCAGAATCAGTAATATATCTTCCAGATTTTGCTCTTGAAGTTATTAGAAGAAGGGTGCGATGATTAGATAATTTAAGTCTTTATATACCTAATAATGAAGATAATGTAATCATGACGCTCTATTATACCGGGTGTAACACGATCATGGTACACCCCGTATTTCCGTTAGTTTTAAAGGTAATTGATTGACATACAAATGATTTGTTTTTCACTTCCGGTTTCGCCGAAAGTGATACCAACTTTTGATTCTCAAATGGAACAACATGTATATTATTACATTTTCGAAATCTCCATAATTTTCTAAATCCAATGATACTACTCAAGTGACATTTCAAACTTCAAAATTTTTGATAATCTAATTCGATTCAATTTTCAGTTTTTCATTTATAGGTGTGCCATGATATAGTTCCGATTCATCCCAGTTGCCCCGTCTAATGCTAAAAAAATCGAAATCCCGTCAAAAATTGCGTTTTTTATGAAATTCATCGTAATCGGAAGGTGTACCATGATCCTGTTACACCCGGTATATCTTCCTTTAATACGCCCTTGTAGGTGAGTCTCTTTTCATTTCGGTGTGATCTCCAACAGTTACTTCACTATGAAAATGTTCATGTGGAGCCCAAAGTAATAAGTGGACCTCCCATAGATATATAGCATCAATCAAACAGGTAGACCTAGAGAAGAATTCTAATGTTGGGTTCAACTTTTTGGACAGAATATATTTGAATGCTTATTCTTTTTGGGATTTCGCCCAGTAAATCAGAACGTGTATGGGGCTGGGTTCATATGTAAGTCTTCATTGAGCGTGCCTAATTACTGTTTTCTCAAATTGATGCCAGCTGTTGTTTATACCAAATAATAGATTCAAGGTCAAAAAATGCGAACAACTATAGTAATGTGAGTTAGTGATTCACGATTTGACTTTTCCAGTTAATGAACTATAAATTGAATGGGATCAAACTGAACTAATTTTAAAATTGGTAGTATTATTATTGATTGTTAAATCAAGACAAACAACTGAATCGATGCGGATGTGACGTATAGTGCATGGAGAATATAATACCTAATAAAATAGTTTTTATTTGTAGCAATACCGTATAGGCATTCAATGGGATTTTGTAATAAGATTACTTGATTCGAGAATAACTCAATAAACATGAAAGTATAGCTTATGTAATGTTGCAAAAGTTCTAATCTGTAGTATATTATTTTGTAACTTTTTGTAACGATTTGTTTTGGTGAACTAAGTCGACCATCAAAATATATCTCTTTGAAGTACGAAAGTTTCGAGGAAAGTTTATACTTATATGATCGAATTATCATTATATTCCACGTAGTTCTAACAAATTGATTCACTTTATGTTTGGTTCAGTCATTGTCGTTCTGAATGGACGTTCTACCGTCTACTAGCGTTAACTAGGTGTTCATTTAGATTGACAATGGTTCAGTGAATGAAAAAATTATAAGCTATGGTCAATGAAATCAAATTCACGTGCATCAAAAGGAACTAGTCTTATAGTAGTTGGTATATGACGAATATGCTGCTGTTATAGCAAATAATATATATAGATATATCTGATGGTGATCGTTAATATACATAAAAATAGACAAACGAAATCGCATATATAATATTTTTTTATGTATCAAGGGAGTAAAATAGGTTTTTATGGACAGCAGCGTGTATAAGTAATAGCCTGAGCTATTAATACTCCTAGGCAAGTTACGCCCGAAATACATAAATTTTATGCACGACCAGTATATTTTCTTGTCAATTCCTCCTCACCTCTCAAGCTTGATAGGGATAAAACGGTTCAAGAATACCTTTTAAACTTCTTTAATATAATTTTTGCTTCGCCCAAGATGTTCTTCTCCCAAAAGCATTGCATGAGAGTGTTTTTACTTCTTCTCTATCTCTTATAATAAGAAAGTTATTGAAAGGGTTTACAATTTGCTCATGTTTCAGACTGGTGGGTGAATAAATAGGCTGGTTGCCATATTTGTTGTCAATACAGACAATAGTCATCACGAAATGCATTCCAGTGACGAAGAAAGTGTGAATTAGTAAAGCAGCTGAGGATGCGAATAATTAATAATTTATTGTCCGGCGGGCGGTAAAGTGCCATTTTACGCCTGGCGGGCGGTAAAGTGGTCCGAGGGCGGTAAAGATCTATTTTACGACCGCGCAACCGGGCGATAAAGTGCCATTTTACGCCCGGTCGTGCATAAAGATAGTTTTAGTGTTTCAAATGACTAATAATCATGCAAAATAGCTGGGCAACAGATTCATTTCCAGTGATTTTCCACTTGTTAGTAATGTATTTTTTCCGTTTGTTATACCCACCAAACTATGAGCTGTCAATCTTATAATACCACCATAACTTTTCACTTTGTATACCTGTATCTAAGTCATACTTTCTATCTTCCCAAAGGCTGTAGTAGGTATAGGTATGAAGATAATGTATTTTTAATTCCCCATATTTCAGGGCCCTGATGATTCTCGAAATAGTTATCGTCCACATTAATGAAAAGTTATGACACTTGTGAATGAAACACCCCTATTAAAATAATTTATATAGCGTCGATGTCACAATATATCCATATTAAACACGCCATCAGAATCGAGCGTAGGTGCCGACGCAATCACCGCACAGACGAGGAGGAAGAAGGCACAACAAAAAGTGATAAAAAGCAATAAATAACCGGAGCATCTCGTTAATGAAAAAATATTGCATCCGAACCCTGTGTACGTTTGACGAATGCTTTTTTAAATGGGCCTTGTTAGATGGGACCCCGCTCTTCAGATGTGTGGACACTTCGATAAGAGAGCCAGACACTTCGGCTGGTCAACATTTTACACCTTGGCTTGGAGATCGGGTTGGGAGAATGAATAAATCGCTGTTAATCATGTGAAGCGGTATTGCCAATCTCACACGAAGAATATGTACACGTGAAATAATTGGCGTTGGCCCTTATTCGGTTTAAGGCAGCTTATTTGGTGTATTTGACGAGTTTTCATAGCCACCCAACGTTGCCAAACGTACCATAATGGTATAATTTGGCCTTGTGTACCAGCTTAACCAGCTAACACCGTCTGGTATCCCCTAAGGTCCTCATTTTTTTAGTGTCAGTAAACACCGCGTCATATTATTCACCACTGTAGGTGTTATGTGACCTTTCCCATATGTGTTTTCAAATAATCGAACCCAGTTTTCAGTAACACTAGTGTTTAGCAGAATGAACACTTTGGTGGTGTTCTTTATGATGCATTTCCGAAAGTGCGATTTGACACCGCAGTGGTGTGATGCACATTATATGATTTTCTTGATGCTGAATCCTACCTCCACGAAATTATCTTCGGTGCGTTTAAACACTAACACTGAGCCAGGTACATGCGAATACTTTTCTGGTTGGATCTCCAAGTAAAATATAATTTATATGATGATAAACTAGACTCAGAAGAATCTAGGCTTTGTTTTAGCTTAGATTTTGTGGCTACAGGAATGAGACTAAAGAAATACGTGAGATGTATAATATAGTGATTTTGATACCCGTCAAACAAAAACATTGTTTATTGTTATTGACATTGTTATTATCAGGCCCTATATCGGGCCTGGCGTCATGAATTAATTGAATGCATTTTTTTGTTGACATCTTCCATTTTCATATTCCTATATCACACTCGAGAATTCAAAGGTTTGAAACGCTGGTATAGCCACCTTTGTCTTATTTTTTCCCTGACAATGAATTTTACCGAATTTCTAAGAGCAACGACGCTCGTCAAATTAATAAATACTATCGATTTCTTATTCTTTTTTTCGATAACGTTCCTCATTTAAAACAGTTTTAAGTGAGGTGATCGATAACATTTTTGAGGATATTGAAGAAATATCTTGTATAGGTATTTGAAATCATTTCTATCGATTCATATCCAACGTAATATATTCAGTGATTAGATGACTGGCACAATTAATCATGAATTCCAAGGTAAATGAAAGCTACCAAATCTCATTCAATTCGGTATAGCAATCAAAGTTCAAAAAATTATTAAACTCATGCATCAGCTGTACACAACGCGTTTCGCTCGCGTCTAAAAAAAGTATGTTCCACCAACATGAATTTAGAAGGCATAAACCCATGAATTATTAATGTCTACCATCGCATGAATTGCTCGTCATTGCCTGTCTCTGTCTGGATGACAGTGTTTTGTTGGGTGCGGCAGCGCACACTTGTACTCGTTTTGATCGAAATTAAAATTTTCCAGGTCTGATGCCTTTGATGAAGACATGTACTAATCATATATGTCTCATAAATACATGATCCAATTAGGAATATTTTCCAAACAAAAAAAGGAATCTGATATAACTATAATATTTTACCTACTTATTTATCGCGAATGAATTAATTTTCAGTACACACCTACTCTTCGATATAACGAAGTGAAAATACAGTTATTTGGGCAACAAGGAAGTAAGGAACGGGAACAATACCCAGAAGAGAGTATATTCGGTCCGATTCTTTAAAAAGTGGTTAACACAGTGGATACATTAGTAACGTTGTTAACAACTACTTTTTTAACCACTTTAGATTTTCCACTATTCATATGTGGTATTCTTCAAATACGAAATTTATCAAGGTTGCTAATTTCTTACATTTCCACTCAGTGGTAAATAAATGCGGAAAAGTTAGTAACTCCTCTTCTTTTTTATTATAGTTTGCTGTTTTTCTGCAATTTCAACGTCAATCTAACCTCATTTTTTGGATTCGATGTAGTATTAGCAGATAGAAAATATCGGCACATAGATTACTTTTTGGCCTTCTGTGTCCGGAACTGACAAGTTTTTCGTGAATAATTGCAGGAATAATTATATGTTTTGTAAAGGAACCTATATAGTGAGGAAGGTATAAATATATCCTAGAATGCATATTATTACACAGGATCATTGCTCATTGATTCAGCTAAGTATCTAATTTTTCAGTAGCAATACATTCTACCATGTTGAACATCATTGGTTCTATCAGAGACATCATTAACATTAATATTCTTGGCATGTGATATATCTTGGGTAAATTTTTAGGTCAATAATGTTGAATTGGTTGGTATAATTTCATAAGGCTCTATATATAATTGGATGCTATCTGTTTCTTGAGCATATATATGTAGATATTTTTATGATATTTTTTTCAGTAGGAAGGTATAGGTTTTCAATAATATCGATTATCCTACCATATAATTGAGTGACTCAAATCCTAAAAACTGTAACAAATATCCTTCATAACTGCCTCTTCAAATATATATCAACTTTATGATGAATAATTTTTTCATTTCCACCAGTAAAATCTGGTGGATAAATTAGTCACTTTATCAGTGGTAAACCAACGACAAGTTGTTAATTTTTTTCCATTTTGACGTTAGAGAATTGAAAATTCGGAAAGTGATTCAAATAACAACTGACCTTCCTATTTGCCACCCAAATGACAGTTGTTGATATAACCACTTCCTTAGAGAATCAGACCGATTGTCTCAATCCCAAAAAGCAATTATAGGAGGGGTTTGGTGGTTGTACAGTCATTGAAGTCTTTTTCGGAGACTTTGACGGTGGGGCACAAACGAAACTTTCAGATATAAAAATTTTTCAGCTTCAGTTAGTGAATACATAATTATAGAAGCATTGTATACAAAGTGAAATCATTTTAATATTCATTTTTGAATAAGTTATAAGTACCTCTGCATTAGTGAAAAAAGTATGTTATATCAGTTGACTCAAAGGAAACCACTGGGTAGGTACATGGGATTATAGATATCATAACTCCTCAGAAACTTCCGTAAAGGAATTAAAAAAAACTATTGAGAAAACTCTCACGAACTATGCTCTGAATGAAATTTTCGATTACTCACTTCAATAATTCCTAATACATTCCTTTATTTCTTTCTCTCAATTATAAAAGTTTCTTGTGAAAAACCATTTGTCTGATGTATATGACCCTCCATATTATTAAGGACAGAAAACAGTTACCATGGAACATGTATCGTTCTTGACAGGTGTGACATGAAACTTTTGGCGCACGCATGTTTTTATCATTCTTAAGTTGGGAATTTCAAGGTCACATGTTTTTGGCAGTCACTTTTGATATTGTTGTATAAATGGTGCCGTTTGATATAACAGGTTCAACTTTTGACTAACATTAATATAGGTGCAGGGTCCCCCTTAACTTTCATATCTTTATCTATTGTTCAATTTTCATTTTCAAAAGGTGATCTTTATACAGGTATATGTGAACAGAAAAAACAGTTGAAGATCTAAAAAAAAGTTATGAAACCAAATATATTTTTTTAATGGAATGGACCTTATGATATATTCTGTAACGATTTCAAATATACATACACATATTATATTACATCTGATAAATTTCGAGATATTCGACTCATGAAATATCTGGAACACTCAGGAATTGTCAATGATAGGCAATATGGCTTTCGTCTTCCATGCAGAGATCATTTGGTGACCTTCTCTCTTACGTCATCTATTGAAAAATATGCAGAAACTTTAGCCGTGACCTTAGATATTTCCAAGGCATTTGATTGAGTTTGGCTCCAGGGACTCCTCGCCAAGCTTCCATCTTATGGTTTGCCCCCTCAGGTGTGTTCTCTGCTTGCTAATTTTCTCTCAAACAGGTCTCTCCATGTAGTGGTCGATTGAGTTTCATCTGATACTCTACTCATAAATGCTGGTGTTCCGCAGGAATCAATTTTAACACCAACACTATTTCTACTTCACATCAACGATTTGTTGGAAGCAACTTCATGTCCTTCACACAGCTTCGCGGATGATAGTACCCTCCATACCGCAAAACAGAAAAGCCGATCTCACTGTGCCCAACATAATTCAGTCAGGAGTAACCATACCATTGAAGTAATCCATTTCGATGCTTGGCGTTACTATCAGCAATAACCTTTCTTGGGAAAATCACGTGAGGTCCATTGCCAAAAGTACATCCCAAAAACTTTGATTTCTGTCCCGGCCAAGAGCTATTACACTCCAAGCCAGCTGATGCTTATGAACTACAAGGCACAGATCCGACCTGTCCTGGAATACTGTTTCCATATTTGATGGAGTGCGGCACCTAAACATATCCTGAAACTATTGGATTCTGTCCAGAAAAGGGCAATTCGTCTCGTCGGTGATGCCTCGCTTAAAAACTCGCTCACTTTTCTGGAACACCGTAGAAAAGTTGGCGATTTATCTCTATTTTATAGATATTTTCATGGGCGATGCTCTTCTGAAATATCAAAAATCGTTCCTCCATTAGCAGTCTCTTCGAGATTAACCCGTCAAGTTCAGTCTTCACACCCCTTCGTGGTCACATCACTTTAGAAAACAGCAGAACGTCTCTTTCCAAAGATTCGTTTATCCAACGACCATCGATACTTTGGAACTCAATGCCTAGGGAGGTGTTGTCCGAGGCATACCATCTCCAGAAATTTGAGGAGAACCCCACCTCCTACCTTCTTTCCCTTGGTTCTCACGATGTTCTCTGAACATTACAGGGGCCAGGTAGCCAGCCGGCTGCCGCCCGTCGTGGGTTCAATCCCCATCGACGGCGGAATTTTTCCAATGGCCCCAGAAGTGGTATCGGATCCCACTATGAAAGGTAAGGTCCCCGCTATTCGCGAAAATCACGAACCAACAGATGGCGCTCGAGAAATGTCAAAATTTTGACATGAGGGTGATCAACAAACATTTGGTATATGATGTTTTCAATGGTAATATGTCAATTTTCAATTCGAATTTTAGGGAAGAAATAAATAATCCTGAGTATCCAAAAGGGGCGCTATTGATAGATTATCGTTTATAGAATTCAAAACAAGTATTTTTTGTGAGTTTTGTGGATCTATTATATTTTTAAAGGCTTTTCAAACCACCTCTGCAAAATCAATGGGGCCACTAAGGTATTTGTATTTCAATGATTTCTCTTTGTTTCAAGATTGGCCAAGATTGAAATAAGTATCTAGAGTATATTGGAGATAAGAAGAAACCCTTAAAATAGCGAAAAGCATTATTCAAAGCTGGTCACATAATTTGTGGGATAGATGTCAAACACATACTCGAACAGATATAAATAAACTCCTGTTCACAACATGTTCCAAAAATAACTTAAAAAGTTTTAGATCTTGTGGTCTACCAGTCATTCAAATTCATTTATTTCAATTGATACTTCATTCAATTCACAGCTTATTCATTTTGAATAAAGATTTGATTTCATTCAGCCCACATTGCCCTCACTCTTGAAGTTTGCATGTGATGACTTCCAGAAGTTTATTGAAGGAATTGCATTCTTTTTGAGCATATCTCTTGGTTCAATTCTCCTTGATGGTCCTAAAGTAAAATCAAGGTTTTCATTACAAACAACAAGAGACACAACTACAGTTAAACCAGATCTTATTTGTTTGATTTAATCTGAAAGACATACCTTCGCATTCACTTGAGAAATCCAGTTCTATAGGAAGTGCTTACTACAAACGTAAATGGTTGTGGTGATAAGTTTTCCTAATAATAAGGAAATTCAGGATTTTGTGCCAAAGGAACGATGTCTGTACGGTAGGAGGAACGCTGAAATACTGAACAAATCTTTGTCGATTTCGTCTTTACGACCTTTTGAACTTGCTGCATGTTTCAATAATATTAGTAACTAGCTGATAAGCACGAAACAAGTCCGAAAACTATTCAAAACAATTCAATTTCATTAAAAATAATACGAAAGCCTATGCTATACAATGCTAAATTGCTTTGTTGATCACCCTCGGAAGGCTTAGAAAATTTGAGGCCAGAAGCCGCCCACTCCATGATTTTCGCGAATCCTAACTCGTGCAAGTTTACTCCGTAAAACTTCTGAGGGTTGCTAAGGCAACTAGGATAGTGGTTAGAAAAAAAATCCCTTTTCGCGAGAAACCAGAGGAAAAAAAAGGTCGATTTTTTCGTGTGTGTGTGTGTGTGCCAGGGGCGGATCTAAGTAAGAGTGGGCCTCGGTGCAAGAAGTGCTTGTGGGCCTCTCTGACTTCAAAACTAATATTTAAAATATGACTTGCCCCTGCTCGAATGGTTTGGATTATTTAATTTATTTTCAAACTATTAACAAGAATAACAAGCAGAAAATATAAAATAAGTATCAGCTACATTCTAAATAAAACAAAGAAATTCTTAATAAACTAGTAGTACCTATACACTATATACTATACAGTATACTTATTAGTTATTATAGCTTATAGCGCCCTTTTTCTAACTTTGGCATTTGCAAAACGATCTATTAAATTAGAGATGTCTAAGTTTGATGCCATTTTATTTTCTATAGACGAAATTGATAAGTCACGCAATCGCTGCTGACTTATTGTAGATCGCATATAGTCTTTTATCATTTTAAGCTTGCTACAAGATCATTCCAAAGAAGCAACTGTTACAGGAAGGGTAAAAAATAAAAGAAAAACCGTATAAACCTCGCAAAATTCTGCTTCCATAAACGCATACTTCTTAATAATAAATTCAAAGAGTTGTCTTATAGACATATCTTCTTTAAGATCATGTTTCATTAAATCTAAAATCATGTGAAACTGATTTACAAAACGATGAGATAAAACTTTCGAATATTTTTCGCATAATTCTTCACATCTGTGTAATATTTCTTCTGTTGAGCTTACAATTAAATAACGCGGTTCTAAAAATTCAAAAGTTTGTTTCACGGCGAGCATAGCAGAAAATCGTAACAAAGTAATAAACTTTAATCCTAAAAAAATCTTCTCTGTTTTCGAAACGATGATCAAAAGCAAGTTCGTCAAAGTGTTTTTTTACTTTTCTTTGCCTTTTTGTTGCCTGAAATGCCGGTTCAATACTCAATCTGGTGGCCAGATCTATGGCTTCAGATTTTATATTGTCATAAGATTTTGGGTCTCTAAGAGTAGATATATGTTCACATGCACGGTCTAAAACTGTCGTTATTTGATTCAAATCAATGTCAACTTTTTGTAAAGTTTTTGATGCTGAATTGATATGATTCAAAGTTCTAAACATAAAAATCGTAACAAATATAAATTCAAAAGTACCCATTCTTTTTTTTAAAGAAGAAGCATCCGCAATTTCATCTTTTTTCGATGATTTTAATTCAATCTCAGTAAGAGCTTTTAAAATATCAGATAATCGGCCGGTTAGGTCAGGTCGGTATTTTAGAACTTCGAGTGCGGAGGAGCTGGCCGGGGCCCCCACAAGCTCGGGGCCCCTGTGCACTACACCGAACTGCCCGGTGATGTGTCCGCCCCTGGTGTGTGCCCTTGCGACTCGGCGAGAGAGCCCGCGCGATTTCGCCCCGTTTTCGAGATTGTTCTGCATAAAATATCGGTATTCAAGACGTCGCGTCGACGGTGTCCGTTCGTCCGCCCGCGCGCCGCTCATCAGCATGCGGAGCGCGTCGGAACGCGCGTGTCGGCCCGCCCGGCTCTTCTCTTGATGGGCGCGCCCTTCTTAAGTGCTGCTAATGCCCCGCCGCCGCGTCCCCCTCCCCACCCCTCTCCTCACCGCTCCTCGTCTGCCGGCGGAGGTATTTTCCGCCGCCGGCTTCGTTCCGTTCCGAGGTCGGACTTTGCTTCACCGCGAATCTGATCGTTGATACCAATGATCTCATAATATACAGGGTCGCTGATATGTATGGAAACGATCGATTATCTCTTAAAGTAAGATAGCTAGCGAAAAATGTTAGGATACCAAAGTTCAAGGGTTTTTCAAAATCTATCACACTAAATAAAAAGTATGTATACAGGATTAGTCAAAAAGTCTTGGAGAAATAAAGTTGCTATTTATTTAATGGAACACCCTATATATTATTCCATATTTCAATTCTGCTAGAAATTCTGAAAAAAATTGATATAGCACTTCATTTCCTAAATTCAACCGTTTTAGAGACATCAAATTTTGAAAATAACTCAATAAATTATCCATCATATCAAGTGTTTTAGTCCATTAATTTCATAGTCCATCAAATTACCTTTGAAAGTTTACAGCTCCATAACAACGCCGCTTCGTTCTTTTGTCTAACAGTAATGAACTTGACAACACATGTCAAAAATACATTTAGTGTAAATAATTTTCGCGCAAAAATTGCACGTTTAACTGATACTGAGCGTATTGAAATTTTAATTATTATAGGATACAGTGATAGAAGACGAAGTTGTGAATTGAAATATGGAAGAATATATAGGGTGTTCCATTAAAGAAAAAGCAACTTTATTTCTCCAAGACTTTTTGACTAATCCTGTATACTTAATTTTTATTTAGTGTGATATAGATTTCAAAAAACCCTAGAACTTTTGTATTCCAACATTTTTCGCTAGCTATATTACTTTAAGAGATATCCGACCGTTTCCATACATATCAGCGACCCTGTATTAAGTAGTAGATAATCCCTTGCGTCGATGTGCTGTGCAAATCATCGATTCCTACACTTAAGTGAGAAGAAGCAGTAATTTTAACATTGTGTTATATGAGAGATACTTTGATTTTTTCAAAATTTCAAAGTATTATGAGATTCTCATTGAAAATTTCCATTGTCTACCAATCTTCTGTTATACTAATGAATTATTTTTGCATGATATTTGATCATTATAGGCTCTCAAATTTAAAAAATATGAGTTTCTCTTGCCACCTCTGAGCGATAAATCTTTTCAATAATGAAGAAATAGGAGGATAAAACTTTCAGGATATACCAATTTTACCTCAATTCACAAAACTGTTGTTATAGAATAATAAAAAAGTTAAGTATGATGCGTTGTATTCAATCTGTATATCTCTCTAAGTAAGTAGTTAATGCTGTTATTAAAGAAAAATGGTAATACTAAGGAAAACCACCAATTATCAATAATAATAATCAATAATTTGTCACATCAACTTGTGTTTTTATGGTCAAATTGCCTGAAAAGGAAGAACAGGACGAATAATTTCAATTATTATGTTTTCATTCGAATTATAAAAAGTATCTATCAAGTGATGTTTTGATTTGGGAGAATGTAGCTACTCTTCATTCATTCATTCATTTTTTAGACAGATTCTGGGACAATATCCATGCTACATTGTTACTCTAATTTCAGTAATTTCCTGATTTATGACTGATATTCACTATACTCCATCACTTGTCGATGGGCTGCAGAGAAAAATAATAAATATAATTAGAAATCCAATAATAACAACTCACAAATAGTCACACATGAAGTTCGCGACATATGAAAAAAAAATAATACTGGATAAAAATCTATATTAAAAGAAGAAATACGAGTGTAATAAGAATGAAGAGAAATTCGATTACTGACATATTAACGTCCATACATTGAAAATCCACATCAGTTTAACAATGAAATGAAAAAACTAGATAAACTTTGCTACAACAAAGACGAATTTCTGGAGATGCATTTTTTTTATTCTCTGGTAACAGGCCAATGTGGGTATTTCCTGGGCAAGATATGATATTGAAGTCTCATATTCATCAAAATTATGAAATCGATAGAGCGAAAGATTCGAAAAATTAAAAAAAAATTTAAAAAGTCGAAGTGACAGTAGAGAGTCCAAATTTGGAACAAATGTATGAAATTGGAAACTGAGCAACTTTTTTCTGTCATTTTTCGGAATTAAAAAAAAAAAATTTACAGGTTTGGAGTAGCACATGAAAAAAGGAAAGAAGCTGTATTTTACTCATTTTTCAAGCACAAACTAACTGTGAAGTCAAATTTTCTTTATATCTATCGATAAAAAAACTTCCATATGTCGCGAACTTTATGTGTGACACTGTATATATGCTGCTGAACAGAACATCACCATTTATATTTGTTCAGATATATTACTGTTGAATGGAAACTGAAAATATTTTTAGTCTAAAATGTACTTTAGTAACAACATGATGTTTTCAAAGTGATATGCATTCAAAAAATCCCAAAATTCAAAGAATATTTGCACATAATCGTTGATATCCCATAAGAACAACACACTACAAAACATAATGTTTTTCCCTAGTCAGCTGATCACGATCATTGGAGTTGATTCCTCTCTCTCTACTCTCCATCTAGATATTATTATTGGATCATTGGTTGATACCGCGGGAGAATAAATGGAGGGCTCGGGGTAACAAGATACATAAGCCACATTTTGATAATTCTGAGTAACGAGGACTACCTACACCAACAGCAGCACTAGAGGTAAAGTTGGGACGACCGCCGCTTCCAATCTGGATTGAGAAGGGTGATCGAACTTGGTGGAGGAAGAGATTCCTATATCCACCCTCATTGTGAAGAATGCGCAGGATAGTAACAGATGGAATGAGAAGTTCACTCTTACTTCCTCAAATAGAGAAGAATGGGAAGGTAATACAGTTGAGTTTCGCCTTGATGGGAGTCTAGTATATCACACGGACGGATCGCGCCTAACTGACAAAAAAGCCTCGGGCATACGCAGGAATGTTCCTGGAAGGAATAAACAGATTTACGAGAAAGCTAAGCCGAAGTGTTCGCTATTTTGGCCGTAGCAGGAAAGCAGGAAGTATGAGAGAGGAGCCGGAGCAGATTATATATATATGCTCGGACAGACAGACTGGAGTTGATACTTCAACAAGAGAAATTGATTGAATTAGAGTGGACGGACATAGTGGCCTTCATCAGAATCCCTCGATTTCAAGACCGCTACAAGAAAAACGCATCCACGTTTGTGTGTTTTCGCGAGGCTTATGACTTCTTGCTAGAAATAACTGACATTTTTTCAAATCCCCAAGAGCGAGTCGATCCATTCTTCTTGACATCTATCAAAAAATAGCGAAAATAATGGTTTTATAATGTGAGGAATCATCACAGGTTGTTGCCCCGTGCCTTTGAAATAGTACAGGGTGTCTTCTTATATTTTGTTACCCCTACCTATACAGCTTCAACTATGCATGGTGGAAAAAGACAATAAATATAAAAGTTTTATAGGAAGGGTTTCATCGGTTCTATATCTTTTGGTGCTATACCAAAACAAGCAAATGCGAATCACAAAATTGAAAATATGAACAAATTTTTTCTCAACACGTTAGAAACAAAAAGGAAAAATGCGGTCTCTCCGTGCCAAATTTCATTCTATCAGTTCGTGGAACAGAATTATTTTGAAAATTATTATATATTCAGGCCGTTTCTTTCTACTGTGATAACATTGCTATATTCTAAACCGTAATATAGATGCAAATAAGATTAAATAGGGAAAAGCTACTGTGGTGAGCAGTAAGTTGATCAGAAAAAATCTATAAGGACTCTCGCCCTTCCCCATTTAATAATAATCTTTCGAGAGCAGCAAGAGTAAGACACTTCACGCTCGAAATACACACAATATTTTTTTACAAACACAGTTTCAAGACAAGAAAACTCTATACTTCATTCAATAATTTAAAATGTCATAATAAATCATTGATTTCATCAATTATATTCACTATTACATTGAAATTCAATTCAATAATTCATACATCTAACAGAAAAACAGGGCAAATTACTGATATACTAAAAATGATATTTCTCGGAAAACGTCAACTTTGTGTGAAAGCGTCAAAAGCTACTTTATTAACCGCTTGTAGAAAAAACTACCTACTTACTACAAAAAAGTATACTTATTACTACCCACTACTACACTCTGTTAACAATGGCTTTGCTTGGGAACTGCAAACTTGAGAATGTATACTTGGATGATCGTATATGCTAGATGATCGTGATATTTATTTTTACCAAAATCACACAGGGTGGAACAAAAATTACTTACCAGTACTCAAAATAATCATTCATTCGAGTTTACCTACCTAAGAAATAGTCGGGTCAAATTTGAAAATTTTAAAACCGTGCCAGTTTGCAAAAGGCTCACGCAAAAAAGTGTCTGGTTAGTATAAGCACAAATGTATGTTACGCTGACACGACCACTTCAAAAAAATAAAAAAAAATCATACCAGAATTTAGTGCTTTTTTGTTGCTAATTTGTTCCCGTTTTGGAAAATTTGTTGCTGGTGCCGATATATAAAAAAATGGGCCCATGCCAGCTTCACGGGATGCTAGCACGGCAAATATTTTATTCCGCGGCTGTATTGAAAAACAAATATACCAATATAAAGCCCTAATTTGTTGCTAATTTGTTCCCTCTTTAAAATTTCCGCATTATTTCCCATTACAGAAAAAAATGAGTTCATGCCAGCTTCACGATAAGCTAACACAGCAACTTTTTTATTCCGCGACTGTATCGAAAAATGAATATACCAAAATGAAGAGCTAATTTGTTGCTAATTTGTTCCCCCTTTCAAATTTCCGCATTACAGAAAAAAATGATATACAGCTGTACCTACCATCATAAGCATAATTTTTTCTATCAGACATGTTGAATTGAAAACTACTCGGAAAACTATAATACCAAAATAATTGTTGTTGCTGATTCGTTCATATTTTAGAATATTCATTTTTTGTTTGATTTTTTTTTCAAATTGTAACCGTCATGCAAGATCAATTTCACGATAATTTCGTTATCTGACATGTGGACTGAAAAACTATCACTCTAGAATTTGTTGCTTTCTTGTTGGTGATTTGTTCCCCTTTCAGAATTTTTGTTGCTCTAGTTTTGAAAATTTTCGAAAAACAAGGTGCCATGCCAGATCAATTTCACGATAGTTTCGTTATCTGACATGTGAACTAAAAAATGATTATACCAGAATTTGTTGCTTTCCGGATGCTAATTTGTTCCCCTTTCAGAATTTTTGTTGCTCTTGTTTTGAAAATTTTGATGTACTATGCTGCCATGCGTTGCCATGCCTTTCAACGCATGGCAGCATAGTACATCAAAATTTTCAAAACAAGAGCAACAAAAATTCTGAAAGGGGAACAAATTAGCATCCGGAAAGCAACAAATTCTGGTGTAATCATTTTTTAGTTTACATGTCAGATAACGAAATTATCGTGAATTTAATATAGCATGGCAGCGCATGGCAGCATGGTACATCAAAATTTTCAAAACAAGAGCAACAAAAATTCTGAAAAGAGAACAAATTAGCATCCGGAAAGCAACAAATTCTGGTATAATAAATTTTTAGTTTACATGTCAGATAACGAAATTATCGTGAAATTAATCTGGCATGGCAACCCATGGCAGCATGGTACATCAAAATTTTCAAAACAAGAGCAAAAAAATTCTGAAAGGGGAACAAATTAGCATCCGGAAAGCAACAAATTCTGGTGTAATCATTTTTTAGTTTACATGTCAGATAACGAAATTATCGTGAAATTAATCTGGCATGGCAGCGCATGGCAGCATGGTACATCAAAATTTTCAAAACAAGAGCAACAAAAATTCTGAAAGGAGAACAAATTAGCATCCGGAAAGCAACAAATTCTGGTATAATAAATTTTTAGTTTACATGTCAGATAACGAAATTATCGTGAAATTAATCTGGGATGGCACCTTGTTTTTCGAAAATTTTCAAAATTAGAGCAACAAAAATTTTGAAAGGGGAACAAATCAGCAACAAGAAAGCAACAAATTCTAGAGTGATAGTTTTTCAGTCCACATGTCAGATAACGAAATTATCGTGAAATTGATCTTGCATGACGGTTACAATTTAAAAAAAATCAAACAAATAAATATTCTAAAATATGAACGAATCAGCAAAAACAATTATTTTGGTATGATAGTTTTCCGAGTAGTTTTCAATTCAACATGTCTGATAGAAAAAATTATGCTTATGATGGTAGGTACAGCTGTATATCATTTTTTTCTGTAATAGAGAAAAATTCGAGAATTTGAAAGGGGGAACAAATTAGCAACAAATAAGCTCTTCATTTTGGTATATTAATTTTTCGATACAGTCGCGGAATAAAAAAAGTTGCTGTGTCAGCTTATCGTGAAGCTGGCATGGACTCATTTTTTTCTGTAATGGGAAATAATGCGGAAATTTGAAAGAGGGAACAAATTAGCAACAAATTAGGTCTTTATATTGGTATATTTGTTTTTAGATACAGCCGCGGAATAAAATATTTGCCGTGCTAGCATCCCGTGAAGCTGGCATGGGCCCATTTTTTTATATATCGGCACCAGCAACAAATTTTCCAAAACGGGAACAAATTAGCAACAAAAAAGCACTAAATTCTGGTATGATTTTTTTTTATTTTGTTGAAGTGGTACATTAAGCACAACCATATCATCTTGTTACCATAACATTATTATATCGTTACCATAACCATATGTATTGTCATGTTAACAATATTATGGTTGGTATAACAAAACGAAATCGTTATGGTAACAAGATCATATGGTTGTGCCTATACTAACAGAAACTTTTGTTACGATTACAAAATTTTTTTTCCGTGCTCGACGAAATGCTTCTCCCCGTTCGCGATTATTTTAACGAAACTGCTACTGCTAGCCTTCACCAATTCTGTGTTATTTGGTATTCAAAATAAAGAACATCGACAGTTCAAAAGTCGACCTAACAGCGTCAGCGCCCTCACAATTTTCATGGAACCGGATGTTTGTTAATCGGAAGCGGAAAGCGTTTATGGGTCCACAGGGCACACCTTTCCACGGTAAATTTAATGTTGCAGGTACTAAACTAATAGTTTTTTCGATGCAATCTCCAGAGACACCAATTAAAAATTTGCATAACAAGTCTAACCCATTTGAGAGAGGTTCTCTCTGACTAATTCTCATTTCAATTACGGATTTGCTTTATTCCTCTCCGACATGTGAGGTGGGTCGTAATGGAATTCTCGAATTTTCCGTTATTTCGGACCATGGACCATCGTAATGTATTTACATCACGACTTTGTAATAATGAACCATTTTCAAAACGAAATTATACTACTGAAATTAATCAAACATAAACATGGCATTCACTCACGTTTATCGACTTGCTTCGAATTCTAATTCTACATCTATCCAGTTTGATTACTTCTTCAAAATAGTTCTGGAGTTCGAAGAAGAACTATAACGCAAACCATTATATACAGTGCTTCCAAAAATTATCAATAATCTTTCATTTACACATTTTTACTGGTGAAATTATTACCTCTTCGTTTACAGGGATATGTCGTTATCGATTTCGTTTTCAATTTCAACCTAAATAAAACGATTATGGATTATGTATTGAGCGAGATCAAGACTAATTAGGGAGAAAGAAGGGTTGAGAGAAGGGTTGAAATCAAATCTAGGAGAATCCCAATGGTATTTTGTGACACCCTGTATAGCATTTACAGCTCGATCTTGAAATATCATTCCTAGGCAATGCATTCATTTCATCTCATTCGAATAGATCATAAATATTCTTTACACAAATTCAAAGCAATATGGTTTTCAATAAATTGACAACAGATTCCAATATAGATTACATGAAATGTGTGTGAGCTTTCGTATATGAAAGGATTCTAATGCATATTGATAACTCGATATAATTGGGAACGCATTCTCATCTTCCCTATACATGATGATGAAATATGAATAAGATACAATATCTCGAAAATAGGAATGGTCGTATAACCTACCATCGTCCACGTATACTGTTCAACTATACATATATACTTGAAGTGATGGGCGAGTCATAGTAGTATTGCAGATACGACAAAAAATTGATTTGTGTTCAACATTGCTGTGTACATTCGAAGTAAGTATTTTTGCCTAATTTACTAAAGGATTACACTTGTTCAAACTGTGTAGATTGTGATTTTGTTATACCCTGGAATCTGCACGCCACTGCACCTACTCTTGATAGTATTTTAACATATAACCACACAACTTTAATTTGAATCGGCAATAATAATGATGATTTAAGGGGTGGGTAATTTATGATTAATAATAACCCTGTGTATACATTGCACTTGTTTTCATTCAGCCATACTTAGTAAATTTAATAAATACCTACAACGTTATACATCACTGACTCGAAGAATATCTATAACAGAGACACTTTGCTTTAGAATTAAAATAAAAAAAAGATACTCTATTCATTCATCAATCATTTGCTTTTAGTTTATCGAAATCAATCGGTGTATAAATAAACTGAACACTCTGTATACCTACTAATAACCATGTAGTGAGTGAGTTCGATTCATAAAACAACTGAATAGCTACAGTTCATTGACTAAAAGTTAAAAATGGGAACGGGCATACCTTTCCGGAAAATTATGAAGATACTTATATTGATATGGTTCGTCTCGTCGGATTTAATATGGTCATGGGCATCTTCGAGCATGATTAGTTACTGAGGGGCGTGATCGGTGATTGACAGGGCGATTGTGGCTCTGCGGGTGGCCGAACCTGGTACTAGATCTTCAGAATTCTTGGCACCGACTCTAACCGCAGAAATATAGTGTCACAAAAATGAAAGAAAGAATTTTGAAATCTTTCAAATGCAAAATTTGGTTTATTGGAAAATCAGTTTTTTTCTGTCGATCTAAAATACTTTCAGCGTTGCGGCGTTGCCGCTTCTATCAAAAAGTAGCAACAACTTTGTTATTTCAAATAGAACACCCTGTATTTTATTTCATTTTTAGATTCTTCCTGAAGAGCTGATTTCGTCGATCTATCATACTTGGGGTATAGCGCGAAATATTACAGAGATATAGGGTGTGAAAAATCGAGATTCTTCAACTTTAGGCATTTTTTGTGTCGAAACTATCCATTCTTGTTCAAAACGGCTTACATGTCCCTATCCCAACTTTCCATTTACTATCGATTGATATTTAATTGAAACAAATAAGGGTGGTTCAAAATTTTGAGTTTTGCATCACCCTCTATTTGTTTCTATTAAATGTCAGTAGATAGTAAATGAAAAATAAATGAAGATAGGGACATGTGAGCCGTTTTGAGCAGAAATGATCAGTTTCGACACAAAAAATTCCTAAAGTTGAAAAATCTCGATTTTTCACACCCTATATCTCTGTAATATTTCGCGCTATACCCCAAGTATGATAGATCGACGAAATCAGCTCCTTAGGAAGAATCTAAAAATGAAATAAAATACAGGGTGTTCTATTTGAAATAACAAAGTTGTTGCTACTTTTTGATAGAAGCGGCAACGCCGCAACGCTGAGAGTATTTTAGATCGATAGAACAAAACTGATTACCTAATAAACCAAATTTTCAGAATAATCCTACGTCTCGTTCTCCGTAAACGTCTAAGGTACCATCGACCGTGAGTGACCCTGTATAATGTGCTCGATAATGTGTTATCTATCTTGATGTTCGCTTTTTCTCGTGAAAAATTCGAGACGAATAGCCAAAATCAAGAAAAACCGCTGGACTACTACAATACTCTTTGTGACTCTAATGATAGGGATAATTTTTTATCAGCAACCCATTCATTAATCTTGACAACATGAAAAGAAAAGACGAAAAAATGTCATGGAAAAATATACTTAGGGTCTCGTGATCGACAGTTATTAATAATGATATCGATACCTGAACGAAATGGTAAAACATGAGACATGGCCGTTTCAGACGTCTGATGAATGCGGTGTCAAACATGGTTGGCAGGTATACATATGAGTTTATGCCAGCCAAGGACCTTTGGGAATACCTACCCTTCACAGTGGTGGACGAAAATTGCCGAACTATGGTAATTTTTTTCTATAAAAATCAATCCTAATTCATAAAATTCACCCCTTTCAAGCTATATGCAACCCCCATTCACCGCCTTGAATTAGAGTTAACATATTTTGAGTACCTGTAAATTTTACGAATATTTGACGCATAATAAATGTATAGCCACAATTTTCTTCGCGCAACTTGTACTTAGAGGGGTAAATCTTAGGACCCATGTTTATGAGGAGAAAAGTCTTATTCTGACCTCAGAACTAGGCGTGTTGATAGCCCTAGCCCGAGCTGCGTTCCATAAAAGCCTATTTTACGCCCTTGATATATAAATAACTATTATTCACGACCGGGCGTAAAATGGCACTTTATCGCCCGGTTGTGCGGTAGTAAAATAACACTTTACCGCCCGCTGGACAATAAATTATTAATTATTCGCATCCTCAGCTGCTTTACTGATTTCTGGTGGAGTACAATAATTCACACTTTCTTCGTCACTGGAATGAATTTCGTGATGACTATTGTCTGTATTGACAGCAAATATGGCTACTAGCCTATTTATTCACCCACCAGTCTGGAACATTAGCAAATTGTAAACCCTTAATAACTCCCTTATTATAAGAGATAGAGAAAAAGTAAAAAAACTCTCATGCAATGCTTTTTCGAGAGGAACATCAAGGGCGTAGGGGTTTAAAAGGTATTTGAGAACCGTTTCATTCTTCTCATGCTTGAGAGGTGGAGAGGTATTTACAATAAAATATACTGGTCGTGCATAAAATGTTATATGTATTTCGGGCGTAACTTGCTCTTACACGCTGCGGTCCAGAATAGACTATTTTACGCCCTTGATACATAAAACATGAATAACTATTGCCTATATATTCATATTCATTCGGAAAATAGATTAAGGTTTCATCTCGGGTTTCATGGTAACTTTGAATTCATCACTTCTTGATTTATTATGTGTCTGATATGATCTGAATCAGTACCCTCTAGACTATACTAGATGGTACTGTCTGTATACACAGCCTCTCTGCAACCGTGATTTATTTCCATCGCACTACTTGAGAGGTAAAGAGGTATTTCTCGGGTATTAAAATATTGAACATACCAGTCGTGCATAAAAATGTTGTATGTATTTCGGGCGTAACTTATTGGTTTTATATGCATGGACCTAGAGGTGTTGATATTACTTCCACGCCCTTGGTACAAAAATAACCTATTATTTCAATGAGTTCTACATCTTTAGTTGAACATTTCAATCTTTGTCTTCGAGAACGTACTGTCCACTATACGGCACTGGTTATTATTAAAAAAAGGCTCATCTCATCTCTATAAGCCATGAAATAGTAAATAGGTATACACGTCATCAGTAATGAAAATGTGATTTTGCAATGAATGTCTTGACAAGGAAATAATAAAAAATCGAATTGCGGCCAAAATACTCTGGTGTCGTGATAAACTTCATGCTATAATCTGTTATATTATCGATTCTAACCTATCGCGCATGTATCCATTAGTTTTGGATTCATGGTAGGTATCTGCACAAAGGTCAGACTCTGCATTACCTACCTCTTCGGTAACAACAAATGACACACTGTTACGCCAAATGCCCTCGAATCGTGATCTATGAATCTAGATCGCGGCATGCTGTGGTTGGGCCGTTGTTACAGTTTTTTCAAACAGTGTTGGTTTAGTTCTACAAAATGTTCGAGGCAGATGGACATTCATCATCTTCTTATCCGATATGGACAGACGTCTTTGTCAGATTTCATTAATAATATTTGAAGAGGGCACTGCCGCTCTTCATGACGTTATTAAGTCATTATTATAAATGGATGACGGTAACAGGCGATCAGTATTATGTTTTATTGTCTCCTGTATATGGATCTTGCACACATTTCAATGTGAGATTGATGAATTGCGATAAGGATAACAGAAACAAATTCTTTTTCACGATTTTTCTTTTAATTTTAGGTACGACTAGAAAATATTTGAAGATATTTTAATGTTTGTACTCGGTAACTATAGGGGATCCAAAAAATTGAAGGTCGGGTTCTCGATCTAGTTCAATATATAGCAACTTTCTGCTAATGAATTTTTTTAGAAAAATAAATCGAGAATGCAATAATCATTTTCTGTATCTCCTATGTGGTTACCGAGTTACCCTATACAAACATCGAAATTTGCCCACCCTGTACAATGGCAGTTGCTGGTTTATATTAACATTAATTATTATCCCCATAGGGGATACACTTCTGGAACTATGCAGTTATGTTTCTAACCTCACCACAGAGAAATAATAAAACATTCTGTCGAACATTAAAAAATAAATAAAACAGATTATTGGTGTATACATGACATAAAAATACCATAAAATATTGGCTGTACTATAATAAAAAGAAACCTTTATGGTTTTTGTTTTCCAATTTCAACTGAAGTAATGGTTTTTTATACAACAATAAATTTTCTGCAAGGTTCATATCAACAGTAGTTGTGGTGTTTGCTTATACCGATGTTAGAAAGAGAAAGAGACCAACGCTGATGTTAAGTTTGAAAAATTTCCGGGATTATATAATAATTTTGTTAATGAACGATGGAACGGTTACATGTACGATTCCTGATATTTTCAATAAAATTTCCCTTCATCAATAAAAATCAACCGATTTTTAATATTCCATGTCATCCCATGCTTGAAATATGGAATTTACAAATGTGAAATGTCTTATCGTGGGACTCAACATTTATGTTTTGTCATACCTTACATTATATTCCTCCCTGACTATGTTGGTAGAATTTTAATCAAATTCATAGGTCTGAAAAGAGATCATGGACTTTCAAGAACTTTCTTGAAAAATATATTCCGGAGATTCTGATGTGAAAATTTCATCTTCATTAAATTGTGTTCAATTTCAAGACTATAACTGCGAGAAATCAAAATTATTAACAGTTGTTGACATCTCATCTCTGGTGCCTTGACATGGTAATTTTAACTATGCCTGGTGACGTGATTAATATGTTTAACTGCCTAACAAGTTGTGGCTCTGATGAATGTACATGAAATCAATCATTGAGATATCGTTCACTAGATAGTTAGGTAGGTACAAATACTATACTGACATCCAACGTTAAGAAAACTGTTGTTGATGTGTCCTCTGAACTGATAAAAAAGTTATGAGCTGCAGGGTACCCACTAAATTCCACTCAATTTTGATGTTGGGTTTGGGGTTACGAAACATTCATATCCAAAAGTATATTGTGCAACTAGTGCGGAAAATAGAATACATTATGAAATATCCAATTTCCGCACGAGTTGTACACTATATACTTTTCCGATGACCTATATACATGAAAAACATAGGTATGTTGGATTTTAATTTCGCATGACTGTATTACCTACTTACAAAAAAAAACTGAACAAATTATACGATTCGGTACCTATCTACTTGTAAATCACATTGACACAATAATGTTATGAATTCATTTTGTGGATATGTCATTGTCACAGCTACCTATGAGTAAAAATCAGAGTATAGTTAATTATAATGATGGAAATAAGACCTGGTGGCGCTACTCTTCAATTGTTTCAGCAGACAAATCCTTGATTTGGAACAATCGAATTTCAGCTCATCACGTGGGGTTCTCATGTACAACAATACATGGCGATAGTGTCGAAAGGTATTTGAAGAATTTTATTTCAATCATGTTCGATACATATTCGCATCAAACTCATTGGAAAATGGATCCATGAAATTGTTAGAAACGATTAGAAGTCATTCAGAATCGAATATTCATATTTTCGTATTGACACCTGCAGTAACCTGTAAATTTGGTTGAAATCGCGGCTTCACTTAGCGAGATTCACCCACGCCATGTCACGTTATAGATGTTTTATCGAAGTAGGCGAAATCAAGAGATTTGGGACCAGTCACAGGATAGGAAGTGATTTCACCAGTCTATCTATCCACCTCTTTAATTATATTAGGTAATGGCACCAATCGCAGAGGGTGGAGATGAATATTTCATTTTGCACTAGTGCGAAATATCTTATTTTGTGTACTAGTTTACAGTGCGAAATGATAGGTATTTCAGGTAGGTCGTCGGAAAATTATATTTTGATTCAACTTATAAGAAAGTGAATTCTTGAATTATCATAGAAAAAGTTCTAATCACGATTTCAACTATATACCTATCTACAAGATAGCTTATTATAGCATTTGTCGGTACAGAGTAATTGCAACGAAATTATGCAAAATATTCAAATTAACCATATCCTATTTATACGATGAGATTTATTATTTAATGATTAGTAACGGCAAGTCATAATTACTGAGAATATGTAAACACCATGGCCTTTCTGGTGATTTATTGCAACGGAATGTATTTTGATTATTATACAGGTATATTCTGAAAGAGGCTTGCAAAATTATTCACACCCATCCTCTTATTCTTTATTGTATAGATGTTCAATGAGAATCGAAGAGTGAGAACTTTTGACCGGTACCTACCTATTAATTTTGAACGTTCTCAAAAATGTATCTTCAAATACTGAATTCTACTCATGCAGAGGGTAAATATTTATTTTGATAAAAAAGTAATAATGCTCGGTAAATCCTACCTCATGAACATTTAACACGGCATATGCGAGCTCCTAGTCACCATGTACTATACTTCTGAATTTTTTTTCCTGTGCAATACCTACGCCGTCATTTATAGATAAACAGGACTCATAGATTAGCCAGCTGAATTGCTACACTTTAAAATTCTTTTAGGTTCCAAATGATGTTCAAATCAGAGTTAACTGTAGTATGTAGGTATAGTCACTAATTTTTTTTGCGCCTGTGAACTGTGTCACTTGATATATATAGAAAGTCTAGTTGTTTAAAGTATAGGTATAACCTCAGACCAATAAAATACCAGACTCTAATGCAAGATCTAACAATCTCTCTTGGTATCGGGGAGAGTAAAACTAAAGTGAATTAATACGAGTTGTGCGATTGTCAAAAGTAGTGAAATATAAAAGCTGATTTTATCTGAACCATATTATGAAGACATTATTTTCATTAATCTCATGTTTTTATTAGAATGTATGATTTTATATAGTTTCAAATCGCTCTGGGGAATAGTCAATACGTGATGGTGTCTTGACCTTTATTTCAACCTATAATGTCGCTGAACCTATAATGAATGATCACAAATTAATTATGTAGGTATTGAATAGTAAATGCGTAAATCACAGCATGGTATGGAATCGTGAATTATTGACGTAAATAGATGAGTATATTTTACAAAAAAAATCATAGTTTTAATTGTTGTAAGCTACTTGAGTTTGAAGATTATTTCTATGGAAGACTTTGAATCTTCGATCATTCAGTGTTTTGTCTGATTCTTTCCTCTTTTCAACAACTTGCGGATGATGCAACAATTCAATTCAATTTAATCAATTTAATCAGGAGCGAATGCTGCAGTAACAGCGACTTGTCATTTACTGTACATACGTCCTATATAATCAATAAGTCTTGGATGCAAATTATTGTTATTTTCGTCTAACTCCTTTTTTAATATCATATTTTCATTAGGTATGTGTATATATCAGAAAGCATATACTCTCTTTCTTCTGGAAAGGTTCAACGGTAGCACTGATCATTGATCTTTCGTCGTTTCCGATAACAAGAATGCGGCAATCAATCATAAATTCAATAATTAAACTTTCCCGGCGGCTTGAGAAACAACCTATGAGTATGCTTTGAAAATTTCCTACCGAACGTTTACAGCCACCTTCTCAAAGGTTATGCCTGAAAATGTTTTATTGACGTCTACGGAACACGCTGCTATTTATACGATAAGCACGGACGGAACAACATAAACTGACGTCACAAATCGTAAAGTTCCGCAATAAATTATTTCGATTCGTTCTGCCTGATTGGGAACAAGTGTTGCAAAAAATCGCGAGATACTTCCAGCGATGACAATAATCATTGACAAGTCACGGTACGACTTGATTTTGATTTCCCGATATTCCATGTTGATGGCTTTATTCAACCCGATCTTCTTTGAATGAGATTCTGTGGCTTAATATCTCAACTTGATCTAATTACTTATTTGTTTTAACCGTAAAAAACTTATAAACACTTTCAGATGTTCAAAATTTAGAATTATTGTGGAGTGAATGGTTGTAATAAAATTCATACCAGATCAAATGTCTCCGTCTGACGAATGAAGTAATTAGTTTATTGTATCATTAATATCGAAAATTGATTATGTATATTATGATGTACATGTGGATGACCTTTGTATTGATTTTTGCCCATCTTACAAAACCATCGAGGACTAACTAATGATGACCTTGAGCCTTCTTGAACATATCGATCTGCCAACAATCTACTACTTAGTTCAAAATTGTATAGTTTTCATATAGTAGGATATCAAAGATTCCTTTGGGAAACTGAGTATTTTTTGTCGACGTAGTTCGTTATATTTGGGATGTCTATCGATCATTATTTATAGATATTTGTGGTGGTTCGAGTAATTGGTGGTTGATAAGTCTCAGTTTAGTATATTGGGTACTGCGAAGTCTCTCTGCCATTTCTAGTTTTCAGTATTGAATATATTAAATGTGTGGTTGGCATAAACACTGATTTTCAGATATTCCTTCTCACCAGAAAAGTAGTCGAAGATATTTTCCTTTCATTAAATTAGATTTTAGGGGAAGTTCTTGATGTCGGAGAACGTTAAGCAGGTCCATGCCAGGAACTCGAACCTCTTGGAGAAAAGTGCTGAGCATTCGGTTTCAGCGAATCACTCTCTGTTTCACAGGGTTTTACCCATCTTTTTGAGGTGCTACCTCAGAGGGCAGTGTCCAGTGAGGAGCCCCATCACCAGTTTCAAGTCTTTCTGTCCAACTCAAGAAGTTGATAAGATTTCATTGGCGATAGGCTTCCTAGCCTTTTCCCTTGTCTTTGTCCTGTCATCTCATTCCAGCGAGATTTTATATCATTTGTTTCCCAGCATTCTCTTCATCCAAGTAGGCTTTGGAGAGTCCACAGAAGGGTTCTGGGGTAGAAAATTATGTTTATACGATCTCTTTGGTAGGGCAGTATGCTTCCAGACCTGGTTGTTTGGTTGTAGTTGTCGCATCCGGAATTTTTTGTAGTCCCAAGTCAGCTTAGACCAACAAGTGTGTGCTTTCAGAGCTATTAAATGTAGATAATGTGTTAGGTACTTTTTGTTTAGATGTTTCAGATGATCAACTCTTGCCTAGGTTTTTTAATTTTGTTGCATAAAATACAATCAAAGAAATTATTAATTTTCTTGTGATTCTAGTTTAGTTCCAGTAGAAGTTTGTTGGTATAATTGTGCTGCATAAATTTATCACCTCAATTGACAAGGGCCCGGTGGCTCAGAATTAGTGGATAGAATGATACTGCCTTACTTTGAAAACTCAAAGATAAAAAAAATCCGCAAAAACCGGAATGTATCAATTTCGATAAAAAATATACCAACCATAAAATGTATCGTTCTTTGAGAATCAAAAATTGCTGAAGTACAGCCATCACAACCGGTGAAATACCAGGGAGTTAAGTTGGACACGCGTCTGTGCTTCAACACCAACAACAGTAATTTAATAAGAAACTTATCGCACGAAACTCTATCTTGACAAGAGATAATAAAATACTGATTTACAAACAAATCATCCGTCCGATACTCACATGCACCTGTCCCGTGTTCTGATGCAGCGCCTCGAACTCTCAACTCCAGAGATTACAGGTATTGCAGAATAAGGAACTTCGTATCATCAACAAATTCTACAGTACTTACATAAGAAAAATCCCAACTCACGAGAAACATGACCGCTGTACGACAAGTACACGGCATAAGGAAAAAACACGGGCTCATATACGAGTCCACAGATATATTCAGGGAGCTCCCTGAATAACATCCATCCCCCTCCCAGCTTTTTAGACTACAGTCTAGTCTATCCTATCCTAATTCGTACACGTTTAATTAACCAGTGAACTTCTGAGGGTTGGTGTGGCAATCGCAAGATTCCGAATACGATTTCGGAACTGCTAGGTGTCCCTGATGCACACACGACTCGAATTTCGACCCGTCCTCCTTCTTCTCCAAAATATCCCGCCTATTTTTAATTCATTCCAAACATCGAAAAGCCGCGTCGCGCTGTTCGTTTTGTGTGTGTAATCGTGAATTACGAAATGGTTTAAACGGCCACACCCTCTCGTTCGCTCGCTGGCTCAGAAGGGCCACCGGGGGTCACGGGGAACTCCCATCCTGTCTGGGGTGCGGCGGACTCTCGAGACTGTGCTCGAGAGTCGCGATGGGCCGCCCCCGCCCCCTTCGTACGGTCCTGGATGCGTCCTCGCGGCCTGTCCGCCGACAAGGGCGTGCGCACGGGCAGGCCGGTAGGGGGGGGGACCATCGTATACCGATTTAGTTTGTTGACACTTTCTTGCACGGAAAGTTGGGAATTGAAACTAACATACTTGCATCACGAAGAAAAAATTTTATGAAAATATCGATCATTCAATAATTCAAAAGGTAACAGAAATATTCAATAATGTTATTGAATTTATTCCAAAACTATTATTCACCTAATAAGATAGGAATATATTTTTATCTCGCTCACGCAATTCCCAGTATGTAACCTCTCCAAATGGGAATTACAATGACATGTTTCACGGGATCAATACCTCAACAACAGCTTATATGTACATCATACATATACATATCTTTATATTATCTTCGTATAACTCTAATTACTTTTTTTCTCTTTACATAAACTTCTTATTACATTTAACTGTTGATGAGGGATTAATCCCTTGAAACATGTCCTGGTATTTCCCATAATCTATGTCCTTTGACAACATTCAATATATGGAATCTACACATCTATACTGCAAGGATGGATCACCAACGATGGTTTAGAATTCAATTGGCAACCTTTAGAAACCACATCTAAAGCTATTTTGTACCACCATGCATTGAACCGAGCCAATTGGATGGTACAAAATGTGTACCAACATGCCGGAAAGACTTAAATCAGACAATAAAATGAATATCTCAATAATAGTAGTAATACTACAATTATCAGTTACCTACCTCGACGTGATTTGATGGACATACCTCTGACAACCCTGTGCAGCATTTCGTAGGCCGATGATAAATATAATATATTTGAACTGTTTGTACAGTCAGAAAGGTTCTAATTGGATTTGCAAAAATATATTGTTGAAATATAATCAACTGATAAATTACGATTACTGTGGTGAATAACCTTATTTATTTTCCTAAGGACAAATGTTATGATTTGACTTTACACTTTTTGAATTTATCTGTAAAATTAACATCTCAATAAAAGTAGTTAAACTTTATTCATAATTGAAACGGATATGTATCACATTCTTATGGTGTATGGTTTTGTAAATTTAGTTGAGATGAAACAAAACAGCATTTTTTTGCAGTCGAATTTCCACAGGTATGGCTTGACATTCTTAAATGTTATGAATGATCGAATGTAGTTCACCATTGAATCTCATATCGTCCTTTTGTAATTCAACATCTTTGTGGTATCATCGCAATTCCTTCCATACCTTAATCCTAAATTACTCACCAACAACTAACCACACTCGAGAATAAAAATAGCGTTCCTTACTGAAAATATAAAAAGAAAAAAAAACACTTCCTTATTTGACTGACAGAGTACTGAACTGGAAAATAAAACTACTTCTACTTTCTCTGCTTCAAATGACATAAAACAAAAACATAACAGCAATATTGATATTTTTGTCTGTTTGGTATAGACAGTCTTTTCCGAGATCTTTTCATTATCAGGAGTTGGGTTTTGTTTTCAATTTCAACTTTGATTCACTTCTTATGTAACACTGTTTTGAAAAAGTTGTATATTCGATTGATAAATTAGAAAAAAATAATAGGTAAAATATAAGGATTCTTATTATTATTCAGGTAACTCTCTGAGAAGCCACTGGTATTATTGTTTCCTTTTCATTCACAGCAAAGATAGTCACTAAAATTCGCGTAGAGTAAATGGTTTGAGAAATACGCTTTTCTCAAGAGTTTGACACCCTGTTACTCGAGGAGTTAGGACACAACTTTTTCTTATAAAATATGGTACCTTCTGGATTCTGTGATTATAACCCAATACTGCATCTTGGTATTGATCGTTCGTTTCATAAGTTGAAATTTCAGAACCTCATCAGATTCCATTTCATATCTGAGTATTGCCTTTTCGTGTGATGGCTCTGTCCGTTGGTTCGTGAAATATAATATATTTTAATACACTTCGAGCTGTAATTTGTGATGACGTGGAAGGGTTTCATTATCTTTGCCTCGTTCACAGCGATAGCTGTTCCATGGAACATCGCATCACACTCTTTAAAGATTGTCATAAATATAACTTCATAGCTGTTTATTCCAAGAGGCAAAATCATTGGTCATCTTTGAGCATATATTTTATCAGTGATTCATGTAACAGTATCCTTTTTTTTGAGGAAATGGAATAATTACTATTGATTTTTCACATTCCATAGGGACTAGTTGACGAGATTCAGACAATCCTCAAGTAGTTGAAATTGGAGGCAATATATCAGAGATGTATTTCACTATTCACATCAGTGGTTCCACTGTATTCTGATAATATACCTAATACCTACAATAGAATGGAACAAAAAGAGTACTGCTTCTTTCAATGTTAAGGAAAAAGCTTTGTCACTAATGCAATCAACCATCCATCATCAAAGTTTAGGAGTGAATATACATACTGGATTCACGAAATTAGGTAGGTTTGTAAAAAAAACATGTTTCCTGAAAGTATCAGGTCTGCAAATTCGATGTTCCTATAATTGCTCATATACCTCTAAAGCCACTGATTTTTTAAAACATGAATTTCATCCTACAGGAAATTTTTACAGCGTACGCCCTTGATGGTTGGACATACCCACCTCGTACCGGAAGTTCGATGTCTATACATGCTCGACGATGAAAATGTATTATAATGGTTTGATTAATTTTGAGCTTATCATGATGATGATGCTAGTGACTGTGAAGGAAATTAAAAAAAGTGTTTAACATCCGATGAATCAATAATATGCGTTTTATCGTTGACACATCATCAACTTCAATAGCTAATGACAATCGACAATAGTAGGTGAAGGTGTTATTATATCTGATACCACACCAAAGAGATGAAAAGCATCCGTAATTCACGAGAGAGATAAATGATGAATAGGATCACCAACAATATGGACCTTTCACTCCGTCCGAAATCAATATTTAGTTTTTGGGAAGTGTTGCGTTGAGTCCAGATTTAGTTCAATCATCCATATCGCCATATATCGCAATCCGACCAAAACATGAGGTACAGGCACTTTTAAAGGGAAAGTCCTGTTTCCATACTAGATATATGAAAACTGATGGCTGTGCCTCAAGGTCACCACATATCGATATATATCATCGTTTCATCCACCATTGAGTTTGTCAGAAAAATTGACCTCTAGACACAGCCATCAGTTTTCATTTATCTAGTTTGGAAACAGGACTTTCCCATTAGAAGTGTCCAATTTGGCCCACCCTGTACACGTCTGACCAAATCCACTGAAGAATTTGTTTGTTTAAAAAAAAATGTCAAGTACCTACACTTATATGCTTTGTAATCTATCACTCCACTTTGAGATGCCATGGACTTCTTCCTGAATCTACTTCTATATGTATCAAATATGTAATAATATTCATTAATATTTATTTATTTTTAGATTAATTGGTTGTGCCTATCAAGCAGCTGAATTATCTACACAAGGTCTTGTTTTGTAGGTGTCTATAATAGCAAACAGATTCAATCGATTTCACACGAGATGATTCAGACATTTTGTGTATATCCTCTTTTGCTTGACCTTCGTCAATATAAATGTGCTTTCAATCATGATTCCTGAGGAATTGCATTTTTTTGCAAAACCCCGACAACACTAATGCAGCACTTTAATTCCTTTTTTTTTTTCAGATATCAATCAATTTCATCGACAGACAGTGAAATGAAGTCGATACCGATAATAGCTGTCGACGTAATCATTTTGGAATAGGGCATCACTTTGTGTAAAGCTAAAAAATCTATTTACAGAAAATTAAAGAGAATCGTGAAATTTGAAAATCTTATTCCATCAGTTCTGAGAGTTTTATTATTATGTACCTCAAATATTGAGAAAGATGCTTCCATGAAATATAAAGAGTGAAACAGCCGAATGAGGTTAATTCAGCACCTCAATAATTATTGTGGATATTTATAAAAAATACCGATTAACGTCGATTTCGAATTCTGAAATGTGGCTTGTGATAGTTAGTCTAGTTTGAAAGGTATTTTCATTTACTATATATCCTTTAATCGAAGAATTTTTGAGCAGGAATAATTGAAAACCATATCGTCGTTCACTTCTTTATCGATATTATTTAGGTATTCTTCAACTTCAACAGATTTTAGTTCAGAATTCTGATTTCTGAACCACCTTGTATTTGTTTCAATTAAATGTCAGTATCCTGTGATAATGCCATTCAAGGAAAAAGATAAATCCTTTTCAAGCTTCTGATAGTTAATCTTGCTCCTTCAAGGTGCGAATCTCGAAAATGCCAATTAATCGATTGTTATGAGGCATCATCGTTAACAAAGTGCTTACAACCAGTAATTTAGTAATTATGGAGTTCGCTGTTGCAGGTAGACCTGAACATGAACATACACTGTAGTAGTATTTCTTCGAAGAAGTCTTATGTACTCTTCAGTGATGAGCGTGGTAATTATTCTTCGTTGCTTCTGTTTTCATTTGTAGGTATATCAAATCCTGAACCCAAAAACAATCTCTCTCACGAGGATGAGAGCTCACATTTCAATACTCAATACATAGAATAACTATATATAGAACAATAAAGATGAAGAAAAAATAGAGAAATAAGATGAGACAAATTCAACGTGGGATAACCCCTTTACCAGAGATGCAAATATCCTCCCACACTGCCCAATGTAAGGATGCATCCTAATACTTCCAACACGAGAACGTCACTAACCTAAACAATAGTAGATACAGCAATCGACTCGAATTAAACGTTTTGAAGTAACTCCAATTATTTGTGGTTTAATATGTATACGAAATTCATGATTCTTATAATACGGAGGGTTACGAACTGTCATGAATTTTGGCGGAAATCTTGTTTCTTCTTTGGTGAAGGTGAAATTTTCATTTGCCAAACCAACAACGAATCTGACAACTTTTAAAATTAAATGCTTATCGAACGAATACATAAACAATGTTTTGTAGATCGATACTGAAGATCACTTCAGTGTAAACTATTTATAAGGATAGAAAAACTTATTTGAATCGCTCCACTCTCCACTCTCCACTCTCCACTCTCCACTCTCCACTCTCCACTCTCCACTCTCCACTCTCCACTCTCCACTCTCCACTCTCCACTCTCCACTCTCCACTCTCCACTCTCCACTCTCCACTCTCCACTCTCCACTCTCCACTCTCCACTCTCCACTCTCCACTCTCCACTCTCCACTCTCCACTCTCCACTCTCCACTCTCCACTCTCCACTCTCCACTCTCCACTCTCCACTCTCCACTCTCCACTCTCCACTCTCCACTCTCCACTCTCCACTCTCCACTCTCCACTCTCCACTCTCCACTCTCCACTCTCCACTCTCCACTCTCCACTCTCCACTCTCCACTCTCCACTCTCCACTCTCCACTCTCCACTCTCCACTCTCCACTCTCCACTCTCCACTCTCCACTCTCCACTCTCCACTCTCCACTCTCCACTCTCCACTCTCCACTCTCCACTCTCCACTCTCCACTCTCCACTCTCCACTCTCCACTCTCCACTCTCCACTCTCCACTCTCCACTCATTTTATTGCACTAGATATTTTGATATTTTTCAAAATAATTGTAGAACGAATTCGATGGGAGTTTGTCTTCAATTCATTATTCCTTGAGGAAGGCAAAATTTGGCGGGAAATTCAATATTATGAACACGTGACATTACAACAAAATTTATTAGTTTGGAAGCTTCGAAGTATAGAATACTGCATGATTATGAAAAACAATCAACCGTAACTTTCTATGTTCATGCTGGCCTTCACTTTTTCCTCCATAATTCGTAAATCAGGATAAAAATTACACATTTTCAAATACTCATCCACGTGGAAGATATGACATTGATTTGTATCAACTAAACATAATATCAAAACCTCAGACGGATATCGCACTGAAGAAACCATCTACGTCTAGAACAAATCTAGAAATCTGGTTTTGATTTCTATTTTAGGATATATATATAGGATATATAATCTACACCAGCTGATTTTCAGTGCAGTTAACCTAATGTTATTCATTCTACACCTCGCGAAACGAATGCTCAAAAGCGGTGCAAAATACACTTTGCACACAAACGAAAGGGGCTAATGCTAACATTCACTTTGGACAGCGTGGATTCATCTCAAAGTTTAACCCTTAGATCAAATATGCTATAGGTTGTTTGTTTAGATCCGGGGGGTTCAACGTACTGAGCCATTGATTGGTCGTTTTAAAATTGTTACCATACAAATGTGTTTTACCACGTCATATCATAGTAGTTTCTTGCAGACTCCTCTAATACCAAACAGACACTAAATGATGTCGGATCTAGCGTAAGCATATATGATCTGAGGTTGAGCCGACGCCAGGAGAGAGATTTTAACCTTCGGCAACTTCAAATTTGTTTGAAGTTGACACACTGATGTAGAAACCTAAAAAATAAATGGGACAGTCGAAATATCGAAAACCCAATCCTCCCACAGCCGCACAAAGCTGGACCAAGCCGGAGCACGGTCCTATGCAATCAAGATGCTTCTATAATGACCGCCAGTCTCTCACTAACGGACCTCTAATCGTTATTAAGTGATCAAAAAAGATGAAAAACGAATCACGACGCCGCCCGCACGACGATAATTTTTGATTATGCCTACATCTAGTGACCGTGGGCCCGGTCAATTGACACATATTAGTGTAGTATTAAGTGCCTCCCGGCGAGTCTTTGACTACTCCGCGATCTCGCGTAAAGCTAACACTGGCCGCGAGACGTGTTATTATGCCGCTCTGTTATTAAGGCCCGCCTGCCGGCCCATGGTCCATACATCACCGCACACACATATCTGTGCGCGCTCGCATCGTATCTCTGATTGCGGGGTGTAAAAATGTTGTCATTCGAATATACTCGATTTTGTGTTCCATGTGTTTATCGTCTGGGATTATACGGATCATCCCGTCTTTCGTCTCGCGTTCTCGACGCCTCAAGCGCTGTTATTTTCTCGGACACACCTACGGACGGTGTTCGATCGACAGTTGGGGTTTTTTCAAGAAGGCACGTGGGGCACGGGCTCCCCAGACTCAGAAAAACATGAATATGTTATAGGTGAAATATAAAAGCATTCAGTACTGTGAAAAAAAATCTACGAAAGCAGCACTACTATAACGTGCTAGAAGAATCCTATGATCATCAGCTATGAACAGAGCAGCCAAAATTATATTTTAGTCCAATCCTCACTTCCTGTGGAACATATTTCAGATTCTTCGCAGATGTTCTTATATTTTCGTAGTTCTACACATATCTATAACCTCAATGTTTTATTGTACTACTTAACGCAAAAATCTCGATTTATTGTACATAGGAAAATTGTGCTCTTCTTTCTTATTATATTATGTGTAATTTATTCAGAATGGTATTCACCATAGATCTTATAACGCTAGATCCGGCATCCTGTAGTATTTTTTTGGTATGGAGGGGTCTGCAAGAAAGTAGGTACTATATGATCACGTGGTACATACAACACATAAGTATGGACAAAAATAAAAACGACCAATCAATGGCTTAGTACTTTCAACCCCCCCGGACCTACAAAACAAGTAACCTGGATACCGGATCTAGCGTTATAAGATCTATGGTATGCACTTTCCACTTCATTTTCATATCTATAATCTATATACCAAAGTTTTCTATACATTCTTCACTTTCATATTGTAAATTTGTATTGTTCTTGTTTCTCAACTTGCAAATATTATCATTATATATTATTATACAAATCGTATTTGAATCAGTTTAGAAGTAGATGCAAAAAGTTTACAGAAGACATACATAACCTCCCATCAATTTCTCATCATCGGAAAACCAAAGTTTCCAGGTTGCAACATTTTTTCCAGTTTATCATCGATTGGTTCTTTAGTTTCTGATCACATAACATTACAAAAAAATCTGGTGTAGTTGGAAAACTCACCACTCTGAAGATACATTTTCCAGGTATTGTGAAGGGAGATATAATAAAAATTTAATAAATTCCTTTAATAAAATTAGAAAAAAATTAAGCACCAATTTTATTGGCGGGGCACATATTATGCTATATTGACATCAAAATATTTGACGAAAAATATTTAGGTTCCGTGAAAAAAAAATACATTTTTCATTCAACTATACGATAATGATGTATTATACATTTTGTACCAAGTGGACTCCAAAAATCTATAAATATATGGCAAAGGGGTATCTCTATAATAGGTACTTTTATACAGAATAATAACATGATTGTATTTTTGTCTAAAACATTTTTTGAAGTGAATTTCAACCATAACACACAAAGTATTGCCATCAGATAACTCCTCTGCTGTATTTATAAATCCATGGCAACTTTGTGATTTATTTATTGAAGATATTTTTTTTCAAAAATATCACGTTTTCGCTTTGCGTCTAAATATAACTCCTCCTTATTTATTGGCAACGATTTCTAACCCTCACTCAACTGCTTGTTGATTAGTTTCCAGATTTGGATACCTTTTTTTAATTGGACCATTCAATTCAGTACATCCATTTGAACCTTAACCTCATCGCAAAACCTGCGAAAGTCACTGCGAGGATACCCGAAGGATATTTTACTGATGGGATGGTAAAGGGTGGTTCCACAAGTCTCGATATAGTGGAAAACAGATTTATTATAACCACTGCAATTTCAGGTGAAACATTTCAGTTCTTTGCTATGACAGTCTTCGTTTCATGGCTACTTGACCAAAGCTTATTCCCCATGCATTTGCTATTTTTACAATTATTGCTACCCGAATGGCATCTTCTGGAAAAATTTCAACAACAGAAAGCTGCTGACAGTGCAACAATTGCATTCCTTTTTTCCACAGCCGTTGGTACCTTTCCTTCCCAAATCTACTAAATCTGCACCTTCAACTCCGAGTTCATCTTTTATACTCACCACTAATAGATTACAGATTCTATTTGTAGTAAATCTTGAAGATTCTAGCAGACGCAGATATTATAACAACCTGATTCCATGACCACATCTATATCCTATCAGATAGCCAAGCAGCACTGAAAGTTTTGAAGTCATACACTTGTGAGTCTAAGCTGACTTGGGACTGCAAACAAGCCCTGAGACAACTGGCTGCACACAACCAGGTCACTTTGATGTGGGTTCCAGGTCACAAGGGAGTTAAAGGCAACGAGGAAGCAGACTGCCTTGCCCAGAACCCTTCTGTGGACTCTCCAAGGCCCACTTGAAAGAAGAGGTTCGACGTTGGGAAGCGGATGAAATGAAATCTCACTGGAATGAAGTGCCAGGACAAAGACAAGCGAAAAGGCTATCGCCAAGGAAAGCTAAGCAGCTACTCGAGTTGGACAAAAGAGACTTGAAACTGGTAACGGGACTTCTCACTGGACACTGCCCTCTGAGGTATCACCTCAAAAAGATGGGCAAAACAGAGAGTGATAGTTGCCGCTACTGCGAGAACTTCGCTGAAACTGCAGAACATTTGCTTTGCGAATGCCCAGCGCTCTTCTGCAAGAGGCTCAAGTTCCTGGAAGGGACATTTTTAGAGACCTCCGGTATCAGGAACCTAGCTCCCAGGAAACTGATAAACTTTGCACGAAGTCTCGGAATCCCAGGCTTCGAATAGATTAAGGGTTATGCACAAAAGATCTTATGAGGTGCTTGAGAGGCTGCACAGCCTTAACGACCCCCCTACAATCTATAATCTACAATGGCCACAACTAAAGAAGTTCGGAAACGATCCACAAAAAATCGACACTTGTTGGAGGTATGTGCATACGTTAGGTATTGGTGTACCTACCACTTTCTGCTCCATAACAATCCAATATTTTGAAAAACATAAAAAAGTATGCTTATTTTACCAAAACATTCTTATTCGTTTTGGGAAACATCCGTATGATAATAAAATGAAAGTTTCCAAAGGAGACAAGAGTTACAAGAGTGAGCGTTTTCTACTATATAGAGAGTGGATTACGTACAGCTAGCTACACAACATATAGTGTTTGAATATTATTACTCCACATAATAATTTAATATGGAGTGTGGGAGTATTCTTATGGGAATATGACCTATCGACCTCTCACCGGGGCGTTCCCACCATTGTGCTACCGGCCTTTGCCATGCAGAGGGGAAAGGAGGGCTCGTAGATTATCGCTAATTACCCTGTAATTGAAGCAGGAAGTTGAGAAATCACCGTTTCCACTGGTTGTTCTTGTTGCAGAGCTCGGATTTGGCACGGTCGAATATGGGCCACTTAATTTTGTGTTATGCAAACTTTTCTCTCCGAAATGTGACAGGTTAATGTTTACCGCTTGTTTTTGCAATAACATAACAATTTGTTGAATCTAATTCGAGAGTCAGTGGTACGTTCACTTAATATTAATTTTTTTCTTTACCAAAGCTAAGCATCAGTATTGAGATTCCAAGGTTATTGCTTTTTTTCAGAATGTGATGCACATTGCTATTTTTGATTATTCAATCATGATATATATTGATTGAACAAATCGCACAAAATCGAAATGACTGAGAAATGACTGCGGAATCAGCATCAGACGTGGCGCCATCCATATGAAGTCGTGGAAGTATTACTAGTGTTTGAAACTAACAAAAATCTATACTGATATTTCGAAGGAGAATATAATAGGACTTCATGGTAAATTTCCAGATATTGTTGGCAGTGCTCTAGTTCAAATGGTGGGACATTCCAGATAATTGGTGAATTGAACCATATTTTATAATAACAGCAACTGGTTCGAATGTTGGTGATGGTTTTTAATATCATCAAACTCTCATTTCAAAAGCTTTTTCAGTTACAACTACTGGTATTCAGTGTTCTTTGGATATAAGGGCTTTGGGCTGCAGCCCAGAAAGAACTTAGGATCCGCCCATGGCCATCATAAGCTTACGGTATAGTCAGTGCCCAGTGGTCAGTATAGGATAACAGTCTGGAGAGACCATTTTCGTCAGAATTTCTATAGGAATGCATAAATGAGTGAGATTCATGGTATTATGACTGAAACATAGATACGATATGGAATACAGTCAATATTTATATCAAACATTCAATAAATTATATCAGATAACAGTGCATCAACTAAGGACGCAAATATGTTTTCTAAGAATAAAAATTATAGTGATCGATAATAGTGAAATTAAAAACAAATAAATCATATCTCAATCAAATAAATAGTTGGAAATGTTTTATCGGGTTTATTAATCTCGGACTACATGTTGCCGTTTTGTTTACTTTGCTTCCAAGAAAATGATATCAATATTATTATAGATACAATAGATACAATATTCTACTATAAGTTTTTTAGTACCTATACCTACCCCAGTGGTATATATGTATATACAGGACGAGGTTTCATATTGATACACATATAAAGTTTTGATCGATCAAATCGACATGCTTTCATCGAATTATATATACCTGAATAAGTAAGTAGATCTAGAAAGCGAAAACTCATTTGGAAATGTTCAATTCTGATCCTGGATCATGAATTATCGATTGTGACCTCATATGATGCTCATGTATGTTTAAAATGAATTTGCAATTAATCAATCAATAATGAAGTGGAGACATTGATTTTGATGTCCACTAATTATAAATTCGATTATTTTCAAAACATACAATTTATAGAATCTACTTCAACCAGGAATAAATTTGCCATACGTCTGAAAACAGGCGTTGTCAACTTGTTATGATGTCACCCTGGATAGTGGCAAATTCAACTCAGAATGAATTCAAAACCATTTATTCAATCAGGATAGTATATTAATTTCAATCCAAAAAACAAACTACAAGTGTTATATGGTTATTTCATATATCAAGCCATATAATGGACAAAACCAAGACGCTGTCAAACCAAATTCAAGATGGATACCTTGGGGCATACAAACCGTTTGAGTGCATTAGAACTCTAGCTGTTTGAACTTTGTGATTTTAATTTGAAATAAGTTTCAACTCCAGAACGAATATAAACATTCATTTGTAAATATTCTGTTTTTAGACTATATTTTGATTTGAGTTATAAAAACATGCCACATACTTGTTGTGTTGTTAAGTGTGGGAGTTGAGGAAATCGTGATGATGCGAAGTTTTTCAATATACCTAGTGTATTACATTTTGCACACAAAACAGAATTGAATGAACTCTCAAAAATCCCAAGAGGAAGATGGTTGAAAGCAATCAAAAGGGAAGATCTCAGAAGTTGCGAAATGTGGTTTAAAATTTTCGGAAAACCAGCTGCTTCAACTGATCCATCAGAGTGAAAGGATCGATGCCTTGAATTACCCTGATTTTTTCCTCATACCGTAATGCAATGTCTTTATCTTCAGTCTCTCACAATCCATTGTATTCACTTTTGAAACCTCCAAAAAGGAAATTCAAACTATAAACACAAGAAAACATGTAATCAAATAGACTAAACACTCCGTGTATGCCCCAAGGCATCCATTTTTGATCACGTGTTCTGGATTGGCTTATTGCAGACACATATTTGTCGATTTATATTCCATAAAACATAAATACATAAGTATATACCATGAAATGATAATAATTCACGAGATGACATCACATACTTAATCCATTAAATACCACGTCAAGTGTTTCCATCAGTTTTTCGGGATATCTAGGAAAAAATAGAACTCATAATCGCAATTTGTTTGTGTGAACGCGGTTTTTCACTTCCTGCGTCATCAAGAGATGGTGGAGGAAATTGATGTTTCAACATTTTTTCAGGAGTCTTTGATATAGCACATAAAAATAAAGAAACACGTTTGTGATAATTTTACATAAACTTCATGGAAAAAAATCTCAATATTGAAAACTTCCCCATTCAGTTGGGAACTTGAATCGGCGAATGGAGGGGTGTGAATTCTTGAAAGATAGTGAAAGCGAAATATGCAATTCTGCAGATAACTCTCACAGACGTATGGAATCCGCCAAGTCTGCCTGTTCCTTATATTGATTCCAGCTGTGTATCACCACACAAAGGTAAAATAAAATAAATAATCCTGCCAACGAGACACACACACGCTGCCAGGCAACCGTTTATAATTCCTTAACGAAGCTTACTGTACTTTGAACGTCGAGTGTCACCCAAGACATAAAACTCTTCCATACATGATCTGCCTACATTGATTTCGACCACCGTTAATCATTTTCGAGGTGTGGGACGGGTGTAAATGGCGACAAAATTGTGATTTAACACACTCGTGCCGAACCACTGTTTGATCTTTGATTTCTTATTCACATTGAGTTTCATAACGCATCACCAAAAATAGGTCAAGAATTCAACAGTACTCATCAGTTCTGTGCAATTTAACAGTTACTTGTCTCTTACTTATGAGTTCTGTGTCATTAGTCAGCAGCATCTCTATGTCAATGTCAGAACCCATACCCTATTCGACTTCTGGGACTGATCACCAGAGGACACGGGGCCCTCAAAAAAACAGGTTCAAGTTTTCACAGCAGATTTGCCTTTTTCAATTCAATCAATAAGTTTTAAAAATGTTGCCTTCATCCTCATGTGAGTATATCTGATATAATTAGATGATGTATAGGTACCATATAGATATTATTAATGTTATGGAGGAAATTAAATACTCTGGAACTATGAAGCATCAGTTTGAAAATAATGGAAACTTTTTCACTCGAATTTCACGAAATTTTTGACAGCGTTCAGATCAGTTCGAGAAAAAAATCAATAATTAGGTACCCAAGATGAATCTTAGGAGATATTAAATGAAGAATGTTAAATTGTCCAAGAATGTTTGTCGATTTCGTTACTGCTTTCGTATAAATTTTTCTTGTTTTGGTTTTTACTATAAATCATCTGTTATTCATGAAAGTGATGAAAGTAAATCAAAGGAATAAAGGAAAACTCACCGAAAATAAATAAATGTACGCATTCGCCAATATCTCGTATAATAAAAAGTTCAATTCGAACTATTTGTTAGAATATAAGCGATATAAGAGATCTCATTTGATTATTTAACCTTCCATGGAGCATCATTATGTATATAATTGTGATTCTGTGGTAAATGAATGTCATAAAGGTATGACAAAAAATCTTATTGGTTGTATCTATAGGATTACTTTTACATCAGTTTACTCATAGATCTTATTGCTCACGCTAGATCCGTCATCCTGTAGTAATTTTTAGGTCTAGAGGGGTCTGCAAGAAAGTAGGTACAACATGATCACGTGGTACAACACATGTATGGACAAAAATGAAAACGACCAATCAATGGCCATAGTTCTTTCAACCCCCTCCGGACCTACAAAACAAATAACCTGGATACCGGATCTAGCGTAAGCAATAAGATCTATGAGTTTACTAGTGTATTTTCACATTTTATAAATCCTTCGGTTTCTCGCTAGAATTTGTCACATCTTCCCATGTTTCCTCATGATATAGGTAATTCTTCCAACTTATTCACTGTAATGTTCTATAGGTTTCTCTTGGGCGTCCTTGTAAGTATATTATTTTCTGTTTTCATAATTCAATCTTCATTTCTATGGGCTCTCTATTCTTCCCTATTTTTTTCATAACTGGTTCCAATTCCATTGTTAAAATCTTTTGTTTTAGAAGACCTATGTTTCTTATATCTATATATAAGTATAAGATATATATTGTACCTATCTTTATATTTTTCAAGAATCTTCTGTTTATCGCGGAATATATACTTCATTTGCGTTTTCGCTTCCTATTGAGAAACTATTGCTATCCTCCATACAAAATACTCTTCCTGTCCTTGCTTCTTTTATCTGCATTGATTTTCATTCTATATTGTGTGTTTTTCTTATACTTATATATCGATCTATCCCGTTCTCTGTCATGAACGCCATATCATATGAAGAGGAGCATTCTCTAAATTCTCCGATAAAAATTTAATGATGAATGGTCAGAGTGGTTAGTCAACCTCTTTGTCTTAGTCCTTTCATTGTGACGAATGGTTTTGATGTTCTGTGATGCAATTTTTTTGCGTTCTTTTCTATTTAAAGATAAGCTCGAATACATATTAATTTCCTACAATTCCATTCCTTTATGAGTAGCAATATTTCTCGGCATCACGCTTCTGAAGACCCGCCAATGGGAAATATATCTCGCAATGCATTCTATTGTCAGAACGTGTGACCATACAATAGCTGTGTTGATTTCATTCATTTCGCCCGTCATTCATTATTTGTTCTATAACGGGCTTTCCAGATGCAACCGTGTACCGAGTGATAGACGTCTGACATGTTTATCGACTTCATTGAGATGCTGCTCGGCATTGTCTTTTCTCGTGAAGAGGTGCCATCTAATTGGTGACAGTTTCATTGGCGACTTGAATAATCTGTTCAATTGTTCTTAATGGTGTAAAATGTGGGAATATCGAGAGTTTACTCTCATCAGGTCATTATCATTACCATTACATTTATGATGAATATCGTCAAGCAGACAATTTATCTAATCCTTGGGGAATAAAAAAGACCTTTGCTCTACAAATCAAAAACATGTTTTGTAGAAAACTAGTTGATATATAATGGAATCAGGATGTACAATACACTGCCCAATGGAATCAAAGAGACTTCTTTTATCATATTCAGAAAAAAATTTTAAAAACCATTAAGTGATAAGCCTATTATGTCTTACAAGAATATTTTGACGATGCCCTGTAATTTAGTATGTGTAGAATTTGAGATTGTACGGTGTGGAAAACACAATTTTATTCGTTGTCCTCTAGTTCTTGTCATGCAACCCTTGCATATGTGAGTATATATATATATTATGTTTAAATCTGATTATTGTTACATTTTATACTACGTGTTTAGATGAGTAATATTATTTATGACATTGTGTTTGTAAGAAGAATTTCATTCTCAAACAATAAACATATTATTCTCTCTCTCATAAGAGGCCATCAGCTTGGATTGAAGCCACAAGAAATGTTATTTTTTCGAAATTATTTCTCCACGGAATCCTACGACAGGAATGTCTTGCACAAATTTATAGTATACAGTGTCCGCCATAAAGTTGGCTACATATGGAAAAATATTGTTATTGATATTTCTGAAAAACTCTATTTGCGGTTCATTTCTGTATATCACGTAACCTCAGATTTGGCGGGGAATTGAAAGAAGTTATGGGATGCCAAAAAATATCAAATTTAGCAAGGATAAATACTACAACCTATAGTGACAAGAATAAATCGTGTTTTCATAATAAACCTCCTGCAAAATGTCTATTCCACAAATATTTGAATAGTTTTGACCCAACCTTATGTGATTTAGGTTATTGAAGCTGTTCTCCATCAATTTTTTTTTTGTATTTATTTCAATCTGGTTCAAAATTGATATATGGGGTCCTCGTTGGATTTCAAGCACATTTTTTATTTAACATTTTTTGATATCTTGTCAATTTCACCCATTTTTTCGCACCAATTCCCGCCAAATCTGAGGTCACGTGATATAAGTCGTAATGAATTTTTTAATTGTCAGACATGCAGAAACGAATCGTCATTCAAGTTTTGCACAAATATCAATAACACATTTTTCCCATATACAGTGATAAGGGAAATTTTTTTATTAATGAATTCTGACAATTATCGATACGGGCATTCGCTTCTGCATCAAAAGAAACCTCAAAAGACGTTGTACAGTGTCGTTCGTCATTTCGTATTTAACGGGAAATTTGAAAAATTCAAAAATCATATCCAAAAACACCCCTTATTTGGAGAAATATCGAAAAAGGTTACTCGGAAAAGTTGTTCAGAACAACATTTTGAAGCTAAGTGCAAGTGTTGAAAGGAATCTGAGATATAAAAATAAAAATCAATTTTTTGCTATGTAATATCAATTTGGAAAAATTACATTTTCAATACAGAAACTTATGAGTAAAGCCAACAGTGATATTTTGAATAATATTTTGTATTGATAAGCAAAATATTTCTATTTTATTCGGAGAAAATTTGAAATCTGTGAATTTGCCATGTATCCAGCTGCTTCACAAGAGGTTAAACACGAAATGACGAACGGCACTGTACAACGTCTTTTGAGGTTTCTTTGATGATGATAATAATAATAAATTGATGCAGAACGGGTCTCCCAATGCCAAATCCCTCGCAAAAAAAGCGAATGCCCGTATATCGATATTAACAGAATTAATTAATAAAAAATTTTCCCATATGACCCAAACTTAGTTCCTGCTACACATCAACGATCTGTTGGAGATGATCTTTTGTCCAGTCCACAGCTTCGTAGATGAAAGTACACTTCATACTGTCTTATCCTCTAGATCCTATATACAATAAACCTATTATATATCATTCGAAGAATAAAGAATCTGATAATCTAAGTAGAGTTCAATGCAACCAAAATTTGAGCTTGTATTTTCCTAAAGGAGGCGAACCTCAGTATCTTCACAATACATATAGGTAATATGATGATATTACGCGCGACTGTTTATGAGATCCTCTATAATATCCATAATTTTCGTATATGACTTTCAACAATACCCTACATGTGATGATCAAGCTAGGTCCTTTGCGAAAACTTTTCAAACACTTTTTTTTTTTTCGATAAAACCATCATCAAGCAGTCCATCAGAAGCAAGGCTCCCACGTCATGAGACATGGGAGTGGGTGATAGCTCGACTAGATTAGGATTGCTGTACCTACTCGGTTGACTACCCTGCACTGATGAGGGCCAATAAGCCTGAAACCGGTCTGATGCAGGTGGTTTGACGTACATGTCTCAATGACTTTTCAGCTTGTCTCAGTCGAGCATTTGCATTATGTCTCCACTTTAGTAGTGAATCGGTGCATAGACTGCGTGAAAGCAGTTGTTTTCTGATGCTCCTGGCCTACCTTTTTTAAACATCTCAGATGTTGCTTGCAACTCGTGACTAAGGTATAGTACCCGCGTTACATAATGTTGGGTCTATCAAGTTCGATTTGACATTTGCTAATAAGTATACAGTGAACCCGATTCGCATAGCAAATATGCGACGCATTCGTGTAAATAGCCTTCAACTGTCAGATTGAATAACACCCGAGCAGATGGAGACAACAAAGATCAGTATTTCGCAGCATTTTGATGATGTATTCGTCATTAACAATGAAGACATCCTCACGGTTCGTAGGTGTTTTGGTGCCTTAATCTTTTAATCGAGACACGCACCCTTGCCAGTCACGTGTACCAACATCCGGTCGAGGCGACACACTGACTTACAATAACGGAAAAAGAATATTAAGCCTACCTACACCTTAGCCCGATGTACCGACAATTCCATGCGATGAATTCGAAAGACATAACCTAACGCAACAAAAATATATCGTTAGCTTGGTATTTGCATGTGATATAGAATGTATAGTAGGCAAATTTTGTTATGGGACTCATGGGTATATAACCGTATATACTTCAGCATCGATGTGACCATGAGCCCAATTGATTAATAATTATAAATGATTGTTCTTCGACTTTAGTGCCAGATCGTCAGATGTACTATGAGTTTCTTCAATTACTTTTGAATTCAACTACATTCTTCAATAAATGGTATCTAAAGATATTTACACTTCATTTCAATATAAAGTCACAATATATAGGTACCTATATATGGACATTGGAGTGAAATAAATTCACATAAAGAAGTGCTGGACTAATATTTCTGCCTATTTTACCTTGAAGCTCTGATGAAAATCAAGAAGCAATATGGGTATAAAATAATTCCATTTGGCCTAAATAATGCTACTGAATCTTTCCAACGGCACATAAATACTCATAGCTTTCTGTCGAAAGTATATACATTCAGATTTTAAAACGATTGAATGGAATGCCATAGCTTTTTATCGCAACATACAAAATTGTAACCATTTTTTAATAATTAAACTTTAAAGAAAGAAACTTTGATAGTGCATCAAGCACATGACATTAAATATGTATATATTGAAGTGTATTATGTGAAATGTTCAAAAACTGACCGATCATCATCCTGTAAGGAATTAAAGTTCAACAACACCGTGCGATGAAATGTTATATGCCGATATTCTGTTGTATTGCCTTGAAGAAGAGGAGAACTAATGAAGGTATAAAAACGTTGGAGGAGTGGGTGGCAAATAAAAGAGAATGTTCTGTTGCCAATTTCTTTCCACTTTATGACGTTCTCGTTCCATTTTCGGGTTGGCAGTTAACTGCGAGTTAATTGCTTGTATTCAATCTGCTTCATTATCTTCGATAGGTCTGCAACGCCAATTATTGCCCACTGGGTTATGACCAGGTCCGACTTGAGGGTAGTTTGAGTCATGAAGTAACATATCATCTGTATATATGATTATTTATTGCAATTAGTTCGATGTTCTTGTTTTCAATTCGTTTTTGAAAAGGTTGCTCTCTATATACTTACAATCATTTCATATTGAATCCGAGTACCTATAGGTATATACAGGGTGTTCCTTTCCTTTGGGTTCAAATACTCATACGTAGGTACCTACTTATACTCAATATATAAATATTATATTGGGAATGACATGTCCCTGTCCCTGTGCCAGGGTTATTCAAATTCGACGCTCATCATTGATATAGATACCTATACCTATACTTATCTATCGAGAACCGTTAAAGATACGGAGATTTTCAAATTGGGGTGAAGTTGTGAGAAAAAATCCGAGCTAACTCTTTTAGTTTTCGAAATATTCGAGAAAAATTGCTTGGATCATCTATTTTATTTCATTTTTGCTCTATTACTGGAGATACAACAAAACTGACAGTACTTCTTCATTGCAACATTTTGCAATATTGAAAACCAGCATTCTTATATTTTGAGTTCGAAGTTTCGTTTACTCGCGGCCATCATCAACCTTTTTTTAAATACGAAGATGCATATTTTTCCATATTCTTCTCCATGAACTGACCTCTGGAATACAACATTACTAATATAGTTACCTGATCAACTTTTCTGATGCAGCTATCACAATAAGTGGCGAAATAGAATTTATTTAAGGTATTAAGGGTGAATCAGCTGGCGCTGGTATGTATGGGCAATACCCAAAAGTGGAACTATATACTACCCGTTGGGAAATTTTGCCACAGTATTTCAAACAGAAGTCTTCGCTATATATACTCGCATGTGTGCGAGAAAACATAAACAGAGGCTATATATCACGGCCAGCAAATCACGATATGCACCGACAGCCAAGCGGCGATGAAGGCCCTAACATCATACAGAGTCAGTTCGCTGCTGATGGTGTCGGTATGCATTGATGATTTGCAAAAGCTTGCTACGACCGATAAGGTAAAATTACTTTGGGTTCCCGGTAATACTGCACACATAAAAAGAATTACTTAAAAGGAGGGTCACGGGCCGTACTTTCGACCATTCCGTAAGAGGTCTCTGGGATGACCATATCGTAAATAAATAATCATACGCCAGAAAAGCCAGTAGATACCTTCACGTCCATCTACTCTTTCCAATTCGCGTTAGTCAGAAAGCGTTCTCAACAGGTGTCACCCCAAAACCTCATTTACATTGAAAATTACTGGGTAATATTGTTTTCGTCAGGACCGCATTGAGGAATATTATTTTTTATACTGCATATAACTTGAATCATTTTTTCAAATCCATTTATATCAAACCCGTAAGATATAAATATTGGATAGTATAGTTTTTTCAAAAGCAATCTTATTATTATTGGAAGACAATAACTCGAGAATTACCAACTTCATATTTTCGAGAAGGTTTTCCAAATAATATGGTGACAGCATGGAAATACACCAATGAATCCTCGTAGCTCTCATTTCGAAATCACAATGACGTACAAGGCCAAGCGATTTTGGTTTTGGCGATACTAGCAGTGAAATCTAATGTTATTATTGGTCAATTTCAATTTAGATTGTGAGTCGATCAAAATATAACCAATAACAAAATTGCAAGCCAAAATCACTTGGCAATAAACTGTGCTTGATGAACCCAAAATTTGATAATTGAAACAAGATGTATGGTTTTTATAGGAAATTATGTATGGAACTTGGTGTATTTAGGCCAGAGATTGAGGTTTACACAATTGATCCATCAAAAACTTTTGTTTGAAAAGCCAAAAGTAGGTATATGTAATGAAAATCTAACCTAAGGAGCGAAAATGTCAGTTCTTGATTTTGATTCAACTTGATTGAGATGATTCATCTGTGTAGTAACACTTTTCAAACATCAACTTATCTATGTTTTTTCCTCTGTGCTCAAAATATCCGAGAATGTTCAAAATATTTTAGGATCTGAAAATTATCCGCTGTAAACATTGAGATTGTATCTGAGTACAGACCTGAAACGAATCTCCGACAATTCCTACCAGCATCTCCATTGATGCCAGTTAGCGGATAATTATTTGATTCCCGGATCTTCTGGGACTGTAGCGTAGCGGCCTTTATAATATACATACACTAACATTATGATATTATGATTATTATTTATCCCTCAGCTACATTCGAGTCATGAATTCCATTTGAAATATTGTATGAATATTATCGAACGTTAATCCATAATTTATAAGTAATTTGAAACTATTAATTACAATGTAGACTTTTTCGTTTCCAGGAAAGATATTCTTCGAACTCATATATTTATTTTGATATGTGACAGCGCTATCACCTATCGGGCTGTCAGAAAATATTTACTTTTATACCTATCATTGCATTTTTGGATTGCTATATTTTCAATTGTTATTGAAATCAGGAGCTTTTTATCGCAAACAAAAGCGTTTGAGAGTAGAAAAAAAAACAAGAAATTATTGGATTCATTGATTCATGGCAAAATGCATATTTTGTTTGATTTTATGATTTTTCAATTGCGAATTCATTTTAAATCAAGGCTACTTCTCTCGTATTCACAATAATTCGATATATGTATATGCAAAAATACATTCTAATTGATTTATTTGTGATATTTCTGTACCTGAATACGCGATATTCAGGAATTGATTTTCCAAATCTATTTCATAAGATTCAATATGATAGATACCTTCCTAATTATTTTTCCATTGAATATCTCGGCCATATCTCAAGATCATGAAATTGCTATCGGAAATAACATGTCTACTGATCTCATATCTCACCAAGTTTACGAAGTCCTTATTAGGTTAACAAAATAGTTGAAAAAGTAGAATCCCCAATAAATTTATTGTGAGATCAGCTACCTATCCTTACGAAGATTGAATTTTCAAATTTGTAATTCTTTTCTTCATCGAGATTTTTGTGTATATTTAAAACTGAGTCTGAACACGAAAATCATCGTTTGGAAATTCCTATTTTGCAATTTTTCTTCAGTTGGTGCTCATTTTTTCAGTTGTTTCTCACAGTTCATAAATAACACGAGAAGAGTGAAGGGCAATACAAAATAATATGTGGTGATTTATGGTAATTTATGCAACAAGCGCTCAGAGCATCTATTGATTGGTTTCTGCGCGCCGAACGGTTTCATTCAATCTGGTCTACTCCATACCGTATACGAGGAACAAATTAACAATAAGGTTCGTTTTCATCCATGATTCCTCGTTACATAACATAGGAGTTTTTGAACTATCCCTATATATTCAATATACCTATTCAACTGAGATTGGAAATAATATAGAAATATAAATCAAAACAGTGTTCCGCAAATTTTCATTCGATCTTGAATTTTGTATGCAGAGTCGATTGATTGTCATACTTACTTATACTATATTCAACACATTCAACTTTCAGATTTTAAATAATATACGAATCATTATTTCTTGAATAAATTCTGTATGTGGGGTCGATTGTGAATCGAGAATTTACCTATATACACAGGGAGAATTTACCTATATACACAGGGTATAATATGTGAATTCACAAGCAACCACGATATTCGCATTTCAAAAGTCACAGAATAGAACCTAGATTTATAACTCGGAAAAGAAAGGCAATATAGCGAATGCTTGTTCTCGCCACTGAATTCATCTGAAAAAAATAGATTACTTGTAAATTTTTTCATATCTTCTTTAGTTATAAACTTCGAGATCTGCTAACGATGTCTTTTCTGAGTTGAGTGGAATCAAAATAATATCCTATTATTCATTACTCACTGTCACACGATAGTAATAATGTATTTTATTGTGATGCAATTTCTACTTGGGTTCGCTAATTCAAACACTCAGTACAAAAAATAAACAATTTATTCCACTAACTATACCTATTATATAAATATACATAGTTCGATAAACAATAAGTCACTACCCACACTATTCAAGTATTCATTTTGAACGCTATTCGCTTTCTCGAATTATTGCAAATATTTTAGATAAGACTAGGATCTCCAATTGTCGCCACGGGCCACAGCAAAAAATCATCCGCTAATTATTATGTCGGCATCTTTTTGATAATTAGCCACCGCGCTGCCGAGATGAAATGATTCCGATTTCACGGAAAAAATCCGTAACTATTCTCTTATAGATTCATCATGAATTTTCGAAATAATCAACGAAAGATGTACAAATTAAATTAGCACTTATCTTATTGGAAAAACAATCACCAAACATTTCTTTTATTTCCTAAAGAATTCGATCTTTGCAGTTTACCTTACTCGTAAATTACTAAAATAATGAATATCGAATGCAAATAGTAGTCCCAAGAAGATCCGGCAACCCTGCAATTCATCTACGCATTAAAATAAAACACTCAATTTAGTCAATTATAGTTTTTTGCTGACTGGAATTCTGCAGCGCCATCTCATATTCATGAAACGCTAATAGAAAATGCGATGGACATTACCGCCATCTGTGAGGCAAGGTCTGAACTACTCATTTCAAGATCCCTTCTCGCTTTATTGAGTCCCTGCTACCCATCCTTGATATTTATGTGGTCAATGGCGGTTTTGCTGTCAAAATTATTCGCTATATTCAATTATAGCCAAACGACTACATTTCAGAAGCTAATATTCCGGTCATGTATTACTATATATCTAACCTCGGAAGTGATCATAAATTTTTGTGAATCCAAAGCAAAAAAGTTCACAATGTTTACATATTTTGATCATCTACAGCTTTCTTTCACGAATGAGTTTCAACTTAGGAATCGTTCATCGACACCTCCCAACTTTGGTCTTTTCACTGGTCCAATCCATTTCGCAATTGGACTTACAGAAACTTAGAAATCGACTATTTACGATGGGTCTGCATTAGTCGCATTGTGAATCCCCCCTCTTAATTTGATTTGATATGCTTTGATTCAAGAGTATGCATGGCTTGTTTATATATACTGGAATAAATGTCTGCTCAATTCAAGACTATTATGTTTCCAACTATATACACTCATATACCAATGTTATAGATTTCTTGAATCGTAAATGAATGGAGTTCTCCGTGAGAATAAAACAATATTTCAGATTGAGAACACAATATATTCAAATCAAGACAATCATAATCTCTCAATGACTCGCATTTTTCTTGAACAAAAAGAATCAGATTTTCAGTTCTAGCTGTAGATTGTTTTGTATCAAGAATATTATCAAATTAGAGGAATTATATCGATTTCTTGAAATGAGAATCATCCTCAACTTCCGTTCTCTTATTTTGGCTCTCATCAATCACATCATCACTTGCAGACCTTCTTCTTGAGAACCTTTCTCCCTATTCGTAGAGATTATTTCTGAACTTGTCCACCAGTTTACCTCGCAATAAAGTTGTATTCCTCTAGTTTCAAACTACTGAAAAATATAATATATTTCATTCACAACTCCATGTAGGTACAATGTGAGAGATAATCTGACTTGGATCGAAATTTGGTAAAAAAAATGTAAAAATATGTTAGGTATAATAAGCAATATCAAAATACCTAAGATGTCTACAAGTTTAAGAAGCTCTTTTCCACTGTTCAATCAGTTTTTGGACAAATTTAAACGTTCATCCGCACATAGGTAGCTAACCCAAATTTTCACTCACTATGCCGATCCTGGTTATTCAAGTTTTTCACGAATTATCACTTTTCGTGAAGATATAGCTACGTTAATTGATTGGATACACAATAATACCTACCCAAGAATGAACGTCGATATGATATAGGCATGTAACTTACCTCTAAAAGTGGTAATTATTTCCTCAGATATCTCCTAAGACCGTAGTTTTTCTTTCATGGTAAGCCAATATTTCTATGCCTATAAAATAGGTTGAACTGGTTGAACAATGATGGATGCACGACAAGAGCACCGAAACAACACACTTACACCGTTTGGCAACATTCTCGGCTCGAAGGGATCGCAATTTTATTCAAGAAAATGTTATGGTCAATCCAAAGAAACTTTCTCAGAGATTTAGAGATTAATTGTCTTGTAAATCTCGTTATTGAAGAAAATGCTACATATGTTATTTTGAAAGAAGACATTCCGTGATATATTTTTCAAGAACTTCATTATTTTTTCTGGATAATTTGAATTTCTTGAATTGAGAACATTTTGTTATACCAAAAATAATTTTCTACAATTGACATATTCAATAAATTCAATTCAAATAAATTATTTCAGAAGAAGAATGTGCTTTTTCAAAACAAGAATTGGACGTTGAAACGAATATATGGTTTTCATTTGAGAATTTTTTTTTATGTGTGTGGAGTACCCGGAAACAAAAGGGCCGAATATCTGGCCAGACGGGGTGCGAGTAGCTTAGCGATCGGTCCAGAACCAATCCTATAGGAGTTTCTAGATCATGGAGTATCTCAACCATGAAGACAATTCTGGATGCAAAATTCCAGAACGCATGGAAAGAGGCACCTGGCATGAGACAATCGAAACATCGAAGGCCCCTATAGCTCTAGTAGAGGGACCAAAGCCTTGCTCACACTGAGCAGAGAGGAGATCAGAATAGTGGTAGGGATTCTTACGGGACACTGCCACCTAAGCAAACACCTCAACATCATATGGGCATCACTGACGATACCGAATGCAGGTGGTGCTTGGAGGATGAGGAGACAGCTACCTACATCCTCACAGAGTGCCCAGCAGTGGCAACAAAGGGATGAGCATCTCGGGAGCATTATCTTGGACCCGAAGAGTGTGAGAAAGGTATCGGTCAGAAAGATAGCCAAATTCGCCCGTGAAATAGGTCACCTCCAAGACTGAACCAATTCCCAGAAATGGCGGGTGCATAACGGGCCTATATGCTTATGGTTCTGACCGCCCGCAAACCGACAATTATCATCATCATACTGAATTGAATATCTCATCAACATCCCATCGGATCAAATTTATACTAGTAAGTAAAATTTGATCAATACATAACACTAATATTTCGGTGATGTAAATTTTCTTACCGAAAACCACTGTAGCTTCAATTCAAAATTGTAAATTTTTTCTCCAACACGAACATTTTGCAGAAAATTCTGCCTTGTCTTCGATCCGGGAGAATTTTCTTAATATTCGTGTTTTCGAAAAAATTTCCAGTAATAATTGAAGCTCTAGTGGTATTATAAGTGGAAATACAGGCTAGAGTTTTCGTAGCAAGTAACTGCACAAGAAGCAGGTTTCAAAATAATTTACGAGCTCACAAAAAATATTGTTTTTTGGGGTCAAGAAATGGTACATTCCTAATTCGCAGCCTGTACCTAGATATTATACACACCGTGGCAACGCTGGCGAGCGCTAAAGCAGCAATGCCAGCGCACCAGCCTTCCACGTAGGCCCACGCCGCAGAATAGAATACAACAGATGGAACCTTCCCCTGTTCCGTGCCCACACTAGTGGACGCGATCTTCTGCATCGGCAACACCGCTGAAAGAACACCGCTGATGCTCGGCAGAGCAAGCAAGATTTGTGCATCTCATTAGGCAGGGATTAATGGGGTATCGGAGACTGCGGCCTGCCCTCGCTGCGCTCATTGGTCGGCCGCTTTTATCTGTCCCGCGGCCGGCCAATCAAAGCCGGCCTCCAATTATTCCCGTTTAGTTTGTTTGAGGTCATCTCGAGTAGAAAATGGTCGGGTGCACGTATCGCATAACTCGTCGTTTGCTATCGCATGGTATGGGTTTGGGAAGTTAGGATTTTTATGTTTGCGGTGATGGGTATTCATGTAATCGTGTGGATATTATCGTGCTGGTAATAGGTAATCGAGTTGACTGATTGCTGTTTTCAACAGATGTGATAAATAAAGCGGTCTGGTGGATTATTATATGTTTTCTGACTTTTATAACCTGGTGAACACATATCGTAAGTCTAGGACTTGTATGAGTAAGGAATACGGAGACCTTAGCTTTATAAGTGTCATCCGTAGCACTACTCGGCTGGTTATCGTTGAGAGTCCGAAGGATTGATATAATATTAGGTACCAAGAATGTTCGGTTGGTCACCTATCTCCTCCCGCTAAACGATACTATAGAAATAAATAAATATTTCCAATAGCAGTCGCGGGATTTGAACCCGGACCCTCTGAGGGCCTGAAGGCCAGCGCCTCAACGCACTCGATCACAAACCCCTTCCTTCTTCACTTTTTTTATGAATGTGGATAGGGTGTACCCGAGGGGGAAACCGCTGAGGAAGTTTGGTGTACAGCCCTATAGGAAGCACTCGGGAAGTATATAGGGAAGTACGGGGAAGTATACGAGGAAGTGCGGGGAAGTACGAGGAAGTAGAAGGAAGTATGAGGAAGTATGAGGAAGTATGAGGAAGTATATAGTTCTCGAAATGCCCACGGTGACTTTTCCGTGGCATTGATGTCCATTCCTGTGTTTTTTATCACTTGAATTAGTATAAACCGACTTGAGATGCATTCCCTTGCTGCTGCCACGAGTGAATTCAACGTTCAATGCCATTCGCCCCGTATATTTTTCTTTATTGACTCGTATTTCCATTTATTGTGCTGAATTTCACTTTCTTGACCCGCATTTTCCCGTTTTTCTTTGTATACCTATTTTCGATATTGCCCCCCTCTTGTCCTAAGTATATGAGTACATACTTCGTTTCAGTTTTTTATCTGTCATCAGGTATATGGTGATGAATGATGATGGTGGCTGAGAATTTTTATTTCTGAACTACATAATTCATTTAAATTTTAAATGACATTAGATAGTTGATCAAAAGTTGAAGCAGGAGTTTGTGAGCCGTTTTGACCAATTATGAAGTTTATGAGTTGTCACACCTAATATCTCTATAATTCTTCCAGAGAGACCCCAAGTGTGATAGATCGGTGGATTAAACATAAATTTGATGTACCACGATTTCTTGACTATTTCATTTTTTGTTATACCTTCGGACAGTCCAAAAACTATGAGCCATAACAAATTTTGATTTTCAGATGTTTCTATGAAAGAAATTGACAGTTTCTCTATTTTCTTCAATATATAAATTGCAATTGCTGAAAATTGAAAAGGCAGCCTTGACTTTAGAGAGTCACAACCACTCGTCAAAGTATGACAGTTCAATGTTTCGAAAAATTTGCGGTATCAAAAATGGTGTTTTCCATCAATTCAGAAACTATTCGGAATTTTCCAAGTTTCAGAATAGCATTTTGTTAGGCATCAAATTGCGCAACTTTGCTATAATTTAACCAACCCTGTATCTCTTACGGTTTACGAGATCCCAATGATGAGGCACGAATTTCAGCCACCCTGTACATTTCCCATTAAATAAAATCATCAGAAAAGTCACCATACGGCCATATAAGTCTTGACTGACCCTGTATAATTACTTCAAAATTGATGAGTTGAAAATGTCAACAAAATTCTCTATTTTCGACCCTATTGGTATAGGAAGTACGTAAAGGAAAGTACGGGAAGTAAGTATGGAAGTACAGGAAGTACGTAGGAAGTACGGGAAGTACAGAAGAAGTACGGGTACATCAGGAAGTACAGGAATAGTATAGAGGAAGTAAAGGAAGTATGAAGGAGTTCAGCGTTCTTCCCGGGAAGTACAAGGAAGTAAGCCATTTGAAGGAAGTATAGTGTACACCATTTTGGTCAGCGGTTTCCCCCTCGGGTGTACCTACCCAATGAGTTTTTTTCAAATCTTTGTTAATTGTGTAAATACAGTAAACATTTTTCGTAACTCACCCAACATCTTGCTGAGATCAGCGTTATGCAGATCTGGGTTCTCGTCTGCCAGCTTTTTCCTCTCAACCTTTGCCCACACCATGAAGGCGTTCATGGGCCTCCTGATACGCGCCTCTTTGGCCACTTTTTGCCCTTGCCCGCCCATTTTCGGGACGAAACTCGCCCGCTGGGCATACACGGGAATGGTCTCGGGGTAACCCTGCCTGATGTACTCCTGAGCAGCATACCTGAGGAAAAAATATATAAGTAAAAACCGAACTTTAGTTGATGAGTTTATTTTGTTATTAATTCATACATTTTGTAGGACCAACTTTAATGTGATGATATAGTGAATAATTCTAAATATTTCTGGGAGAAGCCTGATGCTATAGAGAGAAGAATCCATATATAACCGAAACATTTTGATGCAATGTGGTTTATGCTTGATGAAATAATAGGTACAACCGCACAATAAACAGACAAGATTTTTCTAAGGAATAAATAGGTACTTATCACCAAACGATTGAGGGTGATCTCTTCGAAGTATTTTCTTTGAAAGTTGACCTCATCCAGAGAAACAGCATCCAAAAGCTGAAATAATAATTATCATTGGGGATTTCACCAGTGTCCATAACTCCGCTTGGCTGAAGTTCTCCATCAACAATAACCGAGAACAAGACGAACCATATAAAGCAGGAAGACGACTGAGGCCAAATGAATGAGTCCACATGGATTCCTGATATTAAAAACATTAACGCCAATAGTCTCGACCTATTCCTAAATAACAATCCAGATTCCCACGAAGTTGAATACCGTATGTACCTTCCACAGAACCATGCACACACCGATTTCTGCAACCTGTTGGAATATTTGCGGCAAACACCACCTTGGATCCACCTAGGAAATATCCTCCTGATATCGCTATAATCGTATGCCTATAGTAGGTATACCAAATGGAATTCCTCGCCTATATCTTTCTCAAGAAATGTCTTCGTTCTGTTCAATACTCTCTCTTATAAACCCATCAGCTGAAACTTCATCAACCAATTCCTGAAAAAGGCAAAAAGACCATTCCTGGTTACAGATCCTTTCCGCTTCTATTTATCACCTCTGAAAGCATGCAATCAAAATCGAGCTCTCAATACCTGGGATGATATCTGACAATCGAGAATATGGCTTCCTTCACCAGAGATTTGCTTCTTGGGAAATTTCCGCCATATGGTTTGCCACCATAACTATGTCGTTAACTAAAGATTTCTTTCGAATAGGTCATTCCATTGTAAACGTTGGCGTCTCATCCGATGGAATAACTATCAAAGTCGGTGTACCATGCACAAGGATCTGTTTTGTCACCCGACACCATCAACTTTGTTTCTACGTCAACGACTTGTTAGAGGTGACCTTCTGTTCTGTCCGCAGGTTTTCTGATGATATATATTTTATACATTTTGATTACTTCTCCTCTGGAGGCCCTTATAATCATCCGAAGAAGCCATCAGAGGTGCAAGGCGAAAACAGGTTGATACTGTTTATGAAAATTTTAGCTAAGATATCAATGCAATCAAAATTGAAGCTCGTATTTTCTCCAAGAAGATGAACGATTATGATATCAACAATATGCTAGAAGTTCCTTCACACCTCAACAGCTTTTCTTAATTTACAAAGCACAAGTTCGACTTGTCATGGTATGGTTTCTCACATATTTGGAAATACGCTCCCAAATCCATCAGGCATCTCTGTCTTCTGATCGGCATTCTATATATCCGGAGGATAGCTGATGTTTGCGACCTCTCACACGATTCCGAACCAATAAGCAGACCAGACGGGCACAGATGGCCATTACCCTTTGTTATAATCTCGAGACCTGCAGAACTTATCTCTTTTAAGCCCCTCCGACCTTAAGAAAGCAAAAGTCTGATTTTTTGATGAGCCTTTGGCAGTGTTCGAATAGGTCGATTGTGGAGTTGCTTCAGAAGCTTGTTCACTTCTGCACCTTTGATGCGGACATTCCACCTATAAAGGGATCGAACTCAGTGAATGAGCTCTAACAAGTTCATCATCTGCTGAACATGATATCGTAATGAGAAATGCTTCACTCCTGCGTGTTGTTTTCGACAACTCGAGGTACAAAGCTTCAGACAAAATCTGCAAGGAAGTATAGAAGCAGCTTGCATTGCTCTATTAGACTTGAAACTATAATGCCAACAATGCGAATCAACTACACACCGGGTACAGACATAATCATCATTTCTCAACGTCGAGGTAGGTATTCATATTTGAAAAAATAGAAATCTATACATAAATCAATGATAAACAACCCAGAACCAAACCAAAAGACACGAGATTTGGTGGAATCAATCCCAGAAAAGTGATTCACCAAATTCGAAACTAACAGATCGAGTAAGATTGGGACATAAAAAGAACCTGAAGAGAAGCAAGACGATTTTTTAAATTTGAAACTCTCTCGAAATTAAATGAAAATATTATTAGACATACAGATTTTAAGGTCCAAATATGGAATAAGGGGGTTTGAATTTTGATTGCTAAGTTGCTAAGGATTGGAGATGATATCGTAAAACGCTACATTATATAATGTATTTGAGTGGAAGAAGGGATTTGTCGGACCCTTTTGGGTCAGACAAAAGCTAACTCTGCCTTCTGGTAGAAATTGCTCTTCTTTATCTTTGAAATTATTATTTGAAGTAATTCTGATACCAATAAAAGCGTTTATTATCATTATTGATATTATTGTATATACGTCTTTTCGCATAGGATTATTTCGTCCAGATTGCTAATTAATATTACCTGCTGTTCTCGTACTGCCTGTAATCGTAGACGGGGTCTGATATGGTGGCCCACAGATCCTGAGACTTGGGGAGTACTTGGGGCAGCACCTGGGAGGTGGGGAGCATGTCCTCGGGGTATTCATAGCGGTACTGCGACGGTAGGAGGGGAGAAGGGGTGTTGGAAGGTGACAGGCAGTAGTGGTTGTTAGGTACAGGGGATGAGGTGGTGTCTTCCATTATGCTGAAACAAAGTTATATGTAATTAATATGTGGAATAATTTTGGAATAATAATTAAATTTTGGTTGTTTAAACTTATACTTGATTGGTTTCAATTATTTCAAGGAATATTGAGGGAATTGTTCATAATAGACAAGCTTTTTCATGTGGGAAATATTTTTTCCACAGAGGAATGCTCACAAAATAATAGACCTTATGATGATGCTCCGATAGTATGGGTATAAAGCGAGCACTCGAACAGTAACAGATGACAAGTAGTTATTTGTTTGGATTTCTTATACTACACTGTTAGAAGAAATTCAGTTTTTTTGTGCCTGATATGCAAGTAACATTTTAGTTACTTATTCATCCTTATGGATGTTGGCGAGAATGTTGGTTTTCTTAACATCCAGCATCAGGGAAGAGTTGCTGCAAAATTAAATTATTTGGATACATGAAAGATTAAATGGAAATATATACCTATACCTAGAACTGATCTCAAAAATTTCAACGAAAACGATGAGAATACAGATAAATGAATATGTAAATTGACACAAACTATAGAGGTCAAATAATAATTTTCGAGATAATTTTCAAATTTCATAAAAGAAAATTATGTGGGTAATGAAAATGTATGCCTAATTTCTCATCAAGAAAACACGTAAATACCGAGGTAAATACATATGCTACTTTGAAATGTGCCACCTCGTATAGTATAATTGTTTGGAGTATTTGAGAAAGCAGAATTCTTATCATCATCAGGTTGTAATCAATGCATAATTACTGATAAACACGTGTGTTGAGCTGTTCTCTAGGTAATGTAGAAGTTATTTCGCACGATTCAAATTTAGTATAGGTACCAATACTGAATACGGCTTGTTTTCAGATATTTTATTGAATTGAAGTTATTATTTGGTCTAGCCTTGATGATTTACCATATCACCTACTCACTAGTTTTACATTATTATACCGGATGAACCACATGAAAATTAGCAAGACCCATTTACCGGATTTCATGAGGTCATCAGGTAGATATAATTAAATTAAATGAATAAATATTAGTTATGTCATGTCAATATTTTCCAGGCTGTAAAAAAAACAGAGTTACAGTGCGCTATTTTATTATATAACTTTTTCTATATAATATCATCACCAGAATATACAGAAAAAATTCGAAGGTTCTCGGTAAACTATATATTAGCAAGAATGCCTGAAACTCCGTTATTTTTGAATTTCCTGAATATTTTGTTGATCATTTCGTGAAATATAGGTAACTATGACACAATCCTTGGTTGTCTTCAGAGATGTGATCACTTTCAACTTTTCTGTTCCAATTGACAACAATGCCATGCATGTTACTTCTGGAAGAAATAAGTAGGTATAAGGTATACTTACTACAAAAATTAAATAGATTATAAGAAATCGTATAGCGAGTAGGTATACCTTCATAATTTTAGACGACGCGAGTATAGACGCGACAATGGCATTTCAACCTCCATAAAAGTGAACTTGTCATTATTTACATAACCAGGCATACCTTCTAGAGATCATGACAAATTTACAAACAATAATAAGTTAATAAATTAGGTATAGACATTGAAAACTGGAAAGACATTTGACATTTCCTTTCGAATCGCCATTCTTCAGAAAGTGCATCAATTACTCAAATATTTACTTAAGTATAACATTGTATATTGAATCGAAGGAGACATTTTCAGAAAAGTAAATTGGAACCCGAGTTGGAACCATACCTATATATATCTGACATAATCTCTAATCAGTCTAATCCTTTAGTACGCCATCTATTATTGAGTTTCTTTGGAAATTATAATATATGTAGGTAGGTACAAGTCCTTTAGTTTTTTCACGAAAAAGATTTGTTTGTCCACAGGATTCAAATAATATCTACGGTCACCAAGTCAATTGATTTTCGGTATTGACATCATAATAATTGAAAAGTAAGGTGTACCTAATATGCATGTACTCCAAAATAATCGTCCTATATAACCTCGAGACTGAAAGAAGCTCGGAAAGAAGTCATCATCAGCGAACAAGTATATCGTATACAAAATATCTTGGCCAATGTTCAACTACATCAGTTAGAAAAATGTTGAAGAAAATATGACCACCATTTTCTTGATGCTATCCACAAGATTTGAATTGTTTCTCCAGTAGGTAAGTATTAGGAATTTATTTTGCATTCTTTGTATTCGCTTTGTCCCAATATTTCAGAACTGGTGAGTTCCTTCTGCCATCAAGGAGACTAGGTATATGTATGTATATATACAGGGGTACGTTAAACTAGATGGCGTATTACATTATTATTATCTAGAGAACGGAAAGAAATATATATTTTTGAATAAGAAAGATGTATCACGTCTTATCCAATTCAAAATATCAAATATAGTTATTTGAATGACTTGTAGACTACGGAAAGAGAACAACTACTTTACTGGCTAATGTCACGCAGAACATTTATATCCACTCGCAGTCTATATGCACTGATTCACACGGTGAACACAGAATGCAAACGTTTCTTTCCTCATTCCCTTTCATTGATGTGACAGGTTACGGGTGGAGATATATGAATCTCTACTTCTACTCTATTGGGTGTTTCATTTGACATTTTGAAGTTGTTTCTAGTATAGATAACACTTGACATGGCGAAGTAAACATTTTTTCAAAGGCTTCATATATCCCAGCATCTCATAACCGTACCTACCCAAAATTTCAAAAATATAGTTCCCAATAATATGTATAACAATTATGTCAGTTATTCATTTCTAAAAATGTTTCTCCATGTTTTGTTTATTATATTCACAACTGTCTATTATATTCACAAAAAACTTCTAGATGGAAAATCTCAACACAACTTTACTTCCACCAGAAGTGAAGTTCCGAACATGCAACACATCAATTAATTGATGATGACTAAAAACCTATCAGTTGAAAGTCAAACATGACTCATGATTGTCCCGAACCCCCATTCTCTCCTCACCTTGAATCTAAGCAAATGAAGCAAGTGATCTAAGTACAATTAACTCATAAGTTTCGGATTTATGGTGTGGAGGATACATATTTTTTAATTAAAATGAAATCGTGTAAAGAGATGCATTACTATAGCCGTCTAGTGGCCGCTAATAAGGAAAAGGATATACATATTGATCTTATCTTCGTTAATTTATTCAAGAACTGAAGGTTACCGAGAAATCTAAACTGCTCACCAGATTATTCGAAGTATGCAATATAGAATCCGCCAGATCCACTATGGATTCAAATCAGAATGACAGAAATTCAGAAGTGTAGCAAAAAACCGTATAGATTAGTGGTTGTGGAGTGCACAAGGAATTCTGCATGAATAATGTATTCTATAAATATATTGCAAGTAGACAAAAGTAACATGAAAAACAGGAATAATAAGTATAGTTCTTTAATGTGATGTTTGAAGAATTCTGTAGGATTTCAAGATCAAATGGACCACCATCATAGTCAGTAAAATTATTTTAATCCTAATAGGTATAGGTATAGGTAGGTCTCGAGGTAGGTATATGATTTCATAACTGGGATGGCTCTGATGATTGATTAGAATGTGAAGGTCAAATTTCCATCATCACACTATCATGGCCTAGATATTGATTTGGTACTTATTATAACTATATACGGAAAGTATTCATGTTTTTTGTCATAGCAAAAAGCTCGACAAAAAGACATGCACGAATTGCAAGAAGTAAAAGTAGAAACAAAATGAGAATTATCAATGATAAAAATCCACCAAAAAAGTTAAATGACGAGCAGAAATAAACTACTTTCTTAGCTAATGCCATGCAGAACATTCAATTATATCTACTCGCAGTCTTTGCACCGAAGAAAAAAGAGGATTTTATTACATAAATATATGAACTTGCGGGTCATAATACTGGCTGATATTAGTCAGGAAAGCGGGTTATTTTATGTGCTTCAATCATTTGAAGCACACCCTGATCGGACCATTGTCAGGTTTTTGCCTTACTAGTGAGGTATTGTCTCGGGAATTGTGATAGTTATATGACCGTTTCTGACTTCATCTGGATATACCATATATCCCGAGAGATGAGTGCCTATATTTGACAATAAAATCTCCAAAACTGAATACTATCAACTCGACTATCACACTATAGAAAACATTTTCAAAAAATTCTCCAATATGTGTCACACGGGGGTTGTTATGTGAACCTTCTTCAATATCCGAGATGTTCCATTGTTAATTTTAAACAGATGATGAGTGAGAAAAATCCTATCAGAACATAAAATTTGTCTTTTCGTGATGTCATGTTCTTACGTCAGAGTCAGAGTCATTTATCAGTCATCACATAATCAACGTTTCTGTGGATTCAATTATTGTATATAGAGTTTGAACATAGATCTTATTGCTTATACGCTATAGATCCGGAATCCTCTGTAGTAATTTTTTGGTCTAGAGGGGTCTGCAAGAAAGTAGGTACTATGGTCACGTGGGAAAACACATTGGTATGGTCAACAACTTAAACGACCAATCAATGGCTTAGTACTTTCAACCCCCCCCGGACCTGCAAAACAAATAACCTCTGGATACCGGATCTAGCGTAAGCAATAAGATCTATGAGTTTGAACAAGTATCGAGTGGGTACCTATCCAATTTGAGAGATTCATTTCTTGATTGCTCAATAATAATGTACTTACAAATATACGTACAACTAATGAGGCCTCGAGATCGATTCCCGTTGATTGCTTGGCTGGTTGAAGAATATCCAAACGAAAAAATATACAGGGTGCGGCACCGAAAACGAAACAGATCGAATATCTTATAGACACATGTGTTGTGAAAAAAATGCAAAAACACGTCGATTTGTAAACCAAGGGGGACATCTTTCTACCATAACCTCAACTGTCATACCTCTCTCTCCTCCCGTTGGTCAATATCACCCATACAATTTAAATAGGAAAAGTACTAAGTGTGACACATCACTGAAAAGGTAATTTGAAAAGGAATTCAGCCATGTGAGTGTTCGCTTCGTAACTTTTCATTTTGGAGCCCTCTTGCGGAAAAAAAAATTATTCAAAGGTACGAATGTCGTCAAATAACTCCAGAAATGCTCCAAAACCTCAGACGTTTCGAGACTAACTTATACTCATGTATGGCAGTTAATGGAGAACACTTTGAGCAGCTATTGTGAATTATTGTAGTTTGGAATGATTGGAGTAAAATTTATGCAAGCCTTTCCAATTTTTAAGTTCATACACTGTTCATACACTGTCATTTGAGGTTATGGTTTACAAATCGACGTGTTTTTGCATTTTTTTCACAACACATGTGTCTATAAGATATTCGATCTGTTTCGTTTTCGGTGCCGCACCCTGTATATTCTTGTATTTATCAGCAAACCTCATAATAGGTATATATTTTTTTATAGTTATAAAAATTCTGAACCGCCAAGGAAAACTAAACAGCTTCTCGAATTGTACAAAAAAAAACATGAAACCGCATGATGCTTGAAACGGAACTCCTCACTGGACACTGCCCTCTGAGTTATCATATATACCTCAAGAAGATGGGCAAAACAGAGAGTGATAGTTGCCTCTTCTGCGATAAAACTGCAGAACATTTGCTCTGCTGCGAATGAGCAGAGACATAATTATATTTATTTTTGGTTACAACCATCCCACCACTCTTCTGCAAGAGGCTCAAGTTCCTGGAAGGGGCCTTCTTAAAGCACTCCGATGTCAGTAACATAGCTTCCAGGAAACTGAAAAAATCTGATAGGTCGAAGTGCATGAGAGGCTGAACATCTTCAACCACCCCCCATATACAATCTACTCAGCAAATGACAGATATAAACTTCAGTAGCTAACGTTATGTGGATGTGAATGGATAACACCTATTCTTCTCTTCACGCGAAAACGAAGCCAGTTTTGGAAAAACAAAAGACTGTCTGGCTTGCTAATGATGAATTGTGGGCATGCGCGGGTTTTGACGAGTTGAAGTCTACTGACGTTTTCAGAATTTCATAGGTTAGGTATGTTTGTTGACTCAAATTATGTAAAAGAGCGTTAATATAGTTATTAATGTACTTACTGATTGTTTACAGAAGTGATTAGTGAGTGATAACAGTGATTGATCAAAAATTAGCCCACGAATCTTGTTCCAATGACTTTATCGTCACAGGTTTCTATGCAAATCGCAAGTATCGCTTTGTAGATCACATCCATTTCTGCATTTATCATCAACTATTATTCAATATCGTCCAATAATCTATCAAGGAATGAATATTTGAAAAATATATGTCATGATAAAATAAAAACATCGATATGAAGGTTACGTGACACATTTGATTGATTTTTAATAATTATCATACGTTTGTCGCTCACTAGAAAGCTACTCTCCTCCATGATGAAAACGAATGTCGATTCTCAATTCAAACTTGCGCATGCGCATATTCGCGATTGGTCCCACAGACTGTCATTTGTTTTATTTTTCGGCTTCAGCTCTGGTATCCATGTTACCTATATAGTTATTATTAGATATATGCTTTTCACGTGAATGAGAAGCCGCTAATACGTCAGTTGCTAACGTCAACCTGGTGATCTGATGAAGTATGAATGACGTATTTTTGTCGTTATCTTGTTAGCTGAGATTTTGTGCATTGCATATCGCGTATCGCTTATCTTCGTTCCCATAGAGGTTCTTATCAAATAAATTGTATATAGGTATACAGATTATTTCTATATGCACGCCAATGGATTTCATTATTTTTAAAAATGCTCAAAATGTCCAGCTCAACCATTGAATGATGGTGTTTATGTCTCTGCTCGTTACGCTAAAAACGTTGATGTATGACAAACGGGTTTATATTTACAAGGATTTGTTCCATCTCGGATTGTTCTTATATAATCAAGCGATTGACAGAGACGTACCTCATGCAGAAGATTGAATATGGGAAACATAAATGGTAACTGGATTCGACGGGTTTTTGTTCGATATCCACATAATTTGTTGCGTCCATCTGATCAATGCTATCTGAGGTGTTCTTGACAAACCTTAATTTTGGCAAAAACAGTTCTACGATCAAGAGATTTCAATTCAAAACGTTTCACCGAAAGGAGGCTACGAGTGCGGGACAAAAATTGTTGAACATGGTATCTAGAATCACTGATGAGCACTGTATACTCTCCTCAGTGATTCTAGATACCATGTTCAACAATTTTTGTCCCGCACTCGTAGCCTCCTTTCGGCTATAACACTGACACTAATCACTACTGTCATGCAGACAGACAACACTCTGCTAAGGCCGTGCGTTTTCAACGCAAGTAAACAAGACTTTTTATAGTTCTTTTATTTCATATCAGTAAGAAGGAACGCTAAAATGGTTTTTGCTTACTTTCTCATTATCAAAACCTAAATGGGAAATAAGTATTGAGTGTGTTGCAGCGAATTTCTGTAATCAAATAATTTTCTGTTTTCCATGTTAATTTTTGCAATAAATCCGAAAACACTTAATATTTCCGAATAAACAGTTGATGATAGGTATAGGACATTGTACATGAAATATGTCTAGAATTTTCTGAGGAATCCAAAAATTGAATAATATACAGGGTGTTGCATTTAAAATAAGAAAGTTGATATTGGCCACTGTGGCATGACACACCCTGTATAAAAAGTTTTTTTTGAAAAAAAAGCGCAACTAAAGATACAAATCGACGTGTCCGAGCGTTTTTCCTAAAACGCCACCGTTTATTTATTAACCTGGCTGGTACACACTGTATATAGGCACAGCCCAGATACATTTTTTCCTTAAAGGCCAAATGTCTGTTCAGAATTATTATTTTTGGTTACAACGTGGTGCATGTCAGTTCACAAATGACCGTTATTGAACAATTCTTCCTGCTGAGTCTTATAAGTTGCAGGAGTTTGTATAATTCTATAGTTTATATGGCCCAGCTGTGTCTCTTCAACAAACATGATTTGATTTAATTTAACTTTTGAGTGAAAAAAGATAAGTAGAAAAGCCATAAAATGAGTTGACATCAAACACCATTCCACTTTGGAGATTCATGAACTTCTATCAATGTTTAACCAAGGACTGCTCATTGATCTTTCTGCAATATCACAGAAGAATGGGCGATCTCTCCTTGTTCAAGAGATATTTTCATATTCGATATTTTCATGGTCCTGTCCATTTATACAGGGCTATTCAAATTCGAGTCTATGCATGGGGATTTCGATAACGGTAAGAGATAGAGGGTTGGTTAAATGGGGGCAAAGTAGCGTATTTCAGAGGTTAATTATATGGATGAAAAAAATCGGACCTAGCTTCTTCAGTTCTGGAGTTATACAGGAAAAATCGAAAATTTCGAAATTCTTCTTTTGCCTATATCTTTTTATTTTACGAAGATTTTTTTTAAATTTTGCCACTTTGCCATAGCAACTTTTTGTAGCCTTTCCAAATATCTGAATAAAAATTATATACAGGGTATCGTATAAATTGGGCCACCCTCAACTCGGACCTGTATTTTTTATTGCATTTTTTTGAATGACAAGAGTCATGTTTCATATTGACGTAGTATTTTCATCTGAATTACAGAGTGTTTTGATCATGGGTTGATGCGTGAACTGAAATGTGGATGAATTCTTGAAGAAGACAATCATCGTCGAATAATGTTGATTTTCTTCCAAATCCTATGCATTCTATACCCATGAGTATTATACCACGACGAGCGGTTCTGAGAAGAGAAGGCAGATCAGACGACATTCTAACCTGATGGCCACTCATGTGTTGTCAATCTCGAGACCTGCCAAACTTCTATATATAAATATTATTTTTTTTCATCGAACGGCGGAATCGTTTTACCCAGTTTCTCTAAAGAGACATCTCAATGCCTACATATCTATAGGTAGGTATCATCATTGATAAAATCAAATGTAGGTACTTGTACAATCTACGTGTGAAACCCCATTATGTGAACGAATCAACTCATCCATATACTAATTAAATACGTGTAGATAAACGAAGTTTCTCAATCCTGCATTTCCCCTCCATCATCAAGATTCTAACCAAAGAACCGGTAAATACAAGATTTTCCGACCCATAACCCTTCAATGGACTCTCCAAGGCCCACTTGAATGAAGAGATTCGATGGTGGGAAGCGGATGAAATTAAATCCCACTGGAATAAACTGCCAGGACAAAGACAAGCGAAAGGGCTAGTGAGCCTTTCGCCAAGGAAATCTGAACAGCTTCTCGAATTGGACGAAAAATACTTTAAACTGGTGACAGGACTCCTCAATGGACACTCTGAGGTATCACCTCAACAAGATGGGTAAAACAGAGAGTAATAGTTGCCGCTACTGCGAGAACTTCGCTGAAACTGCAGAACATTTGCTTTGCGAATGCCCAGCGCTCTTTTGCAAAAGGCTCAAGTTCCTGGAAGGGGCCTTCTTGAAGCCCTCCGAAGTTAGGAACCTAGCTCCACGGAAACTGATAAACTTTGTATATATACGAAGTCTCGGAATCCCGGCCTTCGAATAGATTTAGGGTTATGGTTATGCACAAAATATCGAGGTGCTTGAGAGGCTTCACTGCAACGACTCCTACAATTTACAAATTACTCTGTCATTGCTACCCGGTATATATTGACGATTCACGTCGGAGGGCTAATGCAACAATAGTTAAGATAACATCTTGATAAAATTGTACTTACACATATTTCAGAACAAACAACAATTCGAAAACAGAATCGAATATACGTGATAACAAACAGTAAAAGTATTTGGTAAAGATTTTTAATTCCTCTTAAGATTATTTCACATCATAAGTTTTATGTAGACGGAAAACGGTCCTCACAATGCTGAATACGGTCGAATATGATGTCATGTTCGGTTAGCATCACAAATGAGATGATCGATGATATAGGGTCAATTGAAAAAACTTTGTTTTCCCTCCTATGCCATGAGTTACTCGAAATAACAGCTACGATTCGATTATTAGTAATATCATTTCTTGACAGTGTATGCTTCTATGACGCCTTTTGATTATACAGGATTCAATATTTAGAATATTTTTTGTTAACACTTAATCAGCAGGGATCTTATGTCGAAAATATGTTGGTAGAGTCATTCAAGGAATCATTGGAATAAGACAATTTGTGATCTGAAGTTTGAAATGCCAGTTTTTTTTGCAGAAACTACGAGACAAACTATAATATCTGTTTTTATATACATTGATCTCGACTAACATACTATCTAATCTGGAACGGCTGATTTACAATAAATTGAATCGTCGAAACATCCTTGAAACAAAACCTATAAAGCAAAATACGAAAATGATTCAAAGGAGACATTGTTTTCCGAATTTTTGTATTATAAGTCTTAGTTGCTGATGAAAGCCACTGAGATTTATGAAAAACAAGCTCTTAATACATTAGAAAAAGTGTAGGTACTGCTACCATTCGCTTATTTACAATAAATTGATTCGCTGATTTACAATAAATTGAATCGTCGAAACATCCTTGAAACAAAACCTATAAAGCAAAATACGAAAATGATTCAAAGGAGACATTGTTTTCCGAATTTTTGTATTATAAGTCTTAGTTGCTGATGAAAGCCACTGAGATTTATGAAAAACAAGCTCTTAATACATTAGAAAAAGTGTAGGTACTGCTACCATTCGCTTATTCTTCCTTATTGAGTTATTCATTTTTGTTGTATTAATTATGATTGAAACAACTTTAAACATTCGAAAATATGGAATTCCTTATAATTCTAACTTCAATTATTACCACCTGACATTATAATTAGTTACTCAAAATACGGATGATTTACTACTTTGGTGCATGAGTGTCAATTATACGTTCGGATAAGCTAGGAGAATCAAGATTGATTTTCTTTAGTCAACTAATCTTATAATTATATGTATGTATTATATGTGCAACTATAAAAGTACACAAAAAAATGGAGTTCGGTTTCTAGATTTTGTTTTCGATTTATAAGCAATAGTTTGGTTTTCGATCAATATATGATAGTTATGGAAGTCTATACCCACCTATACATGTTTGCATGCATATCATGGACAAAAGAGGTTTGATTTCTCACATTCAGACCAATTATTCTTCTGGCACGATTAATGCTTTTGAAATCAGACATGATCTGTTTCTCAATGCTCTTGATGATTCATTTCATGTTTATCGTTTAAGGTAAATGTGTTTTCATTAATAGTACATAACCGTAATAAAACAGGAGAGGATAATTTTTAAAGTATTGGAAAATGTTCATTGTTGGTGCAATTACATGAGATTAAAAACAGTATTTTTCATTTTTTATCCATCCAGCGGTATATTCATTAATATATTTAGTCGCCGCAACAACATGCCGTTTAATTATAGCCTTGGGGTTCACACACTATCATTTCGTACCACATCACATGATTCTGGTATTTTTGTTTACTTCTGCCAAAGTTCCGGAACATATAGGGTTGCCAATGGCTAATGATGAAAATGTCCACTTCCGCGATAGAAGGGATCCGAAATTATTATCCGACGGAAGAATTCGAAATACCTAATACTAAAAGAATTTTTATATCGAAAATCGTCAACATTTGTTCACACGCCATATATTCAAATATACAATCACAATATTGTCAATGAATAGCGAGATGAATAGGCAGTGGACAAGATTATAGAATTGCGATTATTTTGTGAAAAATATAATGCATATGAAGCATATATCCAGCCTACAAAAAAACGTCCCAAGCCATAATTTCTATTACTCTAGTCAAAGATCATAATGTTATACTCTTCTCTAGAAGATCATAATGTTATCATAATGTTATACTCTTCTCTAATGACTCTTCAAATACCTACCACGAGGTGGCACTGAAATTTTTTTTTCTATTCCAATTACCAATGACTGTCACTTCTTTCTTTCAAATAGTATTTTAGATTTCGTTATGTATAATCCAATTCTCCCTGGAATATCCGAAAATGTCCCCCAGAATTTAGGGTAAGACAATTATCCGTAACTTGATGGACAATATTATACGCCGATTGTCAACCGTGACGGAAAAAGCTGTGGCAATAGTTTGAATGCCGTTGTTCGGCTGTTGCTATACCTTCCTCCTCGCTTATACAGGGTGGCCACGAGAAAAGTCGATTTTCCCTCCAAGGGGGCCTTTTTCAGATCGTGAATTCATTAATTTAGGGTGGCAACCCCTTCGGTTATCTTAAATGGCATGGGTGTCAAGTGGCTCATCATTTGAATGGTTTTTCAATAATATTCACAAAGCTGAAACTGTTTTGGTTAAGTGTGTTGAAATTGATATAAAAAACTGTATATGAACCATTGAAAGTGTTAGCAAAACAAATCGATGATGAGAATTTTCAAACAAGTTTCGATTAATTGAGTGCTCAAACTGCGACCCATCCATTTTTCTGCAAATCACCTGACTCAAAAGAGACCTACATAATATTGAAAAATTCAACTGCAAAAAGGTTTATCAGTGAGGTATTGATAAGGTGACCCAAATCGTCTCACCCTCGGTCTCACCACAGCAGATAAAATTAAAAATGTTGCCCTCTATTTCAGAAACTGTGAAAAGGCTCGGAAAGAATCTCAGTCATCCACTTGTCAAATTTAATGTCCTTATTTATGGAAACTGGATTTGTTGCAAACAAAAACATTTGAGGCTTTTCCACGCTATACAGCTGCTGAACATGACTATTTTAACAATATTTTCCCCAACACTGAATTGGTCGAAGCGATCTCGGATAATGGCCACTAATATTGCCAGATTTAACATCATTGCATTATTGGACTTTTTCTTTGGGTCTTTAATAGATAAAACCGAGGATAAAATCTATCTCTTATTTGGAATATCATTGTCACCAAATAGTGGTATAACATGCGTGGTGAAATAACCCACGAAAAGCTACAAAACTTAACTCATTAAAATTTCCGTGTGCTAGATACAGCATGAATAGTGCTAGACTGTGTTTTGGAGGGAAGTTTGTAATGAAAACTAAAAATTTTCATTGATAATCACAATCGAAATTTTCTGTTATTTCATCAAATTGACTCATGTCTAGTCAGACTTGTTATCCCGCTTGTTATACTTCATTCATTTTCACATATAACAGTTGAGATTCTTAATCCAAGCCATGCGAAATTTCTGAAGTTTTCATATTATACCTATTATTATACCTATAATATGCTCTAACCTGTCTTTGTTCACACTACTTACTGATGGAGATTTCCAAGTTGATAGTACGATGAACACAAAAATCATATTCTCTATTTTGTCTCTTTTTAAAATGCAAAAACAAAACGAAAACTGAAACATGTAAAAGGAAATAGTTTCTTCTCAGGCTCTGTGCCTTTTTCGTTTTCTGTACTTGATTCACCATACAGTGCTAGATTTAGGTGAGAACGTATACTTGCGTGCTAAACACATTCAAAAAGTGCTAGAAAAGTACGAAAGACGAAGAAACCCTGTTGTATATGGTCACTTGTAATCTTCCTTATAGCAGCAGAATTATTACCGATGATTTTTTTCAAGGTCACGAATGAAAATTATCCTTCGTCTTCGACTCGGGATAACTTTCTATCAACAAAAACATGAATGAAACCGAAAAAAAAATTGTAGGGAATTAATTGAATGAGATTCGACAGCTCCTTGTTCGGCTATTTTCAGTAGAATAAGGTCTCAATCCTTGAATAAACTTGATATTCTATCAAAAATACGCAATATTATGGTTATATAAGATAGGGAAAGATGTAGATCTGTGATATATTGGATGATAGGTATAGCTGTGAAGCCAGGGAAATTATCGCTTATCAATTTTGCACCTAGGTCATGTGACCGCAGAAATTTCCGGATAATTTAGGTTGTCGTCATAGCAACTTGCCGAAATCAAGGCATCTGAAGCAAAATATGAAAATAACCGAATGCAGTTTTTTTACTGACAACATGGTTGAATGGACAATTATCAGGTTTATTTTGATGCACGAGTGTAGTTCGGTAGAATATTTCCGGAGTTGAAACAAAAATGTATGCCTGTCAAGATGACAAATGTACATTTTAACCTCGATTTTAACAATCGTTACTATAGATACACGGACCAAGCGGGTATTTTTCGATACCTACCGGGTATTTACCAGCCCGAAAATGTCCCGCCGGGAATTTATCGCTGTAATTGATCGAAAATGTCCCGCTTCATATTCCCGTTGCAATGAGCAACGTATACAAAAAGGAGCCTTCTAATTGGTTGAAAATAAATTTATGAAATTTTCAGTGATATTACTCTTTGTCATTTGTTGTTTCTTCGTCTAAACGTCTAAACGAACCTTCTAGCAAACAATTAGGAATCAATTAAAACTCTCCTTATTTCTTGACAATCCTGACGATGGTACGCATCTTTGGGTTGAAGTGGTCAAAGAAAACAGGTAGCGGAGTATAAAACGAAGACAAGGTAAGATATGCATTGCAAACAACAAATTCATAGGATATCGTTTGTATTTATTAGCATTCCGGCAAAGATTTGCAACCGGCGGAACACGCTCTGGCGAAACAGTCGAGAATTCTGAAAATTTTCAGAACAGTTCGCAACTGACCGGATTGATGGCAAACCAATCCGAAGATATTCTAATGTGGAATCGCCAACGCAGACAATTTTTTATGGGCGAGCGAATCACTCTACAGGGACGCCTCTTCCAATACATATTTTACTTTATACAGGGTGAGTTCATTGTCAAAGTCGCTCGTTTTGTTAATTATTAGTAGCAGACTGATGGACTATACAGTATTGGGAAGTTGTGGTATTTGCTGTTCATATATGGTACCTAATGACTACAATAATATATATGACTTCTATTCACGTCTTCGGAATATGTTGTGGATATTTTAACTTCATCAAACTATACTGTATATGAAGAGAGATATAATTAAGGATAATTAAATAGAACAAGATATCAAAGATTGCTTCCAGGACAAGCCATAAAGACGTAAATGACTGAAATGATTCGCTCTAATTCAAAAGCTTATACAATCGCTGAATCTCATGCTCATATTGAGATATACAATAGTGCTACTATCAAAATACTCTCCATTGCGTATTGTTTTCATCCTTGTCGATAAAATATTATATTCCTTACATACAAACCTTATTGAGTGAATCAAAAAATGAAAAAAGGTGAATTCCCCATTTCGTATATATCTTCTCACTTCATAATTTTTCATTACTTCAAAGTGTCTCAGATTATTTATCAGATACTGATCTTCAAATGGGTCAAAATATAACTGATCAGCCGATAAGTATTGCTAATGTGATGGATAAATGTAATTAGGGTGGAAATGATGGTATTGAAGATCAATTGGAAAAGCAAAACAATTTGAGAAATATCTCATTGCTATCTATATGTATACACATGCCAAGTTGAACCTATAATCAGACTGGAGATTGGAATCAGTAGTCTATTAGGAAAGATTATGAGGAAATCAGTTTGGTTCTTATCATTTCGAGTGTTCCTTACGAGGTTTCTTATCTATCATTCATTTGAAGGTACGTTTTCTTCCACCAAGGTTTCAACATTGAACAGTTCAATCAATCTATGATGTATGTAGATGCATGTCACAGAGTGGTAATCAAAGATATTAAGTAGAGGTAGTAAAATGAATGGTTAAGTGTTATTTCTTTCAAGAATCGTAGATAATATATATTCCATGCATTCCACTAACAATATTTCAAAAGAAGTCCAGAAAGAGTAGACGCATAAAGGGCACACGAATAGAATGAAGAACCTTTATTGTCTTAACTTAGATTTGAACCCATCAAGCCTCCTACATTCCAGATATATGCTCTGCCATGATCTTGGCCATGATGTAGAAGGTCCTGGGTTCAAATCACATTCGGGACAAAAGTTATTGATTCTATTTATGTGCCATCTCCAGAAATGTATGTAAAATCTTGATGATGAAAGATGTTAAAGATATCCTCGAAGATATCTTTTCTCAGCATAAAACATGCGCTTGAAGATGTATTTTTCTCTTTTGTGGAATCACGAGATCATGTTATATTAAGGACTAACACCTTTCAAAGTTATAGCAAGCAGTTTCATCCTTCTTATTGAATTCACTCTTGCAGAATCACAGAAAACTATAATACAGTTTGTATATTATTTACATGAGAATATATTCAAGTGAACCACCATATTTCTACACCTCATGGGCTTTAGCAACGAGTCCAATTGAAAAAAGCAAGTAAAAGAATAGTTTTTTGTTTCCAGAAAGTCAGAAATTCACCATGGATCATGTTCTTCATTTATACTGTATCTCTTTGGAGCTTGCCTTTGTATAGAACCATCTGAATTGGGTCTGATAAGTTTTCACCATTTAAATATCTCTCTCATTATTACAAGCTTAAGGAAGCCTATATATTGTTCTATTCATCGTATGAGAGAGATTCAGCAGAACTTTCTCTTCAAACCCTGTCGAATATAATCCTTGATACATGTGCGTAATAAATTAGCACTTTGGTTTTTTGAAGTCCATGCGAAGACGACTGTGCACCATCCATCTAGGGAAGAGAAGATACAAATCTTCAGACGATTGGCACTAAAGATACAGTTGTTAATGAAACGAATTAATAATCGATTGATGTTATAAAATCAGTTGATCCGAGCGGAGCGTTCGATGTGCTGTCACTGTACCCAGAACATTTATAAAATACTGCAAATACTCGTGAAAAAGCATCTCCCTTAAGTACTGGCTATTAACATAGTTGTTGCTTGATTTAAACGTGATGCCGTGCAGCAAATGTCTTAATTATTGGCTAGTGCGGCGGTGCGAATTTAAACTGGCTGCTAAATCCTTTTCAGGAGAACTCAGTTAGCCAACTTTCAGGCAAAAACGCAACGAGTCTTGAACGCCGGACGTGACGGGACTGCAGAGGATCCGTTTTATATGTGAATTATTTCCGATGAAAAACTACCTCTCTATCGTATACCAGTTTTTGCGGGATGACATTTAGTGTTGTGGAATTTTTGGTGGTTATTTTGGTTTTGCTCGTTTTTGGTGCATCGCCAGACTGGTAATGTGTCGCTCAGATTTCGGCCCCATTTCTCGCTGGCGATTTTGGGAATAAGTTTGGATAGATCGATACACAAAAAACTTGATTCTCCAATACCATAAACTGATGATGATGTTCGAATCTCTTAAGTATACCCTCTGGAATTGGGAAAATCCATATTTTACGAGATATTTTACAATCTTTCATGAAAGAGGTTGAAAGTACAAAAGTGAGTTTTATAAGCCTGACACAATCTGGGTTAAGGGGGTATCATAAAACTATTTTCACAGATAAACATATAAGGCATCCCTACTCATGGTTATAGTTAACTTAATGAGAAAACTTTATTGGGAGAAAGGAGTATCAGTTCAAATTATAACTTGGTAGGAAATGTTAATAATGATAATTCATCAGTTTTGTTCGCAATACTGTTAGCAAATGATATTAACATTATTCTTGAGGAACTTGGATCAGACGATGAAGAAGATGCTGTGAATATTGTAAATCAAAATGTTTAGGAATCGGTTACTTAGTTAGACCCGAGGTTAGACCATTCCACCTTGTGAAACGAAACTGATTTCGATTATATAAAAAGCAAGATGTCGATTCTGTATGCTTTTGAATGGGGCATATTGAACAGAATTCACAAGGTAACCAACTAATAGGCCAGCATTTTTTGTACCATTAACACAAATGTCAATTACATTCGGATTTCATGCGAGAGATTCATTCGTTCATTGGTTGCTGGAGATTTTGGGGGTATTCAGAAGTCAATTGTAAGCAGTATATCATTAAAAATGTTACAAGAAAAATTGAATTGTTATCGCTTTACATAAAGAAGCCAGATACTGATGAGATATATTTTTCTTTAAAAAATAACAATAGAAAACACAGCATGAAGCCACCAAACCAAGCGGTAACCCTTTTGCCTATACTTCTTTTTTATATCAGAAATGGCACATTTTCCGATAACCGTTGAATCAAAAGGCGATATTAAAGGTAATATGCAAACATGTTTTTGATACGGACACCTAAATTATGGAAGTGAGTAATTGAATTATTTCGTTTTTGAAACACTTTTTGTGTTATAGCTGGTGTTTCTGATGAGTTTGATCATTCGTTTTATGTAGTATGGTGATGAAGGAAAATATCGAAGAAAATATTCTCACCGACGAAGTTTCAAGAAAAACAACATCGACAATCATAATTCTCGATAAAAATAGTAGGTAAGTGCCTACTGAAAAAGTGAATTACTCCTCGGATAACGTCACTAAAGATGCTATGAATATTAATATCCAATGAAATCCAATGATAATGATCATTCAACAATGTACACGACATATTTCAATATTTTCTACCAAGAAAATTGCATCGTCATCGGGTTCTGAGAGTTATGGTTTTTTCCAAAAAGGATAACTATTCCGAGACCTATATATACTCGAGACTATACTATATCTCGTGTAAGATAAGTATATGGAATTGACACCACCAAACACCACATAGAAAATACTTGATATTCAGGAATTGATTTCATCGGAGTTGGTTCTGAAATCTATGTGAATTCATTGCATTCCAATTCCATTAGAAATGCTTCAGAATCAAGAACATTTCTTTAAAAAAATGAGACGAGTAGTGACAAACCTCTATTTACTGATAAATGCACCAATTGTGAAAGAAAAGTTAGCAATACAAAATGGTATCACGAAAATCTTGTGGGTATACACTGAGAGAAAAACCTATTATCGGTATTATTGTATGTACCTGATAATTTTGTACAACATATTATACTCGATATTATAGGTACCTAGTGAAGAACCTGTCAGTATTGTTCGGAGGTAATATTACATAGTTCATGATTTTACAACAGAAGCCATGATTTTTTTCCGAGATTTTTTCATTATCGAACTCTGAAGAATTCACAACAATTTTTCAGACGCAACTTATCTCAATTGAAATTAGCCACACCTTATACATAATAGGCCAGTTAAGGCTGGATGAAATTTCTAAAAGTCCGCCTTCACAAGAAATGGAATGACATGACCGAGAACATGCATCAATAAAAATATTAATATTGTAAACAGATGTTGAGTTCTTCGTATCCCAATGTATCTATTTGCATTTGTAATTAGAAGAGTTAGGAGTAAAAGCATTTCAATACCTTTCAGCATATTAATTGATCATTGATATCTTTATCTAATAGGAATATTCAAATACATATTAAATTATAATATGAAATCATTTATGACTTAATTTGTCTGATAAGCATATAGTAGATATTTATGGGTTACGTTTTCTCAGCATAATATTTGGAGAGTGCAATTTTTTCTTCTAAACAACATATCATATGGCCGAAGATCGAGCCGAAGATGGTGCCTTTTTGATTAATAATATCGAAAGATATTTTAATAAATCGCTTGTTGTTATCGTCCAGCTCAACTAAATTGAATGGGCGGAAATTTCTGAATTATGTGAGATGATATTTCTGGATTCTTTTAGATGGTCTTTCATTAAAACATTCAATTGATAAGATGCATCAGAGATATGAAATATTATTTGGATAAAAAATGTCAAACTATAGTATGTATAGGAAGAGGAGATTCTCATGATGATTGGGCCCAAAAATATTTCCTAAAGATTTTGCGGGCTCATATATGGAGTTATCTCCGAGTTATGTTAGAAGATTCACTGGCTCGAGAAGGAACACGAAATGCCACATTGGTCCAGAACTTCTCATGCATAAGTAATCTCGAGAATCAGGATCATGGTTGGGCTCCTGATAGGACATTGTAGACTCAACAAACACATGGACAACATTGTACTGGCAGATACAACCATTATGTAGGTTTTGCCAAAAGGATGAAGGATGAGGAAACTCCAGTGCACATATAAGTATGTGCTATTGCGATGATATGGAAGGAAAAACTACAACTCCATCAATACATGAGCTCAACGCTTTCTGCAAGAGGCCTAAGTGCCTGGAACTGGATACACTTTGTTCTTTAGGATCAACAATGCTTTGGATTCTATCACACCAGAAATTTTGAGCGATATTCGGAAATCCTCGCGGAAATCATTTGAATGTATAATCAGAAGAAGGAAGTCCACTATATTTCTCGAGCAGAATTCCGAAATGTAATTAATTACAGGGTGTTCCGCAAGAAAAATAGCAACTTTGATATGCCACACTAATGATGGTATAATAAAATTTCATTATGGTATGTACCCGTTTTTATTTTCCAATACTCGTGCAGCCTGTATATAGAAACAGTTAAGTAAGTAAGTAAATAAATTTTATTCAGGTAAGCATAACTAGAAAAAGAAAGTAACTAGAACTAGAAATTGTGAGTCCAGGCTGAGCTACTTAAGCAGGGCTTGTGTTGTAGTCATCATCAACCTGGATTACATTGATTATTTACATACTGGGTGGTGAGTAAAAAGAGAGACAAAAAAAAAACAAAGTGATAGAATTCTTTGTAAGTGAGATTGAATGAAGTTATTAGATTCCTACTTCAACATCAATATTTCGAGTTATTATTAATAATAAGAGATTTTTCATTAGGTAGTTCAATATAGTCTATAGTATCTAGTTCTCAAAATTTTCTCTCTTCATTCTTGGATTTTTATTCATTTGGGGCGGAGTACCCCGTTGAATATATTTTTTCCGTTTAGCCCTCAGTTTAGCCTATAAATATTGCCAGCAAGTTGGCCAATTACACCCTGTTTATGAATATCTTCGTAAATATCCCTTTCATACATTTAATACACTTTTCTAGAAGAACTTTTCATGTTTGAAGATTTGTTTCAAAATTTTGTATCACATGTTCTCAAACAACAATATTTCGGGGTTCAGCTGAGAGAGCAAGATATTCTAGACAATTATTCGATGATGCCAAACGTATCCACGAAAATCCCGATGAAAACAATACATCTCGCAATACATACTTATGTTTAAGACTCGGTTTGAGACAATGATATCTCATATCGTTTACTACCGTTTACTATATATAAGGAAATATCTCGGGAAATATATTCATTCAGATTTCGAAGTAATTATGGTGAAGTAACAAAAAATGGCTTAATTAGTATAACAATCAACACATTTGACTCGATAAGATAGAATAAATTCACATATATAAAACACTCGATAAAACATGTTAGTTTACGTAAATTTTCTTTGTGATTACCGAGGTGTTTACTTAATGAAATAAACTCGGAAAGGAATACCGGGTTCCTGGGACTTGATGGCCCCTATAAGTAATGCATCACTCATTAAGATGTCAATAACACAAATGTCTGTTATCTAGTCTGTTATTATGAGTCTGTGTAGTGAAAACGTATGGTATACCGCCTTCGTACTTAAATTCACGGATTGAATGCTCTATCTTAACTGAACATTCATGATGAGTATTTATCCCTTTTGATTTACCCGTAGGTATTTACCTCGGTACTCACTTCTGAATTTACAGAAAAAAAAATCACATACCATATTTTCTGTAGTAATTATCCGTTTTCATTCCCTAAGTAATTAAATGAATTAAAATGGAAAGTAAAAAAGCGCGACTGAATCGCTTGACATAATAGGTTTTAGCGTTTTAGCTGGATATTTTTAGCACATCAGTATATTCCTCGGTATATTCATTATATTGAATCGTATTGAATGATACGAATTTGAAAATGAAAAAGTTTGTTCTCCAGAGGTAATAATCACCTTTCAACCCTTAAAGTATGCTGCAAATGCAACAGGGTTTCAATTCAAGTGGTAACTTGAAATTCGTGACTATCGTCAATTACAATACTATTTCGAGTGAAAATTCTGGATTCCTTATAAATGAGTTCTTCCATCTCAATCGATTCAAAAAAAAATATTCTGCAAAATTATTCGAAACATGCGGAAACAATACAATTGCGAGCAAGGCATTTTTCATATAGAAGATAATACAATCTCAGTCTTAGGTACTAGTTGGATACTCTGAATGAGATAAAATCACCTATACATATGTGAAATTGTCATCTCATTCGACTCGATCTGTCAAATTGCTTGTCAATGTCAAGAGGCATGTTTTGTAATCAGATCCGAATTGAACGAAGGTAACAGTTTATGAAACATAAACATAAAATACCGAATAAAACTCAAGTGTTTGATTGGTTTTCAAAGATAATAGTAAACTCATTTTTTGATTATAATCGTCACATATGAGTAGAATTTTCCATAAAATCGCAATACTCCGAGATAAAACACTTACGGATATGAAAAAGTGTTGTTACAATCTTCATCAGAAGCCATTTCGGAAATAATCCCTATACAACACCACTCTTCTTGACGTTTATCACTACTTTATTATTGACATATCAGTTCAATTTCCACACACGAAACTGTTTTCAAGTAGGTAGGTGCGATTAGGAAATCTCGGCTTGACGAACAAACAGCAGCGGAATGTTTATTCACGGATTTTCAGACCTCGACTTTGGGTATGTACACAGAGACCGTTCCCCGTTTCCAGTTCTCGGTGAAACAGTTTTCCCGCCACCAGGAGGGCTGGATTTGAACCTTATCGCGCGCGCGGTCGCTATAGCAACGTTGATCGCGAAGACGTGATAATTTCCGTCTGAGTAGGCCAGACGCAGATCACGCAACACTTGTTGCGTTACCCGTACTGATCGAGTAGGCCAGGTGAGCGCGCGTGTGTTCACTATCGTGCAAACGGAGATACTGATGTTCGGATCGCATAGTAGGCTTTGTACCCGCCATGCCTCGCTTAGTAAGGTCCTCCGCCTTACCTGTGAGGTGCGATTGTCGGCTCTGCTTGATAATTTACACGTACGTGCTTTGATATCGGATTTCGGAGATTTATTTTCTCGTCTCTTGCGATCATTATGATTCGCGTCTGATTATTTCGCGTTGATCAATTCGCTTCTTGTCATAATTTATGGTTTTCCGATTCTTTTATTTGATTTGTTTTATTTACCTTTTACGTAACAGAATGTTACACAATGTATTTTATTCTTACTATCTTTACAGAGTGACCAAGATAAGAATGAACCGGATAGGTTTCTTGAAGATTGTGAAAGCTTCTCAGCTTTTCTATGTTAGAAATCCTTTTTCGGTTATTTTGCACTTATCATGCGATCTATATTTTGATGAAGATTGTTGTTGGTGCTCACGTATTTTGGCCTGAAAAATACGAATTTCATGTAATATTATCATGAACATATCATATCTCTAGTTCTCGAGATAATCGATGCCAAATTCGAAATTTCACCTTCTTTCACTGATATCTATCCTTATTTTTGACATGTATTGAAGAGAGAAAACACATATAAGTGACTCGTTTTGCTATAAGGCAGCTATGAATCCATATTTTTTGGCTCAAGATTCGCACAGAGGGTTTCAAAATGGCCGTTGTTTATATAGCCTAGTTGGTGAAATTTACGGAAAAAATATATATTTATGATGTTTTTCTCAGACAAAAATCATAATTAACCATGTTATATGTAGAGGTCGACAAGACAAGAATTCTTGTCTTGATAAAAACTTCTTGTCTTGTCTTGAAACAAAGTCAAAAAATTTAAAAAAATCTTGACTTGACGTTTTCTTGACAAATTATATCTTGACTTGAGTCAAGAAATTTCAAGATCTTGAAATTTCTGGTGACACAGTAGGTACAGTGGTGTGCATAAAAAAGTCGTTTATCTACAGCAGTTATTTTAAGTAAATCTTGTCAATCTTAATCAAACTTCTTATGGACTTCGACAAGTAGTGTCAAAATTCCAACTAGGTCTATATGTCTTGTTGTTTCTTCATGTCAATTATTGCGATTTGGAAAAATCAAATTGTAAATTATATTATTATAAATATTTCTAAAATGGCGGAACCAAATATCAAATAACCAATATATTTCTGAAATCAGGAGAAAGGATATCTTAAATTTTTTCGAAAAATATGTGTTCTATTGAAAATAACGAAGTTGGTACGGTTCAGAACGAACCCTACAACTTTTGCATTTGAAGTTATTTTCTATCTCCAATTATAAACCCTGTAGAATCTGTTTAAATATACGGAATTACCCTGTACATGGTGATTCCCCGGCATGATCGCAAATGGTCAAGGATTTTATCGAAACGCCAGCAACATCTGTACTTGTGGAAAGACTATTTTAAGCAGCAACTTTAACAATCAAAAAGCTAAGAAATCGGCTAGACGTTGACTCCATAAGAAGTCTTACATGTGCCTTAATTCATAGCTTATGAATTCCGATTCAAAAACGTAGTTTGTAATTTGTATGTAAGTATTTTGCATTTTGTGTTCAATAAATGAAAATATGTTTTGTTATGTTCAAATATGTTTTTCACAAATAAATACGTTTAAAAAATTTTTTGATTATGGTTTATAGAAGACGAAACGTCGGATTTCAAATTTGATGTTGTAGGGAAGAAAAAGTGGCCATGATGAAATGTTATTAATATCGATTAATTTCTTGAAATAACGTCAGAAAAAAAAATTAAATGGTTTTATGAAATTTCGATTTTTTTCGGATATATCCGAAAGTATTTGAACTTTTCTATGTTTCAGAACAGAATTTTGTTGGGCATCAAATTGCGTAACAGCCACCCTGTATATCTTGAAAGATAATTTCATTTCTGAAACGATATGCGAAAATATACAGGCTGGTTCATAAAAATATACAAGTGGTTATCATAGCTTCAACAGCAGTTGATACCATATAAACACCACTGGATTCCTTTCCTCAAAAAAGTGCCTCAAGCATATTCTTCTTAGTTGGTGCTTCTGCACTAACGAACTCATTGACCTCTCTAGAACATTGCGGAAACGTGGGCGATCTCTCATTTTTCTATAATAAGCTCGATGGACATTGCACCTGCGATGGCGATAATTCACTCTCAATTCACCTCAACAATTGATAACTCAAAGATTGATTACTCGAACATATATAACTCAAAAGTAGATCGCGAAAAAATAGTTGAATCCGTGAAATTTTCAAAATCTGGCAACGTTGCTTTGTACATTCTCTGTTTGTGACATGATCGTGACATCTGACATTGGACCTCATTCAACACATGAAATATTATGAATATGGAAATGTGGAAACAAATATTTTTAGAGCTTGTCCTTATGGAGTTTCCTGTGAAATTTAATTCTGAGATTTAAAATTCATGTTTCGGATTAATTAACATAATCCCTACTTGATAAAGTGAGTATACAATTCCAACCACATTCATAGATGGCAAATTAACCGAAAACTCATGAATTATATTTATGGAGCATAGATGTATAGGTGCATGAAAATATTTCATCAAAGTAAGTTGATTCGATTTGAATACACTTTTTTATCTGTGTAGCTTTATATTTTAGCGAACATATGCATATGATAAGTCTCCTTAAAATAAATATACGCGCATGCGCGAGTCAAATGAAGTATTGCGCATCAGGGAAAACTTTGCGTAGGTACGCATGTCATGTTCACTGTCATTTAACGTCATCATTCTGTTTCAAGTTCCAGAGCAACCGTCAGTTTTATTAAAGAAAATAAGATTTGTTCGGTTTCTATTTGTAGTCGTGTATAAAAAGTATCGTAAATATAGATATAGTTATTTACTATACACAAGGGAAAAATATACGATTTAGCTCCAATTGCGAACTTAGGTATAGTGGTTGTTTAGTATTATTTGAATAATGTTGAGTTAGAAAAAGTCTGATTCCGAGTATTTTCTGATTCCACGGAAGTTAGTAGCAGCGAAAGTTATAGCGTCACAAAAACTATTGCCAACTAAATCGCGGAAAATGTATATTCGGGGAAAAGAGGAATTTCATAAAAAGTGATACTTTCTAACTGTCGACAGAGATGAAATCTCCAACGATTTTTCCTGTGACAGAAAAAAAACACGCTTGAAAACCTCTGCACTCTCCCTGGACTTGTGAACTCGTCTTCGGATCAAAACGTACAGTTACACTAAATTTGTACCGCTCTTGAAATTTTGGAGGAATTTCTATAACATTCATAGCTGACGCAGTGAAACTGTACCACTTATCATTACTATGGACCATAGTAAGAATTATTTTGTTCCAATTGTTCTCAAATTCACACGATATTTTCACATTGTTAGTATGTTTTTTAATTCGTGAAGGATTTAGTGAATAACCTATATTCGTTGTTCAGGATCAAATGAGGAATAATTGTACTACTTTCGTTTTCATGTAGAAACAAGTGAAGAGTGAGTTCTATATATTTTCTCTTGGACAAACTCATATCTGGTGTTGATAATCAGCGAGATATATGAAGAGGATGTGGACCTAGAGAATAAGTTTCATAGCTGCTTCAACTATGGTAGGTATACTAAAAGTACCTAGGTACTCGTTTTCGTCAGTTAAAAGTATGTTTTCTCGTGAACATATTTTTCAGTTTGTAAGCCTGGAACTAGCAACCCAATATTGTCCATAAAATCTTGCCACTGTTGGACGGAATGAATGGTCTGAAATATAATAAATCATAAACTGAATATTTTATTATGTACCTATACTTAGCATTCGTAGCAGATTTGTGATATCATGGTGAAAGAATACATACTTTCTAATAGGTTCAACAGTTAATAACTACTTTGACAAATGAGTACTTCTCATTCAAGTTTCTACAATTTTTTTATGGTGTGGGTTGAAGAATATTGATACTATGATATAATAAAATGGCTATATGCCTAGCATTCTCCGTATGCTTGAAACTCCATGTCACTTTTTTTTGCCACAATTGGGGGTGGTAGTAAATCCTTCCTATTCATAGATGTTTAGGATCCAATGTCATGGATACTCAGAAATATGCAGTGAAACGCAGGTACCTATATCGGTTTGATCCACCAGTATAGGAATGAAAAATCATGCAGATATTTTTATTGGAAATTACTTTTCACCTTTCGCCATAATTATTATATTGGTATATCATTAGATACTACTGACATCAAAGTGTTTGATTTCAGGCAAAATTAATTTAAAATCATAGAATTTTGAACCCATCCAACTATACTATAACGATCTATGGAAATTATTTATCAGAGGAAATGATTTAAGTAAGGATAATAGATAAAAGAACGAGAACATGAGTTAATAATTTATCGCATTCGAGTATCAGATATTGAGCAGATAATGAAGCATGTGATCAGTGAGTTTTCCAATAATGAAATGAACGTAAAAAATATGTTTTAAACAAGCTTCTATATACAAATACAAACAGAAAAGGCAGATAAATGTATTTCTTTTTAACGTAAAATATATGTTCATCCCAGTTCAGTACCTACTTTATATAAAGTCTTTATAACATCAACATGCTGTCTCTCGGACATCATGCATGTACTTTGTATTGGGGTTTGGCAGAAACGTTTATATGAATAGTGAATCAGAGGTTTATTTTCTATACGAGAAAGGTTGATAAACTTAGGTTTTTCAGATACTCAGGCTAATGCTGTGTCTCTATACTGACGTCTCGACTGCGAACTGTACGACTGCACCTGCAATTGACCAATAAAGCCGCCTTCTGAACTACACTGAGAAAAATAATCCGTTATGAATACCGAAAGATGACTATATTATACCAAGCGTTGTGGTCAAATAGGCGCCAATCACTACATTTATTAAAAATTACCACAACGAAATAGTACGATTCAAACAATAATAAATACTGAAGCTTCAAGTATGAAGTACTTTTCCTGTTTGGTTATTATTTACCACTACAAACAAGTAACTCCCACTTGTCGATTTGTTCTTATTTATCGGTGGCATGGAGTACTACATACCGAAATGAGAATATTACCTAGCATTCACATGACAATGTATAATACTACCTATCCTTTTTGGTTAATGAATTTGTGAATATTGTTTATCTATACTGATGTAATATTAGGGGTTTTAGGAGGTTAATTATAACTTCAATATATGAGTATTTCATAACTATATATTGTTTTCCGGAACATAATCAATTGTTGGATATTGGATATTATGCGAAAAAAATTTAGGAGTAATAGATTCTAGAAAATAATGCCAAAAAGGATTAAATTATTCTTCAGAGCCAAAGAGCCTTGAATTCCATGGACCTTCTAAAGATGTCCTTCTGTCTCAATATTTTTGCTTCTGGATCCTGAAAATGTACAATTGAAAAAATGAAAATATTCGAGAATATCATGATGAAATAAGCTGTCATCGAGGAAATCGTGAAAAAATAACACGTTTATTCATTGAGTTTCATTCGAACCACATGCACCCTTTCAATATATCATTATCAATGTTAGAAAGGCTCCAACAAAAATGAAAAAGAGTATTATCATCATAATATAATAATAATTCACCATTAACTTCCATGACAACAAATTAATACATAATCTTCATAAAAGTTTCAAAGTTATGATTTACTTTCATTTCACGGCATTTAGGCTATAAAAAGTATTTATTTCAAAAATCCACTCTGAAAGGCCAATAAGCCTTACATAAGTGAGTGTTGACAACATTATGGACACTTCTGGCAATGTAATAGACCCTTTCAATTTTTAAGGCACAATTTTCGGACATCAGGTATTTCTAAAGAGAGAAATTCGTGTACGAAAGTTGTTAGATCATTCAGGGATAAATAATTAATCACTGTTGAATGTTGATGAATATTCAATGGTCACATCAGGTTTTGGGAAAATAATCAAATACAAAAGTACAAAATTAATCACATATTTTTTTCTTTAATAAAAAAAACAAAAAAATATCCACTGTTGGTGTAAGACATACTTACATGCGATTCTGGAGTCTGCCATTACTGCCATTCCAAATTCGCTATTTCACTCAAAACAGAATTCAACTTGAATACTGGTATTAATTGATCCAAATTCCACTGAATCACTAATTTTTCCATTATAGGTATATATTCGTTCTCATTAAACTACAACTTGAACAGCTAAAGTGTAAAACTAAAGTGATAAAACAATGAGAATGAGTACACAAACCACCAACGGCAAACAACAGCACAACAAATGGCGTCGCAATTCGCATCCCCGATTCACCACTGAGCTGGTGCATCTTTCGCGTGCTTATTGTTTATACTCTTCGTAGTGGTAAATCTTGACAACACGGAAAGTATTCTCATACGTGCTACCATTTGTAGTGGTAAATATAAATATTAGTTAAGTTATATTCACCCTGAACCTAATACCACTACAGGAAAGATATTCGATAATTTCGTGTTATAGAACATTTCAATTAATGAGGTAGTCAATGATAATTTGAATTATTACTATTCTGATGTGGTTTGCAATAGATTTGTCGAGATATTGAGCACTTATAAAAGTAATATCACTAACATGTAATTTGTTCAATGAAACTTATTCGACATTACCATTCATTTAGTAAAATAAAAATCTATTTATTTTTTCAGTGTAACGTCGTGCCTGTGATTGGTCAGTCGTGCAGTTCGCAGTCGAGACGTTAAAGATCAATTTATAAACTCCGCTGCTATAGCTACAGTTGACGCCGCAGTTACTGTTCGTAGATGGAAACTGCTAAGAATAAACATCTGTTATCTGTTCATAAACTACGCAGCTGATGCAGGTGCCGTCGGATATCTCCTCAATACATTTTGGAACGGCAGCGTCATCTGTATAGCTACGGCAGTGGAGTTTATAAACTGAGCTTAAGACTCAGCATAAAGTGACAATGTTGAAAATCATGGATCAATACCTCTGATGATTATCGCTAAAATATAATATTCATGGCGATAAGAATATGCTCATATTCAGCCATCAATATAAACATATTTGAACTCATTTCGGCTTTCTGAGGCCGCCCAGCTAGTGGGTCGCTGAAAACCTAGCTGAAAACACTACTTATCAGTTTTTAACTTCCGATTCTCATTGGAAATAGGATTCTCAAATAGTTGAAGCTCTAAATAGGAGTTTGTTATAAATATGACAATGTTGAAAATCATATATTTTTGATTCTGAAATATGTATCTACGTGTTTCAGAAATTCTTCTAGAAGAAAGTGATTATTCTCTCTTAAAGGTATGCCCATTATATATAAATATGAACTTGATGAGAACCGATATTGTTTGCTATCACATCAGACTCCATCGAATCCAATAAGATATATGTTCAATTTGGATATGTATCGTCTATCGTCTCTGTATTATCACTAAAAACGACAATTTCATGGTACTTATATAAGTATTGTGGAGAAACGGAGGCGTGGTCCATTATGAAAACCGTCCAAAGCCGCATTTCTAATTGCATCCAATGAAGTGAGGTAGAGCAATAAAATGCATTTCAATTCGATCATAGGAAGATCCGTTAGGTTGAGGTGAAAGTAGTTAGACCACCTTTTGTCCAATCAGAGCCTTTGTTCAGTATGTGCAGTAAGTGCTTTTCATTTTGGTTGTGACGCTTCTGAAAATGACATTTTTACGAACATTTCTTATACAGAACTACCAGCTGATCGAATGAGTAGATCAAGACTCATTTTCCCATAGATCTTATTGCTTACGCTAGATCCGGTATCCAGGTTACTTGTTTTGTAGGTCCGGGGGGGTTGAAAGTACTAAGCCATTGATTGGTCGTTTTAGTTGTTGACCATACAAATGTGTTGTCCCACGTGACCATAGTACCTAATTTCTTGCAGACCCCTCTTGACCTGAAAATTACTACAGGATAGCAGTATAAGATCTATGCATTTTCCCATCATGAGACAAAGGAATCTTCAAAAATCTTCAACCTAACCGTTAATGGTATAATTTCTATAAAACCTGAGTTTTGTATCAGTACTTTATGGACCCGAATCCATCAAGCAGGAATATATCAAAATAATCATGAATCACGCTCAGTTCCCCATCATGAAGCTATATATAGCAGCCCGCCAATCATATTAATTGAAGCTGTAAGGTGCTACAATAGGTCAGTCTAAATAGATATACAGGTGATAGTTTGTCAAAATATCATCGAATATCGTATTTCTTGATTATATAAAGAAAACTTCGGGGTAAGCTAGTTTCTGTCATTATTATATTATTATAGGAGCGTATATAAGTATAAGTATGTCCCAGGTTTCCCAATCTTTATACATCAAATAATAGCATAATCATACCTAAATTAAATATTCATATTTATAGAAGTATTAACACATTGTTTATTCTAACAAAATGTGTCATAAATAGATCCACTGATGGTCTCTAGAATTCCATAAATGGATAAACACTAGCTTTTACATAGGCAAAAATAAATACGTCAATCATTTCGTGAACTGAACGTGTACAGGTTGTTTACAAACCTTGATAATTAATCCCTCCCATGAAGATTATCATGAAATTAATTTGTAGAGCTACCAAAACCAAAAATATATTTACCTCCATTAATGCAATCAATACTATTTTGTAAAATCTAATGTACCAATCATTCAAAGAAGACTCCTAAATTGATTGAAATATGTTCATCAAAAAAAGTATGGTTGTTTTCCTAAATATAACTTGAACATATACGATTATAGTCATAATATATTTTCGTGGTACAAAAATCATGTTGTCGAATAAATTAAATATAAATTTCATTCCGGCAATCATCTAGTTTGATGACATCGGCATATAATTGACTTCTGGCCTGGCTTCCTTCAACCTTTGTCGTCATATCCGGTCAGATATACGAGTTCTCATTACTTATGAGGATTCTACAGGTTTCTCATGTTTATTCAGTAGCTCCGATTGAATTTACATTGCTACAAACATGTTTTCTTCAAATATTGGAACACTCAACGATCACTGTGCAAACTAGTGAAATTTGAAGCATGATGCCAACTCAACTTTTTCCATCAGTTTTAGTTTTTAAACAAAATACAACTTCCAGAAACATGGTGCTTGAGATAAGAATATTTTCTTTGAACTCCAGCACTGTACATCATCATGCACACTTGGTTTGATGGTTATTGATTTAGAAAATGTATATAGATAATTTCAATATATACCTACGACTTTAATCTGTTATTGATAGCAATCAGCGTTTGAAAATAAATCTAGGCGTCTAATTTGAGAAATCTTCCCGTTACTCATTTATAATGTGTGAATTCCAGTCAATTGCAAATTAAATAATAAATTTTCTTCCTAGACTAACAGTTATAGAAGTCGCGTTCTAACCTTGCATTTGGTTGAACAAAGGAATAAAAATCCCACAGTCTGAAATTCTCCCATGGCAAGTGCGGAAATTTTCCAACAAATTATTGTGCTCAAGGAGATTTTGAACCCCGGTTTAAGCAATAATCAACATAAAGAACTGTGATTAATTGCATACCCAGTATATATTTTAAAGTTTCTATGTGGGGAAATTTTTAATACTCTATAGCAGGGTTGCTCAGACTTATAGTGTTGATGATCTACCTCAAAATACTCAGGCAGCTAGCGATCGACCCTAATATATCTTACCAACTATTTCTGAACAAAACCCTTTTTGAAATATGATGTATTTATTCCATTTTAATATCAATGAATTTTTATATTTAGGAATTACCATGAACTTATTGGAATCACTGATTTTCTTCTGATGTTGATGCATAGCCAAAGAATAGAGGTTAACCAAGAAGCGTCAGTGACGACCGCGGGAAATTTTGTGTGATTGACCTTGGAATTTTACTACGATCTGTTGTTATTGCTGTCTGTCAACCATTTGTCAACCGATTTATTAAATAGCGATTTAATGCCTTTGGAGTTATATTGCATTTACAAGAGACTACCCAATATATTTTGTGATGTTTAATCAACTTCTAGTGACTTACCTTCGTGTTATTTTTTCCATACAATTTATTATCTAACCCTAACCTCAATATGTACCTGTTGGAAAATATTTACTGAGAGCTTTGGTGGAATGAAAAATGATTGCAATAGACCAGTAAGATTTTTCAGGGATCCTAATCTAATCCATAAAATGCAATGATGAAAAAGTACCAACTGAAAGAAGTGCTGTTCTAATAGAACTAAGAAGTGATGAGTATCATTATCATGTCTGCTTTTCTGATATACCTATCTTTTCTATCACTTTTTCAAATATCTTCGGAATAGATGTAATCCCAATCACTATTGATACACAAACATATTTTATTATGGTGAAAACTCCAACACAATCACATTCAGTGACACATAAGGTCAGATACAAACAGAAATGAAACTTTTGGCAAAAACATCACCAAGAAATTCAAAATCAGTGATTGAAGTACCAGTATTTGTTATATCAGTCCAAAATATACTTTTGTTTTACTTATTGTTATGTTGCTACCACTTTCTGAAACATTTGGAGTGAAAATGGAATGTTCATATCATATTTTTCAGAGGAGAAATCACTTCCTACTGGGTCAACAATCTGAACACAGTTCAGCAAAATCCAGGAGTTTTCATCATATATTTTTGTGATAACCAATCTATGATACATACTATTGGATATCTATGATACCTACCCTTGCAAATGTGAAAAACAATATCCAAGAATAACTTGTGAAACTTTTTGAAATATTTCATTATTGACTTTATTATGTTAGTACCTATAATAAATTATTAGCATTCATACTGGTTATTATTAGTAGATGTTCCCAAGAAATTAACCACTTAAGAATTGGAATAAGATGAAAGAATCAATTTCTGCTGGTTTCAGACCTTCAGCACCAACTTCTTTTCACAATCTAGTAGGTTTTTTATGGGTGGTCCTACCGTCGAATTTCTCAATTCTATTATTTCAAATTCCTCCTATTTTTTCTTCAGAAGGTTATCAACAATATTAACATTGGTAAAGCTGAAATATTAAAAAATCTGAAATTCATCTTTATTTATATTAAATATACACACAATAATAATAACAACAACATGGGTTTATATGATTTCTTCTGATATCCTAGATTTTTGTCTTGATTGGCTCAAAATTAATATACGCTACAAAAGTTAGTCTGTACACCAATGAAAAAACTGGACGTTATGAACGATAACGGCCTTCACGTGAACTCGCCTTTACTGCAGATGTCATTTTCTTGGCATTTATCACGTGATCTTTGCGACCAATAGAATTGTTGGAACCCGACGAAATAGTTCATTCATGAAAGTTACCCAAGGTCATTCGTACTTTTTTACTACTTCATTCATAAATACGGCCACTGAAACCTCTTGTTCGTAGAACCTATACTCTTTGGCATAGCACTGCATATATAAGCCGCGTACTCTTGAAAGTAACAACATGTTTCAGTTTGTCGAAATCAGAAGAACGTCTTTTAAACTCACCCAGAATGTTTCTTAAATCTGTCACGAAAACATCATAGTTCAAGTCAGCCCCTGATTGCTGGAAAATTTGTCAACTCATGACTATCAAGTCGATCAATTAACAGCTTCAATTTGTTTTTGAATGCATTCAATTTCGACACGTACAGTAATAGTTGGACCAGATAAATTGACCTCTATGATAGCAGACATGACATCAGTTCTCTTTTTGAAGTCACCAAATAATACATCAGCTGTTTCGATTAATTCTTCTTCCACTATCGGTCCATCTCTGAAAGGTTTCTTGTGCTTTGCCAGTTTATAGGTAATTTCAAGGCACGCGATTGTTACTGCTACCGATTGCTTGACTGGTTCAGTAAACATGGATTGCTCTGCTTTCGAACGACATTTCAAATCTTCTACTTCAGAACTCACTCCTTTGCCTTTGGGCATTGCCACTAAAGCTCGACAAATTAGACAGATACACTTATCTTTGATGATATAGTAAATAAGAGTATTTCATCCCATTCATTATTAAAATTATACGATTTACTTTTTTTCGCCCTAGTCATTTTGTATAGCGAATTCTAAGCAGATAGTGTCATCTATGCAAGGTAGTAAGGTAGTAATAATTATTATGCACTATGGTGACTGGCGTTTGGGCGGCGTGGTGTGAGTTTATTTTGATTTATTTTCGGAGGTTCCCGTGATCGACTCAAAAAAACTCTCGCGATCGACCATTTGAGCACCCCTGTGCTCTATAGTATATCAATCGTATGTTCTTCTTGCGTTAATCAGAATTTATTAGCCATTAATAAAGATCAAAAACTATAATAGACTATATACAATCTAGAAATCGAACGTTAGATGTTACTGGATTCGTGACTATTGAATATCTGGATCAATATTTTTATTGAACGTCACAAGCATCAAGGATTCTAACAATCAGGAAGCAAAGTTGCTCATTTCTATATACTGAACGATCATCAACAAAAAAAAAATATATCTAAGAAAACCCAAAGTTGATTGTTGTGACTCTATATAGCGTCACTAACAATAAATAGTACCTTAAAAATAGTTGATATAATGGACAGACATTATTCTCGGTGGAGTGTATAGTATATTTGCAGAAATCAATAAAAGTGGGTTCAATCAAATGAGAGTACATTAAACAGGTGTGCAAAGAGGGTGTCAAACTTGTTTTTACGATACTTTTTATACTGCTGTGACTGTAAAGCGGGATTCACAACCAAACTTTTTGCGTTTTGCTTTTTTCGTTTCGTCTTCTGATTGGTGGTGGTAGTGCGTCAGTTTGATTCCCAAGTCTGCTCCACCAATCAGAAAGCGAAACGTAAAAAGCAAAACGCAAAAAGTTTGGTTGTGAATCCCGCTTAAGTAGTTACTAATTAATGGTCTAATACAATTTTTTGTCCACAACCGTGCTTTATATGTGAGTGGTGCCACTGGTGCCATCTATCAGATTGTTTTGTATTGATTTTTTCATAGCTTATAGTGTCATACTATATTGCAAATTTCTGATTTCAATTATTAGAGAGAAATGATAATTGTTCACAGACTCCAATTTTATTTTGCATGGAAAAAACGGAATGAACAGCAGGAACCGATCAAAAGGTATGAGTGTATATCCATAATGATTGACGATGGGTTTTTTGTTTTGGAACCAGAGAAAGTATGATGTAAATGTGAGATCTTCCTTCGAAACTACAAATTATGATTTCTAAGTTGTCGTACGCTCTATATGTCACACTTAACGTGTTCAAGAAAATTGTTCTTTTATGCTTCGGATACCGCCTTCGTGATTTTTGAAGCTTATGGAATTATTATTATCTGTATTATAATACCCGAATAATGCTTATTGATCTAGAATTTATAAGACAAGTTAATCATAAAAGGAGGAGGGGAGAACGCTAAATCACTTCTTACAGGTTAACGTAGAAATTAATATTAAAAAAGTATATACTGGGAGCGATTATAATATCCCTCTATAAAAAAAATATTGCGTGATTTTTAAAAATAAATTATGTTTCATTTCAGGTCATTCATATGATTTGAATTGATTTCATATTTTGATGGAAACCTTGCATAGGTAGGAACCAATTTGGTGGATTCTCATTTTGCATATAAAGTGAAATGTGATGAAATATGAGTTGTTAAAAAAATGGAAGTGTTTATTTTCTTGGAAATATATGAGTTATGGGATGAGATCACATCTCAGTGAAACCAGAGATTTTCAATATAAAAATAAAAAGTGCATTCTCAATCTTGATGTTTCTTATCAAGATTAAACGTATAGGTAGGACCTTACCTATAAATACATATTGGTTGATTTTTGAATAATCGATAAATATTATATTGAGTAAATACCTATACTTGAATTCTGTGAATTCAAGAAGTACATGTTGCAACATACTTTCAGTATCTTTATCAGCAAGTTGTATCTCAGAGGCAATCAAGATATATAGTTATAATAGATATTATGGAAGAAAACGTTGGCTACAAAACTTATTTTTGTAAACATTTAAAATTCATGTTAGAATCGTCGATGATGATAATACGATAAGTTGATTTGAATTATCATATCTTTTAGTGCATCATGATGATTTTGGAGCTGAAAATAACTTCAATCTACCCATTTTCTCGTTTAAGCACCGGTAAACTTTCACAACAATCAATAGACATCTTTTCAGTTACTAGGGCGCAAGAAATGTCTAGAGAGACACATTTCTCGTTTCGGCAAATTTAACTTTTCATAATTGCAACGCATCGTTAAACATTTGGAAAGTGAAAACGTGTGTGCGGTTTGTCACTTTTTATTTATTTAATTAATTTCCATACATAACCATCAAGATTTCATTGGAAGGAATTTCACTTTTTAGTACCTACTTACTACACTATATTTGCTCAATGATTTTAGCCAGTCATCACCTAACACAACTTAATTCATCAACGAATCTGGACCTTTTGGTAAATCGATTCTCATTAAAAAATATGAATAAAACTTTCAAATATCTTCAATTAATTTACAAATGATTAGATACGCCTTTATTTTTCACCTACTTCACGGTCACCAGGACTCATCAGGCATTACATGAATACATCAGGATTAATTCAACGGCTTCAGCATGGGAGCTGAACTCAAAACATGTGAACATTAGTCCATGTTAAGTCGAATTTGGGCTTTGTAGATCATGATGAAGTCTATGATGGGTGTAAAAATAGGATGTATGTGAATATATTTTTTTCGTGTTCTGGTTATGTTATAACACCCTGCTTTATTCAAGTTGGCCTATACAGGGTGGTAACAATATTACTTCTTCAACTGGGTTCGTGAATATTTAAGCAGGAGATAGAATAGTGGGTGTAGACATAAAGACACTTATCTCAGAGTACAAATATCTATTTAGCATTTGAATCAATTAGACAGGCAACGTCGGCAATATAAATAAGATTTCTCACATTTTTGGTGGTTGATCACAATTATAGTAACATTCGAGATGTTTTCCTGAACTATAGAACTCACGTGAATTGAACTGAATACCGGCACAACAAGATGACTTTTATTTAATTGGACCAAAACCGAACTTTCTCATGGTAATCCATCTTTCACTGTTCTGCAAATTCACGTTCACTTGGAACTTTACGAGGGTGGCACTGAGATTACGAACTGAGGAACATTGTCTGGAGTTGAGAGCTTAACTGTTGGATCTTGGAACTGCTCTGACTTCTGATTCTAGTTTCAGAGAATTTATAGGGACTTTTCATGAGAAAATTGTAGGAACCTCCCATCCCCGCTAATTACTCTAAGTACACACATAAAAACAAATTCTCAAATGAAAACTATATATTCGTTTTCTGGACGACAAAATTTGATATCATTACAGTTATATTAAAGAATTCCACCTGAATTTGTTTCACTTCAATATCATTTAATAGGTTATAAAAAGTTAAGATGGGGTCATGTACGACGTTTTGACCAATAATGAAAAGGTAGTTTTGACAAAAAAGATACTAAAGTAAAAAAAAACTTGATTTTTCCCATAAGTACTATCTCTGGACCACTTAGAGAATGGATGATTTCCACGACTATACATCTCTGTAATCGTTTTTGCTATGCACAAAGGGAGTTCCATTTAGGAAAATTTTAATGTTATGTGGCATTCTGTATATGTATCTTTATATATAAAATAATGTTCCTGAATACATTATAAATACACACGTATAGATATATAAAATCAAAAATCACAAATTCAAAAGAAATCGTTGAAAATTGCAATCCATAAAATTAAAATTTTGCAAATACTTTTTGGAAAAAGAGTTTTTCGAATTCATCAAGGCTATCACAGTTTATTAGATGAGCTGGTGAGCTGTTACATATATATAAGCCCTTATAGGTCTCTAAAATGGAGTTCTGCACATGACTAGAATAACATTATCTCAAATATAAATTCATCACAATTTATTCTCTTAGTTCATCTCTGAAATGCGTTACTCTTCCATAGACATATATTTAGTAGCACATTGTTGTTTAATTTTGAAAATAAATATGTGATCATTGGACATTAATTTTTTGCTTCCCTGACACAAATTTCAGTTAGTAGGTATATAACATTGTTTGAATTGGTGTACCTATGTTACGAAAGCGTCTAAGGGCCACTGAGTTTTTTCAATTTTTCCGACTTTAAACTCGGAATTTCCGACTTTGAACTCGGAATTATTTATTCTGACTCCAAACACGGAATTTCCGACTTTGATCTCGGAATTCCCGACTTTGAACTCGGAATTTCCGACTTTGAACTCTGAATTATTTTTTCCCGAATTCTAACTCGGAATTTCTGACTTTGAACTCGGAATTTTTTTATTCCGATTTCAAACTCGGAATTTTGTTTTATGATGGATGATGAAATAACTATCAATGCCGGTGTTCCACAAGGATCTGTTTTGGCACCAACTTTGTTTCTACTTCACATCAATGATCTGATAGAGGTGACCTCCTGTCCTGTCCACATCAGCTTTGCTGATGAAAGTACACTCAACACGAATCATTTGTCAAGAATAGCTAGGGGTTTTCTGTTAGAAATTTTGTCCATATCATAACCACCACCATAAGCATCTTGGACTGAAAACTGATTCATGATGAGTTGTTCAACTACTGCAAATTTGAAATCAATGTAGTCCTTTTTTTGGCAAATCTCGACATTTTGCGTTAGCTCTGTACTGAAGTCAACTTATTACAGGAACGTTCAAAATCTATGGAGTGATAAGAATTACTTATCAACTGAATGGGATTATAATAGGATTGTCGTACAGACCCAAAGTATCACCTATGACACCTTCCAGAAAGGGCAGGATGTGTCACTTTTCATTATAATGAAAAACAATATCTATGCATAGGCTATTCTTTGTAATAATTAAAAATCCATCTATAACAAAAACAAAATCATTCGTGTTTATTATGATTGTTATTGATTTCAATGTTTTATAGGTTATTCTGTTTTATAGATTATTCTCACTCGCAGTACAATATACGATAAATATGCAAATAGACCGCGAAAATTGGCAGACGCAATGGTGGGAAGGATTATCATATGATATCAATATTTGTTTTTTCATAAAACGATACTAATCATGAAAAAAAATTCGAAGAATAGGCATCATATATGATACCCTAAAACCGAAGAGGATATATAAGGTCCTATCGGTTCACGAGTTCACCTCTATTTGATCAAATTTGTTTGACGTGACATCATTTCTGTCTTTTTGATTCAAATGTTTGAAATGTACAGAAATCCTGTTCACACGATTTGAAGAAGTTTGTTCGAATATTTCAAAAATTCATTGATCATAACGGAAGAGAAATCTGCATTCAATCATTCATGATCAAATTGCGTTTTCTCAACAATATATGAATAGAAATAATACACAAACATCTCCAAAAATTTATTTCATGGTATGTTGCGCACCCCTTTCGGAGATTTTTGAAGAAGAAACGAAAAATATGGACAAGGCAATGGCTCCAAAGAAGAAATATTGGTAGAGGAGTCCTGCCAATGATTTTTTCAAGAAATCAGATTGGTAGATCCAAATAATTATCGAAACTACCTCAGTTCCCTATTGAACTGTGTTTGCAAAACAATGAACTCTATGGAATCTATATGTAGGTACTTATTATCAATTAAAAGGATGGCGAGTGATTCAGAACACCTACCAGTTAAATGGCCGTGAGAATTACTAGCAATATCATTCAATTCATCTGACATCTTATCTCTCTTATGGTAATCTTTTTGTCTGATGTTATACAAAAGTTCTTTGCTTCCATAGAGATCTATTAGGAACGTTACTTGCTCCTCGGTCCAATTTCAAGTAGCAGATATTTCCAACTGTCCAAAACTCGAGTCTAGTATTCTGACGTTTTGATTTTCGGTGTCAACAAACAACCCTAACCCTACTTTTTCATCAAACAAGTGAAATATTTAGAACATGTTCTAATAAGCCTATCCAGAACACGTGATCAAAAATGGATGCTTTGGGGCATACACGGAGTGTTTAGTCTATTTGATCACATGTGTTTACAGTTTGAATTTCCTTTTTGAAGGTTTCAAAAGTGAATACAATGGCTTGTGATAATAAAAGTGATTATCTGTTATCTTTAGATACTGAAGATAAAGACATTGCATTAAGGTATAAGGAAAAAATCAGAGTCATTCAAGGCATCGATCCTTTCACTCTGATGGATCAGTTAAAGCAGCTGGTTTTCCTAAAATTTGAAACCACATTTCGCAACAAATACCTACATGAAAAGTTATGTAACTTTTTACCTTTCAAAAAATGTTTAGCACATACTTTAGCATACTTCAGTTTAACTTCTGTGAGATCTTCCCTTTTGATTGCTTTCAACCATCTTTCTCTTCGGATTTTTGAGAGTTAATTCAATTCTGTTTTGTGTGTAAAATGTAGTAAACTGGGTATATTGAAAAACTTCACATCATCACGATTTCCTCGACTCCCACACTTAACAACACAACAAGTATTTGGCATGTTTTTGTAGCTATATCTTCAATTTTATGAGAAAATTCACAAATCACAATATAGTCCAAACACAGAATATTCACAAATTAATGTTTAAATTCGTTCTGGAGTTGAAACTTATTTCAAATTATAATCACAAGGTTAAAATAGCTAGAGTTCTATTGCACTCAAACGGTTTGTTTGCCCCAAGGTATACATCTTGAATTTGATTTGACAGCGTCTTGGTTTAGTCTATTTCAGCTGCTGTTTGATGTGACGTCATTGATGACATCACACTTCCATAGTTTGATCGAATAGTTGACCGTGAGACAAGGACTTTATAAGATCGCCCAAACACAACAAAGTACAGGTTGAAACCCTTACACCTGTTCCGTGACGTCAAGAGCTTCCTGTTCTCACGAGATTTCATCGCGCCGAAATAATTACATCCGAGCGGACATCGTGCCCTCTTTTTCTGCTTCTTCTAGTTCTTACTCCAACACGCGAGACGGTCAAAGTTTAGGGCGACTTGCTTTGCTTGCATCAAATTTATTCCGGAATAAGGCGTTTTGCTCCACTGCCTCTCCAAGTAATTATTGACCTTAGGAGTTCAGTTCACATCACAGAAACCCTAAATGGCTGCGTTTATACCGTCTGCAAATTTGGTGTACCTGGGAATTAGGGTGACTTTATAAAAACTTTTAACATTTAAGATTTATCACCTAACATTTAAGACTTAAGAGCTGATAAGGGCCACTTTATAAGAAACTTTGAGACTTAAGATTTATCACCTAACATTTAATACTTATCACTTATGACAGATGAATCATGGAAATATCATTGATTGTGTTATAAAACCATTCAAGACTTATGATTTTACACCTAAGACTTAAGAAGATGACCAATTTCCAACTTAAGAAATGGATGATAAATGATCATAAATGAAAATAGGAGATGCGCATGTTCGAGCAACGAAAAGTGACATCCTGTTTCCCGCGATATTTGAATTTTGGGTTATATTTTCGAATATTATTTGTTGGTGTGGATAGTCTGTAATTATTTGGTTGCATTTATCAATTTTGTTATAATAGTGATAAGACCATGGGCATCATTTACTTCATGTAGTTTGCTCATCATGATTTTTGGGCTTGGTGTTTACTTGAGATGCATGAGAAAGAAAGGTCGGGATTGAAAATACAAAGTTAAACCCATACATAGGAAAAGGAATACTCATTCCAACTCCATTTTTATTTGAACATGATCGATAATATGGATATTGAACAGTTTTTTAATTTGAAATCGATGTCAACAATAATAACTCCAAATTCTAGCTATTTATCAGATCAGAGGGATGCTCTATGCAGCAAATTGCTTATGTTGGACTGACTACTATGTACACCTGTCATCATAGAGGAAACCAGCGATGTACTGTGAAAAATTTACTGAAAAAATCGATTGGCATGGAATCTCAATGAAATTTTATGAAAAATGGAATATGCCAAACTGTATTGGTGCTCTTGATGGAACGCATATTCAGATACAAAATAAAAAACATGCTGGAACAGGATACTTCTCCTACAAGAAGAGTTTCAAGCATAGTATTCTGTTATAAAAAAACTTAAGATTTAGGAATATTTGACACGGAACAAATAATTTTGACATTGGCAAGTTCTAACCTACATCTATTATTATTGTTTTTGTTTGAATTTTATTTAATAATAATTTATATTAAATATTAATTGTGTCATGGACGATGCTCTATTTAATTCAACAAGTTGAAGAATTCAGATATATTTATGATAAACAAAGTAGTTATTCTGAAATAAACTATCCAGGAAAACTGCCTGGAAAACAATTGGCAAAATATATCTTAGAAAACTGAAGGTAGAAATGAAGAATTGAAATACGGAATACATTTCCATCATGATTTGATCCTGGACAGCCTACATCAATGAAGATGAATTTATGAGAATTTATGTTTTGTATTTTGTATCTGAATATGCTTTCCATCAAGGGCACCAATACAGTTTGGCATATTCCATTTTCCATAAAATTCCATTGAGATTCCATGCCAATCGATTTTTTCAGTAAATTTTCCACAGTACATCGCTGGTTTTCTCTATGATGACATGTATTATAGATAGTAGTCATTCCAACATAAGCAATTTGCTGCATAGAGCATCCCTCTGATCTGATTAATAGTTAGAATTTGGAGTTATTATTGTTGACAACGATTTCAAAATAAAAAACTGTTCAAATCCATATTATCCATCATGTTAGAAAAAATGGAGTTGGAATGAGTATATTCCTCTTCCTATGTATGGGTTTGGGTTTAACTTTGTATTTTCAATTCCGACCTTTCTTTCTCATGCATCTCAAGTAAACACCAAGCCCAAAAACCATGAGCAAACTATACATGAAGTAAATGATGCCCATGGTCTTAACACTATTATAAAAAATTTATAAAAGCAACCAAATAATTACAGACGACTATCCACACCAACAAGTGAAAAATATAAGGGAGGAAGTAACCTCCATCATTCTGATGGCCTTAAAAAATGAGAAACCAGAAAAATCAAAAAAGAATACACAAATTCCTGGTTTACAACATTTATAAGACGTGATGAGAATTGTGGAAAATGGAAATTAATCACAACTTGATGGGTGCAGTAGCAATAAAAACGTTTGTTTACTACTAAACGAATCAATTTTTGATGATTTAACATCATCTGAGACGAAGTCCATCAAACGCAATAATTAGTCAAAATGATGAATGCAGGAATAAAATAACAAACGCGATGAGGTTATTATTTTGACAATACTTATTACAGAAAGCTACCTGAAAGCAACAAATATTCGAAATTGAATCACAAAAATAATAGGCATCATGACATCTTGGAGTGCTCAACTTTTCGTTTGAAAATATTATGAAATTGTATATGTTGTTTTGTATTGTGTATCTGAAAATAAAATGAAAACTTTCTTGTTTGTTCTTAAGTAACCGCGAATAAACTTGATGAAAATAAACCAAAGATCACTCTGTATTTGACATCATACAGTTTCTTCACTCATTATTGTTTCTGAAATGCTGGGAACTAATACAACGGAAGCAATTTCATAATTAAATATAAAAAGTATACTGTTTTATAATTAATAACACATTACCTAGGGTATAGAGGTTAACTTCAATCAGATAAAGTTCATATGCAACTGTTTCCTCATTTCTCGCTTTTATTATATTCCTAATAAACGGAATTCTTGGTCTGACGATACGATATGTACTACCTACTGTACTAATTCGTCATGTTAAGATAGGTAATAATTTTTGAGAACAAAGATTGTTAGATCTCGAATCAAATTGAAAAAATGGCGAAGTCGAATCATTCCATCAAGACAATAAAAAAATAAATGACTTGCTGGTTTCAGTTTCAAGAAATTGAATCAGGTGACTAATGGGTTTGAACAGATATCTAAGTAATTGAGTTCGTGCAATGCATTTATTATTCCTTTCAACAGTCACTAGTATAACTGTTATAATGAATATAAAACACGTAAACACCTAACAACAATGTTAACGACAATATTCAAATATATATTCTCGAACATCAAAATAAATAACATTTGCCAATATCAGAAATCATAATTTGAAACTGATGACCATGGAAAAAATACCCTGTCATACTTTAGTTTTCACAATGTTTTTGCTAGTATGTGACCAATACATAGTACTTGCTTTTCTCGCTAATAATATTTGCGAATCACATCAATCATCTGCTTTCTGATTAGCAAATTCCTTCAATACTTGTGAATTGCACAGACCCCACATTGTTTCTTTGAACAGAAATTTTCAACGTACAACTCTGGAACGCATCTACCGAATGATCAACTAAACTAAACCTCTTTACAAAGTTTACAGAATATATTCTGTAAACTTTGCTCTTTATATGTGTGGGTGGGTGTCAATCAAACCATATCCAATTCAATTTGCTGGTATGAATAAATTTCTTATAGTTCCTTAATCAAGCAACATCAGAACCAAATTGAATTTCTGGTTCAATTGTTTCAGAAGACGTTTTCGTTTCAGTTTCTTCATTATTTCATTGACTTTGTATTATTCAATTCAGAAAGATTACATTTCAGAATATTTGTTGTCCAAAACTCACTCGATGACTATGTTTTTCTAAACCTACAGTTATACAAAATCAGTTAATTACTGTTGGGAAAAAATACTTTGACGCCAGCGATGTGCAGTGACCCGCGCATCAGATGGCAGCGAAGAAAAAGAGTCAGCGGATGAATATTGGTGGGCGCAAGTCAACTGGGGATGTGGGCAACTTTCTCAGTTCTGAGATCACCATAGTGCTGTCTTCATTTGGACCATGGCAAAATTTGGGTACATCCTCTCTGTTCGATCCTCTGAGGCAAAATTCCAGTTTTCAACTTGTTGCAGAAATAAAACACTCCAACTCATTGAGAAGCTAATTGTGCGAAATATAAATTGATGGAGAAGTCCGATATCATTTAAGTTAATGATAAGCTAGTGTTGCTGCATACCTTACTAACCACCAACTATTAGTGGAGAGTTATACCATTATTGATATAGAAGAGGAAAAGGGAGCATAAAAAAAATTCTTAATTTCGTGTGCTGCACAAATTGGGAGAAACTGAGAAATTATTTGAATATTCTTATGCTCACCAGTGTAGTCAAGAATCACTGGGAAATATTCCAGGGAATATACATGGGAAACAAAACCATAGACGAACTGCAGATCTGCTATACATCAACAGAGAGCAGATAGAAACTGTCACAGGACTCATGACCGGCCACACGCCAGTCAAGGAGCATCTTACCAGGATGAGACTGTATAATCGTGACCCAAATTGCGGAAAAAAACCACAGGAACAGTATCACATATACTGCAAATGCGAGGCTTTGGATCGCATTTGCAAGTGTCATCGGAGACTTCGGTCAGACGAGCCTATACGTAGGGGGTGGAGTTTTTAGTGACTAAAGCTGACCTGAGATCCGGGATTCCCACACTATTATATGTGGGATTAGACTCTCAAGATATCCATGAAGGATTTCAACCACCTCAAAAAAAGTGTTGTGAGTCCCATCTATGTTCATCGCTTTGTGACGAGATTGTGCCAGGTATTTGTTTTCACTATATATTGGGGAAATGAGTCTATGGTTTTCACTCATATCATCCATGGAGAACAGGATCTAACAAACCCTTTACAAGACTCATCAGAGAAAAATATATCTAAAACATATCAAATCATTGATAATGGATTTTCATTACTTATAACAAGGAACAAAGAATTTTCTTTATTTATTGGAAACGTTCGAAATTTATGAATTTGACATATTCGATTCGATAACAAGTCATGAAAACACTTGAATATATGAAACCAAAGCGAATAACGTGACTTCAATTTAATCGTAACGTCGTTTTGTTTGAAATTCGACAAAATATCTACGTTGGATAAGTGATCTTCACAGAATTACATTCGGGAATTTTATAGATCTTATTGCTTACGCTAGATCCGGTAGGTATCCAGGTTACTTGTTTTGTAGATCCGGGGGGGTTGAAAGTACTAGGCCATTGATTGGTCGTTTCTATTTTTGTCCATACATGTGTTGTACTACGTGATCATGTGGTACCTACTTTCTTGCAGACCCCTCTTGACCTAAAAATTACTACAGGATGCCGGATCTAGCGTAAGCAGTAAGATCTATGGGGAATTTAGTCATACATCTGTTGGATCCCGACTTACAAGATTGAGCCATCTATTTCGCATTGTTTTCTCGTTTGTAATGCAAGAAACTAACTTGATTGATTTTTTTTATTGTGTTATCGCACTGAAAGCTTCAACACCTTTTATTAACTATATAATTCATAATTAACGCACATAATCACTAAATTATTGCATTGGCACGTTTACCTACTGATGCCAAAGATAAAAATGATTTCACGAGAAAAAGTGTTTGAAGAGAACAATTTCAATACCTCAATTTTCTGCAGGTGTACGATATCATTCGAAACAAGTAGATACTTCTGAATATCATAAAATATATCAACCCTTTGCGGCCTGAATTGTTTCGAGCTTTTTCAAAGTTTTCATTTATGAGTTCTCCATCAGCGATGAAATAATCAAAAAGGGTTAATACAAGTCGTATAATGTACAAAAAACAGTTTTTATTAAATATAAAAAACAGAAAGATTTGGTTCCACCAAGGAAACACTAGGAAGATAGTTTGAATTATCGTTAATTGATCACTTTATTTTATTTCTTATGGAATATAGATCATTTTTGGTTTCAGATCCCATGTCTTGCCAAAGATTCTGCGGCATGTCCAGCTCCATACAACAAATAAACCCATCAGCGAGTGGACTCTTGAATAAGAAGGGATTGGATGATGACAAACAAGCGTGTTTTATGTGGTTCCGACCAGCGCTTACTACTCTTACTAGGTTGCTATGACGACAGAGTTTGATTTGTGGTTCCAGTGAAGCACCACTATTCCGCAAAGTCATCTTGCCTATTGGACTAGGATGAAGATTCTGCTGATCGGCTCAGTTGAAGTGCGGCCATATTGGCATACCCAGCACACCACACGAAACAAGGGACTATCGGCCATCTACAAACGGCGTTCAGGTTACCGGAACCGGAAACAGGCTATATCTACACAAGCGTTAACTTCTCTTTACGCTTCCGACCCATCCTAGATCGGTGGCCAACTTATCCACATCATGAATCCTCCCGAACTGTTTGTTGCTGCAATCGAATGAAAAAAAGCAATTTGTGCTTAACGATCCGATGGAAATGTGCCGACTTCGTGTTTCTGGCAAAAACGTGCAACCGTAATGGCAGCCTATTTGCATACCTAGATCAAAGATTCGATGATGAAGAATCGGCATAATATGGATCGAATTGGAGTATGATTGCATGTAGGCCCATTGTTTATATGCAGAAACGTTTATATATGGTTGTTAGTGATTCGATACGTTCATTTGAAGTTGTTGTCGATTCATTTTGCATTAATTTGAACTGCAGACTTTATGTTTATTATCTGCAATTTGGTGACATTTTCACCATTTTAAACATAATATAGTCATGCTTTTCGGATGTGAGATTATCTGAAAATGTATACGAGGGCCATTCGAAGTATTTTAAAAGTTTCTTCACGGTTTATTGTTGAAATATATAGAAACAAATATATTAACCCAAAAATTTCAGAATTTGTTCTGCAATACAAATAATTCTAAATTGAAAATAATACATATCTTGTGTTGTCCAATCAAAAATCAAACACAGATTGGTTGACTAGTCGTCCACGAGCAGAAAACAATTACTTTCCTGGCAAATACCACGCAGAATAATGAATTATATCTGCTCGTCGTAGTCCATGCAACGATTCAAAGTGTGAATGTAGATTGCAAATGTTTCTTTCTTTCTTTAATACGTGACAAAGATAACATCGTGACTGTGTTTGATTTTTAATTAGACAAGACTATAGAGATTTTCTTTCAACTCTGATGGGTACTTTCTCCAATTTCATGTTTTCAAAATTTGCACAAATAATTCTACCAGATGGGACAAATTATGGTTGATAAGCCAATTTTGATGATTTGAAGAGAATGCCCTGTCTATTCAAAACATCTCGAATATTCGGCCTTTTGCAAGGTGGAATAGTCAAGAGTTCAATATGATTTACTCATTTTCATTTCAATACATTTGAAAATGCAATTTCATATCCGCTGTCGTTTATATTAGTTTCGTTACAAGTTATTGTGAGCATTGATAACGAAATAATCGCAATTACCTTGAAGAAATAAAACAAGACATACCTACAAATATTTCGAAAATCGATAACCGATATATTTTTGAAATCAGGAATAAAAGATCTTAAATTTTATCGAAAAATATATAGGTTGATCCACTGAAAATAACGAAGTTGATACCCATTTTTTATATCAGCGATATTCATTTGTTTCATCTGACGGTATAACTTAATGGAGGACCAGAACGAACCCTACAACTTTTGCATTTGAAGTTTTTTTCCATCTCCAATGATGAACCCTGTAGAAGCTATAAATATACGGAATAATGACCCTGTACAGGGTCTTCACGTATATTTTGAACCCCTCCTTAACTTTTTTATCTATCGTTCAATTTCATCTTTGAAAAAATGATCTTTTGTAATTTTTCCTGTAGATTTTATATATGTTAACAAAAAAACAGTTGAATATACGGATTCTTTCAGCTTATTAGGAATGGTCAGGGTTGCTGTGAAAATAATTGAAATATCTATCAAATTGATGAATATCATAGATTTCGATACAAAAGATAAGAGGGGGTTTAAAATATACGTGAAGACCCTGTATATCGAATAATGAATGCATTTTCTTAGAGTAATGCATTGGGTAATGCATGTCAAGAATTAATTATTTTAGTGAATATACTCTGAATACATATGTTAGTTGCCATAGATAGAACAATAATTCCTTTAAATTACAATATGACCAATGACCAAAACTATAAGCAAATGACCATCTTCGCTCTACCTATCTTAAATAACAGGTTGCCTTTCCCACAAGTCACTCAAATTCATGAACAGAACAGCCGAAGATTTCTCATCAGTCAAGCAACGGGTGGTCAATGACAGTTCTTTATCTGCCACTTCGGAGACTCCACTTGATTTGTCAAATTCCAAATATGTCTGTTGAATAATTGCGGCAATTTATCTATACTTCAATAATTATCAATTGATCGTTATTTCTGTTCCTTATTCTAGAAAGAAGACAACACAACCACAGGGAAGCGAAAGTAAACCGGAGTTTCGAAAAATAATTCAATTGAAGCTATCAAAAAATAATCGAATTATTTATTATTAATCCTATTTTCTTTATTTTATCTTCTATCTATTCGTTCAAGGGTCGTTCATTTGTACCTGAATTTCGGTAATGGAACATGAAGATGAAAAAACGAGAAATCAGAATGTGTGAAGAAGTACCTCATACCTAAATGAAAAACACCCTGTAGGTATAATAGCTGAACATATCGATTTATAAAACTCTCAACACTCAATATTCTCCTAGGTATAGAGAATTCGAAAAATTATCATTCTCGAAAGGAAACTCAACATTATTTAACTCTGATAAAAATAGTTCGATATATTTTCGAGTTTACCATTCAAATTTGTAACATAAAAATGTTCCACTAGCATGTCGTCGTTTTTTTGTGTTAAAACCTTTTGTAGTAACCTTTACACTCACAAAACATGAACGGATTGGTAGGTATCAGTGGTATATTACTTCAATAATCGGAGACCAGTTAAACATTCCATTCTTATAAATCTTCCTGAGTTTGGATTTAAATAAATGCATAAGATTTGTTTGATGTTCGTTGCGGATCGTCAACTGGTATCAATTTTTGAAAACTTATGTTTCTTCACAATCCTCTGAATACTTGAGAATTTCCACATTTCTTACTCCCCTTTGTCTTTGAGAAATTTACAAAATGCATTCTGTAGTACCCCAAAAACTTTTACTTCATTCACTTCTTTGTCTATACGACTGATTTAATTCTTATATACGGTCACTTCAACAGACTGCCCTTGGAAGAGTGGCTAGAGATTGTCATGGGAGGGCCCTTATTGGCCTCTTTAGATATCGCATGCTCCCTTTATAACATTCCCGGTATATCAATAATGAATTGGAGCTAGTAATATTCATAACGGGATTCCGAATGGGACATGATTATCACTTTCGCTACTATTGAACGTGAAAGAATTTGCAATTTTTGACTGTTTCTTTAGTTCCTTCAAATCAAAGCTAACTGATGAACCAAACAATATATATATTTTTTTAGTTCTATAATGAAGTTATTGTGAAACGCAATGCGTATCGAAATAGCCTCTGTTTCGATACGCATTTTTATGATTCGGAGGTTGGTACAATCAGTTTACTTCTGAGCGATTTTGGATTTGGTGTTAACAGCTGTGAAAAACTCAAAGTTTTTATTGGTAAATATTAATTCAGAGTGTGATTTACAAATGAAAACAATAACAACATTGCATTTACCACCGCTGGTATCGTAAAAATCAAAATCGCTTAACATTAAACTGGGCTTTACGCTTGTTCGTCAGATTTAAAATATTTCGATGTCATCATTGTTACCAATCGAGAATGTTTCTGTTATTTATCGATATTAAATCAATTTCTTTCCATAAAAGCCTTTCACATAATGCAAAATAGAAAAAAATTTATATGACACACGTTTATAAGACACGTTATTTCGTATTAATGAATTAATAATATCATTTATAGATTCAATATACGGAATGAATTTCACTACCAAATTCTGAATGGCATTTTGAATGCATGTAAGAAGGTCATATAACCATTTCGAGACTGTTTTCTTAGTAAGAATATGTAGAAGGCGGATATCATCAAAAAAGTAATGAGTCATTGGGACCTACCTGGCTGTTTATTCGTCTCATTTTATCATTCAGTCGATGAATGTTTTGAAAATATTAAAAGTTGAGGGTTGGGCTGGGGCTAACACACTTTTATCCGTCCAGTGGCGTACTATAGCAAACTGCATTAAAACGTAGAAATAATAACTCAATTCAAGAATATCAAGTCGATATCATTAGCAATATTAAATCATAAACAAAAGAGTGAATAACATTTAATTAGCTACTGATTGAAACGAAGTATTCATGTCCTACTACAACTACATTTAAAAATAAAATGATTATCAGTTTCATGTCTATATTTTAGGCTCGATCATTAAATTCCAATTTTCATCCCAAATTAAGAAATTGACAAAATATTGATTTCACTAGTACCTTACGTATATGGTTGCAAATAGCAATGATATATTCAACATTGATCTATTTCTGAATTGAAGTGAGAAGACGAAGAAACAGAAAAACCGTTGTCGGAAAGACATCCTCCATCAATACGACCTAGTGCTACTTTGGGGATGCTTATTCAATAATAATAATAATTATAATATCGTCTTTATTATTTCATGAAAAGAAAAACAACAACATAATGTATATTCAGTCATCAAGAAATAAAGGGCGAAGTTTATTTTCTGCAATGCGATGCATCACAGAAAATGTTCTTCCACCTAACCCATCATTATGACTATAGAAATTCTATGATTCTTAGGAGATCAACTTGCTATCTTGACTCGGAAAAATAATTAATGAATATATCCATTTAGTAGTAAAGGAATTTTAAATATAGTTAGAATGTGAGAATGCTGACTTCTATTGATCGTCGAATATATGTAAATCATTTTGAAGCACAATAATAGCTCCTTATATATGAACAAACGTTGTCATATTAAAATATAGTAAGAATATGCGAAGTAAGTTTTGATTCGAAACGAGAACACCTGTATTTGTATTTTTCAGAAATGTATTTACTTTTAGGTAGAGGAATTGAATCTATGGATATTGAAGACATTCAGAAATACTACCATTCCTATATTACAGCTTCAAGGACAACCACCCCAACCACCTCATCTTGGACTGCTGTTTGTTGCTATCTACGGTTCAAGTAAATTTAATGTAGTCGTGTCTTCTGCTTGACGAAATTCAGGTATATCTAAGAATGATATATTGACAGGCATTCATTGATGAACCAGATCAAGGATGTTCAACTGTAGAGGAAGACTCAATCCGCTGAATCTGTGATGTGACGCCAGGAAACGTTACATGTTACATTGTGACAAAGATGACTACACTATTGTGACGTTACATTGTGACGTTATGGTAAGTCTCCATACCACCAACGCCACGAATGCGAACTGCGCGACTGCACTGCGATTCGACCAAGCGACGTCAAATTAGAGAGCGCGAAATTTAACTGAATTTCAACTTCGAACAGCAACTGCGCGACGTTTCAACGCTGTTTATAACATTTGGGAACCTCACAACTAACCTAACATCATCAAAATCAAAGATTAGTGGTCATGCAGTCGTGACGATGACGTCGTACTGTCAGTATGGAGACTCAGCATTAGATGATGGAGTCACATCCATGCAACCGGATGAACAGCTTGATCTGTGAATGCCTCATGGTACAGGTGGATTAATTATTGTTTATTGGTAATTATAATGACTGATTAGCTACGAATAGATTCGCAGCCACTCCAATCCCATCACCTCCCTTAGGAGTTTAAAAATATTGAGCTGATCTATTTGTGATATTTCTCACACCATCAGCTGGTACGTTCTCAGATTCTTCACTTTTCAATGATATACATCATCGCATTCTATCAACATGGTGTTTCTGGTATTCTGGTCTTTTACCAGAGAATTTGCTGTAATTTTATAGACTCAGCTTTCTTAGTGCTATACGTTTATAATGCTCTTATTGAGGTTGATCAATGCCTTGCTAATTTTTTTTGAAGTCTTTGCCATTGTGTAGGTACTCTTGAATTTTCCTTCCATACCAGCAGAATGAACGGAGTGTTAGGCATACTATATTGCCCATTCCATTATTCCTCTAGTTTCAGTAAGCACAGCAGTGCAAAAAAAGAAGTCTGGTGAAGACGACCTTCTTTATCATTTACAATTGGTGTTTCTGAGAAAGCTTCTTGTCTTGATTGTCGCATCAGTTTTCATAAATTTGTTTGTTCCGCCACTGTTCTCTATCCCAGCACGCGCCAGACATGGCACACTGCCTGAATATGCAGCAAATGTGTCTTTTGAATACTAATTAATGAAATAATAAACACGGTTTATTCTTGTAAAGGAACAAAAGAAGTTTCAATGGCTTGCGCAGGTGGGCTAAACGGTTGAGTCCTGGTAAAAGCGGCGGCTTTTATTTTATCCACTTTTATCGCTTTTGTGCCCATTGGAAGCCGTCAATTATCGGTCATTTAAATTTCTCAGGAAAACCTCAAATCAGTTTGAAGTGGCTGCCTCGAAATTTGGAATTGAGTATGCAATGGTCATCGATTGCATACTTATCAGTGAAGTCACACTTTCATTATTTCAAGAAATATTATTTTGTTGTTAAGGTAGAAAACATTTTTTATACAGAGTGACACATTCTCCTCATATATAGAAAGGTAGGTACCTCATCAAATTGGTACTGGAAAGTTATTAGGGTTCATCTTAGTTGAATGATGTTTCATAAATGAAATTATCTCACATTGCGTTTGAAGAGTGTTTTTGGAGTCTAAAAGAATTTGATCAGAAAGTGGAATCAGAATAGCGAAATTTTTACATAAATCTCTCTGAACTTGATGGAACTATAGCGCGCGTCTATCGAAACTGTATAGGACAAAGAATATTTAAATTCATATTATTGAGAACAGGTTTTGGCCTTTGGTCAGTCATTTTTGAAACAAATAGTTTTTTGGCAACATCCTACACATACAGTAAGACCGACTCTCTGGTGGACACATTTTCTTGTAATAAGTTCCCTGATGAAAAGCCTCGAAAGGGACACTCGATGGGCAAAAATATATATTCTATCAGATAGCCAAGCAGCACTAAAAGCTCTGAAGTCATACACTTGTGAGTCTAAGCTGACTTGGGACTGTAAACAATCCCTGGTACAACTGGCAGCGAACAACCAGGTCACTTTGATGTGGGTGCCAGGTCATAATGGAGTTGAAGGCAACGAGGAAGCAGACTGCCTTGCCAAAAAAGGGGCAAATACACGATTTCTCGGCCCAGAACCCTTCTGTGGACTCTCCAAGGCCAACTTGAGAGAAGAGGTTCGACGTTGGGAAGCGGATGAAATGAAATCTCACTGGAATAAAGTGCCAGGACAAAGACAAGCTAGTGAGCCTCTCGCCAAGGAAAGCTAAACATCTCGAGTTAGACAAAAAAGACTTGAAACTGGTAACGGGACTCCTCACTGGACACTGCCCTCTGAGGTATCACCTCAAGAAGATGGGTAAAACAGAGAGTGATAGTTGCCGTTACTGCGAGAATTCCGCTCTGAAATTGCAGAACATTTGCTTTGCGAATGCCCAGCACTCTTCTGCGAGAGGCTCAAGTTCCTGAAAGGGACCTTTTTAGAGCCCTCCGATATCAGGAACCTAGCTCCCAGGAAACTGATAAACTTTGCACGAAGTCTCGCAATCCCGGACCTCGAATAGATTAAAGGTTTTATGCACAAAAGATGTGATAGGTCGAGGTGCTTGAGAGGCTGCATAGCCTTGACGACCCTCCCTACAATCTACAATCCCTGATGAAAATAATGATACAAAAAAGAACGTGAAACATAATTTCGAAACCAATCTTTTGTACAAATGCCCTAAAGAGAAAATTAATTTCTGTCACTGTTTGATATAGGTATAGGTTAATCTGTCAGTAACATATTCAAAGGCTTGCTGAAGATATCAAAAACTAGGTAATTTTTCAAACAATGTGCATTTATATATACAAATTTGTTTTGAAAAATAATTTTTAGGCTTATTTTAAACATTTTTTGATGTATCTAAAGAATAACACTAGTTTATTTATGTCTTATTACTTCTAATTTTGAATTGAATTTGTCCATAATCACAAAACTCAACCATGCAAAGCCACTATTTCAATTTCATTAGTATTGACTGAACTCAACGAATTCGACGATCATGAACTGATGTTCCGTATTCTTATACAACCTCTTTTAACCATTAGAAATTTAAAAATAACCCCTTGCTGAGGCCTAATCATTCGAACACGAAACTGAAGAGAAAGAGATGTTCAAATATGTGGGTGTCCAAGCAAACCCGAGGAACAAATTGATTATATATTTACCCACATGATTATAGTTATTACAGAAAACATTATCTGGGAAGAGGAGTGGTCCGTGGCATGGCATTTTAAAGCAGAACACTTTTAAATACCAGATAATTATTTATTCTTTCATCAGATAAATGGCAGCAGTGGGTATTGGAAAGGTTCGAGATGGAATATAGACTCTCTCATCGATAAGATCCACTACAGTCCAAATTAACTGATCGCGTCTTAGAATGTCGTAATCGTTAACAAAGTGGGCAAATAGACATTTATTTATTTAGTCATCTTAATTTGTGGTATCCATCTCATTGAGAACAAATTTTTGGCTTCGGTCAGTCATTTTTGACACAAATAGTTTTTTGGTAACCGCCTACACATATACAGTAAAACTGGATGGACACTTTTTCTTCGAGACATTTTTTTCTTGTAATCAGTTCACTGATGAATATAATAATACATAATCAAATTAAACATAATTTCAAAACCAAGCTTTCATACAAATGTACTAAAAAGGAAATAGTAGATTGTTTTATCAGGATCAAGGTGGATAAAGGATGGTGAAACAGCTTTCTTTCAACAAGCACTAGAATAAACTGTAGACCTTTGCCTACTTGATTTCATACCGTAGTAATATTTCCTGAAGTTATCAGAGATGGCGACATACCTTGTGTCGGTAAAACATAAACTGTGCTTCTGTCAGTGTCATGTGTTCTATAGGATAAAAAATACCGATAAGAGTAAAAATATTGATAATTATTTCAGATTTTCTAAAAAAAGTGTTTCAATGTCGTTTCAATTCATGCCTGTCAGATTGGAACCACAGAAATACATAAACTACAGAAATCTTCCTTGAAATTCGATCTTACCGCCATCTTCATTCAAGTCGTGGAAATATTACTACCTTATCAAACGGTCTACAAGGATTTCGCAAAAACAATTGAAGAGCTGTTTCACCATCCTATATCCACCTTGATCAGGATCAACAGTGACATTTTGTTTGACAAGCGAGCCAAGCTCGCAAAATTTGCGACTCAAGCAGAGACACTTTTGATCTGCAACAAAAAAAGAATTGATATCTGATTTACAAAATGTAAGTGAAATAACCACCATTGGGGCTCACGACAATCTAACCTTTCTTTTTCTTGTTCATTTGATATATTATGTTGGAGATAATGAAATCCATTGAAGTGGAAATGAGGCTCTATAAGAAGTCAAAAAGAATATGCTGGCTAATTGGCCAGCTTATGTCATATAAAGGAACCTATAACAGAGCAGAATATTTTGTAGTTATTACTGTTGACGAGGGTGGGGAATGAGAGTTCCAATAAATTCGACACCTCTCATTCGCCACAACGGACTCAATATCCCCTGGCAATGGCGTAACTACTAAATCTGAGAGATTTTACGAAATCGACGAAAAAATTCAATATGCACCTCTCCTGCTTGCTATAGTTAATTTGCATGCTCGACTATAATGGACAGTTTTTTGTCCTTGGTACATAAATAACTATTACTACTCTTGCAGTCAAGCCAATAATTTTCAAATGGAAATCTTGAGTGAAACTAGTGGTGCTTCAAAGAGAAGGTGGAAACAAAAATTAGAAGTTGAGAAGTGTAAAATTTCCAACATTACCACGTTTTTTACGAATACTACTACTGTTTCGGATAATACAGTTAAATATGATGGTGAATGTCCACCAATAAGTTGTAGCAGTATGACGATTGAAACAGGAATGGTTGTTGACTCTGCAAATTTTTCAATTTGCATGTTGCTTTTTCTTTATACTCTACTCTCTCATCGATATTTTCCTTCCCTTGATTATGGCGGGGGGGCCAAAATATGAAGTTACGCCACTGACCCCTGGATACTATTATTATTAATATCATATCCTGTTAATTTTCCATAGCGTTCTAGGAGAAAAACTCCTTCCTATGAAGAGATAAAATTGAATCATTATTAAAATTACCAGGAGTCACACCTTGAAATCTATAAATCAAATCGATATCGTGATACTATAACACAATAATTAAGAGATCGAAAGAGGTCGACTGAATCTTCACCTCCTTTCTCTGTCGAATGATATATTTTTGGATCGTTCAACACCACAAAGACGATCCGTTGAAACGTCTTCACAAGGATACCCTAGCTAGTCCAGATTACCTTCATTTAGTACGTCGTGCATCAAGATCTCAGTTTTGCTTATGAAATTTAATGGTCTCAAACCTTATTATTACCTACACGATAATCTATACACAATATTTAATATTACACTGCAAATATTAACCGAGCCTGATTACAGTAATTTCAATAAATCACGACTATAATATATCATTAATGTTTTGCGTTGGTGGGCACAAGTTCTTCATTGATGATATTTTTACTCTTCGTCGGCTATTATTGTTATTTATTCCATATTAAAGTTGATAATTATTGGTTTGGGTTGGCCAATCGCTAATTGATGTAATATTGATAAAAGCCAAGATATTGCCTGCATGAGTTCGATGTGTGCTATCTTGAATATTTCTTCTTGATTGGCCATAAAACCACGATCATGTGGAATGCATTTTTCACACCAATTATACTAAAGATTTTCTTCTTGCAGAGGAATTTGTAATCATTCCGGATTATGATTTATCTACACGGGTACTTCGCATCCAGTTACTGACTCACTTTAGCCCGATTTCTTGGGTCTCCGGTTGACAGAAAAATATTTCTAATAAAAGCTATGCAGGGTGTCTCAGAATAACGACCTCGTACAGATGATTCTATACATTTGAAATATCAAATGCAAGTGCGAATTCAAGAACCAATTCAAAATGGCCAATTTTTGTTTTTTATCTCTTATTACCGAATCTTTAGCGCTGTGAACGAGATCCTAGAAAATTTAATATCTTAATGATTTGAAAACTTCAAGCAGAAAACTCACTATTGATGGAACAGAATCGAAATCATTATAACTTTTGTTTTCCACTCAGTTTCAATGATGCTGGCATTCTCTTTTCCTATGATAATTCGTAATTCAGAATCAAAATTACACATTTCCAAATGTCCCAACGAAACACTGATCGCTTGATATTTTGAAATCATCTATACAACACACTGAAATCTTTCGAACATTGGTATTAATGAAATTTTCATTTAAGGATCATCTTATACCCCAGAGTTCGATGCCTCAATTTTCTTGAAAGATACGTAAAAAGTGTCATGCATGTAAAAGTTATCGATAATACTCCATATTAAAATTTTAGAATTATTTTCGAATATACTTACATGGTGTTTTATATATAGAGTTACAGGATATCAAATTTTTTTAAAACGGAATACGTACCCTATAGCGTTTTTATTTCCATAACATGGGTGTCATTAGGTTCCACATCAGGGTACTTTTGAAGATATGGTCACTTTTATGTGAAAATGTCAAATGTGAAATCAACAACTGAAGGTTGATATTTTATGACTAAAAGAATTCTATAGTAGTCTAGTTCTGTTGCAACTCGTCAAGTAGGTACTTGATAGTTTTCATTTTGTTTACAGGGTGTTCAACTTTTTGCGTAATTCCGATTTTTATGAATAAATTCATTATTTTTGGCAAATACTGTGAGTTTGTTAGAGGTGGCCATGTCTGCTCGATTTCACAACTTGAGAATATTTTCAGAGGGTAATAGTATATTATTCAACGAGCGCATAATGATGGTTATTGCCCACGAAGATGAAAATTACAGTACGAGCCGAAGGGTGATAGGCATTATGCGCGAGTAGAATACTATGCTTTATCTACAACTATCTTAATATCCAAACAACTTTGTAGTTTCAAAATAAATTTTATAGCGAAATTTCCTGTAGCACTTGTCGCTAATTTTAGTAGTTCAGGCGGCGTACAAGACAACTCCTGGTATTCAGTAGTCATTTTTACTTTGGATAATGGATTTATTCAAAGAAATATAGGTACTGGACTTTTAGAAACTGTTTATTGATGTGTTTGAACATTTGAATTAATTTGAGAATTTTGAATCTCAGCCGCCTTAGCGAAAAAAGTCGCTGTATTGTGCATAGTAGGTAGAACTCCTATTTGAATTTGACAATACGATGGGATGTCACAATATTACCCCATCGTACTGTCATTATTACTCGATTCATCACAGTAATGACTTTCATTAACTGTTGAAAATCGAGTAAGTAATGGATGATTTACTTGATAGTTGTGGATAAAAACACTTTTCAAACACACTTTCAAACACTTTATTCATAACTGTTTCGTTTGACAGCAGGTAGTATTGTTAGTAATTTTAATTCGATTAGTTTCTTTGCAATTCAAGCAAAAACTCAAAGTGAAAAATCTATCGAATTATATTTCCTAGTTATACGTTTTCAAAACAAATTCCTCTTCCTCCTTTCATATTTTCTAGATATCCACCAATGAGCATTTTTGGAATTCGATATACTCCATAATCTACAGTTCCATTAAACCTATAAGGCACTGGTCTGGCCAATGTACCTACCTATGGCTTCACTGAGCTATATACCTACAAATTTTAAAGCTCCGATTGTATCTATCGCCTGTTTAATCGTTCCATATCCACTAATTTGGCAATGAAAACGAATGTGATAAGCTGATCTCGGGAAGAACAAAAGGAGCTTAATTGTTGTGAATCCTCATTGATAAAATCCCAATAGAGAGCGAATCGTGACCACTAAATCTCTGCCATCGCAGCGACCCAGCGTTCCGAACTCATTAAATAATCTTAGAAAAAACTGACAGTCAAGTTGGCCATTCTAAATCACTTCCTCGGACTTGGCAAACTTCAGACGTCCATAATTCAGTCCAACAAGCAAAAATCTCGGGGACAAAAACGCATCGGAAACAAAAAAGCACAGGCAGCTCGATACAAACGAGGGATATAAACAATTCTTGGAGTAACCATGGTAACGCTCGGACACCGGCGTCTTTGATTGTGGATTTGCATAGCCTGCTCGGATATGGAAATGCTGCAGCGTTCTTGAAGTGACTGTAGTACGAGAGTGGACAGCCAGAGGGACCGGTAGCCGATACGGCTAAGCGACCGCTTTTCGGCATATTCTAACTTATGTCAACTGTTGCGTTTCTTTTATACTGCGGATCCACATCGCCGATGAGCGGAATAGATAAAGGAATGTTGATCGCTGGGGCTGGAACGGTTTGCTGCAGCCAGACTTGTTTGTTCTCTACGAATGACTTCAGAAGCCATTATGCCGAACTCCAGTGCCAGTGCCTATACCCGTGGAATGATAATTATTCTCATAAGGAACGCGGTGAATAATAATAATGGTCTAAGTGATGCTGTAGACGAAGCAAAGCTAGAAATATAATCAAACTCATCTTATTCATTGGTACGAAAGCGCTGAAAGGACATCATCAAAATAAAATTATAATTGCCAATTTTAACTGACATTTATACAAAATTGCCAGATAGAACTGACAATTATACATATATAATTGCCAGTTAGAACTTGCATTTATAGATGATTGCCAGATATAACTGGCATTTATAGATAATTGCCAGATATAACTGGCATTTATAGATAATTGTCAGATAGAACTGACAATTATGTATAAATGAGAGATTAGATCATATATGTGATACGTCATTGTAATTAGGAAAGAAGAGACTTTTCAAAAATTCAGGAATCCAACTGTCAATGTCTATTAAATTTAATATGAAATTTGAAATCTCAAGTCACAAATGACATATTCAGTGCCCACAGAACGTAATAAAGTTTTAATCTTGAGGCCGATTCAGATTCATGCATTTCCATGCAGGGTTTTTGAAGCACGTGCGATTTACAGAGGCACATGCATATCCGCTTAGACCATATCCGACGCTTCTGCCTGAAAAAGGTATGACATTTCACATCTGTGCATTTCCATCACATTGACCCATGGTCATATTTTATTTAGTCTTTTCACTAGTGAATTGAAAATTTCATCTCGCTTATTTTCTCCAGATCAAGATTACAACAGAGATTTGACTCAGAGAAAGGTGGGAATGTTACAAACTTTACAAAATGATCATCAAATTCAAAATATATCGAATGTCAAACTCATATAAAAGATTGTCAAATATTCAGAGGCTCTTGGGGCAAAAACATGGCAAAAACGCATGCAATACAGTGAAAAATAAGAACGTGTCCTTATTCCATGCATGCCCATTACGCATTTCACAAGCATACTGACAGACATAAATGTGAACGACGACAGGCATGCATTTTTCCTGATGCGGGGTAAAAAATACAGGGTGAGCACGCATGAATCTGAATATCTGTGTGAAATTTGAAGTGACAAATGACATATTCAGTATTCAGTGATCACAGAACGTTATAAAGGTTTAATTATGGAGCAGATGTTGATTGAGAAGGTGAAATTTTCCAGTTCCAATAGTAATAAGATATATACCTACCTAAAAAGGTTGAGTAGAGGAACTTTAGTAACGGTCAGGATGATGATTGTGGAATGAGGAAAGAGCAAGACCGAGACTTCCAATCCGGTTCAGTTCAGACTGAAAATCCAGGAATGAGCAACTGAATAATTCGAAAGCCAAGCAAATACAACCAATCATTATTAATATACATCCCGACAGAGCAGATACTTGACTCATGTCTTATTGTTGAAGCCTAGATCTGGAACATATAGTGTATAATGGCTATCATCATGGAGAAAAAATCTAGCTATTTCAGACGTCTGTGTAATTGAATATATGATCTATATCAAGTGGTACTTCTGGATTCAAACGAAGGTTATTATTATGCAGTTCTGCGTCTATTTGCACATCCTCAAGGAAATCCATCAGTCTACATTTTTTGAATTAACTTCTTCAAAAGTTTTTGAATTTCTCTTGTGGCTGATACACCTACTAAACTCATTACCATAAACCTTCAGGATATCTGTGGAATATTTCATTAAAACAAAGAAATCTCCCAGGCAGCAGAATGACGCCATTATGACGAACTTTTTTCGTCGTCGCAGACGTCTATTTGACCTGAAGGATGACGTCATAATAACGGTAGGATGACGTGATAATGTCACAGACGAAAGACGTCATTTAGTGACGTCATAAATGACGACATTGCTAGGGTAGGGACGTCGCGGACCAATAATCACCAAAAATATACGTCGAAATGACGTCAGCCTGCTGCCTGAGCTGTGATATTTTGTCTTCTTCATGCATTAAGTTTTAATCTGAGGATATTACCCACTGGTGGCACTAGTGGATACTTTCTGATATAGGAAAAAAAATATGTGAAAAGATTACTGTTCATGGCATCAAAGAATATCATGAGGCAGAGTTTTCAGTGGATAAATTGAAGTTCGAGTTGATATTAGTGAAACTTATATTGATCTGAAAGGGATGTCGATGATGGACTTTGTATCTTGGGAAAGCGAGGCATTACTCGTCTTGCATGATCCTTAATTTCTTTTTGTCAGAAACCGAATCTCTCTCAGAGTACACCAGACTCCCTTTTGTAAACTCAGTTTTCCCTGTTGGGCAGTGAATTTCAATATAATTCTTTGTTATCTGGCATTTTCCGATAAACTCCCGCAACGATTAATGACGGCCATAAAATTACCCTGCTGGTCGATCTAGATCAACCTTTCCACCTGCATGTGTGGATTTTTAGTCGCTGTACGCAGATAGCGATTGTTGCTTTCCTAGCCGAACAGAGTTAATGATTGCGAGATTATCTCTCTTGGAGGTCCCGGTTTTGCTACCGCTTCCTTGTAAAGACTCGATATCTTCCAGCAGCAGCGGACTTTCTGCAATCGTACGTTATCATCCGGACCGAGGGCCGTATATATTTTAGTCGGCACAGCGCTCAGAGAGCGAGGCCATATATTGAGCACGGTGCTTTTAATAAACAAAGTGTCCTGGCAGCTTTCTGCCAATATGGCTTTTTCCACATGCTCGACGTTGTTTAGTGGTCGAGTTCGCACTGAATTGAGGGATATTTTGCATAATGCGTACGTGATTAGGGTCGCATAAATAAGGGCTGCTCAGTGATAGTTCAGGTGACGTGATTTTCTGCTGCGACGTTATAAAAAAAAATAACGAGAATGGCGGCGGCAGCTTCCATCAGTTTCATCGGAGCAATTACATATATTCACATTTGTGATGAAGATCTCCTTTTTAATAATTAGATATTTCATGGAGCCTTTTCAAGCCCCCTATCAACATCTTCATTCAACAAAGCATTGATATAATCAAGTGAATTGTCATCAAAATAACCATTACCCTTTCTATATCACTTCAAGTCATGGTTCAAATTCTACAATTCATTGATCTATTCACTGTTATGGTCTTTATTCCTTTTTATCGAAAATTCAAAAAATCCCAATATCAATATTTCTTTCAAAACTTGTTACAATCTCAAATATTTACTATTCAATTCCAAAGACATAGTTTCTCTTGACAAGAAATCAGGTACAGATTTTGAAAGTTAGAGCTTTCAAATATAGCTGATTAACTCACAAATTTATTAGTACAGATAACTCCAATACAACTTCTTCCTATGTGCGTATTGATTCCAACCATACCTAATGGAAAATTCTTGAAAATAAAAAAACTACCTATCAATATCCCACATGTCACAGTTTTTGCACTATACAATTTTGTTAATTTTCACTATATATATCTCAATTTCATCCCCATTTCCCAATACAACCCTGTTGAATATCAAAAATGTTTGATCTATGATATTCTCCTTCACACCTTTCACATCTTAAATCTCTTTCTTCCATACCTTGATGATTTTCTCATTCAATAATATGTTCTTGTTTCAGCATGATGTACTCTATAATGTCAGATATTTCTTATTTGTATTCTTGTTTCGTTTCTTACAAATTCAACATGTTCCATATGTCATCTGTCATATTATACTTGTCAATGTCATTTTGGGTAAATAAATTTTACCGTTGTTACTTAAACCACCTTAAACTCTCACAACTACCCTACTAGGATGAGATTTCTCAACTCAAATTAATGATTTGATTATTGACTGATGCTACTATTGATGGTTATTCAACCGATTCAAAACATAAACCTGGGTAACCATTTGATTTCCCATTGTTGACGAACTTTGACTGTTATATGGACACGTTTTGAATTACCAAGCTTAGGGTATGTCATGGCTTCTCATAGAGGTGGATAGATAGACTGGTGAATCCACTTCCTATCCTGTGACTGGTCTCAAATCTCTTGATTTTGCCTACTTTGATAAAACGTGTCTAACGTGACATTGCGTGGGTAAATCTCGCTAAGTGAAGCCGCGATTTCAACCAAATTTACAGGTTACTGCAGGTGTCAATACGAAAGTATGAATATTTGATTCTGAATGACTTCTAATCGTTTCTAACAATTCCATGGAGACATTTTCCAATGAGTTTGATGCGATTATGTATCGAACCTGGTTGAAAGACAATTTTTCAAATATCTTTTGACAGTATCGCTATCTATTGTTGTACATGAGAACCCCACGTAATGAGCTGAAATTCAATTGTTTCAAATCAAGGATTTGTATGCTGAAACAATTGAAGAGTAGCGCCACCAGGTCTTATTTCCATAATTCTTCTCATAAACTTCAATATTTTCCCTACCTTATTCAGATAGGTACCATATTTTGTTTTTCAGATTTTTTCGTCTGATGATGGCTGAGTAGCCTTAACTATAGTCACCTTTAAATAATCGAGGATTCTGTCGATTATTGTACTTTGGTATTTTATTTAATTCGACTAAAAAATAAAAATACAATATGGGCCATTGAGAGAATTGATGATTTCCACAACTTATTAGAGGAAAAATTAATCAAAACATTTGTGGATCACGATGTTAAATTCAACTTTGAAAGATTCCAAATGCCATTCTATTTGTCTCATTGCCCCAGCTGGCAGGTTGATGAAGAAATTAAACTCTTTGGTGGCACACGCTATTGTTTGCTCTTGATTTGGATATTTGAACACCTAATTGATCAAAGTAAAACAATATTTGAGTGAGGAATCTTCGAATGATTCTTATTACTGCGCTTTTGTCACTTCACTGTGTTGTTTTGAATAAGCAAAAGAAAACATCACAGTGGCTTTGTTAGAAAAAACACATTTTGACATTAATTGAATATCAATGAGATCATGATTCGATTAAATATTTCGAATGCATTCAGAATTTATAGTATTTCTGTTTGCGGCGAATAACACGGAATGAAGTGTTGCCAGTGGAATACCGATAATAACCAGACAATATTCAGGAGTGAATTACCTATTTACATGCCTCTCAATTTTAATTCAAGCACAAGAGTCAACTAACAAGTCATTGTTCCACTACCACGTGTTCCAGGCATTTAAATATTCTTCGAAGAAACATTTTACAAGATGGATGTGCCTTCCACTCTGGCTCCTATTTGTGCTGTTGGACTTGAAGAACCGTTAATTGATGGATTTTATGATGAACCCTGTATTGAATTGCTTAATCAAATGTTCAATTTTTGGAACGTGCCCATACAGGGTCGGCTCCGCAAGCATTTTGGCTAGTTGCTTTTGGGATACTGGTGGATATATCTCTATAAATTTCACATAAAAATGTCACATACGTATTTCTTCATTTTTCTGTGCAATCAAGTTTGACTTCGAAAAAAAATTTAAAACTATTTTGTATTCATTATCTTATGTAATAGAAATAACGAAAAAGCCATGAATTTGGAAGAAAAAGAAAGGTCACGTTTTGTACGATTCGAAATCAAACAAAAAGCTTGAATAACAAGGTTTCGGGCTTATTGGTGGAAAACGGTGCGAATTCTATATAACATAGTGAGGTTGGGCGGTAATTTTGAATGATAGTTCAAGGTGGTTCAAGTACCAAGGGCGAAAGATAGCGAGGGCTATTAACACGCCTAGGTCCATAAAATCAAGTTACGCCCGAAATACATACAACATTTTATGCACGACCAGTATACTTTGTTGTAAATACCTCTTCACCTCTCAAGCTTGATAGGAATAAAACGGTTCTTAAATACCTTTTGAACCCCTTCAAAATAATTTTTGCTACGCCCATGATGTTCCTCTCGGATGAGAGTGTATTTACTTTTTCTCTATCTCTTATAATGAGGGAGTTATTAAGGGTTTACAATTTGCTCATATTCCAGACTGGTGGGTGAATAAATAGGCTAGTAGCCATATTTTATGTCAATACAGTCAATAGTTATTACGAAATGCATTCCAGTGACGAAAAAAGTGTGAATTGTACTCCACCAGAAATCAGTAAAACAGCTGAGGATGCGAATAATCAATAATTTATTGTCCGGCGGGCGGTAAAGTGCCATTTTACGCCCGGCGGGCGGTAAAGTAGTCCGAGGGCGGTAAAAATACTATACATATACGCATCTCTCGCTTGTTTATAGATAAGAATAATTTCTGTTAAAATAGATGATGGCATATGAACCTTTCAAAAACAAGATAAAATCAAAATTTCACAATGGAATCGTGAGGTATATTTCCAAATAATTGGTGTATCTAGTTTGTCTTTTAGCTTCTTTTCGATATTGATTGGTGAAGGCAAAGTTTGGCGGAGAATATATTAAACATAGACAAGATCTCAAAAACTATAATAATTTATCGTTTTGGATAGTCAATGGAAGTAAAATTTCAATGAAAAAAAAATTACACATTCTATTCTTCATGTTGGCTTCAAATTTCCCCTTTATATAATTCTTAATCAAATTACACATTTCCAAATATCCAGATGAAAAAGTATTTCAAGCCAGTTGAAAGCATTTGCTATAATCAAAATATAATAACCTCAATCGGACAAAATATGATTATGATTGAATTTGAACACCACGGGTTTCAATGTTCGAAAATTTGTATATGGATCTCCCGCCGGGAATGTTTAAACTGCTCCACTGCTAGCGACATCAAACGCCTTTTCTTTGAAATGAGTTAACGTTCATCGAAGTTTCCTGTAGAATGCTGCTTCAAAGTATCAACAACTGGTCATAGATGTCACTACTGATATTGTGATCTTGTAGATTTTATAAATTCATATCGAAATTCGAAACTCAATTATTCTAGACTTTACTGGGGTCTTAGATACACATACATTCTCATTAAATATAATGAATACACAACAGAGGGTATAAAAGATTCCAATGTGATTTTTGTGAAATATTTTTTCTGAATAATTAGCAATGTTCAACGTTTATTTATCCTTGTAGAATTGCTGCAGTACTGTGAATGCGGAATATGCATTCCGAAGAATCTGAAAATGAGGGAGTCCATTACTGACGATAGAATACCTATAATACATTATGTATATATAAAGGCATTACACTGAAGGAAATTTGTTCTCATAATTTTTTTGTGAATAAAAGTATGCGACTTATGTAAGTAGGAATTTTGCAAATCTTTTCAAATGCATGGCATGTTTTTCAATTGTCATTCTCTTGTACCAAAGTACCTATTCGACCTGTCACGCCTATTATTATTCCACTACGAGCGAATCCAACCGTTTATTGTCAGATTCGAGACCTGCCAAACGTCTCTCAACCAGAATTTATATTTAAGTCAAACGGAAAAGTTGTGAAGCTCTTCACCTATAGCGATGCCTTCTCTGAAAAATTTCAATGTCTCTATACTTACCTTTTTTTTGTCACTGCTGACTAGTACGATGTTCTACGAACATTATGTTTCATTTCGGCAGATGAGGATAAAAGAAAAACACTTTTGCTATAATAGGTAATCTAGTAAGTGTATAAACTTACCGATGTTAAAGTCTGAACATTCAGAGGAAACAAATTACCAGCTTTAATTATAATTGGCTTTTTAGCCCTTTCCATTATTATAATCAAATACTTTTTGATTTCCACATCTGCTGTGTACCATTTGGTCAAATAGGAGCCATTGCTAATTTCAACACTCTGAAATTGAAACACAGATATAACTATACCGGGGGAAACAGCAGGATCCTGGTACACCCCTCTTATTCCCTTTAGTTCAAGAGATAAATATTTGAAATTTGGTACGATTTATTATTCTATAACATTAATTATCGTCACGTTTTGACATATAATTGAAATTTTCTTCACTTTCACTTTCGATTTTCAAATAGATCACCCTTTATATTATTTCATTTTCGAATCCTGCACAATTTTTTGAATTCAAAGCATGATTCATTAGATCATCTTTACATTCAAACGTATTTCTAACTGTAGTAAATTTTGTGATATATGTGGTAATATATGGCAGTAAGATTCTTCTATCAGATTACTGTACATCAGGAACGAATGATTTATATGAGAATCAATTTGTTAATGTTGTAACAGACCTTCGACATGATCTGTTCACCAAACCAACAATATATTGCCAATTGGTTCGTGACACAAGCAAAGAATAAAATGAATGTCGAAGCTTCAGCCAATGATGGATGGATCTGCGAACATAAAAAATTTGAATCAGCCCATGATCTCTTTATATGGTATCTTTTAACTCACTATGATAATAATTATTCCACAAATACAGTCGATGTACACTGCACTCAATATTATTGTCAATATAATGGACGAGAAGGTTTCTTCTATATGTGAGGTGAATCTGCAAAGCTCAAAGATTGTCATCATATTGCAGTGCTGTTGCCAACTTTAAAACATTCACTAAAAGTGTATGGTCTAAGGAACATATCAATAATATTCATCATTTTACGCTCGTTGAGGAATATTATTCATCTTCTCACCTTATTATTTCTTTGTGAAGAATAACATTTCTCTTCAGAATTGATTTCAGAGAATTCGAATCTTGATTTTCGTAGGGGACGCTTTCCAGATTATTTTTCAAAATTGTCAAAGCAGCAGTAGCAATACTCAATATTTTGCAGCAAAATACATCAATGAGTACGAAATTCGAGGTTATCAGTACCATGTAAGTTATCTGGAATGACATAAAATTATTTGGAGAGAACCTCATAAAAAGCTATTTGGTTCTAGCTGTGCGAATTTTTTATATGAATCCAGATTGAAATGATGATTTTATAAGCACATCATACACCTCTTACCTGAAAAATTACATGACATAAACAATTGGTGCTATTTTCCAGGCTTCCAATCACCTTCAGAGACAAAAACGACTTCCTTTCTAAGCCACATTTAATCGCTAGATAACAAACTATAAACGTAAATGTGACACCGATTCCTTTACAGATCACGAAATATTTAGAATTGGCGATCTTCTCGAAAATCTTTTCGTTCGTATCAGAAAACTCACATAAAATGGGGCTCGCCAGGAATTCTTCCAGTTTTGATAAATTCCTTCGGTTTTTAAGAAATGCCAGAAACTTCCAACTGACGAATGACGATCCGACTGCAAACAGAATGCCACTGGTGAACTCCAATGAATCTTGATAGGTGATATTGAGGTCGAGATAGAAATGGATAATAGCGAAATTAATGAAGAAGTTAACTATGAAGGCACGGAAATTTTGTGTCAAAGTAGGCATTTTCTCCGGATAAAATCCACAGATTTTCAGTAACCTCACTTCTGAGGCTATGTATTTCTGAAGATGTATCATCTGTAAATCAAATGAAAATAAATTATATCAGTATAACACTTTCATTCATCTCATTTATGAAAACGGATGAAGTCACTAGTACAACATCAGTATTCCAGAAAACATGAAATCACTGATCAAATCCAATTCAAACTCGCTAATTCTAAACACCTATTGACTTTTTACATACCTATTTCTGTTATTTTACTAAACAAACATTCTCATTACAAATGTTTATATGATTACTCTTCCATATTATATACCTGCCTATCTATTATTTTATTATCATGATTTTCATACCGAAACTATAGTGATAGTGTGTAAATACATTTTGCTCAATCACCTATATATATATATATATTCATTCCTATCTATCAGAAACAGGTCCAATTAAAGCATTCTGATCATCCTCATAGAAAATTACTTCTGAGTATCTAAATGAATTAGTAATAACTACATCTCATCCACATTCAATTCAAAACTTTCGTTCAAATATCATTCATCAATTGAAATGTTCCTCATGAATCATTTATATTTTTCGTCTTTTCTTAGGTATTGATGATGGGTCCATAATCAAATGATTTTAATATAGTCATCGTACCGTCTTTTATAATTCACTGAATAAATGCAACACACCATACATAGTGGAGCTCGTAGTGGAGTGATTGCAATGTTGAGATCAGATATTTAGCGGCATTTGAAACCACTCGAAGTCAAACATTATTTTCAATGAATCAACCCACATATTGATTTATGTTAACAAACATCCAGCCTTCCCGAAAATTCTGATTGATATAGGAAAGTAGAAGGAATACAGCGGTAGAGACAGCGGTGCAGGCGCAGGTGCAGGCGCAAGTGCAGGTGCAGAGGTGCAGAGACTTTGCAGGTGGATGTGGTGGGTTGTCAATTTCAGGTCGATGCAGTCTTCGGCTTGCACTACTATGATAGAATTGAATCGAGGATATTTCTTTCATAAAAGTATGAGCGTGATATGATTTCGAAAATTATGGATTTTTACGTATTGATCATTTATATTTGCTCGGACAGTCAAGCAGCACTAAGAGCTATCTGCCACCCCAGAACAGGCTTAGCACTGGTACAGGAATGTGGTGTTGCTTTTGAGAAATGAACCGAATCCAAAGAAGTTAGGCTAGATGGGTCCCAGGTCATGAAGGGGTGACGAACTCCCCAGGGCCGGATCAGTGATGCCGTTTTGGGGACCGGAGCCTGTACTAGGCATAACAAGAAGCCAGACTACGTCTGATCTCGAAGATTGGGCAGACGAAGCATCAATAGATTATTGGAGGAGTATCACCGGCTGCAGGCAGACCAAAGACCTCGTGGCCGGCCCGAGTTAATCGAGGACAAAGTGGCTACTAGGCAGAGATCGTCAGTACTCCTCGTAGGAGTACTGACAGGGCACAACAGGCTGAACAGACACCTATCGACAATAGGTGTAAAAGATGACCCCACCTGCAGCAGGTGTGAAGAAGACGACGAAATGTCACTACACTTTCTCGGCGAGTGTGAGGCGTATGGAAGGTTAAGATACGAAATCTTTATAGTTGATGAACTTCAACAAGAGGAAATGATTGAATTAGAGTGGACGGACATAGTGGCCTTCATCAGAAGGTCTCGGAGGTTCGAAAAGGCCTCCCCACTACTACTACGTCTTGATTATACACTACGGTATCATCGAAAAAAACTATCATTTTCACAAAATCATCGTTATCATTGCATAATTGTTGTTTTCGTTAACAAAATCATTTCGCAGATCAAAATCACCCTCCGACAGCTTGTAAAGTAGATAGGTATATTCTGTTGGGGTGCTATCTGTCTCTTTCCAGTCCTATATGCATATGTGTATGTTATTATTTGTCTACGATGTGATGTGATATATTTTTATATTTTTATTCTTCACAATATAACTAACATATTAGATTTGATTACTATGAGAAAAAATTCGAAAAAATACTATAAGTATGTACTTGAACGAAGTCGAGGGTAAATTAAGTATTCTCTAACTACTATAGTCTAACTCTTTGATTGCAATTTGCTCACCTTTGTGTATGAACTTGGCTGCATGGAATCGTAATTGCTCGAGATAGGTTTAGCCATCTTCTCGTCGGAAGTTACTTTGTCAGATATTATGTACTCCAATCTCCAGAACACTGATCTACGTTCTGATTTGTACAGCTCGGTGACTAGGAGGTGCACCTCTAATTTCCCCCGGGAACTATAATTTGACGAGGTTTATGTATATATTTCAGATGTTCAATATTCACAGGAAATAATATTATGTTTGATTGGGGATGTTCTTAGTAGAATCCAACAAAAGATATCTTGGAGATAGATAATTCTATGTTATGATTTATACTAGGTATACTTATTATTTTTGTTAACAGTATTAAGCGCTGTGAAAATATATCTCGATGATATTGAAATATGGAAGAACATAAAGTAGTCTGTGAATTATTAATTGTCCCAGAGCCTCGGAACGAATACTTTTTTGTACATAACACTTCTATTGAAATATTCACCGTGATTTGAGAGCCCATACTTTGGGGTAACTTCAATATTTTCAAGAGTTCAGGTTTTGAGTGCGTACATTAGAATCAAGCAGAAATTCCTTCCAACAAAAACAAATGTTACAGAAAACATAAAATCACTGATCAATATATTAAATAAATTCAATTGTCAGCTGAGGAACCACCCATTCAATTTAAACTTGCTATTTCTAAATACCTATTGAATTTTCACATCATTCAGCTATTTTACTAAACAAACATTGCCTTCATCCCTTCAAACACGAACAAATGTTGATATTCTATTAATTCTCGTAAATCATCATAAAAAATCAGCAGGAGAATGATGAATGGCGACAACTTTCTGCTCGATTTGTTTTTCTGTTTTTTGACAGAATGGGTCTAATTAAGAGTACATAGTGGAAAAAATACTGCAGGATTCGTTCCCATCAGTTATTGATATTGAGTTTAAGAATAGGACATAAGACATGACACATAGGTACTCAAAAAAATAAGTGTCCATTTAAAAAAATTAGGTATTTGAATGAGGAATTTATTATTAGAAAAACCGCAGCCAAAAATAAGAATTTGACTTTTTCTCCGATAAGTGCTGAATCGAAGATTAAATGACAATATTATGAATGTTATCGTTGTCAACGAGAAATAATAGCTTTCTTGGTAACATTTTAAAGTAGCAGGTTGCGTTAGGGTTCCACAATGCAATAACGATAATTAACATCAATTTGCCACTTAATTCGAGTTGTTAGTTCCGATGGAAACAATGGATCTACGTTCCAGGCCCAACCCTGTTGAAAGCATCAGTAAATATTTTGGATTTTTGAGTGCCGAATTCACCTGTCACCATCAGATTCACCGCCCCGTGCAATTCAATTACCACCACCTTTTTTTTTCATAGTTAGTTGATTTTAAAAGTTAAAATATTTACACAAAAAAATTCAATTGGAAACTGGCTGAGGGTTGGTGTTTCAAATCCTCCGTTGAAAGTCTAAATTGAATAAAACTATAAATTTTTTCATTGTTTGTTCTAAATATCAATGATTTATAGAGATTTTTCTGATATTAATAATATTATTTACCTACCGCCTCTCAAATTTTGCCGCCGGGTGCAGTTAGTACCTCTGCAACCACCTAAATCCGGCACTGTGCCAACCCTGGTTTACCCTACCTACCCTAACTTCTCAGACTTTCTTTTTTTTTAATGCTTTATTTCCAAATATAACTAAATTATACATGTCATAACAATTATTTAGCCTTCAGTATCATATACTGGTATAGGCCAAACAATACAATCGCATTGGATAAGTTTTTGAAATTCTGTTTAATATGTTGTTTGTTCTGGCTTTATAAGTATCAAGATTATGTATCTGTCTTGTTTAGTGTTCATGATGGATTTGTTGTCGCTGATGTATTTCAATATTTGACTTTTGAATGTTATTTGTTATTTTGTTTATGTACCTACTCACTTTGTTCTAATTTCAAGATATTATGTAGTTTTTCAAGATTTGTGAGGTCATAAAGAATTTCTGTTGGTGTTTTGTAGTCTAGGTCAAATAATATTTTGATCACTTTATTCTGTAATACTTACACCCTGTTAAATTGAGCTAGTCCACATTTACCCCAAATTGTCATCAGGTATCTAAATACAGATAGGAAGTATGAATTATACACAATATATTTATTTTGGTCATCTGAGTAGTTCTTACTTCTATGCAATGCTCCTAACATAGTTGATATATTCTTGCTTATTTTGTCTATATGTTTGCTCCAATTTAAATGATCATCAATAATCAGGCCCAGGCACTTTGTATTTTATACCTTATTGAGTGAAATATCTCCTATTTTTATTTGAATTTGGAAACCTCGATTCAACTTATTACTCAGTATGAATCTCATAAGCACAGTTTTGTTTTCATTGATTTTGAGTTTGTTTTGTAAAAGGAAATCACTTTGTTTGACAAACGAAATTTGCGATACGCGGCGATTAGTCAAACAAAGTCACTATTGATTATGTTATTTTTTTCTGCAATCAAAGGAATTATAGGTATCTAATTAATTAAATAAAAGTGGAGTAACCACCATTACGGTTCACGTCAATCTAATCTTATTGCCTATTTTTGGCAAAAGGTTAAAAAAAGAAGAAGAATAACTAACCCAACCCATTTTCGAGATCAGAGTTTTCTTGTTCATTCGATTTTGATAAGAGCTAATATAATTCATTGCAGTGGATCAAACTACAGTATTATTATGACAACAGAACATAATGTGGTCATCTTTTCCAGCGCCTACTATCTAAAATTGAAGAAAAAAATTAAGTAATCACTAAATTACATTTTGCGCGAGAAATGGTTTCGAAATCATATTGTGTGATACATTGCTGTATTCACATTGAAAAATGGAGTCGTATACAGGGTATACTTTAGTTTCGGCCCATATGAAAATACAAAGTTGATGATGTTTTCTAAAAGACGAAACGTCGCAGATAAATTCTGCTTATGTTGTCGAATAGTCCTTAAAAAGTGGCCATGGCGAAGTGCTATTAGTTTTACATTTCCTTTGAAAATAAAGCTAGGAGAAAATAAAAACGAAATTCTCAAATTTCGGTTTTCCTCGGATATCTCCGAAACTACTTGGAATATTAGAACTTTCTAAATGTCATATCATTAGGCACATAAATGACCTACTTTTCTCTAATTCAATCGACCCCGTATCACTTACCGTTTCCGACATCCCCATGCTGTTCATTCTTATCTTGGACACATTGTATACCGATTTGGACACATCGTTTCATTACTCACTGAAATGGACAACCTTTGTCTAATTCAACTGACTCCGTATCATCATTTTTACTATTTTCAAGATGCCAATTAATCGTGGTACGACATAAAAATACTTTTATCCAATATTTTCTTGAATTCACTGTAGTATTGAGACCACAATGAATTTTTAAGAGGCAAGAGGTAGAACATTGACGAAAATCAGAATACTCTTGGGCCTGCAAACAAAATCTCCGGGTTACGGAAAACAAACAAAGAATATGATGGGTTCGTATCAGCAGTTTTGCAATGAGGGAGCCTCCAGCGGTAACATCGTTTTGCACGATAGTATTCCGGATTACGGGATATTGTAAGTGATAGCCAACTTATTATAGTGTGATGGTATGTTATTCTGAAAATGGACTTGAACGTGCCTCGGAATGCTGAGTTGGGCTCAAACATATAACGAAGATGTAAGCTTGAATAATAATTTCCCTATATCATAATATATCGTACCAGGAATGTTTCCTCCTATATACGTTTTGAATCGTATTAGGCAGGAACATATGTCCTTGCAACTACTCATTTGAAGCAGATATCAACCATTTGATATTCACTTGTGATCTTCATAATAGACATCGATCAGAATTTTTGAATAAATTAATCATCCAAGGTGTCCAGGTGCCAACAAGTGTCACTGTTCTGTTAAGCACATTCAAAGAAGATATTCACAAAACGATTTTGGAATTTCTGTCCAAGGAAAAAATAACAATATAACCGATTAAAGAAAAGTCTGTGGCAAAAGAAACTCTTGTTTTGATGCCAACCCACAAAAAAAAATAGGCAGGAACATCTGCTTCATGGTTTTATCTCCTATCAAACGACTGATATATATTTCAACAATTAGTACCTTCAATTTGATTCATCTCTTATTCAGATATCGGCTTCCCCTAGTTCCTAGTTCCCCTTAATAGATTACCGATTACCCATTTAAATAGTTCAATAAAATTGTTAAAACCGAAAGAAGCAAACATTTTATTACACCTATTAACAATTTACTCTTTGGGATTTACTGTAACATAAGACTCATTCATTCTAACTTTTGAAAATTTACTTCTTGTGAGTGACAACTTCAATTCCGTTTTCGAAATTGTACAAGAAATTATTCATGACGCACGATGAAGTAAAATCATCAAATATAACTACCAAAACAAAATAGTGAATTGTTGGTCGCCATCCATTTCCACGTATAGCGAACTCTGTTTACAAAAACATGGACAAAGCACCGAAACCTTCTGATCTTTCCTCCTGGCGACGGGACTTTTTGTTGTTGACGAAAACAGGAACTCGCGACACGAAATCTTCAAAATGTTTCTTATTTTGACAACAAAAGTTTTTATTCTGTAGAAATCGTTTGGTGGTAATCCGCTTTTATATTAGTTTTGTTGCAGGCGCTTATAGCACACGAATGTCAAAATATAATATCAACATATAGAAAATACTGAACTAAGCCATTTTCGATTTCCTACAATAATAATGTTTATTCATTTATGCTATGATAAAACACTGTGATTCCCTCGAAGTGCTCAAATATTTATTTCAATCATAGAATCCCCACAAGTTTAGTACATTTTATAGCTGACGAGATGATATGAAGAATTAATTCACGAACAGTGAAATCCAATCGTTTTTTATGGAATTTTCACAGATGCTTCTAAGTATGGATATAAACTCTCCCCGCAATAATTTCTGCAAAAAAGGCTTGGACCTTTTTTTATAAAAATGCATTAACATTTTCATCAAATGATGGTGGCAACGGTGCATAACTTTTGTTACTGGGTCTGAAGTCTAACGTAGGAACTTATAGTTTAATCGAACATGATTATATCATTAAAAAATAATAGATCCAATATTTGAGTCTGAAGAAGGTTTGAAAAAACATCACAATCTTTTATGTTTAAAGAATCTGCATGTTCACCAAATTCACCTCCTTTTGCCATATGTACAGGGTCTTCACGTATATTTTGAACCCCCCTTCAACTTTTCTATCTATCGTTCGATTTTAATTTTCAAAAAATGATACTGTGTAATTTTTTATGATTTCATATAGGTATGTGAACAGAAAAATAGTTGAAGATCTGAAAAATAAGTTATGGACAACAAATATATTTTTTTAAATGGGACACCCTATATATTGTCACTTTTGGGTAGAGTATATTTTTCTGATTTCAAATATATACACATGTATCATGTAATCTCCAATAGATTTCGAGATGTTTGACGTATAAATTCAGATTTCATCCGGATTTTCTTTCGGATTAGAAAGAATAAAAAAATATTTGTTGTCAACAATTTCTAAATATTGTGCTCAATCATGATTTTCCATCGGAAGAACCCAACTCTTTTGAGCCATACGCTATAGACCATAGATACACTATATTTCCTTTGTGCGGCTATGATATTTTTATTATTTTCCAAATATACTGATGATATATCACAATTTTTCCTGTCATTAAAACCCATTATGACAAATAACCTCACAAATAGCTGAAATATTATAGCATTTATCAATTTGACAACATATATTTCAATCAAAGCAGGAATGAAGCTCGAAGTCATCTCCACAACATTTAAATTTGTGCAGACCACTCCACTTTGAGATGCCATGGACTGCTTTCTGAGATTATATATTTCAATTATTTCCATAGCTACCCCGACCAACTATGTCCTAATTAGCTGAAAATAACCGGATGAAATCTGAATTTCAACGTCAAATATCTCGAAATTTATTCGAGATAACATCATACATGTGTATATATTTGAAACCGGAAAAATATACTCTATCAAAAAAGTGACGAAATATATAGGGTATTTCATTTGAAAAATATATTTGGTGCCAATATCTTTTTTTTCAGATCTTCAACTGTTTACATATAGAAAATCTACAATGAAAATCACATAAGATCATATGTTGAAATAAGAAATTGAACTATAGATATAAAAGTTGAGGGGGGTTCAAAATATACGTGTGAACCTTGTACATGGAATACTTGCTATGCATCAAAGACTTAATTCAGAAGTTGATATGTAATATCTAATAATTTTGAAGGGAAAATATATGTTTTGGAATTGTTTTTTATGTATAGATTAATGAATGAATTGATAATTGGCATATAGTTTAATGTTTCATCAAATAAAAAAATGTGTTGACATTTATATCTACAATACTGACATAAGTATTAACAGTAGTAATAAATATATATTGCTCGTATTCGTAGTGCACATGGAATTATTCCTTTACAAAAATAACCTTCACAAGATTACTACTCTCTTTCCTCCTGTTCCTTCGGGATTAATCGCGATAGTATTCATGAGTGTCGTATATATTCAACAGGATAGCTTTTGCTTCATGAAACCATCGAGGTACATTCTAATTCATATATGCAACTTCTCTAATTATGATAATTTTCGAGAAATGAAAATGCTGCTAAACCAGCGTTATTTGATATTCGAGACTATAACGAACGAATCTTCTTGTTCCCTAATGGTGTTCGTCTACATTTTCCATAATTATAGGCGTGACACATTCAAAATCAAATCGCCTGGAATATTATCGATTATTTCAGACCATCAAATTTCTAGCTCTAAATTTGCGAGTATTGCCAGACTATTGATTAAGATGATAATTTTTCTTTGGTATAGGTACCTACTTCATGCCTATTTCCATAAATTCGATGACACTCTCCAATTCCAGGATGTGAATATACAGAGTCAACAATAAACAGAAAAAATATTATAAAAAATCTGCTTGAACTAATAATAATTTCGAAATTAAATTATCATTTATATCAGAAAAATACACAGTTAATGATTTCGGAAAGGGGAAAAAGTCAGATTTAAAATCCTACAATATAATATCAAAAAACTATGATTGAAGATTTTAAACACAATTCCTGTCGAAATTGTTCATTTCCGAAATTTCTAATGTGACTCGAGTTCTAGCTACCCTGTATGTTTGGTAGACATGCAGAGAAATTAAGCCTCTCATTATTTTCCATTAGGGTTAATGGTTACCTAATAAATGGCGGGGGCGCTCGGTATAAACATGGTGATATTAGGAAATTCTAAAATTTGGCGAATTCACAAATGTGAAAACGTACTCTTGGTTGAAATATTGAACTTTGGCACGGTCAGCGCTATGTGTATATATTCAGATCGAAACAAGAGTAATAATAGCCTGAAAAATGAAAGAGCCATGAATTGGACAAAAATTTCGAAAGTGAAAATAGTATATGAATGTCTGGTAGACTACTAGCAGAAAACAACTACTTTCCTGGTAAATACCACGTAGAACATTGGATTATATCTGCTCGTAGTCCATGCAACGATTCACACTGTGAATGCAGATCGCAAATGTTTCCTCCTTCCTAAGACGTGACAAATTCACATCGGGATAGACACGGTTAACAACCTACACACCAATTTCGGGCTTATTGGCCCTCAGCAGTGCAGGGTAGTTATTCGAGTAGAGACCGTAAGATCTCCACTCGAAGCGTTGCCTGTCCCAATGCATTTTCGTCGCGTATATTTGACCGCACTGAGCCGCGTTCCAACAGACAATTGGAAGTGGCGACCTCATGCGGCAGAAGAAAGAAACACTCCAGTCACAGTGTGAATCGTTGCATGGACTACGAGCAGATGTATTAACCAGGAAAGTATAGTTGTTCTCAGCTCGTAGTCTACCAGACATTCATTTTCAAACTATGTTTGATATTTATAATTGGATAGACTATTCTCACTTTCTAATGATAGCCTACTATACCATACTCATCGCCATCATTTCACCGCATACTACACCAAAACGTTCGAACTTTGATAAAAACCATTTTTTCTGATTTAAATATTACAAAATCATATTGTGTCATACATCGTTGTATTTGTAATAAAATATGCAATTTAAAAAAATAAAGTTGATCATGGTTTCTCCGAAACGAAACGTCGTACGAAAAATCTCTCAACGCTGTTTTGTAGGGCTTGAGAAGTTGCATTGAGAAAGTGTCTTTTGTTCTCCTATATTTCTTTGAATGACTTCAGAAAAAAATAAAAACGAAATCGGCCAATTTTGATTTCTTAGGCATATCTCCGGAACTACTCGGAATTTTGATTAAAACTTTGTAAGCGGCATATCTTTAGGCTTGTGAATGCGCAACTGTTCTCTAATTTGACAATGTTGGTATCACTTATAGTTTCCGAGATCCCATGATAGACATCCTTATCTTGGACACAGTGTAAACTTATATGTTTGAAAAGTGTTTTTAACCGTCAACTTATTTGCTATAAGCAACCCAATGTGGATATAGGATGGTGAAACAGCTTCCTATTAACAAGCACTAGAATAAACTGTAGACCTTTGCCTACTTGATTTCATACCGTATAGTAATATTTCCTGAAGTTATCAGAGATGGCGACATACCTTGTGTCGGTAAAACAGAAACTGTGCGTCTATCCGTGTCATCTGTACTGAGAGAAGAAATACCGAAAAGTGTGAAAATAACGATACTTATTCCAGATTTACTGAAAATATAGTGTTTCAATGTCGTTTCAATTCACGCCTGTCAGATTGGAACCTTGTAGCGGAACGCCCGGCTAAACGCCGCCACAGCTCAGGGGGTTGAAGTTCTTAGTAAAACAATACGGGTGACTTTTTCGTATCAGCAGTTTATTTGGTTTAGATTCCAACAACCTTAAAACATGAAATGAAAGAAACTTAGCCGAACCCGAGATAGATCGGCAGAGACACACTGTATGATGAAATGACAAACAAAATATCTACTAATCAATAACTATCAAGCAAGATAGCTACGTATTAACGAATATAACAATCAAAATACATATATATTTATTGCCAAAATCGCAAAGGGGTACTAAAGCTCACCTTAAAAGGCAGGTACAACACTCCGTGAACCAAACCCTCAAGCCTTCCAGGGTTGGGGAAAACTAAGACACAAAGTAAACACAACCACAATAAAGGACAAACGTGAAATATGCCCAATTCTTCCCGAGGTCCGTACACGGAGAGTATCGCAACGGCTCAAGTTTTTTCCCGCAGGCAAAAACAAAAAGGAGCAAAACCGCGTATAAAACGTCCGTTTTGGTCATAGCGATATACGTACAGGGCGTTTCGCCGCAACCTAAAAAATACATAAGCAACAGAAATCTTCCTTGGAAATCGATCTTACCGCCATCTTCATTCAAGTCATGGAAATATTACTACCTTCTTAAACGGTCTACAAGTTTTTCGCAGAAACAAATGAAGAGCTGTTTCACCATCCTATATCCACCTTGAAGCAACCCTAGTAAGTCTAGGACTTGTATGAGTCAGGAAGACTAAATAGCTGTTTTATGAAATGCTCATTGGCGATTAAAATCCGAAATAGCTGAGTCTAGATCCACGCATGAGAGACGCGATCTTCGAGTCGAAATGGTCCACAACGAAGCTCTCGGAGTTGAAGTTGCTGCTATCCCGCAGTGTGGCGAAATTCGCGCACTGAGAAGGGCAGGACGAGTATAACGCGAGAGTGCGTTGGAAGTTTGTCGCGTCATTTGTTTTTGAAGTTGGACAGCGCCGTTGATTGATCTGGTGATCTGGAAGAGAGTGTAATTGGGGACATTATTCAATGAGGTAGGGTGTATGTGCATGAGCGCAAGCATGGTTTTTCAATATAGGTTTTTGATAAATTATTGGTTCATCCGATCAGTGGCCTTGTTTGTATTAATTTTGATTGATACCTCACGCGATCGGCAATTATTTATTCAACCATTACTTCACAGGTGCATGGAAAACCCCACACTGATCTTTGTGAATGATACATACTTACCAATCAATGGATTATAACTAAGTAGAAAAATTAACTCAAGATTTTTGTATAGAAATATTTATGTACACCCCCTTAATGTTTCCATTATCTTACCATGTGATTAAATTCGATAATATATTGAATTTCAGCATATTTACATGATGTTTGTGTACAGGGTGGCTGAAATAAGTCGAGCCTTATCATTGTCGTAAATGTCAGTGATTCGAGGTTAAATCATTGGAGCAATCAAAATAAATTGGTGTCGTCTTGCAATTCGGAAAATTCCAAATACTTTCCATCAATTTTCATTTCTTTTTAATTTCTTCTTCTTCTTATTCTTAAATTCCTTGATGGTTACATTCTTTCGTCTAGGAACCATCAACAACTTTATTTTTTTTATTATATTTTTCCTCGCATTTTCCTGTACATTTGGGTACCCTTCAAGCTATAATCCATCATGTTTTAAATTTTTCATCTAGTTCATCTGTATTTATTGACATTTTTGAAAAGCAACTGCATTCAATGGTCAATTATTCATTTGTCAAAGAACTCATCATTATAGAAAATACCAATAAGAAGATTGTCCTTTGACTGTGGACAAATGAAATAAAAGCATAAAAAAAAGGTAAAATATGAACATGGGCATTCTTATATTAATAGCTATACAATCATAGAATGGGGATTTGAAAGTAGATTATACTTATTCATATAAAAAACAGACAATACCTTGAAAAATAAATAAGAATAATAGATGAATTTAATAAAATATTCAGAATAATAATATAACTATTCAAATTATTCAGGTATTTGATTTGATTATTATTGACATATATGCAATAGTGCACTTGAGGTGTAATTAACTATATTTCATGGTGGGTAGTAATTATTATCGATAGATGATGATTAGTATTCACAAATTATATGAAAACTATTGAATATTGATGCAGGAGATAATTAGTATTAATTTTCAAACCCCGAATAATAGTATGAGATGAAATGATTAATATGTATGCCTAGACAACACTTCCAGTGCCTAGGAGGTAAAATTGTTTTTTTTATTCCTTTGATTAAAACATGTGGCATTGTGATATGAATTTGATTATTATTTCAGAAAGAAATAATTCTTAAGAACGAATGGCATAGCTACATAATATACATAATATTCAATCGATTTGTGATATTTATATAGAAACAACAATTTTAAATGTGGAATTCTTGAACCTGATTCGTCAAAAGTTACAAATACAAAATATTCTGTTCTGTTCTGTTATGCTACTTTATATGACTTCTTGTAGAGAAACATTTGAGGTGACTCATATCCATTTAGTTGTGCTTGTATAAAATGATTAATCTCTAATACTTTCACCCCACTCGATTTCATTATATCTAACAAATATCAGTTAACTAATAAAACTCTATATACATATAAAATGATAGGTAAGGTTAGTTCTTCCTCTTCTTCTTTTTTGTCTATTTGTCATCTTCCTGCCAGAAAATTTGTCAAGGTTTGATTGTCGTAAGTCACAATGGTGGTTATTTCGCCTACATTTTATAAACAAGATGAAAATTTTTTTGGTTGCATAAAAAAAGGACATTTCATTCGGATCGAAAGTATCTTTGTTTGACTCAAAAACATAGCGCTTCTGAAACAAAGTGTCACTTCTGATCCTAATAAAACAATAATATTGTTCACATGTGAATTTCAATATTATGCTGCGGTTAAATGTAGTCTGCAACGTTCTCCGTTTATATTGTTTTGTATGGGGCATTATTTTCTCCACAAAAGATCTGCAAAGGTCACAGTGGACCATGTCGACAGGGCCAAATTATAATCTTCGTGTGGTCCACTATATAAACGGTCAACACTACACAACAAAATGGTAGGTTGACCTCACTATAATAGATCACGCTGAAGTATTTACACTAACTCAGTCGCAAATGTCGCAATCAAAGAGTAAAGAGGGATATGAAGACGAAGACGCAGTATATTTATGACCATAAGTGGGAGAGCATCATGATAATCACACAGGTTGGATATTTACTTAAATGTGAGTAGAGGACAATATTCTGTAAATGAACGTAATTATGATGTAACTTTGAGTAAAATCACCGATAATCACATATAATATACTCTTATATTTTGATCCCTATACGTAAACTTTGCCTCTACCTACAGTTTCAACTAGAAAAAAAACATTGGATGTAAAAGTTGTTTAGGGTTTCATCGGTATTTTCTTTTGGTACATCCTGAAGAAACAAATGCGATTTGCAAATTAATTGTACAAATAACAACTTTTTTTTCTAAATGAAGCACCCGTCTTAGACTCACGCGACCAAGTGGCGGTTAAAAACACTTCAAAAACACTTTCAAAACATATCCTGGATTAACAACTCTGGGATATACCAAACTGACGTCTCAGCAACATCCTAGAAACATAAGATGAATATGAAATTAACTGAGATGTTCCAGAATTTTGTCCCTTTACCACATAGACGTAGACCTCTCTGAGATATGCTATTTGGATGTCCAATATTCATCTCTGATGAATTTCACTCGACCATAGCGATTCAAAATTCAGCTGCATCACTCGTTAAATTATTTCCATATATCATTTTAGCTTCACGGAAGCAATTTCTTGAAAAAATAGATGAAATCATTCAACTTTTTATACAACAATGAATGTCAAATTGATATCATGTTTCTCAAATGTACTAACGTAAGTTTTTTTCCTTTCAACTGCACCTAAGAAAAATCTGTGAAGATCGTGCAAGCCAGTAGAAGGATATTGGCAGAGTAGATATTGGTATAGGTGTTGGAATCTTTTTTTTTTAAGTTCGGAGCTTATAGGCAACATCAAAAAACCTCGGGAAAAACCTCTTTAGAAAGTGAGGTCCACAATTCAGCCGTTCGATGAAAATAACAATTTTTGATATAGTGTAGTTCGGCAGGTCTCGAGCTCGGAATTACTCGTGGTGGACCTGATTTCCGTAATTTACGTAAGATTGTTGTTTTTTTATCACTCCTCAATAGATATCCCTGATGTATATAATAATAATAATAATAAATCGTCTTTATTTATAGAAATATAACTTACAATAAATGAATTCTGACAAGTTATCACTATGGGGCGAGATTTAGCTGAAGCTACTCTTACATCTAACCCCATAATGACCATCCTATAAATGAAAAATAGCACATTTCGCGAATAAATGCAATCAATATATCAAAAAGAACAAAAACAGACATGTAATAGGAATCTTAAATCTCAACGCTCTGATAAGAGTTTTTTTTCAGACGAAATTTAAAAGTGGCTTTATTGAGGTGTCTCATGTCCTCTCGTAATGAATTGGAGACTTTTATGGCATTGTATGTGAACCCTTTCTGAAAGAGACTTGTCGAATGATGCGGTATGGCAATCGTATTCTTATTCCTGATATTGACAGAGTGTGCATGTGACCGGGGTACAAGCTTACTTTTAATATCTTCAGTTGATATTATTCTATGTGTGTAAGTTGCCAAATGCAACTTCCAGCGACTCTCCATGTTCAACCAATTGAGTTCAATCAGTTTTTGACTCACATGATCATATTTTCTAAGCCCAAAGATAAAGCGTATACAGTAATTTTGAACTTTTTGTATTTTATTCTTGTATGTCGAATCTAGGAAAGGTCCATAAAGAAAATCGCAGTATGTGAATTGAGATAATACCAAGCTCTCTGACAGCTGTTACCGTAGTTTAAAGTTGAGTATCTCCCTATTGGAAAATAAAATCTTCAAAGTTGTATAAGTTCTTTTCAGCAAATTGTTTGAATGGGATTTAAAGCTGAGAGTATCATCTAATATCAAACCAAGATTCTTTGCTGAATGCACAATGTCCAGGTGATTCCCATCAATGATAACTGATAAGTTTGAATTAATATATTCGTAATGATTGCGAGGGGAGAAAATAAGAACCTTAGATTTATTTGAGTTCAGTTTTAGATTGTGCGACAAACTTTTAGAGATAATTATATCAAGGTCGTGTTTGAGCTTAAGTTGTGTTTGTTGTAAATTGTCAAAAGGAAATTTGATATAAATTTGTGTATCATCAGCATATGCACATACATTACAGTTACTTATAGATTTCAAAATATCAGAAGTATAAATTACAAACAATAATGGACCGAGAATGCTACCTTGTGGTACCCCTGTGGTGATATTGACATATCCAGAGTGTTTACCGTTCGACAAGATTTTTTGTTTTCTATCACTGAAATATGAAGTCAATAAAGATAATGCGTCCTGAGAAAAACCATAGCAAACCAACTTGGCGAAAAGAAGTTTATGATTAATGGTGTCAAACGCTCTAGAAAAATCTAGAAGCACAAGCACCGAACTATATTTTTTATCTAGACCCGAGATAATATCATCCAATACTCTAACAAGTGAATCCGAAGTACCAAGATTCTTTTGAAATCCTGTTTGACATGAAGGAATAATATTCATAGCAACAACATACTCTGTGATTTGGGCAGCCATCAGTTTCTCCAAAATCTTTGAAAGACATGGTAGAATACTTATAATTCTCAAATCTGAATATGAAGATGGTTTGGATATTTTTGGCAAAGGTCGTCCGAGAGAGATTTTCCACAACGAAGGCACAGTTTTAGTTTCAATGGAATAGTTGATTAGATGTGTAATGAAGAGGTCAATGAAAGGACTGCAATATGAAATCATGTTGATAGATATATCATCGATACCAAAAAAAGGATAATAATCACAGTCTTTCAATAACAACATCCACTACTATGAAGAACCAATAACAAAATAAATTAAACTTTATTTTCAGTTGCAAGTTCTTTTAGTTCATTGTAGTCGGGCTTCACGATGGAATCATCGACCTTCCACCTGATTTTTCCTTCCAGTGTCCATACGTTTTTGTTGCCATATTTCTTCTCCGCTGCTTTCAGAGCATTATATCTGAAGTATGTCAGATCTTCTTTCACAACGACACCAGTTCCTTTGAATTTAGCTTTCGCTCCAAATACTAATTGTTTACTTTCATAAGACTTGAATTTTATGAAAATATAGTTGGCCACTTTGTAACATGTTTCGACATCTGAGCTTTTGATTTGATTAAAGCCCATTTTGTGTGACAGGAAGTTCATGATGGATGTTTTCAAATCTGTTTTATCACCAGTTTTAAAACCAATGTCCTAATGTGAATTGTGTGATGCTACACAATCAACCCTATCGATTTGTTCAATTATCCACAATCCAAATAATCCTTCAAGTTTCAATGTGCTCTCAATTTAATTCAAATTCATTAAGGCACAAAAGTTGCCGCAGATTCAATCTTCATTAAAATCTTATTTATTTTAAGGGAATTACTAAGATACCTTTTTCAGTCTGACTCGATAAATTTATATACTACCAGACATCATTGGGTTTGCTTTGCTATTTGCTGGAGTATTCTCGTTGATTAGATTGAACCACAAAACACATTTCCATTAAACTTGCAGGATGGTTAGATCAATATCAGAATGAAAACTGTGATGACATCGTTTCTGTTATGTTGCTAATGAAATAGCAGACTATATTACTCTCCTCCCGAAGGAGAATTCGTATTTTATGAAGTTGATAGAATATTCCGAATTATTCATGGAAATGTCAATTGTCTTGAAAGAGTGGAATCTGATGAATTATCAAGGTTTTCTACTATTAGAGTAAGAGCCCAGGGCCGTCAGACATAAGTTATTCTCTGACAGACAAAATGTTTGGCCTCGAGTAATGTTTATAATGTACCTTGAATTCTGCCATACCTTCAATTGGTCAGTGGGCTGATTTGTAGATACCAGGTGACAAAGGTGACAAAAAATAGGATCAACTTAAGTTATTTTCTGATTGCTGATTTTTATACCTATGCCATGAAAAACTATTACCAAATGATAATGAACACTGCCAGACACTTCCCGTGGGTCATTACTTTCGCCAGACGCTTCTTATATTAATAAAAACATTCTGCCGTGAGTATGAGCGCGACGGTGCTATACGCTTGGTGCTTTGGAGCGAGTGAGATATCTACAGAATTGCGTTTGATGTAAATGCAAGTCTTCAATATGCTATTGAAGATTTATAGAAGCAGAGATGATTTCATCGATCTATCACACTTTGGATCTAGCGAGAATTTAGAATTGATAATATGAGAGTTGTCAAAAATTTCTTAATATATTTCTACCGGGCTATTCAAATTCGTTTCGGTACATGGGGATCTCGTAAACGATAAGAGATAGAGTGTCAAGTTGCGTATTTCAGAGACCTATTCAATGATGTGAAAAAATCGAATTTAGCTCTTTTTGTTCTGGAAATATACAGGAAAAACCAAAACATCCCAAATTATGTATTTGCCTGTATCTTCTTTATTCGCCGACATATTGAAAATCTATCCACATTTTGCTATTGGCACTTGATGTGGTCTATCAGAATATCGAGGAATTAAATTTAAGTTCTTAGTATGAAGTGAACGTCGACGATCCAAAACCTACAACAAAAAATACAGGTCCGTATTCAAAAATTCGAAGATTGGGGTGGCCCAAGTCAGATGACACCCTGTATAAAAGATTTATGAACATGTTCTGATAGCCCAGCACCAAAAAAGCTAAATTCGATTTTTTCACATCATTGAATAGGTCTCTGAAATACGCTGCCACCATTTAACCAACACTCTATCTCTTATCGTTTACGAGATCCCCATTTACAGAAACGAATCATGTTATATTTCTAATGAAATTATTGAAAATGAATTTCTAAATTCAGCTTTTATTGCAGATAAATTTAAATCCCTAGGGATTTGAAGTACATTTTGAATCCCACTTTTTTCCCCGAAAATAGGTATTCAGAGTACCCTTTAAATCCCTAAAGTGCATAAATAGTTATTTATGTATTAAGGGAATTATGAGGGCCTAATTACCGATGGCAAAGTTTGCGTCCCGAGGGCCTCTGGCCCGAGGGTCAGCAATTGCCAGAGGTTATTAAGGCTCTATAATTCCCGTGGTACATAGATACTTTTATTTTTGACCGATTTTCATAACAATATGTCCATATTTAGAACGCAATAAATGTTTAAATTCATAACCTTTCTGGTATATTTGAATTAGGTAGCGTTGATTGTAGCATTGTTGGTTGTTGCTAGGTTGTCGCTATGTTACATGTTTATAAGCAAACTTTCTTTATCAATCAATGTTTTTCCGTTAAAAACGTGTTTATTTTTTACCACAAATCGACGATCTTTTTCTGTTATAATGGAGGATATTATAAAAAAAGCGGAAAAAGCAAGACAATCATTACTTCCATCGAAGTGAAGCCCTATATCAAAAAGAATACAACTTATATCTGAAGTGGCTGACACAGAGAAATGTTATGTCAAAAGATGCCAACGAAACTGTCTTTCTGGCATATTTTCAAGAACTGGTAAAGTATTTTCAGTATTTTCTGGTAGATTTGGTAATAATTGTATTTATTCGTTGCAGTCAGAAACGTTTAGCCCAAATTCGTTATGGACTAAATGGTCAATGCTCAAATCGATGGTGACCATATATGAGAAAAGATATATCACCAAGTTCAACGAACTAGAGGCTTTTTTGAAACGGAAAAGTAAGGGGTATAAGCCGAAAAAGTCTGCTGTCTTATCTCCTAAAGATGTCTTCAAATTTCTAAAGGACGCCCCTAATGAAATTCATTTATTGCATAAGGTAATTTTGGTAAAACTTCGTTTGTTGCACTCCTATGAGTTCGGAAAAAATTTTTGGTGGAACTTATGTATTTTGACCTCCTGATCACTAATCTGAAGTCAAAACGCGGCGGTCTCAAGTATTTTCGGAGATACGGCCCCATTTTGTCTCAAAAATGCACCATTTCAAATCTCCATTTTCTGATATTAAAAACACACAAAATTAATCCTTCTTGGAGCCAAAACATCACACATGCTCACATTCACTTGTTTCCAGCACTTTTTTGCATAAAAAACTGTTATTTTCACAAAAATTCGCCCTTCTTCAAAAAGTAAACAAAACATCTTTTTTCACTGATTTTCTGGTTATTTTCATTTGAGATGTTGGCAACGTCTTACCATGAGCCAAACAATCACGTTGCCAACATCATAAATACAAATTACCAGAAAATCAGTGTAAAAAGGTTGTTTTGTTTACATTTCAAAGAAGGGTGAATTTTTTGGAAAACAATAGTTTTTTCTGCTGAGAAGGTTTGGAAACAAGTAAATATATGCGTGTATAGTGTTTTGGTTCAAAGAAGGGTGAATTTTGTGTATTCCTAATAGCAGAAATTTGACATGTCAAATGGTGCATTTTTGAGACAAAATGGGGCCGTATCTCCGAAAATACTTGAGACCGCCACGTTTTGACTTCAGATTGGTGATCAGGAGGTCAAAATAGATAAGTTCCATCAAAAATTTTTTCCGAACTCATAGGAGTGCGACAAACGAAGTTTTACCGTAATTTTTTTCTCATAATTTTCTTTTTCTTTTGTTTATTTCGTTTTATTTGTTATAGGTTGTTCTAATTATGGGTTATTTTGGAGGATGCAGAACTCAGGAACTTCTAAATATGAGTATAGCAGATATAGAGGACCGGGATACTGTTATGGTAGTGAACGTACCGGAAAGTAAAACTGGTGTATCGAAGAAATTTACAGTTGTGGATGAAAAAGAGTTCTCTGCTTTGCCTTTATTGAGACTTTATATGTCCTTGCGTCCTGAAGGTACAAAACGATTTTTTTTGAGCTTCCGACAAAATAAATGTACAACTCAGCCAATTGGAAAGAATATGTTTGGCAAAATTCCCAGCAAAATCGCAATGTATTTAGGATTGCCAAACCCACTAACCTATACGGGACATTGCCTTCGTCGCACTTCTGCTACTGCCCTAGCCAATGCAGGAGCAACTATGACAAACTTAAAAAGACACGGAGGTTGGAGAAGTTCCACGATGGCAGAGGGGTATCTGGAGGACAGTATTGAATTGAGAAATAAAACGGCGCGTATGCTGTCTACTTTGCCATCAGAAGAGGCAGGCACCTCGACTGTAGTGAACAGCAACAGCACCACCCATAAAAAAGAAGAAATTGTTTCCAGCGGCGGAAGTAATTTTCAGGGAACATTTGAAAATTGTACATTTATTATTTGTAATGACGTGAATAAGGAAAATATGTCTTAGTTTTCATTACATATAAACGTTTATAAGCATTTCTTGTATCATTTTCACCTGTAAAAGGTAAGAGGGAGTTTTTGAACCTTAATATCCCAAGGGAGTTATGACCCTCATTATAGATATCGTAACTATGACGATATAAGCTTATAATGTCACTGTCAGAAATAAAATGTATCATGTTTCTCAGTAAGGGTAGAGGAATAAAAATTGTATTTCTGATTTTTATTTAAATCTGGTTCAAAATTGATGTATGGGGTACCTACTCGTTGAATTCCAACCACTTTTTGTCAATAATTTTTTTGATATCTGGTCCAATTTGACCCATTTTTTGGCACTACTGACAACTTTTTTTCAAATTCCCGCCAAATCTGAGGTCACGTGATATAAGTCGTAACAGATTCTTAAGTTTTCAGACATGCAGAAACGAACCGCCACTAGAGTTTTCCATAAATATCAATAACAAATTTTTGTCCCATATGTAGCCAAATTTATGGCGGAAACTGTATATATTGAGTTGAAACATCCTTCAAGTTAGATAATTGAGCACTTGGCTCCTGTGTAACTCGATAAATACTTCAAAGATTTTCGAGAATTACATATTCCAGAAAATTAGGACTTTTAATGGAGAATCTGTCTCAGTCAGCCGAGAGGTTTCAGGCGAGTTTAAATGGAAAGGAAATTGGATTCCTCAAGGTTCGATAAATTGTCAACCATTCGAGGAATTGGTCCTTTGTCGCCACCAAAGGATTGTCAATGGATGAAGAAGTTCACATGGATGCTTTCCTCTTCGTATGATGGTTTTCATAATGTGCAACGTTCAACAATTCTGAGAGGAGTTATGGCACTGTTCACAAGTTGTAAATATCAAATAACGTCCGTATAGGGTGTCCCAGTATACCTGTTCCGAAGGATTATCTAGCCATTTCAATAGATACAAATTTGTTAATTTCTTGATCTCCAATTCGTTCAAAGAATCTATAACAGAGAAAAACAAAAAAAATTATTTCAAATAGCACCGTGTATATCAAATGTAAACTACAAAGTGAAATACATCGTTCGAAAGGAAATTTTGAGTAGAAATGAAAAATTGCAAAAAATATACAGGGTGCTGTTTGAAATAAGAAAGTAAGAGTCATATTTTTGTTTTTCTCAGTTGAAGGGTCTTTGAATGAATAGGAGATCATGAAATTTTCAAATTTATATCTTTCGAAATGGCTGAGATAATCCACTGGAACAGGTATACTGGGACACCCGGTATATATATTGTTGACGAAAAAACAACCTACATACATTAAACTTCCTTCACCTTACAATTTCTTAGACAAAACCAGTAGATGACGTATCAAATTATTTTGTATGTTAGGAAATCAGTTCAGGAAATGCTTGACCATATCAAATTATATCGAGAATCGGAATAATACCTGGAACCATGCAATTCAGAAACACAAATTGTCAACCAGTATACAGGGTGATAGAAAATCAAGGACGTATTTCTGAGATCAAAATGATACTTTTTCGAATAAACATCTGCCCTAAAATGCATTCCCCCATCTACATCAGCTACTGTTGATTGCACCAAAGAAAATAGAACATTCTTTTCTTGGTTGCAATAATCAACCTGCTAAAACCTGAAAAATAGTGGAAATTAACGATAAGTATCAACAATGATATATACTTCAATTCAGATATCGCACCCCAGTAAGTTTTTTTATAGTCTGATATCGTGAAAATACGATTTTCTGGCATAAAAAAATCGAAAGGGCAAAATTTTTTTTTCAATGGCCAACAAGATCATGCTTTTCGAATTTAAAGTTCCTATTTTTGAACATTGAATTTGGGCCCTCGAAAGTATTGAACCTTGAACCTCCTCAAACTCACCCAAAACTAATTTGATCTAATTTCTGAAGCAAAAATTGAATAGAGTGCCTGATAAAAACTGGTTCATGCCAATTTTCAAAAGATTCGATCCGTCAGTATTATCTCAATTTCAAATAATTGTTTTTTAAGTAATATACAGCGGCTTTTCAAATCCCTACAATACTTCCTCGAAATATCCACATTGGATTTTGAGTCACCCTGTATATTATGATTCATCATAATGACTAGCTTTTCAAGAGAAATCCAATTTAGAGATGGAGATAACACGAAAAATCTCGCAAAGTTATTATCCAGAATAGATTTAGCAAATTTCAGTTCAAAGAAAAACTGGCAAAGTTCAGTCTGTTTTGGAATGCTTATCAGAGAAATATTCCCGGATAAGATGAGAGGTCATTAGTGAAGCAAACATGGAAAGAAGAGAACGATGAAAATATGTGATAAGTAATCAAGAGAATACAGAGTGACATATTTAGATAGACACTGTTCTAATCCATATCGGTTTTTTATCGTACATAATCAGCACTCAAAGGAGAATACTCGAAACAATTCATAACACTTATTATATCATGTTATGATTGAATCGGCAAAAATATGTCCTAATAAAACAATGTACTATGTAAAGGATATAATTAAAATAATCATCAACTATTTGTCTTCATTTATCCTCTTAAAAAAACTAAAACAGAGGGCAAATGGGCGAAATCTAGTCATAACTAGACGAATCTAGTCAATTCATACTCAATTCAACCCTATTTTAACAGAAAAATCATAGATTCCTGTTATAGAATCCGATGTTTAGTTTTTATCCTAACTACCTAATATAGACAGAATTATGACTAAATATCTTGATGAATAATATGCGCCGAACTAGAGAAACAATGAGCTGGAAAAGATGATGATGATAATAATAATAATCAACACTAAACATTACTTAACACAAATCAATGTTTTCATTATCAGGGCTGGGCTGGTGGTTGAGTGAGTTGTATCGCAGGCTTATAATCTAGAGGGCCCGGGTTCAAAGCACGCGGCGGCTATTGGAAATAATTCTTTATTTCTATAGTAATAGATAGTAATAGATAGGTGACCAACCGAACATTCTGGGTATCTAGATTTCAATCCTTCGGACTCTCATTAACGATAACCATAAGTTGGCGGTTGAAAACACTTCTCAAACACTTTTTCAGTTCGACGTATGTAGTTGATAGGTACTTGAAAGATTTATTTGATAGATTTTTCAATTGAAAATGCGAGAACAGTTTCATGTTTCATGTTAAATTCCTGTCATAAAACATTGTTCTGTGTTTTGATGAACTCAAATTGATTTTGAGAAGTTGGTGAGTTTTTGATGCAAACATTCGAGTGTTCTACCGTTCAACCAAAGTTATCATAAGATATTTTTTCAACTCTGTTTTTTCTTGAAATTGACACAAGCATAACCTCAAAATTTGCATGCCATCAGCAAATACTTGTCTAAGACAGGAATTCCCAGACTATGTGTATTCTGATGAGCTCTTTTGAGTTTGAAACTAAAGGTTTTTGTGTTTTATTCATCTGATCTCGCAAATTCTGCACTGGCGCCAACTAGTGGGCGTTAGAACATCGAAACGAGAATATAAACTTGTAATTGAAGTATAACACGTAACCAAAACACATTATCCCAGATGAAACAAATGAAAGTGTTATCACATCAGGGACGTGCCCCGTTCTATAACCTTTCGGTAACGTATATATAATCACATTCTCGGATTGCCTTCCGTTCTGGCTCTGCTTTCGAATGACTTCTTGACCAACCGAATTGCTCGCAGGAAATAAGGGTGTTCTGTGAATGGAACTTCATTCCCATCTCTGGATGGACACTCGCAGATGAAACTGGAAATGTTTCATCTCGGCATTTATTTTATACACCGAAAGACAAAATGCAGGATTTGGAAACTTTATTGCCTTGTTACATTTTAGAAACGTAATCTGACATCAAGATAATATTCGATGGATACAGTATAAATCAATGAATCTGTATGATGTAGTTCATCGAAATGTGGAATGCCATAATACTTTAGCGCCTCTGGTCGATAAAGTAGCACTCTAGCGCCACTGGGCGATGAAGTAGCACTTTAGCGCCTAGCTGGGCGATATGTTGTTAATGTGGATGAACTTCGAAGATCTATGAATGCTTCGTAATCCAAGATGGTTACCATCGCAAGTTGACTTGGAAAGTGACCTGGCAAAGATTTCAGGGTATTTACCAAGTGTCATCTCTCATTCATGTCGGTAGGCACGTATCTTGTCCTATTTTAAAATGATATTTACATTGAAATGTGACATTATTCAACAGTCAAAAATAAATTTCGTGGAACCCACTTTAGGAATCGCTGGTATATCAAATTCTAATACTTTTTTTTATAGATGTGGCCGATACTTGTTGAAAATCCTAATTTAACAGTATCTTGTAATGTGGTACATTAGTTTAACGCTCTATTCTTCATCAAAACAGAATATTTTTGCTCTGTTCATGGAACTTTCCCGAAAAAATCTCATGAATACCTGATGTTTGTTACATTCACAGATACCCTATATGTATATTGAATTGAATATGTCAACATATCTGATGCAGTGATCTGATGACTGAATCGATCTGTCCCTCTCTGGCAGAAAGAGGAATATTTGAAACGCGATCCATAGAGAAATTTAGCTGAAACGATACGAATGTATCCTATAATTTTTTGTTATTTGCAGGTTTCCTGATCCATATCTCCTACTTCAAACATGGATCATCCATGCAGAATCAGCTTAGAAAAAAAAAGGTTTGTGTATTTGAACTGAATTCAATATGCTCGCAAAATATCTTTTTCCTGCGGCTAATACAGAAAATGGGCTTACTCGAAAAAATACATGATACCCAAGGATATTTTTAGTATGCATCTATAAATATTTGACTCGACATCATGTTGGGCTTGGGGGTGATACGACGAGTGCTTTTTTTTTGCGCACATACAAGTCTCATAATTCTATGCATATTCAATCCGATAGATGATTTCTGTGTCACAATTTCTATGCAGATTCATCATCGATTATTTCAGAAAACAATAAAGAATGAAAATCATGAAAAATATTAATATATATAAGAAGGTAGGCTCAGAGGTATTTTCGATGGGAATAAAAAAAAGAATGATAAATAGAATAGTATATTATGATACATGTTTTATAAAACGCATTCCTCGCTTCGCCCGTCGTACTCCAAACAACACGTGCGACAACGTATCTTATAAAACGTGTGTCATATGCGATTTTTCCTATTTCGCATTAATTTGAAGTATTGTTTTGAAAAAAAAATATCAATATCAATAAATAACAGAAACATCTTCGATTGGTAACAACGATGATATTGAGATATTCTAAATCTGACGCACAAACGTGAAGCCCAGTTTAGTGTGATTTTGCTTTTTGCGATACCAGCGGTGAAAAATGCAATGTTGTTATCGGTTATTGTTTTAATTGGTTAATATAAATCAAATCACACTCTGGAATGAAATTTACCAATAAAATCATTGAGTTTTTCCCTGCTAGTATCATCAAATCCAAATCGCTCAGGAGTAAGCTGGGTCAACTCTTCTGACAATCATTTGACAGTTCGATTGTACCAACCTTCGGAAAATAAAAAAATGCTTTTCATAATGACTCCATTTTAGAACCAAAATAGAAGAAATTTTGGTTTCACTATTAGAACATACATATGGTCTAACTTCCAACTCCATATTTGCCTGAACAATGCATATATCAATTTGAAACTAATATAGTAGTCATATACTATAAATCGTTCGAATGTGCCAGTCATTATTGATTTTCATGAACTAAATGAAATCGACACAGGAGATTGAAATCCATCAATAATTTATCCATTCATAGAAATATGTGAATCATCTGTTTCGGAAATAATTCGTTATGTAATCCTTTCAAATAGCATTCCGAAATCCGATGCCATATAGAACTCCATAAAACCAACAGGGGCTTATAGAATCATATCAAATACATCTTCGTTACTCCAATTCCGAAGAAACTAGAAATATCCAGAATAGTCACTTGTATTTCAGAGAGTATCAATTGTTTTTCAGAATAGTGAGTTGAATTTCAGAAAGCGTCAAATATATTTCAGAATAGCGAGTTTAATATCAGAAAGCGTCAAATGTATTTCAGAATAGTCAATTGAATTTCAGAATTCGACATTTGTATACAAATGATATATTCTAAAATTCAAATGACAAATTCTGAAATTCAGTTGACTTTTCTGAAATACAGTTGACGCTTTCTGAAATTAAATTCACAATTATTCTGAAATACAATTGATGCTTTCTGAAATCGAACTCGCTATTCTGAAATACATTTGACGCTATCTGAAATTCAACTCACTGATCTGAAATACAATTGATACTTTCTGAAATACAAGTGACTATTCTGAAATTAACTCGACGCTTTCTGAAATACAACTGGAAAAGGTGTAGTGTATTTGAAAATCACTCACATTCACCGAAGTGGAATGTCAAAAATAAATCCAACTAAATTTCGTCAAATAATTAGACTCACTTTTATGTTTGAAAAAGTTCAGGTTTTTGATAACCTCATGCTGTCGTCTTCTGTTGATCTTTTTATATGTTGTACCTATAAATATATGGGGAAGATGCGTTATGAATACATCTCTATGCAAACATAAAGAATCACCGAGCTGATTTGAAGATCATCATCAGGAACTCTATTCAGATGAGATCTCTAAGATGATGATGATATTTCTCATGGCTGTTACGCAGAAAATGGTTAATCTAAATGAACATGAATATTTCATTGCCGACAATAATTAATCAAATGAATCGTAAATTCTGTCAGAATAGAACGGCCAAAACGAAAACTTTTATTACTACAAATAAACAAAGAGTCGTCAATGGATGTGCCAGTTGAGTTCCAGTATACGATCTTTATGGTTTCTAATTCGGGAACACTTTTGAACTTTGGGTAGGTATATAGCTAAGTTTGAGTCTCGTGAAGAGACGAAAATATTTTGATTATATCTGGTATACTGCGGAATTGAATCACAAGTGAATCAGAGAACAAATGGTACTGAACATGTTTTGAAGTGGTAAACTTGAAATAGTATATTATAGGATATTATGATACAAGTATTATAAGACGCTATTTTGTCGCACGGGTTGTTTGGAACAAGTGCGACAACGTGTCTTATAAAATTTTTCATATAAAATTTTTTCTATTTCGAATTAACTTAAATTTGAAGCACAGGCTTAAAGCCTAGTTTACTGTTGAGCGATTTTGATTTTTGCGATACAGCGGTGAAAATTCCAATGTTGTTATTGTTTTTATTGGTCAATGTGAATTGAATCACACTCTGAATTGAAATTTACCAATAACAACATTGTGAGTTTTTCACTGCTAGAATCACCAAATCCAAAATAGCTCAAAAGTAAGAAGTAACTCTTCTGACTTTCATTTGACAGTATCCTAATGACTTCATTATAGAACCAAAATAAAAAAATCAATTTTTCAACGGAATCTCTAAAGTTAAAATTCTATTCATATGATTAATTTTAATGCTAAATTTTTCTTTTGACGAAATCAAAAGGCATATACGTAAGAACAGCAGAAGAGTGCCGTGAATAAAAATTATTTTCAGTGATTAATATGGTGATTTCAAATAAAACGTCGTTAAAATGAAGTGTGATATATATCAATGAATTTCAACCTAGATAATATCATTAAAAAACGGGCCGTACATGCAGGATGAATAAATGCCTGTGAGAAAATTTGAATTGAATAAAATCTCCGGATCTTTTGATGGTACAATATGAGAATTGCCAAGCGAACTCGATGTTATCAAATTAATTGATTAAGAGGGGGGATTCACAATGCGACTCGTGCAGACCCATCGTAAATAGTCGATTTCTAAGTTTCTGTAAGTCCAATTGCGAAATGGATTGGACCAGTGAAAAGACCAAAGTTGGGAGGTGTCGATGAAGGATTCCTAAGTTGAAACTCATTCGTGAAAGAAAGCTGTAGATGATCAAAATATGTAAACATTGTGAACTTTTTTGCTTTGAATTCACAAAAATTTATGATCACTTCCGAGGTTAGATATATAGTAATACATGACCGGAATATTAGCTTCTGAAATGTAGTCGTTTGGCTATAATTGAATATAGCGAATAATTTTGACAGCAAAACCGCCATTGACCACATAAATATCAAGGATGGGTAGCAGGGACTCAATAAAGCGAGAAGGGATCTTGAAATTAGTAGTTCAGACCTTGCCTCACAGATGGCGGTAATGTCCATCGCATTTTCTATTAGCGTTTCATGAATATGAGATGGCGCTGCAGAATTCCAGTCAGCAAAAAACTATAATTGAGTGTTTTAATTTAATGCGTAGATGAATTGCAGGGTTGCCGGATCTTCTTGGGACTACTATTTGCATTCGATATTCATTATTTTAGTAATTTACGAGTAAGGTAAACTGCAAAGATCGAATTCTTTAGGAAATAAAAGAAATGTTTGGTGATTGTTTTTCCAATAAGATAAGTGCTAATTTAATTTGTACATCTTTCGTTGTTTATTTCGAAAATTCATGATGAATCTATAAGAGAATAGTTACGGATTTTTTCCGTGAAATCGGAATCATTTCATCTCGGCAGCGCGGTGGCTAATTATCAAAAAGATGCCGACATAATAATTAGCGGATGATTTATTGCCGTGGCCCGTGGCGACAATTGGAGATCCTAGTCTTATCTAAAACATTTGCAATAATTCAAGAAAGCGAATAGCGTTCAAAGTGAATACTTGAATAGTGTGGGTAGTGACTTATTGTTTATCGAACTATGTATATTTATATAATAGGTATAGTTAGTGGAATAAATTGTTTAGTTTTTGTCGAGGGGCAAACAACTCTTAAATATGGTGTACACCTTGAATTTTTAAGTACTTAAATACTTTTAATTATTTCAAATACCTGTTAATTATTTTTTCAGTCTCTTGATTACGTCTTCAATTTCTCAATTACCTTTCAAATACTTTCTAAATCCTTTTTCTTTATTTCAAATATTTTTTAAGTGCTTTAATTACATCTTCAGTACATTAAATACATTTTTAAATCCTTTAAATATATCAGATGCACGTTGAAATATCAGATATCGGCTCCGATGTCGGTTAGGATTTTTACCCGTTCGCGTCCCGACGGCTTGTGATGATTCTTCCATGACTGATATTTTTTTTTCACTTCTCAGTTCAGGCGAGGAAAAACGTATTTTTTGTACTCTAGTTGTTTACTTCTGAAGAATAATCATAAAAATCATTATTATATTATTACACCAGTATTATTGCTGATTGTTAATACTTTCTGTCATTTTAAATTTTGAAAGGCATAGGAAAGCCTCTGAAAATATGTTTACTGCTATCCTGTTGCCAGATCTAGTGTTACTAAGCCAACTTTGAAATTTCACTGTTTTGATTTATATTTTTATATTATTTCCAATCTCAGTTGAATAGGTATATTGAATATATAGGGACAGTTCAAAAACTCATATGTTATGTAACGAGAAATCATGGATGAAAACGAACCCTATATTGTTCATTTGTTCCTCGTATACGGTATGGAGTAGACCAGATTCAATGAAACCGTTCGGCGCGCAGAAACCAATCAATAGATGCTCTGAGCGCTTGTTGCATAAATTACCATAAATCACCACATATTATTTTGTATTGCCCTTCACTCTTCTCGTGTAATTGACCATATTCAATAGATATTGGTGGCAGCTTCTTAGCGTTCTAGAGTTGGTACTAATCTGTCATAAATGTCGACTGTCATCAATGTCAACTATCAATAATGTCAACTGTCATTTAATTTGATCGTTTTCATATCCTGGTTTCATATAAATTCACTATAAATACGAAATAACCAAACATGTATATGAATAGAAAAATATTGATGACTTGATGGGCTTATCTGAACTCATTCACAACTGACATTTATGACTATTGACGTTGATGACAGATTATTGCCAACTTAAGAATGCTCAAAAAGCTGCCACCGAAAGCTGTTGAATATGGTCAATTTATGAATTGTGAGAAACAACTAAAAAAATGAGCACCAACTGAAGAAAAATTGCAAAATAGTAATTTCCAAACGATGATTTTCGTGTTCAGACTCAGTTTTAAATATACACAAAAATCTCGATGAAGAAAAGAATTACAAATTTGAAAATTCAATCTTCGGAAGGATAGGTAGCTGATCTCACAATAAATTTATTGGGGATTCTACTTTTTCAACTATTTTGTGAACCTAATAAGGGACTTCGTAAACTTGGTGAGATATGAGATCAGTAGACATGTTATTTCCGATAGCAATTTCATGATCTTGAGATATGGCCGAGATATTCAATGGAAAAATCATTAGGAAGGTATACCTATCATATTGAATCTTATGAAATAGATTTGAAAATTCAATACCTGAATATCGCGTATTCAGGTACAGAAATATCACACCAAATAAATCAATTACAATTTATTTTTGCATATACATATATCGAATTATTGTGAATACGAGAGAAGTAGCCTTGATTTAAAATGAATTCGCAATTGAAAAATCATAAAATCAAACAAAATATGCATTTTGCCATGAATCTATGAATCCAATAATTTCTCGTTTTTTTCTACTCTCAAACGCTTTTGTTTGCGATAAAAAGCTCCTGATTTCAATAACAATTGAAAATATAGTAATCCAAAAATGCAATGATAGGTATAAAGGTATTGAGATATTTTCTGACAACCCGATAGGTGATAGCGCTGAAAATATTTCAAATGTATGGATCAGCACCAAGGAGAGTTGGACCATCACCACTTATTCCTACTATCAGATTCTTTGTGAGGAGGATAATTTCAGTGTCGGAAACGGAATCGTTAAAATTGTCACATATCAAAATAAATATATGAGTTCGAAGAATATCTTTCTTGGAAACGAAAAAGTCTACATTGTAATTAATAGTTTCAAATTACTTATAAATTATGGATTAACGTTCGATAATATTCATGCAATATTTCAAATGGAATTCATGACTCGAATGTAGCTGAGGGATAAATAATAATCATAATATCATAATGTTGGTGTATATAATAAAGGCCGCTTCAGTCCCAGAAGATCCGGGAATCATATCCGCTAACTGGCATCAATGGAGATGCTGGTAGGAATTGTCGGAGATTCGTTTCAGGTCTGTACTCAGATACATTCTCAATGATTTTCTAGTTTGTTTTCGAACAGCGGATAATTTTCAGATCCTAAAATATTTTGAACATTCTCGGATATTTTGAGCACAGTAGAAAAAACATAGATAAGTTGATGTTTGAAAAAGTGTTTGAAAAGTGATTTTAACCACCAGCTTAGTTGCAAAGCAACCCTCGTAGAACTTGTATGAGTAAGGAGTAAGGAAGATGTGCTGCTATACTTTGCAAGGTTTCTTTTCCCATGCTACGAAGTGATCCTATCAAATACGTCACTGCGTTGCCTTCTTTGGGTTTTTGCATAAGATGAACTAGGGTAATTCTGTAATGTATCTCTGTCTCTCACAGAACCAGGCAGGTGCCTAAGAAAACGCTCTGACGTCATGTTTGAGATCACAGTTTAAGCAGATTGAGTATTCTAACGGGTGGATATTATTTGACATGAATGTACTTTTTTCATCATAGGTGGATTTTTAGGATTGAGGCGTCCAATAAAACTACACAGATGAATCATCTCAATCAATTGAATCAAAATCAAGAACCGACATTTTCGCTCCTTAGGTTAGATTTTGATTACATATACCTACTTTTGGCTTTTCAAACAATAGTTTTTGATGGATCAATTGTGCAAACCTCAATTTCTGGCCCTAAATACACCAAGTTCCATACATAATTTCCTATAAAAACCATATATCTTGTTTCAATTACCAAATTTTGGATTCATCAAGCACAGTTTATTGCCAAGTGATTTTGGCTTGCCATTTTGTTATTGGTTAAATTTTGATCGAATCACAATCTAAATTGAAATTGACCAATAATAACATTAGATTTTTCACCGCTAGTATCGCCAAAACCAAAATCGCTTGGCCTTGTACGTCATTGTGATTTCGAAATGAGAGCTACGAGAATTCATTGGTGTATTTCCATGCTGTGACCATATTATTTGGAAAACCTTCTCGAAAATATGAAGTTGGTAATTCTCGAGTTATTGTCTTCCAATAATAATAATATTTCTTTTGAAATAATTATACTATCCAATATTTATATCTTACGAGTTCTCGATATAAATGGATTTGAAAAAATGATTGCAGTATATATGCAGTATAAAGAATAATATTCCTCAATGCGGTCCTGACGAAAACAATATTACCCAGTAATTTTCAATGTAAATGAGGTTTTGGGGTGACACCTGTTGAGAACGCTTTCTGACTAACGCGAATTGGAAAGAGTAGATGGACGTGAAGGTTTCTACTGGCTTTTCTGGCGTATGATTATTTATTTACGATGTGGTCATCCCAGAGACCTCTTACGGAATGGTCGAAAGTTCGGCCCGTGACCCTCCTTTTAACGCTAATCGCTTCAACTCGCGAACGCTTTCCGTTGCCAAACAAAGTGTTACTGTTGATCCTAATAAAACAATGTACCTACTATTATTTCATTTTCCACCATACTGTGAAATTCGATAAACCTAACCACATTTTTTTTATGTTGTCATCAAGGAATAGTATATTATGATACAAGTTTTATAACACGCTATTTTGTCGCACACGTTGTATGGAGTACGACGAGCGAAGCGAGGAGTGCTCCAAGTGAACAAGTGCGACAACGTGTCTTATAAAACGTGTATCATAAGCAAATTTTTTCTATTTTGAAGAAAAAAATGGATTTAAAATCTATAAATTACAGAAACATCTTCGATTGGTAACAATGATGACATTGAAATAATTAAAATCTGACGCACAAGCGTAAATCCTAGTTTACAGTTGAGCGATTTTCATTATTGCAATACTAGCAGTGAAAAATTCAATGCTGTAATTGTTTTTATTGGTCAATTTGAATCAAATTACACTCTGAATTGAAATTTACTAATTAAAACATTGAGTTTTCACTGCTAATATCAACAAATACAAATCGCTCAGAAGTACACTGGGCCAAAGATGACTACACTATGGTGTAACTAGTCAATGATAGAGGGAATGGGAAAAAGTTCTCGACACCAGCCTACTATGATATCCAATGTTTTTTAAGGATTGGTGATACTTATGAGAAATTCCACCAGGTGGCGAGACGTCAAAAATTCAAAATGACATGTAGAGTTGTTATTTTTGTCAGTTTTTATGAAAATAGAACAGGAATTAATTAAGGACAATAATTTCGAAATGCGAGTTTACAGCAAATACAAAAATTATTTTATAAAAACAGCGGGGTAAACGACGAAGGTTACAGAAAAAGAAAAAAGAAGAAGATTGATTGTGGTTCATGAGATACAGTTTGTAAACATCTCGAGGTTTTTGTTGATGTATTGTGCATTTTCAAAATAATCAATAGTTAAAGAAGTCTGGCATGCGTTTAAACTTGTTTATACCATGTTTCAACAGTGCTTCAACATGCAGAGTTCATATTTCAAGAAATTATTGCTGGAAATCCGAGACGTTGGTCAAAGGTGAATACTGAGTTGTCCAGAACATTTTTGGATATGAAGAACTTATTGTAATTTATCTGTAGGCATCTAAGAAGAAATTGATTGGATTTGGACCCTTTAGTGTATGCACTGCTGATTCAAATGGCATTCCATCAAGCACAACATACATTAATATCCTACTTAGGGGTTCTCAGTTTCTTACATGAGCCCTTGATGCTCATGAGTATTTTTCAGCAAGTTTTGTCACCAAGGTAGGCAAAGATTTTAAATGATTGTCATTGTTGGAAAGGTGAATTTATTATACTTATTTTCTTTTTATATCATCATTCTATAAGTTTTAACCATATAGTTCATTCATGGGAGTAATATACAGTTTCTTTTAGGTAAAACATCCACAGAGCCAGTGCTGAGCTACTTGATGATGGAACCCTTATGATTAATGTGGAATTAGTTGGTTCCATTTGGCCTTTTGAATATGCAAAAGTCACAATGATCTTGTGAATCATGTTAATAATATGACTTCCGTTCAGTTTCCATTGTGGTTCAACAAAATACAAGGTTCAGGAAACCATTGTTTATGATGGCTAATGTGAAATTTAACAATACTTTGGTCATTCATTTATTGGTTATTAAATCTTAGAATAAAACTATTTGTTTTCTTTATGTAATATGATTAAATCATTACACAATGCACATTTCTTTACCATGTAAAAATTCAATGGATATTTTTATATGAACTTACACTTTTTGTTTCAATCTCTTTTTATTATTAATTAAATTCATATTAAAGAATATCACAAACCTGAGGAGCTGAAACAAATAAAAGAAATTGGAAGATTCAAAATCAATCCACAAAAAAATCAGCAATCTATTTCAACTTACCAGTTTTTCGTATCTTTATTTCTTATTTATGATCAATATGATGTACATGTTTCTTGTGGTAATGATACATATGAGCATAATGAATCTTAAATTATACACTGAATATTATGGAGGAATTATTGAATGAATATATACTGTTAATGAACTATTTTATCAAGAATAGATAGTTCTTCATTCTAAACTCTCAACATTTGCTTGTGTGCAATAGTCTTCTGAAAATTCTGAGTTCAATTTCAATGGCTCCAATAATTCTTGATGTTTGTAGTCAACATGGTTATTGCAAATGCTTGTTCTGCATCTCCCAGGACACTTTCTTCATAACCCTATAAAATAAAAAAGAAATCTAGAGTATTTTTCTTCATATTTTACAATGGCATGATGTGTGTATACCTAGATGAAATCAAAAACAAAGTAATACTTTATGGTTGGAGTTAAATAGGTGATGAGATTTTTGAAAATGTTCAGAACTTACCAGGTTTCTTGGTTATTTCCATGCTTCTTTGCTCAATTTAGATCTTTTGTCTGCTCTCAATTTTTCATTCTGTACAAGATGTGGATGATTTTGAGATTTTCATCACTCAAAGGCACTAGGTTTTCCTACAAGTTGAATGAATTTTAGATGTTGTATCAGAAATAGGCAATGTTTTCAAATTGTGTGAAATGATTCAGTCAGTACCTATATAAAAAACTCATCTCAAGTGATTCTTCTTGAACCAAAATAATGAACTGAATAGGTACATAGACTTCTCCCTATTTGATTGTATGAAACCACTATTTTCATCAGCTTTACAATACATGATATAATATGATGAACTGAAAATACTGATCAGGTACCTGATATGGAATGTCGTGAGATGCTAGATATCCTTTTGATTTAGACTCTGATAGATTGTTCCTCTTGATGGCTGCTAACTACCTTCTCCTTCATTTTCTTGATGAATCGTTTTCATGTGGGAAATTATACCCAAATACTCTAGAAAATCTTCCAAAATTCAAAAGTAAACAAACGTGGCACTGAATTGTTTGCCAACAAGCAAGCATCATATACTGATTATTAAACTGTGTTGTTGATATATTTCAAACAGAATCCTTGTTTTCATGCTCACTGTTCCCAGTTATTCTCACAAATCACGCAAATCACTGCAAATCACCAATATATCTGATAACATCGAAATCAATTCTTGAACGTGCTTGAACTCTCGAATGACATGACACCAAGCGCCCCCTGCACACGAATTCCGAAGTATCACCAATATTTTTACCCGTCGAGACTTTTGGGAGAAAAACAATTGACAAGTAGTTTCACCATAGTTATTTCCATCATGACTGGGCCTAACTCTTCTGACTTTCATTTGACAGTTCAATTGTACCAATCTATGGATAATAAAAAATGCGTATCGAAATAGAGGCTATTTCGACACGCATTTGCGTTGCTCAATGACTTCATTATACAACAACCAAAATAGAAAAAGTAATTTATAGATATCTTGTAGACAACTTTCTACAAACGAAAATGTTTTAGGTATAAAGGAAATAAGACAGATATGAAATAATCACCAAGCAATGTTAACTTATTCTGCTTAGTAGAAATAATTAATACACTTCCTGAGGTGAGCAAAATTATAAATTATACAGGTTCCATAGTTTGCTGTGCATTAGGATTTGATTTATTTTTCATACCACCCCACAGGCAAGAGTTTCGAAACTTGCATATTCAACGAATGAAAAATTTGCAAGAGCAAATGAGTATTTATTAATATTTTAATGAAGCAGGAAATTTGGTTTTTCGCATTACGTGAAACAATACGTTGGGGTCCTGTAGTCCTGTATAATACATATTATTAGACACTTTATTTGAAAGTTAAAGTTTTTGTGTATCAGGATTAATTTCTGAATCAAGATTTGATGGAAACGGAAACACATCTCATTAAAAAACATCGAGAGAGAAAAGTGTTGTTTTTTATGAATTTCCTCAGAAAGTAATGAAACTAAATTTGTCAGATCATGGAGAAAATCAACTGATTTAAATATTAATTTTTCAATAAAATTCAGAAATAAGAAAATAAATGCCAACCTGAAATACACTGCTCAAAAAATCAAATCCGTCAACGTTGTATCTTCGACAGCAACCACTATTGATATCTCAAATATTTCACTCAAGAAGCATGTATATATTTCTGAATAGATATATATCACATATAATAAAAATTTGTGTAGAATATCTGCAGATTTTGTCCGATGGTATTTTTAGTAAGTATACATGCATTTTCGACCTGATGCTTGTAATCTCTATAGGCACATTGAATGATTCACAAGACAAGCACTTTACTGAATTGATTCCACACTCTCAAGTTTAATAACAGATACGTGATCAGAATAGAGCAGTGAACTCAAAAAACCTGTAAGTAGTGAGAAGCCATTGTCCGCCTTGTGGCTTAAAGTGGTAAGAAATAGAACTACATCGGATGCAACCAATCGAAGTTATGATATGTTGTGAAGTAATTTAAATATCACTGCTCTCCGTATAATGTGGAGGATACAAGGATAAATACCTACCCGTATTTCATGAAAATATGCGATGTCAATAAGTCTTTTTTGAAAATATTTATAGGTCGAATAACCTTGTTCCGCTTGAAACACTTGCAATATGACTTTTTCATGTGGGAAGAAAGATTCCATGATGACACTATTTGTGGTGTTGCCTATTTTATTAAATATAACACTTATTTCTTCCAACACTTGTATTATAATATCTCATTCACACTTCCTCTCTCAATCAATCCCCAACACCTAATGTCACTCTCGCCTCGTCATTCGGTTACATAAACTGAATCATCATAACAATTCTTCGCCCCGTTCGATACATCACACTATTGAATCCAAGAAGTTAACACATATTTTCAAATAAAAGTTGACACCCTCTGTGAACGGTGAAATTGATTGAAATTGGCATATTAACACGACAGACCAGATTATGGTGGTCAGCTTAGAGTGCAAGACATTCTTGACAACCATTCGAAAAACAATAATATATTATTTTCTATAGAAATATTCATTCAGATTACGAAGTGAATAATAGTAAACTTACCGAATATAGCTTAATCTACCTATCGATCCAAAAGAAACTATTTTAGGAACATGAGGAAGTGCACAAAATTTCTTATGTTTTGTGACAGTGGTATAATGAACTTGAGGAGACAAATGGCTAGATAGTCTTCCTGCTAAGGCTACTGAAAATTGAGGAAAAGAATTAACTGGAAGTCATTAAATGTGCCACTCTTTGAAATTAATCCCGTTTTCAAATGAATCAGCCTGTATATTCTTTTATTTTCAGAATCTGCTTTACTTAAGACAAGTCTTGCACAAACTATGATTCAAGAATTGAAAAAAATTAGATATCCAGTGGATACCCTATGAATATCTACAGGATATACGATAAAAGGTTTTTTTGATGATTCGAAATAATTATACCTTATGAATTTCAATGATTTAAAAAAATCCACGAAGCATTTGGGAGAAAAGGGTTTGACTAAAAGGTGGATTTATGCAACATCCCTTTTCAGCTTAAAAGGTGAATTCTTTAAGTTAAGTAGTAATTGCTTGAACGCTTGTATCGTGTATGTATTATCTACATCAAACCTATCAAATAGAGTTAAATTGAGCCAAGTGATGTTGCATGATTTCAACGTAGTGAACTCGATTGTTTTTTTTTCTGATGTGGAATTGTGCCATCACAGATCTAAGCCAATCACATTACCTGAAGACATTGACGTCACAACTGAAAATTTGGGAATTGAAAACACATTTTCAATATTCAGATTCATGATAGGTACAACCTTTCCTTCATAATGACACGTGAAAAAGTGTCATTTACGATTCTGTAATTCTCTTTTTCTATTTTGGTTGTATCATGAAGTCATTATGGAACGCAAATGCATATCGAAATAGCCTCATAATTGCAAATTTCACCGCTGGTATAGCAAAAAATCAAAATTGCTCAACAGTAAACTGGGCTTTACGCTTGTGCGTCAGATTACAAATATATCAATGTCATCATCGTTACCAATCGAATATGTTTCTGTTATTCATCGAAAAAAATCGATAAAAGACTTCAAATCAATGCTCGTCGTACTCCAAACAACGTGTGTGACAAAATAGCGTCTTATAACACTTGTATCATAATATACTATTATCGTGTCATTGAAGATAATAGCTATTTATGTACCAAGTGCGTTATATAGATCCTAACGCCCGGAGGGTAACATTCACCCGAGGGCCTTTGGCCCGAGGGTCATAGTATTTACTGCGTTCTGGTCGGCAACTGAGCACAAGTAAGCTTCTATGCAATTGCCATGGAAACATTGAAGAGGTTGCTGAGTAATTAATTTATTGAACTACAGAAAAAACATTTAGCGGGCGTTATGATTCATAATGCCCTCCATAACGCCCCGGGCGTTATGGGTCTGTTAATAGCAACCGTTGCCAAGGTATTATAAAGCAGTAACGATCAAGTGAAAAATAAATACTTTTTCATATGAAATATTTATTATTAATCATAATAGCTATTAATATAACGAGATTATTATGCAATTTGTAATAGTCGGGGACATTGCTAGGTTACGAGGCGTCAGCCGAGTCAACCACAATGTCATAAAACCTCAGTTACTCATAATACATTAGTTACCATATAAGGATGACGAAGCTTAATGATGACTTTTTTAAATGCCAAAACGAAATGACATAAAACCTTGGCGCTTTTATTTTCGCATCGTCGTTGTCAATGTTGTTAGCTTTGAATGTAACTCGATTATTAGCGATTTAACACCGTCTCGGACATTGCGGTTGACTCGGCTGACGCCTCGTCACCTAGCAATATCCTCGACTATTATAAATCGCCAATGATCTCGTTTTATCAATAGCTATAAAAATTATACGAGCTCTATAAAATACTTATTCGCGTCCTATTAACTCATACACCTTGTGCATTTTTTCCTATCCTTATATGGATTTTGGATTTGTGACTGAATTACGAGATGTGGGTGACATGCGAATAACGATGATAAATGGTAAGTGCGAACTGTTTACCTTCTACAACAATGTAATTCCCGGATAATGGGTAATGGTACATCGGTGTCCCTATTCTGTACGTGCTGATGTTCCAGAGCGGCTGATATTCTCGCTTAGCTTGGGTATACAAGGCGAGTTTGTTTTATCTCAGAGAATTAATTACCGAATGCATTAACAGTCAAACAAATTCTAATTTAGATCTATTATTCTTGGTTTTGTTTGCTCAACGATTATTGGGGTAATGAATATACAAATGTAAACCAGTTGCGTAGATTTGAATGGTTGGGTCTCTTGTATAAATAGGAAGGATATTATGCCCTCAGATTATAGCAAGACCGGTGAAATGATTGAAAATCATATAGATGTCATCAAAACAATTACCTATTGATGTAATTTTGCTCAGGTAGGTAACGTATTGTAAATATATTATCATGGCGACATTACGTGATAATTCGATTTGGCAATAGCCATTAGACACAAGTAGAATACTATACTATTTCTATGACTATCTGTTTACCATTCAATTTTAAGGGACGATGTGTTTCTTTCATTAGAAGAAACATTCATTGGCAATACTTGATAATGAATTTCCATTTTTTACACAGAAAGAAATGGTCAGTATGCCATTACGATGGATATCGAAAAAGCCATTCATTTTCGAATAAAAAGTTATTTGGAATTTTACTCACATTAGGTCTTTACTTGAATTGCGTATACCTATGCGACTACATATTCAAATGAGCCATGAACAATTCACATTATAACGTGATTTGTAACAGGTGAAAATAGACAACGTGTGTTATAAAACCTATGTCATATACAATTTTTTCTATTTTGCATTGATTTGAAACCTTTTATTGAAATAAATTGATTTAATATCGATAAATAACAGAACTGCGATTGGTAACAATGGTGACATTGAACTATTTGAAATGTTTACTGTTGAGCGATTTTGATTTTTGCGATACTGTTAAACTTTTATATCAGCGAGTAGACGAATATGAAAATAAATAAAATGGACAGCAACTTGCATGGTATCGTTTTATTTCTATACTGCTCTTACTACTACGACCTACGAGTGCTACGATTAAGACACTACAACACAGTCATGACACGAAAGTTTACTTTGACAGATGACACACATATAAGCCTATTGTGGCGGTACATTTAAACAGTTAACACTCCCCCTCAAGTTGATGTCTCTATCGTGCTCTATCCTAACAATAATATGTCATATAAATGTAGCCATATGAAACATATTATACACAATGAAATGGTACATGATTCAAGTAATCTACAAAATTTTCAAAACTTTACAAAAATAATCAAATTTACATTGTGACAATGGTTTGGTCAAAATGTCAGCTACATTTTCATCAGTACTTGTGTACTTCAGTATGAGCTGTCCTTTTGCAACACAGTCTTTGACAAAGTGATTCTTTATATCGATATGCCTAGATCTTTTGCTATTTTCATAACTTTCAACCATATTGATTGTACTTTGATTATCTACAAGAATTATTGGTACAGTATCATTTCCTATAAGATCCATATAAACACTTTTTAAATACAACAAATCTGAAGCAGTTGTTGCACAAGCAATATACTCTGATTCACATGTACTTAATGCTACACTAGATTGCTTTTTTGAACACCACAGAATGACATTTTCACAATGGTAGATCACTGACCCACTTACACTTTTTCTATCCAACTTGTCTCCTGCCCAATCTGCATCGGAGTATGCTTGTAGTCCTGTCTGGTTAGAGCGATGGTAGGTCAGAGCTTTATGCTGTGTGAACTTCAAGTACCTGAGTATCCTTTTCCCAGCTTGCCACAGTTGCTTTGTAGGATGATCTAAGAATCGGCTAAGGTATGAGGTTGCAAATCCAATATCTGGTCTGCTGACAGTTGCTACATACATCAAAGAGCCTATAAGTTGTCTATAGGGAACATCCAAATATGTTTCACTTTGCATATCAACTTGAAAGTTGAGTTCCATAGGTGTGGCAGCACCCTTACAGTCTTTCATTTTAAATTTGGTTAAAATCTTTTCTATGAAGTCACTTTGAGATATCCTCAGTTCATTTTCTCTCATAGTAATGTCTGTTCCTAAGAATTTTCTGAGGGTACCAAAATCTTTGGCACAAAAAGTATCTTGAAGTGATTTTATAATTCTTTGACATTGTTGTGGCACGCCTGTGATCAGAATATCATCAACCCAAATCACTAACCACATTTCTGTTCCTACATACAGACAAAAGTCACTACTGGATCTATGTAATCCATTTGTTTCTGCAAAATTATCAAATTTTTCATTCCATTTTCTGGGAGACTCTCTAAGTCCATATAAAGCTTTGTTCAGCTTCAAAACTTGACCTGGTTTGTGGCTTACACCTTGAGGAATGTTTATGTAAACATCAGTGTCTAAATCTCCATTTAGGAATGCAGTTGGTATGTCTAATTGTCTAATGTCCCAACTATGTTGTAATGCATGTGAAAGTAGCATTCTTATTGTTGGAAGCCTAGCTACTGGTGCATATACATTGTAAGGTATATCCTCCTGATATCCTTTGGCAACTAGTCTGGCTTTCTTCTCACCATTTTGCTTCAATTTGAAAATCCAACGTGTATCTATTGTTTTATTACCTTCAGGTAAATATGTATAGGACCAGGTTTTATAATGCTCATGGGCACTTATCTCATTTTCGATTGCTTGTTTCCATACATCACCTCTGGAAACAGCTTCATCATAATTTTCTGGTTCTTCAGTTATCAAGCAATATGCTGAATAGATCTCATAATCATCAAATCTGGGATGAGGTTTGACATTCCTTGTTCTTGTTGTTACATGTGATGGGGCTGGTACTTTGTTTTCTTCATTTTCCAAATTTTCTTTATTATTCTGGTCTTCTCTTGGTGGTATCTTGTCTGGAACAATGTCTGGGTCTCCTATTTCATTTTCTTCCATTATTAGGTATTTGTCTTGTCCTTCAGGCTCTTTTGCCTTATAGACAAAATCACTTTCATCAAATCGTACATCTCTGGATAAAATAATGTTATCAGTCTCAGGATCCCATAGCCTGTATCCATTTAATCCATACCCTACAAGTCGTAATTCTCTGGCTCTTGTTTCTAATTTATCACCTGGGACTGGTAGTTTATGAGCCCAAGTTTTAGAGCCCAAAATTCTCAATTTCGACAAATCAGTTTTGCCTATATATAAGTCAGTAGGTATACCACCTTTCAGAGCAGATGTTGGTGACCTGTTTATTTGATAGGCTGCTGATCGTATTGCCTCTCCCCAAAGATATTTTGGTAGGCAAGTTTCTGCAAATATGGTCCTCACTTTATCTAGTAATGTCTTATTGGCTCTCTCACTGACACCATTTTGTTGACTTGTATATGGTATGGTTGATTCTAGGCGTATTCCTTTTTGGATACAAAAGTTTTTGAAATTATGTGAGTTAAATTCTCCTCCACAATCTAACCTGATTCTACAACATTTGTTTTGATCAGCTTCTAACTTTCTGATGTGGTTCATAAGGTTTATTTCAGCTTCATTTTTAGATTTTAGAAGGTAAACAACCATAAAATGTGAGAAATCATCAATCACAGTCTGGTAGTATCGATGTCCTTCTAAAGTAGGTGTTCTTATTGGTCCACCTAAATCAGTATGAAGATATTCACCTTTTCTCTCAGATCTGGGTAGCACTAGGTTTTTGAATGGCAATCTCGTAGATTTTCCTTGTTTACATGGACTGCAAACATTTTCAGTGCATGGTAACTTCATTTTCTTTAAACTTTCATTGTTTAAGTGGCCAAGTCTACGGTGCCATAGATTTTCTATTTTTGTCACATAGCAACTTACTGAAGGAACATTGAAACTGGCAACAAATAGATTTCCAACTAGATTACATTCCATATGGAATGCTTTCTTCCTATTTGTTATTACTGCCTTATTACTTTTGAATGTAACAATGTTATCTTCTTTATTTAATTTTCTGACAGAAATTAGGTTATGTGACAGTTTTGGTACAATAACAGCATAGAATGTGACTATGCGTCCGGTATCTGGGACAGATAAGCGGATTTTGCCTCTTTTCCTAGCAACTAATGTTTCACCATTGGCTACTTTGATCTTCAATTCCTGATCGAGTTCCTCAATATTTTCCATTGAATCAACAACTTCTTCTTTTACCAAATGTTCTGTGGCTCCACTATCCAGAATGAAATCAATATACAAAGACTCTTGTACTGATCTTAAGGCAATTTCATTATCATCTGTGGCAATAAATGAAATTTCTTCTCCTTCCATTATATAGGCTGTCTTTGCTCCTCTTCGACTTGTACCTTGGTTTGCTCCAGTGTTTGCTCCTCTATATCCAAATCTACCATTTCTTCTTTTGTTGAACTGTCTGGTATTCATCAATTTGTTTGTATTAACTTTAGGACAATCCTTTTTGAAATGTGTATTTGACCCACATTCAAAACATCCTTGTGAGTAATATGCATTGAAAGAACTATCATCTGTGCCTAGTTCTACTTGATCTGAATTTTTGAATTTCAGTTCAGCATCTAGAAGCCGATTCTTGACAAATTCATATGTTATACCTGATGATATAGTTTCCAATGCAGTTATGATATTTCCATATTTCTCTGGCATGGTTAATAACAGAAAACATGCTTTATCATTGTCATCCAATTCAGATCCTAGCGATTCTAATTCTCTCAGAAGAGTTTCTACATCAACAAAGTGATCTTGGAGGTCGCCCTTATTGAACTTCAGTTGCAGAAGCTTCTTCATGATGAATAATTTAGACAATGGACTTCGACGTTCAAATACATTTTTCAGCGATTTCAACATGTCTTTGGCAGTTTTGCTATCTTTGATATATTCAATGTGTTTGTCTGTGATACACTGGACTATAATACATTTAGCTTTCTTGTCCTTTTCTTCATAACTTGATTTTTGTTCTGCACTCATTCTGGATATTTCTTCATCCGAGGTAGTCATAACTTCTGTTACTTTGTCCTTATCAAGTAAAGTGTGCACTCTGAATTTCCAGTTGGAGAAATTAGAGCCGGTCAACTGGGGAAATGGAAACGCATTACCCGCCGCCATTTTGTCCTTCACTACAGGCAAGGTAGACTGAATCTGTTTTTGTACAACCCGTACTGATCAGAAATACTAATTTCTTGATCACACTCAGATTCCTTTTAACTCTTTTCGTCTACTTTATGGGTACTGGGCCCATAACCTGTTAAACTTTTATATCAGCGAGTAGACGAATATGAAAATAAATAAAATGGACAGCAACTTGCATGGTATCGTTTTATTTCTATACTGCTCTTACTACTACGACCTACGAGTGCTACGATTAAGACACTACAACACAGTCATGACACGAAAGTTTACTTTGACAGATGACACACATATAAGCCTATTGTGGCGGTACATTTAAACAGTTAACAGATACCAGCTGTGAAATATACAATGTTGTTATTGTTTTTATTAGTCAATTTGAATCAATCACCATAGAGTATATGTTAGTTACACTAACAGAGAAAGCACTCGACTGCGCGGGAAATATCTACTAAATGTCCTTGAAATTTTTACTATGGTCTGTTTACCAATTGATTTTATACGAGAGCATTGGCCAAACATTTCACCTGCGATTTTTCTGAGAAAAAAAGCGATTTTACTATCTGAATAAGCGATTAGAGCATATATTTCGTGTTGTTTTTATATATACTAGTGAATTTATCATCTTATTGATATTTGCCACTACTATTTTTACATAACCTTTAATTTTGCATGATTTTTCTAAGTAGATAATTTATATTAGTAGTTATTTGATTATTTGCTTGTGTTGTTGTTATTTTGATTCTTTGCATGTCCAGTGAGTTCATTCTTCATTTCACATACATTTGTTATAAGAGGAGTAGATTGTTTCATTTGCTTGTGTTATTGCTGTTTTGCTTGTGTTGCTTTTTTGCTTGTGTTGCTTTTTTGAATTTAAATATTGAGTAGTTGAGTACTGAAGTATTTTTCACAATAAGCAAGTCTGGAGGATATAAATGTGCAGTTAAAAGCAAAACTTTGAAGAATTCGACTATATAATGAGACTCACCTGTAGCCCTGTTCAATAAAATGAATTTATAAAATTTGACATGTATCTTGTTCTAAATAAAAACAACAGATGTTGATCATAGATTTATTTATCATTTGAGCAAAATGACTAGTGTTTTCAAGTAATTATCATCATGTTTTCAATGATTCTCTGAATTTAATGTATTTGAGTATTAGTTCAATCAACCCCTATTCTTCGATTGAGTATAATTATAAATTAAAAATATATAAATAGTAATAGAAGGTAATCTAACTAACCTCACTATTTTGTGTCAATCGTTTGATAAAGCTGAAGTCATTACGTTATTGTTGCTTAAAGGAACTCGGCTTGCTATTGGTTGAAAATTCGTTCGTCTGTCAGGAAATCATATGAACTCGAATCAAAATTCGAAGCGTGGAACGCCGAAAAACGCTGTATTGTGAATAAAACCTCATATGTCATTTCTCTTGTTCATATGACTGTATCAACCAATAGAATGTAGCATCTTCCCCATTCATGCGAGGCTGCGCTTCTCCCTCCACGCCTGTTCAAGGCAACTCATAGTGATTTTACTATTTCATTCATAAATAGGGGGAGTGGAACATCTTGTTGTCTAACCACTAATCTTTGCAATCACCCTCAGAATTAACATTTATCAATAAAAACATTGAATTTTTCACTGCTAATATCACTGAATCCAAATTCGCTGAGAAGTAAGCTGGGCCTTTCATTTGATAGTTCGATTGTATCAATAATAGAAAATGCGTATCGATACAGAGGCTATTTCGATACGCATTTGCGTTTTATAATGACTTCATTATAGAACAAAAATAGAATAGTATATTATGATACAAGTTTAATAAGACGCCATTTTGTCGCACGCGTTGTTTGAAACAAGTGAACAAGTGCGACAACGTGTCTTATAAAACGTGTGTCATATGCAATTTTTTCTATTTTGAATTGATTTGAAGATAAAAAAGGATTTAATATCGATCAATAACAAAAACATCTTCGATTGGTAACAATGATAAAATTGAAATAATTAAAATCTAACGCACAAGCTTAAAGCCTAGTTTACAGTTGAGCGATTTTGATTATTGCAATACCAGCGGTGAAAATTTCAATGTTGTTATTGTTTTTATTGGTCAATTTAAATCAAATTGCACTCTGAATTGAAATTCACCAATTAAAACATTGAGTTTTTCACTGCTAATATCACCAAATCCAAATCGCTCAGAAGTAAACTGGGCCTAACTCTTCTGACATTCATTTGACAGTTCGATTGTACCAATCTCCGAATAATAAAAAAAGCGTACCGAAATAGAGGCTATTTCGACACGCATTTGCGTTGCACAATGACTTCATTATACAACCGAAATAAAAAAAAGATTTTTTTGGGATTTATCAACATCTATTTACTGACCCCTTGATTACCCAGATCCTCATCCATGCTGCCTTATCTTGGCTACACTGTATATTGATATACGAATGAAAAGAACACATTTTTCAATATAAATTTTCTTCATTTATTTATAATTCCGAGTGGAAATACAGTTGGTGAAATAGAGGCTAATTAATTTTCCCAATATAATCCAATTATGTGGAATGGCGTTTCTGAAAGTCAATCATGAAATCAATGAGAAAATGGACTTCCTGCAGGGTGATGGAATTGAAAAGGCTGACTCTTATTCCACCGACGAGATGGTGACCTTTCAGCTGAAACATTTTTCTTTTCTCAGCTTCCTCGAGGAACTGATTTTCCAATATTTCATCGCCATCGGGTTTTCCAATGCGAAAAGGAATATTTAACCTACTTCTCGCATTCCTCTTGACCGGTGAAAAGTAGAACGTGTTATAATGGTCTATTGTGTCGTATACCAGGTCGCTTTTTAGTTGACTGACAGTTTCCATTACCGCTAGACCACCGTTTTTTCTGATCCAATGGAAAACTTTTTTCATGACGTATATGCTGAAAAAAAATATACTTGGGTATAATACTATATATAGGCTATCCATATTTCATGTGCCACTATGGGGATCTCGCTTATTTTAACAGATGCGAATTTGGTTAAATTGGGGCAAAGTTGCTCATGTCAGTGTTGAATAATTATCTGAAGAGAAATTTGAAATATCTATGATAGTTATGAAAATATAATTTTTTGACAGTAAACCAATGATGCTAGACATTTTTAACTAAAACATTGTTCAGACACTTTTTTATGGAAAATTCGAATATGGTATCGTGTTGTTGATAATTTCCAAGAAGGCGGAGAAACACCTGTCAACTTCATTTTTTCTTATGGACGCCATTTTGGATTTTTTTTATTTTGTTTGTATAATGAAGTCATTGTGCAACGCAAATGCGTGTCGAAATAGCCTCTATTTCGATACGCATTTTTTATCATTCGGAGATTGGTACAATCATATTGTAATTCAGAGTGTTTTTGATTCAAATTGACCAATAAGAACAATAACAACATTGAATTTTTCACCGCTGGTATTGCAAAAATCAAAATCGCTCAACTGTAAACTGGGCTTTACGCTTGTGCGTCAGATTTTAATTATTTCAATGTCATCATTGTTACCAATCGAAGATGTTTCTGTATTCAATCCATTTTTTTCTTCAAATAAATTCAAAATAGAAAAAATTACATATGACACACGTTTTATAAGACACGTTGTCGCACTTGTTCACTTGGAGCACTCCTCGCTTACGCGTGCGACAAAATGGCGTCTTATAAAACTTGTATCATAATATACTATTAACATTTTTGAATTCCTTTTTTGTTTCTCTTCATAGCGATGTGTCACACATGGTGTTCCAATATTACATTTTTGCCAAAAATCAAATTTTTCACTTTTTGTGAAGAGTGCTCTGGAAAAAACAAACTATTCTTTTGTCGCGAACAATATTTTTACAGTTTGATCTATCTCGAGTCGTGTCCTTCACGTTTGTGCTAGTTTCATCGCAAAAATGCATTTCTCAAGTGAAGAACAAAGAGAAATGATTCAAATTTACTATACCTCACATCGAAATGCCCACATGGCTGCGGCAGCGTATTTTCAGCGTTATCCAGAGCGGCAACAACCTAGCTTGAGGTATTTTTCTTTGCTGCACAGAAATTTGGGCCAATATGGTTCATTTCGACGAGGATATGGTGATAGGCCCGATGAATATGAGCAGGGAATTTAGTAAAGGGAAAAAAGTAATGATTGAATATTGAATCATCAGGAATCTGTTCCAAACTCTCGCGAAACGAATGTTGTTTCATGTTGTTCACTTAAAAATCGAATTTTCTTGACACAACTGATTCAACTGGTAACTTGCCACCAAACAGACAAATCAAAATGTATAGAAATATTGTTCGCGACAGAAGAATAGTTTGTTTTTTCCAAAGCACTCTTCACAAAAAGTGAAAGATTTGATTTTTGGCAAAAATGTGATATTGGAACACCATGTGTGATACATCGCTATAAAGAGAAACAAAAAAGTAATTCAAAAATGTTAAATCCAAAATGGCGTCCATGAGAAAAAATGAAGTTGACAGGTGTTTCTCCGCCTTCTTGGAAATTATCAAAAACAAGATGCCATATTCGAAGTCTCCATGAAAAAGTGTCTGAACATTGTTTTAGTTAGAAATGTCTAGCATCATTGGTTTAAGTACTGTCAAAAATTTAATAACGAAAATCAGAAATTTTCGTTTTTTGGCGATATTTTATAAACTCTCATAGATATTTCAAATTTCTCTTCAGATAATTATTCAGCACTGAAATGTGCAACTTTGCCCCAATTTAACCAAATTCGTATAATGATAAGCGAGATCCCCATAGTGGCACTCGAAATATGGACTGCCTGTATACGAAATGAAAATGCCAGAGGAATATCAATCAGTTGTGTTCATATTTTGTCTTTGACCTGGCAGGGATTGTTATTGTAAATACGTTATATTATCCTCTTCAATTTGAATTCATAGCCGGAATCTATTAAGAATATTATAGTTTGAATATTGAATACATTATGTCGAGTCATTTTTTGTTTTGTAGAAAAACTCAATTTGAAAAGAGAAATAATATCTTACAAATTTTTAACATTCATTCACTAAGTTCGATTATTACACTGAACATTTATGATTGTCCCACTTCGAAAGTTAGTCCTTCTTCAAATTAAATATTTAAAGAAATGATAAATCATTCGTCTGAATAGAAGTTCGTTACATCTTTTCTCTTGTTTGTTTCACCTATTTCAATCTGGAAACAGGTCAGAATGAATAATTCAGTGCAACTGCTTTTTTAGAATTCAGACATAAATGTAAGATAAATGTGTAACTCACGAGAACATGGGAGGTGTATTCAGAATGGATTCCATTTTATCCAGAATACTGAAATCTAGTATAGAAGGGCAATAGCTGACTGTACTGCCAAGTAGATCTTCACGTATAATCAGCACAGCTACACTGGCAGGTCCCAGATTTTTTTGAGAAGCGGCAAAGATTACACCAAACTGAAGAAAGAATGTAAGTCTCAGATTTATACTTGAGTTGGCGGATACAAAAACCTTTGTCTTCAATACATGAAAGGTAATCAGAAGAGTAGTAATAATAATGTGAATATTTATGTGTGAAGATAGTTGCATAACTTGAAGTTTTGAACCAACTTCAGTATTCCGTAGTAATATTAAATTCAATGACATCAGCCATCTTGAACAGATAAGATGATGAAATTGAAAACATGTTGGATGAAAAATATTACAATATTTGAACAGATATAGTATATAGGTCAATCACATTTTGGGAGGAATGTCCACTAAATAATATACTTCTACGACTAGTATACTCGCTACTTTATGTTACTTCTTAAAATCGTTGCATTTTGTCCGGATGTATCTGATATTAAACAAGATCCATTATTGTTTTTTTCTTATCATACTGACTATAGTATTCATACCACAACTCCTTATCAATAAAGATAACTGATGGAATATCTTTGACACTCTATAAGCATGAAAATGAACAAACTTTCTGGTGAAGTGTTAGTTCTTTGTCCTTGATTAAAAAAAATCATGAATTTTCCGCGATGTTTTAGAAATATTAAATTTGACAAATGCCAACATGGCCCACTCTCACGTTTATAACATATTCACATTGAATTTCTCATCAATATTTCGAGAATACTCCACCTTTGAAACGTCTAATTTCTTCGTTAACAAGTTAGAACTCATATCTGCTACTAGGGGTACGCCACTGGTCTCAGGTATAAATGGAAACTCAACACCTGAAATAATAATGCCATTCGATGGGGTTGTCCACTGAATTTTTTGTAATATTTTTTCAATCCAAATCCAATATATAGGTACAGGTATTCAACTCTCCTCCACAATAGATTTTTAATTCGAAGTTCGGATACCAAATTATATTTATTTATTTATTTATAGCGATTTAACACCGTCTCGGACATTGCGGTTGACTCGGCTACCGCCTCGTAACCAAGCAATGCCATCGACTATTATAAATCGCATAATAGTCTCGATACATCAATAGCTATAATATGCATGAGCTCGTAGAAGAAGTATAGCATGTTATTCGTTCATAAACTCTTCTAGACATTCGTTTATTGAACTCACGTTATACTATAAGAAGACCCTCGTAACATTTGTTTCATGCTATTGAATTTATTAGAAGCTTATTTCTCTGTATGAGTAGAGTCTGAGAGAAACTTGCACTTCCTTGGTGGTTCGATACTAACCGTCAATAGTATCATTATCACAATAGAAGACATAAGAAGCACCAGGATCCAGTTTCCAGGTGGTCTGGTCAGATATACCTCCTTGAATCCTGGTATTTACTATATTCACTTGGCCATATTTGCCTGCTTCATTTGCTGCCACAGCAGACCAGGTGCCTGTTACCAGATAATCGGCTTTACCAGTTCTGCTCATGAGATTCATTGGTATTGCTGAAAATGCTCCTTGTCCCCCTCCGTGCATAAAGAGAATTCTGTAGTTTACAGGAATATTTCTGAAAACAATAATTGGAATTGAGTGTAGACTGGGAATATAATTTTGGATGTCTATTATCGAAAATTAATAAAAATGAGTTCATTGTAGTTTTCGAGGATAAGTTCATTGTTGTCATGCTGTGGTAATAATCATTAACTAGTGCGAATAAATATGAAAACAAATGTCGAATCCTCGCAAAAAAATCTAGCTAATAAATGACAAACGCCTGAAGTGATGGTTAATACTCACAACAATTCTCTCAATGTGTTCTGGGCTTCACGATTTATTTCAGCATATTCAGCACTTCTATGACTTATTTCGACAATGGACATACCCTCATTCTTATATGATAAGAATTCGTCTTGGACTTCTGCAAGAACCTGCAATTAATTAATGTAAGATGATTCGCCTCATTTATTACCATAATATTATGTGATACGCTACTGCGTTAACAATGGTGAAATAAGCATACATGCACGCATTCATAACCTTCTAACTTTCAACATTCATTATTGAATTGGAATTATAAACAGAAGTTAATATACTAGGTGATATACTTGCTTCTTTTGGTAATTTTGATGGCCCTGCACCAAAATTGATCACATTAATATCTGAACTCATTGTCACTGAACGAAAACTTGAATGTAAATAAAAATCTCACTGAACTAGACTACAACATTTAATTGTATCAGACGCCAAAATAACAGATAATCGACTGAAATATCCTCGATTATATACACTCAACTCAATACCTAAGGCTTATATCTAATATACTACACATAGGCGTTACATGGGGTTGATAATCACTGATAATACCCAAATATCATACATATTTATCTTGAGAAATATCAAGAAGCTATAAAATGGTTAGTATCATGCGAATGACTTGCATCATAGAAAATTGAAACTACTTACCCTTATAGAATTTCTAATACTTACTCTCTAGAATGATTGTTCGTCAGGTCTCTTGAGTCTCAGGTGGTATCAGAAGTATCTTTCTTTCACCTCCTGACTGTACCAAATTGAAATCTATAATGTTCGTGGAACATCATACAAGCCACTACAGGGATAATAGGAATGTTTTTTAGGAATTGGTTGAACTCTAGCTATTTTTCTGTTTTGGGGAATCACACCGAGTTCGTATGAGAGGTAAATTCTGGGGCACACGACTGAAGGAACTCTGTCTGGTCTCATAGTTTTCTCTTGTACATTCAGATGTTAGCTTTTTCTTGTAATGTTCTAGCCTTCATGTCATCGTCCCTGACTTTGACTTTCTGAGTTTCAGAGAGTCTGAAAGGTGCATGAATATCACGAAATTGAATACTTCAATTTCGTCATGAAATCTGTGGAAGGTTCAAAACGTTTCTTGAATCATAAATATGAGAGACTAAATTTTCATGAGATGCGGCCAAGCTTTTTCTATACGGAAGTACTCGCACGAGGATGCATCTATATTATTATCGCGATGACACTGTCAGTTTGGTGATTTATTTTCTTCGGAAGCCTCCAAGTAGTAATTATATCTGGGAAAACATCTGATGAATGACCGGTGATAATCCGTCAGAACAACGTCCATTAGCAGCGAAGGACTAATAGTTTCGTAACATAACTGCGGTGCTGCATTTTTTGCTGTTCTCTAATTGATCAATTGATGAGTTTAATGGCTCTGCTATGAGTCGACTCCGGCAAACTAGGAAAATGCTTTAGAAAATACTGTGGCGAAACATTTAATTGTATATAAAGGAATAAAGGATCTTTTTCCTTCCCTGGACGGATTTATTACAATAAAGTGTGCAAGTAGGCACAAGAAGATATGTTGAATACTGGATTGTTAATTATCTGTGAATTTAGCAGTAAGAAATTGGTGAAGCTTCCGAGGCAATGACCGTCAATCAATATCATTATCTTTTACAAGAATGCAGGTACACATGCACTAGAACCATACTTCGACCTGGGATATGTTTCATTCAAATTCTCTGGATTATTCGTAAGTGGAAACATTTCATAAACTTTTCTATGGACATAATGGTTTGCATAAACATTCAGAATAGCATATTGTGAAGTTTAGGGGCGGTGTTATTCAAATGCTATATCCTTGTGTTATTTAAATGCCAGTCTGGAAATTTCATTCGCTACCAGTGAACCTGAATACATCCGATGAGAAAAATCCATGTATATGCAAAATGCATGCTTTCCTTTTATGACCAATTCAGCACAGCTTTCAGAATATATAGGTAGAGTAACAGCACTATGCTTATCAAATAAATTTTATTCATGAGATCTGCTTTCAACTGTTGCAATTCACATTTGATGTTTTCGAATTATTTCAATCCAGATTCCACTTCCATGAATTGTTCCTACCTTATTAGTCCTCATTTCACTGAAAATAATTTGGGTGATCATTCAATCAAGAAGATTCGATAGAAATTATGCTTTAATTAAGTAAAAAAACCCGTTTCATGATTGGTTAGCTATAGAACTGTAATGAGTGCCAGCTCAAGTATTTGTAGACGTATTCGCCTATAACATTTCTGACAAACCCTAAGCAACCAAATATCTCATTAGCAGTAATTTTCAGCTATACCTATATATCAGCGTGCCTATATATCTAGAGGTATCATCTCCAACATTTCAAAGTACTTCAAGTAGGTAATTGAATACGACACTGGTACAGGATTTGCGAAAAAAAAATAAAGAGCTTTACAAGCAACTCGATATTCATTTGATCAATGGACCATCCAAAATTCGATTATTTTGTTTAATTATATCAGGATTGGTATTTTATAATAAGATGAATTATTAATAAATATATTTTCTGCATGAACTTGTTTTTATTTATTATATTTTAATGACAGTTTTAACATTTCAATTCTGACAACTGATAAGTGACATATGACATCACATCTGATAGTTCATTAATCCCATCAGAGTAAACCTAACAGGGTAGACAACTTTATACAATAAACAAAATCTGACAAATGTTTACCAACTCCAACAGTAGAAATATTTCTTGCGACTTTGGCTGACCCATTGAGATTTTTTTAAGTGACAGATGAAGAAAATCGATTTCGTCAAAACTAGTTCCCAAAAAAGCGTATTTGGTGACGAATTTCAAAGCAATAAGTCTTGACAGATATCGGATGAAAAAGGACATACCCGACGAATTCGAAATGAACATCATTAGGGAAAATATCCGATCATTGAGGGGACTATGAAGAACTCATCAGCAAAATTGTTTTCCATATGACATAAAAGAGCCAGCTCTTATACAGGGTAACTCACGCTCGATGGTGGGTTAGACGTTTCTGGAGAACAGGACGTAGGATTATTCTGAAAATTTGGTTTCTTGGGTAATCAGTTTTGTTCTTTCGATCTAAAATACATGGTGGCCCATCGAAAACGTACCGCAAGGCATTTATTCATTTTTTACACTCTAAAATGAGCCTAAAAAAAATCTGTGCATCGGCAAAAACAGCGAATCGGCAAAAACAGCGAATTTATCTGAAGGAACTTATTGCAATGACGTACACTCGAACCGATTTTTGTATTTTTCGTGTCACATGATGGTTCCATATTTTCTGAAAGAGTAGATCGATTTGAAAAATCTACGCAGTACTGTATAGGGAATGACGAGTCCCTTCTAAAGAGGTATCGCTTGACCCTCGTTCCCATTTGGAAACATTTTTGGGGTGACACTCCTACTTAGGGGGTCGAAGGTTTTACTATGCTTGTGACGTCAAAATGTGTCCCCCTGACAAACAAACTTGACCTGTGTTCGGATTTTATCGAAAAGTTCTTTACCAGCCTGTAATGCCTTGCGGTACGTTTTCGATGGGCCACCCTGTATTTTCAGCATTGCCGACGTTGCCGCTTCTATCGAAAAGTAGCAACAACTTTGTTATTTCAAATGAAACACCCTGTATTTTGTCGCATTCTTGAATTGTTCCTGAAGAGCTGATTTCGTCGATTTTTAATAATTGGAGTATAGCGAGAAAGATTACAGAGATATAGGGTGTGAAAAATCGAGATTTTTTCAAATTTAGGAGTTTTTTGTGTCGAAACGATTCATTTTTGCTCAAAATGGCTCACATGTCCCTATCGTAACTTTTCATTTACTATCTACTGATATTCAATAAAAACAAATACAGGGTGGTGCAAAACTCAAAATTCTGAACCAGTCTGTATTTGTTTCAATTAAATATCAATCGATAGTAAATGGAAAGTTGAGACAGGGACATGTAAGCCGTTTTGAGCAAGAATGGATTCTTTCAGCACAAAAACTTCTCGATTTTTCACACTCTATATCTCTGTAATCTTTCTCGCTATACCCCAATTATGATGGATCGACGAAATCAGCTCTTCAGGAAGAATCTAAAAATGAAATAAAATACAGGGTGTTTTATTTGAAATAACAAAGTTTTTGCTACTTTTTGATAGAAGCGGCAACGCCACAACGCTAAAAATATTTTAGATCGATAGAACAAAACTGATATACCAAGAAATCAAATTTTCAGAATAATCCTACGTCCTGTTCTCCAGAAACTTCTAACCTACCATCGACCGTGAGTGACCCTGTATAGTGTGGTCCTATTCAGTTGACATTATGAATCTGTCATGCAATCTTATTAATCGAAAAGCAATGTTTGAAATTGAAGCAAAAAACCTGATCTTGTCCGTCACAATTTTGTTATCATAGGTACTTATATTTTATTACTAGAGGTACTATTATTCTATTGTATATATTTTTTTTGTATATGTTTTGTGATGTATGTTATGTACCATTTGGAAATTTATGTATCCTGTGGTGTACTATCTTGAATAAATGAATAAATACAAATTGGTAAACTTTGAGAGCATAATATAATATAACTGAAAATCATATCAGAAACTGAACGAATTAAAACTGTAAAGCCACTGTAAAAATGACAAGCCATATATCCGAGCATATATCCCTTAGATAGTAGTAACTTTGAAGTTTATGCTTTAGAGCATTGTCTCAGGAAAATGGTATATATTTTGATCAGCATGTGAGATTCAAAAATATCTTGTGAAACATCATTGTATTCAGGAAGAAAACAGTCTTTTCAGAAATCGTACCCCTGAAAATAACAAATGTTGAGGTTATATCTCTGACATCAAGAAAACCTCGGAAATAGTATCACAGGTTATATCACATTTGAATAAGTGCCTCCAGAACGTCTCACTTGAAAATGAAAACAAAAACTACAAATTTGCATTTTTTTGCAAATAATTGAAATATTGAAAATCACACATATAATTCTCTCCCAGATAATTGTTCAGCATGAGTATCTCTTATAATAACTCACCATGGTGGAGCTCGATTATTCAATTTCGATAAAATTTTAGACAATAATCTCAGTGGAAGATAAAAAAATTGGGAGCAGAAAGAGTTCCTGCAAATATACACTTGTATTATTGCGATACCTCATGCAATGATATATTCGCTTTGTTCTTACATGCTCTTTGATATCAGATTGGAATAAAGTTCTGCTCGAAGTATTGGAAATGCAATATCATCATAACTCAGCGAATTTTATTTCTTTTTCAGACAGACGAGGAGTGAAATATATCTATGATTTCGTTTGGATGGCAGCGTTCGAGCAAAGAGTGGAGTGCACTTCAGCATTGAAGATGGCATCGACCTCGAAATGATAGACCACTTATCCGTGTGATTGAAAGGTTACCGAAAGTGGTCGGGCAGTTTATTTTCCTTTGAATGTGCTCTTCAAAAGATTGAGTATATTTCTACTTATAGCGTGTAGTGGATTGACCTACTCTGCAGCGAATCCAGTCCATGTTTTTGGGGAACGAATGGAGTTTGAATACTATTTTGTGTCGAGTCCTATGCTTCTGATATAACTTACAAAGCTATATCCCTGGTTTGCTGTGTTTGATCGACTCATCTCTTGCTCTATTGAGTGACTAGATAGTTTGTAATAACCTGGAATTGTTCTCCAGTGAAGGAATTTCAGTTCTTCCTTCTTTCTTTTTGTTATACGCTGAGGATTTTGAAAGCTTCGAAAGCTGCCTAGCTGATGACAACAGAGTCAAATCTATACTTTTTTGTTGGCGAATAGACATGATTTAAGGTCCGAAAACATCACTATCAGGGCCAATTTATGCATCATTGTCTTAGTCTTAATCATATAATCAAGTTAAAAGCATACATTTCAATGGGTGCATTTATGCAACATTTTTAGTCTCAGTCTCATCATAATCATTGAAGCACGACCTTGAAAGTTACAAATTTTCAACTTTCATGCTTATGATTGAGACTACATATGGTTTTTGTCACCAATATCGATGTCTGTGGCAATAATTGATAACAAATATAATATTCAATTGTCATATCATAATTCTTAAGTCTCAAGACTGTGATGCACAAACGTCCAAAATGATTGAGACTATGATTGGGACTGAGTTAAAACTATGACACAAGATTAGGAATGTTTGAGTTGCAGACCACAAGGACTGAACTCCATTCACAGTTTTTTCTGTCGAATAATAGCAGGATGCTTAGGGATTTGCATTTTCGATGTTGAAGTAGTTGCTGTCCCATTCATCAAGTACCAGTCCACGGAGTATAGAATTGCTTCCAAAAGAGGCTATCCACAATCCTTCAATTGGTGTTTCGACGAACACATTATGGGGGTGGCTGGCATGTCCTGAATATCTATTTAACTGCTTCCTGGCATTCCCATACCATTTGACTTCCGTGAATGCAAGTTTTTACTTGCTGGTTGGCTATAATAGCTCATGGGGTATTCAAAGGTAACGAAAAATAACTTGATGATAATTTAAGGAAGACGAGAGGAGATATTTGTAGGATGAAAAAAATGCAACTTCAATCGATGATTTATTACATGAATATCTCAAATGAAATGAGGATATTGTGGTTAGTATGGAATGTTCTGCATTCTTGAATTGTCCATATCAATTTTGGAACCCAGAAAGTTGAATAATGAATATCAGTAGGTTCGAAAAAATGGTGACACTCTGTAAATAAAATCTAAAGTTGATTTCGGAATGATCGAAATAAATCATTTTGATCATTATCGATAGTTGAATTATACAAACCGATGTTAATTTTCCAATGTCGAATTCGAATCCTCCGAATAAATTCAAATCAACTCCTTGGTGCAAGAGCTGTAGATGGAATGTATTCCTCTAAAATAGAAAAGGTCATCCTTATAAGATGATGAACTTACTTATTTGTTATAACAAACATACATTTTTCAAAACGTTGTTTATTTTGGACTGTGACTTTCTAAGACGAAATGGAGAGAGTTGCTATCATGAGTATGAGAATTACGAGACAAAAGTCGGAATTCCGAGATAAAAGTCGAAATCTTAATTGACCAAACAAATAATACGTGGCCCTTCTACGCTTCCGTAGGTTTCGAGTGTAATGATTATTGCTTTCTTCATAATAACCAAGATCTTTATTTTAATGCCAACAGCCAGCAGTTGAATTAAAGCTGGATTTCAATAATTCTGTCTCATCTCATACAGCTATAGTTAAGTTTTTAGGAATTTATTTTGATGAACACGTCAACTGGAAGTCACACTGTGAGAGCCTAAGTGAGATAACACTCCTCTTACTATATGTTTGAGGATCTTAAAACAGTACTAGATGCTGGTCAGCTTGTAAATATCTATTATGCACAAATTGAATCACGTCTTCGATATGGAATCTGCTTGTGGGGCATCTCTACCAAGTCAAAAGATGTATTTACTGCACAAAAGATGGTTTTAAGATGCATTTTCAATATCCCTCGCAGGAAAACCTGCAAAGTGACTTTCAAATCTAGCAATATTTTAACCCTTGCTAGTTTGTACATATTTGAAATTGCATGTTATATGTTTTGCAGCAAAACCCATTTCAAGCTCAATAAGGACATTCATAGTGTGAATACACGTCAGAGCGGCTTGATTCACACAGAAATTGCTAAATACAAAGTAACCCAAAATGCACCTAACTATATGGGACCTCGTATTTATAATCATTTGCCAAATAATATCAAGTTAAGTTTGACATCGAAAATATTTAAAACGAGCCTAAAAACATTCTTGGTGTAGAATAGTTTTTATACAGTGCAGGAACTTTTCAATTATTGTTCGGTACAATAATATTTAATGTAGTTTTGTTTGTTTGTGTTATGTGTTGTTATTAAATTTAGACGTTTTCGAAACAATTTAACTATTGTCTTATGGAAATAATGAGTATTCTATTCTATATTCTATCACTTTGGAGTTGACAAATAGTAGTTCAGTGGGTCTAAAATTATCAAGAAAGGTCTCTTCACTTACTCTGCTACCAGGTGCCCTATCATAATATTAATTTTATGAAAAAACTTATATTCATGCAAGGCTATTCCCCAATTACATACTTCAGTCCCAACTGCTTCATCCAAATAAGCTAACTCTATTTCCGATATCAGATTGGCAGCTTGGCGAGACTATAGAAAAAAAAAACATTATTAGGCCATAACACAGTTAGTGATTTGAGTTCGATGATGTTGGCGATTTTCCCATGTTATTAAAAATCTGGTGACGGCTGAATATTTCGAAAAATACCATTGGAATCGAAAAATGAAAAAACACGTATTTAATATTTTTTAAAAAGCAAAGGAATTATGCCAAAATTAAATCATCGCCTACTCCTAAGCAAGTGAGGCGGGGACAAATTCAAAATTTTGAATAGAAATCCCTCTTCTGATTGTAATTATGCGTTATTTCAAGCCGTTTCCAGACTTCAAGGACACCGTGTATGTAATAATAGGAAAGTAGTACACAACATTTTGGAACAACAATATCTTAGGAACGCTTCATACTGTACGATGAATGGAATCGAATATATCTATTGATACTTAATATTCCTGAACCCACTACAAAATTATGAATGGATTATCATTCGTTCCATGATTCTGTCGTGAATAACTCACCAAATATTTTATGTAGGTGAGTAAAATCATCATCGTCAGGTTGATCAAGAACCATTCTATTGCCACAAAATATACATCCTTTTCCAGACTAAAATGACGAATGTTGAATATCTCCATGAACATAATAAGAAACTGAAAGTAAATGCTCAGGTTGCAACCAAGTAGAACATAGGAGATAGAATAGACCAGTTTATTGCAAGATTCGCAGAGATTGAAGTGTATATTGGCCAGTTCACTCATTCGAATCTTCATTGGTGCATTGTTTGTTTTCACTATCTCTTCTTCCAAGTATGAGTTGAGGATTCTGAACTTGCTACATATAACAATTTCTAAGCTGACCGCTATGGATAAGATCCAACAACAAATCAATACTGGTAAGCCAAATATTAGCAGTTGCATCAAACAAGCTCCTACACTAACTTTCACTGTAGAGCTGACTTGGTAAAATATGAATGCTCCAACTAATATTACAATATGTTGGGAGAAAATCAACTTATAGATTGGAGAATAATTTGTCCTCGTCTTCAGAATTCTGAGTGAAGCTTCAGCACTAGATAGAGTTGCAAATGCGTCCAGAAATGAAGAAGATCTATTGCAGAAGGAGATCTGTGAAATGATCGCTAACATGAGGTTTTGAATGAGAACAAAGTTCTCGATGCTCCCTCCAAAAAAATCTGTTGTGAAGATTATCACTATCAATATTGCCAGGAGTAGGAGAAAACCTGAAAAAATAACTAGATGAGTTATTTCATGATTTTTCTTTGCATTATTCTCCCACTTAAAACAGGCAAAGGTGAACCTTCGATTTGTATATATATGTGAGAGGTCATTAGTACTTGATGAATAACATTCTTCATACTCACTGTAAATACGAACGAATCTTTCATTGCCCATTTTCACGTAAACAGTATAATTCTTGGGTCCATTTTTCAATATATTCCAAAAGTCTATGCCAATTAGATAGGATATGGGAGAATACAACGTCAGAATTGTGTATACATTATCTTGATTCAATAAATTTTCGTACGCGATAGAAATTTTTTTGAACGCTTGCATTACTATAGGTACTGCTCTTGAGAATGAATCTAGAATGACTCAAACGTCCATGTAATTCACCTCAGTTTGAACTCATCAATGATTTTCTAATGCTTATTCATTCATAGAGACCATTACGAGATTATAACATTATCATGCCCTCTATAAACTAATGCCACTAATGGCTATGTGAGAGATTACATCGGATAAGGCCGTTGGGAAATGGTGATGGTAAATTAAATAATCAATCTTTTTCTTCCAGATGTAGAACAAAATGTGGGTTGTGTAAAGCAGTATCAGAAATCGAAATTCATATTTTGATATTTCGAATCGAAGAAACATATAAATATAGTTCTCTAGTAAATATATAATATTATTTGAATATTGTAACAACCGACTCCGTTATTTGCATATCGGCCCTGTGTCGTTCAAGATTTTTCGTAATCCTGCTGAAAGATTACATTTTGATTGAATGAACTAACTAGACAACTATTTCATGGTAATGAATATAGCTGGGCGATATTGAAAATTGGATATCGAATATCGAAATTGAAAATATAACGATATATCGAATATTCGTATATTCAAATATTCGATTTATTGAATAATAATAACAGATATATCGAATACCCGATATACCTATCGAATATTCGATATCTCGAATGAATTTTAGTTATTTCGAATCACTATTTTCACTATACATTCGTTTTAGATATTGATTGAGAAACTAACTGTCAAATAATGGTCAAATAACTTCATCACCGCCAGAAACAATACTGTTCGTTTTCCTGTGCTAAGATGGATGTCAATTATAAATTAATTTATTTTAGGAAAGTAGCATTGAATCATGAAGGAATAAATAATATTCGAAGTAAACATTTTGAAATATTTATATTATCTATATATCTACCTATAAGCTAGACTGCTGAGTATTTTCAAATTCACTTCAGAAGGTCATCCTCATTGTTTTCTTTTATATTAAGTCAAGAGGACTGTGAAAATATATCTGATTTATTCTACCGGTGCTCGATACACCTATCAAGCATACTGCAAGTGAAATAGCCAAATATTTATTGCTATTTGATCTACCCTCATGAAACTTGGTAAGTATCGATGAATTAGTAACAAAAATCCTTATCTGGATTATAAATAATATATGTATAGTGTGTTGAAAAAGTGCCGATTCTATTTTCTCCCAAATGCAAGTCAACCTTTCCTAAAGATGTCTGAAATATTTTTGGTTTGGAGTAAACACCTGAACAAATCGATATCGATTATTCGATAACTCGATATATTGACTATTCGAAGGTTCGAATTTTTGAATATTCGATATATCAAATACCTGATATATCGAATGTTCGATTAAATATCGATATATCGAACAACAAAACAACTTTTCAATCACGTGAAACCGACATTTTGAAATTATTTCTGAAATGTCGTTTTCTGAGAAAAGTCTACTGAGTACCAAAATGTATTAGAATAAAAGTATGGAAACTTGTAAGACATTTTCCATTTTGTGAAAAATTAAACAATTTCCTCTCAGATGAAGAATTATAAGATTGACAGCCCGAATTAGCCACAAAATGTAACGGAAGAACTTTGTAAAATTGCAATATGCAATATAGTAGAATATATAATTTTTGCATACATTTAATTCACTATAGAATATTATAATATTGTCCTGTCCTTCATACGATAAATATCCAAGATATGACATATGATATGACACATTACACCATTGATGGGATTAAGTTTTTTCCATTGGAAGATGAAGGAAAAATCTAATAGTTATTTTTGTATCTAGTGCGCGAAATGCTACTTTGGTGGTCGAGAACTGATTTTTCAGCCGAGATAAAAAAAAATAGTCGAGATCACCAAAGTATTTCGCGCATGAGATGCAAACAAAATTGAATAACATCCTTAGCTTAATATGAAAAATAGTATTGAACTGGCTACAACTGTTTTTCCAAATCAAGTTATCACTGTAACTGTGGAAATAAAATGGCATTTGTTGACAATTATTTCAAAGTGACAGCTCTTGATAATTATTTTGGAGTGACTGGCTGCACCATTAATGTTAACATTGTAAATAATAAATAAAATTAGGTAGTGTTAAATTTTCTCACAATTTGAAAAATAAATGATTTCTTGGATTCTTGCTTGATTGAGGAACATAAAGGTTAAAATATTAAAATCCCATATAGTTTACATGCAGGGTGCGAAGTAAGTATTTCGCACACTACTTCGCGCACGGTGTCATGGTAACGAAGGAAAATGAAAAAAAGGGTCACTTCGCATATTGTTGTCAATGCGCGAACCTTGTCATTTTTTGACGTTTGTAGAAAAACAAATATACCTACTATTTTGAAAGAATGTTGCCGAATCTGCAATTTACCAAAAATTTACTAAAGAAGGAAGTTGTTATTAATAATCTATCATAACAGAATGGTTATTTGACTGAATAAACTCTTCAATTTTCAAATCATCTCATTTTTTTAATTGTAGGTATACATATAAAAGGAAAAGTTCAATAGATTTCTCGAAGAAATTCAAACTATGCATCAACATATATACAGGGTGTCCCAATAAGGTCGGCGAGGTACGATATTATGGAAACCATAAACCTCAGGGCTCCTAGAAAAAAATATTGAGGATTAAATCGGCCAAGAGAAATTGATGGATAATATTTTCAAGTTCCTAAAATGACCGCTAGAGGGCACAACTACAATGACATAAATTAAAATTCGATTTTTCTCGGAAAATCACCATATCAAGGTACTGTATCAATGTCGGAAATGAAGAGTTCAGCAAAATTTGCGTCAGTTTGTTCTTTAACTTTTTTTCATATCTCGAAAAATAAAGGTGGAAGAAGCTGTTGAAAAAATAATCTCCTGAACCCTTGCTCCAAATTCGATCAACTTGGGCTCGTTTGAAAGATAATTTCACAATCTTTCGAATGCTCCATTTGATGTTGATCTTCAATTCACACCACGTCTACTAGAGGGCGTTGTTCACCAAAGGTTCAGTTTTTTCTGATTTTCTAAAAAAATCCAAATAGAATGCTACAAATTTGTATCATTACATTTGAAAAGAGTGAAATTAGCTACATTTTGGTAAAAACCGCGATTCGATATCCCCATTCGTTTTTGAGTTATTTGCAAATAACTAATTCAACCTGAAAAAATCAAGTTTATTGTTGAAAAAAAATTCTACGATTTCTGTTATCTTCAGTTAGTCTGCATTGCATGCAAAATATGAGGTAATTCAATTCTATTTGCCTGTGCTAGTGATTAAAACGGTTATTATTCAAATATTCACCATTTTCGTACATTTGTGCATTGACCTAATATTCCTCTATTTTCATCGTGATATCTATGGGAATCGTTCTTCAATCATGCTAGTTGCATTGAAAATAATGAAAATAATTTTGAACATTTGTAGGGACATTTTTTTGTATCACGTTGTCGATAAAGATGTGTGATAGAAATGGCTTCAGAATGTAGAGGGTATTTGATATTCTTCTATTTGTTATTATTAAAAGTCACTTTCCGTTATCGCAGTTTAGTTCTTGACTAGTAGGATCCACATTTCCATTCTCAGTAAGTGGCATTTGCATCAATTGTTATTTTGCGTATAGTACGGAATATTAGATCAACGCACAAATGCACCAAAAGGCTGAACATTTGAATAATAACCGTTTTAATCACTAGCACAGGTGAATTGGATTGAATTACCCCACATTTCGCTTGCAACGCAGACTCACTGAAGGAAACGGAAATCATAGAATAATTTTTTCAACAAAATACTTGATTTTTTTCAGGTTAAATTAATTATTTGCGAATAACTGAAAAACGAATGAAGATATCGAATCGCGGTTTTCACCAAACTGTAGCTAATATTATTCTCTTCCGTCATTGAGCTAGGTCTAGGAGCTCTAAGGTTTATGGTTTCCATAATATCGTACCTCGCCGACCTTAGTGGGACACCCTATATTAGATAAATTATATTAAAAACTGTACAGTATGTTTTTTCATCGATGATTGAAAATTACATTTTGAAATTTGCATATGCCACTAATGTACTGTTCATCATGATAACATGTCACCTGTCTGCTATTACAACAATATAACTATAATACAGAATCCGAGCATTGTTACAATTACCCATATTAAGCCCAGATTCCTACTGCGATTCATGCCAGTATAATATCACTGTTGATATATGAAAGCACTATTGAATGATTTATTATTAATTAAGCATGTAGGGATTAGAATGTCACTGTTCATCTAGCTTAAATAGATTATCAAGATTGAACTATTCCACCAGTATCAATCACTTGCATAATTTTGATTAATATACGATTATGTTATGTTGATGGAGTTGTTAATTGACATCAAATGTACCCTTAGCATTCATTTATTCATTTATGAACCTAAAAAATATACTTTCCGTCAGTGGAAACTGATTGTTTTTCATCACCTCTGGTTTGACCAGAAATTTGAAAACTTTTCATCTCAACACTATGTGCTCGCACTCAGAATCGATACTAGAATCCAAAAGAGTAAATATATACAGGATGTTCCATTCGCAGTTCCATATAGTTGAGATCGTTTACGGTGAGATCGCAAGTAATGATAGTAAGATACAGTCAACAATTTTGAATCCATCGCCACTGTCAAATTTGAATCTCATGGTGTCGGAACTCTGAAAACTTTTGTTTGTCTAAAGAATACTTACTTTAACACCCGGTATATATATATATATATATATATATATATATATATATAGGTATATTGATCTAAGATAGCGCGTCATTACTACAAAACAATTTTTATGACTCCAGCCAGGAAAAGTAATGTCATATACCCAATAGTGACGTGGATATTATTGGTCGTAAACATTGAGAAATGATCGAATTCTGGCAGTTATATCAGAGTCGGTGAATCAAAAAATTTATGTATAGACCAACGTGAAATCAATATGTACCTACCTACCTATAATAGCAACTCGAAAATAGAACAAGAAAATATCATTTATTTAATCAACCGAGAAAATCATATCATTTTTCATTTTTATGTCATAACATCACATGAAAAATAAAAAGTTTTTGCAGGGGTCTTTCCAAGGTTGTCATAACATTTTCTAGAGAAAAATGCAATAACTATTCGAAGAACAATGATTATTATCAATACGATATAGGGATTACGCAATACGAAGGTGGATGGCAACATTTGGCAACGTCGCTTTATTTTTTTCTTCGTAAGAAACTCACAAATCTCTGCAGGCGAATTCATGCACAACGTTTTCTCATTAAACTGTCATTTCTCAATCACTATCGTTTTCACTAGACATGTTTGGACTCATCATCTACATTTCACAATTTATGCACATAAATCAACTTTTTTCTTTCATTCACCATTGTTAAAAATTAACCAACTCTCATCTTTTAACGACAAATAAAGTAAAAATGTGATTGCGCAGGCGCGATTCTATCAAAAACAAAATATAATCAGCACATGAATAGATGCAGAAGGTTTAAATGTTAGTAATTTTGAATCAACCATTGTTGCTTTCACTCGAAGAAAGGAAACTAAAGGATCTAGGACCTCAAACCCTCCTAGGGACCCACATCCAGTTGTCGTGGTAAGTTGAATATCTCGGGGTAAATTTTAGACTCGAAATTTTCCTGGAACCAACAACTGGCAGAATCAAAGAAGAAAGCTGTGTGGACACTAATGATAGTCAGACGAGCACACGGAAAACATAGGGGCTAAGCATAGATCTTATTGCTTACGCTAGATCCGGTATCCAGGTTACTTGTTTTGTAGGTCCGGGGGGGTTGAAAGTACTAAGCCATTGATTGGTCGTTTTAGTTGTTGACCATACGAATGTGTTGTCCCACGTGACCATAGTACCTAATTTCTTGCAGACCCCTCTTGACCTGAAAATTACTACAGGATGCTGGATCTAGCGTAAGCAGTAAGATCTATGGGGCTAAGTCCCAAAATGGTGTATTGGACATACAACACTGTGAAGAAACCCATGATCACCTACGCATCTTTGGTTTGGTGGACAAAGATAACTCAAAAGATAGCCGCGGCTGAGTTGAGCAAAGTGCCACGACTTGCCTGCCTTTGCAGGCGGGACCTACACCAACATTAGCCATGGAAGTACTGTTGGACCACCCCCTGATTGATATAATAATCATGGGCGAGGCGAGAATAGGACTTCTAAGGCAACAATATACGAGTGCTAGATCGAATCATAACAAGATGAGGGTAATAGTGGGAGGTAACATTTCAGAAATGAAACCAACGGACCACATGACCTCTAAGTACTTCTTCAACACCAACTAAGGTGATCATGCAAGATCGAAGCGATTGGACGGATACAGTGAGGGGAGAAACTCTCAATTGAGCATCTCACTGGGAACAAAAACTTCCGTATTCCAAGCGGAAATATACGCCATCTTCCATTGTGCTAGAGAAAACAATATGAGGGAAGTGCGCAATGCACGGATCAAAATATGTTCAGACAGTCAGGCGTCACTGAAGGCTCTTATGAACCCGAAAGTTACATCAAGACTGGTGTGGGAATGCCGAGAAGAGATCAATGTTCTCTCAGAACACAACAAAATTACTTTGATGTGGGCAACGAAAAAGCTGATGAACTAGCCGAACGAACACATGTACTACGGGAAAACATACAACAAAGAACCGTCAAAACCGAAGAACTGCTCAAGTTGAGTAGGAAACAGGTTAGAACAATAACAGGCCTCCTCACTGGTCACAGTCCAATGAGGGGACACCTGCATAAAATGGGTCTATACAATGGAGAACTATCCTGCAGACAATGCGGTAAAGGAAGAGAAACACCCAAACATATACTGTCAGAATGCAAAGCACTAGATCGCAAAAGGCAAGACATATTCGGGCAGCCTAGGCTAACTCTCGAAGAATACAATAGCCATCCGGTGAAGAACCTGTACAAATTGGTACAGGGGATTGAAGCTACGGAGTGGGTGCCGTGAAGATGAATCGGAAAACACAAAAAGCCGAAGAGGCTGAGGTGTAGCTGGCGATAGGATCATCATCCGAGAGAAAAAAAAATAGTGTCATCCGAAGCACTACTCAGCTGGTTACTATGGAGAGGAAGGAGTTGATTTGGAAAAGGAATATACAGAGGTGTGCACAAAAATCGGCCAAAGCTGTAACTTCTGAATCATTCGAGATCGAAATTTGAAATTTGGTGGGTAGCAACTATATGATATTGTCCATTTTTTGAAGAGAAAAATTGTGTTCCACCACTTCCGGTCCAACCGGAAGTGATCCCAACTTTTGATTTTCAAATGGAACCCCCTGTATATTTTTCCATTTTTAGATTCAGGGTATCATTTTACCTACACCAGTAGTTTTTCCGGATCAAAATGTCAAACAAATTTCGTCAATATGTTTTAATGTTTAAATAGTGTGCCCATTAGTTGGTAATAGTAATCAAGATCGAGGTAGCCTTGTAAGTCAATTTCAATGTGACAGTAACATCCAATAATAAGTTTGAATACAGGTGGTGATATTTTCTATTTTGTAAACATGAATAATAACGAGTTAACCGATATGTTACAAGTTTATTTTGAATGTTTCAAAAATTCTCACGATGCTGCTCGTGTTTATAGAAACAGATATCCGAATAGAAATCATCCTAGACATCAGAAATTTGGCAGATTGGAAGCTAATCTTCGTCAATTTGGTAGTTTCACAAAACCAAATAAACAACAGCGAGAGTTTGATGCAGATTTGGAATTGAATGTTTTACTCAGTGTACAAGAAACGTCCAGGACATCTACAATTGAGATTGCAAATGCTTTTGGTACGTCATGAAAAACAGTTCTTTCTATTTTGAAAGAAACACGCCATACGTTCCCCGTAAAATTCACGCCTTGGAGCACGATAATGACAGATAACGTTGGACACATTTCTGCATTTTTTTGAATAGGTTTTATCAAGATCTTGCATTTTATAGAAAAATAATGTGATCAGATGAATGCACATTCGGGCGAAATGGTATTTTTAATAGACGAAATCACAGATATTGGTCACAAGAAAATCCCCATTGTAATGCAGAAACCAACTTTCAAACAAGATTTAGCTTTAATGTATGGTGCGGAATTCTTGATGATAGGTTAGTAGGCCCGTTTTTCATCGACGGTTCTTTAGACCAGTATAAGTATTTTAAATTGCTTACTGGTTATATTGAAAATTTTCTGGACCAACTTTCCCTCGCCAATCGTTATGAAGTTATTTCCCAACAAGATGGAGCACCGCCACACAATACGCGTTTGAATGTGACTTATTTGAATACACACTTTGGAGAAAGGTGGATAGGAACAAATGGACCGATTCGGTGGCCAGCTCGCAGTCCAGATTTGATAGTCATGTATTTCTTCCTTTGGGGTTACTTGAAGGATCAAGTTTATCTATTTCAGCCAGAGAATATAAAAATCCTTACTAGGCATCGAATATTAGAGGCTTGCCTCAATATACCCCAAGCATTTTTACACAACGCAACTTTTAGTGTAGCTAGAAGGTGTCAGCAATGCATTGCACAAAATGGGGGTCAATTTGAGTATTTCTTGTAATTAATTTTTTATCGCCCCTCTTTCTATGCTACTGAAAATAATAAAGATTGATGTGGAGTTCATTTTGTTGTTCTTTCTGTTTCACACAAAATGATCCGGAAAAACTACTGGTGTATGTAAAACGATACCCTGAATCTAAAAATGGAAAAATATACAGGGGGTTCCATTCGAAAATCAAAAGTTGGGGTCACCTCCGGTTAAACCGGAAGTGATGTAATACAACAATTCTCGTCAAAAAATGAACAATATCATATAGTTGCTACCCACCAAATTTCAAATTTCGATCTCGAATGATTCAGAAGTTACAGCTCTGGCCGTTTTTTGTGCACACCTCTGTATATTATTATATGAAAAATCACAGAAGCGTTTAGAAGAAAATGAAGGTCGTGCAACTCGTGCATCAAAATCCTTAAAGATAAATATTATGGTTTAATGCAGTGAAATGAAGTGGGAATCCGCCTTGAGTTTCTTCACTTCAATAGATGAATTCCCTATGAAAATATTTATTTCGCCAGATGTGTGAAGTCTTGAATAAATTGGAAATACCCTGCTACAAGAATTTGTGATTGTAGAGAACTCTCATACGACTCATACGAGCCTGCATTCGAGTAACCAGAATACTTTCCATTGTGATTCCATTCGCTTTTTCGATATTGCATCTCTTTCCGCATTTCCGTTTATGCGGTGCGGAAGACCGTGGAGACCATGTTAGTTGATGGGCGACAAGATATTTTGCACAATAATGACCTGTTAGGTGGATATTGTCGGGATTTGCTCAGAACTGGGTCGGATTTTCCAACTGCCGTACGACGTGTATATGTTTTCCAAAATCGTCCGGTCCTAGCTCAGCAGATGCACGGAATTAGCTAGAGACAAATAAAATTCGCAACAGTAGGTAACTGAAGTAATGGGGTTTTATCGCCAAATTAGATTTTCGGGCTTAACAATCCTGAGTCAAATGCTGTAATTCACTGCAGTAAGTTACGGGTGGATGTTTAGACAGAAGAGGATGAATATATTAATAATAATAATAAATGTTTTGTATTTTTGAATATTTGACAGAGTAACATAATTGATTGTCTTATAATAAATGACGATATTTAGCCTAATAACCACAGCTAACAGCTAACAACTAACATTTTACCCACTATAGAATTATCTGAAACCAAAACATGACATCCATGTTCATGTTTTCCTCCACGGATATATGTTGTCACATCGTAATATTGATTTTGATAATAGAGGGTGACGTCCGAGATATTCATATGTTTTTTCCCCACAGAGGTTGGCACATCGTAACATTTTAAAGTGATAATCAATCCATGACCACATTTTTTACTTTTGATGCGAATATGTATCGAATTTTATACATCTTTCGACGGTAGCACATCGTTGATATATGAGAACACCAGGTTATAAGCTGAAATTCAATTGTTCCATATCAAGGATTTTTCCGCTGAAACAATTGAAGAGCGCCACCAGGTCTTATTTTTCAAATCAAATTTTGTCTGATTGTTAAACGGCATATTTCTAGTTTCGTGTAAAAAATTCAATAAGACTCTACCTAAAAACGTTGTTAATTCTGTTCAATTAAAATTTAAAGGATGGTGAAACGTTGTGAAATGTGTAAAAAATAATTTTTGGAGTGTTGACCATAACACAACATTTTAGTGGTGAGTTAATCAGTGTCGTATCATTCGTTGTATAAAAATTATTTAGCCATCCTAATATGCAAAACATTTTGTGGTTATTTGAAAACATTCTCGAGTTTCCCCTATATGAAAAGTGTAACTGTGGCAAGGATTGTGCGTTATTCATCCACTCTGTTATATTTTCAGACCCTAATTCAGATATTGATGAACAGATGAATGAAAATGATGTAAATAGTTCGCTTATAAGTAAGGAAAGTCCAGACTCCTCTAGGAGCGAGGATAATTTAAATAAAAATGTGCTAGAAAGAGAAGATGTGATCAGTAGACCAAAAAGGAATATTAAGCCTGTTCAGAGGTTGTGTTACAATTGGATTTTTATTTTTCTTCTTTATTTTGAAGATGAGGATATTGTAGTGTACCTATGCCAGTATATTTCAGATATGTTTGACCAGTGTATATTTATAGTTGGTATCTTTCTACACAACTTTTTATGCATACACTTTTTTACACCTTCCTCTGATATACTGGGTTTTGCTTTATGAGAATCATCGTTCAAGGCATATCTTTTTGGTTTGGCAAATAAAGAACTTAAACAAATAATTGTGAATTATTTCAAGACATTACAGAAGGAGATTTAATTTAATCTGATGTTTCTCAACGTTAAAACTCTTTTCTCAAGTGAGCTTGACTTCACAGAAGGGTTCTGGACAGTCAGTCTGCTCATTGCCTTAAACTCACTTGTGACCTGAACCCACATCAAAATGCCTTGGTTGTTTGCTGCCAGTTGTCTCAGGAATTGTTTGCAGTCCCAATTCAGCAGTCATAAGTGTATGACTTCAGAGCTTCCAGTGCTGGTTAGCTATCTGATGAGATGAAGATGTTTGTCCTCCAAAAAGATCATGAGTTTCATCAGAGCACAACTCTATGTAGAGGGACAACACTCGATGAGGTATTTTATAATAGATCTCAGGTCTGAAATCTTCGATATATCGACATATGTAACAGGTGATGATGATAACTGATTATCACTGGACATTTTCGTGATTGAAAGAATCACATTAATTTCAAAATGTATTTATGGATACTAGAACTGGGATGATGGTCGAGTGCGTTGAATCGCTGGCTCATAGCCTAGAGGGCCCGGGTTCAAATCCCGCGGCGGCTATTGGAAATATTTATTTATCTATATAGTATCGTTTAGCGGGAGTGAAAAAGTATAATCTGCTGAAAATCATTTTCCTCTGTCTTCTTTCTCCGGATCTAACTTATTACTTCCTCGTTACTCAACTTGCTTGTGGCTAAGTTTAGATGACACTTTAATACGCTTCAATCTACTCTTGGGTAAACTGATGCATCGAGTTTGAGGTAATTTCCTCTCTACGTAAGTGTTTCAGTGCATGGCGTTTTTGAATTCATAGAACGTACAGATGATGTGAAATCTCTTGAGAGTCTTGAGACCTATATCATGTGTCTCTTATCACATCCGGACATTAATTGATTGAATAATTATTCGCCCCTATGAAAATTCAAATGAAATATCAATGATATCAATCTCTCTCTCCGACTATTCACGGTAACGTGGTAGCCGAGTAGTGCTTCGGATAACACTTAAAAAGCAAAATTTCCCGTCTTCCTAACTAATAAAAGTTTCAATAAGACTTTCGAGAATTGCTTTGTAACTAATTTGGCGATCAAAAACACTTTTGTTACACTTTATCCATTTTCCTAAAAGTGAAGGAGTTACCGCTATTAAAGTAGCATGAATTGTTGAAGGCATACAATCCATTATTTTAGTTAGTAATATAGCAGCATTCTATTTCAGCTCATTTTTGTTTGTGTGAATTGTTCTTATTAATTATTCATTTCTGATATCTCATATCTTATTTTCACAAGCATCAACTTCATAAAAGTATATTCTGCCATCTACAGTATGTTGATCAATTATTCTTTTTATGAAGAAATGCTTGCAAATAGATGATCAATTATTCATTATTTATCAGTAGAACTTCGAGTATACAGTTAGAGAAATCTATTTATACACTGTGAGAGACAGCCTCTGTTATATTTTTGTACATGAAATAGGATTGAGAGCACTGCAATTTTGAGTTGCAGATATTAGATTCAATCGCTTTTAGTGCCATCTGACTATCAGAACATATTTTTATTGTGTTCTGAACGAGATGCTGTTTTTCCAGCTTATACTCGCACTTATCTCAATATGGCATGGGTATATCTTTGCCTGGAATATTGTGGCCAAGATATTCATACTGAAGGTGATGTATCGTTTGGCATTTCAAATAACATCTGATAATTTGATGTAATAATTGCTAGAGACTCAAGAAGTGTTCATCTCTACCAGAGCAAAATGGCATAAGTACAACTTATCATTTTACATCTCAAACCTTACAGAGCTTTAAAAAAAATCTTTCAAAAAGGTTAAATACCATTAATTGGCAGTTATTTAGATTTCAGAAACACATACAACATTTGGCGATAAAAATAATTCAAATCGAAATGTTCATTCAGGAATCACGAAGAATTGCGATCTTTCAAAACACAACAATGATGGACGTTACACGAAATGACACAGTGAATCCGAGTCTCAATTGGTGTTATTTGTGTTTTTTATGGTCGTCCTCATGTAATCATTGCTACCAAATAAGAAGTTTTTCTATTTTGCTTCTATAATGAAGTCATTATAAAACGCAAAAGCCTTTTGTGATAGGCTGTTTCGATACGCATTAAAGCCAGAAGAGTAAGGTCCTGTTTATTTCTAAGTGATTTTGGATTTGGTGAAACACGCAATGTTTTTATTGGTAAGTCTCAATAATTGAGAGTGTGATTTGATTTGAATTGACCAATAAAATCAATAACAACAATGCATTTTTCACCGCTGGTATCGGAAAAATCAATATATTTATATACGCTTGTGCGTCAGATTTCAAATATTTCAATGTCATCATTGTCACCAATCGAAGATATTTCTGTCATTTATCGATGTTAAAACACTTTCTTTCAATGAAATACATCAAATTAATGCAAAATAGAAAAAAATGTACATTACAAACAATGCGTGCCATAAAATAGCGTATTATAAAACTTGTATCATAATAAACTAATTTATGAATGATATGTTGTTTCTCCTTATTGGGATAATAAGTCTATTGTTCGACCAATAAAATTGTCTGCGTTCATTGCATCAAACTACACAGGTCGATATCTTCTGCTACCCAGACTACACATGCTATATGGAAATAACGAATTTTTCTAAATAAGTTCGCAGGTACTCGCGTGTCTATATGTATATATGATAATATCTTGTTTTGCATTCAGCCAGGAATTAAATTGTCAAAGAAATTACATTTTAAAGCAAACAATCTGATAACCGATACGTTGGCCACCAACCTCAACGGCGCATTAACTTCGTGAATTTATATTCGTTGTATCGTATATCATATGTATATTGTGAGAGAGTGAGAAATAAAAGAAAAATATCGAAAAATCGATGTGACTTAACCAGAAAAGCACACATAGACTGCATGTAGGTGCGGAGTGTGAATTCGAATTGAACAGAGATACCTTCCTATATAATAGTGTGATGGCATTCGTTTATCGGAGTAAGTAGGAACTGAACAATTATTATTCCAGACTTTTGTATCGTAACACGAATCATATAGCACGACCATATATAGCACGGTCAGTGTGGTTTTGATAAACAAAAAGAAAATTAAAAACTGATATTAAGCCATCTGATATTAGATTTGAAAAAGTTGAATCTATTCATGATCCCATGGACCCGAACATCAAAAGATAACATTAGTCCACGTGCACTTTGTAGTGGAAATGCAGATCTGATTGGTTAGTTGATTACTGCAGTTGAGGAGGAGTTGCCTTATATATATATATGATATATGCTTACGCTAGATACGGTATCCAAAGTTATTTGTTTGATAATATATTTTTTCGGCAACCGTCCGGAAAGTACGTACTTTCCAGACGATTTTTTTTTGAGAAAGTGGCATTTTTCCGGCCTAGTCCGGGATGTACGTACTTCCCGGGCTAGGCCGGGAAGAATCACATCGTTGTGTTCATTGTAAATATGAAAATCTTGGTAGTATGGTTTTGATAAATGCAGTTGATCATTACCATAGCAGCAAAATAACGACTGACAGCTATCTGACATAAAATTAGCTAACATTCAAAAATTATCAGATGAAAACAATCAATGTGAAACGGAAACTTTACCTTCTTGTTCTGACTTCAACAAAAGGCACTTAAATATACCAAGCATTTCAAACAAATTGAATCCATTCAATATTAACAATTGTTCTAATTTTAATATAAATATTAATATAAATAAGAATTGAAATGTTCGAAATTTTGTTCTAATAAAGAAATGTGTTTCTTTGATTTGTTATTCTACACGGTTGCCGAAAAAATTGTGTACGCAACTCGCCCGAAAACAGTTTTTTTGGACTCGCAGACTTCCAGGACTCGCTACGCTCGTCCTAGAATTTTGTCCACTCATCCAAAAAACAGTATTTTCCGGACTTGTTACGTAAATTACTATTTTTAAATGTTAGTACTTTCTTACAGACCCCTCTGATACCAAACAAATACTACATGATGCCGGATCCAGCGTAAGCATATATGATCTAAGAGTAGTGCGGTATTCATTACAATGAAGACATCGAGATTTGGATAGGTATTCATTAAACCTATTCTGTATTTCTGCAATTAGTGTTCATTGTGTTATTAATGGAATTTTGGAGACCTTTCGAAACAAGTGACAATGTAATCAACGATGGTTTATAGATCTTGGTTTCAAACCTATTCAAAATATAGTGAATAGAGAGGGTGATTATGAATATTTCCTTTTCTTGGTGAGGTGAGAGTATTGAATACCGAAATTCAGGAGATTATTTGTAAACTATTATCTCTATGTCAAACTTATAAGAGATTAATGTAAACCCCAGTATAGCTTTCAAGGATGATGGATGAATATCATCGTGAAATTAAGGTACCAATATTAAAGAGATAACATTATGTGAATATATTCAGACCATCAAGATTATGAAATATAAAATATAGTAGATTGATATTTCAGCTATTGAAAACTGAACAAATTTTCATTACGGAATCACCTCGTACACAGTGAAAAAAAAATACACTGTCTGGTGTCCCCTGAGATCCTGATTGTTTTAGTGTCAATAAACACCGGCATATTATTCACCACTGTAGGTGTTATGTCTCATTTATCCTGATCAGTGGCATCAGGGCCTATGTCAATTGATACTGATCTATATCAAAATCATCTTATATATCTAGCCCAATATTGAAATCAGGTACGGTGTAGGAAGGACATGAGTGCCACAATTCAGATGCCTACATGCAATATTTTTATTAATTTATATCAACTATGGTTATTTCAGGATGTCACCAAATTAGATGATTCATACACCGCCTCGATTCCATCGTGATATAACACGGTGTAACTTGGTGTTAATTTTATATATGTGTTTTTTATGCGTTAACGTCAATTATAGCTCAATTTCAAAATCGTTCTACTTCATTACATCCGTGTGATTTTTCACTACTAAGATCGGAATTAACACCATCTAACACTCAATTGTGAAATGTATGATAAAAAGGACACTGTTGTATTCGTCGGAGTTTGCTCTGAAAATTGATTGAAATTACACTCATATATACTGTGTATTATAGAACATCGTCAATAGTAGGCACTTTTATGAAATCAAGAATTTATCTTGGTGAAACATGGTTTGATAGTCATAATATCGTCCAATAGAGTTGGGGAGATATAACACGAAGGGTTGTTTGTTGATTGCTAGGAAAGAAAGTGAGAATATACTCTTCAAATAATTAGTTGTTATGACAATATTGGATTTGTTGAGAAAATTTTGATTTTTTCAACGATAAATTGGCAGCTGTGATGTATTTATATACTTGATTCAGTCCCTTTCATGGTACGTTAATATTCAACACACTTTAAGATATACGTAAATAGTTACAAAACTGATAAGATTGTTGTATTGTTATTCATGAGCTCTAAGGTATGTTTTGATGCTTTTAGTCAATATTTGATCGTTCCACTATAACTAGGTACATATTAAGCGGAAATGATATGAAATTATGAGTAGTTTTGATACTCTATTATGGGTCAATGATGCTAATAGGTCTTGGATATACCGAGTGAATAGGTGTTGCATTGATGAGGTACCCCGAATCTCTTTTGAAATATAAGGTTTTGATATTTTTAGTTCCAATGAGAACAATTGAGCTATCCGTCCTATTGTAGGAGTTATGCCTCTTTGAAGTCACAAAGTTGGAGCCGTGAACAATTGCTATTTTGTATGTTTTTGCTGTTGTTTTGGGTAACAAGTATCGAGGAATCAAAAAATTCAGAAACTGGTCGAAAAAATCAATCCCATTTATATTTGAGGAGTATCTTATACGCACAAAGGGAGTGGTGGTCCAAAAAATAACCACCAAATCGACGTTGTCTTTTCACACTTCTCATTGTATGAAACGATATTTCAAAAATTTCCGAAATTCCACTGATAAACGTAAATCAGTGTCAGTGTCATGCCCGAATCGAGAAATCCAAATGAAGGTGGTCCAAATTGTGAACCACCGTGGCGTTGGGGCGTTTTTAGGTGGTTCAAATCTTCGACCACCTAACCAATAAGAGATAACGCGTTTATTGTAATAGACTTTGAGTTCAGCTGTTTTTGTGTTATCTTAGTGGGGAGAGTTACAGTTTCCAAAAGTTAAATTACTGAATTGATCAACGTGTGGTAGACTTCTGAAACTCCTCTCGTTGTTTCAGGCAACTAGCAGGCCACTGTAGTTAGTAACCCTGAATTCGACCCCTCCAACGGCATGAGCTGGCAGCAGGACTTGATCCCCTTCGACCAAGATTCCCCCTACTCACCCGATCTGGACACCATGGGCTCATCCTATTCCGACGAAGAACCGCTGACCAACCTGACTCTGGAGATGTGCAAGGAGCAGCACAAGGACAGGTCGGAGGTCCTCACGAGCTCGTACTCCCAAGGATTCTGCAACACCACTTTTGGGGAGGTCATCTGTTGGCCACCCACCCCACCCAACGAAACGGTGGTGGTGAAGTGCTTTTCTGAACTCTTCAATCTCAAGTACGACGATACACGTGAGTTTCATGTATTCGAGTTATTCAATATATTGTTCATTTTGAACCAATTATAGGCATTTTTTATACATTATCATTTCATACATTATCATGATATTTGGTACGTATGTTCTTTGTTCACAGTGGTGTCGATCAACAGAATGAAGAAAAGTCTCATTTCAGGTCCGGCCCTAAAATAAAAATAAAAAGTAGGTTTCTAGTCGAAACAATAAACATAAATTTTTTGAATTTTCATTCACAGATTTGGAAAGATCAGAAAAAACTGAGTGAGATTGAATGCATTTGGTGTTTCCGCATACAACTTTTTCACTTTTCAACTTGGCACAAAATTTAACAAAAATTATTTTTTTCCCAAATGGTACTCTTCCAGCTCTAATCCATGATATCAACGACTAGAAAACTTACTTTCTATTTTTTAAAGGCCGGACCTGGAATGAAACTTTTCTTCGTTATGTTGACACCACTGTGAACAAAGAACAAACGTACCAAATATCACAAACATGTATAGGGTGGATCATAAGTTATGATCAATTTAAAAATTCTTAAAAATTAACGAATCATCCTGTAACTTGGTTATAAAGAACGATAGACCATATAATATGGGTTATTTGGAAGCACCTCGGTGTCCTCCATCTACCCTTACGGTATGCGCATTTCCCAATGTATCACCCTGTATATATTTGAGAAAAAGTAATACAGATAATTAGTATAAATTTTAATATAACAATATGTGAAGAAGAGTCTCGGACTTCCTTTGTCTAAAGGTATGAAAATTTGAATTCTCTTAAAAGATGAGTTATGCTGGAAAACTGAATAAATAATGAAACATATTTAAAAAAGTTTTGATTATCGGATTGAAATATTCAAATGTGGATAACCTGAAAAGATAAAATCAAGTTAGTAAGAGAATATATGAAGTTGAAGAAACAATATAGATTTAAATGGGAATATGAAAAGTCAATTAACTGAAAGAATCAAGAATCAAATGACAATCATTTACTTATCATTGGTAATATTATATTCATCGTTATTGCTTGCTTAGTTTTTGGCTAGCCTTTGAAGTATCTACTTGAAGTTTAGAGAATACCCACGTGGTATTCAGCTCCACCTTCAGCTTGAACACTGCTGACGATAGATAAGAAATGGCTCTTCAGATTGTGATGATATACCTCCCTCACTAGATTTCATGATTGATGTTGGATTCCAAGTCTATAGGCTTGTGGGCTGGGAACCTCTTCTCTGCCACCTTTGCAAATCTACCCTAATGTCCATATGCCAGATTTTCTGGGCCCTCCATATGTTGAGGAGATTGTGGTTTTTCTTCTCTGCCACCTTTGCAAATCTACCCTAATGTCCATATGCCAGATTTTCTGGGCCCTCCATATGTTGAGGAGATTGTGGTTTTTCTTCTTTTACCATCTGAAACCTTGATAGACCTTCGCAATGTGCGCTATGGTTTCCTTATCCTCTTGGCATAACCTACATATCATGATTGAAATTGTCATTCTGATGTTGTTCATGCGTTGATTGTGCTTACAAGATGATCCTTGATCACCTGTTTTAGCTTAGTACGTACTTCATGAATCTCTTGCAACTAACTTGGCGGTCAAAAACACTTTTCAGAACACACCAAGGCTTTCCAATTCTTGTATGGTTTTCAAGCGATACCAGACAAGTTTGTATTGCTTTTATATAGCTGCTTGATGGTCTTTCCCTTTGTAGCTCATCTGCACTGTGATGTATTGCTGCAGTTTGTGATGCGACTCTTGTCTTGGCTATATATAATTATATGAGATAGAAAACATATTGTGTTTGAACACAGAACAAGGGTATGAAGTCAAAGGTTGTAGGATAATTCCGTTTCGTGTGTGGATCGTCAACTGGTGCAAGACAGTCTGTTTCGGCTCGCAAAGCCGCATATAAACGAAACAGAATTATTCCACAACACTACAACACTTGACTTTATAGTTATATGTATATATAGAGAAAGAAAGATATAGGGTTCGCAGGCAGAGCAAGAGTATGAAATGAAAGGTTGTAGGATATTCTCGTTTCGTGTGTAGAATGCCAACTGGTGCAAGAAAGTCTGTTTCGGCTCGCCAAGCCTCATCAGTTGCATTAGGTTACACGACAATTCACTCACGAAACGGTCACTATTTAAGAACCATAATGTCCTGCTCCTATGCCTTTTTCGGTTTCTAATAAACAATTTGTGCATGCCTTGCAGGTCCTTAATCCCTTACCACTTTGCATGTGATGACTTTGGAAGCATCTTATCCGATGACATAACCATTATGGCGTCGGTATAACATCGTATACTGTGTAAACTACTCACATGCGGTAGCTCCAAGCGTAAATAGTAAACATTGCTTAAAATTTCCCTACAATTGAGAAGGAAAATAAGGGCCTATGTCTGGTTTGTTTATCTACCTTCTGGCTTGAATAATGAGTATTTATAAAAAAATTCCTTCAAAACCAAATACATATTTGTGTTTGTTACGAATGAATCATATTGTATAAACATGAATTGGAGTGCTGGTTTCATTAAGTTCCATATAGCGAAAATATGCCTCGTGTACGGTCTCTTGCATGTTTTATGAACGTTTCGAAATCTTTCGAGACTATAATATGCAATGAAACTCGATATATTAATCCAAGACTTTCAAGGATCATCAGGCGTTCATTAAGATCCTTTTTCGTCTGTTTTACTCAGGTGCGACAAATAGTATGATAGAACTAGACCTAAACCCAAACATCAAGAAAAAAAAGTTACTTCCTGCTCCACGTACTTAGTAAAAAGTTACAACCCACCGAGCGTCGGGTTTAGTTGGGGGGGGGGGGGGTGGAAAGACGGACAATTTCGTTTTTTCGCAGTTTTTTGCTTATAACTTGAAAACTATCAGGTTTAGCGCAAAGGTCATTTTATACAAAAATTATCTATATTGAATTCTTAAGGAAAGAGTTCACCACAAATTTTCTGTTAACTGAATGGTTACAGAGGTATGGAGGGGGAAAGATTACATTACCCAGTTTGGCAAAAAGGCTGCAAAAAATTATGAAATCGTATTTCCGCATGCGTATTTGGAATAAACTGCACTTCCGAGTTTGGGGTGGGGAAAACAATCCTCAATAATATTTTTTTATATAATTACGGCAAGAAATATCACTTTACAGGTCTCATTCGTTATCAATGCGTCTTCAGGAAGGAGGAGCTCTCTTCTGATGCAACCAATTCCTGAGCAATTGCTGCACATATTAATTTTTTTTTTCGATAGTTGGAAATTGAGAACTCGTGACTTCAGCTAGCGGCGAATGATAGCAGCTACAGCTTTAAGTACTCCAATTTTCTCTTCTCATCATCTCCCCTATTCCTGTTGATATACCAGTTGTCTGATAAAATACTAGACGCTGTCCCTGTGAAACAAAGCGCAACTCTTTTTCCAGACGTTTCTGCAAAATGCAAACTATACTACCATAATGCTGAATCGGTTTCTTTCTCAAATTAATGTTCGAGGTTAGGATTCAGTTCATCTGCTTCTTTTTTGGGTTTTGACGTACCAGTACCAGTGGTATTTCCCATCAGAACTAACTTAATCTATCACCTGATATATCCTCAAACGCACATCATTGCCCCAGCTATCATTTCTGTTGTCTGCTGCATCTCGAACTGTGTCAACAACATCAATTCTTGCCACTAAACTCCAATTTTCTTGAGCCTCAGTGCTGCACTTAGATAGATCTACACACATGCGACCACACAGATAACATGAGGTTTTGAAATCGAATGTTACGCGAGGTATCTTTTCTGATGTGCCCGGCCGCTTCCTGTTCAGGTGCTTTTGGACGTAATATATACGATTGTCGAAGCGAGGCATCATTCATGATTTTTTTTTCACTTCATCCATCCAAATTTCACTGCACTCAATGATTTTTTCAACTGCCTTCCTGCTCAGGTGAATCAATGGACCTCCTTTGTCCTTACGAGGTTACCAGAAAGTTACGGATAGTTTCGAATTTCATAATTTTTCGCAGTTTTTTTGCTAAACTAGAGAATTATGTGAATTTTCCCCCTCCATATCTCCGTAACTGTTCATTCAACGAAAAAGTAATGAATATTTTTTTCGTCAGAATTCAATGTAGATCATTTTCGTATGTAATGACCCTCGCGCTAAACCTCATAGTTTCAAGTTATAGGCAAAAAACTGCGAACAAACGAAATTTTCCGTCTTTCCACCCTACCTCTATCCAAACCCGACGCTCTTGGATGTTTGGGTTTGGGTAATTTCTGAGCTGGTTATATTGTACTTAAAGATCAGTGCAATGATTCATATAATGATAAAAAACAAAATGATTATTTGAAGTATAGGTACCTATGAAAACTGAGCAAGTTAGAAGTTCTGATTTTAGATACCCTTTCCAATGGCATCAAAATTCTAATTTCTGTATTCATAATATAATATGTATAGTTTGTAAATTTAGTTGGACACCACTGTAAACTAGATGAGAATCACCCTCGAGTTGCATGTGAATCAAAGTAGGCTAAAACAAAGAGGTTGAAAACAGATCAGAATAGGAATAGGTATGGCGTGGCCGATAATTGATTGGATGGTTTACTGCGAATCAATGAGAACCCTATATAGACGCTATAAACATAAATTAGATATAGAACTGTCTGAAATTGTGATGGGTAGATTTCATTGGTAATTAATCGCAATCATCTGAATGCGCCTACATAAATTTTATGTCTGCAGAGCCGATTCAAAGTAATTACTGATATATCAGGGCATCAACTTGCTATATTCATTCGATATTATCGAAACATTGAATTTTTTTAGAATTACAGAATGTAAGGAATAGAAACATATGGCGAGAGATAATGATCAACACCTGCTTTCATCGTATGATCTCTCGAACCACTATCCTAGTTGTCTTACCAATCCTCAGAAATTTTCTGGGTGAACTTGTACTTGTTAGAATTTATAGTGGGGACCTTACCTATCACCGAAACCAAATCTGGAGCATTGGAAAAAATTTATGACTTCGACGTGATTCGAACCCAGTCGACTGATGAACAGCCGCCAGGCCCTTGTGAGTTTTAGATCACTAACTCTCAGAATAGCTGATTAAGTTATTTGGAGCATATTCAGTTTTTTACTATTTCACAGGAATAAAGGATGTTGTACATCAGAAAGTGCATTTTGATGCATAAAAGAAGAGTTGTTCGTTCCACAAAAATATCTAGGGTCATACCAAATTTATCATACCATAACATCTCAGAACATTAGCGTATACGATTTTTTTCTCAACATGCACCAAATAATAACCACCTTAAATATTTCAGCATCCTATTGAAAAACACGACATATGTATATACATAATAATATTTGTCAGTGTTGATACCTTGTTGAAACAGAGAATATATTTCAACAGTCTTATATTATGGCGCTAGCATTATCTGATTCTCTTCCTGTAATATAATCTCGAAGTAATCCCAATGGATAGAGAGATAGAGAGGTTGTTTTGCTTTATTACAGAAACTTCAAGATTGAATATTTGATTATTGTTGTCTCTATACAGCAGTGTTTTTTATTTCCCATCAGTGACTCAAGCAGACAAAAAAATAAAGAAGATATCAGGAAGGTATCTCAGAATTATGATAATGCAATATCATGAATGTTTTCAGATATATATGGACACGATATTTTGGAAAATATATTGTTGGATGCAGATAGATGTTGGGAAATCTTGAAAATGTAGTTTACTTACGGGAATATTGAAAAATACGAGATTTGGCGGTTTGGTTTTTATTTTGTTGAAGATATTTGAAAAGTTTTGAAAAACCAGAAGCACTTTCTCATCGCCACTTTTTCAGATCTACAAAAACAATGTTTCGTTGCGAAGAAACCATCATCAACTCTGTGAAAAAGTATACCCCGTAGAGATAGCATTTTTTATTTCGAATGCAACGACTTACGGCACAATTTGTTATTTCATTATCAGTTTGTATACAGAAAAAAAACTTTTCAATAATTTTTCAACATAGGTAATCCAAAATTTAAGACTAACAGAAAGTGAAATATGAGAACTAAGAAGGAAATAATTATTGTTAAAAAAGTGACTGCTAGAGCGAAGTTAAAAAAATTATCTCCAGTTTGTAGACATATCAGTTTGCCCGTCTCACTTGGGCACACTTTATATGACCCATAATATAGTGAAACATCTGATTGAAATCAAACTACTAATAACAAATTCTCTCATTTTTCCTATTTCAAAAGATTGGGGGGTTTCATTAGGTTATGTGAATATCTTGGTGAAATGGTCACCCTGTAGTATCCCCAAATCCAAACTCGCTCAGAAGTAAGCTGGGCCTAACTCTTCTAACTTTCATTTGACAATTCTCTTGTACCAACGTCCGAATAATAAAACATGCGCATCGAAACAGAGGCTATTTCGATACGCATATATGCGTTTCATAATGACTTTATTATAGAACCAGAATAGTAAAACATATTTTTGCCATGCACTGTGTTTGTTAGAGTTGGCCATGTTTTCAAAGAGAAAATGATACCGAATAATCATCATCCATGACTCGTATAGGCACTAATCATCTCTTGAGAGATCGTTCATACAATATTATCGTGAAAGCACAAACATCTAATATTTTCACAATATTCCAAATAATGCCAAGAATGATATCAATTGCTCATCTGTACACATTGTGAATATTGAATTTGAATATGGAGTTGTGATTGATAACCTAATCACCATGGAATTATTAGTGTTTACATTGACCTTCAAGATGTTGGTATATTGGTGAATGTTAAGTAACACAGTAGAAATCTTTCATTCAAAATATTCTGAATGTGTATTGATTATTGTGGTAATCATCACAGAAAAGAAATATATAATTCAATATTCACCAAAATACTGTGGGATATAAAATGTTTCATGTTTGGATTTGCGGGTACCATAATGTTTCTTGAAACTTCTAAATCTCTCGAAAATAAAATCTTCTCTAATAAGTGCATTAAAAATAATTTCGAAGATAGATTATATTATTTGGAAAGTATCCAGTTTCTGCTGCTTCTATCTCCATTCACCGCAAATAACATCGCGAACAAACTTAAATCCGCTCTTTCATTTATTAAAAGTTGAACTTTCCTCGGAATCATTTCGTATACAGTATAAGCCTCAGAGTTACTAGATTCATCTTTTTATACCACTACGTTTCCTGAAGGTATCCTGCCTCAATAACATCTTTCAGCATTTCTTGTTTTCTATAACGAGGTATTATACTGTATATGTATATAAATATTCATAGGAAGATTATCTCGAGAGAGAAGTTTAGTTAACGAAAAAGGTTGGTTTAGAATAACATACTTTCAGGAATCTCATTACATTTTTGTTTCTTTCCTAACCTATCAAAGAAAAAAGTCTTTTGTGTATAAATATGTTGCATGAAAGCAAGTTAATGATTAGGCTGAAACTGACATCTGCTTATTATGACTATCAGAGGTTGCTGAACATTTTTCTCTGGGTAATTTTATAATTATAATCTATACAGTGAGATAATTTTTTTCTACTTTCAACATATTTACTATAATGACGTGAACTTCAGGAAGCTTCTTCTTATATATAAATACTATTTGAAGATTAGAGTGGGGTCAAAACAAAACTATTTCTAATTAGTGACGGCTATTCATTCTCGTCTTGCAGGATAAACCAGATCAAAGGTGTTTGGAAAAGAGAAGAGAGAAGTTTGTTGGAGATAAAATGACACCTCCTTGTGTGATTCATAAAGGAACCCATCATTCATTTATATACACACATAGATACAGATGGGAACACAGTTGTGACGTTGTTATGATTCGATTCTTCAATAAGAAGGAATTCTTACTTACCAAAAAGTTTTGGTGGGATGCTGAGAATCAGAAAATCACTAATCATTTCAGTTACCCAACAATAATTTTCCACAGGATGAAGAGTTTATGAAAAAACCATCGCCAAATTCACTACTACCCACTAAGCCAAAATAGAACAACAATAAAAGTAATGGTAGGGCTTCTCATAGGGCATGGTAGGCTCAATGAACACATGAACACGATTGGCCTGGCAAAGGAAACCCTGTGTAGGTTCTGTCAGAAAGAACTAGCACAACGCTTTCGATGGCTTCTAAGGGTTGTTTCGGTAACTATAGAGTAACGGTTTAGAACTAGAGGTAGATTGTAGATTGCAGATTGTAGGTTGTATATTGAAGGAAGGGTCGTTGAGGCTGTGCAGCCTCCCAAGCACTTCGACCTATCAGATCTTTTGTGCATAACCCTCAATCAATTCCGAGCCTTTGTGCGAAATGTATCAGTTTTCTGGGAGCTATAGGTTCCTGACATCGAAGTGCTCTAAGAAGGCCCGTTCCAGGAATTTGAGCCTATTGCAGAGGAGTGCTGGTCATTCGCAAAGCAAATGTTCTGCAGTTTCAGCGAAGTTCTCACAGTAGCGGCAACTATCACTATCTGTTTTACCCATCTTCTTGAGGTGATACCTCAGAGGACAGTGTCCAGTGAGGAGTCCCGTTACCAGTTTCTTTTTTGTCCAACTCGAGAAGCTGTTTAGCTTCACTTGGTGAAAGCCTCACTAGCCTTTTCGCTTGTCTTTGTCCTGGCACTTTATTCCAGTGAGATTTCATTTCATCTGCTTCCCAGCGTCGGAACTAATCTCTCAAGTGGGTCTTGAATAGTCCACAGAAGGTTTCTGGGTCGAGGAATTGTGTATTTGCCCCTTTTTTGGCAAGGCAGTCTGCTTCCTCGTTGCCTTCAACTCCCTTATGACCTGGCACCCACATCAAAGTGACCTGGTCGATCGCTGCCAGTTGTCTCAGGGATTGTTTACAGTCCCAAGTCAGCTTTTAGACTCACAATAAGTGTATGACTTCAGAGCTCTTAGTGCTGCTTCTATATGATAGAATATAGATTTTTGCCCATCGAGTGTCCCTTTCGAGGCACTCCTGGGCACATAGCTTGTACTTCAGCTTGAAAGATGGTTGGGGTGTTGCCAAGGGGTTTCGAGATCCTGAAATTAGGCCCTGTCCCTCCCACTCCAGACCATTCATCCATCTTGGATCCATCAGTATACCACACTAATGCATCCCTTCCCAGTTGAGGTCCGTTCTCTGTGAAAATTTGGTGATTGTTTATGACCACTACAAATCGCATTTCGAAGTCGTACCTAACTAGCATGATATCTATCGGTTCAGACATGGATTCTACGGAAATATTTTCCAAAATCTTCAAGTGTGCAATCCGATTTCCTGATTTGAGATTGATTGCTGCTTCTTTCATTACACACAGGTGTAATGGCGGAAGGTTCAGCATTACCTCTAAGGTTGCAGTAGGGCACGTGAATATCGCCCCTGTAATTTCCAGACAAGCTAGCCGCTGCACTTTCTGCAGCTTGACTTGTACCGAAATTTGTTGCATTCTTGGCCAGACTAGAGGTATTTCCAGTATCCTCTCCAAATGTACTTCCTCTGTTTTGCACGTTGTTACAGAATTTCCGTTCGTGCAGTCGCAATTTGAGAACAAATTAAATGATTTGACAAACCTCTTCAATCCACTGTAGCAATCTCTATTTTCTGACTACAGAAATTCCATGGAAGGCGTTTTCTCCAAGCACCTCACATAAATACCCAACGTTTTGGTTCGAGCTATCGATTTCGTTGCAGTTATCGGATATTGTGAACGAAACATCGTTAGATTGTTTCCAGCTCCACCGACCGATGTTTCCTGTCGAATAAGATTGCTTAACGTGGGTTAATGGAATTTCAGAATCGGACATGTATTGAGCGGATAATTCGATTTGGGAAACCTCCTCTCAACAATCTTTCAGTAATGAGATCGAAAGCTTGCGTGCTTGTGGTTTCATTTCGAATACAAACTTTCATGCCCCAACCACGGTCGGAAGGGTTGATCCAGATCCAGTGTGATTTCTGCCATAATATTATGATGGAATTCATCCCATAATAACGGAAATACGTTGATTATGTTATCCCTTTCATAATGTTCTTCTCAGAATGCCAATAACTCCATGGTTGGGATTGAAATATTTTTCTGCTCCTACACATTAAAAAAAACTTGGGTGTAATTACAATCAAATGGATTTCAGAGCAAACTCCGACGAATCAAACTTGGGTCCTTTTTATTATACATTTCACAATTGAGTGTTAGGTGGTGTTGATTCCGATCTTAGTAGTAAATGACCGAATATGGTGAAGTATGTCGATTCTGAAACATACAATCATAAGAAACACCAAATGGTTGAAATTTAATATTCTCAATGGTGCTATTATTGATGTTAATGCATATAAAATACCTATTATATGGAATTAACACCAAGTTACACCGTGTTATATCACGATGGAATCAAGGCGGTGTATGAATCATCTAATTTGGTGGCAATAATCATTCGTTAAGTATTGCATCCTGAAAACACCAGAGTTGATCTTGAATCTAGATTAATAAAAATATTGCATGTAGGCATCTGAATGGTGTGAATTTCACATGTCTCATAATTGTCCTGCCAAAATTCACTAGCAGCTTTTACAACCAAAAATAGGAATGTATTCTATTACGTTGCAACTTTTTGAAGTTCAAAAAGTGTCGTTATATCTTTCTCGTCCGACGTTTTGCCTTCGAGAAATCATCATGCAATCATGCATTAACTTTTCCTTATATGCATAGAAACAAAAATACACAATCATTCTTCTTTGAGACGTATCACGTTGTTTGGTTTCAGGAAATTTTCTCCCACATTATTTATAAAAATTGCACATATTCCATGCAGAAGAGAAGCTGAGATGCTTTTATAATCTTGAAGATACCTAGCCAGTTAATTCTTATCTTGGCCACCCCCTATCCAAATGATTATAGTAAACTAATGAATGGAATGTCACGAATTCATTTGAATACTAAGTCAATATTTTACAATAATAAATAATCATCTAACCCCCATTATCTAACTAATTGAATTTCATCCAGAGTCGTGGAATATAGACAGATATTACTTTAGCGCCCCAGCACTCCATTGAAATGGGTATTCAACCCCTTTCAACCATTCGATGTAACCTACTAAATGAGTTTCAAAGTTGAGTTCGAACTGTTAAACGTTCAATGTATACGTGATGAAGAAACTACATGGTTATATCCTAGTAGTCGTTGGACAATTTTTACACTTCGCTTTCTACTCATGATTTCACATGAATGAGATAGATTCTTCATTGAATCTTCAAAATGTTCAGTTCTGTTATTCATAATCAAATCCCTGTATTTCACTGTTGTTTCCATTGAAATTCAATATGTTTGTATAGGGTATAGAATAGCTGAATCTTTGTTTCATCTCATTTGATGTTTGTTATTCCTTGTGAGTTGTGTTTTTTCTGGAAATAAATAAATGATTATGGTGAATGCACTTCCACCGCCAAAATTCCAAATTATCTTGAGAAATGGATGAACATAAACATTTTCAACAGCTTCAATCATTGAATGCGGTTCAGATTCAGTTTGTAGATGAAAATATCTCATAGAAGTTGCGGAATTTTGTTTGAAATACGAGTTTTCGTATTATTTGACTAAGAGAAACATTCTGACGCCCATCATTAGAAGTTGATATTTGGTGTCAGAAGTCGAGTACCAAGGTTATCCATTGTGAATTATCCATCATTAGTCCATCAGCCTTTTTTCGAAGATCGAGAGTCGAAATTATTTGATTATCACTCCATATCCACTTTGTGTACATCTCATTTGTCCAAGTTCCATGTATATTATCTCAATTTTACGAATTTACAGTTGCGTGCATAAAGAAGTCGTAAAGCAGTTGAAGGCTATTTTGAGTCTTATCATTCAATCGACTTTGACAAGTAGGTAGTGTCAAAACTGAAACTATTTTTGTCACATAAGTTCCAAATATGTACGTGTACTACTTTTTAATGAAATCTGGAACATCATAGGCAGGTTTACACCATACAAACCTTGCAAGACTTTTATATGCACACAGCTGTACATCATCATTTGAATAATTTATGAAATATAACTTCTCAATTGAAAAAGAATCTATATAAAGTCCAATATTCTTTCCGTTTATAATGCACTATTTTTTTCTGCGATGAATTAATACTGAACAAATATATTATTACGATATGTTAGCAAATTATCAATGTGGAATTTGAATTTTCAAAATGATTGGCTGTTTTACTTATATAGTGACAATTAGACTTGCGTTGCTATATAATAATATAATCATTGATTACATATATTCAATTTTGATTTACAAATTGCGAACTTAGGAACGGTGCTATTGCCTTATTTTTGGGAACTGGCATAACAAAAAAGCCATCAATAGTGTAGTATATCTACCCTCACCTACCCTATGTGTATAGGTATATATTTTATCTGGAAAAAAGTTCTCTTTTCTCCCAGAAAAAAGTAATTTCTGATATTATTAACCCGTCAGCGGAGATGAGATGTCGAACCTTTTTTACCGGTCACAGAAAAAAATACATAATGGGAAAAGTCAATAGTTGAAAAAGTCACTTCGAATAGTATCAAAAAAACCACATCGATAACTATAGGTACTTATGTTTAGGGTGTCTTTGAAAATTAAACAATAAATTTCCTAAACGTTGACTATTCACAAACTTCTTTAATTTTCCTACCGAAGTCCCGCCATGGAAAGATCAAAGTTGATTTTTCGACGTTGTTTGAAAATGAAAATTATGAGAAATTATTACCCTCATCCGATAATCTACAGAGTTTAACAAAAATAAAGGGCCTAATTTTTTGTGAAATGAAGTTTATGATTATTTGATCCGGGGTCATTGGGGATGAAAATTTGTTCATCCATTTTTTTCATTTACAGAGAATGCGACAAGGCAGTGTCTGCCAAATGCTACTTGGTCCAAGCCGGATTTCTCCATGTGCACCCCAATCTTTTCAATACCCGATGACGTGGAAATCCACAATGCAATTTACTTCGCAGGATATACCTTGAGCCTACTGCCCCTTATCGTGGCAATAGGAATTTTCACCCATTTCAAGTGAGTTCTAAATTACAAATGAAAATTGGAAATGCGGTATGGGAGGATTCGTTTTTATGAATGATTTCAACATCGCATTGTTTTGTCTTTATCCAAGAAGAAACTGACTCATTATATTTCAGTAGTGCGTCATAATTCATGAACTCAAAACAGTTATTTATCCAGGGTTGCGAAATATCATCGCATTTGGCAGTGATTTTGTTTCCGTATTGGTGGAGGCGCGCTAAATTTGAAAACAGTGTTTAATGAATTGATGACTGAGAATTTTTTCTTGTAGCATATAAAAACTGACGAATTCCAATCAACTGAAGATATTTATATGTAAAGTTTTTGGTAATATCACAAAAATTTTGAAGTTATCATAGTTACCCACTCTAATAGCAGTTATTAAGTTGGCTAAGGCTAAATATACACCACCAATTTCACCTTTTTCTCAGGGACTTCCTCATTCAGAAGCTTTTCTTAACTCACCCTTTTGTGGGAATCTTGATTTCAACAGTGAAATACGTTGTCTTTGTATTCATAGTACCTATCGTGCCAAAGGTTCCAGTATTTAATTATAAATCAATCAATCAACCAAAATGGACCAATTCGAAAGTAAATTATAAGTGAATGTAAAATTATATGAAATATACTGAAATTAACCATAAAACAGCCGGAAATTACAATTATAGGAACAAACAAAACAGAGTTGAATGAGCATGGTTTAAAAATTTTCTTTGTTATTTTATGCTGCGGTCATGATGAACTCTTTCATCCTCTCTATCATTTTTTCCATTACTGATTCTGTTCTGTTAGAAGATTATATTTATTTGCTCTCATATACATACATAAATGCCCCATAAAAATGTTGCTGGTTCAGAAGTTGTGTTGAAAGAGAAAATTTCATTTAAAAATCCCACTGTACTTCATGTTTCAATAGCTTGAACATAAACGTTGATAGTTTTAGGTTTCCTTTGATGAAATATCAATTTAAAAATTTTATGACTAAAACACAGATCTTCTTGATAGAAAATAACTCAGAAATGAATTGAGTTATATACAAACTGAATAACAGTACTTTTCTAATGTAACATTGAACGGGCATTCAGATGATTAACTTATAACAACCATAATTTGATGAAAAAAGAAGATAATTTACTGAAATAACAGTTATGTCAGGAAACCTTAAACCATCATACTAAAGTATTGAAAGTTATATGGTTATCAAGAAATTTTGAAATGAAATTTTCCTTTTAACCACCCTGAATCTCCTAAGAATCTGTTGATGGATGAACTAGTGGTATACAAAGACCTTTTATTGCTTTGTCCTTAGCCATTGTACACTTTTTTTTTCGCGAGGGATTTGGCATTGGGAGACCCGTTTGCCACAGAAATTCGTGGAAATTTTGTTATCTTAGTTATATATCTAATTTGATTTCCTTGAGGAAATTAATCAAAGAATCTAAAACATTTTTTTCGGCACAGCTTTGTAAGGTAGTAATCATGTAGTAATATTAATTGGAAAGGGTATATTGTTTAGAATGTAAGAGGTGAGTATTTTATCTCGATTTTGCTGATAGTAGGGACATGCGAAGAAAATGTGATTCAAATCCGCAGCTATTTCTTACCAGCTATTTCTTACCTTATTTTTACTAGAGTTAATAATGTCGTTATATTCACATCTACTTTTGGTTATTTCAGGTAGTTTCGTGGCTTCTCTAGCAAAGTCATCAACTTTGATATTGCCAGATATTCCTGCGTGACCTTTAACCCATAGAAAGGTGACAGTTTGCCCACGTGTCGAGAGTTTATATAAGTGTTTCTTTATATTGCACATGGTTATGGATGTAGAAACGTTGTTGAATGAATATTTATTTAAAGCTTCTAGAGCATTTTGTATCGGATCTTGTTCTGTGAGCCTAACAAGTGCTTTTTCTATTGCCATTGTTTCGGCAGTGTAGATGGAACAGTCTTCATGGATTTTAAATGTCATGGAAATGTTCAGATTTGATATATAGAATGCAAAACCAGTATCATTAAAGTTTTTTGAGCCATCTGTATACATATATTTTAAGAAAATCATTATAGTTATCTAAGATAGAATTAAAACGAGATTGATTGATTGAATCTATTCCAGAGTAATTCGGTAAGATTACCGTAGATTTGGGGATTACCTCCGCAAATTCCATTTAAAATATTGGTAATTTTTTTTGAGGAATGATACTATTGAGAATTTCAGTAAAATGAACGTAAGCGTCAGCCAGGGGAGGGCTGTTTTTTTTAACCCAGTAATTGTTAGTTAAATTTTGAATAGATAGTTGCGAGATTGTTTCATTAAGTATGTTTTCAGAATGAAAACATTGATATTTACATATTTTTTTGAAAGCCAAGTAATTTCTCCGGATGTCCAAAGGAGTTTCTCGAGCTTCTGCTAGTATGCACTGAACAGGAGAAGATTTGAATGCTCCGATGCATATTCTCCCAGCACTATTTTGAATTCAATCTACTTTCTTCAAATGAACATTCGCTGCAGAGCCGTACAACACACATCCATAATCTAGTATCGAGCGAATGTACGCCCTTAGAACATGAGAGCGATATGTGGATCAGCTCCCCATTGTACACTTTTATAGGAGGAATACGTAGAAATGATCATTAATTGTTCATGTGAATTCATGTTTCATGATTCACCAGTAGGTTACCGTTTTTCATCAAGTTTAAAATTGAGAATTTCAAATGATGGATTTACACTGAACTCATGATATTTTTCTGGAAAATTCATTAGGTGAGAGCTTCTCATCGCCGGTTTCGAACAAATCTAATAAGAGTTTGGAGGCGAGTATAGAAACCTTGAACAATCCAAACTATTGGAATTGAAATATAGGACATCTGCTCTCCAATCCATTACCAACAATATCAGAAAGACAATGCAGGACACCAACTCACAAACATTAGCTTCAGTCATAAAAACTCTGATGGTTGAGTCCAAAGAGGAAAGGATGGCAATAATGTTCAGCCATGCAATGCCGTAACAAAGAGTGAAATTGTGAATAGAAACTAGCTTTCCTGGTTCTACTGTGTTTCTTTTTCGAAGTTGTTCTAGTTTTACAAGAATTTCCTTTAGTCAGAGTTCAGACTCCTTGGTTTTATATCATTCGTTCACGATATTTGTTGATATATTATTTAATAGACAAAAGGTAGAGATCGGTATCATAACAAATGTATATTCAGAAGTAATACCATATAAGTGCTTCAAAATATTCGGATTATATATCGACAATATATCTCCTTACTTAACAACCAATCAGTGGATTTCAAATTTTGAAATTCAGCCAATAGAATCGGAATTACAGTGAAAATTTCATAAATTTATTTTCAACCAATTAGAAGGCTCCTTTTTGTAAACGTTGCTTATAGCAACGGGCGATTACCGCGAATATTTCCATCGTATGTTAAAAATCCCATATGAAGCGGGACATTTTCGATCAATTACAGCGATAAATTCCCGGCGGGACATTTTCGGGCTGGTAAATACCCGGTAGGTATCGAAAAATACCCGCTCGGTACGTGTATCTATAGTAACGATTGTTAAAATGTACATTTGTCATCTTGACAGGCATAAATACTGAATTTTGAAAGTCGTTGAAATGTCACGTTTCGGGAATGATTCGATAACTGTAATTCAAGAAAAAATCACCAAGAGCAAACCAAAAAATACAATGTTGAACCATCAATATATAACTCAGCACATACATTTTTGTTTTAACTCCAGAAATATTCTACCGAATTACACTCGTGCATTAAAATAAACCTGATAATTTTCCATTCAAGCATGTTGTCAGTAAAAAAACTGCATTCGGTCATTTTCATATTTTGCTAAAAGAGCCCTCCTCTTTCGGAGTCGGGCTCTTTCGACAAAATATGAAAATAAACTCATGCAGTTTTTCATGGAAAATTATCGTTAATTTTGAAGCACTTGTGTAATTACTCCCGATAATTGTGTTAGCTTCTATTGACGGAATTAATAAGTGATAATTTTTCTGTCAAAAATGAAGCGCCATATATTTATTGACAAACGTCACTCAGAATAAAATCTGGGTAGACATGTGATATTATATTGAAAATGGATTACTGTTTTGAATGTTCCTGAAATAGTAGTAATAAACATCAGTTACTATTTACACAGTATTTACGCAGAATAGGTCGTATAGGGTTCATCTTCTCATCATATTAACAGCAACACCAATTTATGAAATTTTCTTACCGAATCTCCCACGCAGCAGAATTAATTCCCCATAATTTTTTTTTCGGTTTCACTTATGTTTTTAAACATTCGTGACCTTGAAAAAAATTATCGGTAATAATTCTGCTGCTAGGGAGATTACAAGTGATAATTATGTTAGTTCCTATTGACGGAATTAATAAGTGATAATTTTTCTGTCAGAAATGAAGCTTCTTATATTCATTGACAAAAGTCACTCAGAATGAAATCTGGGTAGACATGTGATATTAGATGTTTATGATTGAAAACGGATTACTGTTTTGAATGTTCCTGAAATATTAGTAATAAACATCAGTTACTATCTACAGTATCTACACAGAATAGGTCGTATAGGGTTCATCTTCTCATCATATTAACAGCAACTCCAATTTATGAAATTTTCTTACCGAATCTCCCACGCAGCAGAATTAATTCCCTATAATTTTTTTCAACCGATCGGTAATAATTCTGCTGCTAGGGAGATTACATGAAGTGAAAATATAGGTTGTCGCTGTATTTTCACGGTGATAATCCTGCTTACTTTTTGTTTTACCAACTGCGAAGTTAAAATAATGATTTATATTATAAACGTCAAATTTCTGTGTTTTTCATATCGATATATTGTCGTCTTGAATATGATTCGTGGTATGATTAATAACCTATTATTTTTTTGGAGTATAAATCCATTGGCAATCCCAATGCAAGAAAATACAACTCATCCAGCGGACTCGTTGTATTTTCCGCTTTGGGATTGCAGTTCATTAATATTCCAAAAAATTATCGGTAATAATAATCATACCACTTATTATATCACCCCTGACAACTTGATGCATAATTTCAAAGAGTGTCAGTTTGACAGTTGCAATATTATTCTGTTAAACTGACACGATTTATAATAATTGTGTAAGTTTGAGATGTATAACCATACCTCGAATATTTTGAAGTACGAATTGTATTCGATACGATTATTTTTTGTGTGAAATCGTTCACCAGATGGAGCACCCTATATATTTTCACGATTGGATAGAGCATATTTTTCTGATTTAAAATATATCTACAAAAATTATGTTATCTCGATTGGATTTTGAGATATTTGAACTTGAAATTCAGATTTTATACGGATTTTTTCAGCTCATTAGGATATAGATGGTCAGGCTAGCCATGAAAATAATTGCAATATCTGTTATCAAATTGATGAATGTCATAGATTTCGAGATATTTGACGTTTGAATCCAGAATTTTATCTGGATTCTCTTGGATTCTGAAAAAAAAATTGTAAATGATATCCAAATATTCTGCTCTTTACTTCCGTTGTGCGGCTGTGACAATTCAATCATTTTGCAAATATACTCATAGCATATTATAGGTGTGTTTTATTGGTTTTCTACTGGTGGCGGTGGTAGGAATTACGAATAAAACGACATCACAAGACGTCAAACTTGTTAAATTGTTGACGTTTATTAATTTGAAAGTAATATATATATATTTGTGATAGTTGAGAGAAAACATTACTATCAGTAGTTATCACTCCATTATTTAACATTACACAAAATATTCAGGTGAAATGAAGGGCTTTCACAGCTTCACCTTCTGACTTTTTGGGAATTATTTTGGGATTATGTTATTAAATCGCGTTTGCTTTTCGTTAAATTGCCATTATCTTCACCACTTCCACAATATTCTTCCTGTCATTCCATCTGAGCAAACGGAATGAAAAGTTGCAACCAGTTCCAGAATAATGTTAAAAAAGACGACCAGAATCGACATTCCAGAAGGGGAATCTTGCCAATAAAACGCACCTTTAATTTTCCCCTGTCACTAAAATCCATTATGACAAATAACCTCACAAATAACTGACATTTTATATCAAGCGTCAATTTGACAACAGATATTTCAATTATTTCCATAGCTACCCTGATAATCTATATCCTAATTAGCTGAAAAAATCCATAAAATCTGAATTTGAACTTATAATATCTCGAAATCAATGAGGGATAACATTATAGATGTATTTATATTCGAAATCAGGAAAATATACCTACTCTATCTAATAGTGACAAAATATATAGGCTGTTCCATTTAAAAAAATATATTTGATGCCCATATCTATTTTCTAGATATTCAACTGTTTTTCTGTTAACATAATATAAAATCTATAGGAAAAATTACATGAGATAATTTTTTCAAAGATACAATTGGACGATAGATGAAAATGTTTAGGGGGGGGGGTTCAAAATATACGTGAAGACCCTGTACATGAACGAGTAATCAATCGAATCAATCAATTTATTTTGTTTCAGGGAATTACGATGTTTACGGAATACAATACATATGAACCTTATGTGGTCATATGTGCTAACATACTGCATGTGGATCTTAACATTAATATTGGTAAGTCAAAAATTTAGTCTTGTGACTCACCTATTATTTTGAAAAGAAAAGACGAAAATATGACTTTCGAAAATAGTTGCACATCGGCCTATAGGTTCCATTAAAAATATATATTTTTGATTAATTACTCAAAAAAATTATGCTCAATCGTATAACAATTATTAATATCTTGCTAATAATTCATCTGATGTCGTAGTTTCGAAATTATAGAATTTAGCAATGACGTACACTTAATTTGGATAACCCTGTATTTAAACTTTTTTTCTATTCAATAATAATAATTCCTATGTGAAGAGGAATCCTACTACATAAATAGTCTAATAATTATTACATCATCATTCAATAAAATTACAATGAGATGGGATAAAATGAAATGAAATAAAATTAATTTGGATAACCTCGTATATAAACTTAGTCTAGTAATTATTACATCATCATTCAATGAAATTACAATGAGATAGGATAAAATAAAATGAAATCAAATTTATGAACAAATAACATTTTGTTTATTGAATATAACTGAAATATTTCAAGCAGTTTTGGATATATAAAGTGATTCATATTTTTTTCGTCAAATATCAACATCCATATTTTTACGATGAGGCATTTTCGAAACATAGATCATAAAAAAAACTATATCCTTAATTTTTCATAAAAGTATCAGTCCCACGAATATCCGCATATCAAAGGAACACACTGTATAAGGGTCTCCTACGTTCATTGTTGATGAAGCTACCGTCATCGTAAATCTAGGTGAATTGAGATTAATCATCTCATCTTCACGAACAACGTTGTCTGTGAATAAATAATTACACATGTTTTCGCCTCAGGTTGGGGATAGATTGGATGACAAGACCGACAAGAACTTTGTGTATACCCTTGCAATATTGTCTTGTCGTGTATTCCTCAAAAATCTCAGGTACCGCACGATAGTAGATGATTTATTGATGCAACTAATGAATTTGAGGCTTTGAGAGGATTTCTCAAAATCGCATTTTCAATTCATGATTCCTTTACTACATGGATGTTTCATTTCTAAGATTACCTACATCAACTCAGCAGGTTATTATTGGACGTTACATTTTCGTGTCGGACCAAAATACATCTCGCAAATCTAATACTCGATAATTGGAAATAAATAAGTAGTTTTCTCTAGCATTTTTAATTCATAGCTAAAACTGGATGCTACAAAAATACTCATTTTTCTTCTGTCTTCACGAGAGAAAAACCTATGATGTTGCTGATGTGGGAACTTCATGCAAGCATGCAATTTTTTTTGAAAGTTTGGTGGTTAGGTTAGTTTCTCTTAGAAGTGAATGAATATCACATGATCATCCCATGGTAGGGTTTGTTGATAGTAATATCGAGCATGAATATTGAGGATTTCATATAGGAACAATCGTGCCTGACATCATCATATTATAGGCATAGAAGAAAACACAAGATTTAGTCTATATTGCATCGAATTCCAACAGATTATATGTGATCCCCATTTGAAAATTTTGTATAGTCTTGCACATCTGACTTCCTTGGATGACTTGATGAAACTTTGACTCTATTTATTTTGTTCCGAGTGATGTTTCTTTCAAGGATGTGATTGGTAGCATTCGAATGAGTATCCAGTGATGTCCTTCAACTTTGTTTATGTAATATATATTCGTTTTTTCAGGGTGGACAATGAAATATATCGATGAAAAACTGATATATCCTTCCCTTTCATAGGGGTAATAGGAAATAAGTTTATATGAAGGAGTATCTTTATTTTTTAATCTCTTTTTATCCACATAACCATCAGGAGACAATTGTTTATTTTCATATGTATATATTGCGATATATCAACGCAGACTTCAACTACTATATAGAAATAATAATAAAACTTCAAACCCTGTTTAAATTTGGATTATAATTACAATAGCCTTGGGATACATTTGGACTAATGAATTATAATGAACATGTAGAATGAAAAAATATAGTTGGTCTTGGTTAAGATGGATTTTATCTGATATTATGAATGATCATGACATGAAAAAATATTGTATATAGGATCGAATTCACTCAAAAAAGAATTTCAACATCCTTAAATCAATTTTCAGAAAAGAGAAGAACACGAAAAATGGGAGAAATCGTACCATGTTTGCTACTCTTCTGAATGAAAGGTCTCCGCTCAAACTTTATGGAAAAGTGATCTATGTGGGAATAGCTTGAATTTTTGATATTGTATAATTTGACTCTATAGAGGATGTCTTTACGATTGAAAGTTTTTATTTCGCCAAAGTCCACTAATTAATAGTAAACTTTCCTAATAGTTATGAAGTCGCGAGACACTGCAAGACCAAGACCATTGTTTCTAAATACAGTACAATAACAGCTGATTCATTTTTTGAATCTCTTTGAAACTTGCGTTCTGTTTTTCTTGAAACTTGCACTTCCTTTAAATTATTTCTTTCAAATTCGATCAATCGAGAGCCGATTTTATTCATCAGCTAGGTACGTATCCGTCATCAGAAGAAAGTATATCCTGCGGATGGAGTTGCAGTTTGTTTGGCAGCAGTTTATCAATTGATTTGTGTACTCTACTTAATTAACAGGCAGATGATGAACGTTGGAAATACTGATAAATGAATGTAAGCAACCTCATTGGTTGTTTATTATTATTGGTATCACGTCACGACTGTTGTCTCGGATATTTGATGTGTTTTCTCTTTAACATAATTATTCATTTTCTGGATAGCGACGAGATGTGGATTCCTTCAAAAAGTGATTTAGTTTCTTGCAATATTTGGGATGCAGATAGAGACTGTGTTTTGTCAAAGCTAGCACTGATTGATATTATGAATTGAAAATGTCTTTCTTTTTCCTGACACATACTCTTTCTAAATCATGGATTTCCGTTTTGCATCACTGATCTATAGATTCATCCTGTATTGATGATGTTCGGGTGATTTGAGTTTCCGGGTGTTATGGTATATATTGAATTGAATGGTAGACAAGAGAGCACAATATCCTGATGTTAGCGGATTTTTCATTTCACAACTCTTGCTTCATGGAATGGATGTCACCTGAAAATGAACAATCCGATAAGGATAAAACGAATCACTGGAAATGCGAATATACAGTTTCAAATCTCCACAATACATGAATATGGACTGGCTGATTCCAATAAATTTTTGATCCGAATTCCGCATCTGTTGTTTCGAATATATAAACGATATTAACGTCAGCCTCGTTTTCATTCACGCATGAAGCATTGAATGGATTAGTGCGATTCAAGCCTATATAGGTAATACTGCAATTTAGTGCAATGTGGGCATATCCGACAAAAAATTCGAATATAATTCGATCAAAAACCCCCTCTAGTTCACTACTTCCTACTACCCATTCTCCCGTATTTTTTTTTACCTCAGAGTTTATAGTGGACTATCCTAGAATTTGAGCTCTAAGAAATCATTCACACTGAATCAGCAATTATTTTTGTTGTTCTTAAGGTACGTTTCCTATGGAGCGGCTGCCGCGCAGCGTCTGACGCCTAGTACTGCTCATGTGATAATTAAATGTATCCGCTTCATATCGAGCGTCAGCCGCCATCGTCAGACGATGGTCAGACGGCTGCGCATCAGACTCTGCGCTGCAGCCGCTCAGCGGCCGCGATTGGCAACCGCCTCATAGGAAAGTGGAAACGCACCTTTCTATTGACATTTTTCTGCTTGTCTATCTTTTCCATATATCTAATAATAACTATATAGGTAACATGGATACCAGAGCTGAAGCCGAGAAATAAAACAAATGACAGTCTGCGGGACAAATCGCGAATATGCGCATGCGCAAGTTTGAATTAAGAATCGACATTCGTTTTCATCATAGAGGAGGGTAGCTTTCTAGTGAGCGACAAACGTATGATAATTATTAAAAATCAATCAAATGTGTCACGTAACCTTCAATTCGATGTTTTTATTTTATCATGACGTATATTTTTCAAATATTCATTCATTGATGGATTGTTGGACGATATTGAATAATAGTTGATGATAAATGCAGAAATGGATGTGATCTACAAAGCGATACTTGCGATTTGCATAGAAACCTGTGACGATAAAGTCATCGGAACAAGATTCGTGGGCTAATTTTTGACCAATCACTGTTATCACTCACTAATCACTTCTGTAAACAATCAGTGAGTACATTAATAACTATATTAACGCTCTTTTACATAATTTGGGTTAACAAATATACCTAACCTTTGAAATTCCGAAAACGTCAGTGGACTTCAACTCGTCAAAACCCGCGCATGCCCACAATTCATCATTTTGTTTTTCCAAAACTGGCTTCACTTTCGCGTGAAGAGAAGAATAGGTGTTATCCATATAGTTGTTATTATATATATGATCTTTTCAAGGTTCTTCAGAACAAGAATGTCATAAAATGTAACCCTATCACGAGAATCTGTGAAGATGTCATGTTCATGAAATAGTTCGTGTTATCATGACATTTCGTAATCTGAATGAATACATTCAGAGACTCTGTGTACATGGAAATATCAATAAATAGTGTTTGAAGTCGACAAGCCCATTGAATAAATACCGCAAATCTTATTGAAATATCCTGAATATCATATTCTACTTTAGATGAATTCGCCATTTCTAGGAGAATGGAATATGATATAGGTACTTAAGCATGATTTCACACAATATAGGGGACCTTTCCCATCATCATAAAAACTCCATACGATTTTCTATAGTATCGTTTAGCGGGAGGAGATATAGGTGACCAACCGAACATTCTCAGTACCTGGATATCAATCCTTCGGAGTTCGGACTCTCAATGAAACTTGTTTTGTTGCTATGAAATAGACAATCAAATCACTGGTTTCCTAGCAACTAAGCCAAGCTCAGCTCATTCTCTTTCATAAGGCCCTAAGGGCCGTTTTTATAAACGAGAATGAACTCCGTTTAAACTGATCTTGATGGTTCAGTTGCTAGATAACCAGTGATTTGATTGGCTATTCCATAGCAACCGAACGAGTTTTAGCTTAAACAGAGTTCAAACTCGTTTATAAAAACGGCCCTTAAAAAGCTAAGGTTGCCGTCTTTCTATCCTAAACCGTACAAGTCCTAGATTTACGAGGGTTGCTTCGCAACTATAAGTTGGCGGTTAAAAATACTTTGCAATTGAGGATTGCCCTCGGATATTATCTCACTGATTGATTCATTCTATACATGCATCACATTGTTCATAAAATATTATTCAAGTAGATATTCATATCGTTGAATTTTTCGAAAAAATAAATGCCCATGAACTGATAGAAGAGTTTCAGATAACAATCTTCTTATATAGTTACTTATATTGTTTTCATTGATAATTTTTTCCTCAGGTTAATTATTATGGACACACCTTTTCCATTTTGTGTGTCTTCGATGTGATATTACTGCACTATTTCAATAATACCACATTCTTCTGGATGTTTGTAGAGGGTAAGTATTTCGAAATTTCTATAGCATGATATGAACATTCCAAGATATTTCGAAATTTAATGCACTTGAAATCGATATTATACATGGTGGTCCAGGTTATACTATCAATTATTTATTTTACCTTCAACTGCTATAGATAACTATCACCAACACTTTCAAGACCTTGAAATGTTTTTTATCCCCTTCGTTTTTTCACTGCTATCATGAGTGAATGTTGTCCTCTTATATTTGTGTAAAATTGACAAATAATGTTCTCATGATCCATGTACTGAGACACTTCGAGTATTGATCCATTTCTCTAAATCATGTTCAAACTGTTCTTCTTCTTTTTGATGATTTTATTTCCAAGGATAAATTATTCAAGTATTTGAAAGAATAACTTCTGAAGGAAACTTCAGAAAGAGCCCATTTCATTTATATGGGTATTTATTTACTCAAAATTCGAATATTCGTATATTCGAATATCTGTGAACAACAAATCTGTTTCAATAAATGAATCTGTATTTCATATATCTTTTTCAACAGATTAACATGTTTGCATGAAAATAAAGCGAGTCATACACTTTATCTGTACGCTCGTGAAACCCGTCTGGATTCAATGTTTTCTAATGATTTCATTGTGGATGTTGAGTGGTTCATCCGGTATAATTTGAAATTTATTCAGATTAGATTTTCGTTTAGTCCGTAGAGTGATCGTCACACAACATAAAAAAACTACAAAAACTTATTACTCCTGATGTAAAGGTACAAACCCCAATATATGAACGTAATTTCCTTCACTTTTAGTAATGGTAATGAAAATCTAATTCTATATTGAAAGAACTCAAATATGCTTCGCTTTCGTTGGAATGAATCAATTCCAATTTTCTATACCTACATCATAAAGTTTTTCCATCCACCATAAGAAATTATTTATGAATGAAAAATGATTGATCCGAATATTTTTCATCATTTGGACAATTTTCTCTCCAATTGATTTTGTTTATAATCATTTTGATGAGCTCTTTCAACTCATGGTTTTTCTCAAGCTTCAAGAAATTTGATTATATCATGAAACCTTTCAAATTTCGTTTTTTACTGAAATTATTATATAGAAGCAGGTATAAATGACCGATCGGTAATTGATCTACGGAACTGCAATTATAATGATAATGCGATGAAAACAGTGGTAACTCAAGCTGCAGAGGTAAACAAAAACTAATCAGCTTATTAGTCAATGTTCTATAATTTCCTCATGTTTGGGTGGATCATTGTTTTTGTATGTTTTTGCTCTACAGAAAATTGAAATATTAATCAACTGTTGCAACATTCGGAACATAATGAAAGCAACAATAATCCAAATAACAAAAATTCATTCCATATTTGGAGTTCAATTGTCTGATGAGTTTTTGACACCCTGATTCCCAGATGATTTTATATCAAAAGGCTCATCATTCAATATTCTTGTGAAGAAGCTGATTTCTTGATGTTATGATGTAGCAAAATACAGGGTGTTACATTTTGAATAAGAAAGATTGTATTGACTACTGTAACATGAGAAACATTGTATGAAAAGTTTCTGTTGAAAAAAATGCGTTTCTAGATATACCAATCGTTTTTTCGAATACTCTGTATAACAACAATAGAAATGGATACATGAATTGAATAATTCATCAATCAAAGAACGAAGAAAATTGTGAACATTTGATGAATAAGTGCAGGAAACCTTGGGATATGAATACTTTATTTTCAGGTCTCTATCTCTACATTCTCGTTGTGAGGACGCTAACAAGGGAAAATTTCAAACTGAGGGTTTATGCTTGTATAGGATGGGGTGAGTCACGTATAAGGAGCCTCATTGCTATTTCATCTGAAGGTCTCAATGATAAATGTTATTGAAATATCTATTAATTTTCGAATCACTTTGGTGAGTTTGAATGATTGGAATATTAATAATAATAAAGACATTTACTTCAAGAATGTAGCTTGACTTTCGCCTTAATCACTTATTATTATCATTATCGTATCATAGAAGATTAAGACATTATTATATACAATCTTTATCAATATTTGTAATAACATCATATGTGTATCAAAACCTTGGTTACTCATAATACATTAGTTACCATAACTTACGTCAGTTACGAAAGTATAATATGTTAGATACAAGCATTCCACGTTTAATATGAATAATGTATTCAATTTTTATTTATTTTCGCATCGTCATTGTCAATGATACGATAAAGCTTTGAATATAACTCGATTATTGGCGATTTAACACCGTCTCGGATATTGCGGTTGACTCGGCTGACGCCTCGTAACCTAGCAATGTCCTCGACTATTATAAATCGCATAATAATCTCGTTACATCAATAGCTATAAATATACATGGTTTAAGGCTACATAAAGATCATGCATAGTTTTTACCATCTAGTAGCTCAGGAACAATGAATTCACTGTCCCCATTCTAGTATTACAAATCTCATTATCTTATACAGGCTTACCGCTAATCTTCTTGGTCATCTGGGGAGTAGCCAAAAGCTTCGTACCAGTTGGTAGTGAATCAGGAAGCTCGGTAAGTTTCTCCCTCTCTAGCTGATGGACCTTTTTGAAGCCAATTTTTTTTTACAGTGTTCCTGGCTCTCCTACCACGACATCGACTGGATATTTCAAGCGCCAGCGCTCGTAGTCCTCCTCCTCAACCTCCTCTTCCTGATCAGCATCATGTGGGTGCTGATCACCAAGCTCAGATCGGCCAACACCTTGGAAACACAGCAGTACCATAAGGCGGCCAAGGCGCTTCTCGTACTCATACCCCTCCTCGGTATACAGTATGTCTTCATGATTTATGCACCCAAATATGAGAGGGGTTCCATCGATATCTTCGAATTATCGAGGGCTATTCTCATATCAACGCAGGTGAGTGAGATACGAAGTTATACATATGATGACAACCATATGGGTAACGCTTATTATTTTCATAACTCGAAATCGAAGCCAGCTTTTGAGATACATTGCTTCACCCTCTTCTGTTTTGCATTCCACTGTTGCCTTTATTCGTTGAGCTCAGGAAAAGTACTTCTGACCACTCAGTCGAATGAGGCATATAGGGTCACCCATTTACTCTATGTAGATGACTTTAAACTCGATGCTTCTGGTGAAAGGGGCTTAGACCAATTCCTCAGGATGGTACAGGCTATTGGGATGGAATTCGGGATGAACAAATGTGCACTGGTTCTTGTGAGAGGAAGTTGCGAGCATCCTACATCCTTGGTGTGGAGGAAAGACATATCCAGAAAACAAAAATGATGAAAGACTCTCTGTACAGCAAGTATCGGCAGCGACTCCGACCGATCTGGTCTTTGTAACACTAGTTGAGCTACGCCAACTTGACGTGGGTACTCGCAGAATTATGTACCTCAACAGGAGCTTGCAATCATTTTCGTCCGTTCCACGGTTATATCTCCGAAAAAATCAAAGTGGCCGTGGACTCTGAAGAGAATGGCTTTGGATAACGCCTGCAAGAAGGAAAAAGAAGAATATTGTTTAGTTTTTTTTTAGTTTTAAAGATTCGCCCTCACCTTTCACTCATCCTCATTCATTCATTCACTCATTCATTTCACTCATTCTGGCATCGAAACTTCGTTCATTTGCGATAGAAAATCTAGAAGTAAGTATATGTATATATGGACAGAACACGCTACACCCAGTCGCCTCGCCTTTTTTGTTATTTTTGACGGGCCTGGGAATCGAACCCACGACCGTATGGACTTCCATTATAATCATCGCGCTTTGCGCTCATCGCCACCACGGCGACTAAGAATATTGTTTATGGTTCATGATTCATGAACAAGAAAACATTCATTTTCATTATAAAATTCAAACATCGAAGTGGAGGATATGTAACACGTTAGATTGATTTTCAATTATTATTATCATACGTTTGATGCTAATTTAAACTTGCGTATGCATGCGCATATCAGATATTTGACCCGCACACTGTCATTTGCTTTTATTTTTCGACTTCCGTTTTGAGATCCTTGTTACCCACATAGTTAATATCAAATTAATGGTGAGTTATATCTCATTTTTTCGTCCATTGAATCTTCAACTGAAAATTTCAGATAACAAATTTTACTTTCAGATATTTCATCTGGACTAGTATCTCCACGGATCCCTAAATATTTGCTTTCTGATATCTAATTAGTCTCTATTTATTTTCAGTTGGAACACAATATCCATTTACTGATTGAGTAACATCAACGAATACAGTATTTCTCGAGCAGTATGTCTGGCAATAGTCGAGAAATAGAAGTAATTAACCTGATTGATGAGATAAATTGCAAAGTTTATTTCAGCATCAGTGAATTAGTCATTTTGAACTGCGTCTGTTTCGAATTTGAAAGAACTCACTCACACTCAATAGAAAATAAGCTGTCCGGATTGTCAACTGAAGCTGTTACTTTCATCCAGTTATTTTCTGGATGAAATGAAGATGATTACGATCACAATTCACGTTGTCAAAAGCGTACAATAATCAACGGAAAAGAAATAATTTATGTATTCACAGTTCGCTGATTGCTACTGAAATAGTCATGAATCCTGTTGGATGATCTTTATTGATGTTCAATATGAAATGATGTTTCGGAATAGTAATTATAACGCATGATTTTCATAATTTAAAAGGTGTTTAGTTAATCAGAACATAATATACAAAAAGTTAGGCATTTTTATGAGATATACAGGGTTAATAGCAGATGAAGATTATGTTGAAGCTCTTGTGGATTACAAGAGATGCTTGAAAATATCATGCGGCTTAGGAAGAAATATTGGCGATCTGCATTCAGGTTGTGAATTTTGGACTACAACCAGATATAATTCAATGTTCCGTGTGATATTTGCTAGGGAAGTAGGTTTTTCTGCTTGTGGACTACCAGGCATTCAATTTTAAACTATGTTTGATATTTTTAATTGGATTAGGCTCTTTTTCTTCAAATTTTTCTTCCACTTCATGGCTTTTCATATTACTCCTACTTCTCATTCAAAAATTCAGAAGTTGCAAGTATATACTATTCGTGGGTGGTGAAATTCTTTTCATTCCACATCATATAGTTATATTATGTAACACTAATACGATCTTAATGTATAATTCTGCTTAGTAAATTTGAAACTCCTTGTATAGGTCAACCTTGTAGATAGGATGAAAAGAAGGGCGTTACAATTTGCTGGAAAGTTTACCTATTGATTGTTTGAAACATCTCCTTCATAACGATTCCAAGTTACAGGAATATTTACATAAATTGTAACAATTGTGGTAAGTTTCTTACATTACGGTGTCCTCTTACAGACTCCTACCTATACAGCTTCAACTATATGAGATGGAAAAAATATTGCGTATAAAAGATGAGGGGTGTCATCGATACTATCTTTTGGCACTTTGTCACCAAGACAAACAAATTTTCAACTATAGCAAATTACTTTTATATTCAATGTTTATTATTTCCACCTCGTATAATCGAAAAGCTGCAGGTAGGAGTCAAAATATAAGAGGACACCCTTTACATCACCTGTGAAGCAAACTCTGAGAATCCTTTGACAACCGGCACAATCGACCTCGATCCCTTTGATAGGCTTCGAATTCGAACAACCCCATACACATCCCCCCTGAAGTGTATTTTCTATATTCCGTGTGCTTCTATCTGGACCCCAACGGGGCGGAAAGCAGACCGATAAACAGTATCATTAACATTCCCTTTGTTTTGCCAGCGCAAGTATAAACCCACCTGTTCCCTATATGTCAACACAGAGTTCCATTGATGATGAAAATAAGACCTGGTGGAGCTACTCTTCAATTGTTTCAGCAATAATCCTTGATTTGAAACAATTCGCGATCCGGTATCCAGGTTATTTGTTTGGAGTTCCGCGGGGTTGAAAGTACGAAGCCATTGATTGGTCGTTTTAATTGTCTCACTATGCCCAATATAATTCAGTCAGGAATAACCATACCATTGAAGTCATCCATTTATCGATGCTTGGCATCTGGAACTCATTGCCTATAGCAGGGATAAGTTAAGTGGGTAACTTATCGCTCTGCCTATAGGCAGGTGTTCCTCGAGGCATACGATCTCAGAAATTTAAGAAGAACACAAACTCCTACCTTCTTTTCCTTGGTTCTCACGATGTTCTCTGAATATTACAGGATATCCCTTTTCGAGAGAACCAGAACATAAAAAAACTACTTTCTTGCAGACCCCTCTGATACCAAACAAATACTACATGTTGCCGGATCTAGCGTTATAAGATCTATGGTGCTAAGCGATACGCTATCTAGCGGTGACTCGTGAAAACACTAGAAGTAGGATCACTTATATTTCTGTGGGATAACCACTGAACTCTCTGTGGAGATAACCCATCGACAAACTAAACCGCTGTTCTGTTTACGTTTGGTTCTGATGTGAGAGGTGTACTTCTGGTTGAATCCATGTGAAATCTTTTTCTCGTTTCAGTTATTGTTTGGTAGCAAAGACACCAAATTTCATCAATGTGACAATATCACAAATACTTTATAATCTTTGCAAATACGAAAACAAAACAAAAACGAAACCATTTCGAGAAGTTCGAGTTGTTACCGTGAGACAGCGCTGTGTTATTTTCTATCGAGAATTGAATTTCAGCTCATTATTTCGGCTCATATACAACAATAGAGGCGCTGCCGTCGAGATATTTGAAAAATTTTGTTTCAATCATGTTCGACTCGATACATATTCGCATAAAACTCATCGTAAAAATTGTTTCATGGAATTGTTAGAAACAATAAGATGTCCTTCAGAATCTAATATTCATACTTTTGTATTAATAATTGCAGTAACCTGTAATTTTTGGTGAAAACGCGGCTGAACTTAGCGAGAGTCACAGGATAGGAAGTGAATTCACCAGTCACTATCTATCCATCTCTGTTTCATTATTTGCAGGGGTTCACTGTGGCGTTGTTCTATTGTTTCCTGAACACGGAGGTGCAAAACGCCGTTCGACATCATTTCGACAACTGGAAAACCAGGCGATCTCTGGGTCCCAGCAGGATGCGAGCAGGAAGCAGGAGCAAGGATTGGTCGCCTCGATCCAGGACGGAAAGCATACGGTAGGGACATTTTTGTTTCGGTTCACTGATTTCCTTGGATCGACGAAAGCACATTATCTCATCGAGAAGAAGGTTTTTCCTACGAGCGTGGGCAAAGTAGTACTTTTGTACATACATTTGCGTGCGCAAAGTTACACTTTTCCGCACGCCATAAAAAATACTCGGAAATCAGTGATTTGCACAATCTTGATAATTGTTATACTACGAACAAATAATTCAATTATTTCTTATTGTTGTTGTTTAGTTCTTTCTATCGAGTCTAACTGAGAATTATTCAATAAGTTCCGATTTTTTTATCTCCGTTTTAAACTGATGTGAAGCTCGTAGAATTGATGGTCGATGGTCCATATATTTTGTCATCATATATCTCACCAGAAACATATTCCATCGTAATCCTGCTTGCATAACTTTCAGTGCTCAGCTTTGCCTCAGTACACTTGTTTGCTACGACCATGATTTTTTTTTATTTCGCGCCAAGTCGTTTCCACTGATCCAATTTAATTTCAGGTGGTATCACTGTCTACACCACTCTCCATTTCCATATTTTAGGTATCTATTAAATAATAACTTTTTCGATTTACAGTACGAGTTGAAAATGCAGTTTTCAACGAGATTTGTAAACAATTTTTCCTATAACCATCAATATTTCCATTCGCGCATGGTCATGTAGAAGATGATACTTGAGCGGCTGTATGATTTCTATATAACTGTCTATTTTCATAGTTCAGTTAATGATTGAAAACTTTTTCAACAATTCCAGATGTGAATTACTGAATTTTCTTTCTCTGCACAAACAATGTCATAATGTCACGAATATGAAAAAAAAGGAAACTTCTTTGATAGCATTTTGTGGATGGTGTCACCTGCGATGCCATTAACATTACCAAAAATGTAGTAGAAATAGAACCAGACTGTTTTCTATCTAAGTGAAGTAGAGAGGTTATGTCTCATTGACTCATTGAATTAGTTACGAATTCTCCTGACAATCCGAAAGGAGTCAGGGAATTCAATAAATATGATTTTGGTGTAACCATTGTCGATCTAAATGAACACATAGTAGACGGTATAATATTGTCTGTTCACTGGAAACAATAACGTAACTTTCTCCGTAAGGCATAACCTAATGTTTTTTTTTACATTTTGAATTACTCGCTCCTTTAAAGCTCAATTTATAAACTCCGCTGCCGTAGCTACAACGCTGCCGTTCCAAAATGTATTGACAAGATATCCGACGGCACCTGCGTCAGCTGCGGAATTTATGAACAGATGTTTATTTTTTAGCACATTCCATCTACGAACAGTAACTGGAGCATCAACTGGTAGCTACGGCAGCAGAGTTTATAAATTGAGCTTTAGCACACCGAAGCACCTGTTTCAATCACCTGTTTCAAGCACAGAATTTTCCGATATCATTGATTCATTGATCAGAGAATCAGGAAACAGAAAAAAATATCGTCAGTCAGTGTCAGTGATCTGAATGTGAAAAATATGTAATGTCACAAAGTAGAAAGAACGTGTTCAAAATTGGGAAACTAAAATGCGAGGCAAGTGAAAGTATTGGCATATCAAATGTACGATCGTTATTACAATTTTAATCACTTAGGTACGTTGAGTTGTATAGCTGCTCCACGCATAATTCATACCCAGTGAAAAATGCACAAAAAAATTAGTCCTTCCTTCAACTAAAATACCACACAACAATTATCAGCAGAAAAAACTAGTATATTTGAAGAAATTAGACCTTCAAAACATTAAAACCCATCGAGAACCGAGCATGACGGGAGCTGAACTTTTTGTGACAGTGTCAAGTTGACGAATCAAAGTCTCGTGTTTTCGAAGAACAATACATTTTTCTGAAAAATATGGATTTTTCACACTACGACAGCAAATTAAAACAAGTGAATTTGAGCGTGTGTGGTGTTTTAGTAGAAAGTGTTTTTAGTTTTACGAAACAAGCGTCTTGACTTCGGATTCTTGTTTAGAAGGCCAAATGAATACGTGCATGAGTACCTGCAAAATTTTTCATCTACTTGGAATGCGTTATTATAGGTCTGTTCGCTGTTTATGCATGAAATTTATAATGTACACTACATTTTCTTACACCCACTGGTCGTTTTAGATGAGTGTAGTGAAGTGGAGTGTAATTAGTTCAACATCTGTTCGGTGCTTTTATTCTGCTTTATGCTAATCTTAGGATCTTGATTTGGAGGTTATGCTTATAATTAATTTGTATTTATTTGTTGCTTGACAATCTTTTGAATGTATCGAACATGCGAAGTGATAATGAAATAATAGAGAATATCATTGCGAATTCGGACGATGAATTGTTGACAAGTTCATCTGACGATCAATCAATGGCATTGATGTCAAATCTTTTGATGCTTTCGTAAATGGGGACAAAAGATTCCCGGGTTATAAATATAACCATTACGTACTTTGTTGAAGAAATTTTCAAAATATATCATTATATACATCTAACCTCATATTATCCAATATCCATTTACACTACACTTATCACACCTCCTCAAAATCGATTGTAACAACTGGTTTTTTCGTGCTACAATATTTTAACAACGAACATAGTGTAAGTGTACACGGAAAATCACCGAACGGTATCAGTGTTACACAATCTACTATTCTGTACAATAGTGTAGTTAATGGAGACACAGCGAACAGACCTTAAAGTTCCTAAAAACTTGATTGGACCTATTTGAGTAAAAATATGTGGCTTAAAGGTAAGAATATTATGATAGATACATAATATGTGCTGACGTTGGAAAGAAAAAAAAAGAACATAACTTCAACCTAAAATTGGGTAACTGACAGAGAAAAAACTGAAAAAAAATGAGCATCGGATTTCTATAAAGTGGCGACCTCTACTTGGCAGACGTTTGGGGCTTGAGTGAACAGACAATTATAGTTCCATTAAGAACGACAATGGTGTAACAAAATCGCTTATATGGTGACAGTGCGTTTAATTATTGCGAGCGTGCGATTTCTTCTCATTCCAACACGTGTGCTTTGTCATGAGCTACATTCCAATAAAAAAAACAGTGTGCTTTATGACGTTTTCACAAGTGGTCGTAGGAAAAGGAATGTAACACGAAGGGACTTGACAACATTTTCAAAGACTTAGGTTTTAGAAGAGTTTACCATACAGCTCACAGTAATTAAAGATTTTGTTCTTTCACAAATAGCATAAAGAATAATCGTGTTACTGCATCATGAACCAATTGAATACAAGATCGTATTCTGTTATTGAGATGATAAAAAGAGCAGGAATTCGTGTTCGATAGTATTTTCTCCTAGACCATTCTTGATGGAGAATCGACTCTAAAACAGAGATTCTAGATCACCTTAAGTGAGAGACTGCATAAAATATTGATGACACACTGAGGAATACCTACGAAATATAACCTGCCCATGAGGGATTCTGAGCCGCAGCAGCAATTTCGCGATTCCTCATTATTCATAATGGTTTTTATCCTTACCCTGGAAAATGGAAGTAGAACTGAGTCAAGATTTTTCAATCGAGTAGGTATCAGAATACTGAGAGAGCGTATTAGGTGAAAAGGTATTTCCTATATTTTTTTGGCTCACCTTTGGATTTTATTATAATAGTATAGGGTGTCCAGAAATTACATAAAGAGATTTCAGCTGCGGATTCTAGGAACAAAAATATGAGGAATAGTTTATATCAAGATGGGTGCAGAAATGCCCCCCTAAGGAGTTTTTTTGAGGCTTTTTGTAAATATTTTCGAAACCCTTCGTGATGACATAACCAAATTTTGTTCAGGGGCGTGGAAACGGGAGGTACTAGGGGTACTTATTACTTCAACTTCAACATTTCTCGATAGTTTGATCAGAAAATATAAAAATCTGAGCATTTTCACATGAAAATGGTACCTACACCAGTTCAGTTTCGATACTTTTAAAATTATGCTGGGTAACTCCTAATCATTCATGACACGTTCAATTAGTTTTTTTTATTTTACCCCTGAATATCAAATCGAGACATCGCAGGTAGATATCAAAGTTCGGGCTATTAGAAAAAACAAGAACCTGGAAAAAACAGGTTTTATCGTTTATTGACAGAGTTGATAACAATACAAGAATAAAACAAATTACCATTTGCTACCATAAATTTTCAGAAGGATTTCTATAACATTGAAAAATACAGGAATTCAACGTGTCACGAATAATAAGGAAAACCGTGAATATCTGTTATCGAAACTAAACAATGGTACCATTTTTATGTAAAAAATTTCAGATTTTTATATATCAAACTGCAGAAAAATGCATGAACAAAATAGTTGGGATAAAAAGTACCCCGCACCTCCCGTTTCACACTCCCCTGAACAAAATTAGAAAATATATCCTGAATTTTTGAATTTGGCATAAAAAGTTAGGTGAATGGACAAAATTTGGTTATTTCATCTCAAAAGGTTTCGCAAATATTCACAAGAAACCTTCACCTCGGGCTTCACCTTTAAATAATTATAGTTCCTTAGGGGGTAATTTCTGGACCCATGTTCATTCGAACTTTTTTACTATTTTCTTCCTAATAATATGCAGCTGAAATCTTTCGATGCAATTTCGGGACACTCTGTATATAGCTTTCGGCGTTCATATACCTACATATAATATTCCACAGAAGAAATGCATGTATCGTTTTTACATCACCGTATGACATTTTATTATGTTGCATGTTGCATGTTTTAGTAGGACTACGGAATGGACCCTTGTGAATATCGAAGATGCCGAGCTAAACTCAAAGCATAATTCAAGCAGTCACAAATACACAGTTGCAGTTCATAAAAGTGGTTGAATCAACACTTCATATCATCATTAACTATGTTGCATGCAGGTAATTTCATTTCTATCACTCAATCACTCATATCATAATCTAGCAGCGGTGGATACATATATCAAGCATGAAGACATTAAAAAATTATGGAATTTTCATCAAAACACGACAAAAAAGTCTCAGTAATTAAATGCACTTTGATGCCTCATGCAGATACATGGGAGCAAAGCATTCATGCAAATATATCGCATGAATTATAAATCAAAAGTAGATATATACAGAAAAGTTATATTTATCTGGGCCAAAGGACACAGTGGCATTCTTGGAAATGAAATGGTAGACAAAGCAGCCAAAGAAGCACGAACTTGAACTGATTTTGATGAAATTTCGTGTACCAATGTTCTCTTGAGTATCTATAGACAAAATGTATACAAAGAATGGATGGAAAAGTGGTCAAAAATAGTAGGGAAGTTGCTTCCCGGCCCATTTACATAAAATTGGGATACTTGAATCACCTCTATGTCAATATGATAATGATTCTATTCAGAAACATTCGATTGTTCTTTCCTGATATAGCTTCATTTTTATTCTTATTCACAAGACATGCCTTTCAAAGTACTTCCATATTGACGTTGAAAACATTCGCGAGTGTAACTTTTATAACTACATCGAAATAAGTAGGTATACATCATATGACAATCGCTATTCATGCCAAGTAGGTACTTGAATACCTAAATTAATACAGGTATACAGTATGACTAAAGTTGGTGATGAAAATAATACTATCTCTAAAACTATGAGTGATAGAAACATATCAGTTGAATGAGAATGTTTTTCTTCAAAACACTACAGATTCATTTTTGCATGCAAATAAAAATTCCTCTTTTTTTGTGTTTCAGATTCACATAGGAACCTTGAATTTTTTTTCAAGAATGTTCTAGGTATACCTAAATTCTACATTTTCATCGATATAACTCGACTTCTCAACAAAAACCTATGAATTTGATTAAGTTAATCAAGAAGTGTCATTTGTTCTTTCGATTTTTATAGATTGAAGAAAATGAAACATGAATCCGTGACGCCATATTGAATTTCAATGGATCTGAAAATTACTCTTTCATCTCTTCAGCTTTCTTAAAAATAGGTCATGGCTGAAAATCTCGCTGGAAATATGATTAATGATAATCATGATTTTGTTATAAATTCGTTCACGTCGAACGATGAAACAGTAAAACAGGAGGATATCAGATTCAATCAATTAACTGAATTAAATAACAAGATATCCTTTATCACTGTCATGAAACAACAGAAAAAAACAGAAAATATTTTGATGAAACAAATGGCAGTGCTATCTAATCAGAAATCATTTGAAAGACTACTTATCGAAATTTCCCAAGAATTCACTCGAAAGTTGTTTTCAAAAACTTATTCAAAAAGTTAAGAGTGAAAAACGTAACAGATGAAGATTCAAGAATGTATCACAAACATTCCTAGAATTCTGCTACTCATATTAATATTTGAAAAAAAAAAACATTAAAGCTCATTTCCAAAAATGCATCTTTTTTAGTCTTTTCGAGATATATGGGAATCGATCCGCAAGAGGCATCAAGTTACAAAAAGATGTATGTGTATTCAAATAGATAGCAATACAAATTTCGTACACACTGTATATTGGTTTATTCTGTTATTGCATTATATTAATATACTCCACTTGATGTATATAATTTTTTATTCATTTACATTTGCATTATTGGTTTTCATCTATTTTTTTTTAATTCCAGATAATCCAGAGGAGATGGATATTATTCAATTTTTGTCTGAATGTATCTTTCTTACATTATTTTGCTTCAATAATGTAAAATATTTTTATTTTAATTATCCCTTTAATCATAATAAAAAATTCAGTTGAATGAGCATGTCGGGTACTGTAGGTATGTAAGTTGGGAGAGCATGCCTTCATCTAGAATCTAGATGAATGTAATACTATTTTTGTACATGAATAAAACTGAATGTTTTTCATCTTTATAATCCTCTCTGTATTCCCAAATGTTCCCAAACAATTTAGGTAATTTCCTAAACAAAGTTCATCCGATCTATTTTGGATTTTAATAGTCTCACTGTTATGATATTGTCTGATGAAAGAGCATTTCAATCTCACTTTTCATTTTTGTTAACGCTTTCCTACCTCTATAGATTCGAAGATGTATTTTCTTGTTCAGGAACTACTCAGCATATTCGATTGATTTGACATTTGCCTCTATTATTGCTCTTATATGTTTCTAAGAGTACCTTTATCAGCACCTGGTATATTCTCCGAGCATTTCATATTTTGTTGTCGGAATTATTCCTCAGCATTATTGTGTTGTTATTATTAAGGCAGCGAAGTCTAATTGATGCTTGAAGCTCTTCTAGGACATCAGTTCATCTTCTTACTCCTTATCTTCGGAATATATTCGAAAAGAAATTCGAAATGCCAAATCTAGGCACATCAGGCGGTCATTTCGATGTGGGTACTAAATTATAGGAGAGTTAGAGTTAACAAGGAAACAGACTGCCTTGCTAAAGAAGGGACAAACATACAAATTTTTCGGTCCTGAACCCGTCTGAAGACTCTTCAAAGCCCACTCGAAAGAAGAGTTTGACGCTGGGGAATAGAAGAAATGAAATCTCACTGAAAGACAGTGCCAGGACAAAGTCAAGCGGAAGGGCTAGTGACCATATCAAAAGAAAAAATGATCAAATCAGCTAGTGGTGAGAGTGATAGTTGTCGATACTGCGAAAACAAATTTGAAACTTTATAACATAACCTCCAAACTCTCAAGAATGATTATTCCAATTCCTATATCCTTCTACTGTTATCATAAAATTCTGACGAATAATAATAGCCGACTCAAATTACTTCATCTTCCTGCTGATCAAAATTAACAACAAAATGAGAAAAATGACATTTAACCAATAAACATCTGCGATGATATTGAACGAGGGGTAAACAGCTGTGGATTTATGTGTACACTAATATGGATTTCCGTGAATTTCTGTGGATTTCCATCATGGATTTCCATCATGGATTTCCATCATGGATTTCCATGGATTTCCGTGGTCAGCTGTTTACCTCTCGATATTGAATTATATCTACTCGCAGTCTTTGCAACAATCCTCTAACTGAAACATAGTAGGTATGCGAATGTTACAATGCTCACAATGAGATAGACACGTTTAACTACCTGGAGATAAGTATCGAGCTTATTGGCACTCATCAGTGCTCCACCGAGTAGCGATCCTGAGACCACCACCCGACGAGATGAAAGAACCTACGTTTTTAAGCGCATGGAGACATCGTATAAGAGCAACATGGAACAACGACACCATGCGGCGGAAGAAAGAAACACTCCAGAAACAGATATCCCATGTCACAAAACATGGGAGTGGCTGATAGCTCTGGAGTGTTTCTTTCTTCTGCCGCCTGGTGTCAATAATTCCAACTATCTTTTGGAACGTGGCTCCGTGGGGTCAAATAGACGCGACGAAGATGCATTGGGACAGGCACCGTTTCGAGAGAACTATAACTAGCCTGCACTGATGAGGGCCAATATGCCCAAAACCGGTCTGTAGGTTGCTAGGCGTGCCTGTCTCGATGTGAATTTGTCACGTCTTAGGAAGAAAGGAACATTTGCGATCTGCATTCACAATGTGAATCGTTGCATGGACTACGAGCAGATATAGTTCAATAACAAAGTTTGATTGATATTTTTAATTGGATAGACTATTTTCTCTTTTAATATATGTTTTTCTGTATTCCCCGATGTTGATGTCTTTTCATGCAAGAAGAAACCCACTGTATTTTCACGACTTTGTTTGTTTAATTTCAGAGTATCGGCTGGTATCATTTCGATATATTGCCATCATTAGGTTAATTGAATTTCTCAATTTACCTACCTGACTTCGATAAGATATAAATGACACCATTTCCTGGTCACGATCGGCAAACAAAATATGATATATTCTGAAGGTGTGTGTTTTCCAGGTATCAATTTCACCTGTCATAGAAACCGAATATGTTGGCAATGAATTATCGAATTGGAGATGAAGTATTAGGTGGAGAGCTGAGAGGGACATAATTATTTCCATATATTTGCCATAGTTCTAAATAAAAGATCCTCTTTGTCGCTCTTTGTTCAGTAAACTTCCCATTTCGAAAATTCACTTGGTTACTTTCATGCCACCTTCACTTTTCAAGTTCAATATACAAACTATTTACAGACTATTCAAAAAGTTTTTGTAAGTAGGTAAATCGTTACGAAATATTTTACTCGATATTCATTCAATTGAATGATATTCAAATTAATGAAAATGAGAGACTCCCCTCTATTATTTTGTGTGAATGATAATATCTTTTGGACTACTAAAGTAAACTGCTTATTTGGGAGAACACAACTCATACAAGAGGCGTTTCCGAAGAAAAATGTTATGAAAAGGCTGATGAACCTAATAAAGGCAACAAACCTTTTCACCTAAGCCATCAACATGCCTATATAGGAACAAAAATATACCATGCAAACAGCGGCAGTGTTTCTGACTGGTTGTTCTGTCAATTGATATTCAATATACTGCGAACACGTAAGTAGAATCGGTTTTTTTGACTGCACGACATCGTGCAAGCAAAGTTTACAGAAGTATTCTGTAGTCATTGGTGCGAGTCAGTTAAGAATCAGGGCAGACCTCACACGGTGATGAGAAGTTGTGTTGATATATTATTTGATAGGATGATTAATGAGATAAAAAAAAACTATAAACAAGACAAGACATTCTCTTTCCACAACTAATCGTAAAACCTGACATAATATTTTCCTAAAAATGACCCAAAAAACTATTCAAGTCAATACGCGATGCACGTCAGATGGCGCTATACGCCCTAAAATTTAGAGTAATGTCGGGATTACGGAATACCGTTTTCATTTATTGATTTATTTCGGGAAGCATTTAATTTCAAATAAAAAATTGTTATGGCGTGACCAATGACGGGATTATTAGACCGAATTGTGATAAAAAATTTGAATGAATACATGCAAAAATTATATGAAATGAAATAAACTAAATTTTCGTCTGAAATATGGTCGGGTAATACGAAATACCTGTAGCAGCCAGAATTATTTATCATTTAGATAACTTCAAGTTCCTCTTGATATCACGACGTGAGATAAAATGAGTAGGAGTTCTGGATATTCCAATATGACCAACGTAGGTGATCCATTTTTTACAGTGGAGGTAAGTATTACAGGTGAAGAGGTAGAACTTACAGTCTAACTCCACCAAAAATGTATTTCATGTAGTCTAATGACTCACACCAGGCAAAAGGACATGTTTCAGGGGATTAATCCCTCATCATCAGCTACCATCTAACATTGTATTTCTGTCTCTAGATGTACTTTTCATGATTATAAGCCAATGATGAGGTATTAATCTATTAATCTATTGATTAATCTATTGATCTATTGACACGTTGTCGCACTTGTTTCCTTGGAGCTTCAATCGTCGTACTCCAAAAAACGCGTGCGACAAGATAGCGTCTCATAATAGTATATTATGATACAAGTTTTATAAGACGCTATTTTGTCGCACGCAGTGAACAAGTGCGACAACGTGTCTTATAAAACATGTATCATATGCAATTTTTTCTATCTTGAATTGATTTGAAGAAAAAAATTTATTCAATATCGATAAATAACAGAATTCGATTGGTAACATTGATGACATTGAAATTATTAAAATCTGACGCACAAGCGTAAAGCCCAGTTTACAGTTGAGCGATTTTGATTATTGCAATACCAGCGGTGAAAAATTTGAATCAAATTACACTCTGAATTGAAATTCACCAATTAAAACATTGAGTATTTCACTGCTAATATCACCAACTTCAAATCGCTCAGAACTAGACTGGGACTAACTCTTCTGATTACTTTCATTTGACAGTTCAATTGTATACCAATCTCCGAATAATAAAAAATGCGTATCGAAATAGAGGCTATTTCGACACGCATTTGCGTTGCACAATGACTTCATTATACAACCAAAATAGAAAAAACTTGTTTCATAATATAGTCGAGTTACACTGTCAATTTGTGTTCACTGGGTATGGAAAATTTCTAGGCGTTATTCTATGTTTTTTTTATTAACCCACCTGCCCATAGCAAGAATAGACCTTACTAAACACTCACAAAAGAAATCTCACCTTTTTCGACCATGGCATTTGAAAGGAGAACTGGATTGCATGATGCGATCTGTAACGTCAAGGCCCTAGAGGTTACCATATATCCCCCTAAACCCTACAATATATTTTGGTTTCCAGCATAATTGTGTATGAATTTGAATTACTCCTGAGACCATCTCAGTGCATGCATCTCAGACCGCTCTGAATATGCAGGTTGTTGATAATTCATGTAAAAATCGATAAGCGCACGCGATCTGTGATTCATACTAGGTGTATCTCCGCCTCAATAAGAGATATATGTATGTAATGGTTCGTTTGAGAAAACAATGGATAATGACAACGGAACAAGAATTTGTCGTTTCAGCGACATGACTAGTTGATAATTTCCATTTATAAGCCGCTTTCAAGCAGGTCCCTACGTCCCAAAAACCATTTATTGGTATAAAAATTAACCTTTGCCATTCTACATTTTCATTCTGTTCATTGTCGATATAAATGAACACCTAGTAGGTGGTATAATATTGTCTGCTCACTGGAAAAAAAAACTTTCTCTGTAATCTTCTGATTTATATTTCGGATTACGCGCATATTGATCAATATTATTGTATAATTGATCAAGGAATCAGGAAACAGGAAAAAACATCATCAGTCAGTACGATTAATGTAGCTGTGAAAAATGTATAATTCTACAAAGTGGAAAGAACTTGTTCAAAATTGAGAAACTAAAATGCTATCGGCAAGTGAACAAGTCAAAGTATTGGAATATCAACATACTCTTCAAAACTCATCGAGAACCGAGCTTGACGAGGGCTAAACAATCACTTCGTGACAGGTGACAGTGCCAAGTTGAGGGATCTAATTATGGTACATGATTGAAAAATATTAATTTTACCGCTAAAAACTGTTGAAAACAAGTAAATGTGAGCGTGTAAAAACAAGGACAAATTTTATGTCTTTAATAGCAGAGATTTGAGACGTCAAATTGTGTATTTATGCGTTTCGACTGCGGATTCTTGTTCAGAGCAGGCCAAAATACGTGAGTAACTCCAGAGTGGAAGAATAGCTATGCTTAACTCCGCCAATTAAAATAAAGTCCATTTATTATTATTTTATTATTATAATTATTTTTCATCTCGTTGGAATGCGGTACTATTGTTCCTAAAAACTGGTATTGAACCTATATGAGTAACAATATGTCAGATTAGGATAGATACATGATAATACCACGTGCTGAAGTTGGAAAAAAAACATAACCTCAACCTAAAATTGGGTCGCTGTCAGAGAAAAAAATGAAACAAATGAGCATCGAATGACTGAGTGAACGTAAGCAATATATGATCTGAAAGGAGTGAACAGACAACATTTTAGTTCCAGCCAATCCAGCCTACTAGGTTTCCATTTAGAACTAAAAATGCTATGTTCAAGATCATTTTTGCTATCTATGGAAATATATTGGTGGAACTGATGAAAATTGTCGATACTTTCAGATTATACAGTCAACCAACGAATTTATACCACAAAAGAGAATCCTGTGCATCTGACATCACCACGACAACCGTTGTAACAGTGAATGGAGGAACGTCCAAACCCTCGAATGGAACTACACATGGAAGGGTCTCCCTTTTGCCACCACCCAGGAATAGTATGATGGTTGGAAATGTATAAGCCTATGCGAAGGAATGAAGTGAAATCCATGTTTGAATATATGTGTATTATTGTAGTTCTCTGTATTGTCTCCAATTTCATTCATTCGAAGGTTATAAAACGAGATGACTCAAACTTTTTTTTATGACAATTTCCCACCTGGATTGATTCTAGACTAGCTTCGTTTTTGGTGTATATTTCTGTGGGATTCTATAACATTGAGCGAAAAAAGCAAAATTACATGAAACTACCTCCACCCTATGGCTCCAAAGGGTTGTTGATTAAAAATCAATCCAACACTGATGTTCATTTTTTATATAAGGTAGGTACCTGAAATTGAAGGAGATTAGGATCATTACGTAATAATGATGATAAGAATAGGAAATTTCACCAATTTGTGCTCTGCCACTGAACCCTTGCTGTGATACCTAAATATCTACCTACAGTCTATAACCTGAAAAGGTATAATTACAGACTTGCTTCATTATGCCTTTTTCCATCATTAATCCGAATCAATCAATCAGGGGCTTGATTAAATTAAAAAATGTGTTCAAGACGTAACTACTGGTAACATCGAGTAGGAATTATTTAAGTTACCATTTGAATTTGTTCATTTCATATTCATTTTGTTTGATTCATTTTCGCGTTATATGATTTATAAATATTCAATTAATATATTGTCTCAAATGAAGAGGTTCAGTCTGTACAGAACATGACAGTTCATTCATTATTTCTGTTTTTAATGTTGTGAATATCGGTTGTATGCATTTTTTAAACTTGATTAATTTGTAAAATAGGCATATAGATGAATATGACACGTTCTTTCATTGGAAGCTCGTTCAGTTTGTGGAAAACTTGTTTATATTTTCTGATTCCGTATACGAATATTATGCATGAATCAATGCAGAAACTATATAGAGAGGGAAGCAATAGTTGAATCGAGGTAGCACTATCAACATTTCACTCAATAAACTTCTTGAAGCCATATCAGTATGATCATACATATGGGGAGACTATTCGCATAGTCAGAAATGTTAATAATATTTTAAGGAAGTACAGATTATTTTTCATCCACCATAAGAAAATGCTGCATACATACTTATCTATCTTTGCATTTAATGTATAATTAATCTCCCGAAATGACTAGTGTAAAGTTTTAATATAAGTGCTGGCCACAAAAATGAACCCTGTGGTACCCCAGATGAAACATTTTCAGAAACAGATCTTATCTCTCAGTTTAACGCTCTGCTTGTGATATGTGAGGTACAGTTGGAGACACAGCTCATCTTGACTATATCTCCTCAATATTTTACCCTTACATAAGTGTGAACCCAGGATATGAAATAAATAGATGTAAATAGAATACTACATCTGAGATTATCCGAAATAATTGAGACCAAAAAAACTCTGATATTGTTAAGTTTCAACCAAAGACGGAGCGGCAATATACATTTTTAGGTTTGAATAACGAATTATCCGAAATGTCCCCAAAACATGGGCTCGAGTTAAATTTGAGTTCCACATGGAAGCAATTCAAGAAATCCTCCAAGGAACGGCAGAGATGCTCATTAAACATGAATGAGGGCTGCGTTCAAACGCATATATACCCGCTGGATAATATACAATTCCGCTCTGAAATAAATCACTTATTTACACACTGCCTCAGGAATTATATTCCGAGCTGGGGACATGGAATTCTGAAGAAGGTATAGAGTCGAAAGTGGATATAATTTCATTATACTTTCTTCATAGGTTATTTATGCAACTCCAGTTTGGTATAGTCATTTTCAAGATAGAATAATTTATTGATGCAACAAACACTACAGTGTATAGTATAAGTCCTACTAGAAGGTACAACATGATCAATTAGAATCTCAAATATATATATATATATACACACATACACATTATGTCCATATATCCACACACAACCGCTCACACCTACATAATGTATACTTATAGTAAGTCAACATTTAACGGAAACATAGATATATGTAGAAATATAATCGAATATAAAATTTTAAATTCATGGTTTTGCACACACTTAAAAGAAGAATTTTGCATAGGAAAACGCCTGACATGTTCAGTAAACTCATAAACTGAATTAAAACAATGTTGTAGAAGAAAATTTTTAATTTTTTTCCTGAATTAAAGTGAATTTAGAGTCTTTATTTCTGTTGGTAGCATATTATATAAATTGTAGTCCAAAGAATTCTTCTGGGAAACAGAAAGCCGGTACCTTCGTAACCTAATGAATTTTGCTTGTCTTGTACCTTAGCTATGTATTTGAGATTATCTAATTAACCTACTTGTTTGTTCATGTATTTCCCTTAGAGAATGTCCGATATATATTGAAGATAGCGGTAGTATTCTGAATTGAACAAAAATAGGCCGACAGTGTTCTCTGAAACCACAGTTTGCTAAAATTCTCATCCCTTTTTTTTTGCTGTCGAAAAATTTCTACAGATCTATTGGAGTCGCCCCAAATGACAAATATGTGCATGAAATATTGCAAAATTCGCACTTTTCAGAGTTTCCGTATTGACGTAAGATTTGAGCTGACGTAGTAGGAACAAACTGCTCGAAAGTTTTTGCTTCAGCTGCACGATGTGATGATTCCAGTTGAGTCTGTCATCGATCGTCAAACCCAGCAGCTTAACGCATCTGTTTTCGAGTACAGAAGAGTTGGTCGAAAAAGTTATCATTTGGGTTTTATTATCATTTAGCTGTAATCTGTTAACTTGGTACCAGTGCTTTGCTTTTTCTTGAATATCCAGCGACAGAGTTTCTAATTATACTAGGTCATTGTGAGAACAAATCAACGTTGTATCGTCAGCAAAAAGACTACACTTACTGGCAATAGGAATGGGTGAAGATCGTTGATGTATATTATAAGAACTAGAGGGCCAAGTACTGAACCTTGTGGTTAGCCATGAAAAATACTTTTCATCTCTGATGTAGCATCTTTGACTTCCACAGCTTGGAAACGAAAAGAGTATATGAGATTCAGGGATTTTCCGTAATAATTCAAATTTTTAAGAAGAATGTCATGAGAGACACAGTCGAAAGCTTTGGAGAGATCACACAACAACATAGATGGTCACTCACAACATTCATCACTGCTCGAGATGTTGAGCAATCTTTCCGAAAACCATAATGTGATTTATGGAAAAATCCATTCAATTCGAAGTAACTTGCTAGTCTTGTCTTAATCAGTTTCTCCAGAATTTTGGAAAGAATGCAAATTATAGATATTGGTCTATAGTTGTCAACCAAGGTTTTGTCACCTTTTTTATGAAGAAGTATAACTTTGGTGTACTTGAAAACATCAGGAAAAACACATGTCGAAAAGATCAAATTAATGAACACGGATAATGGAAGCAAAATAATGTCAATAGTGTCTTTCACGATTTTACTATTTAAATTATACACATCCATGCATTTCGAGTTTTTCAAGGATTTAACAGTGTCAAGAACTTCCTCAGGAGTTACTGGTGCGAAAAAAATGATTTGTCAGGAGCTGGAAACCTTTTGAAATTCAACAACTCTGCATTTGATAATGCTGGAAGCGAAGCGATAATATTTTCCGCAATTTGAAAATGTTTTTGAAAAGTCACTATGTATGATATTATTCAGCCGTTGCCTAATATGGTGCTCACTGCGTAAATATACTGGTGCTGATTCAAAAAATAGGTATACATTTCGTGAATATTGTTGGAAACCAATTTCCTATAAGTCGAAACCTGAACTGGTTTAGAATAGCTTTCAATTGTACTTTTTGTGTTCCATATTTGAATATGTACCTACTCGATATGCAAATTTCAACCTATTCATAGGATATTTGTTCGTGAGTTGTTGACATTGTTTCGCATTGAATATGGAGGATTCGGTCTAACTGTGAACGTCCTCCCCTATATATCTGAATCTTTAGTCATACTTTTTCAACTTTATTTGAACTGAAACGAAACTGATGGTATGAATAACCATCAATATGATAAGTTTTTCAGAGACGTACATACTTTGGATAGTGCCAATTGTATTGAAATTAGATCGAGTTTTTAGAAAATCATATTAGGGGTCAAAATATGCTCAAAATTCCATCGGATTTGTGATTGCTGTATCGATACAGGTCTTTTTCAAAAACATTTCAATCCATTGAAATCCGAATTTATCCAATCAGGAAGCACCCCCGTATACTGTATACTGCGTAATTTTTGAGGTAGAATCATCAAACTCTAAGGAATTATAGAAATTATGTGAATTACGTTTTTGCCCCTAAAACTATATGGGGGTGTTTTCTTTCTTCGACATCATATCATGCCACTATCTTATACACACACGGTGATGAAAGAATAAATCACAGAGTAAATAGAAGAATACATATAGCATTATTTGCTTTGTAATCAGTGGAATGCCATAAAAAGAAAATTGTCCTATTCGACCCAAAAGTGTATGAAGACGCGAAGAATGAAGATCTTCTATTTCGTTCCTATACTAACGTCATTCTCCGTACTCACATTGAACGGACAATATGTTGAAGTAATAAGTGATATCATCATAAAAAGAGACGAACTGATGGTAACAGAATTTTCTTGCAATAAAAAGGGTATGATTTCTTAAACTCAAGGTCATCGAGTAGAGGTGACAATATCATTTTCAGATTCCATCAGACTCCTGAAGATACTCACGAAACATGGATATCCTTGTAGAGTCTTACCAGTTGGCAATCATGGTGATTGGGAGTACCCAATTCCACCAAATAGTCAGGTTTCAATCCTGAATTTGGATTGTGTGGATTCCTCAGTTACTTTAGAAAAGGTCTGTGTAGATAATAGTTGAGTAGTGGATATCTAATATTTCATGTTTTAAGGCTAACAAGCTCGACTTATTTGCTTCACCGCTACAGTGGATTTTATTCTCTAGCGCATTATCCAGGATGGCAATATTCGAGAAGTACTTTTCTGAAATAGATATATTGATAGATAGCGATGTAACTCTACTCTATCCCAAAAACAACGCGACTATTTCCATAAAAAAAATTTACCAAAGGCACCGCAAAAGTTTCATTGTAGTAGAGAGTATTGGTGAATGGAACGATAAAAGTGGATATGAAGAATATATGAATGAAACTGTTATTTGGAGAAGAAGGAATGATATGAAGAGGACTCAACTAAATGCTTGCATTGTTATAACTAATAACAATTCATTGAATCATTTGACAGATAAAAGGTAACGTTATTTTTCGTGTTTTGGGTGAATGTTTCATTTTCGGAATACCACTTCATCTTTTAAGAAATATTCGTGATTATTACCTAATTCAGCTGCAAAAGGTGCTATAAATGGAATATTGCGACTGTTTCTTGCTTTCTGCTTTCTGGTAATTGGATCAAGATTTAGTAAATGTTGAGGTGAATGTACAGTGCTATTTTTTCATTTCATCATGAAGGATCTTCTTCAATAGTTATATCTATCAGATATATAGCCGAGCAGCACTAGAAGCTCTGAAGTCATACAATTATGAGTCTAAGCTGACTTGGGACTGTGAACAATTCCTGAGACAACTGGGCAGCGAACAACCAGGTCACTTTGATGTGGGTGCCAGGTCATAAGGGAGTTGAAGGCAACGAGTAAGCAGACAAATACACAATTTCTCGTCCCAGAACCCTTCTGTGGACTCGCCAAGGCCAACTTGAAATAGGAGTTCCGACGCTGGAAAGCAGATGAAATTAAATATCACTGGAATAAAGTGCCTGGACAAAGACAAGCGAAAAGGCTAGTGAGCCTTTCGCCAAGGGAAGCTAAATAGCTTCTCGAGTTGGACAAAAAAGACTTGAAACTAGTAACGGGACTCCTCACTGGACACTGCTCTCTGAGCTATCAACACAAAAAGATGGGAAAAACAGAGAGTGATAGTTGCTGCGAGAACTCCGAGAACTTCGAGAACTTCGCTGAAACTATAGAAGCATTTGCGAATGCCCAGCACTCTTTTGCAAGAGGCTCTAGTTCCTGGAAGGGGCTTTCTCAGAGCCCCCCGATGTCAGAAACCTAGCAGAAGCCTCGGAATCCCGGGCCTCGAATAGATTAAGGGTTATGCACAAAAGATCTAGTAGGTCGAGGTGCTTGAGAGGCTGCACAGCCTTAACGACCCCCCTACAATCTAAAATCTACAATCTTTATCTAGGAAGGACTACATCAATAGGTATTTCGGCTCAACATGTATCAAAAAATGAAGACGATTTGAGATTTTGCTGAAGGAACATACTCTGGAATTCATTAATCATTTCATCAATGAATGATTTGCCATTTTTCACATTTGCTATAGGGATAAGCATATAGATAGCATCGCCAAAGTCAACTATGTGCTGGTGAAACACCTAGCTGATATTGTTAACGTAACGTTGAACTATTCAGTTCAGCCGACATGGGGTTATAAAAACAACAAATCAGAATGGAGCGGAATGATAGGTGAATTGATGAGGAATGAGGCAGATATTGGAGGTAACTATTTACTGCGATTATTGCATAATTTTTTCAATTTTCTTGAGTGTATAGCGTTGTTTGTGAAACTCCCCATTTAGTTTTCTACATTCGATTGCTGGTACTCCATCCGAAGGAATCTCAAACGACAATTTCGAAATTTGAGTAAGAAATCACCATTTTATATTTAACGGTTTCAAAGATCGAACGAGGAAGCATCTGAAATGTTCATTGAATTCATTAGATAATCATCATTCTGCTAGAAGTAATAACAAATTATCGTGTTGTTAAAAAGTTATAAGACTTCAGGACATATGTTCACTTTTGAGTTTTTTTCGAAACAGCTGCAGGCTTGTTCCTAAAAATAAAAAATGTACCTTACGAAGTATTTTCATTAATTTTTTTTTTTAAATTAACCTAGGAACTTTTCTTTTTAAAGAAATCTCCAAATTCCTAAGTAACAGTGAAGAAAGTTTTGGACGAAAGAACTAATTCTGGTCCTGGAATAAATCAAGCAACACAACCATCATGCAGAATATACCTAGTGAATATTAGAAACAATATAAAATATACAAGAATTCAGTTTGTATTTTCATGAGATTGTAATTGCATAATGATGAAACCCGAATTCTGAATAACTCTGTGTTATATTTCCAAAATTCTGATTGATTTCAGGAACACCATTATTCGTTACTATCGATAGAATTGATATAATCGATTACATTGCAATGACTACACCGACAAGATCAAAGTTTGTCTTCAGAGAACCGAAACTGTCATACGTCACCAATGTCTACACTTTGCCATTCGACGACTATGTTTGGGCTTCAACAATTAGTTTGGTTATCGTGATAGGATTAGTTTTGTTTACCATATTGAAGTGGGAAGGAACAATGAAGAAAAACTCGAATGCTGAGCTGGTTCGTAGAAACACTTGGAAATTAAACGTACTGCATGTGCGAAACGAGCTTCCCTCAAGAAAATGAGAAGCCTGTCTGAACCTTGTTTCAAGGATTCGAGGTCAAAATATCACTCCCAGATGGCTATAAAAACCAAGATGACTTTTTTATTTTTGCGTGCAGGAATCTTGACAAATATATATCAAAGAGGAAAAGTTCTCATTGGCAAAGAATTGCAGTTTCTGAGCCACAATTTCAGTTTAATGAGATTTGACAGATAATTGGTATTAAGAAAAACTGCCTAAAGCCTGGTTCATGCTTATACGAATTTCGCAAAATTAATGCGAATCGGAAAATAACAAATATTACATTGATATTATTTCTACTCTACAACACTATCGATTTGTGAATGCTCTAGTATCATATCATGATAACATAAGAAATCCGAAAAAAGTTCAAATATTTCAACTTTAATGCGATATTTCCTCTCAGCGGCCATTTTATTCGCAAAAATGTTCCGATATTCGTATGAGCATGAACCAGGCTTAATGCCTATTTTATGAGATGCTCCTATTTCAGTGAATAATAATTTTGAAAAGAAAATGTAGGAAAGAAAACTTATCATGGATAATTTTATTCCGATTATTATGACGTACACCAAGTCAAATAGGCAAAAAGTAGCGCAATTTTTTACTTCCGGAGAAATTCGAAAAACTTGCTTTGCTTTTTGTACATATATTTTTAATTTATTTGAGAGAGAGAAAAAACCAAGTGACGATGAGAAAATGCCTTTGGTTTTTTCAAGACTTTTCCATCTTCAGATATATTCGTGATATTTTCATTTGCGTTTTCGCCATGGATCATGCATATATGCTTACGCTAGATAGGTACGGTATCCAGGTTATTTGTTTGGAGGCCCAGAGTGGTTTAAAGTACTAAGCCATTGATTGGTCGTTTTAATTTTTGACCATACATAATATGTGTTATACCACGTGATATCATAGTACTTTCCACGTCAGAACCCTCTAATACCAAACAAATACTACATGATGCCGGATCTAGCGTAAGCATATATGATCTAAGGTTTTCACTTTCTCACAAAGGGGTCCGTCTAAAAAAAGTCGGACTAAAGCCCTGTTTATTGCTAGGCGATTTCGCGTTGGCGATGCTGTGACCTTGAAATAATACAATAGAGATTGGCTGCGATAGTTTCTACTATTCAAACCGACAAATAAGAACAGTGCATTTTTCACCGCTATAGTATCGCCGAAGCCAAAATCGCCTAGGAATAAACTGGACTTAATGGCAAACTTTTTGATTTGAATACTGTCACCATAGTAACAAATATGTTCAAATGAAATTACAGGTTTTTATTCATTTATTTATTCGAAGTAGCATATACGAATGGAAACATTATTAACAAGTATCATTGAATAATGTTGACTACCATTATAAATGCCTGTTTACGACTAATCTTATTTTATTTATTGTTGCATATTTATATATTGTTGACACTGTTGTTTCTAAACCTTGCATAAATGTTGAAATGAGCATTGATGTGTGGTGAAACTGTGTTCATAGTGAATAAGGAACCTAGGAGCGTTTGAAAAATTGACAAATATCAGTTTCTTCCACAAAATTGTAATTATTTTCTATTTTAACTTCTTCGTACATACCCGCTTTATGAAATAAAAAACGTTTCTCAAACTCCAGAAGAAGAACTATTATAGTTCTGTACTCACGATTTTCAATTCCATTTTCAATAACTATGAATTCCAGGATCCAGATCTCAATGGCACTGTGAGTGACGTCGCTTTATTATCAATTGGAGCCTTTTGTCAACAAGGAGCTCCATCAATCCCTCCCAGTATTTCCGGAAGAATAACAACAATTTTGCTATTCATTTCATTAATGTTTTTATATACTTCATACTCTGCTAATATAGTAGCTTTGCTACAATCTTCGTCAAGTAGTATCCAAACTCTGGAAGATTTGCTCAAATCCAGGCTTCGAGTTGGGGTCGACGATACTGTTTTCAATAGGTTTTATTTTCCAGTGAGTTATTTATTCCGGAATGCAATTATATTATCATGATCATACGATTACTAATTGCATTGAGGAACAACTTGTTTCAGAACTCTACTGAAACTGTACGCAGGGCAATTTATCTACAAAAAGTGAAGTCGGGAAAAAAAGAAAAATTCATGACCATGGAAGAAGGAGTCAGAGAAATGAGAGGAGGCCTTTTTGCTTTTCACATGGAAACAGGACCTGGTTACAAATTAGTGGGTTGGTTCAAATTGAAGTATCTTTTTAGTATCAGTATTTTTCCTCGACAATCAACTGAATAGTAATTTACGTAACAAGTCCGGAAAATACTGTTTTTTTGGATGAGTGGACAAAATTCTAGGACGAGCGTAGCGAGTCCTGGAAGTCTGCGAGTCGTGTTGCGTACACAATTTTTTCGGCAACCGTGTAGAATAACAAATCAAAGAAACACATTTCTTTCAAAAATTGAAATGTTAGCTAATTTTATGTCAGATAGCTGTCAGTCGTTATTTTGCTGCTATGGTAATGATCAACTGCATTTATTAAAACCATACTACCAAGATTTTCATATTTACAATGACAACAACGATGTGATTCTTCCCGGCCTAGTCCGGGAAGTACGTACTTCCCGGACTAGGCCGGAAAAATGCCACTTTCTCAAAAAAAAATCGTCTGGAAAGTACGTACTTTCCGGACGGTTGCCGAAAAAAGTGTCTCTCGAGTTCACCATCAGCTACAAACTTATTGGGTACATTTTTCAATTCGGATTATATGCCTTGAAATTCTGAGATATAATCAGGATATTGATTCATATATAGTCAAATTGAAGAAATTTTAGTTTTTTGCATATCGATTAATTCATGCAAAATATACCCATACATATTTTCGAGTGTATTTCAAACATATTCATTTATTGGTTATTTCAGATAAGGAAAAAATCGTTTCATATAGGTCTACCAAACAATTCTCCTAAGTACGGAATAATATTAATATATAACACTAGATAGAAATTTGTATTTCAGGTGAAATTTTTGAAGAAAGTGAAAAATGTGGATTGAAAGAAATTCAATATTTACAAGTGAGTGATCCATGGTTAGCTATTCAGAAGAGATCATCGTATAAAAAGTTTTTAAAGATAGGGTAAGGTCCAGAAAACATTGTACCTACAAAGCAACGACTACTTTTTTAGCCTTAGAAAAATACAAGAAAGTGGATTGCAGAATCGAGAAGTCAATTTGATTTATACTAAGAAACCAATTTGTATTTCGAGAGGATCTAGTTTTATAAGTGTTGGATTGGTTGATTGTTATCCAGCAGTGGTGGTTTTAGCTGGTGGTTTGATTTTAGCTTCTTTCATTTGGTTGTTGGAACTTTCCATACATAATAGGTAATGTGGCGATATCCAGAGTGCAAAACTAATGTATGAGAATTGTCACATTATCAACATTAACCTCCTGTTTCAGAAAAAATATTTTGTTCAAAATGAAAAGAGTGTTTCCAAGCAACAATAAAAATACTAGCGCTAGTAAAGTGCAGTATTTGAATTGAAAATATGATACAAAAATTCAATGCAGAGCAGCGAATTGTGATGAAGGCACGTTTTGGATAATATTTATTTGAGGAATGGACACAAATTTAAACTGTATTAGAATTATTGATTGTTTATTTCGTGCCATATTAACTATCGATACAATTATCCACTAAACATCTAGTCCTGATGATATTTTGGTAAACGCCCACAGATTTTTTAGCAGTACGTGTTCTGTTAGGACTGTTGAAATCAACATTGTAGAGACCAAATTTGTTCCTGAAACAAAATAAATATACACAATAAGTCGTTTTCTTTATTTTTGGACTAGAAATCATTAGGCACCGCGCCAATCTTTGTCTTATATTTTCTAAAACAAGAGGAGACTGCTTAGTGTCGCAGTTTATAAGGTTTTATTCCCAAAGCCTTATTGAGAAAGCTTTCACTTCAGAAAACACTTTGATTCGTTGCATCTTCCTTTTGAAGTTGTAAATCAAACTCATCATAATGTTTGAAATATTCAATCAGAGCAGATAGGTGATCATTGAAACGTTTTCATTTCCTCTCCTACCATAGGATTTCATAAATGAAAGAATTACTTTCCAATTCTCAACTATTTCTTGATTCCAAACACATTTTGTAATAGACAACCAGCAGAAAACATCTAGATATTATCCTGGCAAGTAGTCTATGCACTGATTCACACTGATGCTCTTATTGGACGGCGGTCAGGGCGTTTTGCATGGCATTTGCCAGGAAAGTAGTTGTATTCTGCTCGTTGTTTTTGTGAAACCTCGCATTAACATTTTTTCGGTCACTTCTTAAATTGATCTTCTTTTCTAAGTTCTAACCACCAATGTCAAAACGTGCCTCAATTTCTGAGAACCCTCTACATGATTCTTGTTAATGACGCAGTGATAATAGAAAAAAAAATAGTAAAGTTTTCAGAGTTAAAACAGGCGATGTTTCGTGGAACACCTATTTTTATGATTTATGTAATATGACACTATGTTCATTATTCACGATCACTCAGGAATATTTCTTAATGATTAATACAAGATTTGCATTGACTTACGTGAATCCGAATACCCATTCCAGGTTGTCTATTAAAGTCCATACTGTATATCCGAATACATTCACACCATCTTCATCCATAGCATCTCTAATACCACTGAGATATTGCTATGAAAAAAAAATGCACAAGTAAGTATAACTTACGTAATGAAATTCATTTGATACGAAAATTGAACATTTTTCAGACAATATATATGTTATATTTTAATGTGAAACATGCGAACCTGAATGTAATTCATTCTATCAACATCATCCAGTGTGCCGTCATAGTCAGAATAGCCATTTTCAGTGATGATTGTTCTTGGATTGTTGTATTCATTTTTGATCCACCTCAACAGCTTCTGAATTCCCCACGGTGTAACCTGTTGAGAGAGATAAAAAAAGGGTAAATTAGATGATAAAATCGAAATTGTTCGTGATATTACTGTATAAAAACCAATACCATTCAGGAATCTTATATACCTGTTTTTCGAGCTTAACCATGGGGATCTCAGTTATTATAAGAGTTACGAGGTCGGTTAAATTAGGGCAAAGTTGCGCATTTTTATGCTGAACAATTATCTGAAAAGAAATTTGAGATTTCATTTTAGTTTCTGAGTTATTGGAAAAAACGTAAATTTGTAGCTTTCGTTTTTATTTTTTCAAGCGAAAACCAAGAGAACTAGAAGTTTTTGGTTGCGACATTCTTCAGGGACTTTTTCACAAGGCATCTAAATCTATCATCGTATTTTCCATGACGTTCTTGATGTCAGAGATTCAATACTCAACTTTGATTTTTCTTATAGTCGCCATATTGGATTTTTGCATTTTTGAAAAGTCTGTTTTTTTTTTATTACTATGACGTATCACTCGATATGTTCGAAACTTACCTGCTTGTCAAAATTGGCAAGAAATCTTTTTTGCGAAGAGTGCTATGATAGTTCAATTGAACTTGGAAGCTTACTTGCATAGAAAACCAAGCTTATTTTAAATTAGGAACTATATTTGAAGTTATAAAAGTTTTTTCTTCGCAAAACAAAACAGTCATAAAATATGCTCGAACATTCCACCAATCGCTTCTAAACATAATATTATTCTTCACCTCAAGTTCTGAATAGCTGAATCGATTGGAACCTACAATTCCAAGTATCATATCTCATAAGAAAGAATACTAGATTATTGTTTATGGAAAATGAAGAAATATTTCTTAAAATTTTACCCATCGGTGATATTGCTGAGCTGGGAAGAAGAACGAGTGAAATTGTGTCTAGAAGAGAATGGTGGAATATTTGAGCATCTCTTATAACTTTGTTAGGTATGTTTGTTTGGCGGAGAAAAAACGTAAGAGCTTTCCTATTCGTTCCTAACTTTAAACCTTCGTTTTCAAGAAGGTGAGCTTGACAGAAATTTGAACGTTCCCTATCCTCAATTGAACTATAAAAATTTATTTTCTGTTAAACAAAATTGCTGGAGTTATTTTCAAAGCACTCTTCGTAAAAACGGTTTTTTCTCAATTTTGATTAGCATGTGTGATTCAAACATGTGTCACATAATTGTATTCAGAAAGTGACAGACTTTTCAAAAATGCAAAAATTCAATATGGCGCCTACAAGAAAATCCGAAGTTGACTGTTGTATCTCTGACATCTAGAACGCCTTGGAAAATACGATGACAGATTTAGATTCTTTGTGAAAAAGTGCCTCAAGAACGTCCTAGTTAGAGACGTTCAGTTCTCATGGTTTTCGCTTGAAAAAATAAAATCTAAAATTACATAATTCAGTTTTTTTCCATTAATTCCAAAACTAAAAATGATACATAAAATTTTCTTTCACATAATTGTTCAGCATGAAAATGCTCGCAACTTTGCCCTAATTTAACCGACCTCGTATCTCTCATAATAACTGAGATCCCCATGGTTAAGCTCGAAAAACGAGCACCCTGTATTTCTTTGATTGTCACTTCACTTATGCCTCCACCAACGCATGTTTAAAGCGAAGTGAACATACATGAATAAATATCAGATCAATGCTTTTCTGAAGAAATTAGAATTATACAACTACACGTTCTGAACTAAATTTTTCGTTTTCTGAATCACAATTGGAAAAAAAATAAAGGTCGTAATTATTCCTGCGTGTCAGCTGTCAACGTACGTAACTGTTAACTCACCACCAACCAAGGCGAAGCACCCTTTGGCCAGCTGTCGTCGTACCACTCTTCAACCTCCGAGTCGTACTCACTTCCCATGGCGGACACGTCGGTGTACTTCCTGGGCTGGACCAGCATCGATGAGTACGTGTTGAGGCCCAAGAAGTCCGCGGTGCCCTTGACGTACTCGATCTCTTCGAGAGTGAATTCGGGAAGGCGTGATACCGCGTAGCCTTGCGCCAAACTGCGTCTTTGGATGTTATTCTTCATCACTTCTGGGTAGTCGCCATTGAAGATTGGATGGGCGTACCATCCGAACTGCAAAAGTACACTCGTTGAGAATATACTCAGCAAGAAGTCGGGAAAATTTCAACGAGGTTTCATGTAAAAATATCTATAAGTTTGCAAAATTTCAATCAAAAAAGATCATATGGAAGGAAAATAAAACTATTTCCACTTCCAGTATCCTTCCATTGGTTTGCACGATGTCAATTGATTGAACAAACATCTACTTCAGTCAAAGATAGACATTTGTTAATCTCTTACAGTTTCATCCATAAACAATTCAAAAACAAAAAATAAAGGATATAAATGAATAATACCATTTATATAAATGATGATTATCGCACGCGCTGTTTGGAGTAGAATAGAAGAAGAAGGAGATTTTCAAATTTTGACACACTGTCAGGTCATAATAAAAATGAGGACCGAAATGAAGATATAAGATAAATACATTCGGGATATTTTCTTAACTATTCTTAACTATTCTTTTTTCTTAACTATTCTCAATGATTCGATTGAAGAAATATGCTGGTTCTCTGAATGAGTGGGAAAATAGTGATAATGATGAAGAGCATAAAGTCAGTACGGTTCGATGAAAAGTTCAAGAAATCAATATATACTTACAACAAACTGCAATTTTGTATCGGATGCTATTTCATCTTCTGCAGAGTCGGTGGCAGGTTCATACCAGTTAGTATCTAACACAATTCCCACTTGACCTACAAAATATACACAACGTGTCCCTGAGAGGTGTTTACAAAAACCTACTACATATTCCTCAGACCAACACAATTCAATCTGAGCGGTTAATAACTCTGGAATGGTTCATGCCATTTCACTCAAATTTGATAGGTTAGATGATTTAGCATAGCTAAATGATGAATTCAAGTTCTACGCCTATGAAATAATATCCATATATCATCATTTTATGGGACACCCTCGATTGTCATCAATATTTTAGAGACTATGACCATCAATTACATCACAAGAGGAGTAATGGAAATGACACTGGTGTCCGCTGTCCACTAGTCAACCAGGTTCGAATCCTGTCGACGGTGGACAATTTTCCAAGTCACCACGAAGTAGTTTTGGATTCCACCATAATAGATTAAAGGTCCCCCCTATCCTAAATCGTATAAGTTTTTAGTAAACTTCCGAAAAAGGTCTATTTTTATGACAATTTTACTGATCAATACCTACCCACTACTGATTGTGTTATTGAATGATATATATTTTTATCAATGAAACTGGAAATAACTTTGAGGGGAAAATAACATTGATGAAAGTGAACTGAGATGTGACAGATCAACATAATGCGAATAATGTTGAAAATAAATGATACCTTTTTAGTTTCCCTGACTCAAACAAACTTCATTTGAATGAATACTTTCTACAGTACACACCATTTTGTGTTGGCCTGAATTCTTCCTCATAAATGTGCCAAGCTTTAGCATGTGCTTTCAACACGTGGTGAGCGCACAGGTATTCCCCAGTACCAGATTCTTTGATTCCTGGAGCATTCGTACCCTCCCCGTAACCCTGCAGACAAAACTCCTTCGGCTCATTGAAGGTCATCCAGTACTTGACGTCATCTCCGAAAAGGCTGAAACAAAGTCTGGCATAGTCGGCATACCGGTCGACTATATCGCTGCTAGGCCAGCCGCCTTCATCCTGAAGAGTTTGAGGAAGATCCCAGTGGTATATGGTAACCAAAGGTTCGATGTTATTGGCTCGGAGTTCTGTTATCAGGTTCTTGTAGTACTGTACACCAGCTTCGTTGATTTGATCGACGTGGCCTTTGAAACAAAATAACTGCTTGCAATCGGAAAGGTGAAGTTATTGTCGTTCAAAATGTTAACCTTGTAGGCTTGGCTTGGACTACAATATATATGTTCATTCAAGTCCCAAAAACGTCTGCCAATATATCGCTACATCGAAGAATTCATCCGATGCTCAAATGTTTAAGTTTTTTCAATGTCAGCGAACCAATTTCAGGTTGAAGTTATGTTCTTTGTCATTTAGTGCAGAGGATAAAAGGGTGCAGAAAGTATTATCCAAATCTGGCAAGTTTTCACTTTTAAATATTTTTACTCCGATACCAATTTTTAGGAACAATAATCTAGTTAAAATCAAAATATCTTGAAATTCTAACAATAAAATATTGATTGTTAAACTCACATTTTTGATTTTCCTCAATGCATTATTAGGTATAATGCATTCAAATTTTATTGTACTATACAAATAATTCCATTTGATTTATAAATGTCTTGAACTCAACATTATAGTTTCGTGGGATGTCCCGTTCACCTTTCATTCAAAGTGATGAAACTTTGTTAGTTTTCTTTACAAGACATGAAATGTGCGTGGAGTAAATTACCAACTCAACATGTTTCGAAAGAGAAAATGAATGTCTGGTAAACTACGACCAGAAAACAACCACTTTCCTGGCAAATACCACGCAGAACATTTCAATCTTATAATTATATCTGCTCGTAGTCCATGCAACGATTCACACTGTGAATGTAGATTGCAAATGTTTCTTTGTTCCTAAGACGTGACAAATTCACATCGGGACAGGCACACTTAACACCCTACAGACCGGTTTCGGGCTTATTGGCCCTCATCAGTGCAGACAGTTGGAAGTGGCGACGCCATGTGGCAGAAGAAAGAACAACAGACTATGTTTGATATTTTTAATTGGATAGACTATTTCAAAATTTTTGTCCAATTCAGGACTTTTCCATTTTTCAACATGTATGATTAAAATTGTATTACCCATCTTAACTTCCAAATACCAATATTTTAACTTTCATTTTCAGTTCCTCAATTTTCAACACGTTTTATCCTCTTTGTGATATTACACATTTATCACAGTGACATCACTGATACTAATTGACGATGTATTGTCCTGTGTTGTGAAACTAACTTATTTTTATGGGTAAATTGATCTAATTATTGCGCGCAAAGTATAGCACCATATTATGCTGCTGCGACACCTGACCCAAGCAAGCGCAAAAGGTTTTTATTTATACTGTGTCGGTTTTTGTTGCAATTTTTTGCTAAGACGGCAGAACACACGACAAGTGATTTTTGCTTCACTTCTCGGTCGGGACTCGGACAATGGTTTATATCCCAGGTAATCATACCTATCCGCATTCACAGTTTAATGCTTTTAAGCGTTAAACTGTGCCGCAGTTTTATATACTCAGTGAATTTGAGTGTTATTGTGTAATCTCGTGAAGACGAAATCATCCCACTAGTGGATAACAGTGATCTATAGTGTGTTCAACATCCAAATACTCCATCAAAGGGCCCTTTGTCTCCTTTTCAACTGCAGCCATTAGTTCCACCAGACCTGCAGCTTGAAACTATTTGAAGGTAAGTCTCTGTATGCTATACCAAAAGTGATCCTACATTTGTAAATTTTAATATCTTGTTCGATTTGCTCAACTTTCGCTTCGCAACATTCTGTTTATATAGAATCTTCGATATGATTGAAATATCCATAGATCTAGATAACGCTAGATCAGGTAGGTATACAGGTTATTTGTTTTTTAGGTCCGGGGGGTTGAAAGTACTAAGCCATTTATTGGTCGTTTTTATTTTTGTCCATGCATATGTGTTGTACCACGTGATCATAGTACATACTTTCTTGCAGACCCCTCTATACCAAAAAAATACTACAGGATGCCGGATCTAGCGTTATAAGATCTATGGATATATCAATGACTATTTTACGCATTTGCTAAATGAACCAATTAGGAGCTCTAGTCAAGTTCGCATTACCGATAACACAAACTTGAATCTTGACTCTGATTGGTCTGTCAAGTTCGGTGTTTTCAGAGTTGTGTATGTGACAGTGAAACGTCACATATAAATAATCACGCTGATTCTACCAAATTTCAGATTTTTAACATTTACTCTGTTTGTGAAATAGTCTACTAAAATTCCACTCGTTATTGGATTTCAATGTAACCATTTATACAGCTGTCATTATTTTCAAGTCCTAAGAAAAGTTGCCCAACATTTATCTCTTACGACTTATTACTACTTTAAACTCGATCGAATTGGCATGCGTCTGATTTTGCAAATAACGAATAGCAGAAGTTGAATGCATTTTAAACAGATAAAAAAAATCAGAATAGGATGTAGATTGAAGATTTCAATTGAATCGAAGGAAATGAGTAAAATAAGCACGCAAAATAACAGCATTGACATTACTGATAGTCCTTAAAACTTCTTGCATAAATGGTTTTTTTTCCTTACGACTTAAAACTTACGACTTAAAACTTGAGACTTAAAACTAACGACTTGAATCCTCTAGATAAATCCACCGTAAGTTGCTTGAAGGAAGAAAGTTCCAAGCAACTCAGTTTCGTATATGTACTAAATCAACAGACTGAAAGCGAAAATCCAATCACTTGAGGTATTACTACTGATAAGATCTCAATTTCATTCTTTGCTGTGATAAAAGAAACGCATAATTCACAATTGAGTCAATAATAAGAGACATAAACGAGTATTTTACTAGACTATTTCACAAAGCACAATAAGCATTTTTTGTGATCATAACCAATCCATTGAATCCGCGTACGGCTAAAATAATTTTTTGCCGAACTGCCAAACTTCGATATCCATGGATTAAATCCATATAAATCTTATATCTGAGATTTCTATGGTTAAACTGGCCAATTAAAATTCTATATTTTATATCGTTACCAAAGTAACTACAAACATTTCCGGATTATTTTCTTTCTTTGGGGTGGACGTTTTTTTAAGTTGATAGGTTAAATGACATTAACATTCAAATTCAGATACTAAAGTACCACAAGAAACTCGATTCTTGTGAGAGAATATATCTTCACCAACTCAAGTGGAATAAAGTTCGTCAAGATAAGAATACCTAATGATTTGAACTACCACCAGCTGCCTTATTATTATTATTATTATTTTGCGTAAGTGAAGTCGGTATTTTGTATTATATTTAGCGTAATCTTAAATGGAGTTTATAGTGTGAAATTTTTTTTACCGAATACTACTTTAGCTCCACTTAGAAACATAATTTTTTTCTCAAACATGAATATTTTTTAGAAAATCGTGTTCTCGAAAAAATGTTCAGTAATAATAATTGGAGTTCTATAGTGGTATTATAGGTGAAAACACCACGCTGATAAAATAATCAGATTCGGAAGACAGCTGGTATTTTCGCGATTATAACAGTTGTCTTTGGTTTGATGTGATTGGTCAAATTAAGTGATAATTTCAATGAGTGAAATAGTTATTCCCATAGAGGTTCGAACACTTTCAGCAATTTTTTTTTCGAATATGGTTGTCATCATTCATCCACATTTTTTTGGTTTCGTTAAGTATACCTACTATACTTGCAAGCCACTTGTATTTTGAAAGTAATTTATATTTTCAATTAGGTATAGTGAATATTGTTATTCATCTGATGAAATTATCGTTATTCCTATGACGCTTCTTTCAGGAATGGGATTCGGATGTGGATGTTTTTGTGATGGAATGTATTTTTGTATTGGTAGTCCAGTTGATATTATAGATTCTTGAAGGTTATCGAATTAAGAATGTGATCAAACATAATACTAACCGTTTGGAAGAATTCTTGCCCACGCAAGGGAGAATCTGTAATGGGTCACATTGAGTTCTTTCACAAGAGCTACATCTTCTTTATATTTATGATACGAGTTGCAGGTTATATCTCCGTTGTCGCCATTGACGGTGAAGTTAGGGTTTGTGTGAAGAAGTCGATCCCAGATATTTTCTCCTTTTCCATCTTCATTCCATGCACCTATGAATGAGCCACTGATTGGAGCTTGGATTCAATACATTCATTGAAAAAAAGAGTTTGAAATGAAAGCTATTCATCATTTTCCTAGGCACCTCATTCTTTACAAACTCTTCTTGAAATTATAACACTTTGAAATACATCATTCGGCTCATTCAGTTCGCTAATATATTTCACATCCTGTATACGATGGAAGCATAACCATATTATATTTGGATATCATTTTCACGTTCGAGCTGTAGAAAAGTAAGCCAGAGTCCATCCCTGGCGAACTAAATAAGCCAAAAAATGTATTATTGAAAAACATAAACTTGTCAAATTTTTTGTGATCTTACTGAATCCATCCGGGTGATTTTCCACATATTCTCAGATTACTCTGTAAGTATGCTTTTCACTTCATTTATCACGGATTCTTGATGAATATATTATTCAATAAGGTTTAGAATGTTCGATTGTTGTTGATTCGATATTCAAATTGGTGGAATATATTGCGATTGGAAAATATAAAGTGGTAGATATATAAATAGTGCTTCAAAGGTATTATCAGAAATACTCAGCATTCAATCTATAAGTAGAATGTTATTCACAAAATAATATCTAAGTGCACGTGATGATGGTATCAATTGGAATATTATACCTACCTCTCTTGAGATGATTTGAAAAATAAAATTAATAAAACACTTTGGTGTACGCATATCTTGAGTATTATGTTTACTAGAATCAGGATGAAAGATAATCTATTAGGTATTATACTATGTGTCCAAGATTTGGGGAAGTTTCCTTCGAACTGATTTTCATGAAATTATTGTTTGAATAACAAGTATTATGTTTCTGCTGTCTAGAATTACCGTTGGAATCATCACTATGACGTACTAATTAGATTTAGTGACATTTGGGGATATTTGTTGGTTATAAGTTTCTGAACTCAATTCGGTTGAGCCTACGGACTGAAAAAAGAAGAATTAGAAAGCTGTTTCTTGCACTGTTGCCATATTGAAGTCACTAATTTCTTGGATGAATCGTAATATTCATGAAAACATGGAATATTTGACTAGCATAATAAACTTCAAAGAAAAATTGCCAATATCAAAATTTGTTTTCACCTGGTCATAATTTCAAATTGAAAAAAATCTAATTCAATATTTATTCGTTATTATTATTTATTCATTATTATTTAACTTCAACTTGGAATGAAAATCTGAATTTCGGAAACTTTCCCATTTTAGCACCATTTCACGGCATAAATTTTTTTACCCTCAGCAACTATCGACACTCTCCAATTGAAGCTCATATATCTGTGTTCATCAGAAGTGGCTCATCCCTATAACTTTTTTATTTCTACGTTTCTGCAGATAAACAAGTGAAATTCGGTGTGTATACATAAATATTAATTTTTTGACATACAATTCTATCACTTCAGATTTGCCCTATATTGCCCACACTTTCTTATTTTGAATGGAACATCCATATTTTCACTCATTTCGATAGAAATAGAAGTTGTTATTGACAAATTCTACATCGATCACTCTGTGCACAAATTGTTTGTTGGAAAACAAGCCTCCGTTTTTCATTATCATATTTATTCCTTTTGGCTGATACACACTGTATCAGTGCTGGTTAATTTCTTACCTTCTACCTGATATGAGGACGTTGCAGTTCCAAACATAAAATCATCTGGAAACTTTTTATTGTTCAATGTAGCATAACTGGAAAAATAATCAAGTTCAAATTCCGTGTGATATAAACAAATCAATATAAATGATTTTCTAGTTATTGAAATTCAAGAATTCAAAGGTTTTTCTGAAAACTCACCATGGTGCTAATAAACATAATATGTATAAATATTCCATGATCTACACCTTCCTGATATCTTGGCGATAAACTGGTATATTAACACGATCGTCGCTTATATGGAATTTTTTTCTGATTATATTCATGGTCGATTTTCAAGATTGATTTCATAGTCAGATTAAATAGATAACTGTTGATTTTTATCCTAGAGTTTACCTATATCTACCACCAATAACAATTTTCATATATCAAGTCAAATGAATTATTTATAGAAATATCATCTCGAAACAAACCATACAACATGGATCCATTTCTTGCGATATCGTTCCATGTTTCATCACGAAATATACGAGTATCTAGCTGTCTTCCAGATGATAAAATTGATTGATTCCTCCATGATTCCTCGATGAGAAACCTCGAAGTCCCAAAGCCGGCATTATTTTCTTCCATCTGTGCTGAATACCTGAGATTTACTATCTACTATTTATATACCCACATGAAAGAGTGATGCATTGCCGTTGGTATATATGATATGGTTCCATTAAGGATCTGGTAATACCTCGACTAAACATCACCAAATGGGTGTATAGGGCGAGGTTAACTAGAGTGGCCAGCACGATTTCCTGATTTTCTACCCTTTACATTATTTCCATGGTCTCGCTACACATGTTCGAGAAGGTAAAAAAATTTTCCTAACGAACATTGCTACCTAGTTTCGAACTTTTCTCACACTGAAATTATTATTTTCAAATCAAGCAGATGAATGAATTGATGATAATTCCATTCCATTTCGCAGTTTGAGACTGTACTGCATGAAATTCGAGTAGCTATGAATATTTTATTTGAAATGAATAGACTTCATTTTTGATAGGTACCTACCTATTCTGTTGAAAATAAAAATACAATCGAAATTATCGTAATTTTATGTTTTTATCAATTATTTTGAATATCAATACAGTTATCTACTAAACATCTTGTTCTTATCAGTTCCTGGTAGAAGCCAACAGATTTCTTAGCAGTTCGTGTTCTGTTAGGACTGTTGAAATCAACATGGTAGAGACCAAATTTGTTCCTGAAACAATAAACGCGTTAACTCAAAATACCATAGCGACATTAAATCTATTCATTGTTTTCTTTTTTTCGGTTTCTCATGGTGAAAAAAACATCCATTGTATTGACACATCCATTGTATGCCACTTTTTGGACATCACGAGAACATCAATTTTCATGACAATAATGCATTACGCGATATTCGAAATAATACTAAATTTCCAACAATGCTTCCTTGAATCGTATTTGGATTTATCAACATACAATTCTCATGATATCACAAGAGTGGTGAGGAAATTATATAATGTCACTTAGTAACCACTTACGTGAATCCATACACCCACTCAAGGTTGTCCATTAAGCTCCAAACTGTATAACCGAATACATCTACGCCATCTTCATCCATAGCATCCCTCACACTACTGAGATATTGCTATTGAACAAATATTAACTGATGAAAATTATCAGTGCAGTTATCCCACTTAGTAAAAATAACACATTGCATATATTTCAAAAGTATACTACATGTTTCATATCAAAATCAACATCATCTTTAGAACAATATCACTATTCATATCAAAATGATAAAACTCGAAGAGTCCTAACCACATAAAGATGTTTAAAAATTGGAAAGGTAAACAACGAGCAGAAACCAACTACTTTCCTAGCTTATGCGACGTAGTTACAAATGTGTGAAGAAGATAATTTTTACTTGTTAAATATATATAGTTAGTTGGTGAATTCGAAATCGAAATAATACGAACCTGAATATAATCGATTCTGTCAACGTCATCAAGTGTACCGTCGTAGTCGGAATAGCCATTTTCAGTAATTATAATCCTTGGATTGTTATATTGCTCCTTGATCCATCTCAAGAGTTTCTGAACTCCCCATGGCGTTACCTATTAAGAATCACAAATAATAATTGATAGAATTGAAAAATATGATTTCTCCGGACAATGCCCTCTTTCCTAATCACTCTAGGCAAAATTGAATCTTTTCAACTTACAGTTAATTGAATTGAGTCTGAAGAAACGAACCAAACTGAAACTCCAATTTTCATTTGTTTTCAGGTTAGATGGTGGTGAAGTGATTTTTAATTGAAATATCTTGACATGTCAGAATTGCAGGGCAGTTCAATTCGTACTTCACTCGTTTCAATGCAAACAATACTGTTGTCTCAAGCTAACTATAATCAAATGATAACTCATAGTACCTAGTAGATTGAGTGTAATAAAATGCACACCTGTTATCTTTTTCAACAGGTAAATTGCTAACCATGCCTTTTGTTATCAAAAGTCGGGGGTGCATAGAGCGTTTTGTTATTATTCTGGAACAGTGTTTTTCAACCTTTTTCATCACACGACCCCTTCAGTATGAGGAAATATTTCACGACCCCCCCCCTAACCGTTGTTTTTTTTTCATGTATTTTATATTGTGATAAATATTCAATACAACATATTTATTAATTTTCATAATTGATTTGTAATTATTGAAAATGGATAAATTTCTAAAAAGACCAACAGAACCGTCAACTTCTAGCGGTAGTGATGAAACTAAAATAAAGAAAAAACGTCTTTATGATGACAGTTATTTGAAATTCGGAATTTCTGTGATACAGAATATCCAGAATTGACAATAGAGGCATTGAAGTGCTTGATTTCATTTGCAACTTCGTATACTTGTGCGAGTTGACATTCTCATCGATGGCCCAAATAAAAAGTAGAGAAAGAAATCGCCTAAATTTGGAAAACGATTTAATTCTCAAGGTAGCAAAAACGGATCCACGATGGGAGAAATTGATTAATGAAAAACAAGCACAACATTCGCATTAAGAGGTCTCATGAGTTTTTTGTATTTTTTGTTAATTTCATGCAAATCTTCAAGATGGAACAGATCTCATGAGTTATTTTATTTTTTGTTTACTTGATTCTGTCCTTTGGTTAACATTTTTCTTATTAAATATCTTCAAATTCTATTGTTTTTTCACTGCAGTAGCTTCCCCAACCTTTTGCAACCCTATAGCAGCTTCGCGACCCCCCAGGGGGTCGCGATCTACAGGTTGAAAAACACTGTTCTAAAGGATTAATTTGTGGTAACATACTTGATATATGTACTGGGTTTGATTCTTTCATCGCTCGCTTTGTCATGTTCAGTGAACGAATGGTAGAAGTAAATTAAATTATGTTTGCTACAGAGATGGATGAAGGATCAATACATGCCGTTTGACCTATGGCAACTCCCAAAAATGGATGAATATTTGGAAAAAAATTCTTAAAAATGATAAATTTTGATGTTATTTGAGTGATCGAATATTATATTTTAGAAATATATTTGATGATTATGAATTAGCTAATGGCATCACTCAGAGTATAAAGAATGCATCAACCCAGTAAAGTTGAAAAACAACGATCTGATTTTCAAGATGAACATGACAAAGTTGATATAGGTACGCGATTTAATGCGTTCTGGTCCATTCTATGACGTACCTACGACATACTTCAGTTCAGCTACTGACAGATGGATGGCAATTCCACTAAAATCATACATAGTCATTGTAAATCATACCAGGCGTTGCCAAATCTTCAACTCAATTGATATTTGCATAACATGTTCATTTTCGGGTAATGTGTGTACGATTCAATTTCGTCTTATTATACCTGAATTTCGTCAACACGTCATTACAATACAATCTAACGATTATTATAGATCGAGTTATAGATACTAAGAGTCGATCTCAGCATTGAGAAGTGTGACCACAAAGTGGAATTTTTAAATTGTTCGGCTAATTCGCCAAAATAAGCCATTAAAACATTCTCGGAAAACGATTTTTTTTATCTAAGCGCGTTGATACATACTCTTCGACGTTTCCGGTAATAAATGCAGTGTTGTTACCTTCGCTGATGCTTCTTTTATGTTCGGAGGTGTCAAATCTGAGTCAATATCAGTTTCCATTTTGATTAATAGTTTTTATAGAAAACAACTATGAAATTACTCGTTGCCTACTAAAATTTTTACAGAAACGATCTGCTGACATTTCATCAATTTGTCGCAGGACTTCATAATTTGACAAGCCGTAGTACACCAAATATTCCATTTCGCATTTGTTGCTTAGCAACTTGCCTAGCAATCGATGCAAAAATCAAATCCTTTACAAAACGTGCTTGTTTATAATTGAAGTTACGCTTATAAAATGAACATTTATCGAGGTTGTCGTAGAAAAAATATTTTGTGCACGTTTAAAGATTCTTGAACTCACCACCAACCAAGGAGAGGCACCTCTTTTCCAGTTTTCACTCAACCAATCCCTCACTTCAGAGTCTGCCTCGTATCCCATAGCATTGACGTCAGGATTTTCGACCGGTGTAACGAGAGCAGAAGAATACATATTAACGCCCACAAAGTCTGCAGTACCCTTGATGAACTCGATCTCCTTTGGTGTGAATTCAGGAAGACGCGATTTTGTGTAGCCTTGTGCCAAACTGCGTCTTCTTATATTATTCTTCATCACTTTAGGGTAATCGCCAATGAAAATTGGATGAGCATACCAACCAAACTAGAAAATCATTATTTATATCTACATGATCAGGCATGGTATGCATCTGATATTTATTGATTGAACTGAAAATTCACTCTTTCTGGAAAGCTACCTACCGGAGTTATGTTCTTAAAAAATGCAATACAAAGATGCATCTTCGTGTGCTATTTTGAAGATCGCAAAATGTGGCAATGGAGAGGAGCTGTCAATTTTGTTGTACCTCCAGTAATAGTAAGTAAAAGTAAGAATTTAATAAAATAGATAATTCACAACTTCAGTTTTCTTCGAATATTTCAAAAACTAAAAGAGCTATCGCGGGTTTTCACCATAATAATGGACATACAATTCCGCAACTTTGTCCCAATTTAAAGTTCTTCGTATCTGTTACCCAGCAAACACGAAACATAACGGTCTGTATCGCGATGTTCTTTATGTGTCACAAATGTTACATATGATTTCAACATCCCATGAATGTTGATAGCACATTTCGTTCACACGTACGATGTGCTGTTTTAATCACAACGTTACATCCTTTTGGTATGTACAGGCATTATCTTTGGGACATTTATATGTTACTTTCCATTCAATATCACATTTTTACATACCATTTATGTTAAATTATGACAGCTCCGCATTGGCATCTAAAGTATGTACCGTGTATGTTTTTCTGAAGACTAACCCCACCTAAAACCCATCGGTTCACGAGTTCTTTGTTAGTTAGTCTGTGAATGGTCTGTGGTACACAGTGTACAGTGTTTGGCCAAAGACGCCATATCGTATAGAAGCCATATCGTAGTTCATATACTATCGAAAAAAGTTCTCAAATAAGGTATGTATAAAAAATCAATGAAGAATTTGCCTGCATGGTAATAACCTGGGACAACGAATATAACGTAGTATTGATAAGAGTTAGCTTGAATGAAACCTTCCTAATAAAGTCGAACATGTTAATACGTTTTATAGTCATTGTTTAATATTTGGAGATGTATGAGTAAAAGTGGCACTTTTGTCCCCAAAAATAAGGAACACTGAAGTGGCACTTCTAGTCCCGAGAATGCAAAATTATTGTTATAACATTTCACAGTGTTGGTGTTTTTATTATTATTACAGAATAGATGTGGCATTATACAACTCGGTGCTCTAGGAAGGAGTTCAAGAAAGTTTTTTTCGGAGTGGCTCGATCGTATGCCAACCCAGAGGAGAACTGAATAATTTATTATAATGTACCTATTTGGAACGAATTATATATCTTTGACAGATTCATAAAGGTATATTTTATTGTTATACCCTATACTTGTAAAACATATCAGTACCATTTATGTGCTTCTAGGGACATGCATTTTATGTTAGGGGATGATATTCAAATAACATCTTCTGGATACGTATCGTGTATATCCCACTATGACATACCTGTGATAATATCATGAAAACATCTACTAGAAAGCATTTGTCAACATCTAATTGATATACCATGAAAAGCCCCTGTTGCGGAAATTCGGATGTTGCATACATGTCTATGTAATATCAAAAGTACATCGCATGGGAGGTATAATGTTCTCAATGTAATGTATCGAAACATATCTGAGATGTTTTTGTGCTTGCTGGGATACGGTTCTCGAGATCCCAATGATGATCGTCGAATCTGAATCACCCTGTATATTTGAATCACTGACCGTTACTTACTGTGAATTGTAGCTTTGTTTCGGATGCTTTCAGATCGTCTGATGAGTTAGTAGAGGGTTCCCACCAATTGGAATCTATTACGATTCCAACTTGACCTGCGGATCATTCATTACTCAAAAATCAGATCTTATATAATTTTTGGGAGATTGTTCACAATCATATGATGCAGATAATTTTGTCTATAGGCACAGTCCAAAAAACCGAGATTATACTGAAAATGAAATAATCAACTGATGTGAATAGAATAAATTTGGGCACTGAAAGTAGTTAGCAACCAAAACATCAAATCAGAATTCCATGTAATCGACCTTTGACCCCAACAGGGACTCTACTGTTGAATTTATCATCTATATTTCTGTATATTTTAATTATGTGACATGTAATATGAAATTAATCAAATGTATGTCATGTTTTTGATAATATTCATCAAAATGTATCTTCCCTTGAAATAATGTCCAAAAGCTGAATTAGTTAGATACATAGGAACGAAAATATACAACTCAAAAATACAGTTGCGGGGCTGAAGGTACCCTCCTACACAATAAGAAAAACAAAGTTGTAATTCATTACTACTACATAGTAGTCTTTCAGACCACCTGTTCCCCATTTCATGGATTTTTCGACAAAATTCTGGTGACTTGAAAACTTCCATACATTTCCACGAACCTTTTTGTGTGGCTCTGAACTCTTCATCATAAACATGCCAAGCTTTGGCGTGCGCTTTCAACAGATTATGACTGCACAAGTAATCTTCAATGCCAGCCGCCTTGATTCCTGGAGCCTTTGTGCCAGCTCCATAACCCTGCCAACAAGTATTTTTCGGTTCATTGAATGTCATCCAATATTTGACGTCCTCTCCGAAAAGCTGGAAGCAAAGTCTGGCATAGTCAACGAACGCGTCGACGATATTGCTGTTTGGCCATCCACCTTCATCCTGTAGAGTTTGAGGAAGGTCCCAGTGGTAGATGGTGACGAAAGGTTCGATGTTATTGGCTCGGAGTTCTGTTATCAGGTTCTTGTAGTACTGTACACCAGCTTCGTTGATTTTATCAATATGACCTTGAATGAATAAAAATTAGTTGGTACTTGAATACACAACTATTTCTGGTCACTTCTGCCAACAAAAAACTTTCTTCTTTCTGAAGTAAGAGTATTTTCTCAAAAATAATAACCAATTGCGATTAAAATTCTGTCCAATGAATCGATAACTCTGAGATACAACAGGAAACTAATTGGAAATGAAATTTTAATTGTAAGTATCGAACCGATATTATAAAACTAAAATATCTGTCATGGTAGCTCACTTTGCCTCCATTACCTCGATAATAATCATTGCAGGATACAGAATATTGATTGGTAGTGATATCTGTTGTTTCTGCTATAGAATTCGAAGAGCTTTCAAGCTTCGGATTTGGTATCACACAAAAAAAATTTCCACACCATTCAGGCATAGACAGTTTTAGAGTAAGGTTAGGTATTACTGTGATTTTTATAATGCATCACATTCATTTTATTATAATTAGTTTGTACATGATGTGCACTCAGATAGTTACAAAGTAACAGATTTTCAAGGTGTATACTGCATTTTTATTTTATTACAATCAGTTGTATTTTATATTGAGTTTCTGCTCTTGTGGTCAACTAGTGGCTAGTAGTAGAAGTTCATATAAGTTATATCTATTATTTTTAAATTTCTATCTGACGATCAATAAAGTATAGATACGACAGGTGTAGCTGCTAAACTACTTTGAGCTCACTTTTTCACTTACTAGGATAATTTATTTTATTACTTCAACTCATCAGTTAACTCATACGAAAGGATTAAAAACTCACCATAAGCTAGCTATCAATTATTCAAGGTGAGTTAGTCAATATCTTACTGGCATTTTGGCAAATAAAACAACTCCTTTATGGATGGTTCAGCAGTCGACTGCTTGCTAGTGATCACATTTTCTATCATCGGTGAGGCTGGTCAGTTGGAGAGTTGTCCCAGTATATGTGTTTTTATTTATCATTATCAAATATTCGCTTGGGACTAATGATTTTTTTCTCCGTGTAGCAGTAAATTTCGATATTATATTTGACAATGTAATAATAACTTCAGATAAAATTTTTCCGGCTCTCGATAAGTACTTACATACAGGGCTATTCAAATTCGTTTCTGTACATGGGGATCTCGTAAACTATTTTAGAGACCTATTCAATGATGTGAAAAAATCGAATTTAGCTCTTTTGGTTCTGGAGATATACAGGAAAAACCAAAAAATACCAAATTATTTATTTGCCTGTATCTTCTTTATTCGCAGACATATTTAAAATCTATCCACATTTTGCTATTGGCACTTGATGTGGGCTATCAGAATATGTTCATGAATTTTTTATACAGGGTGTCATCTGACTTGGACCACTCCCATCTTTGAATTTTCAAATACGGACCTGTATTTTTCTAAATTCGATTTTTTTACATCATTGAAAAGGTCTCTAAAATACGCAACTTTGCCACAATTTAACCGACACTCTATCTCTTATCGTTTACGAGATCCCCATGTACAGAAACGAATTGAAAAAGCCCTGTATATTGCTTCGTCAGAAGAAAATTAAAAACCAAACATTTCCTCAGATCTAAACATATTGAGCAAAAACTAGTTCAAGGTACAAATTCGATTTACAGATAATTTAAGTTAGCATAAACATTTTATACTAACCAGTTGGTAGGATCCTTGCCCAGGCAATGGAAAACCTATAAAAGTTCACGTTCAGATTTTTCAATAGCGCTACATCTTCTTTATATTTATGATACGAGTCGCAGGCTATATCTCCGTTATCACCATTTAGGGAGAAGGTTTTGTTGGTGTGGAGAAGGTGGTCCCAGATATTTTCTCCTTTTCCATCTTCATTCCATGCACCTACGAAAAAATCACATAATTATTTTGATTCGTTGTATCATTATTATTCGAAATAGACGTTTGAAATATTATATGTTATCAATCCGAAATATTTGATGTTCCAGAATGATTTGGATTCATGATTTCAAAATACCAGGTGAATATATATCTTCATTTTGAACTGAATGTCTATTCGAATGGATGATCGTCACGGTGTGGAAAACATATATGTGGAAAAAAAAAGTAATCTCGAGGAAAATTTAAAATCTTATATCGTGCAGAGATAATTTTGGGTTTATATCTACACCTATTTTCATTCAACAGCAAAGCTTTAGGCATAGTTCCTCCATCATTTTCTTGAATTTCTCGTGATATTTTAATAATTATTCATCATTGAATCTCTTACCTTCTATTTGATATGAGGAGGTGGCAGATCCGAAAAGAAAATCATCTGGAAACTTTTTGTTATTCAAAGCAGCACAACTGAAAAGGATGGTGAGATTCGAACGTATATCATACATAGTTATTTCAGAAACTCACCATAAAGGTAATGAACATATTAGTATGTACAGAAACTTCATTTTGTTTCTGTAAAGACGATAACTTGACAAATACCGAATGAATCACGAACTGATTTATCCATTCTGCTGTTCAACGTTCAAGTTGAGATTCAATATCGTAGTTGATAAGATTTCGCCAAACAAATTCTGGAATCTCATGTACCGTTTACTATATACAATAACGTCAATCGAGGAGGATTTTCTCAAGTACTTTCCTCGATCTTCTTTCCTCTTCAAACGTTTAATATGCTAGACAAGAGGATTCCTTTCTGAATAGTTTGTGACGCTTTGTGAAAGAAAATACCGGGTGTTTCACAGAACAGAAAGACAGATCATTTCGAAAATTCGTGGGCGTAGATAATCAAACTTGCTCTATCCGCCTAAAATATTTTCATCAATACAGTGTTGCCGCTTCTATCAAAAAGTAGCAACAACTTTGTTATTTCAAATAGAACACTCTGTATTTTATTTCATTTTTAGATCCTTCCTGAAGAACTGATTTTGTCGATATATCATACTTGGGGTATAGCGCGAAAGATTACAGAGATATAGGGTGTGAAAAATCGAGATTTTTCAAATTCAGGAATTTTTTGTGTCGAAACTAATCATTTCTGCTCAAAACGGCTTACATGTCCCTATCTTAACTTTTCATTTACTATCTACTGACATTTAATAGAAACAAATAGAGGGTGATGCAAAACTCAAAATTTTGAACCACCCGTATTTGTTTCAATTAAATATCAATCGATAGTGAATGGAAAGTTGAGATAGGGACATGTAAGACGTTTTGAGCAAGAATGGATAGTTTCGACACAAAAAATTCCTAAATTTGAAAAATCTCGATTTTTCACACCCTATATCTCTGTAATCTTTCGCTTAGTCTGCCTGATCGGAATTGCTCGTGGTAGAATGATATACATTATTTTTTGATGAGCATGGACTATGAAAATGTCTATAGGAAGTTCTAGAAAGATCAATGATTTCGTATGTATGGAATCATCGATCAATGATATATGTAAGATATAGGTACTATACGAAGGATATACTACCGTACTTACTGCTCATTTGATTTCGACTTCAACAAATGATAATAATAATAATTGTTTATTTACCAAAAACACATACAGTAGGTTTCGTCAAGGCAGAGTCAGTACAAACTGACATGTTCTTACATATAAAATTACACATAAAAAACACATCAAAAATATTAATATACAGAATAACATAATAAATTAATTTTTTTTTTGTGAAGCAACTTATTATTCAATTCTGGGTGAAAATGATAGTACCTTTAGTGGCTATTTATTGCATTAACTCTACAAAGTTATAAAACATTATTCCACTAAGTATTCTTTTAATACTTTTCTAAATGCTTGATAAGATTTTAAGCTCTTTATATTCTCGGGGAGTTTATTGAAAATTTCGGGAATATGTTGGATGAGATATCAGAAATTATAGAATTATTGCTCCTTTCTTGATATAGTAGTATATAGTGACACAGTTTTCCTCATGAACTGGTGATCAATAAACCTGTTTGATTAAGCTAGAGTTAGAAAGCTGTTTTTAAATCAATATTTCCAACTACCCTCCTGCAGGAATCACCAATCTCAGTTGATAGTTGTTCATTGTTCATACGATGTGGAGCAAATATACTTTCTGAAAATATTTTTGATCTGATTTTCTGTTCAATATAGTAGGTATCTACATAATATCTAAGTGATTAACATTATTTACTCACTGTTTCTATTCTTCAAACCATAATGAGTGAAATTTTCCATTATTGAAGGTATTTCCAGAAACAACCTCATTATGGAATAAATATAAATAATTATCTGGTCATTTCTAAGAAGATGTATGTAGTGCTTCAATTCAATAATTTTAATAATTTTCTTATCAAAAGTCCTAATCCAAACTGTGTTCTGCTCATTTGCTACGCATATATATGTTAAAATTCCGGTTTTACCTTACCCAGCATCAAAAGCTTTTCATCAATTCCAGATTTGAGCATGCATTTCCCACATAGTCTATACTAGCGCCACTCAGTGGTAATTGGCTGGTAACATACTGATTGATTTTTAGAATTCCATGACGCAGAATTTTCGATAACTATCACAACAGCGCCCTCTCTGGAACATCATAGATTTCTGTTTCATGATTGGCCAATCAATAGAGTTAGAAATATACTTGGAGTGTATATGGTGTGGGGGCGCTGTTGGTTATGAAAATTCACTCCCGACAATGAATGTTGATGGCTCCCATAAGACATTGATGCAAATAAAATCATGTTTGGGAAGTGGAATTCTGAAAATGTACCTATGCTTCTTGTTGTTCTTCACGAAGCAACGCGTCCTGTACGAAATGTATTGAAAAATTGGAAAAATATCAAGATAATGGTAAAAATAGGTTGGTACCTACATAAATATAATTAATATAAGTATCACTAGGTATGGTAGGTATTTTAAATGTATTCACGCGTGTCCACTAGTAACGTTCACATAATTCTATATGCTATACAAGGTGGATATAGGATGGTGAAACAGCTCTTCAATTGTTTCTGCGAAAAACTTGTAGACCATTTGAGAAGGTACTAATATTTCCACGACTTGAAAGAAGATGGCGGTAAGATCGATTATCGAAGGAGATTTCTGTTGCTTACGTATTTCTGTGGTTCACATCTGACAGACGTCGTCTAAGACGTGACTTGAAACGACATTAAAACAATAAATTTTCGATAAATCTTGAATGAATATTGATATTTTGACTCTTCTCAATCATTTTTCATCTAGAACAGATGAAACTGATAAAAGTATGACAGATGCATAGTTTCTGTTTTACCGACACAAGGTATGTCGCCATCTCTGATAACTTCAGGAAATATTACTACGGTATGAAATCAAGTAGGCAAAGGTCTACAGTTTATTCTAGTGCTTGTTAATAGGAAGCTGTTTCACCATCCTATATCCACCTTGATGCTATATTATATGCTGTCACTATAATATGGATACCTATACTACTCGCAATAACCTTCTTGTAATAAGATTATTATTCTTTAGATACAATAAATGATATTGATTGATTGATTAAATATAATGAATGGGATCATGATGATTTTGTTTTTTTATGATACTAAGCAAAAATTTTAATACTGTCATCTGAACATAGAAATCACCAAAATAACTTCTTTTTTCCATTACGTAGGTAAGAACATCGATATCACAATATAGTGGTTATCTGGGATGTTTTCCTATTTTTTCAAATTTCTGTTGTTCTGATTACAAAACAGAAAATAAATCCTTCAATAAGGCATGCTCTGACAAAAAATAAACATCCAAAACATTCTAAATTTTTGAGAGCCATAGATTTGAATTGATATGATATTCACCACTACTGATTTACTGGCTGGTTTCCTCACCGGACGATAATAATATAAGCCCATGCACTGTTCATATAAAACAATTTCGATACGTTGCGAAAGAAAAAATATGCAAGCGAGCCTTTATAAATATTGGCATAATAATAATGTACTAATGTTATTTTTGATCTTTTATACATTGACCTTAAAACGGCTAACGCGCCAATAGTTCCTGCTTCGTATATATCTACCTTTCACTATTAGTCAGGGTGCTCAGTATTTATTAAAGGTGAGGTGAATATTCCGATGTGTCGATTGTTATCTGACAACGTTTCTATATGAGCCCTGCATCCTACATCATGCCAATGTTTCAATAAATGTATTTACCTACTACTACAACAATAAATTATTACGTTGATTTGAAAAAAATATTGATATTATAACAAAACCTTTTTTTCTTCAAACATAATACGCTATTCGAATGGAGAATTTACATACCGTTTTCATTTCTTATAATGGATTAAATTCGGTACCCATATTCACCACAGCAAATTCATCAAATTTTTTCTTGTATGACATAAAGAGTATTTCACAATGTAATTAAGTATAGAAATGGTAACAATTTTGGCATACAGATTTATTATCTCAAAAACGATACGGTGCTTCGAAAAAATCATAGCATAAGTTGTTATATCTCTTTGGGCTCAAAAAAATTAATTGTTTGCTTGGGGTTTGTTTTATTGAAATAGTTTCTGAATTGAATAAAGTAGAGTTCACTTGAACTTTGCTCATTTTTCCAGATTAAATTGTGCACTTATTGATTTTTTTAATATTGTGTGATTGTAACAAAAGATGACCGAGTAAGAATCTTTCTAATCTGTGTCATCGAAAAAATCATTACAATTCACTGATATATCAAGATAGAACTTTGTTTCATCCACTTAATATTCATAATTATCACCGATTCCACGATCAAAAATTGCTTTGTTATAAGCAATTCTCGAAAAACAGATAAAAATCGATTTCACTTATCTTTGGCAGGAAATCAATTGATCTTCAATTGCATCAAGTACATGAGTATATCTGGCGATTAATATCTCGTAAAGAACTTGAATTTGATGAAAAACAAGTAGCGAGATGAATTATTACCTATATACTTTGAAATAATCACAACCATCAAACCTAAAATAAAAATCGTTTGTTATATGATCCAGAAAAGGCCTGTAGTAGGTTTGTGAAACGTTCATCTTTCTCAAACTGTTTCGTGAATGTCATGAATCAATTCAAAAATTGTTGCTAAAATGATTGTTTCAATTAATTTTCGTTTTCAAGACCCTTTGGGATCGTTTGGCCTGACGAAATTCTGCTCTAATCAAAGTGTTGAACTCGAAAAACCATATTAATTAGTTACGGAACAATTATGCATTGGATTTTTCCACAAGTGAATCTTTGCATCATAATGATAGTAGCCCTTGTTTATTAAAATTTTTTCGGAGAATGATAATCAATCACTGCGAATGACAAAATTTCAAGAACCAAACAAAGATAGCAGAGATAAAAAATATGAATGAAGTGGAAGCGATGCGCATCCATAAGTGGAAATTTTGTATAAATAAATTTCATCACCAACCGTGAAATCATTGTTTGATCTGATAGCGTGGATGATTATTTTGCGAAACGCTCATTTTCGCCATCAGTATCGATCTCTGTGACCATCGAGAACCCAATTCTTTGTGGGTTCAACGATCCACCTCGCGGTACCCCGCATAAAAACTGAGCTCGCGGACTAAGCTACGCTAATAGAGTAAAAGTACCACCCATGCGCAAGTCGCTGTTCCATTGACATTCCCGATATTAGAAAGGTTCCTCGACCGTAGCACAACAAGGTGAAGAATCGCGAGACAGTCGAGTGCTCGCAGCTCTTTGCAGCGACAGAAAGTGCCGAGTGAATGCGACAACATGTGCACGATAACCAAGACGAAGAACCTCCTGGAAGACTGCCAGCAGTCACACCTGTTGAAGTTTTTCGACGAGTTGGGTGACGTAGAAAAAGAACATCTGCTCAAGCAGCTGGGTACCATAAGGTTCAACGAGGTCAATAAGCTGTACAAGGATGCCCAGGCTTCGTTAACGGAAGAAGTCGCGAAGCTAGATAGCAAGATGAAGCCAGTACCAGCAGACAAGTTCGAGTCGGAGGAAAGCTGCAATCCTGATGTGATAGAGAAATATCGCAAAATCGGTCTAGAAGAGGTATCCAATGGCCACGTAGCAGTGGTCCTGATGGCAGGAGGACAAGGCACCAGACTCGGAGTCAACTACCCCAAAGGTATGTTCTGCGTGGGAATCCCGTCAGGCAAAAGCCTATTCCAGCTGCAAGCTGAGAGAATACGGAAACTGACCAGCCTGGCGGAAAAACAGACGGGCAGGACCGGGAAGATTTGCTGGTACATAATGACGAGTGGAGCAACAAACAGAGCTACAGAGATGTATCTGAGAAAGAACGATCACTTCGGGCTCAACGAAGACGATGTGAAGCTGTTTCAGCAAGGGCTCCTGCCTTGCTTCGACTACGAGGGAAAAATCTTGCTGGACGAGAAGCACTCAGTGGCATTGTCTCCAGACGGCAATGGGGGGATATACAGGGCGCTCAGAGACAACGGTATACTGAAGGACATGGAGAGACGAGGGATCAAGTACGTGCATGTTCATAGTGTCGATAACATCCTCGTGAAAGTGGCTGATCCAGTGTTCATCGGTTACTGCGTGAGCAAGCAAGCCGACTGTGGTGCCAAGGTGGTGAAGAAATCTGATCCATCCGAAGCGGTCGGTGTGGTTTGTCAGGTGGATGGAAGATTCCAAGTAGTGGAGTACAGTGAGATCACTGACAAAACGAGGGAACTCAGAGATGCGAAGAGGAATTTGGTTTTCAGCGCGGGAAACATATGCAACCACTTCTTCTCCACGCAATTCCTGAACCAGATAGCTGGAGAATATGAGAGCCAGTTGAAGCTGCACGTCGCCAATAAGAAAATCCCGTACGTGAACGATGCGGGAGAGAAAATCAAACCTACATCACCGAATGGCATTAAAATTGAGAAGTTCGTTTTCGATGTGTTCCAGTTCACTGATAATTTTGTGACGTGGGAAGTGCCTAGGGGTAGTGAATTTAGCGCATTGAAAAATGCAGATAGCGAGAGGAAAGATTGTGCTAGTACTAGCAAAAGGGATTTGTTGAAGTTGCATAAGAGCTATATACAAAATGCAGGCGGAAAGGTGAATTGTGACGAAGTTGAGATTTCGCCATTGCTGTCATATGCGGGGGAGGGTTTACAAATAGTTAGTGGGAAAGTATTCGATGAAAATACTGTATTATTGTCCGATGAGGAGAAGTTGTTGATGAACAATAATGACTATAGCAAAAGTAGTATTAATGGATTGACTGGATGAATGAAGATTCAGTTAAATTTGATCATTGCAGGAAATGTATAAATATTCAGTTACCTTGTATGGTAAGACTTGGCAGGAATTCGATTATCTAAATTTTTGTGAAACAACCGCATAGTTTATGACATCATTATATTATGTAATTATGTAGACATCACGAACATAATATTGAAAATAATCTGACCATGAATGACTGCATTGGACTGATTTACTGAGATAAATTTAATGTGACAGAATACACTGAAAAAACTTTCTCTATACAGAATATTGTCCATGTTAATTTCAATTATATCATAGATTATTTGAATTTTTATTGATTTCCGAATGCATTTTGGTCATAAAAGTAATGGAAAACGATGAATCATTTGAAAATGATATTATTCAATACATGGATTAGCATTGCAGGCAAGTCAGCTGAATAACATCGTAAGATAAATAAATATTTTTGCTTGAATTACTTTGATATCTATTTATTATTTCCTTCACAAATCGATATATATGAGTAATCACTAAATCGGCTTTTTTGAGAAAACATCACTGTCATATATTTATTCAGATGAATTATTGGCAACAACCATCTAATTCCTCCTTAGATATTTGAGAATTATCATAAGTTATTTTTGTATGAAACAGGAAAAATAAATAAGAATATCTGAGATATTTGTTTATTTGAAATCCAATATTAAGTCTATATAGGTATATACCAGGTGAGGACTTTATCAATTTCGCAAATATGGAAAAATTAAAGCAAGTATATTGTCGAGTATGAGAAACAAGTTGTGAAACCATTATCCCTAGAGACATTCGAAAGAATATTTTATTTCTTGAATCGGATGTTATATCTTCAGTTTATGAAAGGATACAATATTAAAAAACAACAGAGATTGTATACATTTTCAATCGAATAACCTACATGTTTCTTCATCATTAAGTAACCTGAAGATTTTTCAAATATGTCATGAAATACTGAATCATTCAAAATTAGACAAGTTAGGTTATATAATTGATATTCAGTTAGAAATAAATCCATATGTTCTGTTGGATCTGATGAATATTCATATTTATTCAAATTCTGAATGCAGATATTTTGAGTGATGTTTAGAGAATTCATCTGAAGGTGTGAAAACGTATTCGGCAATTTCATGAAAAAATCATAATTTATTTGATGCTGGTCTCTTTATATTAATTCCAAGAAGAAAAAATATCTTGAAAGGCTGTTTGAATGTTTTTTAAATAATGTTATTTTATAACATACAATGAACCTATCTATCGAATCATTTATAACATACCTACAGAAGCTCTATATTCGATTCTTAAATATTAATTTCTCATTTTAAACAAAGCATGGATTGAAATGATTATCATGAATATGAAAAAGTTGAATTTTTAATTTGAAACAACAAATTACCTTCTAATCTATAACGACATTGTATATATACATAATTGTGTAATCAGATAAGAGTTTCTCTGTGATTAACAGTGAAAATAATATAAAACCGGTTGCATAATGTACAGTGTGAGTAATCAGCAATTATAACTTACACTTTTCTCAAATCGATGCCTTCTTGATTTGGAAACCAGTAGTGTGATGGATATGGGACAACCTCACCATTGGTATTCATGTACACTTCGCACTATTCATATAATGGTAACTATCTACCCTTATGGATTCCGTCTGTTAGAGCCGAAAGTCGTGAGACAGAATTTGAACTTCTACAGAATCTGTACTCTATTCGATTCCTACATCACGAAACACCGAATATATATTTCAAATGAGAAGAGTCTAATTGAAACCTATATCCGATTCGTCCTGTATATTTTAAGTTTCTGTTATTTTGAATGAGTTGAAAGCTTTACTCACCTAATAAAATTCGTATTCTATATAGATTCCTAAAGTTGAAAAATCTCGTTTTTTCACACCCTATATTTCTGTAATCATTCACCCTATAGACCCAAAGTATGATGCATTGACGAAATCAGCTCTTCAGGGAGAATTCTAGAAGGTAACAAAATACAGGGGTGTAATATTTGAAATAACAAAGTTGTTGCTACTTATCGATAGAAGCGGCAACGCCGCAACGATGAAAATATTTTAGATTGATAAAACAAAACTGATTACCCAAGAATCCAAATTTTCAGAATAATCCTACGTCCTGTTCTCCAGAAACGTCTAACCTACCATCGACCGTGACTGACCCTGTATAGTCGTCGCCTCTCATCGACTTGGATATGGTTGATTCATACTCAAAAAAAGCAGTAAGAAGATTATAGTTCTTTTGTATTGTACTGATTCATATTATTGTGGACAGTCACACAACTCATATAATTGTTCTTGAACCATGTCGATAAACCAGGATGATTTAGTTTGTAAATTCGCGATGCTTGTATCATCATAATTGTCTTTGACGGTATATCATCATCCCTCTAAACCTAAGAAATCGGAAGTGCGGTCTCCTTTACTCAATTAACTACCGTGAATGTGTGGCATGGAGTTCCAGAAAAAAAATGGAAAGGATATATTCGAAACCGAGCAATCATGAAGAATTTCAAGTAATTCCAAGACCAGTTGCCCAAGGGCTTTGTTTGGAAATCATTACTCAAGCAGGGGTGGATTGAAGAATTGTTTCCCGAGGGTGAGTGAATTTTCATTTTGCATACATTAGTTCCGGACGAGGCGTTCCTGGATATTTTGGGATCTCGAGCTGGGGGTGGTAGGACACCTTGGGCCCTGATCTGCCCCCCCTCCTCAGCTTACCCCAAACGAGGAGATGAATGCAGAGGCAGGCCTCTCTTTTCCATCGGGCACATTCTATGAGCTCTAGTGCCGCCCAGTCAAACTTGCTTGAAATATGTTCTGTCAGATAGTTATAATAAAATCAATAATAATAATAATAATAATAATAATAATATTAATATTTATTCACCTCAGAATTACATTTGAAGGATACATTATGGAGAAAATACACAATGGCAAATAAATACATACTACCCCGACATAAAAAAAAGAAAAAATAACATTATCATATCACAAGGGAACGTATAATTTTTGTGATATAATCCGAGATCCGATCCCTAAGTAGACAACATACCAAAAGGCGAACCTTGTTAACAGTGAAAATTGTCTACGTAAAACCAGTCTCGATATCAAGTAAAAAATAGTATAAATACATAAATATAACATGAAAATATGCAAAAATATAAGAACATAACATAATAAATAATTTGAATTATTAAAAAAATTATGTAATTGTGAAAATGAAGAATAGTGAAAATCCATGCAGCAATAATTTCTTGGTACATGTGCCATGAACAATTTTTTATTTTTTTCCTTTATTATAACATATTGTGATATAAGTTTTTCATTTCGATATGTTGATGGATGGCAAGGCGTGGTTGGCTGCTGATCCATTTTTTTATTTTTGATCTAAACAAATGACAGGAATTGTATCGTTTCATTTCTTGGGGGATCAAACTATATAATTTAGGTCCCAAGTATGCATAACTTCTCTGCAGGGTATTTTTTTCGGGTCTTGGTATAACAGAGGAATTGCTTTTATGCCGTGTGCTGTAGTTATGATTTATGGCTATCAATGTATTCCTGTGAGCATGTTGCCGCATTACTGCTGATAGGAAATATAATTCTCGAACGTCTAATAATTTTGTTTCCTGGTATAGTGCGTTAGTGGGGTAAGCATAAGGTTTCTTATACTTATATTATCTTTTGATCCACTTTTGCATTTTTTCCAGATTTTTCGTATGATTATTTGTTGCCGCTCATCAGGCTAGGATTCCATAGTTTAAGTGGGGTTCAACTAGAGCTTAATATAATGTTCGAAGCTGCTCAATATTCAGAATATTCCTTAAAAACTTAAATTTTGGTAATGTACTCCTCAGTTTTTTCAAGACAAAAGCTATATGAATGTACCATTTCAAATTAAAATCGATGAATACTCCTAAATATTTGATCAATGCCGAACATTAATGTATGATACACGCATACTGTTCACCCTTATGACAAAAGTACGCGGAGGTTGTTGGTCCCAGATCCAACCAAAATGTTCGGCGATTATTTATTATCTTGAGTTACAGTTGATAATTAGTTGATTCAACAAAATGCCGAACATAAACAAATGATAATTTTTTATTGGAATTTTTTTTTACAACAATAAGCAGCGCCACTGCGCGTTGTATCCACCCTATACGTTCGGCAATGCCTTCCGCCCAACCTTTTTTTTTTCAATTACAGTCACTTACGACATACGCCGAACAGTAGCAAATGATTCGATATACCGGGTTTTTTTATCACATCTTGACCACGCGGCCCCATCCTTTGGTCCACGATTTTTGTTCGGCGATCTGTAGGATATGGTAGGATATGCATCCACCCCGTATACGCTGACAGTATCACTTAGTGGGTCAATCGGGTGACTCAGTGATACGATGAATCAAGGGATGTTACGTGAAGAAGTTAGGCTGAGAGTCAGTTACCGTTTAGACGTTGTATTAGAAGGATGAGAGGATAAAAGTGTGTATATAATTATTGTTTCGAAGTATGTATTTCTAACAGATCTCATATCCTTGTAGAGGAAGGTGAAAATGGGTGGATTCCAATACTGCTGAGTGTGAACAAATGAGACAGAAAAAATCCGTTGTGGGCTCCCGGTCTGTTATGTTTTTCAAAAAACGAGGTTATGTAATTTTTCTTGTGAATTTTATATATCTAAACAGAAGAACAGTTGATTTCAAATGGAATACCCTATATATTTTGGGTAATTTTACACTTATTATGCGATCTATATTTTGATGAAAATGTTTGTTGGTACTTACATATTTTGACCTGAAAAACCAGAATTTCATAATATTATCGTGAACATATCTCTAGTTTTCGAAATAATCGATGCCAAAGTTCGAAATTTCACACTTTTTTGTATCGCAATTTTTGAGCACGTATTGTATCTTCTCAGATCCCAGGACATTACATGCATTTACCATGATTAATTATGATTTTTGTCTAAGAAAAACATCATTAATATGTAATTTTTCCATAATTTTCCTATCATTTCACCAAGGCTGCATAAACAACGGCCATTTTGAAAATCTCTGTGCGAATCTTGAGCGAATAAAGATGGATTCATAGCTGCCTTATAGCAATACGAGTCAGTGATATGTGTTTTCTCTCTTCAATACATGTCAAAAAGAAAGATATATATTCGTAAAAGAAGGTGAAATTTCGAACTTTGGCATCGATTATCTCGAAAACTAGAGATAATGTTCACGATTATTCCATGAGATTCGTGTTTTTCAGGTCAGAATACGTATGTACCATTAAAAATATTTGACGCATAATGAGTGCAAAATTACCATATTTTGTTATTATTCGATAGAATAATTATATTCTTCTGATTCCAAATATATATATATATATAGATATGTCATGTTACCTTCAATAGATTTCGAAATATTTGAAGTTAAGATTACCAAATATATTGGTTTTGATATCTCCTATCACCCCTCAAAGTTTGTCGGTATATTTTTGGAACACCCTGTATACCTATGAGAGAAGATCAACTTTAGAAAACTTCGGTATACTCAGGTATTGAACTCAAAATATATATATAGGGTGTTTCCTTAAACTCAATTAGATTTTTCATTTTTCTCATCTGGATTTAGAAGGCTGATAGTTACAGGGCATAGAAATATACACGGTGGATTAGAATTAACTATCAATCAGAATTTATCGTCTGAGATATATATATACCTATGTTTCAAGGAAGCAGCTATTTTTGGGAAAATTTTAGGATGGATCGAAAAAATGTTTCAATCACGTTCTTGATATTGAAATATATATTCGGTATTTCGTGATGTAGAAATCGGATGATAGGATAGATTTCGTGGAAGTCACCCGCCTTTCGGCTCTGATAACTACTAGACTACATAGAGGTTGACTGCTACCATTTCATGAATAGTGCGAAGTGAATATAAATACCAATGGTAGAGGTCGTCCCATATCCATCACACTACTGGTTTAACAGTATCAGTATCCTAGGTCGTTAGGCGTTGCTCACCCGCCGAATCGTAAAGACAGTCTAACCCAACCGCGGATTCCTACCAAGAAGATTGATTCTGTCAAGCATTTCGGCCAACCAAATGCTCCCTCAAAACTAACCCCATTAAAGAGGATACCATGTTGACACGAGATTTGTCATGTAACTTTTGATGGGTCGTCGTAGGGACTGCTTCTCGTACTGTTCGACTGCCCTCATTCATGTAGCGTAAGTTTACATTCACAGTGGGCTATCCCCCCCAAATCTTCATGTTGTGTGAGCTTCCTCATACAGACTTTTGATGAGTCACGGTTCGACGCCTTTTTCAAGATCGTCCACCTCGTTGACCGAAGATGGGCCTGGCATACTCATCAGGCTGGACTCCACTGGTAGAAGAGCCGATGTGAAGCGGTCCTGGGAGCACTTGGGGCTATCAAACTTCTCTCGAACTAGAGCACAGGGTACACATTGGTCCAGCTGCGATCCCTAAATCGGTCAGAATCCCCCAGCCCCGTTTGATATGTATCATTTCAAGGCCTCTAGCACAATCCTTTACCATGAGAAGACGTGAAAACCTCAGAGGTTCAACCTTAGGAGTCTGGAATCGTCTAAGGCTATCCTCACCCTGATGCCAAGAACACATAGTCAGTTCACGACCCTCGAGTTCGCTTGTCCCGTTCGAAGGACGGATACACAGCTTTTCATGTCGGTCGTAATCCTCCAACTACGGTTGATGGATAGCCGTTCGAGGTCCTCCTTGAGATTCTGTACCATGAGGCGACGTGAGAACTTCAGACTTCTACAAGTTCAAGACTGGAATCCCCTAGGTCAACTCACATGCTACATCGTGAACACATGGTAAGTTCACAACATTTCGCTTAGCCGTAGAACCAGCTCCCCATATCGGGAGGAATCATCCAGCCCCGTTCGATGGGTGATCATTCGACGTATCTTACACGTATTTCTACCACGATATTTCGTGAGTACTTCAGACTTTCAATCAGCTTAGAGTATCAACTCCTTCAGGTTGGAATTGTCCAAAGCTACCCTAATCTCGACTCTGTGGGTACATGGCCAGCCAACGGTCACAAGAGATATGATACTGAAAGGCAGATATCACTTTAATTTGGATCGTTTTCATATGACGATTACATAACGTTTTCTATATATGCCGTGAAAGTGGAAGTCCTTCGAAATTCTTCTTTGTGACAAAATTAATGAAAATTGTTTCTGCAGTAGCTACAATTGCATGACGTATCCCCCAGTTGTCGTTCTCGATGAATTGCTTTTCTGAAAGTGAAAAGCTCCCCAGTAGGCCAACAAAACCACTATTCTAGAGATTCGGTCATATTCTTCAATAAAAGACCCAATCATCTGACAAATAAAATCAGAAATCAATCAGATATAGAACAAACAAAAACTGCTCTGATTTCATCAACAGTCACCTGTTCTAATTGAAAAAAGAGGCATCATCTGACGAATTGATGAAGTGTTTCTATTAACTTAGAAATCAGTCTTCGTGCAGTCAGATTTAGAACAAACAAAAACTGCTCTGATTTTATCAACAGTCACCTGTTCTAACGATCTATCCAACCTGATCCGCAGAATAGTTGTTTTTAGGCCTACTGGAGGGCTTTCCATTTTCAAAGAATCAACGCATCGATAACGAAAACCACCCCATAGGGGATAGACCATGCAATTGCAGAATTAATTATTTATGTTCCTATTGTTGCAATTTCATCATGTATCGGAGAAATACAACGTCGAAAGAACCACTATTTCGGCATGGTATGAAGAAAACTCGATGTAAATCGTCACACCAAGAAATAAATAATAATATCTGCCTTTAAGTGCCATATCTTTTGTGGCCGTTGGCTGGTCATGTATCCACAGAGTCGAGATTAGGGTAGCTTTGGACAATTCCAACCTGAAGGAGTTGATACTCTAAGCTGATTGAAAGTCTGAAGTACTCACGAAATATCGTGGTAGAAATACGTGTAAGATACGTCGAATGATCACCCATCGAACGGGGCTGGATGATTCCTCCCGATATGGGGAGCTGGTTCTACGGCTAAGCGAAATGTTGTGAACTTACCATGTGTTTACGATGTAGCATGAGAGTTGCACTAGGGGATTCCAGTCTTGAACTTGTAGAAGTCTGAAGTTCTCACGTCGCCTCATGGTACAGAATTTCGAGGAGGACCTCGAACGGCTATCCATCAACCGTAGTTAGAGGATTCCGACTGACATGAAAAGCTGTGTATCCGTCCTTCGAACGGGACAAGCGAACTCGACGGTCGTGAACTGGCCATGTGTTCTTGGCATCAGAGTGAGGATAGCCTTAGACGATTCCAGGCTCCTAAGGTTGAACCTCTGAAGTTTTCACGCCTCATCATGGTAAAGGATTGTGCTAGATGCCTTGAAATGATACATATCAAACGGAGCTGGGGGATTCTGACCGATTTAGGGATCGCAGCTGGACCAATGTGTACCTTGTGCTCTAGTTCGAGAGATGTTTGATAGCCTCAAGTGCTCCCAGGACCGCTTCACATCGGCTCTTCTACCAGTGGAGTCCAGCCTGATGGGTATGCCAGGCCCATCTTCGGTCAACGAGGTGGACTATCTTGAAAAAGGCGTCGAACCGTGACTCATCAAAGGTCTGTATGAGGAAGCTCACACAACATGAGGATTTGGGGAGGTTACCCACTGTGAATGTAAACTTACGCTACATAAATGAGGGCAGTCGAACAGTACGAGAAGCAGTCCCTACGACGACCCATCAAACGTTACGTGAGAAATCTCGTGTCAACATGGTATCTTCTTCAATGGGGTTGGATTCGAGGGAGCATTTGGTTGGCCGGAATGCTTGACAGAATCAATCGTCTTGGTAGTTGATGTACAATGGATAATATTTACTTTCAAGTTATTGTGTTTGGATGGTTAAAACTGGTTCAAATTGATCCATATTCTGGTGACCAGCTGCATGTGTGTCTCTTACAAATTAATGAGAAAACTAAGTATTTTTGTCAGAAGTTAAGTGCACAAAATTGCAGTTAGACTCTTTCACTTGGACAACCCACTGATAAGGAATTTTTTTTGTCACTATAAAAAGTTGAAAAAAAAAACGAACGAGCAAGCGAGATAAATTACTGCCGTGCCAGGGCCGGATCAGGAAATTCAGCTTTCTTTTGGAGTTTCGTTGGAATCTTGTCTTCGAAGGAACAGATCCGGCTTCAAGAATCTACAATTGATACAAATTCAAAATGGATGTGAGTTGTATTAAATGCGATGATCCGATAGGAGACAAAGACTATGTAATATGTGATGGATGTAGTGATATAAACACATGAAAAATGCACAAGTCTAGCTCCATCGGAAGTCAGGGCTGTAATGATGAGAATGAGAACATTATTTTATTTTTGCCAGACTTGTAAAGATGCATTCAAGCAAGTACATAGTCTGATAAACAACTTGAATGAAATGATGGAAGGCATCCAATGTAATTGTAGAAAACATACAAGAATCAAGAAGACAACATAAACAAGAAAGAACCAAAGAAGATACAACTAACGTTGAAAGTGTTTTACAATGTATTGACAGCGAGGTGAGGATTAAAAAAGTCTTAGAACATTCTTGGAAGGAAAAAATAGACCGTTGAAAGTGATTTTGAATAATGCTGAGGAGGCTATGAAAATTCTCAAGAATAAGAAGAAGTCGCAAGTTCCTGGACTACGCATATACAATGATCAAACAAAGATGCAGGGAGATTACTATTTCACAGTGAAGAAGAAACTCAATGGAATTATTGATCAAGGTGATAATGGAAGGTGAAAATTGTAAAACAATAAGATTTATCAACAATATTCCAACAATCGTAGACATTACAAATCATAAAAAAAAACTGAATGAGTATCCTAATGCACCATATGGCTGCGTAGTATATTTAAATATTCAAAGCATAATAGCTAACTTGGATCAACTAATTACCGAAATAATCTGCTTTATGTTAGAAAAGACATTAATTTTGAGATTTCTAAAAATTATATTATTGATAGGGTGTACTGGTCAATATTTCTCAAGTTCGGATAGTGATGTATTCCTAGATGATTTTGAAAATTGGAGTGAGGACATTTTTAGTCCACAAAATAAATGCCTATTAGTAGGTTATGTCAATATGCAATATTTTGAAATAAATAATAGGTATATTGAACAATTCAGAGCATTCATAAATTCTATAGGGGTCGAACAATTAATTAAGAAACCAAGAGTAACAAACACAAGTAGCACAACAATTGACTATGTTCTCACAAATACATCTAATATGAGCTGTACAGTACATGGAACGCCAAAAATTACAGATCATTCAATAATAACAATAACTACAAAAAGTTAATGAAATTTCACCACAAAAAACAATAGGTTGCAAATATAATAATCTTCCATGGTTTGACTATGACGTAATGAATCTCACTAATGACAGAAATGAAGCTTATCACGCTTTCCTAAATAGTACCAATATAAACGAAAAAACAGTACATTGGAATATTTATAAGAAATGTAGAAATGCAGTAGTAAATACCCTTGAAACGAAAAAAAACTATACTATGAAAACAAAATAGACTCAAATACACGTAATCCCAAAAAAATATGGAAAACATAATTATAGTAAAATTGACATTGACCAAATTAATATAGAAATATTTAGTGAGAAAATTGAAATAGTGTCAGAGATGAAATACCTGGGATTTATGATTGATAATACATTGTAATTAAATTATCATTTTACTTATATAACGAAAAAGATCAGTAAAAAACTTTTTTCTTGACTAGAGTCACATCTAATTTGACCTCACAAGCATCTATAAGAATTTATAGAACATTCATACAACCACATTATGAATACTGTGCCTAAGATGTAACAGGTATACACCTACTCAATCAATGATTAATGTACTGAATTGGTTATCAGTAAAGGATAGGCTGTTCCATGGACGTATAAAGGCTGTTCTATTGTTCAATTGTATTTATTTTCAAAATATTGCATAACTTATGTCCCAATTACTTCGGAGAATATATAACAGTTTGTCATCAAATACACAACTATGCTACTAGAAACAACAGAGATTTTTATGTTATGAGAACTAATTATAGTAAAACAATGAATTCTTTATTTCACCAAGGTCTCTCGAAATATAACAAACTCTCAAACAATATAAAATAATGTTTTACTCTAAATCCATTCACATCAATGATACTTGCATATATCAGAAATAATATTGATTAAACAAAATTAGGGATCAAAATATTTTATTTTGTTTATATCATACATATATTTAATTCAAGGTTAGGTGTGGTTAGGTGGTTATATATATACATTTCATTTTGTATTCGAAATAAGTATTTTATTTATTTTATTCGTATATTAGGATTCCCTACTTAATAAAGATATAATGAAGGAATCCGTGGTTGGGTTAAGCCGGGTCAAGACTATGTAACAAAACATGTTATCTAGAAAAGTATATAACTTGTTAGAAAAATTCAAGTGAAAAAGTTATATAACACAATGTTATTCAACATTTTTCTTGCTATATAGCAAATTATATATTATCCATTGGGTGTCGGTAAAGATCAAAAGAAAGTTATATAACTTTGTTATATAACACGCCGCGACTTGTCAACACTTGCGTTATTCCTTATTCCATCACATTTTATGTCCCCTGTCAATGGGTCTATGTTATCCATTGCTAGATCCTTCAAAAGAGTTGTTCCACTACACGTTCTTCGATCTCTAAACGATGGCCGTTTCCAAAATCTCTGTTTAGGTTTCACTTATCGCCTACATAAAATCACGCAAGTTGCTGCTGTCAAAATTACATCTTCTACGTTTGAGGTCATTTTCAATACTACACAGATGCGACTGCTTCCAGCATTAACACTCATTTTGTTTAGTTTTATTTTGTTGCATAGTCTACCCGGCTTCAGACTGTCCTTTCAATTCGGCGGGTGAGCAACGCCTAACCAGCTCGGGTACTAATACTGTTGAATCCTCGTTCTCGGTCATACCACACAAGTTAAAAATATTGGGGGTATTAGGGGTATTTTATGCATTATTTCAGTATTGATTGATAAACAACTATCGTTAATGGATTCAGAAAATAATGCTGGGGTAAAAATATGCCTACCATTATGTTGAAGAAAAAGTTGATCATTCCATAGGCTTCGATTGTTCTTGTTTATATTGATACCAGTTCATATTGTTTTGAATACAATGTTTTTTTCCGCAAATCGCTAGGAAATTTTGACATTCCTGTCAAAATTTCTTGAAGAAAAAGTCAGGACTTCCTTACTGTGAGGAAATGTCATTTCCTTACTGTAAGGAAATGATATTTCCGTACAGTTGTTAGTGTTCTACATAAATGATTGAAAACACATTGCTTATAAGGAATTAATTTATATTTTGAAAACATCAAGTCATTGCTGAATACATTTTTAAGATTATTATTATTATTATTATTATCATTAATTTGTTATATTTACAGTAATTTGACAGTTATTACAATTATTGAACATTGGAGGAACACTGTTAGAACTATGAGAAACATTTTGGACAACATGGTAGGGTTATTTTGTTGAATATTTTGTACTGTGAAAATTTTATTTGCCACCTCAACCTTATTGTTAAGCGATTCTTCGATATATCCTTCAGCAACGTTTGATGACTTCCATCCGCCATGCCTCTTTAAACTAGTTATGTCGGCACCAGAGTCAACCAATATTGTTGCAGAAGACCGACGAAAGCAGTGACCAGTGTATTCTGTCGGATTTACCAAGCTCAAATAAGTAGCAACTATTTTGGGCATTTTTCTAAATTGATGAATTCCTACCACTTGTCTACAACCCTTTCCGCTTTGATATTTGAAGAAAAATCGGTCACTGTTCATATTTTCTGGTCTTAACGAAACATACTTTCGATAAACATTCAAGTAGATCTGATTAATTACAAATGATCTTGGTTTGTTGGTTTTCGAATCAGGTATGCTGATTAAAAGCTTAGATTCTAGGTCTTCTATATCGTGTACAGTCATTCGGACTAACTCATCCATTCTACAGGCCCCAGAAATACCAAATATTACAGCCACCTAAAAAATAACAATCTAAATAGAAATTAAAACCTTGTAAATTACCTTAATCATTAAATTTTCTTTATCTGGAGCTTCCTGAATAAATTTTTCAATTTCTTCCTTCGTTAAAATCTTAGATTTCTTTGCCCTATAACCTTGAGCTTGCCGTTTCAATAAAGAACGAAGTTTTGAGTATGTAGATATATCTACATTTTGTTTAATTGCAAGGGTTGACTTCAGCATTGAATAATTGGCCCATAATGTTGAAGATTTTATCTTTAAACAAGGGTCTAGGAAGTAGGCCATTACAACATTTTCTGAGAAAGAACTCGTATTTTTACTCATGCGATAATCCATAAAACGTCTGCATGCATTTTCGTACTTTTCTCTTGATTTCTTTGGCAATAATTCTGATGAAGCAGTATTCACTGCCTCAACCAGCTCTGGAGGAGTCCCAGGAATGGAAATTTCATCATCACTTATCATTTTACTTTCGAGAACACCAGCAATTAAATTTATAAGCGTCAAGTTTGACAATTCAACCTCAATACGTTTCCATAGTAGCCCAAGTAATTTTATTAGGAATTTCAAAGCACCATTTATTTGGGAATAAAATTATCGCGTTTTTTTTTAAATCAATCAATATCTGTCGAATTTTAAACGATTTGCGGAAAAATAGTATGTTTACCTCGTAGGAAAAGCCACATTCCTGGACTTTGTGTTGCTAAGTCTCGGCTTGCGCCTCGACTTAGCAATCTTCACAGTCGCCCAGGAATGTTAAGCTTTTTCTACCCGGTAAACAATGTACTATTATTTCATTTGCCTAAATCGGATAAAAAATTGTTTAAACTTGTGAAGCCTAAAATTGCCTCGCTTGAAGAAAGATTTGAAATATAATTGTCTTCCAGATATTTCCTTGATTTTCGAGTCCTGATTTTTTTCAGATTCACGCGGTGAATGGTCCATATACATGTTTTGAAGTCTATTTTCAAAGAGTTCGGTTCATAGAATTGGGAGCATAACTGTTGACAAAAATCAATAAGAAATAATCGAGATACAGTAACTAGAACATTGTAAAAAAAAGAAATTGAAGGTCAGTTGCGCCAACACAACTTCAATCGAGTTAATAATTTATTCTTGATTGACCTTGGGTTCTGAGGGGTGGCCAGGTTTTCATGACTACTGGGTATGCATGAGACAGGCAATCATTCTTTCAGATTTTTATCGAATTATATTCACACCCAAATATGAGATCCATCCAGCGTATACAAATTATATAGTCTAGATTGCAATGGAAGTTCTATATCAGTTATGCAGATTCTTTCAATTATTCATTATCACGAATAGCAGAAATACACTGATGTTTACGAACAATATCATTGTTCACGGTAGACGGTAATAAAAATATGCTTCACGTTGAAATAATACTTCAAGAAAGGTTTAAATTTTATACATAATTTATGGATACCGGATGTCCACAAGAGGCATGCTCTGTCGAGTTTTTTCCTATTTTCTCGTAGAAATCTATGGTAAAGATACTTCAGAAGGTAGGTATAATGTTGAATCACACTTTCAAATTAAAAAGCAAAAAGCAAAGGTATAGGTCGCGACAATCCTCTTATACAAGTAAAATTTTTTTCAGGAACCAGATTCTGTCCGTACAAATAAGCAAGTTCGTCTCAAAACAAGAAGTATGTTTTATATCTCAGGGCAGAATGTGGATATTTTGTGGTCTGCCTTGGATTTTAGCAGACGGTGAATGTACTCGCGCCATTATTTCTTAGCCACCTTGACTTTTAATAGTTATGTATCGAATAGATCTGCATATATATACGAACCATACGAATCTGTAGGTATGTATTATCACAATTAATGTGCCATTTGAGATGTGAAAATAGATATTTCAGTTCACATTCGAAATTGGAAACGTACTTGACATTTGTACCTAAGCGCATTTCTAATTTCATCTGGCAACATGTTTATCTGATAGATAATCACTCGGCTGATAAGTATTAGATATATTTTCTGTAGCGTGAGAGAAATTTAAAATAATTCGACAAACGGAAAGGGTCTGGAGAATTATTATCCAATTCATCGAACTCCCGTTTGGTATTTGAAAGATTATTTTTTGATATTAAAAACTTTGATTCATTTCACAAATTTTTCAAGAAAATACGTTGCGTCATTTGATTGTCATTAAGTAAAAACAATATACAGCTATAATTACTCTCGCTGGAGGTAGATTGTTCCCACTATAATAATGTTTTGATTGGCTAGGACGTATTTCAATTACTGAAATTGAAAATACGTATTGTTTTTTTTGTCAAAAAATAATGAAAATATAGATATCATTGAACGATATATTGGCATGCTATGTGAATATTCATGATTAAAACATTTAAAAATGATCGATGTAGAGAATATGAATATACACCAAACTGTCGATACTGTACTACAGGTACCGAAATACAAAAATCAACCCCAAAAACCCACAAGATTATTTATAGAATCAAATGAGTTTTTCGACAAGTTGCCATTTTAGTAGTCCTGAAAGGAAAAGAAGAGTTAGCTAACCTCTTAGGATATTGTCCAGAAACTTTCGTTTTGTAATATGTGTAGATTGATAATATTATATACCTACCTACTAGTTATAACGAGAGTTATAATCCCAAAGTCACCTCAGTATAACTCCTCGTTGATAATAGTTATCCAACCGGAATTCAATTGACTCACTTCGATATGGAAACAGTAAATATGCTGGAAAGCTATTGTTAACTCACTGATATACAAAGCCCGGATACAGATACAATGCGATGGTTCGAGAAATAACCAACGAATAATAATTGATTAATTTCCTTTCCACAATCAGTTATATTCCATCATTTCAGCGTGATCAGGATGAGCAATCCCCATGTATGGATGGACCCAATGAATCATAAACAAAATATACGGAACACGCAACGCGGCTCCATTATTGACACTGAACTGGAAAGTGCTCATTGATTATCAGAGGATAGTGATTCATTTTGGAGAACATAACCAAGTTACTGATTTTCAATTATCGATTAGTCAATAAATACATTTGAGGTGAGCTTCTTCCAGAATTACATAGATTTTTTTCAAAATTCCAAATGTCCACCTTTTTTCAAGGCTCAATAATAGTAGATAGTGCTTTGATTGATGTTGATATATATCGATTCGTGCAATTGCTTCTACATCAAAAGAAACCCCAAAATACGTTGTAAATTATTTCTCATAACATATACTTATTTGAAAAAATGTCGAAAAATCGAATTCGAAAAAGCTGTTCAAAATGAAATTTCATGGTTACATACAAGTTTTGAAGAAAATCTGAGATAAAAAAACCAATTTTTTGCTATATAAAAACAATTCGGGAAAAGAGATAAGGTAATGTCGAAGAAACTCATTAATGCTTATGTAATATTTTGAGTAATTTTTTGTGGAAATTCACAAGCTGTTTCTATTTTATTCTGAGAAAAAATCCCATTGAATGAACTAATGCGCACGCAGTGTATATCTATCCTTCTTTCCGACATCTATTGGAGAGAGAAATATATACACTGAGTGCGCACCAGATTTACCTATGGTATTCGATAATAATGAAATGTCACTGAAATATTTCTAGGTCATTAAGCTATAGGTTTGAATAAAGATATTTGTACATACACAATTTTTTTTTTAATTTTTGAAATCTCTCGAATATATATAGGTATATTATGTGAAATTAAATACAAAAAAATCCTGCCAAGGGAACTACCAACAACCAAATTTTATAAGACGAAGATTTTGAGGTAGAATGACTGCATTTGGGAAAAAGAGGATTTGATTGCTCAACTGCGGATTGCCAAACGCTACATAGTTTCATCATGAATTTTCCTAAGAAGCATATATAGAATCTAACAATTCTTTCGAATATAGTGTCAACTTTTTGAGGTGATATATCAGTGTTATCTACAATCTCAGATAGTTGCTCCAAAATGCTACCATATTAGCATGCATAAGTGATTTAAATTGATTCAAAATCCCCAGAGTGCTCTAAGGGTGGCCCTGATGGTGCAGAATTCGCAGAATCGCTGCTTCTGGAGCCGTTTTTGAAGCCACTGGTGCGTGCAAGTCAGATTTAATGTGGAAATCATCACATACTTTATAGCGGCGCGCCTGTTGCGAAACGTCATTAAACCTGAATCTGGCATTGTTCGGCCATAATCACTGCGAAATAATTTGAACTCTAATGCCCAGAGTCGAGCGGAATTATTTCGAGAATAATTACAAGTTCCTTTTACGGGATTTTGTTTATTACGGAAGTATCGTGTGGATTTGTCGTTCAGTGAGAGGTTTTCTCCATGACGTTACAACAAAAAAACTATCGAAATGAAATGACATTGACACTTGATAAACCAGGAACTTTTTCAAGGTCAGTGTAATGTTCCAATGTAGATGATCATTATCTAGTTTTTCATTAAATGAAATTCAATTGATTAATTGCTCAAAGTGACTCCCAGCACCTTTATATAGTGTTGTAGCAGTTTCAAAAACTGAAAATGCTTGAGTATGTAGAGAATTAAAAGAGCCTCAAAATGATGCACCACTCGATCTCAGTTCGATATAATGATTTAGGAGGGGGTGACAACACCCTCTTGACATGTGTCTGCTCGAAATTGAAATCGACCTGTCCAATTATTATCAGATACGGCATAGATTAAATAAAGGTGGATATAGGATGAAGAAACAGCTTCCTATCAACAAGTACTAGAATAAACTTTTGCCTACCTGATTTCATACCGTAGTAATATTTCCTAAGATTACCAGAGTTGGCGCCATACCTTTTGTCGGTAAAACAGAAACTGTGATTCTGTCAGTGTCATCTGTTCTAGGAGAAAACATATCGATGACAGTGGAAATATTGATGATTTTTTTCAAATTTACTGAAAATACATCAGTTTTTCAATGTCGTTTAAATTCACGCCTATCAGATTGAAACCACAGAAATACATAGGCTACAGAAATCTTCCTTGAAATTAGATCTTACCGCCATCTTCATTCGAGTCGTGGAGATATTACTACCTTTTCAAACGGTCTACAACTTTTTCGCAGAAACAATTGAAGATCTGTTTCACCATCCTATATCCACCTTGGATTAAATATACAATATCTAGGATATTAGTTTGGTTGGTCTGGGGGGTTTTTAACGTACCATTTGTAGGTCGTTTCAAAATTTTGACCACACATATGTGTTGTACCACGTGATATCATAGTACTTTCTTGCAGACCCCTCTATACCAAACAAATACTACATGATGTCGGATCTAGCGTGAGCATATATGATCTATAAGCTTGTGAATGGAATCCTATGATATTATCATCATTATCATTATTGAGTATAAGTAGTCGTTATAAAAATATAAAGCAGGGGAAGGAATTTTTGAATGCGTTGTATGCTACCCTCATCTCACATCAAAGAGAAAAGAGATTCTCAAGTCAAAAAAGCACCAGACGTATATTTCATGTCTGATTTATATCTTCACGTCTTTGGGTGTATAAAAAACGCCTTCAAGGCATACTTATATCACAAAATGTAGGTCTCAAAGGCACCTTTCGGCTGATAGGGCTAGGTATTCGACAGCGAGACAGTTGTATCAGTTGTTACCAATTGATTCGTAATAGTTTTCTGTTCTTATTCAGTAATAATTCAGTAGTACAGTTTGGTTCGATCAATCATAACATTTCACCTATATAATTATATATCCATCCGGTCTAAGACTTCAAAACTATTGCAAACAAGTTATGAATATGGATTTCTGAATTCCATCACGATATTATTCTTACCAGAAATGAACTATACTTACGCATGGTTCGTTATCAATAGATGTCGATGAATATCATCATCAGCATTGCTTTGTTACTCCCTTCATAGTAGTTGCCTTTGTTCTGAATGGGCTATTTGAAGTGCATGAGTCGGATTCCATATAGCAGACAGTGACAAAGAGAAAAAAATCATGAAAATGTGGTTGGAGTTAAAAGGGTGAGTTATGGCAGTAATATAATACAAAAGAAAATCCTCGCACACTCGACCATTGTAGTTTTCATTCATGTTACGACCGGACTCGAGATATGGAAACTAGATGAATGCAATTTATACAGGGTGTCCCAAAGACATACCGACAAACTTTCGGAGGTAAATGGGGACAATTTTCTTTCTGAAACCGACTCAAAAGTCGTCCATTTTTGTTCTTGAATCAGCTCTTGAAGTTGACTTTTTTCTCACTGACAGAATAATTGATTGATATGTTTGTTGCTTTAGCCATCACTTTCTAAGTCTAGGAGTTAAACTTGAATCTCAACTCCTAGAAACTGAGGATGAGGTACTTGGTGTAATTATTTCTGAGAGAACTATAGGTGATTGAAGGGGATACGTATGTATTCATTGAATTCAACAATAAGAGATTCTGATAGAAATCAATTTGTAACATTGATATCAAAAATGAAATCAGCCTTCTACTCTCGCTTTTACTACTTGATCGTTGTTAGAGGCATAAATTCGATCAACTGCAGCTGATAGCATAACTAAATTCATTCTTGATTCAAATCAAATCATAGGGTATCTGAGTCAATGGAGAGACGATGGAATCTTTGAAATGAAGCTAATGGTCAACATTTCGGACAGCTATTGTGAATCATCATATTTTTGCCCATCAAAATAAATATAGTCTGTATATAGTCTGTATAGGCGGGATGTTATTACGCGAAAATATCGCATGGAAAACATTCCAGAGGCATTTTTTGGAACAATGCAAATTATGTCGAACATTTCTGAGGTTTTGTTTTCCTAGGAAAGTTGTTCGTTTGTTGGATTCTGGAGAGAGAAATTGAAATGTTAATTTCTCATAAGATCATCGTTTCAGTGATGTAGGTATCATATTGACTACTGAGTACTTTTCCTATTGAAATTGTATTGGTGGAGGTGACAGAAAATATGAGACCAGAATAATATCGAAATTAAAAATCCAATACCGATTCCTAGTTTTATAGAAATGCCGTTTGATATTATGATCAACACGATGTGAATTCTTCACAATTGACCCTTCCCAAAATGTAAAATTGGATTTGTTCACATTTAAATTCAATTTTGACATGAAACACTTTGTCAACTGTCAAGTGTCAAATTTTCCCCAAGATTCTATTCTGGAAAGGGTCAATTACAACAGCGGTGTCCGTGGTGAAAAGTTTCAGGAAAGGGTGGATTCACCAGGATATATCTATAAGTCGGTTAAGATAACCACTCCCTGGTAATAGACTTAGCCCCGGAGTTTGAGGATGAGAATACATGGATATGGTAACATTCAAATATGTGGATATGCCTGTGTAAATATCATCAAAAGCTGAGTCCCCCTAATGTGTGTATTTATTTATTAATTCATCCAATGAGTATCTACTTTGATTCTAAATGAGAGCCCTTTCCTGCTCTGTATCCATAAAGAATATTTACAAATAATTAGTCATCCAAATTATACGGTGACTCTGATGAAAATAAAACATCATACATTCCTTGGACCAAGTGAGCCGATTAGCTTTTTCAGAAAGTTGCTCACGTAAGGAACTAACTATAGACGGCCCTGAAGTTTTGAAATCGTAGCCAATGAAAGAAAATAAACGATTAATGAAACCTTTATTTATGAATTCTCTAAAATATATGGCTGCTTCTGATGAATCTACTGTTGATACTGCCAATGCAAGTTTTTATGAAATTTACTTAATTGAACTATTTCGTCGTAATCCCATTACAGTTAGCCTTCACCACTCTTGAAATAAGCAGTTCGTCTATACTTGAGAAAAATTTTGAAATTTTAAAAATCTTCAATAGCATATTTGAAAACATTAGTATTAGAAACTTGCATTTACCTACGTCAAACGGAATTCGAATGACGCGATATAATATAACTCTTTATACTGTGAACGCTGTCAACGCTGTGAGTTCAAGAAGAGAATATTACTTCGCTCACTCGCTCCAAAACACTAGCGTATAGCATTGCCTGTGAATATTGTTTTTGGTGCTTTAAAGCGTCTGGCGGAAATTATGGCCCTCGGGAAGTATCTGGCAAATTATCAATTTGTTATAGTATTTTATGACATGTAAATGAAATTCAGACATCAGAAAAGAACATAGGTTAATATCCTATTTTTCGTCACTTTTGTCACCTGGTATCTATAAATCGGCCCAATGACCAACTTAGCTGGTATGCCAGAATTCAATGTACATATAAACCACTACTCAACATTTGTATGGCGGCCCTGGGCTCTTACTCTATTGGCATATATATGAATTCAAAATGTATATACCAGTATTGAAAGACGTAAAACTATTTATAATTTCAGCAAATTCGCCTACACTGTTTTTAATTTCGATTGAAAAAATGATATCAAAATTTGTTAACTTCAGGGCTATGTTCACCTACAATTGGAAGTGAATTATATCGGTCATACATTCGGTGTAAAGTGAATATCGAGATTGCAATATTGCAAATTAGAGGTGAATGCGACTGCCCGCAGGTAATAATTCATCGAGATATATTCGCGCTTGATTGCACAGAAGTGTATTTGCCATTTGTCTGCTACAACCAATAACGAACGCTTGGGAATCCGAAATATTTCGAGGAAATTTATGGAATTGTATATATTCTCAACAAATCTGAATGCAATCGACATTCTTCTATACTATACTATATTAACATCAAATCGATCGCATTCGATTCTGAGATATACCTAATATAATACATAATATGAGTAATTCAAATTGAATTTAATATGTCTACAAATCTGAAAAGCGTACTGAACAAAGTTTCTAGGGTTTCTACAAAATTTGACAGAAAATTAAAAAATAGTACATTGTTTCATTAGGATCAAAAGAGACACTTTGTCAGGGGCGGACTAGACCATTGAATCGGCCCGGGCGGTTTGATCTTATTGGCCCAATAGAGAGAAATATCAAATGTAATTCAAAAAAAGGTCGCAAAATTGAAAATAGACAATATTTCTATAGAAAAGAAACATCAAACTTGAGTTATTGATATAAATACTACGAAATACAATTATCTTTTTAGTATAATGAAAACATTGAATTGTGCACACAGTAAATGCCCCATGAACTTGAATCTTGGCAATCATTGCCCTCGATTGAAAACATCTACATGTCATTTTCGCAGCTCATCAACATGAAAGCCTACAAGTGTTTTTGGCTTAGAATATTCCTCAGCCTATTCAAAATAGATTCGAATTCAGAAAGAGATCTTGTGATATTGAGAGCTTAGGATATATTTAACGACCCCCCCCTCCTACAATCTACATCTACAATCTACCCCTGAAAACAAAACAATCAACTCAACAACAATTTTTTAAAAAGTATAACTGCCATCAGCCAATTTTGTCGAATTTTTTGATGTCATTTTTTCTTCGCTTTCTCGTCATCACTGTCAACTTGTCAACCAAACAAAATTTCTCCATAACTTCACATGTCTGTAGAAAATAAGATTTTATTTTCTTCTTCAGTAATCCCCCATAGTGTTTGACTTTTTTCATGAAGTGGTGACTAACATGAACTTTCAAAGATCTAATAAAGCCTTGTGAATTCGAATAAGTCGATGTGTTCTCGATGAATGTTTTTCAATACTATACATAATGATACGAAAACGTGACAAATCTCTAATTCTTTCGATGCCGTTTACCAATGACAGTGAAGAATTCTCAAACGGGATCAATTGATATTCTGCCCCTTTTTACAGCACCATGACTTATCATAGCTCTGCAGCGCCATCATTCTCTTGTCAATAGCCTTGCCTATGAGTGATGATGGAACGACAGCTCTATGTCAGGCTTAACAACAGCGTGAATGAACTATTATCGTAACTCCCAGTACTCCCACCTTTTTTGTATTTCCAGCCGAATATATCGCGTGCATTTTTCACGTATTCAGTCATATGCCATCAGGCTATTGATTTCTGATGAGAACCTGGCGTGTAACATTCGGTCAACGTTCAACAAATAACGAATTTGATTACGATTTGGGATCACAGTGGAAAAGCATGTGGTTAAAAAACACACTGCAGTCTGTCTCGTTCAGGTTATGGAACTCCATCAGGACATTAGCCTAGGGCCGCATGCTGAATACAAGTAATATATTTTTGCGGATAATTTATTGTTTTCAATTTCATCATGAGCTTTGAGAAATAACTTTGAGAACATTTTTCATTGCGATCAGTTATGTTCCATTAAACATGTTGTTTCAGAGACAGATTTGGTAGATGCGAAGTCTGACAATATTCAATACCAGAGAACAAGTGAAATATATTATCAGAATAACATTATATCCTTTGCAAGGATGCCCGGTTGGTATATGACATTCTCAGAAACGGTAGGAGATACGAATTCAGTTGAACTACAAATAAGTTCATCTAGTAATATTCCACCAGTAGTAGTTTTCTGATACTATTCACCAATAATCGTTCTAAATTGAAACCTAGTAGGCTGGAACCAATTGTCTGTTCACTCAAGTCCCAAATGTCTGCCAAGTTGAGGTCGCTACTTTATAGAAGTCGTTCGATGCTCTTTTGTTTCAGTTTTTTCTCTCAGCGATCCAATTTCAGGTTGAAGTTATGTTCTTATTTTTTCTAACTTCAGCACGTATCATATATCTATCATAATCTGACCTATTTTCACTTTCATACATATTTTTACTCAAATAGGTCCAATACCAGTTTTTAGGAACAATAATAAGGCATGAAATGAATAGAAATGAAATGAAATGAAGGTATATGAAATATGCGAGGAGCAAATACACAACTCAACGTAAGTTATTGAAATTATATTAACTATCGTACAATCGATATGCCAATACTTTCACTTGCTTTTTTCTATTTCCTGACCTTTTCCTGACTATCTGATCGATGAATCAATGATATCGGATAATTCTGTGCTTGAAACAGAATCTTCGCTGTGCTAAAAGGAGCAGGTTATTCAAAATGTAAACAAAAACGTTTAGGTTATGCCTAGTATGACATTTCAAGTTCAAAATAGTTCACGGTTATTATGTGAAGATGTCTCTGCCTCACGGAGAAAGTGACGTCATATTTTCCAGTGAACAGACAATATTATACCGTCTACTAGGTGTTCATTTAGATCTACAATGGTATTCACTATGAATTCATGTTATATTCCTGAATTGTATGCAAAGTTACACTATAACTCGCACTATAAGTTCGACATCCCAGATTGTTGGTTTTGTTTGTGATTACTGGAATAAATTGTACAGCACTTTTAAGAATGGTAAAATCCTTGTAAGTAGCTGAAAAGGAAATGGATGCACGCATTTGATAAATTCCTACATCCATCATATTCGTTGCTTCGTTAGTTTCTTCTTCAGGGAAACATATCTTGTGGAGAAATATCGAGCAATAATGACTGAAAAAAAACCTCGAGAATTGATGAGTTCTGAAGGAAAAACTGAACTAGGTAATTCTTCAGAAATAACAAATTAGAGTACTTTGTTGCACGCTGTATACGCAAATCATAGTTCGTATGCTCTCGAAGAAAACTTTCCAGGCCACAAAATCCTTTCGAAAATTGCGATGCAGGAATGATTTTATGGTGTGATCAAAAGATTTTATCTATATATTCAACGATATTGCCTCCATTTTCACACAACCAGACACAACTGTTTTTTGATGCTTGGATTATGCTACATGGTTGCCAAGATTGATTTTTCTGAGTTTAACTTATTTTGCTGGATCCTAATCGAATAATAATCGATAAAAATAGGATGGATGGCCACCAAAATTTACCTTCTCTGACAAAATCGTTTTTTTGTATAGGCTATGACTATAGTTACAGAAGAAATTATGATTTTGTCAAACTGTTGCATTTTTCAATAGTCACATTTCACTATAGCCGTTGAAAAGAAAGACAATTTTCTATACCATTACGATGTAGGTATATATACTATAATATAAGCAGAGTGTGTTTTTTACTCTTTCTATGATTATATATACCGACTATATTTTACGAATATTGAATTATTTGATTTGGAATATTGAGCTGCAATAAGAATAAACTCGAACCTGGGTTTGTTGAGGTTATGTTAGGTTGTGTGACTAAAAATGCAAGTGTTGGTTTGTTTCTCTTCTAGGAAAGTAAAAACACAAACTTCATGCAAGTTTATGAGTTTGGAAAAAATCTTCTTATTGTACTCCAATGAAACTTCCACAGAACAAGATCATGGGAGATGAGAATGTGGTTCATCTGACGTTCAGCTCAAGAGGGATGCTATGGCTTGGTGTCTACACTCTGTTGCGCCTCCGTCCATAGTTCAAACTTGGGGCAAAATAGTTTGTCTTCCATAACTGATGCATATCATTTGATTCATATCATCTCATAGTAGCTATTAGGACATTACTGTTAGGTCATTCGATATGGAACGTGATTTGAAACTGTATAGATCAAATATAGATAAGGGTAATCGGATTATATATAATGTACCTCATCTACTAGAAATCAATTTCCACGGCACAAATTGATACCTAGTTTCTGAATTATCAGTTCTGTTAGAGTGCAAGGATAATAATTATATATTCAATTGAATATTGGAATTGAGACAACATTGTATTATCCATATTGCCAGATTCTGATATTCAATTAATTGTGGATGGAGATAACGCCATTGTTTGGGTCTGGAACAACTTGGTTTTTTTAAACGAAGTTGTTTCTATTCATCAATTGATATTGATCAAATTCATCAATTGATATTGATCAAATCTTGTGAAATGTTTATAATTCACGATTCTTTATAAACCCATTATTAAACATTTTCCATACTACTCCTTTTATGCAAGTTTGGTTCTTTAGGATTGGTTACGGTTTTTTTTCATCTCTCAATATCCTGGTTCATTTCACCTAGTCAAGGATTGAAGGAAATCCGACTAAAATTAACTTAGTAATATGTATAAAGAAACAAGATAATGACAGTAGTATAGAATAATAGTATATTATGATACAAGTTTTATAAGACGCTATTTTGTTGCACGCGTTGTTAGGAGTACGACGAGCGAAGCGAGTAGTGCTCTAAAGGGAACAATAAGTTCGATTGGTAACATTGATGACATTGAAATATTTAACATCTGACGCACAAGCGTAATGCCCAGATTAAAAAATCGACGATCGCAAACTATAAACTTCTCGATAATATACCAAATATTACTATGTAAAGTTCCATTTCACTAAGCGGCAAACGTCCAGTCTTCTACCGACATTCGCGTGACTGCCGTCTCTTCTCTACGTGCCGCTTTACTGTTACGATGGATGGTAAAAAAGCCCATAATTCGACCTACGCTCCGCCTCGATCGGGATGATTGGCATGTGGCATGAAATAGTTCACATTCGAAATGTTTTGAGCTTGATATCCACTCTTAACAAAACCAAAACCGTGCAATTGTTTATTCACAGTCACAGATTGTAATAATGATTGTTCAACTTATCATCAAGATCGAGTATCGTGTTTGCTACTGGAGTATAACAAAAACTTTGCTTTGGATTTTCCGTCCGAAAAACATCGTTCAAAGTGACGACACGAGAATTCGCAACATCGCGGCATATTCATACCAAAATAAAAAGAGTCACCGAGCAATCCATCTTCTCTTATTTTCTTTCATGGTCGACATGGCAGCAGTGGTCTACGTACAGAATTGAAACACAAAAAATCTAACGATGAGCCGACATTAGAGCTAATTGCACTACAGAGGATCACAACCAGGCTCAAACGTGACGTGGTATATAAATGGAGTTCAGAGTAAACACGCCTGGTTTAATTTCTAACAGTGGTGTCACCCAAATGCCCACAGGAGTCAAAGCCAATGCGACAACAAAGAGACTTGTGAAATGGATATTTGAATAGAAAATCAGTTGGCTGAGGCTATATGATTAATACAGTATCTTCACTGATGCTTCACCTACTATTTTGGAGCGTTTGGCACATTTGATATTTTAACATTTTCAGATCATATTATGAAAGTGAATGAAAGTGAATGCTGTTAGAAGTCGGTATGATGAGTATTAGGCATCCCATGTCTTCCAATCTGAGAATGACTTTTAACGGAACAAAGAATCTTTTTTGACACCAACTTTGTTCTCGCATGACCTGTTAGATCTACCTCTATTGTCTCTATATCAAGCACGACTGTTCCTGATACAAGAGATGATCTTGTGAAGACCATTATTGTTAAAACCGCTTCAGAAAAAACAGGTTTTCTGTTAATTTCCAAGAGCTACTTCACACCACAACAGGTTCTCCTACAAAACAAGAAGGAATCAACACCTGTCTACAAAAAACATAGAAAGCTGCATACTATACTATTCTCAGATTCTTCAAGTGCAATTAAAAAAGTATCTAACAAATCTGTCCAAGCTGATTCTGACTTCAATCCCCTAAGCACGAAAACAATTTTATGTGAAGCAAAACAATCTGGATTAGATCCCAAGATAGCATGGATACCTGGACATTCAGGCATTGAAGGTAATGAAATAGTAGATACCTTAGCAAACATAGGACGTATAATGAACATACCAGCTAATCAAATTAGATAAAGATGACCTTCTTACATGATTCAATAAGAAAATCATGAAAGGATTCACTCGAGAATGGAAAAACAACAACATGAATAAAGGCAGATGGTATACGGAAATACAAGAGAATTTTCCAACCAAACCCTGGAACATAAAATATCCATACACAGATAGGAGACACCTTACAACTATAATCAGGATATGAACAAGACACAGTGTGAATGTGGACCAATAGAAAACTTGGAACATATTTATATTCTTCCGATGCCTCATCAACAAAACACCAAACATAGTATTATATGATGAACTTCGAAAAACCGGTATCCACAGTACAATGAATAAAGACTGTCTTAAATCAATAAATGAATAACATTATTTTAACTTCAATAAAATACATTTGTAATAAATATACTCTATTCCAGAATCCCTACTATCAATAACCTGGGTGCTACAAAACTGAGGCAACATTTCGGGTTGTGAATGGTTCGCCGTTGCCTCGGACCGAGATTCTTACTTGTGTTGTACTATCTGTCTCAGTAACCACCTCTCTCACACACAAAAAAACATATATACACATATATAGTATACAACCAACACAAAGTGTTTCAGCACAGGCAAATATTATAGAAGAACATGATTACTGAACAAGGGTATCAGGTAATCTCAGACTCACCCCAAAGGTGGCCCTGAACAAGACAAGAGGAATGTGCTAGCCAATTGCACCACAAGGAGCAGAGGCCATATAAAGAAAAACGAACGAACGAATCACATTCGACCTGTCATGGAGTATTGTTCGCATGTTTGGGGTTCGGCTCACAAACATACAGTGTAATTTCAATAGAATGGATTTCAGAGCAAAATCCGTCGAATACAACACCTGAATATCAAAGTTGTGTCCTTTTTATTATACATTTCACAATTGAGTAGTAAGTGGTCGTGATTCCGATCTCAGTTGTGTAAAATGAGACGGATGTGGTGAAGTAAAACGATTCTGAAACATAAAATCAGAAGAAACACCGAATTGTTGGAATGTAAAAATAGTGTTATCATTCACTTCAACGCATAAAAACGTATGATATGAAATCAATACCTAGTTCTTCTTGATGGAATCAAGGCGGTGTTCGAATCATCAAATCTGATGTCAATAATCATTCGATGTGTATTGCATCCTGAAAACACCAGATTTGATATAAATCAATTAAAATATTGTGTGTAAGCATGATGTCAATGGTGTGGATTTCATGCGCTCATGTGTTCGATCTTAGAACCTTAGAACTTTTGCCAATAGGTGGCACTGACGTCCTTCCTACCGTCAATATTGGTCATGATATATCGGATTTCGCAGTATCAATTCAATCAATTGGCCTAAATGCCCTAGTGCCACTTATCTGGATTAATGAGCCGAAACAGTTCGTCACTAACCGAATTGGCTCTAGATTCCTGTGAGTCTAGTTTATCATCATACTAAATAATAAACATTATATTTCAATTGGTAATCAAACCTAGTAAAAAACACAGCAGGTGGTGAAGAAAAGCACTGATTCGCCAGTGGCACACTCATGATATGGTATTCCTTCCCACCAGAAAAGTATTTGTGTGCATCACATCACAGCGGTGTCAAATCGAAAATGTATAAACAGCACCACCAAAGTGTTCAATCTGATAAATTCAGCACTAACACTAGTGTTACTAACAACTGGGTTTGATTATTAAAAACACCTACCGTGGTGAATAATATGCCGGTGTTTGCTGACACTAAAACAATCAGGACCTCAAGGGACACCAGACGGTGTTAGCTGGTGTGAGCTGTGCAATTTTTTATTTCATTGTGATCTACGCTGAGACTCCTGGATTCTATCCATTCGTCCGATTGCTGATCTTGCAATAAAGAGCTTGTCATCTTCTCTGGAAACATAACAAAATAGTGGGCGATCTCTTCCTTTTCTATAGATATTTTCATGGTCAATGCTCATCGGAGATCATGTCCCTTATGATCAGTTCCGTACAGCAATTCACACGAATGCTGGATACCTGCCAAAAATTATTGTTTTTATATAACAGTGGAATTGTAGAACTTACTTCCTATTTGGATTTTCACTGATGCCTGTAACCTCCAAACATACAAGAAAAATTCCAACACCTTTTTCCTGCTCTAATATCTTTTTACTGGCTTAAACGATGTTCCATATGTTATAAGTTTTCCTTTCATGCACTCAAGACATTAGAACAATACAAATATAATTTATAACTCTCTAATCACCGACGATTTCCTCGCTTTGTATACATCAGAATTGTCACCTCATTCATATATAATCAATGCTCAAGTGCTATTTCAATACCTAAATGTGCCAAAATTCAACAGTTTCCTTCAAACATTAATATTGACGTTACATGGTGAGACGAGAGGTCATGCATAATTCATAACTATTACAGATTAAATTAATTCCATGCCCAAGTTATGGATCTTTGACTAACCAGAACTCCAAACTAGTTATTCAATTGAATGTAATTTATCGTCTATACTCCAGTATATTGGTAAATCGAATGTGAGTCAATCGATGTGACGAAAAACCAATGATTTTATATCAGAAAAAATATGCATCAGTTTTCCAATTGATTGGTGAGTTTTCAGAATGACGAAGTATGTCGCGAAATCAACAAAATCGATAAGTGTATGTCGGCTGTCACAAGGACAGTTGTTAGTAGACAATTTAATGTTTAAAGAATTCTAATAACCTCTTCAGCAATTGGTAAGTTTTGAATATAAAGACGACGGTTTGTACAAAACCGATTGAATTGACTTGGTGTGAATAACCGAAGGTCAGTATACCTAATAGATATCAGAAAAATTATTTGCAGACTGTTTCTTCATTTTTCAAAAATAAGTTGTGCCAACTTCTCCCCTTTCTAATAAATTGACAGCCATGCCGAGAAATATGGGATGTTCTCTTTATTACAGCTTATACTCGAAATGAATGTTCGAACATAAAAAAACCTTTTGTGAAAATTGGATCGAACTAACTACCTAATTTCGATGATTTGTGTGGTCTTGAAGTGAAAGCATCCAATAAATTATAATAACGATATTTCTGAATGATGCTACAGTAATTATAATCAATACAACTGAATATATGTCACGTTTTTTATTAGACATCGATCTGGAAATCAGGATCAAAAATAGCCGGTGAATCATGGAACTGAATAGAAATACTAAATTTCAAATAATATATTTTGAGGATAACCTATCTATAGATATAGTGGGAGTCTTGAAACAGGAGCCTCATATACAACGCAGGATCGAGCTGCAAAGAAACCATTGACCAGTGAGTGATAACGGGACCAAATAACGTGAGTAGACGCAATTATCCCTAGATGACGGCGTTCTGCATAGCTCCAGCTAAAATGTGTGCCTTTTGATGGCAAGCTAGTGTTTTCTGATGTTTTGGGGAGTACCGTCAGCGTCTGAAGTCATGTACCACAGAGAGGGCATAATAGGATATTCAGCAAGTATATAAACAGGAAGGTGTCATAAAAACAAAAATTCTATTTCGGATGCTGTGAACCCAATTGATATCACAATATAATTCACTTGGTATAGTAATTATGATAACAATTTATGAATCTCCAACACAATGTAGATATATCATAGCTTCTACTTGCGAACACACTTATTGTCATTGCCTATTATACTCAGATGTTTCTTTTGCACATCGAGTTTCTGGAGCGAGGAATGAACAGTTGGAATAGCGCCAGCGTTTAGATATTAACCTTAGTGGCTTTAACTATTCAAATAAACTCGTCACATGAAAGTGCAGGTCAGGAACTATTTGGAAGCCAAAGCAGAAATGAAGCTCGAAGTCATCTCTACAACATTTATTTTGAAAAGAGGGTTAAAGGGGACATGTTTCGAATGCATATGCATTCATCATCAGCCCAAATAATAAATAGTTGTTGAAGATGAAAATATTACATAACTAGATTATTAATTAAATGAATATTACAACCATGCCTTGTTACATTCTTTTCCACTGGTCAATTTTCATGTTACCATCCCGATATTGTTAATTTTTGGGCACAGGGTCCCTTTTTGAATTACCTGTTTAATTAACAACTGTTTATTATTTGGGCTGATGATGAATGCATATGCATTCGAAACATGTCCCCTATAACCCTCTTTTCAAAATAAATGTTGTGGAGATGACTTCGAGCTTCATTCCTGCTTTGAAATCTACCACTCCACTTTGAGATGCCATGGACTACTTTCTGAGATTACTATTTGGAAGGTTGAGCAGAAACCAGAAGCATAGTCGGATCATTCGATTTACTTCAATAGAAAAATGTATTCACCGAAGAATCACGTGATGAACAGATATCGAAGTGTTGTGATATGCTGTTCCAGTTCTCAACTTGTGAAATTTTATATTTCAATACACTTACACCAACATTCATCACCATATATCGGATTCTTGATATTCCCTGTCTGGGCTTGGCAAAGGAAATAACATAGTGGTGGTTGAACATTGCTCATATCCGCAACAACTAGTTTTGGAACGCGGAAACACGAGAAGTGGCTTGTTATACTAGAGTGGCCCAGTTACAAACTGACATCCTACTAAGTTTATTGTAATTTATCATAGTTGGTCGAGACATATTTTCATTTAGAGAGCAAAAATGCTATTGCTCTTGTTGTGGAAACTATCATGAATGTTAATTTATATAATATATCACGATAGCAGTCGGTATTCACCAATAAGAGTTGAATAAGTTGTCTATGGAAACATATACTTGATCTGGCTACTTGCCCAGTAACACTGTTCCAATTACTAGATGTTCATACACTATCAATAACGAATAAAACTCAACACGTACCTATGTGTAATATTTTAAACAGCCCTGAATTTAGAACAAAAACAACTTCAAGATTCGCACCACCATCAATGATGTTCCAGGTTCCAGGGCATATTCTCCTCATATGATCGTCAGATGCAATAGCAGAATCCTTCCATTCTCAATCAATATCTTTCTACAAAATATTGTAAAACACAGTTCAACAACCAATTTCAGATGTATTATGCATTTCACATTCGCAAAAAGAAAAGTTAATGAGGATTTCAATGAGTCAGCATACCATTTATTTCACATCATTCAAAATCAGTTCTTCTTAGAAAATATTTCAGTTGCATAGTGGATGTGGATTTTGAACATTATTCGATATTCCAAGGACTCAATGAAGATGTTTGGGAAATAACCGCATCGTTGATTCAATATTTGGAGCATGTACGTGAGTGATCCCTTTGATTTAATTGAATGCTGTTAGTGGACGAAAGGAAAGAATAAGATGACACATCACGTTGTTATATTTGTTATTATATGATTAATTGGAATACCCCAAATCAATATGATTATTATTTAACATTGACTGCATAAAGAATATCAATAAAGTCTGCACACTTCTGACTATTCCTAAATAGTCATAGCACACGAACTTAATTTACATAGTGAATAATGCATAAAAGTTTTAGTTGGTCAACTATACTATATAGGATAAATAAAACGTTTTACCATTATGACAAGACTAAAGTTTTTCCTCCTAAAACTCTTGATTATCATAATATTTTTGCGAACAGCTACCCAAATTCCGGATTATCTGAGAATCGACGACAGTTATTGTGGAGATGCAGGTCGCGCTAACCGTCTTGCTCGTATTTAGGAGCTCCTTGCTAATTTGCATAAAATGAAGAGCCTCTATCATAACCCCGAGATATACATTTCATGCATCGTGTGTCTAATTTACTACCCAATATATGAGAACCCAGTCAGTTTATGGAGCATTTAGCAACTTCACTTCGGGACGATAATGTTCAGAGTTATATTAAGTACTTTGTGTGAAATATTCAATGAAGTTCGAACGGAAATGAGTGTGGAATAGGGAGGATGATATAATTCCGAACTCCAGTAGATACATTGAGAGTCAATATCACAGTATCAATTCACAAATATTGATGATTCATTCTTGCATATTCTTCATCATATCATTGATGATGGTTTCGAAAAAATAATGCTACATTATTCGTGGTTCAAAGTGAACGACGACCGAGTTTCCACTGATTAAAAATGACTAATTTATAATAACTGATTTATAACAACAATTTATTTTGGAGGTTATGTACGAAGCTCACGTAGCGCAACTTCGTATTAGACTGACTGAGCCTTTTGCTGGCCTTGTATATATCGTGTTTCGTGATAGGAGTAATTGGTTAAATGACTGCAATGTGAGGTCTGATAGAAGTAACACCGTCCCCTCTCCTGGATTCGCCCTGGGATTCCAACAACATACCAGAATTTCAACTCCCGTAAATCTGAATATAACCTCCAGCATGTTTCGGACAATCCTCCAGTTCAGTCCATCTCAACGGCAACTGAGCTTTAGAAGAGCAACGTTTTGTATTCCTTTTTTTATTAATATGCTTCACAGGTCGACTTATACATCCCAGAGGTTTGTAGAATGGTTTATGGAAATACCTCTTCTTAATTCGTCAATAAAAGAGTGTTCTCTCTCCTTCACAACCAATATATCTTCAACTTTCAGGCTCAACCGATGGATGCTTTGTTGTTGAAGCTCTTCTAGCTCACCGAATCTTTTCCAGAACTCATTATTGGCTATCCCTCGAAACATCTGAAGCTCCTGGGCTAAGCAGTTGGGCTAGTGCATACTCCACCTTCTTCTCAAGTAAAGTCAAACCTTGCCCTCGATGAACCACTGTAAACTCCCATGAAGTATTCGAATATGAACTCCTCTTCTTCTTGCAGTTGTACCTGCTGCACGTGTTGATCCTGCGTTCCCTCGAGTCTGTTGAAGTGAACGACTCTTGGTTTGCCATTGGGTACTTTGGTGATGCTGTGAATCTTCTTTAGATTTCTGCAACTTCAGACATGGTCCTTGTTTTCTCTATGAATTGCGTAGCAATTGCTATTAGCTCTGATATCATACCGGTTCTTCGTTCGTTCGCTGATGGGTATCCAATGATAAGAACGAACCAATTCGAGGATATCGTTCATGTCTCTCCCCTCCCGAAGGTGGCTATGTAATTTTGCTTCACTACCATGTGATGAAATACTTCCTGAGAATGATGGAAATAAGTTCTGGTGGCGCCACGCTTCAATTGTTTCAGCAGAAAAATCCTTGGTTTGAAACAATTGAATTTCAGCTCATTACGTGGGGTTCTCCTGTACAACAATAGATGGCGATACTGTCGATTGGTATTTGAAGAATTTTCTTTCAATCATATTCGATCCATACCTATTCGCATCAAACTCATTGTGAAATCGCTCCATGGAATTGTTAGAAACGATTTAGAAGTCATTCAGAATCAAATATTCATAGTTTTGTATTGACACCTGCAGAAACCTGTAAATTTGGTTGAAATCGCGGCTTCACTTAGCGAGATTTACCCACGCAATGTCACGTTAGACACGTTTTATCGAAGTAGGCGAAATCAAGAGATTTGGGACATGTCACAGGATATGAAGTGAATTCACCAGTATATCTATCCACCTCTTTCCTGAATAATCGTCTTTCAGTTACAACTTGACGACTCTCAATAGTCCCCCGGTGTCTTTATCCATTTTGCGAATACTCTTCAAAAAAGTTGTTTATATATAGATATTCAGTTCGATATAGAAATCTGGGGTGCAAAAAATCGGAGCAATTATGAACTCCATATCATCGATATGTCCTACTCCACACGCAGCGATGCAGCATATGCCTCTACTGTATTGAAATAATGATTTCCTTCGACAATGTGAAAAATAATGATGCCCGAACTCTTCAATTCCATGAAGCCCCATCCACGGAATTGCCGAAAATCGATGAAGCAATGTAATGGGGACGAAACCTGCCCAGCATCCGTATTGTGAGTATAAGTGAGGTCGGCAAAGGACAGAAGTGGAAATGAGTTTGAATCGAAACTTTTTCCTGGGGCGTCACGTGCCGAGATGACTGGAATGAACAAATACTAGACTGAAAGAGGATTACTGCAGACTCGTAACATAACAATGAGAATTATTTTGTATGGTGATTTAGCCTTTTGAACGGTGAAAGGGGAGCTTTCTCGAGAACAGTGATCTAGGCTTCGACAAAGGGGATGACTGCGATCCCATGGAGGTAAACTATGTGTTGTTGGTCATTTTCCAGCTTTGAATTCAAATGTTCTTTAAGACATAGTATTCAGAATATTATACAGTTTGAATCCATGCAAAATAGTTTTGAACATAAACAAATCGTGAATCATCTCATACGTAATAGCTATTTGTGTATTTAGATCGCAAAGAGATAGATTGCCGCTCGAATAAGACAGTTATCTTTCGATAGCAACAATACACTTTGAGACGATTTTGGAATTTTTGTCCAAGGAAAAAATAACAATGTAACTGATTGAAGAAAAGTCTTTGGCAAAAAAACTCTTGTTTTGATGCCAAACCACCAAAAAAAAATACACTTAGCGCTCGAAATACACACAATATTTTTTCTACTTGTCAAAAATGTAACTTGAGCGGTCTCTATAATTTCCGGTGGTTTTGATTCGATATCAAATACTGTTTATTTCCATATTCAAGATGATATTTGAATACTTCTCTGACAATTCCTCATTATGTGAATTACTGATAGATTGAGTTAGTTTAGTTTGGACAATTTTTATTGATATTGACACCAGCGTACATAAACAAACTTGATACCATACTCCTGCTAGCGCCAGTAATAACGCAACCAGAAATACAGAACTGTAGAAGTACGTAGTGCGCAAGCGCGTACGAGTTAGTGCGTCCTTGACTCCTTGCAAACATCTGTGATACCAAAGAATCTTCTCTTTGGTGATACTACTGATACTGTGATATCAAACTGATGCAAGCACCAAGCCGCACATAAAACTGTAACCATACTCTTTTGAATTATCTCACCCGCTATCATCAACATCGAAATAGTTCCAGCAAAGAGTATAGCTTCCAGCTTTAAAGTGAATTCAGACGTTATGTATCAGACACATTGAAATTGATAGATAAAGAATTCTCGGTGTAATTCGACAAAAATTTCAATAAATAATATGAATTTGATTTGAGAACGCTTACATATTGAGAGTAAGTACCTTCACAATATACCTAATTATTTATATCAATTCATGCGACCGTTGTGATATTTTTCATATCAACACTACACCTTTTCCAGTTGTATTTCAGAAACCATCAAGTTTATTTCAGAAGGCGTCAATTGAATTTCAGAATAGTGACTTGTATTTCAGAAAGTATCAATTGAATTTCAGAATAGTGAGTTGAATTTCAGAAAGCGTCAAATGTATTTCAGAATAGCGAGTTTAATTTCAGAAAGCATCCATTGTATTCCAGAATAGTCAGTTCAATATCAGAAAGCGTTAAATGTATCTCAGAATAGTCAATTGAATTTCAGAATTCGTTATTTGTATACAAATGATATAATCTGAAACTCAAATGACGAATTCTGAAATTCAGTTGACTTTTCAGAAATACAATTGACGCTTTCTGAAATTCAACTCACTATTCTGAAATACAATTGATACTTTCTGAAATACAAGTGATTATTCTGAAATTCAATTGAGGCTTTCTGAAATACAACTGAAAAAGGTGTAGTGTATATTGGATTTATTCAAAATTCATAGAGAGTGTCATGAAATTATGGAGATACTTTGTCGACTTTTCAAGAGATATATCCAAACCTGCCGACGTTGAAACGGACACAATTTTGTCGAATCACATTCGCTTGAGATGATGGATGCTCGCTTCTCAAATATTAGTGAAAGATCGAAGCGACACTGGAGAGAGTCGCAATTACAATCACTTTCTGCACCACAGAGCACACGCATTTTGAAAGCCGGAGTTCATGTCAACAGGGCTCAACTTATCCAATTAGAGCTTTACCTTGATTCCGTGCTGACTAATTTCACCATTAGTCGAGGAAAGGTTCCTGTTAAATTCCAAAAGAATGTATTTGATGATTTTAATTCTCCCCTGGAGAAATCCTGTTATAATTGTAGTTGCCTATACTCACTATAATCAAACTTTCGTTTGAAAGACTGGATACGTATCTTTGGGGCTCGTTAAAAAAAGGAATTAAATGTGGAAACTTATCTACCGAATGAATTTCTATCTTGGTTTTTGGGTTTAATATGCTTTGAAAAATATCAGTTTACTATGGGTATGTTTATCTCGATTATAAAAAAAATCGCCCTGTACATCAAACTATGATACTTGGAGTACCCGAGTTTGGGCGATTCTTAGTAGTTTCATACGAAACTCACGAAAAGTATATGAAAAATAAATTCCCAAAAATCTATTTCCCCTTCATCCGTTCCCAAAGTACCCCAAGGGGGAATGGAGGGGAAATTGATATATTTTTTTTAAATACCGAACCCAATTTAGGGGGTCAGATGAAATCCGTTTCCCGATATCTCCTACCCTTAGGCCAGGAAAAATTAGGCCCCTGACAAAATTTCGTCAAACGACGTTCCGGATTTATTTTTTTAAACCTGGATTTCGAGGGTTTTTCTGATTTCGGTCACGTTTGAGGAAACCTTTGATCTTTTATGTTCATCTCGAGTCAATTCTGATCTCTATATCTCTTCATATACAACGCTTCAGCTTCAAAATGAGATTTTGAAAATCGCTTGACGAAGAAAAAAGTCCAAAACCAAAAAGTAATTTTTTTCAAATCAACCTTTATGATATGAGAGATATAAAGACAATTCGGGAAATGCTTCAAGGTAATGAGGTCATCTTTATACCTTTGTTGAAAAATAAAACAGTTTTTCTTCATTTGGGATCCTTCTGAAAATTCCGATATTTTGCACAGTTTCAGGTAACACCCTGTAGCAATTTTATTCAAAGAACCTCTTGTACCAAAGAAGTACGAGATTATAGATGAAGGACTGAGCTAGCGAAAAGTGCTAACAGAATACAAATTATAAAAAGCAGAAGAAAATTATTTATATTCAAAAAGGGGCAAAATTTTTAAGGGTGACGAAATTAGTGTTGCTAAGTTTAGAATGTTAGACCCAAGGTGGATATAGGATGGTGAAACAGCTCTTCAATTGTTTCTGCGAAAAACTTGTAGACCGTTTGAGAAGGTAGTAATATTTCAGCTACTTGAATGAAGATGGCGGTAAGATCGATTATCGAAGAAGATTTCTGTTGCTTACGTATTTCTGTGGTTCGCATCTGACAGACGTGACTTGAAATGGCATTAAACAATATATCTTCTATAAATCTGGAATGAATATTGATATTTTGACTCTTCTCAGTCATTTTTCATCTAGAACAGATGAAACTGATAAAAATATGACAGAAGCACAGTTTCTGTTTTACCGACACAAGGTATGTCGCCATCTCTGTTAATTTCAGGAAATATTACTACGGTATGAAATCAAAGGTTGGTTAGACCCAAGGTGGATATAGAATGGTGAAACAGCTTCCTATTAACAAGCACTAGAATAAACTGTAGACCTTTGCCTACTTGATTTCATACCGTGGTAATATTTCCTGAAATTAACAGAGATGGTGACATACCTTGTGTCGGTAAAACAGCAACTGTGCTTCTGTCATCTTTTTATCAGTTTCATCTGTTCTAGATGAAAAATGACTGAGAAGAGTCGAAATATCAATATTCATTCCAGATTTATAGAAAATATATTGTTTAATGCCGTTTCAAGTCACGCCTGTCAGATGCGAACCACAGAAACACGTGAGCAACAGAAATCTTCTTCGATAATCGATCTTACCGCTATCTTCATTCAAGTATATGAAATATTACTACCTTCTCAAACGGTCTACAAGTTTTTCGTAGAAACAATTGAAGAGCTGTTTCACCATCCTATATCCACCTTGGTTAGACCTTACATTTTTCAGTGATTTATTAGGATTGATTGAGTCGGAATAACCATAGTAATTACGGTTCTGACGACCAAACACTGCTGCCATTCGATTTATGGTATCATTCATTAAATAATCCTTCAAGATCAATTACATGTTATAGGATCCGTCAAGAACTTGTCAAGGACATAGAATGGTATACAAATAGTCAATCACTGAAATACAGATATTACCATGATATTACATACACATAGATATATAACATTCGATGTAGATGTTTCCATGGTTATTAGTTCCGTCATATCTGTAATATGAAGTCTGCTCAAACTCAGAATATCATTGGCTACATAGCTATTGTACTACGATGATTATTTCATCATTATACTTTTATTCAAATCCATCATCAGCCACTCGCTTTGTCATCTACAGTAAACGAATGGTTGGAGTAAATAAATTGAATGTGCTCTTGAGATGGAAATGATCAATCATCTGTCACGTGACCCATGGCAACTCCCAGAACTAGATGAATAAATCAAAAATGAATCTATGATCAGTTTCCATTTATGAAATTATTCTAATAACGAAAGTTTAGTTATTTATTATGGACATTAAATGCAGCTACAATGGTATTATCACCATCAGATGAATCTCATCAGATACCCACGAATGACATGAAACAAGGTTTGTTGACAATATTTGTGATGACAATAAAACCATGCAAAAATATTGAAGCTTACCTGTTCATTCTACATTATACAGCACTGAGAAGAAATAATAAAATTGTTTGAAAAAAAATTATATTATGTTATATTTATCTCTTAACTTCAACTGAATGAGCATCCGATAGATGTACAAAAAATTAGTGCTATGTAACACAATTCACAGACATTTCGTTCAATTCCTAAAAACTCAACTCAAAGAATCCTAGTGGCACAGTTAACAAATTTTCATAATGCTCATTACCACTTCTGTTATACATTCAGTGACAAGAAAGAATAATAATTGCAGAAGATCCGAATGTTTATTCAAATGGAGGGACGAGAGCGGAATTACTGCCGTAGAAATAATTCTATCCCGAATCCTTCCATTTTATTACTTGAGACTCGCTCTTTGCATTTAAACCAGCATTTAACAAAAACAAACCCAACTTGTATCCTCTCCCTCACTACTGATTGTCTGTATATACGTATAAAGGCCGTTTTCACAATACTGAAAGGAAATTTCATTTGCGAGTTTGTTTTTTCTATTTTATCATTGGGACACCAAATAATTTAGCTATTTCGATGAGTTCCTGCTTTTAACTTGGGTGAGTAAATGATGAGAAACATTTTTTTCTATGGTATTCTATGCTGTATAATAGAGCTGGGCGATATTGAAAATTGGTTATCGAATATCGATATTGAATGAATCTAGATATTCGCGATAGGTGCTAAGCGATACGCTACCTAGTGGTGACTCGTGAACCACTCGTAGTGGGATAACCACTGAACTTTCTGAGGGATAACCCACAGACTATCTTAACCTCTGTTCTGTTTATGTTCGCTTCTGATGTGAAAGGTGTACTTCCAGCAGTTTTTCGAGAGATGTTTTGGTAAAATACACGTGAAATCTTATCGTTTTTCTCGTATCAGTTATTGTTTGGTGGCAAGACACCTATGTCACAATGACACAAACATCAAAAATATGAAAACAAAACAAAAACGATACCACTCCGAGAAGTTCGAGTTGTTACCATGAGATAGTGCTACGTGTTATTTTCTATCGCGAATTGATTGAGTAATGAGTATAACAACTGTCAATCACCGCCAGGAAAGAGGTGGATAGATAGACTGATGAATTCACTTCCTATCCTGTGACATGTCCCAAATCTCTTGATTTCGCCTACTTCGATAAAACGTGTCTAACGTGACATTGCGTGGGTAAATCTCGCTAAGTGATGCCGCGATTTCAACCAAATTTACAAGTTACTGCAGGTGTCAACACGAAAGTATGAATATTTGATTCTGAATGACTTCTAAATCGTTTTTAACAATTCCATGGAGCCATTTTACAATGAGTTTGATGCGAATATGTATCGAATATGATTGAAAGAAAATTCTTCAAATACCTATCGACAGTATCGCCATCTAGTTTTGTACATGAAAACATGAGCTGAAATTTGATTGTTTCAAATCAAGGATTTGTCTGCTGAATCAATTGAAGAGTAGCGCCACCAGGTCTTATTTCCATCATTGCCAGGAACATTACTGTTCGTTTTCCTGTGCTAAGATGGATGTCAGTTATAAAGAATTAATTTTAGGAAACTAGCATGAAATCATGAAGGAATAAATATTATTTGAAGTAAAAATTAAAAAATATTCATATTATCTATCGATATACCTAAGTATAGCCTAGACCGCTAGAGTAACGAATAGTTGAAGTTTTTTTTCAAATTCACTTCAGAAGGTCATCCTCATTGGTTTCATTCCGGTGCTCGATACACTTATCAAGCATACTGCAAGTGAGTAGATGATTTGTGCCGATTCTAGACCTCCTCCCAAGGTCACACACCCCCCACGTGGCCTTGGGGGGTCAATGACCTTGGGGGGTCAATGACCTTGGGAGGAGTGACCTTGGGAGGAGTGACCTTGGGGTGAATGACCTTGGGAGGAGTGACCTTGAGAGGAGTGACCTTGGGGTGAATGACCTTGATGCGATCTTGGGAGGAGTGACCTCGAGTTGGCGACCTTGAGAGGAGGGTGCCCTTGGGAGTTGCTGTGGCCTTGAGAAGAGCGCGTCCTTGAGGAGGGCTTTCTTTTTTCTGTGAGCGTGACCTTGTGTTTTCACACCTCTGAAATGGGAGGGGGTGCGACCTTGAACACTGCTGCTGCGTGCGCATGCGCCATTCTCCCGCGAGAGTTCAAGATCGCGTTGGTGAGAGTGGGGGAGGCGGTACTTCTATAAATTCAAGGGTGCGCAGAGCGGAGCACAGTTTATTGGGAATCACATATTAATCAGCATTTGTTGTTTGTTCGTGAGTGATAAAAGCGTTTTTTATTCATCATCATCATGTTGACCTGCAGTGCTTGTTTCCAAACATTTACGCGTAGTGATAATTTACGCCGCCATCAAAGAATTTCATGTGTTGGTGATTTGAGTGATTTGGGCGAGCCTAGTGCAAAAAGGGCTCGATTGGATATTTCGAATCCGCCAGCGCCATCGACATCTAGAAGTATGCAAAGATGTGTGCCCTGCGCTAAAGATGTTCCATCAGATAGGATGGGTGCTCATAAGAGAACCTTGGAGCATCGCTCTAATGCGTGCATGCACTACAGAGATGGCGTATATGCGATCGAGAGCGCGTTCAAATGCCGCATTATTAGCTATAGGTTAGAGTGTAGAACGAACATTTTAGATTACAATGCGTTCTTCAATGAGAATAGAGCTACAATTATATCTCTATTAGATAATATGCTACTGATTCATCACTCGATTAAAGTGAACATGGAAGTTTTTGGTAGATATGTCATTGAAACCCGAGATGTGAGAGATGTGAAATCTTTCATGGCTCCGAATCGCATAATTGCTTCATCGCCAGATTTGGAAGATATCGTTGACGCATTTCGGGATTGTCTTTCGAATCTAGCTATCGAATTCGAGGAACGTGATTCTGGTGAGTTGTTTGAAAAAATCAGATGTCGACTAAGTTTGCTTATTTCTTTTTTTTACTTTGATATTACAGGTTGGGCTTTAGAAGAGATTTTGTTTCTAGAAATAAATATTAATAAATATAGTCCATTAAGAGGCGGGTCTTACATAAAGCTGCCCACCTATATTGCGAACAAGAAAGCGGTGGTAAACATTATTAATCAGGATGAGCATTGTTTCGCCTGGGCAGTTACATCAGCTTTGTATCCTGCGAGGATAAGGAATACCGAAACATCTTCCTACCCACACTTTTCTACAGTATTGAATCTGGTTGGTATAGAGTTTCCTATGAAAGTAAGTGATATTCCAAAGTTCGAAAATCAAAATGATTGCTCCATCAATGTTTATGGGTTAGAGAGCGTATTCGATGATCAAAAAATGAAATATAGGGTTATTGGGCCGCTTCATTATGCTAAGAATAGGTTGGGTAGGCATGTAAACTTACTTTATATCTCGGACGATTCCGATAAGGGGCATTATTGCTGGATAAAAAATTTATCGCGATTAGTGTCAAGTCAATTAAATGCCAGAGGGCATAGGAATTTCTTTTGCGATGGGTGTCTGATATGTTTCTCCGATGAGTCGAAGTTGCTACGTCATAAATTGAATGATTGCAATCATACATACACTACGGTTCCATCTCCAGAAATCAAGGTTGATAAATTCGGAAATAGCGCTCCCGGGAATATTTTAAAATTCCAAAGTTTTGAGAAACAGATGAAAGTACCATTTGTTATATATGCGGATTTTGAATCTGTTCTGAAACCCATCCAAACTTGTGAACCAGATCCTACGGGGTCGTATACTAATAAAACATTCGCTCACGAGCCGCATTCATTTGCATATCTCATCAAATGCTCCTACGATGATTCCCTCACTAAATTTGTTTCATTCCGAGGAAAAGGTGTAGCAAAAAAGTTTGTCTCCAGTTTAGTCGATAATGTTAAGGCTATATATAATATGCATTTGAAACGTGTTGTTCCTATGGCTAAATTGAGTGCTGCAGAGAAGCTTGATTTCGCTACCGCTACAATTTGCAACATTTGTGATAAGCCACTTGATTCCACAGATGTTAAAGTTAGAGACCATTGTCACCTGACTGGTAAAAAGAGAGATGGCGCTGCACATTCTAAATGTAATTTGAATTTCAAGCTACCTAACTTCATCCCCATCTTTTTCCATAATATGAGCGGGTATGATAGCCACCTCTTCATCAAACAATTGTTCGAGCATGAAGAGAGGGTGGATTGTATCGCTCAAACTAAGGAAAAGTATGTTTCATTCACGAAACATGTTTTTGTTGATGAGTACTTGGGAAAAGATGGAAAAAATCATAAAATGTTCATGAAGTTGCGCTTTTTAGATAGCTATAAATTTCTTTCTGATCCGCTGCATTCTCTAGCTGAAAATCTGACTACGGAACAGTGTGTTGAGACAGCGAGAGCATTTCAAGATCGCGAACAATTTAAGCTAATGACGCGAAAAGGCGTATTTCCGTATAGTTTTATTACATCTATCGATAAATTGGAGCATAAAGGTTTACCTTCTCAAAATGACTTTTTCGATAATTTATCGAATGAACACATTTCGAATGAGGATTATCGTAGAGCTGAGCGTATTTGGAAGATATTCAAATGTAAAACGCTTGGGGATTATTCAGACGTATATCTGAAATCGGATGTTTTGTTATTATGCGATGTTTTTGAAAATTTTCGGAAGGTTAGTTTGAAGACATACAAGTTGGACCCATGTCAATATTATACAGCCCCTGGTCTATCGTGGGATGCTATGTTGCGCTACACAAAAGTGGAATTGGAACTCTTAACTGACATCGACATGGTGAATTTCTTTAAGAAGGGAATAAGAGGCGGTGTCAGCCAGTGTAGTATGAGAAGCCATGTAGCTAATAATAAATTCCTCCCAAATTTCAACCCTGATGATCCATCGTCGTTTATAATGTATTTGGATGCGACCAACTTGTATGGTCATAGTATGTCGCAACCACTACCTACATCTGGTTTCACATGGTTAACTGATGTTGAAATCTCAAATTTGGATATCTCGAATGTTGCAGATGATGATCCGTTCGGGTATGTTCTCGAAGTAGATATTCACTACCCTGAAAATTTACATGATGCACACTCGGATTTACCTTTTCTTGTGGAAACCATCAGCCCGCCAGGTTCAAAATCCGCTCATAAGAAACTGATTCCGAATTTATCGAATAAGTTAAATTATATAATCCATTATCGAAATTTGAAACAGGCGATTAGAAATGGTTTAATCTTGACGCGAATACATAGAGTTCTTAAATTCAATCAATCTCGCTGGTTGAAGAAATATGTAGACCTCAATACTGAGATGCGCAATAAAAGTACGAACAAAGCCGATAATGGATTATTTAAAAAGATGGTCAACTGTGTCTATGGTAAAACTATGGAAAATGTCGATAGAAGGACCGATATCAAACTTGTGACCCATTGGGAGAGTATCGGGAAGCGGAAGGGTGCTAATGCATTAACGGCCCTTCCCAATTATAAGACTTGCACGATATTTCATGAAAATTTCGTTGCAATTCACATGGGTAGGGTTAGCGTGCATTATGATAAACCGCTCTATGTGGGCTTCAGCATATTAGATGTGTCGAAAATTGTAATCTATGATTTCTTATATGATTGTATCAAGAAAAATTTTCCTGGAACATCATCATCATTATTGTATACTGATACTGATTCCCTCATCTTGAAAATTGATAGCGAAAATTTCTATGATTTTATGAAAGAAAACATAGAATATTTCGACACGTCTAATTATCCTGTAAAAAATAACTTCAACATGCCTCGCACAGAATCGATCGTCGGCAAAATGAAAGATGAATTCCCAAACAACCCCTTAATTAGTTTTTATGGTACTGGCGCCAAAGCTTATTGCGTCAAATCAACGACTAGCGAGGTGAAAAAAGCGAAAGGCGTTTCCAGGGCTGTTATAAGAAACGAACTATCTCTAGATAGTTATAAAGACATTGTGGAGAAAGGTGGTTTGATATTTCGCAAGATGAATACTTTTCGTAGCTATAAGCATGACATCTTCACGGAGATGAGAAACAAAGTTGCTCTTTCATATCACGACGATAAGCGGTTTATTATTCCCAATACTGTCAGAACTCTTCCTTGGGGTCATAATGATATCGATTTTTATCGATTTAGTCCAGAGCAAAATTCAATTTGGTTACATCAGGCAATAAGCGACTTGTCGCAGAATGATCAGGGGGAGGATAATGAACGGTCCAAAAGATTAGACTCGCTAATTGAAATGTTGATGGAGCAATTAGAACCTCAGCAGTGAGCTCTATACCGGGAGAGGGGGTAGGGGGAGGGGAGGATTGTTTGCTACATGCCCTATAAGGGGTATAAGATATTTCCATTCCTCCGAGTTGGTGACTAGCTGCGATATTGGCAACAGCAGTTGAGATGACTACCGAGGTCAGCGAGACGCTTGCGAAACTTTCAATTCAGGAGCATGATAAAGAAAAGGGGAAAGCTGTGAGTATATTTTTTATTCGATAATATTCTCGATTTTGGGAATCATTTCCATATTATAAATGTATATTTTCTTGTTGCAGCCTTCCAAAAACGTTGTTGGGCAGCAAGGCATAGACAATTTCACGGATGAAGGATACGATGACGTCGAATGCAGCGAGAAAGCACTTGGGCGAAATAAATTTATGAATGTCCCTCGGTCATTCTTATGTACATTATGTAATCGAACACTTCGCGAAACAATTGTGGCAGGTGTTGCTCCTATTTGTTGCAATGTACGCAGCAAAGTTTATATTTACCATTTTTGAAGTTATGTAATCGAAAACTTCATGAAACAATTGCGGTAGGTGTTGCTCCTATTTGTTGCAATATACTTATGTAGTGAAGTTTATATTTACCATTTTTGAAGTAATAATATTTTTCTATACTCGAAACATTTATTGAAATATTATTGCGCAGTAGGCTATAATCCCCCCACCCCTCAGCCATTCTTGATATTCTTCACCGCAAAGGTGTGTTAGAGTCAGTTGTACGAAAGGCGGCCACCATGAAACTACTCGCTGTTGACATGCAAGGTTTCGTGCTTGGTGATAATAGTGTATTCCACCCCAAAGAAATATCTATCACAGATGGGGAGAAAACTAATCATTACATATTGAAACCGCCTAAGCCCTATAACAGTTTAACTCGGAGTGAAAAAAAGCAAGTAACCTATGTGGAACGAAACATCCACGGTATAAGATACTCGAGTGGGCTCATCGACTATGATCAACTGATGGGTGAGGTGCTTGAGCCTATTGCGAGCGCTAGTATAGTTTATGTGAAGGGGCATCAAAAGTTTGAGATTTTACAACAGTATGTAGAACAATTGGCCTATAAGCCATACATTGTGAATATTGAAAAATATCAGCATGATATGTGTCTTCAAAACCCTGTACCAGTATTCGAAAAAGAAGCTGCTCTATGTATGAATCATACGCTATCTGCAAGGGTTAATTGTAGCTTGAGGCAATCGCATGCAGTATGGAGTTGGGTCTCTCAACATTTGAAATGGTGATGAAACATTTATATTCCAACATATTGTACTTATGATGTAAATAAATAAATATATATATTGTCATTCGAGATTATTTTACCTGACACCTTCCACACCAATTTCCTTATGGGCGAAGTAGAGAATGCCTGACGCGACAGTTGGTATGATCGGTGACATCCGGTATGGGAGATGGCAGTTGGTAAATTATAGTTGGCGCGATAGGTGGCGCTTCACTTCTGTCAAAAGTCATACATCCCAAATACAACCAACTACGGGTACAGAACACTTCCTAATTGACAGTTGGCATGATTGGCGATAACTGACGTGACAGGTGACAATTGGCAGGGCAGCTGTCACGGCGGCCATCTTAGGCGGAAAGAGCATTGAAAAGCGGAGGAGGTAGCAATTTTAACCATAGCGATTTCAACTCCTGAGTCGAGCAGTAGTCATTGAATTGTTATAGAAGCATCTACAAGTGAGCATTCAATTATGTCTGGACATTATCGAAATATGTCCATGAGACAAATGGTGGCCGCCATACGGGAGAGACAACGCACCAACCCGGTGGAGATCGACGAAATGGTGCAGAGACACTTGGACGAGCGGCGGGCCGATGAAGCAATGCGGGAGATAATGGCTGTGGAGATTCCAGAACTCGACCCTGGATCAGACTCTGATGAAACCATCATTTTATCTCCCGTTATCACAAGAAGGGAGCTACGTAGGAAGAAGAAGTCGAGAGTGCCGCCTTACACGGCTAAAAGGTTGAAGCCGAAAGTGAAGTGAACAAATATATATCGTTTTTTATATTATATATTTCAATAAATTTTTTCATAATACAAATTGTTTGTCATGATTTGAATACACCATTAATAAGTAAGAAGTGGTCCTCAAGTGTCTACCGTTTCAATTTCTCTCGTAGATGCCTAACTGTTCTCACAAAAGAAGTGAAAATCCCATATTTATGTGAATCACAGTCGCACACGCAATAACAATAATGCATACATTTCCTGCATGCAAGCCCATCTACGACATCGTTGTATTCGAATAGATAGAAACACTTTCTGCGGCAGCAATAACGCCTTGATGTAACTGGGCATTGATACTCCAACGCGCGAACCATGTTAGACGGAGTTTAAATGATGTCTGAGAAGTAGGGCGAATATTAGAAACCAAAGTGGTGGGCGTTAACAAGAAGTGGGCTAGTGTAATGAGGTCCGAGCGTAACGACCAATGGGAGAAGCCAAAGGGCTGGGCCTCAACAAGTGGGAGGGTCTCAAATTGGCTACGCCCACCCCCCCCCCCCCCCCCCCCCCCCCCCCCGAGGAAGCTCCGCCCCCAAAACTCCGCCCCCCCAAACTCCGCCCCCCCAAAACTCCGCCCCCCCCTTGGAGCACCACCCCTAAGATCTGTGTCAAGGTGGGATTCGATCAGCACCCCCCCCCCCCATGAAATCCAAAATCCTTGCCGAGGTATCAAAAAATTTGTGTCAAGGTGGAATTCGATCAGCACCCCCCCCCCCCCCCCCCCCCCCCCCCCCCCCGGGGGAGCACCATAGTTTTCTCAGTTATATTAATGTTATATGTGAAAATATTGAAAATATTGTATTTAATACTGGGCGATATAATTTTTGAAACTCTTGAAAATAAAATCGATAATTTAGTTTTTTTTCATTTATTCATTGTACACTCTTACATAAATATATATATATACCCTCAAATTTCAAATATACTAAATAAAATCTTATGAACTATAAATATATACAAAATAAAAACTTATAAATAGAAAAATAAATAATCAAATATATACACTAATTCAATAGTCTCCTTCAATATCACCCCTATAGTATCTAAATGTTGGAGCCGGCACCTCCAAATCCCTAGCCCTTCTTCGAAGTCTCTCTTCGAGGGGTAGGCACCAACACTTGTCCAAATGTTCGGAGGGCCCCCTATAAAAGTGGCCCACCACCTCGCAAAAGAATTTCTTGCTGAAATTGCAACCTCTGCAAATCCCTTGCCAGCAATCATTCCGATATTGCCGGCAGCTTCTACATCTATGGAAGTGCAGCCTTCTACCCATGCTGCATTCCCGGCATGTTGGGCGGCAGATTCCAAAGTTGGAATTCCTCAGCTTTTTACAGCACCTATCGCATCGGGCTCCGGAACTTGGTGACTGCGCTGGTACAGGATATGGGGGCCCCGTTCTTGTCGTATTCGCCAACGAGCAACGCTGGCACATTCCCGTGCTGGGATTAAGGTCTCCTGGCACGAAGGCGTCCCCGCAATTGTGGCAGCATATCGCCCCATTCGCGATAAGCGGCCTCACTGCAATAATTGGCTTGTTATCCCAGGCACTCGGATACATATTGACTGAAGAATAATTGAGGAGTTCTTCTCAAACTAGTGGTCGACTCAGGAGTTGAAACCGCTATGACCTCCGCTTTTCAATACTCTTTCCGACTAAGATGGCCGCCGTGACAGTCGCCCTGTCAATTGTCATCTGCCAGCTATCACCCGATATCAGTAGCGCCACTTGCCATCAGTAGCGCCACCTGCTATTAAGGCTAATGACCTTGAAACAGGGGCGCCATCTATCACAATCGCTATTATTTGCCATACCAAACTATCGCGAAGTGTTCCGTGCCCGTAGTTGGTCGTTGAGGTGTTCCGTGTCAGCTGTCATCCGCCATCAGTAGCGCCATCATCATCTGTCACCCGCCATCAGTCACTCCCACTCTCAGCTAGGAGGGAGGAAAGAGTACAAAAGCGAAGCGCCCACTCGAATTTATCATTCTGCTGCCTGCCTTCCTCTTCGACTAGACCTGCCTACTAGACGCTGCTAGATCAATTGTGAGTATTACCTTTTGACTGTGTATAGTGAATTTGTATATATCCCCATATTTTTGTACTTATGATTTTGTATTATATTCTAAGTGGTGAATCTGGGACTTGTAGATTTCTCTCGTTGTGATAACATCAGATTATTTCTGTTTCTTTGACTCTGAATATTTTTCTCATTGCATTAATATCGAATCATTTTCAAAGTGGAAGAAGTTGGGGCTTGAACATTTTTTCTCGTTGTGATAATATTAGATTATTTCTATTTGCCCGACTCTGAATGTTTGTTCCACATTGCTCCAATTTCGAATTATTTTTCAAAGCGGAAAACTCTTACTCTTGTTTTTTTTTGCATTATACTAATATTGAATCTTTTTCCAAGTGATAGAATCTGCAAACCGTTTCCATCTTCAACTAATTCTGCTGCCCGCCTTCCTCTTCGACTAGACCTGCCTACTAGACGCCGCTAGATCAATTGTGAGTATTACCTTTTGGTTGTGTATAGTGAATTTGTATATATCTCTAAATTTTTGTACTTGTGATTTTGTGTTATATTCTGAGTGGTGAATGTAGGACTTGTATATTTTTCTCATTGTGATAACATTAGATTATTTCTATTTCTTCGACTCTGAATGTTTTCTCATTGCATTAATATCGAATCATTTTCAAAGTGAAAGAAGCTGGGACTTTAACATTTTTCTCGTTGTGATAATATTAGATTATTTCTATTTGTCCGACTCTGAATGTTTTTCCTCACTGCTCCAATGTCGAATTATTTTTCCAAAGTGGAAAACTCTTACTCTTGTTTTTTTTGCATTATACTAATATTGAATCTTTTTCCAAGTGATAGAATCTTCGAGTGTTTTCATCTTGAACTCATTCTGTTCGCTGCCTTCCTGTTGGGCTACTCAGACTAGACGCTCCTAGACCAACTGTGAGTATTACCTTTGAAGTGTGTATAGTGAATTTGTATACATCTTCATATTTTTGTACTTGTGATATCGAATTATATTCTAAGTGGTGAATGTAGGACTTGTACATTTTTCTCATTGTGATAACATTAGATTATTTCTATTTCTTTGACTCTGAATGTTTTCTCATTGCATTGATATCGAATCATTTTCAAAGTGATAGAAGCTGGGACTTTTGAACATTTTTTTCTCCTTGTGATAATATCAGATTATTTCTATTTCTCCAACTCTGAATGTTTTTCCTCATTGCTTCAATGTCGAATTATTTTTCCGAAGTGGAAAACTCTTACTCTTGTTTTTTTTCATTATACTAATATTGAATCTTTTTCCAAGTTGTAGAATCTTCAAGTGTTTTTTGGACCCGGTCTAGAAGACACCGTTGCTTGCCCTCCTCTCGAGCTACCACACCACCGGCAAATTTTTTTTGGAGTATTACTTCTGAACCAATTGTAAGTATTTCCTTGTGAGTGCATATAGTGAAATATAAATTTTCGAGTTCTATAACATACTTCATTCTCATTGTGATATAGTCGAGTTTTGCTAAGTGCTATAATAACCTATAACTTATAATATTTTTCTTTGCGATAATTTCATAATTTCTCTATACAATGCAATACACGACTTAACATGTTTTCATTGTTATAGAAATACGAGATGGCCTTCAACAACTCCGCCGCCGCCGCTCAATCCTCTGCCGCTCCCGACAATTCTGAGGAGCTCCAGCAATTAAGTAGGTTATTTTCAACTCTTTTTCTTGTAACACCATCCTAATATTTTTCTCGAAATTTTTTCAGGCATCAATTCATCATTTTTCGAGAACATCACCATGGACGCATTTGATGTTCCCGAAGATGAAATTGATCTTGGAGCTCTTCTCGCTAACACGTATGATAGCATGTGCGGCGACGATACCGTGGGTGCGGCTGGCACCCGGGGTAAGAAGAGGCCGGCGATGTCGCAAGGGGCATCTTCCAAGGGGGCTAAGATGAGCTGTCGCAGGGTGAGTGAATCATCTTCATCGTCGGAGAGTGAGGAGGATATGGCGCTTTCAGACAAAGCGTCAATGTTGGTTGAAAGCCTGCCCGAAGATGACAATGCTGATGATTTCGCGCCACAAACCAAGAAAATGAAGGTTTGTGGCGCGAAATCATCGGGATCTGTTGGGGGGAAAAGCATGTCCTCGTCAAAAAGGAAGGTTGCTAACCCCCTTCAACATATCTTTCTCGATGATAGCGAGGATGATTTTGCACCACCACCGCAACCAAAGAAAAAGATCTTTGGTAGCCGTGTTGGTGGAAAGAGGGCGTTATCATCGAGGGCATCGACGTCTTCGAAAGCGTCGCCCAAGGCACCTTCGAAGAAGAGGAAGATTAGCCCGAAGGCGGTTGCGGGGCCTTCTAAGGCCGGCCCTAGCAAGAAGGGCAAATCTTCCTCTTCTTCAATGATACTCCGCAAGTTCCTCAATAATAGTGGCAAGGCAAACCCCTACCGCGGAGGTGATATTGCTGAGTGGTACGCGGAACGGCGTACCGCTCAACAAGAGCGAAAGCCGGCAATCAACGTCCTCAGAGTGGACGTGATCAAGCCGGCTAGTGCTCGAACCAATGCGGACGGTGATGCGATCGCCGCCATTGATGAGGGAACCAGTGGAGTAGGCGCCGTGGGTGATGCATCGGAAGTGGCTAATGCCAATAAAATTGAACAGTCTGGAAGCATCAGCATCGTCACCATCTCCGACGATGAAGGTGCTACTGCTGCTGAGGCCGCGGATGTTGGCGAAAACAATGGTGGTGATGCCATCGTTCATGAGGCTGCAGTTGCCGCCACTCCGCCGCCTGATGACGAAGTCATCACCATCATTGTTTCCGCCGACGCCGCGCCACCTCATGGAGATGCCACCCCGCGACCTCCCCAACAACCATCGCCGGCGCTGGAGGCAGAGGTTGCGGCGACGCCCCCATCATCCCCACCACCACCATCGCCATCACCAGCAGCTGAGGCGGAGGTTGCGACACCATCCCCGGCGGGTATTGCGTCACCCTCGCCGCTAGCGGAGGATGTGCCGCCGTCGCAGCCGTCGCCGACATCTTCACCGGCAGCTGGAGGTGCGGCTTCGCCTTCACAGGCGGAGAGTGAGGATGCCGCGCCGCCGACGCCTTCCCCATCAACGCCTTCCCCGTCAAACAGCATTCCGCCGGGACCATTACTGCCTGCTACCCAACTAAGGAGATACAATGACGAGTTGGTGCGGTGGTTGGCAATGATGAGCGACCGCAAAACGAGAACCCTTCACGACAACGCGCTGGTTGAAGCTCAGATTGCTGAGCTTCAGCGAATTTCTGCCATGCAGAAAGAGAGCATAGCCGAAATTGATGCGGAGGTTTCTCGTTATGGGGGACATGCCGACGCGAATGCTGTTTTACTGGGGAAGGAAACCTAGTTGTATATAGTTTTTTGTAAATTTTAATTAAGGCCCTAATTGTAAATAGTTTTTGTAAATATAAATTAAGATGTATATATAGTTGTAAGTATGTAAATAAATTATTGTAAATATTAGTAAAAGATGTGTGTATATAAAGATGATTGTGTATATAGTTGAAAATAAAGTTTTTATAAATATAAATAAAGGTGTATATAGTTGTGAATATATATTTATGTTTGTGTTCATCATATTATTTGCAAATTTTCATAATAAAATATATTAAATTCTGATGCGACTTTTTCTTATTGGGTGAAAATTGGGTAGGAAAGAAATAGGCGATAGGAAATGTCAACAGACTCATTTATTGAAAAAAAATTAAATACTTCAAACAATTGCAGATTTATCAAGCCAAGAATTGTGCTCTTCAGAAAATCCTAGCCACTTGACAAATATCTTATTCCCCTTCGTTTTCAACACTTTTTCAACTAGATATGCATTTGGCTCAGCTGTTTTCAACAATTCCAATTCATAAAAGCATCCCTTGATAGGGCGACCTTTGACATCTTTGATGTTGTATGTCGTCGGATTGGTAATATTCACTTTAGATATGGTGAATAATTCTGTGGAAAAATTGGCTGAGTATCCTTTCTCGAAAACTCCTTTGAATTTGCTTATTCTGACAACATCTCCAACATTATATTTTGCCGGTGGCGCTATTTTCAGGTGGCTATATACTTTAAGTATTGTTGAAGGTGTTACGTCAGCAGGTTTCATACCAATTGTTCTATGTTTTCTATTATTATACTCGTTAGCAAAATTTGCGAGAATGTCGAGCCACTTATAGTCACCTCTGGCGGAGAATTCTCTATAGATCCAAGTCTTCAATGTTCTAATTACTCGCTCCACAATAGCTGCTTTCATTATACTATAAGTTGAATAGTGATTGATCTTATATCTCTGCATCAAATTTTCGAAGCGTGAATTGTAGAATTCTTTGCCTAAATCACTTTGGATATTTTTTGGAGAATATTCAGCTCGCTTCAGCACTTTTTCCATAGCTTTTGTCACTTCCACACCAGTTTTATTTTTTATCGGTTCAACCCATAAATATTTTGAATAGCAATCGATAACGAATAATATATATCGATAGCCCATATTCTCATCTGCATATATTTGCATTTCAGCCAAATCAATTTGCCACAGGTCAGCAAATCCTTTGATTATCGTTCTCCTCCTTTTGAAGTTACGCCTCGCGGGTTTGTGTAATTCATTAGCAATCACCCTTTTGGTTGGGCTTATTTTCATCTTCCACTTCGTAGATTTCCCGCTGCGATTACTTCGGCTTTCATTCATATACTAATAACTAATCTTCCAAACTCGCATATACATATGGCGCTCGCACTTTGAAAAATCAACGTATGATACCTTCTTCACGCAATTCCTCTATTATCGACATTATTTCATTATCATGCCCTGTATGACCAACCATTTTAGAACTCCACAATAATCGAAGACGTTCCACCAATTCTGCAGCATCATTCCAATAAACAAATTCTTTCCGTTTTCTATTCAGAACTTTTTCGCGCGGTATTGACCCCACTACTCCTTTACCGCCTTTGATATCAAATCGTTGAGGATTACTCCTCATATAATGTGGGCTATCTATGAGAGGTTTGATGATTTGTCGATATTTCTTTTTCGAGTTAGAGGATTCAGCATTCAAACCTCCTCTAATATCATAATTTTTATATGCGGATCCTGTAGTCTTCAGAATGGAGGTATATATCTGCTTATCTCGATCGCTAATAGATCCAGGTGCTTGATTCATAAAAATCAAATCATATAGTTCAGAAGAAGCTGGAAATACCTTACTCCTTCTATTATCACGCCATAATTCGATTTGATCATTCAAAAAACGGATTTCCATATTACCCATCCTTAATTTACCCGTTTTGGGATCGATACGAACACCATATACTGTATCATAATTAGATTTTCCAGTTTTCAAGTTATCCAAATGCTGCTGCACTCGATCTTGTAGAGTTGTTGTATCAATAGCGGTAGTATTATCGCTAGAAATATGTGAAGTTGATGATGTTGGTGGTGTTTCCATCATTGTCACATAATCGAGTTCGCTCTGCATCAATTGCGAATTTTTGCTGGAATTTCCAGATTCCAAATGTTTATCAAACATTTCTGTAGCATCTCCCACCGTTTTCCTACGCATCGGCGTAGAATGGTGCGTAGGCTGCGGTATTTTAAGGATAGGTGGTACTTTCAGACCCGATATTTGGGAGGGGGCTATCGCTACCGCAGCAGCTTCTGAGATAGCTTTCAATGGTTTCGTTAGCGGTTTGTATACCTTCTCAAGCATTGTCTGATCGCTGAGGTGGGCGCTCTTCAAACTTTTGAATTTTTTTCTCACCGCATCAGTTGCTTCGACAAGTTTCTGCTTGAGACATATTTCATCCATTTTTTCACTGCTAGATGCGCTCATTTTGCCATCCAGCGATCGAATGATTCAACCACATCAGGGTATCACGGATATATGAAGCAATCAAACCCTTTTCTATAGCGTCCCTCGCAAATCTCACTATCCTTATCGATAACGAGAAAACCATATTTATCCGTCCAACTATGTGCGCACATATCCCGAAATTGATTGAATGTCACATCTGGGGATACATGATCGGAAAATATGTGATGAAGATTCATTTCGTCCTGTTTGAACATGATTATGAAATTCGCATTATCGCGAATTAGTTGTTTAGGCACTCTCGAATAGGTTTGCGCAAGATAGAAACAATCGACATTCCTATGGCGCCCCATCGAAAAATAAGATCTAATCACATCCTGTTTCTCACATATAACATCATCGAATATAAATATACTCTCAGGTTTTGCATCGGCAGGTTCAACTATGTCTGCATTGTTACTGTAAGTGTGATAACCCAACCCCTTTATCGGTTCCAATACTTTACGTAAATACTCATACTTGGGTTGATACAATGATTTTGAATAGAGGTATATGTTGGCGAATCGTAAGCCATTCTGATTGGTGAGCAGTGATATCATAACATTCGTCTTGCCACAATTCGATGGACCAATAATCAAACTTCGAATTGTATTGGGAAATAGATCCCCATGCCTACGCTGTGGAATTGCACTATTTCCTAACCCAACTTTTTCATCAAAATTTTCCACACTGAATGTCTCATTTTGTCGAACAATCTGCATCATGCGACTGCCAAGTACTTTATAATGATCTGCGAGTGTCGCAAAGCTCATTTATATCATGAACGCCAAGCGATACACTTCAACAAAGAAAAAAAGTTGGCGAATTTGTCGTAAGGGGAAAACAACAAATATAATGAAGGGAAAAAGGCGCTTTGGTATGGGGTGCGGCGGTAGTGTGCTGAAAAGGAAAAAGAAGCGGACCACGCCCAAACGCATGAGAAAGATAGCTTTTGGATCGGGAATAGTGCACAAAGTTCGACATGCGCTACGCCAAATGGGGAACAGGGGAACGCTCACCAGAAACTTGGGTGAAACAACTCTAAAGGCCGTCGGTGCAGCTAAAAAATTCGTGAGAATGGCAGGAGGAAGGAGAAATATTCGAACACCCCGCATAATACCAATCCCCAAAGTTGGCGGCATTCTCCCACTAATCCCAATTTTCGCGGGATTATCAGCATTGGGTAGTTTGGCTGCAGGCAGTGCAAGCGTTGTTCGTGCTATCAATTCCGCCAAAGAAAGTAAGGAGAAACTCGCTGAGGCGAACCGCCACAACACACATATGGAGGCTATTGCTCTAGGTAAAATGGGCAAGGGGGTCTATCTGAAACCATACCGCAAAGGGTTGGGTATCTATTTGAAGTCCCAAACTCCAAAAAACTAGATGGCCTACCTCGAAGGGCTTTAACAGATGTGGACCTATCACGACATATAAAAAAGATAGGAATACCAAACTTTCGAGGTATATATATGAGGGATAATTTACCCTCATCCGGCCCATATCGTACAGAATCCGCCATATTGAATTTAGATAGCGAACAAGGTGATGGCACACATTGGGTTGCATATAAAAAAAGCGGTAAAGTAGTCGAGTATTATGATAGCTATGGCGATTTACCCCCACCAAAAGAGTTGGTGAAATATCTGAATAGAGGGCCGCAGGCGCTTAGAGCTACCAAAATAGTATATAACTATGAGCGCCAACAAGAATACAACACAGTCTGGTGCGGGCATTTGTGCTTGAAATTTCTCTCGAAGAAGAACACAAACGAAAAGTAGCTCATCATGGATCGAGAAAGCATCAAAGAAATGGCCCATGCGTTGTTAGCTTACTCTAAATCACGCTCTCTCTTAAAAATGACTGAGAAAGAACTCACCGACCTACCAAAGGAAGTATTGATTGGATTGGCCTCCCAAGAAATAGCTCTAGTATGGGATAAGCTACCGCAACGATTGAAAGACGATCCAGAGGTGTCGAAATACCAATTTTGTGAGGATCATCATCACGAGAAATGCGATAATCAACCAGACGGTGTTGATGTCAACGATGGACCAATACCACGAAAAGTGTTTTGCTGCTTTTGTCGAATGAAAATGTAGATGTGGCAATATGTAATAAAAAATTTTTTATATATAAATGATTATCAATGCGAAAATAAAAACATTCTTCAATGTCTTGCATAGCGATCAAGTTGCAGCTGTTGAATGTTCATTGAGGTTTGTTACCCATTTTCGCCGTTTTCTTTACACACCACCAACATTATGTCGCAAACATTCACCATATCGGGTGGTCATAGTGTTTTGAGCGCTGATTTTTACCCACCAATTGAACTAGATGCGAGAAGAACTTACGGTTTGGGATTACACGGCTTTTATTCTTACAATTCCATAGCCAATATAGATGAGACTAATAACGCTTTGGGTTATTGGGATGAGAAAGAAGGTCGCATCTCTGAGAACTTGAAAATGATTCATATTCCACCAGGCGCCTATGAAATAGAAGAAATCAATAGAGTTATACAAGAAGCTATAGCATCTTCGAACCCCTCCTCTGATAGTAAAAAGAGTAAAAATAATATTGAATTTTATCTTCGAGCTAATAATAACACTCTAATGTGTGAAATGAAATCTTCATATGGAATTATGTTGTCAGTTGAGAATTCCATAGCCGAAGTGTTGGGTTTCGAGAAAAAATTCTACCCATCCAACTTTCTACATAAATCCACCAAGCCGGTGAAAATTATTAAAGTTCGCCTAATACGCATCGATTGCAATATCACGAGCGGGGCGTACCTGAATGGGGAAGAGGTTCACACGTTGTATGAATTCGACATCAATGTGGATCCTGGATATAAGCTGTCGAAGGAACCGAAAAACATTATATATCTACCAATCAGCCCGACCGGACGTCAGTCTATCGATAACATTACACTGAGAATTTTGGATGATGAAAATTGTTTGGTCGATTTCCGAGGAGAGAAGATTATTGTGAAGCTTGAACTGAAACAACTAGATTGATCTCGAAAAATAGCAGAGAAAAGATGGGGTTCTGCTTCGGTAACCAATCAAAGCGAATATCCACCCCCACACCCCATAATGAGCGCAGAAATAATAAAAAGAAGTGTAAACGCGGTCGCGGATTCATTCGCAATCGACGTCTCAATCAGACAAGGCGGCATCATAACCTATCTGAGAGCGATATTGATTTCTTGAAATCTATCGGACTGAAAGTGCTACAGAAAAAATAGAGATGGTTTCCACAACTTCTACTAGCCTCCAATTGGAAGTGTTTGATGAACCAATATTCGATCATTCCCTAATCAGCCTGCATGAACACACATACAAACCATATGGTTCACCATCATTCAAGAACTCTGACGAAATAAGAATAGCTGTCAACTTTCAAGATTTGATATTAGATATTGCAGAGAGCTACATCTACATCGAAGGAAAATTCATGCCAGATGATTTGACAGCAGATTGCTATTTATCCAATAATGCTCTAGCATTCCTCTTCGACGAAATTCGCTATGAGATGGGTGGCGAACAAGTGTGTATGATTCGAAAACCAGGCATCACTACAGCTATGAAATGTATGATCTCCTATGGGGAATCGAATAAAAAATTTCTAGAGACCCTCGGTTGGGGAATTTATGATGATAATCAACCGATCCTAGACAAAATCAATCACGTATTCAGCGGAAAATTACCACTCAAATACTTGATGGGATTCGCTGAGGACTATAATAAGGGTGTCTTGAATATAAAACAAGAGTTGATACTAATCATTGCTCGCTCATTCAAAAACTCCTACATGGGAGTAGTTAATGCGAAAATAGAAATTGATAAGATTGAATGGAGAATAAGGCATATCATGCCGTCAGATAAACAAAAACTCAAACTATTGAATCGCATCAATAAAAGTTCCACTGCGAAGATAAAAATAGCATATAGGATGTGGGATTTGTATGAGTTACCAACTATCCGTGAAACATCTTCAGACATTTGGGCTGTCAAAACTACCAACAGCCTCGAGCGACCGCGATACATTATCATAGGATTCCAGAAATCTACTAATACGGATGATGTATCTCAAGATGCCACCCAATTCATTAATGCTGACATTAATAATATTCGAGTGTATTTGAATTCAGAAGTATACCCATACGAGCGGTGGAATTTAGAATTCGACAGGAAGTTGGATGCTATAGCCTATTATGCTTACGAAAATTTCCAAAAGAGTTACTATGGTAAAGATATGAGTGAGCCGATGATGGGTATAGAAGAATTCAGGAAGAACCCATTATTTATCATCGATTGCAGCCATCAAGCCGACGCCATGAAATCCTCAACAGTAGATATCAAATTGGAATTTGAGACTCGCAAATCAAAATTTCCAGCCAATACAAGAGTGTATGCGCTCATTCTACATGACGCAGTCATGACATATAGCGCTCTAGATGGTTCCATACAGATGGGTGTGTGAACGAAGAATTATGAAGCTATGATCAGATGAATCACTACCACCATAGTTTAAGATATATGTATTTGTAGCAGTTTTTTTTCGGATAATAAAAGATGTAAAATGTCGAATAATGTTTTATTTTTCCTATTATGTACAGTGATTGAAATAGTGAGTCTAAAGACTATAAGAGTATACTAGACACCCCCTTGTACCCCGCCACCTTCTTGTTCTTCCCCAACTTCTTCTTCCCCTTCTTCACCTTCTTCACCTTCTCCACCTTCTTCTTCTGAAGCTTCCCTCAAACCGTATTTTTCGATGATGATAGTTGGTAGGAATTCAACTAAATCATGAAGGAAGCATTCCAAACCCTCCTTCACCATTTCTTCAAGAAACTGCTCCAAAGTTATACTCCCATGTTCTAGGCGACTGCATAGAAAATGACCGATTTTATATCGATCAGCATCCGCTAAAATCTCTCGGGCTCGTTCTTGATTGAAACATGCGCTCATATCATAGTTGGCTGCATGGAGTGAATCACGCTCCAAATCGACGAGTTCACATTTAAGTCTGCTGACTGCTGATTCGATGTCTTCAGCAGCTGGCCAAAACTGGCTAGAATAGTGCATCCACATATCCTTAGAAGTTGAGTACTGGAGTCTACAAATAAATAAACAAAAAAAAAGAGTTCAGGAGATAATTCAATAAATACGTTTCATATTACATAGCTCATACCCTCAGCTTAAAAAAAACTACTCACCATAAATGGTAAATGCGATGACGAGGGTGGCGAGAATGTAAGAACTACTATATACATATAATCTTTAAACTCCCTTTCACTAATACTAAACTAATCATAAAAATAATTCAATTTATTACTGAGGCGAAGTCTCGCTAAGAGATATTTCTTTTATGCCGAACCTAATAAGCGTTCGAGTTTTCGCACCAGCATATGATGGTTCACTCTGCCCCAGGTATGCTATTGTATAAAGCCCGCGGGAGTTGATCAAATGGAGATCGCTTTCTTCAATCACATCTGAAACTCTTTTGGGCAACCAACATTTCACAGTTTCCCCACTTTCTTCATCTAATAATATAACGGTGGCAGATCTACCAAATCTAGTTTCAAATATTGTCATTTTCTTGATCAGATAAGGCTTATTCAAGATCAGCGATGATATCAACACTTGCTTGGTGAATTCATACCCTTCAGCGATTTGATTATTGATCGCGATCAAATCAATTTTAGGTGAACCCATCTCTAGATTAAACACGTGAAAGAGAGTACAAAAGAATATATAGAATATAGGAATTTACTTACATAAAAATAACACTTGTTATCACGCAAGGATACACGCTTTACGAGTCAATATTTATTTCTATTGATTGCTAGTTATGCTGCTGCTACTGCTTGTGACAACTATAGCACTGAATCGCCAATTTATAGGAACTCCCCCACTCTCACCAACGCGATCTTGAACTCTCGTGGGGGAATGGCGCATGCGCATGCGGCAGCAGTGTTCAAGGTCGCACCCCTTCCCATTTCAGAGGTGTGGAAACACAAGGTCACGCTCACAGAAAAAAGAAAGCCCTCCTCAAGGACGCGCTCTTCTCAAGGCCACAGCAACTCCCAAGGGCACCCTCCTCTCAAGGTCGCCAACTCGAGGTCACTCCTCCCAAGATCGCATCAAGGTCATTCACCCCAAGGTCACTCCTCTCAAGGTCACTCCTCCCAAGGTCATTCACCCCAAGGTCACTCCTCCCAAGGTCACTCCTCCCAAGGTCATTGACCCCCCAAGGTCATTGACCCCCCAAGGCCACGTGGGGGGTGTGTGACCTTGGGAGGAGGTCTAGAATCGGCACAAATCATCTACTCAAGTGAAATAGCCAAATATTTTTTGTAATCTGACCTACTCTCTTCAAACCTGGTAGGTATCGATGAATGAGTAACAATAATCCTTATCTGGATTAGAAATAATGTATGTATAGTTTGGGTATGGGTATATATCATTAAGAAATATATATCTAACATGATAATGTTCACACTTTACATGGAGAGTAGTGATGAATAAAATCATATATTACCTTTATGTGCATGGGATTATTCGATATGAATATTATTATTATATATTTTCCTTAAGAGCTTAGTTTCATCAGCAACTTCCGGGTATAACGTAAGAGGATTGTTTTATCTTTTGACTGCACGAGACGAAAACCTATAATTTCGGTAAAGGAACATCGTGCCTTAAACAGAACACCCTATATGTCTATATAATTGGATTTATATGGAATCCACGTCGTGAATTTCAAAAAAACCTTATGTGATACATCGTTATACTAAAGCATTTTGACTAATTTCACATTTTTTAGAAATCTTTGGACAGATGAGAATTCAGCTGAATGAAACCTACATAGCTTCAGAATCTTTGGAATATACTTTTCTGTTTGAGAATGTTCTCGAACATTCGGAGTATTCGTTATCAACTGGAATATCGAATGGAAGAGGTTGATAATATATTATTTCCGTTCGTTTGACTTTGAGGAATTTCATGAAAATATTTTCGATTGAATATCATTGGAAGATGATCATGTTAACTATCGAATTCATTCTGCATGTGAGATATAGGTAAGTACATAATATCAATCTGTGTCCGAACTTTGAAAAACCCGATAGAAAATGAAGCGGTCAGCTGATACAGAATTCATTGGAATATCTTCAATCGTTCAGATCGCATCAGGGTTATATAGCATACTAAACTACGCAACACTAATTACGTCGCACCCCGAAATTTTGCCCCTGTTTAAATTTGAATAATTTTTTTCTTCTTTAAACAATTTGAATTCTGTTTGCACTGTCCGGTAGCTCAGTCCTTCAGCTATAATCTCGTACTTCTTCGATACATGAGGTTATTTCCATAAAAATGCTACAGGATGTTTTTTGGAACTGTACAAAATTTCAAAATTTTCAAAAGGATCCCAAATGAAGAAAAACAGTTTTTTTTCAACTTTAACAGCAGAGGCATGAGGATTATCTCATTACCTTTGGTCATTTCCAAAATTGTCTTCTTATCACTTTTCTTTACAGAGTGATCTCAAAAAATCAATTTTTTGGTTTTGCAGTCATAACTTTTTTCCTCTTCAACCGATTTTCAAAATCTCAGGCTCATTTTGAAGCTGAAACCTCATATGAGAAGATTTGAAGATCAGAATTCACTCAAGATGAACATTCAGAATCGAGGGTTTCCTCAAAGGTGTCCCAAATCTGAAATCCCGACTGGGAGGAGAATTAAATGAAAATCAACTTGTTTTCGGAAGGATCTTCCATTTTGGACACATCCAGATCTTTTTTCTTTCAGTAGTCAAAAATTGTGCGTGAGAAAACAGAAATGAAACGCCATGTTCTAGAAAAAAAATCAGTTCAAAAAAATGCATGGTCCGTAACCAACGTAACAAAAATCATAATGAGTGACTGACAAGACAAGTTGAAAATTACGTTCTCGTGAAAATAAAGACCAGGACAGAAAAAACTATTCGTAGGTCTTTTTTTTTCTGAAGATATAAGACATCATTAAAAAAATTCAAAATAAAAAAAAATTCTGAATACAACAAAATTTCAGGGTAACCTTCTCACCCCCTATACAAAGTCATCCATCATGTTTTGGATTTTTTTCAAAGAATTTAATTTTTTAAACCCCCAAAAAAAATTGTTATAAGTACGCCTATGAAACGAATTTTTTTATCTCTTTGATCAACTTTTTCCGCTGAACACAGCTATGGGTACCGCTTGTCTCGATTCTGAAAAATAACTTTTTTTCGCCCTGTACATCAAACTATGATACTTGGGGAACTCGAGTTTGGGCGATTCTTAGTAGTATTGTACGAAACTCACGAAAATTATATGTAAAAAAATCACAAAAATCTCCTTCCCACTCATTCTTACCCAAAGTACCCCAAGGGGGCAAGGGGGGCGAAAGAATTTTACTTTTTTTTAATATCCGATCCCGATGTGGGGGTCAGGTGAAATATGTTTACCGATATATCTATCCGTTTGACCAGCACAAATTTTACCAGCAAATAATTGTTGGGGGGGAGGGGATAAAATTTTTTTTATCAGTATCTTTGGTGGTGATATTTTCGTTTCGATCAAACAACGTTTTGGATATTTTTTTTTAATCGGGATTTTGAGGGGGATTTAGATTTGGGTCACCTTTGCAGAAACCCTCGATCTTTAATATTTATCTTTAGTCAAATCTAATCTTCATGTCTGTTCATCTAACGTTTCAGCTTCAAAATGATCCTGAGATTTTGAAAATCGGTTGAAGAGGAAAAAAGTTATGACTGCAAAACCAAAAAATTGATTTTTTGAGATCACTCTGTAAAGAAAAGTGATAAGAAGACAATTTTGGAAATGGCCAAGGGTAATAAGAAAATCTTCATGCCTTTGCTGTTAAAGTTGAAAAAAAACTGTTTTTCTTCTTTTGGGATCCTTTTGAAAATTTCGAAATTTTGTACAGTTCCAAAAAACATCCTGTAGCAATTTTATGGAAATAACCTCATGTATCGAAGAAGTACGAGATTATAGCTGGAGGACTGAGCTAGCGAACAGTGCAAACAGAATTCAAATTGTTCAAAGAAGAAAAAAGTTATTCATATTTAAACAGGGGCAAAATTTCGGGGTGCGACGTAATTAGTGTTGCGTAGTTTATATCGGTGTAACGGTGGGTGCTATTTAAAGTTAACCATTCTCTTTGTAAGGGCACGAATGAAATTCGTCAAGTTCCCAAAGTTTCCAACTGCGGACGTGTCAGAGTGTTATCTTACTCGAACTTAATTTATAGTTCTCCAGAGTACACTTCAGGATACACTTCTTGAATGTTTATAAATATATCTAAAGAGAGAAAAAATGTCGGCAATTGTAAAGTTCTAAGAACCAAGTATCGAAAAAGAAAACGCCTATAGGTGACAAACATAACTACGAAGATATCATGAAAGAAAAAATGAATTGGTTTGTTTTCCAATGCATAGATTTCTGCAAAATATTCAATAATTACAAGTACCTGAATCTACTCATCTTTTTCCTATGGATAATGGGCAAGTAGAAAAAAAAACTTTCTCTACAATTACATGCGCGAGTAGAATACTATACCTATACTTCATTCACGATTGAAAAAGATCACATTTCTACATCTTATTATACATGGTGGTTCAAGACTATCACGACAGAGATTCATAGCGAAACGGCTCAACTTTCGAAGTTTTTGTAATTTTAGTATTTTCTGGCATATCGGAGTTATATTCTTTTATTGAACGCCCTGTATTTCATTGCAGTTTTATATTCTGGAAAAGTTTATTTCATCACCGATCTATCGCACTTGGGGTCGAAAGATATGAAGGGTGTGAAAAATCGAGCTTTATCATTTTTTTCTGTCGAATTTTCTCATTATTGGTGAAAACGGCTGCTTCGTTACATCTCAACTTTTTATTTCCTATCTACTGAACTACTGACATGTATTTGCTTCAGTTATAGTAAAAATGTCATTGAAATAAATGGATATAAACAGTAATAAATAATACATGTATGCTAAATGTCATAGGGAGACAAAAATATACTGAAAATTTACCAGAGGTGTCCCATTTAAAAATCGATAGTTCATGTCACTTCCAGTAATTCCGGATTTGCGTGAAGTAACATTTTTTGTTACTCTGTTAAATGCAGTTGTATGCATTAAACAGATCTACCTATAGTTTCATTCCATTATATTCTCATAATATAAAACAAAAAGTTATAGGGAGGTATATATATATGTTAATACTATATTACACAACAAGTGTGGAAAGTGACATATTTCACACGAGTAGTCGTTTAGCACGAGCCTCGTAGCGGTGAGTGCGTAAACGTAACGAGTGAAGGAAATGCACTTTCCAACGAGTTTTGTACACTATTTTTCCTACGACTCCGAATACTTTCATTTCGCGGGAGGTCTTGTCAAAAATGTAACTTGAGCGGTCTCTATTATTTCAGGTGGTTTTGATTCGATAGCAAGTACTGTTGATTTCCATATTCAAGATGATATTTGAATAATTCCTCATTATGTGAATTACTGATTGATTGAGTTAGTTTAGTTTGGACAAATTTTATTGATATTGACACCAGCGTACATAAACAAACTTGACACCATAATGCGCCAGTAATCACGCAACCAGAAATACAGAACCATAGTACGTAGTGCGCAAGCGCGTACGAGTTAGTGCGTCCTTGACTCTTTGAAAACATATGTGATACCAAAGAATCTTCTCGTTGATGATACTGTGATATCAAACTGATGCAAGCAGCAAGCCGCGCATAAAACTGTAGCCGTACTCTTGAATGATCTCACCCGCTGTCATCAACATCGAAATAGTTCCAGCAAAGAGTATAGGTTCCAGTTTAAAAATGAATTCAGAGGTTATGTATCAAACACATTGAAATTAATAGATAAATAATTCTGGGTATAATTCGAATAATATGAATTTGATTTGAGAACGCTTATGTGAGTACCTTCACAATATACCTAATTATTTCTATCAATTCATGCGACCGTTGTGATATTTTTCATATCAACACTTGTGCTTTTTTTCTTTCGAATAAACAATACCATGTTGATATGAGTTACTTTCTGAATAACAAAACAGTGTGATTATTGACGTTTTCATACTTGGTCATAGGAAAAAATTAAATCCCCATAGTATCAAAATTTGATATAGAATCATATAGATATCTTATTTCAGAATTGAAATTGTAAAGCTGGAATTGTAGCTACCTGAAAAGAATTTGCCACGTAAAACTCAATGTTACGAACTTCAATTATCAATTAATCGGTAAACCTATATGATAAATCAGTGAATTGAAATGATGTCGTGAATGAAAAATCCACACCCATCATGCTATTAGGGAAATTTATTTACCCTCACAGAGCTCATATTAATTTCGATGTATGTTTAGTATCCGCAAAAACACTATCATTTGGGAGTTCGGTAAACAGAAGCATTCTGATATATCAGCGAACAAATTGAATTGAATTCCATTTCGGCTATATGTACGCCCCTTTTTTTCGATTCTGTGACAGAGATTCGAAACTATTGGATGATGCTAGAATAATGAAACGTTGCTAACATTGTCCACACTCGACTTTTAGTGAATTTCGAAAAATGCCAGTGTACTTTTGAGTCTGTAAGTAGATTAATTAATTGTTTTGGCTATATTTCCAAAGTCCATTCCACTTTTTTTATTTCGATTTTGTGGAATATATTAGAAAATTCCATATTTCCCTGTAACTTTTGGACACATATCCCCTATATAAGTCATTTCGTACCCAGGCAGCCATTTTTTAACTCTACATACTTGAATATTCTCAGAATTCGAAACTTTTCAAAACTGTGCGGATTATATGAAATTATATATCAATCTACCTACTATTTCTCATTCCACGAAAAAATATTATGATTCGTTTCATATTTGAAAGCACGAATTCAACATTTCGCTTATGATAGTGGGGAGTCTAATTAATTTTAGCAGGCTAAGAGTTTCAAATCTAGTGCTGGATATTCAACAATTATCTCTCAGAACGTACTTTATATTATATGCTTATCATAGATAAATAGATAGATAGAATTTTATTGTGTTAGAAAAAAAAATACATTTTTTATCACAATAATGATAATGATAAAAAATGTATTTCTAACACAATAAAATTCTATCTATGCTTATGATTTCGAGATATATACAGGCAAGTTCAAGACCTCTATGACTATTTTGAACTGTAAAATGATGTGGATCGCATATCAAATTGGTCATTCAAAATAATTCGACATAATTCCATTCATATTATAACATAATATTTAAAAAGAGTCAATGAAATATGTGATCTTGGGTTGTTATTTCACAGTGACTTCAATAAGTACGATCTACACTTCCTGAACATTGTGAAAAAAGCTTATAAGTTGTTCGGTTTCTTGAAACGTAGCACGCAAGATTTCACAGATACGATTGTCATTAAACACTTCCAAGCAAGACTCGTAAACTCGCTCAGAAACCACAAAGATCCGATATTTTTGATGGGTCCTTCAATGTCTAAGGTCAAAGCCAATCTGAAGATGGTATAAATTCTTCGTGAAAATTTATGATGTCTCGTGTGAATTCCCTTCTCCTCAGTTATCGATATAATTAGGTGTATGACCCGGTTATTCCTCGTAGGTAGATATATATTTTCAGTTTTTTTTATTATTATTGTCATCTTTGCATTATACCTATATTTGGAACTTTATAAAAACATATTATTGGTTACGCCTGTTTCTGTAGAAATATTAAATGAATAAATTATTCAATAAATAAATTTATAAATAAATAATAAGAATAATAATAAGGTGGTGAAACATATCCAAACAAATCAAGATATATGTACATAAACCTCCCATCACAGTTTCCTCTTCGAACTGTTGACTTTATATGACGTGGATGTTTTTTCAAGTAGGTATACAAATCTATCACGATCGCAACTGAATCCATGTTGAATTCATTGGTTTTTTGTTTATCCAATCGGAGAGTAAATAAGCGCAAACTGATGGTGCAGTATACAGTAGGTACCCAATTTATTCGGATACATTTCACTGTAAACCAAAATAAATAAAGATGATTCTCCATCACATGCCATGATATACGAAAAACAAATTTCTATCATTTTCCTTGGGACCACTGTTACTCAGCGAAATACGGATTTTAACATTGTTTACTTCGTTATCGGTCGGTATTATGTTAGATATACATTTTATACACTGCATTACACATTCCCAATCTATCTTCATATTTTTTCTTCTATAAAAGTCATCACCACCAATGTAAAGAACACATCCACTGACCAATACTCACAGCCACTAACAAATAGTAAGAGGTTATATTGATACCAGTATGGCGATGATCTCTAGGGCTATGTTCCTGCTACAGTGGCATAATAGGTTACAGTGACGCCAATGGGCTAGCGGCCGCCATGTTTAGGCAAATTTTCTATGGGTATTATAGGAGGAAAACACAAAATTCACGATTTTTGTGGAATTGGACTATAATTTATCGTGATAATATTCTGATCATGATGTACTAATATACTGTCTTTATTGTGATTAATTTTTCAATGACTTATACCTTATGAATGAAGTGATATTCAATTTAGAGAATGCGAATATAACGCGGGTAATTCAAAATTTTGAATTATTCGCGGTAAATACGAATTTCAAACGGTGCTTCCACACAACGTTACTACATTCCTAAATAAACTTAATTGATCAGAGTTGAACTGGTATTCGAGTTAAACGACGAATTATATAATATGAGAATGATGAATTGATTATATATGTATGTCTTGAAATATTCTTCTACTATCTACATTCTACTTACCTCATTTTAAGGACATGTGAAAGAAATAAATAACAGACCACTTAACAATACATTCATTTTATTTTGAAATGATAAATTCATATATAAAATAATCGACACTTCATTCATTTTTAAAACACAATAATATAATTGTTCAACCTTAGGTTCAAAAAACGAGTTTTTATTTTATTTTCCAAATTATGGCAAGAAGAGTTTGTTCCCAGATATCCGCCTCAAAGTGAACATATAGAATATGGAACAATATTGTATAACACACAAAACCACAAAGAAATGAATAGTTTGTTGGTTGCCAGTTATCTTGCATAACTTTGGCTGTCCAAAGTTTTCTTCTAGCTGGGTCTCTGGGAAAAGTTTTCATCAAAAACCCTTTAGCTGCAGAGTTTGTACAGTTGAAAGCTGAACATCCAGGCATTCTTGAGTTTTAATACCTAAAATTTATACCACTTGAAAATATGCATATCAAACACTATATTGTAGGTTAGATAAACTTTTTGTGAAACAATTCACAACTTTCATAAAATATTCATAATATTGATGATTATAATATATATTAACACAGATATAGGAACTATACAACTATCTTAAATGGAGATATTCTCAGAATTGTTTGTTGTTTATTTTCATATTATAAACTTGTCTCCAGTTTCACTTTATATCCAACATAAATCCTCGATATTAGATAGGATTGAGGGACTTACCTGGACAGGTCGAATTCCAAGCGATTCTTTATTCAAAAGCCACGAATATACAAGAACTTAATGAAAAACACGATATTTCCAATGCTTCTATCACAAATTTAGCCTAAACATGGCGGATTTACGTCGACCTTGAAACAACCAATAGAAAAGATGACATTCCGTTGTCGTCACTGTAACCTATTAAGCCACTGTAGTTCCTGCGTGGTATCAATATTCAACAGTAACCTTAGTAGATAAACTCATACCTGTATTCATAAACTATATTGAATAACAATAAATTGGGACTCACCCTTATGGACAATGATGCAAAATATAGGACTCGATACGACTCATCAAACATATCAACGATGGGGTATAACCTGTCGAACTCATCGAAAATGGCACACAGTCCATCCAAATTCAAACACATCGAGGAAGGATCAAAGTCCATCGAACAGATCGATTACGGCACAAAGCTTATCGCACAAATCGTTGAACGGCACACACCTTATCGATGAACGGCACACAGCTTATCGATCACATCGATAAGGGCATATAGAATGTATTAGTAACCACACATAGCTTTCTGTCCAATTGTGGTCTCGTCAGTACTTCCAAGAAGCTGACTGACTGTTTTTATCATTCTCGATACTATAATAATATGCATCAACCGTTATCGTTATGACCAAAAACCGACGTGATACATTTTGGATCATGGGTCAGTATCATCGACAGTATAGCACAACGAAAGTATAGAAATCGTCTATTTCAATCAGTATCCAAATCACTTTCATTTCAAACCAGTCGATTATTTCCTCCTGCTTCACTCGACACCAAAAATATACCGAGTGAATGGAGTGATGAATGATGAAATGATAGTATTTAAACATTGGGGCATTAGTGGATAGTGGATCAATAATGGGTGAGTTTGACATGATGAATGGTCGGTAATTGGTGTGGAACGTTTTCTTTCTTCAAAATTTATCATGATCTCACTGAACATATTCGTTCTTGAAAGGTAATTTCAGAATTATGACTTTTCTGGTATGGTCAATTTTCTTACTAGGATGTTCGATATCAAAAACGAAACTTCATGTGATAAAGGGTGGAGGGAAGAAAATACGATCCTTTGGGAGGATTGTGACGAATAATAAAGGAATCTCATTCATTCGGGAAGTTTTCTAGACTTTCCGACAAATAAAATGATCGATCGGGTTCCCACCCCAGCCGTAAGGTTTCACCGAAATAATTCAACAAAAATTCAGAATATTCATCGTCCTCTTCGAGAGATCAGGACTTTACAGGGTGGACCACGACCAGCGCGATGGAAATTCGGTTTTCTGAATAAAATGTCATCAAAACACTTTGATCAAGCTATATATACTTACATATAAAATCACAATGAATCATCAATTCATCTTAATCTAAAATATTAACTCTATATTTATTGCACAATAATTGGACAGTTTGATAAAATAACATCAATCACAATGATTTGTCAACAAGAAGCCACATGCTCAGATCATCCCATAATGAAACGCAATAATTTACAATCACTAAACGACAATTCTGACATTCTCACTTTGAACTTTCACTTTTCACATCTCGGGTGAGTGACAAATATTGACTGATTTTCCAATTTATCCAGGCTGATGCTGGAAACATCGTAGCAGAATGAAAATGTGCAGGATGAAAGGAAGGAAACTCGACGTACGACATTCCCCTGAAAATAAATGATTATTGATGGATTATTTCCTATAGACATTCTTGAAATTAAATTGCATCGAAATGTGTTCTTTGAGACGTCCTCGAGTGCCACTGGATCAGCAAAATTGGAGCATAGTTTCTTGGATTTGATGTGAACATTTTCTTGATTGAATACTCATTTATCATCAGGGTGATGATTCAACCGAAACACGAGTTTACTGTGAAGAACTTCTGATTCCTGAATATTTGTATGTTCTTGTCATTCCAAATAGGTATATATATTTCAGTTTTTATTTCAATTCATATGTTTTAGTTTTTATTTCAATTTCAATGTACTGGAATGAAGAAATTCTCATTGGAAATCTCTACCTATATCTGATGATTTCTCAAGAAATTTTGATTTCTGGAAGACGAATCAATGCAAAGAAATGCACAATAAAATAATACCTTTCTTTTCCATTTCTTTGATATTGTCCTTTGGCAGTCTTTCATATAGATTACCAGAAACTAGTTACAATTCTTCTTCTTTTTATATTGAATATTATTGTGTGGTCGATGTTTTCAGCAGTGATGATTTCAACAAGTATACTATATATAAAAACTTCGAAGATACCTATTTATTATGTTTATCGTATCATCGAAGATGAATAAATTATTATATGATATCTATATCAATATTTATTAACATCATAAACGTACCAAAACCTTAGTTACTCATAATACATTAGTTACCATGATGTTCGTCAGTTACGAAAGCGTAATACGTTAGATACCAAATAATATTTATTTATTTCCTATTTATTTTCGCATCGCCGTTGTCAATGATACGATAAAGCTTTGAATGAAACTCGATCATTAGCTATTTAACACCGTCTCGGACATTGCGGTTGACTTGGCTGACGCCTCGTAACCTAGCAATGATTCGACTATTATAAATCGCATAATAAGTTCGTTACATCAATAGCTATTACGACTGTGCCATCAAACCGAGCATCAAAATCTCCCAAACTGAAGTCACAATTTCTACATGGAAACCCAAATATTCTTTCACCTTACTGATATAGGTATCAGATTATGATCAACATTCATTTTACGGAGACCTTATTTTTAATACTAATCACTTTCTCTAATTGACACTTATCTTGTAAGCCGATCGTAATATTCCAGGAATTAATCACCTGATGAGTACCAAATCATCTTATTATCATCCCTTGCCTTGTTGAAACAACAATAATGACGTTCATTAATTCAATGCACAGAAGAAGACGATTTTTTTGCAACTGGCACGATCGTTATACTAATTGAACCGAAGTTTAACGTCACCTCCCTCTTCTTTCCAGAAAACTGAGAGTTCGTTGAAGCCATCAGAAATGAAATATGGAATAGGTATAATTTGCTATCGTTCGAAAGATACTCAATCAAGCTTGAGATACGATAATCAACATATTATTAATCATGCAGGATCATCAGCCAAGTTTAACAACAAAAGTGGGATCAACCCAATATACAAAATGTAGTTTTGAATCGGTTTTGTATAACCAAAGGTAACAATTAATTATAATAAAATCGGAATTACAGTTGAAAATACAGGATCCTAACAGGGTGGTTGACCATGTTCAACAAACAGGTACAGCAGGGTGTCCTCTTAATTTTTTTACCCAAGGTTGAAAAAAACATTGCATATGAAACTTTTAGGGTTTCATTGGTACTATCATTTGGTACTTCCAAATCGAACAAATGCGAATCACAAAATTTAAAAAAATACAAAATATTTTTCCCAAGAAGAACTTAGTTGGCTAATTTTTCCTACAGCCGTTTTTCACTTATCAATATTTCAATATTGAATCAAGATAAATCAATATTTTAATTAACGGAATATCTTTTTTTTATTCTGATGTAGTATTTTCTTCTAATTTTGGATTTCAGAAGTTCACTTATTCATTTTATCGTACATATATATTCAGAAAGAGAAAAAAGTTTTTCACTATAGTTGAAAATAGTGTTCCATTCGAAAAAAAATATTTTGTAATTTTTTTCAATTTTGCGATTCGCATTTGTTCTTTTTGGAAGTGCCAAAATATAGTACCGATGAAACCCTACAACTTGTATATCCAATGTTTTTTTTCATCTCGTATAGTTAAAGCTGTAGGAAGGAGTCAAAATAGTCAAAAGAGTACAGAATGATACAGATATCTTAACGGTACAAATTATTTATTGACAATGACAAGGAACCATAAAATTCATAGGGCTCACGAAATAAGCGAAAATAATACTATCTGACGATATTATAAAAATTAATTATGGTAAAATTAGAATAAGTTAATGATCGAAAGAAACAGTGATAAGGAAGGAAGATTCAGGAACTTATAAATATATAAGAAATATAATTAGAAAAACCACGAAAAATTTCAAGATGTGTAATGTGAAAAAAAAATGAAATAGGTTCAGATTTCAATCTTCATCAGGAACGTTTCAGCGGGAGGAAGGAGATTTTGGGTTATTATAGTGAAAGAAAAGTTGTGGAGTACGGAAAATGAAATAACGTTTAAACTTGGTTTGATCATTTAAGTGATTTGAGTGATTATACAATCCAAGATACGAACCTCTATTGGCCGATGTGGAAGAGATCATCACCAATGCCAGCTGGGGTGCATCCTCCTGTATCTCATTTTCCCTAGTGGAACTGTAGAGATTGAACATTGAAGCTGAGCAGCGGATCTTCAACTTTCCTCTCTTGAATATATCCGGAGTAGCTTTCAGAGAGAGAGCCGATTGGATGATTTCCAATCCAGGTAGTCCATCAAAGTGGATGACAGTGTTTTGGATGTGGAGGTCTCTGTTTTGGTTAACCTAAAAAACATAACAGGAGGAAATTGTTAGAAATCAGAACACCCTGTTTGAAGATTATTTTTTTATCTAGATTGTAATTATCGATTTTTTTAAACTGGCTCCAAAAAGGTATCCAATCTTTGATTTCACCATCAAATTTCTTGAATTCGATACGAGGAAGATGAAGTTTCGTCTTCGAAGAGGAAGAATGATTAGATTCACTATTCGCTATCAGAGAACTATGATGCGACTCCTTGATACATCTCATTTCAACTCTGTATTTCAATTTATTATATTTGCTAACAATTTCATCAGCTTTCATTATTTCAGAGTCAATATCTTCTTCACTACATGTTGCATCTAATAAGAGATCGAACATCTGTTTATCTAGAACACTGATATCTTCCATTTTCTGACCAAGAAGACTCATTTTGCCTTGTATTTCAGCATAATCAGGTTCACTTGATTCCAGTTCTTGAATAATAGCAGGAGTATGTTAGAAATCAGAACACCCTGTTTGAAGATTATTTTTTTATCTAGATTGTAATTATCGATTTTTTCAATGTTAATGTCATGTATAAAATTACGACATAATTGTCAGATATTTTCGAAAATATTTTGAACTCTCGTTGTTGTGGATAATCTTCATTAGAAGTCTTTTCGAAGTATTTGAGATTTCACCGGGTAGGTGATCTATTCATTACAGATATATTGCAGAACATTAGGTGACCAATGACTTTCAAAAACACCAACAGTGAACATTCAGAAATATCAATGTCAATGCAGAAATTGATGGAATAATGAGTGGTATGATAGTTTTATAATTCCCATCCCAAGAACATTTTGAGACGATTGAAATATAGAAATTTAAGACGAGAGAAATAATTATTATACCTCCAAATAATAAATCGATCTCTGATGGATATGATCTTGGAGCATGAGAACATAAGAATATTACTCCACGGCATGTCGAATATGAACTTTTTGGACCGAGGGAGCTCCTAGAATGAGAAATAGCTCTTGACACGAAACGGAAAATCTAATTTTTCTATTTTGGTTGTATAATGAAGTCACTGTGCAACGCAAATGCGTGTCGAAATAGCCTCTATTTCGATACGCATTTTTTATTATTCGGAGATTGGTACAATCGAACTGTCAAATGAAAGTCAGAAGAGTTAGGCCCAGTTTACTTCTGAGCGATTTAGATTTGGTGTTATTAGCAGTGAAAAACTCAATGTTTCAATTGGTAAATTTCAATTCAGAGTTTAGTTTGATTCAAATTGACCAATAAAAACAATAACAACATTGAATTTTTCACCGCTGGTATTGCAATAATCAAAATCGCTCAACTGTAAACTGGGCTTTTCGCTTGTGCGTCAGATTTCAAATATTTCAATGTCATCATTGTTACCAATCGAAGATGTTTCTGTTATTTATCGATACTAAATTCATTTTTTACTTCAGAATAGAAAAAATTGCATATGACACGTTTTATAAGACAAGTTGTCGCACTTGTTCACTTGGAGCTCTCCTCGCTTCGCTCGTCGTACTCCAAACAACGCGTGCGACAAAATTGCGTCTTATAAAACTTGTATCATAATATACTATTCTGTGAAGCTGTTTTTGCAATGGATCTAACATGACCTTTCCATGATAAGGTATCGTTGATGGACTTCATATGAACAGTAGTGTCTACCATCATTATATTGAAGCATTATGAGGTTCGTCATGGAAAAAAATTTATTGTCTTCCTTGAGTTTTGGTTGCATTGAACTCTACTAGATTTTCAGACCTCCATGTCAAAATTCTAGTAAGATCATCATACACTGTAACGACCTGCCTCCACCTTGTATAATATCTTTCCCCTTTGGATTGTACACAGTAAAAAAAACTTGGGTGTGATTTCAATCAAATGGATTTCAGAGCAAACTCCGACGAATACAACACCTGAATATCAAAGTTGTGTCCTTTTATTAGACATTTCACAATTCATGCGCTCATCTGTTCGATCTTAGAACCTTAGAACTTTTGTGAATAGTTGGCACTGAAGTCCTTCCTACCGTACCTGATTTAAATATAGGACATGCTATATTAGATGAGTTTGATAGAGATCAGTATCAATTGGCCTAGGCCCTAGTGCCACTGATGAATGAACCGAAACAGTTCGTCGTCATCCGAATTGTCTCAAGATTCTTAGTCTAGTTTATCTTCATATGAATTATGTTTCAATAGGTATAATCCAACTCAGTAGAAAAGCACTGCTTCGCATGAACACACTCATGATATGGTGTTCCTTCACACCAGAAAACTACTTGCATGTACCTGCTCAGTGTTTAAACGCATCGAAGAGAATTTCGTGGAGGTAGGATTCAGCATCCAGAAAATCACAGAATGTGCCGTGTCAAATCGCACTTTTGGAAATGAATAAAGAACACCTCTGACACAAAAACAATCAGGACCTCAGGGGACACCAGACGGTGTTAGCTGGTGTATTTTTTTCACTGTGTATATGTGTTTTAGAGGATAAGGCATCAAGGTATTGAGTGCACTATCATCCGCAAAATTGTGGACGAGACATAGTTGGAATACTGGCATTGATATTCATTTTATTAGATGAAAGACTGGCTCAATAATCTAACTGTTTAATTTGAATAGTTGCTCCAGTTACGTAACAATGGTGATTAGAAAATGAGGATCAACGATATCAGTAGGTGACCGAGTCGAGTTGAGGGATAAGTAGTCCCCACTAACTTAATTGATTGTCATTCTAATCCGGTCGGATGGACGCAAATGGTCAGCTGAAACGTTAAGCTCTCGGAGCTTTCTGAAATGGGAGAGACTTCAGGAATCGCACAAACTAAACTAGGATTCTGACGAACACGAATATTCACTCTAGTTTCAGATATAGCAGATCCATACAATAAAATAGGTGAATGATTCTCATATTCTGCATGAAGAAACAAAAATTAGAGTATGAAATTGGAAGTTAGGTGCTTCAGGAAGTCAAAAGATATACAAAGGGGAATGTATAATATATACTTAATTTTCTTCTTCTGAACACATTTAATCATCCAGAGGGAACCTCGAAATTTTGGGTAAATATTTTCTTTTGACTCGAATGATCATGGGTCTATTCATGTATCTATTAACTATGCGGTCTAGTGCAACTGATGAGGCTTGGATGGGCTTGGCGATTGCTGAATTATGAACATTCCGTGCTCAAATGCTTCTCAAACATTTCAAAATCGTTTCAACCCAAATGAATACCTAACCCCGCTTTGGTACTATGACAATGCTAATGATGACGCATCAATAAGACCAAACAGATCAGCTCATTACAGAGTTAGCGAGTTGTTGGGAATCTCGTTTTATCTCTGAGTATCATTATGTCTGTATGTATACCGAATTGAAAATTTTATTGGCATGTGGAGCGATGAAATTCCATCGTTAAATTCAGATTTACATACCATTGCCGGATTTACGATGAGCATTCGAGGTTTAGAAGGTTTGTTGAGAAATTTATACCTATATAGTATCGATGCAAGTATGCTCAAATTACTAGAATTATTCGAATAGATTCAGCGTCATGTTATTCGTGAACAATTCAACATGAATAGAAACAAAATACGGGTGATACAGAACGGTCGCCTCATGATGATTCGTATTGATATATTAACTTTCAGTTGTTATTTTTTTGGTTTGGATTCTCAAACGATGTCTTTAACTAATTCGTGATTGTATTGTTGAAATTATAAGAGTCTGATTGAATATCCATGAAGTGCTGGGAAGAAGATTTCATATGCATCTTTATGTTATCTGCCAATATATGTTAACTCGCAAATTCTCAGATTTTGGGGATACAATAACAGGTCCTGCACAATATCATTGATACATCACTCAATGATATTGTTTGGTTTGTGATTATCAGTTCCAGAAAAATTGAAATTCTCAATCTTATAAAATAAATATTTCAAATTTCAATGAAACAACTTTCTCAGTGTCTTTTTTTCTATATTTGGGAATAACCACACATTTGCTCATTCGCGTTATGACTTTTTCAATATTGCCGCCAAATTGGTGGTCACGTAACATTTGTCAAAACGGATTTTGAGATTTCCAGATATGCAGAAACGATCCCTTGGATAGAATTTCTTTTATGATAATGAAAATGTTCCTCAAATATTATTGTAAACATTGGAATGAAATGAAATAAATTGTATCGATTATACTCAATATGAGAGCTATCTTTATCAAGCATCCTACAACATTTTCGAATAACTTTTCTCGAACATGTAGGTAATACTGTCAAGCATTTTGTGTTGTGGAATGTGGATCCTTTATAATATCCAATACAATCACAGTAATCCTTTCATTCATGTCCTGTTTTTCCGAATATCCATGGGAAGTTTATAAATTTTTATGAATCTCTGATGGAAGAATTTCTGCACTGAACTGATTATTTTTTAATTTTCAAGAACACATAAATATTAAAGTATTTGAGCTCACTCACCTCTACGTCATTCAAAAACCAAGTGATATTGATTCCAGGATAAGAGCCTGGGGTGGTGCAATTTGCTCTAACTTTGCCTCCAGGTGCAACTTTTTGAGATTCTATCCTCAACACCAGATCATCTTCAGGGACGTCTGGAATAATAATAACATAATGATATTATTGTAGAACCTAAACTCTATAATTATCAAACTTTTGGTCAATATTAGGTACGATTTAATACTTGAGAATCCCTTATATAAACAACATAATCATAACCATGAAGAGAGATGATGGAAACAGTTAGGTATACACTAATTTGTATAAAGGCTCACATGGACTTGGCACTTATTTACTGTTCACAAACCCTTTTGTTTTTTTTTAAATAATTGTTATATTATAAGAAATAGATTAGTATATCATCTGTCATATGTATAAATAATTGAATGATGCATTCTTTGTTCATTCTGTAAGAAAGCGAATTGTACAGATTCAGTTAAAATTGTTTATCCAAATTTTTGCCACCCAACAATAATTTTCAAGTACTATTTGGGTTACAGAATCATAAATATTTATTATCAAACCTCAAAGTATAGAAATAAACCGCATATATACCACAATTGTTGAATACTAACAGATAACCCTCTGTGAATAACTCAAGGAGTGGTCGTAAATATACAATAGCAATTCACAAGATGTGTAAATGTTTAAAATTTCATTTAATTCACGTACATGGTGAATCTACAATATTTTAATTAGTCACAAATTGCATTGTACAGTATGAGTAATTGAATTTCCATAGCACGTGATGCGAGAATTGGTTTTAAGATTTTCCAATCAATATAAAAAATTAAGATATCACGTGCAGGACAATCTCTCCTATGGTCCAACGCAATAAAATTTGATGAGAGACGTAGCGACAAGGGAAATGGATATTTTTTCTAGTTTGAGGTCTTTTAGTTTATTTTCAGAAAAGGCCAGTCATAAAATCAAGACAGAAGAGTTTATTATGTTTTGCAAGAATTGAGATAACATGAACGAACACCCAACATGTCCACATTTTGTATGGTTTACATAACTTTTGTTTTGCATCAATATCTAAAGCCTGTTACCAGATGTAAGAAAACATATTTTATTTGTCAACGTCAAGGAACTAGCCAAAAGAAAGAGATCAATCCTTAATTGTATAAAGTTCAGAAACCTATCCTGATTGGATGAGAGAGGCTATAAAATTCACTATGTCACACCCTAAAAGAAAGGCTGAGCCAATTGTGACATCGGTTAGTTTTTGGAAATACTATGATAGTCAGTTTTGAGTTTCATCTTGCTTGCCTCGTGTTCTGGTGAGTGATTTCTGAATTTTTTGAATATAGTAACTTATTAAGAAGGTGAATCTCAGACAGGTATTCCATAAGAATGCAAATGATAAGAACATTGGATGGAGAGGAGAAAAAGAAGTGGACCACTGCCGTGTAAACTACCCCTTTGCTTATTTGGTATTTCTGGATACCCTACCAAGGATTTATCGATGTGAAATCCGAATAATAATCCGGACAAGCATCATAGCTCTGAACTCTCTGATTCGATCATTCTGCGTGGTTGAAAATCATGGCATGAATATTGGATCACGGGACTCATGGAACCTTGATATGAGCATATGAGGAAGGTCTTGACTGTCTTGCCAGACCTTCGCCCATAGACAGCTCTGTTGTGTTGCTGTTGGCTCTCTAAATTTATCGGGGTCTAATCCCTTAAGCCTTTTCGAACACATACGTTGGTTGTTGTAAGTTGGGGAGGCCAGACACGAATGGTTATATCGATAAATTGGTGAGAAATAGTTGGTCGGTGGGCGGCTTTGATTTATGTGAGAGCATTCGAGGTGTTCGATAATGTCGGCTGAAATGATTTGAGTCCACAAACCAGCTTATGAGTAAATTCATATCTTCGATCATATAACAGACTAGATGAATAACGCTCTATTCTTACCACAGTAGTTGTTTGAAGCCAACATCTAAATCAGTTACTAGAGTTACCTCATCATTCTTAAACAAGGATAGCAACAACAGATTCCCCCAGCAGCAGTGTCTTGCTATCTTGGAAGGGTCTGAATTTGAATAAATTGATAAGATGATAAGTTTTCTGAAAATTCACTGTCACAACTATATTGTTTATTTTCTGGCAATATAAAGTTTCTAAGTATCGAACTTGATAAATATAACATCAAACATATTTTTATTACTTATCAATTCCAATAAATATAGGCTTATGTACTACTTATAGCATTTTCTTACCACTTGGGCCAACCATTTTATCACTTATAGTAAAATGATGCGAGCAAACTCTAGCGTCTCTTCAAATATTCTCTTTCCCGATCATATTTTTTAATCTCGGGGAAACCCGAGAATGTTTTCAAATTACCAAAAATCGTTTAGCATATGAGGGTGGGTGAATAATGTTTATACAACGAATGATACGACACTGGGTAACTCACCAGTGGAATCTTGTGTTCTGGTCACCACTTTTAAATCGTCTCTTACACATTTAACAGCGTTTCTTCATCCTTCAAATTCGATTTAAACAGAATAGACAAGGTTTTGTAAGTAAAATCCTATTCTAATTTTCACACAAAACTGGAAATATGCCAATTAATGAACCATCAAACGAAGTTTGATTTAAAAACGAGACGTTTCGCGCTGTCACTGTCAGCGTTCGGTTGATTATTGACTGTAAGAAATAAGCGGCGTTGGCGCATTCACCAAAAATACCACAATCTCCAGAAAGACGTGCTATCTATAAACCAACTAAATATAAATGAGGCATTGTATTATATGACTTATGTGACTCATATAAGTATCAACAGAAGGATAAATATATACAAATATATATACGAGTGTGGAAAGTGAGACATTCCCCACGAGTAGTCACGTTTAAGGAAGAAAGAAACATTCGGTATATGCATTCACAGTGTGAATCGTTGCATAGACTACGAGCAGATATAATTCAATGTTCTGCGTGGTATTTGCCAGTAAAGTAGTTTTTTCTGCGCGTAGTCTACCAGTCATCCATACTGTGTTTGATTTTCAACTGGACAATAAGACGAGATATGTCTTTCTTTCAATTTTGATACTTCGTCCAATTTAATGGCTTTTTTATTTTGATTCCATCAATTCTATTTTACCGCACGGAGCCGCGTTTCAAGAGACACTTGGAATTAGCGACACCATGCGGCGAAAGAAATAAACACTACAGAAACACTCTAGAAACAAATGTCCTATGTCACAGAACATGTGAGTGGCTTGAGTGGCTAATAACTCGACTAGGCTGATAAATGAAAAATAAATAAGTCATGAAAAGCGAAGTGTGAATCATTGCATGGACTACGAGCAGATATAATTCAATGTTCTGCGTGGTATTTGCCACTTCAAACCATGTTTGATAATTTTAATCGGATAGACTATTTTTCCTTTCAGCATCAACTTATATTTGCCAATATGTCTTGCTGGTGGCTGAAGGCTAATGTTTTCCTGGTTGCATGATTCTTTCATATTGGTGAAATTCGTGCAGGTATTCGGTATTAGATATCAGTGAAATTGTTTGTGCAAACGAAGACAATTCAGTAATTAACATCTGGAATTGTTTTCAATTATTACCGAAAATATGGAGAAATACGGTGATATCGAATCGATACCTCCTAAAATTATAGAGGGAAGCTAAGAAAATGTTTGGTCGTAGGTGAAATAGTGTACAAAACTCATTGGAAAGTGCATTTCCTGCACTCGTTACAAACGACTACTCGTGGGAAATGTCACTTTCCAGACTAGTTACGTAATATATTCCGAGTTGCAACACAGAATTTAGTAATTTTTCGAGTTGCAACTCAGAATTGTAGGGAAAAATGAAAATAAAAAAACGATGACCCTTCTACGCTTCCGTCAGGAATAACTTTTTTTTCGTGAAATTAATAATAAAAAAGTTTTCCGCAGAGTGAATGTTTGTATACACGTGTAAGAAAAATACTTCTTTCCGGTCTTGTTAGGATAATCCCCAATCCATCTGTATCTATTATTTACCTGCCACTATGAGTCCTGCCACCCGCTGATCCGTGTGAAAAAGCGGTGCATCCGCCGTAACTTCGCACTTGAATTTCCCGGATGTTCCCCTATCAACATTACTGAGCGTCACCTCGGTAGAGTTCGAATTTGGCAGCTGCAACAAATATTTCACTCAATGTGTGGAAATATTCTGAAAGTCAACTGAAAACCACCAATAAAGAGCTCGTGTAGAAAAACTAGTTTGTGTATCTCGTGCGAAAATAGTTTTTTTTGTATTAAGTGCCATGAAAAAACGAATTATATACACGAACATTTTCATACAACTGTAAATGTGAATTTACATCGTCTGAAATATTTACAGGGTTTTCATTTCAGAACTTCCCACCCTAATTTTCTCGATATCTGTTGTATGTTTTCAAAAAATTCCGAGACACTTCAACAAATGTATCGAAGGAGACAACTTTTCATCAGAAAATTAACGCGCCCCCTTTCATCCCCTGCAAGGGGATGCTACCAACTTCAAAATCTTGAGTGCGAAGGGGTATCAATTCATTTTGAAGGTCTTTGTAATCTCTACATGTCGATGTTTTCGTTTTTCAAAGTTGGTGGATCCGTTGTCGAGATATTTAGGAAAATCAGTTTGTTGCTGGGTAACCTGTAACCAAGGTGGATATAGGATGGTGAAACAGCTCTTCAATTGTTTCTGCGAAAAACTTGTAGACCGTTTGAGAAGGTAGTAATATTTCAGCTACTTGAATGAAGATGGCGGTAAGATCGATTATCGAAGAAGATTTCTGTTGCTTACGTGTTTCTGTGGTTCGCATCTGACAGACGTGACTTGAAATGGCATTAAACAATATATTTTCTATGAATCTGGAATGAATATTGATATTTCGACTCTTTTCAGTCATTTTTCATCTAGAACAGATGAAACTGATAAAAAGATGACAGAAGCACAGTTTCTGTTTTACCGACACAAGGTATGTCGCCATCTCTGTTAATTTCAGGAAATATTATTACGGTATGAAATCAAGTAGGCAAAGGTCTACAGTTTATTCTAGTGCTTGTTAATAGGAAGCTGTTTCACCATCCTATATCCACCTTGCCTGTAACTGTTATATTGAATTGTTTACCATAACTACCAGTATCAAACTCTGGTGAAGTCAAGTTTTCTAATGCCCCAGTGTGAATGACAGCTCATTGGATGGAATTCTGGCGAAGTCAAATTTTCAGCGAACAAGAAAGATTAACTGTAGAGGCTGTAGAATATTCATCGTATGCTTTTATTCTTATAGTAATTTCCATTGGTGAAACCAGTGCGCACTTATTGTATTCGTGATAGGTGCTAAGCGATACGCTACCTAGCGGTGACTCGTGAACCACTCGAAGTGGTATAACCACTGAACTCTCTGGGGGTTAACCGACAGACAAACTAAACCTCTGTTCTGTCTATGTTCGCTTCTGATGTGAAATGCATATATCTAATAATAACTATATAGGTAACATGGATACCAGAGCTGAAGCCGAAAAATAAAACAAATGACAGTCTGCGGGACCAATCGCGAATATGCGCATGCGCAAGTTTGAATTAAGAATCGACATTCGTTTTCATCATGGAGGAGAGTAGCTTTCTAGTGAGCGACAAACGTATGATATTTATTAAAAATCAATCAAATGTGTCACGTAACCTTCAATTCCATGTTTTTATTTCATCATGACATATATTTTTCAAATATTCATTCATTGATGAATTGTTGGACGATATTGAATAATAGTTGATGATAAATGCAGAAATGGATGTGATCTACAAAGCGATACTTGCGATTTGCTGTGAAACCTGTCACGATAAAGTCATCGGAACAAGATTCGTGGGCTAATTTTTGATCAATCACTGTTATCACTCACTAATCACTTCTGTAAACAATCATTAAGTACATTAATAACTATATTAACGCTCTTTTACATAATTTGTGTCAACAAATATACGTAACCTATGAAATTCTGAAAACGTCAGTGGATTTCAACTCGTCAAAACCCGCGCTTGCGCACAATTCATCATTAGCAAGCCAGACAGTCTTTTGTTTTTCCAAAACTGGCTTCATTTTTGCGTGAAGAGAAGAATAGGTGTTGTGTTATCCATATAGTTGTTATTATATATATGGTGAAATGTTACTTACATCAGTTTTTCGAGAGATGTTCTGTTGAAATTCATGTGAAATCTTATCGTTTTTCTCGTTTCAGTTATTGTTTTGTGACAAAGACACCTATGTCACAATGACACAAATATCAAAAATATGAAAACAAATCAAAAACAATACCACTTCGAGAAGTTCGAGTTGTTACCATGTGTTATTTTCTATCGCGAATACCTTCCTCTTTTCATTAAATTTCTGAAAGAGAGACAGAAATGTACTGAGTGCATGAAAACTCAGCTAGTTCATGACCAATGGAAATTGCTATAAGCTTAAACTCAACTCATTTACAAGAATACAATTTTCCCTTGTTAAGCGAGCTTAAGTCTCAGGCTTAGCTTAAAAGTATACGGCCATTGTGATCCTAGCCATGACCAGCGATAAGTTAACTTATCTCTGCCATGACGAAGCTTGTTGCCTTGAACTGTCAGGCCTGTTCGAGTTCGTTGGTGCGTGCTCAACCTGCTGAGGCTGATTTTTTTCTATAGGTATTTCTTATCAATATCATGATTGAATAATCGATCAATATTCATATATCAATCCAAAACCACAATTATGAATGATCTGTCACTGTCACTGGAACACGAAACCATAGAATACGGATATTAATAGAGAACTGAATTATCGATATTGATATCAAATGCGATATCAACGCCATCTCCGAACGATTAGTGAAATATTACCGGTGTTATGATCTTCGCTAAATCAGTCTACAGGTTTTGTCGGAAAACAATTGGAGAGTTGTTTCACCATATCTATATCCACCTTTGGCAATGCTGTGACGTCATTTGACGATCAGATTGAGGACAATATACCGATATTAAACTGTGATACCGATGAAGAGGTGTTCTTATTTGGGTGCCTTCCCTTAAATATTGCAGCAGTTCGTCGAGTACAGTTCTTATTTGGGTGCCTTCCCTTAAATATTGCAGCAGTTCGTCGAGTACATCGACACTGTAAACCATGTTCACTAGTGCTTCATAATAATAATAATAATAGCGTCTTTATTATGTAAAAATATTAATAATACAAAGTTTGCAATGTGTTGGCGACATTCGGTCAAGACCGCTCTTCCATGTAACCAACACCACGAGTATCACAAAACTGATAGTTATGGTTAAAACAATTCAATATAACAGTTACAGTTTTTATTTCAATGGTACCCAGCAACAAACAGATTTGCCTAAATATCTCGACAACGGATCGATCAATTTTGAAAAACGAAACACCGACGTGTAGAGATCGCAAAGACCTTCAAAATGATATATGACTTGATACCACTGCGCATTTAAGATTTCGATGTTGGTAGTTGGTAGCATCCCTTTGCAGGGGATAATATAATGAAGTCATTGTGAAACGCATTTTTTATTATTCAGAGGTTGGTACAATCGAACTGTCAAATGAAAGTCAGAAATTGAGCAATGAAAACAATAACATTGCATTTTCCACCGCTGGTATCGCAAAAATCAAAATCGATCAACAGTAAACTGGGCTTTACGCTTTTGCGTCAGATTTCATTCGATATTCAGTTTTTTTTCAATTGAAATAGAAAAAAATTACATGTCACATGTTTTATGAGACACGTTGTCGCACTTGTTCCCTTGGAGCACTCCATACTTCGCTCGTCGTACTCCAAACAACGCGTGCGGCAAAATAGCGTCTTATAATAATAATATACTATTTTCATTATCCTCTAGATTTACGTTCCGTGTATAATGCCTTAGTGTGATATTTTTCTATCTAATAATGAATTCCATTCGTATCTTCAATAAACCTGAATAATTCCTATTACTTATTTACTTTCAATGTCTGAAGAGGACAACGACACAACAGGTCTTTTCCTTTAGACATATATAATATTATGATATATATAAATTGTATTATGCCGCATCGTAGGAATATATTTGATTAGAATTCAACTATAAATCTAGAACAAAATAAACTCATAAATCTCAGTGAAATAAATATTTTTCCATTTTAGGAACGGATGAAAGGCAATTTTTATCACGATGATTATTCATCAAAATGTAATGACAATTTTATTGTTCTTCACCTCTCTAAATTTTCCGTCTTCCTCAATACCAATTTGCAAATTCAGTTGAAAAAAGATTCTCAATTAATTCCGAAACTATAACACAAGAATAGTTCGACTTTGTTCAGATTATTGTGCTCAAAAGGAATTAATAATCACCAATAATAAATTTAAATACCTTATAGCATTCTATTCATTAATTGGAAATTCATAGTCACATGGGGTAACTGATTTCTATTTAATATGTTCCTGTTGATAATAAATAACCGTAGTCCGTAGTTCGTAGTTAGCAAGCTGTTGCAGCTGAAAATATCGTTAGGCACTCCTGTGGGATTCGATAAATTTCCTAGTAAATTCCTAATTAACAAATTGCACCCAACATGTTCAACCAGCAATCAATCAATAGGGATATAATAACTGAAAGTACCCACTTAGAATATATCCAGATCAGTCCTCCACAGATTACGAATTGATGACTCAGTTTGACGCTATCTCAGGAGATTTGTATGAATTATACATAGATCATAAAAAAAAGAAACTATCATTACATGGAAGAGACGCAGTATAAAGAAGTTGCAGTAAGAACTTACGGCACAGGCTGATGGCAATATTGAAGGATCTGAAATATTGTTAGTGCAGGATATACATTATCGCAGTTTGAATACCTATATCAGAGAACTCAGAGAAGATCACATTTTCTTTCTCTGAATTAATCAAATTTGATAGAACATTATAGAAAGTTCCGAAATACGTGCATGGAAATGATATTCTTCCATAAATATAATATGTTATACATATATATACTATTGTTTACATGTATATTGTTTACATGTGTTCTCTTCACATTATCATCAAGATTACACCCATGTTTTCTGAGATACTCAGCTTAGTTGTTCAATTCACGTAAATCTACACCGCACTGAATGTTCAGTAATTTAATTAATGTGATATATTTGTACAACATGGTGTTTCATTATTAAGTAGAATATATCATCCTGTTTCATTCAATTAGGAGCATTAACGTTGTACTGAATTGGATGCATAGCTATTTAATTAATCGAATTCCAAACAGATGAGTTAAACGATATTTTGTTCGAAAATGGATAATCGATTTTTTTATCAGTAGGAAAGGTACATGTATCCTGCAAAACATCGACAAATTTCATACTCATGATGAGTTTATGAGAAGTACGAAGTGAATGACCCAGCCATTCATAATTTCAACTGAAGGCTTGATGTCAGAATTTCGAATTGAATAGAATGAATAAGAAATAAATGTATCTCGTTATATTCCTATAACTTTCTCTCCTTTCATTTCACACCTATTTTATAGTTTCAAACTATGATTCCCACTTTTTACATATACTTACATAGGTATAGGTAATATGTGTAACTTGAATGATTCCATTGATTTCAGGTGGTGATTCCTTGTTATATTTTACGAAAAAAAATCCGAGTAACATGAAAGTTTAATGAAAAATCGGTTTTTCATGAATTACTCACTGGAAACAGAATTTGAAATCTAATTTAATGACAAGAAGCTTCGTATGTTGAATCAAAATCGGCGAAAATAATTTTGAGTAATTCATGAAAAACCGATTTTTCATTTAACTTTAGATCCCTCGTTACTCGGAAACAAACAAGTTAGGACACACGCTTATATAAAACTTTTTCCATGAAATATGACAAAAAAGCACCCCTGAAATCAATGACATCATTTGAGTTACTGGTATACTGAGCCAATTTTTCATTGAAATTTTTTTGACGATCATAGGTTGAATGACATACATATATAACTTCAGTTATTGAGTATCACCTCGAGTTTCTTGTAAGAAAGTATATTTCAACCAACCTTAGAGGTAAAGTTAGTCAATAACAATGGTTTTAACTACCAGCAGCTACCTTATTATTATTTTGCATAACTAAGGTTGGTATTTTGTATTCAATTAATCTTAACGAGTCTTGATGTGAAATTCTCTCACAGAATACCAATTAAAAACAGTACATTCTTTCTCGAACACGAATATTTTTTACATGATTCTCCCGCATATATTCGTGCTCTCGAAAAATATTCCAGTATTAAGTCATATTCTAAAAATGAAACAACTATTTCGGAGGATCGAAGACGTAGTTAAAACAATTACGGTTGACATTACAACAACGCCCGCCGCCATCTTGACCAATATATGACATATTTATCACACCCAACTGGACAGAACTCTGAATCGATACTTCGCTTGAAAATGACGCTATACCTAAAACTGGATTGTTCTGTATATTATTCAGAGATAGGAATAAGGTCTGCGCGATCTCATAGGCATATCATTGATGAAGGAACCAAAAGATCAAAGTAAATTCCAATCGAAAATTTTATATCTGTTGTTTTGAGCCAATCAGATGCGTTAATTTTGACAAGTTGCTATGACGAAAACCTAAATATCTTTCTCAAAAATTCACCGGAAATAGTTATCCGGTCCCTCAATGATAGGTTACTGAGTAGAAGGATATGAAAAAAAATTATAAATAATTTTTGACATAAAATTTTCGTACAGCGAGTCTCCCGCGAGCTTGAATTATTCTTAGTAAATTTTGCCACAGCTTAAAAAATGTCAGAAAATTCGATCCTCGAAACAATTTTCGGAAATTATTCTAGCTCTATATAAGGAGTTGATAGGGGAAAATTCCTAGATGAAGCTCAGCCTTCAGAGTCAAGTATTTGTACCTGAGGATTCGTCATCTTTTAAGATAGTCCATCCTAGTAAGTAATTTGGAAAGCAATTCGAAACTTTGGGTAGATGCAAACTGAACAAAGTTACCAGATTGTTTGCCCAGAGTATACGAGCAAGCCGTAAACAGAATTCTGTGTACATACATATTTTAATTAAATCGGTGTTTATTACCAAATTCTCGATTATTTCCCTGTTCTGAGATTATATGGACATAGCAAAAGATGTTTAATGCATTATTTGAGAAACCATCACATTTGTACGTGAGTCAACTCTTCAGTTTCATTTCTCGCACTCAATGCATATACAGACAGTATTTTTTACGATTTTTTATGTTATGAATAGCCGAGTTGAATCAAGTATGACTGTATATTATGTATATCAGACAAATATACAGATGAGTTCTAAGTCTATAGGTAATATAGGTTCTCAAGTACTTACGAGATGACTTTTGGAAATATCAAAATCTATTCAGCTGTATCACGTAGTTTCATCAGAATTTGTATAATTCAAAGAAGAAATATAATCAATAAAATGATTTTTTTAAATAAATGACAAATCTTATTAGGGTGAGTATGGAAAGGAACAATTGGAACTTCATCTCTTCAATATTTTTGTATCAATGTTTCTTATTTTATTCACAAATCGTTTACTAATACCTCATCAATATATTGTGAATCTGTAGGCATTCAACTTTATGTGATATATGTAAATACGTCCATTCATGTACACAAGTGTATGGATGGTGAGTATTATACAATATATCACACCCTGTATCACACCCATTGGGTATTTCAATGTTTAATTCCGTATATCATTTGTTAATGTTGTCATTTTACTATTTCGTTTTGAATCCTGGAAGTTTGCGATGGTGGAACATAGACACAATAATGTGGTCTAGTTGCCACAACAATATTGAATTGTGATCACAACTATATGAATTGTCATACTGACTAAATTATGCGAAGGATAACAATATATTATTTTCAGCCGAACTTTTTTCTTATTTTTATTGGGTTAGTTGATACTTATAACTGCTGATATTTCCTGGCTACATTTTGGAGCTTCGGCCGTAATCAGGCAATCCAGCTTTATTCAGAGAATTCTATGGTTATATTTTCAAGCCACTTCATAGTCGAATGAATTTATACCCACCCCAATTCCATGCAGATGTGTTTTGCTTTATTTGCATTGAAAAATGCATTAGTCGAAGTAAAACGGCCTGGCAACGTTGAAACTGGGATTGTGGATCGACTCTTAAATTCCAGTGAGGTTTTATTTTACGGAAACAGCTTCATAATAATCAAAACAGTATCATCTTCAAAAGCCAGTTTTATTGTGTGACTCATTATCCCAGCAAGCACGAAAACATCTCAGAGATGTGAGAAGTACGAGATTTTGAGACATTAAACATCCACTGCGATGTCCTGTTCATACATAAATTATAGGTTTCTATGATGTCCCTGGGATATCACAATGAGAACTCTTTACATGTTTTTTTGATAGACTTTTCATAGACACAACAGAACATTTCCAAATCGTTTAGCGTACATTCAATTGCAGTGAATAAAAATTTTTTTGAGATCACTTTGTGACGCCTTTTGTTATTCTTTTGGACATTTGAAATTGATCTCCATGCCTTCGTTTTGTTTGGATTTGGAGTAGTGTGGTGGAAAAAATCTATTATTTTCCTGCCGAAGTTCCGAATTTGAATGAATTCATCATCGGGACCCATTATAAGAGAGTCACAATGATGGATTTATTATAATTTGAAACTTCGGCGTGAAAATAATAGTTCTACTTCAACCACACATATCCAAATTCCAACAAAACAACTAGTTCACCAAAATGACCAGATATGGAACGATGATGATAAAAATATAACACACTCATAATTACTTCAATGAATTTTATTGTTTCTATGATATATTTTCTTACATTTACACAGCTCAAATAAATATAACCACCAATAATGATATATTTGTAGTTTGGGTTTTGACATAATCACACTGTATAATACCAGAAATGAGAAGAGACATTTTCACAAATTCCATCTTCTACTCGAATAACACTAACTTACTTCATACCCTTGAATTGATATGCACAAAAATATACCAGGAGACCACTCAACTCTGCACATAAGCTATGCCATATTGATTTTACCTATTTCCTATGGATCAGGATCACTAGAGCAAGAGTTGTTCTCTCCACCCCATTGTCCACTAAGCGAACTCTGTTCTCTTCATCCCATTTACTATATGCTGTGTGGTTTCTAATTTCATCCAATTTGATGGAAGTATCAGTTTCGTCATGAAGTTTTTTTGCAAAATTTCATTTTTGTCCATATCGGCCTCCAACTGAAAATGAAGATAAAGTAACTGTTCTACTGATCTACTTATTCTCTTACCTTCATCAAATTGATCTTCACAAAAATACTTGGTTGTTGTGATAGTTATAGCGCTACGCTTGGCTAAAGAATGTATTAAGTCAGATATACAAAGGGTACAAAATGCATGTAGGTATGCATTTTTATTTCAATTTACGATGTAGAGAAGTTTTACCATGAATGAACTCATTAACAGGATTGGACAAGGATGCATTACACTTAAATATATCATCTTTTGTATTTACACCTGAATATATTTTGAAGAATCTTTTATTTATCAATCAAATTCATTATAGAGATGCACGCAAAGCAATTGAATATATAGGTTTCGTCAACCTCACTATAATCTCGTGTTTTCGATTCATACTTTCAGGTTACGAAAAAAATAGTCTATTACTCTTTTAGAATTAATAATTCGATTGTTACGAATTGTGCACGCCAATGATCGACTTTTTCCTCTACGAAGCAACCCTTATTTCCTCAGTACCAGTCGGGATTAGGCCAAGTTCTGATCTCTCATTGTCTAATCATTTGACAGCATTATGCGAAACTAACAAGGCATTTACTGTTTTTTTATATAATTATCGTTTAATCTAATAAGTGTATTTTTGACGAATATATTCATTGGTACGAGTTGTTCGATGTATATATTCCAATCCTAAACAATGAAAGTGTAACAGAATCAGTACCTATAAAAATACAGTCTGTTAGAGATGGTGTAGGATATGTAGGATATGGTAGGATATGCATCCACCCCGTATACGATGACAGTATCACTTAGTGGGTCAATCGGGTGACTCAGTGATACGATGAATCAAGGGATGTTACGTGAAGAAGTTAGGCTGAGAGTCAGTTACCGTTTAGACGTAGTATTAGAAGGATGATGAGAGAATAAAAGTGTGTATATAATTATTGTTTCGAAGTATGTATTTCTAACAATGGTATTATTATTAAGATATCCAAGTGATAGTATTATTATTGAATTACCCTGTATTCGAGTATGTCGATAGCCGTTAGAATTATTGAGTAACTATATCGGTGGATCATGAATCATATTGTTAATCATGCTGTACAGATATATGTCCAGAGAGGGGTAGTTATACGAAAGAGGTTGAGACCCTAACAAGTCCACTAAACGACAATACAACAAAATTCTAAAATCGATATTCGTGCTTGCTGTTGCTCGAGTTAAGAATTTTTCACCCCTATCGAATTTTCTCCATTCTAGAACTACTATTCTTCTTGACGTAGCCCATACCTCAAATAGACTCTGCCTATTCGGAAAAGTTATTTGATGTTCATACAGTGAACTAACCCCTACTATTCAGGAAATCCTCAGACTTCCAGCTGTGAGTTTACCTACATAATGGTTCTTAAATTCTCCGAGAGCTGCATTTTATATGGACGGTGGATTGAATAATACTCGTTCAACTGGGAGCATTCCCATTTGAATATCAAGCAATGAATAATCCCCGAACGGTATACAAGTGAATTTGAATGTGAAGGCCGAAGAAAATTCACAATTCAAATGTCGAAGGGGATGAATCGAAAGACTCTGTTATATGTGAAGTCAGACGTGGAGTCAGATGATGCAGAAATATAGAATGAATAAGGAAAGCGATAGTACACCTCAAAAAAATATAGAAATAATAATGATAATGAAAATGTATCAAAGAATTTCATATTTCGTAGCGAAAGTAACGAATCAGTTCGGTATTTCCGAGATTAGGTACTCAGATAATCCTCGAATACGTCGATCCTATTTATTCAATTTTATATTCCATTTCAAAAATGTACATGATTATACATCACAAAAAGCGTTACAACTCAAAAAATTTATTTTTTAGATGAAACATTTTTTTTTTCAAATGTACCAAATGTATTTGAATTGGGTTATGTGACACAACAACCAAGAAATGGTGATTTTAGTGTCACTTGTTGTTTTTTCTATTTTGGTTGTATAATGAAGTCATTGTGCAACGCAAATGCGTGTCGAAATGGTCTCTATTTCGATACGCATTTTTTATTATTCGCAAGTTGGTACAATCGAACTGTCAAATGAAAGTCAGACGAGATAGGCCCAGCTTACTTCTGAGCTATTTGTATTTGGTGATATTAGCAGTGAGTAAATTTCAATTCAGACTGTAATTTGATTTAAATTGACCAATAAAAACAATAACAATGTTGAATTTTTCACCGCTGTTATTGCAAAAATTAAAATCAACTGTCAACTGGGCTTTACGCTGGTGCGTCAGATTTTAATTATTTCAATTTCATCATTATTACCAATCGAAGATGTTTCTGTTATTTATCGATATTAAATCCATTTTCTTCTTCAAATTGAGTCAAAATAGAAAAAATTGCATATGACACGTTTTATAAGACACGTTGTCGCACTTGTTCACATGGAGCACTCCTCGCTACTCCAAACAACGCGTGCGACAAAACTTGTATCATAATATACTATTTCGATTATAATAATTCATAATACTACCTTATAGCTTCCTACAATTTTTACAGTTATTGAATTATAAGTATGTTTTAATTGACATCCTAACTTTTCTAGTCAATAATATGTCGAATAAAAAAATTATTATCAATAACTTTCCGGATAATATATTCACAAGTGTTTCATTTGAGGAAACAATAGTTTGAGCTGCTATGATTGTCTGGATGAAAGGACTTGCGAAATCACCTGGTTTCAGAAATATCGAATTCATTCGGTACTGTTGGAACCCCCTTAAAAAAATAAAAAAATAATGCCACAGTGAAAGTTTTTATATTGGTTCAAACTTTATCTATGCAGCGGTTCTCAACCTGTGGTACATGTACCACCGGTGATACATACTATTATTCGAGGTGGTACACAAAAACAATTTTGGACCACAAAAACAGAGCTTAAATCAGCGCCACATGAAATGAAAAATAAATAAAAATAAATTAAATACATCAATAAAAACTAGAATATAGAAGCACTGGCAAAACTGGTAATCTTCTTCTTTGGCTATATCTGGAGTATCACGAAACCCTATATTGATGAATTATGTGGAAATACTCAAGCACAACCTTTTCACTCTTCACTAATTAGTTATTATTGAAATGTATTTTTATACCTATATATGGATCTTAAATATGTAATGAAAATGATTTTGTGGTACATTACTCAAAAAATTTGAGAACCTCTGATCTATAGTATAGAGAAATTTTTGAACCTTTTTACACTACCAATTACTTTTAATTAATTCGATATTGTCTGTTGTAGAACACCCTTCATCGATGCATACAAGGTGTCCGAAATAAACCGAATTATTGGGAAGTAGTTGATTTTAATAAATAGGACACAAAATTTTATTGTCAAAATCAATGATTAATGTAATCGATATCAATAATTGAATTGTTCAAATCCTTGAAAATAAAAAGTTTTCGAAAAATAACAAGTTGTATATTATATTATGCCAATGAAATAAATTCATGTATCATTGACTAACTTTATAACTACACTTTCCATCTCGACTTTCATGCAATGAACATCAACTCATTCCCTTAATTATTATGTCACTGTGATTCCGGTGATTCCATGAAACGCGGTGTCACTTGTCAACCGCGCTTTTCCTTTATTAGATGAATTACGTCATATAGCAAAGTTGGCGAAACTAAGAGAAAATGTTTCTCCCCACATGTCACCAACGTTAATTGTACTGCATTGTATTTAGTAACTTGATAAGCTTCAGCTGAATTATGGTATCGAGCGAGTACTGAGAATACACGTATAGTTTGATTAAACTACATAAAAGGATTTGATTCTAAAGCTCTCCAACAATACTACCAGGGTTGGAGTGGAATGATTTATCTTTATTCAAGTCCAACCAATTCGAATATATATTTTTTATTCCTGATAAATGAAATCAATAGAACATATCAATTATAATGAGGAAATCATTTCAAATATTCCACCATACTTACTGCTGTAGCTGAGCTATTCCGGGAATTTTGGTTTTCAGATTACTCCAGAGGAAAATATCTAATGGGGACATATATAATGAAGATCATGGTAGCAATATGTGCAAGCCTTTCCTACCAATTCATTAACGGGGAAATACGCTGGTAGAAGAAATTAACGCATCACTATAAATTCGTCACCACTTTGATCTCGATTTTCTCTGAACAGATCATTAATTCTTTGTTTTTATTTATTTATCATGTCTAAGCCTGGTAAGTCCACTTGGTCATTGATTTCAGCAGTTTAAAATGTTTTATCTATGACTTTTCTATCTTATATTCTGTGGATATCACCAGTATCGAGAGCAAACTCTGAAGACAATCATATATAGATAGATAGATAGATAGATAGATAGATAGATAGATAGATAGATAGATAGATAGATAGATAGATAGATAGATAGATAGATAGATAGATAGATAGATAGATAGATAGATAGATAGATAGATAGATAGATAGATAGATAGATAGATAGATAGATAGATAGATAGATAGATAGATAGATAGATAGATAGATAGATAGATAGATAGATAGATAGATAGATAGATAGATAGATAGATAGATAGATAGATAGATAGATAGATAGATAGATAGATAGATAGATAGATAGATAGATAGATAGATAGATAGATAGATAGATAGATAGATAGATAGATAGATAGATAGATAGATAGATAGATAGATAGATAGATAGATAGATAGATAGATAGATAGATAGATAGATAGATAGATAGATAGATAGATAGATAGATAGATAGATAGATAGATAGATAGATAGATAGATAGATAGATAGATAGATAGATAGATAGATAGATAGATAGATAGATAGATAGATAGATAGATAGATAGATAGATAGATAGATAGATAGATAGATAGATAGATAGATAGATAGATAGATAGATAGATAGATAGATAGATAGATAGATAGATAGATAGATAGATAGATAGATAGATAGATAGATAGATAGATAGATAGATAGATAGATAGATAGATAGTTTATTAATCCAAATACGAGCTTACAAAGCTATAGGACAGGTCAACAGAGAGTACATGTATGTGTAAAAAATTTTTTCTTGAAATTCATAATTGAAATGTAGATTAAAATTAAAAGAGTGAAAAGAAAAGACAAAAAAGGAACAAATGAGGTATATCAGATATATCAACGATATGCATTGAAAATATCTAAACAATAATTATAGAATATTTCAGGTAAAATTTTCGTTATAAAAATAAAATGAAATCATACATTAAAATCTTACTCTAAAATTGTCCAAAATATTCATCAAGGTTGTATGGAGTAATACCCAGTAAAAAAAAAATTGTTTTTATTTTTAAATATGCGCTTGTTCGATTACTTTTAACTCATTAGGAAGTACATTGTATAATCTCAGTCCTATCGCATTTAGTGATTTTTGGTAAATGGTGAGATGTGAGTTTGGTAGATGAAAATCGTTTTTTCTCCTCGTGTTGTGATTGTGATATTGGTTATTTGTGGAAAATATTTTTTTATTCGCGTGAATGTATATTAATACTTCTAAAATATAAAGGCCGGGAAGTGGAAGAATTTCAAGTTCGTTGAAAATATCTCGACATGAGGTTTGTTGGGAGACATTTACAATGGAACGTATTATTCGCTTTTGTGCGATGAATACGTCTTTCGCTGCTGGGGAGTTTCCCCATATTGTGATTGCGTAACGGAGTCTTGATTGAACCTGAGCGTGATAAAACAGGAGTAGACTAGGTGTGTCCAGAACACTCTTCAGGATTCTAATTTGGTAACATTTGGAGTGTAGAGAGCTGGTTAGATTTTTGCAGTGTGATTTGAAACTGAGATCATTGTCGATTGTGATACCTAAAAACTTGGAGGATGTACTATGTTCAAGAGGAGTGCCACATATGTTCAAATCTAGGGGTGGTAGATTAGTGTTTTGTCTGGTATAGAAGGTAGTAAAACTTGTTTTTGATGCATTTAGAAACAGAGAGTTGTTGCTCAGCCAATTATGTAGGGCGTCAGTTGTATTGTTAATTTTATTTTGGAGTTCGAGTGACGATTCGTCAGAGAATAGCAGGGTTGCGTCATCAGACATGTGAAAGCTCCTGGCAGAACAGTTGGCAGTTCGTTTATGTAGATGATGAATAGTATAGGTGCTAGGACGGATCCTTGGGGAACACCCATGTTGTTTTGTTGTGGACTTGAGATATGAGTTATTGTTTTATTATCGTTGGTGTGGTTGATTTCAACCCGCTGGATTCTTCCTTCCAAGAAAGAACTGAACCATTCGTGAGGTTTTCCTCTTATTCCATTCAAATGAAGTTTATCAAGCAGTTTTTTATGCACTACACAATCGAAAGCTCGGCTAAGATCGCAAAACACTCCTGTTGGATTTTGTCCAGATTCAATAGATTTTATAATGTTTCCATAAAAAGATTGGATAGCACTGATAGTTGAGTGTCCTGAACGGAAACCATGTTGATCGGGATGCAATAAGTTATTTACGTTTAAAAAGTCCAGGAGTTGAGAGAGCATATAATATTCGAAAATTTTTGAGAGTACGGGGGGCACTGTGATTGGCCGATAGTTTTCTAAATTATGCGGATCTAATTTTTTGAAAATCGGGGAGACTAGATCATTTTTGTTTCTGGTAGGATACATGCCCTCTTGGAGAGATATGTTTATTATATGGGTGAGGGGTTCAATAATGTAGTCAGAATTTTTTTTTATCAAATAACCTGAAATTTCATCAGGACCACAGGAGTGTTTTTTCTTAAGTTTATATTTTATGATGTGATATACTCTACAAAAATGCTGTTAGGTATACTTATAGCCTTCTCATTCCTTAACATATCCATTCTCCATATCCTCTCAACTCTCGCAAGCTATTATTGTAATGTTATTAACCAAAATACCTATATTTAATTCATAATTCATTAAACTGCTTCTTCTTAGTTTTGTTATGTTTTTCTCATTAGTTGTTTCCTAAGACAGATATATTGATTGGCGCAGTTTTTCATTATTCTCATCCCAGATTAGTTTTTCCTATATGCTTATGTTCATTTGCATGTGGAAGTAGTCTATTTCTTTTGATTCACCTGATTCCTGATTCTATTTTCTGCATACGAATCAATCTGTCAATAACTAGGATAATTCCATCTAGATCAACAGTGTTATAGCAGATTTAGCAGATGCATAAGCTTAAATTTCATAAACATATAACTTAACTTAAACGATAGCCAGCCGAATAGTGCTTCGGATGACACTTAAAAAGCTAAGGTCTTCCTTACTCATACAAGTCCCAATAAGACTTCGAGGGTTGCTTCGCAACTAAGTTGGCGGTCAAAAATACTATTCAAACACTTCTCAAACACATGTTCCGTGATAGAAGAAACTGTCATCACTTGTAGCCCTTTATGATTATTTTCATGAATAAAGAAAATAATTGATGAATCATGAATTTTCTGAATAAAAGAAGTTTGTAGAAATATCTTGAAGGAAGTTCTTCGTGACCAAAATATTTTATCGAGAATGATTGATGACGTAAATGTTGAATGTTGCGTCAAGGATACCCCAACATTCTCAAAGGAAGTAAAGTGTTAACAGTACAATGTAGCAATTTTCTCTACGTTATACCCTAGCCTTCTCTATTTGATCTCCAGAGGTTAAATTCTTGACAAATCAGGCTCGGAGCCCCAATACGTCGCCCAAAAAAATTCAAAACAAGATTGCACATAGCAATATAAACCGCTCGAGAGACTTTTACTTTCAGAAAACGAACATATATCCTCGACTCCACTTTCCCCAAGGATAATGCGATGGTGTGGCAAAAGACAGGCCGAACTACATTTTCCTTTCACGGAGGCCATATAAAATGAGATTTATCGCACTAACGCGGACTTGAACCGAGAAATTACCGCGAAAGCTGTGGCAGATAGATCCGAGGGCCCAATCCACAAATAAAAATATGGCATATGGGTTTAAAAGAGCGTGTGAGCTGTGAAAATGGAAGACGTGGGTAGTATCGAAGAAGTGTATTAGCAATAAAAGGTGATTATTTCCGATTGTTGATGTTCATCTTATAATGATCTCCCCTAACCGCCTATTGAAAGTGGTTTCGTTAGGAATTAATAGAGTGCCATTGATATCCAGATTCCTCCAGATATGGAAACAGAAAATGGGTAAAAATAAGTAAAATGAGGTGCAAATACAAACTAGATTACCTAGGGTTATTTTCGTGTATGATCGACATTATTTAAAATAAAAACTTATCGTTAACGAACTCTAATAAGCACCAATCTACACCACTTGACAATAAAAGCATGATGTCCTTCCACTAACATCAGCGCCCCTTACACACTAGTTTCCTAATAATATAGGTATAATGCCTTGCGACATGTGAAATTACATACCTTTTGTACCTCGACCAAGATATTTTGAGCATAACCCTCAAACTATTCGAGACCGGGGATTCCTAGACTTCGTGTAAAGTTTATCAGTTTCCTGGGAGCTACGTTCCTGACATCGGAAGGCTCTAAGAAGGCCCTTTCCAGGAACTTGAGCCTCTTGCAGAAGAGAGCTGGGCATTCACAAAGCAAATGTTCTACAGTTTCAGCGAAGTTTTCGCAGTAGCGGCAACTGTCACTCTCTGCTTTGCCCATACTTATGAGGTGATACCTCACAGGAAAGTGTCCAGTGAACTTCAGTTTCAAGTCTCTCAGCTCCAGAAGCTGTTTAGCTAACCTTGGCGGTAGGCCCACTAAAGGCTTTTCGCTTGTCTTTATCGTGGCAGTTCATTCCAATTAAATTACATGATATTAACTTGATTTTGACTCCATGTATATTCATGTGATATCCAGGATTATTCCAGATGAGATTAGGACTTTTACATGTGAGTGGAGGTGTTTTAGATATAAGATTCAAGTATTCCACAGTGTGGATTTATACAAATACAATATAAAAAAATGTGTTTATTGAAATAATAGTTCAATGAACATTGGGATGACTACTTCAATAGTTTCCGTTAATTTTTTGATGAAAATATTGATGTAATTCATTAAATGCACACTTGCAGAATGAATGAACATCATCAGCTATACTATACCCAAGACACTACCAAACTAGATGATAAATTGCATGTTTTTAAGTGTTTTAGTTTTTGAAAAGTGTTTTTAATCGCCAACTTATAGTTGCACAGCAACCCTCGTTAATCTAGGACTTGTATGAGTTAGGAAGTAGATACTAACTTTATTTCAGTCCGTTTGATAGTGCAACCACACCATATCAAAATAAAAAATGAATAAAACAAAGTCAACAGTCAACTCCAGAAGATGGCATTGATACCCTAAAGAACATTGCATTAATAACGAGTGAGGAGGCGTCATATGGAAGATTATACGTAAAAAACGGAAATTTACATATTTCTGAAATACTCTGTGCTATAATAATCTACATGCGTTTGCAAATTCAATGTGAATAAACTGAAATTAAATATAAGTATAATTGCATTCAATCATCACACGATCATGGTTCATATATAGTTTTTATCGAAATGTGAAGTTATTTTTGCAATCAAATACTTTGATACGTATGTAAAATTCACAATGTATTTTTCCATCTTGAGCTTACGAGTATATCTACATTCAAGTCAGGTGATACGTAGTTTCTGTGAAGTAAATGTGATAGCTACGCAACTTAGAGAAACAATCGTTCAATATTGGACCTCCACACAAGGTTATGATATCAATGGACTGAACATATCGAATCTTGAAGTCTTTATTCTTCACCGAATCCCTAGTATCGACCAATCTAGGCGTTCGCGTGAAACTTTCAAAATGTGATAATCGAATTTCGTTTTAGGGCAACATTCTTCGGGGTTCTCATTCGCTGCATACGTAGAGTAAATTTGGGGAAACAAAAGAGGTCCAGTGAAGTGAATTACAAACAAAATCGAAAGAACCGAAAGAAAAAACGTGAAATATACGCGTTTTATGTTGATGTTTGTTCAGTGGTTTTCCACGATTTATCTCTATCACAGTTAGTCTTTTGTGAGAGCAATCTCCGATTCGCATAGCGATTCCGATAGAAGAAAGAGGAAATTTAGTTGGAATATATTGCTGATGGAAACAACTTTATTAATGATTCTGTGTAGGTATAGTAGATGAACATTGAAACTCCCACAGATTGTTTGTTAACATCATTGAAATAATCAATATGTAGTTGCTTATAGTGTAGACTGTGGGTACCTACTTTTTTAGTTATTTCCTTTCTTGGTGATAGATACAGATTGTTCACTCGTTTAATACACATTGAGAAACTAACATATTTGCCTCGAATCTATAGATTTGACAATACTTCTAACTATATATATTGATTCGCTACAAAAACTCCAAATCAGAGGAAATTTTAGATTTAGTATACCTTTCTCTAAAAACTAAATGCTACATTGACAATTTCTCTTAGGTAATTATAGATTATTTGTATTTTTGATGACAAAGCTGAAGAATTAGCAAGAAGAGGTTCGGAAAATGAGCCAGATCTAGGACAGATTCAGACTCATAAATGTTGGTGTTCCGCAGGGATCAATTTTAGCACCAACACTATTTCTACTTCACATCAACGATTTGTTGGAAGCAACTTCATGTCCTATACACAGCTTCGCGGATAATAGTACCCTCCATACCGCTTCTTCTTCCAGGGCTCCTATATCGGCCCGTCAAACCAAAAATGAACAAGGAAGAAATGTTAACAAAATAAATATGGACTTAGCAACAATACTCGAGTGAGTGGGGATCTAATAACCTGGTAGAATTCAATGCATACAAAACACAAGCATGTCTTTTCTCTAAAAAAGCCGATCTCACTGTGCCCAACATAATTCAGTCAGGAGTACCCATACCATTTAAAGTCATCTATTTCGATGCTTCGCTTCACTATCAGCAATAACCTTACTTGGGAAAATCACGTGAGGTCCATTGCCAGAAATGCATCCCAATAACTTGGATTTTCGTTTCGAGCCAAGAGCTATTTCACTCCTAGTCAGCTGCTTATGATCTAGAAGGCACAGAACCGACCTGTCCTGGAATACTGTTTCCATATTTGGAGTCCGGCACCTAAACATATCCTGAAACTTTTGGATTCTGTCCAAAAAAGGGCAATTCGTCTTGTCGGTGATACCGCAAAAAAGTTGGCTATTTGTTTCTATTTTATAGATATTTTCATGGGCGATGCTCTTCTGAAATATCAACAATCGTTGAGGGAGGTGATCCCCGAGGCATACGATCTCCAGAAATTCAAGAAGAACACCAACTTCTACCTTTTTTACCTTGGTTCTCACGATGTTCTCCGAGGGATATCCCTATTCGTGAGAACCAGAACCAGAAAAAAAAACACACAATTCGATACTCACGTCAACATGAACATGGGGAACGTCGAATGCCTGCGAGGGCGGCGACTCCTTGGGCACAAACCTGTAGAACTCCTCGTCGTCTTTGTACCACTTGATGGTGTAGAGAGCGGCGGACTCCAAGTCATAGTGGCAACCCAGCGTGACCGAAGCGCCTTTCGGCACCGCTTCGGGCACTCCGATGTGCATGTCGGTGAGCGCTCGTACGTCTGCAACGACAACAACGTTTCAGGCGGTGCGTTGCGGCGTTGCCGGGTATTGGTATAAGTCCCCGATCGTGGGGAATTTCGGTCTTATGCGGGATTTGGGTGGGGAATTTTGAATGATGAGGAGTTTTCTTTTATTATCGAATTTCGTGTATGTCATCTGTCGAGCCCGATGCTTGAACAAAACAAAAACTGTAGAAGATGATATATCAGATCAGAAGGAAAATAATTAAGTTTGGATTTAAACAGCACTTCAGCATCTACCATTTTAACATTCATCAAACAACATTTAACAAATAACATTTGATGAAAATGCTTAAATTTATGCATTAAAAATAATATTGAGAATGCGCACTGGGATTCCAGTCATTCAAAAAATAACCTTACATTTTTCGCGCCCGTGTTCATTATTGTACATCGAAATCACACAAATAGTAGTGAGACAGTGAGAATATACTCATGTGTATCTCACTGTTCTCACTAATTCACTCTTATTTTGGTAAAAATCAGTTAGTTTATCAGCAGAAATATATAACAATCCGCAGTCATCTGCATATACTGGTTGTGCACGTGAAGCATATCCGGTACATTTGATCCAAGAAAGTAAAAAGTTGCCAACAATTGTTACATTATAATTGTTAAATGTATAATGCATAAATGCAATAATTGTAATATAAGGACTTAAACTTATAATTGATTAATTCATTGAAAAATGTTTAATGGTGCTGCATAATTCCACAGTGAGTCTAAATTTTTTTAGATTACAACGTGGCAATACTGATCCATTCGCTTGAGCGATAGCTACTATAGCTAGCGAGCTCCTTTTATATGGTAATACCAATGAGTTTAGTACCTTAGTGAATTCTATGGGAATGATCCAGTCGTTATCTGTGGGCGTTGTGCAGAAGGAGCTATCTGGAATTAAATGAGCCTTTGCCGAAAACATCTTTATTCTTAAAAGGTTGGGTTGGATTTTTCTGGAACGATTCTGCTCATGCGCATTGTCTTCAACTGAATCACTTCGTTCCCTAACATTTTCGGGAAAACACAATACGAACAAATACATATCTATCAAGTTTGCGAAAGATAACAATCAGTATTATAAAACTCATTATAGAAATCTTCTAGAACTGATTATTTCCATACGTATTGATGAAGCCTATTGAATTTTGAATACTTCGAAATATTCGTGAAACGTTAAAATTCATTTCATGAAGAAATCGATCCAATGAGATAATTTTCTCCAGTACTACAGTTTTCTAGTCGGTCTCCCAATGAAATTTTGATTGCAAACTTTGAATAAAAACAACAGTTATGATTCGGTCCATTATATGGGTTTCTTCAGATAATCTCATGTTAATGGAAGGTTGATATAATATTATTATGTTTATGTTAATTCATTCAACTCTGCATGAAAACAAAATATGAGTATTGGATCAACTGTATTCAAGCACTAGTTAAAGAAAGCCATAGCAGGATCAGAAAAAAAACAGAAAAATTAATATATGAAGTAGGTACCTAAAAAATTTAATTCAGTAGGAGTATTTCAGTTCAGAGAAGAGATTGATGCATTATACACTGAAAATTATAGATTTTCTGAAGTGGAGGCCATAATTATGAATAATGGCAAAAAATGTTACTCTTCTTCTCGAAAGAATTGAACTTCCTGATGTTCGATTAGAGATAGTCAGTAAATTCCAATGTAAACTGCATTAGATCGAGCCCCATGCCAAATTCTCAGAAAATTCAATGTTTCATTTTCTTTAAACCTAAACCTTCGACAGTGAATTGCTAAGAGCAATATCATCTTTAATGGTGGGTTTATAGATTCAACTAAACTAACAACTAAGAATCAACAATTGATAATTAGGAATTAACAATTAGTAAGGTGTTTATATACAATACAATTGATAATTAGGATTCATCTCAAAGTGTTAAATTGAATGATATCATCAATCAAATGAGCAAAACACTATTAAACAAACAATTAATATCCATACTACAATGTTCGCCAAAAGTTTAAAAACGACATTCTGTGGACATTCTGTGGAGTTTCCTACGACACCAACTTACCGTCATTCGGCAACACAGCCACTGTGTGTTGTCAACTATAAGTTTGTATAACCTGTGCTTTAGAAATGTAAGACACCTGACATGACGTGAATGACACTTGAAGGACTTGAGTCAATAAGACAGTTATGTTGTATGAAAGAGTTTCTATTATTGGGATTTTTGGCAAGTCACGTTTTTTCGTATTAAACTGTTGAGTAACTGAAAGTAGTCTTTTTGGGGTCCTACAAAAACTCTACATGGTGGCAGCTCACTGGATTCAGGCGTTTGATGGATGGTATTTATGTTAAGTGAAAAACAAACCAAGTCAACATGCCTAACGAACCTATAAACAGACTTACAGTCCAAGGGCAGGGTGCAGGCTTTTTAGCCCCGGTATACCAAATTCCAGCACCTGAGCAATTCTCATTCAATGCCAATGAGTGGGAACCGTGGGTATTGCGGTTTAAGAGATTCAGAAGTGCATCAGGGCTTGACAGCAAATCTGGAAATGATCAAGTCAATTCATTGATTTATTTGATGGGGCCACAATCAGAAGCAGTTTTTCAGTCATTCAAGCTTGATGAGGATCAATCAAGGGATTTTGAATTTGTGTTACAGAAATTCCATGCTCATTTTGTTCCATCCAAAAATGTAATATATGAAAGATACTGTTTCCATACTCGAATTCAAGAGGAAGGAGAAAGTGTAGAAGACTTTGTTACTGCACTACACTCTCGAGCACAGAATTGTAACTTTCCAGCAGGGTTCTTGAATGAGGCCATCAGAGACCAGGTTGTAGTGGGTATACGTAACAAAAGTCTATCAGAAAAACTTCAACTTGACTCAGACTTGACCTTGGAGAAAGCAGTAACTGCGGCAAGACAGTCAGAATCTGTTAAGAAGCAGCAGGAAACATTCCGTAGTGGAAGTGCATCCAATTCAGTTGATAGAGTAGGTGTGAAGAAACACTGGGAGAATCAGTCACGATGGAAGAAGGATACCCCTTCTGTGAAACAATATCCTAACTGCAGATGGTGTGGACATTCAGAGAAGCATCAACAATCAGAATGTCCTGCTCGTAATGCAGTGTGTGGGAAATGCAAACTAAAAGGACACTATGCCAAGGTATGTCTGAAAAGTAAAATAAAGACTGTTAGAAGTATTGAACCTGAATGTGTTGATTTGGAGGCTGAAACTTTTGTGGGAGAAATTTGTTCAGTGGAAAACACTTCAAATTGGCAAGTGCAGTTAGACATTGCTGGACAAAATCTAAAAGTGAAAGTTGATACAGGTGCCGATGTCAGTGTGCTACCTGAGACTTTATTTCATCAGCTGTTCAATCATTGTTCTGTAGTGCCTGCAGATATAATACTCACAGGCCCAGGAGGAGGCAAACTTCCTGTTATTGGAGTTTTCACATCTGAGGTAGGCACTAGATCTAAAACAGTACTAGAAGATTTTTATATAGTTACGGGTGCAAAACAAACTCTGCTTAGTGTACACGCTTCTGAAAAGCTTGGGTTGGTTCAGAAGCTGTTTGAGGTTAAAAGTGAAAATAAATGCTTTGACCCTTACCAAAGATACCCTAGACTATTCAGTGAACTGGGAAAGACTAAACAAACCTACAGCATCAAACTAAAAGAAGACTTCACTCCGTATGCCTTGAATGTACCTAGACGCATTCCTCTACCCCTCAGGAAAACTGTCAAGTTAGAATTGCAGCAAATGTGTGCTAAGGGAGTAATAGAACCTGTGAATGAGCCCACAGAATGGTGCGCTCCAGTTGTGATAGTACCTAAACAAAGAGGACACATTAGGCTATGTGTGGACCTAACACAGCTGAATAGGAATGTGGACAGAGAAGTTTTTCCAATTCCTGATGTGGATTCAACACTGGGTCAGCTTGAAGGTGCCAAAATTTTCAGCAAGCTTGATGCTAACAGTGGGTTCTGGCAAATACCACTTTCAGAAGAATGTATGGCTCTTACTACATTCATAACACCATTTGGAAGGTACAAATTCCGCAGACTTCCTTTTGGCCTTACTTCAGCCCCAGAAGTCTTTCAAAAACAAATGAGTATGACTTTGGAGGGACTGGAGGGAGTTGTATGTCATATGGATGATATCATTGTTTATGGTAAAACAATTAAGGAGCATGACATAAGACTCCAAAATGTTCTACAGAAGTTGCAAAATGGTGGATGGACGTTAAACAAAGAAAAATGTTCATTTCGGGTAAAATCTTTGACAGTGCTAGGACATATAATATCCCAGGATGGGATAGCTCCTGATCCAAGGAAAATCAAGGCCATTCTAGAATTACCCAAGCCCAACAATGTCACAGAACTTAAAAGGTTTCTAGGAATGGTGAACTTTGTGGGTAAATTTGTTCCAAACCTCTCAACAGTTGCTAAACCATTGTATGATCTGTTGAGATCTGACAATGAATGGGTCTGGAGTAATATGCAAGCTGCTAGTTTTGATGAAATAAAAAAGGCACTGGGCAATCCTCCTGTACTGATATTATATGATAGTACCAAAGAGACAATGCTATTCCTCATCATATGGTCTGGGAGCAGTCTTATTGCAAATGGATTCAAACAAACAATTCAAACCAGTAGCTTATGCATCTCGCACCTTGTCCAATTGTGAAAGAAGATATGCATAGATTGAAAAAGAAGCTCTTGCTATAGCTTGGGGTTGTGACAAGTTTGCTCATTATATAGTTGGGAAGGTCATCACAATCGAGACGGACCATAAACCTTTAGTGTCCATTTTGGGTCACAAAGATTTGGACACATTGACACCACGTTTACAACGTATCAAAATGCGTCTCATGAGATATGCATATCAAATAAAATATACTCCAGGAAAAGACCTAGTCTTAGCAGACACTCTATCAAGAAGCCCACTTCCAAGTAAGGAAGATGAAGAGCTAACTGAAGAGATTGCTGCTTATGTTCAATCAGTGATAGAACATTTTCCATCTTCTGACAAGAGGTTGGTGGAGATTATTACAGGACAACATGATGATTCTGTGTGTTGCGAACTCATGAAATACTGCACAGATGGATGGCCAGATCGTCACAAACTCTCACAAGAGACAATTCCATATTGGGAGTATAGACACCTTATCACTATACAAGAAGGAATTCTCATGTATGGTTGCCGTATAATCATTCCCCAGGGCCTCAGAGAAGATGTCATCTGTCGACTCCATGAGGGCCATCAAGGCATAAACAAATGCCGTGCCTTGGCCAGACAATCTGTCTGGTGGCCTGGATTGTCAACCCAACTAGAACAGCTTATCAAAAATTGTGTAATATGTATTCAAAATCAACCAGATCAGATTGAGCCACTCATAACATCTGAATTTCCAGAACGCCCCTGGCAAATTGTTGGAACAGATTTACTGAAATTACAAGGAAAATGGTTTATAATCGTAGCGGACTATTATTCCAGATACATAGAAGTGGCTAAATTAGAAACATTGACATCAGAATGTATCATAACCAAACTGAAATCTATTTTCGCCAGACATGGAGTTCCAGAAGTGGTAAGGAGCGATAATGGAACCCAATATTCCACAACAGTCGGCTCTGCATATGATAAATTTGCCAAGGATTATGGATTCTCCATTGTCACTTCTAGCCCCAGACATTCTCAAAGTAATGGCTTTATTGAGAGTCAAGTTAAAAATTTCAAGAATCACTATAAAAAAGGTGGAGATCCTTATAAGACATTGTTGGCCCTTCGTTCAACACCACTACAATCAGGATTCAGTCCTGCAGAATTATTAATGGGACGAAAACTCCGAGGAAATGTTCCTATTGCAACTTGTCAGCTACAACCCATCAGCCCAGAAAGAAGAAAATTGGTGGAGAGAGAGAACAAACCGAAAGCCACCCAAAAGAGAGACTTCGACTCTCGTCATAGAGTCATCTCACTCCCAGAATTACCAATTGGTCAAAAAGTATGGATTTCAGATTTACGACAACAGGGAATGGTCGAAAATAAACATTCTTCACCAAGATCATATATCATTAGAAGTCCAAAAGGAGTGTACAGAAGAAATAGAAAGTTTCTGCATCCTCTTCCAGATGATTTAGAATGTAAAGAAATGGAGATATACCCTAATCAAGAGGAAGATCAATCAGTAAATCCTCCAGAAAGAAAAATGAATCAGGAAAATACAGAGGCCCATTCTTCGTCACATGTGCCAGAGCTTACTCATACACAGAGCAATTCTCCGGGACTTGGACAGCAAGAGATTCGTCGAAGTAAGAGACAAATTCGTGCACCAACTCGTTTGGATCTTTAGAGGGGAGATGTGGAGTTTCCTACGACACCAACTTACCGTCATTCGGCAACACAGCCACTGTGTGTTGTCAACTATAAGTTTGTATAACCTGTGCTTTAGAAATGTAAGACACCTGACATGACGTGAATGACACTTGAAGGACTTGAGTCAATAAGACAGTTATGTTGTATGAAAGAGTTTCTATTATTGGGATTTTTGGCAAGTCACGTTTTTTCGTATTAAACTGTTGAGTAACTGAAAGTAGTCTTTTTGGGGTCCTACAAAAACTCTACACATTCTAATCGTTTTCAAAATTCTCACCACAAAATTTCTCCATTCTTAATTATTATCTTGAAAGTTAACCAACCTCGTAATTCATAAACATTAATTTAAGTGACAGATGTAAATTTATAAACCCTCATTGACGTTCTCGTATAATCAACATTCCCAATCCTTAGTTGTCAATTTAATTTTTAGTGAAGTTGAATCTATAAACCCAGCTATAGTCTCAGTGCTCAGTAATAATATATCTTTCGAGATAAATTCCTGACCAACAGGAATTCGGTAACCAGAATATGAGATATATATTTCAAAGAACGCAATCAGGTCCAACTCGTTTTTTTTTTGGGCACACCCTTCTGGAACAACATCATTTCAGACAATTCCATTCGCTTGAGAGGCGGCTCCAAGACCCAATTTATATTCTAATGCCGATGCTTTGGTAGCCTAGATTGTGCGAATCCCATAGCTGGAAAACCAGAATTGCATGGCGGACGCTAAAGATAAAGAGATAAAAGTTTATTCACTTGAGTGCGACTGACCCGGATATCATTCTTAGTTGAAAATCCATCGTATTAGGTTTATGACTGCAACTCGTAGAAGTGATACAATAGATGGAATATAATTTCAGCTGGAATTGTTGTGGATAGTTGTGAGGCAGCTGCAGCTGACTCTGATGAAAACTATTTTTCAGAAGAATCATAGAATCGGTAATAATTTCAGGTAACCAAAAGGCGTGAATTATTGAGCCATGCATCACAATCATCTTTCACCAGCATGCGTTATTTTGTGAACATACATGTATATAATCGTAGGAGAAGAAATCGTCTTGTAGTGAATCAATACTGAAGAAGACGGTCGAACCACCATAATACAAGTAGGTAATCTCGAGAAAATTATCGTAATCTGAGCTTGAGAGATACGAAATATTGAATGGAAAGATGAACGACCGATGAATGACCCATTGATGATGAAGCTAAATAATTAACAGCATGATTAGAATATCTGATGATTGAAATCAGTGCATGCTATGAGGTGGCAAAGAAGTGACTGGTAGGTACTTTATGGGATGTCATCTAGATATTGTATTATAATATAATCGATTTTGATATTTCTCTGATGATGAAGACACATATTTGACTTACAAGTATGAATTATCATAAGCAAAACCAAGGTAATAGTTCAAATGATTTGTCAAAACTGTCGAAGTGCAAGTAATTAGCAAAAAACGTATTATATTCCAAAGCCATTTTTAATGATAACATATATGTGATTCCAATGGAATTTTGCTAGCTGATGATTGCAATTTTACCTGACGAATTCAAAAATCGTATCGAAAATATTGCCAGATTTTTTGATTTTGCTGTGCGTATCACAACTTTGATTTTTCAAATGCAATATCACCTTATTGATTTTTGATGCATTCGATTGCCGGTGCTCTATTGCGTTGAACCCCGAACTCGCAAATTAATTCCAAATATTTTCTGCTAGTGGACTTCCACATCAACATCCACATCCACATCCACATCCACATCCACATCCACATCCACATCCACATCCACATCCACATCCACATCCACATCCACATCCACATCCACATCCACATCCACATCCACATCCACATCCACATCCACATCCACATCCACATCCACATCCACATCCACATCCACATCCACATCCACATCCACATCCACATCCACATCCACATCCACATCCACATCCACATCCACATCCACATCCACATCCACATCCACATCCACATCCACATCCACATCCACATCCACATCCACATCCACATCCACATCCACATCCACATCCACATCCACATCCACATCCACATCCACATCCACATCCACATCCACATCCACATCCACATCCACATCCACATCCACATCCACATCCACATCCACATCCACATCCACATCCACATCCACATCCACATCCACATCCACATCCACATCCACATCCACATCCACATCCACATCCACATCCACATCCACATCCACATCCACATCCACATCCACATCCACATCCACATCCACATCCACATCCACATCCACATCCACATCCACATCCACATCCACATCCACATCCACATCCACATCCACATCCACATCCACATCCACATCCACATCCACATCCACATCCACATCCACATCCACATCCACATCCACATCCACATCCACATCCACATCCACATCCACATCCACATCCACATCCACATCCACATCCACATCCACATCCACATCCACATCCACATCCACATCCACATCCACATCCACATCCACATCCACATCCACATCCACATCCACATCCACATCCACATCCACATCCACATCCACATCCACATCCACATCCACATCCACATCCACATCCACATCCACATCCACATCCACATCCACATCCACATCCACATACATTGTGTATTTTCCAGGATGAATGGTGCTTAATTCGCTCTCCAAACAAACAAGAGTCAAATTCGAAAATTTCTCAGATTGAATGTGCAGCGTCCAACGCCTTCGTAACTAAAAATCAATTCTATTCCATCCAATTATTGACCCTCGGGCAATTTATCTCGCTTCTCATATATCAATTAGCGTACATGAACACTGTTCACCATAATGAAGTAGAAAAATTGTAGCTGTTCTCTCACTCTTTCATTTGTGGATCTCTGTCTACACGACTAACAAGCTACTAAACGAATAAATCCACGTACGTATGGATGCTATTATGGCTTTTAAGCTTCGATGCTCCACTGCAGATGTGAAAATTGTGGAAAAGGGACTGGTTTATTCGGATATTTCATGACATTATACGGGAACTGGAATCAAAGGATAAGTGGCGCTTTATATCGGAAATATTTTCGTTGGGCGAGCCATTGTGATTTTGTTTCCTACACAATTCGAATTGCTCGGTGACTATACTGCACTGATGAGGGCCACTAAGCCCGAAACCGGTCGGCAGGCGCGTGCCTGTCTCGATGTTAGCAAGCATGATCACTTTTTCAGGAAAATAAACAATCGCATTCAGTATTCATTCAGTAAATCAATGCTTGGACTACGAGTGGATATATGTAACTCGATGTTCTGCGTGGGAGTAGCCAGCAAAGTAGGTAATTGATTTCTGCTTGTTATCTACCTTGGTATTCAAACATTATACAATGATTGAAACATCTTTGAATTGCTGAAGAAGTGATTTTTTTCATTTTGTCGATTGATAAACAGGGTCCCGCAGATTTTATAGGGACAGTATTGCTAGTTCCTAAACGGTAAGACATCTAAAGTTGGTCAAATTAGACAAAAGATGCGCAATTCAGTCTTCTTCAAAATGCCGTCTTGCAAACAGGAAAAGTTTTAGCCGTAAGATTCGCAATTAGATACGATAATGAACATTCATTGAAAATAAATTGCAGTAAACTAAACACTGTTTAAACAGTGTTGCGTTTACAAAGTCATGACATATTTTAGCCAAATCAGGAGATCAAACGATAAATTTTCTCACATTGCGATAATTACCTTTATTTCATCTTCAGTAACTTCTTTCGAAATTTTCCTGTTTATCGGAAAATAATCAAACGAATTGATTATGAAAATAATGGAAAAGCCTCGGGAAAAGCCATACATTGGACAAAAATGTTTGAAAGAGATAATAGTCTATCCAATTTAAATATCAAACATAGTTTGAAATGAATGTATGGTAGACTATGAGCAGAGAAAAACTACTTTCCCGGTAAATACCACGCAGAACATTGAATTATATCTACTCGTAGTCCATGCAACGATTCACACTGTGAATGCAGATCGCAAATGTTTCTTTCTTCCTAAGACGTGGCAATTTCACATCGGGACAGGCACGCTTAACAACCTACAGACCGGTTTCGGGCTTTTTGGCCCTCATCAGTACAAGGTAGTTATCCGAGTAGAGACCGTTAAGATCTCCACTCGAAGCGTTGCCTGTCCCAATGCATTTTCGTCGCGTCTATTTGACCGCACTGGGCCGCGTTCCAGGAGACAGTTGGAAGTGGCGACACCATGCTGCAGAAAAAAGAAACACTCCAAAAATAAATCTCCCAAGTTACAGAGCTTGGAAGTAGTTGAGAGCTCGACTAAGCTAATAAAAGAAAAATGGTAAAGCCATAAACTAGACAAAAATGTTTGAAAGAGAAAATTTTATATCCAATTTAAATATCAAACATAGTTTGAAACTCGGTTTGAAAGGAATGTCTGGTAGACTTTGAGCAAAAAAAAACTACTTTAAAGGTAAATACCACGCAGAACATCATGGTCAATTTTAAGTGCTATCGACAGATCGTGATCTATTAAATACCACCAATATCTCGTGTATTCCTTACGGATTTCTTCCCCTCAGTCTCTGCTAGTATCACATTCCACTGATGATTTTATTGCACAGTCACGTATCTGGAGAATATCTATCTTCATCAGCAATAAAAAAAATTGCAAAACACACTGGATGAAATGCAAATACTCACTAGCAAATAAGGGCTTTGTATCCTGCTTCTGTTGTTCGGGAACATATTTACATAAAATCTGCATGGATTCCGATTCCAGTTGCTCGACGGTGTTGACGAATTTGAAATTCAGATTAGGCAAATTCGTGCACTAGAAGTCGGGATGAAGATGCGTTCACACATGCGGTATTTGATGACTCAAACACCCACTGATGGTTCGCCAGTATAATTCATCCTTAAACGCTAGTACGATTGTTTCACCCCATCCAAATTCCAAATATTTTCATGTTATAATCACGTTGCGTTGAGAAGAAAAATAGACTATTTGTCGATGAGGTTACTGCAACTTATTATAAATCGCCGTATCTTCCATATCCTTTTCCCAAATTTTATCAACTTATAGGCTCATCATTGTGCACAATTTATAGGCAGAACAAAATAAGCAGTATCGTTGACGAATATAAATAACGCATGGGCCATAGAATGGTTTGTTTACATTTGGTGCCATATATGGTTTTCATGTAATGTTCTTTTTGTGGAGTGTTATTTGTTGGTTGGAATAGAAATGATTATCATACTATGAATCATTATTGTTGGCCTTGGGCAAGGAAAAAACACGAATTGAGTTTGCATACCTCCCCAAATAAAGGAAAATCCCGGGTTATAATTGCAACCAAATTGAAAATAAAGCAGTTGCTGCGCAGGAGAAATGTTTGGATTGAAAACGACTATTATTTTTATTTCATTGTCAGTAATTGACGAGTTAATTGACTAATTGGTTTCACCAATATCTTAGTAAATATACTTGAAATTCTCTCGTGAAATAGTACATAATAATGTATTCTCTCATTCATTTTATTCTTACCAATATAAATATGTATAATTGAATGGCTTTTTTCATTGTATTTATCAACAAACTTCAACTTTTTTTTTAAATAAATCGAGTATAAATTAATAAGACCTCAAACTGTCTTGATAGGTGCTTATTAGAAGTAAATCCATAATCAAAATTATTTAAATACGATCTTCAGTAAGATAGCCTTTTCAACTGAAGTTGTACGTTCAATTTTATCAATATTAGGTATATATTGTCCAGAAAAACACAACCATATAAACACAAAACTTTTTATTATGTAGTACTAACTAAAAATTATGAATGGACGAATCGAATATAATGGCTCATAGAGTAGTTCTTATTATCACATTTCTGGCACTACGATCTTAATCTAGGTTTCAAATACTCACACTGAAAAAAAAGTTTGTTTGACCGTTATGACTGTTTTCTCAGTGCATCATTGTTATTTATTTGCGTATTAATAAAGTGTACTGTTTTTTCAATGAAAACGTACGAATTGCTTTTGAAAAGAAGAAATCGATGACGACATATCTAACACACAAAATATTCTTTAGGTATGCACAAATGTGCGTACAAAATAATATTCAACGTTTTCTCAATTTATTTCTGGGATACATTCCTCGAATTTTTTTATTCATTTAATCAATATCGAGTGACCAGTTGACCCTGTGGAACTCCCTGTAGCATTAACTTCATTCCAGAAAGACTCCCCAGCACGTGAGAGTCACGGGATCAGAGATAATAATAAAACTCAATCTGGAAGCAGATGGAATTCCTAGATGTCACAGGCCAGTAGAGAAATCGTTGTCCTAAACTAAACTATAAAGGTCGAAGGATATTGGTCGTTAGATACACCTGTTAAGCACAGAGTATAATGTTCCAATATGGTGTGTTAGGAGAATCACCAACGGAACTTGAGGGGAAGCCAAATGCATGGTTTTTTTCAAAAATATAAGCACGTGATTTTATCCACCTGAAAATTGCATGATCTTCGCCCCTAACGGAATGTTCACTGTAGATCATAAAAAGTACATCCATAAGATTGATCAACTATGAGATGGGCATTATATGTAGGTACCTACCTGTTTAGTTTTTCATTTATTGTTTCGTGTCTAAAATATTTTCATCCATCACATATGACTCGATTATTTTCATGCTTACTTTCGGCAGTTAGTGGTCGAAGTTGAATGAGAACGTAGTATAACTAGCCTAAACAATTCGTTTTCATTTATTTATTTCTGGACGATTTTCAAAAGGGAGCATTAACCGATATTTGTTATCTATAATCAATCCCCTCAGGCGTTTACTTTTCATTATTAAAAGGTTTCTGAATTACTTGTCCTCAATTTCTGTTGAATATAAATTCTGGGAGAATGATCATTTCCACTTTTTAAGTTGATTGCTTGAAGCTGTCACAAAAGATGATCAAACCCCTCGATATTTCTCTTTGATGTCTATAAATAAAAAAGGTATAATTATTTGATCATATTTGTAGAATTCTACATTAAGAAAAACAATAAATTCCACTATATATTTTTCTACGATCACTGACGTAAAACTACGCTATTGCGCATTGGGGAAGAATTAACACACATTCCAGTTGCTCAAGCTGTTACAGATTCTCATCAAAAAGCCGGATTTCGACGTTGTTTTCTTGTAATCAGTGCAAGATGATTCCAACTTTATTGCCTGAAACTACACAGGGAGGGGAGCGTTTAATTCTCAGATCATTGTTCACAATCTACAACGCTACGTTTCAGAGAACTTTCAGATTAGTTCTAGCGATTCTCATCGTCTCACTTTGATAAAATACATATTGCTGTCATTTTGTATGAAATGAACCTTATCGTATCATTGAAGATTAAGATATTATTATATGAAATCTCTATCAATAATTATCAACATCATAAACGTACCAAAACCTTAGTTACTCAAAATACATTAGTTAGCATAATTTGCTTCAATTACGAAAGCATAATATGGTTAGATACAAGCATAATACGTTAGATACCAAATGATATTTCATTTTCTATCTTTTTCGCATCGCCATTGTCAATGATACGATAAACTTAACAATAGGCGGAGCGTCATATTTTATTTCATATAGAAATACAAGTATCATTTTTGAATAATGAATGATACCTACTTTGAAAACAATAATAACAAATCTGTAGAGTGATCATAGTGGGGAGAGGAAAATTAGCTTAAATCAAAGATTTCCATTACACTGCATTTCAAATCTGAACTGAATTCTTGACGAGATTTTAGGACGATTTGGTACTTTCACTGCATAGAAAGTTGAAAAAGTTAGAAGTCAGATCACAATCGTGTAGAATATCAATTCCAAATCAGGGCAGACCCTCGGGCAGACCTTATTGTCGTCACCACAAATCAGTCAAGCTACGGACGGGACTCTGGACGTGATGTACAATGCCATTTCTGCTTAAATACCACTTTTTTCTCTAAATTGCACCTGGTTCTTGCACAATTTATTTTTTGATAGCTTTCTGTTCACTTTTGGTAGTGAGTTGTGAGACCAACATGATTCTATATGATGGACTATCTGTAACGACTGCCGTTTTCCCCTGACTTTTTTCTCTTTTTTTTTCCTTTGCCAACTTAGATCTCTTCATCACACAAGAAAGGCACATCTTTGTATATATATGATTCCGTATTCCGCTGAGAGCAGATTTGTTTTGGTTAGGTAAAGATGGTGTTTGCGTTTTGAGATTTGTCCCAAATTTTCCAGGTTTATCGCGAAGCGATACAATAAAATATGTATTGATTAAAGATGCAAGTGATGACAGATAAACAAGAGTAGTAGAATCAAGATCATCTCCGATAACGTGTGGTTGTCGCAACTGGTTTGAACATCCATCTCTCAAAATAATTCGGATTCATTTGGGGTATTCATTGACAGCTGTGTCAATCGACTCGATAGATTGTAACAGGTCACCATGTAGTAAACCGTAGTAAACAATAAAATTTGTGCACATTATCCGAGAAATAATTATTCAAGGTAGCGATGAAGGCAACGACGAAGGTTCGAAACCAATGAGTGTAATGAGTGTCCACACGCAGTCCTAGAACTTTGGACTCCTTCTTAGGAAAATTAGTAATATCCCTGTTACTTCACGTTCCATAAAAAAATAAATCCAATATAGTTCAGAGATAAATAAAAGCTTGTTAATTAGTCAGTGACAGACAAGCTCTTTCAAAGAAGAGGAGAAACGAATGCAAGAGAAAATAGCTCTCTCATTAGGCAATTAATCAGGTGAAAAGTTCGTTTCCTCGACAACAATTAAGACGAATAAAGAAATTACGAGATGGGATGTTTATCGTTGGAAAAACGCTTGGAATCGCGTACAGTTGGTTCAGAAGATACTCGTACCTTGTACGAAATCGAGTATTTTTTTCATGTTTCTTGCACTGTAGGGTGGGTGAATCCTCACACTTGACTGGTCGAGCATGCAAATTTTCTTAGCAAAATTGAGAGGCCTCTTTAATTCGATCACCTTTACATCCTTTCCAAAGGCAGCTTTCCTCTGGTAAACCAGCGCGGCGCACTCATCATCCTCCAAGCACCATCTGCAGAGGATCATCTTTGATCCCGCTTATATAGTTTCAAGTGCTTGTTGAGATGGTTGTGTCCAGTTGGGAGATCAAACACCATCTTGGGATCTCTTCTGTTGAGTGACTGGATCTCTTTAGTGAGCATCTCCGAAGGTCCGAGCTTCGATTGTCTCGTTCAGGTGTGTCTCGCCATGCCTTGTTCCCTGTTGTCTCTATTGATTGTTTGTATCTCTTGCCATGGCTCTACACCGGTCTTCTTCACGAGACAGTTTCTGGTGAATTCTTCGTCTCTAATCCATCCTCAAAACATTCAACTGAGAGGATTCAGTTCGAAAGTCGAACGAAGGCATATCAGTACTAATTCGCACGATGGTACCACATCCAACAGTATATTGAATTTTTAATTTTGAAATATTAACGTTAGGTCAATTTGGTCAATATTACTCTAGAACACTTTCCAACTCGAACACTATTTCATATTATTCGATTAGCTTCTTGCAGGTATATTATCCGAGAATGAATCATAGTAATATTTCATGCTTTTTCATCTTCATTTCGGTAATAAGTATACAAACGTTTGATTTTTGGGGGTAATACCACAAGAGCTCAGATTTAGCCGGATATTTCTTGTGTACTTACTTTCATTGACAATTTAACGAAAGCTGTTTTGACAAAATCACGAGAGTGTAGCTGGAGAACAGATCGAGTTGAATTACCTATATACAGGGTGTCCCCTCTCAATTGGAAAAAACTTCTGGGGCATATTGAGGAACCATAGACAAGCAGTTTGAGATAAGAGACTGATGTCCGGAAGTGCATGGTTTTCAAAATACAGGGTGTCAAAGTTTTTTTCAAAAAACATTTTTTTATTAATATTTCAAAGACACGTTAACCGATTTTCTTGAAATTTGCTAGTGATGTAAGCTTTAATAAGACGCTCAGTTAGCACTAATTAAATGTTAATTATGACTTCCAGTGGCGCCCCGGGGGACAGTGTCACGAATAAAAATGACAAAAAATGTACGCTGCTGACTTTTTTTAAAAATTTTATATATTTTTTAGAAAGCTCAGTTAAAAATACAACTTTTTTGTCACTTGATATTTTTTCGTATCTCTCTCCGTTTTCGAGAAATTTTTTTTATTAAAAACTTTATTGAAAGGTTCATTATCTGAAAATCTAAAACAAAACAATGTTGTCATGGTAACACATAAACATGTCAAACTTTAGTATAAGTGTCAGTTTCTAAGTACTTAATTTTCTTCAAACGTTACACTAATTGCAAAAATGAATCGGTTTGAATTAGCCGAGCTTGCAGATATGCATCTCTTGTATGGGGAAGCGCGGGATAATTCTTTGTTAGCACAACGGTTGTACGGGCAGCGGTTCCCAAATCGTGAATTGCCAAACCATAAGATTTTTATCAAAATTCATCAAAATCTACGGGAGACCGGCTCATTCGTGGTAAGTATTGCAGAAATGGCAACTTTCTGTGTTTTTTTTCTTGCGCGTTTCTGTTTTACAGCCAATCTAAGAGGCTTTGTTATCTTTGCAGCCTATTCGAGAATTTGCAAGGCAGTTTCCGATCAGAGATGCCGTTGAGGATGAAGTCATGGCACGCATTCAGAATGAGCCCAACACTAGCACTCGTCTGATTGCGTCGCAACTTGATTGCAGCAAAAATACTGTCCATCGAGTATTGAAAATCCATGATCTCTATCCATTTAAACTGCAAAAGGTGCAGCATCTACTGCCTGACGACGCTCCTCGGCGGCTCGAGTTCTGCGAGTGGTTGCTCCGTCAAGCGGATGAAAACGCTGATTTTTTAAGTATAATCTTCACGAGCGATGAAAAAGGATTTTCGCGCGAGGGGACATTCAATCCTCGTAATAACCACGAGTGGAGCGAACAAAATCCCCATGCTACGCACATCAGAGGATATCAGCAGAAGTTTGGTGTTAATGTTTGGGCAGGTATTCTTGGCGACCATTTGATTGGGCCGTACGTTCTACCTGATCACCTCAACGGGAATAACTATCTAGTTTTTTTGCGAGATATTCTGCCCGAGCTGCTGGAAGATGTACCCCTCCAGTTGCGTAGAGAGGCCTGGTTCCAACACGATGGTTGTCCAGCGCATTTTGCGCGCACCGTGAGAGGTTACCTCGACCAAACCTACAACAACAGGTGGATTGGTAGAGGTGGTCCCGTCCCTTGGCCAGCAAGGTCGCCGGACTTGGCCCCCCCTGGACTTTTTTCTTTGGGGCGAAATGGAACGGTTGATCTATGCAACTCCTGTGCCGACCATGGAGGACCTAGTTGCTAGAGTTGTGGTGGCAGCGGAATTTATCGCGAACAATCCAGGCGTGTTTGCTCGGGTGCGCGAATCCTGGCTCGACAGGTGCAGAAAATGCATCGAAATGCATGGTGGACACTTTGAGCATTTGCTCCACTAATTAATATAATAAATTATTTGTAAAAAAGCCTCCTTGTTTTTCTTTCTAATACTAATGAACCTTTCAATAAAGTTTTTAATAAAATTTTTTTCTCGATAACGGAGAGAGATACGAAAAAATATCAAGTGACAAAAAAGTTGTATTTTTAACTGAGCTTTCTGAAAAAAATATAAAATTTTTAGAAAAAGTCAGCAGCGTACATTTTTTGTCATTTTTATTCGTGACACTGTCCCCCGGGGCGCCACTGGAAGTCATAATTAACATTTAATTAGTGCTAACTGAGCGTCTTATTAAAGCTTACATCACTGGCAAATTTCAAGAAAATCGGTTAACGTGTCTTTGAAATATCAATAAAAAAAAGTTTTTTGAAAAAACTTTGACACCCTGTATTTTGAAAACCATGCACTTCCGGACATCAGTCTCTGATCTCAAACTGCTTGTCTATGGTTCCTCAATATGCCCCAGAAGTTTTTTCCAATTGAGAGGGGACACCCTGTATAAGAGTGAGTATTAGAAAACTACCGTGAAAAATATCCTGCTGAATCTCAGCTTGCGTGGTATTTGGTAAGACAATTCCATGAATAGAGAACTCAGTTCTTCTAAACTTCATTTTACAAATTGAAAGAAAAATAAGTAGAAGAATAAATACTTTCAAATCTCGCCATAGGTAGGAATACTATTTGCTTTTTGACATTTACAATTGTCAAACGCGCATCGCTTGATAAACGACAGTGAATGATAGCGGTAACGTAATTTAGTCGATCTTTTTATCCACTTTTTCTTCCTATTCAGCTCATAGCAAACTAGGATTTGTTTACCCACAAATGGGAATTATTATACATGAGTGGAATTGCTGTGATCATCATTCGTATTATAAGATTCCTTTGAAGTGACATTTATGTGAAATACCAAAAAAAAACAATTATTCCTCTTCCAAAAGGAAGCTGAACGCTTCCACAATATTCCAGAAAATATTTTTCGAAAAGATGAAAGGAATGTAGTTTTGCTGGTCGCTCACAGGAATATGGATCAAACACGAGGTCCTTCCAAGTAAAAATCGTTCTGACACATCTTAGAACACGAAATAGAGCAGAGATGATTTATGATCGTAAGGGGCATCTTGATTGCATATAATTATAATCACAAACCTGCTTATGAAATTATGATTTATTTCATGGGATTAGTTGTCATTTCTCATTAACTGATATATTTTCGATAGATCCAGTTTCAATGCTGTGTTTAACATTTTCGAACAAATGAATCACGATAATGGCGCTTTGATGAAATTCAATCATTAAGCTCAAATTTTATCTGATTCACAGTTTCATTTATGTATGCTAAAATGAAAACTCATACAAACGTTGATGTTTTGGCTCTTCTTGGTAATCATTGTTGTAGATTACGGAAATTGATTATCAGTAAATAGTATGTTCTTTATAGTATTCAGAATTCAATGATGAATTATAAAATGTCAAAAATCTTGAAACCAATTTCTTCAACAAAGAATGAACTGTTGCGCAAATACTCGAAATAAATGTACACTTGATTGAAACCTCAGTGTTTTTGATTTTTCCAAAATATCTTGTAGGTATTTTTCCTCAACGAGTCGAAATAGATGCAATCTACATCTGAAATAATTCTAATAATTGCTGCTGTTCCATGCAGAAATACTTTCAATTCCAAAACTTATTTTTTCCTCGAACATAAATATATCCCCACCTTTGTATTAACATATACCTACTAAACTGGATGCTTTTTCAAAAATTGCGTCTCGAAAGTTGAAAACTAACAACGGCATGAAGGAGATCGGAACCTACAGCTTATTGTGGAATCGAACCGTTTATATGGAGAATTGGGTTGCTCACAGGACCAGAACCAAGATACATCAATCATCATTACCAATGATGCAATCTGGTTTAAGAGTGGGCAATGGGACGCGCAGAATACCGAATGTAGCACTCCCGCTCTTGACTTCTCATTTGAAAACCAATCAATATTTTCATGATTTTTTGATCCCATCATGTAGATAAAGGATCAAGCTAGGGAGGATACTATCTCTTTTTTCGAAATTTCGAAAAGAAAAGATATAAAAATATATCTGAACATAGCAAATTTTTAGCCAATTTGGCGAATCAAAAAAAATATTTCTACATCAAATAATCAATTTTGAGATAGCATCCTCCCTCGGTCGAACCTTCATCTTTCTACACAAAAAAAATCAGATCAAAATATGGATTAGTATCGTCACAGGAAGTCAAGAGCCGAGGCTCTACAACGTCAGAAATACGCACGATTTATCCGATGATATTTGCGCCCCCTGGTGAAACTCAACGAAGTAGATTATAAACACGATACAATCGATAGTACGGGTGATTTTATGAAATTAGAATAGGAAATAGAAATTTATATGAATCAGTTTGCTAGGTTTGTTAGTAAATATGGTATATTATATGTATAAAATAATTATACATTGCGTGGAAAATAAAAATATTCTGAATTGTTCACAATGAAAAAATTCTCATACATAATGAGGAATAGGTATGTATGATATTCAAATAAGAATATTTATATATACACCCAGAAGGTATACAATATGAATCAATAGAAACCTATCGACAAAGGTCGCTTCTATTTACCGGGGATCGATTTAGGATTTATCATTGCGATGATTTGAATGTTGAACAGATCTCAATACGTAAAAGTAGGGAGGGAACAGTAAGTATAAATATGAAACCGTGTTGTATTTAACATTGTATAACTGAATGATAATTTGCAATCGGGTATTGACACTATATATACAGGATGCTACCTAATGGCATTTTAATATAGGAATTCTTAAATCTATTCAAAAAAATATATACAGTATGGTGGAAATGTATGGAATAAATTCATTATCTCTAACGCATATGAATTTTAAGGGAAATCCTGAGACAGGTCGATTTTCATTTTCAAATTGACATCTCTTGATATACATACGGAGTTTGTGACGTCATCCGCGTAGTTGTGGTGACGTCATCGATTATTTTTTAAATAGGAAGACACCCTGTTCAATTTTTTTTCTGGAAGGTGTTTCCATTGTCTATCTGACCATATACTAATATTAGGAAAATAAAGTGATACAGGGTGAGAAAAAATTATTTTATATTTACAAGCTAATAATTATGCTATTAATGTACACAGTTACCTAAATAGGTCGGAGAGGGTAAATCGAATGGCCAACTAGATCTCCTGATTCAACTCCTCTCGATTTTTTCCTCAGAGGTTATTTGAAGAGAAAAGTTTATGTAAGAAGCCGGAAAGATCAGATAATTTGAAAGAACGAATACGAGTGAAGAATCACAAATATATTCAGAAACGATAGCAAAGTTCGAGAATGATTTGTTCTCTGTCTATCACATTGTATTCTTGCAGAACGTCACGAATTTGATTATTTATTGTAACGATTTCCGTTGTAAATATTAAATAAAATAATTTTTTCTCACCCTGTATTACTTTATTTTCCTAATATTAGTATACCGTCAGATAGATAATGAATATACCTTCCGAAAAAAAAATGGACGGGGTATGTTCTAATTTAAAAAAATAATCGATGACGTCACCACAACTACGCGGATGACGTCACATACTCCGTATGTACATCAAGAGATGTCAATTTGAAAATAAAAATCAACCTGTCTCGGGATTTTCATTAAAATTCATAAACGTTAGAGATAATGAATTTATTCCATACATTTCCACCATACTGTATGTAATATCCTAAAGGTCTAAATTTTGAAGTAGAGGGTGCTGAAGAAGTGAGCAATAACGAATAGCACTCTTTCTCTATAGACTTGTCATAAAGTAAAGTAATCAATATTTTCATGACTTATTGACTTCATCAAGTAGATAAGTGATCCAGCTAATGGAAATACTATTTTATTTTCAAAAATATGAAATACAAAAGGTATACAAATATTCCTGAACATATCGAATTTGGCGAATAATAAAAAAAACACTTTTCAAATAGTATCGGACCTAGTTTGAATCCCCATCTTCCTACAGAAAAAAAATCACATCGAAATATGGACTGGTGTTTTCACAAGAAGTCCAGAGCGCGAATTGTCCGATGATATTTGCGCCCTCTGGTGATACTCCAAAATATGAAGATGAAAAAACGAGTCAGTCAACACAATATCATAGATTGGAACCATAATAAGTATTATGAAATTATTGGTGCAACTACCCAGACAGCACAGTATATCCATTAGACATCCACAGGATATCCATCGTGGATATCCAGTATATCCACTGGATATCGATGGATATCCTATAGATAAACAATAGATATCCATATGTCCGCCTATATCCAGGATATAGGGATATCTAATGGATGTCTATGGATATATATAATGGATATCCATTCGATATCCCATGGATATTCATGGGATATCAACTATTCACATTAAATATATCTATTAGATATATAATGGATATATAATCGATATTCATAATAGATATAGTGATATTATTTTACAGGATAATGATGAAATGAGACTATGGAAAATAATGTTCACTCTATTCAACTTATAATTACAAAACACATATTAGATACTTGCATTCATCATATCATCCCCTGCTTCTGAATTCTTCTTACTGTAAAAAAAATTGGATAATATTTCTTATTTTTCAAATTGCCAGGAAGAATGAGAAAATACCACTAATGTAATAACACTTACTGGGGTTGTGATGATAATTCTTGCTGAAGCATATCCCAGCCAATCCTTGATGGTTCCTTTAGCATTTGTGCCTAGGATAGGTGCATCTGTAATATTCAATAATACAATCAATTATATTATGATATCTCTCAAACAATAAAAAATTATCTTACTTCTGATTATAAATGAATATACTTTCTTCCCCTTCTTCGCCTTTCCCAGTTATAAAGAGAGGCAACTTTTCATCCAATATGAGCAAGAAAGTAGGTACGTCTGAAAAAAAAATCAGTATGTAATGTTATAATGAATGTCAATGACGTGAATATGGGGACGGAGAAATTAGACAATATACGTTCATGATGCCTACTCCACAATAGGTACAAAATAAACATCCAACATATCAAAAATACCTTTTATTGTCCAAAACCGAATCCACGTACCGACTTCTTCACTTTAATGTAGGTATAGGATAATCCAAAATCCACCGAAATTGTAAAATCATCAGAAACAAATCACAGCATAACAAACACTGCACTGCATACACACGTTATACACAACAAACAAAAATAAAATGGCCACCACAAGGCGTTGGCGTTCCGAGACTTCCGACTCGGATGAGTTCGTGCTACTTCGGTCTCGACTTCATTTGGTGGATATCCATCGGATATCCACTGGATATATGTCAGGACATTGAAAACTTTTCGTTATTGTTCAATATAATGTATTTTATAGCTTTCTCATCACTCTCTCTTGATTATTCGTTATATCATCATATCCATTCACAAAACAATATTTCTTCAGAATATCCAAGGAATATATCCACTGGATGTCCATTAGATATCTCTCATGGACTGGACATTCAGTGGATATACGGCTATCCATTAGATATCTAATAGATATTGTGTGCTGTCTGGGTAATGATGAATTTGCGGATTTGCATAGGAAAAGCTTGAAATTTTGAAATTCAAAGGTGTAATGAGATCTAAAAATCCAAATGGAGAAGAAAATGATATTGTATTCTCATGTGGAATGTATATGATTCTGAAAATGGTACATATATTGGGACCAACGGGAGATGAATATCCAAAATACAAAATATGTAGTGAAAGCAGTCCTCAAAAATCAAAGAAATAAAAAGTAGAAGAATGAAGGCCTTAGGAAAATATAGTCATTATTCATTATTATTCGTAAATAAATAATATTCATAATAACCTGTATTTGAATGTCTTTGATAATAACCGAGAATATAACTTATCAACGTTATTGAAAGTAGCTCTCAATCTCTCAATCACTCCGTATGGCTATTTTAATGTTATACCTCGTAATTTATATGACTCTTGAAAAGCTGTTCATATAAATAGATACAGAATTATCCAAATTTTGTAAGAGTTGCGAAGCATCATGATTTTTTTCAAATCAACAAAATAAGATTTTTTCGATTTAAAGATTGATTTTTTCTATTCATATTGATTTTTCATAATTTTTCAAATATGGAAATAATGCACAAATCAATTACTTATATTTTCATTATTCGATTCAAAACGTCGCAACCCTGGTTTTTCATAATGTTTATAGAATACAAATATTCATCATAGGTACCTACCTACTGGTGAATATACCGTCGATTATCAGATAAAGTGTTCGATCCTCGTTCCGCACACATGCAGGCGAATGTATCGCATCTACTCTCACTCATTGTTTGGGACTGTGTGGAGTCACAGGTTTTTTTCAAACATGCAAAATGCTTATTAAAAATAAATTGTTGAATATCCTTTGTAGCATTTAAATGACGACAAATGGTTTGAAAATATAAACAATTGAAGGGGTGTCAGTAATACATTGAACGTGTATTTTTTGAAAACTCGTTAACATGGATTTTCCAAATTGCTCGTTTCAACCATAATAATTTCCGTTTCGTGTAAACTTCGGTAATACCAGAAATGGAATATTATTGAATTCCCGAAATCTAAACAATGTCATTTTTGAAATCCAACCTAAACAAGTCAGGAAAATATTTTCAGAATCTCAATTTTCAGAAATTGAAAATAAAATCACGAAATTCATAAGTTCATTTTTAATGGGTACCTCCTTTTGAACTTTTTGAAAAAATGATGGTAGGGGATACTGCCCAACTAGACATAGTTCCAAATAGGTATAGACGCCATTTTTCTACTTTCGTCGAATATTTCGGAGAGATTTGTTTGTTCCACGGAAGCATAATAGTTGTCCTCTGAATGTTTACCGAGTGGCAACTGTCAGTTTTACGAAAAAATTCGATATTCAGTGAGTGATATAAGACAATGCTTGATTCTTTAAAATTTTATATCGCAACTTACGTGTTTTTTTCTTTTCAATTAACATTTGTCTGATTTTTTAATTACAATGCAATTTCCATTATATTATACCATGAAACTTTCATGATAAATCGGATAAGTATACCACAAACGTTTAGTATACACAATGTTTTATGAAGTTATACAGATTTCACATGATGGCATACCTAACCGAAGGAGAATTATCTAACCTATACGATGCCAGAATTGGACTGGAAGAAGGCATAATATGCCATCATGAGGCAGCAATGTGTTCAACTATTATTTTGTCAACATAAAAAAATGAATGGAGTTATTTAATACCAACTCATTAAATAGGTAGATACTTTATTCATACCAATAATGTATATTTTCCTCTCATTTGATATACTGATGAAAGCTCGACTACATATTATGAACACAAAGACCAGTTGGCTGACTGTGTGAGGAGAGAGCCGAGCGCCGAGCGCGCGATAATGTAGTATTGTCTCATTAAATAAGTACATGTAGATATCTGCTACATGAAAAATTTTCATTCTGGAAACTTATTTCATCTATTGGCTCAATTTTGTTCGCAGCATGTATACAAAAATTTTCATAAATAAAATTTTTTCTCGATTACTGAAAATTGTCATTCCGAAAATAACAAGTTGAAATTTGCTACAGTTCTAGAAATTGATGAACATGAATTTTTCACCAATATTGTACATGGCAAGAAGCGCTATCATGTATACTTCAATTTGAAAAAAAAATCAGTCCGATCGCTCAATTATTTCCAGAAATATAACGGTAGGAACGATAAAAAACGTGTTCTACAGAAAAATCGTACTTTTTGTGTTTTTTCAGAATAAAAAAGTTCTTGGCCTAGAGAAAATGTCGTAAAAAGTGATTTGGTATAGACAATCATCAAGTTGAAGATCCGCAGCAAGTCTGATTTGAATCTACGCCAGTTTTGTTTTCTCGAAAACTGAGAGACAGCATCCCAGTATTACTCGCATATTAGATTATCGAGCAATGCGAATAAAAACGTCAGTCGCGATATCACCCGTACTAGATGAGAAGATCGTTCGTTGAACAAGGATAACCGTTGATTTATGACGATTTGGTAACCGCCCACTGCTGTTTCCTCCAAACCCCCCCTGTCCCGGATTTGGACAAAGTGTCTGGCCTTTCCCAGCCTTAAGATCAAATTATAGTTGGGCTACAGCCTTATTGAACATACTCGACGATATTGACAGAGCTTCAGATAATGATGAAATCACAACTTTAATATTGATTGATTACAGTAAAGCCTTCGATACTCTGAATCACCAACTTCTTCTTTCTATATTACACTTCAATGGATTTTTGCATAACACTATCAAATTCTTTGACTCATATCTCTCCAATAGAGCATGAAATATCAGAATGCAAGTCCTTATTGTCAGGCGTGCCGCGAGGTTCAATTCTCGGTCCTATACTCTACACAGTTTATACTTCACAATTATCCGCTAGCTTGGACAAATTGTGATACCAAATTGTTAGAAATACATACTTCGAAACAATAATTATACATACTTTTATTCTCTCATCCTTCTAATACATTCCTTGATTCATCGTATCACTGAGTCACCCGATTGAGCCACTAAGTGATACTGTCATCGTATACGGGGTGGATGCATATCCTACCATATCCTACATTATCCTACAAAATGTACGCGGATGATACAAAACTGTATTACTCATTCAAACTCAACGAAATATGCGACAGTGTAAATGAACAATTGAACCATTTTGTCAATACCTCGAAAAAACAACATATAAACATTGACAAATGCTCAGTAATAACATTCGGAAGATATGGAACTAGACGAGGATGATGATCTCAAATTCAAGAAACATATATCACTTTCGATTCAGAAGGCGTACGGAAAGATGAAAGTATTGTATCCCCAAAGACACGCCCTAAGTAATAAAACTAAGTTACTTCTTTGTGACACTCTAATAGTGTCAACCTCCAACCACTGTGATGTGGTGTATCATTATTTCCTTAATTCTACTGAAGTGTATAGTGGAATTTATTGTTTTTCTGAATGTAGAATTCTACAAATATGATCAAATAGAAAATAACATATAATTAATTAATTATACCTTTTTTATTTGTAGACTTAAAGAGAAATATCGAGGGTTTGATCATCTATTGTGACAGCTTCAATAAATCAATTTAAAAAGTGGAAATGATCATTCTTCCAAAATTTCTATCGAACAATAATTAAAGCAAAATGGTTGAAAATGTCTGATAGGCGCACAATTCATACCCCAGTGTTACATCACAAAATTATCACTACCAAAACACCACCCTCTTTATGTCCGTATTAAAAAAAAATAATTTGATGATGGTTTCTAGAAGACGAAACGTCGGATTTCAAATTTGATAACGCTATCTTGTAGAGACGAAAAAGTGGTCATGATGAAGTGTTATTCATATCGATTGATTTCCTTCAATAACGCCAGAAAAAAAAATAAAAACGGTTTTGAGAAATTTAAATTTTTTTCGGATATTTCCGAAAGTATTCGAAATTTTCCAAGTTTCAGAACGGCATTTTGTTAGGCATCAAATTGCCAAACTTTGCCATAATTTAACTGATCCTGTATCTCTTACGGTTCACGAGATCCTAATGATGGGGCTCGAATTCCAGTCACCATGTACATACATAACTTAAACATTAGACGTAAAAGGATCCACATTGTTAGACAGTTTAAGAAATCTTTCAGCTACAAAATAGCTGAATTATATAACGACATCCCGCTTTCCCTTCAGTCAAAATCTTTGGCCAGTTTCAAATATTGCCACAAATACAGTGTAGTATTCCAGGTGAATTTTTATATAGATGTTTCTTTTTGTACCTAATCCTTTATATAAACATTTAATTTCTACCAAAATAAAATGTGTATACATTGAAATAATATTTTTGCTATGTTGAAAATTCTCTATTGACCCTACGTGTATTGTATAAATATTATAATATAATTTCATGCAATTTAATTCAATTTAATGTCTCTATTTGTGTATCTTCTTATATATTTTTTTTGCAAGGTGCAAGAGTAATAGTGGTGCAATCCATTATCCAATCTTGTGTCCTATTGGCAATTCAACTTGTTTTGTCATTATTGTCAATAAATACCTACATATATTATTATTATTATTATTGAGATCAATGATAGCCTCAGATCAAATCATTTGTATACGACACCTATTTTATCAGAAGTGAAGATATTTTAGGTAACTTACTACTTACCATAAATTATATATCCAAAAACAGCCAAAACAGGTAAAAAAAGTATCTGAAAGGACATTCCGTACGTGATCTTTTTCTTACGAAAAAATCTCAATTGAATAATTAATCGAGTTGGAGTAATACATGGTTCGACAGCTCCGATTTCAGCGAATCCATGACGAAAATTCCGAAACGACCAACGCGAAGTTTTCACCTCTACTGAAAGCGAATTGCGAAGGAAGAAGAGAGACCAGGCTTGCACAGACGAGAAAATCTCGTTGTGGCTCGGGTTCAGCGCAGCATCATAAATACTTCAGGCCCTCTGGAGATGTGGACAGATTGGAATTACCTAATTTCGCATTATTTATCACTCGAGCCCTTTCGTCCAGAGTTTTCTCTTTGTTTGCTGCCCATTTAGTTTCAACTATTCGAAGTCGAATCATTCGGTACGTTGGAATAAATAGAATACCAGGATAGCGTTAATTTCATTATTTTTCACTCGAATCGTTTCAATTATCATATCTAGTTGGATATATTGCAATAGTAATTAGTTTTACTTCACCTGATGAAGATGTTGTATAGCGAAACACGTGCCGTGGTTTGTACTGAGTAGTGAAAATCTTGTACCTACTGTAGTATATATCAGTGATCAATAATAGTACTTTATGCACTATCGGGCGTAATATGGTATTTTATCGCCCGGTTGTGCGAGCGTAAAATAGCACTTTACCACCCGCCGGGCGTAAAATGGCACTTTACCGCCCGCCGCGGGCAATAAGTCAGTACATTCAAAGTAGCTTTCGACAGAATAATATGACCACATGGAAGAGGGCTCATGAGATTTTGGTTTTTCCAGAAAATATGAAAGAAGTACACTCTCTGTGTAATTCTTATTTTTTCGTTGCACCAGCTCACAAATTCATCTTAAATTTCATAGCATTTTTTTTATTTAGTAGGCAACAAACTCCAGCAAATATGGCTATAATAGCCTATTTATTCCTTTCTGGAAAAATTAACATGGATTTCATCACTTCTTGATTTATTTTTCCGAAAAAATCTTAACCTCCCTGCATCGGTGATGTACTCCTATCATGATTGAGAAGTGAAAAGGTATTTTCAATAAAATATAATGGTCGTGCATAAAATATTGTATGTTTTTCGGGCGTAACTTGCTTTTATGGACCTTGGCGAGTTAATAGCTCAGTCTATTACTTACTTATTTAGTAGGCAACAAACTCCAGCAAATATGGCTATAATAGCCTATTTATTCCTTTCTGGAAAAATTAACATGGATTTCATCACTTCTTGATTTATTTTTCCGAAAAAATCTTAACCTCCCTGCATCGGTGATGTACTCCTATCATGATTGAGAAGTGAAATAGCTATTTATGTACCAAGTGCGTTACATAGATCCTAACGCCCGGAGGGTAACATTCACCCGAGGGCCTTTGGCCCGAGGGATGAATGTTGCCCGATGGGCGTTAGGATCTAGTAACGCTCGTGGTGCATACAAGATTTTATTTTTCACGAAAAAATTATCTTAAACGACGTTGTTTACTTCATAAATTTTTTCTCATAGTATTTACTGCGTTCTGGCCGGCAAATGAGCACAAGTGAGCTTCTATGCAATTGCCATGGAAACATTGAAGAGGTTGCTAAGGGTTGTTTATTTAATGAACTACAGAAAAAACATTTAGCGGGCGTTATGATTCATAATGCCCTCCATAACGCCTCGGGCGTTATGGGTCTGTTAATAGCAACCGTTGCCAAGGTATTATAAAGCAGTAACGATCAAGTGAAAAATAAAGGTATTTTCAATAAAATATAATGGTCGTGCATAAAATATTGTATGTTTTTCGGGCGTAACTTGCTTTTATGGACCTTGGCGAGTTAATAGCTCAGTCTATTACTTACACGCATCGATCCATAGAAGCCTATTTTACGCCCTTGATACATAAATAACTATCGTTTCATTGGAATCAAAAATGACACTTTGTTTGACAAGTAAAATCCACGTTTACTTTACCAAGCGATAACGATAGCGATAGTTCATTCTGAAATATTAATCACAATAATGCTACACTAGGTAGGTACCTAGTTTTTATTTCCTATGAAATCAAAATCAACTCTTAGCTCTTAGACACTGAAAATACTGATAATGCAGCATATATTATATAAATCTTAGACTAATAAAAAACTGGTATATTCCATCCTTTTCATGTCAAACCTTCTCGTTTCCACGATAAGAATATATTTTTCGAGCCCCATCGGGCTCGTGTTTCTAGCGAGTTTTTTAGATCGTATATCTACTACTATTCATGACGTGGTCACGTCTATTAAAAAGAAGGGTCAACATTACCGCCCGCTCTCCTGCTTTCTCCCCGATACCAAGAGAGATAGTTGTAGACTGAAATCTTTGATTTTCCACTACTATCAATCGTAAACTTATGAAAAATGTTGCTAACTTTGCCCCCTACCCAAACTTCGCCCCGGAAATCATGTATGGCGAGAATCTCTGTAGCATCGTTGACATCGATAATACCAGTTTCAGTGGTCGATGGGCGTAAACTTATCACTACCAAAAAGGTGACTCGGGCTCTTGGTCCATAGATCTTGCTTTCAATGTAATGCATTGCTTTAGAGATAGAAAGGGACAGTCTATGTATTTTATTGGCCAGAGATATAAATCATTCTATTGTGCCAGTGAGAGAATCGTTAACTTCGAGAGGTAATTTTAGAGAACAAAGATGAAAATTGATGAGTCGGATGCAACAAAAAAAATTTAATGTGAATGTGCCGTTCCATTTTATCTCCTAAACTCTAATACCTTGAGCAAACCAGGGGCATCTTGTTCGCATTTGCTACAAACCCAGCGCTATTTTAATCCGGGTCTGCTCTTGCCTTGCCCAAAATAATAAATTCACATGTACACCACAAAGCAGAGTCTGTAATAAGGTGTGATTTGTCGACGTCCCATTATACCTGCGAGAGGGCCAAAATGTTTTAAAATAGTCCTTATAACGGAGCTCACAGTGTTTTTGTCAATTATTCAGCCACAATACAATTTCGGAGGGTAGCCTAAATAGTCTCGATGACAATTCCCACAAAAGTGGGATAATCCCTCTTGTCACTGTTTTCGTGTCTCCAACGCTGCCTCGGCTTCCATAATTGTTCTCAGAGTCGTATAATATCTCGTCTTTTTGTAATGTATTCATTAACGTCACTCGCTCTGAAATCCACTTCCCGCTAATCAAAAACAACTTTTTGCACTTCCTCCACGACTTACCCAAAGTTTTCACACACAACAATCCGGAGATAATGGCGCTGAAGTCGACATCATTTGGTTCCCTAACATCGTCCAAAGTTTTGAATAAAAATCTCATTCCGCATGTCGTCTAAATATAATCTTATTCCTATTAACAAGATGATCCCTTATACTCTCACAGAAATTATGTTTACACTGCTGATGTGTTCCAGAGATATGGAAAGTTTTATCAATCACAAAAATCAAACAGGAGCTTATTTTCCGATCTTTTTCATGTTTCCACTGCACGAGGAGTAAACCTATAATGTCGATTTTCCATATTATTTACTGGAAGGAACATATTCAAGATGGAAAGATTTAAAATTGACACCCACATATAATAATCGATTTCACATTATGAGAGAATTGACAAGTTCAGCCAGCTTTGAGAGAAAAAAAAACATGTCTGCCCTAGTGTTGTCTTTGTCATTAAGATTGCAACTTAAAATAACGAGAATGTTATTGCTACTTAAAAAAAGAGATGAAAAATCTAATATCACATTTTTAATGTGTTTGGGATCATTGAACAATAATTATAAGCTAACAATGATAACAAAATATTCTAAATAATCGGAATAACGAAAACAAACTACAAGAAAGACAAACCAATTATATACAGGTTTTTTACGTCTCAATCATAACATTTTCATTATTTAAAGTTGCAATCTTGACGACAAAGACAACACTTGGGCAGACATATTTTTTCTCTCTCAAAGCTGGCTGAACTTGTCAATTATTGTGGGTGTTGAATAAACTGATACCAAATACGGTTTCAGCATCCAAAAATACGTAAGAGTTAGGTGAATTGGTGTGAATATTTTTCACAGAAATTTTTTGGCTTTGTCATCGTGTCTGTTCAGTATATATATAATCGTTTAGTCAAATGGCATATATAACCACCAAGTATTGTTATCTTCTGAAGCTTATTGTGATTTTGAAAGAACGGACCCACGAATGGAGAAAAACAGAATGCATAGGTTCACAACCGACTTCAGAACTTGATGATTTCTATCGAAAATTCAACACACTGAAGTGTACCTACATGATATGTATCCATTCTAGGATCATGGTGAAAAATTCAGTCACCTAATAAAAGAAAATACCCATCGTTTACGTGAATAAAAATCCTTGGAAACATGTAGGTGCTGCGAATATCCATTTATTATTAAATTACGTAATAACGTTGCAAATCTCGGTATAAACTCCATGTTCATTTTGTATTTCCGTCTTCTATGATATTTCATATCCTCTGAGATGAGACAAGGCACTTAGTTTCCCACTTTGCTTTTCCTGCAACATTGAACGTATACAAACGTAGGTATTGTTTGTTATGTGCTCTGACGTAAATCACAACGAATATAGGGACATTTGCTGTATGTCCAACAACTTTTTCGTACTATACAGTATGTCACAAATCCGTTCCTCATCATTGATATCCAGGTAACCATGGAAGATAGAGAGGAGGTTAGTAGTTGGATGATAAAAGCTGTAGTGACCTGAAGGTTCTTCCCATTTCTCGAAAACGAATGATCGAATGAAAAAGAAGATAAATATTAATGTATAACTGAATCTTGTAACTTTAGCGGAATATTCTGATGTACCTGATGTATAACGATGTGACTTTTTCAATCCTAGTTATAGGAAGAAAATCAAAACCCTACTGCATATCGAATAAATTCGCTTGCTATATTAGAGGTCTTTTGAATTGAATTCAGCAAAAACAAAACACGAATTCCTGTTCTTTGTAGCGGAAGATACACCATTTCTCCTCTATAAGAATGATGAATAGATACATTCGCTGCTTTATTTCACAAATTGGCGACATTTTCTCTTTGTGACTTCGTTTTCTACTTTGAATGGGAGCGTATAACCGTTCACTTCAAAAGGTTTTGACAAATATAAGGGTAGATTGTAAAATCGAGTATACCGAAACTGTTGTGAACTGATTTGGCGACGAATAAGGTGATTCAACAATTCACTAAATAGTAATCCATTTATAATAATTATAAATTAATGTTTTCAATGAGTAAACATATTCACATTACAATGGATTCTGTAACAAGGTTAGGATGAGAAAAAAAATCGATATGAGTGGAAAACCACGAGAATCGAATTATTCATTATAATCTTCTAAGTAAGAGTTTCTTTATGTTCTGGTTCTCACAAAAAGGGATATCCTGTAATGTTCAGAGAACATCGTGAGAACCAAGGGAAAGAAGGTATAGGCATCGTCCATAGATTGGTGTTCTTCTTAAATTTCTGGAGATGGTATGCCTCGGGGAACACCTCCCTTGGCAATGATTTCCAAAGTCTCGATGTTCGTTGGATGAACGAGTCTTTGGAAAGGGACGTTCTGCAGGTCTCTAAAGTGACCACGAAGGGGTGTGAAGACTGAACTTGACGGGTTAATCTCGAAGAGACTGCTAATGGAGGAACGATTGTTGATATTTCAGAAGAGCATCGCCCATGAAAATATCCATAAAATAGAGATAAATTGCAACTTTTCTACGCTGTAGTTACCAGAGAAGTGAGCGAGTATGTAAGCGAGGCATGACGAGATGAATTGCCCTTTTTTGGACAGAATACAAAAGTTGCAGGATATGTTTAGGTGTCGCACTCCAAGTATGGGAACAGTATTCCAGGACAGGTCGGATCTGTGCCTTATAGATGATAAGCAGCTGACTGGGAGTGAAATAGCTCTTGGCTCGAAACAGAAATCCAAGTTTTTGGGATGCACTTTTGGCAATGAACCTAAAGTGACCTCAATCCAAACCAAACCAAACCAAAACGAGTAACATACTGTATTTCATCCACGACCAGAAAGTATGAATCAAAAACCATCAGATTAAATATGAACTTGACTGAAAATGCATTCAAGCAATGTCTGAAAGCATCGATATTGGATGTCAAAGTGGCTTTTTCCGATGATCCTATGCTAGAGCCAGTGGCGCAAGTGTATTTTATGAGGAGACGTCTCGCCAAGTTCTAATTTATGACTTGTCCAGTCGAGTGGTGAGTGTTCCTCGTAAACTAGGTCACTACAGAATCAACCAATTCCTCTTATATCCAATAAATCCTGTTTATTCGCGATGTGAGCAGTGCAGATATATTTTGTTACTTTTTATGACAATGATACTCCGTGTAGGTATAGCAGAACAATTCCGAAGTTTCTGAACATTGATTACTCAACTATTTCAGATTATTCTTTCCCAGAAAAGGAATTGAATTACAGAAAAAATATTCCTCATCTCTGAACATCCCATGCGTATACTAGCTAATTTCATTATTTCTGCAGAAATACCGAAATATAAAAAATCACAACTCTTCTATTGCATTTTTTGAATGAAATTTAAATGGTCTCTATCGAGAAACAATGGAAATCCAAGTTGAGTGTTGTATTTCTGACATCAAGAACGCCTTGATTGCTTGTAAAAAAGTGCCTCGAGAACGAGTCAGTTAAAAACATCTAGTTCTTTTGGTTTTCGCTTGAGAAAATAAAAAGGAAGTTCAAATAATCCGAAAAATAGAAATGAAACATCAAATTTTTTTTCCGATAATGATTGTTCACCATGAAAATGCTCAACTTTGCCCCAAATTAACCGACCTTAACTGAGATCTCCATGGTGGAGCTCGAAAAATGGGCACCCTATACAGAGTTAATCAAATGTATGAAACTATCCATTTATCTCAGTAGCAGTCGTTAGATCTTGCCAAATTTTTAGTTTTTCCGGAATTATTATCAACTTCTTAATTTTAAATGAACCCTTTATATTGTTATATAATATGATAGAAAATTTTGGGTTGTACAAATATGAGGTTTTTCCATGGATGAAACTACAATAATTAATGCTTTCTCATGTATAGATACTGTTTTTGGACGTCCTGTTTTTTTAATATTCTTCAAATTCCCAGTATGCTCAGATCGTTTGAAAGTTTTGGATACAGTACTCCGTGATATTGTATCTCTATCTGGGTGACTCGTATTGAAGAGATTTGAAACTTCTTTGAGTTCTTCTTCTATCTCTCTTCTCTATCACATGATATAAATATATATAGAGTGTTCTATTCAAAATAAGGAAGTTGATGATCATTTCTGGAAAATTAGAAAAGTGGCAACATCAACGATGTAATTTTCGAACCGCCACATTTTCAATTCACCCTGTGAAAAAATTCAGATATATCTAACGACTGGTTACTGAGATATATGGATGGTTCCATACATTTGATTAACTCCGTATATTAAACTATAACCGAAAACTATGTTATTAAGTTTCTGTAACGATTAATTGTGACAAGAAAGCTTTGAATCATTGTAGTATAGTGGATCTTTATTCAGTAGAGAGGAACCTAATTCACAAAAATAATTACACAATAATAAGATTAACACATACGGTAAACCAACAAGTCATAAAAAATTAAATGAGCAAAATATAAAGTGGTAAAAATGTGAATATGTATATATAAAAACTATAGCTAGTACAAAATACTCAATTCATATCACTAAAAAACAAGTCAAAACAATAATTTATCATGTATTAATTAAAGAAACTTTGATAATCATTAACGAAAAAAAAACCTTAACAATCAACTTATGTGTCTCAATAGATTTTGTTTGAAATTCAGAACATTATTAGTAGGTATACATATTTCATACAATTCGGCAATTTGTTGTATTCATTTAATCCCTTGGAGAATAAACTTTTCATGCTCCACGCTAAATTTGACCTTGCTATATAGAAGTTGTTAGACAGTTTCGAATATCATGGGCATGAATCTCATAATAATTCATTGTGGCATTTTCTTACCACTATGATTCCTCATTTTGCATCATCAGAATCAGATTCACTTCTCAGATACCTGATGATAAAATAATTAGTGTAAAACGTTTGATATCAGCGTTCTTATAATATTTAGTATTAGGAAGTACACATTACCCATCGGAAACAAAATTGTTTCAAAATTCAAACTAAAATTGAAAATTATGGATAACAGTGATGTTTGTCTCTTTTTTAATACAATATGTTATAATTGGAAATTTCTAATAAATATTTTTTTCTGAAATTCAATTTTAACAGTAAGTATCTATAGTACGTACTTATATTTGAGGATTTGTAATTATATCCATGAGTTCGTTTCGTCGATGGAATAAATGTAATTTTCTCAGTTAATCGCAGCCTGTAAAAGAAAGAAGAAGAGGGCTCTGAGTACCCCAATTTATCACAAGCAACAGCTTCGGATAATCACTAACGATTCTTCGTAAAGTTGGACGTCCAGTCCATGAGAAAAATCGGCTCTGGGTGATATATCATTCGATTAGGTACGCTTCAAATCGATATACCTCTAACATAGAAAAAGAGAACGCAAAAACATGGTCGGGTTTGATTGAATATTATATTCTATTGGCCTGTACCAGATTTATAAATGTTTTCTTGTGATTGAAAGCATTATAATGAGTTTCAATATAGAGTGCAGGAAGATGATGTACAACAATGACATTTAATTCAGATTTTTCCGAAAATATGAACAGGCTGTTCATGAAATGAGATGATGACTCAAAATCAAGCTTCAGCTACTATATCGATAATCATCATCTGAAAGAAAGAGGTTTTCCGTGTATTCTTCAACAATTTAGTCAATTCCGTCCATTTTTTTCAATCGTTTTCCTCAATTCGTCTTGGCAATCGAGTGTTTAATAATTCTGTAGAAAACCGTTGCTTGCTTGCTCGCTAATTAACAGAAGCTCATCTGAAATTCTCTATGTGTATTTCGAGAAACATAAGAACTCTGAAGGAGACCGTAAAACTAAAGAAATTTGAATATAAATTCGAAACCAGAGCCGCCAAGAGGATATTCGTGGACAATAAAATTATATCCAGGTAATTCGAGTTTAATGACTGTACACTACAATCAAATGAAATTTGAGAATAGTTTCAGGAAAACCTAGATCGTATTAGTATAGTATCAACATGATGTGAAAGCTAATGTGAGGAATGTAAATATTTATTCTTCGATCATGTAACAGACTAGTTGAATAACGCTCAATCCTTACAACAGCAGTTGTTTGAAGCCAATATTTAAATCAGTTACTAGGATTTCCTCATTCTGAAACAAGGATAGCAACAACCAGATTCCCCCAGCACCAGTGTCTTGCTATCTAGGAAGGGTATGAATTTGAATAAATTGACCTCTAGCGTCTCTAGAAATATCCTCTTTCTAGATCATATTTTTTCATATATCTACTAACTTTTCATCTCGGGGAAACCCGAGAATGTTTTAAAATTACCAAAAATCATTTTGCATATGCAGGTGGGGGAATAATGTTATTCAACGAATAATATGACACTTAGTAACTCACCAGTGGAATCTTGTGTTCTGGTCACCACTTTTAAATCGCCTCTTACACATTTAACAGCGTTTCACCATCTTTCGAATTCGATTTGAACAGAATAAACATGGTTTTTAAGTAAAATTTGGTAGAATCAGCATGATTATTTATATAATGTGACGAACATTGAATACATAGCTTTTGATACACTCATATGACTCATATAAGTACCAACAGAAGAATATACATTTGGAAATCTTGAAATAATGTGGTCTTGGGATGATTATCACTTTCAAATGTAACGATGTGGCAACCTCTGTGGAGAAAAACACATGAATTTCATGTTGGCCTCATGCAATTTGGGGTATTACTATTCTAGTGGGTTTGTTATTCATCTATTTTCATCTCTGATCTCCTGTTTTCAGACAGACATTCCATAACTTCAAACTGTTTTGAAACGACCGTTATTCTGATCAACTGGTACAAAATGGCGCAGGACCAAATATCTAGAATAAAACAGCGCAGGACATATAATAGCGGATGGATATATGAATAATTACTTATTTATTGAACAACTAAGTTACAATTTAGCAAATGCAAAACATTTTGTTCATCAACAATAATAATTACTAGTAAGAAGGTAACAACGAAAAATCTTAACAAAGTCGCAGCGATAAATTGTTGAACGTACTCAAATGTTGTTGAAGGTTTCTGAAAGGAAAGAAGGATTTTTTTGTTGATATCCACTGTAACCTGCACCATTATTTATGAAACCATATTTATATTCATCGACAAATTTTTTTTCTTCAGCAATTGGTCAAATTGGTGACATCATATGTATATGAAGAGGAATTGTACCAATCCAGTAAATGCTGATCGAGAGGACAGATGACAAGTTTCTATAAGGAATTGATGGTGATGATGGTCATAAACTTCGTGAAAATCTTTCGAAATTGTTCCACATTTCAATTATGAAACTTGGTTCAATCTTTTTTTTTGTTTCAATATAGTTTATTTATCAGTAGTCTACAATTTGGTTAATTTTTGGTAAATTGGTACATAAGCCAAGGAGGCCAATGAATTCATGTGATGCCAGAAATACTGAGTGAAATGAAACAAAAATTCCCACAATTTCTACTCCTGAAAATAAATTGGTAGATAGATTTGTGATTTCTCAACTTTCGATCAGAGGTTCGTTGGGACTACGGTCAGCATATATTGAAGAAAAAAACATGGTTTTCTCGCCGAAACGAAGTTGGAAAATCAGAAAAAAAACAGTTCTTCAACCCACACTAATCTGTGTCTCAACTTTAACCTCCGGCATGATTGAAATGACAAAAAATAACAATTCAAAGACAGAAACTGTGTAGGGTTATTTTCAGAATAAGCATATTTTCCGCTTGGGGTTATGCAAAACCTTCATCAATTGAACAAAGTTTGATCGAGCATGGATCAATCGAAATGCAAATGAACATTGTGGCAACAGAGAATTCACGATCTCATATAATTTCCCATATTCATTAGCAACTACCAAAGCACTGGCTACATATTGTATTCCAAAATAGGAGTGAGCTATTTTTTTTACCTCAGTTTCCCGCGGTATCAGCACATGATGGTAAGCGTGCTGAATTTGTTTGACAAAAATTCATTAACGATATCAGAGGTTCTCTATTGATGAAATTCAGTTTTTTTTCATTCTTCAAATACAGGAATGGAAAATCTATAATGTTCGAGGAACATCACATACGAGCCAGTGCGGGCATACTGATAAAAGTCTTATAAGTTAAGATTTTATGACATGTATTTTTGTCAAGACTAAAAATCCAGTTTTGGTATAGGTATTCGAACTCGAAAAGGATTGAATATATTGAAATTGATGTTTATCTGATATTAAAATAATAATATATCGATAATGGTAAAAAATAAGTTAATTATTTGACTCCTTGATCTAATTTCACTGATTGCCTTACTTATGAGTTTTTTTCCTGATTTTTTTTCCGATTGTCGAGATGAACAACTCTTCTTTCTCGATTTTTTAAAATTAAATTTCGAAATTTTTCGGATTTCCCGCTGAAAAAGAAAAACGAACACACTGTATGTACAACATCTTTTGGAGTTTCACGTATCGATATTTTTGTCAAAATGTATTAACAAATGAATATCCCCTATGATTCTTTCGTTCTACCGTTATTACACAAATTTTCAAACGTAGATTTTTACATTATACGACTCTCGATGAAAGTATATTGATCACTTTCTGTTTACTTCGCTGAGAGTTGATGTCAAAAATTCGTGATTTATTAATAAGTCTAAGTGGAAACATTGGAATATTGACAGCAAATAAAACAAATATGGAAATTGCCTCAGAAACAAAGTTTCACTAGATTGCTATCGAAAAATTCAAAACCAGTGGAATCGACGGTTTATTAATTATTATTCATAATCTCTGTTAGAAACCTAAAATCAAACATGATTTCAGTTAATATGGTTTGGAAATACGTCAGCCTCTATGTGATTTGATGGAAATTAATATGAATATTCAGTAATGGAAATATGTCATTTGATGAACTATTGTATCGAAATTATTAGGGAATTTGATTATCCATAATTATCTCGAATAGGTATCAAAATAGAAGATTCATCAATGGAGCATTCGAGTACATACCTACAAAAAATTATTTCCTACGACCACGTATGAAAACGTCAATATTCACACTGTTTTGTTATTCAGAAAGAAGCTCATATCACCATGGTATTGTTTATTTGAAAGAAAAAAAGCACTAGTGTTGATATGAAAAATATCACAACGGTCGCCTGAATTGATAGAAATAATTAGGTATATTGTGAATGTACTCACTGTCAATGTAAGCGTTCTGAGGTCAAATTCATATTATTTATTGAAATTTCTGTCTCGTTTTGAATTATACCGAGAATTCTTTATCTATTAATTTCAATGTGTCTGATACATAACCTCTGAATTCACTTTAAAACAGAAACCTATACTTTTTGCTGGAACTATTTCGATGTTGATGACAGCGGGTTAGATCATTCAAAAGAGTATGGCTACAGTTTTATGCGCGGCTTGCTGCTTGCATCAGTTTGATATCACAGTATCACCAACGAGAAGATTATTTGGTATCACAGATGTTTGCAAGGAGTCAAGGACGCACTAACTCCAGTAACTCGTACGCGCTTGTGCACTACGTACTACGTACTTCTGTGGTTCTGTATTCCTGGTTGCGTGATTACTGGCGTTAGCAGGCGTATGGTGTCAAGGATGTTTATGTACGCTGGTGTCGATATCAATAAAATTTGTCCAAACTAAACTAACTCAATCAATCAGTAATTCACATAATGAGGAATTGTCGGAGAAGTATTCAAATATCATCTCGAATATGGAAATAAACAGTACTTGATATTGAATCAAAACCACCGAAAATTATAGAGACCGCTCAAGTTACATTTTTGACAAGACCTCCCGCGAAATGAAAATATTCGGAGTCGTAGGAAAAATAGTGCACAAAACTCGTTGAAAAGTGCATTTCCTTCTGTGAAATATGTCACTTTCCACACTTGTTGTGTAATATACTATTTCCAGGAGTGTATGGATTAGTAAATCAAAAAGGCAATAATTAAAGAGGGAACTGAACCAACCCATTCATTGCCAATATGAATAACTGCAAAGTATTATTTTATATTATTTATTTACGTATACTGATTAGCACAGACTATGCCATACAGAAACAATGTATAACATTATTCCTACAAGTATAAACATACAAAAACAATATCAAAAATATTTAAAAATATATACCTATACAAATATCACAAATCACTTTATCTATACCCTGGATGTAGATTGGAGAGTACCTAGTGAGGTCTTAGAAATATTAAGAAAATCAATTTCACAATTTCACATGTTCTCAGAAAATTGTTGAAACTGGCTAGGCAGTTGTTAATGGGGGCGCTTATATTGTGTTATTTAAGGTGTTATTTCTGATTCTCAGTCTTATGCCCGATACGTTGAAATGAATGTTCATTAATATATCAGGTACATTGATCAGATTGTGCAGGATATCAAAGACGAAAAGAATCTGGATCCTTTCACGTTGTTGGCTCAAAGTCATGATTTCAAAATCTCTCCTGTGGTTTTCATATGATATATGCATGGATCTTCGAAACTTTTTTTTATTTTTTTGAGCATACCAGAATATGTGATGGTCACGGGGTTCCAAATAATACAGCAATATTTCAACTTAGATCTAACATAGGAGGTGAATGGTATCATGGATGGATGTTTGATATTTAAAATCAAGGCTTGATCTTAAAATGACGCCGAGTTTTCTGTAGCACCCAAAACTAATTCTACTAATATGTTCAATGAACGAAAGTGTTTTAGTAAAAACAACACCCATCAGATCCTTGATTCTATCTAGAGCTTACAGCTCAACTTCAACCTCTTCAAGGAGCATACATTTTTTACAGTCAGTGAAATATTTTGAAATACTGTCGTATATTCATCAGAATCAGAATATATACTTAAGAAATGGCGATACACATTCATACAATACAAGGAACAAAGATAATTATCATGTACCTTTCAAATATCTAGAAATATCCTAATACTTTTGATGTCCATTTATACAACTTGCTTTCACAGGAATTGAAAAAATATGACGCTTCAGAAATTCAAACTTAAACTTAAAGAAATTCCTAATAGATCTATATTCTTACACCATACGAGAATTTATTGATTCTTGTTAAAATTTTATTTGTGAATTGTCCTCTACTATTTATATTTTAGAAATGTTTTTTTACCTGTCCTATTACTTATACGTTCCAACAAAGGATCAATAAAATGATTAATTGATTGATTTGTATATATAGTTTTACATTTTGATGACGTTTAATGATAGGTCATTATCATCACAGTACCTACAGATTGCATCAATAATTATAAATTTGGCGTATTAGAAGTAACAAGAGAAAGATTTTTCTTAAATCTTGGGTACCTGAAAATAAGATAACTGCTTTTTTCACATAGTATAATGTGATATATTATACATATAAAACATGAAAAGGGTGATGTGTCAGGGTGTTCATTCAGACTCCTTTCAGGGTCCTTTTTTGTAATCAATTCCTCTATTCATTTTAATTTGAGAAGAACACCAACTCCTACCTTCTTTCCCATGGTTCTCACGATGTTCTCTGAACATTACAGGATATCCCTTTTCGTGAGAACCAGAACATAAAAAAAACACGATTACCAACATTCTGCATCATTTTGGTCCTAACTGATTCCTCTCAAGGTGAATTCGAGGACACTTACTATACCTAACCCGCTCTTAGCTCTTATCGAATGTCAACATTTTGATAAAGGATCTGATCATTAAGCCGATACGTCACCATTCCGTGGTATTAAGCTGGGGTACTCTAATCCAGTGGAAATCCTCTGGAAATGAATGGACGGTAAAGGTGGTGTCATATTCGAAAAGGCTTTCAACGACACCCCTGTTCGAAGGCGATAAGACGTGAATTTCTCGCCGTGGATAATTATATATCAAAAAGGACTAGTCTAAGCCAACTATACGGAAATTCTCCAATAAATCAGGAGAGTGTAAAGTTTGCAGTGCATTAGCGTATTAGTGCTGTGGATTTTATCACGTTTGCCTTTTATTAAATTCCTGGTCGTGGTTCTCTCTGCAATTTTGAGATTTTTTTCTGGATACGTATTCAGTTCTGGGAGTTGTCATTGGTCACATCACGTAAATTTATCATTCAACAATTTTTGTAGCGAATACTTCATTTACTTCAACCATTCGTTAATTATTCATAAAAAAGCGAGTCGCTGATCACGGTTGAAATGTATATTCCGCACTGCGAATTCCATCTCAAACTTGGAAAACGTCAGTTACAAAATGTTTTATAATTATACTCTTTTATGAACGAATGTAATATGAAAAGGACATCACAAAAGCTGAAGAAATGGTCTATTAAAAAAAATTAGGCTTTTTCTCAATATGGAACAAACTTAACAGTAAAGTGAATAGAGGTGAAATTTGATATGACATTGACCAATGACAACATTGACACAGGCACAAGTGCATCAAATGTTATAGGATATAAAATAAGTCCCAAAAGCCAAATGGATGATTATTCGGACCCCAATTCAGTGAATCGCAAAAAATCTGTTATAAATTTTCGTGTTATAATATTGATTCACATAATAATTTCACTTAAGTATTCAGTTCATATCAATAACGATATCTTTGAGCTCTTTTGTTTTCAAAAATGACTAATTTTGCCTGCACACTGCACTAACTTAAAGGAAACAACCCCCAGGTACAAAATTTCAACAAAATCATATCAATCACTCCGAAGATTCCCAGGTGTTTCCAGAATTTCTCGGAAAGAAGTAAAATGTGCTTCAAAACATGATAGAAATAAAAAATCCTTACCAAGTTCTAAGAGGTTGTTCTTACTGCGAAACATCCAGAGGCAATTTTTTTTACTCAATATCTTCGAATGATGCTCAAACTTTGATTCATCATCAATGTGTAAGCCAAGGAATTCAGTTGCTCTCTTGGTGCTAATTTCTTGATTACCTAGATAAAGTTCTTGCAGATAACATTAAAAAGTGATGATGTTATAGTTTTTGCTATGTTTAAGAATAGCATATTGGCATCATACACAACGCTTTCATCTTGATAACATCATTTTTGATTTGTTGATGCAGAACCATGTAATTTTCCTTATGACAAAGTAATGCAGTGTCATCCACACATTAAGTAAATTTTTCCGTGATATTTATTGAGGCTAGGTCATTAATATAAATCAAGAAGAGCATTGGGCCAAGCACAGATCCTTGAGGAACTCCCCATTCTATCATACTCCTCAAACCATTTCAGGACTGTGTCTCTGAAACCATACCTTTCTGATTATTCAGCAGGATTTTATGGTTGACACAGTCGAAGGCTTTAGTCATACCACAAAAACCGCTACTGTAACATTATAATCATCATTGATTGAAATATACATCTTGCAATAGGTTGAAAATAGCATCATTTATTGTTCCTCTTGCTCTTTGGAATCCGAATTGATGAGAATTTATAATTTTGTGTTTCCTCAGAATCCATAATTCTGGTTTCATCAACTTCTCAATCAGTCTGGAGTGCCCAACATAATTCAGTCTGTTTCGAGCCAAGAGCTATTTCACTCCCAGTCAGCTGCTTATGATCTATAAGGCACATATCCGACCTGTCCTGGAATACTGTTCCCATATTTGGAGTGCGGCACGTAAACATATCCTGAAACTATTGGATTCTGTCCAAAAAAGGCAATTCGTCTCGTCGGTGATGCCTCGCTTACAAACTCGCTCACTTTTCTGGAACACCGTAGAAAAGTTGGCGATTTATCTCTATTTTATAGATATTTTCATGAGCGATGCTCTTCTGAAATATCATAATCGTTCCTCCATTAGCAGTCTCTTCGAGATTAACCCGTCAAGTTCAGTCTTAACACCCCTTCGTGGTCACTGTAAGTATATAGAGACCTGGTGCAGAACGTCCCTTTCCAAAGACTCGTTCATCCAACGAACATCGAGACTTTGGAACTCATTGCCTAGGGAGGTGTTCCCCAAGGCATACCATCTCCAGAAATTTAAGAAGAACACCAACTCATGCCTTCTTTCCCTTGATTCTCACGATGTTCTCTGAACATTACCGGATATCCTTGGAGAACCAGAAAAAAAAAAGATAGGGTTGGTCTATAAAGTTGGAAGGATTTTCCATAACACCACCTTTATGTAACGGAATCACCACTGCATTTTTTAGTACTTGTGAAAGTTTCGTCAGGAATCCGGCTTTCACCCATACTCCCTACCTTTTCTCGGGAACCCCCGATGAGGATGGATTGCTTCATCTACGAAGGAAGTCATGTTTCTGCTCATTGCGAACAGGAAGACCGAATCCGTCGTAGGACGATTGCTATAAATGATGTCGGGTAGAAGAAATGGTCGGCAGTCCTATTTGTCCTGCCCGTTCGGAAATGGCCGACTCTATTAACCCCATGAACTGTCAGATCGACTTCCGGCGTGTCCTACAGTTATGTTTCCGTGGGTCCGAGAACTTGTAACAAAACTGTTCGGGACTTCAACAGGCAGGGCGGAAGGCATTTAAGAGAGGAGTCGGTCCGAGGATCACGGAAGTAGGGTGTAGGATTTCTTGAATAGTTGTGTTTGCCGTTGGGTTTCATAAGGATTTAACTACCTTCCTTGATGCTTCAACTAAATTTTGAATATGTATGAATATTGTTCTCAATAGGCTGCCTCAGTAAATGATTCTTTGAGCACCCATATAACATATAATAATAATAATAATAATGATAATATTGGTTGCAACCTATAGCGCATTACGAGTTAGCATAATCATTATTTTCATTGAATTTTCTGGCGGTTGTTGAATCAACATCAGCAGAGGGATTTATCTGATTCATTTAGTTAGTGGGTGACATTCATGTTATTGAACTATTATCTAATGGAACATTTGCTATGTATCAAACTTTGTTATAAATTTCATATTTATTATTTTTGTGTAATAATCTAGCAGGGCAAGTAAAGGGACTTAACCCTTATTCTCGTTCACTGTGCTTTCAACGTCCGAATTCTGCGATGTTTCAAGTTGTCAAAGCTCCATCAGTTTCAGCAGTTTTCTTAATAAGATAGTATATTATGATGAATGAAGTTTTATAAGACGATATTTGGTCGAATGCATTGTTTGGAGTATACGACGAGCGAAGCAAGGATAGTGCTTGTTCCAAGGAAACAAGTGCGACAGCGTGTCTTATAACAGACGTGTGACATATGATATTTTCCATTATGCATTTATTTGAAGTCTTCTCTTCAGAAAAAGATACAACCTTAATAAGTTAGATACCAAATAATATTTATTTATCTTTATTCATTTTCGCATCGCCGTTGTCCAATGATACTATGAAGTTTTGAATGCAACTCGATTATTAGCGATTCAACACTACAACTAATTTCAATGCGTCAAAGAGGCATAACCTCTAAATTCACTCATATGGAAATAAGGGACACATCGTGACAGGAACTATTTCTACTATATGGCTGATGTTGATGAGGTGACATCAAGAGTATGACTTATATTCTTCGTTTGATATCAATATCAATATCCAATATCCGTGATATACTTCTTTTTTCAGATTCGTATTATGGACGCAAAAAAAGTATATCCTGATTTATTTACGTGTTACAGATCCATATTACCTATATGGACTAAATTGATTGAATTGGATAATCCAGACATTGGCATAATCTATTTTCTCAGAAAATTGTTCTAACAATGCTATTCTCATGGAATTATTTGAAAGCGTCATAGATGTTTATAATACGGAACATCCTTCAGATATTTGAATGCTGTAAGTTGATAAAACATTATGTTATCAAACAACGAGGTGAAAAAAGTTCATGTTTATTATGGATATTTAAAAACATGAAACATCGATACAATACAAATCTAAAAACATTTCATACACTTTTTTTTTTGTACTCAATATTTTATATATCTCATGGACCCTCAAGTGGTGAAATAATTTACTGTATTATTCCAATTGTCACCAACTATTATTTTGCACTTCATTTAATCGATTACACATTTTCACACCTGAAAAAGATGACTATATTTCATATGCCATATAATTAACACCATATACCAACTCTGCTTTCTAGAAAGTATGGATGAAAATGTTTCAATATTGCGTCTTCCCAAGTCGAATTTTCTAAAATTTCATAGAATTCATAATACGTCCAATTTGGCATTAGCAATATCGAGCAATATACAAGCACGATCGTTCAATTACATCAATGGAAGCATATATTATTATAGTCTCAATATTTGGTTAAATTCATGAACTACCTTCCCTTTGATCCAATTCTCTTATGGTATTCGCAGAATTCTGATTATGTTTGCGATGAATTCGGTGTATTTCCCGAATTAGCATCTCTAATGAGAGAAAAAGATCAGTGCACATCCCACAAATACGAACAAATGTATACCAGCCGAATGAAATTTACATTTTACTCAATTATCGATCCTGCGAGCTAGCTTATTGAAATTCCTCTCAGAATTCCACTGACATTGCGAGCCAGTCCATCGCAAAGTGGGAATAATGTGTTATTAAATTTCGAAGAAGAGGCTATATGTACCTACCACGTTGTGATGTATCCCAGAACAATGATTAAAATAAGATATTACCCCATGGTTATCCTTCAACGCTAATAAGTACACTCAATCCAAGTGATACCACCGTATCTTCTAGTACAGTTCACATAAGTCGTGACAAAGCGAAATTTATGTGCCTTTATCACAAACTTTTGTGAAATATTAAATATATTTTTATTTCTTCCATTTAATACATAAACGCCAATATCCACTGACCAATACGTACAGCCACTTATAAATAGTAAGTCATAATTGATACCAGTATGGCGTCGGTCCAGAACTCTTTTGAGAAGCGGATGAAATGAAATCCCACTGAAATAAAGTGCCAGGACAAAGACAAGCGAAAAAGCTAATGAGCCTTTCGCCAAGAAAAGCTAAACAGCTTCTCGAGTTGGACAAAAAAGACTTGAAACTGATAACGGGACTCCTCACTGGACACGGGGTATCATCTCAAAAAAAAATGGTTAAAACAGAGAGTGAAAGTTCCGCTATTGCGAGAACTTCGCTGAAACTGCAGAATGCCCAGCTTTCTTCTGCAAGAGGCCGAAGTTCCTAGAAGGGGCATTCTTAGAGCCCTCCGATGTCAGGAACCTAGCTTCCAGGAAGCTGATAAACTTTGCACGAAGTCTCGGAATCCCGGGCCTCGAATAGATTGAGGGTTATGCACAAAATATCTGATAGGTTAAGGTGCTTAAGAGGCTGCATAGCCTAGATGACCCCCCTTCCCTACAATATACAATCTACTAGTATGGCGAACTGGCACGGTATCAATATTCAATAGTATCCTCAGTAATGGAACTCACTCATCTAGACAATGATGAAAAATTTAGGATACACAATACCCCTCATAGAACAAAATATTAACGATGACGTATTTATAACCTGTCGAACTCATAGAAAATAGCACACAGCCGATCGATCACATCGATGACTGCACACAGCTTATCGAACACATCGATAAGCGCACACAGCCTTTCTAAGTTATCGATGAAAGCATATAGAATAAAATAAACAACAATAAGCTCTCTGTCTTTTTGTGGTCTCACCAAAAACTGAATCCGACTGACTGTTTTCTGCTTAATTGATGCTATATGAATCAACCGTTACCGTTATGACTTAAAAACAGTACCATCGATACTACAGGTGGCACAACGAACGTATGATAATCATCTTACAGAAATAACTAGGAAAATGTGCTTCACTTCCATACGTGCCAGGTATGTTTAAAAAGGGATAGGTTAGTTCAGTCGAATTTTTCATGTACTTCATACTCGGGATGCAACTCTTATATTCTCGTTCTCATGAGAAGGGAATGTTCAGAGAACATCGTGAGAACCAAGGAAAAGAAGTTAGGAGTTGGTGTTCTGGAGATGATATGCCTCGGGCAACACCTTCCTAATAGGAAATGGGTTCCAAAGTCTCGTTGTTCGTTGGATGAACGAGTCTTTAGAAAGGGACGTTCTGCAGGTATCTGAAGTATTATCGGCGGACAGCATTGTGAAAGTTGTCAGTGGATTTGGCGAGTCGATGATATTAGAAAAAAATAGTGGCGGGATCGTATGTATGTTATTGAATTCTACATTACACAATAACATAATAACATACATTACATGATATGTCATTCAGATATGATGTAAGTAGATTGTGTGCCATGGTCATAGTATGAGTATCTGAGTTTTTCCAATAAAATATCAGCAGAGACACATTGGTACGCCTTGTTATAAGACCCTAGAATATTCCAATTGTTGAGTAACTGTTTTCAAAATCAGTTTGATTGATACATTCAAGCACTGCTTCACTGTTTCATCTATCTATCTATCTAGCGCTAGAGCATCATCTGTGATAACTACCTATACAGGGTCGCTGATATGTATGGAAACGGTCGATTATTTCCTAAAGTAAGATAGCTAGCGAAAAATGTTAGGATACAAAAGTTGTAGGGTTTTTCAAAATCCATTAAACTAATGAAAAATTAAGTATACAGGATGAGTCAAAAAGTCAGGACGAAACAAAGTTGCTTTTTCTCTAATGGGACGCCCTGTATATTATTCCACATTTCAATTCTGCTCAAAATTCTGAACAAAATTGATGAAGCGCTTCATTTCCTAAATTCAACCGATTTCGAGATGATAGAATTTTGAAAATAACTTTTTACTACTCTCAAATTTATTAAAGAAAAAGCACGAAATAATGCATATTTATTATGAAAGTCACAAAAGGTGGAGTATGTGGATATTATGATTACAATTTAATTATAATTTTTTTACAGAAAATAAAAAAAGCATAATTGTTCAGGGTTGATTAAAATGCAATTAAAACAATAAAATGTATTTTTTAATGAATGTCCAGGATATTTAAAATTTTATGAAAACAATAGTTAAGACAGGAGGAAAAGAGAGAAAACAAGTTTTAATAAACAACAAATTTTTCTTTGAAATTCTATTTAATAATAATAATAATAATAATAATAATATAATCTTTATTCAGTACAGATAAGATGATATACTGAAATGGCGAAGTTCATCTCTTGCTGAAAGCAAGGTGATGGTCTTCCACTCAACCAAACTTAAAACTAATAGCCTAACTAAAGTATCGTCAAAGCTATCAATTGATGTATGACGAAAACAAAATTTATAGAAATGAAAATAATCATTACAGTCATAATGAACATTTTTATAATAACAACAATAAAAACAATAAGGTCATGAAATACTGATAATAAACTATAGTGACAAAGCATGAGAAAATCCTATTGAAATGACAAGAGTATTTTTCTATAGGCTTCATGAAAAGTAGAGACAGGTTTGTTCTTAACAGAGCTCGGTATGGAGTTGTAAACAGCAGATACATTATACGAGAAGCTTCTTTCAAACATGCTTGTTTTGTGAATAGGTGGCGTAATGATACCCTTCGATCGTATGTTCAGGTTGTGGACATCCGAACGGAAAACAATTTTTCGGTATAAATAAGAAGGCTGTTTTGAATGTATAATTTTATGGTACAAAGTAGCACAGTGAAGTTTACGGAGAGATTTCATATCTAGCCAACCATTTTCCTTGAGCTTATGTCGAATAGGTTGTCGTTTTAGCACACTATAGGTAAATCGCAGGCAATGATTTTGGATTTTTTGTATCCTCTTTGCATCGAGTGCTGTCAAGCAAGGGCCGTAAACAGTGTCACAATGATTGAAAGTAGATAGAACTAAAGACTTACAAAGCGTACCCCTCAGATGGTTGTTCAACAAGGAACGTGAGCTATATAAAAGTTTTAGTTTCCAGATTGATTTCTTTATACAATCTGATACATGTTTATGAAATCTCAAGGAGAAATCGGTCCACAATCCTAGATTTTTTGCTACTTCAGCAAAATTTATTGGGACATTATTGATGGAGATTTGCATATTAGTAATAAATGTTGCTCGAGCCTTGTTATTACCAAAGAGTAGAGCTGTTGATTTGTTAGGATTAAGAGCGAGATAATGATCACAAGAAATTTTATGAATAATATTTAATTCAGTGTTGATTTTTCGACAGCTGTTGAGCATATCTGTTGGGTGGAATGAATATAGGACCTGAGTATCATCGGCATACATTTGTAGATGACAATTATTAATAAAGTTATGGAAGTGTGCAGTATAAATGGTATATAGAATAGGACCAAGTATAGAACCCTGAGGGACTCCACAGGTCAAAGCACGCAAGCTTGAAATGTCTCCTTTTAGAATAACACGCTGGTGTCTGCAACTAAGGTAATTAGACAAAAAGTTTACCGAATCATCAGAGAGTCCAATGTACTTCAAAATACGTGTTAAGACAATATGATCAAGCGTGTCGAATGCCTTCGAATAATCCAATAGCACGAGTACTGAAAGTAGTCCAGAATCGGTAGCCTTAAAAATTTTATCTGTTACGTTGAGCAAGGCAGTGGCACAACTGTGACCCTTCCGAAAACCAGATTGTGTTTCCGGAAGTATGGAATTTTTCTCCAAGTATTGAACCAACTGATTTTTTATTATCCTCTCCAAGATTTTTGAGATAATGGGGAGTATGCTTATGGGTCTCAAATCTTTGAATTCATTCACTACATCTACTTTGGGTAAAGGAATTACATGTGCTATCTTCCATTTGGAAGGAAACACTGAGTTTTCTATGCAAAAATTTACAATATGTAGTATATAATCAATGATGAAAGGACAACACATTAAGATGAAGTCAATACTGAGACCATCAGCACCAATGGCTCCTGTTTTGATAATTTCTAATTGTTTGTATATTTCGCATTCGTCAACTTTTGTGAAGTGTAAGTTTCCTGAAAGCCCTGTCCTATACCCATCATAATATTTGTCAATGGCTTCTGTTGGTGTAATCTTGGGAATGGAGGATAAAAAATAATCATTTATTTCATCAACGTCAGACAGGTGTGCTGGGATAGCTGGATGGGTATTTTTCTTGTAAATATTTAACTTTTTCATGGTACTCCAAACATCTTTACTATTCTTACCAACATGATATAGCAAATATGCTTTTTTTTCCCTCTCTACCGATCGATTGGCAAAGTTTCTGATAGCTTTGTATTCCTCATAATGTTGTGGATTCTTCGTTTTTCTGAATTTCTTGAAAAGTTTATCTCTTTCTTTGAAGATCAATTTTATATTATTCGTTATCCATGGTTTACATTTCTTCTTGAAAACTGTAGTGATGAGGGGAGCATGAAGATTCAGTAAAGTATACAAGTTTTCAGTAAAAAAGTCAACTTTTGCATCAATAGTTTCTAGATGAAATATATTTCTCCAGGGTATTGAACTCAGATCATCATTTAGTTGAATTAAGTTAATATTTTTTAGAGATCTATAGGTGGTAGGGGTAGGTTTCGACTTTTCTTCAGTTAAATCAAGAGTGATATGAATTAGTTCGTGATCGGAGACTTGGGGAACATGCAACGATCCACAACAAGTAATATGTTGTTCTTCCGAAACAAGGATGAGGTCGATCAGAGTGGAGCTATTACTTGCAACTCTAGTAGGGAAATCAACCATCTGCTTCAACCCCGTGCTCGACAAAAGTTCACATAAGCTTTGTGTATGTGAGCTATTGACATCGTATAAGTCAATATTAAAATCTCCCAAACATATCACTTTATCAAATTCAGGTAATATCGAGAATAGGCTATTTTCAAATTCATTCAAAAAATTTATTGTGTTTAGTTTAGGTTGCTTATAGATACAACCCAACGCTATATTTGATGTTTTCAATTTTATATTTAGCCACAAATCCTCGATATTTTCATTCACTGAAATAACTGAATATTTAATAAAATTTCTCAGATAAACTGCTACACCTCCATACCCACTGTCATCGGATCTATCTCTTCTTATCAATACATAATTTTCTAAATCAATGTCCCTAGAATCAATTGAACTTTTCAACCACGTCTCACTGAGTGTAATAATATCAAAATAGTTGCTACTTAATACATCCTTCAACTGATTGAAGTGAGCTGGAAGTGATCTCATGTTCAAGTGACATATTTTGAGATTCATTTCAAATAAAAACAAATAATAAAAGGAATATATATAAGAAAAATTTAGTTATTTGAAGTTTCAATTATGAGTGATGAAAAAAAAAAAAAAAAAAAAGCAAAAATAAGTAATATACAAACCTAACAACTAATTAGCGTTTTTTGGTTTGGTAGTTTTATTTGAATATGTGGAATTTTGTCGTGTTATTCTCTCGGACCCTAGGATGGTATCTTGTTGTTTCTGTTTCTTGATTTGGGGTTTCACAGTTGTGTTCAGTGTGGATTCAATCTGGTCTTCAATATCTTCGGATTCAGAGCTGTTGGTGATTGGGGGAGGGTGTGATGGAGTTGATGGAGCACTATAAGATTCTCGTCCTCTTTTATGATGTGATACTTGAATATTCTCACATTCTTTTTCTAATTCTTCCGCAGTGTAAGCTGTACCATTGACGATAAGTTTGTGGTTAACGATTTTAGCGGAGAGATTCTTATCTCTGGCCTCCTTCATGTGTTTCGCTAGAATTTTATAGTCCAAACGATCTTGATAGCAAAGATCATGTGATATGAACAATTCGCTGCCTTTCAATTTCGAAATGTTTTGGAAAACTGAATTCTTTTTCAAATATGAAATAAACTCAATCTTCACAGCTGGCTTGGAGGTATTATTCAAAGGAAAAATATTATTAAGATCTGATTCACACAAACTAGTCCCCAACAGGGAGTTGAGTTTTCCTATTGCCGTTTTTGCACTGTCGATGTTGGAATCCCACTCTAAACCAAATACAACGATATTATTTTTCCTAGATCTTCTATCCAGAACAATATAATTTTCGGTTAGTTTTTCACACTTCTTTTCCAGTTCAGATATCTTTTTATTCTGATCTCTGATGATATCTATCAACTTTTCATTTTCAGAATCTATATGTTTTTTCAATTCCACTTTAACTTTCTCATTACCACTTTCAATAGATTGTAATAATTTCGAAAGTAAATCATTGTTTGTCAATTGCTCATCTGTATTCATTACTGCACCAATTAAACTGACCGCTGGTGGAATGTGTGTTCGACCTACGAGTTTCGGACAACTCGGTCGTTTTTGTCTCTTCACGATTGAAATTGTCGAATATAAACATGCAATTAAATGTATTGATCAGAAGACTCACAGTGAACTTCTTTCTCAGGAGATACTGAACTAACTATGTTTTCACTTAACACTTGAATGAAAATTTTCAGACGATATAAACCAACTTTTGAAAACACAAACACAGAGGTAAATATGAAAGGTGTATAACGTTTCCGCCACAATTATTATAATAAGGTGCTCAAAGTGTTTACCATTTACCTCCTGACAGTAATGAACTCGCTGAACAAAATTTTGTAGTGAATCTAAAATCATGTGAGGAGGAATGGTAGAAATTTCATGCCTTATTCTTTCTTGTAACTCTTCGATATTTGGCGGCCTATTTTTGTAGACTACATTTTTTATGTGACCCCATAGAAAAAAGTCAAGTGGGGTCATATCGGGAGACCTAGCTGGCCATTCAATTGCTCTCCTGCGTCCAATCCATTTATTAGGAATAGTTTCATCTAGATATGCCCGTACCATACGTCCAAAATGTGGAGGAGCCCCATCTTGTTGAAACCATATTTGTTCTGCCGGCAAATTGGGATTGTTATTATTCGGGAATAATCGTCTAAGCTCTGGAATAATATGCTGTTGTAAAAGTGATAAATATCGTTCAGAGTTCAAATTTCCGTTTATAAAATAGGGTCCTATGACGTGTCCACCAATAATGCCACACCAGACATTTACTTTTTGTGGCCGTTGAGTGTGAACTTCCTCCATCCAATGTGGATTTTGGTCTGACCAATACCTACAGTTGTGTCGATTCACGTGCTCGTTTAAACAAAATGTGGATTCGTCAGAAAACAATATGTGGTTGACAAAGTTGACATTTTCGCTCAATTTATCCATAATAACTTCACAGAACTCGATTCTACGATCAAAATCGTCTTCACTCAATTCTTGTACCAAATGAATTTTATATGGATGGAATTTTTGCAGTTTGCTAATTTTTTGAATGGAATATCGACTCATGTTATGATTCAAAGCCCTCTGTTGTACCGAATTTATTGGATTTTCCACCACATCTAACATGACATTCAAAGCATTTTCTTCATTTGTAACGCTTACTGGTCTTCCTCTTTTTGGTCGATCTTTGACATCTCCAGTTTCATGAAAACGCTGCAATGTTTTTGAAACTGTTGATTTAGAAATTGGTTCCCGATTTGGATGCAATTCATTAAAAATATTCACTACTTGGTCACAACTTCGTCTTCTATCACCGAATCCTATGATCATTAAAATTTCAATACGCTCAGTATTAGTTAAACGTGCCATTTTTGCGCGAAACTTATTTACACTAAATGTATTTTTGACATGTGTTGTCAAGATCATCACTGTTAGACAAAAGAACGACGCGGCGTTGTTATGGAGCTGGAAACTTTCAAAGGTAACTTGATGGACTATGAACTTAATGGACTAACATTTTTGGATAATTTATTATAAGTTATTTTCAAAATTCGATATCTCGAAAACAGTTGAATTTAGGAAATGATGTGCTGTATCAATTTTGTTCAGAATTTTGAGCAGAATTGAAATGTGGAATAATATACAGGGCGTCCCATTAGAGAAAAAGCAACTTTGTTTCGTCCTGACTTTTTGACTCATTCTGTATACTTATCTCTTCATTAGCTTAATGGATTTTGAAAAACCCTACAACTTTTGTATCCGAACATTTTTCGCTAGCTATCTTACTTTAGGAAATAATCGACCGTTTCCATACATATCAGCGACCCTGTATATATTCCATTGATCAACACAAATGTTGATGAACCATAATCTTCGTATAAATTTCCAAAAATGTACCAAAGAATCCACTCGAGTACCTACCAATAATTGATTCTCGTAAATATATTATGAAGACAAAATGTTTTTTGTGTATTATCGATTCTTATAGAAACGATTTCGGATATTCTCATGTCTGTTACGGGATTTCTCAATGTCTTTGCCGCTCGATGATATTGTCCTCCGTCCGCTTCCTAATCCCTTTAGTCTAACAGAAAAGTTTCCTATTCGAATCCATTCCAACAATGAAAATTTCATGAGAGTGGATAGAACGGAACGGGGTACGAATTCTTCGTGTCCATTGTTCCCGATATACACGCCGATTTTGTCATAGAATGAACGCATTACGACACGGGACGTGAGACTGTTATTTCATCAGTGATCCAGAAATGGATTGATTCCAGAAATCACATCTCTGCTATTCTCTTAATGATATTGACATGATTCTGAACAATATACCTTATTCGTTGATGTGAATATTTTGGTAAGTTATAGCTATTAATGTAACGAGATTATTATGCGGTTTATAATATTCGAGGACGTTGCTAGGTTACGAGGCGTCAGCCGAGTCAACCGCAATTTCCGAAACGGTGTTAAAGCACTAATAATCGAGTTGCATTCACAGCTTTATCGTATCATTGACAACAGCGATGCGAAAATGAATAAAATAGCTATTATAATGTAACGAGATTATTATGCGATTTATAATATTCGAGGACGTTACTAGGTTACGAGGCGTCAGCCGAGTCAACCGCAATGTCCGAGGCGTTGTTAAATCGCTAATAATCGAGTTGCTTTCACAGCTTTATCGTATATCATTGACAACGGCAATGCGAAAATAAATAGAAAATGAAATATTATTTGGTATCCAAACGTATTATGCTTGTATCTAACGTATTATGCTGTCGTATCCTTAGATTATATATGCTTACGCTAGATACGCTATCTAGGTTATGTGTTTGATAGGTCCAGGGGGGTTACCGTACTAAAAGCCATTGATTGGTCGTTTTGAAATTTTGACTATACATATGTGATATCATAGTTCTTTCTCGCAGACCCTTCTAATACCAAACAAATACTACATGATGCCGGATCGTAACTGATGCAATTTATGGTAACTAACGTATTGTGAGTAACTAAGGTTTTGGTACGTTTATGATGTTGATAATTATTAATAGAGATTTCATATATTCAATGATATACGATAAAATAAATAATAGTATATTATGATACAAGTTTTATAAGACGCTATTTTGTCTTCGACTATAGCTAATACTCAAAATATAACCCAACGCAGGCGATCCATAACATACAGTGAAGGTGAGATGATACTGGGTAGGTAAAAAACTTTCAGTCAAACTCCACCAAATAAAATCTGTATTGAATGTGTGAGTGTAGTCAGAGGACACACATCAGCATCATCAAAATTTAATCTTATGAGTGTTATGTATTCTTGAAAAAAGTAATGCATTTATGTTTATATCAGAAACTATACAGGGTATTCCATTGGAAAAACCATAACTTTGGGTTATATCTGAATAATTACAGCTTATTTAAAAAAATTTACTTCGCCACTGGATTCTGCGTAAAAATTTGTATGAAATACAGGTGGGTCCCAAAATGCAATATTTTTAATATCGCCCTGTAATTCGAAAACGGAGCGGCCTATGAAAATTTTGTTTGCGCTATCGTCAGTTTCAAGAAGCCGACGTTCGCGAAAAGAGCAAATCTCTATCTTTGAAAATAAGCGTAGGGACATCGAAAATGGGACATCCTGTACTAGTTTCAGCAAAATGTGCCAAAAATGCGATAAAGCAACTATCAAGAAGAGAAGAACATTTATCATCCTTCTGACTATCGTCTTCTGTTATGTTGGAAAACATATTCAATTACCAACGGTCGGGAAAAAAGTTATCACTTTTGACACTAATAATAAACAATAATAATAGAGAAGAATGAAATATAATTTTGTTTTTTACGCTCATCTTCCAATAAAATATGCGTTTAATCATATTTAATGTAATCCTAAGGCTTTTTGATAAATAAATCCCATGAAAAAAGTCATTACTGCTCTCCGAAAATATTGGATGTAAATATGGAATAGCTTATAACACTGATGAACGAATCTTTAACTTGTTCTGCTTATATAAAATATGAATTTCACTGCACCTTTTCCAGTTTTATTTCAGAAAGCGTCAAGTTAATTTCAGAATAGTCACTTGTATTTCAGAAAGTATCAATTGTATTTCAGAATAGTGAGTTGAATTTCAGAAAGCGTCAAATGTATTTCAGAATAGCGAGTTCGATTTCAGAAAGCATCAATTGTATTTCAGAATTGTGAGTTTAATTTCAGAAAGCGTCAATTGTATTTCAGAAAAGTCAACTTTATTTCAGAATTCGTCATTTGAATTTCAGAATATATAATTTGTATACAAATGACGAATTCTGAAATTCAATTGACTATTCTGAAATACATTTGACGCTTTCTGATATTGAACTGACTATTCTGAAATACATTTGACGCTTTCTGAAATTAAACTCGCTATTCTGAAATACATTTGACGCTTTTTGAAATTCAACTCACTATTCTGAAATACAATTGATACTTTCTGAAATACAAGTGACTATTCTGAAATTCAATTGACGCTTTCTGAAATAAACTTGATGGTTCCTGAAATACAACTGGAAAAGGTGTAGTATATTCCTTACAAAATTCTGTAGACTGTAAATCATGCCAAGTAGAAATGGAATGGTTTGATGACATAAATTTTGATGAAAAGGTAGCCTGATATACTCTCCTCCCTTTACCGTAATCATTCTTCGATGGTAATTTCACCCATGCATTAGCTCCTCTCGAATACGAGACTGACGTCAAATCAGTCATCACAGATGTTCCAAATTCATCGTGATCAGAAGCATTAGTACGATTAGCTTACCTATCTGATGTAATTACGGCTTTGTATACTAATAGTGCAAATACTTGAACTTGCAATATTCCTCTGAAACCCCGGTGAAATCAAAGCGGAAAAGAGATGGTAAACGTTGTGCATGTGCAGAAAGCTTCGTTCAATTTCCCTGCCACTTCTGATGGGTGAGATGGATGCATCAGTGTGAAACTCAGCAATTGATGTTACGGGGAGAGTGATATATCGCGTATATAGGTGGGTACTATGTATATTGAGCAATATTCGCTATTCCACTCAACTGAACTGGTATCGAAATTATGCATCACTCGAACAAATATTCTTTTGGGATCTACCAGTTCAACCAGTTGTATGAGACAACAACAGAGAATAAATAAGGACCTATTGAGGGACCTATCAAAATTACTTTCCTGAAATACAGACTCATTCCAAATTCCAAGAAGTCTCGATCAAACCTCGAAGCATAGGAAATATTTATAGAGGTTGAATGATCGGAGAGTAATGATGGATATTAAATTGTTATCAATGATTATGTGAAAGGTCTGCAAATAATTCAATGAAGTAACTCATCCAACTCGATAGAGAAAAAATTGGCACATCATAATATTTTACATTTATGAATTTTATTAGTGAACAGTGAACACCATCATCATTCAGTGCATTTTTTGAGATAAATTGAAGATTACAGATCAACCGCTGATAGTCTTGTCAAATCACGCAGTACTCTTCCCAAAAATGAATATGGACTTAGCAGAATTCTCGAGTGGAGATCTAATAACCTGGTAGAATTCAATGCAAACAAAACACAATCATGTCTTTTCTCTAGAGAATCCGATCTCACTGTGACCAACATAATTCAGTCAGGAGTAACCATACCAATGAAGTCATCCATTTCGATGCTTTCAGCAATAACCTTTCTTGGAAAAATCACGTGAGGTCCATTGACAAAAGTACATCCCAAAAACTTGGATTTCTGTTTCGAGCCAAGAGCTATTTCAATCCCAGTCAGCTGCTTATGATCTATAAGGCACATATCCGACCTGTCCTGGAATACTGTTCCCATATTTGGAGTGCGGCACCTAAACATATCCTGAAACTATTGGATTCTGGTCAAAAAAGGGCAATTCATCTCGTCGGTGATGCCTCGCTTACAAACTCGCTCACTTCTCGGGAACACCGTTTTTGAGTTGGCGATTTATCTATTTTTTCTAATTATAGATATTTTCTAGGGCGATGCTCTTCTGAAATATCACAATCGTTCCTCCATTAGCAGTATCTTCGAGATTAACCCGTCAAGTTCAGTCTTCACACCCCTTTGTGGTCACTATAGAGACCTGCAGAACGTCCCTTTCCAAAGACTCGTTCATCCAACGAACATCGAGACTTTGGAACTCATTGCCTAGAGAGGTGTTCCCCGAGGCATACCATCTCCAGAAATTTAAGAAGAACACCAACTCCTACCTTATTTCCCTTGGTTCTCACGATGTTCTCTGAACATTACAGGATATCCCTTTTCGTGAGAACCAGAACATAAAAAAATCTTTGTATTTTTCATCAATTTGCCTTCAGATATCTTAATAATCATCAATCTCATTATACTATTACATCAATTTGTAGGAATCTTTCGCAATTGAGAGAAAAATATATTAGCATATAACATATTACATCATATTTTAGCAACTAATATTACCTATATACATATACGAATATAAATTTTTTTAATTTTTTATATTATCTTCAGATTTACAACACATCTCGTCATTCACACCTGATGTGATGTGATGGGACTTTACCTGTTGAATGTAAATGAAGAAAAAAATTAGTCGAGAAACTTACAGAAGATATAGTGCTGTAAACAGACACTTTGTATTCAGTTGCATGAGACAGTGTAGGAAAAATTGAAGTTGCTAAAATCTCCAATATCTTTCACTTCTTGTACCAATCCGTTATAAAAATAACTATCACAGAAACATGTAACTAGATTAATGTGAGATATTTCCAAGCACGATAATAATTTGATAGGGAGTCTAAACTATATCTTTCACATGGAATATTTCCGTACATAATTCTAAAAGAGTAATAAAATTCGAATATGTCGTCAATCTCAGAGCTCTGGCTTGTTAGTATGCGATTTGAGTTTATGACTGAGTCTTTCTTAAAACGTTAAAACTGTATTATTATTGGATTCAACAATATAAATTCCTCCTACAAAGTCGGTATTCCGACGTCTATAAAAGCAGGCGTTGCCCGTAACAGTTGAATTCGTATACTGAACTGAAACTGTGCAGATTGTAGAATGTTTTATCAAACAATATGGCGACCTCAAGAAACAACCAAAGTTCCTAGTATTATTGCGATTCTGGATAGTTTTTCAGTATCAGATACGCCACATTAAATGGAAAAGTTCCATTGTGAAAGATAATCTTTCTTTTCTCCGTATATTTTCATTTCGAAGCGTTACGGTTTTGTTTTTCCGGTCGCCAACCGTCAATTGTTTGGAACGGCCACAGCTAACGCCTCCTCTTTTGCTGTTTTATTTACAAGTAGTCAATATTGCCCAGTGTTTTTCAGTGATTATATGTGCTATTCTGGATTTTTCCTTATTCAAAAGATATCGCAAAACAGTGGCGTTACTTTATTTTCATATTAAACATATCGAAATACCACTGAAGATATAGTTTATCATGGACACCGGGAGGGGGGACAGGGAGAGATTTCCCCACATCCTCCTGGAAACTTAAATTGAGTATAATTTCTTTCTCATTCTAGATGTGAACCTTCATTTTTTTCTCGTATGCCTCCCCTGAATTTCCGGTGCCCCCACCATGAATTTGTTCCTGGCGGCGCCCCTGCAGTTTAATCAAGTCAGATGTAGCGAATGCACACTTTCTTTCATCTCTCAACTACACCAAAGGAAAACATATGATCTACTACTACGATACGAAAATAATCTTTCTCGATTTTTTTTCTGGTGAGAATGAGGTACAGGGTGCTCCTCTCAAACTGGAACCCCCCTTCAACTTCTTTGTTCATGAAAATATGAAAAAATGTTGAGAAAAGTTCAATGAAGTGAAACTCATGGATACCAACCTTGGTTTTCCAAATGGAACACTATGTATACTTTTTTAGCATTCGATATAATTTTTCTCCCTGATTCCATTGATCTGGATGGAAAATGACTGAGTTATTGACAACCAAAGTTGATCAGAATAACGCCTCAAGGATCTCATTGCAAATCATTTCGTGGATAGAAATAGACTGCGTCTACGGGGTATTAGCTAGGATATTAGTTGCTTTTCTGCTCGTTGTCTACCTTGAATCTCAGATGTTTATCGGTGAATTGTCATCGTTGTTGAGTTTTCTCATTTTGTTTTTACTTTCAAAGTCCACTATGTCACAAGTGCGCTCAACAACCTACAGACCGGTTTCGGGCTTATTGGCCCTCATCAGTGCAGGGTAGTTATCCAAGAAGAGACCGGCTGAAGAAAGGAACACTCCATGGTGTCGCCACTTCCAACTGTCTCTTGGAACGCGGCTCAATGCGGTCAAATAGACGCGACGAAAATGCATTGGGACAGGCAACGCTTTGAGTGGAGATCTCACGGTCTCTACTAGGATAACTACCCTGCACTGATGAGGGCCAATAAACCCGAAACCGGTCTGTAGGTTGTTAAACGTTTCTGTCTCGATGTGAGATTGTCACGTCTTAGGAACAAAGAAACATTTGCGATCTGCATTCACAGTGTGAATCGTTGCATGGACAACGAGCAGATATAATGTTCTGCGTGGTATTTACCAGGAAAATGGTTGTATTCTGCTCGTAGTCTACCAGACATATTTTAATTGGATAAACTATTTTCTCTTTCATATGTTTTGTGCTTCAACCATAGGTTTCAACAAACGCCCTACATCATTAATTTAATAAATTAGACTAATTCAACCAATGGTACTACTATCTTATATAGAAGCTTCATTTTATGTTTGGGAGCTGTGAGCTAGGTCAAATTTGTGCTTCTAAAATATGATGAATATGAACATGTGGTGTGATGGTGTTAAGAAACTCTTGGCACTGAATGGAAAGTTTCTGTGAAGCAGTGTTGGCAATGAGAATCCCATGATGAAGTATTTTTGGTGGTAATACTGAGCTTGGATATTGAGGACTTTATAGGAACACTAGCTCTTCAGGTCCACCCCTTTTTTTATTTGTTCGCATTAAACTAGATTATCAGATCTCCATTTCAAATTTCTAGCTAGAATTCCATTCACAGTATTGGCTGGCTTCATCAAAAGAAATAGGAACATTGAGCACTACACTCTCGACTACACTCATATCGTACGAGAAATTATATAAGTTACAAGAAAATCGAACTAGATTAACGAGATCGAAAAAAGTTATATTGTATACCTTATATAATAGTAATGAGTAGGAATTGAACACAGATATAACTGGAAACTTTATTTTAAAAAATCATGATATCGTGAGACGAAGGTATTCGAAAAAATAATTCATAACAGATGTGAGTATTTGATACTTTTCACTTCCTGATGTTTGTTGGTTATGAAAATAACATGCTTTTTCAAAAATGTGATATATTCCTCAGTTGAACATATAATTTCACATCATATACAGACAGTTCAACCTAACGGTTGGATTCGCTTAAAATACTTGAGAAATTATACCAAGAATCAACATTTATTTCCTCATTGGAGACATTCTCTTCTGGGTATTCTGGGCAACAACAATCACATGGAACTTAATCACAATTAACATCATTAACATCGTAACAGTGATGTAAAGTGTCCTCACCAACTATCTGATTGATGAAACCACACGTCAACAAGTCACTGAGTTTCATTCTCTCAAAATGAATGTTGCCCTAAACATGTGGAGATGAGTGACGTCATCACGGCCAGGAATATACGGACGCATTTCGATTCGGGGCTTGAACCTGAAAAAAAGTGTCATAGGTCAGGTTTTATCGATGAATAGAAGGGCTAAGTATTATTTGTTTATTGATCAATCAAAATTCCTATACTTTTATCTCAGAATCACGACTTTTAACTCGGAATTCCGACTTTTATCTACGAATTCCAACTTTCATCTCGGAATTTCGACTTTTATGTCGGAATGTTTACTTTTATCTCGGAATTCCGCCTTTTGAGTCGAAATTACGAATTTTATCTCGAAATTTCGACTTTTAAATTGAAATTCCGACTTTTATCTTGTTATCTCGGAATTCCCACTTTATGTTAAAATTCCGACTTTTATCTGAAATATTTTCAACGATACAACTTTTCCGCTTATACCAGATAATTTGAATGAATCACCCGGTATAAAATATAATTTCATGGATCCTCATCACGTTTTCAGCAACTTATACAGTGTCACACATAAAGTTCGCGATATATGGAGGTTTTTTTTATTAATAGATATTAAGAAAATTTCCCTTCGCAGTTAGTTTGTGCTTGAAACATGAGTAAAATACAGCTTCTTCACTTTTTTCATGTGCTACTGTAAACCTGTCAAATTTGACATTTTTTTCGAAAATCCTCAAAAAATCATTTTTTTTTTAATTTCGAAAAATGACAGAAAAAAAAATTGCTCAGTTTCCAATTTTATACATTTGTTCCAAATTTGGACACTCTCCTGTCACTTCGACTTTTTTCCATTTTTTTTAATTTCTCGAATCTTTCGCTCTAGCGATTCGAACGAAACATGATTCAAATTCCATAATTTTGATGAATATCATATATTGCCCAGGAAATACCCACATCGGCCTGTTACCAGAAAATAAAAAAATGCATCTCCAGAAATTCGTCTTTCTTGTTGCAAAGTTCATCTAGTTTTTTCATTTCTTTGTAAAACTGATGTGGAATTTCAATGTATGGACGTTAATATGTCAGTAATCGAATAAACCAATTTCTCTTCATTCTTATTACGCACTCGTTTTTCTTTTTTTAATAGATTTTTATCCGGTTTGATTATTTTTCCATATGTCGCGAACTTTATGTGTGTTTATGTATGACCGTTTTCGGGATATGAATAATTTTCTCTTTTTCACATCCAAATGTCCAAATATGAATTACAGGGTGGTTCGAAATTACAGATGATATATTCACATGAGAAAGTGAGTGAAAGACACGCTGTGTATATTATCACATTTTTGAACACTCAATTCAATTCCATTATGATTTAGATAACAAAAAAATCAATAATCATCGTTAATAGCGAAAATTTCGATTTTTCTTATCGATAATAGGTATTTACTGATCGTTATTGTCCACCCCTACTCATTAAATCAATATTTATTTCACCATAATAGAAATTTACAATCTAAAATAAACAAAGTTTCGAGAAGTTCATATTTGGGCATAAAAAACAGAATAATTCATATCTCGAAAACGGACATAGATAGGTACATACGGCCGTTTCATTTATTATGTGGTGACATTGCTATATTCTAAACCGTAATAGATATACAAAGACGATCAAATAGGGAAAAAGCAGGTGAGCAGTAAGTTGGTCAGAAAAAATCTACAGGGGACCCTTCCTGAGTTATATTTTCTGAAATAACAATTCTATTCGAAAAAAAAAACAAAAACAGCATTTTTAGTTTTCGCCGTATAATTCGGGACTGAACTGGTACGAAAGTAGTTTAAAACGAAGTCAGAATAATGTTTATAATTCAAAACTACTTAGACTCTTTTGATACGACACCATTCTTAATTGCTCATTCAAAATTCAACGAAGGAACCAAAAATTTAATAATATTCAGGGTGTCGCATTTAAAAAACCAAGTTACTGAGTTGCCGCGCTTTCTTGAGACAATTCGTTTTAATGAAAATTGAACCATCAATCAGATTGAATGAAACCCTACAGTTTTTGTATTCAATATTTTTTTGTAAAATGTAAAATGAAGAAGTCAACTTCTAGAGAGATACCTTCCAGCACAACTTGCCTATTTTAGCCTCCTGAACAAAAAAATCAGATGAAATTTTTGGCGGTCCCTAGTTTCGGAGAAAAGGTGTCCCAAAGACATGGAAAACGGGGCTTCACGCATATTATGTTTTTTTTTCAGCCAATTCCACTACATGTTTGTATGCATAAACAAGGGCTTTATTTTTTTTTATTTTGGTTGTATAATGAAGTCATTGTGCAACGCAAATGCGTGTCGAAATCAAGGAGAGTATACTAACAAGGAGATCTCAATCCCCATAAGGCAATGGTTCCGCGATAGAAAGAGATGAGAATACGCCTCGTGACGTCACAGAGCATGTCATGGCCGCCAGCTGCCACCAGCCACATTCTTCAGTGGCGGAGTCGAATGTGGTCCAACTATTCTATAAAACAAGAATTTGTTTCGTGTTTTGTGTTGTGTCATCAATTTTCTATTTGATTTCACAATCAGAGTTTTGGCGGTTTGATCACGTGGGTTTGATTCTAAAACTTAAAACTTTGGATTCTTGCTGGCTTTGCTGTGTTTTTGTGTGTTATCACTCTGGAATTTGTAGCATTCGCAGTGTTGGTGTTGAACCAAAGAATATCAACGCTCACAGGAACGTTGAACAATATATTATAGACATATAGACAATTGTGAATTACTTCTCAAAGTTTGATAGTTTTGGAGTGATCCTCGTGAGTATTCGAATTCTTATCAATAATTACTAGATTTCACCAATCTCCATGTATAGAAGATGATGGGGATGCACCTCCATGAATTCTAGTTTCAACTTATACTTTTTTCAGGAAATGCCGACTTGGTGTTGTGTTTCCTTCTGTGGAAACAGGAGTGATAAAACTTCTGATGTGTCCTACCATAAGTTTCCTAAAAATGAAGGGGAGAAAAAAATTTGGATATCATTTTGTGAGAGAGGATTGGGATGGGTTCCTTCATCAACTTCAAGGATTTGCTCATCTCATTTCTGAAAAATTGATTTTGAGAGGAATCTTCAGAGTGATCTCATTGGTATGTGAATTCCTTTTATTGAGCATATATACCACATACCTAACTTCCTTCCTGGAAGTAAACATTTTGTAGACACCCCTCTTTTGTTAAACTGGAAGAATAAAGTAAGGTTTTCTATATTTCTTGCAAATAATTGGTTTGGATTTGTCTGTTCTCAAAAAATAACATAGAAATCAGGATATATAGTTTGGTGAATAGTAACTTATTGGCACAAATTAGTAAATTAGCAACCCTACACTTACATATCTTCTTAATCAATTCCAGGGTTTAGTTTCTCAAGATGAACAAACAGAACCCTCAAAAAATAATACTCTGTAATAGCTGTTCTATGTAACTATTGTAAATGAATATATGAAATCTACTTGATAATTGATCATAGATTTTGTGGTTTTTTAATGAATCCTATTATATATTGTTGAATGTTATATATGACATCTTAGAATTTCATTGAAATTGTTATATGGAGAAAAAATTTGAAAGTTTTCAATGATAGGTAGGTATATATTAATTGCCTTTTTGACCCCAATTATATTTGAGTTTAATCAGCCTTCATTGTATTATTCAGTGGTTGAAATCAAGATAAAATATATAGAATAAAAAGATATTATACATGTGGGTCTTCAAACTAAACTCTAATTTTCAGGAGGTGTTTCAAGGAGAGTTCTTGAAAGAGGAGCTGTACCAAGTATCATCAATGATTCTGGAGAAGAACCATCAGGAGTTGATGAAAACAAAGAGAACCAGGAATTCATCAAAACTGTAATCAGGAACATTGACAAAGAGGAGAAAGAAAGAAAATATCTGATCTCAAGAGTAATGGAGGAAGCTAGAGAAGAAGAACAAGTACCTAGTACATCTTTTGGTAATCAAGATAGTGTATTGATCACGCAGTCCCCAGAAGAACCAAATTTAGATTACAAAACCCTCTATTCTATTCTTCTTCAACAAAATAATGATTTACAAATTCAGAATTCCCAATTATCAAAGAAAAACCAACAAATCCAACAGAAATTGGTAGTAGAATATGAAATACAGATTTCTGAGTGAGTTTACTATGAAGGCAGTGAATAATAGGATTTGAATAAATATCAGTTATAAATCTATATTGTAATTGCATTTTTGAAATTGAAATTTCTTAATGTACCTACTAGAAAGTGTATTGTACATACTTAGATATAAGAATTATTTTTGTCAAATCATAATGATTTATAGTGGTTTCATGAGTTTTTATGGGTTTTCCTCATGAATCATATGGATAATTTTAAAATAACTATTGTTTTATTATTCCCAATATGAGCAAATGCGCCGCTATTTATTTTCCCACTAAATAAAGGCATTTATATTTCTTGATCATTTCTGAAACATTTCCACCTACCATGTTCATATTTTGTCCAAGTTGAAGCATAATCTGTCCAGAAATAATATTAATCATGACTTTATTACGTATCCTATCCTTCACAATGTAACATATTCTCATATCATTCCACTATAACAGTTTACTCAATTTGCTTTTTGTTATTCACCATAACCTCAATTCAATATTTTTTATTATAAACATTTAATTTCAATGTTTTTTAGAATTGTGGTTCAAGTAATCACTGGAAAAAATACTTTGTCGAACAGACTACTGATTAGTAGTAGATGTGACAGATATAAAAAATACATCATTTTTATTCGAAGTTTTACATTTGCTTCATTAGAATTGGAATTTGTGGTAAGTACCCTACAATCTACATCACCCTCCATATACGATTACAAATAATAGTGTAGTTGGGCCACTGTATATGTGATTTTGTTTGGGACACCTACCGCATGCTCTGTTACGTCACTATGACGCGTTTTAGCTGAATGATTCTGATTGGCTAAAGCTGATTGGGATCTCCTTGTTAGTATACTCTCCTTGTGTCGAAATAACCTCTATTTCGATACGCATTTTTTATTATTGGGAGATTGGTACAATTGAACTGTCAAATGAAAGTCAGAAGAGTTAAGCCCAGTTTACTTCTGAGCGATTTGGATTTTATGATATTAGCAGTGATAAACTCAATGTTTTGATTGGTAAATTTCAATTCAGAGTATGTAATTTCATGTAAATTGACCAATAAGAACAATAACAACGCTGGTATTGCAATAATCAAAATCGCTCAACTGTAAAGTGGGCTTTACGCTTGTGCGTCTGATTTTAATTATTTCAATGTCATCATTGTTACCAATCGAAGATGTTTTTGTTATTTATCGATATTGAATCCATTTTTTTCTTCAAATCAATTCAAAATAGAAAAAATTGCATATGACGCACTTGTTCACTTGGAGCACTCCTCGCTTCGCTCGTCGTACTCCAAACAACGCGTGCGACAAAATAGCGTCTTATAAAACTTGTATCATAATAATATACTATTTAGAGCACAAATTTGCTGGTAATGTAACTATCAATTTTCAGAAGGGCATTAATAAAATAATGTGCATGTCACATGATTCTGTTGACGTAGTTGTAATTAATGAATGAATTACCAGAAGAACGATTTCATTCTTAAATTTCAACAGCCCGTAATTCTGAAATGCTGATGAGTTCAGTTACAAACGTTCCCATGAACTTTTTGAAATTAAGTGGAGATTACTTTCTCGAAAGTATCACGCTCCAATTTCCCCACAGTAGGTTCATAATTGAATTAAAAAGTCGTTGCTCATCACCCTAATTGCCGATACAACCCTCAGAAACCCCTCGAGTGACTGGTACAAGCTGAAAAGAATAGCACATATTTATAAGTGGAAACATTTATCCATTTTGATAAATCATATTTCTTCATCTTGAATTGCTTCAACAGAGTATTCATCTACTTCTCCTGGAATAATTGTCTCAAATTGAAATTATTTCGTGTTTTCCAAAAATAGAATGTTTTTTTCAGGACATTCACATGATTTTACAATATATGTAGGTATATTCAAGATCATTTTGTTTGGTATGTAGAGAAATCTATTCTCTTGAAAGGACCCATCGCAATATACTATTTCAGAATGAAATCACCTTTGTTTCGAATAAATAATATGTATGACGCGTTTACTTGGTTCTACAATCAGTTTGTAATGGTACTAATGGTATCACTTGAGATGAAACCATCGAGTCAAATGCTAATTGAAAAATAATTCATTGGCAGAGGATGGAGTATACCTTCAATAGGATTAGAGTAGTAGCCTTGGTAGTAATTTTTGTATTATCCGAAGAAACAAGGTATATTTTTTGTATTTGATACCAGATGAGATTCTTGAATTGATACACACTGAAAGTGAAGTAGAGTTTCGGACTTCCCTTGTCTAAGGATATGAAGATTTGAATCCTCAGAAAATATGAGTTATGCTGAAAACGAAATAAGTAATGGACAGTTGAAAAGAAAACTATGTATATCAGCAAATTGAAAGATTCGATATGTCAAGTCAATAACCTGAGAAAATAAAATTAAGTTAGTAAGAGAATATATAAAGTTGAAGGAAAATATGGATTCAAATGAGAATTGAAAAGTCAATAGCCTGAAAAAAGACGTGAATAAAAAAAAATAAAAAGATAAAAAAGTATTTCAAACCGAGTTTGTCACGAAGTTTCAATTGTGTGCATCTACAATCGTCCTCAGGGGAGAACTGACAAAACCCGGGGGTACGCGAGTATATTTAGGTTAGCTAGGGCGGGATATTCCGGTTCAGTGAGCCGTTAATGATTGATTTGACTTTCAGACCATTTGGTGTTGGGTTGGTTGGTGGGTACACATATGTACTGCGATTCCTAACATGGTGGTTTCTCCTCGTTTTTCTTGTGTTCGCCGATTCTGGTTGTCGCCTCTTGGTAAATGGAACCACCACTGTTTTGCTAGGATTGACATTTAGTCCTTCCTCTGCGCACCAGCTTCTGATTGTGTTTAGGGCTACTTGCATGCGATTGGAAATTATCCTGTCATGTATGCCCCTAATGGTGACAACCAGGTCATCGGCGTAACCTTGAGTCGTGAAACCAGAATCATGCAGCTTGACTATCAGGTTGTCGACGACCAATGACCACAGCAAAGGCGATAGAACTTGCATAAACCTGACGCGCTAGAGTATATCCAACGATAATTTTTTGTACCCATTCTGATTAACAGGGTGTAAGATATCCTTCATATATTGCGCTCGAGTAAATCGCTCCACTTGGGCTCCCCTACTATAAAACAAGTCATATTCTTGGATCAATACGTATAGATTCGATCAAAATAATATTTTCATTACTGAGGGAATATCAACCAACCTCCACTGGCTCGGGCGTTCTGGACCATGATGAGCGCCAGCTGGGGGGCATCCTCTTGTATCTCAGTCTCCCGCGACGAGGTGTACAGGCTGAACATCTTTGCCGTGCATCGCAGTCTCAGTTTGCCGCCGTCGAAGAGGTCTGCAGTCGTTCTCTTCGTTATCGTCGAAAAAACTGTTTCCAGACCGGCCAAGGCCTCGAAGCGAATCACGGCGGTCTGGATGTGGACAGCAGAGTCGGAACTCATCTGTAGGTAAATAGAGGGTGGAGGGATCGTTTGATGTTTGTTCAGTGAGTTCGGGCATGTTGTATATACAGCGAAAGAAATCAGCAATCATTTATTCATCATATAAATGTGAGGAAGGAATATTTCCACTCATAATACCACTAGAGCTTCAATTATTACCGGAAATTTTTTCGACAACACGAATATTTTGAAAAGAATTTTCTACGACATATTCGGTAAGAAAATTCCACACAAGTCTGTGACGCCAGGGAAGCATACAATGGTTAGTTGACCGTACGGCTGTGTATAAACTGTTAGATATCTGTATTAAATGAGGTATTCATTTTGTAAACAGTTACCTACTTTCCAATATTATATTTTGTTTCTTTTATAGTAGATGGCAGGAATGTATTTTTCATTTGTCAATTGAAGGGTGTCGTCTGTCACGAATTCGGTGAATCCGGTCAGACTACTCTGAACATGGACAATCTTAGTGCCATTTCATTGGTGAAAAATTTCGAAAACTCTAAACGTAGTAAACACATAGAAATAAAGTATCATTTCATCAAAGATTTGTGTCTCAAGAAACAAATTATTATTCAATATGTGTGTTCAACTGATAATTGCTCAGACATTTTTACCAAAGCATTAGGAAAGGAAAAATTTCAGAAATTTAGACTAAGTTTGTTGAGTGATCGAAATTAAATTGATTTAATTAATTATATGAAATCAAATTGATTCAATTAATTTCATACAATTAAAATGTGATAAATGAAATTTTCACAATATCACATTTTAATTGAGAGGGCGTGTTAGATATCTGTATTAAATGAGGTATTCATTTTGTAAACAGTTACCTACTTTCCAATATTATATTTTGTTTCTTTTATAGTAGATGGCAGGAATGTATTTTTCATTTGTCAATTGAAGGGTGTCGTCTGTCACTGAGTTCTAAGAATCTTTGTTGTTTTTTCTAATATAAGTTTTCTGGGTATTATTGGAACAATGAGGTTTTGATAGTAAATGTTTTGTAATCAAAACAGTTATTTTATTCAAACAATATTTATCAGGTTATGGGCCCAGAAGTCTGCGAAAACTAAACTGCACACAGTTTATAAAATATAAAAGACTCATATTATATTAGTATATAAAGGAAACTAGTTGGACATTTTTTTTTGAAACAAGCGAATTTTTATAAATGACAAGATGGCGGCAGTAAACAATATTTCGGTTCCAATCCTAGTGGCCAATAACTACAATAATTGGGAGTTCAGAATGAAACTAATTCTCAAAAGAGAAAACTGCAATGAAGCTCTAAATGACCCACCACAAGTTACAGCAACAGTTGAGGTCAGGAATAAATTTTACAAGGAAGATACAAGAGCACAATCTATCATTGTTCAAGGAATATCTGATAAACATCTAGATATTATAAAGGACTGCAAAACTGCAAAAGAACAATTAGAAAAGCTGAAAGGTGTTTTTGTAAGAACAAGTTCCTTCACAAAGCTATCATTATGGCGAAAGCTGTTGAATTTGAAACATGGAGGAGAGGAAAGCCTAGAAGACCATTTTCTCAAATTTGAGACTATAATTAGAGAGCTCAAGGACCAAGGATCTAGTATTAATGGAAATGACCAAGTTTGTCATCTTCTTCTGTCTCTACCATCAAAATATGATACAGTGGTTACAGCTCTAGAGACTATTTCTGAGGTGAAGATGGACTTTGTAAAATCAAGATTATTGGATGAAGAAATAAAATTCCATTCAAAAGGAGAAAGTAATGACAGATAAGTTGTTTTCAAAGCCAGCACATCAAAAGGATGTTTTACATGTGGAAGTATGCTTCACATAAAAATGTATTGCCCAAAGAAAAATATTGGACAAAATAGCTTCAGAGGGTCACCAAGAGGAACTTTCAGACCAAATTATAGAGGCCGTTATACAAGGTCAAGAGGAAGCTCAAGAGGAAATAATAATAACCAAACAACTACAAAGAATGAACATAGGAATGAAAGATATCAAGAAGCAAATGTAGCAAGAGATAGCATAGTGTTATATGCAGCAAATGTTTGTAAAGAAAATAAAAACAAGATTTCTTTTGTAATAGATTCAGGGGCCAGCAACCATTTCATACAAGAGAACATGGAAAAAGATATGTTTGATATTGAAAAACTGCAAAAACCTGTTGAAATTCATATGGCAAATGGGCAAATTCTGAAAGCAAGCAAGATTGGAAAATTAGAAGCAAGTTGTCAAGGTCAAACAGTCACCATTGAAGCCCTTATAGTTCCTGGAATAAAACATAATCTGATCTCAGCATCAAAATTGACATCAAAAGGATACAAAATAATTGTAGATAAAGACAAAACATTAATCATTGGAAAGCATTTTGAGTTGAAATGTGAGAAAAACAATGGTCTGTATGTGTTGATACTTGATGAAATCATGACACAAAATGATGAATTTAATATCCAGTGTAATATATCTACTGAAGATATATGGCATAGACGCTTAGGCCATGCAAATAAACAAGCAATGGCAAAGCTAGGGCTAAAACCAATAAATGGAATATGTTCATCTTGTGTTGAAGGGAAGGCAACTAGATCACCCTTCCAGGCTAATGAAAGCTACACCAAAAACATTGGAGAGCTGGTTCACAGTGATATATGTGGCCCAATTACACCAAACACATTTGATGAAGCAAAATACTTTCAAGTAATCTTGGATGATTTTTCTCATTTTTTGATTGTTAAACTTCTCAAGAACAAAAATGAAGCAGAAGTAAATCTCAAAGAATATGTGCAAGAATTGGAGAGACAATACAGTACAAAAGTAAGAAGATTTAGACTTGATAATTTCTTCAAGAAATTTTCAAACTTTTTGCAATCAAAAAGGAATCAAGTTAGAATATACCATGCCCTATAGTCCCCAATCCAATGGGAAATCTGAAAGGATAAATAGGACACTACTTAATATGATTCGAACAAAAATTATTGAATCAGGTAGTCCTAAGTTTTTATGGGGAGAAGCTCTCAGATGTTCTGCTTATGAACTCAACAGAACCCCAACATCAGCATTGACCAATGGTCAAACTCCATCAAAAATATGGAATGGCAGGAATGATATTAGCAAGCTAAGAATATTTGGTTGTAGAACATGGTACACTGTAATTCCAAAAGAGAATAAATTAGCACCAAAAGCAAAAAAGGCAGTTATGGTGGGCTACTGTGGTGGTGGATATAGATTATGGTTGCCAGAGGAGAATAAGATAATCAGATCTAGAGATGTTCGTTTAAATGAGAACATTATGGAATTCAAAATGAACCAGATAGAAAATGAAAAACCAGCAAAAAATCACTTCAAAAGCTCAGACAAGTTTGAAGATGATGCAGAACATGTAGCAGATTGCCCAAGTGACACAGAAAATATAGAACAAGAGGAAGAAAGTCAAGTACATGAGGAGAGTGACCAAAGTGAGTCTGAAGGTATGAAACTACCAACACAAATTACAAGATCTGGAAGAAATGTAGCAAGACCTGAAAAACTAAATGATTATGAGATATATGTAGCTTATTGTTTACTCTCTGCATCAGAAGAACCACAAACATATAAAGAGGCTATAAAATTACCAGAGTGGCAGCAGGCAATTAATAATGAACTAGAATCACACAAAAATCTAGAAACTTGGACACCAGCTGATTTACCAGAAGGGAAAGTGGCCATTGATACACGTTGGATATTTAAAATCAAGGATGATGGTCAAAAGAAAGCTCGACTAGTAGCAAAAGGCTTCCAAGTGCCCAATGAAGGTGAAGAATTTAGCTACTCACCTGTATGTAGACTTCCCACTGTTAGAATCTTATTGTCAGTCTCAGTGCAAAACAACTGGACTTTGAGACAAATTGATGTGCCAACAGCATTCTTAAATGGCTTGTTGGACAATGAGGTGTTCATTAAAAAACCACAAGGACTAAAGTGCAACTCAAAATATTTAAAATTGAGTAGAGCATTGTATGGTTTAAGAAATGCACCAAAATGCTGAGTCAGACAAGGATGATATTAAGATTGTTGAAAGAATTCAATATGACAGAATGTCGTAGTGTTGAAACTCCAATGGAGAAAAATTTTCAAGTTAATGAAAATGAACCTATCTTAGAAAACAGTCAATACAGAAGACTTATTTGTTGTCTGATGTATTTGTCTGTAGTTAGCAGACCAGACATTACATATAGTGTATCATATTTAAGTCGGTTTCTTGACAAACCAACAATGCAGCTTTGGAAGGCAGGTCAAAGAATTCTGCGCTACCTGAATAGTACCAAACATCATAGTTTGACATATACAAGAGGATCCAGTGGTTTGGAAGGAGTATGTGATGCTGACTGGGGTGGTGACAAACAAACTAGGAAAAGCATAAGTGGTTTTGTTGCTTTTCATGCTGGGAATCCAATTGCTTGGCACTCCAGAAAACAGAATTGTGTAGCCATGTCTTCAATGGAGGCTGAGTATGTGTCAGCAGGTGTTGCAGCTCAAGAACTTTTAAATCTGAAGGGTATTTTGTCCGAATTCGGTGAATCCGGTCAGACTACTCTGAACATGGACAATCTTAGTGCCATTTCATTGGTGAAAAATTTCGAAAACTCTAAACGTAGTAAACACATAGAAATAAAGTATCATTTCATCAAAGATTTGTGTCTCAAGAAACAAATTATTATTCAATATGTGTGTTCAACTGATAATTGCTCAGACATTTTTACCAAAGCATTAGGAAAGGAAAAATTTCAGAAATTTAGACTAAGTTTGTTGAGTGATCGAAATTAAATTGATTTAATTAATTATATGAAATCAAATTGATTCAATTAATTTCATACAATTAAAATGTGATAAATGAAATTTTCACAATATCACATTTTAATTGAGAGGGCGTGTTAGATATCTGTATTAAATGAGGTATTCATTTTGTGAACAGTTACCTACTTTCCAATATTATATTTTGTTTCTTTTATAGTAGATGGCAGGAATGTATTTTTCATTTGTCAATTGAAGGGTGTCGTCTGTCACTGATGTCTATGTAGTTCTGAGAATCTTTGTTGTTTTTTCTAATATAAGTTTTCTGGGTATTATTGGAACAATGAGGTTTTGATAGTAAATGTTTTGTAATCAAAACAGTTATTTTATTCAAACAATATTTATCATAAACAGTGAAATAAAATACAACGAGATTGACTGTTAAAGTCTATATCTGATATATTTACCGTGAGTTCCGTTAAACAAGATGGACAATGAAAAAATACCACAATTTCATAGTCATCTGTTGTGTATTGATCAGATATAATAGAAACATTACAACATCTTTTTATCTAGAGTTGATGTTGTTTCACTAAAAACATAGGGAACTGAGGTAGTTTCAATAAATATTTGGATCTATCATTCTGAAAACTCATTGGTAGGACTCCTCTAACAATATTTCTTCTTTGCATGGAGCCATTGCCGTGTCCATATATTTCGTTTCTTCTTCACTAATCTCTGAAGGAACGCGCAACATACCATGAAATAACTTTTTTGAGATTTTTGTATGAATTTCCATTCATATATTCTTGAAAAAACGCGATTCGATCTTGAATTCTCTCTTCCATTACGATCAATCAATTTTTGAACTATTTGAACAAACTTCTTCAAATCGTGTGAACAGTATTTCTGCATATTTCAAATATTTCAATCAAATAGACAGAAATGACGTCACGTCAAACAAATTTGATCAAACAGTTTGACCGTGAAAACTTCTCATACAGTTGATTGTAAATTAGGTATTCAAAAACCTGAAAACATTAGATACAAAATACTTAGAGGAATGTCTCCTACCTTCGGGTAGGTGTCTCATTTCGGAAAGTGGCACGTTTCCGTTATCACACATATAAAAACGATTGAATTTCTTTATTTGAGAGAAATGGTTATTATTGTCTAGGATGAGAACTCCGAAACAAGCGGTTTATTGAACTTCTTTTCGGGACACCCTGTATAATCAGTTCATTCAAATGACACATTCGAGTGAATATTTTGTATAGATTCAACTGATTTTTTCATGAAATATACATAGGAAAAAATATTTTTCTCAATCAGAACAACAATAAATAATGATTTAATTATTTTGGTAGTATAAACATGTCCAAATGTTTCGAATTATTTGAAGCAAAAAAGTCCTTTCGAATATCCAATTTAGGTAACTACCTCTATTTGAAATCGAAAATCTAATTCTGTGATATGATTGAAATCATAAAATTTAAATCGATTTCAACTGATGAACATACCTATTCAATTTCAGCTATTCACAATCATAACAATTAACCAAATGGAATATAGAATATTAATGTGGAAAAAGTATCGTTCCTGCAATGCAAGCTTTGAAAGGTTATATTTTTATAAATCATAATAGAGGAAAGAAACGTGGGAACAATTTTATTGTGATATGTATCCTGAAAACGAAGCTATTCTCTAAGCTGTTAATCAAGAAGCCAAAAAAACAAAATTTCCTGAAACAAATTTTGAGAATATAGTCTCCGTTCATTTTAATTATTTCGTTTTATTTCATTTCAAACTTATAATATAAGTTACTGACATCTAAATTCATTCCAGTAGAGCAATAACTTTTTGGGGGTACCTAAACGGATTAGTTTGTACCCACCTCTACACTTATTATATATATTATTATGTATATATATTATTATATTAATTTTTTTCAGATTGTGGAAAGTTACAATCTCAAAATATCAATACAAGAAATCATAAAATTATTGTATTCATCTAAAAATATTATTTTTAAGCAATAAAATAGGTACCGATGGAAAGCATACCTGATGGACATCATTAATGTACCACGTCACATTCATGGCTGGATACGAACCAGGTGTGGTACAGTTTGCCCTCAGATAGGATCCAGGAGTTATTTTCTGAGCTTGCACCTTCAGAACTGGACCATCTTCAGGTATTTCTAGAATAAGAATCACCATAAGTAAAAGTCATATTAGCTTATCCGGACCAATTCAATTGCCTGAAGAAGCACATAAGAAAAATGTATCACACAAAGAGAACAAAGTTTATGGAACATTTAACAAAAATATCTGGGTACATTGTGGTCTGTATTCATGAAATATTGGAAAAATAATTATAGATGGTAATATTTGGGGTAATAGAATCTACCATTTCATCGTCGGATGACATTGCAGTAAAGAAAACTGAACAAATTATACGATTCGGTCCTATATCTACTTGGTTAATCACATTGACACTATAATATTATGAATTCGTTTGTATATATGACTGTCACAGCTACCTATGAGTAAAAATCATAGTATAGTTAACTATATTAGGTAATCGGACCAATCGCAGAACGGAGCACTAGTACGAAATGAAATTAAAAAAAAACATAAATTACAAAACATAATAGACTTATCGTTAATTTTTCGTTATATTCTAGACACGGCTAAGGTTCAAGTTACCCTTCTAAATTTTGCATGGACAATCATGTTGTAGATAGTGGCATTGAAACCAAATATACACATGAAGGTAATCAATGAATCTATGAATACAATTTCTGTTTATCTTGATTCGTGGAATAGTAAATTATTATTGGCGCTTGCCGCTCAACTCAATTCTCCAAGCGACGTAGGAGAGAGATACATCGTCTATATTAGATTCATATGTTAAATCAACCTAACTAGATTTGCCTCGTTCCCTAATTTATTTGGTAATAAGCTCTTCGTATTTTCTCATCGACGTATAAACCGGATCGTCATTTAACATAGCATTGAACTATACCTATAAGTGATGTTGAAAGAGGATAATAATGATTGTATTCCTTCTTCAAAATGTCCACATCATCTAAATGGGTTGAGTGAACTTTTTTAGAATAACTTCACAACAAAAACTCAAGTGATGTGAGATCAGGACAGCGAGCAAGTCACTGAATCGGTCCAAGATTCCAATACAAATATTGAAATTCAACAGGGCGATCTCTCTGCTTCTTCTATAGATATTTTCATGGCTTATCTTCATCAGACAGACAGACAGACAAATTTTATTTTCCAAGAAACTTACATCATTGATATATGAAATTAATATTTCAATTTAAAATAACAAGTTTCGCTCATAGAGCACAAGAGAGTATAGTATACTTTGTGATAGTTTGTGAGAGTTTTCTCAATAGTTTTTTGAATTTGTATACAGACGTCGTGTTATTCTCCAAGAAGTTTGGTAGTCGATTTGCTTCATAATTGTATGTTGGTATTAGAAAATTATCTTTGTTACTTTTTGTCTGGGGATTTAAAACACCACTTTAGTCCCTAGGTGTATAATATACTATTTTTTTTCTAAAAATTGACGTAATGGTATATGAAACTTCATTCTATATTGAAAGTCATAAGGACCTGGTTCAATCCCGCCGATCGGTTGAAAGCTCAATTTATCGAAATGAAGGAGGTGCTTGAAGAGTGTGAATTTTCAATATCGCCCTAGGAACGTGAAACTTCTGTTTGCAGCATCTTCGTTTTGTTCCACAAAGAAGTAGGGAGACGATCACCTGAGGATAACTGAGAATATCTCAGGAGCAAGGTGGATATAGGATGGTGAAACAGCTTCCTATTAACAAGCACTAGAATAAACTGTAGACCTTTGCCTACTTGATTTCATACCGTAGTAATATTTCCTGAAGTTATCAGAGATGGCGACATACGTTGTGTCGGTAAAACAGAAACTGTGCTTATGTCATCTTTTTATCAGTTTAATCTGTTCTAGATGAAAAATGATTGAGAAGAGTCAAAATATCAATATTCATTCAAGATTTATCGAAAATTTATTGTTTCAATGTCGTTTCAAGTCACGTCTGTCAGATGTGAACCACAGAAATAGGTAAGCAGCAGAAATCTTCTTCGATAATCGATCTTACCTCCATCTTCAAACAAGTCGTGGAAATATTACTACCTTCTCAAACGGTCTACAAGTTTTTCGCAGAACCAATTGAAGAGCTGTTTCACCGTCCTATATCCACCTTGCTCAGGAGTTTCAAAAATCGACACATCATTTCATATACATTATTCATTGGAATGGCAATCAGAATATATCAAAAATACGCTCTTGGAAGATTTCCAGTGATTGCAAGTGAAAATGTGAGATATATTTGGCATGAATTATCTACCAATACATAAAAAATACATCAACATTATCAACCTTGAGGGAAAGAGGTATAATTAGTCACCTGCAACCAGTAGCTTCGCAGTCCTAATATCAGTGTGGAATAGAGGTGCATCTGCAGTGACTTCACATTTGAACTCGCCCGATGTATCTTTCTGCACATTCATCAAAGTGACCTCTCTCGTATTCGATTTGGAAATCTGTGAACAAAATATCTGATAGAATAAAATAGAAGTAAATATGCGAACACGCGTCTTTTGTTTCATTCTCAAGAGTTACGAAAAACTGATTCAGTAGAATAGTTAGAATAGTGGGCTCAACGTTTTTTGATACACAATGCATCGCATTTAAGTGTAGCCTCCTGTAATTTTTTCTCTACTTACTGTCTATATTTTTTCGAATTTGGTACCCAGATTTGCCAGTGAATAATAATGTGGAATCATCTGCATACGTACAAGTGAATGCCTCAGGAAGAGTATGGGGTAATTCATTAACATATAGAGTGTGAACTAAACTGACCCCCGCATTGAATCCTGAGGAACTCCAACTTTGCCAAGAGTTCACTGGACAATTTTATTTTCATTCTCATATGATTTATTTTTATTTCTTGAAAGCTTCCCTCAAGATACGATGTGAACCAGCTATGCATTTTCCCACGAATTCGATAGCTGCATAAATTCTCGAGAAAAATAACTTGTTAAGAGACAGCCAAAAGCACGGCTGATTGTAAAATATCCCAACCGCGCTCTAACCTTCCTTCAATGAATCTGAAATAATTTCATGAAAACTGTAAATAGCTGTTGATTCTGAATGATTGTATTGTTTCTTTTCATAAACAAAATTGTTTCAACGTCGTAGACCAAACATATTCGAAATTATGAGGGTTCCCGGTAAACATTTGTGTTCACACATTTCAGTCATATGATGGTTTTTGTGAAACGTATCATGAACGACGTTTAATGAAGTACATATAAACGTACGTTAGAAATCGATCACATCCGAGACTAAATGTATGCCAATATACGATCATCATACTCCAGATGTTTGCCATATGACATCAAACTTATGTCAAGTTCTTGATTAAAATCTTCGATCACGATTCTTTGATCATGAATACATCAATTATATGATGATAATATTGAAGATCGATTGAAAACGTATATTTTCGATATTTTATCGAATATCATTAAGAAAACGTTACAGAAATTACGGGCAAAATATCGAATCATTACATTGTTTAGATGATATTGCAAAAATGTTCCTTCAAAGACGATCGTTTTAAGAATTGAAAAATTATGTATTTTTTATACCACGTCAGATGTCGTGAGTCGATCATATCTATGACTGAATATATGCCAATTGGTGATAAACACACTCCAGACGTTTGTAATATGATATCAAACTAATTATCGAGTTCTTGATTGAAATCTTCGATCACGATTCTTTGATCATGAATACATCCCTTATATGATGATGATATTGAAGATCGAATGAATACGTATATTTTCGATATTTTATCGAATATCATTGAGAAAAAATTCCAGAAATTACGGGCAGGATATCGAATCATTACATTGTTCAGATGATATTGCAAAAATGTTTGTTTGACGACGATCAATTTAAGGATTGAAAAATGATGTTTTTTCTATACCGCGTTTGACGTCGAGAAACGATCATATCCATGACTGAATATATACCAATTTATGATCAACACAGTCCAGACGTTTGCCATATGACATCAAACTTATGTCAAGTTCTTGATTGAAACCTTCGATCACGATTCTTTGATCATGAATACATCCCTTATATGATGATAATATTGAAGATCGAATGAATACGTATATTTTCGATATTTTATTGAATATCATCAAGAAAAAATTCCAGAAATTACGGGCAGGATATCGAATCATTACATTGTTTAGATGATATTGCAAAAATGTTTTTTTCAAGACGATCAATTTAAGGATTGAAAAATGATGTTTTTTCTATACCGCGTTTGACGTCGAAAAACGATCATATCCATGACTGAATATATACCAATTTATGATCAACACACTCCAGACGTTTGCCATATGACATCAAACTTATGTCAAGTTCTTGATTGAAACCTTCGATCACGATTCTTTGATCATGAATACATCCCTTATATGATGATAATATTGAAGATCGAATGAATACGTATATTTTCGATATTTTATTGAATATCATCAAGAAAAAATTCCAGAAATTACGGGCAGGATATCGAATCATTACATTGTTTAGATGATATTGCAAAAATGTTTTTTTCAAGACGATCAATTTAAGGATTGAAAAATGATGTTTTTTCTATACCGCGTTTGACGTCGAAAAACGATCATATCCATGACTGAATATATACCAATTTATGATCAACACACTCCAGACGTTTGCCATATGACATCAAACTTATGTCAAGTTCTTGATTGAAATCTTCGATCACGATTCTTTGATCATGAATACATCCCTTATATGATGATAATATTGAAGATCGAATGAATACGTTTATTTTCGATATTTTATTGAATATCATCAAGAAAAAATTCCAGAAATTACGGGCAGGATATCGAATCATTACATTGTTTAGATGATATTGCAAAAATGTTTTTTTCAAGACGATCAATTTAAGGATTGAAAAATGATGTTTTTTCTATACCGCGTTTGACGTCGAAAAACGATCATATCCATGACTGAATATATACCAATTTATGATCAACACACTCCAGACGTTTGCCATATGACATCAAACTTATGTCAAGTTCTTGATTGAAATCTTCGATCACGATTCTTTGATCATGAATACATCCCTTATATGATGATAATATTGAAGATCGAATGAATACGTATATTTTCGATATTTTATCGAATAATCATCAAGAAAAAATTTCAGAAATTACGGGCAGGATATCGAATCATTACATTGTTCAGATGATATTGCAGAAATGTTTGTTTGACGACGATCAATTTAAGGATTGAAAAATGATGTTTTTTCTATACCGCGTTTGACGTCGAAAAACGATCATATCCATGACTGAATATATGCTAAATTATGATCAACCCACTACAGACGTTTGCCATAATATGACATTAGGTTATGTCGAGTTCTTGATTGAAATCTCCGATCACGATTCTTTGATCATGAATACATCCCTTATATGATGATAATATTAAAGATCGAATGAATACGTATATTTTCGATATTTTATCGAATAATCATCAAGAAAAAATTTCAGAAATTACGGGCAGGATATCGAATCATTACATTGTTCAGATGATATTGCAAAAATGTTTGTTTGAAGGCGATCAATTTAAGGATTGAAAAATGATGTTTTTTCTATACCGCGTTTGACGTCGAAAAACGATCATATCCATGACTGAATATATGCTAAATTATGATCAACCCACTAAAGACGTTTGCCATAATATGACATTAGGTTATGTCGAGTTCTTGATTGAAATCTTCGATCACGATTCTTTGATCATGAATACATCCCTTATATGATGATAATATTAAAGATCGAATGAATACGTATATTTTCGATATTTTATCGAATAATCATCAAGAAAAAATTTCAGAAATTACGGGCAGGATATCGAATCATTACATTGTTCAGATGATATTGCAAAAATGTTTGTTTGAAGGCGATCAATTTAAGGATTGAAAAATGATGTTTTTTCTATACCGCGTTTGACGTCGAAAAACGATCATATCCATGACTGAATATATGCTAAATTATGATCAACCCACTAAAGACGTTTGCCATAATATGACATTAGGTTATGTCGAGTTCTTGATTGAAATCTTCGATCACGATTATTTGATCATGAATACATCCCTTTCATGATGATTATATTGAAGATCGATTGAAAACGTGTATTTTCGATATTTTATCGGAATATCATCAAGAAAACGTTTCAGTAATCACTGGCAAGATATCGAATCATTACATCGTTTATATGACATTGCAAAAATGTTTTTTTGAAGACGATCAATTTGAGGATTGAAAAATGATGTTCATCTTCATACCGCGTTAGACGTCGAAAGTCGATCATATCCATGACTGAATATATGCCAATATATGTTCAACACAGTCCAGTCATTTGTCATATGACTTCAAACTTATGTCTTGATCGAAATGTTCGATCACGATTTTTTTATCATAAATATATCCCTTATTTGATGATAATATCGAAGATCGATTGAAAACGTATATTTTCGATAATTTATCGAATATCATCAAGAAAACGTTCTAGAACGGGCAAAATATCGAATTATTACATTGTTTAGATGCTATTGCAACAATCACTTTCCAAAGATAATCAATTCAATAATCGAAAAATGATGTTTTTTTCCTGCATTAGACGTTGAAGGTCGATCATATCCGTGACTTGATATATATGCCAATACATATCAAACTCATGTCATGTCCAATCTTTGATAACGATTTTTCGGACATGAATGTATCTCTCGAATTATGATAATATTGAATATTGAAAACGAATATATTTGATATGTTATTGAATGGCAGCAAAAAAATGTTTAACGATTTCTACCAAATATCGAATTATTATTACATTGTTGAGGTGATATACGGAGAATAAAGGTCATCAGATTTGAGGTTTCATAGGGGCGAGTATAGCCAAAGCCCCCACTAGCGACATCAGTTGTTCGGTGATAGTGTTCCGAGTCCTGTAAGAAGTGTATCATGTTATAAAAATAACTGGTTCACGGTTTTTATCGTGTCGTCGTTTCGACCGACGCCTTAGAAGTGGTTTGGAATGCACTATAAGCTGTAGGGTTCCGCTCTCCTTCACCTCGCACAAGTTTTGACTTTTGGTAGTTGGTCTTGGTATTGGGAATTGGAAAAGCGAGGTCAGCATTCAGAAGTCGATCTTGAATGAAAGTTTCAATCATAATTTTTTCATCATTCATATATTTCTGATATGATGGTGAAATTAAAGATCGATTGAAATCGTATACGTAAATATATGTAATTATTAGATTGTTCGAATACTCAATATTCCAAAAGACGATTATTTCTTGTGAATACCATTCGTTAGACATCTATGGCTATAATTCACGAGCAACACACTCGATACGTTTACTAGGTGAACTGATATGAAGTTCCTGATTAAAATCATGAATAATAATCCTTCGGCCATAAATATACATAATAACTTATATGGTGACTATATAGTTGGGGATCAATTAGTTTCAGGCGATTTCAAGTGCATCAATCCACAACAAACTTATGTAATAGGTATATGAAATTCGAGAAGTCAGATAGTATATTTTGCAGATTTCGTTGCTTCAGAACTTTTTTTCTCAACTCAACTTGTAGGTTTATGTGAAATACATAGTCGCTACGAAAGTGTTCCTGATATCTCCAAGATTAGTCTACCACTTATAATAATATAAGTCTTGATACTGAAAGCTACCACCCAGGCAGCACAGTGATGGTCGATCAAGGTGTATTTGACGTCTACATCGTGATGACTTCTCGTAGAAAAATACCCTGAATAATTTGATGACCAATACTCAGCGTCAATTAAACGTTGGGTTTTTTACATATTTCAGATGTGTCTATTAAACGTCTTTATTACGTCTTTATAACGTTGATGCGTCCGATAAAAATAATTAAACCTATTTTATTCAAGAAATGGCAAGACAAAACAATAAATTGAATACTAATAGAGAAATCAATTCAAGAAACTAGTACGCACTCCAGACTCTAGAGTGTATAGGTACATTTTATTTTCACTACATATCGAAAAGGAATTAGATAAATATACTGAATGCATAGGGAATTCCCTAGGTTATTTCCAATCGAATTCGCTGTTACCCTCTTCACAAAATGATATCTCCCCCATTGTAGTGTAGAAAATTCTCATGGATTTCTCATATTCAAAGTTCCCGCCATCATATCTATACCCGTTAGATGACATGAGCCCGATCCCGCTTGGTCCAGTCCATTATTGAATTCACATGACGCCAGACGTGGCCGGCCAGACGCTTCTTGTACTGACCTTGATGCAATGCAAAGCAAAAGCATCTCAGATGCGCGGTCGTCCATGGTTCTTGTATTTTGATCACAACAACGCAGCGTTGGACGGTTATTTGTATAATTTTTGGTGCTAGTGTGAGCAATAATTCGTCTAAATAGTATCAGGTAAGCTACACAAACTTTGGCTACACGTTACGTTATAGTATAATAGAAAATGATACCTATGTGTGAACCTCGGTGTGAACAATTACCGTAACTCGCATTCATAGGCATTTTCTGGCTTAATTCCGTCGTTGAATCAAAGAAAACTAGTACTACGTACGTACTGACTACTTCTGTTTGGTTGAATTGGATCGTTATGAACAGAATTCTCATTTGATGACAATGATTTCCACAACCATAAAAGACACACCTAACCTAAGTTTTTTTTGTTGGTGCTGTTGTGAGCCGATCAGGCTGTTGTCTCATATTTTATGTAATAAAACCTATCCCTCTGAATAGTCTGAATACCTACCTACATCGAAGGCTACAAAATTAAAAAGTTTTCGATTTGGGCCAGTCCATTATTGAATTCACATGACGCCAGGCGTGGCCCTACGCTTCTTGTACTGTACTGACCTTGAGACAACGCAAAATCATGTAGAATAATTTATTATTTTTGCTAGTATTCAGAAAATGGTTTGTGTGGCAATATATTTTTTTCAGATGCTGATATGGAGTGCCTACAATCCATGAAAATTGGCCAACCCTCAAGAAAAAATAAATTGAGTTTAGTGCCTGACCACCACTAAATCAATAACATTTTTCAAGATCACCCAGAAGAAGTGATTCCTTTTTGCAGCAAATTGTAAGATATATTATAGTGTAGCTACAACTGTTTATGAGGAAGGTGAGACTGATCTATTCATGTGGAGATTAATCTTTCCATATTCTAATCAGTGGATATAAATCTGAATGAGGTGTCAACCCCAATGATTTTGTTATCATCAACATATATTTGTCATTCGAAAACTTCTCTTGAGAAATTTTTTTATGAATCTGACCTCAATTTTCTATGTATCAACAAAACTCAGGGTGGTTCGTTTTTTATTTGAAGTTACCTGATGTAATCATGACTGGTATCATTTTTTCAAAGCCCTAAACAAAAAGCCCTAATTAGGTCAGATTATATGAAAAAATAGTCAATACATTTTTTTGAATGATGAATAATTTGGGAATTATAAATCATCAAGGTATTTATAGAAGTATATGAAAAATATCACTATTTTTTAGATGACTTCACCAGGGCCTCAAAGAAAATAAAGTTGGCTGGACAGGTTTTGGATATACTGAGTGGAAATGAAGACTTGCCTTCAGTCAGAGGGAAGAAGAGTTCTTGGGCCCAGTTGATTCCTTGAGAAAAATAATAAAGACTTGTGTGGTAAGTTGAAACTTTTCCCAATAATTTGAATAAAATATATTCTCAATAATTGTAGGCAATAGAATATTGCTATCAAGGTTCATATTTTCTCGATGCATCTAAAATATTGTTTGTATCATTTATCTTGTATATGTTATTTAATTTCAGCAGTTACACTCAATAACAGGTAATAGAGTCGGGCAGGAGGGTCGAGGAATATGTATCGATGAAATTGAATCTGATCAAGAACCTTCTAAAAATATAATTTGCGCTAGATAGAAAACAAGGCCAACAAAACAATGATATCTTCATAACTGACACTTCAAAATGGTAAGTTTATTTCCTTGATTGAATCCATCAGTTCCAGTATGAATAGGTACATTTAAATTTTCTCAGATTATTTGTTAATTCAAAGTAGCATGAGTTCTCAACTTTTTCTTCAAAAAAATTCAGAATTTATGAATGTGACGAAAATGCTTTTTTTGACAATTCACTTGACCTTCATTATTCACTTCCAAATGTTTGAGAAATTACATTGATTTCAGAAGTTGAGAAAGATAAGTTCATACTATAATACTGAGTCGAAAAAATTTGAAAACTTTCAAAGCAAATCAATGAATTTTTCATTTTATAGTATATTATTTCTGTAGAACCTAACCCAACCTAAGAATTTGAAAACATATACATACATACTCGACTTTATTTTCAGATTTGAAAAATGACTATTACCTACTAAGTGGCCACAAAAAACCAGAATAACGGAATGGTTGCCCGGCTTGAAGAAATTGAAAAATATTGCAGCTGTTGGTATAAATTTCATTTAATTTTTATTCTGAAATCTTGAGTTTTCGTTAATTAGTATCTTAATATTTTTTTGGGTAGGTACTTAGTATAAAACATATGTTTTGTTCTGTGAAAATATCAATGTATTGTACATACCTACTAGAAAGATAGATTGAGGTTCTATTATTTTTTGTTATTATTTATAGGTAGGTTTTGAATTTTTATTTATTCACTTCCATAATTTTGACTTTATCATTGAGTATCTTTATAGTTTCTAGAGTTACCCATTATGAAATAAATATTATGATCGATTATATACTACCATTTTATTTGGAACGAAATTTTTCAATCCATTTTCTGACGTAATTATAATTATGTGTTCTGAACATTCATTATAATATATCACTTTGAAGATGCAAATATGACATTTTTGAACAGACGTATGTGAATCGCGGAAAATTTGGAATTATCGCCTCAAAAAAGACCATTTTATACAAAACATAAGATTTGCATCTATTTTATGACGTATATTTGAATATGTATGTTAAACATTCGTTACGTCACATCATTCTGAAGATGCAAATAAGACGGTTTCTATTTGACGTATATACAACGCTGAAAGTTGAGACTTATCGCCCGAAAAAAGACCATTTTATTTAAAACATAAGAGTTGCATCTATTTTATGACGTATATTTTAATATGTATGTTGAACATTCGTTACGTTACATCATTCTGAAGATGCAAATATGACGGTTTTTATTTGACGTATATACAACGCTGAAAGTTGGGACTTATCGCCTGAAAAAAGACCATTTTATTCAAATTACAAGAGTTGCATCTATTTTATGACGTATATTTGAATATGTAAGTTGAACATTCGTTACGTTATATCATTCTGAAGATGCAAATAAGGCGGTTTTTATCTGACGTATATACAACGCTGAAAGTTGGGACTTATCGCCTCAAAAAATACCATTTTATTCAAAACATAAGATTTGCATACATTTAGTGACGTATATTTGAATATGTTTCTTGAACATTCGTTACGTTACATCATTCTGAAGATGCAAATAAGACGGTTTTTATCTGACGTATATACAACGCTGAAAGTTGGGACTTATCGCCTCAGAAAATACGTCTTTCAGATACGTATTAATGATGTTGACCATCATTTATATGACATAAAATTGATGTATCATTTATGTATTCGTGGAAAAAATGTTTACCGGGTTACTAAAATTGAACGATAATTTTCCAATTTTTTAGACTTTCCCCCATTCAAAGTGGCTGAAATGAGAGCCATCTATATAAAAGGGAGAACCCATCAACTATATCAAGACTATCATAAAATCTAACTAGAACGATCATATTGTTTCTGCTGAGAAGGATATCGCAGAGGAAGAAGGCCTATGGAAAAGAAACATGTTTATCGAAAAATCCAGCCAATATATTTCACATGACACTTGTAGGTAACAAGAAATAAGTTTCATCATTATGCGAGTCAAAGTGGTTACTTAACTGCAAATAATTCAATAACATTCGAGAGTAATAACGAAGGATGAACTATTATTCGCGATGCCACATGCTGAAACCAATTCAAAAGAAACTAATTTGAAAGTGTATTGAAAATATGATATGCAATATAATAGGTACTCACTTGGAGTTCACACTGGATGATTTGATGGTTAGAATTTCGTCAATATTAGGAAATTCATAAGACAACTATGTTATATGAAGCTCTTGTAACAATTGCAGCTTTCTCTCAATACTGGCCAGAAAATCTTCTGATTTTATAATGATACTGTTTCTGTCATCATTTTTTATGTCAAATTCCGTACATTTAAGTATAACACTAGATCTGGCAACAATGCAAAAGTGATGATATTTTCAGGGGCAAGAACAGAGAGTGTCATTACTGAACTCAAAATTCCAAAAATATATTGAATATGAAGAATTGAAGGTATTCTCTATTTCAGGACGCCCTGTATATTTAGACATGTATTACTCATGCATTGCTCATTCAAATTCCTTTTTCCCTGCTAATTTTTTATCCTGGTATACCGCAACGGAATTTCGCTTTTTATCATCTGCGTTATTTTAGGCACACCATACAGTTCGTAAATTTCAGCATTTGTTCAAAATCTTTCTCAGTATTTTTCTTTCCCAGATTTCCAAGTTCATCTCCATGTTCTTCGTTAAGACCCATGTCTCACATGTGGCTATAACGGTGGGCCTTATTACGGTTTTGTAAAGACGCACTTTCGGCTTTCTGGTTACACTCTTTGAAAAAAAAACTAGGTACTTTTTCATCGAAATGTTACAGCTAATAGTTTCAAAATGGCCTCATCTTGAATTAATTTCAAATTGATTTATTTTTTGCTCATAATTATATATAGTTTTCTCTGAGAGACTTCACCCCTGAATTTATTTTTTTGGAATAATGAGCATATTTCAGAGATTGAATAATATACGCGGTGTTAAAAGAAGTCAAGATGGCGCTCAACTGCCATTTTCGAACTATTCTAGCTATCATTTTTTTATCTCCTATTCGAGTACAATATACATTTCTCTTTGATATACGGGGTGGTTCAAGAATTAGTAGGGAGGAGCGGACTTTATAGATTGTACATATTATTATCTTGATCCTTATTCACATCCTTTCACCTCGAAACACCATGGTGAAATCTTGGTAGAATTGTGTTCTGAAAATATGGTACCAAATGTATATCATAATGGACAAGTAGTGAATTTTCAAGTTCCGACACCCATTTAAGTGTGCTGTGGTGACTTACTCCAGAAATGCATCTTCAAGTTCATAATGTGAAGAGTTTCATGATACTCTTATATAACAACATCAAATGCACAACTAAGAGCTGCACGCTCATATTCATTCAGCTCAAATAATGACTTTCAGAGTCGGGCAAAACAGTCCCGTAGTTTTATTTGTTTCAATTCCGAGTGCTGAACAGAATATTAAGTAGCAATGCTGCATTGCATAGGACATAAATATAACTGAATTATAATCATTGCTTTCCGTAGGAACATAGCGATGACCAGAACGGGTGGTTGCCAACAATGTTTGCGCTCCAGATATTACAACTCTTCTGTGAAAATAAGCAACTCAACTCAGATATTGATTGAATCATATCTTAGACTTATTATGGGGTAATAATTCTATGAATCTTAAAAACGTATTGAATGAGATGAAGATTAGAACAGAAAGAGAGAAAGAGAGAAAGAGAGAAAGAGAGAAAGAGAGAAAGAGGAGAAAGAGAGAAAGAGAGAAAGAGAGGAAAGAGAGAAAGAGAGAAAGAGAGAAAGAGAGAAAGAGAGAAAGAGAGAAAGAGAGAAAGAGAGAAAGAGAGAAAGAGAGAAAGAGAGAAAGAGAGAAAGAGAGAAAGAGAGAAAGAGAGAAAGAGAGAAAGAGAGAAAGAGAGAAAGAGAGAAAGAGAGAAAGAGAGAAAGAGAGAGAAAGAGAGAAAGAGAGAAAGAGAGAAAGAGAGAAAGAGAGAAAGAGAGAAAGAGAGAAAGAGAGAAATTGATTGAAATATTTCAATTCACAAACATCTAAAATCGATACAAACGTCTTAGTTTTCTGTGAATCCCGTCTAGGTACAACCCAGTATGTTCAGATGTTTGTATATTGGTATTATGTCGGGGCACTATTCTCTTCATCAAAATTCCCATCAGAACCCACACTGCTCCCATTTATTTTCTATATCGAATAGAGATTCCTGATTGTTTGAAGGAAAATAGGGTATAGAAACCATCATCCTTCTCAGAATAGGTTGTTGATGTGATTGAATGATCCAATCATCAAAAAGCATAATTCTACAATTGCTCCATATGCTCCATATATGGGGTGATCAAACGTTTTCGTGTTGAAGATTTTTTTTACATAAATCGAAAAGAAAATTAGGCTCAATGCCAGTTGAATCTGAAGTGATAGAGAGTAATTGAATACGTTATGAAATGCATAATATTCAAGTAACCGATTTTCACTTGTTTATCTGCAGAAACAAACAAAGCTATAGGAGTGAGCTACTCTTGAGAACTACCTATTAGTAGTTTACGAAATTTCTTTTGGAACACCTTAGAATTGTATTAGTATGGCGAAAATATAATATATGTATAATAACTCTATTTCCATCTTCAGTCATTACTATTTGAAATACGAGCGAAGTTTGTCTCGAATTTACTTCAACACAGTTTAACTTATCTAATTAAAACTCTCTCATTTATGTCGTAACGAGCTCGGCAACGTAAAGATAAAGAGAGATCAAATTTACTTTTCCAGTTTCTTATCGGAAATCCAAGTTGTTCAGCGAACTGAATTATAAGAAACTCGAATCAGCTTACTCGATTGTGAACCATAGTTTGTAGAGGGCAGACTATATTTATATGGATATATACGATTTCAGTATACTGGGCCGAATTTGTTCAGTATGGAAAATTCACCGCATCGTAGTTATATATAATATATAATATACAATCTCCTTAGGTGAAACGAAAGACAAGATAGGAAGATGTAACAGTTACATACAAGTTTTATAAGACGCTTTTGTAATACAAAAAGTGTGTCATGTATAATTATGTATAATTATGTCTATTTTGCAATCATTTGAAGTCTTTTATTGAAAGCAATTGATTTAATATCGATAAATAACAGAAACATCTTCGAGTGGTAACAATGATGACATTGAGAAATCTGACGCACAAGCGTAGCCCAGTGGTGAAAAATGCAATGTTGTTTTCGAATTGAAGTTTACCATCAATAAAAACATTGAGTTTTTCACTGCTGGTATCACCAAATCCAAAATCGCTCAGAAGTAAGATGGGCTTAACACTTCTGACTTTCATTTGACAGTTCGATTAAACCAACCTCCGAATAATAAAAATGCGTTTCGAAACAGAGGCTATTTCGATATGTATTTGCGTTTTATAATGACTTCTCGATATCTCCCTTTTCTATAGATATTTTTATGGAAATCACATCCTGATGACGTCGGTGAGCGTTAAGCAGATCCCTTTCCAGAAAATAAAGCATCTTGAAGAATAAGCACTGATGGGCATTCGCAAAGCACTGTTCTGCAGTTTCATCGAAGTTCTCGCAGTAGCATCAACTATCACTCTCTGTTTTGCCCATCTTTTTTTTCAGGTTTTTGCCATCAGAACTTTCAGTGCTGCTTGGCTATATGGATCTCTGCCCCTCAGGTGCCCCTTTAGAGGCAGTTCTCTATAACATGTATGAAGATGGTTGGGGTGTTACCAAGGAAAGATATCTCTGTTACTAGTGTATTATTCTGATGCATTCCTTCCCAGTTGAGGTCCGTTCTCTGTGCAGTTTTTGGTAGTTGCTTATATAATAATAATAATAATAATAATAATATTTATTTGCATTACAATAAAACATAATATAACATTTCCAACCCAAAATTAGATGTAATGCAAAATGGAGCTGGAAACAATTTGCAAAAGTTCTAGTCCAGCCCCAAAATAAGAACAACACTATGAAATTGTTCGCGTAACTTGAGAAAAACAAAACAAAAGAAAAACTACTGCTGTCTGCGGTAGGGATGAGTTACATACATGTGGCCAAAAGATTTTCTCTGATTCTCCTTTTAAAGGTTAGCGTCTTCATTTGCTTGAGTGTAGGTTGTACCTCATTGAACATTTGGTAAATATTATACGTGAAGCTCCTTCGAAATATGGTGGTTCTATGAGGTGGAACAGAGATGCGACCCCTATGCCGTAAATTCAGATTATGTATATCAGTCCTATATGTTATTTTATTGTGAAGATATGGAGGAGTCTGTTTATGAATTATCGAATGTGAGAGAACCAAAAAGTGAAGCTTCCGTCGATCTTGCATTGTCAACCACTTTGAGGGTTTCAGCATATGCGATACTGGATCATATTTTCGAATACCATAGATGAATCTGAGACAGGATTTCTGCACTTTCTCTACACGATTTATTTCCCTTCGATCCAGACAAGGTCCGTATAATGCATCACAAAAATTGAAATTACTAAGGACCAATGTATCACTCAACATCCTTTTGACTGGAGGTGAAAGCAAATGTCTATGAGGATATAGCATTTTCAAAGAGCAGTATGCTTTTTTAAGACAATAATTGATATGCCTTCTGAAACGTAGATCTGTATCTAGAAACAAACCCAAATTATTCACACTTTCGACAAAAGCCAATTCTTCACCTTGAATTTGGATTTCCATAACAGATTTTATGTGTTGTTTGTTTTTTCCAAAAATCATAACATTCGATTTCGTTGCATTGATTTTCAAGGAATGCAATGTGGACATCCTCACTAGCTGGTCCAAATCTTCAATAATTGCTTGTTGCGCCATCAACCAATCATCAGGAATAAATGAGTGATACATCTGTGTGTCATCAGCATAAAAATGAGATTTACATGTTTTTATACTTGATAAAAAATTACTGGTGTATATACTGAATAACAGTGGACCGAGGATAGATCCCTGGGGAACACCACAAGTCACATTTTCCCTTGCAGACTGCCCGGTATTTGTCTCCACAAACTGACACCGATTTCCTAAATAATTAGCCATAAGTTTAATTGCATTGGCCGAAAAACCTACAAAATGAAGGATGGAAAGTAAAATCTGATGGTCGATAGTATCAAATGCCTTAGAGTAATCTAAAAGTATCAGGACTGTTGTTTTTCCTGCATCTGTAGCCCTCAAGATATCGTCGACAATATTGAGTAAAGCTGTCGTACAACTATAACCTGATCTAAACCCTGATTGTTCAGATGGTAATATGGAATACTTTTCAAGATGAAGTCTTATCTGATTATTCATTATTTTCTCAATTATTTTCGACATACATGGCAATATACTTACTGGTCGGAGATCGTTGTAACTCAATACCTCACTTTTCTTTGGCAACGCCGTTATTCTTGATACTTTCCAGATATCGGGAAATACATTTTCTAGCAAACAGGTGTTCACAATGTTTGTTAAAACAGGTAGTATTGTTGGACAACAAAGTAATAGCATTTCTAAATTGATTAGGTCAGGACCTGAAGCTAATGACTTCACTTCCGATAAAGATTCATAAACTACTTCTATGGAAACAGTTTTGAATTGAAATAGTTCCTCAAAATGACATTTCTTATTGTTATTATATTCATCAATTAGATTTTGATCAGGTATTAATCTATTCAATGAAGGCTGTAAAAAGTGTTGGTTGATTTTGGATGGGTTATCAAGACATATTGGTAGGGAGATAGGACCTTTTTTGTTATAAATATTCAGATTTTGTAATCTTTTCCACAGCACATTATTGCCGTTATTGTTTCTGGTACAAAATTCCAGATAACTTTTTTTCTCGTTACGTATGGCGATATTTACTTGATTTCTAAGCTGTTTGTAAAAGTTCCAATGATTTATGTTTTTCGTTCTTTTGTATCTTCGAAATGCTTTTTCCCTTAGTTCGATCATCATTCCAACGATATCTGTAATCCAAGGAGGTTTCTGGTTTTTAATAGGTATTGTTCTTAATGGTGCCAATACATCAAATATGTTTATAATTATATTATTCACATGATCCACCTTACTGTTGATGTCTTGAATGTAATATGCGTTTTCAAAAGGTGCATCCAGCAGGTATTGTTCCAAAAGGGTTTTATCTATACGTTTCATATTCCTTAGAGTAACATATTTTTTGGTTTCTTCGATTTTTTTTTCACTCAATTTGCAAGTAGTGAGGTAATGATCCGAAATATTCGATGCATCTCTAGTATCCCAAGTAATATTATGCTCATCCTTTGTAAGTAATATTATATCGAGTAAACTATTAGATGTTTGAGTAACTCTGGTGGGGGAGTCAATTATTTGCTGTAGATTTAAGGATTCTACAATTTCCAGTAAGGTCTCAGTATTTTGATTATTCATATCTAAACAATTTATGTTGATATCACCCCCACATATGAATCGGTCACTTGATATTGTTAAGTCTGATAGTGAGTCCTCCAATGTATTGAAAAAATCATTAAGATTACCTTTCGGTGGTCGATAGATTGTTCCTACTATGTATATTTGTTTGTTGAATCTGAATTGTACCCATAGTTGTTCCAAGTATTCATATGACACATATTCAAGAACTTCAAATTTCAATACATTTTTGAGATATATTCCTACACCACCACCCCTAGAACCCCTGTCTCTTCGAATGAACTTATATCCATCAATATTCAATGAGTCACTCGTTATACTATCTGATAGCCAAGTTTCTGTGACACCTATAATATCAAATTTTTCCTGCAATAATAGTGTTTTAAATTCTGAAAAATGTCCAAATAATGACCTAGTATTTAGAAAAGCCACATATATATCTCTCATCTTCCCACTCACAATACCGCGCTTTTTATTCCCCAATAAATGAAATTAAAATACGAAAACCAAAATTCAATATCACTTGTTTGCCCGGCTATTCACATAGTTTCAAGACAGCCTCTTCTGATTTCAATGTAAATCTCTTTCCATTAAACATAGTATACAGGTTCCCGTCCATCGTCCAGACTTTATCCCTTCCTAACTTCTCTTTAGCATAAATCAACAAATCATGTCTACTCTTGATCAGATCTTCAGCTATCATCATAGTACTTCCTTTGAAATTTTTCTTCGCTGAATATATTGCACTTCTTTGTTGAATATTTGATGACCACTTCAAACTGCACTTCGAAGTTCGAAGTCGTACCTGACATGATATCTATCGGTTGAGACATGGATTCTAGGAAAATGTTTTCCAAAATCTTCAATCCGATTCCCTGAATCGAAGTTTACTGTCTAGCTCAGTCTGAAGGCACCGATGATTGCTGATGCTTTTTTAATTACACGTCATAGGTGCAATAGTGGAAGGTTCAACATTAAGTAACTCTAAAGGTGCATTTCCTATGGAGCGGCTGCCAATCGCGTCTGCCACGCAGCGTCTGAATGTACAGCCTTCTTACGATGGCGGCTGACGCTCGATAAGAAAAGGATACATTCTATTCTCACATGAGCAGTACTAGGCGTCGGACGCTGCGCGGCAGCCGCTCCATAGGAAACGCACCTTAATGCTTCAGGAGGCCACTCGAATATTGCTCCTGTGATCACCAGCTGCATCTCCTGCAGAGCTTGACTTGTTCCTAAATTTGTTGCATTTTTGACCACTACATCGATGAAGCATGTGTTACCGTGAGCTTGATGGTGGATTGGTACCTATATTGCCCTGAAAAAAGATTCTTCGTTGCTCTCCTATTCTCAATGTTCGCAGGTTTGTTCCTCTACTATTCGAATTTCCATCAAATAATTAATATCTGATTCAAGTCCACAGGCTGCCTATTTTTCGAGCTCCACAATGGGGATTTCAGTTATCATAAGGGATACAAAGTCGATTGAATTGGGGCAAAGTTGCAAATGTTCATGCTGAACAATTAGGTGAAATGAAATTGTATGTATCATTTTTCGTTTTCAAAATATTGAGAAAAAACTGGAATTTGTAATTGTTTATTTTTTCGAGCGAAAACGAAGAGAACTAGAAGTTTATAACTAGGACGTTCTTGAGGCACTCTACTTTGCTTTGGTTTTTCTCATATAGGCACCATATTGAATTTTTGCATTTTTGAAAATTTCGTTACTTTCTGAATACAATGTTGTATCACATGATATGTTTGAATCTTACATGGTGATCAAAATTGAGAAAAAATCGTTTTTGCGAAGTGTGCTTCGGAATTAACAATAACAATTTTGTTCAACAAAATAAATTCTGACAGTTTAATGTGGATCTGGAACATTCACATTTACTACCCAGCTTACTTACTAAAAAAAATATGGTTTTAAATTAGGAACGAACATGAAAGGATAGTTAAAAGATTTGTCTCCGCAAAATACCTAACAAAGTTAAGGAACATTTTTGAATACTCAACCATTCACTTTTAGACACAATTTTACTTGTTATTTTTCTCAGCTCATCAATATAAATTATGTATGGGTACAATTTAAAGAATAATTTCTTTATTCCCCATGAATAATAATCCAGAATTCTATCTTCTGAAAATTGATTCTTAAAATTGTACCCATCGATCAAGCTATTCAGAACTTGGGGAAATGTTTATTGTGTTATCGTGGAGCGCATATAATGACTTCGTTTTTTTTGCGAAGAAAAAACTTTTATAATTTTAAATGTCGTTTCTAATTTAAAACCCTGGTTTTTATGTAAGTAGGCTTCCAGAGTTAATTGAACTGTCAAAATTTTGTTTTTGATTATATCGTGTGATACGTCATTGTACTGGAAAAAAAAAAACATTTCAAAAATGAAAAATTCAATATAGTGCCCATAAGAAAAACCAAAGTTGTGTGTTGAATCTCTAGATATCAAAAACGCCATGGGAAATACGATGATAGATTTCGATTCTTTGTAAAAAAATGCCTCAAAAACGCCCAAGTTAAAAACTAATAATAGTAATCTTCGTTTTCGATCGAAAAAATGAAAACGGAAATTGCAAATTCCAGTTTTATTTTTCAATAATTCAGAAACTAAAAATGTCCCATACATTCTTTTTCGCATTATTGTTCAGCATGAAAATGCGCCCCAATTTAGCCAACTTCGTATCTCTTATAATAACCGAGATCCCCATGGTGGAGTTCGAAAAACGGGCACCCTGTATATATATTCGAGCTGAGGATGAGTGCAACTGGAAAAAAGCCACGTGGAAAATCTAGCCTGCTCGTCCAGCTGATTATCTAAGTGCGAAAACAATCCAATCGACAAAATCGGCCCGAGTATACTCCGTGATTCACCGTCCTCTCGGGAAATACACGATTTTCTCCAGATCGAGTGCTCTCCTGACCAAAATGCGGATGGAATGTCCTCTCCTGCAGCCAATTACTACATTGCTGTCCGGCCAACGGTAATATTATTTCTCTACATTCCCGTTCTGAGGTCCACCTAACACTCGAAAATATATTGTGCCGAATTTCACACCACAGTAATAACGCTGCTACCCAGGACGATGAAATTCTACTCCAATGTAGTAGTTTGGACTTTCCCAATTAGAGCAAGCGGTTAGTGTTATTGAACTTTGGAGGTTCCATTGCTGGAACAAGTCAGTATAGGTATATTAGCAATTATATTAGCTGTCACGTACTATGATTCGAAGCTTCGTTTTGTACGAGCTAAAATTCATATGTTTAGGATTCTCATTTATTTTGGAACAAGTCTGATCTTTTAATTTGATTTCAGTCGATTCACAAACATTTTCACACCGCATCAGATTTTTGAGGAATTGAATAAACGATTTTTATTTGTTCAAGTGAAAACAAGCGTCGGACCTCCGAACAACAAACCCACTAGAATAGTAACACCCTGAATTTGTCTGAAGGCAACATGAAATTCATATTCATATGTTTTTCCCCACAGATATGCCACATCGTAACATTTGAAAGTGATAAACATCCCATGACCACATTTTTTATGGTTCCCAAAAATATATGAGTCATATGAGTGTATCAAAAGCTATGTATTCAATCTTCGTCATAAAATACAGTGCCTCATTTATATAAAAAGTGGTTTATAAATATCACGTTTTCTAGTGATTGTTGCATTTTGGTGAATGCGCCAACGCTGCTAATTTCGTTCAACCGATAATCGACCAAACGCTGACAGTGATAGCGCAAAACGTCTCGTTTTCAAATCAAATTTTGTTTGATGGTTCATTAAACGGCATTATTTTAGTTTTGTGTGAAAATTTGAATAAGATTCTACTTAGGAATTATGTTTATTAATATTATTAATAATTAAGAATGGTGAAACGCTGTGAAATGTATAAAATACAATTTAGAAGTGGTGAGCAGAACACAACATTTCACTGGTGAGTTACTCAGTGTCGTAACATTCGTTGAATAAACATTATTCACCCACCCTCATATGCGAAACGATTTTTGGTAATTTGAAAACATCCTTGGGTTTGTTATTGGATATATGTTAAAATATGATCGGGAAATAGAATATTTCAAGAGACGCTAGAGTTTCATCGTATCTTTTCACTTCAAGTGATAAAATGGTTGGCCCAAGTGTTAAGAAAATGCTCAGAGTAGTAGATAAGCCTATATTTAGTGGAATGGAAGAGTAATAACAACATGTTTGATGTTATATTCCTCAAGTTCGACACTTTGAAAATTTAAATTGCCAGAGAATAAACAATATAGTTGTTACAGTGAATTGAATCTATTATCATTCGAGTAATAAATCTTACATGTATATTTTCAGAAAACTTTGATATTAAATTGTTTTCATTAACTCTAAAGAAGAATGAATATGATATTTTTGTTAGTAGGACAATTTATTCAAATTCAGACCTTTCCAAGATAGCAAGACACTGGTGCTGGGGGAATCTGTTATTGCTATCCTTGTTTTAGAATGAGGTAACCCTAGTAACTGATTAAGATGTTGTCTTCAAACAACTACTGTGGTAAGGATTGAGCGTTATTCATCTATTCTTTATTTTTCAGTCCCGCATAAAATGCGAGTAATATATACAAATAATTAATGTATTTCATGAGTTTCTAGTAGTTTCTCATTTAATTTTCGATACCCTGGGATGATTCGCATCAATCAAACTTGATTGAAGAAATCATTTAACATTTTTTGACACCTAGTTATTATCAAGTCACTCACTCAATTGATTACAATAAAATTTCAGTGGTATTTAGTTAGGAGGGAAATTCAAATGATACTTTGTGTATTTCCATAAATTTCTGGATTTATTCCACATTTCTCGACACAAACTCACTTGTCAAAAACATAAGTAGTAGTTTCATCACTCGTCTTCAATTATTTCTTGTTTCATCATCTACAATTCTATATGGCTCGAACTATATATGATTTCAATGAACCATTATAACACAACACGAAAACTTCAATGATGAGTAATTATGGACTGTTAAGCAAAGAAGAAATTCACAATGAAGTCGGTGAATCCGTACAACAAATATCCAAATAATATTATTGGAAAATTGATTGAACCACGCATACAATTTGTGGTTGAGAAACTCTAGGAAATTTGTCCTTGGTAGCGGTATATAATATTCATTCAATTATAAACGCGACTACTCATTAGTATTTGACTGTAGTTTGTATTGAAATGTTCAATATTGCATAGTTTATAAGCACCAACAAAGAACTTCTGAACTGGTATTACGTCTGTCTGTGATTTCAACATAGATGCTACAGAATATATACAAATCTGTTCGAATTTAGTTCAAAATACTAACGCAGAACGCCTGATGTTGGGTTGAATTACGCGCTTATGCCAAAAAGCATTTTTTCATCTATGTACATCTAATATTCCAATGGCACTAGACCATTAACCGCCTCGCATTCCTTCTAATAACACTGTCAAAAAATTACAGTAATATGCATATATTTACGAAAGCGTATAAGGGCCACCGAGATTTTTTTTATTTTTTCCGACTTTAAACTCGGAATTTCCGACTTCAAACTCGGAATTTTTTCATTCCGACATCAAACTCGGAAATTGCGACTTTGAACTCGGAAATTTCGACTTTAAATTCGGAATTTTATTATTCCGACTTCAAACTCAGAAATAACGACTTTGAACTGGTAATTCCAACTTCAAACTCGGAATTTCCGAGTTCAAAGTCGGAATTTTGTTTTACGATGGATGATGGAATAGCTATCAATAAAGATCTGATAATCTAGTAGAATTCGATGCTACAATTGCTACCAAACTCAAGCTTGTATTTTTTTCAAGAAGGTGGACCTCATAATGCCTTATACTTATGATGATGTTCCTCGATATCCATACTGACCATGCTTGGTATTACCATCATCAACAATACCCTATCATGGAATGATTATGTGCAGAAATTGCTTCACAAGAATTCGATTCTTTGTTTCGCGCCAAGGACTACTTCACACCTTAAAAAAGAGTTCAGCTCCAGAGTTCAATATCCATTAAAACTATACGTCTGGTTGGTGATGACCTTGCATTTACGAGTTTGTTGACCGCAGAAAAGTGGTCGATATCCCCTTTTTTGTAGGTATATTGTTGTGGTAGATGTTAATGAAAATCATTTATGAGCGATTCCGAGCAGACAGACCAGACACACTCAGATTGGCCACCCTCATTGCCAGGCTCGAGCCCCGCAGAACTTCCCTCTATCAGGATTCTATTTTTTCTCAAACGGAGAAGTTGTGTGACATTATCTAGTATTTTCCTGGTGTCTATATTTAATCAGACCTGGGAAAAATAACTATATATCGAATTTTTTTTCGAGATATAGATATTTCTCGAAAAATGATGAGTATGAATGAAAAATGATGAATATTGAGGATGTTATCATGGCTGCTGGTATCATCATAGTGTCACCCTGTCTTCGCCTTGCACCTTTGGCTTATTTGGATGATATAGCGGCTCTAGAGCAGAAGTGTACATGGAGTGTACTTTCATCCGCAAAGCTGTAGACAGGACTACAGGACACCTCGGTGGCTCTTATACGCTTTCGTATATATTACACTTCGAGAATAATTTCGCATTTCAACCACCATATACACATCCAATTCAGTGGCTTCGTGAAAAAACAAAATCTTCGTTATTGCTCAGACCTTTACGCGCAAAAAATGCATCTACGTTCCAAAAATGTGACCATATGGTGTGTAGTTTCTTATCAATTATCAACTTGATTAAGAAAAAAAATTGATATCTCCATACATATACGTTTTGGTTATTGTTGAAGAAACCTTTCATTAATTCCAGTTTGAAGAATTTTCCAAACCAAACATTTTGTTATTATTTTTTTCGGATGAAAAATGGCGAAGTTATAGCGTCCGGTGTTCTTTATGAGACAGCCTATAACGAATAATTGCATTTGTAATGTTCACGACTAGTGAAAACTTCAAGCGTTAGCATTTCATTAACTTGATGGTCTTTGATAGTTCGAGGAACATTAACAATTAACATAAGTTTACATAGAACTTCCAAGTAAATGGAATGCTGATATCGCAGTACATCGAAGACATAGTGCAGACAGTTCTGAACAGCGTTCCATTACCAGGTTGACTGATTAATAGCTTCGTATAAAAATACTCCAGTACAGGATCAGAATTTATTGCTGTTTTCTGGGTGATGCAATAATTCATTTTCGGATGAAATAAAATTAAGGTGAATTAAGGATAATTAGTTCACAACAATATATATTAGACGATTGAGTGAGTCAAGGATACCTTTATGAATCTTGAAAATCCTTGATGGGTTAATGAAAGTTCACACAAACTATTTTCACTGGTACTCGAAGTGCGCTCAGAATATGAACTAGGGATCGCCAAGTTCTCGAAAAGTTCAAGATCTTGTCTTGATCTTGTCTTGAGTTCAAGACAAGACAAGAAATTTTAAATCAAATCCAAGATTTCTTGTCAAGAAATATCTTGAAACGCATTTATCTGTGAAAAACATATCAAAACATATTTTCATTTATTGAACACAAAATGCAAAATAGAAATTAAAAATGATAATCCTGATGAAACTGAAATTACAAACTACGTTTTTGAATTGGAATTCATAAGCTATGAATTAGGGCACATATAGGACTTCCTATATGGAGTCAACGTTTAGCCGATTTTTCAGCTTTTTGATGGTTAAAGTTGCTTCTAAAAATAGCCTTTCCACAAGTATAGATGTTGCTGGCGTTCCGATGAAATCATTGGCCATTTGCGATTTGCGATCGTGCCGGGGAATCATAAGCGTAGATATTCTTTGGTATAGGGTCATTTCGTATATTTAAACAGATACTACAGGGTTTATAAAACTAAAAATGCGAAAGTTGTAGGGTTCGTTCTGAACCTCCAGAAAGTTAAACCAGATGGAACAAATGAATATCGCTGATATAAAATATGCGTACCAACTTCGTTACTTTCTATAGAACACCCTATATATTTTTCGAAAAAATTCAAGATATTCTTTCTCCTGATTTCAAAAATATATTGGTTATTGATATTTGGTGCAGCCATTTTCGAATTATTTATTATAATATAATTTATAATTTGAATTTTCCATATCGCAATAATTGACATATACCGAGATAGTTTGAATTTTGACACTACTTGTCAAAGTCGATAAGAAGTTTAAGAAGATGAAGATTGACAAGCTTGACTTAAAATAACTGCTGCTGTAGATACGACTTTTTTATGCATACCAATGTACCTACTGTTGTCACCGGAAGTCAAGATTTTTTTTAAACTTCTTGATATTGTCTCAAGACATGACAAGAAGTTGTTGTCAAGACAAGAATTCTTGTCTTGTCGACCTCTAAAATGAACAATGATCACTTCGTTGTGAATGCTCATAAAAAAACGATGAAACTCGAAATAAGACATAATACGAAGCCGCAATTGGTTACTAGTAAAATCATGTTTCATTCATGTGTATATAACAATTTTACTACTACTGTAAATAAGAGCCAAATCGCTATTCGTTCCAGATTATAAAACAAATACAAAGTTTTGATGGCTACTTACCTTCGAATATGTGTGGCTATAAAATAACAAGACTGATAATACCGGGTATTGCCAAATGAGTGCGAATATTTTCAGGGAGGAATTCCTTGTCAAAACTCAAAGGGTTTCATCTTTGTAACACCCCTAGTAAGCAAAACACGGTCGAGGTGACAAAAATAGTGTCCAAAAGAAAACATTTCTCAGTCATAAGTAAGGTTGGTATTGATTCAGTAACAAAACGAAAATCGTTGGAATGTCAAAATTAATATTTTTTCATGCAAGAAAGAAGGATGATTCTTGTTATTTTACAAGTGAAAATGTGTTGGGATTGTTCAATTGGAGTGTGTTCTCCTGTATTTGGGGCGCCGTATCTCCGTAACTAGTTGAGAGCGCCAAACATTTTTCAATAAATTATTGTTCAGGAGGCCAAACTACGTAAGTTCCGCAAAATCGCATGTCTCTACAAGGGAGAGCCTGATAACAATATATTTTTTCTATTTTGGTTGTATAATGAAGTCATTGTGTGCAACGCAAATGCGTGTCGAAATAGCCTCTATTTCGATACGCATTTTTTATTGAGATTGGTACAATCGAACTGTCAAATGAATGTCAGAAGAGTTAGGCCCAGTTTACTTCTGAGCGATTTGGATTTGGTGATATTAGCAGTGAAAAACTCAATGTTTTAATCGGTAAATTACAATTCAGAGTGTAATTTGATTTAAATTGACCAATAAAAACAATAACAACATTGAACTTTTTACCGCTGGTATTGCAATAATCAAAATCGCTCAACTGTAAACTAGGCTTTAAGCTTGTGCGTCAGATTTTGATTATTTCAATATCATCTTTGTTACCAATCGAAGATGTTTATGTCATTTATCGATATTGAATCCATTTTTTTCCTTCAAATCAATTCAAAATAGAAAAAATTGCATATGACACGCGTTTTATAAGACACGTTGTCGCACTTGTTCACTTGGAGCACTCCTCGCTTCGCTCGTCGTACTCCAAATAACGCGTGCGTCAAAATAGCGTCTTATAAAACTTGTATCATAATATACTATAGCCGAATTTTACCTATCTAATCGACCATTTTTATTCGTGCCTTTTATTTTCAAATAACTTGGTCATATTTACGAGTTCCATACTCACATCGACATCCAGATGAGCCACATCGAAGGTCTGGGAAGGAGGAGACTCCTTTGGGACGAATCTATAAAACTCCACTTCGTCCCTGTACCACTTGATGGTGTACAAAGCGACGGACTCCAAATCGTAATCGCAGACCAACGTCACGGAATCCCCCACTCTAACAGCCTCCGGCACTCGGATGAGCATGTCTTTGAGGGCTCCCACGTCTGGAACAATTTAATGAAAAATAAACTGCGCTGCATTCGTTGTTCCAGAGTTTCGGCAGGCTTAGACTGGCGGGCTTCTCTGAAGACAAGCAGAGGAATAATGGAAAGCAAACCAAAATATAGTGCACATGTGATGTATGCCTTGGGAGCATAACAGGGTCAACTCTGAAAGTGACAGCTAAGACCCTATGGGCTCAGCGAGTTTATTTTGGTATCTGATGCTACTACCACTGATATGACTTCGGGCAAGGTAAGGATAGCTCAAATAACTGAGATCTAAGTACTAAAATTTCGTGATTCCAGATTATTTCACATTTAGGTTCCAACACCAATGCAGAGCTACATGTGCCAACGCGCTCTCTTTTCTTTTTAAAGCCGTCAAAATGTTGTTCAGATGCTGGACCTCGTTGCACGTCTAATAGATCTAAGTGCCACGCTGCCACGCAAGGCCAGGCAATGAAAACGTTCCTCTGCTTCAGATTTTTTTGACCGTGCCTCTTTCAAGTACCTACATGGACACCTCAAAACTGGGCATAAACCAGGCTTCATTGTTGCGAATAACCAAAGATGTCCAGAGATGTCGAGATAAAACGTTAACGATATCAGTTCAGCAGAACTGTCAGGTTTACCTGATGCAGTATCCTTGAAAGTTTCGATGCAACATATTATTTGGTCGGTACATTGTCGTTCTCAATGAAAACCTAGGTGGCTGTTATGGGGAATTCTCTTTAATTAATTCTTATTAAATATCTTCAAAACGTCGCATTTCAAACTCACCATTTCAACCTTTTTCCGAAAAAAAAAACATTTCAAGTGCTTAAAAAAGAGGCTTGATATGGGGTTTTGAAATTTGAAGCACCTTGTTTCTATTTCACCATTTGGCAACATCGACTGCAGATTTCATAACTAATAAAGGACAACAAATCCATTACGTTGATTAGGTAAATAAAGATAGTAATATTTCAACTTATACTACCTAAATAAGTTCTGTGGGTTAGGTGCCATTCTGATTATTTTGGAGGTTATGTTTATATTTGTGGATGGATTGGTGTTTTTGTTGGACTGAAATGTTTATGTTTTGACCGATTATTTTTTTATATTAGCAGTTTGATTCCTGAATTTTTCATACATTGACATCAAGTGTACATAATCAGAGTGTGGCCAAATGTGAGTTGTTGTTCTTCTAGCCTACTAGGTGCTGTTACCAATTTGTGAATTGAAAACAAAGCAAATCAAAATTTAAAACCCCAAATTTGAAAAATTAATTTAGATAGTTTCCACAACGATTTCGAAAAATTCATAAATGAAACTCATGATCAATATGTTCATACTTGCATTTTCTGTAATAAGCCGAATTGAGGAATATTTTCCTCTGTTTACTCGGTACCCAAAACGTCTGCCAAAATGATGTCGCTACTTCAAAAAAGTCTTTCAATGCTCATACTTCATTTCAGTTTATTCACTGTCAGCGACCCAATTGTATGTTGTTTGTGCAGAGAATAGAAAAGAGAATATAACATATTTTTAATTTAACATTTTTCTACTCCAATATCAATTATTGTAAGGAACACAACACAACAAGATATCTTGAAATACTAAACTATCCGAAGGTTGATTGTAAGACTCACGTTTCCAATTCCACAAAACTCATTTGAGAAGAAAAAAGTTCTTCCTGGATGCTATAACTACATTAAACATGTTTTACTGTGTGAAATTGCTTGGAACTTGGAATTATGTTCATGTTTGTGATATGTCACAATCATCTCATATACACGGTTAGAAAGAAGTACGGATCCCCTGAATATCTCAGAAACGACAAATGATATTTCAATGGAATCCATTCGACCTACGAATTCAAAAATTGTATCGTCAATTTTGCCAGATTTTCCAGTTCTGCTGTGCATTGCACAAGTTTTTTTTCATCAACACCTCATTGATTTTTCCTGTGTTCAATTTTGGCTGATTATTTTCGGAGATCTGGCAAACCAACATTTTTGGAAAAAGGTATGTATAGTTTTGCTTGGCACAGAAAATTTGAGAAATCTGGCAACATTATCAATACGATTTTTGAATTCGCCAGGTCGAACAGCCCCCAAGTACTGAATTCCAATTTAATCACATGTTTGTTGTTCCTGAAACTTTGCATATTTTTCCTGCTAATAGTGCATAGGCTCAGAAGCCTTAATTATTTCTATTGATTATCAATAAAAAACACATTTATTCCAATCACTACAAGGAAGTGCTTCGGATGACACTTGAAAAGCTAAGGTACCCGTCTTCCTTACTCATACAAGGCTCAATGAGACTTCGAGGGTTGCTTTGCAACTAGGTTGGCGGTAAAAAAAACAATATCACTTTCTTGCTAAATACCTACCTGAATTAATGTGCATCTCAATATCATGCAGCGATCTCCTTAAAATGCACCTCCTGATATCTTCCGGTCTTGGTGAATTCAATTTCTCAATGTCAAGTACAATTTTGAATCAGTTTATATATATTTTTTTATAATTTTCGTTATCCCTATTATTGTTTTTTAAGGAGTTAATTTTCATATTGTGAGACAATAGAAGTTCTAAACTCCACCTTGGACAGACACCTTGGACAGACATTGTCAGCCACTTTCAAACAACGATGATGAACGAATGACGGTGGAACTTGTGTTTTTTCACAATCCTTTTGAACGATATATTCCCAGATTCCTCGAGAGTGTTTGAATGGAACTCATAGTATTTGTCAATGACGAAGTAAATTAGATTAGATTGTTGCGGGTTCTTGAAGGCTATGCAGCCTCTCAAGCACCTCGACCTATCAGATCTTTTGTAAGCCCGGGATTCCGAGACTTCGTAGTAGTAACTAAATAGTGTGGTCCTCGAAAAAATAATTAAATGACTGTGTTAACTCATATTATATATTATGCCTTCGGAGATAAGGGAACTTATAGTGAATTTTTTTCGAAGATAGTCTTTTGTAATGATTTTTGGCCATTCGAAATCGCTTCAATACAAATCATAGTATATCAGAAAAAACTCGTGTGTGTGAAATTTTAATATATCATACGACTCTGTTTTTCGACACATTCACGTAACCAGTAACACCCTGTTACTGTTTCATAAATTACCAGAAAGCCACATTAGGCAATAGCGTTATGTTCCAATTCTTCATTTTGGAAAGCGAGAGCTAGCAGAGTAGTTACGAATAATGTGGTGTAATCAGTTTGATGCGTATTTTTCCTCGAAATAAACAAGACAAGATATTTTTGAGCAAAAGGCGTCTTTCGGATTATGGCATGGCACTAGTCATATTTCATGCAAATGCCTGAATATTTCAGTGATATGATGGCATGATGAAGACATAGCGACAAAGAGTCCTCACAAAGGGTATAAGGATCTTGGAGATATTCTCATCCATACACTTGTGCCGACTCGACACTATATACAGAGTTAATCAAATGTATGGAACCATCCATATATCTCAGTAACCAGTAGATATTCCTAAATTTTTTAAAAAGCTTACAAATTATTCTTGAATTATTGAAGCTGATTAAACTAGGAGGCTGATGAAGAATGTCAGGTGTTCATTATTAGACAATTCTGACTAAAATTCCTTGACTGAATATATCATATTGTTTGTAAAATACACACTCCAAATGAGGCACGTTCGTAAAGATATGTATTTTATATCAAACAACAAATTGACAATTCAATGTAAAAATATTGACAATTATATCTCAAAGTATATTATGAAACCTAAACAACATCATCTTTGGTCCATATATCGGGTGTATCAAACTTGTCTTTCCTGTGACTTCTACATTCTCCACCCCGTGAAGGCATACAATCTTCACAATTCATTTGCAGACGTTGGAAGGATGCATAACTTTGTGACTGGCCTCGTATAGATTCCTTTTTTTGTTTTTATTTGCGCCACTCTTGTTGTGCCATCCTTTCCGGGATAAGTTTCTTGAACTCGACCTAATAACCACTCATTCCTGGGGAGTTTTTCGTCCACAAGGATGGTGATATCTCCAACTCTTATAGGTTCTACTTTTTTATTCCATTTTTGTCGTTGAATCAGCTGTGGTCTATTCTCTCTTATCCAGCGTTTCCAGTAAGAATTGGCTAACGATTCTGCAAAACGCCAACGTTTTCTCGTAAGATGTGTTTCGTTCTCTATATCACCATACGTTCTGACTTGACCTGATCTCAACAATATGAAATGATTAGGTGTTATAGCTTCGGGTTCCGAAGGATCTACTGATATATGAGTGAGAGGTCTGGAGTTAACCATGTATTCTACCTCAAGCAATAACGTCATGAGCACTTCTTCTCTTGGATTCACTGATTTGAGTGTGATTTTTAAAGCAGTTTTCACCGATCGGACCATTCTCTCCCATATGCCACCCATATGAGCTGCACCTGGTGGATTGAATTTCCAAATAATCCCATCTGTACTAAATTTGTCAGCTATTTGTTGATCATTCAATTTTTTCGTTAACTCTCGCAATTCCCTGGCGGCACCCACAAAATTCGTTCCATTATCTGTATAAAATTCTCTCGGTCGTCCTCTTCTTGACATGAATCGTCGTATAGCCATGATGGTAGAACTTGTGTCTAAAGAAGATGCCAATTCAATGTGTACTGCTCTTACTGTTAGGCATGTAAAAAGCACTCCGTAACGTTTCTCTGTACGTCGGCCGATAGAAACATTCATTGGCCCAAAAAAATCTATCCATACGTACGTGAATGGAAATATATAGGGTTCGACTCTTTCTTTTGGCAAATTTCCCATTTCTGGTGGAACTGGTTTGCACATTCTTATCTTGCAAACTTGACATGCTCTGAAACTCTTCTTCACAGCTGCTCGTATATGCATGATCCAATATTTCATACGAAGATCATTAACCACTGTTTCTATGCCAATGTGGCCTGCTTTCATGTGATAATGATCAATGAGAAGTTTCGTATACTTATTGTCAGGTGATAAAATTATTGGAAATTTTGAGTCATAATCAATGTCAATATCAGTTAATCTACTTCCAACACGCACTATACCATCATTGTCCAGAAAAACTGATAGTTTTAGAAGTCGACTAGTCTTTGATACGCATTTCTTCATTTCTAATTCTCGAATTTCCTCTTCAAATGATTCCATCTGTGACTTAGTGATCCATAACTTCGACGCTCTCTCGATTTCTTCCACTCCTAAAGTAAGAGTCTTTGATCTATCTGCTTTGGGTAAACAAAACTGTTTCACGGCGAATACAACCCATGCTGTTGATCGAATCAGTCTAATCCATTTAGAGAATCTAGTTATATCTGGTAAAAAAGACATGGATCCGATATTGTTGTGGACTAGAACTATATCTTCTTTGATATCAATATCTTTTTTCTTCGGTTCCACAGGCCAAGAGTCTCTTCCATGCTTCAAAAACTCAGGTCCGTTGAACCAGCTGCTATTGGATGACAAATTCAGAATGTTCATTTCTTTGGTTGCTTGATCAGCTATATTCAGTTCTGAAGGTACCCAGTGCCATTGTGAAGAATCCGTCTCTTCCAGTATTTCAGCAATTCGACAGGAAACAAAGATTGGAAACCGTCTAGTCTGAGACCTTATCTGATATAAGACAACCATCGAATCTGTCCAAAAGTGAATTTCTCGTATATGATATTCTATCTCGGTCCTTATTGTTTTTGCCATTCTACATGCTAGAACTGCTGCTTGTAGCTCTAATTTTGGTATAGTCTGTTGGTTCAAAGGAGCTATCTTGAATCTGGATGATACAAATGATGTAGCAGCATTTTCATCTTCCACCAAAGAGAAAAAAGCTATTGTTGCATAAGCTTTATCACTTGCATCTGCAAAAACATGCAAATCAACATCTCTCACTATGCTACTGCCTGGGAAGTAATATCGAGGAATCGTTATTGGTGCAGCTTCCTGCAGTTCAGCCAACCATTTTCTCCATGATAGAAAGAGAACATTGTTGATCTCTTTGTCCCAGTCAATATTATTTCGCTAGATGTCTTGCATTAAAATTCTTGCTTTCACCATAAGAGGAGCCAAAAATCTAAGGGGGTCAAACACCGACATAACCATCCGTAGTACTTCTCTCTTTGTTGGAATCTTGATTCCTGTATATATTTCTTCAGGAATTTTCTTCAAATTCAAAGAAAATACAAAACAATCTTTCCAAGGAATCCATGATAAACCTAGCACCCTTTCAATGGTCTCAGAGTTTAATTTTAATCCAATATTACTAGGTGCTCTCAAATGTTCTGGTATTGAGTTCATGACAGCTTCGGAATTACTAATCCACTTGGTCATTTCAAAACCGGCTTGCTTGTGGACGTAAATCACATTCCGCACCCTCTCTACTGCGTCATCCTCGTTATTACATGAGTCCAAATAGTCATCAACGTAATGTTGACTTTTCATAATACGAGATATTCCGGGATATTTTGCTTCAAATTGTTCACCATTCAAGTTTTTTACAAATTGAGCAGCAGAGGGGGATGAGACTGCTCCGAAAATCATGACATTCATTTCATAAATGTCTGGTGGACGACTCCTATCAAGTCCTCGCCATAAAAATCGCTGTGCGCACCTGTCTTCCTTTCTTATTCCCACCTGGTGGAACATCTCCTTGATATCGCCGTTGAAAGCTATCCGTTCTTGTCTAAATCGCCATAATACTGATATCAAAGACGGAACTAAGTCTGGACCTTGCAGCAAAAAATCATTTAGACTGTTTCCAAAACTCTTCGCAGCAGCATCAAAAACTAGTCGTATTTTTCCAGGCTTATTGACGTTCCACACAGCGAAATGTGGAAGATACCAACTTTAAGGACTGTCTATAATCTGTGTTTCATTCAACTTTGTAGCATATCCTTTTTTCACATACTCTGTTATCTTTTCACAATATTGCATTTCAAATTCTTTGTCTTTACTCATCTTTCTCTCCATACACAATAAGCGGTTCATGGCAGTCTTCCGACTATCTGGCAATGTTTCTTCTTCATTTCTCCATAAATGTCCAATTTCATAATGACATCAACTTTTCTTATTGTATTTTCCAAAATTTTAATGGCTTTTTTGTCCTCCACAGATTTTACTACTTCGTTAGATTGGTTTATTCTGAATCGACTGAAATCATATCACCTGGTACAACAATTAATAAAGCCGACAATTTTATCTCAAAGTATATTATGAAACCTAAACAACATCATCTTTGGTCCATATATCGGGTGTATCAAACTTGTCTTTCCTGTGACTTCTACATTGTTATTGTGATTGGATTCGGAGATAGAAGAAGAACTCACAAAGAAGTTTCAGATCTCTTCAATACGATCCAGTATCAGTATCACGTAGTAACAGTATCCAGAAACTATTCGAGTATAGGTACTGGAAATGTGCAGAATATCAAAAAAACAGGACGTCTAAAAACATGAACCATGCATGAAAAAGCAAGTGTTGTAGTTTCATCAATATATCAACCTCATATTTCTACAGCCCATTGTAAATAAAACTATCAAATAATATATCAATGAACTCGTTGAATAATTCTCTATAAAATGATATAATAATATATTGGGTGTTCTATTTAAAATAAGGAAGTTGATAATAATTCTGGAAAAACTAAACACGTGGCAACATTGGCGATGTAATTTTTCGAACCACTACATTTGCAATTCACCCTGTAAATTAATTCAGAAAGATCAAACGACTGGCTACTGAGATATATCGATGGTTCCATACTTTTATACTCTGTATATTTCGTTGGAGTCTTTTAGATACTGAGTGTATTTCGATGTTCTCGTACAAAACTAAAAAATATTCCTTTTGGTTTCATCAAACTTTATTATAATTATTCAAATAGCACCCTGAACGCTTTTCGATCTTTTGACCCATGAGTTACTATCAATTCTACTATGTGATATTTCAAGGGCAATGTTCATTGAAAGTCACATCTATTATTCCACGACGAGCGTTTAGAGTTTAGACTGGACTAGATCTTTTTCAAGCGAGATCTGCCAAACTTCTCTTTATCAGAAACATCGAATGGCGAAGTTCTGAAACTCCTAGTGAAATACCCCACAAATCAAAACGATGTATCTGTATATTATTTTCTTTGTTGGCAGATATTCTTTTAAGGACATCACAATAGATCCAGAATAAGGAATATTGTCTCTTGTTGTTCCTCAAATTGATAAACCTTTCTTAGTATGATTTGAAATAGTTCATTGTTTTTGTCTTACTCTTTTTTCTTAACATACTAATTTTGGCTGTTCAACCGGAACTATGGTCACTTTTTCATTTTTTTATATAAATATAAAAATATTAAAGTGTGGTAGGCCGACTTAGAATTCCATTTTGTTTTTGTTCAAAAAATTGCTGGACCACTTTTAGCATTGATGATTCAAGGCCACAACTCAATCTCATTGAGTAACACTATAGGTATTACAAGAAACCAGATAATAATGAAGGATAGGGAACTCATGAAGGTATACTAGGTTTTGAGTAGATACTGATATTCTGGAAACCATTATTTTTATTGATCAACACTATGCATTGTAATAAGAGACCAGATAATATTAGGTTCTATGAAACAGAGAACGCATAAAGACAGCAACAATCAACGATGGAACTTTTCACAAAGCAAATATATATATTTCAATGCATGATGAAGATAAAGTTTGATAAAATGATTATAATTTTCCACAAATCGCATGGCATTTCCTTGGAAAACTTATCTTCATGAGAGGTCCTGGAAATTTAACGACGATATATATTAGACATTGCCTTTCATCATCGAGAATTACGTTCAGAAATACGTAATACATATCCATATTCGACATGCTAAATTATTATTCCCCTTCTGTAACTCGCTGATGCCTTCTGGAAAAGTAGATTCAAATATCTATAAATTATTCCGAACATTCCTGAAAAATCCGCAAGTTGAAGTTGACAAATCTGCGGCAAAAATAATTATCAATAAAAATGCAAAACAATTTTTCCCAACGAAAGCCGCCGCTATAGCTTCAGAATGAATAATTACAATATATTTCCATGGCAGCTTGCTGCGTTTCATAGAACAAATTGAATGCATTTATGATGGAACCCTGAAAACCCCCTTCCACATAGCTGAGCATAATTAAATTAAAACCTTAGCAAGTTGGGTGGAATTTAAATTCGCAACCTTTGATAAAACTTTTCATGAAATATATGCCTGGAATCAGCTCGCTCGAATGTGCCCAATAAACGCACATACGATCATAAAACGTTTCAGACGCAATTTAAAATGTACAAGCAGATTCAACTAAACATTCGAGGACATTATGTATTAGTATTTCATGTGGAAAAGCTTATGCAAAATTCACATTCGAACTTACAGTGATCTCTGTGAGCTCTGTGATGTTTATCTGTGGAAGGGCGAAGGGCGACTTTTGTGAAGGTACAAAATATGAACCAATTTTTGTTCACAAGTTGGCAACCGTAAACTAGTGTTACTTCGGTTTTGTGATGAGTTCTATTTTCGCCAATAGGTTTTGATCACTAATAGTCGTCGATTATTGTAAATATTTTGGAAACAATATCCACCAAAATCTGAAATCAGATATACCACCAGCTCTGATGGTGATGTCAATCCTAAGCCTGGTAAAGATATAGGAAAAGTTATGCTGTTTCCTAACACGTATTCCATAATATATTCGCAGGACTCCAGGATGTGATTGCTCGTCCAGAGATATGACAAAAAGTTTTTCTATTTTACACAGATACGTGTCTAAATAGCTTCTATTTCGATACGCATTTTTTCTTATTCGGAAGTTGGTACAATCGAACTGGTCAAATGAAAGTCAGAAGAGTTAGGCCCAGTTTATTTCTCAGCGATTTTGGATTTGGTGATACTAGCAGTGAAAAACCCGATGTATATATCTATTGATGGTTTATTTCAATTCAGAGTGTAATTTGATTTGAATTGACCAATAAAAACAATAACAACATTGAATTTTCCACTGCTGATGGCATCGAAAAAATCAAAATCGCTCAACTTTACGCTTGTGCGTCAGATTTTAATTATTTCATAAATACCTCGAGTTAATGCAAAATAGAAAAAAATACAAATGACACGTTGTCGCACTTGTTCCCCCAAACAACGCGTGCGACAAAATATCATCTTATATAACTTGTATCAAAGTATACTATTTTCTACGACTTTCACGAAATACCTCCATTGTATGTTCAATGATGTTCTAAATGTAGTACATTGTAATACTTATTTTCACTAGTGCACAATGTTTGAAAAACGCACGGGTAAATCGCCATAATCAGGTAACATTATCGTAACCATCATACAGACAAGTGACAATTCAATATTTCTTTGACAGTCCGATATTATAATATATTTTTCTCATGTTGATGTTTTTTACTCACACTTTAAATTATAACAGTCGTAGAAAAAGTATAGTGTAGAACTATCCTACTCATATGGTTTGCAGCACAACTTTCATACTCGCGTATTAGGAAATGTATGTCATTCCATGCTTTTTGTACAGTTAATTTTTTTATTAACTTACATTCTGAAATGCGCCATTTTGTTATATTTGTGGAGTATATTCTTTTTTAGTTTCTGCATACAGTCTCTGATACCACTGACTAATTTGTTCTTAGTAGACTGTATTATCGATTCGTACAGAGATATCAGGAACACTTTGTATATCTGAGTAATTATCATACAATATCATTATATTAGTGGTTCTATAGTGCAATTTAAAATTCTCACAAGTATTCTTGAAATAGCGAATCATTGAGAATGGGCAATTTCTGAACCACACACATATACAGACTTATTCAAATTTGATAACTATCTTCGTTTTTAAAATATTTAGAAAATCTAAATTTATGCATTATTATCTTCATTATGTTCTTGCTTTATTATTGAAGATATACGAAAACTGAAAGCACTTATTCCTTGCCACTTTTTGCGATCAAAAAAATTGCCTTCAAATACAGTTATAATAATGAGCATAAAATCTCGCAATCTTATTCCGATTTAAACTTTATTCGTATCTATAACGGTTTTCGTAATCCCGTTGAATTCGAATAACCCTGTGTAGTGAACAAAAACAAATTCAGCCCAACATGCCTCAAAAAAATGTTGCTAGTTTAGGATATATAGGGAAAATTGTTTTTCAAATTTTAACAGCGTTAACATAAAAATTTGGTTAAGTTTTGTTCTTCTGACATACGAGTTCGTAACATATCTTATTCTTTGTCCGCTGAATAATGGTTAAATGAAGTCAAAAATTTGAAAGCTCGTTTAATATCACACAAAAAATGTCTACCTTTGTGTTAAATTTTTCTCTCACTTTTTGAGTAATTTGCTTGCACAAAAAGTTGTATTTTACTCATATTTTTGCTTATGGATAGAATAAGCGAAGTAGTCAATAGCTTCGTTTACATTTGGAGAGTTTACTGGCGGAAAGTACTGGCAGCCACTAAACTTGCCATGTGTAAACTACAAGAAAGTACACTTGCTACTCTCCCGCAAGTACTTTCCAAGAGTTGACGGTCCGGCTAGTTTACTTGCTACTCCGCGGTATTTCTGTGTGTACTTTCTGTATGTAAACAGATCAGCAAGCTTTCTGTGAGCAAGCGTCCACGTTCACAATGAATAAGTGGGATGGAATTCAGATAATTTCCTTTTTAAACATATATCAAAAATATGAGATTTTGTGGAATATTAAGTTAAAAGAGCACATGAATAAATTAAAAAGAGATGTGACTTCCAATTTTATTTTAGGAGGAATAGGACTTCTCATACACGTTTCCGATTTTGTCAGTTTATGTTCAAGTAGTCTCAACAGTTCTTGAAATTTTTGGTATGATAATATCATAAAATTCCTTTAAGAATCGGGATCTTCAGTTGATGTATCCTTAAAAGTCGTTCTAATTCACCCATAGTACTTCTACGTCTAATCCAATCTCTAACCCAAACTCGTTTTTTTTATAGTTTTCTTGCGTTCTAAATTATTTATTAAATTATCATATTCCATCAAGGAACAGTAACTGCAGCGTCAACGCCGTCAACTGTAGCTACGGCAGCGAAGTTTATAAATTGAGCTTAACCGATCAATCGTCGCCAGCAAACAATATGCATAATTTGTATTTTGCGCGTCTGCAGATACCATCGAAATATCTCTGATATTTCCGTGCTGCCTCGGAATTGCTGACGACGTCGAAAGGAAAACGGAATGCTCTTTCCGCCCACATCATCTGAATACTTCGAGCAGCCGAGCTGTCTACAGTCTACGAGGGGGTTATCCCGATTGTCCTAGGGGAAACGGGAGAGATTGAGCACTCCCAGAGTATCGTGGGGAAAAGAAAAAATATACTTCGTGAAAACAGGAGCCAAGTAGGCATTCCCATCAAGATTTCATCAATACTTCGGAGAATAGTTTATTTCCAAATACACTTCCTGGTTGTGTGCTGATTGAGACGGATGAATGATCAATATACTTCATGTGACCCAATGGCAACTCCAAAAACTGAATTCTTGAATTATCTTCAGAATTATGAATCAGCTTATGACATCACACATCATCATATCATAATGTATATTATGATACAAGTTTTATAAGACGCTATTTTGTCGCACGCGTTGTTTGGAGTACGACGAGCGAAGCGAGATGAATTCATTGTTTTAGTTTTAAAAATATATTTTTTTCCTACTATTGGGACGGTTGTAACCAAGTTGTAACAATTTGCACCGCCCCCTTCAAAAAACAATAACTCCCATACTCGTCATTCCAGGAACTCATACGTGGGTACTTTCGTAGAGAAATATATACCGCATCTAGGAGTACCGAATTCGGTAATATATAATATATTATTGTTCAAAATCTACAGCGCCGAATACAAAAAATGTTACTATTGTCCCCGGTCTACCCTATTCATTCTACTCGCGCCAAATGCATATTAACTAGTATAGTAGTAACCATGATTATTAGCTCATTAAATAATGTACATCATTAAGTGTACTGTTACTCCATCAAACATTCGTTTACAGTTCATCATGACAATAAGCGAGTCGCTGATTACGTTTTGAATACGTCCATTGAGACTCCCTCATTAATGATGATGTATTCTCTAAGCATCTGTTCAGTTCCGGATTGGTAACTTTTTTCATTCATCGTTTGAAAACCATCGCCTATTCTGACACAAATTATGTTCAGTCTCTTGTGAATATACATATACCGATATTCAAAATGAAAATTATATACTCCTGAGTCCAAATTATCCATTATGATTATTATAGAGATCTGAAATGAAATTATCGGCATATTATTATGGTTCCGGTCGACCAGTGCAGAATGTTGTAGGTATGATCCAATTTTTTTTCACATCTGTAAATAATATATATATATGAGAAACTACATTCATCAACCTGCAATCAATATTGTGCTCAGTTTGGATAATTTTAAGTTTTGGTTTTAAGATTGTGAAAGAGTTTTCAGCTTGTGGTAATCTATTCATCAGAGAATAGTCAGATAATAAAACATATATCTGAATTTTCATTCAAAGCATTTCAAAAGCAGATATTTGACACAGAGACTATGTTTATCTTAAAACAGATTCTTCCGTTTGTGAACTTTTAATCTCGTTAAAAGCTGATAGGGCCCTCTTTTATCAAGAGCTTTTCAAAAACTCTCTTGTCGAACTTTGCAGTTTATATATTTATTCTTCTTATGTATCTGTAATGTGATTGAAGGAAAATGAAACATTCCTATACAGGGTGTTTCTTCTCGGAAGGTATAACCCTCGAAAATATATGTACTTTTTCTGAGAAATTAATTGCCCGAAACTGTCAGTCACATCTAAACTGCACCCTTCCCAGAAAGCACCACTAAAACATTTCTGATACTATATTTATTTTCGTGTATCGAGATAATCTACATCAGTATTTCCTTTCAACTTCAGAGATTTACTATTTTTTGAGTTGTTTTCGCTCTTACTTATACCCCACAAGAAAGCTTCACAGAAATTCACGGAACATTGGAGGGAGGGGCTTTCATGAAATAATTTTCAGAGGTGGCTTTGTGGTTCAATTAATTGCTCGAGCAATCAATCACCAATTATAACTAATTTGTGAATAGCTGATGGATCGACCGCTGTGAAAGTTTTCGTCATCGACTTTAGCGAAAAGTTTTCTCAATGAGAGGTACCTAATAATATAATGGTGTTCTATTTCTTTTTTGTCTTCATAAATATCAAAAATACAATAGTTTGTGGGACCTTGCACGTTTCTTCCGATATTGCCCTAGTTAGCACGTAGAATTCGATGTTAACGAATGAACTTCAATTGACCATAAGTCACTATGAACAAGGGACTCGTAATATAGTCAGTCACGTATTATTATTATCTAACAATTTTTTTGTAGTGATATGTTTCTATACCGCGTCAAAAACATAACCCGAAAAAATCCAAATGAGTGAATATCGGCATATGCTCAACTTGAAAACATAGCCAAAGCAAATTATTTGCTAAATTGAAACGTCAAAGAATAAACAATGTCACCTATAAATATGAAGAAAAAATATATGACCTTCCAGATTCATTTATTACCTTATAAACTACGCAACACTAATTACGTCGCACCCCGAAATTTGGCCCCTGTTGAAATCTGAATAACTTTTTTCTGATTTGAACAATTTGGATTCTGTTTGCGTTGTTCGCTAGCTCAGTCCTTCAGCTATAATCTAGTACTTTTCATTTACATAAGGTTTTTTCTATAAAATTGCTACAGGATGTTTTTTTAAACTGTGCAAAATTTCGGAATTTTCAAAAAAATCCCAAATGAAGAAAAACAGTTTTTTTTCAACTTCAACAGCAGAGACATAAAGGTGATTTTATTAACTTTTTCTGGAGATGGCTCAACATCTCCAGAATTGTCTTCTTATCTCTTTCATTTACAGAGTGACCTCACAAAATCAATTTTTTGGTTTTGCAGTCATAACTTTTTTCCTCTTCAACCGATTTTCAAAATCTCAGAATCATTTTGAAGCTGAAACGTTAGATGAACAGACATGAAGATTAGAATTGACTAAAAATAGATATTAAAGATCAAGGGTGTTAGGGATTTACCTTTCACCTCATAGAATTAAGTTATTTTTTCCTTGTTTACTATTCATAATTAATTTTTTTTTTATATATATTCTGATTTCAAATATTGCGCGAGATATTGAATGCTCTAACCACTGAAGCGCTTAGCGCAGAAGAAAGGAGTGGGAGGTACCCGCGCAAGACGAGAAATACTCGAGGAGGAGGTGTGGTATCGTCTCGCGATAGCTTCACTGAAACTTTTCCTTTTATCTAAACTAGTGATAAAAACTACATTAAAAATACTCCTCCTATTTTGTGTGCGCGTCAGACATACGGAGCTCCATATTCCACCCTTGAGAAACCACGAACCAGCGTTGCATAAGTCCAAGGTGAGTTAGAGCTTTCGCGTGAATTTTCTGATTGTTGCACATATTTTTGGTCCTTCGAGCCGGATCCTCTCATTGAAAAAATCTACTTTCAATAAAATTCAAAATCTCTATACATTTTCTAGATATACACCACCAAAATTGCAAATATTTCATTATTGATGTAACGATCAAAATAAGTATAATTCTCTTTGCTTTCTTATCAGTCGCAAAAACGCGACCCCCTTTTTTTGCTCTATACATCGCTCATCTGGATTTGTTGTTTATATTTCAACCGTTCTTCACATTCTAGCCGTTTGTCTCACATTCTAACAAACTTTCACATTATAATCAATTTCGGAAAATTTACTTTGGAAATGATCTCGCTCATTATAAAATAACTCATGTAGTGAGTGAGTGTTCTATTCCACAGAAATATTGATTGTATGGTATCGCTATTTCAATACATATAATATATACAGGGTGGTCCATCTTTATGTTGATATAAAATTAGTTTAAATTTAAATCAATTTCTCTCAATAATTGGCTCGTAACAATTTATATTTACATTTCAATCGTACAATCATGGCGTCCGATAAAATAAAACAAGCGATTGCTGGTCGCGACACTCTCGTGAATCGTATCGGAGAGATCCATAATTTAGCTAATCAAGCCTCAGTTGATGACACATTCATTCCTAAGATGAAAGCTAGATTTGAAGATTTATCTGATATATTCAAGGAATTCTCTCAACAACACAAAATTTTAATTTCTATTCTGGTCACAAAAGATTTCGATTTGAAACCTCATGAAGACATCCGAACAACAGTGGAAGATCAGTATTATTCTATCAGAGCTATTTGTCAGAACTTTTCCAATTGCTCATCTAATAATAATCATCCACAAACTAGACAAGTCAATGTAAAGTTGCCAAAACTTGACATTCCTAGGTTTGATGGAAATTTAAAATGCTGGCCAACGTTTTTCGATTTATTCAAGGCATTGATTCATAACAACGAAAATCTCACCCCTGTGGAGAAATTTGAATATTTAATATCAGTTCTTTCTAAAGATCCTCTCAATCTCATAAAAAATATCCCCCTATCGGACAATAATTACCAAATTGCAATTGAAAGTTTAGAAAAACGTTACCAAAATAAGCGTTTATTAGCAACTCATTATTGGGAAGAAATAAATAATGTTCCAAAGCTAACAAATGAAAATTCTCAAGGCCTTAGGTTTATTTTAGATACATTCTCTGATAACATCAAGGCTTTGGAAAATCTAGAATTCAAAATCGATGATTTTTCGGATTTTATACTTTTCAACAAATTGAGTAAAAAGATTGATTCGGAAACTCTGAAGAGATTTGAGTTACATCATGCCTCATCTGATATTCCTAGCTACAAAGCTCTTTTCGATTTTTCTGAAAAACAATGTACAGCCTTTGACTCTGTTGCATTAGTGAATAATTCCAAATCGCTTAAATCAACTCTTATTCCCAAGAAAAGTAATTCTAATTATAAAACTTCACTTTTTACATCAAGTTCTTGTCCAGTGTGCAAATCTAATGGTCACTCAATATATAAATGTCACTTATTCAATTCTAAATCACCAAAAGAAAGATTGGATATAGTAAGATCTAATAACTGGTGCACAAATTGTCTGGGTTTGGGTCATACCTATAGCACCTGCACATCAAGTACATTATGTCGTATTTGTAAGACGGGAAAACACCATACTCTTTTGCACCAGGACCGTCAGTTTTCTTATCAAACTCATTCTCAGGCCCCCTCTCAAGGTCATTCACAGACCTTATCTAAAGGTCATCCTCAGACTTCTGCTCAAGAGCATCCTCAGGCTCAAGTTCATTATCCAGACTCTAGAGCTGCATCCCCTAGAAATAGCAATAACGAACCCACTACACTCACTAGCACGGTACTAGCCTCATCCTCTTCTATTCATTCTATGGTCGTGCTACCAACAGCGCTCATAGAAGTTCTTGATATAAAAGGTTATCCCCAAGTAATGAGAGCTATTCTTGATAGTGCCAGTCAGATCTCCTTTATAACCAAAAGGTGTGCGAGGAAGTTGGGTTTGCATTCCATACCATGTTCTCTATCAGTCAATGGCGTAGATCGAATGACGTCATCCATTAAAAGCAAAATCACTTGTGACATAAAACCCACAGGAAAAGAGGCACCTACTCTAGCTGTAGATCTTTTCGTTCTGCCGAAAATATGCTGTGAAATGCCCGGACAAAATATATTGTCGTCTGATTGGGACCACATCAATTCACTGAATCTAGCTGACCCCTCATTCGCTAAGCAAGGCCCAATCGATATTCTCTTAGGCGCAGATGTTTTTCCGTTAATTTTAGCAGACGGCCGAATAAAAGGAAGGTCAAATCAACCTTTTGCTTTGAACACTATTTTTGGTTGGATTGTCATGGGTAAAATTGACGTTTCCAATACGCACTCTGTCAGCTCGTTTTGCATGTCTGTCGAATCAGTTGATAACACTCTCAAAGGTTTTTTCGAAATAGAAGAAGTTCCTTCTAAAATTCACATTTCTCCAGAGGATGAAATTTGTGAGAAAATATTTATTGATTCTCACTCTAGAGATATGTCTGGTCGCTACATGGTCTCTCTACCTTTCCGATACACAAATCCTGTGTTTCCTGACTCTCGTCAAATTGCTCTTAGACGATATTTTTCTCTCGAAAATCGTCTCATGAAAAATCCTGAAATTCGTGAACAGTATAACGAATTCATGAATGAATATATCAACTTAGGTCATATGGAAGTTGTCAATAACTCGAAATCACTTAATTCTTATTACTTACCCCATCATTGTGTTTTGAAGCCCTCTAGTACCACTACCAAATTAAGAGTAGTATTTGACGCTTCCACTAAATCTAGCCAAAATATTTCACTCAATGATACACTCTATGTTGGATCTAAACTTCATAAAGACCTTCTATCTATCTTGCTGAAATTTAGGCTGCATCAATATGCCTTCACTGCGGACATTAAACAGATGTTTCGACAGATACTAGTGAACCCAGAACATCGAGATTTCCAAAGACTTCTTTGGAGGTTTTCCCCCTCTGAACCAATTCAAGATTTTCGTCTAACCACCGTGGTATTTGGTATTTCATCTTCACCGTTTCTCGCCAACCGCACAATTCTGCAGTTAGCCGAAGATGAGAGATCAAAATTTCCTTTAGCATCTCAAATTCTTGCCTCAGATATTTTTGTTGACGATATTGTCAGTGGTTGTGATTCCCTAGAAAAGGCTCAATTTATATCTGCACAACTAGTTTCACTTTTAAGAACTGGCGGATTCGAACTGAGAAAATGGGCTAGTAATGATTTATCCGTCCTAAAAAACATTCCAGATGAATTTTGTGAGCAAAAGACCCTATCTTTCAATGATAAAGATGATTCTTCCTTGAAAATATTAGGCCTCAGATGGTTACCATCATCTGATTGTTTCTTCTACGAGGTTTCACCGCAAGATAGACCTTGTACCAAACGTGTTCTGCTATCAGAGTTAGCAAAGATATTTGATCCCATAGGATTTCTGGCACCTCTATCCTTTTGGGGAAAATATTTGATACAATATCTTTGGTCTTTGGGTTTAGATTGGGATGAGACACCCCCCTCTCAGATTTCTACTATATGGTTTCGGTATAAAGAACAATTGCCCACGATTTCTGAGCTCAGAATTCCCCGCATCATCAAACCGACTAAATTCACATCATGTGAGTTACATGGTTTTTCAGACAGCTCTGAAAAGGGTTATTCTGCAGTGGCTTATCTAAGATTTCGCATTTCAGAATGCAATTATAAGGTATTTTTCGTGTCGGCTAAATCTAAGGTCGCTCCTCTAAAGAGGATATCTATTCCAAGGTTGGAACTTTGTGCTGCAGTCCTCTTAGCAAAGTTGTTGAAATATGTCTCGGAAATTTATTCTTCTGCTCTAACTATTTCTAATTATTATGCATATACTGACAATACAGCTGTCCTTGAATGGCTCAATAGTTCTCCACATCGTTTGAAAACCTTTGTTGGAAATAGGGTTAGCTACATTCAGGATAAGATGTCACCCTCAGATTGGTATTACGTGAAGTCTGAGGAGAATCCAGCAGATTGTGCCAGCCGAGGATTATTACCTGATGAACTCGTAAATCATAATTTATGGTGGAATGGCCCTCCATGGCTTAGTTTTTCTGAGACTATTCAGTCATGCCCCCCTGAAATAACAGATACCTCAGTAATCAAGGCCGAGGAAAGGAATATTGTTCTCTCTACACAAATTGAATTCGATTGTATTATCTCCCTCCTCGACAAGTATTCCTCTCTATCAAAAATAAAACGAATAGTTGCTTATTGCCAACGATTTATTTTCAACCTTAAGAATCGACATTCTAAAAAATGTAACCCATTCACTAGTCATGAACTTCATGAAGCTCTTCTCGTTCTCGTGAAGCAGGCTCAGTTAACCTGTTTCAAGAGTGAAATATCTCTATTACAAGGTGGTGAACAGCTCCCAAAATACTTCAGGAAGCTCAACCCTTTTATAGATCCTCATGGTGTCGTCAGGGTGGGCGGTCGACTTTTGAACGCCAATCTACCCTACGAAGCCAAGTATCCAGCACTTTTAGCTCGGAATCATAGACTCACAGAGTTGATAATTGAGGATGTTCATAAAACCAATTTTCACCCCGGTCAACAGACTCTCCATTTCTTGATATTGCAGAATTTTTGGATTTTGTCTCCAAAACGAGCAATTCAACATGTCCTTTCTCGATGTTATAGATGCTTCCGAGCAAAACCATCTTCAATCGAGCCCTTTATGGGCAATTTACCTAGCCCTCGCGTAAACCATGTCAAACCTTTTTTATGCACAGGTGTTGACTATGGAGGCCCCTTTCAAATAACCTTGGGAAGACACAGAGGTGTGAGATCTCAGAAAGCTTATATCTGTCTCTTCGTATGTCTTTCTACCAAGGCTATTCATCTTGAATTAGCAAGTGACCTATCTTCAGAATGTTTCGTTGCTGCACTTCGCCGCTTTATCGCTCGCCGTGGACGTTGCAATTCAATCCAGTCCGATTGCGGCACTAACTTCATCGGAGCAAAAAGAGAACTTTTTGAACTCATGCAGAAGTCTGTTGAAGCTGAGAAGATTGAATTCACTCAAATTCCTGCAAGAACACCACATTTTGGTGGAATTTGGGAAGGCGGTATAAAATCTGTCAAAACTCACCTGAATCGAATTGTAGGGTGTCAGATTTTGACTTATGAGGAATTCCTGACTGTTCTGGTCCAAATCGAATCACTTCTTAATTCAAGACCCTTGTGTGCACTCAGTAGCGACCCAAATGATTTGCAAGCCTTGACCCCGGGGCATTTTTTAACGCTTGAGCCTCTGACAAGTATACCAGACAATGATCTAAGGCCCTTGAATATTGGTCGTCTGAACCGATGGCAATTGTTACAGCGAATGCATCAAGATTTTGCGAATCGCTGGAAAAACGAATACTTACACACCTTGCAACAGCGTGAAAAGTGGAACAAACACTCACCCTCTCTTGAGGTAGGTACCTTGGTCGTAATAAAAGACGATTTGTTTCCTCCACTTAAATGGAAAATTGCAAGAATTGTGCAAACACATCCAGGTCGCGATGGTGTCGTTCGTGTTTGTACAGTTCGTACCTCAAATGGTCTTCTTCAAAGACCTGCGGTAAAGCTTTGCCCTTTACCTAACCAATAGTAGTTGTCTAATTGAAAACATTGCATGTTTTGGTGGGCGGTATGTTAGGGATTTACCTTTCACCTCATAGAATTAAGTTATTTTTTCCTTGTTTACTATTCATAATTAATTTTTTTTTTATATATATTCTGATTTCAAATATTGCGCGAGATATTGAATGCTCTAACCACTGAAGCGCTTAGCGCAGAAGAAAGGAGTGGGAGGTACCCGCGCAAGACGAGAAATACTCGAGGAGGAGGTGTGGTATCGTCTCGCGATAGCTTCACTGAAACTTTTCCTTTTATCTAAACTAGTGATAAAAACTACATTAAAAATACTCCTCCTATTTTGTGTGCGCGTCAGACATACGGAGCTCCATATTCCACCCTTGAGAAACCACGAACCAGCGTTGCATAAGTCCAAGGTGAGTTAGAGCTTTCGCGTGAATTTTCTGATTGTTGCACAAAGGGTTTCTGCAAAGGTGACCCAAATCTAAATCCCCCTCGAAATCTCGATTAAAAAAAAATTGTATATTTTGATCTTTGTTTGATCGAAACGAAAATATCACTACCCAGAAGACTGTAAAAAAAATTTTGACCCCCTCCCCCCAAAAAATTTTTTTGGGGGTAAAATGTTTGCTGGTCAAACGGTTAGAACATATTTCACCTGACACCCACATCGAGATCGGAGATTAAAAAAAAAAATTCTTCACCCCCTTTCCCCCTTGGGGCACTTTTGGTACGGTTGAAGAGGGGAAGGAGATTTTTGTGATTTTTTTACATATTATTCTCGTGAGTTTCGTACAAAACTACTAAGAATCGCCCAAACTCGGGTACTTCAATTATCATAGTTTGATGTACAGGGCGAAAAAAAGTTCTTTTTCAGAATCGAAACAAGCAGTACCCATAGCTGTGTTCAGCGGAAAAAGTTGATCAAAGAGATGTTAAAATTTTTTTCATAGGCGTACGTATAATTTTTTTGTGGTCTAGAAAACTAAATTCTTTGAAAAAAATCCAAAACATGATGGAAAACTTTGTATAGGGGGTGAGAAGGTTACCCTGAAATTTTGTTGTATTAAGAATTTTTTTTATTTTAAATTTTTTCATGAAGTCTTATATCTTCAGAAAAGAAAGACCTACGAATATTTTTTTCTGTCCTGATCTTTATTTTCACGAGAACGTAATTTTCAACCTGTCTTGTCAGTCACTCATTATGATTCTTGTTACGTTGGTTACGGACCATGCATTTTTTTTTGGGCTGATTTTTTTCGAGAACATGGGGTTTCAATTCGGTTTTCCCACACACAATTTTTGACTACTGAAAGGAAAAAGATCTGGACGTGTCCAGAAAGAAAGATCCTTCCGAAAACAAGTTGATTTTCATTTAATTCTCCTCCCAGTCGGGATTTACAGAGTGTTTCAGATTTGGGTCACCTTTGAGGAAACTCTCGATCTTGAATGTTCATCTTAAGTTAATTATGATCTTGATATTTTCTCATATAAGGTTTCAGCTTCAAAATGAGCCTGAGATTTTGAAAATCGGTTGAAGAGGAAAAAAGTTATGACTGCAAAACCAAAAAATTGATTGTTTGAGATGACTCTGTAAATAAAAGTGATAAGAAGACAATTTTGGAGATGGCCAAAGGTAATGAGATAATCTTCATGCCTCTGCTCTTAAAGTTGAAGAAAAATAGTTTTTCTTCATTTGGGATCCTTTTGAAAATTCCGAAATTTTGCACAGTTTCAAAAAACATCCTGTAGCAATTTTATGGACATAACCTCATGTATCGAAGAAGTACGAGATCAATGCTGAATGACTGAGCTAGCGAACAGTGTAAACAGAATTCAAATTGTTCAAAGCAGAAAAAAGTTATTCAAATTTTAACAGGGGCAAAATTTCGAGGTGCGACGTAATTAGTGTTGCGTAGTTTATTTAATATTACTAGAAACTTCTCAACTCATCTTTAATGCTATGAGAGTAACGGGACACTCTGAATTTCAGATTAGATTTGATTGAATTAGTATGGTCCTTCAAGACTTGACTATTAGTTTATTTCCTTAGAAAACGTAGAAGACAGGGTAAAATACGTTCATGCTGGGTTATATGCTGCCTAATCCACAATAATACTGCAATTATTTGAAAACCTCAATAATATAATTCAGGATAACAGCAATCATTTTACTCACTCTCAAGATATCCTCATGCTCTTGTTCCTCCATTTCAGTTGAATAAAAAACACCTAACCAATGCCAGCAGCGATCAGCGATGCAAGAAAGTTGAAAATATTGAACTTTTTCGCTTCAATATTATCTAAATTCCGCTTCACTATTCAGAGTGCATGACGCGCGACGCGAGAAGCAAACACGCTGCATTGAGAACTCACCTTAACTATCCATCCGTCATGTACCAATATTGACTCAAAGCGATCGTGTATACGAGCGATAGTTCAATTTTGCATGCATAAAGTAAGTTTTTGATCTTGGAATAATCAGGAATATTTCTGCTTCTTTATTACTCAATTGAAATATTAAAACAGTCGTTGTTTTATTGCACATTTGAGCTTTGATTTCGAATATTTTCATTGGTTTGCGCTTGAGGGACAATAGTAACAAGACACAGTGGGGACAGTTGTAACGTTATAGAATTCAGTAGCATTAATTTCGCGTTATACCTTCAAGTGTTACCAATAAGGTAAACACCATCATATTTCTTTCATCTTTCGACTGCACTAGAGTAAAACTTATGTTCGTAGAGAAACACCATGCAAGCCAGCAGAAGTGCATTGATGAGGGAAGAAATATAAGTGTTGGAATTTTTCTTGTTTGATTGGAGGAAAAACCTATCTGGAAAGTGAGTTCCACAATTTCGCCGTTCGATGAAACAAATAATTTTGATGTTCGCTAGTTTTAGAACTTCTTAGAAGCTCCCTAAAATCTCTTCAAGTGTTTTTTTTTCAGCACAAGATATTGGTCTATAGATTCATTCGTAGTAGATAGATTAGATAATGCCAGAAGAAGTTTCTGAACCATCAAGAGCTGCATTAGCTTTTTCTTGGAGGCTAAAGAATCAGACCTCTCCTCGTTTCCCTTACCAATCGTACTCACTGGTCCAAGCAAGAGTTAGTCTATTTTGGCTATTCATCAGCTCTTTTGAGGCTTCCAATCAATTTCATATTAGTTTTGACTCAAATTGTAATGAATAGAAGTTCAATTCTGTCCGAGCAACACAAAAGAAAAGCTTTAAAAGAGGAAAATCCACTACTCGCGCAATAAATAAATTTGACAAAAGCATTTGAGAGCGTCAATCTGGCGTCAATCATGGAATACTCAGTGAAAAACGGAAAACATATGGCATTAGAGTGGTTGCATTACAACTCATTCAGTCATATTCATATCTGTCACAGCGAAATCAATGTGAAACTGATGGAAATAGAAATATATTGAGGTCTAGTGGTGTGGTGTTGAAAATGGGATCCATGCCTACTGAGGCCACTACAATACATCTAATATACAAGCAAATCACCAGATTCTGATGATGATTATGTGATGGTGTTATATGCCGGTGATGTCACTATATAATATTATTAATATTGAGGCAGCTCACATTGCATAACGGATCATAGTGCTTAATGCATAATACATAATTTTTTGCACGATTGATCATTTTTGACTGTTTACCGTGACAGATTTTACGTCAGTAGGTGACATTTACTAGCAACTCGACGGTAAGTAATCCAACTCGACGGTAAGTACCCCAACTCGACGGTAAGTAATTCACTTACCGTCGAGTTAAAAAATCTAATAATTTTAATTTATTTTTATAATTCATAATGGTATAAATCGTGCAAAAAACGTTATAAGCATGTCGAACGTTAAGGGTAACCGATCTCAGACAATAACAATTGTCTTCAATCGGTATAAAACACTTACCGTTCTCCACACTTACTATACTATTAATGCATACTGCATAACAGAAAGAAGTGTTCATACAAGGTATAATTTCCATGCTCCATTGCTCGAATAAATGACAGATTTGGCAGCAACATTTATCTCGAGGTTGAAATATTAATCAGTTAACAAAACTTTTGTGTTTTGAATGTAACAGTTTTTTTCTCATTCGTGACTTGTGTGATTAATAAATATCAATTATTGATATTGTTCCGATCTTACTGAATTTACTAATGACAGTCAGCAATTTCGGAACGAATTCAGGTTTAGTAAGCTACTACCAGTATAATTCAGTAATTTTAGAACGATCTAAAGCACTGAACAGTATACTGGTTAGGAATTTCGGAACTCGACCATTGAAGGTACAGAACAGAAGTATAATCTCACTGTAAGTGACAAGTTGACATTTTTGACAGACGCCATAGTGAATAATGCATGAAAGTTAAAAGTTGGTCAACTTTGTGAATTTTGCGTTATGCATTAAATTTTTGGCTATTCCCTTTGATTAAATTACGAGTTGTGCACTTTGAGTTATATATGTATAAACGGTTGCATAACGAACTTGAATTTAAAAATTATTCATTACGCATTATGAGTTAGTCATTATGCATTGTGAGGTGGCTAAACCCGCCTTCTGTGAAGAAAATAAGAGACTGCTTCTTAAGAAAGTGAATTGTGTAATTGATGCACTAAGGACCGTTTTTATAAACGAGTATAAACTCCGTTTAAGCTAAACCTCGTTTTGTTGCTATGGAATAGCCAATCAAATCACTGGTTATCTAGCAACTTAACGAAGTTCAGCTTAAACAGAGTTGTTAAATCAGTACTATTCGTTAAATGATTTTATTTTGAATAAATAAAAATACAGGTATACCTTTCGGTTATAATATCGATATAATATAAATGAATTATTTTTACATTATTTCTGTAAAGAGTGCTTTTTTCTCAGGAATATTGTCAGAAAGATTGACTGGAAAGCACACATATCTAGACTTTCTAGATGAAAATATTACTGCTATACTTCAAGGATAATCACTGAAATTGATCTTGCCTTTCAACATTCCTGATTACAGCATAAATCCTTTTGATATTTTTTGGCAATATACTACGTAGTAATAAACAATATCCATATTTTCACATAATACATCATCATTTCCTCATAATTCCAATATTGAATCCTCGAATCCTCGTACCATTCTAGAGAACCGGACGGAGCACAATACCAAAACTTTTTCAATTGTACGTGTGTTTGAAAGAAGGATAAAAATAAGCTCTCTGGCACTATTCAACTAATAAGCCGCAACGCCACTTCACAAAGTTGTCTGGGGCATCTGTCGATTCCACTCTATCCTTTCTCCATTAGTGAATTTACAAAAGAAAAGACGCCAACCGTTTGCCATCCCTTGTTCGTGAGTAATCCTCAAAATATAGTCGACGAGCTGTCTCATTCATTTCCCTGTATGAACCGCCTGCCTCACAGAATTGGGAATTTTCATATGAATGCAGAGGCTCAAAGTATGATCCTCAAGGGTTTTATCATTCCACCGTAGAACCATATAGCATCTCGCTCTGCCGCCATTGAGCACTTTAATCTACTTCAATGTGCCTAATGCTCAATAATGAATATCGCATGAAAACCCCTCTCGGAAATATATTGATAAAGTTTAATTGGTACTTGTCACTCTAGTTTAGCTTCATGAAGCCATCGTTTATGTTCCGAGATTTGATGGGATCCACAGGTTGGTATGATTAACAGAGAGAAATATAATGGAAAACTGTTCACCGTGTTCGAAAAATCACAATGAGAATTCATATCAGTTTTCGGATATAATCGTTCAAATGGTGTATGTATATTGCATTTATTGAGAGAAGCTGGTTGACGTCATTTGGTCAAGTAGAATATTTATTTCACTTTCGGTGCAATCCTGAAAAGCTTTTATTCAAGTTCACCTTATATCTGAATGAAAAATCAATATTGAATCCACTTCCATCACAATTCGAGAGAATTAGGTTTCACCATGATACCATCATAGACGTCATGAAGTTAGGGGCAGTTACTTGAAATGCTTGTTGTCAACAATAGGTGGATTTATGCGACATCATTTGACTCAATGTTACTCAATTTGATGGGGTTTGGAGTATACATAAATGATTCAAGTACTCAAGTATTTGCTTAACTTAAGAACTTCTACCTATAGATTTATCTTCTCATGTGAAGTTAAGTTAAATTGTGATGTTGCATGAATCCACCTTGTGACATAAATTCCGTGTCAGATACTGTTCTGTTGTCCCATGATCATAGGATCTTGATCTGACATGTTTCTAACTAGTTTTCGGTTTTGACATTAGGAAGTTAGGTTCGGGCAGTTTTTACCCGCCATACTCGATATAGGTGGATCGATTATTATATTATTACGTTTCATATTAAACTGGACTGTTTTCACCTCGTGAACTGAATCATCCAGAATATATTGACTGATAGATCTTGATAACTTCATTGCTGTTATTGATTCGTATTATCAATTCAACATAATATCGCAATCACAATTGATAGTATACAATATCGGATATCGCACTGCAGAAATAATCATCTATGACAATACTGAAATATTCCGATCAAAACTATAGTTTCAATTGTGTATTATATATAGAAGAATATTCTGATGTGAAATGAACATGAATAGAAGCACTTGAAGACTCCCATTCTAAAAAAATTGAGTAAGAATCATCCGTCAAGAAATTGATTCTAACCTTACCAATGTTGTTTATAGGTAGCGCAACTTGCATGTGACTGGGGTTCGATGCCCTTATCAACACCTATTTTCAATGTTATTCTCCTTTCTCAAGAATTCAGTAGAAAAAAATTACGATTTCCCACCCCAAAGAACCCATTTTTTTCCTGAAATTGTCACAGGAATACCTATACGTAATTGAAATATTTCAACTAAGGTAGGTACTTAATATCCTATACCTTTTCAATTCATCTTCAATGCATTTGTTATGTCATTCGTGTGTAGATTATTATCTATCATGGGCTTTCTTTCATTTGATGAGTGTTTAATTATGGAAAGTAGGTACATATGTCTCAAGGGACTGTCCTCAGCATATATAGATCTTATTGCTTACGCTAGATCCGGTATCTAGGTTACTTGTTTTGTAGGTCCGGGGGGGTTGAAAGTACTAGGCCATTGATTGGTCGTTTTTATTTTTGTCCATACATGTGTTGTTCCATGTGATCATGTAGTACCTACTTTCTTGCAGACCCCTCTAGACCTAAAAATTACTACCGGATTACTACCGGATGCCGGATCTAGCGTAAGCAGTAATGGTGGATTTATGCAGCGATTTTAAGTCATAAGATTTAAGTCGTAAGTTTTTAGTCATAAGTCGTAAGAAGTTCAATCATTGGTTTTCAATGTTACCATTCAGACACTTGACATAAGTTTTAAGTTGCAAGTCATAAGTTTTAAGTCATAAGAATGTTTGCCAACTTTTATCTCTTATGGCTTAAAACTTAAAACTGATCATATTTGCGCATGCGTTCGAAGTTTTCAAATCTGTGACGGTTTTTTATAGGTTATTGTCTGTGATTGTGTTGTTTATTCAAACTTATATCAGAATTATCAGATTATAAAAAGAAAAAATGTATATTGATGACTGAAATTGTAAATTGACCACTGACACAACCACAGAAATTGACCAATGGGAGATGTTACCCTTAAGACATGACAGTCCTAAATAATTCCTGCATAAATGGTCCTTTATGTCTTAAATCTTATAACTAAAAACTTACGACTTAAAACTTATGACTTAAAAAATTGCTGCATAAATCCACCATAAGATCTATGGTCCTCAGGGTGCATACACCCTGTTGCCCCCGTGTCATCGCCACCTTTATGTCCTTGGTAATATCGTCAGTTCTTTGAGCTTATTTGGATCGATGTAAATTTCATTGTGATGGAAACGATAGTACTTTCAAATGACAATATGATTTGATATCCGCACCCTCGTCCATCGCTCCCCATATTCCACGTTTTTTCTCACGATCTCCCGACATTCTGATGAACGGTTTTATTGCCTTCGCCAAAATGGTGCGATGCAATCTCCATAGTGAGGCAAATTCAATTTTTCTGACACGTTAATCAGTCCCTTTTTCACTTTGCTTTTAATTGTCCTGGCTATGCAAAATGGAATGGTATATTGCGATGAAAGATGGCCTACTCTATCATCGATCACAGTGAAAATTGTGATGCCAATATATCCTTCGCATCTACAGGGTGATGAGACAATTTACAATACCATGTTACATTTCTGATGTTAAGGTTGGTACGAAGCAGGAGAAAAAATCGCATGGACATGTCAATTTCAATATAATTCTGAGTGGATTGTGTCAGTGGCATTTGAATCAAGTATTATCCAAACAGAGTGTCTCAAAAAACAGCATCAACTTAGTAATTCAGTTTTTCAAATATCACACCCTGTATAGCATTGCATTATTGGATTCTTCATCGAGCACCAGTTCAGTTTTTTCTGGTTCTCACGAAAAGGGATATTCTGTAATGTTCAGAGAACATCGTGAGAACCAAGGGAAATAAGGTAGAAGTTGGTGTTCTTCTTAAATTTCTGGAGATGGTATGCCTCGGGCAACACCTCCATAGCCAATGAATTCCAAAGTCTCGATGCTCGTGAGATGAACGAGTCTTTGGGAAGGGACGTTATGCAGGTCTCTAAAGTGACCACGAAGGGGTCTGAAGACTGAACCTGACAGGTTAATCTCGAAAAGACTGCTAATGGAGGAACGATTGTTGATATTTCAGAAGAGCATCGCCCATGAAAATATCTATAAAATAGAGATAAATCGCCAACTTTTCTACGGTGTTCCAGATAAGTGAGCGAGTTTGTAAGCGAGGCATCACCGACGAGACGAATTGCCTTTTTTTGGACAGAATCCAATAGTTTCAGGATATGTTTAGGTGCCGCACTCCAAATATGGGAACAGTATTCCAGGACAGGTCGGATCTGTGCTTTATAGATCATAAGCAGCTGACTGGGAGTGAAATAGCTCTTGGCTCGAAACAGAAATCTAAGTTTTTGGGATGCACTTTTGGCAATGGACCTCACGTGATTTTCCCAAGAAAGGTTATTGCTGATAGTAACGCCAAGCATCGAAATGGATTACTTCAATGGTATGGTTACTCCTGACTGAATTATGTTGGGCACAGTGAGATCGGCTTTTCTAAAGAAAAGACATGCTTGTGCTTTGTTTGCATTCGATTCTACCAGGTTATTAGATCTCCACTCGAGAATTGTTGCTAAGTCCATATTTATTTTGTTAATATTTCTTTCTCGTTCATTTCTGGTTTGACGGGTCGATATAGGAGCCCTGGAAGAGAAAGCGGTATGGAGCGTAGCTGTGTATAGGACATGAAGTTGCTTCCAACAAATCGTTGATGTGAAGAAGAAAATAAATAGTGTTGGTGATGAAATTGATCCCTGCGGAACACCAGCACTCATGAGTAGAGTATCAGATGAAACTCCATCGACCACTACATGGAGATACCTGTTTGAAAGAAAACTAGCAAGCAGAGAACACAACTGAGGGGGCAAACCATAAGATGGAATCTTGGCGAGGAGTCCCTGGTGCCAAACTCGATCAAATGCCTTGGAAATATCTAATGCCACGGCTAAAGTTTCTCCATATTTTTCAATAGATAGCTGCCGTAAATGGAAAAGGATAGTAAACGTAAAATACATTGTGTTACAATTGTCACGGTTTTCTCACTGAACTGATGCAAAAGTAAAGTCAGAATGATAATTCACAAGTGCTCATTATTCATGAGACTCCGTAGCCTTTGTGTACACATCTGGGAGAAAGAAATACCAAAATTTATCAGAATCAATGCTTTCTGATAGAACCTTCTTCCACCAGGTCCTTCTTCCTGAGTAGTTGTACCACCGATTTAGGAGGATGAGAAAGTGGCTATAAATAAGCAGAAGTTTTCTGAAACCATCATATAGGAAGAAAACCTCAGAATAGGACGAGATAACAGTTAAGATAAACTGAAGTGTGAGCTCAATTATTATATGAGTAGAACTGAGACCAGAAGGTATTCAGTGGTGAATTCTTCAGGATAAGGCATTCATGGATCTGAAAAATGTGCAGTGTAAAAGTGATCGGATCAGAATAACTCATAAAGAACGTTCATCGAACGATCAACGTTCTTGTTCCACGATTTGGTTCGTAATTTTTCTTCTTCCAAGAATCACATATTATGATGTTATTATTATACCCATCCATTCTCAGTTCCACTTTGATTTAGATCATCGCATTGATGATGAATTCAACGCTATCATAATGAAAGATAGTTACGTCCAACCGTAACATCAATCACGCCGGAAATTGCAATGTGAAAACAGTTTGCATCTATATTGCGGCGAAATGAGATGGATATTTCATCTTGAGTAGTTCTGGACTTCGTGATGAAATTTGACATGTAGAATTTGCCAGTCCCATCATCGAATTGGTATTCCATTACTTGAGGGAATATGTAATAACAAAAAATTTCCAGAATCTCTGATGGTAGTGGGATAGATGATAATGTCGATTCAATTAATATTTCGAAAATTCACAAAACTCGTGAATCACCACTTTCTCGAAATTTGTGCGGGGCGAAGCGGAGTGGGACCTACAGCTCATAATGGAATTTTAACCACTCTTCTCGGGAGAAAGGGCGAAACATGATAGATTTCGAACTGCCTTCCGGATTCAAACTACGAACTCTATGCTCTTTTCTCTATGAAAACCGTCACCAGAGATCAACGGGAGATTTGCTTGCTTGATGGATTCCTGCCAGGTTGGCAAGAAAGGCCCCGCTGCTTCTTGTATGGCAAACTTCGTTCATATAGTTTGTCGCCACAACTTTGTAGTTTACTTGCAAACTTCCTTCTGAATATCACCAACATTCGAACAAACGCTACCTAATTAATAGTAATATTTCCACGACTTGAAGAAGATGTCGGTAAGATCGATTTTCAAGGAGCTTATGGATTTCGGTGGTTCCAATCTGAATTGAAACGACTTTGAAACACTATATTTCCAGTAAATCTGGAATAATTATCAACATCCTTACTTTTGTCGGTATTTTTCCCCTAGAACAGATGAAACTGACAGAAGCACAGTTTCTGTTTTACCGACACAAGGTAGGACGCCATCTCTGGTGATTTCAGGAAATATTACTACTGTATAAAATCAAGTAGGCAAAAGTCTACAGTAAGTTCTATGGTGCTTATTGATGGGAAGCTGTTTCCAGGGCCGGATTATCCATAAGGCGGATAAGGCAACTGCCTTGGGGCCCCTCACCGACTAGGGGCCCACGGGGGCATAATTGATATTGAATGCACAAGAAAAAAAAGGTTTCATTCGTGACATTCCCGATTATTAACATCCGGTAATATCACCATAGAAAAAATGATGGATGCGGGGACAGATAACATCGTTTGGATTGATTTGTGATAATATGGTCAATTGGTCAATCAACTTTTCCGAATGTAATGATAGCATTGCAAATATATAGAAGTCCGATGATATTAAACGCCACGAAATTTTTCAAAATAGAATTAATAAAAAACTGTCTTCGTTCAGCAATATCACAGAACCGTTTAAATTCATTGTCGATAATGACAATTGAAACTTATATTGTACCTACTTCACAAAAATATTTTCTTAGGTTGTGTAAATATTTTTGTGATCAAAATCATTTCATTCAATTAAAGCATAAAGCAGGAGTCGATCTGATTGACTCGACTTTTGTAATAGAAAAAATATATTTTGAAAAGAAAGAAAACGGTAAAGGAAAGGGGCCCCGAGAATTACTTTGCCTAGGGGCCCCGATAGGGTTAATCCAGTCCTGTGTTTCACCATCCTATACCCACCTTGTTCTAGAGGAAGCTGTTGGTTTCTCTTGTCATTTTCCGATAGATAATCTGTTTACAGGATATTCTAGGTGTCCATTTTCTTATTTCTGTCCACGATCAGTTATGCTCAGTTTTGATACTAAACCTGATAGATTTCGATCATTCTGATTCATAACCCAAATGTGATATTTTGTGGTAGGATGTGAATTATTTTGGATAACTATCACCCACTGATGGTTGACGATTGCAACATTTATCTATATCTATATGCTTGTGACAGTATCCTGACTTTACCACATGAAAGGATATTAAACTGTAGGTATACAACATGTGATCATTATTCCAACTAATTTCGACACTCATTCAATTTCGCTCCAGTGAAGTGTGGTCTGTTTGAAGCGGTTCGTGGTTCTACGTACACTACAGAAACATCGTGCCTGTGAATAGTTGATATACAGTGGGTTTCAAAAAGTTTGTACGCTTTAGAAATGAAATCAATATTCCATTCAGCTTATTATAAATAACAAAGATAACCAAATTTTTAGGCCCGTATATTAACAGTATCCTTTCTTTTTGACCGTCATGATGAATAATAAAAGTGAAAAATTCAATGCAGGTGTATACCTACTCCATGTGAGTTTTGGGGCAATATGTTGATCAGAATAACACATTGTGTATACTATGCTAATTGTGAAAATGTGATTCGATATGGCATAATATTATTTGGACGTAGTAGAGGTAGTGAAAGATTCTCCATTATACAGAAAAGAGCTAATGCCAAAATTTAAAAGTAGAGGAACATGTCGATGGAGATTTAAATGGCTTACTAACGCTTACGGAAGGTACATACAGGAGATCTTGTTCTTTTTTTTTTTTCAGGAACAAGCATATATTTGACTCCTATAAGTCACCGAGTGACCACTAGATACATGTCAGAAAAAGGTCCACTTTATAATTGTATACAAATGTTCAATAAACTACTGAATGGAATAAAGCAAATTAGGAATACTTATCATGGAGTTCAAGAAAAGTGTATTTGCACGCATTCTGGGGATACAACCTAATTGAATTGAAGATTATTTGATTAGATTGAATTGGAGATTATTTGATTAGATTTAATTTTGTGACATTATTTTGTTCAACTGTTGCTTACAGTTTTCTGTATAGGTAACTATCTATTCAAAAAAAAGATTATTATTATTATTCAACGATATCCATATTCTAATCAGCATGATCATCATTCACGTGTATGTTGGATCCAGGCATTACCGTCGAATATAGCCGAACATCCAATTCTACTTAGCACCGTTTAATCCTACAGAAATAGGATGAAGGGATGCACGACGTTCATTAAAAATGACTATCCGTGAAATATGGAAATGGCTCATTAAATGACTTGAGCCAATATATACGGACTTATATTCGATGGATTGAACTTTATTAGATATTTTGTTAACTATCAGTGAATCGTATCATTCGTATCACTAAGTTAGAGATTGGAGAGCATAAATTATCTGAGGTAAATTCAAACTGAAATTTAGTTGAGAAATGGAAAAGCCATGAATTGAAAAATAATTTTGAAAGGGAAAATAGTCTATCCAATTATAAATATCAAATGAAAGAAAGCAACTACATTCCTGGTAAATAGCACGCAGAACATTGAATTGCTCGTAGTCCATGCAACGATTCACACTGAGAATGCAGATCGCAAATGTTTCTTTCTTCCTAAGACGTGAAAAATTCACATTGGGATAGCCACGCTCAACATCCTACAGTCCGGTTTCGGGCGTATTCACCAGTGCAAGTGCAAGGTAGTTATCCGAGTAGAGACCGTGATATCTCCACTCGGAGCGTTGCCTGTCCCAATGCATTTTCGTCGCGTCTATTTGACCGCACTGAGCCGCGTTCCAAGAGACATTTGGAAGTGGCGACACCACGCGGCAGAAGGAAGAAACACTCCAGAAACAAATCTCCCAAGTTGAGGAGCTTGGAAGTGGTTGAAATCTCGACTAAGCTAATAAATGAAAAAATGAAAAATACATGGTCTGGACAAAAATTTTCGAAATTCTATCCAATTAGGAATATCAGACATAGTTTGATATGCATGTCTGGTAGACTACTAGAAAACAACTACTTTCCTCGTAAATACCACGCAGAACGGATCGTTTGAACACAATTGTATATCACTTCTAATAAGAAAGTGTCCAATCGAATAATTTTCTGACAATGATAGGATAAACGTTAACATTTTTTGACGCGTTCGTATGTAACAATGTGAACTGGGAACTGGTTACTATGGAAATTCGAATATTTCTGAATTTATGATTGGTGGAGCTACTCGATGTATATCCAAATAAATATATTCGAGATAATACGAGATAGGCTCATTTGGACGTACCGATTGGTTGAGAATCGTACGAAAAAAATGATCGATATAAATATTATAATGTTTGTTCGTGTTAATGTCCACATCATTACAGTCTAGTGTGATTAGTTATAGTGGAGAAAAATCCTTTGGGTTCATTCAAATAATAATTTGTCCGAATCAAATCACTGAAATAATTTGGTTTTCAGATCGATCAAATTTTGCCATCTTCTAATAATCCTAATGGAATACTGTAGTAGTTAAATTCAAGGTTTGCTAGTCTCTACCGATTAAATGTACCATGACTACTTTATAATGGAAGAATATTTCAAGTTTTGGTTCAGTAGGAAGGTAATCCTTGAACTATATTTTATATTTGACAGATGCTTTCAATTCATACGACTATTGTGAAACATCTAAAACTCTTCTGACTTCCATTTGACATTAGGATTCTAGGATTCTACCAACCTCCGAAGAATGAAAAGCGCATATCGAAATATTTATTACATCAGACGCAAGATAAAATAAAGCAATAGAAAAAATTTCATGCAACTCATGCAACAGTTTCAAAAATGAATAAAATAATTTCATAGAATAATATCGAATAAGATGGTGATGATAAGTGGTGTTGATGTAAATATACTCAAATCGTGAGCTATATAAAACAATAAAATCGACTTAATTTATCAGCAATCCGTCAACAACCTTATGATTATATGAAATTGCAAAACTTCCACTATAATTGGAATATGGAGATTTATATATTTTTCTACAACTGTACACATTCATTATTTTTTCGTAAAGTCTCGTCTATCATCAGTGCCAAGAATTCCTCGAAGAATTCAAACCTCTAGTCCAACATTTTGGATTAGTAAATAATTTCATAGAAAATGTGTATTTTTATTATTAATACCTACTTATTTCGAAAAAAGTTTACTTTTTGGACTCCTTCAAGTGAAAAAATTAAATTTAATGTTAAAGCGAGTATTGAAGTAAATTTCTAGAAATTTGTTGATAGAACCGAAGATAGAACATAAAATATATTTACTCTCGATCTTACCATCTTATATACCCATATCTTACCAGACTGAAGACTTCTTGCCGAGATCCAGCCATTACATTTGGTACATACATACAGTATGTTTCCAGGGTTTCAAGAAATGTTGATAATTTGATGAAATTAAGCTTTCGGAAGCTTTCATTTAAAAAGAAGAAGAGTTGAAACAAGTCGTATAATAATTATTCAATTTCCAATACTAATATAATAACATCGAATTCGAGATCGAAATGGAATATGAATAATATGATAATAGTACTAACCCTCGTACTAACCTATGTCTAATAAACCAATGTATCATTATTTGAAAATCTTGTTGATTTCTTTTTCATCAATAACACAACAATTTTCTAGGGAAAATGTCTAGCTTGGTCATGATAATTAACTGTGACTAATTATGGTACATTCAGACATTTATTGTTTTCCTTTAGCCAACACAATAAATGATTACCACTTTCAACTTCAGTTGAAGCATACACCAACTAGACAACAGAGACAACATGATAAATATGTTTTTTTATTGTCGAAAAATTTGTTCAAAATATCAAAATATTCACAACTATGAGTATAACCTAACCATATTTACATTCACAAGACAATCCTGAACATTTTATGGGAAGTAAATAGGCATAATAACCTGCCTTATGATTATCGAGAAGTAACCAATGGAGATACAAGACGATTAAAATACATTTCCAGCTATATAGTGATCAATCGGTTCAATCATTATTCATAAGACAACAGCATAACAATGAAATACACGTCAAACCACAACACCATTTGCAACAATCATCGTCGGAACTCTGTTGAGTCACATATTGAGGCTGATGATAGGGTTGTTGATAAGGCGGCTGCCCAGGCTGCCCGTAAGGCGGTTGCCCAGGCTGCCCGTAAGGCGGCTGCCCATGCTGCCCGTAAGGCGGCTGCCCATGCTGCCCGTAAGGCGGCTGCCCAGGCTGCCCATAGGGCGGCTGCCCCCCGTAAGCCTGCCCGTAGGGCTGTTGTCCCCCGTAAGGGGGTTGGCCCCCACCGAACTGGGGCTGTTGTTGGAACGGCGCTCCTTGAGGCTGAGGGGGGTATGGGGCAGGGGCTCCATAAGGTGGAGGATGGGGCTCGTAAGGGGGCGCGTACGGCGCTGGCGGTGGACCATTTTGGTGTTGGTAGGCCATTTTTTTGATGGAATATTCAGCGATGTTTAGGTTTGCCTTTATCCGTCAATGGAATATGGAAGAAAGTATTTCGGTAATGGGGCGTGACTGATCTACTCCGGCTGTTTGTCGATTGTACTATTTTTAACAGTTACCTTGGTCTCATCATCTCGTTAACGACGCACCGACACAAACTATATATTAACCATTTATCACCGAGTTCACACTAAACTTTCACAATTTCGCAATGAATATCTCCCTTCAATGGTGGCTTTGGTATTTACATACAAAACTTAGCCTGTGGCCTGTGGCCGTCGAAATATATGCACGGTCTAGCTAGACTAGAACACTGGGGAACACAAACGGAGCTGTCAAGCGCAGGCGGCCATGATCACCAATGTTGCCGGATTCCATAGACGCCGCGAAGTCGGGGCTTGAATCCCTAATCGATGGCGATCCAATTCATCATAACTTTTTTGCTCGAAGGTACTGAAGTTTTATATCAATTTGTAATTTGGCAACTTCAAGATTCAGGTTCCTGTAGTAGATTACACAAACATATACTCATGGATGCTCGCGAAAGTGGTAGGTATCTCAGAAACGTTCCTTATAGAGTATTATGGGGTAAGGATAAGCAGAATATTTATAGGAATATCAAGAACGGTTCAATATAAACATGCGTCGAAATGTTGTTCCCACCCTTGTACTTACTTATTCGCAGATTGGAAAATGAGGGATCAGGCTTTGCCTAGTTCTGTTTATTTCACTTTATTTGTTCTGTTTTGACCTCGATTATATCAATATTCAAGGGTTCTGGTCAAATTTAATGGCTCCTTCAAAATTATTGAGTGATAAAATAATGAAGGATGAAGTGCAAAACTAGAAACTATAGACATTGGAGAATGCCATTTCATAGATATCGAGAAATGGAAAACACTTTCTTCGTAATTCTCAACTTCCGTTAAGTCATAGCATGCACATTTAATGTTAGCATTATCAAAATTTAAAAATTAGAATACAATACGGATCTCGAGTTTGTTCCACTATCGTAATAATTAATCAACAATCTGATGAGCTCATCACCGAGTGAGGATTTTTCTCTGATGCTTATAACATCTAAACATTCAAAAAAATTCCAATACTTATAGGTTAGATTGTCAGTCAACAGACAAAAAAAGATGATTGTCGTCGGAATTATGGAATACCTGTTGGATATTTAAAAAGTCACCTACTATTTACTTGATCGCATTTGATTGACAGTTATTTTTCACGATTTATCGCAAAGCCGACAACACTGTCGGTAGCTGGTAGCAACAGATTTCTATAGGGAGAATGAGAAAACGAATTACATTATACCATACCTGACTTTTATATTATGTCCATACCGTACCTCGAAGCATGAGCGTCGCGACAGGGGCAAAAAGAGGGATGAACAGCATTTTGAAAATGTACTTGAAAAAATCAAAAATAATGTTGAAATACATAGAGATAAATTGTCGGAGAAATTATTTGGAATTGTGGGATTAAATCAACCAGAGTGTTCAATTTGACTTTTGCATGTTCGAATAGAAATAAGTAGGCACAACCATTGAATCTGAAAAAGGTAATTCAACATGACAAAGTTTTTGTGAACTGTCACGTTTATGTTATAATATAAAGGTGCAAAGGTGCTATCATAAGAGAGATGACTCGTGCAAAGAGCAAAGAGATAGATTTACCTTTATTATATACCTAATTAATTACATATTCCGCATCACACTCGATCAGCGCCTTGTATTACCTATGAAAATTCCTGACCCAACATTCGTTAAATAATTCTGGATTCTATACGATTTAGGGTATTTCACATAGAGTGTGTTTCAGAGTTGATGGTTCTCCAAGGGTGTTCAATCAACTGAAAGATTACGAATATGTAATAATATCGTCGCCTGAGAATAAGATTGGTATATCTCCACTTTTCTTAAAAATTGAGTTGAATACATCAAAATGTTCGTTAGAATTGGAATAGTCATTCTCCATCTGAATATATATATTATATATATTATATATATTATATATATTATATATATTATATATATTATATATATTATATATATTATATATATTATATATATTATATATATTATATATATTATATATATTATATATATTATATATATTATATATATTATATATATTATATATATTATATATATTATATATATCACGCAGCGCGCTCCTAGCTTATGGCATTCTCATTGCGTTAGTGAGTGAGTTTCCGTAGTGTAAAAAGAGATATATTTATGTATTTAAATCTTCATGTGTGTGGCCAGTGCAGCCTTTTAATAAGAAGAAGTATTGTTTATTTGCAAGTATAGTGACATCGAGAGAAGAAATGTGATAATAGCAGCATTTTTAGGAAATGGGAAGTGATGGAAAAAATAATCTGGATTTATCGAAATGAATCAAAAAGAGAAAAAATATATCTGATGTAAACAAAAGTGTGACAGGAAGAGTTACGATCAACTCGAAGAAGAAAAATTACAAAGGGGAAAATAAAACTAGAATATATTTAAGAACGGATATTAAGAAAACCAGAAATGACAGAGGAAGATATTATCGGTAAATCGAGAAGACACCAGACAGAGGAGGACAGGAACCGGAAAGAGTATATACGAATTCGTAGCTATAATATAAAGAGATATGGCACAAGAGCAAGGAAAACGATACCATTGAAATATATGGATAAATAGTCAAAAAATAACCATTTGAGAGAATATTGTTTACATAATTCATTTTCTGCAGTTTTTAAATCAAGAACTTGATAATTCGTTCCTTATCTGTTCGCTATGTTCGCCAGTCTGTCATTCTATTCTTCAAAACTACCGTGCAATAAAAAATATACTAGTTTAGTTTGAAGAGTGAGATTTTAGTTAAATTATTTCAAATATTATGGATAAGCTGAACACTATGTACTAACTTTTACCACGACTTTCACATAATAAAAGCAAGTTGAATATTTAAACGTCTTTGTTTTTGATTTATATATTGATATAGACCTTAATAAACCGTATACGTTATAGTATCATTCGATTTCGATTATAAGAATTAGATTGGGCTTCATCCAGCATATATGGTGAATTTGGTAAAATCACATTTTTGGTCTATATCCAAAACAACTTCAATTAATTATAAAGAAATCACTCGGAGTATATCTACTCGAAAATTGGAAGAAATATTCATGTTTTAGTGGGTTTCCAGAGTTACTTTTTGCAGAACTAATACATCATAAGAAAATATCGAAAACGTTTTTCAAACTTTGAAGCTCATTTTCTCGAAACTAACTTTGTGGGAGATATGATATGGTGAGCATATTCGATGTTATAAATTTCAGGAATATAACTAGGAAAACAAAGGATAAAAGGGCTCAGAAAAGGATACCTGAGTCTACGTCTCTGTCAGAAAAAGATACCATGAGTCGATGTATCTTGAAATTGATCCTAGAAAATGTGCTAATGAATATTTCTTCGATGTCTAGAAATATACCTATATGTGTTTCAATCATGTTCATTCGACCGTAGAGAGGAGATTGGGAAGAATCCTTGTTATGTCTTACAAGATATAAATAAGTTTGCCGAATGCAGGTTTCCTCAAACTAAAGACTTTTCATCATCTGGTCTGTATATTTAATTTTCTCTCTGAAACCAAAAGTGCAAGGGTGACGATTCTGATTTTCAGCATTCCCCTGTTGAGTAACCCATAATTCATTTCCAACATCATGGAGAAAATTGTCAACTTCTTCTGTACCAAAGAATTTCGAATTTAATAAATCTTGTCTCAGTCCACATCGAGTTGAAGTGATTCTTGACAAGTAGAAATTCCATTTCCGCCACACCTCAAAACACATTTTCCTCAAAAAGTGAGTCGTATATAATAACGCTCCCCCTCATTACAGTCTTTGAGAGATGAATGGCGGCAGAGGCAAAAATGCAATTTTCCGCGCCACACACGTGACACTGAAGAGAAAATTCCCGTTTCCTGCCTCATTACTACTTGAATAACTTCGACTGTAGGAATTCAATTTCAGTTTAAAATGGATTCGGCTTGGAGAAGCACGTCAGATTATTACATCCGAGATTTTTGACATTGACTCAACGTTCCATGCGCATGTTAACTATACAGGGTGTCCCCTCTCAATTGGAAAAAACTTCTGGGGCATATTGAGGAACCATAGACAAGCAGTTTGAGATGAGAGACTGATGTCCGGAAGTGCATGGTTTTCAAAATACAGGGTGTCAAAGTTTTTTTCAAAAAACTTTTTTTTATTAATATTTCAAAGACACGTTAACCGATTTTCTTGAAATTTGCTAGTGATGTAAGCTTTAATAAGACGCTCAGTTAGCACTAATTAAATGTTAATTATGACTTCCAGTGGCGCCCCGGGGGACAGTGTCACGAATAAAAATGACAAAAAATGTACGCTGCTGAGTTTTTTTAAAACTTTTATATATTTTTTAGAAAGCTCAGATAAAAATACAACTTTTTTGTCACTTGATATTTTTTCGTATCTCTCTCCGTTTTCGAGAAAATTTTTTTATTAAAAACTTTATTGAAAGGTTCATTATTATTAGAAAGAAAAACAAGGAGGCTTTTTTACAAATAATTTATTATTAATTAGTGGAGCAAATGCTCAAAGTGTCCACCATGCATTTCGATGCATTTTCTGCACCTGTCGAGCCAGGATTCGCGCACCCGAGCAAACACGCCTGGATTGTTCGCGATAAATTCCGCTGCCACCACAACTCTAGCAACTAGGTCCTCCATGGTCGGCACAGGAGTTGCATAGATCAACCGTTCCATTTCGCCCCAAAGAAAAAAGTCCAGGGGGGCCAAGTCCGGCGACCTTGCTGGCCAAGGGACGGAACCACCTCTACCAATCCACCTGTTGTTGTAGGTTTGGTCGAGGTAACCTCTCACGGTGCGCGCAAAATGCGCTGGACAACCATCGTGTTGGAACCAGGCCTCTCTACGCAACTGGAGGGGTACATCTTCCAGCAGCTCGGGCAGAATATCTCGCAAAAAAACTAGATAGTTATTCCCGTTGAGGTGATCAGGTAGAACGTACGGCCCAATCAAATGGTCGCCAAGAATACCTGCCCAAACATTAACACCAAACTTCTGCTGATATCCTCTGATGTGCGTAGCATGGGGATTTTGTTCGCTCCACTCGTGGTTATTACGAGGATTGAATGTCCCCTCGCGCGAAAATCCTTTTTCATCGCTCGTGAAGATTATACTTAAAAAATTAGCGTTTTCATCCGCTTGACGGAGCAACCACTCGCAGAACTCGAGCCGCCGAGGAGCGTCGTCAGGCAGTAGATGCTGCACCTTTTGCAGTTTAAATGGATAGAGATCGTGGATTTTCAATACTCGATGGACAGTATTTTTGCTGCAATCAAGTTGCGACGCAATCAGACGAGTGCTAGTGTTGGGCTCATTCTGAATGCGTGCCATGACTTCATCCTCAACGTCATCTCTGATCGGAAACTGCCTTGCAAATTCTCGAATAGGCTGCAAAGATAACAAAGCCTCTTAGATTGGCTGTAAAACAGAAACGCGCAAGAAAAAAAACACAGAAAGTTGCCATTTCTGCAATACTTACCACGAATGAGCCGGTCTCCCGTAGATTTTGATGAATTTTGATAAAAATCTTATGGTTTGGCAATTCACGATTTGGGAACCGCTGCCCGTACAACCGTTGTGCTAACAAAGAATTACCCCGCGCTTCCCCATACAAGAGATGCATATCTGCAAGCTCGGCTAATTCAAACCGATTCATTTTTGCAATTAGTGTAACGTTTGAAGATAATTAAGTACTTAGAAACTGACACTTATACTAAAGGTTGACATGTTTATGTGTTACCATGACAACATTGTTTTGTTTTAGATTTTCAGATAATGGAACTTTCAATAAAGTTTTTAATAAACATTTTTTCTCGAAAACGGAGAGAGATACAAAAAAATATCAAGTGACAAAAAAGTTGTATTTTTAACTGAGCTTTCTAGAAAAAATATAAAATTTTTAAAAAAGTCAGCAGCGTAAATTTTTTGTCATTTTTATTCGTGACACTGTCCCCCGGGGCGCCACTGGAATTCATAATTAACATTTAATTATTGCTAACTGAGCGTCTTATTAAAGCTTACATCACTAGCAAATTTCAAGAAAATCGGTTAACGTGTCTTTGAAATATTAATAAAAAAAAGTTTTTTGAAAAAAACTTTGACACCCTGTATTTTGAAAACCATGCACTTCCGGACATCAGTCTCTTATCTCAAACTGCTTGTCTATGGTTCCTCAATATGCCCCAGAAGTTTTTTCCAATTGAGAGGGGACACCCGTATAATGAGTGGATTTTCTGAAGAAGTGAAATTGATTTGTAGAGTAGGAGAACATTTCAACAATTTATACTAATACAGGGTGTCCCATTGGGAAACGGAAATACTTCAACAGTGGATAGAGATCACCGAGGCGATTCCGAATATACCATATTTGTTGGGTCTTACGAGTTTCATAATCGAGATATAGAGTGTTTTATCAATATTGCTCATTTCTTTGTGGGGTCATAACTAACGAACCACTTGGTATATTTTTTTGATATTTAGTACATACGTTCTCCTACTTCTACCCAAGCGACTTGCATATCAGTCATATGGAAAATCCAGGTACGTAATAACAAAAATTCAACACTATTTGGGGTCCCTCAAAAAACACCCTGTGATTTTGAATTTACAAAATCCGCTTACATATTTGAAACGGGCACAAAAAACTGAATCGAACTGTGTACTTTTAATTTTTCCGCAGATCGTTTAACAACTTGATTTCTGAATTTGAATTCAAAGTTTTATGCAATTGGATAGTGGAAATTGGAATATTTAGAATTTTCCCAATCAAGCTATACAGGTTTCGCATTGTTCTTCATCATCCTATTGAACATTCATTATTTATACATTCCTGAACCTGAAAAATACGCCAGTGTTTTTTCACTGGACCGTTCTTTCACTTATTTTAGATAATTCCAAACGCTCACTTATTCCAATATCATCTATTATTGCGTGACTGATATTATTATAACATAAGTTGACTTGAATATATCAATCGATATAATAATGAATTTATTTTTTCCAAATAAATAAAAAATTAACCAACTCAACTCAGAACATAAAGATTATAACAATTGCTCGAAGTGGCCTCCATTTTGATCGAAACATTTTCTTGCTCTTTTCAAAATATTTTTAACCGATTTACGAATCACACCCATATTGTTTTTCATTCCTCTGCATGCTTCTTCGATTCTCTGAAGTAGCTCCTCCCTGGTATGAATTTCGGTAGAATACACTTTCGATTTGAGATAACCGTCGTGCTGAAAGTACATTCCTGCAACATCGATATCCTCGTCATCCAGTAAAACTGGCAAAATATTTTCCAAAAAGTCCAAGTATACTTCTCCAGTAAGGCGTGAAGGTGAAATGTAAGGCCCAATTAATTTATCATCAAACATTCCGCACCAGACATTGACTGAAAACTTGTGCTGTGAATGAGACTGTCTTAAAGCGAAAGGATTTTCTTCTGCCCAGATATGACTATTCCTCAAATTGTAAATACCGTCACGTGTGAATTGAGCTTCATCCGTAAAAAGACATCTGTTCAATATTCTTTCATTCTGTAGTATACATCTACTGAAAACGATTCTAGGAATGTTATCCCCAATCTCCAACCTCTGTACTTCTTGTATGCGGAATGGATATAGATTATTTTTTTTCAACCTCCGCCAAACAGTGTTTTTCGGTATATTCAGGGCATTACTAATCCTTCTAGTGCTAATTTCTGGATTGTTATTATCATATTCAAAATATTGTGTTGCATACCTATATGTCTCCTTTCATGGTGTTCGTTCAACTTCACAGTTCACTGTTGGAAATCTTCCATGCATTCGCATGTAATTGAAAACTTGTCCAAATGTTTTGTTATTGGGTAATCGTCGACCAGGATACCGCCTATTATACTCTCTTCTCGCAGCCATTCCATTTCCATCACAAAAACCATAAATATACGTCATATCAGCATATTCTTCATTAGAAAATTGACGAGGCATTCTTTGAAAATGTTGAACAAATTAAATCACTATGATAAAGAAAAAGAGTAATAATCCAAAATGATGTTGAATGTTTGACATAAACATATCATGTCAGTATCAGAGCTACCTAGATTCAAGGGAATAGTGAATGGAAATGAATAGTACCACAAAGACACTTTTAATGTTTATCCATAGTTTGTATAAAATGCCAATTAAAAAAAATACCATTCTCCTGTTGCCAATTTCAGATATAATTTCTCGTGATATTTCGATGAACAATCCCCGGAAATCTACTACAGTCGCTGAGGGATATATTGATGAATCGAAGAAAAGTAAGCTTGACATAGCAAATAAAATTGCAAATGCAATACAAAACATATACCATCAGGCATACCAACGAATTTAGAAATGGAAAATCTCAAGAAGCCGTCTACTTCAACGTCGACAAATTATCAATTTCGAAAATAATTAAGTATTCAGCAATCAAGTACTACAAATATGATATTCAATAATTGCACATTCAACTTCAATAAGATACATACATACATTTATAGGCTTCTATTTCTACCTATTAGAAATAGCAATAAAGAAAATATTTAAATATTTCTTCAATTTATATTTTAATTCTGATAGAAATCCCATTAGCGGTGAATGCGGAGTAATGAAATATCATCAGTTTATTTCTTTCAAAGTTTTTGCAATGTATGCATGTATTAAACGTGAACGATGTTGTCATAGAAAAAGTATAGTATGCAACTCGCAACAAAATAGGCATCATTTTGTGCGCATTGGATTATATACTATTGTATAAGAGAAGCTGCGCCTCATTTAGAATTTCTGTTGCACACTTTTATTTGATATACCAAAATTTGGAGAATTCAATTTTTCATCTCTATGGGGAAAAATTCGATGAACAAGAATATTATTTCACGATTTCGGTTCTTTCGATTGAAGATATGGATTCTTCTCGAAAACACAAGCGAAATGAATATTTCAGATTTTAAAGTTCACATCTTGGTGTTTTCAAGACGTTTCCTGACCTAGTTTGGTGCCGATGAGAAACCTTTTTATATGTTTAGTGCTTTGATTTTCAATACATTTCGTTCTTCAAAGGCCACTCACAACTCACCAAGAAGATGTTCTGCAAGTTCTGACATGTAACTGATTGAAAAATGTGTGTGAACAGGTTTTATCAATTAATTCCCCTCCACACGACAATTACCCAAAAAAAAACGTTTTTCTATTTTGGATATCTTTATGAAGTCATTATTCGTATCGAAATAGCCTTTGTTTCGATACCTACGCATTTTTTATTCTTCGGAGGTTGGTACAATCGAACAGTCATATGAAAGGCAGATGAGTTAGGCCCAGTTCACTGCTAAGCGATTTTGGAATCGGTGTTAAAGTACTAGCAGTGAAAAACGTAATGTTCTAATGGGTAATTTATAATTTGGATTGTGAAAACAAAAACAACAAGCAAACTTTTTATAAGACACTTTGTCGCACTTGTTCTCTTGGAGCACTCCTTGCTGTCGCTCGTCGTACTCCAAACAACGTGTGCGAAAAAAATAGCGGCTATGAAACCTGTATCATAATACTATTGTTGTTGTTGCACAAAATTATATGACATTTCTCATTGTGACATGAGACGTGTATATTTTTTGTTTGGAGTCTAGGGACTGAAAGCTATACGATTGCCACCAATGAAATGTACGAGGGTGCTGAGAGATATTGACGATTGACAACCCGGTCACCACATTACATTTTTCATGGATTTTCCTCTGTTTCCATCGTTTCTTTTTCAGTTCAACTACTTTATTTGTCAGATTTATTATTTCTATATGACACAGTAAACATTGCAGCAACTGACGTATCCCGGCCTCGATATATTTTGTTTTGACGTACAATGTCGATATTTTTTCTAGAAAACTGCTATCTAGAAAAGTCAACAGCTCGGAAAATTTGTTGGGATCTATAATATATCAAAGCACGCTCAACCCTTTTGGATGAAGCATGTGTCGTTAACAGCAAAACGAAATGAAACCCACACAAGTAGATAGGGTGTTGAGAAATGGATATACGAGTCTCATGACATGAACGAGTAGACAACATTTCAAAATACCAGGCATTTGCCAGGAAAATAGTTGTTTTCTGCTCGCAGTCTACTAGTCATTCAGACTGTGTTTGATATTTTCAATTGGATAAGACGATATATGTATTTCTTTCATTCTTTGATACTTCGTCCAATTGATGGCATTACATTTTGCTTCTTGTTGGCATAAATCAGTAAACTTCATTTTTACAAAGATGTTAAAAATTGTTGTTTGAGAATTGCTGGTAAATTCCAAATAATACTAATCGAAATTAATATCGAAAAACGCCACCAGAAATAAGGAAAATTGGCTGGACCATCAGTTATTACCAGAGGAATCGAAAGAAATATATAAATTTTCAAATGCTGTTTATGTACCAACCATTGATACATACAGGGAGGGCCAATGGAAACTTTCCACCCTAATTTGTGGGAGTTCAAATCAACATCTTAAAAAACGCTCGAATACGTCGATATTTGATTTTAGGGGGAACTAATTTTCAGTTTTTTTCACCCCCGTAGCTTTAACCCTGTAGCTGGGGGGTGAACAACCCTCAAAATTTGAATAGGGAAAAGGGGTCGTGCCATACCTCTTTTTGAAGGTCTCATTGAGTTCTTCATGACCCTATAATTTTGCCCTATTATTGTCATCGATAACGAAATGACAGGTTGTCAAAATCTTGGTAAGAGACTATTGTTTTCGTAATAAAAATACCAAATCATTCGAGTTACCAGTGCAATAATCAGGTGGACACGTCAAATTTAAATTCCAAGCTGTTCAAAATGTCAGCCATGAACATTCCACAATTTTGATTTTCAATCCCACAAATTTCCCACTCTATTTCCAAGAGTTTGACAACCTGTCATTTCGTTATCGATGACAATAATAGGGCAAAATTATAGGGTCATGAAGAACTCAATGAGACCTTCAAAAAGAGGTATGGCACGACCCCTTTTCCCTATTCAAATTTTGAGGGTTGTTCACCCCCCAGCTACAGGGTTAAAGCTACGGGGGTGAAAAAAACTGAAAATTAGTTCCCCCTAAAATCAAATATCGACGTATTCGAGCGTTTTTTAAGATGTTGATTTGAACTCCCACAAATTAGGGTGGAAAGTTTCCATTGGCCCTCCCTGTATATTTGCTTTCCGAAAATGTTATATCTACCTACTGATTCATTCGAAATTAGCTGTGTAGCAGAACTGTGTTTTTTGGATTTGATCAACAAATGGTAGGTATATAGGTTGATGATGTATCTAGGAGTCTGATAGTTTATTGATTTGTATTGATTATCATTTGTATGTGAAATAGCTTTTGGGATATTTATATATTTTCATCCTGATAGATGAAGTTCAATAAGGCCTTGTATTTCAGGTGAGTTGTTATTATCATCCAATGTACTCTAATAAATAGAAACCTAAATTGATGTTTGAATGTATGAAATATCAATATTATATATAAATAACATGTTTTCAGATAATTATCAAATTGTATTCCAGATATAAATCAATCAATAAATAATCATATAAGAAGGGATTTTGTAATTCAGCTGAGTCATTAAATCACCGTGTATAATATATATAAACTACGCAACACTAATTACGTCGCACCGCGAAATTTTGCCTCTGTTTGAATTTGAATAACTTTTTTCTTCTTTGAACAATTTGAATTCTGTTTGCACTGTTCGCTAGCTCAGTCCTTCAGCTATAATCTAGTACTTCTTCGATACATAAAGTTATTTCCATAAAATTGTTACAGGATGTTTTTTGGAACTGTGCAAAATTTCAAAATTTTCAAAAGGATCCCAAATGAAGAAAAACAGTTTTTTTCAACTTTAACAGCAGAGGCATGAAGATTATCTCATTACCTTTGGTCATTTCCAAAATTGTCTTCTTATCACTTTTCTTTACAGAGTGATCTCAAAAAATCATTTTTTTGGTTTTGCAATCATAACTTTTTTCCTCTTCAACCGATTTTCAAAATCTCAGGCTCATTTTGAAGCAGAAACCTCATATGAGAGGATTTAAAGATCAGAATTAACTCAAAATGCACATTCAGAATCGAGGGTTTCCTCAAAGGTGACCCAAATCTGAAACACTCTGTAAATCCCGACTGGCAGGAGAATTAAATGAAAATCAACTTGTTTTCGGAAGGATCTTTCATTCTAGACACATCCAGATCTTTTTTCTTTAAGAAGTCAAAAATTGTGCTTGAAAAAACCGAAATGAAACGCCATGTTCTAGAAAAAAAATCAGCCCAAAAAAATGCATGGTCCGTAACCAACGTAACAAAAATCATAATGAATGACTGACAAGACAGGTTGAAAATTACGTTCTCGTGAAAATAGAGATCAGGACAGAACAAACTATTCATAGGTATTTCTTTTCTGAAGATATAAGACTTCATAAAAAAATTCAAAATAAAAAAATACAACAAAATTTTAGGGTAACCTTCTCAACCCCTATCAAAGACTTTCATCATGTTTTGGATTTTTTTCAAAGAATTTAATTTTTTAGACCCCCAAAAAAATTTTATACGTACGCCTATGAATCGAATTTTTTTATCACTTTGATCAAATTTTTCCGCTGAACACAGCTATGGGTACCGCTTGTCTCGATTCTGAAAAATAACTTTTTTTCGCCCTGTACATCAAACTATGATACTTGGAGAACTCGAGTTTGGGCGATTCTTAGTAGTTTTGTACGAAACTCACGAAAATTATATGTAAAAAATCACAAAAATCTCCTTCCCCTTCATTCGTACCCAAAGTACCCAAGGAGGCGAAAGAATTTTTTATTTTTTTTTATATCCGATCCCGATGTGGGGGTCAATTGAAATATGTTTACCGATATATCTAACCGTTTGACCAGCAAAAATTTTACCCGCAAAAAAAATTTTTGGGGGGGGGAGGGGGTAAAAAAAATTTTATCAGTATTTTTGGTGGTGACATTTTCGTTTCGATCAAACAACGTTTTGGATATTTTTCTTTCTTAATCGGGATTTCGAGGGGGATTTAAATTTGGGTCACCTTTGCAGAAACCCTTGATCTTAAATATTTATTTTCAGTCAATTCTAATCTTAATGTCTGTTCATCTAACGTTTCAGCTTCAAAATGATCCTGAGATTTTGAAAATCGGTTGAAGAGGAAAAAAGTTATGACTGCAAAACCAAAAAATTGATTTTTTGAGATCACTCTGTAAAGAAAAGTGATAAGAAGACAATTTTGGAAATGGCCAAAGGTAATGAGATAATATTCATGCCTCTGCTGTTAAAGTTGAAAAAAAACTGTTTTTCTTCATTTGGGATCCTTTTGAAAATTTCGAAATTTTGCACAGTTCCAAAAAACATCCTGTAACAATTTTATGGAAAAGACATCATGTATCGAAAAAGGTCGAGATTATAGCTGAAGGACAGAGCTAGCGAACAGTGCAAACAGAATTCAAATTGTTCAAAGAAGAAAAAAGTTATTCAAATCTAAACAGGGGCAAAATTTCGGGGTGCGACGTAATTAGTGTTGCATAGTTTATATCGTACAACTATTGGTAAAAGTAGACAAAAGTTGCATATTTCTGAGAACAATGAAACGGTATTTCTAAATTGGACATATCACACGAACCGTATTCGAGATATATAGAGAAAACCGATATTTTAAAATTATCTCTAGGTATACCACTTGCTGATATTTTTTCCAATATGATCCAGGGATGATTTTAGAATTTTCAGCAGTGCTGCCAAGCCCCCCGATATGTCATGAGACTGTCATGAGATCTCCTGGTTTCTTGAATTTTCTCCCGACTACCGATTTGCTATCAGAATCTACCGATATTTATAGGTATTCTAAAATTTACAGTGAAAATCTCATGATTTTTTACTGTAGCATATATGTGAATGTTGTCCGAATAGCCCTAGAAACGTGAAATGTTGGCTATATTGACCATGACAAAAAAAAAATCTAATGTGTCAAACCACTCAAACCTCAACCTGTCAAAATTCATAGGGTCCTCACTGAAAGACCTACGTCAAAAAGTACACTTTCGTAAGCAGTTAAGCGGTTTTAAATTTGAATTTCTCAGTATTTCCAGTCCAGTACAACCTGAAAAATGTCTGAAACCATCGTGATGCAACATCTTTATCAAGCGCAACATTGTTACTTGTTTCGCTAGTATGCTCTGACTACCAAAGCTCAGTGGTGATTTTTTTATGTACGCTGTTTTTATCATCCATTGAGGTGATTTATCAGATCATATAAAGCATATATTATGATCTAAGGGTGATTCAATGTATTCTCTGGATTTCAAGGTTATCTCCCGATTTTCTCCCGATATTTTCATTGGTGTTCTCATGATTTGTCAAAAACTCAGTTGGCAGCATACCTGAAAAATTTTCAGGTATTGTCTAATGTTATGTTGTACATGAACTGAATACCGTTGTAAATCGGTAAACGTTGACTTAATTTGAAATAAGTCATTAAAGTTACATTTCAAGAAGACAAGTAATAATTTGTACATAAAAGGAATATGATCCCTCGAAATAGCCTAGAATCAAGATCCGCATCAGATTTTTCTTGAAACGTATTTGTGAAAAATTGTCTCATTACGTTATCATAATAGCACTGGTAAAACGAAATATTAATTACGAAAAACGAAAATGAGGGTTTTCTAATATCCACTGTTTCTTTGAATGGGGAACATCATTTTAATATATCTCAAACTGACGACTTTTTTGAATCATCCAGACATTCTAAACTTTATAGTAGCTATAAAGACATCTGCAGATATTGTCGTAAAGCTACTGACTCAGAGAGAAGATGTGGCGAAATCATTTATTCCTTAAAAAAACCGTGAAGCTGAGTGCATTCTTATGAAGTCTCATACTTTAGTTGGTAACATGTTTGCATAATTCATGAGATGAAAACGTCTCGCTTGAAAGACAATTACGAAAAACGAACGATTTGATTTTCTTTCTGGACGATTTTATTAATTCAATATTGACGTGCTCGTAGGGATGATGTAAATTCTTCCGCAGAAAAACAAAATGGAGTGTTCATTCCAAATAAATTTCTGAATCGGTATATTCATGAATATATAATATAGTTCAAACTGATTCCGAATTCTGAGCTGGAAAATTTTGAGGAAAGTAGGTACATAAATAATTAGATAAGTAAATTTGCTTTCGTTTTTAACATAATGGGTAGGTAGTTATTTATACACCAAGATGATAAAGAATAATTATTATCATCCAGAGATAAGAATTATATCGCGAGGCTTAAGCGGTACTATATAATAAGGTACCGTGATGATAATATTATCTACTAAAAAGACTCTTGGTTAAGATAAGAATTAACAGCATGTTTATCTTGGTAACTGAAGTAAGTTATCTCGGGCTAGTTCATCAGCCACATCGTTGCCCTTGGAACCTGTTTTGACCTTGTGCTTCTGATTTGTCCACACCAGTTTCGGACAGTAGTGTATTGCAACAATTTCTGCTTAAAATATACAGTTGCATGTTTGCATATAAGCTCAGCGATATTCTTGTCTTTGGTTTGCTTCCAAATACCGGCCGGTATAGGTAAAGATTTCTGTCTGATACATTCACCTTGGATGTCTTTTCGAAACTATTTCTGGGGAGTTTGACATCTGATGGCATTACCAAAATTGCTCTTTCCAGCTCTTCTCTTTGGTCTTTTTGGTGCATTTCGCTTATGGCTAACTGCCCTCTGGACATTCTGGGTTAGATTCGCCTTGTTTGTATAATATGTTGTGGTATTAGGTTCCGCAAGACTTCTAATGCGGCTGTTGGAGTGTTCATGGCACCAGTAGCACATATTATGGTCCTGATGACTCTGGTATGGAGCCTGGGAGGTTTGTTTTGGTTTTCCTCCGAACCAAAACAAACCTTTGTGGTTATTTTTGGTTTTCCTCCGAACCAAAACAAACCTCTGTGATTATTTCGGGTTGTAGTCCCCAGTTTTTTTCGCACATTCTTCTGCATTCGTTGAAGGCTCACATCACAATATGTTTAATGTTGATAACTGTGCTATTTTTTTGACGTTTGTAAACGGCCAGTGGAGACTTTTCTGGTAAATTGCCATGGTGAAAGAATTCTCAGGCCCCTCTCACTTCATCTTAGTTTCTTGTTGAATATGACTCCCAGATATTTTGCCTCTCATGTAAAGATGTCTATCCCGTTAAGTACTGGGAATTTCAGTCCTCCTAAGTTGTTGTGTGAAGAGAATTTTGAAAAATTAAGGGCGTGATTTTGTTGGGAAGAAAAAATGGTTTGACCTATTTTGGCAGTATCACCATAACGACCGATTCTGATGAGAAATCCGTTTCTTGCCGAGATCATATGGAATTGGCTACTTCTTAAGGATCCCTTGGTGGTCAATTGCCGACGATGTTAAAGCACAACACCAAAGGTCCGATTTATAGATCAGAATATGAACTATAATATTTTGTCTATAAAAGAGTGAACTGAAGCTTATGCAATGATAGTTATTACACAATCGAAAATTGAATCTGCGTGAAAAGCACTGAGCATTCGATGCGAGTACAAAAATAACACTGAAAAATTTTATTCGGAATTGCTGCATGAAGGACACAAAAGACTGCCCGTAGAAGGTCGTCAAGTGACTTCCAAAATAGGTAGAATAACAAAAAATATACAAGGTAATTCTAATAACAATATGAATGAAGGAAAAATGAATATTATGAATAGTGAAAACAAAACATCTTCTTCGTGAATTTTACTATGGTATAGTTTCATGAAGGCTTACTGTGGGCTCCTGCTCTTTATACTATTCATCAATTATTAGATATATATATATATATATATATATATATATATATATATATATATATATATATATATATATATATATATTTAGCTGTTTGTGTAAGCTCCTCAAATTTGCCTTTTACAATAATTGCGAAATCATAATCGTATCCTTAGCAATAGATGCCTCCGGATGTTAGCCTTACTATTAATCCGTTCATGAAGACTGCCCGTGCCCTGATTTTTGCTGCAGCGGAGTGCAGCGGGACAGACACGAAGTATATGTAAGAAAAAAAGTCTCATCCAATCAAATATATCGAATATAGTTTGCATTTCAATGGCTGGTAGATCACGCGCAGAAAAAACTCTTTTCCTGCAAAACAATTATATCTGCTCGTAGTCCATGCAACGATCCACACTGTGAATGCAGATTGTAAATGTTTCTTTCCACCATGCGGCGGAGGAAAGAAACATTCCTATGGCACATTTGCCAGAGGAAAGTAGTTGTTTTCTGCTCGTGGTCTATCAGTCATTCGAATTCAAACTATGTTTGATATTTTTAATTGGCTACCTTAGACTTTTTTTTTCAATTTTGAAACTTTCTTTCAATTGATGACTTTTTACATTTGCACAATGTATATATTATGTTCTGCTGTTTCATCATCTTCTAGACATAGATGGTAGGTTCAACAGTCCAAGTCCTGTCATAAGACAACCCAGACGACAGTAACCTGTGAGTAGGGCCATCGTATAGTCCTTATACAACGGTAGGGCTATTAGAGAGATGGATAGATATTGACTGGTGAATTCACTTTCCATCCTGTGACTGGTCCCAAATCTCTTTGATTTCGCCTACTCCGATAAAACGTGTTTAACGTGACATTGCGTGGTAAATCTCGATAAGTGAAGCCATGATTTCAACCAAATTTACAGGTTACTGCAGGTGTCAATAAAAAAGTATAAGTATATTCGATTCATCCATTTTCCAATAAGTTTGAAGCGGATATGTATCGAACATGACTGAAACAACATTTTTCAAATATCTTTTGACGGTAGCGCCTCTATTGTTGTATAGGATAAACCCACTTAACAAGCCGAAATTCAATTGTTTCAAATCAAGGATTTTTCTGCTGAAACAGTTGAAGAGTAGCGCCACGAGGTCTTATTTTCATCCGCTGAAATCCTTGTCATATTTCCTAATCAAGAATGTCATATTTTGACAATTTTGACATAAAGTTCATGAGTTATGACCATAGATCCCAAAACGCTAGATCCGGTATCATGTAGTATTTGTTTTGGTCTGTAAGAAAGTAGGTACTATGATCACGTGGTACAAAACATCATATGTATGGACAAAAATGAAAACGACCTATCAATGGCTTAGTACTTTCAACCCCCCGGACCTCCATACAAATAACCTGGACACCGGATCTAGCTTAAGCATATCAAATCTATGGTTATGACAGTAATACAATGTATTTTGGTAAATTTTATTACGATTTATCGCAATCCTTTTTATTGGATGTTGATGGCGTCAAGACGGCTTTGGTATTCAAAGGCGCCGTTTAAAAGCAATCTCACAGCCGAGCGAATTTCACATCATCTGGAACAGTAGACGAGTAATAATTGGTCCATGTGTGAGGTGTTGTCACAGTTCACAGTGTGACTCTCCTGATTCAACGTCAAATGAAGCGTATCCAATTTTCCAAAGCCGTTCTGTGAAAAGTTGTTCTCATTACGTTGATGGAAAGTGCTTTCACCTTCGCTTCGTCTTTGATATCTCGCCACGACTACAAATTACATTCGAAATGGAAGTGACAATCGATGTATCCTTTCAACAATATTCCCAAATAAATGAAAAGGGTGCATGAACGAATCAATAAATGAAAATGAAACACATATATAAGATTGATTAATGAAATGCGTGAAAACCGTCGAAAATTTTTGACATTTATATGTAAAATAACATTCACATTCAACTTCAGATACCACTTCGAGTTCCTTGCAGAAAAATACCTATTTTCGTATCAACTTTAGTGGAACAGAATAATTGATTGAACTATCACCAGCTGCCTCATTATTATTATGCCTAACTATAATATTGGTCCAAATTTATCTTCAGATAACAAGCCACATTTCGTTGTGGAATTTTTTTACCGAATATCACTCTAACTTCAATTAAAAACAGAAAGTGTTGGTAAAACTTCGTTTATCGCACTCCTATGACTTCGAAAAAAATTTTTGTGGAACTTACGTATTTTGACCTCCTGATCACGAATCTGAAGTCAAAACGCGGCGGTCTCAAGTATTTTCGAGGATACTCAAAAATGCATAATTTCAAATCTCCATTTTCTGAATAAAAACACACAAAATTAATCCTTCTTTGAGCCAAAACATCACACATGCTCACATTCATATTTTATATTTTCAGTAACAGAAATGATTTTAAAACAAACAAAGATTTGCACAATATGAATACTCGAAGAAAGAATGAAATTCACACCCTTGTTGCCAGGTATAGAATTACACAAAATTCTCCCAACTATATCGGTCCCAGAATTTATAATCATTTACCACATGATATTAAAACATCTTGTAATGTTAAACAATTCAAATATAATTTGAAATCATTTCTGTTGAAACATTGATTTATTCCATAGACGAATTTTACTCATTCCGGTCTGTACAGGTGACTGGATAGATTTTTTATTTTAAATATGACTTATTACTTTGTAATATATATTCTTCTAGACTGACTATTCCTATACAAAATGTACTTTTGTCGTTTAAAGGAAAATAAATTGATTTGATTTGATTTGATTCACTTGTTTCCAACACTTTTTTGCATAAAAAACTGTTATTTTCACAAAAATTAACAAAAACATATTTTTTCACTGATTTTCTGGTTATTTTTAGTTGAGATGTTGGCATCGTCTTACCACGTTGCCTACATCATAAATACAAATTACCAGAAAATCAGTGTAAAAAGGTTGTTTTGTTTACATTTCAAAGAAAGGTGAATTTTTCGAAAATTAATAGTTTTTTCTGCTGAGAAGTGTTGGAAACAAGTAAATATATGCGTGTATAGTGTTTTGATCAGATATAGAAGAAATTTGACATGTCAAATGGTGCATTTTTGAGACAAAATGAGGCCGTATCTCCGAAAATACTTGAGACCGCCGCGTTTTGACTTCAGATTCGTGATCAGGAGGTCAAAATACGTATGTTCCACCACAAATTATTTCCGAACTCATAGGAGTGCGATAAACGAAGTTTTACCAAAACGTTTTCTCAAACACAAGTCTTCGCCGAGAATTTTAAAAATATTCGTGCTCTCGAAAAAATGTCCATCAGTAATAATTGAAGCTCTAGTGGTATTATAAGTGACAATTTGTTCACGTTGTTTGATTGGATCTTCATTTGAATGATCAGTGGATGTGATTGTCAAGGTCTCAATACAAACAGTTCAAATTCAAAACCATTTCGCTATTGCGATTTTCTCTAATGTATAAATAGTGAAAAAAATATCCCAAATTACATTCATTGTATTATTCTTTAAACTCGTCTTTGTTGCTATAAGTGAGATTTATATAGCAACAAAGATTCGTGCATCTAGTTAAAACTATTAAACAATTACTAGAATTGTAATTACTGTCAATAATATCCTTCATAGTGGTTATTGACAGTTTATCAAATCCAGCGATTTTATTTTTCATTTCAGCAAGGGTATTGAGAATCACATAATCAGTAATCAGCTGGTACTGAAAGGGCAGGGTGATGTTAATATTTTCAGTAACAATACAGGGAAGCGATATTTTTAAACCAAATTGATTCAAATTGAGTAATTTCATTAGCTGAATTTGAAGTTTTCACCTGCTATGAGACCGTTTTGTTTGAGAATGAAAGTTTTTCTGTTTCAACTTAAATACAACAAATGTCCATCATGATTTCGATATTCATATAATGATCAAGGAATTGGTATCATGTTTACCTATTGGTGGTATTATAGGAAAGATTTATGAAGATATATTTTTCTCAAATTTATAACTCTGTGATATTATGTGATTTTATGGTACTCACCAAGAATGTAAAAAACTGTGACCAGAATGAATTTCAATAGTGCCTTTGTTTCCATTTTGCACCAGTAGGTAGTTGATCAATATTCCATAATTCAGTGTACTTGCCGCACTTTGCAGTCGATTTTCAGCTCCATCATAATATCCTAAAATCCAAAATGCTTTTTATTGTATTGACTTTCGAGAATGAAGTTGAAAGTGAAAACTGAACTGTAACCTATCATTCCTCTCGAAGTTATTTTAATGTAAATAATTTTCCCCTATTGATTATGCTCGGATCTTGAATCGAATTTCAATTCTGAAATATCGTACACTACTTACTTAACTGATATGTAACTCTAATAGTATTTTGATAAAATCAAAATAATCATAAATTTAATGAAAACAACATGTACATTTGGCAACATTGTAAATGTTATTTCTGGATCAGACTTTTAAAACTTTCAATAAATTAATTTTCATTTTCATATCGCCACGATTCCTCGAAATATTATAAAAGTTGTGATAATTTTTAATGAAATGTTGATTTTCTATATTCACAAAAATGAAGGAAACTCATATTTGATATTCTAGTGTGACGGTAGTTTCGACATATCGAAAGCGCTAAGAATGAATATAGCATTACTTTAAAATATAAAGTTGAGGGCTCTTTTCTAACTCATACAAATCCTAGACTTACGAGGGTTGCTTCGCAAATAAGTTGGAGGTTAAAAACACGTTTCAAACACTTTAGGAAAAACTGCAAAACTGGCAAGGTTGAAAATATTATTTCATAGATCTGGCACTACTGATTACTCCCGTATAGCAAATTTCATAACTTTATGTCAAGCCATGTGTTAGATATATTTCTATTTATTCCATGAGATGCATCAACACCATTAAAAAGAACACATCCACTTACCAATACGGTAAATATATAGTTATCGGGCTTCTCCCTGTATAGTGATGCGGTTTTGCGAAATTTCCGTAATTCGGCCTCCTGAAAAAAAAATCTGATGACATTTTTGGCGTTCTCAACTAGTTTCGGAGATACGGCGCAGCAAAGACAAATAATTCACTTGTGAAATGATAAAAATGACCCCTCTTTCTTGCATGAAAAAAATTATTAATTTTGAAATTCAAACAATTTTCATTAAATCTTATTTATTACAATTTATCGCCTACTTTTCGTTTCCATCATTTCAATATTAGAGTGTATATAAATTATCTGAAAAAATGTTGATGAAGTGTGGAACTGCTGACAACTACTGAAATTATAGAGTCTGCTCAAGTTACTCACTGAAATCAATTCCAGTGAAATAAAACAAAATTTTAATGGTCGTATAGGAATAAGAATGATATACTCGTGCAAAATACCTACGTCACTATCCAAACTTGTTATGTAATATACTATTGTTTCATAGGTACTAAGTACTCTAGATAGCGGCCATTTTGATGATGCTCTCTGTTCCCCACGCATCAGTACACTTGTCACAATAGTGTCTAAACTGAATATTAGATGAATCCAAGTTTAAGTAGGTACCTACTGCTTATTGTGTTTTTCTTTGAATAATTACTCTTCTGAAAAGTAACACTGAGTAATAAAAATATGATCATATACCTTTTGTCTTTATAAACCAATATGATGGTAAGTGATCATGTCATATTCAAAACTTTCCACTTCACCCCCGTATCCTGGACCGTTGAAATCCAGTTTCGCGTGTTTTCCTGGATGGAAACGTCCCGAAATGTGCGGCGCAGAGTTGCAGATCAGACTGGAGTGTTCGATGAAAATTCGGAATATAAAGCGCGCTCTAACGGGAAAATCTCTTCATGAATTCGCTCCAGCGCAGCATCATGAATATCAGGCTAACCTCCACATGGATTGTTTGCTAGTTTACAACTTCCTCCTGACGCACATATTCCTACATGCCCAATAACCAAAACTTTACAGTACAGGGTGACCAGAATTGGCCACACATTTATCGATTCTCAAAATGTTGGCCCAATTCAGTGATTGCGCTACTTTATAGAGGTTTTACCGTGATGTCATTGAACACTAGGACATTTTCTTAGAAGTCCTGGTCTAACTATCTGATTTCTGGTTTACACAAGGGGGTGCATTGTATGGATTTACTCTGTATCCCTTCTTCACTGAAGTTACCCTAGGGCCTTCCAAAGAACTCCTAGTTCTGGAAGAAGTGGAGCGTACCACTTTACATAAAAAACTGGCGCTCGAGGCAACCGCTCTAAAGTAAATAGAGAACTAAGCCCTGAGGCCGTTTGTAGGGCTCTTTTCCGGAATAAGAGCCTTACAAATGAGTATGGTTAATAAATCATTCATGAAGTATGAGTATCTTCCAAGCAGAGTGATAGCAATAGTGTAGCAAGCAGAACTGTGCTTGTTTATTATAGCAAGATTTACAATGGAATACATGCATTTAATGTTCTTGAGGTCGTCGACGAATACTGCTTTCATATCGAATCCAATAGAGGAGCCACCATGCATATTCTATTGAATATGTAAGGAATATGTATCCAAGTGAGTATCAAGGCATGCAAATGAGTAATAATAGTAGAAACTAAGTTCTACTAGGTACCAATAATCAATCGCCGGAAAACTGGCCAGTGGGCAGGGCCGGAACTACACCGGGGCAATGCCCCGGGGCCCCCGACTTCAGGGGGCCTGCTGGCAGGAGATTACAAGATGAAATCATACAGCCGGAACTTAAAATATTTCGAAAATATTTTTTTCAAAATACTTTATACTGGATGTTATTGCAGTCAGAAAACATCGCTTTCTCTTTCCGTACATGATTGGCTTCAAAATGCGTTGAAGAGTATTCGGATCTCCATTCTAAAGAATAAGTTTAATTCATTACTGACAGATGACACATCTAGTTTGCGATGAGTGGAAAATCGAGGAAATGTTTTTGGACAACATATGAAAAATGTTTTGGATACTGCCAATTCACTACCTAATGAGTTGAAGTATGAGAATGAACACTTCGATGATCTTAGAAACATTGCAAATGCATTTGCGGATTTTTTCCGAAACTCATACTCTCCCATAAATTCAAATAATTTCTCTCCTCAGCAAGATCTTGGAAACAATTGCCTCAAAATCGATAATCTCTCAGAGAAAGAAGTCGATTTCGCCTCAAAAAAACTGAAACCAATAAATACAATGGGACCCGATAAAATTCCTTCATTTCTTCTGCATGACTGTGCTACAGTTATTGCGAAACCTTTAACCATACTATTCAACCTATCACTGTCTACCAAGACTTTTCCATCATTATTGAAACAAGCTAAACTCGTGCCGATACACAAAAAAGAGATAATATACGCAGATGATCTAAAGATATTCTCTAGAATCACCGACCATAATGATTGCCTTTCCCTTCAAGAAGATCTGACGAAAATCAATGACTGGTGTACATGTAATGGCCTCTTGTTGAATGTTGAGAAATGCAATGTGGTATCTTTTTCCCTGAAACATACCATTACACATTTCAATTATAAAATTGATAACGCTGACTTGCCAAGAACATCCAAAATACGCGACCTTGGCGTTACATTTGACCAGAAATTATCATTCACAGATCATATTTCGAAAATCACGAAGGAATCGTTCAAGGCCCTAGGATTCGTCATTAGAAATTCCTCCTCCTTCAGACACATCAACACATATAAACTGCTTTTCTTTTCATACGTCAGATCTAAGCTAGAATATGCGTCTGTAGTTTGGTCTCCATATCATACCAATCACATAGAAGCATTGGAACGAGTACAGAGGAGATTTCTGAAATTTCTTGCTTTCAAAGAAGATGGGGTTTACCCATACATTGGATATCCCCATAAAGAACTCATTTAGAGGTTTGATATCAGATCATTAGAAAATCGCAGAATGATTGCACAGCAGATATTTCTATGGAAAATACTTCACGGATATACTGATTGTGCAAGTATTCTCCATATGATTGATTTTCATATTCCTAGGATTACAAGCAGACAAAATATTTCATTCCATCTACCCATATCACGCTTGAATCTGATGAAATTCTCCCCTTTATATACCATGTGCACGATACACGACGAACATCTATCGCATCAGCTAGACATATTCTCCTGCAATGTGGCATCCATAAAAAACTGATTCTTCTATAACATTCCTCATTATATCACATTTTATGTACTGTTTATCTTAGTTCTTCTATTTTGAATATTTTTTGTTCCTATTAATCCTACTCTATAATTGGATGTATATCTGTTGAGTAGTGTAAAAAAATAATGAACTCATTCAGAGGTTTGATATCAGATCATTAGAAAATCGCAGAATGATTGCACAGCAGATATTTTTATGGAAAATACTTCACGGATATACTGATTGTGCAAGTATTCTCCATATGATTGATTTTCATATTCCTAGGATTACAAGCAGATAACATTCCTCATTATATCACATTTTATGTACTGTTTATCTTAGTTCTGCAACCTGAAACCCCAATATCTCACTGATTCATCGAAAATCGAGTTTCCAAAAACACCCCTAGGTTTCTTCCAACTTAGCGCCACTGTCAATGGAAAATCAAAGGGTGACCAAAATTGACCTCCATAAAGTATTGAACAAATTAACCTGTATGAAATCTATAAACAATATAATTTTCAGTTCTATAATGCATTTGTGAAAAAAAATTAAACACGATTTGAGGTTTGTGTGGAAGATTAATATGATGATTACTGTATTCCCGTATTGATAACAGAAATGAAATGAATGTTATAATCACAGATCTTATTGCTTACGCAATGTAGGTCCGGGGGGGGGGGTTGAAAGTACTAGGCCATTGATTGGTCGTTTTAGTTGTTCACCATACCAATGTGTTGTCCCACGTGACCATAGTACCTACTTTCTTGCAGACCCATCTAGACCAAAAAATTACTACAAGATGCCGGATCTAGCGGAAGCAATAAGATCTATGGTGATAATTGACGGAATACCTTCTGCGATTCTGACCTTTTTTTGGATGTGTCACAAGTAATTTACAAATAGAGGCCCCACATTTATTTTGTCCCGGAGCTTTTCAGCTCCAGTTCCGACCCTGCCAGTGGGCATTGTTGATGATTAAGTTACGTATTCCATGTATAAGAGCTATATCTTGGATAAATAATGATCATTTGATTTTGAGATCACTCAAAAGAAATGATTCTTGAAGTAATATTTTTGAAAATGAAATCAAACGTTGTTTTGGTATATCCGTTACAATTAGATGAAAGTGTTGAAATAAAGGTTAAAAAACGCGCGTTTGGCAACATGAAGTTTGTTTTGTCCTGATTAGGAGATGTGAAATAGGAAATTCCTTATTTACGGGTTTTTTGAGCAAAACATACTCGTTCATAAAATGAAAATGGATGAAATTTTGTGGTGAGAAATTGGTTGCCACATCTGTGATTTCAAGGTTGAAACAAAACACTATATTCCTGCGTCTACCATGGTTTCAATAATTGTTAGCTTTATGGTGAAAAAAGTTTATAGAGACTGGAAATCGAAATCTGATGGTTGTTTCGAGTTCATTTTGATAATTGTGCAATATTTTTTTAGATTTATAAGTAAAAGCTAAAGGTGAACTAAATCAATGAATATTTGGTTAATGGAAAACAATTGTACATGAAATATTATACGCAACTAGTGCGATCTTGTTCTATATATGGGTACTAGTAAATGAGTATCAGTCTCGGTATCAGTTCATTCACAAGTATTGGATTAATACCATCATCGGTAAACTGCGTTAAAGAAAACCACAGCTACTTATCATACTATAGGTACTTTATTCTGATATTTCTGATAACTCTTCACTTCTGATAACATCAATATCGTCATATCGAAAATGTTCGAATTCTTCGTCATTCGATATTTTATAACTTATATCAAATTTTAGCAAAGCTTCTTTCACCACAAAGGCATACATTTTCGGAATCACTGGCTTCATCGGCGTTATGTTAGCCAATCTAGCCAAATCTTCAGAAAATTCTTCATATTCTCTGTGGATATTCGCTTCTGGTTGTTTTCCGGATTGCACAAAACCCTCGATATATTTTTCCACTTCTTGTCTCATTTCTGCTTTATCCACGGTGAAATTGCCTTTCAGGAATGCCAAGTAGAAACGTGCCTGCGACATATAATTTCATTAAAAAAAATTCTATATAATCTTGAATATCAACAAGGTATAACGATGGATTGTACATTCCTTGAAAGAAATATGGTCAGTCAAGGATGATTACCTGATATAACTTTCATCACCAAAATTTTGTATGCGTTTCGTCTAAAATTTATAATTCCACATATAAACCAAAGTTATACACTTTATTAGGTACAATAATTATTACAACCATCAACTGAGTACAGATTCGATTTGCAAATTCTGTCGAAGATGCATGTACGGTATTCGAGTTGAAGATCTGAATTGTCAGTATGCACGAGCTGGTGTAAAATGGTACATACTTTACCGCCCGCGGACTACCTTATCGCCCGCCGGACGTAAAGTGGCACTTCAGCACCCGACGGGCGATAAAATAAGATGGCATTAGAGTGACTTCCACTTTCATCACTACGTTGAATTTATCTTGAAAGTCATGTATTTTTGTTTGTAATATCAATTTTTATCTATCGAGCCTCGAAACGAAAATGTACCTAATCGTTAATCATATCTTCAGGATGGCTAATAGTTATTCAAAGTTTGAATTTTGGTGTAAGTAGTATTTCGTTTGAAATATTACTTACTGGGGTAAGTAATGTTTCGATTTGTGTTCAAACCTGAAAAATAATTTCGAACATTCGAGTGATCCTATATTGTGATGTGTAACAAAATATATTCAGATAATCGTCAACATGTTTTGAACATTGTATGCATGTCACCAAGAACATTTTGGAATCGCTCTTTTTTAGACTCGTTTCGGTAATTGTAGAAAGCCGTTAAACCGAAGTCATATAAACTAAGCAACACTAATTACGTCGCACCCCAAAATTTTGCCCCTGTTTAAATCTGAATAACTTTTTTCTTCTTTGAACAATTTGAATTCTGTTTGCACTGTTCGCTAGCTCAGTCCTTCAGCTATAATCTCGTACTTCTTCGATACATGAGGTTATTTCCATAAAATTGCTACAGGATGTTTTTTGGAACTGTGCAAAATTTCGAAATTTTCAAAAGGATCCCAAATGAAGAAAAACAGTTTTTTTCAACTTCAACAGCAGAGGCATGAAGATTATCTCATTACCTTTGGCCATTTCCAAAATTGTCTTCTTATCACTTTTCTTTACAGAGTGATCTCAAAAGATCAATTTTTTGGTTTTGCAGTCATAACTTTTTTCCTCTTCAACCGATTTTCAAAATCTCAGGATCATTTTGAAGCTGAAAAGTAATTTAGACAGGGGCAAAATTTCGTGGTGCGACGTAATTAGTGTTGCGTAGTTTAATTGAAAAAACATATATGTGGTAATATAACAAGAGAGTGAAAATTAATTGAAAAAAATTCAGCAGATTATTGAAAACTTGCCAGGCGATAGAATCGAGAGCCCTTCAAGTTTGAGAATGGGTCTGAATAATTATCATCTAATTTATCGGACTGTCTTGTGGTATTCGATAAATTATTTTTGATGTCAGATCAAGAAAATAGGTTGTCACATGTGGTTGTAATTCAATAAAAACAATGTACTTCGAATAATTCTCCCTGGAACTGCACTGCAATAATGTAAGTAGATTATTTCCACTATAATAATGTTTTGATGTTATATCGTAAACTAACTGAAATTTAAATTTTCTATTGGTTTCGAAAAACATCAAAAAATAATCAGAGGAAGAAGATAGCAATGAACCTGAATCAACCCTCTGTAAACTTTTATTTGGTATCTGACGCGACAAAATATGATCTTATTGTGTTATTTCAACATAGATGTATTCAGGATACATAATATCTACTCATTGTATACAATCATAATACGTCCTATTGATTGAGGACTCATTTTTTATTTCTCATGTTGCTCGAGGTTATTCATACCTGTAAACAGAACGTGGGAAAGAGTGGGATATTCCTTAGCAAGCCAATGATTGCCATTGTAGGATGTTCAACATTTACAGTATGTTTGTAAAAATATCTCACGAAACGGTTGTCAACTTGAAGGCCACATTCTGGAGTTAAAAATGGCAACGAGAGCTTGAAACCTACAACAGAACAACACAGCTGGGTGGTATTTCATTTTTGAATATATAGCGTATGTACCAAAACACAGATATTCAGAAGCTACGAATCTGTGCCTTTTCTTCGGGATGACACGTATTCAAAAGTATAGATTATGGAGCGTATGCAACTACAGCTTCATTGGAATGTTGAGAAACGCTTATTTTCATTCATAAAGTGGTAAATAATTTGGTTCCTGAATACCTTTCAATGAAATTATAATTCTGCTTTGATGTTCACTTATACAATATCTACTCTTCAAAGCAAATATATTTATTTGGAATAAAAACTTAAAAGATCATTTCTCATCTTGGAATCACAAGCTTACAAGTGAATTCACATTTTATTCATTAAAATTACATTTGCGGCAATATACCGGGTGTTTCACAGTGGATGGAACATTAGAAGTATCTGGAGAACAGAAAGACAGATCATTACGAAAATTTGTGGGCGTCGATAATCAAACTTGCTCTATCCGTCTAAAATATTTTCATCAATACAGTGTTGCCGCTTCTATCAAAAAGTAAAAACAACTTTGTTATTTCAAATGGAACACCCTGTATTTTATTTCATTTTTAGATTCTTCCTGAAGAACTGATTTTGTCGATATATCATACTTGGGGAATAGCGAGAAAGATTACAGAGATATAGGGTGTGGAAAATCGAGATTTTTCAAATTCAGGAATTTTTTGTGTCGAAACTAATCATTTCTGCTCAAAACGGCTTACATGTTCCTATCTTAACTTTTCATTTACTATCTACTGACATTTAATAGAAACAAATAGAGGGTGATGCAAAACTCAAAATTTTGAACCACCCGTATTTGTTTCAATTAAATATCAATCGATAGTGAATGGAAAGTTGAGATAGGGACATGTAAGCCGTTTTGAGCAAGAATGGATAGTTTCGGCACAAAAAAATCCTAAATTTGAAAAATCTCGATTTTTCACACCCTATATCTCTGTAATCTTTCGCGCTATACCCCAAGTATGATTGATCAGCTCTTCAGGAAGAATCTAAAAATGAAATAAAATACAGGGTGTTCCATTTGAAAAAACAAATTTGTTGCTACTTTTTGATAGAAGCGGCAACGCCGCAACGCTGAAAGTATTTTAGATCGATAGAACAAAACTGATTACCCAATAAAGCAAATTTTCAGAATAATCTTACGTCCTGTTCTCCAGAAACGTTTAACCTACCATCGACCGTGAGTCACCCTGTATGTTATGGTCGAATAGCGATTGACTTGTCTATGTAATGCTATTAGTCTTCATTTCATTCATTTTTAAATCAGAACATCGCCAAATCACATCTGGAGTGCCCCATGGTTCACATCTATGCCCTGTCGCTCATTCAACATTAATATCAATATGTATTATCAATATATATCCAAGTACTTCCGATTAGATAATTGATCGTTGATGTATACGACAATATATAATAATGCAGGTGTAATATCGGAGGTTTGAATATACACGAAAATCCAAAAAAGTTTTTTAGAGTTTTTAAAGTGTTTTTTAACCGCCAACTTAGTTGCAAAGCAACCCTCGAAGTCTCATTGAGACTTGTATCAGTGAGGAAGACGGGGACCTTAGCATTTTAAGTGTCATCCGAAGCCCTACTAAGGTCCGAAGGATTGAAATGTAGGTACCAAAAATGTTTCGTTGGTCACCTATCTCCTCCCGCTAAACAATGCTACAGAAATAAATAAATATTTCCAATAGCCACCCTACCTCCGGCCCAATACAATTCAAATTTTTCATGATTTTTTTTTTCGGTTGTGACAAGATGTGTAGGAATATCAACTCCATTTCTCCGGTAGGCATTTCATTTAGTAGTTTCAGTCTACCTATAGATAATTACATAAGGTACAGGGGTGCATCCATAAAAATAGTACACACTGTATAAATCAATGGATTTTTGGGAAAGTATGTATATACCTACCTGTGCATAAAATGATTTCATCGATTTCATCTTCAGATCCATCTAGGAATTTTACACTCGTCTCTAAGATTTCATCGATCTCGGGCTTTATGGTAACGCCATCTGGTATCTTGAATCCCAATTCATTGTTTTTAACCGTCCTTCGACATTGGAATACCTGAAAAATGCTCGAGGCTGATTTATTCAATTATTCTCGACAAGTCGATATTATAAGGTGGTCTTCGAATTTTGAGCTTGTAATGTAAACTTCCTTTGAAAAGAGAATCATGGTTCCTATAATATGATACAACAGGATTGGTCCGAAAAGTTGAATACACACTTCAAATACTTTTCAAAATAACCGTTTCGTAATTTATTTTATAAAGAGACCCTATTTCTTTCAGAAAGTTAACACATGTTTCCCAACCAAACAGAAACATTTCGATACCCAAATGATCATTCGTTTGTGCTAAACGTACCCACCAAATATTCTGATGAAAGCAAAATACTTATGTTTATGATCTCTCATATCTTTTTCTAGTTTACTGCATAAGGAAATCCATTCGTTCAGATAATGAAGTGTATAATAGTGAAGTACCGAAAATACCTCAATCTACACCAAAAAAATTGCACAAATAAACCCTTCATTCACCACACTTATTCACACCAACTCACACCTATATGAGCATTAAGTTAGTATATTTTCCAACGTTATTGATAATCCAAATCAAAATGAATGTTACCAAAGATTTTTTAAATCCACGAAGTTCTGAGGAAAAAACGGTTCGAAGTGGAACCAGTTTGAGTGAGTACTTTCGAATTATCATGGGATCGGTACAACGACTATAGAGAAATTTCAAAAACAGATGGAAAGTGATTTTTGGTATCCTGGAACTGCGAATAGACATCTAATACCTACCTTTCGTGCTATTCCAAGAATCTTAGCAGAAATATCGACTCCAGAAGGTCCAACTCCTACTACCAAAACTCTTCTATTTTTATATTGATTTGGGTTTCTATAATCATGACTGTGTATTATCCTGCCACTGAATTTATGCGTTCCCGATAGTTCTGGAATCATTGGAGTTGCATTGCTACCGACACAAATCATTATACTATCGAACTCCTTCGTTGAAATTGCATTATCCTTGAGACTTCTCACTCGCAGCAGCCATCTTTCTTCAGGTAATGGACTGACAGCCTCCAGGTGATGAAAAAACTACAAGATCAAATCAGACCGTTTTCGAATCACAAACATGGCATTTCATTAGAAAATTACGGTACCTTAATATGTGTTGATAGTTGAAAGTGTTCCGCATAAGCTGTAATATATTCATAAACTTCTCTGTATGAAATATAAGAGTGAATAAGTCCTTTTCTATAGGGAAAACCCTCAAACATCATCAGTTCCTTAGGTAGGTTGGATCTGTAATCTCATTGAATTAAATAGTACATTCTGTAATAGGGTTAGAAGATAACGATTCGATGCAAATGCAGCCACGAATATCGAATAATTCTTTCAAAATGAGTAACAGACTATTTTCTCCACGACCAGAAAGTCTGAGTAAAAAACAAAAAGTTTCGTGGATCTCAGGCATAAAATATGTATTCCTTCCAAAGCAATTAGAGTTAACAAACTAACGATGGTACTATCGATCGTATCGATAGTTTTGAGAAATATTTACTATCGATAGTATTTATAGATATTTTTCAACTTTCGATAATTATCCAACTACTCCAGAAATGTGAAATCTAACTAATCATTTCGAATTTGTTATTATTGTTTATTTATAATTCGAATACCTATCCAGTAACAGAGATAAGTCATCAATCGAAATACTAACTTTGGTTCAAAATTCAGACAAGTAGTAATTTGTGAAAGACGAATATAAATTTGTTAGAAGTTATTGAAAATATAAATATACCTATACGTATTTTTTAAATTATTGTTTCTGGTCGGTTTCTGGCTTTGGTTTTGGTTGGGTTGATTCAGTTAATTCAGTTCTTGAGTTGATTGGAAATACTTCGTGAAAGACGACATTGGAAGACCTATAATCACGTGTTTGGAGTTTGGAAAAATATAACGAACAAGTGCGGTAGTACACAAATCTGATGTATAATGAAAAGGTCACATGAAACAACAAAAGATTCATCCGAATATGCAAATAGAAATAGATCTGTTATTTCAGATTATCTGTCGGTGACATTTCATCCATTATCAATATTTCACCAAAGAAAAATGGTGGAAACTTGATTGATGTCATGTCATGAGTCATTCATGTCAAACTATCGATGGTTTTCACTATGGATAATTTGTCACCTCTTGAATGCATGTCAGAAGAAACTCGTATCTTCTTGTAAGCTGCTTTTGCGAGTTCATATAAATTTCCTGATTTTCTCTAACACCCTCATCGCTTGACGACGGTGGTGATATTATGGCACTACCGTATTTTGACATTCATATCTGACACTGACTATTTACAACAAATGAAAATATTTAACTCAAAAACCACAGAATATTTGAGAAAAACCAAATACGGATTCCGACAACTAAGTTGCCATCTTGAGTGGAAATACCAATGAAACTGACTGTTTCAAAGTCCACGGCAGTCCACGTCGTTTATAGTAGGGGAGCCCAAGCGGGGAATTTGGGATAAAAGTCGAGCGCGGCAGATCCAGATTAAAATATGGGGGATACCTTACACCCTGTTGAGCAACTCCACCAAATCACAGCCCTCTATATCAGAACGTTTACATTATATAAGATGGTTTCGGAATTATCACATTAGGTACTGATCATGGAAAATAAGTGTTCTAGATCGAATTCTAAAATTCACAAATAATGCTGAGATACCACTCACCTCAGATCTTCGTACATAGAGGTGTGTATGGGTAGTCCAAATTCATCCACACCCACTCTTTCGACATACTTCCATGTTCCTCCGACCACGCCAGTCTGTTCGAAAAGCTCACATTCGTGACCTTCGTCCAAGCTGTTCTTCAGAGCTGCCAAGCCAGCTACACCAGCACCAATTATGGCAATTTTCATTTCAGTCTAATAACTTTGGGATCACTTTTGATCGTTTGATTGTGTTCAGGGACCACTAGGAATTGAGTAGGAAACTTACAATACTCGTATCTCATTAGCTTCGAAATCTTTTAATCGCACTTAGAGTGATAATAGTTTGAATGAAGAAAACTATTTGTTAGGTGATAAGTTTTTATCTGATATCTTATCTATTGTTTTGATCGAACAGGTAAAAAATAACTTAGCGAATTATTTTACTTAACCAAAATATAACTCAAGCAAATTTTCAGAAGATGTCCAAGTTCCATCTGGTTTCTTTAAGGTTGCTATAGTATTTTCTGCCTCTTCGCACAGAATTCTTACAAGTAAGGAAATTGATATCCCCGCAATAGGATTTCCAACAATTTCTCTTACTCCTCCTTAGCTCTTTTTTGTATCCCCTCCTCGCGGTTTTGTACGAAAATGCCTCTTCGTATGCCTTTATTATTGCTTTTCCAAGATTCTCTACCTCCTCGAGATGTTCCTCTGTGTTGATCTTCTCTTGGGTTGGTTGGTGGCCGAGTGTGTTGAGACTCTGGCATATGACCCCAGAGCATAGATCTTGTAACGCTAGATACGGCATCATGTAGTATTTGTTTGGTATTAGAGGGGTCTGCAAGAAAGTAGGTACCTACTATGATCACGTGGTACAACACATTTGTATGGTCAACAATTAAAACGAACTATCAATGGCTTAGTACTTTCGACCCCCCTGGACCTCCAAACAAATAACCTGGATACCGGATCTAGCGTAAGCATATTGAATCTATGTCCCAGAGGGTCCAGGTTCGAATCCCGGCGTGGCTATCAGCAATTTTATTTTTTGTACCATCGTTTAGCGGAAGTTGACCAACTGAACATTCTTGGTTCCTAGATATCAATCCTTTGGACTATCCACGGTAACCAGCCGAGTAGTGATCTAATGACACTTAAAAAGCTAAGGTCCCCATCTTCCTAACTCATAATAAGTCCTAGACTTACGAGGGTTGCTTGAAACTAAGATGGCAGTTGAAAACACGTTTCAAACACTGTATTGTGCTCCTGCGTATCCAGAGAGAATAACTCCCAGTCGGTTGCTCTACCTCTGCGAAGATGTTGAACCTTAGTTCGGTGATCTGACATTGATATATCTTCCGTTACCCTCCAGTTTGTTATGCTTCCTAGTATTCAAGCCAAAGATCTAGCTAGACAACATTGAAATGAGAATGACAATTTTTCTTTCTGATGAATCCGTAGTTACTAACGTGCTACACTATATTTATATTTCTCAGCCAAATTACAATACGTGACTAGGAGTTCGCGTTGTGATAGAAGATAAGTGAAGTGAATATACAATCTTAAATGTTATAGATATGGTTTTAACCAAGGTGGATATAGGATGGTGAAACAGCTTCCTATTAACAAGCACTAGAAATAACTGTAGACCTTTGTCTACTTGATTTCATACCGTAGTAATATTTCTCTGAAGTTATCAGAGATGGCGTGATACCTTGTAAAAATATTGTTAATTATTCCAGATCTACTGAAAATATAGTGTTTCAATGTCGTTTCAATTCACGCCTGTCAGATTGGAACCACAGAAATACATAAGCAATAGAAATCTTCCTTGAAATTCGATCTTACCGCCATCTTCATTCAAGTCGTGAAAATATTACTACCTCCTCAACCGGTCTACAAGTTTTTCACAGAAACAATTGAAGAGCTGTTTCACCATCTTATATCTACCTTGGTTTTAACAGAACATTTGACATGTGGTGCAGAGGGTCTTCACGTATATTTTGAACTCCCCCTTAATGTTTTCATATTTTGTAAAAATTTTTCAAATGTAATGTTGATTGTAGATTTCATATATGTTGACAGAAAAATATTTCAAGATCTAAAAAAAGTTCTGGGCACCTAATTTTGTTAATGAAACACCCTATATATTTTGTTAGTATTGAATAGACTATATTTTTCTGATTTCAAATATGTTTACATTTATCTAACTATATCTGATAGATTTCGAGATAGTTGACGTTGAAATTCAGATTTTCTCCGGTTATGGCGGTTAGATAATATGATATATGTATATATCGTCGTTGAATTTACAAAAGGGCGTATATCAAAAAATGGCGTAGTTTTTTTCTCGGGTAACAACTTGAGCAAAAGCTGATTCATTTGCTCTCAAAGTTGAATACGTACATCAATTTCTGATCTTTCAGAGAATTGATCCATTTTTCTTCCGATAGTGACAACATGAAAGACTAGTAAACCTTGAGAAATTGTTCAAATCCATATACGCCACTTAGTTAATTCAACGATGATATATTTGAAATTTGAAAAATGTACTTTATCCAATAATAACAAAATATATAGGGTAACATTTCACAGATTTCACAGTTAATTCCATGCCTAGCAATAAACATTGAGTAAATTCACTTATGTATTTTTTGCAAGTATTTTTTTATATTGTACAAAGATCAATTTTGGAAATCGACTTGAATCTTAACAAACCTTGATATCGACCCATTTTTCAAGAATTACTATTAGGGATTTTTTCCACAAAAAATAATGAAGGATTCTGAATTAGGATCACTTGAAACATACCTGTACCGATTTTCATTATCATAAAACATTTATGATTATTTTTTAAGAAATAAAGTAGTGGACAAAAATCATCTTCGACGTATTGAAAAGTGTATTGGACAATTGGGAGGATCAACCTCAATGATAATTTGTCATTAATTCTTCCGAAAATACCATAATAGAACATTTTTGTGATGAAATACTAATAGAAAAAATCGGACATCAGTGTTTTATGATGATGAAAATCGGTATAAGGTATGTTTCAAGTAATCCTGAATCAGAAATCATCATCATTTTTTGTGAAAAAAAAAATCCCTAATAGTAAAAAATATAACCACTCTTTTGTGAGATAGACATTCCAAATACCTATTTAACAAACAAAAGTTTTTCAAAATCGATCAAATAATAACGATTTCACAGGGGTGGTAATTCCTTAACGTGAACACACTGTAGGTATATTTTGATATCAAGGTTTTATAAGAATCGAGTCGATTATTTACTTATTCATTTATTTTCAAACTGGTAAATAAAATTATTACATGAAAATCATATTTTATAAAACAGGTTAAAAGTTGTCAAAAATCTACACATGATGAATATAATGAGTGAAAAACGAAATAAAAAATAAACATTATTTAAAATTTGAAAAGTATTTTTTATGCCATGATAAACTTGTTTGGGAGGAAGAACATAGTTGAGATCTGACAATAATAGTAGGAAGTTCTTTGCTGTTTTGATGTGGTTTAACACCGATAGGGTTCATTTACAGTGATATCGTCAAATAGACGATTAAAAGTCGTTCATGTTCGAATTATTTGAATATCAGTGTGATATTTTAACAATGTCGAAGCATCAGCAATTCCATCCACCTATCAGTACGGCATGTAATGAACTGTCTAGAAACTTTGAAATTTTATTATAAGTAAACGAAAAATCCACCGTGGTGGTAGATAACAATCATCCACAGAATCTGCAGCTAGCACAAAAGTTTTTAATTACATTCATGTCAGCCACATAATGTACCCAGAGAGAAATTCCGCTACGTGTATTACCTATACCAGGAACCCGTTGATGAAAGTCAGTTAATAATGGGATTATTTTTTACTGAACAATAGAAAATACTAAAGGTACGGAGATTGAAGGGAAAATGTACTTGTTCCATATATGGATGAGATGTCTCGTTTGAAAGGAATATAAAAAAGTTGCATATAATAATATCCCAGTTATTCAAAATGGAACGAAAATTCATACATAATCAACGTTGAAGAGCCAGATTAACTTTTTTTTATGTTCTGGTTCTCACGAAAAGGGATATCCTGTAATGTTCAGAGAACATCGTGAGAACCAAGGAAAAGGAGGTAGAAGTTGGTATTCTTCTTAAATTTCAGAAAAGCACCGCCCATGAAAATATCTATGAAATAGAGATAAATCGCCAACATGTCTACGGTGTTCCAGAAGAGTGAGCGAGTTTGTAAGCCAGGCATCACCGACGAGACGAATTGCCCTTTTTTGGACAGAATTCAAAAGTTTCAGGATATATTTAGGTGCCGCACTCCAAATATGGGAACAGTATTCCAGGACAGGTCGGATCTGTGCCTTATAGATCATAAGCAGCTGACTGGGAATGAAATAGCTCTTGACTCGAAACAGAAAACCAAGTTTTTGGGATGCGCTTTTGGCAATGGACCTCACGTGATTTTCCCAAGAAAGGTTATTGCTGATAGTAACGCCAAGCATCGAAATGGATGACTCCAATGGTATGGTTAATCCTGACTGAATTATGTTGGGCATTGTGAGATCGGCTTTTCTAGAGAAAATACATGCTTGTGTTTTGTTTGCATTTAATTCTACCAGGTTAGGTGAGGTTAGGTTACTATCATCCGCTGTGTATAGGACATGAAGTTGCTTTCAACAAATCGTTGATGGGAAATAGAAATAGTGCTAAAAGTGATCCCTGCGGAACACCAGCATTTATGAGTAGAGTATCAAATGAAACTCCATCGACCACTACATGGGAGAGACCTGTTTGAGAGAAAACTAGCAAGCAGAGAACACAGCTGAGGGGCATTGCATGTCAGTTTTTATTAACCTGCATGAGATCATATGAAGAACGTCGAATAATTTATCATCCCTTTTCTCAGAATTCATTCAAATACCAATAGCTAACCCGAAAAATAACTTCAGACATGCACTATTTTATCTTTTATTCGTTCAATCGACTTCTTATAAAAAACTTGTGAAACACCTTGTATAGTCAACTTGTTTACTAGTTTACACCAAACTTTCTGAAAGATTATTCATATTGATTAAAATATTGGTCCCAGAAATAAATAGGGGATGATTCTAGTTTTATAACATTTCACAACAATTCTAACCTCAAATCGGGTGATTTTCTTGGATTTCTACTCGAACAAAACATACTAGTGCAATTTTAGGATATACAGATAATTCAGCCTATACTTCGCCATTTTTGTTAATTGTAGTTTCTGTTTTTGGAAGAACAGATATTTCCTCAAACAATTCTTTTTATCTTTCAAAATGCATGAAAATTCTCAGAATGTAACTTTCTTTACAATGTCTTGTAGATTTTGAATATGGAAACTAGAAACATTTGAACATATCGGATAAAAATGTCCGCTGTGTATTACATTAACCTCATTATGAGTTGTTATAGAATCTTCAAGCCCTTCAAATTTCTGATTATAACATCAAAACAACAAGTGAAATTCAAATGAGAAATCATTTTTAACCAAGAAAATCACCTCTATGTATACAACTTGGTTTTGTATTCCTAATTTTTTTTCACCGCATTTCTGAAAAAACTCTGGTTAAGTACTGAAATTTCCATATGAATACTCATCAACAATGGGTGTATTTGAATATGATGAATTATTGTTTTAGGGAGTAATATAATGTATAGACATTAGGCAAATTTACTGTCAAACTCTACTAATTTACCAGTTTAAAAATAAGAAAGACATTCACTATGGAGAATATAGCTATGACACAAGAAACAAAACAAAAGTAACAAAAAAGAAATTGATTAAAAAGTCAATAAGCTCTAGAAATCACTGTTATATTGCCCTGAAAGTCTATGACCTTCTTCCACAAGATACAAAAAACATAAAAGTATTACATAAATACAAAACTCAGTTGAAAAAATGGTTACACGTGATTCCCGTAAGTTACAAGAACTATCTAGCTTATTCATATGAAATTGTATACTTTGCAGCATCATCATAAATGAGTCTATTTGTTTAAGTGATACACTTTCCGAGTCAGTCTTTGCCTGTTGTTCATCTCGATCGTGAGATAAATAAAGACCCTGTGAAAGATTTTTCGTTTTTTAAAAAGCTTCTTCACGAAAACCAACTTGTAACTGGCGCAGTCGGTAGGATCCCGAAAATTGTTTGTATCGCACAGACAGTTTTTCGTCTCAACGATTTATCGGGATACGAAAAAAAGTTCGGTAGTGTAAAAAGACTAGTTAGATTCGAGGGCATATCGGATCCAAAGCTGGGACGTTTCACCGCTGAACACACAAGTGAACAGTGTAGAAGGAGAACGATCAATCAACGCAGAAAACAGAAAAAACAAGTCCTGGGAGAAGAAAATCGCTTTCCAAACCTATAGGCAGCTAGGATAAGAAACGTAGGATAAGAAACGTAGGATAAGAAACAACAAACAAGAAGAAGAAGAATGAAAATATTCATAGTACTGTAAGTGCAATTCAATTTCCATTTACTTTTTCCATATTTAAACCCCAAACGATAGTTTATAATCATATCTGTTATTATTTCTATGACTGATTCTGATTTAGAATCACTAGCTAAGTTATTGGAAAATATTCAATTAAGTTCCGAAACAATCAACATGGCTACAGAACAAACAGCAATTAATTACCAACTATTGAGACTGTATTTAGACTCGATTCCATCTTATGAAGGTAATCCACACACTCTCAACATTTTTATTGGGAACTGTGAAAATCTCATAAACGTATTTGCTAGAACATCAAACGATGACCCATTTAATAATTTTCTACTGAGATCTATTTTGGGTAAACTCACAGGTAGAGCTTTAACTTTAATAGGTTCTCGAACAGAACTACAAACTTGGATAGAAATCAAACAATCCTTGTTATTGAGTTTTGGAGATCAACGTAATATTGATTGTTTATTGCAAGACCTTATTTCTTTGAGACCATCACGAAATGAGAATCCTTACAATTTCGGTATGCGTTGCCAAGATGCTAGAAGTTTGATTATTTCCAAATTAAACACTCTGACTTTAACAGCAGATGAAAAAACCATTTGGCTCAAAAACTATAATGACATGGCAATGAAAACATTCATTCGTGGACTACCCAGTCCGTTACAAAATAATGTGCGTTTAAGAAATCCTGACAGTCTTGAAAAAGCTATGAGTCTCGTAATCGAAGAAGAAAATTTCTTTTATTCGACTCAACGATCAAACACTTTGAATTCACAAACGACATTCAGACCTGCACAAAGAATGACTCCATCTCGACCTAATCAACCAAATCAAAATAATTCATATCCATTCAGACCTCAAATGATTTTTTCTAATAATCAACCACAACAACAATTTCCCCCGTTTCAAATGAATCGATCACCTAATCAACCTAACACTTCATTTAATCCTCAGTATCAATCACCATTTTATCAACCACCCAATCAAACTTACACACCTTTTATACCACAACAACAACAATATCAGCCAAGACCACAATTTAATAATTTTCAGAGACAACCATTTTTCGGACAACGTCAAAATCCGTCCCAACAAACAAGACAATTTATTCGACCTAATCAAAACGCCAATTTTAAACCTGAACCGATGGAAATATCTGGCAATTCTCGTATTAAAACACCTTCGAAATTTGTATCTAATCATTTATATGTTCAAAATATTGATGAACAATTCGAAAACCCATTCGAATATTATGACCATAATTCATACGATGAATATCAAAATTATCCGCTTTCAGATGACGTCTACTACAATTCACCTAGTTATCATTATTATAATTCCCCGAACGAAGAAAATAATACTTATTATGATGTATCCGCAGAAATTAAACCGGTAGAAACATCAGATAGCGCTCGTGAAAATTCTCCGAATGAAAATTTTCAGGAGGCAGCAACTACTACCAAAGTAACATAATACATGTAAATACTCTCAAAGCAAACCTTCCTTATATTTTCATACCGCAAATAAATGCCAACCTTTTGATAGATACAGGGAGTTCTAAAAGTCTCATGGATCCAGAATTAGCTTATAAATTTTATCAAAATTTTATTTACAAAGAACCATTTAATATTGAAACAGCTCATGACATTTCATATCATGACGAAGTGGCCGAAATTCCGATTTTTCAGATATTTAAAGTAGATGGATCACATAAATTTTATCTTTTCAAATTTAGCGACAAATTCGATGGATTAATAGGCGTAGACCTACTCAAACAATTGAATGCGAATGTAAACGTGAACTTGAAAATTCTCTCAACACCCTTTGCTAACATTTCAATTATATTCGAACAAGACGAGACACAGAAGAAAACCAGTAGTATTTCAAATCACCAAATCATTGTTGCTCCACGTGTACAACAAGTAGGGAAAATACCTGTACAACAAAAAGACGGTATTGGAATTTTAAATTATCAAAATTTTGACAATGGTTTAGAAATGCCCAAAGCAATAGTGAATGTATCAAATTACTTTGCCTTTACTACCATAACTAATATCAGTGAAAAACCTGTAAAACTGGATATTTTAGAACCATTCGAAATCGAAACATTGAACCTCATTGATATAAATTTCATGAATAAAATTGAATCCAATAATTTCATAGATCAATCACATGATACATTGTTGAAACAAAATCTGAAAAATATAAGATTGGAACATTGCAATAAAGAAGAAAAAGAATCTTTGAGAAATCTTTGTTACAACTATCGAGACATATTTTACTGCGAAAATATTCCTTTGAGCTTTACCAATGCAATCACTCACAAAATCAGACTAAACAATGATTCGCCCATTTACACGAAATCGTATCGTTTCCCAGATGTGCATAAACAAGAAGTGAAATCACAGATTGAAAAAATGCTAGATCAAGGAATCATTCAAAATAGTATTTCCCCATGGTCAAGCCCAATCTGGATTGTTCCTAAAAAGATGGACGCTTCCGGACATAAAAAATGGCGGTTAGTCATAGACTATAGAAAACTGAATGAACGAACAATAGACGATAAATACCCTTTGCCAAACATCACAGATATATTGGACAAATTAGGAAAAGCAAATTATTTTACAACCCTGGATCTCGCCAGTGGTTTTCATCAAATTGAAGTCGATAAAGAAGACGTATCAAAAACCGCGTTTAGTACTGAAGGAGGACACTTTGAATTTAGGAGGATGCCCTTTGGCTTGAAAAATGCCCCCTCCACCTTCCAGAGGGTTATGGATAACGTCCTAAGAGGTCTACAAAACGAAATATGTGTTGTTTACCTTGACGATATTCTAATTTATAGTACTTCTCTTCAAGAACACATAGACAGACTGAAAACAATATTCGATAGATTGAGGCAAAACAATTTAAAGATTCAACTTGACAAATCTGAATTTCTTCAAAAATCAGTTCAATATCTTGGTCATGTAATTACACCTGACGGCGTAAAACCAAACCCTGATAAAATATCAGCAATAACTAAATTTCCGATTCCCCGTAATCCGAAAGAAATCAAAAGTTTCCTTGGTTTACTAGGCTATTATCGAAGATTCATTCGTGACTTCGCAAAGATCACAAAACCTATGACTAAATGTCTTAAAAAGGATTCGAAAGTAATACACGATAAAGACTTCATCGATTCTTTCAACACGTGTAAAAAACTATTGACTAATGACCCAATTTTACAATTTCCCGACTTCTCGAAGAAATTTGTACTAACAACCGATGCTAGTAATTTTTCAATTGGCGCTGTACTCTCGCAAGGAGAAATACCGAACGATAGGCCAGTCGCTTATGCTTCTAGAACATTAAATGATAGTGAAACCAGATACTCAACAATTGAGAAAGAGCTTCTTGCTATCATATGGTCGTGTAAACATTTTAGGCCTTACCTTTATGGACGAAAATTCACGATCTATACAGATCACAAACCACTCACTTGGTTATTCAAACTCAAAGAGCCAAATTCGAAATTAGTAAGATGGAGATTAAAATTAGAAGAGTTTGATTACGACATAGTTTATAAAAAAGGAAAATATAACACAAATGCTGATTGTCTCTCGCGAATACCAATCAATGTAATCGAAACTGACGAATTTTCCGTTGCTAATAACCCGGGTGATATTGATAAAGATATTACAGATTATATTCAATCATTGGAAGCAGGACCAAGTACATCTGACCCAATTGACGTAGTAGATCAAGACATTTCAAAATTTTTAGAGACCCTAGAACAAAATTTGGAAGAACCGCAAATGTTAGATCAAAACCAACAAGTACAAATTTTATCCGACGTACAAATTAAACCAGCTGATAATATATCAACACAACATTCTGACGCGAATGAAACCACAAACGAAGGTATAAAAATTTATGACGAAATTATTAACAATAAATTCAATCAAATCTTAGTATTTCCTAATACCTATCATAAAGTGGATATAACCCGTGAAAATTATGAGAACTATAAAATCGTGCATTTGAAAATCCCTGAAGTCAACAATGAGAAATTAATATTACAATTTTTAATTGAAAATACAGAGTCAAAGAACACCTATTCATTATATTTCCATTCTGAAAATCTGTATAAAGCATTTTGTAAAGTATATCTAAAACATTTCTCAGAGAAAGGACCGAAATTAATTAGATGTATGAAAAGACTAAACACCATAATTGACAAAGATGAACAACTCATGTTGATTAAAAACCATCATGAAGGAAAAACTAATCATCGAGGAATTAACGAAACTCTCGAACGCTTGAAAAAGAATTATTACTGGAAAAACATGAAACAAACCATAACTACCTATATAAATTCTTGCGAAATATGTCAAAGATCGAAATACGCCAGGAAAACCCCTTATGTACCGCTAATGCTAACTGAAACAGCTTCCCGACCATTTCAAATAGTTCATATAGATGTTTTTATTTTTGATGGAAAAAATTATTTAACTCTGGTCGACGCATTCACAAAATTTGCTCAAGCGATGTTCATTCATGGAAAAACTGCAATTCACATAAGTAAAGCTTTATTGAAATACTTCACTTCATTCGGCGTACCCCAATCATTGGTAGTTGACAATGGAACGGAATTTAATAACGAAACAGTAAAAGAAATTCTGAAGGTTCATAAGATCAATGTGCATTTCACTACACCCACACATCATGAATCAAATTCTCCAGTTGAACGTTTTCACTCGACAATAATAGAACACTTGCGAATTCTACGAGAAATATATCCGGACGAAAACGATGACCTTATGGATTATGCCATATTAGGTTACAACAGTTCTATTCATAGTTCAACCGAGTTTTCCCCTTTCGAACTCACATTCGGTCATACAGACTCGAGAAATCCAAACGAAATATTTATTCCTAACATTTTTTATACAGAATATGCTGAGAAACACAAAGAAAAATTGAAACACGTCTACGAAGTGGTGAAATCTAAATTGGAAGATAAAAAGCGTAAAACAATTTCGAAACATAATACACTAGGCGACACAAGTTCTGAATTTCGTTTAGGTCAAACAGTTTATAAAAAGAATCCCAAATCTCGAAATAAAAAAGATAAGAAATTCATAGGCCCGTATGAAATTACTAAAATGTTAGAGAGAAACCGAGTTGAAATTACACTCAAAGCGAATAGAAATAAAAAAGAAATCCTCCATATTGAAGAATTGAAAAAACCTTCTGTTGTTACAGATTCACCTTCTGTTTCATCTACGGAAGACTAGAACCAATCAAATTTCATAATCTTAATATGAATCCTGGAATCCTAACCCTGAAACTTGGAAACACACAAAACAAAGTTGACTCATGGACATTCATACAAATTTATGACATTTCAAATATAATCGAAGAATTTATGACGTTACGAACTTCGTATTCACGAATAAAAAACGCATTTGAAAATTCCACACATGGACCAAACTATGACAAAGAATTTCATAATTCTCACCATGTATTGACTATACTCGAGAATAAAATATTAACACAAATAAAACAATTGAATCCACAATGGGATGTTAGACGAAAACGAGCACTCATAGATGGACTCGGATCAATTGTCAAAGCAATTACAGGTAATCTTGACTATAGTGATGCCGAAAAATATGATAAAGCTATTTTATCATTATCGAATAATCAGAACAAGCTCAAAACGATTATTGGTAATCAAATAACTTTACTACAAACATCCATACAAAAATTCAAAAACGATACCGAAATGCTAGCTCATAATCAAGAAATAATGAATTCTCGGATTAAGGAATTGCAAGAAATCATCAAAACTATTCACATAGACAACGTAGAAAATTATCATTATTTTCTATTGCAAACAGTTATTTCACAGTTCATCAATACTTTCCAAATAATGTATGATATCTTAGAAAAAATTGAAGTAGCAATCACTTTTGCAAAATTAAACACATTTCATAATGCAATTATTGAACCATCTGAATTGTTGTCTGAGATCACTGCAATTAGCAAGCATTTGAAAAATAATAAATTTCCATTTGATCCAATCATGAAAAATCTGATTTTATTTGAGAAAACAATGGAGATTAAAAGTTATAGTAAAGGAAATGAAATAATTTTCATCATAGAAATTCCAATAGTGGAAGCAGATGATTATAATTACTATCATTTGTATCCTCTACCAACTCCTATAGATAATTCCTTCAAAACTATAATACCCCATTCAAAATATCTCCTATTGAATGAGCACGATTACGCTTTCACGGACATCAAATGTCAAGAAGTTATTCCTGAAGAATTCCTTTGCCAAGACGTACAAACCACCAAAATTGAAGACCACATTCCTTGTGAAATTCAATTATTAAAATACTCTACGAACACGAGTTGCAGACAGATACCAGCCGAAATCAAGAGGACTAAAATACAGAAATTAGAGAAAAACCAATGGATCGTCATCACCCCAGAAAATATAGTGGCCGTTCAAAAGTGCGGGAAAAATAAAGATAATATTCCACTTAATGGAACATTTATTATAGAACTGAACAATCTCTGTGAAGTTCATATCAAAGACATCGTGTTAAAGACATACAAAAAAAGTGATCCCAGTTATAAAAACATTGAACTGCCAAATATAAAGACTTTTTCGGACTCTAATGTACAAAGTGAAATTAATTTTCAGCCTCTACAATTAGAACACATCAATTTAGATGACATGGATGGCATCTACAACATTCTCGAGGACCAAAAGCAACAACTAACCAATCTAGACGATTCAACGATACATTTTGACAATATAAGCTTGTATACTATATTTTTGTATTTAATAATTGGTGTTGCTATAGCTTATATGATACGGCATTTCTACTTGAAGAAGAAGCTCTCAAGAAACCCAACCCTGGACGAGGCGCTTGGACTTGAACAAGTCAAACCAACCCCCGATGTCAGATTAACTTCGAACTTTGGATCAACCCCATAGTTCTCAACTAGTGCCGGAGGAGTTACAAGAACTATCTAGCTTATTCATATGAAATTGTATACTTTGCAGCATCATCATAAATGAGTCTATTTGTTTAAGTGATACACTTTCCGAGTCAGTCTTTGCCTGTTGTTCATCTCGATCGTGAGATAAATAAAGACCCTGTGAAAGATTTTTCGTTTTTTAAAAAGCTTCTTCACGAAAACCAACTTGTAACTCGTACTATAATTCATCGAACTATTGGAACATAGCACGATGATATGGTACATAATACTAGCCAATAAAAAATAATTGACATCAATTCTCAATAAATCATCCTCGGAGCCGATCTTTGTGTGTTGTTCATCGTAATTTGTTCGAATAGAGGAAATCAATGTTATCTACCTTAATAATCATATTGTCATTGTTATTTAATTTTTTTTTATTTTTATTATCATTAGGAACATCATATTTAATTAACTGTATTTTTCACATACCTATACATTACAAGCATTCTCTGAAGTTTACATTGTCATCTGTTTATTATATATACTCATATATCAAGAACTGGGTTCTTTTAGGAGTAAGATTCAAGCAATATGACATGTATCCACTCATCATAACCTACAAGTACTTCGTACTTTCGGTTTGCAGATAGTTTAGTCGCGAACTAAAAATTACATTGTCATCTGTTTATTATATATACTCATATATCAAGAACTGGGTTCTTTTAGGAGTAAGATTCAAGCAATATGACATGTATCCACTCATCATAACCTACAAGTACTTCGTACTTTCGGTTTGCATATAGTTTAGTCGCGAACTAAAAATCCTAATATGTAACTTACTGTATATTGTATAATTTGTGAATAAACTATTATATATATATATAATTAATTGTTGTTGTTTTGGTTTTCTCTCAATGCAGACGAATAACATAATTATCTATATATCTATCTGAAAAGCCATTAATTGATATAAATTATTTATCATTCTCTTGTGTTTACATCCAGACTCACTATTTCTACGAAAACAAGTTAAGCAAAACAGTAAATGCAAATATACATAAAATTCCAACTGATCTGGTTTTGAATTGTGGGAATTTCCATACCTATTGACAAAGAAGAACTGCTTGTCTGCATATGTGCATATCCACTTCTGAGGCGATCGAATCTGTATAAAAGAAACAGCATCGAGCATTCATGAATATTCTTTCGTTCAGAGAAATCAAGTGTGAGGAGTCCTCTTATAGCACTAGTCAAAATGAAATCTACTTTGGTGTTGGTGTTGTGTGTTGCAGTTGTTGTTCTTGTAAGTATCATAAGATTAAAAATTAAGATGATTCTATCGATTCAAGTCATCATTATTGAATCAGTTTACGCTCTCGGTAGTGTGCATGTGAACAAAATATTAGAGGGCATTATATTAATAGGAATTAACTGCATCAAGTAGGTAATACTCGGTGCCTGCGAAAGCTAGAACATTTTTGCGTAGGGACACTTTATCCCAGTTTGTGGGATCATATATAAAAAGATACAGCATATATCCCATAACGCGATGCTCTCCGAAACTAAAGGGACCATTATAGGAGTGCCTCATGGGTATATGCTTGGACCACTGTTATCCCTTTATTATATGTAAATAAAATCGTTTTCATCCCTTTTATTGGCTTCTTTTGCTGGATATCATCACTCTATACTACTATACTAATCTATCGTAACATAATGAAAATGATCATATTCCACAAACAGAAGTTAAGTAGTGGCTTATTCCTGATGAAATGACCCAAGAAAAACTCGAATAGTATGAGCACATTGATAATCTGAGTAAAATGCTACATGAAGACCCAAATTCTCTCATTCGGAATATCGAAAGTATATATTCAGCTCTTTCTCATTTCCATATAACCTTGTGAGTCGAATTCCCATACGAATCTTTTTTCTCATAAAGCTGAGTCAGAACGATTTCTAGTGCTGAACTAGAGAGATCATTTAATGAAATACAATATAATTCATGTACTGATTTTATACAAATACAAGAAACACCACTAGATTACTCTCAAGAAATTTCTTCACATTTTTTTTCACAAAAACAAAAAACAATTATATATAAATCAAAACCAGCCTGCACCTTTCAAGATATTGATGTGCTGTTTTCAGCATTTGATTTATTACAGAAATCGAGTTCGTAACATAAAGGTTACTTTTCTAAAACTGTTCCAGAATTCGGTGTTTTCGATCAGAAGTGCCCAATTTGCACCAAAGAAAATTATGAGATTGTTTCATAGACCTTAATGATTCAAGTTTTGAAATAACGATAATGCAAATATTACTCTGAGGCGAAGCTTCAAGATTGAAAAATATCTAAATGTCCAAATTATTGATGCATGAAACTCCCATGTGAAAAAAATACTAATGTTTAATTTTCTCTAGTTTTTGTCATAAAAGCTATTAACATATTTTGTATGAATATAAATCACCAAAAGAAATATATATTTCTAAAGAAGTTGAGAAAGTAAGGACAGCAAACAAAATTGAATATGAAAATTTAGTATTCGTTCTATTGAATTGTGAATTGTTCAAGAGGAATGTTTACATGTATTATCCTCAATTTCCTATCGTAGCCCAACATTAGTAGGGATGAGAAGATTTCATATATTTTACATCTCGATTTTTATATTTTGACTCCCGATTTTCGTTCTGTTACCAAAAGCTCAGCTACAGACTTATCTGCTATCCGATATGGATAACCAGCATCAGACATCCATGGGATGATCTAGTGCTATCCGTGTTTTAGCATAGAGTTCTGCATCAAGAGCTCTGTGAGACCACCGAAATCATTATAAAATTATTCTATAGACATTGAGTCAATGAGGTTGTCACCTCTTTTTATCTCTTCACTGCACACTGTCAAGTGCAACACAAATTCTTACGAATAGGCCAAGGTGGATATAGGATGGTGAAACAGCTTTCTATTAACAAGCACTAGAATAAAATTTAGACTTTTGCCTACTTGATTTCATACCGTAATATTTCCTGAAATTGCCAGAGATGGCGCCATACCTTCTGTCAGTATAAAAAGAGTGAAAATATTGACAATTATTCCAGATTTACTGAACTTTCAATTTCGTTTCAATTGACGCCTGTCAGATTGGAACCACAGAAATAAAGAAGCCACAGAAATATTTCTTGAAATTCGATCTTACCGCCATCTTCATTCAAAAGGACTACAAGTTTTTCGCAGAAACAATTGAATAGATTTTTCATTGAGCCGTCATCGTTTCAGGCGAATCGACTTCCTGAAAGTGAAAAGGTGAAACTAGCAATTGCCCATGCGGAGTGCCAGGCCGATCCCAAGACGCGTTGCGACGAGAATCTGTTGAGAAACCTTGGAGCCAACGCCAACAACGCCCAGGTTGGCATCCACATGCTCTGCATGTCACAGAAGGAGGGTCTGCAGAAGGCCAATGGGGAACTGGACAGGGACTTCATCAGGAAGGCAATCGAATTGGTATCTGACGACAAGTCGAAGGTCGACGAGCATTTGCAGAGATGCGCTGTGAAGAAGGAAAGTCCCGAGAAGACGGCTGTTGATCTGGTGCTTTGTTTTGTCCAGAATGGGATTCCTTATTATTATAAACTGTAAACATGATCCTTGTTCTGTTGCACCGATGGATTGATACGAAATCTAGAATAAAATTATGAAACCGAAAGAGTATTTCTGTTAGATGGAGAAGAACCCAGACAAGATATATTCCATAAAAAATAACAACCCCGTTTATTACCTTCACATAGAAATCTGAATTTTAAAATATATCACACATAAGATTTTGTATACATTACGTTGTTTGAATACTATACTTCCGCAAAGTAGTGGATATAAATTCGTAAAAGAATCAAAAATTAGCACACCTGGTATATTTTCAGTTTTTTGTCTCCATATGACATTTTTTAGTTTGTAACTATTTGTTAACCTTTTTTTTTACTGTTTAATCATTGGACTATAATTAATTTCAGTACTAAAATGTTTGTAATAATACAACTTCAGTGTTCTCGATCAAAATGTTTCAGCTACGTGTTTTACTACAATTAATTTGATACCACACTCTATTCAGGTTGTGATAAGAAAACTGAAATGAAAAAACAAGTGTCATGTCGTGGACATCCGGTATACCTCCTGAAGCTATTGACAATGTTCAAATACAGGGTGTCCCCTCTCAATTGGAAAAAACTTCTGGGGCATATTGAGGAACCATAGACAAGCAGTTTGAGATAAGAGACTGATGTCCGGAAGTGCATGGTTTTCAAAATACAGGGTGTCAAAGTTTTTTTCAAAAAACTTTTTTTTATTAATATTTCAAAGACACGTTAACCGATTTTCTTGAAATTTGCTACTGATGTAAGCTTTAATAAGACGCTCAGTTAGCACTAATTAAATGTTAATTATGACTTCCAGTGGCGCCCCGGGGGACAGTGTCACGAATAAAACTGACAAAAAATGTACGCTGCTGAATTTTTTTAAAAATTTTATATATTTTTTAGAAAGCTCAGTTAAAAATACAACTTTTTTGTCATTTGATATTTTTTCGTATCTCTCTCCGTTTTCGAGAAAAATTTTTTATTAAAAACTTTATTGAAAGGTTCATTATCTGAAAATCTAAAACAAAAAAATGTTGTCATGGTAACACATAAACATGTCAAACTTTAGTAAAAGTGTCAGTTTCTAAGTACTTAATTATCTTCAAACGTTACACTAATTGCAAAAATGAATCGGTTTGAATTAGCCGAGCTTGCAGATATGCATCTCTTGTATGGGGAAGCGCGGGGTAATTCTTTGTTAGCACAACGGTTGTACGGGCAGCGGTTCCCAAATCGTGAATTGCCAAACCATAAGATTTTTATCAAAATTCATCAAAATCTACGGGAGACCGGCTCATTCGTGGTAAGTATTGCAGAAATGGCAACTTTCTGTGTTTTTTTTCTTGCGCGTTTCTGTTTTACAGCCAATCTAAGAGGCTTTGTGAAGAAAAGTTTCGGACTTCCATTGTCTAAAGGTATGAAGATTTGAATCCTGAGAAAAGAAAAGATGATCTCTCCTTATCTGAAAAATAAAGTTGATATTTCTTCAAAGTGAGGTAAACCTTCCGTTCGATTGCTGGAGTGGGATCTCGTGCGATCGTGGTGTATTTTCCTTTTCTGAGAGTCTCTTCAATTTTCTGCTCATAGAGTTCTGTGTCCATAATAACGGTAGCGTTTCCTTTGTCTGCCGGTAGGATTTTGATGGTGTTGTCTCTTCGTAGATGGTTTAAGGCCTTCTGTTCCTCGCGGCTGATATTGGGTGTAGGAGGTGTTAGTTCGCGATCCAGTTGTTCCCTCACTTTCCATCTGAATTCCTCTGCTTGGATTTGGTTCACAACTCGAGACATTGTCAGCCACCTTCAAACAAAAACTAAGAGGCTTTGTTATCTTTGCAGCCTATTCGAGAATTTGCAAGGCAGTTTCCGATCAGAAATGCCGTTGAGGATGAAGTCATGGCACGCATTCAGAATGAGCCCAACACTAGCGCTCGTCTGATTGCGTCGCAACTTGATTGCAGCAAAAATACTGTCCATCGAGTATTGAAAATCTACGATCTCTATCCATTTAAACTGCAAAAGGTGCAGCATCTACTGCCTGACGACGCTCCTCGGCGACTCGAGTTCTGCGAGTGGTTGCTCCGTCAAGCGGATGAAAACGCTGATTTTTTAGCGAACAAAATCCCCATGCTACGCACATCAGAGGATATCAGCAGAAGTTTGGTGTTAATGTTTGGGCAGGTATTCTTGGCGACCATTTGATTGGGCCGTACGTTCTACCTGATCACCTCAACGGGAATAACTATCTAGTTTTTTTGCGAGATATTCTGCCCGAGCTGCTGGAAGATGTACCCCTCCAGTTGCGTAGAGAGGCCTGGTTCCAACACGATGGTTGTCCAGCGCATTTTGCGCGCACCGTGAGAGGTTACCTCGACCAAACCTACAACAACAGGTGGATTGGTAGAGGTGGTCCCGTCCCTTGGCCAGCAAGGTCGCCGGACTTGGCCCCCCTGGACTTTTTTCTTTGGGGCGAAATGGAACGGTTGATCTATGCAACTCCTGTGTCGACCATGGAGGACCTAGTTGCTAGAGTTGTGGTGGCAGCGGAATTTATCGCGATTAATCCAGGCGTGTTTGCTCGGGTGCGCGAATCCTGGCTCGACAGGTGCAGAAAATGCATCGAAATGCATGGTGGACACTTTGAGCATTTGCTCCACTAATTAATAATAAATTATTTGTAAAAAAGCCTACTTGTTTTTCTTTCTAATAATAATGAACCTTTCAATAAAGTTTTTAATAAAATTTTTTCTCGAAAACGGAGAGAGATACGAAAAAATATCAAGTGACAAAAAAGTTGTATTTTTAACTGAGCTTTCTAAAAAATATATAAAATTTAAAAAAAAAAGTCAGCAGCGTACATTTTTTGTCATTTTTATTCGTGACACTGTCCCCCGGGGCGCCACTGGAAGTCATAATTAACATTTAATTAGTGCTAACTGAGCGTCTTATTAAAGCTTACATCACTAGCAAATTTCAAGAGAATCGGTTAACGTGTCTTTGAAATATTAATTAAAAAAAGTTTTTTGAAAGAAACTTTGACACCCTGTATTTTGAAAACCATGCACTTCCGGACATCAGTCTCTTATCTCAAACTGCTTGTCTATGGTTCCTCAATATGCCCCAGAAGTTTTTTCCAATTGAGAGGGGACACCCTGTATATATCAGACTGTCAAATATTCAACGGTGTACAATCTGAATATTTTATTTTGTTTTTCTATGATTGCCATCACATTAACTATTTCCATTAATTCAAAATCACTTCCCCTATTTCATTTCACCCAAATTCGTAATCAGATTTTCTTATTCCGCAATGGAAAATGCGGGCTTCTTTTTTGAAGTTGAATGGCCAAATTAAGTATATCATCAATAACCAAGTCAAGTATAGTTTTGCATTTTATTACTCTAATGCAAACGAATGCGATGCTAAAGACATTGAATCGAAGCTACTGCAATCCAATATATCTGAATTGTTACCATAATTGAACAAGGTAGTGTCATCAGCAGAAGCAACAAGAAATGAAAAAGGTTAGGGTAAACAATAGAAAGAAGAGGACCCAAAACTGAACCTTGAGGTACTCCATGTGTAACAGGCATGTTATTAAAGAATATGTCATTTACACATGCTCTCTGAGTGCGACCTAATAAGTAAGATCTGAAAAAAGTTACAGAGGCAGACCTCGTATGATAACTTTTCAATGAGAGTAGATCAGGGAGACAGAGAAAAAATGCCAATGGAAGATTGCATATAGATCTCGCTGATCCAAGATGTATAGAGCGTTCTGAAGGATTTTGAGTGAGTTTCATATTTAACCCACGTGAACTACGTTGACGTAATTACAGAAAAATTCAGAAACCGATTTATAGAAGGAGAAATTTCAATTTTCACAAAGCCACTTACTGGAATTGTATTTGCAGTCAGATCTTTTCCACTAGAACCGAAATAGGATTGGACTTTGTCAAGTTACTCCCAGAAAAACGTTAATCCAACTTGCTTGCTTTACAAAGGGCTGGAAAGCACGTAATTTTCCAATATGGAATTTATTAAGTAAAAATAAAGATATTCCTCATCTGATGGTTCACTTACTCAATTGTTTCTTTTGTCAACAACAAATATTAATGTTGATATTGACATACAGTGATATAGTGGAAATAACCAACATCTCCGAACTTCACACTGATTTTTTGATATACATTAAAGGGTAAAAAAAAGTATGGGTACCTCTGAATATCTCAGAAACGATAGATGTGATTCAGAAGGAATGTGGTACCTGAGGGCTATATACGACCTGGTGAATTCAAAAATCGTATCGACGATTTTGCCAGAGATCTTTCAAAATTGCTAATTTGCCAGATCTCTGAAAAAGTTTAGGATAAAAATGATACATAACTAATGAAGATAATTGTTTTGTGTAGCTTTTAATCAACTACATTTTCCTTCTTCGTATATTTCTACTTCAGAACAGTCACCTGATGGGTGTTTTTCTCCTTCAGTTTCAGCTGGAAAACTATTCACTCTGTATAAACGTGGAAATTGGAAAAATGAGTAGTTCAATTTAACGTAATGTTGGCGTTTCGTATATCGGTGAATTTTCAATCAGAAATCCCATTTCTCTTTCGTAAAATCCAATCAAACGCGAATCAATAAAATACGCTGGAGAAAATTACGACAAAGCTGAAACGACGTCTTCGAGGCAGGCTGACGTGTGAAAGTCGTCATATTTCTTTCTGTTCTGCCAATTATTTCACCCAATAAATCGTCTTCGCTCTCGATTCCAAGAATTGTCATGACGGAAAATGCACACTTGCAACTATTTTAACGATTCCACTCGAAACTTCTACCAGATCAGATCATCAAATCTAGTTCAAGAATATACAACCAATTCTCCCTTTCTACTAGAGTAATCGAATAAAATATATACAGAGATGATTTTCGCATGCAATACAAGTGTACATTCCTTCGATTTTGAGAAACAAATCATGTTGTTCGGAAACTACACGAGCGCACATACAGCGCGAGTGTGGTTTTCCTAAGCAACATGATTTATTTCGAAAAAGAGAAGAAATTTTGGATAATCATCAATAACACGAATTTTATTTGTTCAGATTATTTCATGAATAAAATCAAAGCCATTTTGATGATTTCTTATTTATTGTTAATATTAATATTAAACGTATAGTTTGTGAAACTAGTTACATATTTTGATATCATGTATTGTATTTCAACACAAGGAGATTTGTTATGCAACCAACAATACATTGAGTGAGGCCTCACGACCGTAATTCCATTGTATGATGTAGGCAAGATTACCTATACACTAGGTACTACTGAGCTAAATTAATTTTGATTGTTGTCGCAATTTGTGGTTAGGTTACATTAGATTAATTCTATTAATGCTGAAATTATCCAGAATTTGTGGAAAATGAAGTTGATACATACTTATAGTGTGTGTTTATCATGGTTCAGACGAAAATCTGGTGTAGTGGCATTCATTTATTTACCTGGGAATCGGAAAATAATATGACAGATTGCAACTGATGAGTCGTTGTTTGATTAAACTACCCTACTGCCTACGAATCAGAAAGCGAAATACAGAAACGAAAACACAGCATGTAGGTATCCAATAGCCAATCAGGAGCCGAAATACAAAATCGAAAACATGGTGATTGCTTATCAACACAATCATTTCAACCAATCAAAAACGTGTATTTTAGTACGAATGAAATAATCGGTATTGTTTCACATTAATTTCAAATAAACATTCCAAGAACAAAACCTGATGTATTCTTAATCCTTGAGGTACTAATATACAGAAAAAATAGAAATATAAAGTGATAAAAGAATCAAACATCTACTGATATAGATATTGTTTATTTCACAATTGTGTAGGCTATATAATCATCTGTGTTGTATTATTACTTGGAATTGAATTTTGCCTTTGAACTGTGAAATGTGTGAAGTAGGCAGTATTTCAAACCAGTGAACCGTCTAATAATTTCCTGAAAACTTATTAGAAAGTTTGGTCGAATTATTGAATTCACTTCAGGAGCGATGGTGGAAAATGAAAAAAATAAAAGTTTCATCACAAAATATTCATTTGACTTGTTGAAAGAGAAGCCGCATAACTCTTTGAATATACCATTGAATTTTGCGTTTTGATGTTCCCTATATACTATAATGTGACTTCTGGTGAAGCTATGCAAAACAGTTTGATGTTTGTTTTTATATACAGTGAGCACCATAAAATGTATCGGATAAATTCATAAAAACAACAGTTGGTAAATAAATAATAATGTGAATATATTTTTATATTTTGGTTATATAATGAAGTCATTATGAAACGCAAATACATATCGAAATAACCTGTGTTTCGATACGCATATTTTATTATTCGGATATTGTCGATTGAAAGTCAGATGAGTTAGGCCCAATTAACTTCTAAGCAATCTTGGATGAGGTGATGATACCAGCGGTGAAAAATCCAATGTTCTTATTGGTAAATTTCAATTCAGAGTGTGATTTGATTCAAATTGACCAAGTGACACAAAAACAACATTGCATTTTCCACCGCAGGTATAGCAAGAATCAAAACATTAAACTGGGCTTTACGCTTGTTCGTCAGATTTCAAATATCTCAATGCAATCATTGTTACCAATCGAAGATGTTTCTGCTATTCTTCGATACTGAATAATTTTTTTCAATAAAAGACTCCAAATTAATGATAAGTAAAAAAATTTTATATGACACACGTTTTATAGGACACGTTGTCGCACTTGTTCCTTTTTAACACTCCTCACTTCGCTCGTCGCACTCCAAACAACGCGTGCGACAAAATAGCATCTTATGAAACTTGTGTCATAATATACTATTATTTTGCTCGCTACATACAAATAGAGGTAGAGTAGTAAATAGGTATACATACAATAATGTATAGTTAAAATTCATGAATACACGAATAGCTAAAAAAAATCACAAATCTTAGAAGAGTCGTCAGTAATTGCAAACCACAAGATCAACATATTCGTATCTTCGTATCCTCTATGGAGTTTTTTGAATTCCTTGAGGTTATCACAAGTTTTTAAAACAGCTGGTAAGCTGTTGAATACTCGTTGAATACACATATGGGCCCTTGTGTAACATGGAGTTTTACATAAACATAACAAACACAACAAAAATTTGCATTGAATATTACAGCGAATTTGAAAGAATGCCTACGTGTTTCCTTCAATATTTGGAAAATTATAACGTTTCAGGGTTCTTCTTTCAAATGACTAATAAACGTAGAAAATAACTATGAGAGTGGTGCTCTATATTGTTTTCAATAGGATAGCATCGTCCTCAGGCTTACCATTCAACAAATTGCTCATGAAGTTCACTGTATACACTTCAGTTAAGACGTGTCAACTGCGCATATTCTGATACTGCGAAAATATTTTTTTTTATTCTTTGACTGCACCAGAGGAAAACCTATAATGTTCGTGGAGGAACATGGTGCAAGCCAGTAGAAGGATATATGGGAAAGGAAATAGATATTGGAATTTTTCTTGAATGTTTGAAGGGAGGTTATAGTGGATGAAATAGGAGATTCTGTAAACTTTGAAACGAAAACCTTCTATTTAATACAGCCATCAACCCGGGGGCATATAGGTAATTAATTCAAGCACTGACGCGTAGCCAGACAATATTGACTCCTAATTAAATAAAAGGTCTATGGGGGCTGTTTATTCAATGCTTAGAGTCGGCTGAATCCGCTCGAATCGAACACAAACATCAAAATGGATCTCCAAATAGTGAACATTTCAGACCATAATGTTCCATTTGCTACCATTTTCCAGATTAATAATTAATTCTGAACGTACGTTGCGACTAGTGCTGAGCTGTTCGATCGTTGAACGAGGAATTATTAAGAACATTATTCTTCGTTGAATAGGAGAGGAATAAAAAAGGTAGAAGCAAATCGACCATTGTGTTCGATGGAGATCATAGGGCATCGTTATGCGTATATAGAATAGGATAAGAACATGCATTAATTCATTCTATGAATCCATAGAATGGATGTTCATCAGCCAAAGAGAATAAATTAGATAATGATTGAACGGTGGTGTGCTTGAAACAACGCTTGGACACTTCGATTGATATTTTTAGAAACGAATATTTTTCAACAGAAACTTTTTATGTAGAGTGTGTAATGTAACAGTTGTCGATACCAACTTTCTTATTTCAAATACAACACCCCTTACTTCATTGCATTATTTAATACTACCTGATTATAGCTGATTTTTTTGATTTTGTGTAGTGGAATCTTTTGTGTCGAAACTATTCATTATTGGTCAACACGGCTAACATGTCCTTATATCTTGACTTTTCATTTATTTACTGACATTAAATTCTATTATAAACATATCCGGTATCCAGGTTACTTGTTTTGTAGGTCCGGGGAAAGGTGGATATAGATATATAATAATAATAATAATAATAATAATAATAATAATAATAATAATAATAATAATAATAATAATAATAATAATAATATTTATTCACACATCCATTACAAAAGGCAGTAAATAAATATAGAAAAAAACCACAGAAGGACAAGCCTGTGCGTGGCTATGGACTATTAACTATAGCTAACTTATAATTATTAACAACAAAATAGGAGTAGGTAAAAGGCATAACAGTGATGTTAAGATATATGATTCCAAACTTTACACACATTACATACTTTACTAGGTTTGAGTGACATCCATCAGGTAAGTAAGTACCATCATTTTATAAGCTCTTCTATATTTTATATTGATATAACATTCATAGTTAAAACTTTGAAGAATTGACAGAAAGAGGAAATTAAGAATACTTCATAAATTGATGTGTATAGGTAGGTAATAGGGTTTTTTTTAACTTTTTATTTATAGCTTTTTATTCGAATCGATTTATATTGATTGGGTATCAAAGATCTTGTGTAGTTCATTCCTGGGAGTAGAGAGTAACCACAATTTCAGATATTTTTTGAATAACCCTAACGAGTGTGTTGTTTTCATGTTTGTTGGTATAATATTATAAACTTTAGGTGCTAGGTACAGGTAAGACTTCATCATGAAATTGTTGTCTGGTGTAGGAACATAAACCGACTTGGTTTTATGTCTTGTATGATAATTGTGATTTATCTCAAGTAGTTCATGTTTATTTTTATAAATTCTGAGAAGGATATTTTTGAGGAAAAGTTGTCGAATATCATACATTTCTGTTTCTATGAATAGTTTGTCTGTTGAGTATAATCGGGGTTTATAGTAGATTGTCTTTAATAAATACTTTTGTAAAATTTGCAGATCCGTCAGATGGTTTTTATAAGCAGCTCCCCACGCTAGGATACCATATGTGAGATGACATTCCGCCAGTGCGTGATATAGGATTTTTAAATATTTTGTTGCTAAAATATTCGACAAGTATTCGAGTTTATATAATACAAACCTGATTCTCTTCATTACATGGTTTATATGTATATTCCATTTCAGGTGCTGATCTAAGTAAATCCCTAGATATTTTGTACTTGGAACTGATAGAATATGTACATCCGTTTGCAGGGAGAAAAAGAGAGAATTGAATGGAGGCAAGTATTTCGCATTTGGAGCGAATGCTATGTAGTTAGTTTTTTGATCATTCACTGTCAGTGTTTTGCTGTCAAACCATTCCATAATTATTTTAAAATCTTTTTCAGCTACCTTTTTTAATTGTTCCCAGTTATTTGCCTTATATATTACTGCAGTGTCATCCGCAAAACTAACTATTTTACCAGTGCTCTTCAGATTGAACAGTTCATTCAGGTATATATTGAACAGGAGTGGTCCAAGTACTGTTCCTTGAGGTACTCCATATTTAATCGTTTTGTAGTCACTTTTTGAACCAGATATTTCGACATTCTGAATTCTGCCTTCCAGATAATTCTTCAAAAGCATGTGGGGCATACCTCTAAAACCCATTTCTTCCAGCGTGTCCAGGAGCTGAATGTGACTAACTGTATCAAATGCTTTAGCCAAGTCTACAAATATGCAAAGCGTTTTGTCATTTCTGTCCATATTTGAATTGATTTCGTTCATAACTGACAAAATAGCATCGTTTGTGGATTTTCCAATTGTAAAACCAAACTGATGTTTATTGAGGATTTTATTTTTATCAAGGAAGTTCAACATACGTTTCCTCAGAAGTTTTTCAAATATTTTGGCGAGATTTGAGATTAGTGAAATAGGTCTGTAGTTAGTCACATTCAGCTTCTCTCCACTTTTGAAAATAGGTTTTATCGTTGCGGATTTGAAGGCTACAGGGCACACCCCCGTAAAGAAGCATTTATTAATTAGGTGAGTTGGCGGTTTCTTTATATATGGGGCTATCATTTTAAGATGTTCAGATTTAATGCCGTCAGGTTCTGGTGATTTTTTATTTTTCAAGGTCATGATAAACGTTCCAATCTCTTGTTCAGAGACATGTTCTAGAAAAAATGATTTAGTTAGTCTTGTTTTATGGAATGTTTTTTTATTGTCTTTCTTCTCTATTACAGCTGCTAATTTTTCTCCTATTTCTGTGAAAAAATCAACAAACGTATTTGCAATGTCAACATTGTCGCTAATCAATTCACCGTTGTTATTTTTAATAGATTCAATGCTCGTACATGGACTGTTGGTACTGGTGATTTGTTTAACATTTTTCCATAGTGCTGATGCATCATTTCTATTTCGTAGTAGGTCTTTAGTGAAATAGTCTTTTTTTGTTTCTTCTATAATTTTTCCAAATTTATTTTTATATTGATTATACTTAGTTATGTTCTCGGGTGTGGGGCTTTCTTTCATATATTTATATAGTCTTTCTTTTTCCTTAACAGATTTCATAAGGCCTTTGGTCATCCAGATGTTTCTATTTACTTCACTATGCTTTATTTTAACTTTATTCGTATACTCCTGTCAATCAGACTCAGAATTTGTTGAATGAATATATCGGTACTTTTGTCAATATCATCATTCATATAAATACCCATCCATGTTTCCGTCTTCGCATTATTCATCAATTTATTTTGATCAACAAAATATTTGTATTTTGTGGGCGGTGATCTAGTTTTTTCTTTTTCAGGTGAAGATATTGAAATTACGATTGGAAAATGATCTGTGATGTCAGTTTCGAAAATAATCGGTGTGTAATTAAAAAAATTCTTCTGGTCTTTTATGAAAGAATTAGAATTTCCAAGAACTCTAGTGGGTTTATTGATATATGGTAAAAAGCCATTACTGTTCATCACAGTAAGATACCTATTAGATGAATCTGTTTCTTTTAGTATGTTTATATTGATGTCACCAATAAAAATATGTATTGTATTTTCGTTATTTTCCTGACTACTCAAAAAATCATCCAAATCTAAGATAAATTCTAATTCAGAGGTAGAAGGAGATCGATAGAGTGATGTTATTAAAATATTTTTATTTTCAAATTTGAAAATGGTTTCAATTATATTTATTTTTCCCTGTATGACTTTAATCTCGCTTCTGAATTGAATATCTTCCCTAATATAAATTACGACACCATCGTTTTGATTCAAATTTCCCCCATTGTAAATGATATCATATCCTTTTATGCTATGCACACTAGTATCATCTATCCGCCTAGTTTCCGTAATATGGTGGAACAACTCTTCAATTGTTTTTTCTCAAAACCTGTAGACTGTTTAGAGAAGATCATAACACCGGTAACATTTCACTAATCGTTCGGAGATGGCGTTAATATCGCATTTGATATCAATATCGATAATTCAATTCTCTATTAATATCCGTATTCTATGGTTTCGTGTTCAAGTGACAGTGACAGTTCATTCATAATTGTGGTTTTGGCTTGAAATATGAATATCGTTCGATTATTCAATCATGATATTGATTGAACAAATCACACAAAAACAAAATGACTGAGAAATTGTGAAAATTAATATTCATCATGCGGAATCAGCAGTCGGGGCGCCATCCATATGAAGTCGTGGAAGTATTACTAGTGTTTGAAACTATGATTGAAATTCAACAAAATCAAGTAGGCAAAAGTCTACAAATGTTTCTAGTGCCTTTTTAATGGGACTCGTTCCACCATATCTATATCCACCTTGGTCCGGGGGGTTGAAAGTACTATAGGCCATCAATTGGTCATTTTCATTTTTGTCCATACATGTGTTGTACCCCTCTAGACCAAAAAATTACTACAGGATGCCGGATTATGATTATAACCCACGGATCAGTTATGATTAGGCCTGTTATATGTTTATGTTCTATGTGTTCAATGTCATCGGTGTTTGTTGGTGTCCCAAGGTAGAGGTGTCTGGGTTACAAGAATATGTTTCTTCTATGATGTCACTTAAATATGTCGTACCTCACGTGAGGTGGTATGGTGTTAAAACACATCATAATTAGCTACGAGATAATAGGTTCGTCAGTCAACATCATATTCACCCAAAGATTAGATGCATGTTAAAACTGTTATACGATACTGCCACCAGCTAAGGCTTTGTCAAGTTCGGTGATATTGAAAATCTACTCACAAACCTACTTTTCTAGACGCAATGAATCTGGTACTAAACATAGTTTCAATCGTGTTATCATTTCTTTGCTGTTGAGAAAAGAAATTACGTTATTATACAAACATTACCACCACCCTGATAGAATAGTTATGATATTGTAACTACCAGCTAGAAGTGACATCTGGTGGCCAAAAATTGACAATAAGAATATCGAAATGCAAATTTGAAGATGTGAACACTATCAAATATATGCAGCAAAAACATCCATCAAGTTGACACCTTGGTCAAAGTTTATTTTTATAACATCGTGCAAGCCATATTGTGACAGGAAATAGCTATTGGGATTTATTTAATGTTTAAAGGATATAGATATCAGGAAAAACCTGTCTATGAAGTTCAACAAATTGAAAAATAATTCATATGAGTTTTTTGAAACTTTGAAATTGCAAGTTTGGAGTTGGATTTTCTGTATTCGAGCTGGGGATTCCTTTTTCCAAATTCAAACTTCAAAGTTTGAAAGCATATTTTTTCAGTTTCTAACTCTAAATTATCTACTGATCAGTCTGAAGGTTTTATATTGCAGTTAGAAATTCCTAGGTTGAACTGGAAATACCGATACTAGAATCTCAGAATTTTGAGTTTGCCTGCAAATTTCATCATCAGGCTCAGAACCTGGCCATAACAAGCAGTTTTGTTTTTGAAATTGAAAATTCATTGCTTCAACTGATTCTCAGTTTGAAATCAGGATTTTCCTCGTTTTATTTCCAAATTCAATATATCAACTTTGGTGTTCCAGTTATGATATCCATGAAAATAATATTGATAGAAAATGAATAGATTGAAAGAAAATGTAACATGCATCTCTGGTTCAAAACTGATGGTATATACCCAGACCAAGGTAAAACCAAATTGACACTTTTGGAAAGGTTTGATACTGTAGCATTTAAATTTCAATACTTTAGTTTTTGGTTCGGTTGGTAATGTGAATTGTTCCACTGTACTCAAAGTCCAAACCAGTTATGTTCCATGACGAAGTTCCGATAGTCGTACGCAATATGAAACCTGACAACCTTCGATACCTGGCGTTGCTGACAAGTTTATGGAATGTTCGTGACGTGGTGAAACGATCGGTTTTTGATTGGCCGTTGGGAGTAAACAGAAGACCTAAGGTACTGTTTCATGATCATTTTTCTTCGCTTCCAAGTGAGTTGGAATTAAGAACATTTTTTATGTTCCTGGATGGTCCGCGTGACTTCCTTTCTGGAAGGAGAAAAGATGGTGAATTTGTGAGGTGTCAAGAAAAGGTTGTTAAACTAAATTTTTCTCTGCTGGTCATCCAGGTTTTGAAATGAGATCAGATTAGCTTTTCGACCGAAAATAACACCAAAAGTTACCCATGGTCGAGGTATTATAGATTTGCTAGATATTTCCAACTACATTTTTGGAAATAGACCTATCCTTGGGTAGGAAAATACCGACCACACGACGCCACTACTAGATTTGGTAGTTATTCCCTTTGAACAAGGTGAGACTCACATTTATCTAAATAGGGCAGAGCATTGTCAAATTCTTAGGTAATTGTAGTACAGGACTGATTTAGGTATTTATCCATTGCAGTTCCAAGAAAATTCCATGACAAAGCTCTTTCAATATGACCTTCTAAGTGATGGCACCTAGCACCAACTTATTATGAGGTACTTGACAAAAAGGGTATACCTTGCAGTATAGCAGGTGTTGCGAAGAAAGGAGGTGCCTTGATGGTGGTACCTAGTAGGTTGTACCTGGTAGGTTGTACCTAGTACCCTATAACAAGAATATATTTGACAACACCCTCAACCCTACCTCAAACATCAGACCTATCAGTCTGGTTATTGCTAAAAAGGGTCTTCAAATAGAGGATTTCTCCTAGTTCTGCTCCAGAACTTCATACTGATGTAATCTCCCTATGGTGACACAGCTGGACATCAGGATATTTGCAGGCCAGATATAAACCTTTCATTTTTATTTTTTATTTTGATATTGATATCCCCATGACAGGTATGATTATAATAATAATAATAATAAACGACTTTATTATATCCAGTACAGTACATAAGTATATAAAGGTGAGTATACACAAAATATGGCAGACTGAACATAAAAGGCGGAGTTCAACCCAAGAAGTAGATAAAATCTACTACTGACTTGTTCTTCCACTCAACCTTCAAATATCTCAACGCGTCCAGCAAGAACTCTTTCATTTATAACCGAATAGGTATAGTATTGATATCACAATGAAACATTTAATTCCACTGAGGGGATAAACACTTCAAGTTTGATTTTCTATAATCGAAATCTTAAGTTTAGATTTGAATTTCGACAGTGATAAGGATTTCATTGGGATGGGAATATTATTGTATGTATTGCATTACTTCGCATAACCAGATAGCCCAAAACGTAGTACTACGGGGTGGTCCACATTCTAGGTTACGTTATTTCAACACACTTCCACAGGTATAATTAGAATTCTCTGAGAAACATCATAGTCCCTATTTATATGTACCATGTATATATACTATGTTTATATGTCTATAATTTGAATCAAAGCCTATTTGGTAAGGATATTTCACAGGTATAATTTTATTTTATTATTATCATTCTTTTGATGCATAATTTCTGACTGTCCCTGTAGAATATTATACACTGTGTAACATTTCTTCACCCTGCGTCACCATAGTGAAATAAACCATATTTTGTTTTTATGTCTGGATTTTATTTACTTATCATTTTGGTTGAACAATTCTCAAACTTTTATAACATCTGGTATTGTAAGAATAAATAGCTGGTATAACATCAATATACTTATTATTTGGTTGCACAACTATCCAGGTAATAATTGAATACATTTTAGTTCAAAAGTTGCTATGGCGCCCCTCTTTGATTCTAGGAATATGAATACTATATATTTTTAATTATTGTCAATTTACTCGAACCCATAGTGCCTACGCGACCAAGAGCTGCCGTTCGCAGAAGGCTTCATATTATTTTATACAATATAAAAAGAGTCACAATACCGTCCAACTTGTTTCTCAGCGCACATATAGTGGTGTTGTCTTTCTTTATAAGCTACCTACTCAATAATTACTAAATTTTCGACTTTTCTTCGATATTTTTCATTGTGAAGTAGCTGATATTTAGAGAGCATTGTTATAGATTATTGATTTTATATCATGTTCGTATACACCCTTTTTTTCTGATGTAAAAAGTTTTTGTTTTTGGTGTGTGTACAGATATGCCTACCTAAAGTAGGGTCTATATTTCTTTTTGATGTAATCATTGAGTTTATTTATTCTATTCGTTTCCCATCATGTAAGTGACTTCCGCTATTGAATGGTGTAAGAATAAAATAAAAATAAAATAGAAATAAAACTCATTTGTGACCCGTCCCTGCAGCTGAGATTTGTTATGTTAAACAAAGGTGGATAGATAGACTAGTGAAATCACTTCCTATCCTGTGACTGGTCCCAAATCTCTTGATTTCGCCTACTTCGATAAAACGTGTATAACGTGACATTGCGTGGGTGAATCTCGCTCAGTGAAGCCGCGATTTCAACCAAATTTACAGGTTACTGCAGGTGTCAATACGAAAATGTGAATATTTGATTCTGAATTACTTCTAATCGTTTCTAACAATTTCATGGAGCCATTTTCCAATGAGTTTGACGCGAATATGTATCGAACATGATTGAAAAAAAATTCTTCAAAAATCTTTCGACAGTATCGCCATCTATTGTTGTACATGAGAACCCCACGTAATGAGCTGAAATTCAATTGTTCCAAGTCAAGGATTTGTCTGCTGAAACAATTGAAGAGTAGCGCCACCAGGTCTTATTTACATCATTTGTTAAACTGTTGATGACTTCTACACGTATCCGATCTTGGCTTAGCGATTCCAGAATCGAGTTCGGTATATCCAATCTAACCGAGGTCCTAATTCTCGTTTCTGGATATTCGGATAATGTTACACTAGCGGCGAGTACCAAGTAGAGGGATTGTGTAACACAGGAAGCGCCTGATTGATCCTTCAGGAGAAGGACTGCCGAAAGTGCTGATGGACGGCAGAAAACGGTGAGCGTCTCATTTTCCCCTGGCACAAACGGAAATCGACCCATTTCCAATGTCTTCGCTTTGTACCTACCAGCCTGGATTAATACTCAGGAAGGTCGCAGAAGATATTAAGTACGCACAGCTCTAATCACCAAAAAGGAAATTCTCATTCAATTCTGAAACATCGTCGCTTCCTTTTCAATTCCTGAATACCTCGTTAATCGGCTGTCGGAAATCTGTATATTTAATTTTTTCAACATAAACTGATGAGTCATGTACATGGTGATCATTAATAATGTCCCCCCCTCTCAACTTTTTTATCTTTCACATTGGACAAAAATATTAAATATAAAAGTTGTGCAGGATGATGCAAGCTATTTGCAGAATATATTATTATTTATACAGGACCCGTCAGAAATGCGTGACAAGTCAAATTTATAATTTTTGAATGGAACACCCTATATATTGTTGATTTTCTAGAATGCCCAAACAATTCTGAACATTTTTTGTACGATATGTCCTATACCCAAATGTAATAGTTTTCGAAATATTTGCATTTCCAATAAGCGACTACATTCTAGAAAATATTCTAAACATTTCAGTTCAAGGTCGCAGTGAATTACATTGTTTATTATGACACTTACATATTATTTTGATTGAAATGTATTATTCAGAAAATGAAAAACAATTCATTTTGCGAACGTTTATTAAAACAGATAATAACATTAATGACGTTTAAATTGCTCAAAAGAAATACTATAGAATTAACCCACAGATGCATCTTCCAGGTGAGAAAACATTTCATAAGATCTATGAAAAGTTTCTAAGATATTTTTCAACTAAATTTTGCACGATAACACCCAACCTCATGTTTTGAAGGAGTACTTGAAAGATTATAGCCGAAGGACTAGGCTAACGAACAGTGTAAACATACTTCAAATTGTTCAAAACAGGGGCAAAATTTTGGGATGGGACGAAATTAGTGTTGCGTTGTTTAGTTGTTGAATTTTTGAATCATATACGATGCTCACTCTGAATAAAATCATCGATATTTTCTTTATAAAAAGGTCATCATGAATAGAGGTATCATATGGAGATGGCTAATTCACAGCCACAAGAACGGGAACTTGTTTTTTTTTTCGAATGTAGCAGCTTAGTGGAAATGCGAATATATCGAAAGCTATTACATTTGGGTATAGGACATATCATACAAAAAATGTTCAGAATTGTTTGAGAATTCTGAAAAATCTACAAATACAGGGTGTTATATTTAAAAATATATTATTTTGACTTGTCACGCATTTCTGAAACATCCTGTGTGAATAACAATATATTCTGCAAATAGCGTGCATCATCCTGTACAACTTTATCATTTATCATTTTTGTCTAATGAAAAAAATAACGAAGTTGGAGGGGGGGGGGGACATTATAAATGATCACCGTGTACAGGGTCGTTAGAATTGTGGCAAAGTTGCGCTGTTATGCAACCCTGCTTTATTGAAGTTGGACAACAATATAACTCATTTTACTGGGTTCGTGAATATTTGAACAGAAGAAAGAATGGTGGGTGCAAACATAATAGTTATTTATGTATCAAGGGCGTAAAATAGGCTTTTATGGACCGCAGCGTGTAAGTCGCTATCGCTCAGGCTATTAACACGCCTAGGTCCATAAAAGCAAGTTACGGCCGAAATACATACAACATTTTATGCACGACCAGTATATTTTATTGTAAATATCTCTTCACCTCTCAAGCATAATAGGAATAAAGCGGTTCTTAAATACCTTTTAAACCCCTTCAAAATAATTTTTGCTACGCCCATGATGTCTCGAAGACTGGTGGGTGAATAAATAGGCTAGTAGCCATATTTGCTGTCAATACAGACTAAAGTCATTACGAAATGCATTCCAGTGACGAAGAATGTGTGAATTGTACTCTACCAGAAATCAGTAAAGCAGCTGAGGATGCGAATAATTAATAATTTATTGTCCGGCGGGCGGTAAATTGCTATTTTAAGCCCGGCGGGCGGTAAAGTAGTCCGAGGGCGGTAAATTGCTATTTTACGCCCGCACAACCGGGCGATAACGTGCCATTTTACGTCCGGTCGTGCATAAAGACAATCATCACAGAGTACAAATATTTATTTATCATTTGAATCCATTAGACAGTCAAAGTTGGCAAATATAAATAGGATTTTTCACATGTTTGGTGGTTGAACACAATCATATAGTATCTTTCTAGCTAGATGATTTCCTGAACTACATGAATATTTCGAGTTTTGAACTGAATACCAGCACAACAAGATGACTTATAGTGACTGGACGAAAACTGTTTGATGGTAATCTAACTTTCACTGCTCTGTATATTCACGTTCATTTCCCTAATTTTCTCTCCTTGAATGATTAGCCCTACAATGATTTCGAGTGAGTTTATTCAAACTGTATTCCTCAGTTCCCATGTTTCGCCAACCTGGTAAGTTTAGTATCGATAGTCATCGTTATGTTCTTCGTGTTTAAAAATTTCGAATGCTTTCGGTGATATCCGGAAAAACCTTCATTTTATTATTTTATATTTTTCAGGCGTTTATTTGAAGGCATATACTGAAATGACATTTCATAATAGCCACGTTACATAACTTCTCGCAAATTAAGTACACTTCAGTGATTTCAATCAATCAATCAATCAATTTATTTGTCCAAGAATATTGAGCTTATTAACAAATTAGTTATAATTTGATACAGTGAACAGAAGGTATATAGGTATAGATAAAATAATAAATAGTATAAATTACAAAACGATAACATATAAGTAATACAAAGTTTTTAGTAACAAATTATTAGTCAGAAACAGTGAACAAAGGAGTGTAAAAGTGTAAATAAAATAATAAATAGTCAATAGTCTAAATAACAAAACAATAACATATAAGTACTAAAAAATATATTCGAAGTATTCATTTAGAATATAAAATGATTTGCCAACGAGTAGTTGGATTGACAATTTTCCAAAAAGTCTAAAATTTCTTGAACCTTTTATACTATCTGGTTAACATGGTTAAGTTTCAATTTTTGACGTGTTTCACGTTTATTACTAAGTGAGAATCTATCACAGTGTTTGAATATTAAACATGAAGTTTTCAAAATAGAGGTCCATAGCTGGTCAATATATAATAATTTCTGAAAATTGGTTTAAACCAAACTCGTCTATTTGCTTTGAAGATGAATCTGGGACTTCTGGGAGCTCTATTCTAGATCAGTAAATTATTACAACAAGAAGCCAAAGATTGATAATCTTTGAAGTAACCCAGAATAAGGCAATTCCTAAGGTATTTCAGTCAGAAATTTGACGAAAGTATGTCAAAGTACAAATTTATTATCGAATTTCGGAAAAATGTTACCCTGTGTGGTAAATCTCAAATGATTGCTTCTCAGAGACTTATCAAAGTGGAAACTCTGCATGAATCACAATTAATTATCTACCCCTTTGACTACTGAAATGTCGAATTATCTTTCACAATTTAGGGAAACTCATTGAAGTAGAAGAAACAGAGATAGCCTTTTGCCAAGTCATCCAGTGTATTCTTGGTTATTCTGAGGTCCAGGAGGAAATTATACAGAATGAATAACGCTTGGAAAATGAACACCTATAAGGTATTTCTCGCAGTGCGTCGAGAAAGGAACGGGGTAATTACTCCCCCGTCTTCAATAAACGAGATGAATACTAATTTAATGAATATATTTCCATTGTTATAGAAATGAAAAAAATCCCTGTAATAAAACCACTCGGGTTATTTCTCTCCAAAATGTATTAGGTATGCAGAACTACATTTCATTTCAGTCTATAAACTATCTAATAAACCATCAGCAGAACTTTGATGAAAGTTATTAGAATGTTGCATATCAAATGAGGAACGAAAACATTTCTATACCAGTGTCAGCACAAGACGATTCTTGGGGTTGTTCAATTGTTCACCCTGTCACTATATTTATTCAATATTTCAAATTCGAGTCAAGAAGACTATAATGAATGCATCATAAGTATTCATCTGAAAGGTTGTATTCGCAATTTTGAACCGTAATCAGCGACTCGTCTTTTCATGAACAATGAAGGATCAAGCCTCAACAGTTGTTTTCTTCTGGTGATACCTTATTTTTTCGTGATTTGAGTGATATTTATAGAAAGGTGTATTAAATAGAGACTGATAATGTTGTCCGGTACTGCATTTTCAAAAGAAACTAAATCTCCACATCCCAATATACGACGCTTACTATTTTCCTACTTACAACTATTGAGTTTTCTTTATTCACATTATGGAAAGATAGTCTGATACTTCACATTTCAATATTTTCAAAAATAATTAGATAGTAAACACCAAAATATGAAGATTTTGCCCAACATGCCAGATAAAAATGTTGCTTTTTTAAGAGATACATCAGGGTGTTACTAAATACTTCTGTTATCAAACTCAAAATTGACTCAAAATGTAAATGAATTTGAATTCCACAAATGTTGACACAAGCCAAATTTTATTAGTATAACACGGATTTTTTTCAAACGCAAATAACTCTAGAACCGATTGACTTAGGCCAATTCAACAATGTCACCTTATTTTCAACCAATGTTCAAAGTTTTTAGAAACAGTTTTTTATTAATTGAAATTAATGTATCAATTCCAGTGGCGTTCCAGGGTAATTGAATTGATATTTATAGTGAAAGTATAATTGTGCGCCACTGTTTTTTATCAAGTTCAGTTCCTCTTCTAGATAGAGTCGTTAAAAATACAACTTTATCATCTCCTTGATTTTAATCGCATCTTGCTCAGATTTCAAAAAAAAATCCGTATCCCTTATAAAACCTATATTTTTCTGAATCTAAGAAATGAAGCAAAAGTATGGACATATGTTGATGAGAAGATAAAATATACTATGAATGTTTAGCGGTTTAACTTGGTGTTCAAGTTCAATTCTACTATCATAGAATAATAGAATAGTGTTCTCAGTAGTAGGTAATAACTCAAGGACATTGATAATTGTTCGAAAAAATTGTATAACAAATTTCGAAAACTCGTTGCTTGGAAACAGACCGATGCCGTAGGCGAAGGTCTGTTGCCTATAAGCAAAAAACTTGAGAAAGTTGCTAAAAAAAATTTGAGCATATATCAATGTTCGAGGATTATTCGGATAGAATTTTTTTGCTGTTTCATACTTTCTAACATTGCAAAAGTCAATACAATTTTTTTACTGTAAACATTATTATTTGATGTACAATTTGATTCGATGATTTCATTAATATTCTCATTATAGTAGGTATTAGTATTAGTATTACAACGAAATCGTTACATTATTGAAATATTAAATATTTAAAATGTCAAAATCGAATGGTAGGTATCCATAGCAACATGTTCGAATGAAAAAAGCCCATGGGATCTATATTCAGTATAATCCTTGATTATATTAGTCTTAATACTCAAGGGTATAATGTTGTTGTGATTGGTTATGATCAATCAGGTGACCACAAATTAACTGATTTCATTGGATTTTTACTTGAGAAGAATGTTTCTATAATAATCATTCATTTTCTCACCTTCATTCACCACTATTACATAAAATTCAAGTAATAACTTAGCTTTGGTATCCTGGAAAGCTGAGTACGAGCCTCAGTGTCTACTTAGTTTTCCGCTCACATCGTACTAGAATTGGCGCTCAGTCCTCGAATGGACTGTAAAGTGTATACAGTGTTCACGACCGACTGAAAAGCGGGAACAGCACTGGAATATTCCTTTCATTCCCCTGTTTATTTGTTGGTGTGTTTCATCTATTACGGGCAAAGGTTTTATTGTTGTGCCGGTCCAGGTCAGTCGGAGATAGGCGGGGTGGTACACATTTAAAACTATATTTTACCGGTCTTGTAGCCGGCCTTTCTGCCCCATTTTGTTCAGAAATCACTCGGTTACACAAGAGTTACGGTAATGGAAAAAGAGTTCAGCGGGGTGTTCTGAGTAGCGCATCAGCGTTCAGCTAGGGAATACTGTGGAAGTGGTCATCAGAATTTCTGAAGATGTCCAAAAACTTTTTTTTTATTCTGAGGTTGGCACAATCGAACTGTCGAATGAAATTCAGAAGAGTTAGGCCCAGCTTACTTCTGAGCGATCTTGGATTTGGTGATACTAGCAGTGAGAAAGTCAATGTTTTTATTAGTAAATTCAAATTCAGTTTGATTTGATTCGAAATGACCAATAGAAACAAAAACAACATTGCATTTTTTACCGCTGGTTACGCAAAAATCATTGTCACCAATCGAAGATGTTTCTGATGCTATTCATCGATATGGAATAATTTTTTTTTCAATAAAAGACTTCAAATTAGTGCAAAATAGAAAAAAATGTATATGACACACGTTTTATAAGACACGTTGTCGCACTTTTTTCCCTTAGAACACTCCTCACTTCACTCGTCGTACTCCAGACTTGTATCATACATAATATACTATTATTATTCCCGTTAGATATATTTAAATTCCTCTCATGATATGCATCAATACCAATGTAAAGAACACATCCACTGACCAATACTCATTACTCACAGCCAATAACAAATAGTATAGAGTTTTATTGATACTATAATCCGGCTCGATGGACCAAAATTATGTGCGAGACGTATGCAATAGACTGTAAATAGGAAATGATGAGATTAAAATATCAAAAATGTATGTAAATGACACAAGAAAGGTAAAAGATGAAATGCCACTCACTATATGGTTCATTGAAGAATCTTACACCTAGCTAGGATTTCTTGTAGCACACCAAAATGTTCAACACATCGATGCACCAAATTGTGATATCGCGTAAAATAGTTTGTTGAATGCAAAATATACATGTACTTGTGCGATTGCGAGTTAGAGAGAGTTTCTCCTACTCGGATGCAGTCCAGATTCCGAGATTTTTGCCATTAAAAATTGTGAGACCAGAAATTATGTTATTGAATAAGTCTCATTGATGCATCAATATTTGATTGAAAATAAATTATAAGTGGAAGAAAGACAACCACTAGTAAATAGTATGAAGTTATATTGGAACTACTAAGTAATGAAACTTGCCTGTAAATTACATGTCCATAAATTGGGACTCACCCTTATTAGAGATAGGACACACATCAATACGCCTTCATCAAGCATATTAACGATGGCGTATAACCTGTCAAACTCATCGAAAATGGAACACAGCCCATCGAGCACATTGATGACAGCACACAGCTTATGGAACACATCGATGACGGAACACAGCCTATCGAACACATCGATAAGAGAATATAAAATATAAATAAGGATATATCGGTACCTGCAAGTGAACAATATAGAAACAGACCTTAAAAATCATATCAAGCACTAGTAAGTTTAGATGTCTCACAAAGGGTATACATTATCACAAGGATAACAAACATAAAACAAAGAAATATTTCACCTACCTCGATTGAACAATTCAACAACAACTGTCTTCTTACGGTTTTCACCAATATCAAAACCTGATTTGACTGTTTTTATCATTATTGATACGATATATCAATCAACCGTTGTTGTGACTAAAAAACTAAAAATCGTCTTACATTCCTCTAAATAAAAAGTCTAATCCATCAGTATGTTTCAAAGCATTACTAGAATTATTTGCTCCCATGCTAAAGCACTCGAAAAATATAATGGGCTCGTCCTACGTAGTATATTACTCAACGGGCCTGTAATGATGACTATTAAGCTCGATTTATAAACTCCGCTGCGGTAGCTACAGTTGACGCTGCAGTTACTGTTCGTAGATGGAATATGCTAAAAATAAACATCTGTTCATAAACTACACAGCTGTCGCAGGTGCCGTCGGATATCTCCTCAATACATTTTGGAACGGCAGCATCAACTGTAGTTACGGCAGCGGAGTTTATAAATTGAGCTTTACTCATATGAGAATTAAGTTTTGCGACGTAAGCAGCAGGCTAACGTCTTAGTGATTCGAGTACGTAATAAACAACCATTACACGAAAGTAGAATATTATACTTTTTTTATGTCAATCTGTTCACCATTCAATCCGAATTCAGATTCATAAATAACAAATAATTTCCTTTCGTTTTTTCCGATATGAATGTCAATAGCCCAAAATGCAATTTTGAATAACCTTTATTTTTTGTCCAAACTCTACAAATTTATTTATTCATCTTTTCACATTGTTATTGGCCAATACATTTTGTCATTTAACTGATATCTATAATCATTATGAAGATAATCATAGTGAGCGACATCCTCTATAAGTGTATATAAGCGATATCTGGGATATCTAGCAGTTTCTTTACTTTTGTTACTGTATGTATTATTTTCCTCCATAATCATTACATTTATAATTATTTAACACTTATATCATTTACTTCGCTTGTCAACGACCAAAACGAACGTTCAATTATGAATGTAGGGGTATTGAATACGAACGATAAATTTCCAATTTAGACGAGCTCTCAATTGTTGGAACGAAAATTAAGGAAATTCCGACGAGAAAGCTGTTTGTGTTGAGTATTGAAATGGTATCTTCAAGCGATATAATTTTCTCGTATTTGATACCATCCGAAGTTGCATAATTGCTTCGCAAACCTCTGAAAATAAACTCGGAAAGTGTGAAGAATTCGAAGGGATTTCTCGTCATTTTCGAAGTACATAATTGGAAGAAAATTTGCTAGGAATATTATTCAGTACCTCGCATATATTAAATTTGTTCCATGATGTTCACGAATAGCTGGAAAGACCTATCATGTTTCAGATTAGGTGTTAGAAGGAATAAGGTATATAGGTACCTATACTTCCGACGGAGATATTGAATCCAAATTATTCGTTTGATGTACTGATATCAAAGTTTACAGAATATAATACCAATATGGTTTCCAGAGTGAAACAATCAACAATCAGGTAACATCGATTTATTTCAGCTTTTATGTTGCTGAAAAAAAATCTTGGAGAAAACGAATTTATGATGCTCAATGGTCCTAATATAACCTAAAATAATTTCAAAACGTTGATAAAACATATATGTTTCAGTAGAAAAGTGAAGCCATTATACAAAGATAGTCGAATGTATGTAACCATTCATATATCTTAGTGACCAGTCGTTAGATCTTTCTGAGTTTTCATACAGGGTGAATCGAAATTGAAAAGGTGACGGATTCAAAAATTGAATCGTCAATATTGACACCTTTTCGATTTTTCCGGAATATTATTATCAACACATTTTGAATGAAAAACCCTATATATTTTTATATCAGTCGATAGATAATAATCCAACGAATTCAACGATATACTATTTGATAGCTTTATTAACGGTATCTGAAAAGAATCCAAACATTCGTGAATAATTACAGCTGATTAAACAACATTGACTGAATGTAATTTCCTCGATCATATTGTGAACAAACAACTGAACTTGGTCAATAAGTAATGTTGACTATCGTTAAGAGACCGTATTGAGATATGAATGATGATTGGTTTCGGAAATAAAAGAAGAACCCAAATTCGATATTTGATGAGAAGTCATCTAAAGCAAAGTTCCTAATTGTTAAAATGAGGTTGTAAAAAATGGTGACTGGTTTTTACTTTATTTTCCTTGGTTGCTTTTACACAAAGTGAGCATTCAATGATCACACAGCATCAAGGTGCGAGAAATAGGTATATAAATGTTAACTATGAATAATTGTGACTACGGGATCATCAAGTATATAGGTGAATTATATACCTTCTTGATAAAAACATTCGGATATTTCATTATTATAATATGCCTTCCGAATTGCATGTCGTTATATTCGAAAACTTCAAATAACTGTAATCATTTATATCCTAAAATTTCATTGCATGAGTTAAACCCAAACATTATGCATATAATTAAGTCACATAAAATATTTTTGCATAGAATGTTTCTCATAATAAAATTATGCCTTCAAGTTTTTAATTCTCATTCCATTATGTATTAGTTTTTTCATCATTATTTATTAATGGTTACAACATTCATCATAAGAGTGAAATTACCAAAAGAAACAAATAATCCTTCCTGCATAAATTTCTCGTGGTAATTATTCAGATCAACAAAGCTCCAATTTGGCCCCGCATTGAAAAGAGCGGGTGAAAATGTTTTTTCAGCTATATAAATTTGTCAGTGTTGACATTATGCACATGTAAAAGTTGATTTAGCAAAATGGAGTTCGAACCTCGAGAACATATGAATGTGAATAGATTGATTAACTTAACTCTTTAACTGCCAGGACCGTACCCAAGCCATAGGGCCAAATATTTCATGAACATTTTCTAATCATCGAATAACACAAAGTGTGTGACAAAACCAAACAATATCAGCAGGTATAGATTCAAACCATTATTCTTGACTAAATTTATTCCACTAAAATTTTAAATAGGAAAAACTGGTATTTCCAGAAAAATTCACCCTTATTCAAGTCTCTTCGAAAACGTTTCGAAGAACATTAAATTTTTGGAAACATGTCATTTTTCCGCTAGAAATTATTGAAACCAATTGACACCATTCAATTCCTATTCAGGAGGACAAATACCTTAATTTTTTTTAATCGGTTGGAGTGAGGTTAACGAAGATTATTGTTCCTGAAAATTGTTATTGAACTAGTCGAATACAAATATGTAAGAGTATAAATATGTAAGATCAGGATAATACTTCATTCTCGTTTCTATCCTCTGATGTACTAAATATGAAATCAGTGCTGAAGTTAGAAACAAGAGAAGAATATAATTTCAACCTAAAATTGGATCGCTGACTGAGAAAAAACTGAAACAAATGAGCATCGGACTGCTTCTATGAAGTAGCAACATCATCTTATTACAGACATTTGGGACTTTAGTGAACAGACAATAATTATAGTTTCAGCCTATTAGGTTTCAATTCAGTACGACAATGATTAGTATAAACGTGGGGTGAAATGATTGGTGTGCTTTCACAAGGATCTTTGACTATAAAGGTAAGTACTATAGAAGATGTCACACAAAAATGACAATTTCGTTGTTTCAATCTAATTTTCGAACATTCAAAGAGAAAATTAGGACACGTAAGGTATATTTCATCTCCGTATCAGAATAAAGCAATAATCGAGATCATTCAATCAATTCTGGTTTTCGAATCCTAATTCAAACATCACGATTTGTAATTTGTATATAGAGTCAGTTAATTGAAAGGCGCAAATTGTCACAAAGTGATCCAATCCAGGTCGAACGCATTTCAATCAGAAATACTCTTGATCAAAACGATCGGACAGAGACGAATTTCATCTCGTTTGATGAATCCATTAAATCTGCCTGGAGTGTTGAAATTCTGCATATGTGGAGGTTCACGCTGAGAAATATGATGAATCACAGTTCCGGATAGTGAAAATTTCCTGCCCTAGTCATCTCAACTGCGAAAAAAGTTTTTCCTACGACCACCTATGAAAACGTCAATAATCACACTGTTTTGTTATTCAGAAAGTAGCTCATATCACCATGGTATTGTTTATTTGAATGAAAAAAAGCACTAGTGTTGATATGAAATATATCTCAACGCTCGCCTGAATTGATAGAAATAATCTGTCTCGTTTTGAATTATACCGAGAACTCTTTATCTATTAATTTCAATGTGTCTGATACATAACCTCTGAATTCACTTTAAAACTGGAACCTATACTCTTTGCTGGAACTATATATATATATATGTTGATGACAGAGGGTTAGATCATTCAAAAGAGGACGGCTATAGTTTTTTGCGCGGCTTGCTGCTTGCATCAGTTTGATATCACAGTATCACCAACGAGAAGATTCTTTGGTATCACAGATGTTTGCAAAGAGTCAAGGACGCACTAACTCGAGTAACTCGTACGCGCTTGCGAACTACATACTTCTATGGTTCTGTATTCCTGGTTGCGTAATTACTGGCGCTAGCAGGCGTATGGTGTCAAGTTTGTTTATGTACGCTGTGCCAATATCAATAAAATTTGTCCAAACTAAACTAACTCAATCAATCAGTAATTCACATAATGAGGAATTGTCGGAGAAGTATTCAAATATCATCTTGAATATGGAAATAAACAGTACTTGATATTGAATCAAAACCACCTGAAATTCTAGAGACCGCTCAAGTTACATTTTTGACAAGACCTCCCGCGAAATGAAAGTATTCAGAGTCGTAGGGAAAAAAGTGTACAAAACTCGTTGGAAAGTGCATTTCCTTCACTCGTTACGTTTCCGTACTCACCGCTACGCGGCTCGTGCTAAACGACTACTCGTGTGAAATATGTCACTTTCCACACTTGTTGTGTAATATACTATTCCCCAATATACCATTAGAAATATATACCAGTGTGGAATTGACATTTCATTCAAAGTAAATAGTACCATACCTCGAAGTAATCTTCATTAATTTACTAACAATAAATCGCACTATTCCTTATTGTGATTCCAACTTAAAAACTCTGGTATAATCTGTCTGAGAAAATATTGAAAATCACTGTCAGCAGTTCTTGCAATGTATTCAGAAATATTTACTATCACAATAGTGAAATTAATCTCAGAAAATGATAAAGTGAACTAATCCAAATGGAACTGAATAATTATATCGACAGTTCACATTTCTATACACATTAAAAATACATGATTTTCATAGTAAATTTACCTCAAAACTGAAATTGAGCACTTACTCTTCCGAAACAATATTATAAACCATTCGGCGAGTAATAATTGTCATAATGCTGTTCATTGATGAATACTAAATTGAACAACAAACATTCAAATAGTCGTTTTTCCCCTCGATGATGTGGGTTAACTTTTGTCCTCAGTTATTCGTTTATTCTGTTCGAGATAATATCTCTTTTTAGCAGCTAGTGTGCCATCATAATGGAGGTGAAGATGAGATGTTTGTGTTGTTCAGCAGTATACATGCTTCATTCAACATTTGAACAACTGAATATTTCAGAATTACGCACAAATTAAAAAATGTATGAACGTGTTGAAGACAAAATGGTTTCTAAAGGGATTTTTTATAATCATTATTGCAAAAAAAGGAGAAGAGTGATTAAACTATTAGGACCAGCCAAGAAGAAAAATTACGAAAGTGAACAGAAAAGTAATGATAGCGATTTTTGAGTAAATTGTGATTGTTATGTAGGTTGATTTATTCCTTTCGACGAATACTTTCGTCTAGGTGATGGTTTAAAAAGTATCTGGATCCATGAATATAATGGTGACACAAAAATGTAATACCTATACATTTCAAGGAAGGGTTATTCACGAAAGATGAAAGCTTCGATGGGATACTGAAGACATTTGCTGGTTATAAACATAACCTGGCATACACTCTGGACGAAAAACGATTTTTTCATTCTATACAGATAAATACGAACTAAATAATTGTTTATTCCAGAGTCAGTACGATTTCGAAAAGTACCGATAGGGACATCAAAACTTTACTAGAAAAAAATACTCCGGATCAACTGGATAACAGTAAAGCGGCGCTATGGCTGTCTATATTTTTCATTGAAAATAATCAAAAACTGATCATGGAGTATTTCGAAATTGGAAGTTCAAGAAGAACTACCGGTAATAAAGATGTGGATACGAATTGTCACTTTTTGTCAAGTAATACATTTCAATCTATTATGTAAAATTATTCCACTAAATAAGAAACAAAAACTACCAGTGCTCTTTGATTAATTACAATATTTGATACAAGGAAGAAGTACTCTTCCAGTATTACCTAATTTACTATTCTTCAATGAACACATCAATGATGTACGCATGGTAACTAATCAACATTGTTCCTAATGAAGTTGACTATTATATCATCATTTGATCAGTGAGTTGACTTAATTCCACTGGAGAGAATTTCTGTCCATATATCAACTGTTTGTATAAACCAGTGGAAATCACTTCGATTCTAGTAATTTCTACAGTTTTCTTCTTTGCGTGTTGAGTCGGCAAAACGGGCTAAAATGAAAAACCTAAACGCGAATAGAGCAATTTTTCTTCTATTAATTGCAGAGCCCTTCCTGAAAGGACTCACATTATGTGGATCCGATTAAGAGCAGCAACAGCTCCGGTCTGGGCTGACCGCTATTGATTCTCTTGAAAAGTTGGACGTCCGGAAGAAAAATCACCCGGCTCTGCCATTATTTACCCGATTACAAAGCGTTACTAATGTATTGCATTGCTAAGATTAAATTGTTTTCCATTTCGTTGAAATGGTTGAATTGAGTGATTGTACGAACGAATCGAAATTAATGGGAAATAGCATTCGCCGATGAGTAAATGGTATTTATGGTTCGGGGAAAAGAAAAAATTTCTCGAAGAGATTTAGTGATATGGGTATCCCACTAGATAGTAAAATGTGATGCTACAAAATGTTGCCTTCTTGGATGACAATTGACAATGCATTACATTAGATTTGCCCTGATATAGCATCCATTACCTATAGACTTCAAGGAGGTTATATCAGAGCAAGGTGGATATAGGATGGTGAAACAGCTTCCTATTAACAAGCACTAGAATAAACTGTAGACCTTTTCCTACTACTACAAAATATCAATATTCATTCCAGATTTATAGAAAATATATTGTTTAATGTCGTTTAAAGTCACGTCTGTCCCATGAACCACAGAAATACGTTAGCAACAGAAATCTTCTTCGATAATCGATCTTACCGCCATCTTCATTCAAGTAGCTGAAATATTACTACCTTCTCAGACGGTCTACAAGTTTTGCGCAGAAACAATGGAAGAGCTGTTTCACCATCCTATATCCACCTTGTATCAGAGCATATGATAGTTCGAATGTTTTATGAATATCCTGATGAACAGAGCTACTTACTCTTCAAGTCCAAATGATTTTATCACACTATTTACTCCTAACAACCCTCTTAAAATACTTAAGTGTTATCAGTTTCTTGAATTTTACTAAGAGGTTTTGAAGAAGTTATAAAAAGATAACCCATAAAACGTTTTAAAGACCTGATTTTTGCTGGGCCGATTAAGTTCTAGCTAGGACAATGATATATCCTGTAGGCAATACTCAGGTCTTGTGATAATATATTGTTACATATAGGTTGTTACAATGGATATATCTTGGTCGATTATAAAACCTACAGGCATTATTGAATTTTCATCAAACTGTAGTTGTAAATGTTGTGTTAATTCTTGCTCATTATTGTCTGAAAATGAATTCACAAGCAAATAAATGGTATACGATCGAGAGAAATGAAAAAAATGATTCGAGATAAAAATTAGCCATTATAGAAGCAACATGTACATTGTACAATGTATACCCAAGGTGGATATAGGATGGTGAAACAGCTCTTCAATTGTTTCTGCGAAAAACTTGTAGACCGTTTGAGAAGGTACTAATATTTCCACGACTTGAATGAAGATGGCGGTGAGATCGATTATCGAAAAAGATTTCTGTTGCTTACGTATTTCTGTGGTTCACATCTGACAGACGTGACTTGAAACGACATTAAAACAATATATTTTCGATAAATCTGGAATGAATATTGATATTTTGACTCTTCTCAATCATTTTTCATCTAGAACAGATGAAACTGATAAAAGTATGACAGATGCACAGTTTCTGTTTTACCGACACAAGGTATGTCGCCATCTCTGATAACTTTAGGAAATATTACTACGGTATGAAATCAAGTAGGCTAAGGTCTACAGTTTATTCTAGTGCTTGTTAATAGGAAGCTATTTCACCATCCTATATCCTTGAATGTACCTATACCCACCTTCTCAGGATACCTAATTATTTCTTTATCAATTTGATCAGTTTGATTTGTTACAGTGACGATAGAGGCAAAAAAATAAGTAGGATTATTCTTGTTCTTTTTATCACACCAACCAATTGGCATTAAACCAGAATACCTTTTAAAACTCTGTAGATTTATTAGGGTATATCTTATATTTATTAATTTTGAAGCTTATAGCAAATAGCCTTGAGGAAGAAACTGAAAATGTAATAAGAACTTTTTAAAGACTTAAATGTTTTAGCAGGAGGGGAAAATCAGTTTTAAATGTATTTTGCGTCATATTTATGTTCGAAGAATTGTCGGCCATTATGGAGAGAAACATTTTGAAGCAAAATAATCACACTCTTTCTTCAGCACTGTTCCCAAAAAGTGTTTCTCTTCACTTTCTTTCGAATGATTGCCCTCATCAGGAAAACAAGTTCCAGAAAAACACAATATTTTTAGGGCGCTTCTTTTTTTCGAGCCCCATTTCGTGCGTATTTTGTCGAGAAAGTGTCCTTCGTTTTTATTTCACAGCATTGGTACTAACAAAAAACAAATTTATTATGAATGATCAAATCATACCGCCATATGTTTTTGTTCTTCACAACATGTTCGCTATAAATACCTGATGCAGGATTTCCATAAAACACTTTATCTACCAAATTATCCCGATATATGGTATAAGAAATGTCGCCTCAAACCTTGAAGGTTTCAAGAAGGGATTTTATTACATGTTTTATAATTAAGGTTTACTCGATGGATGCTTTGTAGATTTAAAACAAGCTTTATGGAAAGCTGTGACAACTTTCATAAAAATGGGCTCCTTTGGTTTTGAGGAGGTTACTTCATTGTTTTAATGATGTTATTGAAGCTTGATGATGGTTTTGAAAGAGCATTTCAATTCAGGCTGTGCGACGTCTTGTAGCTAATGATAAAACTCAGAATGTTATACTTGGGATATTCATCTTCACAACATTACCGAGTAATATGGTTAAATTAATATTGTAAAGGTATAGGTACTTATTGCTAGAGAAGAAAACAAAATGGCGGCTCCAACATGGCGTCGAGTTTTGTGATTGGTTGGATTCAAAATCGCCGGGGACGAAAATTATGATTATTTTGTCAAAATTAGAATCAAGTTGTCAGCTCCAAGATAGCGAACGAGTTTTGTGATTATATAGTCCGATTAGATTCAAAATTGGTTTGTCGGGGTTTTCGGGTAAGGCGATAAAAAATTGATGATTGCCGAAATTCATAAAATTAAGATAGCAGCCATAACATATGAAATCCTAGACTAGTCAATTCTGATTTGAAACAAAAATAAAAATCAAATCACCATATAGTTTAACTGATTTTACACTTATTTTCGGAAAACTGTAGGTCTCACTTAGGAGTATTATGCAAATGCACTGCATTCGCCAGAATCGATGAAGTATCGAAGCCTTATTATGAAATCCCGCGAGAGCGCATAAAATTATTATCCCAATTATAAATGCACAGATTAAGCGACTCCAACAATGTAAGCGGGAATATTTATGGTTATGGGAATACAACTAACGATGTGTAAAACAACGTAAAGGATAATTACGTAAGGATTAGTGTCGCCGGGACAAAGCGATAAAATTCCGTTAACGTACAATGCTGATTTTACTGCAGATGTTTTTCATCAAAATCGAATTAAAACATTTGCTTCAACGTTATCCGGTATTCACTACTGGCGAAATGTTCTATCAACCATCCTGTTTAACAGTTTAATTTCATAATTGATTAGTTCACCATGTGTTGCTTTGAACATTAGCTGAGGTCGAAACTGAAAAAAAAAACAATGTATTTCCAGATTGGCCCTAAAATATTCAACAATCCTCGTTTATGATCGAATTAATTTAATTTCAATTTTGCGTTTGGAAATTTAATAAATAAGATGTTGATTTAAGAAACAATTTCCAAAAGTTGATTTTTTTGACATGAATTAAATAAAATATAGAGAATAGTTTCATCTGAAAGTTATTCATCAACCAAATTCGAATTTATGGTTTCATACTGTGACAACAAATCGATGTTGTCATAATCATTATTATTAATACTACTTATTATTACCTCGATTATAACGGAGGTAAATAAGTACTTCGACTAGCACGATATGAATAATGTTCAAGCAGTTCTCACTAAATCGTGTTCGAATTAGATTTGAAATGAAAGTTTTCAAAGTTAGTAGTGTGTCTTTTCAAATATTGAACCGATATGTTCTCAGTCATAACAATACTTGGAGCTGATTGCATAAAAGTTCATCAAGACTTGTGTTAACTTAACATGATGGGAATAATAACTAACTCGCGAGCTATGAGGCATGCGTTGCCATGGTTACATATTAAATATTAATTAATAATACTGAATCCCTACTAGCTACCATAGAGCAAGGACTCCCTCACGGTTCTATTCTAGGTCCTCTACTGTTCCTCATTTACGCCAATAGCCTTTCTAATACTTATGTTATACGAGGTGTCCCAGAACAAGACCAAAATAAGCCAATTGGAATCATGTTCCCTCTAGACGAAAATGCATCGTTGAGCCGTGACAGGGCGATGAAGTATAATTTCATTTTCAGATTATCTTGAATATTTCAAAATCCTTGAAAGGTATTGGTCTGAAATTCGTAGGGCAATTTAGTGACGTGAATATTTATGAAGAACGTGTCATACAAATTTAATCAAGATAGAGGGAGTTAGTTAATTCGCATTCTCTTTGTAGAAAATCGACATTACTTTTTTTTGAGTACGCCACTGATGGTATTTTGATTTATCAATAAATGACGAAATCGAATAAACTTGCAAAACATGTATGTATGTAGAAGCACCAATATGAATTTTGTTGGATAACTTTATGTCAAAAACCAAGAAGAATTATAAAAAACTGCAGTTAGAAAAAAGTCAGATAATTGATTTCGTATAAAAAGTGCACCAATTATTGATGTATTCAGATCAAGACTGAGGTCTGCCCTCTGCGGGCTGCCCTGATCGGAAAAATTTGCTACACGCTCGATGAATTTGAAAAATTATTTATTATCAGGAATTTTTACCTCCAAGTGGAAATATTTATATACTTTTGTAACGTACTTCTTGTTTTTGTATTTAGAATTATTGTTCCTTTATACTTTTCAACAAGTGAAATAAACTTATTGTTATTATTCTTATCGTCTGTCGAATTTGTATCGTAAGCATTTATAAACTCCGCTGCCGTAGCTACAGTTGACGATGCCGTTCCAAAATGTATTGAGGAGATATCCGACGGCACCTGCGTCAGCTGCGTACTTTATTACCAGATGTTTATTTTTAGCATATTCCATCTACGAACAGTAACTGCAGCGTCAACTGTAGCTACGGCAGCGGAGTTTATAAATTGAGCTTGAAATAATTTTATATCCACACGGTAAAAGCAACAAAATTGTCACACATCATGAAGGTTACTACTTCATAGATTGTCACTTCATGAACCTGTCAAGATTTTTTCGATGAAATACCATCAATCATGAATTAAACGTCAAATCAGTCAAGTGCCTCATCCACTGCTCCGAACAAGTAATGCACCCAACACAGAAAATTCCCGCAACATTTTCATGATTCCTCTCCAAAAAATAATACGGAGGATCCTACCTGCTTCCCGCGCTCAGACAAAGAGTTATCCCCAACTACTCCACAAATGTCTGCGGAGGTTCCAAGCGACCGGCAACTTCAAAATATTAGTGGGCGCGGTTCCCGTTCCGCTCGCCATAACCCCGTTAGCACCCCCCACCCCTATACAGCCATCTTTCAGCAGCGAGATAACCCGATACGACGTCGAAGAAAACATTGCCCACCTGATGACCTTGGCGAGGATATCTCTGGAAAAAGGCGAGGTGGAGAGAGCAGAGGCGATTCTGGAGATGGGCATAAAGATCTGCGAGGAATACCAATCTTTCGTGGTCATGCCCTACATGTACGACATATTGGCGTCTATCGCTTTCGCTACGGGAAATCTCGCCAAGGCTGAGATGCTGCTGGTCCAGGTATGCTTACAGATACAAAGCGTATCATGTGTTTATTCTGTAAACTTTCGTTTGGTCTCGTGAACAAAAAATACAAATGAAATTTTTGGCGCTCTCAACTAAATAGTTTCGGAGATCATGGGCAAAGTTTACAGAATATACTATTGTAAACTTTGTCATGGGCGTATTTAGGCAAAGTTTACAGAATATGATATATTCTGGTAAACTTTGATTAAGGTATGGGACCGGGTGGGCCGTGCTCACCCCAGAATGGTCTGGTGCCCACCCCAGGATGTTCACAAAAATTAAATCCGCACATATAGAATGTACTAAGAATACTACAGTACATTTTGTTCCATGAATTATGATGCTAATCGAGCTCACTGCTCACTGAACGTACATCATGTCCTTGAAGCTACACCAGCATTTCTGGCAGACTCCAAAGAAAACTAGTTTATAATTTTGTACACATTTATTACAAATTTGCGTCCCAAACAGAAACATTTTTATGGTTCCAATTTTTCAGGAAAAGGGTGTGAACTATCTTTTGATTCAATCTTGCTAGGATTTCTCACATATTTCAGGGGCACGCGGGCGGCACACCCTGGGGGCGGCAAATCGAGCGACTCATCACGTAATTCAAGCCCTTTTTATAATAGTGTAATAAGAAATTTCATGACATAGAAAAAAATCCGACCGAATGATGTTATAACATCGCCATCTATTGGCATCCGTTAAAACTAAGATGCAATACTAAACGTTATTTGTCATTCTATGTTCTATGAAAAACAGGACTGGCGAATGGCGATGTTAGGGGAATCCCATATGATCTCATAGAGTGTAGTTTCATTTTAGAAATTTAGAATCCTAGATCAATCAATAAATTCTTTAAGGGATAGATTCGACGAGCTGAAAACATTTACCGACGTATTTGGTTTTTCAAGCAAAAACTTATTTAATTATTCGAATGATGAGTTAATGAAACATTGTAAAGATTTAAATCTGAAACTTAAAGATGAATCAAGTAGTGAATCAGACATTGACGGTACTGATTTATTTAATGAAATCATTGCATTAAAGTCGCATTTTGCTGAAAACCAGTCTAATGCTCCACAAACCCTTTTACAATATCTTTTTACCAATGACTTAATTTCAACATTTCCAAACTCAGCAATAGCGCTAAGAATATTACACTGCCGGTTTCAGTTGCATCTGGTGAAAGATCCTTTTGAAAATTAAAAATTATTAAAAACTATTCAATATCAACAATGATCCAGCAAAGACTAATTTTATTTAGCTACAGTTTCAATCGAACATGAAATTTTAGACAGTTTGGATACAAGAAAGTTGATGGAAGATTTCGCAAATGTAAAAGCAAGAAGATATAAATTCTTGTAGATAAATATTAAAGTATAAGTTTCATCCATCAGTAAAAAAATAATTAGTACTTAATTTATAAAAATAAATGTTTCATCTTTGTTAAGTTAGTTTTCTTTTCCCACATCATGATGAGAAAACATTAATTATCATCATCCTATTTCGACAAAACAGTAAGTAGAAGTAGGGCGGCATATTCGGTATTATAATAATAATAATAATAAACGCTTTTATTTACATAAAATAGTAATTCCAATAATAATGAGTAATTTCTACCAAAAGGCAGAGTTAGCTTTTGTTTGACCCAAAAGGGTCCGACAAGTGCTTTCTTCCACTCAACCCAAATAGATTTGGGTGTCATCGGCATAAAAATGACACTTGCTGAATTGAATATAGTTACTGAATTCATGAGTATAAATAATAAACAGTAAGGGGCCCAGAACTGATCCCTGGGGAACCCCATTCTCCACAGTTAGAAATTCGGATATATCTCTGTGCACGCGGGCGACGGAACAGCTAGCGGCGGGCCAGATTTACTGAAAATATAGTGTTTCCAATGTATTTTCAATTTACACCTGTCAGATTGGAACCAAAGAAATACATAAGCAACAGAAATCTTCCTTTAAAATCGATCTTACCGACATCTCCATTCAAGTCGTGGAAATATTACTATACATTCTCAAACGGTCTACAAGTTTTTCAAAGAAACAATTGAAGGGCTGTTTCACCATCCTATGTCCACCTCGGTCCAATTAAACAATTTCACGAATTAGTACGAATTAGGATAGTGAAAAAAAATTCGAAATCGCCACCTGATGGAAAAATTACCGCCGCAATTAGCGATTTTTGGTTTTCACTTGTCAGCAGTCCCCATATGTGCATAACTTTTTTTTAAACATGGATATATCGGTATAGTTGCTTCCAAAACACACAAACACTAAGAACACGGATAACAAACAAAGGATTCTAAATTATAATTATTATGCCTCGTAACTATTTCATTATTCAAATTGTATTTCATTTTGATTCGGTATATTCCGTGTTTAAAATATTGATGATATTTTTATATGACAATCTGGCCAACTTTTTATTGATGTATATAGTATATCCTCTCCAGAGTAATTTAGGCTGCATTTTCTAATAATCATTCCTTATTCAAAATAATTGAGACTTGGACAATCCCTATCTTGAAAACGAGGCATTACCAGACCAATGTTCAAGAACTTTTCGGTTATCTGTTCCACCCACTCATTTTATCAGCCAAATATGTTTTTACTGATTTCAGATAATAGAAAAAATGATTCATTTGGGCACACCGGAATACGACAGTCAAATAATAGACTTCAAACTACGATTATCCAGAATATACAGCGCTTACAATAGGGACATACTAGCCGACATAGGCTTCAAGAATTGTCTGGAACATCAGGAATCTAAAATACTAGATGGCGATACATCAAACAAAACAGGAATGCTCTATGTGAACTGTCTCTTTTGGTATGGGCTGCACAAAATCAAGTGCAATGACCACAAATCGGCGAAAAAACTCATCGACTCGGCATACACCTATTCCATGAAAATCAAAGGTCTGAGTCCATATCAGGAGATGATCATTCTGTCCACGCTAGGCGACCTGAACATACAACTTGGTGAATACGATAAGGCGCTTCAAAATATGCACAGCGCTATACTTTTAGGAAGGGGCATTGGAAGCATCGAGATGCCAAGATTCTATTTGAGACTGGGCGAGATATATATGAAGTTGGGATTGAACAGTACTGCCGAGCGGTGGTTGAAAGAGGCATATAACCTTGCAGAGCTCTTTAATGATAAAGACGTTGTATTTGAAGCTCAAGTGATACTAAATGAGGTCACAAATAAAAATGAAAACTGTTGTGACGAAAAGTTATGAGGCGATATGTGTGCTTATGTTTTTATTCCTAGAAACAGTTATTTGAACGATAATGCATTCACTACTGGAAATCCACCACAATTTTTCCTCTCATATGTCCGGCAGAGACCGTCTTCAAAGCATCAGGCAAATTATTGTATTTGAACGACTTCTGTATGACTGGTTGGATCTGTAAAATCAAAATACAGATGACACATACAATCATTATCAAAAATCACTAAATGATACCTTCTCTTTCAGTATTAAGTCATTTACGAATTCAAAACCATTTCTTGATGGTACAAAAAAACCCCACCGAACTGTACTGCCATCCTTGAATTTGTTCAAGTTGGCTCCCAGTAAATCATTAGCACTATGGGCCAAACCTGACAGCAAACCATATTTGTCAGTATTCGTCAGTAAAGGTGAATTAAGAGTTATATAACTGTCATAATTCCAGCTCTTTGGTACATTTTGATAACCCATCTTAGCACAATCCAGAATGATGTGGTACCTAGTAAAGATAATTGTATTAGTGTGAGGGATGTTGAGGCAGGAGTATATAATATCCATATCCATCAGTTGTTCTTACTCCTATAAAAAAAATTCAATTTCCTTTGTTCCGGTCTTTTTCCGCAGTTTATATATCCGTTAATTCAAAATCACTGATAAGTCAATGTCAAAGGGACAGCTGAAAATATTTTACAAATGACAGCTGTCAACACTGTTTTCGCTCCAGAGGATTCTCGAGAAAAAATCTAAATACCTACATGAATATTGTGAAATAAATGATATTTTCAAATACTTATATCTTTCACAGTATTGAAGTTGGAGGGATGATAATTATCTACTACCGAAAAATTTTTGATGGTAGATAAACAGCTTTCAAATTTGATTCTTTACATAGGTTTATGAAATCATTTTGAGATAGACACTCAAATATTGTTCACTATTTGAATATTCAAATACTTTTCAGGTAGATATTCGAATATATATTTTTGTGTGAGTATAGAATAGATACTGATGAGCTAAAAAATATTTGGATACCAGCTCTGTTGAGGCATGTAATACAATAATGCAAGCTGTCTGATGGTGTTTTTACTACTGTTGATGTATTGAAAACTAGGTACTCACTTACTTTCCTTCTAATGCCACATTTTTTTCATAATCTGGATCTTTATAATCATACACACAGTCTGCTCCTAGATCATATACAAATTGTACAGCATCAGTAGAACAAGTACCAAATACCTATGAGAAAAATAAAATAAATCAAAACATATCTAGATTATCTTTTGAAGTAAATGTATTTCAATTCAAATATTCAGCTTCTATAGAAAAAACAGATGAATGATATGAATTTTCATCTGGATGTTTTGAAACCAATTCTGCTGGGATTCATAAAAAGCATTATCTGTATTTTGCATGCCTTACCACACAATCTTGAGATTTCAGTATTTGGACAGCTGCATTTCCAACTCCACCAGAGGCACCCAATATCAATATTCTTAAGCCTTCTTTCACTTTTGATAGTAAATTTCCAAATATAAATAATGCACTCCAAGCAGTCATTGAAGAATACACCAAGGAGGCACTTTCAGTGGCACTCAAATGTTTTGGTTTTGGTAACACCTGTAAGTAAAGTGTGAAATGAAGATAAGATTTCTATGGTCAAGAAAAACAATGAAATAATCTAATACTTTGAATTAACTATTCCTCTAGGAATCTTAACCACATGAGACTACTAAAAATATGAAAATTATTTTTTAGTTAGTATTTTTCAACATACATGACAAGCATCTGCCAAAACCATTTCAGAAAAGCTACCCTGCTTGTGCAAAGGTATGAAACCATAAACTTCATCTCCAATTTGTAAGTTTTCTTCAACAGATTGCCCTTTAGCAACTACAACTCCTGCAAAATCTCTCCCTACAGTAAGAGGGAATTCCAGTTCACAAGTTCTTGGGATTTGAAATAGTGTTTGACCATAGCCTCCTGAAATGAATGCACAGAATTTCCTCCAAATTCAATACACATCAACTTGTTTAGGAGGATTTATATTTTTCAATTTATTTAGTGGGGACATTTTCTTTATCCCCAAACATTTTGGAATGGCATCTCTCAAACTGGAATCTCCAAAAATGTTTATACATGAGACCCAATTTTTAATATTATGATTTAGATAATAAATGATTGATCCTCACAATAATATATATAAAAGTTCTTCTACTAGGTGTAAATAATTTGAGACAGAATATGAGCATGTTTAATACCATCTCAACTGGATATGAGACAGGGTTAAAATTTTCATGGAATGTTATTGATAAATATTGTTGTTTCATAATTTTTATTTCGCCTACATAATGTAAATTTCAGCAGTTTTTTTCTTCAATGCACCAATGAACATTTATGAAATGAAACTCAATCCTCAAAAATACCTGCATTGGTTAAGGAGTTTGAATTAGTTATATGTATATGACCTTACATTCAAAACCCCAGATACATTGTCATAATGACAGATACAGAAAATTACCTAACATTAGCACATCTATGGGGTTGACTGAGGCAGCAGTTACTTGAATGAGAACACCTCTGGGATCTTTTATCATTGGTCTTCTAGCCAGACCAAGTTGTAGCAAATCTATGTCTCCATATTCGTGAATCTGCCATGATTTTATTTTTGATTGATTTTTTATAATTGGAATATTAGAGAAATACCTTCTAAAGGCATTCATATTTCATATTCTTCCAAAGGTTTTATTATTATTATTATTCATAGGTTAGGAAATTGGAAATAAACATGAGTGACATGACACATGACATAACTTAACTTTCTCCTTCTTTTTTATATGGTCTCTGCTCTGCCCCAACATTTATGTAACAGATTCTTCTTAATTTTTATGGTGATTGGCATTGGTTTGGTCACCTTGTCACCTATCCCTCTAACAACAAGTAACAAAAACTCAAAAACCAAAAATTTTGATATTTGAATTATCTCTTATCATATTTGAATATGAACTTTGTAACTTGTAGAATAATGCACGCACTAGCCTGAAATAAAATATCAATGTTAAATGTTAACCTGTTGCGTTCGTAGAACCTATACTCTTTGCTTGTGAGCTGTGGTTTGTGGTGTTTATAAGATTCTATATTATTATTTTATCTATCTCAATGAGATTGTAGCAAGGTGATTGTAGACAAGAATGATACCCAGACCATAATGGCAATTTGGTAAGATGAGAGACGAAATAAATTAAGTACTTCAAGAAATAATAAATACTTGTTACAAATTTCAAATCATGATGAAAATCATAAGAACCAGTCTTGTGCAAATGCAAGTTGGTGCTGACCGTCTGAAGAATTTAGAAAATGCAGCAAGACTAATTGCAGATGCTAAAAACCTTGGAGCCCAATTGGTGGCCCTTCCAGAATGCTTTAACTCACCTTATGGAACTAGTTTCTTCAAAGAATTTGCTGAAACTGTTCCAAATGGACCAACTTCTAATATGTTATCAAAGGCAGCAAAAGAAAATTCAGTATATTTAGTAGGAGGTACTTTTCCAGAAATAGAAAACAATAAATATTACAATACATGCACTGTTTGGAATCCACAAGGAAAACTGATTGCTAAGTTCAAAAAGATGCATTTATTTGATATTGATATTCCTGGCAAAATAACATTTAAAGAGTCAGATATCTTGAGCCCTGGTTATGATTTGGTGACATTTGATATAGAAGGCATTAAAGTAGGTTTGGGAATATGCTATGATCTGAGATTTGAAGAACTGGCAAAATTGTATAGATTAGAAGGATGTAAAATGTTGATTTTTCCAGGTAAGATCGAGGGTAACATTAATAATGAAATACCTGCTATGAACTTCCATCAATTAACAGCTTTTTCAATAAAAAATATGTTGATGGATGAGCTTTCGCAAGAAAATGATGAAAATATCTTGTAAAATTGATCAAATAATACAAATTCAAAACTAAATATTTGTGAATAAAAAGAGAATTGTTATTATCAACAAAGACTAAAGATGATTGTACTTGTTTACACAAGTAATTTCAGCATTGTTCATTATAATGAGATTTGAGGGAATAGTTGACATTTATTTCAGAATGGTCGTCGGTATATTTGTTCAAAATTAATTGCAGTGGCACATTTGCTGTCAGTTTCATCTGAAGAAACCAATGCTCAAAATATTGTGTATTTTTATTTTTGAAAAACCAGAAAGAAACTTTTAGCAGACACTGTTTGAAGCTTGAACATAGAAATATTTTCGTTTAATTAAGATATCCAGGAGATTTGTCAAATGGAACTATGAGCTGGAATACTAGGAAGAAAGCTTATTATTTGCAAGAATTGCATGCTATGGTGTCATACAGGGCGGCGAGTGCATGTGGGCATCGGTGCCAATGCACCCGAGTAGAAAATGGTGTGGGTGCAACCCATAGGTCGAAACAAATGTTTAAGAAAATCAAAATAGAAGTGGGCGTTTTCAGCACTAAACTTTTAAAAGTAGACAACAATCGGTGGGATTGATGCTGGGATTCATCGGAGTTAATAGGAAATCTATTATTAGTATGCAACTGTTATAGAAAACACTCCACATGACACATACATGTTTTTAGACTGCGTGTAGATATAATTCGATGTTCTGCGTGGAAATAGCTAGGAAAGTAGTTGTTTTCTACGCGTTGTCTACCAGTCATTCAAACTGAGATTCTATCGATAAATGTATTTTTGTCTTTACTGATACTCTCTAATTCATGTTGGCTTTTTATTTTACAAAAACGACTTTTAACAATGTGGCAATCTCTCATATTATTGTTATAGAGAACTATAGCATTGAACTGTGACTATACAGTAGCTGATGATGAATTAATTTGCATTAAAAGTTCTAATGAAAATAAGTTCTATAAATTTTCTCACCTTTGTCTAATAATATCAATATTGAACTATAGACTTTCCAAACCCCGATTAACAAAAGGTTATATTTTGGTACGTTAATGCAAAATAAATATCACTCCTATCTTTCTTCCAATTTGAAGGCATTCCACCTTAAACCATAAAAAATTTTCGCCTGTGGGGCATTTTTTTATTGTTTTGGCTTGCCCTAACCTCTCTATTTCGGCAGCCATTGGACGAATCAAAACTTGTCGCCCCTGGTGTCATATATTTTTGTTCACCTATTCTCATTATATAGAGTAGGTTTCTCCTATCCTCTACACAATTATTCAATTTTCAGCTGCTTTCAATATGACTACAGGCCCTATACATTTCGAGTTACTCCAAAGAGCACGAGCCGTGGATAACCAACTCTTTGTTTGTGCAATCAGCCCAGCACGCAATGAATCTGGATATATCGCATGGGGGCATTCCCAGATCACCAACCCTTGGGGAAAAGTATTAGCTCAGGCTAAAGACAATGAAGAAATCATACAAGCTGATGTTGATTTAGCAGAATGCGATGATGTTAGACGACAAATACCAATTTTTCATCAAAGAAGGATTGATCTTTATGACACTATCAAAAAGCAGTGACGATTGGTTTATAAGATGATTGATCTGGAATACGTGCGAAGTTTTTTCAATATTATTCTTGAAATCATTTAGATATGTGGGTAGTTCTCGATATTATTTAATTAATTAGAAAAATCTCAGCTCATGTCTACATATTTACATTCCCTAACGTATTTTTTATCTGATATAGCATCCAGAATATATGTGGTCAAATAAGCCATAATATATAATTTCACTGAATGCATTTGGCCATGAATGCCCTGAATTTATATATTTTAATTTCAGGAAATATAGGAATAGTTCAAAAATATCTTTATTTCAACTTTCGACCTTTTTGACTGACCAGAGTTGGGAATTAATATTTTTATTGAAATTTTAATTTCCACACCCTCACTTTCTAGGTAATTTATTCTGTTTCTTCATGAAGATCTGCTGATTAACTGAAAGTTTATTTTCATGTAGAAATAAATATCAGAGAAAAATGGCTTCAAATGGTCATCACTGCTATAAACATTTTCAAATAGAAGACCTTGGATTTCATCTCTTTTTTGAATTCCACTTTTATTGGAAGTCAAACGGCATTTCCTAAAAATCGTTCAATATTTTATATGTCAGTACTTGATTGAAATTTTGTTGAAAGTCAGTCACTCATTTCAACCTTGTCATTTTGTAATCAAAATCCATTGTATCAAAATGCTGAAATATCAAGCCTTTTGAATTAAAGGTATGAGTTACTTATTATGGAAAATGGAATAAGCAGTTCTTATGGCCTTATCAACTTTGGAATCAATTCTCTTAACATTTGCAATATTGGGAAGTGTACACCTTTTGGTGAAGGTCTTGGAAAATCTCGAAAATGAAGAGAATGATTGCAGTCATATAATGAAGGAATATGCGAGGTACAAATTCTTAAATGAAAGTAATCTAACTGCTTTCAAAGTAACATCGCCTTATTTTCATTAAATAAATGTTCTAATTGAAAATTTCTGTTTTCTTTTTCGTGGTTTGGGTGAGGAGGGTTACATTATATTTATTGGTTGTATTGCATATAGGAATTTATTGAATTCCAAATTGAAGTGACAAAATATCAAAACCACATATTTTGATTCTTGTATTCACAGTCATACTTTTGATAGCAGATAAAAATAATAACATTACATCTTCAGAAAGTTACCATTTCCCTCAAAGGATTAGTATAATATATTCATATAAAAACTTAAAATACATTTGAAGACCCTTGATGTGCATTTAATATTTCACAATATTATTTCATTCTTTATGCTTCTTGATAACTCTTTATTTGGAAGTACTATAGTATTCAATAAAATAGTTTCTGACAGTACACTCACTGAACAACCTGAAATTGAATACATAAATTAATTTGAATTCATCACAGAGATGATTATGGAGAAATTCAAATGAATTAAATGATATATGAACTATGAAGTGAATAATAAAGTATTTTTCAGAGTTCCTAGTTTGAGAATGAAAAATTTCAGTTTCCACATATACCCAGCAAACACAGTTACATCACAAAGATATCGCAGCGATGTAACAATGTGACCTGCGATATCGCATTCTATGTCGCACAGACGTCGCTGCGATATTGCAGGGATATTATTTTGTCACTCAAGTTTCCTCCATGCGATGTCGCTGCGATATATTATTATGATGGAATAGCGATGTGTTTTTGCGATGAAACTGCGATGTGTTTTTGGGATGAAACTGCGATGTGATTCGATTTTGACAGCAGGGATGTGTGAACTTATGACATCGCAGGGATGTAAATATATGATATCACAGAGATGTTAATATATGACATCACAGCGATGTGCATATGTAATGCAGAGGTAAGGTGATATATAGGGAAAAATGTCAGTGCATTAAAAAAAACAACATATATTATAAACATTTATTTCCAACAATGAATAAATATCAACAAAATTATTATTCCATTCCAATAAATAAAAGGAAATTCTCTTTAGCAAAAAATATAGCTATAACCTAACCTATAGGTTATTATTATTTCTGAACATTCTTTGTTTTGAATGAATATTATTGTTTTCTTCGGAGAAGGCTGATGGAATGGAAATATTAGCTTTAGTTGAATTTCTCGCATCAATATTCAATCTGCAGAAACACATTCTGAGAAAGTTTCCATCAGCTCCCATACGTCTTCCGATGCGATGAATCCGTAAATGATCATCTCTCTCCACCTATGGCGACATCATAATCTGCTGATTCAAATACAATAAATTGATAGTTTGGACTACCATAATCTATAATGTTCCAAAACCATCAGATGTCGTCTTTTGAGTATGAAGAAGGGCTATGGCATGCTTTCAAGTGAAAACTTATTCTCACCATAACTTAAACAAAACCTATGCTCACGTTTCGTGTACCCCCACAGAGCTGTCATAACTTTTTTGATTGTACAAGAACTTGAAGAATAGCACAAAGACCACAACTTGAGTGAACTGGTAAAACTGATTCAATCAATGGTTGTTCAACTATTTGGATTGGAACTCTGGACTCTGGAATGGTTGAGAAAGTTGTAACTGGTGATGAATTGATGATGAATCATCATTGTCAACTGTCTAGTGCAGGTGTCCACAGACCGCGAAAAATATATTTGCGCGCGGGAAATTCAAATAGTGGCTATAAATGTAACGAGCTTATCCGATTTATAATATTAGTGGAGGACATTGCTTGGTAACGAGGCAATGTCCGAGATGGTTTTAACTCGCTAATAAATAAATATTCTATATTTGGTATCTAATAATGTATTATGCTTGCATTTAACGTATTATGCTTTCGTAACTGACGTAAATTATGGTAACTATAATGTATTATGAGTAACAAAGGTTTTGGTACGTTTATGATGTTGATAATTATCAATGGAGATTTCATATAATAATGTCTAAATCTTCAATGATACGATAAATTATAATAAATTGTACCAAAAGACGGAACATTCGGTTTTTGTGTAATACAAATACAATACAATAAACAACTGCACAATTTGTGCTATATATATCGCAGGTTTGTTTGCTTTTGTACATCGCAGCGATGCGACATTTGTGATCACTGGGTACCTAAGTGATATATCGCAGTTCGATCTCATCGCGACTTCTCAGAGATGTCATGCTGCAGATGTGTTTGCTTTTTTACATCGCAGCGATGCAACGTTTGCGATATCGCAGTTTGATTTCATCGATAGATCACTGAGATATCATGTTGCGGATGTGTTTGCTTTTGTACATCGCAGCGATGCAACGATCGTGATATCACTGTGTGATCTCATCGCGACATCTCAGAGATGTTAGGTCGCAGATGTGCTCACTTTTAATATCGCAGCGATGCAACGTTTGTGATATCGCAGTTTGATCTCTTTGCGACATCTCAGAGATGTTATGTCGCAAATATGCTTACTTTTTCACATCGCATCGATGCAACGTTCGTGATATCGCAATGTTACCTAATTGCGACATCTCAGAGATGTCATGTCGCAGATGTGTTGGCTGGGTATCATTTATATATATGTTCATAAATGAGAAATCTTGCAGAAGTGTTATCATGATTTACATGATTTAGTGTGATTTGACAATAGATCAATGTTCATAACATAGAATTTACCACAATATCTACTAAATAACCGAATATGTTTTTAGTATCAATTTACCCAAAATTGTGATAGAGGGATTCAATCTGCCATCCTTGTTAAACAAAGATGGATTCTCCATTTTGGCAAATGGTTTATTGGGATCAGGGTCAGAGGGAGTTCCTTCAACTCTGGCCCATCTTCCTACTCGGGAGCCCCTTCCAATGATACTGTAAAGGATCAAACTGTGCTCATCAATAGTGGCTTCTGATAAAATTATGCTTTCCTTTATCCTCACGCCTGGTCCTATTGTTACACCTGGACCAATACTAACATTTGGTCCTAACTAGAAATTGAATTGCATAAGGTATCATAATTTGAAGAATCCTTTTTTTTAGAAAGATTTGAAAGAAACATGTTCTTGAAAATGATTATAATAATTAAAATTATTGTCTCCTCATAAGATAGATAGGTCTTGGGAGAAATCCTGACGCTGAAAAAATTTAAATTGATTCCTTTTTCTGATGCTAATTCTTTTGAAAGTATTCACATCTATTAGTTCATATTCTGTGTGGTATTTACTAAAAAAAATAGATATGAAAAAGAGTTTCACATTCGTCTGTTTCACTTAAAAGTTTGAGGACAAACCTGAATTGGTCCTCTGTTATCAAGAAGTGATATTGATTTTCCTTAAAGTTTTGTAATTTTAGAGTTTTCAATACCATAGATAATTTTCAAATATAAAATGAAAAATCTCTGGAGAAATAGAATATATAAAAAATTAAAATAAGGTGTAAATTAATTCCTGTGTGCTGCAGAAAATAACATGATTTCCATTATATTTTTATTTCTTTCAACATTTTGGTATTGAGTGGAAAGCCTCTGCTCATTTACCACCCCTGATACAACTACTTACCACAGCAGTTGGATGTACCACAGCAGTTGAATCAACATGAACATCTGGGTATATTGAGCAACTTTCACCTGCACCTCCAGTGATGGATAATCTTTCTGGATGCTTTGTTTTATAAAGTTGCAAATAGTGGCGATTGGCATATATAGCTGATCCAGCAGTTTTTAATTGTGACCACCAATTACTGGTTTGCATTACTAACATTTTTCCTGTTCCTGCTAATGGGGCCAGGATATCCTGCTCCAACTGGAGATATCCTGCTTCCTTATTACCATTGCCATTTCTAAATGTAATACAATGTATGTTGATTAGTTTACATTGAATTCAACTGACCTGTAGTATTCTTCTTGCTTCATGGTATACACTTCTCCCATAGTTTGGAAAATGTCTAATGAGAATATATATATTCCACAATTAATTAGTGCAGAAACATATGAGCTAGGTTTTTCCACATAGTGAGTAACTTCATTAGATTCTTTATTAGTTACCATGCACCCATAATTCAAAGACTGTTGCTTAGTGGCTTCTGTACCCATAATAGTTACCTGAAAATCATGTTTCATAATTTTACAGTGTTTGAAAGAACTCAATTTCAATGTTAATATAATACCAGTGCTTTTGGAGTACTACTTGGAGGTTGATTTTTGTGAAAGTTATACAAATCAACCAGAGGAAAGTCAGCACAAACATCCCCATTCATCACAAAAAAAGCCTCAGGGCTACCAGAACGAATTTGATCACGAAAATGAAATAATCCACCAGCTGTGCCAAGAGCAACAAATTCTTGAAGATACCTAATTGTCACATTATATTGATGTTGCATATCATTCACAAATGGATTAATTTGCGTCACAGGATAGAATCCGATTATTAAAATCTCTTTCAGGCCTGGAGTTGAGGCACATGCTTGGATGTGATGTTGAATCAATGGTAGGCCACCAACAGGAAAAAGAGGTTTGGGGATATCCAGAGAAAGGGGCCGGAATCTTGTTCCTACAAGATAGCTCATTTTGTTATATTCTTCAGACATTTGGTATAGTACCCAGTACCTTTCTCAGGACCGCCTATTAAAATTACGGCTTTCAACTTCAACATTATCTTTGGAAATATATATTGGATGAATTGAAAAACACAGTTGTCTCAGTCTGTCACGTATTAACGATATCTCAAGATATGCAGTATGCACGGTTACTTATTTACTGGTTATTAGAGATAAGAAAGGATAAGATAAACAGAAGTAACAGAACAACTACAATATCCAAACCAAAATAACATGAATCGTGCTGCCAAAGCTAGCTGCAAAAATTTCAAAACATTCCCGACGATCCAGTGGCGCGCAATACCACTCGGACAACTTTTTTCTGCTTTGAAAAATTTGAATCATAAACGGTGAAAGGAATCCATATATCTCAAAGTAGAGTGGTTTTTGTTATGCAGCAAAAAATTCCTAAGTCATCCTCACAACTTTAATTCAAACGGGGATACATGTTTCGGACCTAACTAAGTCCATCATCAGCCAATACTTATTGTTCTATAAAAGACAAAGTGAAAAAGACCAATTTTTGTCAACTTACGTGTAGATGAAAAAATCATACAAAAATATTCGAAAAACACATGATTTTATGATGAAATGGATCAATAACACTCTAAAATCATGTTTTCGAAAAAAATTCAGCCCAAGAAAAATGCATGGCCCATAACCAACGTAACAAAGAATCATAATGAGTGACTGACAAGACTGGTTGAAAATTTCGTTTTCGTGAAAATAAAGATCGTGACGCAAACAATTATTCCTATTATATTGGTCTTTTTTTCTGGAGATATGATTTAAAATTGAATTTCAGAAAGGTTTTTTTTTTGAGAATACAGCAAAATACAACAAAATTACACGAAAACCATCTCACCCTCTATACGAATTCACTAACCAACATGTTTTGGAATTTTTTTCACCGCAGCCACGAATCTATCAGAGAACAATCAGTTTTTCAAAATTATCTGAGGATGAACAATGAGATACAAAACTGAGTATAATTCTTTCATTTCCCTCAGGGTATCGTGGGGGCCTAGGCGTGAGGAGACATATGTCCCGTCGCCGCACAACGCGTTTTAACATTAATCTGTTTATCTGAGAATGAACAATGAGCTACAAAACTGAGGCACAACGCGTTTTAACATTAATCTGTTACCTAAACTACGCAACACTAATTACGTCGCACTCCGAAATTTTGCCCCTGTTGAAATTTGAATAACTTTTTTCTGATTTTAACAATTCGAATTCTGTTTGCGCTGTTCGCTAGCTCAGTCCTTCAGCTATGATCCAGTACTTTTTCGTTACATGAGGTTTTTTCCATAAAATTGCTACAAGGTGTTTTTTGAAACTGTGCAAAATTTCGGAATTTTCAAAAGGATCCCAAATGAAGAAAAACAGTTTTTTTTTCAACTTTAACAGCAGAGGCATAAAGGGGATCTCATTAACTTGAACCATCTCCAGAATTGTCTTCTTATCTCTTTTATTAACAGAGTGACCTCAAAAAATCAATTTTTTGGTTTTGCAGTCATAACTTTTTTCCTCTTCAACCGATTTTCAAAATCTCAGGATCATTTTGAAGCTGAAACGTTAGATGAACAGACATAAAGATTAAAATTGACTAAAAATAAATATTAAAGATCAAGGGTTTCTGCAAAGGTGACTCAAATCTAAATCCCCCTCGAAATCCCGATTAAAAAAGAAAAATATCCAAAACGTTGTTTGATCGAAACGAAAATATCACCACCAAAAAGACTGAACAAAATTTTTTGACCCCCCAAAATTTTTTTCGCGGGTAAAATTTTTGCTGGTCAAACGTTTAGATATATCGGTAAACATATTTCACCTGACCACCACATCGGGATCGGAGATTTAAAAATATATATATTTTCCCCCCCTACCCCTCTTGGGGTACTTTGGGTACGGATGAAGGAGAAGGAGATTTTTGTGATTTTTTGACATATTTTTCTCGTGAGTTTCGTACAAAACTACTAAGAATCGCCCAAACTCGGGTACTCCAATTATCATAGTTTGATGTACAGGACGAAAAAAAGTTATTTTTCAGAATCGAGACAAGCGATACCCATAGCTGTGTTCATCGGAAAAAGTTGATCGAAGAGATGAAAAAAAAAATGTGTCATAGGCGTACGTATATTTTTTTTGGGGGTCTAAAAAATTAAATTCTTCGAAAAAAATCCAAAACATGATGGAAGACTTTGTATAGGGGGTGAGAAGGATACCCTGAAATTTTGTTGTATTCAGAATTTTTTTTATTTTGAATTTTTTTATGAAGTCTTATATCTTCAGATAAGAAAGACCTATGAATAGTTTTTTCTGTCCTGATCTTTATTTTCACGAGAACGTGATTTTCAACCTGTCTTGTCAGTCACTCATTATGATTCTTGTTACCTTGGTTACGGACCATGCATTTTTATGGGCTGATTTTTTTTCGAGAACATGGCGTTTCAATTCGGTTTTCTCACGCACAATTTTTGACTACTGAGAGAAAAAAAGATCTGGATGTATCCAGAATGAAAGATCCTTCCGAAAACAAGTTGATTTTCATTTAATTCTCCTCCCAGTCGGGATTTACAGAGTGTTTCAGATTTGGGTCACCTTTGAGGAAACCCTCGATCTTGAATGTTCATCTTGAGTTAATTCTGATCTTCAAATCTTCTCATATGAGGTTTCAGCTTCAAAAGGAGCCTGAGATTTTGAAAATCGGTTGAAGAGGAGAAAAGTTATGACTGCAAAATTAAAAAATTGATTTTTTGAGATCACTCTGTGAAGAAAAGTGATAAGAAGACAATTTTGGAAATGGCCAAAGGTAAAAGGATAATCTTCATGCCTCAGCTGTTGAAGTTGAAAAAAAAACTGTTTTTCTTCATTTGGGATCCTTTTGAAAAATTCGAAATTTTGCACAGTTCCAAAAAACATCCTGTAGCAATTTTATGGAAATAACCTTATGTATCGAAGAAGTACGAGATTAATGCTGAAGGACTGAGCTAGCGAATAGTGCAAACAGAATTCGAATTGTTCAAAGAAGCAAAAAGTTATTCAAATTTAAACAGGGGCAAAATTTCGGGGTGCGACGTAATTAGTGTTGCGTAGTTTACTTTCTGCTTTCACTGATGGTCATTACAGATCATCCACCCTGAACTTAATTTTTTCGAATAAGGACCCGCCCTGTATTTTTTTTTCATGAATTTCATATGAATTTAAATGAATTCATAAAAAAATAGAGGTCAAAAAATGAAGAACAATACATCGTATTAAACATTAAAGCACAGAAAATCATAGCAAATGTTAAATAGAGATTAAGGAAGGTTCCTCTGATGATGATGATTTCGATTTGTCTAATTTAACCATCAGTCGTTTTACCGTTTTCGAGATGCCAATAATAGTAGTACGAAATAAAAAAATACGTGCCGATAGTGCGTCTGACGAAAAAATATGTAATTCATACAAAATAAACCCAATATTTCAAAATCGTTGAGAGTAAATATTTATTAATTCTCCTTATCTGAGAGAAAATCTGGATAATATCTGAATTTCAACGAGAAATATCTCGAAATCCATTATAGATAAAATAATATACATATATGAATATATATTTGGAATCATGGAAAATATACTATATCCAAAAGTAAAATATTTTTGGTGTCAACTTTTTCTCAGATCTTCATCTGTTTTTCTGTTTACCTATATATGAAATCTACAGAAAAATAAGTAAATACGATCGTTTTTTGAAAGAAACAACTGAACAAAAGATGAAAAAGTTGAGGGGGGTGCAAAATACACGCTTCGCAAGTGATAAATAAACTATACTCCATCAATAAATAAAAAGTATATTACCTATACTCAACTAAGTACATTCCTATAAAAACATAAATTATCTACATATTCACAAAATATTTCACCTATTCGTGTTCTGCAGATACCGTAAATTAGGATCATTCAACAGTTTATTATAGAGATTGTACGACTCTATTTTGTCCATATTCACATAATCACTGGTGGTTTTGCCCACTCTGTCCTCCCATCCGTGCCAACCAACCCCTGCGCCGGAGTGTCCCACGTGATATTGTCCCTCTTTGTTCTGGTGGACATGGAAATGTACCTCTTGCGGACGGCGAGAATCGTGCCCGGGGTGTTTTTGTGAAAGGGCCGCAACCGCCTTGGCTACGACGCCGCTGGTGTTGATGAGTAACAGTAGCCCCACCATCCCCAAGGTCTTGAGGGAGAACAGGGTAAGGAAACCTAGAAGCGTCATGATGACTCCCATGAGGAAGATCGCTATCGGCATTATGGCTCGTATTCTTTTGGCTATTCCAAAACATCTTCCTGTGAATGAAATTGGTGATGATCAATATGGCACTGGAAATAAATCGACGTCGTCATGACGAAAGGGCATATAAGCCATATTTAGAAAATTTTGCACTCCAATCGATCTAAATGAACACCTTGTATACGGCATAATGTCTGTTCACTGACGTAGGTAATAACTTTTTATGTAAGGCAGAGACATCTTCTGTTAGTAACCGTTAACTATTTTAAACTTGAAGTGCCATATACTGAGCATAACGTTTTTATTCACATTTTGAATTACTCGCTTTTTTTGGTACAGCGAAACTCCTGTTTCAAGCACAGAATTATTCGATATCATTTTGATTCATTGGTCAGAGTCAGGAAATGGAAAAAAGCATCGTCAGTCATGTGGCTGTGAAAAATGTGTAATGTCACAAAGTAGAGAGTGATCAATGTGTTCAAATGATTTAAAAAACTAGAATTCGAGGCAAGTGAAAGTATTGGCATATCGATTGTACGATAAGTAATACAGTTTTAATCAGTTACGTTTAGTTTATACGCATTTATTCATCCCCACTGAAGAAAGCGCACAAAAATTAGTACTTCTTTCAACTAAAACACAAAACAAACTAACGTTTACTTGTTTTCGAAATTTTTCAGCAGAATAAACCAGTATATTCGAAAAAATTTAGAAAATTTACCAAACCCTTCGAGTATCAAAAGCATGACGGGAGCATATATATAATAACAACTATATGGATAACACCTATTCTTCTCTTCACGCGAAAATGAAGCCAGTTTTGGAAAAACAAAAGACTGTCTGGCTTGCTAATGATGAATTGTGCGCATGCGCGGGTTTTGACGAGTTGAAATCCACTGACGTTTTCAGAATTTCATAGGTTAGGTATGTTTGTTGACTCAAATTATGTAAAAGAGCGTTAATATAGTTATTAATGTACTTACTGATTGTTTACAGAAGTGATTAGTGAGTGATAACAGTGATTGATCAAAAATTAGCCCACGAATCTTGTTCCGATGACTTTATCGTGACAGGTTTCTATGCAAATCGCAAGTATCGCTTTGTAGATCACATCCATTTCTGCATTTATCATCAACTATTATTCAATATCGTCCAACAATCCATCAATGAATGAATATTTGAAAAATATATGTCATGATGAAATAAAAACATCGAATTGAAGGTTACGTGACACATTTGATTGATTTTTAATAATTATCATACGTTTGTCGCTCACTAGAAAGCTACTCTCCTCCATGATGAAAGCGCATGTCGATTCTTAATTCAAACTTGCGCATGCGCATATTCGCGATTGGTCCCGCGAAAAAGTGTTGGAAACAAGTGAATGGCATGTGTGATGTTTTGGCTCAAAGAAGGGTGAATTTTGTGTATTCCTAATAGCAGAAATTTGACATGTCAAATGGTGCATTTTTGAGACAAAATGGGGCCGTATCTCCGAAAATACTTGAGACCGCCGCGTTTTGACTTCAGATTCGTGATCAGGAGGTCAAAATACGTAAGTTCCACCAAAATTTTTTTCCGAACTCATAGGAGTGCGATAAACGAAGTTTTACCGTGAGTACCTCCAGAAATTTTAAAAATTGGTATTGGACCTATTTGAATAAAAATATGCATAAAAGTGAAAATATGTCAGATTATGATAGATATATACATGCTGAAGTTAGAGAAAAAAGAAGAACATAACTTCAACCTAAAATTGGGTCACGGACAGAGAAGAAATTTACACAAATGAGCTTTGAACGACTTCTATAAAGTAGCGACCTCAACTTGGCAGACGTTTGGGTTTCGAGTGAACAGACAAATTATAGTTCCAGCCTACTAGTTTCCTTTTAGAACGACAATGAGGAGGCGGAAAAAATTTAAATCTCACAATATTTGCATGAAAATTCCTCAAATATGTCAGTTTCGATTAAGAGAAAAGAAATATTGAAAAGAAATTGAAATTTTGGAGTTATTCGATAAAATGTCGCTCACGAGTTCAGGTGAAAATGTTTGGTCGTTTTAGACGTTGACTATATACTTGAACTATACCGACCGAGTAGAGGCAACATTCTTGTCGCTTATTAGGAAAGTCAAAACCAAATAACACGATTTTGAGCAATCAACCGCCATTAAAAACAGTTTTCTGAAATTTTGGTGCTCACACCTTTCGCCATGACTTCGAAATGATCGATAATATACTACTATTGTCAAAAATTAAGTATCAGAAAAAAAGATAGATACTAGATATTCTTGTATATTAGTTGATATTTGGTTGATATCACACTATGACATCTTAATTTTGATGTCACACTACCAACATATCTCAGATATCAAATGGTTCATTACATATAACAAGTACGGAAAGTGACATATTTCGAACGATTAGTCGCGTGAATTTTTTGAAAATAGTTGTTTCTAATAAAAATTAACGAATAATGCATAATAGGTGAGCGTGTGCGGTGTTTTATAGTTACGAGATGAATTTTGTGAGTTTCAATAGCAGAAATTCGAGATGTCAGATGGTGTATTTTTGTAGCAAAATTTGCCCATATTATCTCCGAAAATACTTGAGACCGCCGAGTTTTGACTTCAGATTCATGTTCATCAGGTCAAGTATTTTTTTCAACTCACAGGACTATGATGGTAAACAAACATTGTGATAGTGCAAGTAAAGTACCGACTAATATACCTGATTATTTCTATCCATATATGCGACAATACAATTTTTTTCATTCGTTTCATAGGAAATAGTATATTAAACAACTAGGTTTAAAAAAGACTTATTCCACTCCAAGTGAGACAAAGTCGAACGAGTGTGCAAGGAGGTTTTCAAACGAGTTTTTCGCGATATTTTTCATAGGATTGTGAATAGAAACCACACAAATCTTATTTTTCTATTTTGGTTGTATAATGAAGTCATTGTGCAACGGTGCAACGCGAATGCGTGTCGAAATAGCCTCTATTTCGATACGCATTTTTTATTATTCGGAGATTGGTACAATCGAACTTTCAAATGAAAGTCAGAAGAGTTAGGCCCAGTTCACTTCTGAGCGATTTGGATTTGGTGATATGAGCAGTAAAAAACTCAATGTTTTAATTGGTAAATTTCAATTCAGAGTGTAATTTGATTTAAATTAACCAATAAAAACAGTAACAACATTTAATTTTTCACCACTGGTATTGCAATAATCAAAATCGCTCAACTGTAAACTGGGCTTTACGCTTGCGCGTCAGATTTTAATTATTTCAATGTCATCATTGTTACCAATCGAAGATGTTTCTGTTATTTATCGATATTGAATCCATGTTTTTCTTTAAATCAATTCAAAATAGAAAAAAATGCATATGACACACGTTTTATAAGACACGTTGTCGCACTTGTTCACTTGGAGCACTCCTCGCTTCGCTCGTCGTACTCCAAACAACGCGTGTGCGACAAAATAGCGTCTTATAAAACTTGTATCATAATATACTATTTTCTTTGTGAAACTCTTTTTGCCAACTTGAAACATTGCAGAATTTTGACAATGACGAGAGATACGTGTGTAGCAAATATGACAAATCGGAAAAGTACCGCTTCAGAAGAGAGTTTTCTGTGTCAAAATCCTCAACATTTCCTGAGGCGTCAGCGTCTTGACGACAGACATTATAAAAGTTTTTTTTCAAACTCACCCATGAACGTATCCTCATTTTGATTTCCATTCCATTTGGAAACGAGATTCCTCAGGTTTGTGCCGATCCGAGTGCCGATCGTAGTGATCAATCCTATTCTACTATCGGTAGATTCAACCATATCATTAGAAGTGTCATTATCTGCTGATACACATTGATATATCAACGTAATTAGTACCATCACCAAATAATATTTCCTCATGTTTCAATTTCAGGTTTCATCATATCTTTTACAATATAATTATCTGAAAATGATAAAGAAACGCATTATTTTCGATAGGTCTTCAAAGTCTTTCATTCCGGGTAAATGAGTTGAATACAAAATTACCTATTAGGTAGTGTCTTCATAAAATTATTTCACACAAGCTGTATTTCTGCTAATTACCCAATAAGGGTTAAGTTTAGGGTGACATCTCGATTGACATGCATTAAAAATATTTAGTTAAATCGATAAGTACAAATGAATCTTTCAGTTATTTGTATTGTTATTATTGTATACAATACTAAACCAAATATTGTGTTATTCACCATTTTCAATTTTAATTTAAATTAAATAATCATTTCAACGCCGTTATTCTCAGCTTAAACTAATTTTGAGCTTTCATATTGTGTTGAAGAAAAAACGTTATTGAATTAAATATAGATGTTCATTTTGTTTTCAAACCAAACATATTTTTGAATCAATATTTCAGAGAAATGGAAGAAAATAAAACTTTTAAATTTGAATTCATATTCAACTTGTGTTGTACAGAGTGGAAAAATTTCGATATTTGTATTTGATAAAAATGGAGGTCGAATATTCTATCCATTTTTTCGAGAAAAATTCACTGGCGAAAACAAAAATTTGCTATTGTCTTTTGTTTTTGAGTTATAACCTAACGTTCGATTTTTTGACATGTGATTCATGTGAATATCATGGTTGCTTGTGAAGTTACGAGATAAAAACCTCTACATTATTGAGGCAATTTTTCCTGTATAATCCATTGGCGTCGAGAAAATTATAATAAAAAGGGCACTTTCGAGTTATGGCCTGAAGTTGTAGTTTTTCAAATGGGGATCATATAGATTGTTGTGGTTGGAACGAATTTTTTCCCTTTTTAACCATCATAATGTCGGATCGCTTTCGTTGTGTAAGTTTTCAATATCGAAAATAAATGCAAATTTTGCTCATCAAACAAAGTGTACTTTTGATCCTGATTAAAAAAATGTACCAATTGCTATACCTACAAACTCTCAAGAATGAGACTAAACTTTATAAATAAATATGACTGAATCTAAACTTTCATTTCTGGATATATGAATAAGATTGAGTATTCTATAAATTCATGAATTCTGATTGAACTGCTTTTATTTTTGAAGGAAACATCTGGCACTTGCAAGCAGTCGCGAAAGTATGCATGAGAAAAAGACCATACATTCAATGATCAATAAAATCATCAAATAAATAATAAAATCACGAGTATCATGTGCATTGAAAAAAAAATTCAATATGAATGTTTTCTTCATTTATTCAGTTTGTGTGTTTGTTCAAATGGATACATTGAAACATTCACCTTTTTAACTAACTATTCTTACGATCCAAATAACTGGAGCACGATGGACGATGGGTTTACCCATCGAACGGTTGATGATTGCAATTACCTACGTGCAGTGGCGATGATCATTATTTTCACATTGTTTGTATAGCTAATAAAGCAATATCATATTCAGCTGATAGTTTGATATAAAGTTATTGTTGATACTGGGTTTCTTTACAATAATTATAAGTAGCCTCTGAATCAATTTTTGCATTTGCCTTCTATCAAATTAAAAGGATCCAACCGAGGATCCAACATATGTTTCAAAAATAGTCATAAGAGCCAGAACAGTATAGTACCTATTATGAATATTTGGAGAAAGATGAAATAAGTACGTAAGTATGAATTTGGGAAATTATATACTCTCTAGTCGCTACAATCACTATATCAACTCGAATGAAATCTGAAATGAGAAAAGTAGATATAAATTCAGAGAGTAAACTGTTGCACTAGTCCAAAAAGTATGTACTTACCTTCTACTTTCTCCACTATGTTTGATTGTTGATGAAATCAATTCATGGTCAGTATATGTGTTAATGTTACGCCCAATAGCCGAATTCAGGCAATGTCAGAAATATTCCTTCCTCAAAACTAGTTTTGCGTATTCATTTCGGACATTGCCCGAATTCGGGTATTGGGCGTAAAAATATACATTGAAAATATCTCTCTAATAACGATTAGTACACCGCTTACTAATCTCTGTTCATAGTTATCCGATTTTAATAAAGTTCGATTTTATTTATAATTTTCTTCAATGTGATGTAGGTGAAAATTTCTAAAATTTATTTTCAGCCAATTAGAAAGCTCCTTTTTGTATACGTTGCTCATAGCAACGGGCGATTGCCGTGATTATTTCATTCATGCTAAAATACACGTTTTTGATTGGTTGAAATGATTGTGTTGATAAGCAATAACACCATGTTTTCGATTTTGTATTTCGGCTCCTGATTGGTTAATGGATACCTACATGCTGTGTTTTCGTTTCTGTATTTCGCTTTCTGATTCGTAGGCAGTAGGGTAGTTTAATTAAACAACGACTTACTAGTTGCAATATGTCATAGCATTTTCCGATTCCCTGGTAAATAAATGAATGCCACTACACCAAATTTCCGTCTGAACCATGATAAACACACACTATTAATATGCATCCACTTCATTTTCCACAAATTATGGATAATTTCAGCAAGAATTAATCCAAATTAATCTAATGTAACCTAACCACACAAAATGTGACAACAAACATTGTCAATCAAAATGAATTTAGCTCAGTATAGTACCTAGTGCATAGGTAATCTATTGTTGGTTGCATAACGAATCTTGTGTCGAACTACAATGCATAATCAAAATAATTAATTCCATAAACTCGCGCTGTGCGCTCGTGTAGTTTCCAAGCAACATGATTTGTTTCTCAAAATCGAAGGAATTTTTATTTCGATAATCATCAATACACTTGTTGTATTACATGCGATAATTTTGTTAGTTCCTATTGACGGAATTAATACTGAGTGATAATTTTTCTGTCAAAAATGAAGCGCCTTATATTTATTGTCAAACGTCACTCAGAATAAAATTTGGGTAGACATGTGATATTAGATGTTATGATTGAAAACGGATAACTACGCATCTACGCATAGGTCGTATGGGTTCATCTTCTCATCATATTAAAAGCAACTCCAATTTATGAAATTTTCTTACCGAATCTCCCACGCAGCAGAATTATTTCCCTATATTTTTTTTTCTCGGTTTCACTTCGTGACCTTGAAAAAAATTATCGGTAATAATTCTGCTGCTAGGGAGATTATAAGTGATAATTACCTAGTAGTTTTTCCTCGCTTTTTGCTCAGTCACATATCATAAGAAATCCTTGAAAATATCATATTGAAAAAAGTAGCTACTCCTTTCATCACATTTATTATTTTTACATTAGCTCTTCATCTGAGTTTTGCAATATTTTATCGTTGTACAGGGTGTCCCAAATTCGCGGGCCAATATGGGGAACTCGGTAACGGTTAGAGATACAGGGTCGGTTGAATTCGAAAAAAGTTGTGTATTTATATGCGCCACAATATTCCGCAAAAAAATTGAAAAGTTATTTGGTTTTAGAGTTTCTGAGTTTTGCAATATTTTATCGTTGTACAGGGTGTCCCAAATTCGCGGGCCAATATGGGGAACTCGGTAACGGTTAGAGACACAGGGTCAGTTGAATTCGAAAAAAGTTGTGTATTTATATGCGCAACAATATTCCGCAAAGAAAAATTTTAAGTTATTTGGTTTTTGAGATAGTTCAAAAATACCAAATTTTAGATTTTTTATTTTTATTTTTCATTTGCTTTATTTCAATAGATATCGAAAAAAAAAGAGACTTTCTCTCAGCTATTTTTCATGCTCTATAACTTGGCAGTATAGAATTTGTTATACGACGTTTCGTAACTAGAGGGCCGTCATCAATTTTTTTTATCTAAATACGGACCTGGATTTTTTCTTTAAATTTTTTTACTCGCCTGTTGAATCTCAATACGTTGATATATACCTTAATTGCAGTTTCGACTCATAAAATCTATCATCAATGAAGACAGCACCAACAAAATTTTATTTGATAACAATGGTAATTCAAATACTAAAATTGAACAATAGACATAACGAAAATAACTCGGAAAATAACGAATTGAATGACTTGAGAATAATGTCTTGTTCTTATACCAAATGTTCAAACATAACATTTCCTCTTATTCTTCGGCATTCCCTGTTTAAATTTTTCCTCAGTTCCTCAAAATCTTCCTTTTTTATATCTATCGATATATAGCCAATAAAAAATAGAAATCAACAATCTAAATTTTTTTCAATATCTCGAGAACCGGAAAACTTTTCAAAGTTTTTTCGCGGTATATTGTTGAGCATATACAACTTTTTCCTAATTTAACCGACCCTGTATCTGTGACCATTCTCAAGTTCCCCATGTTGGCCCGCGAATTTGGGACACCCTGTACAAGAATATATTTATATAGGCACTATAGATATATATACGTATAATATAATAGTCAGTGAAATATACATACTCGTGAAAATGTTATGTGATGTCTAAAAAATTATTGATAATTTTTTTGAAAAATCAGCATTCGAGGTTATTCTGGTACATCGGCCGTAATGTAATAGTTTACCTACATCCGATAGAATAACTCACTCGTTGAATTCAAGCGGTATCGACACCTACATACGCGCACCAACCATTCACCATCACCTATGATGTGAACTTCACCTCAACACTGAAGTATCTAAAAGTGATTTCCGTGAGCTCAGACACTGAACTGATCGCCCCAAATTCCCCGGAACGAAGAATCGGCGAATTGTTTTCACTTCTTGTGTCCACATCTCGGTTTCATTTGAAGTGCCGTTATTATTGTACTTCTATTATCAGAGCAGTACCTGGAAAATTGGAGGCCTGATGAAACAGCCTCTGATCAGAATCGTTTATTGATGATAATCATATTATAATATGTTTAACAGATTTGTGATCTTCTTTGTGTTCTTTTTTGTCAAAGGCTGATCGTTTGGTTGTTTGATGGTGTTGAGAAGAACTAAGAATATATTATAAGATAATGGAAATATTCAGGAACTTTTTCAGCATTTCGCAATCAAAATTAACTGAACTTGTGGATTGTATAGATTGTAGGGGGCTGTTCAGCCTCTCAAGCACCTCGACCTATTAGATCTTTTGTGCGAATCAGTTTCCTGAGATCTAGGTTCCTGATACCAGAGGGCCCTAAAAAGGCCCCTTCCAGGAACTTGAACCTCTTACAGAAGAGTGCTGGGCATTCGCAAAGCAAATGTTCTGCAGTTTCAGCGAAGTTCTCGCAGTAGCGGCTACTATCACTCTCTGTTTTACCCATTTTTTTGAGGTGATACCTCAGAGGGCAATGTCCAGTGAGGAGTTCGGTTACCAGTTTCAAATCTTTTGTCCAACTCGAGAAGCTGTTTAGCTTTCCTTGGCGAGTGGCTCACTAGCATTTTTGCTTGTCTTTGTCCTGGCACTTTATTCCAGTTAAATTTCATTTCATCCGCTTCCCAACGTCGAACCTCCTCTCTCAAGTGGGCCTTTTTGGAGAGTCCACATAAGGGTTCTGGGCCGAGTGTATTTGCCCCTTCTTTGGCAAGGCAGTCTGCTTCTTCGTTGCCTTCTACTCCCTTATGACCTGGCACCCATACATATATCAAAGTGACCTGGTTGTTAGCTGCCAGTTGTCTCAGGGATTGTTTACAGTCCCAAGTCAGCTTAGACTCGCAAGTGTATGACTTCAGACCTTTTAGTGCTGCTTGGCTATCTGATAGAATATATATTTTTGCCCTTCGAGTGTCCCTTTCGAGGCACTCTTAGGCACATATCTCTATAGCATGTACTTTTGCTTGAAAGATGGTTGGGGTGTCACCAAGGGGTTTTGAGAGCCTGAAATTTGGCCCTGCAACTCCCACTCCAGCCCTTTCATCCATCTTGGATCCATCAGTATACCATACTGATGCATTTCTTTCCAGTATTGAGGTCCGTTCTCTGTGCAAATTTGGTGGTTGTTTATGACCACCTCAAACTGCATTTTGAAGTCGTACCTAACTGGCATGATATCTGTCGGTTCAGACACAGATTCCAAAATCTTCAAGTCTCCAATCCGATTTCCTGATTTGAGATTTCTGCCTGGCTCACTCTGAAGGCACTGATTGCTGCTTCTTTCATTACACATAGGTATGAAAGGTTCAGCATTACCTCTAAGGCTGCAGTGGGGCACGTGAATATTGCCTCTGTGATTCCCAGAACTTGTGGATAGATTTCATGAAGTCCATTCAACTCATTATTGACAAACCGGGCCTATATGAATAACTAAATCGAAAGAAAGACATATCTTGTCTTGACCAGTTAAACATTAAACATAATTTGAATGACTGGTAGACCACGAGCAGAAAACAACTGCTCTCTTGGCAAATACCACGCAGAACATTGGATTATATCTGCTCGTACTCCTTGCAACGATTCACACTGTGAATGCAGAACGCAAATGTTTCTTTCTTCTCAAGACTCGACAACGTTCACATCGAGACAGGCACGCTTGACAATAACCTATAGACCAGTTTCGGGCTTATAGGCCCACATCAGTGCAGGGTAGTAAACCGAGTAGAGACCCTGAGATCTCCACTCGAAGCCCAATCCAATCTCTCAAAGGTTTCTTGTACCCTCTCAGGTACTCTTGTTTCCACCAATTGACACTTTCTACCCACTGGTATTTTCAAAATACCTTACTGTGTCAAGGTCATCCTCGAGGTCATCGATGCTAAAAGTAAATATCTTACCAGAAAATTTACCACCCCACTCATAATTATAATAATTATGTAATCTCAACACTTATTTTTTAATTGAATGGAGAATTTTCTGTGTAACTTTTTTTGTGGCTCCGGTCCTGAATCCATGGACAGTTTGTGCTTCAAAAAGGCCCCATAATAGGTAATAGCGTTCACCAACTGCTGAAGAACTATCTTACCTTCTGCATTACTATTTTTGCAACAAGTGCAATGAAGAATCAGTTTTTTCAATAAAATTTATTTTTGCATGAACGTACAAAAACATACAGAAACTAGACGTAACATGGAAGGAGAATACAAACGGTTAGTTACAACTCTGTCCATCATCATCAATGGACTATGGCCCAGACCTTATTGGCTCTTACCTACTGATACATTTTTTCTCACGTTTGAAGAGACATCATCTTCAAAATTAACGGATCTCTTGGCCTTTAGCACGAGTCTACTTTCTCTTGCGTCGTGGTATTTCCAGTTTTCCTGTTCAACGTAAACATTGATAGAGATCCTTATTTGAATGAAATTTGCATTTTACGATGGTGAGAGTGGTGAGACTCAATCAACCATTAGTGCTCTGGGTGCAAGATACTCTGAATACTCAATCTAATACTGAATATTGTTATCATAATTTTAATGAATTTTCTATAGTTTAGATCTGTATAGTATGGTTTCTGATCTCATGATGATAGTTAAAAGGTCCCACTTTCCTAACTCGTTCTTTTCATTAAACTTTTGAGGGTTGTAAGGAAACCAGGAATACCACAGGATAGTGGTTAGGAAACGATTCTAGAACACAATTTCCGAAAGCAGTTTTATACGAATAATTTTAGAATTGAAAAACTTAAAATATTAGATATTATTTGAAAACCGGATACGTAGAGTATTCGTCGTTTATCTATCAGATACGTAGGTACTAAAATCTAAAAAGTGTATCAACTTAACGGAGACCAAGAACTATGACGAGAAAAAAAAAGTGAAATTGTAACTATGTATTCAACAATAAAATATTCGAGCGCGAAATATGTGTTCATTAGAGTAATTACTGTTACCTACTTATTCATTGTAATAGGTGTATCTTTCGAGTAATTTGTCTTGTTATATATTATTCATTTTACGATAGGTGGTTTTTTATATATTGCTGCTTTTGATTTTCATGTTTATTTATATCTATGGTATACAATTTTATTCAGACAACCCACCAGCAGAATATATCATGTTCGTTTTCCATTTTTTTGACTGCTGTTGCAATTATGACGGCTTGCGTTTAGCTCGAATCATCTACGTTTCTACGTAATTTCGAATCAGGGCTTAGGGCCGTTTTTATAAACGAGTTTAAACTCCGTTTAAGCTGAACCTCGTTCGGTTGCTATTGAATAGCCAATCAAGTCACTAGTTCTCTAGCAACAAAACCAAGTTCAGCTTAAACGTGTTCATTATAAATCAAATAAAATTTTTTCTCTTGTTCTCCAGTTATTTTTCAATGAAAATCATGGGATGAATCATAAAAAGGTAATAATTATGTTCACAATATTCAAATTGGTATTTATATAAAGGTTAAATATAACCAAATTTTGTTCACAATGTGTATTGTTCATAGTTATTCAGAGAATTTAGGAAAGCGAATTCAACTGTTGTTGGCCCATCTGGAACAAAAAATAAAACAAGTGTTGAATCATATTATACATGGTGGACCATGACCGATATCTACCATATTTGATATTGAGAAGATCAAATTTTTAGGTCCTTAAGGAACCAATTGAAATATAGTACTAGTAGATTTCATAATCAGAATAAATACGATCGATTAGCTAAATCGAAAGAAAAAGTCACCTGTCGATATAAAATAAGAAATATATAATTTAATGATTGTATAAGGTCAGAATTTTGCAATCCAGTTGGGAAAAAATCGTAAGTTACAGAGAATCATGTTTGTCCAACTCTTAATCATAATATATTAATAGAAATTTATATGCATTATATCACTAAGTTCAGGTAACGTTATCATTCAAGGTATTTTCAATTTGCATTGTTCCAATCAATTTCCGCTAACCACTTACTGAATGTCACCCATGTCGCTTTGCTGGCATCAGCCTCTTTTCTAGCCGAATCCAAAGCATGCCTTATTGCCAAGGGCACACAAGCCGACAGGCACAGAGGTGGTTCAGCAACAGCTGTGAATTCACATAAAATTTATAAGAAACTGTGGTTCTTGAAGATGTCCCTAACAGTACCTTTCGATCTGAGAACGCCCAAAGTAATTTCGTGATTATCATCAGCAAATTTTATTCTGAAATTAATAGGAATATCTTTTGCTCCAGGTGGCTTGTAAGTCCATGTCCGATTATTCATGAGTTTTCCATCTGCATCGAGGATAATTTCCTCCGTTGTGTAGTAGCCAATTCCTAGTAAGAAAAATCATCACATATGGAAGTGAAATTTCACAAGAATGTCACTTGTTTGTCATGTCATATATCGAAACGGAGTAAGGTGATCAATAGGTATTCGCGATAGAAAATAACACGTAGCACTATCTCATGGTAACAACTCAAACTTCTCGAAGTGGTGTCGTTTTTGTTTTGTTTTCATATTTTTGATGTTTGTGTCATTGTGACATAGGTGTCTTGTCACCAAACAATAACTGAAATGAGAAAAACGATAAGATTTCACATGTATTTCACCAAAACATCTCTCGAAAAACTGCTGGAAGTACACCTTTCACATCAGAAGCGAACATAAACAGAACAGAGGTTAAGTTTTTCTGTGGGTTATACTCCAGAGAGTTCGGTGGTTATACGTGGTTATACCACTTCGAGTGGTTCACGAGTCACCGCTAGGTAGCGTTTCGCTTAGCACCTATCGCGAATTGATGCTCAAAGTCATCCAAAACATTCAACAGTGAAACAGATCAAATAGATCTATCGAGATTTCAGGAAATAATATCTAGTAGACTGAAACTAAATATCCTCTTATTCAAAAACATAACAGAAGAGTAAACAATGGCTCACCGTTGTACTCTGAGCATTTTAAAATTAAACAAACAGTGAAATCGAACGGGTATTTTATGGGGCGTTCCACAAGGATCAGTTCTTAGCCCGATTGTTTTCCTTTTATATATTCGAATGATCTTGTAGCTCTCTCGATTTGCTATAGAGTTATAAACAGTTCAGAAACCTTGTTGAAAGCTCTTGCAACAATAGCGTACTACCAATATCTCTTTTCATTAGTGTATTTGACGATTTTTCTTAACTCGCGCCCTTGAATCTTCAACAAGTATACCCGATCAAGAAATGCCTAACGCGTTGCACATATTATTGCAAATGAGATACCGATATTTCACAATAAATAAATGAGTTGAATCCATTCAGACACTCACCCATAACGAAAGCACCTTCTATTTGTCCAATATCTATGTATGGATTCATGCTCTCTCCCAAATCTTCGATAATGTCTACCCTAAGAATTTGTCGCAATCCAGTCAGGATATCCACTTCCACTTCAGCTACACCAACCCCAGTGATTTTGTATTCTTTGATATCTGGTAAATAGGGCGCAGTACTGGAATCATCAACATTTCAGGTCCACTGTTCATATTCTGGTTCGTGGATCAGAAGTACTTATCAACTTAGATACTCACTATCCAGTTGCATACAGCTGCAAATTTTCCCTGTAACATGCATTGACCAATTCTGGCCAAGTTGGATTCGTCATCTTGTCTTTTATTGGTTTCATTCTGGCTATGAGCGTATCGCAGGCTTTCACAACTGCCTGAAATTGAGAGAGATCAGCCCAATATATAATATATAATGGTGTGCCTATCATTAAGCTCATCTCCTGGGGGAAAAGGTGAAATGAAACAATTATCAGAGTTGGGTTGTTTTCGGGTAAATTAGAATTTGATTGTTGATTGATTTTTCGAATTGGATCACACAACAAAGATTTAAAATTGTTACGAATTTTTCCCGAGAATTTGCTATGCGATAACTATAATTAGCGCATTACCGGACATTAGCAGATAATTTCTTACCGTTGCGGACTATCGGAAATTAACGATAATTCTTGGAACTTCCTGAGTATTCACGACAATGAGTGATTGTGATAGAATAAATATTGTCTTGTGTACCCATATAAAAGACCGCAGCGCAATGTCGCAGATAGTTATACTGTGAAATTAAGCAGTTTAAGCTGTGGTTTAAGTTTATTGAACTGTATGTGAGAGTGTTTAGTAGAATACATTTGCGATTTTTTTACTGTTTGTGTTTTAATCAAACGAACACGAATATAATCGTAACAATATGAATATGATAATAATATTATTTCCTATATATATGTGCCTGATTTTCGAGCTCCACCATAGGGATCTTAGTTATTATAAGAGATACGAGGTCGGTTACATTTGGGCAGAGTTGCACATTTTCATGCTGAACAATTATCAGAGACAAAATTTCAATATTAGTTTGTGAATTATTGAAAAAAACGGGAATTTGTAATTTTACTTTCAATTTTATCGAACAGAAACCAACATAACTAGACGTTTTTGACTACGATATCCTTGAGGCACTTTTCATAATGAATCTGAATCTATTATTATATTTTCCAAGGCGTTTTTGATGTCATATATAAAGCTCTCAACTTTGGTTTTCTTTATGAGCGTCATAGGTATTGGATTTTTCCATTTTTGAAACGTCTGTTTTTTTCTTAATACAATGTCACAGGATATTTTCGAATTTTACATGCTGATCAGAATTGAGATAAAATCATTTTTGCGAAGGGTGCTACAACAAGAACGTTGATAAAAATGTGTCAGTTAAAGTTCTGCAACTTCTCAAAACTTACATAACAAACCGCCTCTGTGGTGAAACTCCCTCCGGTTGTACTGGAATTAGGAGTGATGAAATTATTACTTTGTTTTATTGTTACCAAATCCATTCCTATTCCAAATTTGTGAGCACACATTTGCGCCACCTAAAACAGAATGAATGTCGTCTTATATTATGGTTGGATTTCCTAGAACAGCCTAATCAAAATATTATTTAGCCAAACCAATTTATTAAAGTAAACATCCTTGTTACTCAAGAAGGAACATCGAACCTTTGTATTGATTCCTTGTCCCATTTCTATTCCCCCATGAGCAACAGCTACTGCGCCATCCCCATGAAAAATTGACACAAATAAAGAATAACTTAACAATATTGGCAGAGTCCATACCATCGGTACCATAGACATACCTTTTTTTATCCAACGATTCGCCTAAAAAACAAAAAGTTGTCGGTGACAAGTTATTTCTGCCACAAACTTCATAAACTTCTGTAACATTTATAGCGTCATTATTAATCGTACTGCATATTTAGTTTTATTTTCAATTGATTATTTCACAATGATCTTTTTCAAACCTGGTTAAAGTCCTCGATGGCCTTTTTTCTTGCAGAAATGTCGCCCCAAGTTTGCATTTCGTTCCAATAATTAAACGCCTTGGGATACTTTGTTTTATCCATGTTTGCTAACTTGACATCCATAGGGTCGAGCCCAAGCGTGTAGGCTATGTGTTCCATTATATTTTCAGTGGAAGCTAGAGCTTCAGTTGAACCTACAGATAAATGGTGAGTTCCACATTACGAGTTCACCATTTTTCTTTTACTGATGGAAAATATATTTTCATAAACACCACATATTCAATCACGTTTTCAGAATCTGCATATAATTCTAAATGCATATTTGTGTTGATATTGTTGGGTTTGTCAATAAAACATTAAATAGGAATGACCCTGTATTGTACATTATCATATTCATCAATATATTTATGTAATGGAAACGTTACAGATATGAATCATATCTGCACTCGAATGACGAATGAAGTTATTTTGTCATTATTCAGCCTTCTACAAGTGCAAAAGTGAATATATTTAATAAATACAGTGAGTCTACCTGAAATGGTTGTTTAAATTTGATGCCGTTAGGATAACAGATATCAGTACCTGTTTTCCATCAAGCTAGAAAGTTTATGAGAAAATCAGGGTCTTATGTACTGTCATGACGAAAATGGATGACATTTCAATCACCGTAATCAATTTTATCGTATCATTGAAGATCAATAAATTATTCCGCCCTTTTGTATATATTGTTGATATAAATGAAGACATATTATTTTTATTATTATTATATGACATCTTTATTAATAATTATCAACATCATAAACATACCGAAACCTCAGTTACCTACACTCATAATACATTAGTTACGGAAGAATAATACGAGTAGATAGGCTATACGGGTTCTAGACCAAAATCACATGTATTATGTATTTCCTTATGGAGGTCCATTTGGGTCAAAACTGAACATTGTTCGAGTGGGGGAACCGCGCCCTTGACATCAGGCGTAGTGGGGCGAAAGCAGAATCTTATTGGTAAGAAGAGATTTCGAACGGAGGCATTCATTATCCTGATTTGCAGAGGGTGTAGGTTGTTCTAGAGATGGTATTGAACGATAAACTACTACATCTAATTTCAAAGGGAACAAGGTCCCTCCCGAGAAAATATCACCATAATAAAATCTTTGTTCAGAAAAGACATACAAAGTAAAAATGATCGACCTTCGGCACTTACCTGTAGTAATATTCGTGTCCATAACTATACAGTGAATATTTCTCGAAATACATGATTCTGAAGCTTGCCGAAATATAAATAAATAGTAATGAGTATAATAAAACTTAAAAACCTTGTTATGTTAGATGTCTCGAAATAAGCGACAATTATTCCATAGAAGTATGGTTACATAGGTTATATTTGAAAAAATCGAAGAGAAAATGGAACAGCCTAGATGGCTATAATTATTTTCTTTGCAAATCTCGACAAACTAGAAAACATGGTGAGAAATGTATCCATCAACTATTCTTTCACGGTCTATAGCATCTGTATTCGTTTATTGAATATCATTCAATGCTATCCTGTATCATCTTAATACCCTAAATCAGTTTAAATACTAATGTCCATGCCCCAGCATCAGAAGTGGGGTAGAAACAATCTTATCGGTCTACCCAACCACAAATCAATGACGTGCGCATTCGAATGCTTCTTGACGTTTTGTAATTCTCGTCCAACTTTGCCAGTGACCCGCGATACTCTTGCATGTTAATCGTGGGGCCGTCATAGTAATTTTCAGTCAAGTTCATATTCAATCTAAATATTCATCTTTGTTTACTTTGTGGTCGTGGGGAAAATGAAGTCTGTTACTCGGTTAGAATGAATAATTCATAATACTCTTTGTTCCCCATACTCGTTATGAAATCTACTATCAATTCTGATTCACCCAGAAAATATTCCTCGTAAACATCAATCTCACCTGGTGCTCTCGTATAACAATTAGCGGGAGTATCTGTGTGAACAACATATATAGAATAACTCCAATACTTTGAGTCATAACAATTTGGGATGAGATCCATAACCAGAAAATCGGCATTCTCGTTTCCCCCCACTGCATAATCGGAGTAATGAGAACCATCCAAATACTGAATCACTCCTTTGTTATTAACGCCCACTTCATATTCAACATAAAAAGGGTATCTCTTCCCAAGGATATCCATGTTCTTTTCTAGAGGCAATGTCATTCTAACAGGAACTTTGAGCAGGTGTGCTGCTAAGGCTGCAGCAGTGGAGAGGAAATTGTTTCTTGTTATTTTTCCTCCGAATCCTCCACCAAGACGACGAACGTTGACGTTTATTCTATGGAAAAGAAAGATGAAGGCCAACATCAAGGAAAATATGCGTATTTTTACTTGTTGGTTGGAATATTGAGGACTGCTGCTGCTGCCATTTGACAGATATCCATCCATTGAGAGGCAGGGTGAATATCCAATCCGTCATCATCAGTAGGAACAACATTGCAACACTGAACCTCCATGTAGTAATGGTATTGTTGACCAACGTAAAATTCACCTTTTATGACGTGTTTGGTGTCGTTCCCTGTGCGTAAACAAGATTCGTTTGATGATCATTTAACGTTGTATTACGCTGTGCCAATTTTGGTTGGCCTATATACGATTGAAAACTAAACTTTCGTTAAAAATTTAATATCCTTCATGAATTTTTTGGGACTTTTATAGCCTAGAAGAAATTAAATAGCATCTACGAATATGTTTCGTTTTCGCTGAGACACCATTCAAGTAAAATTAGTGTTCTGGATGGGGTGAAATTTTTTAGTGAATTGACATACCTACTCAGCTCCATTCTGTGAGGTAAACAATATCTATTGATCACAGCTTATGATAAATTCATAATATCCATTGATATCACTGAAATATAACCAATAACTGGAATGCCAAAGGAACTTCTCAAGCATAGACCCTTTTGAATCTCGCGCAGACTGAAAATAATTCAGGCCGGGAGCATGCGCATTATTACTGTAACCAGGTCCGGTCTAGCCTTTGGTACACAGTCCACCTGGACTGTGCTTTGAGACCAATTATCAAAATTAACATCTCTGAAGAAACATTACATAAAGAATTATCTAAATTAGCAGTTCCAGGGTGAAACCAAAGTTTTTGGAGCAAATTATGGAAATCATTATACAACCGAATTAAATCGAAACTGGTGGTAGGATTTTTTCATATTTTTAATCAATCAAATGTTTGTATTTTTTTTTATTTATTGTCTTGATTGTATATTTCTTAACGTTCTTTAACTATTCCAAGTTTCTATGTATGTATCGTTTTATGTGCATGTAAAATTCTTCAGCGACGAATAAATTCTATTCTATAAGTAAATAAGTTTGTGATCAACCAATTTTTGTAATAATAATTTCAGTTCCTGTGACACAATATGGTGAGTAAACATTAAAAAAAACAATTTCCATATAGAATAAAGCACATTATATTACAATATATGTATTTATTCTAAACTACACAGCACTAATCACGTCGCACCCCGAAATTTTGCCCCTGTTGAAATCTGAATAATTTTTCTCTGCTTTGAACAATTTGAATTCTGTTTTACACTGTTCACTGGATAGTTGACAGAGGCTTTTGAGGACCAAGATTCAGCCTGGGAACTGAATCACGTTTCAGTCGTTTTTTATCACCAGAAGTTATATGATATCATCAATGATGATTCACTTTTTCATAGCTCAAAGTCTCGATATTTGGATATCTACCAATATCTAGCTTTCATTCATAAGCAATGTCTATTCTTAGTTAAACTGAAAATGGATGATTTTAAGATAAAATAATACAGCTCAAGTATAAGTATCAATCTCAACTCACCAAAAAAAGGTTAAACTAGAATTAGTACTGCAGTTTTTGCATTGTAGCAATGCACCTTCAACATTTTTTTGTTTATGAAAATGTTATCAAACTATCAAACAGGGCAAATTGACGATATGGAACAACTTCTCTTTGATTTGGATTTGGCGAATGACCATTTACCACTTGACCAGTGAGAATTAACACGAAACAAAAAGTGCCAAGCCGCGTCTGATTTAGTTCATCTTATCACAGACGTACGTCATCAAATGTATACAGTTGTAGTGATCAAAGACATGATTTTCGTACCTTTACTTTTACTGCGTCTGAAATTCTGAAATCTCAGTTCGCATAGTTGGGATCATAAGTTCCCCGCGCATTTACCTATATTAGCGTTCCAGTTATTGGTTATATTTCAGTGATTGATATCTAATTCAATGGAAGGAAAGATCAGACTTTTATTCACAGCTATTTCAAAATTGTTTTTTCTTGCGCTCACATTTTTTGGAATACTTATTGGCCTGTATCTGTTATAATCACCTTTTCCACTTGGTAAAATAGTATTTCGGTGCTCGATTTTATCTTTTGCGTTGGCCTTAACAACATCTCTAACGTATAGAAAGGGCTTCGTTTTTGGTGGAGAATATGTCACTTTCACGTATTCTGCAGCATGCCAAGCAAGTTCTTGGTCATTTGCAACGATGAGTCCTATCGGCTGGTTATAATATTGCACCCTTCCACTACAGAAGAGTTCTTCTTGAACAGGTAAATCAGACATCTTTGGTATGATGGTATTCTCGCCAGGTATGTCGTTCTTGTCGAAGAAACGGACGACGCCCTTCATTTTCTACAAAATTGTACAAATTTTGAGAGGCACTCAAAGCAATCGTTTGCTTGTGAGGCTTCAACTAATAATGGAGCGAAATTGTGACCACAAGCGTGTTCAAAAACAAAAATCAGTTTTTTTATCATATGTGAATAATGATGAGGAAAATATAGCGGTGCACATTTATCAGCCTCAAGTTACCGCAGTAAGATCTAGAAACGAAATGGAACAATAACTGAAAACAGAAATTACAACCTATCACAGTAAATATTAATCTGGACTCAAAATACTTGCAGGAATTGGAAAGTCAGGAGCTGTAGAAAAACCAACTAGAAAGGATTCGTATGATGTAATCAAACATTTAAACTGCGTTATTTAGAACCATTAAGTAGGTACTCTTCTCTGTACTCCTATGCATGACGATATATTTTATTCAATCGCTTGGAAATCCTCAAATCGATGCTTGTATTCCGAAATGATTTGTCCAAAATCTCCTCAAATTACTTCAAGTTTTAAATGCAGATGAAAACAGAGTCATGATTCAATTTTTTCTATATTCATCTTTGAATATTCCTAAGATAATCTAGATACTAGAGATACTCCTTCTTGTACCCGATTTCCGGCGACAGAAACCTGATATTTACTTACCAATGCACTGGAAGCATCAACTGATATTATTTGTGAGTTCGCTGGTGCGTAAGCGGTGACAAATGCCCCGTACAGTTGATTTGGAAGATCTAATAGGTCATCAACGTATTTTGCTTGACCTAGGAGATGTATATGAATGATTACTTTTCAATGGAAACATGAAAAATCCAGAACTTTACTGACCTGAGGTTTGGGAGTAAGCTTCCAGTTTGGTTAAGGGTTCGGTAAGAGGCCATTTATCTTTGTTAGTACCGTATTCTTGAATCCCATTTGAAACTGGTCTCTGGAGCATAGATCCCCCACTTTTATTTCTGCTAGATAGTAGATTGTCTGGGCAAAATTTCAGAACGAACTGCAACATTCGTCTAAACGGTTAAGCATTCATTCATTTGGTCACCGTACAAACCTTGTAAAACAAAGAAATGGCTAAATGTTTTCTAAAATCAGGCGTTGGATCTGGTAGAACATAGTCAGGCTGGATTTCTTTATCCAATGATCTGAAAACCGTTCGTAACGTAGCGTTATCAAACAAGTTTTTTTTGATCAGAATTTGTTCAGTATTCTTTGCGTGAATGAATTGTGGATTGATTCCACCATAGACGATTCGAGCCGATTCGACTTTATTCGCATTGAGCTGGATTAAAAATCCAGCGTTGACCATTGCGTGTGCATTTTGTGCTCTTGGCATTATCTAAAAATCATACGAACATTATGTTCAATTTGTCTCTATAACAAATGAACAAATACCCGATTATTTTCATGGTGGTAGGTCGTAAAGATGTGATTATACTGGACATTTTTTGAAATGAGGATTTCCATTTAATTATAGATTCTTCAGACTTTATAATGAAAACTCACCTTATAGGACCAATACTTGTATGATTTGTTATCTATTTTTGGTAGTATTATGTTTTTGATAACTCTTTTCCTCATATCAAGATCAAGAAAATTTTTTGGCGAACAAAGTATGTCTTTATCGTTTATGCCAACTGAAACAATAAATCAATAATACAATACTATGTCGAATAATATTGTTACGAACTGCTGGCATTTCCGAGAAGGTCGGAAATAACCATCCCGACGCGTGATTCACAGCGAAGATATCGGTCGCAGACGCACCGCTATAATTAGCGGATGAGTCATTGCCGTCGAATATGAAAAATACTTTCAGTTTATGCCTGTTCTTTCTGGACAATGATGTTTTTACCTATATAGGATCCGCGGTTTCGCGGACAAGTCAGATTAGAAAGAAAGCTAAGTGTTTATTGAGTTGTATTTAGTGTGTTTAGTGAAATAAATTGTTCAGTTTTGTACTGAGTATTTTAAATTCAAGAACCCAAGTGGAAATAACGTAACAGTGGTGTCAGAAGTGGGATTTTTATGACTTGTGATTTATGGTGAATACTAGAAGTACAGCATACGACGCGATGGAGGACGTTATAACATTCATGCGAAATCAGTTTGCGGAGTTGGAAAAGCGTCGACAAGAAGAAAAATTAGAGGAAGAAAAACGTCGTCTAGAAGAAGAACAACGTCGTCAAAAGGAAAGGAAAGAAGACTTCGAGAAAATTCTAGCAGAACAAAAGAAAGATAGAGAAGAACAAAAGAAACTTCTAGAACAACAGGAGGAACAACGGAAAGCAGATAACCAGAAACTTCTAGAACAGCAAGAAAAGTTCTTCGAACAGGTACTACAGAAAACAGAAGAACAAATTGTCGAATTGAAGGAGGATGTCAAGAAGATCGACGGTGAGTTGAGGAAATAAGTAGAGACAGTACGAGACGAAGAAAAAGACATCAAGCATGAGATCGACATTGTTCTCAAGAAGGAAGTGGACACATTCAAAAAAGACGTACAAAGCCAAATCGCCTCGCTTAGGATTAATGATCGTCGTGACAGGGTTGCCACATCGGGAATTTCAGTGAAACCACCGACTTTTGATGGACAATCATCTTGGGCCATGTATCGCAGGCAGTTTGAAGATGCTGCTTGGGCCAACGGGTGGAACGACGAAGAGAAGGCTACTGCACTCATAGTGGCCTTGAGAGGACAGGCTTTGGGGATGCTGCAGACAATACCTGTCGATCAACAGAATAAATATGGAGATCTGGTGGCTGCACTTGAATTAAGGTATGGCGATCAACATCGAGAACAGCTATACCGGGCACAAATGAAAACACGGGTGCAGAAATCTGGGGAGACCTTGCAAGAATTCGAGGCAGATGTGAGAAGACTGATCCAGTTAGCCTACCCACAGGCACCAGAAGACTTCAGGGAGCAACTGGCTGTCCAGCTATTCATTGATGAACTTAGAGATCCAGAAATTCAGAGGACACTTCGACTGACGAGCTTCAAGAGAAGTGGTGAAGCTTTGGTGCGCTCCCTGGAAGTGGAGGCGGCATTCAATACATCGAGGCGTGTCAATGGAAGAACCAGACCAACAAAGCGATGCAGCCACTGGACCCTTCGGAAAATTTTCGGAAGAGATCAGGACTATGATAAACGGTATGGGCAACCAGCGGAAACGAACCTGTTATCGGTGTGGAAAAACAGGTCATTTCATCAAAGATTGCAGGGTGAGAGTACCACCACGAGCTAACTCACCTGCAAGGACCCAACAACGTTCCCACTCACCTTTGAGGGCCAGGTCATCTAGTGAGTCCTCAGACAGATACCAGGAAAACTAGAATTAGCCAGCATATCGGGGCGCATGCTGGCTAGCAATAACGAAGCCCCCAGGGTCATCCATGTCAACAGGATAAGAAGAACAATGGATAGTCTCACCATCAGAGGAAAAGTGAACCGAGAAGATGTTGTGTGCACCATAGACGCCGGTGCATCAGTTTCCCTGGTACGCAGCGACATTCTTCCACCAGAATGTGTCAAACCTACCTCTTCCAACTTTGTTCTCCGAACAGTTACTGGAGAAAATGCACCAATTAGAGGAGAGGCTGAAGTTACACTGACTCTTGGACGACTCAACGTTGTGGATACAGTGTTTGTCGCCGATATAGAAGATGAATTCATTCTCGGAATGGATTTGATCAGCGAATATGGTTTCTCTTTTGACGGCGAACAAAGAACCATGAGATTTGGAGGAGAATAATTCGTCTTGACGACGCCAGCTGGGAGAATGGAGCCTGTCAAGCTGCGGATGGCAAAGACTGTCACAATGCCAGGACTTTCCGAAAATATAGTCTGTGCTGCGTTGGAATAGTACAGTCATGCAGAGAATCCCCCGAACATTTACTTCTTGCGCGAGCCTTAGTTAGGACAAAAGAAGCTATTCCTGTACGAGTTGCCAATATATATCCTGAAGGAACAACACTTAAAGAATGTGACATCATTGGAACCTGTGAACCTGTGACTTGGGTAGCAAGATGTGATGTAAGTGATTATCAAGATCGAAAAGAGGACTCCGACAGCGTATTGAAAGTGATATCTTCGATTTAGCAACAGCAGGGCGAACCAACTTAGTCCAACACAGGATTGATACTGGCCAAGCTCATCCGATTCGACAGCCACCAAGACGCCTGCCATTTGCGAAACAACAAGAGGTGGAAAAGCTTGTTGACAAGATGATGAAAGATGGAGTGATTGAAGAGTTAGCAAGCCCTTGGTCTGCACCAGTTGTGTTGGTTTCGAAGAAGGATGGATCCACAAGGTTTTGTGTGGATTATAGGAAATTGAATGATGTCACAAAGAAGGATAGTTACCCATTACCCAGGATCGATGACACTCTGACAACATTGGCAGGTTCACGTTATTTCTCAACACTAGATCTGAAGAGCGGGTATTGGCAAGTGGGCATACATGACGAAGATAAAGAGAAGACTGCGTTTTCGGCAGGAAATGGACTTTACCAGTTCAATGTGATGCCCTTTGGATTATGTAATGCCCCTGCAACCTTCGAAAGGCTAATGGAACTAGTACTGCGTGGGCTCACGTGGAAAACTTGTCTGGTATATCTTGATGACGTTCTGGTCATGGGCAGGACTTTCGAGGAACATCTGGAAAATTTACGAGAAATTTTCCGAAGGTTCAGAAATGCCAATCTGAAACTGAACGTGAAGAAACGTTCATTGTTTCAGAAAGAAGTAGATTTTCTGGGCCACACAGTATCGTCGGCAGGACCAAAGGATAAACATGAAGTGAGGAGTTTCTTGGGCCTGTGTACCTATTACCGTCGTTTTGTGGAAGGATTCGCTGACATTGCTGCACCCTTGCACAAGTTGACAGAAGACCGAGTCAACTACATCTGGTCTAATGAATGTGAGAGAGCTGCTCTTTGTTCGAGTCCAATCTTGGGCTTTCCACAACAGAAAGGTCTTTTCGTATTAGACACAGATGCAAGCAATAAAGGAATTGGAGCTGTACTATCACAAGTGCAAGATGGTCAGGAAAAGGTGATAGAATACTACAGCAAAATGATGAGCAAACCTGAGAGGAATTACTGCGTCACCAGGAAAGAGCTGCTAGCGATCATCAGAGCTGTAGACCACTTCCACAAATATCTCTGCGGGAGGGAGTTCCTCATAAGGACGGACCATGCAGCCTTGAAGTGGCTGTTGGAAATGAAGAACCCCGAAGGTGAGGTTGCCAGGTGGATCGAGAAGTTGAACCAGTACCACTTCAAGATCAAACATCGACTAGGACGATTGCACAGCAACGCGGATGCCTTGTCCAGAAGACCCTGTGCAGATAACTGCAAGCACTGTGCGCGGATCGAACTTCACGAAGGAATTGCCGATATTAAACAAGTGAGACTATAATAGCCGAAGATAAATGGACAGCAGCCCATTTGAGACAGGATCAAGAGAGTGATCCTAATATTGGAGACTTTCTACGCTGGAAGGAAAGCGGAACAGATAGACCTACCTGGAAGGACATCTCCGATCGAGCACCAACATTTAAAGCCATGTGGGCACAATGGAATTCTCTCATTGTAGGGAATGGATTGCTAAAACGGGTTTGGGAGTCAGCTGATGGCAAGAATACAACTTCCCAACTAGTTGTGCCCAGAACAAGGATTCATGAAGTATTGGATGAGATTTATGGAGGAAAATCAGGTGGTCATCTGGGAGTTAACAAGACCTTGGATAAAGTTAGGCAGAGGTTCTATTGGGTCCAATGTCGCGATGACGTAGAAAGTTGGTGCAGAAGATGCCAAGTTTCTGAAGCAAGCAAAGGCCCTAATGTAGGTGCTCCGTTTGAAAGAATTGCCATCGACGTAGCTGGGCCATTTCCGATGACAAGTGACGGCAACAAATACATCCGGGTTGCTATGGACTACTCCAGTAAATGGGTTGAAGCTTATGCCATGCCTAATCAAGAAGCATCCACAGTCGCGAGAGTCCTGGTGGACAACATGTTCTCGTGATTCGGAGTACTAATGGAACTACATTCCGATCAAGGAATAAACTTTGAATCAAACTTATTCAAGAAAGTTTGTGAATTGATGGGGATCAACAAGACCAGCACTACTCCTTTACATCCACAGTCAGATGGCATGGTAGAAAGGTTCAATCGGACTATGGAAGAACATCTATCCAAAGTAGTAGAGGAGCGTCAGAAAGACTGGGATCGGCATCTTCCACTATTCTTGATGGCCTAAAGAGCAGCTGTTCATGACTCTACAAAGCTCACACCAGCCAGCATAGTCTTCGGAAGAGGACTTCGTTTGCCCTGTGATTTGGTGTTCGGGTCACCAAGTGCTGAAGAGAAAGAAGTTCAAGATTACGCAGATGAGTTACAGGATGGCTTGATTAGAATCCATGAAACTGCTAGAAGAAGATTGAGATTGGCAAGTGATAAAATGAAAGCTCGCTACGACCTCAGAGCAAATTCAGAGGGATTCAAGGAAGAAGATCGAGTATGGCTGTATAATCCACGTCGAAAGAAAGGTGTCTCTCCTAAATCAACACCATCTTGGGAAGGACCATATAAGGTGATAAAAAGGATAAATGATGTGGTTTATAGAATCCAACGCAGCCCCAGAGCCAAGATGAAAGTCGTCCACCGGGAAAGGTTGAAGGCTTACAATGGTGAAGTATTTGATCGGGATGATCAAATCTGAGAGGGGGATGATGTTACGAACTGCTGGCATTTCCGAGAAGGTCGGAAATCACCATCCCGACGCGTGATTCACAGCGAAGATATCGGTCGCAGACGCATATAGGATCCGCGGTTTCGAGGACAAGTCAGATTAGAAAGAAAGCTAGTACAGTGAACATTGAGATTTGTAAAGCGAATATCGTTGTGATTTAACTAAGTGTTTATTGAGTTGTATTTAGTGTGTTTAGTGAAATAAATTGTTCAGTTTTGTACTGAGTGTTTTAAATTCACGAACCCAAGTGGAAATAACGTAACAATATAATAATATAATTAATTGTAGATACCATCAGTTTTTGAGACATTAGGCTCAGTGAGAAGTATAATAGAGGTAATTTTCGAAAGTATAATCATCATATCATACCATTTGGTAGCTAAACAACTTGGGCAACCGCGGAAAATTGACACAGTGATGGAACTTCAATTTGGTAGTAGCAGATTATCGTATCATAATAATACTTGATGATATCCAATCCTCTCATGTGGTCAAATTTTAAAATCAAGTTCAGAAGAACCTGCGTTGCTCACAACTTTTTCTAGATGATTTTGATGATTACTCACCTATGACTAATATAGCATTGAAAGTCTCGAGTAAAAGAAAAATATCCGACTGAAATTCCTTATGCTGGTACTTGAGCATCAAATTCCCAGCTATGGTTCCAAGCTGTGAAGAATAATTTTGATAAAGTATGACCCGAATGTATCCGACTGTAACACCAATTTCAGGAAAAATTATTTATCTGAAACGGATACATTAGGGAAATATGAAACTAACTTACGTTTCTTATCTGAACAGTGGCAACTAGATCAATGTGATCCCTCATCACAGATAAGTATTGAAAATTTTCCAGCTTCGACAAATCTTCTAGAATCTCCATCAATCGCGTTAGAGAGAGATTTCCACCTAGTATCAGGGAATTTCCGTTGTATGAGTAGCCCACTAATTCTCTTACTGAAGTTATATCGATATAGAGGTCCGGAAGAATGGTCTTCCATGTTTGCTTGTAGACGCCTGAAATACGTTTTGAAAAAAAACTTTAGTACGGTAGTTTTCAGATAATAACCAAAATGAATCTGGATCCACCCCAGTATCGTATAACATATATTCAAGTAATTTAGGATTTGGGTCAGCTTTGGCAAAACCCTTGATATTCAATGTTTATCTTGAGTCAATTCTGATATCCATATATTCAACTTAACGATTCAGTTTTCCTTCATCTGGGAACCTTTTGAAAATCCCGAAATTTTGCACAGTTTCAGGTATCACCCTGTAGCGATTTCATGTGAAAAACCTTATGTTTTGAAGCAGACCATAGCGAACAGTGTGAACAGAAAGAATTTATTCAGATTTAAACATGAGCAAAATTTTGGGGTGCGACGAAATGTAAGTGTTGCGTAGTTTATAATGATGATCTGTCGAATGTTCTTTCCTCACCTCTTCCTGTATTCCCTGCAACAAGCATGTAATTATTGGTCTTGGTCGCTGCTAAAATATCCATCAGATCTTTCAAGGTGTACACTTTCATCCATTTAGCTGCACCGAGATCAAAGTAATAGTTTTGTGTATTCACTTTATCATCAAACTGTTCAGTTTTTCTTCTACATTCATCATATCGACATGGTTCCAAATCTTCTATGTCAATGATGTCATCTAGAATTGAGCCAAATTGAAGCTTATAGATGGTGATAATTTGAAAACTGATGCATTGATAATAAACTGCATTCTTATATATTTTCTAGAACATTGTGCAAGCCATTCAAAGAATGACATATGGGTATTGGAATCTTTCTGAAAGTTTGGAATTCATAATCATCAGGAAAGGGTCTTCTTGCACATTCCATGAGAAATATTATAGATTGAAGATATTCTGTCTGGCCCAGTGTCATACTCTGGGCATGGCATAACGTAACGTTTTTATTTACATTTTGAATAACGCACTCCTTTTAACACAGCGAAGCTTCTGTTTCAGCATAGTAGAGTTGTTCAATATCATTGATTCATTGATCAGAGAATCAGGAAAGAGAAAAATACATCGGCAGTTAGTGTTAGTGATGTGGCTAAAAAGGTAGTGTAACGACACGAATTAGAAAGAACGTGTTAAAAATTGACAGTTACAGATCAGTCTCGTATTTTCGAATAACGATACATTTTAAGAAAATATTATTTTTTTCTGGTGAAAAGTGTTGAAAACAGGTAAATATAAGCGTGTGTGGTGTTTCAATTGAAACAAGGACCAATTTTGTGAGATTAGTAGACATTCAAGATGTCAAATGGTATGTATCTACGAAATTAGCGTTTCCACTTCGGATTCTTGTTCAGGAGGCTAAAACACGTACGTGAGTATTTCCAGAATTTTTTGGCATCTTGGAATGCCGTTATTATTGTTCCTAAAAACTGATAGGTATTAGACCTATTTGAGTATAGTATATACTGAAGTTAGAAAAATATAACATAACTTCAACCTAAAATTGGTTCGCTGACAAAGAATAAACTGAAACAAATGAGCATCGGACGACTTCTATAAAGTAGCGACCTCAACTTGGCAGACGTTTGGAACATGAGTGATATAGTTTCAGCCTACGACAATGTCCCAGTATATTCGCGCAACTTCGAGAAAATGCTTGTACTTTCTGGAAACATTCGATTCCACATATTAAGAACGGCAGTGTCTCGAAAAGTTCAAGTTAGTTTAGCTCAGAGATACTTTTATTGCAATAACAGTGAGAGCGATACAGCAAGCGTAGCTAATAGTCCATTCGTAACAATAACATTATTTTAGCTCACCAGCATCTGATGCTAACTTCTTGAAGGCAGTCAAAATTGGACGATACCCAGTGCACCGACAAATATTATTTGAAAAGGAGTTTTCTATCTGCTCTCTGGTTTTTGGTCCAGACTCGTGGAGAGCGAACATGTTCATGACCATTCCGGGAGAGCAGTAACCGCACTGGCTGCCATTATTGTCAGCCAACAGTTTTTGGATGGGGTGCAAGCCAATCAGAGGGTTGCCAATTCCATCGATGGTGTGGATTTTCCAACCATGGCAAGACATGATGGAAACGAGGCACTGAAAATAATGTTTTCCAATTTTTGTGTATTGTGCAGGTTTGGCGAATTCAAATGCTTGAATATGAGATGCGAAATATGGAGAAAGCAATCTCTCGAATTCTTTCTTTGAGACACATTCACCTATGGGAACAAAAATTATAAGGAAAAGTTCGATACTTTCGTCTTTTGGACACAATGCATCTGAATATTATGGTTGTTCGTAAAATCACGAGATAAGAAGTTTGATATCCTTGCGATCCTTTTGCTGTATAATATACAGTGGCATTTAGGAAATGTGAAAGAAAGAAATGCAATTTAGAGTTATGACCTAAATTTGTACTTTTTCATGTAAGAATCATAGTTGGTTATTGTTCAGTTAGAATGGAGTTTTTTCTATTTTGGTTCTCTAATGTAGTCATTATGAAACGAAAATATGTATCGAAATAGCCTCTCTGTTTTGATACGCGATTTTTATTCTTCGGAGGTTCGTAAAATCTAACTGTCAAATGAAAGTGAGAAGAGTTAGCCCCGGTTTATATCAAAGCGATTTTGGGTTTGGTTTGGTGATCCTAGCAGTGAAAAACGCAATGTTGTTATTGGTAAAATTTGATTCAGATCGGGATTTGATTCAAATTGACCAATAACAACAATAACCAGATTATATTTTTCACTGTTGGTATCGCAAAAGCCAAACTTGCTTATCAGTAAACTTGGCTTCATATGAACTGATAGCATCCGTTAAATTTTAAATATTTCAATTTTATCATTGTTATTCATCTATATTAAATCCATTATTTTCTTCGCTATCGCTCGTCGTACTCCAAACAACGCGTGCGACAAAATATCATCTTAAAAAACTTGTATCATAATATACTATTTTCTATTTGGGTTCTATTTGGGAAATAACCTCTTTTTCGATACGCATTTTTTATCATTACACTGAAGAAAATTATAGGGCTAATAGTTAATAAATATTTGTTTGGGTGCCATTTATTCACAATTAATGAAGAAAATAAAATTTTATTTAGTATTAAATAATATTATTTAATAATAATAATCGGAAAAATATCATCAACTAATAAATAATAGATAGTTTGTTTTTGGTCGATTTGTGTATTATTAACAATATAAATTTATTCCTAATAAAATAGTTTATTGGATGATATTACTGAAAATGTATTAATTATTAATTACAAGTTTATTTAAAGTGAATAAGTCATAGTAACAAATGATAAATATTTACTTTCTGATTTGTCAGTGTTATTTGTTATAAATCAATCATTGGTTTCATTGGAAAATATATTATTTGTCTTCAAATAATAAATATCCATTGAAATTATAGTTTAGTCCTGCGGTGTCGTTTGTATAGTTCATGTTATGTTTGTCGAGTGGCCAAGTGGCATGCATGATGTGTGATTAATTCAATTCGAAATCATACTATTTATGCTAGAACAGGATAACAGTAGGTTCATTATAATTATATAAGTGATATAAATCTACATTCTATAAAAATAAAATCAGTGATTGTATTGTGAAAGATATATCAGTATATAACGCAGTTGATCAAGCCAAAATGGAGGAGGACAAATTTCAGGGGTTAGAAAAGTTTTTGAGGGATATCAATTTTGTATATTTGAGAAAAGTTTGTGAGGGATATCAATTTTGTAGATTTGAGAAAAGTTTGTGATGGATATCAATTTTGTTGATTTGATAAGTACATACCAAGGTAAGTTTATAAAGGGTAAATTGATTCCGAATCCTTCTATATTGAATTCATTTTCGATTTCATGCAGAAGGGGCGTCTCGCTTCCCTTTTGGTTTATTAATAATAAATATATTTTTTTATAACAAACAGAACATATTAATAAAAGAATGTCTTTATTAATTGCTAATGAAATGTATAATAATAAATATTCTTTATTTATAATAAATAATGATTTACTTACAATTGATAAATCTATAGATCTATAGCGGGACCTATATATTTATTGGGAATAAATTTGAATTTGGTAATAATGGGATATATTTGAATAGTTTAAATAAATTATTTGTTCTTAAAAAATAAACGTTTATTCCGCCATATTCAAATAAATAATTTATTAACTGTTGATTAATTTAGTTTACTATGAATAAATTGTTTTTTCAGTGTAGGAGGTTGTCAAAGTCAAAAGTCAAAAGTTCTTTATTTCTTTTTGGACAATATACATTGTATAAGAAAAAGTCATTGTAGAAGTGTATTAAGGCGAGTAAAATTACTAATTACTAATACATATATAAAAAAAAACAAAAGCAAATAAAATATTGTCAAATCTATTCAAAAAATCACTTCTTTCCCATGAAAAATTCATTCATGTTATATGGACATAAGTTCGTTAAATAACTTTTCAACTGATATTTGAACGTCTTTTCACCTTCAATATTTTTTATAGATAGTGGTATATGATTGGTATATGATTGGTACAATGGAACTGTCAAATGAAAAGTCAGAAGAGTTCCATCATGTTTTGGATTTTTTTCAGACAATACAATTTTTTAGATTTGATATGTACGCCCATGAATTTCCATTGATAAACTCTTTCCGCTGAAAACAGCTATGGGTATACCGCTTGTCTCGATTCTGAAGGAGAAATTGTTTTTCGCCCTGTACATCAAACTATGATACTTGGAGTACATGAGTTCGGGCGATTCTTAGTAGTTTTGCACGAAACTTACGAAAATGATATGTAAAAAATTTCCAAAAATCGTATCTCCGACCTCGATTTGGGGGGTCAGGTGAAATCTGTTTCCCGATATACCAAACCGTGTAGCGAGCAAATATTCGACCACTAAAAAAAATTTTGGGGTGGAGGGGGTCTGAAATTTGTTTTGCGGTCTTTTTGTTGGTGATATTTTCGTTTCGATCAAACAACGTGTTGGTTTTTTTAATCAGGATTCAGAAGGTGTTTCAGATTTGGGTCACCTTTGAGGAAACCCTCGATCTTAAGTGTTCATCTTTAGTCAATTCTGATCCTTATATATCTACATCTGAGGTTTCAGCTTCAAAATAAGAATGAGATTTTTAAAATCGTTTGAAAAGGAAAAAAGTTATGACTGTAAAACCAAAAAGTAAATTTTTCCAGATTAGTCTGTAAATAAAAGAGATAAGAAATTAATTCTATAAATGGCTCAAGGTAATGAAAACATCTTCATGCCTCTGCTGTTAAAGTTGGTAAAAAACATTTTTCTTCATTTGGGATCCTTTTGAAAATTCCGAAATTTTGCACAGTTTCCAGTAACATATCCTGTAGCGATTTTATGGAAAAACTTTATGTTTCGAAGAAGTACGAGATTATAGCTGAAGGACTGAGCTAGCGAACAGTGTAAACAGAATTCAAATTGTTCAAGGCAGAAAAATGTCACTCAAATTTTAATAGGGGCAAAAGTTTGGGGTGTGACGTAATTAGTGTTGCGTAGTTCATGTTAGAAAGCTGTTACTGTAAGAGGAAGGCTAGGTAAGTATATCTGATTAGTGGACGGTGTTGCATGAATTGATGTAGATCATATTATTTACTTACGGAGTCGACAGAAAAAATATTCCTTTTTCCATTGACTATTTCTTCTACGGCTACAGTGCATGTACCACAACCTCCCTCCAAACACATCCTTTTCGTTCCTGTGAGATGTGCCTTTTTCCGAAGATAGGTATTGAGGGTTGTTTCTGGGCCAACATCGTCGGTTGCTGATACTGAATTTGTTTTGAAATCGAGAGTATCTCTAATATTGAAGATCGTGATAAAATAAAAAATTACAAGGTTCTTCACTTGAGTCATTCAAAATCATGGATATTCTTAATCGAATCGAAAATTGATGTTTCCACATTGAGTGCCGGTTGCATAAAAGCCCGCATGCCGTTGTCGTGGTTATAAACAAATAAAATATTTTTCGTACTTCCGGGCCTAAAGTGACAACTTCACTCCCTTGTGACAGGTACTAAAGTGTCACATTTAATCCCTCCGGGATTAAATATTGATGAAACTCCCGGAACGATTAAATCACAAACAAACGAATTTAAGGGATATTTTATTGAAAAATATAATTAATTAGAATGGTAATTAACGTTAATATTCAAATTAATATTGTGACAGTTCGTCATATTGACCAGTCTTTCCTGGGTTAATGCAGCAGGTAACTGACGAGTAACAGATAGGTCCTTTTCATATTGAACTGGTGTTTGTTTCGAAGATCCTGCGGAAACAGGAAGCGAGAATGAGGACTGTGGCATAACTATAGTGGACGAATCGGCGACTTGACCAAATATTTTATCTGAAATTTTTTGTTTATTTTTAATAGACGATTCAATATATCCCTCGGCCACGTTGGAGGATTTCCATCCTCCATGTCTCTTCAGCACGTCTATTGTTGCTCCCGAATCAGCTAACAAAGACGCAAATGTGCGTCTAAAACAATGTCCCGTATAAGACGTCGCATTTTCTAATTTCAAGAAAGCTGCTATTTGCCGTGGAAATGTACCAAACATGTTTTTTCCTACTACTCGCGTAGTACATTCTTTGTTGATGTATTGAACAAAAAATTTTGAATGAGGTGTCCCTGTCTTTCGCAATGCCACATATTTCCGAAATATCGCCACAAAACTGATGGCACTGTTTTCTGAATTTTTGATAACAAAATTTCGGTCAATTTTATTTTTGGTGTTTCTAATCGCAATTAGGAAGGAATCGCCCAAATCTCTCACATCGTCGATTTCTAAATCAACCAACTCTTTTCCACGACAAGCTCCCGCAACGCCCAAAATAAGTGCAACCTACAAAAAAATTGATTTCTTAAAATTTCTGAATATAAACAAATTTTCAAATTTACCTTAAGTATTAAATATTTATCATCCGGAGCCTCCCGTAAGAACTGATCTACCTGCTCAGACGTGAGAATTCTTGACTTCTTTGGCTTAAATTCCTCATTTCTTCTCTTCAAAAAAGCTAATAATTTTGGAAATTTACTTATATCAATATCTTCTCTAATGTTAATAACCGATTTCAGCATTGAGTAATGTGCCCAGAGAGTTGAGGCACAAACCGCTTTTGATTTATCATCGAAGTAGACTAACAGCGCATTTTCAGTAGGTTGTCTCACATTTTTTAAGCGGCACCACTTTTTAAAAGCATCGTACTGCTGCTCGTATAGTTTTCTAGATTTCGGTGGTAACAATTCTTCACCTACTTCGGCTGCTCTTTTATCAATATCAGATACACCTTCTTCACTCATGATACCAATAATTATCAATAACAATGTTTCTTTACAATGACACTAGTAATGACAATGTTTCTAAATTATAACTGTCACAACGCAATGTTACTATGGTAACTTATTTCAAAGACAGTTTATTAAATGAGTTGAAGAGAGAAAAAACTGATTGATATTATTGAAATAATTAATAAAATCATACCGGAAGTACGAAAAGTATCGTATATACCTTGCGACTGAAGTACATTTAATCCTTCAGGTAAATTATGGCCCTCCCTGCGGTCGGGCCATAAACTTTACCTTCAGGATTAAATGTACTACTTCAGTCCCGCGGTATATAATGTACTATAATCGTCTGTTAAATCTTTATGCAACCGGCCCTGAGTTTCAACCCCTTATAACGACGAATTTACTTGAATAAAGTACTCTACAATGTGTTTCGATTTGGGGCAGCAATTACCGAAAACCCTGTGGTGCTACAATAGTACATTATATACCGCGGGACTGAAGTAGTATATTTAATCCTGAAGGTAAAGTTTATGGCCCGACCGCAGGGAGGGCCATAATTTACCTGAAGGATTAAATGTACTTCAGTCGCAAGGTATATACGATACTTTTCGTACTTCCGGTATGATTTTATTAATTATTTCAATAATTTCAATCAGTTTTTTCTCTCTTCAACTCATTTAATAAACTGTCTTTAAAATAAGTTACCATAGTAACATTGCGTTGTGACAGTTATAATTTAGAAACATTGTCATTACTAGTGTCATTGTAAAGAAACATTGTTATTGATAATTATTGGTATCATGAGTGAAGAAGGTGTATCTGATATTGATAAAAGAGCAGCCGAAGTAGGTGAAGAATTGTTACCACCGAAATCTAGAAAACTATACGAGCAGCAGTACGATGCTTTTAAAAAGTGGTGCCGCTTAAAAAATGTGAGACAACCTACTGAAAATGCGCTGTTAGGGTGACTTTATAAAAACTTTCAACATTTAAGATTTATCACCTAACATTTAAGACTTAAGAGCTGATAAGTTGATTCGGTTATAAAAAAACTTAAGATTTAGGAATATTTGACACGGAACAAATAATTTTGACGTTGGCAAGTTCTAACCTATATCTATTATTATTGTTTTTGTTTGAATTTTCTTTAATTTCATTTAAATATTATTCGTGTCATGGACGATATGCTCTATTAATTCAACGAGTTGAAGAATTCAGACATATTTATGATGAACAAAGTAGTTATTCTAAAATAAACTCGCCAGGAAAACTGCCTGGAAAACAATTGGCCAAATATATCTTAGAAAACTGAAGGTAGAAATGGAAAATTAAATTACAGAATACATCACAGATAGCCATCAATACTATGCTTGAAAGTCTTCTTGTAGGAGAAGTATCCTGTTTCAGCATGTTTTGTATTTTGTATCTGAATATGCTTTCCATCAAGGGCACCATTACAGTTTGGCATATTCCATTTTTTATAAAATTCCATTTAGATTCCATGCCAATCGATTTTTTCAGTGAATTTTCCACAGTACATCGCTGATTTCCTCTATGATGACATGTGTACATTAGTCAGTCCAACATAAGCAATTTGCTGCATAGAGCATCCCTCTGATCTGATAAATAGCTAGAATTTGGAGTTATTATTGTTGACATCGATTTCAAAATAAAAAACTGTTCAATATCCATATTATCCATCATGTTCAAATAAAAATGGAGTAGGAATGGGTATTTCTTTTCCTATGTATGGGTTTAACTTTGTATTTTCAATCCCCACTTTTCTTTCTCATGCGTCTCAAGTAAACACCAAGCCCAAAAATCATGAGCAAACTACAATGATGCCAATGGTCTCATCACTATTATAAAAAAAAATTGATAAATGCATCCAAATAATTACAGACTATCCACACCAACAAATAATATTCGAAAATATAACCCAAAATTCAAATATCGCGGGAAACAGTATGTCACTTTTCGTTGCTTGAACATGCGCATCTCCTATTTTCATTTATGATCATTTATCATCCATTTCTTAAGTTGGAAGTTGGTCATCTTCTTAAGTCGTAGGTGTAAAATTATAAGTCTTTAATGGTTTTATAACACAATCAATGATATTTCCATGATTCATCTGTCATAAGTGATAAGTATTAAATGTTAGGTGATAAATCTTAAGTCTTAAAGTTTTTTATAAAGTGGCCCTTAGTCTACTTCGATGATAAATCAAAAGCGGTTTGTGCCTCAACTCTCTGAGACTGGTCAATATGACGAACTGTCACAATATTAATTTGAATATTAACGTTAATTACCATTCTAATTAATTATATTTTTCAATAAAATATCCCTTAAATTCGTTTGTTTGTGATTTAATCGTTCCGGGAGTTTCGTCAATATTTAATCCCGGAGGGATTAAATGTGACACTTTAGTACCTGTCACAAGAGAGTGAAGTTGTCACTTTAGGCCCGGAAGTACGAAAAATTATTATATCCTTAAAAATATCCACATGAGCTAAGTTAAAATTACTCATCACGAGTTGTGTTGAAATACATGCTAGTATCAAATAAATGTCAAGACTAAGGTTATCTCGGGTTGTTTAGTAATTTTTACTCAACGAGTGCTTCACTCACATGTTTTTTCTCCCTCCGATTTCGAAATAAGTGGTTTGTTCCTTTCTTAATTTTGGTTATCGTAACTTTTCTTCCCAATTTTTCCACTGCCTAGCAACAATATTTTGAAAAGGAGTTCCTCTTTGAACAGGGAGAAAAATTCAGAGATGTATCATTTCAACCATACAAAATATGGGACTTTTCTTGACATATCGATGCCATTCTCGATACCTAGTTTTTCAAAATCTATAGCCACAATGTTTTTTATTGCATCCATCCTACAGTAATGGAATGAATCAAATATGGGGTACCTCAAGGTGGTATTCTGGGGTCACTTCATTTCATCATCTTTGTGAACAATACAATATTGACACCAATGAAGAAATTCTTTATGCCAACGATACTTCTTTAATAAATAAGCACACAAATATAAACTCGACGGTAACTATAGGTAGTACCTATCCTACCTTCTTAACATTATGTACCTCTATAGCTAAGTTTACAGAATATTATTCACATGTCGTTATATTAATTTAACCTGACATTGTCACCAGCAACACTAATACATAAGTAAATGGAAATTTACAATTTTGCCAATGCTTCAACCCATTAATTAATCCAGTGATGACCTCAAGAAAAACGAAACGAAACTGGAGGCTATTTATTTGTGCCCATCAAGATTTGAGTCCTGTATTGATAAGCAAACATTTTGGATTGAAAAAAGTACCCTTGCACATTCAGGTTGTAAAAATTATCACTCACCCTTATACTGCACGGTACCTACAGAAAATTGGATGTTTGGAAGTTGTAACATTTGAATGTGATATACTGAAGAAGTCTGGTCTAAAACGATTGTAGTATGATGAAGTAATGACTGTTGACCAGTCGATTTATAAATAGGGTAAGTTCAAAATTATGATAATCATTTGTTATATAAAAATGCATGTGATAAGAAATATCAGAAATGTTTGTTTTGCTATAAGGAGATATTCGCCGAAATCAACAACCATTTGTAAAAATGATCGTAAGTCAATTGTACCCGAGTCTGCATCAAAAGCATATCTACTTCTTAATTCAAACTTCACAGAGAATTTTTCTAAATCATAAAAAAACTCCATGTACAGGGTAAACTGGTATAGAAAGTCCTCAACACTAGTCATCATTAAAAATAATTAGTGTGGATTAGAATTATAACAATTTTGTAAAAAAAAAACAGAAGCGCATTAGTAAGACTTTCCAAACGCTGTAAAATATTCAAATAATAAATTTGCTCATTTATTGTAAGGCAAATAGTAACAGCTTAGTATTATAGATTAAATATGATGACGAATCAACCATCATAAACAGAACCCTTCTGTGGACTCCTGAAAGAGAGGTTCGACGCTGGTAAGCGGACTAAAAGGCTAGTTGAGCCACGTTGAGCCTTATTCATCCACAAGAGTTGGACAAAAACGACTTGAAACTGGTAACGGGACTCCTCACTGTACTCTGCCCCCTGAGGTATCACCTCAAAAGTATGAGAAGAACAGAGAGTGATAGTTGATGCCGCTACTTCGAGGACTTTGCGAATGGCCAGTGCTTTTCTGCAAGAGCCTCAAGTTCCTGGAAGATGCCTCCTGATGTTAGGAACATATCTCCCAGGAAACTGATAACCTTTGCACGAAGTCTCAAGTCTCAGAATCCCGGGCTTCGAATAGATTAAAGGTTATGCGCAAAATATCGGATAGGTCGAGGTGCTTGAGAGGCTGCACAGCCTTAACGACCCCCCTAGAAACTACAAGCTAGTCTCATAAACCGTCAAAGAGTTACTTGCATCGGTCGAGGAGATGTGATCTATACAGGGTGGCCACTTTTTTAATGGGATTGTATTGGTAACTTTTAAACCATAAGAGTTAGAAGGTCGGTCAAATGGAGAAAAAGTTGCATTCATATAAGCATTGTCAAGCAGTTCAAACAAATCGAGATTATCAGGGCCGGTTATTGAGATATCATAAGAAAAGTAAATTCTGTCATTTTGATTTTTCTTTTTTTCCCACTTTATTTCGAATATTATCAAAAAATGTCACAGGAGTTTTTTATTCGACAGTAAATTATCCTCATTTTGACATAATCAGATTTTGTATCCAACGTTTCGTACGCTCTGGGCCACCCTCAACCTCATTTTTTTCAATACGGACCTGCATATTTTATGACACTTTTCTAAATAACTTTCAACGCTGAATTTAATGACATATCATACAATGTCATTTAAAGTTGAATTTCAGGTGATTTTGACCCTTATCCAAATTATCAAAATCACCTGAAAATCAACTTTGAATTACATTTTATGATATGTCATTAAATTCAGCGTTGAAAGTTATTTAGAAAAGTGTCATAAAATATGCAGGTCCCTATTGAAAAAAATGAGGTTGAGGGTGGCCCAGAGCGTACGAAACGTTGGATACAAAATCTGATTATGTCAAAATGAGGATAATTTACTGTCGAATAAAAAACTCCTGTGACATTTTTTGATAATATTCGAAATAAAGTGGGAAAAAAAGAAAAATCAAAATGACAGAATTTACTTTTCTTATGATATCTCAATAACCGGCCCTGATAATCTCGATTTGTTTGAACTGCTTGACAATGCTTCTATGAATGCAACTTTTTCTCCATTTGACCGACCTTCTAACTCTTATGGTTTAAAAGTTACCAATACAATCCCATTAAAAAAGTGGCCACTCTGTATATGTTTATACAAGTAAAATCCAAACCACTGTGATACTTGGGCCGACTTCAAGCTTACTTTTACAACAGAGGGGACAATTAAAACAAGCCACTCATCTGATACTACGAAGTTATATTTGTAGGTAATCTCAAAAAGAATGTCTGAAATTTTTGTGCTTGGTACAAAAATTGTGTGTATAGTGAAATAAACGTATTAATAGATAGTTTTAATGTATACGTATCTAGTATATAATATCAATAGATCATAGAGTGTATTGTTTATAGTCATTCAAGGACTGAAGATATGCCTATTCGTCTGTTGTAGGTCCATCTGTAATAAAAATATCAGCTATAAGTAAACTAGATAATGCTATCCTGAGATCCAATAACAAGGGCGAACTGATCATAAAATCTGGCGTACAAGAAGCCTTAGGAGTCCATGACGTACCAAGAAGTCCGTGAAATAACAAGCAGTTAATGAAGTCCCGTAAGAAATCTCTGAAGTCCCGATGAAATTGTACACACAGTGGACATTTTATTATCTCAAAGTTCGAAATTTCCAACCCAATCTATAGTTCACCACTTCAACCCTTCTTTTCTCAAAGCTTCGTAGAGTTTTAAAAAAGTTATCGAATCATCAAAAACCAACATCAAAGGTTTAGAATCCCAGTAGTGTAACTTTGTCGTATTGGAATAAGGAATATATACATATGTACTGTCGTCGAAAAAAATATAACTTTCCAACACAAGTAGTATAACACAATTATGTAAAGGCTGATGGTTCATGCTCATACGAATTTCGCAAAATTTATGCGAATCGGAAAATTATAAATATTAAATTGATATTCCTAACTCTATAACACTATTAATTTATGTATTCTGTGGTATCATTATATTATGATGATGTGAAAAAATCCGCAAAAAAGTTCAAATATTTCAACTTTATTGCGATATTTCTTTTCAGCGGCCATTTTATTCGCATAAACTTTTTCCATCATTGTCTTCTGGGTGATGAAAAACATGTATTAATTGATGAAAAATAAAGGTCTCTAAATCATCAGTTTTGCAAAAAACTAATATTTTCTTGTTTCACCCTACTTTTTACGCTTAGGCCTATTCGGGTATGAAAAAATATAAATATATCCCAAAGCTCTCAATTTCACATCAATTCATCAACTCTCTCTGAATGGACTAAACCAAGACGCTGTCAAATCAAATTCAAGATGGATACCTTGAGGCATACAAACCGTTTGAGTGCATTAGAACTGTAGCTATTTGAACCTTGTGATTTTAATTTGAAATAAGTTTTAACTCCAAAACGAATATAAACATTCATTTGTGAATATTATGTGTTTAGACTATATTGTGATTTGTGAATTTACTCATAAAACTGAAGATAGAGCTACAAAAACATGCCACATAGGTACTTGTGTTGTTAAGTGTGGGAGTTGAGGAAATCGTGACGATGCGAAGTTTTTCAATATACCCAGTGTACTACATTTTGCACACAAAACAGAATTGAATGAACTCTCGAAAATCCCAAGAGAAAGATGGTTGAAAGCAATCAAAAGGAAAGATCTCAGAAGTTAAACTAAAGTATGCCAAAGTATGTGCTAAACATGTTTTGAAAGGTAAAAAGTTACATAACTTTTCATGAAGGTATTTGTTGCGAATTGTGGTTTAAAATTTTAGGGAAACCAGCTGCTTTAACTGATCCATCAGAGTGAAAGCATCGATGCCTTGAATTACTCTGATTTTTTCCTTATACCGTAATGCAATGTCTTTATCTTCAGTCTCTAACGATAACAGATAATCACTCTTTTATTATCACAAGCCATTGTATTCACTTTTGAAACTTTCAAAAAGGAAATTCAAACTATAAACACAAAAAAACATGTAATCAAATAGACTAAACACTCCGTATATGCCACAAGGCATCCATTTTTGATCACGTGTTCTGGATTGGCTTATTCGAATCTATGTTTAAATCACTGACATATAACCAATAACTGGAACGCTAATATAGTTAAATGCGCGGGAAACTTCTATAGAGATTTCAGATTATGCGCCGACGCAGTAAAAGTAAAGGTATGAAAATCCTTAGACCATAAAGTGAAAATCATGTCTTTGAACACTACAACTGTATACATTTGATGACGTACGTCTGTGATAAGATGAACTAAATCAGACGCGGCTTGGCACTTTTTCTGGTCAAGTGGTAAATGGTCATTCGCCAAATCCAAATCAAAAGAGAAGTTGTTCCATATCGTCAATTTGCCCTGTTTGAGCTGTATTATTTTATCTTAAAATTTTCAGATTAACTAAGAATAGAATGAATGAAAGCTAGATATTGGTAGATATCCAAATATCGAGACTTTGAGCCATGGAAATATGATTTGTGAAGAACATTTCATCATTGATGACATCATATAACTTCTGGTGATAAAAAACGACTGAAACGTGATTCAATTCACAGGCTGAATATAGGTCCTCAAAAGCCTCTGTCAATTATCCAGCGAACAGTGTAAACAGTATTCAAATTGTTCAAAGCAGAGAAAAGTTATTCGGATTTCAACAGGGGCAAAATTTCGGGGTGTGTGACGTGATTAGTGCTGTGTAGTTTAGAATAAATACATACAGAGGTGTGCACAAAAAACGGCCAAAGTTGTAACTTCTGAATCATTCGAGATCGAAATTTGAAATTTGGTGGGTAGCAACTATATTATATTGTTCATTTTTTCAACTTTTGATTTTCAAATCGAACCCCCTGTATATTTTTCCATTTTCAGATTCAGGGTACCATTTTACATACACCAGTATAGTTTTCCGGATCATTTTTTGTGAAACAGAAAGAACAACAAAATGAACTCCACATCAATCTTTATTATTTTCAGTAGCATAGAAAGAAGGGCGATAAAAATTAAAATATTCAAATTGACCCCCATTTTGTGCAATGCATTGCTGACACCTTATTGGATGTTACTGTCACATTGAAATTGATTTACAAGGCTACCTCGATCTTGATTACTATTACCAATTAATGGGCACACTGTTCAAACATTAAAACATATTGAGGAATTTTTTTTGACATTCTGATCCGGAAAAACTACTGGTGTATGTAAAATGATACTGTAACACCCTGTAGGTCTGGTAGACTACGAGCAGAAAACAACTACTTTCCTGGTAAATACCACGCAGAACATTGAATTATATCTGAATTATATATTATATTGAATTATATCTGCGTGGTATTTACCAGGAAAGTAGTTGTTTTCTGCTCGTAGTCTACCAGACATTCATTTCAAACTATGTTTGATATTTTTAATTGGATAGACTATTTTTTTCTCTCAAATTTTTTTCCAATTTATGGCTAATCCATTTTTTCACCCTGTAGGTGTTATGAATACTATTTAATAAAGGACTATATTATGTGTTGAAATTCTTGGTTTTTACATGAAAAAAGTAAGTAACGAAGGGAACATCGAAAAGTTTAAATTTATAATTATATTGGCAAAATCATTTCCGTTGAGAAATATTAATTTTCGTACCATCATTCGATAAGAATATAGGCATTGTTGATTCGAACACTTGCAGGTTTTCTTCGAAATCAATAATCGTTGACGAAGTCATCAGCGTCTTCGAGAGATAAGACAACCTGAGAACGAGATTCGAGCCAAAATTATTACATTGTATCAAAAGTAACGAGCGCAAACAAAATTCAGAGGATTGAAGCGATAAATCGGCATACTAGCGACATCTCAAGTTACTATTTGAACTAACAAAATTACCATTTACAAGCGCAGGTGGTACGAGATCTGCAGAGATTCGAAGCGTTTCGGTACTTCGTCGGTAGAGGGCCATACTGGTACCATATCGAGAATTTAAGTTTCATTATTTTGGGGCGTTGTGATTGGTTGAATTGAATTTTCGCTGAGCCAAAAAGTTCAAAATCAGCATTTTAGGGGATGCGGAGGAAACTGTCGCGAAAAAAAAAGAGTCGATCCTGGGAATTCGGAAAGTCTGGATTGAAGTGTCACGCGCGAGATAATTAAAAGGTGTTTTATGATTTTTGGAGATTTTTCGTTTCGAGTGTAGAGTTTTGGGGAATCCAGTAATAGTAAGGGTGAGTGATTTCAGAAATAGTAGAATTTTGGCGGTAAATTTAATACCGGAGGGCACGTCGATATAGGGCTCTGCTTAACTTGCCTTCAGTTCGCTGAGAACCTTTGTTATACGTGATTTATTGGTAGTTAGGTATTAATTTTGTTAGAGGGTTGTTTTAGGCACTTACTTGAATTCACTAGAATTCCGACTTTTGTTAACAATTCAAAAATCCTATACTTATTCAAAATTTTATCCAAATTCATTGGTCATGTTAATAATTCAAATGCCGCTATCACTTTATTCTTGTTGTTTAATTAGTTTATCAATAAAAGTTTAAAAAGGTTTTCTCGTGGTATTAGTTGGTAGTTTTTGTGGATACTCCCTAGCCCTTTTCACAAAAAAAATATTGTAAAGCCTACGCATTTGAGAAGCCGTAGCCGGACCTAACACTCCTAGAGAAAAAACCTGATGGGCGAATGGAACCAGTGAGCCTGCAATTTACTTGAGGTAGTTTCAGTTGTTGATAATTCAGTTTTGCTAAGGTACAAGATCTGTTTGGTTAGAGCGGATTCAAAACTAAATTCTGACCTGGTGGCAGCGGCTATTCTACCATATAAAAATATCTGTGGGTCCGGCGACTCTAGGGGTTGACTTCCCTGTACCAACCAAAAGAGTATGTCTCCCGGATTCCCAGTATATTACAATACCCTGAATCTAAAAATGGAAAAATATACAGTTGCTTCCATTTGAAAATCCGGTTATACCGGAAGTGATGGAATTCAATTTTTCTCTTCAAAAAATGAACAATATCATATAGTTGCTGTATATTATAAAATAATGTGCTTTATTCTATATGGAAATTGTTTTTTTTTTGCCTGTTTACTTACCATATTGTGTCACAGGAACTAAAATCATTATTACAAAGATTGGTTGATCACAAACTTATTTACTGTATAGGACAAGGATTATAGAACAGAATTTATTCGTCGCTGAACAAGTTTACATACACAAAAACGATAGAAACATGTAAAAACTTTGAATAGTAAAAGAACGTTCAGAAATATACAATCAAGACAATAAATCAAAAAAATACAAACATTTGATAAATTAAAAATATGGAAAAATCCGACCACCAGTTTAGATTTAATTCGGTTGTATGATTTTCATAATTCGTCCTCTTAAATTTTGGTTTCACCCTGGAACTGCTAATTCAGATAATCCTTTATGCGATGTTTCTTCACAGATGTTAATGTTGATAGCTTGTACATTGTATTTTATATTTTATATTTCATATTATATTTTATATTTATGTAACAAAGTGCAATAAAGATTATGATTAAGATAATTGGTCCCAAAGCACAGTCCAGGTGGTCTGTGTACCAAAGGCTAGACCGGACCTGGTTACGCCTGATTTTTTTTTTCAGTTTGCGCGAGATTCAAAAGGGTCTATGCTTGAGAAGTTCCTTTGTCATTCCAGTTATTGGTTATATTTCAGTGGTTTAAATAGGCTAAGCGAAAAACATTTGTAGGCTTTCATATTGATGAGCTGCGAAAATGACGTGGGTAGATGTTTTCAATCGAGGGCAATGATTGACATCGTTGCCAAAATTCAAATTCATCAGGGATTCACTAATGTGTCCATAATTCAATGTTTTCATTTTTTTTAATTTTCTTACAATGTGTTTTTTTTTCAAAACATTTGATATTTCTCTATTGGGCCGCCAAATTCAAAATAGCCCGGGCCGATTCAATGGTCCAGTCTGCCCCTGGTTCTGATAGTTTGATGACAGCTCTAGAATGTCTAGAATCTCTCAAAAGTCTGCTCTGTGCACTGGCTTGAAGTTTGACAGTAGACACACCTGTTTTGGTAGGGTGCAAAAAGTTTTTTATCGTTTTATTGTGTATGGAGTTGATTGATATTTTTTATTTTACTCATATTTTACTATATTGAAATTATTTAATCATTATAAAATCAAACGGTGTGATACTTCATTAATATAGACCCGTAGTTTATTGTAAGTGATGCAGCAAATTGTCTACTGTTGATTAAATTCTCACTGCTCATCTCATAATAATAAGAGGAACAGTCTGAAATAAATGAATTACATAGATGTGTTTAATTATCCGATTATAAAATTCAAGGATTAACTGACTAATTAATGAGGTAATATTTCTCAAATTAGACATTATTCATATTAATAAGACTGATCTTTGATTTTTTTTGGTGCAAGTAGGTGACTGTTCCTGTTATTGATTTTTGTTGGGAGGATGTATTTGTACATTCCATGCAAAGAAAGTTGTCATCCTAATTGGTTCCTACGTTTTGAAAATATTTGAGTACCTATCCATTGTTGTTGAAGATTAATAATTCTTTTCTTATATTTCTTTGTCCAGATAAGGGATTACATATCATTTTTCTGAGTAAAAATGCCTGCCCCATCAACTGCAGCTGAAAATGGAGCTCCTAGAAGTGAACTACAAGAGCTACAACTCAAAGCTGGACAAGTCACAGATGAGGTAAATTAGTAAACATTTGATCATGGTATTTGACCAAATCATTCCAGATTACATTTTTCAACATAATAATTCTTATAAATATATTTTTCAATATACCTATTTCCTATTTTATGTTGTCCTCCATAACTTGTCATTGTAGTGGTGATTCCAATGATTGGGAAAAATATATAAATATATGCATATTCTGTCACTGCTGAAATAATTTTATAATTTGAGATAAACTATGTTTGATAATATGCATAAATAATATAAAATATTCCATATCCTGGAATTTGCCAATCAAAACTTAAAAGAAACATTTACAGTTATTCTTTTTTTTTACAGTCTTTGGAGAGTACAAGGCGTATGTTGGCACTTTGTGAAGAGGTAAATATTTGTCCATATAAATAAATTGTATTCTGTCTAAATCGAGGTCTAAATGTACTAATTTCTAACTCCTCAGATGATGTTTTATAGGTGTAGGTCCTAAGTTGAAACAATGTTTTCCTTAATACTGGGCAAAAATAATCAACCTGTATGTTTTTTCCATTGAAATACTTAGTGAATTTTTTTGAGTTTAAAAGCCAGTATTTGTGAAACAACATCTTTTATATGGGAACAGGAAGAGGATTTGGTCTTTTAGTGTATCTTACCTTGTAACTATGTTGAACTTTCTCTCTATGCTCTAAATGTTTTCAACCTTTGTGCAAGATAATTCAACAAGTAGTATTATAATGATGCAACAGATTGATTAATAAATGATAATGGCTGTATTTTTTTCTGATACTCAATTGATATAAAAAAATACACAGTAGTTATTTGGTAACTTATTTGAATATTTATTGTAATGTAATGATGCCTTCATGCCTGAGTCAATAGATGCAGAATATCAGAACCCATAAAAAAGATTTTACTATCAGCATATGGTTATTATTCAATGAAACAATATATTTTTTGCGCACAAAATTTTGGTGTATCCATAGTTATCTTATCTAATCAAAAAATATGTAGTTCATTCAAAAATAGATGATGCTGACATTAATTCAAAAAAAATCATTGGTACCAGTTTGTAATTTTCTTCAAATCATTAATTTCATTGTCTATTTAAAAATCGTATAAAGGTCTTAATAATAAATATAAAGATAATAAATATTCAAATATTCAACATGAATGAATTTAAAATCATCAATATTCGGTCCAACTTAATGGTTCAACGATAGCGACTCTGTCAATGACCCTATGTTATCAATTTCAGTAGTACATGTATCAAGTGTCAGTTTGACAAATCACGAAAACTCGGAATAATTATCTAGCAGAAGATCCAGGCTCATTGGTCCAACAAAGCTAATTACTTTAATCTAGCTCTCTCATCTGGGACTCTTATATAAATATATTATTTAATCTATTTTATATTCTCACATTTTATAATATTCAAAATGATATTTCAATTTCTTTTTCATTTTCTTCTGAACCTCAATACATATTTCATTCATCTGTTATTGCATCTGAAACTAACGAATTTAATCGTTTTTGGAGGCAAATTATCTGTCAACATTTTTCATATCTTGCAGAACGGTAACCTAGATGTTTCTCTGTGCTGCATGCCATGCACTCCCTATCTAATATAACATTTATTTTCGCTGAGCAAGACTACCGCCTATTTTCGATGATGGTGTCTGATATATTCTGAAATGGTCTCCTAAAAATATACATATTTCGCTGAGACACAGTGCTTCTGTCATTGAAATGTCTACTAGAGAGTCATGATTCTCTGTTAGTGATTCATTGTGTGCTATACATTCTGCAGGGTGATTTCTTTTGTTGAACCACAATCCTGAAGTAGTAATTTTTTCACTCGACTTGGTTGTGTCAATACTTTGAGGCTTCCAGCCAATGAAATGCACCCTGTAGGAAGATATCTATGTTGTGGTAGCGGTAGCCCTGCAGTGTGGCTGTGTTTGTGCTGTGTTTTATAATATGAATATCTAGAAAGTATCCCTACACACATGCACTTCTGCACACGCTCACACTTGCATACTGCTGATAAATATACTTAACAGTCAGGCCACTACCATAACATAATATACAACGAGTGTGGTTCAAAGCCAACAAATCTTCCATTCAGAAATTCACTCCAAAGTAACCAAAAATTGTTGAATGATGACAACACTGTTAGTTATCTTCGACTTGAATATTGTTCAGTGCATGAAAACATGTAAAATCTTTTTTGCTATTTCTTAGAATGTAAGTAACAAAAAATCGGCCACAAAATTTTGTATCAATAGTGGTTCTCGAGAAACCTCATTTTTCAAATTTTGAAGAACATATTTCAGATTTTTTTGGGTTATCATTTTCGTATCCTAATGTTGAATAGGTAGTGATTTGAAATTCTTAAAACGATTCACTGAAATTAAATAAAAAAGTTTCTCCGTTGATGTTTTACCATCAACCTTTTTGCGACCCTATATTCAACTACCACTTTGAGCTCAATTTATTTGTCCTCGCCTAGAGCTTATTTGTGTAGCAAGTACAAAAATTCTTGAAAAAAAAATATTAAGTATCTAACCACACTTGAATATTTCACAGTTAAATGACGGAAGTTTCCATAGATCTTGTCTCTCTTCATACTTCTAGGGTATACAAGTATAGTTTCTGATAGCAATGGCAGTTAATTAATTCTTTGTCATTACCTGTACTACTACACAAAAAATATAATTGTATTTTTGGATGGATCCTCCAAGTAACGGGCTAGCTTCAAAATTTCAAAAAATCGGGAGGCTTCGAACCAAATTTGTATAACTGTATAAAATATTAACAGACGCAAACCTAGTTTATATTTATATGTGTGCTTCTTGAATGTGTTGCGTGGATTGATGTGTCTAAAATAGTGTATGGAAACATCGCGACAGCAGCTAGCAAAAACCTTGTGTCATCAATAATGAAAAAATAATGCAATTTTGTACCATGTGAATACGTTTTTTTTTTCTACGTTGGTTGGGATTGAGTTTCTCTTCATAATTGATATTTACTTTGGAACCACTTTTCACTCGCCTATATCAGCTAATTCCTTCAAACATCAAATCGAAGGCTACTTCATAGAGCTCGCCAAATTCAGCGGGTTTTGCGAAAACAAGGATTTACCTATGATCTATTTAATCTGTAAAAAACAACCACTATTTCTCTCTAGTAGGCCACCTCGAAATATGACCGTACAGGAGTGTTTATGATTACAGTTTATTTTTCATTTTTGAAAAGATTTTATGCATATGCAAAACGGTGCAGAAGTTCATCTACTAGGATCTACTATGAACTCAATGCAAATATCTGCCCAAAGAGAATTAATCACCTGGTACTCAATTGAAGGGCCTATTCAACAGCTGTGTCTTTTTGGAGCTGCTATCGGAAATACGAGCATGCTATGATTCAAACTCAAAAATCTCATGACACAACAAAAATATCATGCCACTCGGAACACACCAAGACTCTTGAAAACCCTCTATTTCGAAACTAACTGCTCAAATATAACGGGCGTCCGCCACTCACAGAAAACTAACATTACATTTTAACACTTGTTTTGTGCTGCTGTAGAGTAAGGAGGCTGGAATACGCACCTTGGTCGCTTTAGATGACCAGGGAGGTGAGTCTCTCACTCTGTCTCATACCGTTTACCCCCTTATTCATTACATTATACCTTTCCATCATACCTCTTTGCTCGTCATCTCAATTCGAACGCATACAGATTGTTTCCGATTCTACATCGAATGAGTTTGTTATACGAAAAATTCAAGCAAGCAATGAACAAACAAATTAGGGAATATGTGGTTCATCATTAAAAATATGGAACATTTCTGATGAATGATGATGATGAATCATTATCGTTGAAACTAAAAAAATCTACTTCAGATGATGCAAAAAAATCAAACCTGCTTAGGTATCTTATTTACATATATTAAGATCAGCAGACATGTGTTATTTCCTCATCATTTTTGATTGTTACATTTTCAGCTAGTAAACCGCATCGACTTTGAATCTAGATAGTTACCTGGGGTAATGCCCCTGAGAGCGTCCCTTTAGTACATCACAAACAAATGGAAAGGGCTTATTAGTTTTATGTTGGGTCTCACCAATGACTTAATGCCTACTTTGCCTTCCGAAAACGATTGCACTTTATTTGAGTTCGGCAAAAAGATGGCGTAATGTAACCATTTACTCAGTTCACTTTAGTTATATATATATGCGATGACACGGGTAATAAGTCTATGGATTAACATCTATATAATTTCACAAAAGATATTTCTTGTTTCATAATATAGTCTATTCTGATTAATTCGTGAAAGCCTTTTTTAAGTTGGGCGATGACAAGTTCAAATTCAAGCACCACCACTAGTCAAATACGTCATTTACTTTATAAAATTTTGTGCAAGGCACAGTATTATACAAAATGCTGAATCGAAACAATCTGTATTTTCACTTCTTCCACTAGAGAGCTATATTTATTAGAACAGTTCAACATATCAATTCGTAAATTACGCAAATAATGAATTAAGTCTCACATATAAGTATTATTTTACTTGAATTGGAAGTTCCTTTTTTCAAACTAGAAAAGTAAATATGGCTCTATTGTTGTACCTGCATCTATTTATTCAGATGTTTCACTGTTTCTGTTGAAAAAGTGTAAGTTACATTTTAACGTATTTTTGAACAATGTATAACATGGCAGTTTTACACTAGCATATAAACACTAATTATTTAGAATGCTTTGCTTAGTATTTTTGTCGCTTTTGTGTACTGTGTCCTGAGTGTTGCTTCTTCTGAAATCAATGAACTTATATGTGAGTGTATATTATCTAAAACACCAATTTACTGAGCTTTCACCACCTACTTGTATATATCAAACAATTATGAACTTGACATTACCTGTTATCATGAGATACTAATATGGACAATCCACCCAAATTCAATGTTGGAAAATTGGACTCATAATATGAAAGCCCAGAAATAATTAGCCAGTGATATTTGAACACTTTTTTTAACATAAAATTAGTTTTGATATTCTGAACAATCATCAACCATCTTCTGGAAATACAATTTTGGATTATTTATACTTCAATCCCCCTGGAACGTTAATGACAGGTTCGTTTTTGTATTGTAGTTGTAGAATATTGTATATCTCTTGTTCTTGTGTCGTTTTTTTTTTGTTGTGAATTGCTATCGGCACTGTGCTGTTGTAGAGTACCGATGCGGGCACGAAGATATCGGAGAATCTCAGCAATCAAGGCGGTAAGCTCGATAAAATGTGTTGAGAGGACTTAATTCGATGGTTGGTGTTGCTGCTGATCTGGGAGCTCTGTTTAACTCTATTTCCGTATATCGTTGTGGTCTTTTGTTTTATTGCATATTTACGAAAAGGTGAAAGCGGTTACTCAATCACAAAGTTATGCTATTGATAATAATGGGTGATTAATGCAAACGACCGATATTTCTGAGTCAATATGACTCAGCATAAACTAATACAGTACTTATACATCATGGATCTAATTTCAATTGAACACGATATACTTTTTAGTAATCCTACATCATTACATCTCCTTAAGTATTAATATTTATGATTCATTAATATCACCGGTTACTTATAGTTCATAATATGATATCTAACACTCAGTTTCATGAAGTCACAACCTGTTTCATATCTCGGAGTTTTTCCTTCTCTTCCACTTCAGTCAAAAGAACTCTACTCAACCTGACTACTTTTAGAAGCACTGGTTTTGTCGTTGAATGATTGGAAGGCCACAATCACAACACATACACCATTACCCGATGCATTTCCTATACCATGTAGCCATGACCAAGTTCTGTTGTTGGAGGGCTGTTTTATTCACATGTTTTCAATCATGGCGATAGGGGTGCCAGGCTAACAGTTTTTCAATGTTTGTAGAGTCACGAAGTTGGCATGAAGACCCTGGTCATGCTGGATGAACAGGGCGGTAAGCATTTACTAGCTTTCATTGTTTTCAGTCTTCGGGAAATTCATGAGGAGTTGTTTCAGATAGTCGGCTCATCAAAAACTCATAAAAACCCCAGGATTTGAAAGGTTATATAGAATTTGGACATGCTAGTGTTTTATGGTCGGCCTAGTTTGCGTCGAAATATCTGCTAATTTTGGATGACGAAAGTCAAACCTATTGATTCTCAGCAGTAGATCTGAAACACTCATCACTGATACCATCTCAGGACTTGCCATATTTTTCCAAAAATTGCATAATATGTATACAAAAGCAGAAGGAAATCATAATTGAAAAAAGATATACCTACTTCATGTCCAGATATTATTTGATTTACATCTTCCTAAATTTCTATAACTGTTACTCATTTTACAAATCCATTTTACATATCCATTTTTTATGGAAAATAATATCTGACATATTCATTAGTCTGCTTTTCTGTACATTTGTTTTCATTCAATTTGAAATTTAGAAAATTTATAAACACCCTGTGTATCTATATTTCCATATTCGAATAACAGTTCACCTTGTATCCTAAAACACTAATACCCCATTTTCATCCAAAATATTGATAAAAAGAAGTCATAATAGTAATTATTCTAATTATGTCCATTCCATTCAAAAGAAGCCTCTATTTATTCATCAGCTTGACTTACCGAAAATTATGTATCTACGAATTTTTTAAGAGTTGTAAATATGCAATAAGATATTTGACGTAATTTCTGATGTTATTGTTGTACACATCTTCATAGTTTAGATAATAGGAGGAATTATAGTCGTTTCATATTTTTATTGTTTACCTCGATAAACAGTATTAAGAAAATCTGCAAGAAGAATCTACCAACTGATGTCCCGGGGACAATTAATTGGACAACCAAATTTTACTGTCCAATTTACTGGTGTTGATATTCTGCCCCTACTCACAGACTAACATCTCCTTATCGAGAAATACAAACAATCGAGAGATTCAGGAGAAATCTTTTTATTCTCAGAAGAGTTCAGTTGTTTTTCCCGCATTCCCCATTCATTGTCTTGATATTTTTTAACGATCGACATTTGAATGAGATTCGAAGTCTATTGAATCATTGTTTTATTTTTGAAGCTATTTTTTATTTTTGATAAGGCATAAATTATTTGGAAGATTGCTTAGATCTTGAAGTACTTGGTTAGGTATTATACATCATTAATCAATTTTCCATCAGAAAAGTTATATTAACGATTCCTACTTTTGATTCGAAATTTGAGAATAAACTTGATGATGACTTGAATTGCATCTAAATCATTTATGTCAAAAAACGAGTCAATTTCTGACATATTTAATATTTTATAGCTTATTATCATTATATTGTTTTGTTAGGTATTTGCGATAGAAAATAACACGTTAGCGCTACATGATGGTATAAACTCGAACTTCTCAAAGTGGTATCGTTTTTGTATTTGTGACATTACAGATTACAGATTCCACTTGGATTTCACAAGAACTGCTGGAAATACACCTCTCACATCAGAACCGAACTTAAACAGAACAGAGGTTAAATTTGTCAGTGGATTATCCCCCAGAAAGTTCAGTGTGGTTATCCTACTGCGAGTGTTTTTACGAGTCACCGCTAGATAGCGTATCGCTTAGCACCTATCGCGAATATGATCATTGACAAAAAATTACAGTTTTTGTGTGGTAAGAGAATTTTCATTTTTAACCATAGATAAACCACCTATTTGGTTAATCTGTGGTTTAACTGATTCCTCTGAAGAACATGATCGCACCTTTTAAAATAAAGTCATTTCGATGAATAATAAGTATAAACATCTCCATAAAATCAAAAATCTGAATTTATCCAAAATTATTCTGAAATTCGCTATTTTTTATTAATCGATTTCAGTTCAGTTGTTCCGATTTGTTTTTTCATTCTTCCAAGACATTAGGCGAAAAAATATTCGAGTAGGGTTATTTAATACCGTTTTAATTTTTTTCCGGCATGAAGTGAAACCAAAAAACACAACGGCAAAGATGAATAAGGAGACGTGGTGAACATACAGGACACTGGGTATCACAAATCCTGTATATTAACTTATTTCTCACCTATTTTGTGATAAAGTATATATTTGAATTATTCATGGGATGAATGAAATAATTTCCTTCTATTATCGAAACTTCAATATGCTATAATGAAATTTGGCAAATGATACATAGTTGAGAAGACTCTACTTGTTTTAGTCAGACAAAAAACTCATCTATACTGAATTATGCTTCTTTTTCGACTAAACAAATTTTACTAAATACAATTTGAAAATACTAGTAAACCATTGAACGTCAAATTCGATTTATTATAATATTGAGTTTGTACAATTTCGATGAATTACTATTATTTCACAGTCGAATAATTCTAACAGGTCCTCTTCAAACACTTCATTCCTCATATCGAATTTATTTGTATGCTACTTATAACTGAATTCGCTATAACCCAAAATGAAAGAGGCCAATGCATGTTGAAAACATTGAAACATACAAATAACTTCTCCACATTAACCCGAATTATGTTTCTGGATAAACATAATTCGATCAAAGACAACAGTACATAGAAGGACTGAACACTACTAAAGTAAGTTGACACCGTACTCACAACTCTTTCTAACGTGTTTTCTACACTTTTATTTCTACGCTACCTGCCTTTTACTAAACTGGTATATCGGTAGCATGACAAGTCATTGCTTTTAGATACTAGTTATATTTCAGGATTTTGAATTCTTATAGAATTTCGATTCTTCAACGTACCTCTCAATGCTATCATCATATTTCATATTTGGATTTTACTTTTGAAGATACGATTTGTCTACTTGAATTTATGAATACTTTCGATAAGGTAGATAGCATGGGCATGCCATTCTGTAACAAAACTAATATGTTTATCACACACTACATTTAGAACTTTTAGTGCTAAAACAATCACTAGAAAACTGACCACTTTATGTATTGAACAGAACAATTGGACCGAATTGAGGATGGCATGGATCAAATCAATACTGACATGAGAGAAGCTGAAAAAAATCTAACAGGAATGGAGAAGTGTTGTGGACTCTGCGTTTTGCCTTGTCAGAAGTAAGTGAATGTATTCATTCAATATATTTTTCTGTATGTATTTTCTTACATCAATTAGATTTCTTAAAAAAAACAAGGAGAATGAATCATGAATTTACTCATATATTCATATATACACGTTTTAAAATGACAGGTGTCGCGTTCAATGGACTGATGTTTTTTGAGAAATACGACAATTTCAGGATACTTACTTCAATATCTTTATTATTCAAGCATTTCATGGCACCATGTCGTGAATTATGATATGATTAATTCATACTTTTTCTCGATGTCTCTTGTATGAGGTTCAAAGTTGCAATTTTTTCTCTCTGCGACATTAGAAGGTGTCTCAGATAATTCACAGTCACTATTTCCAATCATGCAAGAGAATATGAGTCCGTTTCAAAAATATACTCATGGTATAGGCGAGCGTTTTTTCAATATTTACGCTCACGAGCACAAATGCTGTCAGATGACATTCCTCGTCAACGTCTTATTTGTGTTAACCGGTTGTAGAACCATTGTCGATCTAAATGAACACCTAGTAGACGGTATAATATTGTCTGTTCACTGAAAAAAATTACGTCACTTTCTCCGTGAGGCAGAGACATCTTCTCATGATAACCGTGAACTATTTTGAACTTTCAGTGTCAAACTAGGCATAACCTAACGTGTTTATTCACATTTTGAATTACGCGCTCCTTTTAGCACAGCGAAGCTCCTGTTCCAAGCACAGAATTGTTTGATATCATCGATTCATTGATCAGGAAACAGAAAAAAGCAGCGTGGGAAACTCAAATGCGAGGCAAGTGAATGTATTGGCAATTGGCATATACAATTTTAATCACTTATGTTGAGTTGTTTATTTTGTTCCGCACATAATTCATACCAACTGAAGAAAGCACACAAAAACTAGTCCTCCTTCAAACTAAAACACCACACACACTTACATTTGCTGAACTTTGTGACAGTGTCAAGTTGACAGATCAAAGTCTCGTGTTTTCGAAGAAAGATACAAGTTTTGAGAAATATTGAATTCTTTCGCTGAAAAGTGTTGAAAATAAGTAAATGTAAGCGTGTGTGGTGTATTTATTGAAAGAAGGAAGGTGTTTTAGTAGAAGAAATTCAAGATGTCAAATGGTAGTTGCATTTACGAAACAAGCGTTTCGGATTCTTATTCTGGCGGCCAAAATACGTGAGTACCTCCAAAAATTTTCCTTGGAATGCCTTATTATTGTTCCTAAAATCTGGTATTGGACCTTTTCGAGTAGAAATATGTATAAAAAGTAAAAATATGTCAGATTATGATAGTTTCATACCTACAACATGTGCTGAAGTAAAAAAAGAACATAACTTCAACCTAAAATTGGGTCGATGACAGAGAAAAAACTGAAACAAATGAGCATCGAACGACTTCTATAAAGTAGCGACCTCAACTTGGCAGACGTTTGGGACTTGAGTGAACAGCTTCAGCCTACTAGGTTTCCATTTAGAACGACAATGGTAGAACAAACTGTTCATCATTCCCGTCGTTTTCATGTCGATGATGGCCGCGTAATTCGTCCACACGCCGTGTGATTTCTAGGGGGTCGTCCTTCAAAGAGGACGAGGGCACCTGGAAGGGCAACGACGACGGCAAGGTGGTGAACAACCAGCCGCAGCGCATGATGGACGACCGCAACGGCATGGGCCCCCAGGGCGGCTACATCGGCAGGATAACCAACGACGCCAGGGAGGACGAGATGGAGGAGAACGTCGGCCAGGTGAACACCATGATCGGCAACCTGCGCAACATGGCCATCGACATGGGCTCCGAGCTGGAGAACCAGAACAGACAAGTCGACCGCATCAATCTCAAGGTAATTGTTTCGTCGTTCGTTTGGGTGACTGAGTTCGGATGGGTGTGCCTTGGGCCCGGTTTCACTGACTGCTTCGATCTCTCTCGACGGCTCCGATCAGGATAAACGTGTTGTGCGTTTTATCGCACCACAGAGCGCGATTAGATCGACTCATCACGATTTTTTACAAAAAGGTCATTAATCGGAGATTGAGAATAGTAGTGTACCTAGGCGGGTCTCAGCCCATAAAAGCGGGAAATTCAAATTTGCTGACGTCATTCGAGATGGTTGCAGTGACACGTGACATATGATATGACAGCTGTCAACTGGCATATGTCATGTCAACCGTCATCTGTCAAGCGGGTTCAATGATTAGTAGTTGTTGATTTTATGTTGGAAAATGTACATAATATTGTCAGGTAGTTCACACTGAAATTTATTTTGTTAATAATATATTTATATTACATAATTGTGAATCCTTTACCATCCCTTAACATTTGTGTCCTGAAAATTTCGTGAAAATGTTGTTTCGACGTGTATATGATATGCAAACGACAGCAATAATAAATGTGATGGATTATTTGTCTTTCGACGTTCCTGGTTAATCTGGGAAAGAGTAGATGATACAAATTTCGAGGCTAGGTTCCGAATTTTTCCAGCAACGTCTTAGATCAAGTAGGTTGTTTACACTTTCATCAACTCGGTATGTCCCTCAAACTGGAAGAATGCTAGACCATTTCTGGTAACTAGAGAATCATAGAGAAACTTAACCGACAATATGGCTTTCGTCACCAGCGATCAACTGGAGTTTTACTTGCCCATGTAACACACATGGTATACGTCCATCGAAAACGGGAAATCTCAGGCTGTAGCATTGGAGTTTGGCTTGAAGGCCTTCTTGTAAAGCTTTCATCATATGAATAGGTAACTACATGTGGTCGCTGATGTATCATATAATAGAATGACTATCAACGCCGGTATTTAAAGCTGTCTTGGCACCAACTTCGTTCCTGATACACAACGACTTGTTAGAGGTGACCTGTTCTGTTCACATCTTAGCGGATCACAGTAAACTTCATGATGCTTCCTCATCTAGAGCCCCAGTATATTCTAGGGAAGCCAGAGGTGCAAGACGGGGGCAGGTCGATACTACTAATGAAGATTTGACTAAAATTTTGCAATAGGGATCTGACAATCTTGTGGAGTTTAATGACTCAAGTCAGTGTTTTCTCCAAGGCAGGCCTGTGCCTAATATGATTATGTCAGGCACGATTGTTCCTATAAAATCATCAATATCCATGCTCGGTATTACCATCAACAATACACTTTCATGATATGATCATGTGAGATCTATTGCTGAAACTAATCCACAAAATCTCGGTTTTTTGTTCAGTGCGAAGGCAAAGATTCGACCTGTCATGGAATATTATTCACATGTTTGGATTTTAGCCTCCAAACTTTCAAGAAAAGTACCAATACCTATTTTCTTTCTCAATTTTTCATCTCGTGCAGTCAAAGGGTTAAAAAAATTTGAAAGTTCGTGAACAGGATGCTGCTATATTATATTCCTCGATCAGTTTCTCACAGCAGTTTTTTTTTCCTCAATATGAATAACAAATGTGATATTTTTTTCTTATGAGATGTTGCAAAGAACACCATGATTCCTTATGTTCACAATGTTGCCAAACGGATAGTAGATCTAATCGCGTCTCAGTTAATCGCTATCATCTTGGCGTGGTGAAACGGAAAAAACTGGTGAGTTAGCTCAAGTACCAAGTCGAGGTTGATAAATCTGAGATCTAGAGAAGTTTGGTGAAACCGGGCCTAGAGATTGAAGCATATTCACTTGGCATTACACGAAGCGTTGATGAGTGAATAAAGGAAAAGGAACAGCGCCTTGCGGCTCCAGGCGAAATATAAGTTCTCATTCTCCCATTCTCAAAAACGAGTACTATACTGGGTTATTCGAAGACGACGCTCATCATTGGGATCTCGAGAACCGTTTAGAGATATGAAAAGTTCAAATTGGGAAATTCAATTCTCATTATTATAGTCGAAAAAATCCATTTTGGAATGTGTGAAGAAAACTGCCACTTCTCACGATCTAATATTAATGAATTGACATTTTCAGTTTTTCAGCTTTTTTCAGCTTCGTCGTTGCTAGTTATGATGTTTCAGTGATTGTTCATTGTTCCCTTATTCACTCATGTTTTGTAATGATTGCTTGGAAAATTCTGGAGGTCACAAATAATTATATTCGTCGTCATAACTATATGACATGAGCAAAAGAAGTTTTTCATACGCCAATAAGACTATAGTCTAACAAGAGTTTTACTGGGACCGTCCTTTCACTTAGTCAGAATGACGTTTACTATTACGTTACTACTACTGCCTCTAGAATTCAATTTGAGAGTGAAATATTCACAAGAGTACTATCACACAAACTATTTTCCATGTATTATGATAATGTTTCCTGTTACAAACATATACATTTTGTTTTTTTGGGAATTATAAAGATAATATTATTCAAGTATTGGCAATTATTGGCTTCTTTCGATGCATAAAAATAATCGGAAATACTAATAAATAACAGGAACATAAATGGGATTCTATTTTTTTACGATTTTTGTATCTTCGTCTCCAGACAGTTCTCGAATATAATTTTATTTGCATGTATGGATAAAAAATCCTCACCTCAAACGTCAGTTGGTCTATATTTTCATGAAATAACCTTATTAATAGATGTTAATTAATCCTCGCACATGACTTATTGATGTAACTGACTGATGAGTGATCTGAAAACTTGATAGACTGCTTGTGGTTTTTTATTAATCTTGGTGTTGTTTGTCTTTACATTGCTACCTCGTTCACTCCACGACACAACAACAACTCTGTACACTGCAACATTACGGCGGTTTTGGAAAAAAGGGAGAGTCCAATGCGGCGAGGATAGAATCGGCCAATGAGCGAGCCCACGATCTCCTCAAGTAGACACAAAAACACAAAAGAATGACACTGAAATTGAAATCGATTCGTGTGTATCCAACTCGTTCCCACAAATCATGTTCATTCTCGCAGCAACGACAGAATAGTGAACTCAACTCAATACATATATCTATTCAGTTCTTTTGTTTTGTAGTGGATCGGTTTGTGAAATCTACTTATTTATTGCCAACTGACTAGATATTGAATGATTTGTCCTTTTGAAATATCGAAATGTGTACTTATATTAGTTTGTAAGACATTAATAAACAACTTCATACACCCTTCATGTTGCTGATTTCATCAAAAATTGTAGTACGTTAACATGACTGTAACATCTTGTTAGCGATCATTCAAGCTTTTCGTATTTGTTGCCTTGCTGCAATTTAAGATCCAACTATGATAACTTTGTATCAAATAGACTTATCAATAAGTGCTAAGATGAAATAAAAATGATTTCAAAATCCACTACAATGTTTCAATTACTTATAGAAACCCTGTAGAGCTGTTCCTATATGGAACCAAAACTAATCGCATAAATATAGAATATACGGTTCTGCTCTTGCGCAGTATTGCTTTAACATTGCGTGAACATGTAGAGGCATTTGAATTCAGAGTTAGAAAGAATGGAAGAAAAATTAAAGAGATAATGAGAACTGGAATATTCAGTTCTGGTTATAGAGTTTGTACTCTAAAGCAGTCGAGCGAATCACATTGGTAAAACTGGCGCGCACTCAGTGTATATATATTTCTCTCTTTAATACATGTCAAAAAAAAGGTCAGATAGTCACTGATTGCACTACAGTTCTACCAATGGGTTTCGCTTTTAGTAAACAGATAGAAATGTTGCTGCGGTCCAAATTTTTATCATAGTCACATTTGGTGATACGATGTATCTTTGTTCTGATTGGGAACGAGTTGTATGCTTGATAGTTAATGCAGCAAAGGGGCACTCTGGATATATGTTTGTTGGTTAGGGCGACAGCAACCAAACTCGCATAGCAGTGGCCAACCAGCGTGCCAACAAACTCCTCAAGTCCTAAGGAGGCACGGATGGAAGCGCCCTTTTGTAATCCTTTCTCAATTATCGATGTTACAGCTTGATCGAGTAGTTCTCACTTTCGAAGTAATATTCACATAAATTTGTATTCCAAGTATTATTGCAGGTTATGATGTCGACTTGGCATAGATATTTGAGTACGTACGGGTCGTCGTCTCTTCTCACTCTGAAATGCTTTTTAATAAAATGTAGGTACTTCCCATTTCGTTCGATTTTAATTGCGTCATCAGCAGATAATTTAATCAAAAAGGAACTTGCTCGACGTTTTATTATAAATAATTTTAGAGGAGAAAATGGCAATCTGTTTTTATGTACGCTAGTAAATTTACACCTACGCGCCTAGGGACATAAGGGGTTTGAGATACAAGTATTTTAAGACACAAACGAACAAACATTAAGACAGATCAAAAGAAATTGTCTGAAACTTAGTATCTCAACTTTTCATATTTTCAATATTGATTGATAGCTAGTAAATTTTCTTGGTAGTTTCGACCGCTATTTCATGTTAACCCTTTAAAATGTTTACCCTTTAGATAACTCAATAAATATCAATGTTCCATAATAGTTTTCAGGTTTTCTGCCACTTTTTGTCCTTTTAACATTTTAAGTGCTGCACAATTCGAATTTCGAAAATATTGGTGCTCTTGTTATTTCCATGTGTATCATTCGGCAATATGTAACAAATCATCCAGAATGAAATGTAAGTTAATTCATTATTTGACCATGCACTAAAGCATTGGTCTACAATCTGATATCCACTGTAAATATTCGAATGATGTAATTCAAAAATCCTTAATTACACTGTGTAACAATATACCGAAAGTTCCTGACAAAAATAATTTAATGTTGGTGTAGTTGTTGGTTTTAATCAAATATATATTGGTTGAGTTCCGAAACTCCCAACCAGTACTGTTCAGTGCTTTAGATCGTTCTAAAATTACTGAATTATACTGGTAGTAGCTTATCGGTAAATTCAGTAATATCAGAACGCGACTATTGTTTTCGTCATAAATTCATTGTATAACTAATACTGACTTTTATTATCAGAATAATAAGATTCATTGTTGAGCAACATTATTTCCAAGGAGGATAAATCTATTGTCGATTGATAAACTCGGAAAAGTGAATAACGTGATTGAAATGTATGTAAGTTTAGTTGAGATTTTTCACCAAGCAAAAATATTTTGACATAAAAAATATTTTTGTCATGGTATGGTTATAGTTGGGAACACCGATATCCATATGATAGCTTCTAATCTGTATTAATTGTAGATAGCTGTCGTTTCTCTTCTCAATATGTAAAATTCTTAGATGTTTGTATTACTAGCATGGTTGGTTATGACGAAAAATGTATTGTTCCGATACAAGCCCTGTTTTTTTTTTCATTTCCAAATGTTATTCAAAATGAATTATGTGAAAGATACTAGTAGCTGAGGTATTCAATCAGCGACCCATTTACACCGGATGGCCACGAAAATAGACGTCTCTTCAATTCTAAAATCAAATTTACAAAATAAACAGGTTATTTTTTTTTATATCGCCAGCCAAAAAAAGTTATCGAAAATATACCATTTAACGTTTTTTATCTTGAATGAGTGATAGAATCAATAATGGATTAGCACGACGATAATAATGTTGAAGTAGGTCATTGACGAAAAATTGATTGTATACTTGCTCGGACTCTAAAGAGAAAAAATGAAAAGTAAATGGTTAATATTAATACATCTTTGCTCAATTTTTGTTGGACACCTTTTTGATCAGAGTATGTGCTTGCTCCCTTCGGCCGAATCTAAAGTTATATGGGTGGCTACTGCCACCTACTGTTGAAGTATAGCAATTTCGTGGTCACCTTGTTAACTTGATTGCTTTTTTTGGAATAGCTCAATCTTCCAACATGTATGAACAAAAGTATAATCTATTTAGTATTCCATAGGCACAAAGTTTGCACAGTTTCTCAGTGTTCTCACCTCTTGTTGATGCATGTATATGTGATTTTGTTTCAAGATGTTACTAGTTACATTGTGAATATTTGTTTTTATGATGATGTGTCAAAATTATGATGAGATTAAGCTGTTTTAGAGTTTGAAGAGTTTAATCGATGTAAATAAGATTTGTATTGTAAATAGGTATGGATTGATGCACTACTTCTATAAATGAATACTGGAAAGATCCATTAATGAAGAATAATGCATAAATTACCCAAATTTACCTACTTTTCTGAAGATTTTTTAAATTATCAATGAGATATTTCAATGATGATACCATTTATGTATTATTTGGTAACCCTTGGTTGGTTCCTGGTCCCACTAGCGCATTTATTATTGTTACCGCCAATCTCAGTTTTGAACGAACTGAACTCTCCGAACCAGTGTATTGTAAGCTTCATCTTGTATTTGTCATCCGTCAGTGTGCTACTTAAAGTACCATCGCGATGCAAACATTCCAAGTTTGTGTTTGTATATTTTGACCTAACCTCTGAACCGTCAGTTTTTTTTTGTATTTATTTTTTCACTTAGTATTAAAAAAATCTGAATATCTCAACTATACTACTCAAACATTTCAAGATCGCGTTGGACTATGTTCTGTAAAATCAATACCAGAAAAACCAGAACCCAACAAAGCGACGAATCATATTACAAGATGTATTCTTCACAATGATATTCAGATATGAACCCTTTCAAATTATTCAAAGGTTACTAATAAGGCCGATAATTTCAGTTCCCAATTGAAATCATTCATAGATCAATATAGTTGATAAACATAATTTGATGAACTCAACTTTGTAGAGGATCGGGAAAAAGATGGCAATCCATCATCTATAATATAGTAATATATTTACTGTGATTATAGTCATATCCAAAAATACTCTCGCATAAAGCGTGAAAATATCTTCTTCCATTGCAATATGATTTAGTTTTTTATGTACAATGGTTACTTAGAAAATTAACTACTTGATAATAATAATATAAGTTCGAGTGATATTTACATTATTAAGGAAATGGAGGCTGTTGTGTCAGAATACTTCAAAGATGCAAGTAAATTTATTTCAAGTAGGCTAGACAAGCTTATATTGTTAGGGTCCCCAGAGGCCTCAATAATTTATTTATATAACTAACATAGAATATATATTAGACTAGTTATTTCAGGTTAAAATAATAAATTATATCCGAAAGTATGTTTTATTCAAACCATCCTTGATGTAATTGAGTATTCCCTTTCAAATATTTTGAATGTCTTTAGATACGATTAATAAAGAAAGTACTTTCTGTGTTTTATATGTGCTAAAATCAGATTGTTTCATTGTTTAAAAGTAAATGAAAGTAATAATGAGCATCGCCCTGTGTAAATGCGCCAATAAATGCAAGAATTTCTTTTGCTATCAGAAGAGATCATATATGCTTTGTCTTTACTGTCGGTTTTCAGTATCATGGCTTTGGCCTTGATAGAACTGAAAATTCACATAATTATTACAATTAATGAGATGCGTTAAATACGACCCTACTCAAATTAAACTTTAAAGTGTAGTGTATAAACAAACTTGAGTGTAGTTTATCTATGGTATAGTGTAGACACCACAGAAATCTTATATATCTGCGCCGGCGTAGATATATAAGATTTCTGTGGTAGACAAATGTTAAGCTGTCAACATTACGTCATGCGCTGCCTCTTATCAATAAATTTCGATAAAAATCGATACCAGCATTTGCTTCTGCATCAAAAGAAACCTTAATTTGTGTTTGTGTGAGATGAAAAAGGATAAACCTGCGATATGGATTTATCTCTGGATTAGTCAATTCAATAACGGTACCAACCATCTTCACAAAGTATAGGGTTGAGAACCTATACAAACTATTTATTATATGCCATGCTCTCCCATTATCTCTTGACCATCTCTTGATTCTCTTGACATACTGGGATTACTGGGTAGTGGGTGTAAATCTATCCTTTTTTTTACATGTATTGAAGAGAGAAACATATACACTGAGTTCTTACCAGTTTTACGAGGCTTTGGGCTTCAACCAACTTCAACATTCAACCACAGAACATATACCAACTGTCAACACTGCTGTGACAGTGTTGCTTGTGATGTTCTCTGGTGTTCAATGTCACTTCAATTCAATGTTCATAAATGTTCAATGCGTTCATGTTTTCAAGTGGTTTTCGTTAAAAATCACCAGTTCAGTTTGAATTAGTTTGAAAGTTTGAACCAATTTGAACCTTCGAAATATTTGGTGAAAAGCAGTGCCAAGAGTATTTTTTGAAATTATGGAAACAACTGGTCGAGTTTTGCGACGTCGTTTTACCCCAGCAGAAAAGGCAGAAGGGATTGTAAGTATATCTTTGTTTATATTGGCGTTGGCGGGAAACTGTGAATGCGGGATGAATGAGGTTAAAGTTCGTTCTAGTTTTTTATTTTATATTATTTCACCCTGTACTGTGCAAATCCAAATCATATCTATGTTGTCTATGTATCCTGTTTGCGTTGCAATCAAGTAGCAACCATTATGTTTTGATTTTTTAGAAACAGAATTTAAATCCGATTTTCGACAAGATCACTAAAAAATATGAATAATAAATATTTAATACATCTACCTTGCTTATTGCTACCACCTTTATTATAAAGGTAATTTTACACTTATGCGATCTATATTTTGATGAAAATTTTTGTTGGTATTTATATATGTAGCTTGACCTGAAAAACACGAAATTCATAATATCGTGAACATATCTCTAGTTTTTCGAGATAATCGATGCCAAAATTTCAACCTTCCATTTAAAAAATTCAAGTTATACACAGCGCTCGTATATTTAATGATGAAATAAGGTAAAAAAATGTCATAAAAAGAAATAACGACATCTAAAGTCGTTAAATATATAGTCAAGAACCATCTACTTTTTACAGGCATATACATTTGCAAATACTTCTGAAACTTTCAAATAGTCATAATCTATGTGAAAATATTGAACATGATTTATTCATGTTTGTGAATTGATTTGATCCAAACCAAGGTTGGTGAAACAGCTCTTCCACTGTTTCTACGAAAAACTTGTAGACCGTTTGAGAAGGTAGTAATATTTCCACGACTTGAATGAAGATGGCGGTATAAGATCGAATTTCAAGGAAGATTTCTGTTGCTAACGTATTTCTGTGGTTCACATCTGACAGACGTGACTTGAAACGACATTAAAACAATATATTTTAGATGAATCTGGAATGAATATTGATATTTTGACTCTTCTCAATCATTTTTCATCTAGAACAGATGAAACTGATAAAAATATGAGAGATGCACAGTTTCTGTTTTACCGACACAAGGTATGTCGCCATCTCTGATAACTTCGGGAAATATTACTACGGTATGAAATCAAGTAGGCAAAGGCCATCCTATAGCCACCTTGATCCAAACCATATGATGTTGATTCAAAATGTCACTGCTTTTTAATATTTTGTTTCTTTTCTTGAGGTTAAGAAAAAGTCTATGGGTTCCCTCGTTTCAGTATCATACTATACTGGTACTCATGGGAAATCAGGAAAAGAATTATTTCCGTATTCGTTTGTTAAAACCCCATCATATTATTGAATTCATAATGAGAAATCCTAATTGGTCATGAAATAATATCACAATTGAAATTTTATCCTCCCGCCTATGGGGACATAACTTTTGGGTATAATGAAACCATTATGTTTCCTATTCCTAGGAATACTATGCATGTGTCCCCCTAGGAATAAAAGTTGAGGTTTCTCAACTTTGTTTCATCCTATATCCATCTAAGAGTTATTCGAAGAGGAGGGGTTTCCCGTAAGGTATAGGTACTTCATGATAGTTTACAGACAATTCCCGTGGGTGGAACAACATAACATTCATTTGTGATTCCTTGACTAGTGAAAAACGATTATTTCACCTAATACTCATTTACAGAAAAAACGAAAATTAGAAAAATATGAAGCTAAAGAATCTAAAGAGAAAAAGGCAAGAGTAGTGAGGCCATTTATAAAATACAATGGAAAAGTCAACTATTACACAGAGATGATTGATATCGCTATGATATGTGATAAGCTATTGTAAGTATCCTCCATTTTTAGGTAGTAGTTATATGGAAAGTTCATAAAATTAGTTTCTCCGTTTCAAATTTACTTCACTGTGCTTTAATTTTCAATATGATCGTTCGTTCATCGAGGGCCAGCCTCAACCCTATTCTCGACCCTATTATTCGAGTACGGACCTGTATTTTTTTTTCCAGTAATTTTTTATTTCAGAAATATGGCAACATCCTCAACTGATCTACTAATAGTTGGGTTTGACCTGGAGTGGCCTTTTTCTTTTTCTACCGGCCCTGATAGAACTGCTGTAGCCCAAATAAGTGTAGATTTGGAAGCCTGTTATATTTTTCACGTTAGCAAATTTAAAAGCCTGCCCAAAAGTCTCAGCGAATTTTTAATTAATCCCAATGTTCGGATAACAGGAAACAACATTAAAAAGTAAGTTGAGAATTTAATCAATGAGGATTTGCTAATACTGATGTTTTTTAGTGATGTTAGAAAATTGGCAAGAGATTTCCCTGGTTTTGATGGCGATAAAATGGTGGAAAACTGTATTGATTTGGGAGTGTTGGCTAATACTATTCTTCCAACTAAACAAAGGTGGAGTTTGGAAAAACTTGTTGATCAATTAGTAAGTAGACTATTGACAATAGTTATCGAGACATTATGCTTGTTAATTGTCATGTTAGTTGTCCATATAAAAAAGCCCTTGGTTAATGCTAACAAACACTTTTTTTTTTAAATTGAGGAATAGACTTAAGATTTACTGTTTTTTATGTAAACTTCGAAACTCGGAAGCGACGCAAGTTAGAGGACACACGTTTATATGCAAATTCTTTCATGAAATATGACCAGCAATCACCTTCTGGAATTGATGACATCATTAAATATACACCCACCCTGTATACACAGGGTGCCTCCAAAATGTGATTGAATTTGAAGGAATGATATATTTCATTATGTTATAGTGGGATGGTATAAAAATGTTATTTTGATGGGTAAGATTGACCAAGAATATACCTTTTTCTAGTTGAAATGAGACGAATTAAGATTCTAAATAATTGAAAGAAAGACCTACCAAACACAATTTGAATGACTTTATTTTTTTTCATTTATGTTATTAATAATACTGTATTGGGGTATATACGGAGTCTCAAAAATCTATTCCATTTTGGTGAGTCATAGTTTTTGTCTGACGACAAAAAACTGCTGTAAATTCTACCCATATACGACGTTTTCACAAACTTCGACCGCTTATTATATCTCAAAAACCAAACTTACAAAATCATTCAATCTCTGCACATTTTTCTAATGACCCATCCCACTATACTGAATAAAATTGCAGCCAATCCCTCATGTTTTCATGAGGGGTCTTCAACAGAAATCATTGGATAATTAATGATGAATTTAACATTGTTTGAATGAATTTCAGCTGGACCTTAGAATAAATAAGGACAAAAAAATTAGAAATAGTAAATGGAACCAGATACCCTTGTCAACTGCTCAACAAAAATATGCAGCTTTGGATGCTTATGTGAGTACCTGCCCATCCCTTTATTGGTTCACATTTATACCATTTCAGCTCGTAGTCCTTCATCTTGTTCATAAAAATATTCAAATACTGCTTTTGCTTTTTAATTCATTGATCAAAGAAACAAAAACAATTCACGAGTTTATTTGAAACATTTCTTTTTATAAAAAAATGTATTTTCTCTTATAGCTGAATGCATTTTTATAAAAATTAATTTTCAAATACATTATTCCAGGCTTCCCTACTACTATACCGAACATTGAAAGAGAAAGAGAAGGAACTGAATGATGAGAAGTCACAGAATGATGAATCTTCACTGTGATCTGAATCAGTTTGTTCTTGCCATCATGTGTATTATTGGAATTTATTATTATATCACAGTCAACTAAGCAAGAATCAATTATCTAGTAGTTGAAAACTGGTACATTCTGTTACAATTTTTTGTCTATTGTTATTTAAGGATATTGAATTGTAATTGTTTTATACATTTTATATATATGATCTTATACAAACAAAACCAGTTTTGAAGTATAGTTCTATTCCTCCCAAACTCCTATGTCTATTACCAAAGTTCCTCAAAAGTTTATGAGTTTGCATGACTGCATGACTCAGAATATCAAGAATAATAAGATATCCATAATGAACACTTTATTTGTTACCACACAAAAACTATAAAATAAAAAAAACTTAAATTTTAGATTTACTAGAATCATTACCTTAAATACAAATATATTAGAGTAAGATACTGCTCCTTCAACCTTAAAGCATAGAAAAATATTTGCAACATTTCAATCCTTGGGAAATATTTCATTTCTCACTATTTTCACCCTGAGCTGGTGTTTGCATGAGACCTCTTATGGACAGATCATAAACAACTTCTTCAATTTTCTTGACATCATATTTCAATGCATCAAATCTTTTTCGTAAAGAATCATTCTTCAAATTCAATAATCTAAAACCAGCATTCAGCTGAGCAACAAATTTAGAAATTTGAAGAGGTCTATCATAATCCCCATATGTGACAGAGTTAACTGCATATCTTGACTGAAAATTAATTGCAAAATATATGTTATTTCTTTCAGTTTATTAATTTCATACTTACCAATTCTGATGCCAAATTGAGCATGCCCATTAGGTAATCTTCCAGATCCAAATGGATATTCAGCTTACCATCAACTGGAAAAGTTTATATTCATAAAATCTTGAAACATTCAAATTACCAAACATATTTAAATGCCAAACAGTAGGTATTGAACTTGTATATTTATAAATAACTATTTTATGTGAAGATTATAATTTTCAGTAACCAAATTTCACTGATCATGACCTGGAAAAGTGAAAACTAAAAATGTATGAACTTAAAACTCATGAAATAAAAATATTCATGCCTTAATGAGAAGTTCTAACTCAAGTCAACTTAAAATAGGATCCTCTAATATATACTAACCTCCCAGAATTTCAGCAGTTGTCTCCTTATTTATCAGTATCCCTTTTTCTAAGAATACTATCAATGCAGCTAAGAAACACAGGCGCTGTGTAGCAAATCTCCAGTGATCATTGTATCTGTAATACTGCCCTTGTGGTACTACTTTATCTAGAGCATCAAATCCTTGGCGAACATCTTCAAACATTTTCCGGGCATTGAGACAAGCAGAATGTACTGAAAAATATAGGTACTGAGAAGAAAATTACAAAATTTATAGATTCACCATACTTTGTTCAGAGTTGTTGTCATTATGAATTATTTGAAGTGTAGTAACTATTTCTCTTAACGGCTTTTCAATTTCTTTCATAATTTTCCTTATTTCCTACAAAGAATTAAACAACTATTTTATTTATCCTCAAATAAAATCCAAAAATTATTAGCTAGCGGTTTTATAATATTTGCATACCTCTCGCAAATCTTGTTCAGAATTCACATATTCCTGAAAGGACGAAAATATATTCGTGATTATTTCATTCGAAGTACACATCTTTTTTTAAATTAATATCAGATCTGCAGATATATAAACTAAATGTAACCACACTCTTTCACCGCTGTCACCAAAGGTCAAAGCAACACACTCCGTGGGTCCGTGCCCGTGGTGAGTGACAATTTGGTGACAATGACTCAATGACAATCAAACCTAAAAACACTAAAAATATCGTTTTTCAACCCGCTCAAAGTTTGGTTATTGCAATTTGCAAATCGACCATCGAGAAACAAACCGTACTCTTTCTTCGAAATTGTTCTATTTCTTATTCGATATGGAGATATCCGAAGAAAATTTACAAACCTTAGCAAGATACCTACAGCAAACACTCAGTCCGGATATAAATATTAGAAGACCGGGTAAGTCTTCTATATCTGAATAGCAGAAATTCTATAATCAATGCATAATTTTTAGCTGAGAAATTCCTAGAAGGAGTGGAAGTTAATCAGAACTACCCTTTAATACTCTTAAACCTTGTACATAAACCAGAAGTTGACATGACTATCCGTATTGCAGGAGCAGTTGCTTTCAAGAATTATATCAAAAGAAATTGGCAAGTGGTATGTACCAAGAGAAAATCTCTGTAACTAATGTCTGTATATAACTTAAGTTCGTTTCATTATATATAAATATGAAATGTAACTTCTTACATACATACCTATCTGAAAATGATATTAGGTATACATTTCTCACATCCAGCAAAAAGGAAGTGTGTTAGTTAATGCTATTATTTTCTGATATCAAATTTTTGGTTGCTTTAGCGAGACTCGTTGATAACGGGCTATTCACAATTAGAGTGTGTCTGTTGTATTTCATGTATTATTTGATTTATTAAAGTGTTTTCTGAAGCTACAGTGTCTTTGTGCCATCCAGGTGAGCAGAGCTAACAATAAAGCTTTCTATTTTAAGTTTTATTAGTGATTGGTAAAATAATTCAATAAAAAGATATATATTATGTATTTTATACAAAAGTATTTATGACTCAGATATGATAATGAACTATCAATGCCTTAAGATTCTTATAAATGTCTAGAGGAAAAAATTGTATATATATTCCTGCTTTTATTCCAGGAGGAAGACCAAGTAGACCATATTCATGAATCAGATAGAGCTGCTGTAAAAAATTTGATAGTAACTCTTATGTTGAGTTCACCAGAATCCATTCAAAAACAGTTGAGTGATGCTATAAGTATCATTGGAAAAACTGATTTTCCAATGAAATGGCCAGAACTTATAACACAAATGGTTGAAAAGTTCTCTACAGGTTTGTTAACAGAATGTAGTAAAAAATGTCAAATAATCAACATTATTGTTTTTATGTTATGAAAAAATCCATGGAAGTTGAATCTGTGGATCTAGAGGCCCAATCATGAGGACCTCCTCTTCTCATCTATTTGTCACTTCTTGAACTGTTCATTATAATATGTTTGCTTTCCAGTCAGACTCTACTAATGACTTTATCAGAAAATATCTTAAGATTATGTGGAAAAATATCATATAGTTCACAACTTTGTTTAATTTCAGGTGATTTCAATGTGATAAATGGGGTTCTTCGAACAGGCCATTCACTTTTCAAAAAATACAGATATGAATTTAAATCAGACAAACTATGGACTGAGATTAAGTATGTTCTTGAAAAGATTGCACAACCTCTTACTGATCTTCTATTGGTAAGTTGTGTTTTTGAAAAAAATTTCAGAGAAATGTATAAAAAAAATTGACCAAAAAAAAAACAAAATTCAGTAGACCTGCAAAGAAATGAAAAATTTTCTTACTCCTTAGTATGTTTCTTTTTATTTCAGGTGTACTGAAGAAGTCCTGAACTTGGTTGTGTAAATATTTGTTGAATCGTCTAAAAGTTTATTTTGTTTTTTTTTTTTCTTATTTTTTGTATATCATCATTCAAACCACATTTTCAACAAGCATTAATATTTAAATAAATTCTATTTTATTTTTTAGGCTACAATGAATTTAGCCCAGACTCATGCCAATGATAGTAATGCTTTGAAAATAATATACAGTTCATTGGTTTTAATCTGCAAAGTATTTTATTCACTAAATTTTCAAGACTTGCCTGAATTCTTTGAGGATAATATACAAGTCTGGATGTCCCATTTCCATACATTACTTACTGCAGATGTGAAGTGTCTTCAGAATAATGTAAGTTGTTCTATTAAAATGCTGTTTGATGTTTGATTAAATATTTTACCAGTCATTCAATTTGAAATGAATAGATAATCTATGATACAAAGGGTTTTGTGACATTTTTTCCACTGATTGCCAAACTTGCAACCTACCATTATTATTGAAATTATCAGAGGATGAATCAATGTCAGGGTTGGTTGGTCACAAGTCAATTTGGCTTCTGCATTGGTTGACCAAGCTCATAATGAATAATGTTGATTGCTCATTGTAAACATGAATAGAATATGAATTTTGCAGTTGTTTTATAATTTTATGTAATTTCAGAAGTAAGGAGAAATGGTCAGGTAAATTTTATGAATGTCTCATTTGAATGGAACTTATTTATTTTCAGGTGAGTGATGAGGTTGGTGTACTGGAACAATTGAAATCCCAAGTTTGTGACAATATTACACTTTATGCACAGAAATATGATGAAGAGTTTCAACCATTTTTACCTCAATTTGTCACAGATGTTTGGAATCTTCTAGTTGCAACTGGATTGGAACCAAAATATGATTTGGTAAAACTCAATAAACAAAAGCTCCTGAATACCTCCTTCTATCAATTTATTATTGGTTTCAGATTGTTTCCAATGCACTGCAATTTTTGTCATCAGTAGCAGAACGTAAAAAATACAGAAATCTATTTGAAGATGATACTGTGTTGAGTAGTATTTGTGAAAAAGTAATAATTCCTAATATGGAATTCAGAGGTGAATTTTCATAAATATGATTGTTGAAGATATCAATCCAACCTATTTTCAGAGTCTGATCAAGAGTTATTTGAGGACAACCCTGAGGAATATACTAGGAGGGATATTGAAGGTTCAGATGTGGATACTCGAAGGAGAGCCGTCTGTGATTTAGTGAACACACTTAGCCAAAATTTTGAAAAGAGAATAATAGAAATATTCGGTCAATACCTACTGGTGGGTTGAAAACACAAGGGCAAGTTTTCTGGTCAAGATTATATTTTATATAATTTTTTAGGTTATGCTCACAAAATATGCAGAAAATCCAAAACAGTTTTGGAGAAGTAAAGATTCTGCTTTATACTTGGTAACTTCTCTTGCCAGTAGAGGATCCACACAAAAACATGGAGTAACTCAAACTAGTGAACTAGTCAATATAACCCAATTCTGTCAACAACAAGTTATGCCTGAATTAGAAAGACCAGATGGTAAAAATATGAATTTTGTATATACTCCCTTCAACAGCTTGAACATTATTCAAGTAACAATAACATAAACATGTACTTAAGTTTTGCTAAGTATTGTTACTTCTGAGTATTTTATTCATGAAACTATTGAACAGAAATATTCATATACAGGGTGAATCATAATTTTCGCAACTATGGGAATACTTTTTTTATCAAAGTTACAAAAAATGCTTCCAGTACTTTATAGTGAATCATTTTTGCATGTCATGTGACCACCATTGTGAAGGCATCTTTTATATTTCAATCACCGATAGATGGCCAGGAACCATCTAAGAAGATCTATGGAAAACTTCATCAGTGAAAATATACAAAGTGCATGTTTAATTTTTTGCAATATTTGAGGAATTACTGTGTTGTAGTTGATGAGTTGCCAGTACTAAAAGCAGATGCCATAAAATATGTGATGACATTTCGTACAATTTTACCAAACGATATAGTTGTCTCGACATTACCACAGTTGATAAGACATATGCCTAGTGAAAGTGCTGTAGTACACACCTATGCAGCATGCTGTTTAGAGAAAATACTCATAATGAAGGATAGCAATAATCAGGTTGTGTAAGTAAACGGATCAATTAAAGCAATCAAATTGTATCATATAAAAATGCAGAGTGCTTTCAGCTATTACACCATGATCAATTTTCAAGCCTGTAAAATGATTCGTAGAAATGTTTTCGATAGTTGGCGCTGCTAGTTGTAATGGTGTTATAGCTTTTTACAAATTATAATAGCAGTTTCGATGAATGATTTCAGGAAATTATTGTTGTTTTTTAGTGTTACTGGAGCTAACTTAGAACCGATTGCAGGAAATTTGTTATCTAACCTTTTCACCATACTTGAGAAACCTGTTTCTGAACAGAATGAGTATGTAATGAAAGGTATGAAAACAAAACGGTGCTGATGAAAATTTATATGATGATCTCATAATTTTTACAGCAATAATGAGGACATTTGCCACCTTACAAGAGAGAGTTATACCATTCTTGAATGTTGCTCTTCCCAAACTGACCTCCATTTTGCAAATGGTAGCCAAAAATCCATCTAAACCTCACTTCAATCATTATTTGTTTGAATCATTGTCATTGGCCATCAGGTATGTGAAATTTCAGAATATTTATTTGCAACAAGAATAAAATCGTTTCTCAATATGGATTAGAAATTTAGTTTTTTTCAATGTTTTTTCAAAATCATTAGTGAAATATTGGCTTGGGTTCAAATTACTGTTTATATATATACATATGTGATGAAATATGTGATTCATCAACATTTTCTTTGTGCCGGCAATCAGGACTTGATATTTCATATTATTTCAGGATTGTATGCAATTCAAATCAGTCAGCTGTAAGATCTTTTGAAGATATTCTCTTTCCAATTTTCCAAGGAATCCTACAACAGGACATTCAAGGTATGGTATGAATGACATTTCAATTGTTCATTTTGGAAATGAAAACTTGGTTTCAGAGTTCATCCCTTATGTGTTTCAAATTCTTTCTCTGCTAATGGAAAACACTGCTCCTGGCGCAATTCCGGAACCGTACATGCAGCTGTTGCCCTGCCTGTTGGCCCCCATTTTGTGGGATCGACCAGCAAATGTCAGCCCTTTGGTGAGATTGTTGAGCGCTTTTGCTACACAAGCTGCACCTCAAATAATTGCTCAGGATAAGTTGGTAAGGCATGAAGGGAAAATAAATCTTAAATAAAGTTGAATCTCAAGAACTTTTCAATGTAGGTAACCTACATAAAGAGTCCCTGATGACTTTATTACTTCCAAAACATATATGTTTTCAATTTTTGACATAAAAATCTAGACCCTCTTGAATAGCAGATAATGATGACGTATTAACCCAACAAACAACAAAATTTCGGCGTTTACTACTATTTTCATTTCATTATTTCCTAATTATATAAAGTATAAAATGTCGCTAGAAAATGGTTACAAAATATTTTTTGAAATCTCGAATCGGTATAGAATTAACTGGGGTTCAAAGGGAACATTTATGGGGAATCACACTACTATAAAATTAACATAACAAAAAAATTTAGACTTGTCAAATTATACAATTCGCTGAATTCCTGTTTCAAAACTAATAATATTAAATCTCACAATAAGATGCCAAAAACCAAATTCTATTAAAAAATTTCAATAGAATAGTGAACTGTCATTAATTTCAGAGTGGATACTTGGGGGTATTTCAGAAACTGATTGCATCAAAAACAAACGATCATGAAGGATTTCATCTAATGCAAAATTTGATTCAGCACTTCCCTATGTAAGTAGGAATTTTAATGGATAGTTTTGGTCATTTGTAATTGGTCAATGTAATCTCTTTTCAGGGAGGCTATGGCACCATACCACAAACAAATCTTCTTCCTGCTATTCCAAAGACTGTCTTCGTCGAGTAAAACTACAAAATTTGTAAAGAATCTCATAGTATTTTTCAGTTTGTTTGCAGTGAAACATTCATCTAATGAACTAGTTACTACAATCGATGGAATTCAAGCACAGTAAGTATATACACCTGAAATATGAATATCAGAGATGATGCTTGGGAAGTTGGACTCCCTGAATGTTTTCAATGCTACCTTTCCTTTCAACTTGGTGATTCTACAATTGTTATTAATCCCTATACAACTTTGGCTGTCACACGCTCATAGACAACATAAACCCTTACTTTCAAAAGAAATTATCCACAAAATTATACAAACGATTGCTGAAAAATTATCTGACTAGCGGTAGTGATATTTTGGAATGTCTATCATGCTCTTGACACTGTCACATATACCTACTTCTTGTGGTTTTTTTCTACCTGAGAATTAATATTTCAGGATGTTTGGTATGGTCTTAGAGAAATTGTTCATTGCTGAATTGCAAAAGATTTCTGGCAACATTGAGAGGAAAATTGTAGCATGTGGTGTCACAAAATTGCTTTGTGAGTGCCTCGAGATGTATACAGGAAACTATCAGAAGTATTGGCCACAGCTTCTTCAAGTTAGTATTGTTTGTAAAGTGACAAAATGGTGGTAATTTACGTATTCGTTCGTTTCCAGGCATTGTTATCATTTTTCGAGATGCCAAGAGATGAAAGTACTCTACCCGATGACCATTTCATAGAAGTTGATGATACCCCAACTTATCAATCAGCAAGTGCAAAATTGAACTTTGCCAGTTCAACTCCAAATGATCCTTTACAAGGTATGAGTTGAGATTAACGTCTGGAAGGGTGTGAATTATGATTCATTCTGAAAATATGGTTTTCACTGTACAGTCTTTGAGATGAAAATTGGGATTTTATGATAAAATGTAATTAATCAGTCCCCTTATAGTTATTGCAGTCACTAAATATCATCTTCTTATCAAACAGAAGAATCAATCATATTTTAGTAGGCAAATTCCAAAATATGACAAGTTACTGACGAATTGAAAAGTTTCTTCAAGAAAATTAGTTACGGTGAAGGCAGTGATTTGTCCGGGTAGACCGATTTGTTGGCTCGAGAAACAATTTTAATATAGCAATCTCATTGCAATTCATTTTGTCAACATATATGGCCACAGTGTGCCTAAGATAAGGATGAAGCATGGGGATCCACAGTGAAAATGTGAAAAGTATAATCATAATTATTTGTTTCAGCTGTAAGTGAGCCTCGGCAATATTTGGTTCAAAGTCTTGCTAGTTTGGCGAACTCTCAACCAGGTCGATTATCTAGTTTCATTAGCAACACAAATTCACAATCTCAAACAATTCTTCAAGGTTACTTAGCAAAATTTGGGGTTCAGCTAGTCTGACTCAATTTCAATCGACTGAAGTTCATTCAAACGTCGGTATGTTATATCCAATATGTTTAATATTTAGTGTCATCTTTGGATTATTGTTTTTACTTTTAGTAAATTCATTGAGTTTATAACTCGAATTTGCTAAATTATTTTTTATTAATAAAACTATCAAGCTGACTAATTTTTTTTCTAAAGCGTTCCTGTTTGTTTTATCTAGTATTTTATTTCCGTTTTACATTTCAATTCGAGAATAAACTTTCCATCTATATGAAAGTTTATTCATCCATATGAAGTTATATGTTCATTTCCATAAATGAAAAATTATAACGTCACTGTTGTTGGTTCGGAGAAGTAAACAGATTGTAATTTCGGCATTTGTCAAATTAATGATGATTGAAAACAACCGATGATAGGTCATTTTTTAAATAAAAAAATAGCACGTTTCTTAATGTTTATTCTAATAAATTCATCAGTTATCTTGGTATAAAATAGCATCTACATATATTATGTTTGCTGTACGCTCTTATATTTTCCTTCAGACTATTGTATTCAAAGAAAGTTGGATTCCAAGTAGTCTTCAAGAAGAATACAATGGCTCACAAAACATGTAGTAATGTTGTGGCTACCATATATCCTGTAATCAAATATCCTATCCCAAAAGACAAGGCTCTTGCTGGCTGTGGGATGATGACAACTGCATATACTATGGTATGAACAATTCTTGCTGCCGTGAAGGTCAAGAAAAGAATTTTTGCAAAGTATTCCGATGGACCTGTCATCATGTAAAGAAAGGCGCTGACAAAGAATATTGGTATATTCTCCAGATCGTTCAGATGTGCTCTTCTGACTCTCTCTACATCCTCATCCACTTTAGGTTTCACCTTTAATCTCTTTCCATCTTCAGGGTTGGCGAAAGCCTAGAATAGATTGAAAATTTAGCAACCCCTCCTTTATCATTAATATAAAATTCATAGTAGATTGTGTTGATGAAATGTGCGTTTATAAAGGTGGGTTTGAGTTTTTAGTTGTAAGGAAATGTTATTCTGTGGTACAGCGCAAACCAGGCTAGATAACTTTTGGCGCGAAATATGATATCTTCTAGCTATTTCATTGATCTGAGAATATACTCATAATAATACCAGGTACACAGTTACATATGTAATAAATCATATCTTTTATATCTTCGATTGATCGGAATTAGATTAATCGCGAGAACCTTGGACTCTGAGATATATAACGACGCGCGGTGTTGAAAAAGTAATAAAACGTTGAGAAGTATATTTATATCAATCAACGCTAATATCATTGTATATTTTTGTATTCATTTTATCCCAACTATAGTAACTACTCTACCAGTCCATTGTCGTTCTAGATGGAAACCAAGTAGGCTAGAGCTATTATACCGTCTACTAGGTGTTCATTTAGATCGACGACTAGTCAAAAGAGACTGTTATTTGAGCTATCATATACATATAATGAGATTAATGAGTATATAATACCTAATACCAAAGAATATTAACGCTTACTCTATGCGCTTACTTCTTTGATAAAACTTATTGTGATGTAGGTACCTATATAATCACAAATTCAAAACCACATTGGAATCTTGTCAATTTGAACTCACCTTGTTTTTGAACCTTTGTGTACCCGTTAAAACAGTCATGCACATCATTTTGATAACCAGAATACTGCAATAAAATAAATATGACCGGAAAATCGGATTTTGTAGTGATAACAAGTCTTGTACAACTTGAGCCATTATATTGTGCTAGTTGGTCAAAGAAAAACACCAAAGTAGAATATATAACTAGAGTTGTAATTCGTCTAGTCGGCAAGAACACTGTCGTATCTAGGTAGATTAGTGGATAATAAAAAAACCTATTTTCTAGCTACATATCATATAATCCCACTAGTCACCGGCCTTGGCCTTGAGAAGCTAAAGCAGTGGCGGAGGCAGAATATTGTTTGATAGAATTTAAAATTCATTCCACCAATAATGAAAAAGTAATTTTTCATATGGAATGCTGCTGTAATGTACGAAATCCGAAGGCTCTGGAGGGCCAATGGAAAAAAAATAAATCGAAATTTCGAAGTAATAAATCTTAGGCCAATAAAGCCTTTGATGAATATTGTTTTCTAATATTATAGTTAGTCGAAATTTTGACTATATTTTTTTCGCATTGTCCCTCTAGAGCCTTCGCAGTAATGCCATCACCTTTGATCTCTGAATTTTAATAATTGTTCTTGAGTCAGTTGAGTATAAACGAATTTTTCCATATAGGATTTTTATTTCACAATATATTGATATTTATTTTTGGAAGGCAACTGCTTTTCAAGAATTGAGTATTTGTCAAGTCAATGTCCGGTCAGGAATTTCGCATAAATTATGTCAGATTCGTTTTGTTCTGTATAATTTATGTAGTTTTAGAGCAAGGAATGAGATATATTTTTTATTTTTTTCCATTTGTTGTTTCCGCAGTAGGTCCATATAGACAAAATAGGATTAGATACTGATGCATTTTGGAAAATAATATCCAGCATGAAATCTCATTTATATGTATACCTAACTCATGAAAGTCCTTGTTAAAAATACACTTTTCTAACACCTTTTACTTGAATCAAATAAATAACAGTTCTTTTATCTGAATAAATATTTTATCGGGGATAATAATTTGTACCAAAACAATGTTCTCAATTGATTTTCTTCAGTCTTCTTACTTGTCATACTATAAACCACAAGTTAGTTTATTAATAGGTTTATCCAGTCACCTATGTCATTCATCTCTCTAATCGACAAAAAAATGCATGTTTGGAATCATTTACATCACTACGTAAATACTTCTCATAAAATTCTAGAACTACGTTTTCCACTTTGAATCCAAATTTCTGATAGAGTAATAAGGCAGGGTTATTGGTTGAAACATGGAGGGTGATATCTCTTCCAAGGCTTGTCTGAAATAAGATAAAAACAGCTATTAGTCCAGCTCACTTAATAAACATCTTCATTAACATACCTGTATTAAATGATAAATCATAAATTTCGCAATTCCACAATTTCTCCAATAGGGTCTAGTGAATATAAATGATAGATAATTTTCTGTGTAATTTACATCAGGTACCAAAAACGCGAATCCTATGATGAGTCTTTTATATAAAACTACACAGCTGAATTCTGGATATTGAAGGGTTTCAGTTACTGCAACAAATCGAATATTAATTGTTCTGTAGTTCAATGGTACATCAATTCAGTAGGGATATTCAAATCAAGCAACTTACGATCAATTCCGGGCCAAAAAAATTGGTTACAAATACTATTTATTGCTGGAATGTGCTGTGGTTGTATATAGGTGTAATCAATAGGACTTCTAGGTGGTAGATGGTAATCTTTAACATTTCGGTTACCAGCAAGTTGAACCTCAGCCATCAGTTTCAACCAACTGGGAAAAATCTCTGTATCCCTATGAATGTATGGTTTCAGGTATATCTCACTATAAGGGGATAATATTAGTTCCGGTCTTATACCCCCAGTAAGTTTGGCATGTAAAGTGAGTCCTTTCATTCTTGAAATGTCTGAAAAATGAAATATAAATGTTAATTTTGTTCAAGATTACAATGTCCATAATAGCCTCAGATTTTTAAAATAGCAAGATGTAGTATGCTTTACAACTATACAGGCCTGATTTAAAAAAAAAACGTCCCAAGTAGTGTCGCTATTATATCCGATTTTGAAAAACAAATAAGCACATGAATATTACATGGTGGCCGTGGCTCTAATCATTTTTACCAATTCCATCTCTAAGGACAGCAACTGTCATTTTTTTAAATAGTAACATATGTTCTTTCCAACTGTTTCCGATATTTTTTTTTCTGGATTCAGTGATGTATAAAATGTTGACCTTCGGTCAAAATCAATTTTCCGCCGATAGGAAATGGTTCTTTTCACTATGGCCATAATATTTTTTGTTCTAAATGAAATATAAATAATGAAGGCATGACCGACGCGATACAAGCAATAGAGAAATGGTGGTCAAGCAAAGCAAGGTATCGCGTTACGGCTAGATAAGTTCCAAATCGTTGCAAATTTTAAAGGCTCAAAGAAGATGTGTGAAGTATATCTGAATAAGTATCCAAGGAATAACATAGCCATGGTTGATACCAAGACATTCACTGCAACATTCAATAACCGAAATGTTATGAATATATTCCTATTTTCAACTAATTTTACGCGAATATCAACTTGTTAAAAATCACTGAATCCAGATGTTACAATTTGAATGAAAAAAAATAGCGCCACCTTGTAGTATTTGAGGAATCATTTGATCTGCTTTTTTTGTATATTTTTGTATATTTGCCTGTATATGTGTATATTTTGAACCCCTTTTTTTTGTTATGAACTTCAAATTTGAGTTTAGAAAAGGAGCTTGTCAGTAAAAATTGATCCCACACATTTTCAAATGGAACTTTATATAATTTCATATTCTAATAGAAATCTTTTTCTGAATCAAAGATATACTTTCTTGAGGGGAGTAGTAAACTATTCCTGAATGGAAAAATACATTCTGGATGGTTGTGATTCCCTTTCGTTTCAATAGAAAAATTAACCTAATAAATTGTTCTTAACATGTTTTTGTTGGATAACCTTGCTGCATATCAAAAAGTGCAGTTTTAAATGGAGTTTGCTTTAATTTCTCTTGATAGAATGTCTCAAAATGGCAATCACCAAATCTTGAATACTTTAGTGAACAATATTTATTACTGAAATGGATGACCCACTGTATAAAATACTTGAAGATTTTATAATTAATCAATTGGATAATTACTGTTCAGTGAGGTGTTATAATGACAAAAAGGATCCAAGAGCTTCACAAACTCTTTTGCAATTATATCCTCTTTGGAGCAATTTGAAATTATGTCCTGAGTTTTCTTTGGGTGATCAAGTGGTTTCAAATTTATTGCAAATTCATCAGAACTAGCCAATTTCAACCTGAAATTCAATAAAATGTATTAGAAAATAGTTGACTTCTCAAAAATAACATACTTTTTGGATGATGTTTCAATTTGTGGTTGAACATTGATTATCCTATTGTTTTTCAATTTTGAGTCCTAAAAAACATAGTTACTAGGTGTCGAACATCATTGAGAATATTTTTATTACTTTCTGTACACACTCTGTTTCTGTAACAGAATTGTTCAATTCCTCTTGGACATCTGGAAAGACCTGAATGCTACTGAATATTTGATACAAATCCACATTTTTTATACAGGTGAAAACAAGATTATTAAAAAGATCAGCATCAGAAGTAATTTTCTCTTTTCTGTTCTTCAAATTTTGTTTTTCTGTTAACATTACTGAATCTACAAAGAAATATAAATTGTCAAGACAAAGTTTCAGGAATAAAAAACAACTTACATATGCTGGAAATAGCATATGGTGTTAACTTTGGATACATCAGAGTCCAAAATGCTGGTTCATTGACAACAGATGTGCCAGAGAGGAATATGTAATTACTAAAATGTGAAAGTGTTCCTGCTATTGTCCCTGTCCATTTCTTCTTCCTCTTAACATCACTATAAAAAATCAATTCCCAATGTTTGTCAATAAATTTGGCAATGTGGTGCCTCCAATGGAAAAATCCTTTTCTAGCTAATCCTAAGCTTTTATTCTGAAGGTGGAAAAGAACCAAAACTATCACCTGTAACCTGAAATGATAATAGTGATGCCAGAGCATTAGACAAATAAACAACCTATTGATTATTCTGAACAGCACAGAAAACCTCATTACATTTCAAATTGGCAATTTAAGGATGAGAAATTACTTACCAAGATAATTTCACTCTCATGAATGTTTCACTATCATCTGTTGAACATTCCTGGCATATAAAAGTGAAAAATATATCACCATAAAGTCCTCCAGGAACAGAACCCCTCTTTAAACATTTCAAATGAACATGTGTTTTACAATCTGCACACTCAAGTCCTTCATCAACACAAATTTCAATTTTATCTCCACAATATTTACAAAATCTGTCTTCTGTAAACACCTCCATTATGATTATAGTAATTTGAATTTATTTTGGATGCAAAGTTACTAGTTCTCACTTATCTTTCACTAAAGACTGATTGTAAGCATCTCAGGATTCTCACTTCTCAGGTTCATTTTAACAGAAAGTTGAAGCGAGACTCCTCTTACAAAGTTGTTGGCGGTGGCGCTTCCGCCAGTTCCGCCAAAGCATGGTGGCAAAGATCGCATACCGGCAAACCAGCTGATCTGACCATAGATCTTGTAAGATCTATGGATGGATCTGACGGTGATGGAGGATGGGGTTAACCCTTGGGGTCAACCATAGATCTTACTGCTTACGCTAGATCCGGTATCCAGGTTTTATTTGTTTTGTAGGTCCGGGACAAGGATATTAAACTGTAAAGGATTGCTCAATCGATCAAGTTTTTCTTCCGGATGTATGACGTCACTGACTCCGCTCATAATTTCATTGGCTGTTGACTATCCATCTTTGTCATTGATTTTAGTTTCAGTTTCTCACTTTATTTTTGTTATTCTACACTCTACAGGAGGTTAATTTTTAAATACACGAAAGAATAATAATTGATTTGAGTTTTTAGTCAATATGAGAACATGAAATATCTGGACAATCAATTTATAGCCATTATTAGTTCCATTCGCAAAATTTTAGGAATAGGAATTGGATGAAAACATGTTTTTCATTCTTCGAAGATTGTTGTGGCACTGGTTTACCTTTTTGGTTTGTGGCCGAATAATTATTGAAGTGAATAATATTCTACAGTAGTCACAGAAATTATATACACAGTGAATTTTGGGACCATAGGTATTAAAAATGCACTGCCTAGAATCAAAATTCAATTGAAAATCTGCTAGAAGATGATTCATATATTTCATACCAGGTAAGCTCTGAAACTAGTGGTGAAATGAGGGTTTATTATTAATATCCATTGGTTTTTTAGGGTACTATCAAAGATTACATAGACAGAATATATTTCTGGATATTGTCCAGTGCAAGTAGATATGGAAGCAATTATGAAATTGGAAATGTCCTCGGAAGTTTGTAGTGCATGTACATTTTACATTTCAAGTATACATATATTATTATCCATTATGCACTGTATATATCAATAATAAATCATTCCCTATTAAGGTATAGGCATATCATTTTGCAATCAGTAGCAGTTTTTATTTCATGATATACAATTATTTTTTAATCAATCACACAGTACTTACATACTATACCATTTTCAACCAACAAATTATGTTATCTTTCACCTATATTGTTTCTGAGTGCATCCAGAAACAGTGATCTACCTATAATGCCTCAAAAATAAAAGACTATACCTATTTAGATCAAAGGATGATGTCAATTCAAGTTGAAACCATTCAGGGCACTGAGAAATACCTATCATAAAATCATAATATGAACAGTATAGGTATATGGAACAAATAAAACATTTTGATTTTATAATTTATATAATATATGATTTCCATAGTATAATACACCAACAATTTTGATTTTTTTTATTATATCTATACCTGAGTTTGATTGTTTGACATTTTTCACAATTTGTTATCAGTTTTATTGAATCCTTTTCTTCAATTTAGTGAATTCAGTCATTACTTATTAAAGGATGAAGATGTGATAATTTCAGGATCAGAAGAGAATATGCATTTTCTGAAATGGAGCAAAATATGTTCAGAGACATTCTGGGATATGGATGATGTTCTCAATATTTTCTATCACACCTTATTCAGTGGAACATTTGTGTTCCAATCATCTCTTCACTAGCAAATCTACAATACGAAGACAACAATAACAAGATATTACTCCTCAAGAGCATGTATTATAATAATATACCTTCAGGGTTCATTTAGTAGGTCCTGCCATGTTCCTGCTCATAATCTTGATCACATAAAATAGAACAAATCTACTGGAATCACTTGGATTACACAAAGGAAGTCTTCCAGGTCGTGAAATCCACTTCTAATTGTTGTGGGTTTTGGAAAAACACATGGAAATTATTTGTTGTTTTGGATTTTCTTAAATCATCTACACCCTCAGGTCTGTGCTCATGCCCTCAGTTACAGCACACAAAACAACTAAGTCACCTATAAAAGTAACATTTTATATATTCATCATTTTGTATTGCATGTACTTACTTCATTCACTTATATCAAGTACCATTTTATTTTTAATTTAAATTTCGCAAAAAGTTTCAATGGCGACATAATAACTTCCGATGGTCGTCCTCTCGACCAATGAACAACAAGGTCGAATCAGTGACGTCATTCAACGTGTTTACATTGCCAGCATAGGGATTGAGCAATCCTTTACAGTTTAATATCCTTGGGTCCGGGAGGGTTCGAAAGTACTAAGCCATTGATTGGTCGTTTTCAAATTTTGACGACCCGCGTTAGTTTGACACAAACTTAAAATTCCGACAAATGTCAACTATTGTAATCTTCAGCGAATTCCGGTGTCGATCGGGTCTGATTCACATAGTTTTGAGTGTTTTTATGTGAACAATTAGATTGCAATGCCGAAATCCTGTATGATTTGCAGTAACAAATTTGTAAAGGGTTCTGCCAGATCTTTTCATAGGTATGTACTTATATCATAGTATTTGTATTCCATAAACCATAGGCGTACTGTTGGGTAGGACAGGACGTAAGAATAGAAACTAAAAATAAATAAATTAATACTTTATATTCGATAGATTTGAATTACTTATTTGGATATCCAGAATCTTTGTCCAGACCCTTCGGCAATCTTAAGTTCTTCTTGAATGAATTATTGCCATTTCTGTCAATTTGTTCACCGATTGCATGATGATACAGCCGTATATAATAGGTATGTGATATAAATGATTTCATTTTATAGGTTTCCCAAAAATATCGATATTGGTGCAATGTTTTGGGTATTACCGGAAATATACCTTTCTATGGAGTTTTGTGCTCTGATGATCATTTTTCTCCAGAAAGTATCAGAATTTCACCAGCTGGCAAGAAATCATGCACTAGTGGAACTTTACCAATTTTATTGATGTTTCAGTATTGCAGCCAAAGAATATTGAGAGGTAATAACTTTTCTTAAATTCTTTCACAAGTAACACATATTTGATAATATACTTTTTTTTTTGTTGAGGATATCAACCATTGAGTCATTGATGGTTACTTGACAAGGAGAACTACGTGGAGAATATGCCATTGGAATATGGATTTGGAAAGCAAATCAAGAGATAGGTACATTTGAAGATAAATTATATTTGCTATAGTGATTCATTGGGGGGTTATCGAATCTACTCCACCGGCCGCCATCTTACTCCAAATATGATTCTCCTGATCATCATCAACCTTAACAGCTTTAGAAACTGAGAGGGAATACCGAAAGCTATTTACAGGGTATGTATATGGAAGTATTTCTGTGTGTTATTATACTTATTTTATTCTATTTCATTCTCTGATTGAGAATAAAAACATCTACTCTGAAAATCCAGTTCATCACATCAAGAGAAAAAAATACATAGATATATATTAGAATATCAAAATGATATTACCAGAATTGATGTAAATGAATTGTTTTATAATAATCAGATATGCCTAATAATAATAAACAATGTTCATCAGCAAGGTTTTCATTATTTAATCACCTCAATCTGTACAAAGTACAATTCGATATCTACCTACCCCTATTTACCTACTGTTCATTTTTTTTTGTAACCAATGAAGTCAAATCATTCAATAGAAAATGAAGAATTGAATATGTTTTGTACCCTTCAAAATATCTCAACTGTACGCTACTGTATCATAGTACTTTCTTGCCCTTCACCCCCTCTCATCAATACCCCTCTGATACCAAACAAATACTACATGATGCCGGATCTAGCGTAAGCAGAAAGATCTATGGGGTTAACCAAGGTGGATATAGAATGGTGAAACAGCTTCCTATCAACAAGCACTAGAATAAACTGTAGACCTTTGCCTACTTGATTTCATACCGTAGTAATATTTCCTGAAGTTATCAGAGATGGCGACATACCTTGTGTCGGTAAAACAGAAACTCTGCATCTGTCATCTTTTTATCAGTTTCATCTATTCTAGATGAAAAATGACTGAGAAGAGTCAAAATATCGATAACTATTCCAGATTCACTGAAAATATTGTGTTTTGATGTCATTTCAAGTCACGTCTGTCAGATGCGAACCACAGAAATACATGAGCAACAGAAATTTTCTTCGATAATCGATCTCACCGCCATCTTCATTTGAGTCGTGGAAATATTAGTACCTTCTCAAACGGTCTACAAGTTTTTCGCAGAAACAATTGAAGAGCTGTTTCACCATCCTATATCCACCTTGGGGTTTACCCTCTTTAGAACACGTGACCTTGTTGGACCAAACCTTAGATCATAAAGGCTTACGCTAGATCCGGCATCACGAATCTGAAGTCAAAACGCGGCGGTCTCAAGTATTTTCGGAGATACGGCCCCATTTTGTCTAAAAAATGCACCATTTCAAATCTCCATTTTCTGCTAAATAAAAAACACAAAATTAATCATTTTTTGAGCCAAAACATCACACATGCTCACATTCACTTGTTTTCAACACTTTTTTGCATAAGAAACTGTTATTTTCACAAAAATTCGCCCTTCTTCAAAACGTAAACAAACTATCTTTTTTCACTGATGTTCTGGTTATTTTTATTTGGGATGTTGGCAACCATGAGCCAAACTTTTGTTTACATTTCAAAGAAGGGTGAATTTTTTGAAAAATAATAGTTTTTTCTGCTGAGAAGTGTTGGAAACAAGTAAATATATGCGTGTATAGTGTTTTGGTTCAAAGAAGGTTGAATTTTGTGTATTCCTAATAGCAGAAATTTGACATGTCAAATGGTGCAATTTTGAGACAAAATGAGGCCGTATCTCCGAAAATACTTGAGACCGCCGCGTTTTGACTTCAGATTCATGATCAGGAGGTCAAAATACGTATGTTCCACCACAAATTTTTTCCGAACCCAATCTTGATCGAATATTTTCGTCTGCCAGTTCTGCGACTTATCATATGCATCACTTCGCATGCGGACATATCTTATGCGATGCATTATGCATTTCAACCGAAATAAATCGCATTCGAAAAGTATTCATTGATTACAAAATAGATACACTATGATTTCACTCGAAAATTTGACATTTTCGTATGCGAAACTCATTCGCATGTGTTTGAAAATAGCACCGTAAGCAGAAGATCTATGATAGCACCCCTGCAAAAAAGCAAGGATGTTGGCAAACAAGTAGGTTCTATGATCACGCGGTACAACATCTATGGTTGAAATCATGTCGTGATTGGCGCCATCCTTTGGTCAGTAATTGAACTAGGAATATCTGGTCTCGCTTTCAATTGTTTTGTCGCCAGATTTGAACCAAACAGAAGCGCATTAGTAAAAACACCAGATTCTGCCATCTGTGTTGACGGGTGCATCAGTGGTGGCACGTTGATTTACTTGATTTGACAACTTGACATTTTTCTTGTATACCAAAATGTGTAATGGTTTTCTTTGTACTTACGGTACATAAAGTCCACACAGGAGTGCTAATTTTGTTATCATTGAATTTTTTACGTTTTGATCGGTGAATATAATCGATTTGTGTAATTTGATATTCCATTATTACATTTTAAATGTTTTCTGTAATGCCAACAAGGTCAAGTAAAATTTGACAGTTCAGTTTTACTAAAAGATTTATGTTAGTGACGATCGACATGATTTTTCTCATCATATTGCAGTAATTATCCTTAGCAGACACGTTAATTTTGTGTTAATTAACATGGCTGATTGTAAAGTTATCGTGAATAGACCGAATTCTTCGAGTCCACCTCCAAATTGTGCAATTTGCTTGGGTACATTCAGCAATAAGTGTTTTTCTGATTCATGTATGCATCAGTTTTGTTTCCAATGTCTTTTGGAATGGTCCAAGGTAAAATTTCATGTCAATATTATGTGGTGCAATATACATAGAGTATCAAGCATCAAATATGGGTTTTGTTCTATTGACTTTTTTCAGATCAAACCAGAATGTCCTCTGTGCAAACAGCCATTCACTAGAATTATACACAATGTGAAGAGCAATGAAGAATATGATGAACATCTTATTGAAATAACTCCCCCAGAAGATATTCACATAATTGATAATGAAGATTTTCTTTATCTTCCCATTGGCAATCCCCCACCTGCCACTAGACATCACTTCCATTTCAGGTAAATAATCAAAATTATAAAATATCAAGAGAAAAAAGTTGCTTCACTAAAAATATAATATGTCTAATTGTCAGATCAGTCTGCTGCTAAAATGATGTATTGCCTCTTGATAATCCAAAACCTGGAGGTAAACCAGAATTTCACCAGATTCACATTGAGAACTAATAGACCTATTTTTCAGGATTTGATTCTGTAATTTTTTTTAATATCATGCCTATGCAATGTTATTGCTAAAAAGTTGGCTAGGTAGATCAACAACATGTAATTATTATTAGGCAAGTACCAGTAATTTTTTTCAATTTCTGCCTACTTCATAATTTGCCATTGGATCTATCTGTAGGTTGAGTGGAAGAGAATGCTTATTCAGACCCCCCAGGAATGAATAAGCATTAACACTGCCTTTTGACTGCACATAATATATTACTCATGTTACATCTTTCTATGTAACCATGATTACAGTCAATAAGAGCATTCATTATTATTATTTCTTATAATAAAACTCAGTATTCATATACAAGAAGCAAGTGAAAATTTCCCCCAAAAATACACAGATATCTGATAAATGTGTAAAGTATTCCCAGAGAAATTGTAATTCACCATGATTCAATCATAACATATGTTCATTGGAAATATTCACAAAACATGATCTCATTAAATATACTGTAATGATATAATATTATATCAAAGGTCAAATTGGTCAACCACATGGAGACAACAATAATATTTTAATAATATATATTTGTTGTGTCATTGGTATATACCTAGTTTTTGTTTTAGTATAAAGTATTGTATCATTTCATTCTTCTCATTCAATTGTTATGATTATTAATTGATTCAAGATGTGAAAGTCTTTTGGTGATTCTGATGCTCAATTTTTGATTACTGTTTTATATAGATATATTCAGTTTTCTTTATTTTGTGACATAGATAGGAGATCAGAAATGTTGAATTCCTGTGTTCAATTGCTGCATTTGATTTCAGGTTTAAACTCCATTTATCCATTTAAAGTCAGCTGTGTTTTGAAACTAATGATGTATTGAATGTTGAGCAGAATGTTTTTTGGTTCATTACAAACCAAATCTATCAACTCATTGAATCAAAAAACAAGTATTCATAATATAGCAGAATTAGCATAACTGGGTTGAATTTCATTTGATGTAATAATTATAATATAAGGTTACTTCAGTTACATGCACAAATTTCTTGTTCTGCAAATGGTCTACACCATGTCCCCACCAAGTTATATTATACTTCAATTGAAAAAGAAAACAATGATTATAGTTTATTAAATAGAAAAGTCAAGAACCTCACTTTCATAAAGTGAATCATTATATTATTTTGAAGATAATATTTATGATTTCACTCAAAATCCAGTTTTGTAGTGTAGTTTACTTAGTAAATTATATTATGAAGTAATATTATGTATGGAATAAATTCATTACCTCTAACACATATGAATTGAAAAAAATCCAGGGAAAGGTCGATTTTTATATTTAAATTGACAACTCTTGATATTCATGCGCAGTTTGAGACGTCATCCGCGTGGTTGTGGTGACGTCATCGATTCATTTTTTTCATATATATTAATATTGGGAAAATAAATTAATACAAACAAAATTATATTCACATCAGAACCCATTCTCTGTTAAAATGAGGCTTACAAAAAGAGAGAGAATTGAAATTCTGATTATGATTGATATAGAATGGAAACACAAGTACAAGTATACAAATCTAGAACGAATTCCTAAGTCCATGGTAAGCAAAGTAGAGAAAAAGTTGAGATACTGGACGTGTTCAAGACCTTCCCAAAAGTGTTTAAAAGTGTTTTTAACCACCAACTTATTTGCGATGCAACCCTCGTAAATCTAGGACTTGTATGAGTTAGGATGACGGGGACCTTAGCTTTTTAAATGTCATCCGAAGCACTACTCGGCTGGTTACCGTCGAGAGTCCAAAGGATTGATATCTAGGTACCAAGAATGTTCGGTTGGTCACCTATCTCCTCCCGCTAAACGATACAATAGAAATAAATAAATATTTCCAATAGCTGCCAGAATTTGAACTCGGGTTCTCTAGGCAATAAGCCAGCAACTCAACGCATTCGACCACTAGCCCAGCTAAAAGTTCCTGAAAGTGTATATTTATATTATTTATCTATTATAGTTTTATAGGTGCAAACTGACTGACACGAATTGTGAAGTTTTTTCTGCAGTAGTTAATTGTGTACTTCGACAGTTTGTAGGAATGATTTCCACATGTAGCCAACATAAAATGGAGTTTTTGTATAGTTGGAACCTTTTTTATTGTCTTTTTCCATGTGACTACTATATGTGATGAAACAAAGCTCAAATTGGTTTGAAATAAAATAAATGGTTGCTTTAGTTTTATTGAATAAACCTCGACCATGGGGGCGTATTGCTCTATGAAAAAAACGTGCAGGATTTGAACTCCTAGTAGATGTGAAGTTTTATCATTTCAGCGGACATTGCAAAAATTCTCGCAAAAATTTTACGGGAATGTCTCCAACAGATTTTGAAACTTTATTGAACAGAATAGGACCAGCAAAACAGAAACACATTTTCAGCAGCCCATTTCCATTATTTCCAATAAATTCATTCTAAATATCTCCCCAGCCTTGGGCAATCCTCCTTTGTTTAATCAGACAGAATGAAGATCCTGCATATGTCACACCTCCTGGGCTTAGAAGTGAAATGATTTGGTGATATTGAATTCAAATACTCAGCAGGATCGACGGATATTTGGGTCAGTGGCATTGAATACGCCATATATTCAGCTTCATGTAAGATAGTACAAAGAACTTGGATTGATACTTTTGAGGGCAGTTTTCATTGATTTTATCATTCTCTCACATATTCCGATCGTTTTTGGATCTTCAGAGGATACAGTTGAATTTCCAGCAACAATCCAGAGTAAAGTTATCGTTTATTTTTATGGTCTAGAGTGTCTAGACTCTAGAGTCTAAAGTTAAGGATTCTAGAGACTGTATTCACTATCTATATTTATATTGACTTATGGTACTGTCTAAAAAGAAATTTATTATTTTGTAGAACTACTTTCACGGTTGATACTCGAGGAGAACATGCTATACAACAGATGTTACTTACCCACCCACTCACCAATGGAGGACAAATTTCCGTAGGATATCCCTCATCTAGGTATGTTTTATGTTCAAAATAGTGTATTTGATGTACTGATTGAAAGAGCTCCCAGACCTCTCTTATCTTTCTCCACGACCAGTTCTGAATGTAATAATTCCGAAGTCATTTATGATATTAGAATGTAAACACTCGCTATTTATGTGTTTTGCAAGTATTTTCATTCTGTAAAGAGGTACATAATAGTATATTACCCAACAAGGGTGGAAAGGGACTTTCCAACGTGTTTCGTACAGTATTTTTCTTACGACCATAAATAGGAACTTTCATTTCGCGGGTAGTCATGTCAAAGCTGTGACTTGAGCAGGCTCTATTATTTCGGATGGTTTCGATTCAATATTAAGTACTTTATTTTCATATTTGAGGTGATATTTGAAAACTTTGTCGACAATTATATATATGTGAATTACTGATTGATTGAATTAGTTTTGTTTGGTATATTGCTCGAATAAGAAAGTTATTTCAAATTTCACTTATCGCCAGTAAATCACACAACCAGGAATACAGAACCACGTAGTGCGCAAGCGCGTCCGAGTATTCTTGGTATAATCCGAAAAGATACAGAAATTTCAATAAATAATATGAATTTGACAGTGAGTACCAAATAATATACCTGCTTATTTCTATCGATTCATGAGAGCTTGTGATAGTATTTTTCATTTCAACACGTGTGCTTTTTTCTTTCAAATTACAATGATATAATTAAATCAATTAAAACATTCATCATTCCTAATGCTGATATCCTTATTGGGTAAACATACATGATATTACATGATCCTACTATTTTTTCTTGGCATTTGGAACTACTGAAATATGAAAGAAACATAACATATTACATATCCTATTTGATATCTTATGAAATAGTTATCCCCATATTTTCCAATTGGCTGTTCCCTTTTTCAGAAGTGTATTCCACAGAAGACGTCGGGATACAACGACTACAACTACCAGTTTCCGTAGATCAATTTACACTAGAAATTTGTGGGTTAATGCTCCTCCAGATGTTACTGGACGATACAGAGATATATCACCAGCATTTTTCAGGTAATGGAATAAATTATTATATTAGTCAAAATTTCATATGTTTTATGTCTTATTCAGAGATTGCCCCGGTGCCCGTACCAGACTAGTACCTTGGCTCAACAGAGAGCTGAATGCTCTGCTATATGAAAACACTCAGTTAGTTATGAGATTGGTAGATATAATAATGGATCATTTGCTTCGGAATCATATATGCAGTCGGGCATTTCGAACCCTACTATTTGAGTACCTTGACAATAAAACGGACCACTTCATCCACGAGTTTTATAATTTCATGAGGTCCCCATTTGATATGATAGGATATGATCGAAATGTGATATATTCAGAAAGGCCTCAGTCGCCACTTCCATATGTTGTGACTTTACAAGGTGAGTTGTGATGTGTGTTTTTTCTAGAATAGGGAGGCTTCCGGAATCCAGATTTTTATTCCACGTTATAGTTTGTGAAAATTAATTGATTACGTATTTTTTATTCTTCTAGTGTGGTCAAATTTGACTTGGAAAAAAAAAGAACGAAAAATGTAAAATAGGCTCCTCCACCATTTTGATGACGTACTATCTAGAAAAGCTTTGAGGGCACGGTTGAAATGCATTCTACCGCCTGTATACACAATTGCCGGAATTATCGATAAATCCAAATAGTCGGATATTCTGTATTAACGTCTTGGTATTGCTAAGGCATCAAATGTATTATTCATTCAATAGTTTGGGTTGGGTTGGAACTGAATCATATTTTAGTAATAGACGAGGCATAAATATTGAAATAGAGTAATTTTTTATTATGAAATTATGGCCAGGTACAAAATAATTTTTCTTTGAAGTTGATTATGCTACTAAAATATTTTATAAAAATTTAGTGACTTCCGTAAATCTAGGTAGTACGTCATAGTTTTCAATCATGAAAATTGTAAATTGCTCGATAATTGGGATAATTTCAGTTGTTATTCTAAACAAATACTATTTATTTAAATAATAATTTCACGCGTGTGTTCAAAGGAAACTTCATGATTATAGTTGGGAATGCTATTTATTCAAAATGATGTCCAATATGGTGTTATTGGTGAATTTCCGATAACTTTGTGATAATCAATGCAGATTCAATAATATTCTTGAATAATATTCATACTATCCACATTGGAAATTTGAAATTGAGTCATTTATTCAGTACCTACAATAATTCAACTTAGATTCAATGTGTTTATTCTAGAGCACCAATGATATTGATCAGCTTGCAATGTAATGGTAATGAAATGTTAAATTTTTTCTTACAAAAACGTACACATTGCATGGACACAACATTGGAGTCCAGAATGCTGGCGTATATTTCCACTTGTGAATAAAAATGTATGTCAATATTCCATAGTTTATCAATTGGGAATGGCTCAGACAAACAATATACATTATTTTCTCGAAGATGAGAATTCACTGGTTCGGACATCATCGTTCTCGATGGTGACTATGACTTGAGTAAAATTCTATACGATACCCTGTATATAATTTTCATTCAGATATTTGGAAAGGCTACAAAAAGTTGCTATGGCAAAGTGGCAAAATTTGAAAAAAAATCTTCGTAAAATAAAAAGATGTATGCAATAGAAGAATTTCGAAATTTTCGATTTTTCCTGTATAACTCTAGAACTGAAGAAGCTAGGTCAGATTTTTTTCATTCATATAATTAACCTCTGAAATACGCTACTTTGCCCCCATTTAACCAACCCTCTATCTCTTACCGTTATCGAAATCCCCATGCATAGACTCGAATTTTAATAGCCCTGTATATATCTCAATCTAGTTCATAACAGTAATGCATCTATTTTAAAATTGCAGATGATATTTCTGATGATGGAAATGATAGTGATGTAATAATAGTAGGGAGCACCAACCCTGAAGAACCAGTTGTCATTGATCTTGTTAATACAGACTCTGATGAGCCTATATTGGTGTCTCAAGAGAACCCAGTGCCTATTACTGTAGCCGATAATATTTCTGAGCCAGAACCTGAACCTCGTACCCCAGTTCTACCTTTGAAATTGAGACTCAAACACAAGAGACAGTCGAGAGAAAAGAAAATAGAAAGGAGGCAGAAGAAGAGGTCCAGACATCAGAGATCAAGATCTTCAAGTGTATCAAGTTCAAGCAGTTCTAGTGATAGTTCTAAAGATTCCTACAAAAGGTATTTAATCACAATTTATGATTATGTAGAATATAAAATGAAATATTCCTAATTTTAGGTATAAAAGGCGAAAGAAGATGAGGAAACTCAAGAAATGGTTACCTCACTCCTCTTCAGAGAGTGAGTTGATAGTCGACACTTCCTGTGACTCAGATGAAAATCTGCCACTTTCAGCACTGGCTGGTAAAAAGAGAGAAACTAAAAATAATAGGTCTAGTGCCAATTTGTACAAAACTTCCAAACATGTAAAGACAAATCTTCTGATGAACCCTACCAAAGAAACCTCCCATGTGGGATCAGAAGGTGAATCACCCGGAACAAGTTCCTTGCCCAGTTGCTCTAGGTACACCTCTGATTCATCATGTATTCCGAATGGTGTGTTTAAAGCTGAGGAAAACGATAGCGAGCCGATCGATTACAGTAGACATGGCAGGGACAAATCCTTGAGCTCCACAATTGCCCCCTCATGTTCCAAGTATACCTTCACCACGTCCGACTCCTCTCCTGACATGAACACCCAGTATATGGTGGTCAGGGGTAAGGCATCATCGAGCGATGACGCAAGTGATGATGATTACCATGCACACCAAGTAATCAAGAGTGAAGTGAAAAAACTGTATCCACAAAATATTCATTGTCAGAAATATTCCAAAAATCGTGAAAGACTACAAAAAATTCTGGTGAAAAGCGAATATTGCTAATTTCTATTGCTGAAATCATCATTACTGTTCAGATGTTTTATTAAAACATTCGAAAATCTGGATTCTGCAAACAATTACTGATTTGTCTTTTTAGTTGTACAGTTATTTATCAAAATATTTTATATATTGTTAAACAATATTTTATAATTGATTGAAATTGTGTACTGTGAATAAATTGAAATCTGATGATTGGTAGCTTCTCTGATATGATAACAAATAATAAAAATGATATCACCTCGTTCTCCTCAATCATTTCATATTCATGTTCCAACGAAAACTTGACCCCCCTGCAAGTTAGAAACGGACGTGCGATCAAAGATTTTTTTAAACTGAGAAGTTTATTTTCTTACGGTGGCGTTAGAATTACTTGAAATTCTTCATGATTCATCAAATGTAAGGGGATGCTGATACCGGAAACACGGTACACGGTGAACAAATATCCCGAAATTCACACATTTACGTTGACTATTGAACACCCGAACAGTTCGAGTATCCCGATGACTAACAACAATAAATCATCCTATCAGTTCCCTTATCGACATAAGTCATAAACAACTATATAAATCGTCCAAATTTGTTTCTACTTTATATTTTCCTCAAATTCATTAGTAACGGAATAATTCGAGATTATTCAAATTATTTCGTATGAGTAAAATATTTGGTTTATTCCTGAATATTGAAATTCCAGATTGGAACTTATTCCATCAGAAATTACTTGAAATTCAATATTAAATTCCTTAGTTCTAAACATGATATGATGAATATTCAATGACTTCAGTCAATTTTAAAATTTCACAAGTATTTCTTAGAATCATTTGGAATTCCTGGGATTATTCGAATTGCTTCGCGGATGGAAATACTTGATATATAATCTATGGATATATACGATGAAAATAAGAATTTTGATGGAGTGTAGTTTGGCAGGTCTCGTTCTAGACAATGAAAGGGAAAATCGCAGTTGGTGGAATGATAGACATGATTGCTCAAGAAGTAATTTTGTGACCGTGAAGAAATTGAATTTGCGCGCCACTGCCAATTGGATATGTCTGTGTTCGGCAATCCAAGTAGCCTGCTCTGCTCTGGCAGTGGCAGCGCCTTGTGAGAACTAAGAGTAGACTAGTAGAGTGATAATGAGAACATTGAGAAGTAGTACTAAAGAGCATTAAACTGTGCTAGTAGCTAGTAGTAACCTTTAACTTTAACCTATTTGTTATTTCAAAAGTCGAAATGTTGAATCAAGTTGAATAATGATCATTCTCTCAGTTTGCCCATTCACATAATTTGACATGATCAATGGCTTATAGGGTTAAAAATTTAGTGAGAGTGCTACTGCAGAAACATTCTTGCTTATATAAACCAAAGAAAGATCTTTCTTCCATACAAACTGAATCAAACGACTTGAGATTATTAACACAAGTATATAAAAAGGATGGACATACCAATATAACTGACAAAATAATTAGTCATATAGGCAAGAACATATACCTCAAACCATGCCATCCTCTTAGTTTGGTGAGGCAGAGAATCATCAACTTCTTCTATAAGTCTTTTGTTAATAGAAGAGGAAATCCTGTATTCTCTGTTCATGAAAACCTGACACCAGTTGTTAGTACTATCCAGAATTTTGATAGTTTACTGATTCCTAAAGATCATCCCTCTAGAAGTAAAAGTGACTGTTATTATGTGAATAAACAACATTTGCTGAGAGCACATATGACTGCTCACCAAAGTGAATTAATTCAAGCTGGTTTGAATGATTTTCTGATGATTGGAGATGTATATCGGAGAGATGAAATTGACAGAACACACCATCCAGTATTTCACCAAGTGGATGTAGTGAGATTGAGAACAGGTGATCAGTTATTTGTTGATAATAAGAACTTGCAGATTTTTGAAGAAGGAAATAATACATATTTCACAGGAGATCAAGAAAAACAAAGTGTTCATACATTGGAGGCAGTTAAATTAATGGAACATGAGTTGAAGAGTACTCTTGTTGAGCTAGCCAAATTTCTGTTTGGAGATAATGTTAAATATCGCTGGGTTGATGCATATTTCCCCTTCACTTTACCTTCTTGGGAATTAGAAATTCATCATGATAATGATTGGATGGAATTGTTGGGTTGTGGAATAATGCATCAGAAAATATTGATTAATGCTGGTGTAAGTGACAAAATTGGTTGGGCTCTTGGACTAGGATTAGAGCGAATAGCTATGTGTCTTTACAAAATTCCAGATATTCGACTATTTTGGTCTAATGATTCTGGATTTTTGAACCAATTCATTACTGAGGATGTTAACAAGAAAATAACATATGTTCCAATTAGTCAATATCCCCAATGCATAAATGATATAAGTTTCTGGCTTCCAAATCCAGAGTTTTCTTCTAATGATTTTTATGACTTGGCAAGGAGTCTTGGTGGTGATCTGATTGAACAAGTTAGGTTGATAGATACATTTATACATCCTAAAACCAAAAATGTGAGTCATTGTTACAGAATTATTTATAGACATATGGAAAGAACACTAACTCAACCAGAAGTGAATGTTATAAATAAGGCCATTGAAAATGTGATTACTGAACTTGGAGGTAAAATTAGATAGAATGTACAGAGATATTATATACCTAATGCATTTTATTTCTGAAGTTATGGGGTTTCTCTTCTTGCAAATATACCTACCTACCTTTTTACATTACCTTAATTTTACTTAATTGATTTTTTTGTTTGTGATATTCCATCAAGAAGTTTGTGCGTTTTTGACAAACCCCCATATATTGGCGATAATTCGAGATCATTTGGAACATATATTGGTTTCAACATTCTATGGACATTGTTTTTCTGTTGAAAATTAAGCGAGTTTTTTCAAATGGGACACCCTGTACATTTTAACATGTTCAGAATTATTGGGATTTTTTGTGTCTAAACTTCATTATAGGTATATTGTTCAAAAAGGCTGGCATGTCCATATCTCAACTTTTTATTTACTATCGAGTGATATTTAATTTAAACAAATATACGGGGTGGTTCAGATCAATCTCGCTAGACTCTGCAATAATTGTGATAGATCGACGAAATCATGCTCTTCAGGGTGGGACAATTTACAATACGACCACTTATCCAAACAAAGTTAAGCTATTGACTAATCCATGATGTGGTCATCTTTATATGGATATAATGGAAGTTCTGAAGTTGATATTATAAAATCCTGAAAAATATTTCTCATTGTTGAGCTCTTGGACAGTTCATATATAGGTATATACACTAAGGGAGGACTCGATTAAATGAAAAAATTAGGCAATCTTTATCGGTAATAATTAGTCACTGATGAACTCTAAACCTTACCTATTATTCTTCAGATGTCAGAAATTTTAAAACGAGGCGTATTTTTATTTTTGGCACCGGTAAATATACAGTGTATCTCAAGCACCCCATTGAAAAAATATTGTTTCGATTAATAACCCGCAAAAACGTGATTTTCAACTGTTTTTCTCTTTTCGTTGTTATTGTGATCAGCGGAAAAATGCTATTAGTACATACCAAACATACCTATTGTCTCACTTATAGAGATTAAATTTACGGAAAAATTGCACCTATGTATTTATCGTAGGAAAAATCGCATTCCGTATATGATTCACTCACCAAAAAATTGTAAAAAGTTAACCACAAATGAAAAAGAATACAATTTATGTTCTTAACGAACTATTGAAGGAAAAATCTACAGGTGGACTGGACATTGTGGTATCAGCATGTATCAGTTCATGTGTTGAAATAATTCATTGGTTTGTTGTCATAGATACCACACCATCATCCAAACAATATCCAAACTCTTGACTGATTAAAGATCATTTAAAATGTCGAATAAAGAAACATTGAATCTTTACAACCAACTACAATCTTCTTTGAGGAAAGATGAAATGTATTGGATTCAAAATGATGCAAAGATACGAGCAGCTGCTACTTCAAAAAATTATGATGAATTCAGGTGAGAGAATCAATCAGCTGAGCTTACATGGCCATACAATTCTATAATTTCAGGGATATTGTAGCAGCTGCATATCTTAAACCATTGACAAAAAAAGTAATGGAGGAGAAGAAGACACTGAATTGGAATAAATCAATAATGAAACATGAAAACAACTAATGTTCAGTAACTATACTTTATTATAAATCCAGATAAAAGTATGAATAAACTATTTATCCTTATCATAAAGGGGGACCTCCACATAAAATAATCCTAATGTAGAAAACAAATCCAATTTGAAAATCTTCAAATATTAACAAATTTTAAAAAATGCATTATGTATCAGAGGTCCAATGAAATAAAAACAAGTATTCACTGCTTTCTGGGTTGTTGAATGTTGAGCGATGGTTTATTAGCATGTGTTGCTGGAGGTTTATCTTTATGGAAACTCTGTACTGCCTCAGCTGGAAAATCTGCATTTCCCTTAGGAATAGCGCCAGATATGGTAGTTGTTTTTGGTGGACTCCCTGTCATGGTGATACCAGTAACATCCTCAGATATTCCAGTAGAATCTTTTCTTGTTTTATGCTGAGTAATTCTCATTCCTCCAGCCTTTACTAAAGGAAGAAAATGTGTCAGTTGACTCTTCAAAGCCAACATTATTAATTGTCAATTACATTGAACAAATCAAAAGATTCTATTTGGCAGTCTGACTTTAATGCCGAGTTCAATGCCTATGGCCCTATGCCAGTTGATGTTGTCTTGTCATCTGCATTTACCAGTTGATGTGACCCTTGGAAAACTTTCAAAAATAATAAGCAAACCAAAACAGATAAGAGAAAGAAGTTCATATGGTATATTTTCTCAATAATGATTCTGGCTCAATTCATCATAGCCCAAATTTACTAAGACAAAAACTGCTATAGGATCATACCTACTTCCAAAGTGTGGTTGGTTGGTTTCATTTTGAACAATAAATTTATTGTTTATACATGGCTTTGGATAGATAGCTTGTCTTTATATCCATATATATGAAATATGAATACTTCAGGGCAGTCAACGTGTCAACTCCATACTCTGTATAAATTAACACAGAGTGGGTAATTAGGTATTCATTTGTTAATTCAGAAATTCACTACACCGTTTTCGAAAAAAATTAGATTCTTTAATTTTTCACACAATTTACCATGATAACTGTCATGATTGATGGAATTTGGATAGTTCTAATAATGAGCAATATTTTTCTTACCTGCTGGTGGATGTCCAGCTTTCAACTCAGAGTCAGATTTTGGGCTAGACATTCTCGAAACTTCTTATTTCAAATGCTTTCAATACTTTATTGAATTCAATATTTTATCTAATTCTGCTTATTCAGGCAAATTGGAATACTGTAAACAACAAATGGCACGTAAACAAGTTTCTCGACCTTGATAGATAAAAATAGTATAGTCACAGAGTCAGAGTACAGTTGGTAGTTGGTATGTTTGTGGTTGGTATAGTAATAGTACTGTGTATTAGGAATATGCTCGTAAATAACTTACTACGGAACTTTCAGTATTTTTTCACAAATACGAAAAACCTATGCATACATGTTACAATATAATTACTATCTCAAATATTTATGAGAATTTGATTTGAATGGCGACTGGGCGACATTTGTACTAGATTGTGTACCGAAATTGTACTTGATTTTGATTGTCTGGATCCAGGATTAGTTTCACAATATGTAATAGTACTGGTAGTTATTTTCTTTCCTTTAGCGTTTGCCGCCAGAGGGCCCACGTGCGGAAGGAAAAGTTACATTTTCATTTTCCTCCCTAGTTAAACAATAGCTGTTTTACCGATGCATATAATGCTCCCACTACGTTTCACGTGGGTCTAGGATAATAAAAAAGTTATCATAAAATATATTTTTTTCTTGAAATTTCAGCGCGCTGCAGTTCAAAAAGTTAAGACTTTTATGGAACATTCGTTCATATTCTGAAGTTTTTTTTCAACAAGAATAACCTCTTTAAATCTTACAAAAGAAATAACTATATAGGCTTAAAACTCTGTCGCATTTAAGGATATCTATAATGCATACCTATTATTGAACTCAAATATAATTCGATGGAACATTTGAAAATAGCAACTAACTCATCAATTTAACTTCATTTTGAAATTGTAGTTTCTTCATTTTCCCGTTCATTCATTCTTAATGTTTTTCCTTTTCGTTCTTGATATATGAGGTTGTGGATATTGGAAAAGGACAGGAAGCCAGGAAGGCAAAAAACGAGTATAGTTTGATCAGGTGCCATCTTTTATCCTGTTGATAAATTTTTATTCATTTTTTTAAATACTTACACATAACTAATCACATATTTACAAATATTCACATTTAGATGTTCTATATTGAAAAACCAGAATGTTCATTAGTAGACCCGTATATGATTTATAAAATAAATATAATTCTAATTACTTCATAACCTATATTTTTATCAAAAATTTTGAGTTCACAAGATTTAATAAGACCCAAAACCATTCATGGTTACGAAAGTTTAGATAATGGACTATCGAAATGCTTGATGAATTTTCTTGTTTTTGGGGTAATAACGTATTTCGAATTATTAGTAGTTTCAGTAGCCCAGCATTCGATAAGGTTTCATGGTATTGATCGTATTTTTTCTAGGTGAATAGTTAATATATCACCGACAATATTGTTGATAAGTTATTCTCAACTCTCGCCACCGACAATAAAACTGATTTTATGCATTATCTTTCTACAACATGAGTATTGCAATAGTATTTATTGACTGAAGTCACGTGATACAAGTTGCAACGGATTTTTTTATCAAACATGCAGAAACGAACCGCCCTTAGAGTTTTTCAGAAATTGACAATTTTTTAGCGGACTCTGTATGGATATGAAATGATTATTTTTGCACCATTCCATATGTAGTCTACTCTATGGCGGACGCTGTAAATTCATATATATCTCAGCAGTCATCAATATCATAGCCAATATAAACAAAACATCAATAGTTTTAAATTTTTGTGTTTTTTATAATTAGTATGAACCTATTATGGATGATATCTTGTTTCCATAGCGGAATTTTCCCCAATGATATAACCAATAAGCTAAAGAAAAAAAATTATAAAATTCATCAAAGCTTCATAACAGGAAAACAACAAAAAGGAGGTCACTAAACCTATAGATTGTGTACAAAACCAGCTCAATTGGGAAATATGTTTTATTGAAGAAAAGTTATACTGTAGGAATATGAAATATTTTGGCGAAAAGTTCTTATAGTTTGCTTGTTTTGAATTTAGAGCGAATTGTAAGTTTACTCAGGGGTACGATATTGGGGTGGAACGATATTGGCGATGCCAGACTATTCACTAATAAAAATACAATCATATATACATATATGAAATACCACACAATACCGTTTGCCAAGTGACTATCTGGTGCAGAATTTTAATTTAAAACATTTACCATCAAGCAATGAAACTCAAGTGTATATTATTCTTTTCAATAAATCATGAATTGCGAACATCCTGCAGGATTTCGTTTTAAAACATTTGCCACCAAGCAAAGAAACTCAAGTGTTACATATACAATATCATCACCGATTCCCTATCAAATATCACTGAAATCAGTCCCCTCAGTGAGTTTGGGATTGCAGGACAAATTATAATTGCAGAAAAAATGTGATTTTCTATCTCAGTGAAATTAGTTCCTGTTGATTTTCAGTTGGTAGTATCTCAGGTGACAATAATTTTAGAAATAATTTAGATTAGGAACAACTCCAAAATCAGACCTTATTTCACTGAAATCAATTATCCTTCTTTGGAAAAGTGTTGAGTGACTCAATGCTTATGAATAAGCTATATTTTGTAGGTATTTCGTATGGATCCGATATACGATAGAATAAATCGAAAAAATTGAATTGAGTCTATGGAAATAATCCTTTAGTTACTATCAATAATCAACTGAGATAATCTTCATAATGTATAATTATAAACCCCAAGATAACATAATACCTATCGAAAATTGACTACAAAACAACATTGACAATTCGATGGCATTTTTTAGACGGAAACATATCTTTTTCTTTTCGTCTTTTATGATTCAAGCCTTCCGATTTATTGATTTTTCTGAATTATTTTCAAGCTTAATATTCCTTCTACTTCGAAATGAAGTATTCACAGCTTTTACAACACTCCAATATACATGGTGCCCACTTATCATGCTCACCATGTGTATATTTCATGAAAATATTTCAATAAAATTTATATTACAGACAAGAACGATTTTTTGTCTGTTTTCTCGATAACTTAATTATTCATGAAAATATTCGAATAATGTTTTCACCTTCTCATGACAATTTTGTAGGGAGATTTTGTTAAAATATAAATGAAATCATCAACTATAAAAAGTCCTAATTTCCTGAGAAAACAAGTTATCTAGCGGGTACTGTAATCGAAAAATAGAAGTTAGTGTTGATATTTCAAATTCCCGAAGAGCTGGTATGAATTTCATATTCTCCTAGGCATCTCCATAAAAAATAGCCATGAGAACATGAATATCCGTTTCGAATATTTTCATGAAGAAATAGCTTACAGAAGAAACATGAAAATTGCCAAAATCGAGTTTTCGTCTATAAAAAAAACTTACATATTTTATTGTAATATGATTGATAGCTGTTTGGGTAGGACATTTGGAGGATAGCTGTTTGGGTAGGACATTTGGACACTTTCTCAGTTGAAAAAATACCCTGTTAACTATGTATGTTTCCGCCATTACCTCAATCAGAATAAAGGTGATTACAAAGATAATATAACATTCATCGATGGTTACCTTACTGGATATGTATATGAAAAAAATTTAAGGCTGTGCATTTGATTCAAACAACATTGCAGGGCTGGTGCACAAAAGGGTTAGATGAAAACTATAAGCAGTATTAGCTGTAGTGTGTTGTCAACGACAGGACATTGGGAATTTAGATTCAAATATTCCATGTTCGAAGACTTGAATAGTAGTTTCTTCTATGTCCGTTACGAAACAGACAGTTTTTTTATACATTTCTATTTTTGAAATACTTCAATAATGAAAAAAAAAACCATGGTGGTTCATTATTTCACAGTAAAAAAATACTGACGTAACGTATCTTGCACTGTTATGTCAATCTGCCGATAAAATTTCCAGTTTCTGTCCGAGAAAGCCTGTTTTTTTAGTGAGTTATGAGTACTTTCTTGACTTGTAGAAATTACCAAACTTTCCAATTGAAAAAAGTATTATACATATAGACAAAGTAATCAATAAAAAACCCATTTTTATAGAACACACGATTTTTTTCATAAAATATTACAAGGAATCACCCACTGGAATTAATGTCATACCCCTGTATATACAAGCGGGCGATGTACCAATTTCAAAAAACCAAAAGTAAACTAGAAAAACCTCCACAAAACAGATTTTGACTTTTCAACGACAGTGACATGTTTTTCAGAAGAGGGTAAAAATACAAGATATTTCATGAAATATAATAAAGCTATTGTTAACCACAAGGAATCGAAAATGAAAGATATTTTACCTGGATAGACCAGATTCATTCAACCAATTTACATTTCTCAGAAACAAATTATTTACGAGTTCTGCCCTTATGAGTGCAGTCTATGATTTCTTATTGTAAGTAAATATGTATTTCTCTTTCATTTTATTATTCATTAATTTCATCTCATCCACAGAGATAGTCTGCACAGTTTTGTGTAATATTGAAATGTATTCTAATCCGATAATAATAATGAGTGTCTTGTTTTGAGGAATACAAATTGTCCTTTTTATGGTATGTGTGAAAGTTTTGAGGACCAGTGAAGGTAATCAGGTTGTCAATGGGTCACAAAGAGTTACTTTTGATATCACAAATATTGAATTGCTGACATGCGTTTTATTTCAACACCAACTGTGGGTTCAATTTTCAGAGGGCTACATCAGTAATAATTATAATTTTTGTACTCCAATCATGATAAATAAAATTAAACGTCAGTAATGTAATGTTCTATACATTCAACTTTTGCTGCTGCCTAGCATCTCCACTCAGATAAATGTCAATTAAATTTCACCACAAAATCTCATCAGTTCACGCCGATCAAAGTGAAAGGAATTTCATTTTTCCATTATTTCAAGCGATAATTTCTAGATAGCAAGCAAATATGAAATATATTTTATTGAAAAATCTCATTAGTATTTAGAATCGAAATAGTAACCGGAAAATATTGAAGAATAATTTATAGGAGATACGAAAATAACAAAAAATAGATATAATTATCGATTAAAAATACAAAAACGTTCCAATAGTGTAAGTACATTCAACAAATTTCCATTTACAAAAAATACTAATAATATATCAACAGCCTCGTATAGGTATAACTAGATTTAATTACAATTACAGTATCTACAAATTGAAAATAAATTATTAAGAACTTCTAGCTTAAATAATTCTTCGCATTTTTATGTTTGTTAATGTTTTTATCCGTTTTTATTTCATCATTCTTCTACCATAGAATTGCCTGGGCATGAAACTAGGAATTAAAGTAACGCTTCAGAGGAGTTATTTACAGGTAACGATCACTTGTATGAACACATTAATATCAGAAACTGGAATATTCTGATCTCTCATAATTTTCTCCTGCTAATCCCATAACAGATGGCCAGATCATTTTCAACCCTGTTTTTATTGTAAAAAGACAAACAGAATCGAAAAGATTTCTTTTATTCGTTTCATATTCTCAAAATAATATTCTGCAACTTCGCACTTTCATAGAGAACCGACCAAAATACTGAGCTAGGATGATCACTGCTGTAGAGAAGATTATGATAGTTCACACTCCAACGAATATCTTCAGCATGTGACACATGAGTTACCTATTATATTCATGTAAACCGTAACTTGGTTATGCAGGCATATTCATAACCATTTGCAGCTTGACCCTGATCATAGTCAGATATAACCACATCCCACCATTATCTAAGAACAGCAGGCCTGGTCGCAATGATCACGTCACTTCCATGATGATGTTGTTTTTACGAACCATGGTTTTAGCCTTATTATTGGCAGACACGGGCCCTCCAGCGGCTTCCGCAGCCATTTTGTTGGTGCTCGAATCGTTCGCCATCGGTATGTCCAATATATTGGCACTGCGAAAAAAAAAGTTCACTGTTTTTTCTACATGAAAATGTCGTGTCAGAGGTCAAACTGAGCATTGATTAGGATTTGCTTTATTCACTGAATCTGTTATCCCGTAAGTGTTTATTTACTTCATCCCTAATGTATATCCTGATTTATTTTACTTTTTGTTCATGTACCTCAACTATTCATCTATTTATTGCTTATAAAATAAGGATAACATCGATACTATAGTTATAATCATCATAAAGTTTATCATAAATATCAGTATCAAGTTTTCAGTTTCAAGTCCTAAGTTTTAAGTTGTAAGGAAAGATGCAAGTTGTAAAGACTGTCACTAATGTCAATTTCATCATTATCATCATATCAACCATACTTTTATTAGATCAACTAAGATTTGCAAAATAAACTGACATTCCATAAATCACATAATCAGACGCATGTGCAAATCGACAAGTTATATGAGATTTACGTCGTAATAGGAAATGAAAATTAGGCGTCTTTTTCCAAATTGTTCATAACATTTGTCAAATTTTAATTGAAATCTGTTCCATCTTCAACAATATTGATTATACTCAAAATTGTGACATTTTGTTAGTTAAGCAGGCATCAATTGTCTCCTGTTTCTGTTTGTTTATTTGATCAATTCTATTCACTTTTTCCTCTTGAAATATAAGAAAAGACACTAATCAAAATACTTGATCTTCACAAATATCTGTTTTTTAAAACATTTTCAAGAAAGAGGATTGTCCTTGTCTTGGTCGAATTTCACACCATTTTATGAATCCTATATGAATTATGTTCAAGCTGCTGATGGTATGTACAAAAAACTTTTCTAATCTTCTTATTTCAATTACAGAATTCATATATTGTGCTGATTGATTATATCGTGTGGTTGACAGACTTCGTGTTTTCTGACTTATTATTAATAATGAATGGCATCCGTTTTCTGAGTATGGTTGATGTATTGAATGAAATAAATACCCAGTTCTTTCGATCGAAGAAAACTAGGATACTTTAGAGATTTTATGCATTATTGAAAATCAATAAACTCAGCAGATATCAAGAGTTTTAATCATCTTTTATGTCCACCTTTCCATTGTTCTTGACCGACGACAATTTACATAAGAACACAGTGTCGGCACATAATTTCTTTAACAGTATTCTACCATATGCCGTAAACATTGCTGAACATAATCGATTATGCGTGAAAGATATCGAGCACTGGATTAGAATAAGCTCGTTTGACTTTTGAGTAAATATGTATCGATAATCAATTTTCAATTAATCATTTGAAATCCAACAAAACTTTCAATAACTCCTGACAATTTGCTTGACCACAAGTTTGAAAAACACGATACTCACCTATGACTATTAAGCGTAAGGGTATGGGCAGAAGTGTGAAGACTCAATGTTCCTGAGGAAGCATTTGGGTATCCTGCAGCTCCAGAGTAAGCGTAAGACAATTTGTTATTTCTTGTTTTATTTGATGGTACTGAAAAAAAAAAAGCAAGAATCAGTATTTGAACACACCCAGAGAACCATATCAAGTAAGCAACATGGACATGAACAACTTTGAACTAAATTCAAAATAGTAGGTAACAAAATAATTGAATAATTATTTAGATTATATTTTAGGACCTACTCTAATAATAATATAATAATAATGTTTATTTACCAATACAATAAAAAAATTTACAAAAATATATAATCGAGTTGTTGAAGTAAATAAACAGGAAATATCACAGAAGTTTCAGTTTCAAGGAAACTGTCGCTTGTACGTGATTTTTTTTTGTATTTTATCATTTTTTTTTAATAATTCCAAAACAAATACACATATTCACATTTATATATATATATATATATGTATAGACATAGAACACATTCAGACTAATATAAGACATGATCAAATTAAGATTACTGAAAAAATCCAGTAGGTATACCATTCATTGTTGAATGAAGACAATATAAGATAATTCACTGAACCATCATTTGAATGAAATTTGTTGTTACTATATTATCTAATCTAAGCTTCCTTCTTCCATAAGCCAAAATCCAGTTTTTTGTACGTTTCTTGAATTGATTAATGTTTTTTATATTCCTCATATCGTTAGGCATTAAACTATGAAGTTTTGGAGCAAGAAAATCACAGTGACGTTGCCCTATGGTTTTGTAGCAGCGAGGTACATTTAACGTGAGAGTTTTATTTCTGGTGCTGTAGGAGTGCGCGATAGGGTGGGAGGTTATTTTATTTTTCTTGATGTTGAGTAATATATTCACACAGAAAAGTTGTCTGATATCAAATATTCCCGATTCATTGTATAATGTATCATTAGAGAATCTGCGTGGTTTACCATATATGGTTCTCAAGATCCATCTCTGAATTACGTTCAGGTTTTCCAAGTGTGTATCGTTCACACCACCCCAGCCCACAATACCGTATGTTAAATGTGATTGAACAAGTGCATGGTATAGTATCGTGAGGTGTTTCATATCAAGGTAATCTTTCAAATATTTGAATCTATATAGCATGCCTCTCAACTTGTTGACAATATTTTTTATTTCAAGGTCCCACTTGAAATGCCGGTCGATCACAATACCCAGGTACTTGATCGAATCAGCTTCAGGGATTTGTGAGTTTGGTCCGATTATCAAAGGGCCCATCCTTGGTAAACCGCTGGAGTATGAGGAAAATGGAAGATATTTTGATTTATCATGGTTGATAGTTAATGCATTTTATCTAAACCATTTTTCAAAAACCCTAAAATCATCCTCTGCTTCTGATTTTAAAGTGTCCCATGAATTCGCTTCGTAGAATATGGCAGTGTCATCTGCAAAACTCAGGATTCTACCTCGGATTCCTACGGTGAGTAAACTGTTTATATAAAGAGTGAACAAGAGTGGACCAAGTACAGTTCCTTGTGGAACTCCATATGTCACATACCTACAATCGCTCAACTCCCCACCGATACATACTTTCTGTTCACGATCTGTTAAAAAACTTTTCAGTATTTCGTAAATGTTTCCTCTTATCCCATAATTATCCAATTTATCGAGCAGTTTTCTGTGGCACACTGTATCAAAGGCTTTAGAGAGGTCAACAAAGATGCATAGAGAAGGTTTACTTTTATCTAGTGAATTATATAATATAATATAAGACGTCAATTTGTAAATTGCGTCTTCCGTTGATTTTCCCTCTCTGAATCCATATTGGTTTAATATCAGGTTTAATTTGTTACAAAAACTGAGGATTCTGACTTTGAGGATTTTCTCTATTATTTTTGAGAAGTTTGATATTAGCGATACTGGTCTATAATTTATCATTTCCAATTTACTGCCACTTTTGAAAAGTGGTTTCACTATTCCAACTTTCAGCGGTTTTGGAAAATGACCTTTCTTGAAGCAATGGTTTATCAGATGGGTTAAGGGGGCTTTTATGTGTTTTGCTAAGTTTTTTAGAGTTTCTGCACGTATATTATCATGACCGGGAGACTTTTTTGGTTATAGCTGCATTATGATTCCGTGGACTTCTGTGGTGTTTGTGGGGTATAAATACATTGAGTTTCCTATTCGTTTATCATTTTCTATGTGGTTTTCAGGAATTATTATCTTATTTGCGTATGTTTGGCCCAAAGTACTATAATATTCGTTAATGATTTACTACTAACTTCAATTTTATGTAGGCGTTTTTATTCTCACCCAACACCTGATTTTATTTTCTGGATGTATAATAGTGGATGTAATAGGGTTTGATGAGAACTAGGTTTTAGAGTAAATAATCAGATGACATCTTCATCAAAAGCTGTCATGATAAGAATTTATAATTTTTAATGTTAGCATCAATTAACTTTTTGGAGACAAGTCCATTGGAAATATGAAGGTATATACCAGGTGTTTCTCACCCATAGAATTTTGTTTCTTCAGTAAACAAGTGAAATTCGCTGTGTAGGTATAGCACATAAATAGGATGCATTTTATGATGTATTCAATATCACTTCAGGTTTGATCCTCACTTTTGGTAGGATAATCGGAATATTTTTACCTATTTCAATGGAAAATCACATTGTGAAATTCGTGAATATGTCGATAAATTAGCAATAAAATATTAACAAAATATGACAAATACAATAAAAAAATGTTTCAAGGTGAAGCTTCTTGTTAAACCTAGCAGAGCTTCACCTTGAAAAAAATTTTTATTGTTCTCTAGCTCTGCTAGGTTTAACAAGAAGCTAGCAGAGCCGTTAGTTTTTCAAATTCAATATATGGTAATGAATTTGCAAATGTGGTAATAAATTAGTAACTAACCATGGATCATATACAATTTTAATAAATTTTGAACTGGAGTTGTGGTTTTGCTAGGATGAGGTCAAAATAATCGAATCATGAATTTTGCGTTAAAGTAGGTAGTAAAAAATCCGTAAATATTGTGATAAAATAGAAACAAGTATGATACTAGCAGAGCTGTAAGATTTAAAGAAGGGTAATAAATTCGGAAATGTGATGATAAATTAGAAATTAACCATGGTTGGTTCTGCTAGGTTGAGGTCAAAATAATGGAATATATTATTTTTTCAGAGCTCTAATTTTTTTCAATTAAATAATGGGTTATAAATTCGTTGATGTGGTAATGAATTACTGCAAAATTGTGATTTTGGAATTTGATAACAGCTCTGCAATGGAATATTATGGTAATAAATTAGTAACTAACCATGGACCATATAAAATTTTCATAAGCAGAACCAACAAAGCAGTCTTGGTTCTGCTAGGTTGATTGCCTTAAAATGGATAGTGGAATTAGTAATAAAATTGTAATCAAGCATGATGAAAAATGATTAGAGCCCCATGTTTTTTTTTTTTGATTCAATAAAGGATTTAAAATTCGCACATGTGGTAATAAATTAAGATTTAGAAATTTTCCAATAGCTCTGTGATGAGAAACAAATCGCACTAGTTCCTACAACTGAAAACCCCCACAAAATCATCGAAAAATTGACAATTTTGGTCCAAAAGAGGAACAAAATTTTGGAAATCACTAACCAATAGCCATTGGCGCTCTAGAAATGTCAAACTTCGAAATACAGGTGAACAACAAACATTTCGTATATATTTTCAATGATATTATGTCAATTTTTAATTCACATTTTAGTAAACATTTTAGGAAAGGAATCACCAATTCAAAATATTCAATAGGGTGTTATTGATTGTTTATCATCGATAAAACCCAAAACAGGTATTTTACATGAGATTTATGAGTTTAAAATTTTTTTATAGGCTCTTCAATATCACCTGTACTCCAAAGTCAATGATCCACTAATGTATTTTTATGGTTTGATTTTTGTGGTCAAAATTGAGATCCTCAAAAGAGAAACAGTGTTCAAAGCTGGTCACAGTATACTGTATAGTTTGTATTTACAAACATCAGCTTTTGGGCAGCACCCACAAAAGGATAGTGAAGCAGTGGAAGTGTGAATTTACTTGTAAAGCTGTTATAATTTTATTCCAACTCAAGAAATAAATTTTTAAAGAAATATAAACAAATAACAGGTGTTCCTTTATTCTCTGGGAAAAGTAAATATAGTGGTTCATCTGCTTTTATTGATAGATCTTGCATAGGTAACAAATTATAATCATATTCACAATATATAATTCAAAAGGAGAGCCCACAAAAACTCATGTATCAACTATAAATAATGACAATTATTTGATATCAATAGAGAATAAGGTACAAAGAATAACTGAGGAACATTTTCAATTCACAGAAGTGATTTTTCAATAAGAATTCACATCTTCATATGACAGACAATAAAGATTTGATTTTCACCCCTATTTACTCACACTCTGCCCTAACTCTCTGAATGATGACTTGAGAGCATTATTTTTGAGCCTATCATTAAATTCTCGTTCTTGATAGTCCTGCAATAGAATCAAGGTGTCCATTATAAACAATAACAGTCATAACTACTGATAAACTTCTGATTATATGTTTGATTCAACATGAAGAGAAACCTACCTTCAATTTTTTCATTTACTTGAGAAATTTCCCTTCTATGAAGTGCTCACTACAAATGTACATGTTTGGGGAAATCGATTTTTATATTTTCAATACCATCCTCCCATTTTTCATAATCCTGGATTATGAAGTAGCAATTTGTGCAAAGAAATTATGTCTGCTCAGTATGAGTATCTTACGATCATGTTAGCTTACTGCATGTTTTGATAATAATACAAAAGCATATGCTATACAATGCTAAATTGGTTTGTTGTTCACCTTTATTTGAGTTTCCAAAATCCGACACCAGAGGCCACCCACTTCTTAACCTTCCAGTAGTGGCGCTACTGTCTCAGAGACCGGGTGCATCGGAAATCACATGTCTTTCGAAGTGGGCGGAGCCCAATAAACTCTATTTCTGGCTATCTTTTCATCATACGATCGCAATGCTTCAGGGTTAGTTTGAGTTCACTTGAGTGTTCGTGTACTGATTAGGCGTTATTCTGTTGTATGAGACCAGGGCCACCACCGAAAGAACTATTTATTTTGCAGTCGTTGATTGAATCCAGGTATTATTTGCATATTTTATAATATATCTGAATTTGAATTGGTGTATTTTATCAGATTAGACATGGGATCTTACAAAGCAGAACAGGCGCGACTTCTACACATGTTAATGAAGTAGATTCAGAAAGTCATACAGAACACTTTGAGGAATCTGAATCTGATGCAGACGAATATCCTGGCAAAATCACTTGAAAACTCACGTAATCAAACTTTTTTATTTAGTTTTCGATATGACATGTATAAAACGTGAGAATAAGTGTTATTTTTATTTTTTTTCGTTGTTCATTTTTGTATTTACTATACTAGAAACACGAAGTAGTTCAAAAATCTGTTTTTCCGATTTTTCGCTATATTGTCACCATTTTTGTATTCCAAATTAGTTCATTCATACCAGAGATAAGTAACCCACTAACAAGATGTGCACGTCAATGCTAAAATTTGGCAATATATTTTTCATGCTTTTGGAATCAATCACAAGATGGAACTAGTGCCGTTGATTCCAAAGAGTGAACATAGCTTTTTCAGCTGCCATATCTGGATGCCATGTTCAAGGTCAGATTTTTCTATCTTTTTCTTCATCAGTTTGTCTTTTGTATTCAACTGTCTTCCACTTTGTTTATTTTTATTGATTTTTATCGACTTTGTACGGTGGAAATTTGTTCCCGTTCTCGTGAATATTGTGGTTTTACATCAGAATTTCATTCATATCTTCATCAAAGTACTATTGAACAATATGAAATAGTCCAGTTGCATATTTGTATAATCAGTTTATTATTGAGAAATGCAGTGACAGTGGCAATGTCATGATCAGGAAATAAAATTGCGAGTACTTGAACTGTGAAAGAACACGTCGCCGAAATGAGGATTTCGTTTCCCAATCAAAGATTTTCTTCGAACAAAAAATTGGATCGTTAATTATTCAGGTACGTCACACTACCAGTTGATATTTTACACTCACTATGTTCTGAGTGATATACTTGATTATTCTTTTTCTGTTACAGGAGATGTTGAGCTAATAGATTCGAGTTGGGTAGAACTTTACAAAGGGCTAGTTTGAGAATATCATTTCACTGAGGATATTAATACATTGCTCAGTAATAGATTGAATATCCAAAGCACCTATGAGAACATTTTCAAGACCATCAGAATGAAAAAAAAAACGTAAATAAATTGATGAGGAGAGGGACAGAAATGCATCAGCCAATGTATCTTCAACTAGTCACCATTATTAAATAATTACCACTTCCAATGTGTTGTTGAATATTGTATAAAAATAATCACTGACAATTCAATATTTATTCATACAACAGTAAAAGATATTTTTCATAATCAATTGATATTATTACATTGCTCGTTTTTTTTTTTTCAAATTGTATGATCAAAAGATCCCTAATGAGCATAGAGATAGAAAGAAATAAAGAGTGGAAACCCAATTTCAAAGGCAAACAGACTCTTCATACTAAAGTGGCAACTGAAATTATGATCATGGCACCATACCAACAAATTCCTGAATTTGATTTTTTCAGTAGTTATTTCATTTGAATCTGCTTCAAAGGCACATCGCGCATCTTCAATGCAGAGCACTTTTTTCCAATCTTCAAGTTATTATCTACACATGTCTTATGTGTTAATTTTGTTTAGACCAGGATGAATAGTTGATAGTGATTCATATTTTCTCACCATATTAATGAAACCTCTGTTATCATTTATCAAACAAAACTTCTCTTTTCTCCATAAGAAAATGAATAATAAATATAAAAAACCACAGTGTAACGTGAAGTGAACAAATCAACTCGACTGTAACACACTGTAATGTAAAAGTTCGTGAAAGTTCGTAATTTGAATTAGCTGCGAAACGCTATCTTCATATCAACAAAAATTGAGATTCATGCGTTAAACGCCATCTGTGATAATACGTTGAAACGAAAATCAATCACGTGACTATATTTCCAAATCTTCCATAAGACGTGCACATCTTGTTATTACTTATCTCTGATTCATACCAAATAAACTCTAATTATTGAATTGCAATGAAATTTTGAAAAAAAATATCCCCTTTATATTTAAAATATAATCAGGTCTGTGACACCGGCGCCACTATTCACTTCTGAAAGTTTCACGCCACCACTGGAAGGTTAATTGTCGCCAATACCCAACTCACCTTCAATACCAAACTGCGTCAACAGCCCGTTAGTATTAGCAGGCGCTCCGTCAGCGCCACTCCTCGAACCGAACCCGTTCCCCCCGTCTGTCGTACTCACACTATTAACCTTAGGACTAGCAAAATTACTCGGGCAGCCGGAGCTCCTCTGCCGCTTCGACCTCGCATGACAGTCCCGATCGCGATCGAGCACGCTAAAGTTCGAACAACCGATAGTCCTGTAATCACTGTCGTCGCTCGACTCGCTGTCATCGTTACTACTAAGCGTATTGGGGCCGGACAAAGGGGGTTGCCTCGTGTCCGTGACGGCCGTGTCCACGTCGAGGTCGTCCAACGTGAACGGCTCGGTTATGTAGGTGGAGGCGTCCAGGAGAGCGGAGCTTGTCGTCTCTAACGTCTGGATCTCCATGGAGAAGGGCAGGTTGGCACTGGGGTTGAAGAACGTCTCCTCCGACAGCAGCATGTCGCAGGGGGGCTCGTAGTCGGGCGGTGGGGTTTTCGGCCGGAAATGTAACCTGGGGGTATGTGTTATGATGGTGATGTGGTCGTGTATCGGGGAATCTTCGTTTGCCGCATAAATTGTTGGTTGGTGCTCGAGTATTTTGGAAACGAGGTGGTCTCATTTGTTTTCGGAGATCTGGGTCTATTTCGGTTCGAATGTACATCTGACATCACAAATTTACGCTATCGAAAACACACAAAATTCGTCGTTCATTTTCATAGATATGAATAGATTGTAATTGTTCAAAATTTTTCTTTGGAACAATGTTTTCCGATAACATGTTAATCGGTAATACCTACTCCCATGATATGTTTCAATAACACTTGAGCATCATGTGGATTTTTGTGTTTTTTCAATATTTTGTATGATTTTTTCATCTACACGTAAGTTGACAAAAAATTCATATTGTATAGCTTGGTCTTTTTCACTTTGTCTTTTTATAGAACTATGAGTATTGGCTGATGATGGACCTAATTAGGTCCGAAACATGTACCCTTGTTTGAATTAAAGTTGTGGAGATGACTTTGTGATTTTTGCTGTATAATAGATATATATTCCAATATATTTTCGTATATTTCAGTTTAGACATTCACATTAAACGTTTACTTGACTTCCAACCTCGAGGACGCCGCCTGTCCTCTCCATAGCGAAAAAATAAAAAAAATCACCCTTCTTTGAACCGTAAACAAAACTACTAACCTCAATCTCTCGACTCTGTCTACTTAAATGTTCGGCTCCCTTCGGGCTCCGCTTGGTTTCGTTTACATTTTAAAGAAGGGTGAATTTTTGATATTAGTTTTTTTTTTGAAAATTGTTGAAAACAAGTAAATGTAGTCGTGTGTAGTGTTTCAGTGGAATGGATTATGAATTTTTTTATTTTCAATTGTAGAAATTTGAAAATACTTGAGACTGACTTCAGATTCGTGAGCAGGTCAAAATACGCAAGTACCACCATAGATCTTACTGCTCACTTTAGTTCCGGCATCCTGTAGTAATTTTTAGGTCAAGAGGGGTCTGCAAGAAATCAGGTACTATGGTCACGTGGGTCAACACATTTGTATGGTCAACAACTAAAACGACCAATCAATGACCTAGTACTTTCAACCCCCCTGGACCTACAAAACAAATAACCTGGATACCGGATCTAGCGTAAGCAGTAGGATCTATGAGTACCACCAAAGTTATTTTCTCAGCTAATAGGAGTGCGTAAATGAAGAGACAATGCTAACAATGTGAAGCCAGATTTTATTTATATTACCTTGTCTTATTGGCAAGGTTGATTGAGTGCGAATGCGCGAAATTTAATGTATCAATTTATTTTATTCATAAACTTTACTTTTATTATTTCGTATGAGCAGAACTTTCCAAATACTTTTCTATTTCGGCTTCAGACAGACTGTCCTTATTACCAATATCGGTAGAAAATAGATACATGGGTATTACACTGAAATTAAAGATATATATCATAGTAAGAGCATAGGCATGTATTACACATGTGGATTATTGTTCATCCGGAAATGAATATCTTCTTCACTAGAAAAATCATTTTCGATTTATCAACGAGTGAAATAACGTCAAAACGATTATTCCCACTCAAGCTTAATGATGACGTCACTACACTAGATTGTACATCTCATTTCGTCAAATTTGAATATGTCAAACCAACAATGCGTCTGACAGTTAGGGAAAATTAGGACAAAATGTAGAGTTTGCTGTAACTGCAAAAACCTAACCTTGAAAGTAAAGAGTGATTCATTACATGCAAAACATAAAATATGCAACTGATGATTATTATTGATACTCAAATCGATGCAACCAAAAATCAAGTGAAAAAACAATATAGTGATAAGTTTATGATAATAATCAATATGAAATATAAAAATATTTTCAGGCAATGAAAAATTTTTTGAAAGGTTTTCAATATCCTCTCTGGTTTTATTAAATTTTATCAATGTGATATGAGTTGAATGTAACCAAATATTATTATTATATTATGTATTGTATAATATATGGGTTAATGGTAAACCAAAGCTAATTATTCTTTTGAGTCCACATGTTCTCCTATCTTTTTAATCAACAAATAATTCTTATTAATAGTCATTATATAGGGTAGGTACATAGGGAGGTAAAATACTGTAGCTGATTTGTTAATCAGTAGATAGATGGAGTCTAACAAAACAGCATGGCTTGATTGAAACACATCATTTAGAACATTTCAATAGAGATTTGATTCAAAAATCCCATTCAATAAAAATTCAAGTCAATCCTATTTTGAATGAAACACAAATATTTTTCATTGAACATTCATAATCACCTGAAGAAAATATACCATATTCTATACACTGAAGTATACAGGATTATCATAATAATAAAATTTGTATGAATTTCAAATGTTCATAATTTTATTCTATTGGATAATTAATTTAATGTATTGATGTATGAGTTGCCATACTAACCTCATAAATCAACTTTTATATTCAAAATGTATGTCAAAATGGCTGGATGCCTAACATATTTAATTTTGATCTGCTACTTGTTCTGTAACATATGATGCATATTACCAGAATTTTCATTATGATATTTTATTACACAATGGCTTAGATTTATTTCATACACTATAACTCAAAGATAATGTGAATACTTTTCATAACCGTAATGTTGATGACCAGTTCTTTGATGCTGCACCATTGAGACAAATTAAATAGACCTTGTGTCAAAAATCATTAAAACCAGTATTTCCCACCATGGGAACTTTTCAATGCCATCCAAAAACACCAACATTCATTGATTCATCCAGAGGATTCATCAGAATCCACGACACCCCACTACCATCCTGAAAACTCACCCATCCCTCCTGAGAGACCGGAGAAAATCGACCATATCATCCTTCTCCTTCTCATCGTAGACGGGCTCCGGGAGCTTCGCTGCCGCTTCCCCCACCACCTCCTCCACCTCCCGCTTCACCTCGACCTTGACACCGGCCGCCGCCTGCTGCCCGGCCGGCTCCACGATGGAGTAGTCCAACGTCCGCCAGAGGTCGTCGTAGTCGTAGTTGGTGGACAGCCGGTCGAGGATGACCCTGCCGCCGCGGCCGATGCGCCGCCTGGCGAAGCCGATGCACCGCTGCGGGTTCGATAGCGACGTGAGGGTGAAGCGGAACCGCTTGTCCGCCAGGCCGTTCTCCTGCTTCGAGCACCACGGCCAGTTGCCATGCTGCGGCAGCGGCTGCAACACGGGTTTTCTCTTTAAAGGTGGGAGTCGCAACGGACAATTTTGAACCGTAATCAGCGGCTCGCTTTGTTATGTTCAGTGAAGGAATGGTTGGAGTAAATGAAATGATGTTTGCTACAGAGATGGATGAAGGATCAATACCTGCCGTTTGACCCATGGCAACTCCCGAAAATGGATGAATATTTTGAAAAAAATTCTGAAAAATGATCAAGTTTGAGGTTTTTTGAGTGATCAAATATTATATTCTAGAAATATATTTGATGAATATGAATTAGCTAATGGCATCACTAAGAGTATAAAGAATGCATCAACCCAGAAAAGTTGAAGAAAAACGATCTAATTTTCAAGATGAACATGACAAAGTTGATGATTTAATGCGTTCTGGTCCATTTTATGACGTACTTCAGTTCAGCTACTGACAGCAAGATGGCAATTCCACTAAAATCATACAGTCATTGCAAATCATACCAGGCGTTGCCAGATCTTCAACTCCATTGATATTTTCATAACATTTTCATTTTCGGGTAATGTGTGTACGATTCAATTTCGTCTTATTATATCTGAATGTCGTCAACACGTCATTACAATAAAATCTACCGATTATTATATGATTAAAATGCAAGATCGCAGACAGGTTTTGTGATTTTTTATAATATTATGTTTCGAAATTTGTATATAGGTTTTTTTGGATCGTAAGTTATGATTTTCTTTGTCAAAAATCAATATGACGGAAAAGTTATCGGATTCAAATCTGGAGGTTTTGTTATTCGAATTCTGTTATTGTCGCAAGTGAATTTCGACCTACTTCTAGTTGTCCGATCGACTTGAAATTTGGTGGGTTTTAATAATTCTGGTGACAATAATGTCTAGAACATGAGTTTTGTGATTATGGTCCGATTGGATAGAAAATTGGTATGTGGAGGTTTTTGAGTAGAAGAACATGAATTTTTTGTCAAAATTCGTAAATTCAAGATGGCAGCTCCAAGTTGGTGGACGAGATTTGTGTCATGGTTCAATTCGATTGAAAATCGGTATAAGGAGGTTTTAAGGATTGAAGATTATAAATTGATTTCCAAAATTCCTCAATTTAATATGGCGGCTCCAAGATAGCGACGAGATTTGCGATTATGGTCCGATTGGATTGAGGATTGGTATATTGAGGTTTTTGTAGTCGGAGATTATGACTTATTCATTATAATTTATAAATTCAAGATGGTGGCAGTAATCACAAATCTCGACCACCATCTTGAATTTACAAATTTCGACGAATAATTCATGATTTCTGACCCCGAAAACCCCTACATACAAATTTTATATCGAATCTGAACATAAGCACAAAACTCATTCGCCATCTTGAATTTACAAATTTTGATGAATAATTCATAATCTTCGACCACGAAAACCCCTACATATCAATTTTAAATCGAATCTGAACATAAGCACAAAACTCGTCCGCCATAACTTGGAGCCGTTATCTCGAATTCATAAATTTTGATAACAAAAATTATAATATCTGACCCCCAGAACCCATATATACCAATTTTGACAAATCATTCATATAATCTTCGACCCCGATAATCCATATACACCAATTTCAAATCGAATCGGACCTTATTAACAAAATTCGTCCGCCATCTTGAAATTTTGATTTACAACGAGAAAATTAAAATCTCTGACCCCAAAATCCCCAAATACCAATTTCGATTCGAATCGGACCATATTCACAAAACTCCGCCATCTTGAAATTCTGAATGTTGATCCCGAAAACACGATTTTGAATCCAATCGGATCAAAATCACAAAACTGATTCTCCATCATCAAAAAATTGTGATGCATTGTCACTGGAATTATGAATAGGTACCTACAAAATATCAGCTCAATCGAATGTCGACTTGAAAAATTTATTACAAATTTTGAAACGATGTCACTCAATACAATTATTATAGTTTTTCTACCTATTCAATAAAATACCCGGACTCAACAACTAAATTACAACAACCGACAACGTCGCATTCCCAATTAGACGGGGTCTGTTGGGTTGGTTGCATAAAACTTCATTTTCATAGCGCACTGGCACATCGCCATCTTGCGTTGTAGGTTGTCAAGGATGTTGGGACTCCCACCTTAAAGTTGAGTTACAGCTCGATTTATTAACTCATCCGCTGCCGTTCCAGAATGTATTGGGGAGATGTCCGACGGCACCTGCGTAGTTCATGAACAGCATATTACAACAGTAACTGCTGCGTCAACTGTAGCTACGGCAGCGGAGTTTATAAATCGAGCCTGAAGGTTACAAGTCTATTATTCAACCACGTACGAAGAATATACCGTAAAACGGGGCTACTTCAGTCATCCGGGATAACTTTTTCACCTAGTGCGCACTGATGTTTTTTTTTTAATTTGCTGCTACTGGTGAGGCTATTTCCTTTTACTTTTTTTTATGTTCTGGTTCTCACGAAAAGGGATATCCTGTAATGTTCAGAGAACATCGTGAGAACCAAGGGAAAGAAGGTAGGAGTTGGTCTTAAATTTCTGGAGATCGTATGCCTCGGGGAACACCTCCCTAGGCAATGAGTTCCAAATTCTCGATGTTCGTTGGATGAACGAGTCTTTGGAATGGGACGATCTCTAAAGTGACCACAAAGGGTAGTGAAGACTGAACTTAGCGGGTTAATCTCGAAGATACTGCTAATGTAGGAACGATTGTTGATATTCCAGAAGAGCATCGCCCATGAAAGTATCTATAAAACAGATATAAAACGCCAACCCTTTTACGGTGTTCCAGAGAAGTGAGCGAGTTTGTAAGCGAGGCATCACCGATGAGACGAATTGCCCTTTTTTGGACAGAATCCAAAAGTTTCAGGATATGTTTAGGTGCCGCACTCCAAATATGGGAACAGTATTCCAGGACAGGTTGGATCTGTGCCTTATAGATCATAAGCAGCTCACTGGGAGTGAAATAGCTCTTGGCTCAAAACAGAAAATCAAGTTTTTGGGATGCATTTTTGGCAATGGACCTCACGTGATTTTCCCAAGAGAGGTTATTGCTGATAGTTACGCCAAGCATCGAAATGGATGACTTCAATGGTTCTAGATGTCTAGAAAAATTCGGACCAACAAGTGGGATCTACCACAATTTCACTGAAGAACAGGTGTGCAGAGGGTTTCAAATTTCAGAAAGTACTCTTACTAATAGATGACCTGTTAGACATATGAAACCTAGAGTTCATCCAACCCTCCTGAGTCTGGAGGAAGAAGCCATCATTGCCAGAAGTCTTGGCATCGTTGCAGATTGGGGCTAAAACCGATAAGACAGTTTTCCGGGTGATAATATCTTTTACGTATATGTTGAAAAATTAAAAAAAACCTATACATAAATTTTTGTCCAAAGATTTCATATATGGGGTTACTTCGCCATTATAACCGTTTCAACACATTTTGAAAGCACTTTTGATCAGGTGACAAAGTAGCCCAATTGCTTTTTGTTATTCCTTATGGATGATAGGCAGCTGATTTTTTGTCATTGCGTACATATTGGTAATGTCGTTATACTTGATTTTTTCAGGTAAAAAATCGGAAAAATAAAATAGTTACTGAGTGAAATAAGTCCAAAAGGTAAGAAAGTAGTCCCGTTTTACGGTAGTTCCTAGCAATTCTCAGGTTTGTAATTCAACCAATTGTCTTGTTCAGAAGTTTACTGGTATGAAAGTATGCCACATGTGTGTAACTCCATAAATCCATCTAAGGTTAATTGTGTGTTTTTCACATGTCTAATTGTGAGTATCTCTGGTAATATATGTAGATTATGATAGTGATGAAACATTATCGAATAGAGTTTGGGCTAGGATAATATTCGATAATTCATGAATACATCCTTGACATAACCTTAAATATGTGTATGAGAATTTCTAGTCACAAATAGCAATTTCCATAGGAAGAAAACAGTGCGCATTCAGTGTATACTTTCCTCTTTCCATTACATTTCTGAAAGGGACAAAAATATATTAACTCGGCTAGTTCATGACTAATGGAAACTGATATAAAAATAATAAAAAGTGATAAATTACAAGTATTTCAAATTATTCTAACGAATTTTTGATCAGGAATAGTAATTTTTCATCATTTTGATCATCATCCATGGTGCATTTTCCACTTGCAGAAACAGTTGCTGGTCAAAATATCGACCAGCATGCAAATAACAGAAGGCTTGTTTTTTCTCGAAATATTCTCCCTGACGATATAACTAATCTATAACCTACATGGAAACATAAATAAAACACTAGATATTATTATAACTTATTGATTGAAAGTTTCATTAATGAATTTGTCGAATTAGTTGTTTACAAACATTTTTCATCTTAGAATCACTCACCCTTGAATAACAACCTGTATAATATGCAAACATGTTTATAAATTGGTTGAGTGATTTCCATCAAATAAGGTGAGACTTGTCCAGTAACTTATCTCTGCTGATTTTCAGCAACAAATCTATTTTAATATTCAACAAGTTGAAGGAAAGCCTATAAGATGCCAAAATCGGAAGTTTTCCTAATGGGTTGGTTGCTCTTTGAATTAGTATAGTATTAGATATTCTCAATGTACAGTGACAATGCTTGGTGATGCATTAATGAGATAACAGAAACAGTGCCAAAATATTGAAATAGTGGGAATATTCCAACCCAAATATATCTGAACAACTCACCATATGATAAGAACACAATTTGTTTCTTCTGAAAGCAAACTGGCTCTCATCATCAGCTTCTTCTGGTTCAGGCGATAATTGCGGGATGATGGTTTCCTCGTCGGAAGACAATCCTCCGAGAGAATCCACCCCACCACCACCCCCAGATCGACCAGAACCCAAGGACTTGTGTTTCCGTTTCTTGTATTGCCTTTTTTCTCTCCTCGGTATAACCTACAAAGAATATTAAATAATAATGAGAAAGTTTCCGGAATGAATTCCACGTTATAGTTTGTGAAGATTCATCGATTACGTATTTTTTATTTTTCTTATGCCAAAAAATAAATCACAAAAATTTAGTTTCGGCTCATTCACCATTCTGATGGCTACTACCTAGAAAATCCTTGAACAAAAAGCTGAAATAGTTATGGAAATAAGAACTGGTGGCGCTAATCTTCAATTGTTTCAGCAAAAAAATCATTGATTTGAAACATTTGAATGTCAGCTTATTACGTGGGGTTTTCATATACAACAATAGAAGCGTTTCCGTCGACAGACATTTTGTTTCAATCATTTTCGATAAATGTCCCGCAGACTCGTTGTATTTTCAGCTTTGGGACTGCAATTCATTAATATTATAATAATTTTTACATAAATTGACACTGGCAATTTTTCATTCAAGTTGATCATTCAAGTTGATCACATGTTTTGATGAATATTTCTACTGATCAAATAAATTAGTGACATCAATATGGCAACAGTGCAAGCAACATATTTCTACTTCTTTGTTCAGTCTGTCTGTAGACTCAACCCAATTGAGTCCCGAAACTAATAATAAACATATATCCCAAAATGTCACCAAATTTAGGTAGTACATCATAGAGTTCCGCCATAAAATTGTAAATTGCTAAAATTATCTGGATAATTTCAGTAATTCTAGATAGCATAAATATGATACTAGATAGTTATTTAAACAATAATTTCATGAGAATCCGTTCGGAGCAAGGTTGGTGAAACAGCTTCCTATTAACAATCACTAGAAAAAATTACTTTTGCCTACTTGATTTCAAACCCTATTAATATTTCCTGAAGTTAACAGAGATGACCCCATATCTTGTGTTGGTAAAACAGAAACTGTGCATATGTCATCTCTTCATCAGTGTCATCTATTCCAAGAAAAAAAAGATTGAGAAGAGTCAAAATATCAATAATTATTCCAGATTTACTGAAAATATGGTGTATTAATGTCTTTTCAATTCACGTCTGTTAGATGCGAACCACAGAAATACATTAGCAACAGAAATGTACCTTGTTAATCGATCTTACCGCCATCTTCAATCAAGTCATGGAAATATTACTACCCTTCTCAAATGATCTACAAGTTGTTTCATAGGAAATTGTATTTCAAATCAGTATATTTAGTTTTAAAAAGTATCAATTTATTTCAAAATCTTCAATTCAACTTATAACAAAAATAATCAATTTATTTTCAACAAATTCCATTTCAATTTCAAATCTAATCATAATTATTTCAAAATCAGTCTGCAATTATCTAATATGTGGTATATGACAGAAACCAGGAGTGTTCCAATAACAGGGCAAATGAAAATATATTATATATTATAATAAATTATATTTTTGGAAATACAAATGACTATTTTGAAATTTGAAGTGTTGGTTTTTGAAAATAATTTGATAATTCTAAAATACACAGAATGTTTTTTAAATTGAAATAACTAATTTGAAAGACAATTATTGATGCTTTTAGAAATAAAATTGACTAATTTGAAAATACAATTGACCATTTTTGAACTGAAATTGGTTCAAGTGTAGTGAACGAATCCAAACCGAATTGCTCACCTCGTCCTTTAAAACAGTCTTATTGGCCCAAATTTGATTTGGATAGTGATTGTGAAAGATTGGCGTGAAAGCGGGCCTGGACGACTTTATTGCAGAGGCCTCCGCCATGACTGACCCGCTGAAATCCTTCGCCTGGTACCGCTTCTCCAAAACTTCCACAGTCAAATGCACATATTCCCTTTTGATTTTCTCGCGTCGCTTCACCAACTCCAGCAGGGTGACTGCCCTGTACAAGTCTCTCCTAAGCTTCAGCATTTTCTCGTAGGATGCCTCATCATTCTTGCGGTTTTTCCTTGTCTGCATCTTTTCGGTTCTTCGTCGGAAGGCCAAGTAAGGATTGTTGGCGGCTGTGCCAGTTCGATGTTCAGTTCTCACAGTCAGAATGAGGGGATGTTGCTGAAAATGGGATAGTAATGAAACCTATTTTTCCTGAAATAAGTACCGAATTAAGGTCATTCTTGGGTCCATTTTGAGAAAAAAACTTCATTAAGGTCTTAACTTCTGAACCACAGGTTGCTTAAGTTTGAAGAGTGAAAACACTGAAAACCAATCAATGTTTTTATAATGTTTTGACTTCATCATTGAACAGAAAAGCAAACACGTAGGGAGATGATACTTGTCCTTCCACTCCCCACATCAACTTTGACCAAGCATTCTCAAATCTATAGAAGTAGACAGATATATAATCATTTACCTAAAGTGCTTCTATAGTTTGGAAGAGTATTTTGCATATAATTTCTAGTCTTTCCATATAAATATTGAGATTTATATCAAGATTTTGATGAACTGTACTTGTGGAAACATGTTTGTACCTCATTGTAACCTTTATGTAAATATTTTTTATACTATTTATTTTACAATTGTTTGTTTTTTATACACATGACATATATCTTTGTCGATAAAATGTAGAACATTTTAGACAATAAAGAAAAAAAAAACAATAGTGAGTTGATACGCTTCTGTGGATAACCCTGTATATTTTTGAAAGAGTTTAAAAAATTCTCTTTGAAAATTAAAATTTACGTATTCCATGACTTTTGGGTTCGTAGTTTCGAAAATATCGAATACTCCGATGCTGCGCCCTGTATATCAAATATATTTTGAAATTTATAAAAAATATTATATATTTGCGTCCTGAATATAATGCTCCAAAATGGATATATATATGTAATTATATTAGTTTCATTACAAACTATTTATATATCATTTCTTAAATGTCCTGGCAACAAAATCTTTATAAATGATCTACAAGAAAGTGATCCGTTTTCAATCGGACAGTTTTTGTAGCATTCGCCATATTTCAATTCCTGATTCAATAACAAAATGGTTCCCCTGAATTGATAGTAATATAGCTAGCTTACCGTCTTCAAACGTTTGTTCAACCAATAATCAAACACAGCTATGATGAGATCATCATCGTCTTTCAGCAATGCCTTTGCCTCATTCAATGTGACAACTGTTTGGCCACTACTCTTCTCCAATCGATCCATCATTTCCTCAAATTTCAGAGGGCTGAGGTCCATTTTTTGTGTCTGAGATTGTAGCCACCGTTCATCGTCAGAATCCATATCGTAGTCCGGAATGTCTTGTTCCATTGTGAATGCTTTAGAATAGATCAAATATGGCATTGCAATATTTTATTGGTGAATATCAACCCCAATAATTCATTATCAGAACATTAAGTACTAGTACTACTTGAAATTTGATTCTACATCACATACTGCCCTAGAATATTGACTCAAATATTTAATTATCAATTTAAATAATAACAAAAAATATTCAACAGGTAATTGAGGTAGTGAGGGCTAAAATGAAAACAATACTGAAGAATATTCATTTATTTCTGGAGTCATGTATCTAGAAACAAAAATGTATAAAATCATACAGTTCATCCATTTCTATATTTATTAATTACTACTTTAATATTATTAATGATTTTGAGAATATTTGGATTTTTTCGTCATTTTTTGCGCACATATTTAACACCTATGACAAAAAAAGGTAGCATCATATTTGTTATTTCAAGCGAAACTCCTTGTAAATTATTGAATTTTTGGAATTGTAATTACTTTCTGGATCTATTTGCCTAACCCTTTCCTATACCCATTTCTAATGGTTTTGGAATACCTATATAATTATTTTCCATATTTTCATAAGAGGTGATTTTTTTATGAAATGCACAATTCTATTATTATCACGATTATCAACAAACTAATTATAAAAATTTGGGATTGAATCGTTGTACATGAGTATGCCGATTTCCGATTTTTACAGAAATATGTTTATATCTCTTGAATATTACATTTTAAGAATAGGAACATGATATATCATTTTTAAATAGGATTCAGATTATTCGATGATTCTCAGGGTATTCCATTTGAAAGAAAAGATTCTTCATCTCTTTGTATCTAGTGATAAAATCTGGTGTTTTAAATGACCCTGTATAATGCAGAACAAACTTCTCCATACAAAACTGATACACAGGACCTTGATATGCTACTAATTAAAAATCCAAAAATTCAATTCTATTTTGAAATATCAAAAATGATGCCACTTTCTGGTACAAGCGGCAACGTTGCATCGCTTGAAAAACATTTTCATAATCCAATATTCGGTTTTCCGTAAAAGTCTAAGGTACCATCGACCGTGGGACACCCTGTCTATATGGCTACATGGGACTAGGACTTCGGATTACGTCCGCAGTACTTTGAAAAACCCCCGCAGTATTTCACGTACTTCCTTTCAGTACTATACCACGAAATATTTGAGATCTTGGCAACACTGCCGAGGCCATTCATTAAACTATGGCATGGTCTTCAAGTACCTTCAAGACTTTGGGAGTTTTTTTATATAAAGGGAGAGATAATTATCATTGTTTTGAAGACACTTGAGTCAAAGTTCTTAAGGTCTAATTTTTTCTTCACATTTTATGACCAGGTGTACTGTTGGATATTGCCTCGCATATTGAATATTGCAGAGTAACATCATATTTCAGAGTACTGTAGTACACTAGAAAGTATTGCGCGCAAAAATATATTTTCACAATTTCTTTCTTCAGGAACTGAACTGATCAAAAGAGTGAAGCTTTGTTATGTTAAGTAAACATTAATTGAAGGGCTAATTGAATTTATGAGAATAAATACAGGTCCGTATTTGAAAAAATGAAGTTGAAGGTGGCCCCTGAAGTATGAAACATCCTATTGAAAATTTAAGCACATCAAATCATAGTAAATTCAAAACAGAGGAGTTTTCTGTATGTATTTTCATATATCTGAAAGTAAGGGCCCCAGCGAAAAGAAAACATGCTATTTCGGTTTTCCCCCTATATTTCACAAACGGTTTGTGATATTTACTATTTGAAAGCATCATTTCAATGTTCACCAAAATAGACAACTCTTGTCTAATTCAACCAACTTCGTATCATTAATGGTACTATAAACTCAACTAAACCAAGAATTTAATTAACAACCAAGAATTAAGAAAGATGGATACAGGAAAATCCTTTCCAAGTTTTATAAACTTGTATATGTCATTTGAATTAATAAACAACAACTAAGAAGATGGTCATCTTTCATCTTTTCAACTAAGAATCAACAATTGTGAATTCAAGGCATGCACATAAGGCATATTTGAACACAGAACCATTATGTTTATAAACATCTCCATAGTTGATGTAGTTGTTAATTATTCCGTATTCTTAGTTTAGTTGAGTTTATAAATTCACTATTTCCGTTTTTGAGATGCCAATAGTGGTATGACATACAAAATACGGCGGTATAATACCGGGTTGTCAAGAGAGGTGGCTCGTCTTTATAACTTTTTTGATAGATAATGGAATGAAATTTTGAGGATCCATTTAATGCAAAAAACTGCATTTTTTGACAATCAACTCAACTTCATGCAGACTCAGACTTTTGATTTTCAAATGAGACCTGGTATATGTTCAGTATTTTTGTCTCCACATGACATTTAGAATACAAAATGTATAATTTCCTACTGTTTGTAACCGTTCTTATTTTTTTGAATTGAATTCTTTATCTCTCTCTCTCGAATTTCAGTCCTAAATTTTTTTAGAAAAAACAATAAAAATGTTTCAGCTATGTGACATTTGATTTTAAAATTTGTATTGCTATTTTTTTTTTGAACTGGCAACTTGGTGGCTCGTCGGATCAAAAAAACTCAAAGAAGAATTTTTTCTCAAGATTAGAATTTTTTGTAAACATATATCAGAGGGAGCTTCATTTCCAAATTCACAGAGTGTAAAATTTATGTTTTTTCTTTGAGTTGTTGAAGTCCTGCTAGAAAAAACTTAATCACCATGTACAGGTGATGCACGAGAGGTGATGGCACATTTGACGTTTCAGGAAAACGGGACACTGGATCATTTGGAAAATATGGTTACCGAGCTGGTTACTATCAGATTAATTAATTCTGCTCTATGGATCTGATATTTTCAGCGCTGCGGCGTTGCCGCTTATATTGAAAAGTAGCAGCAACTTTGTTATTTCAAATGGGACCTCCAGTATTTTTTTACATTTTAGAGTTATAATACTGGAAATGCGAATGCATACAGGGTGTCCCATTAAAAAAAATCAATATGGGCCGATATCTAGAAATTCAAACACCCTATATAGAAGAAAATAATCTGAAACAATACAAACAAATTTATTCAATTAAGTAGGTATGTTTTTGAGATTTTCATGAAATCAACATAAAATTTAGTATTTTTTCAAAAAAAAACTTCACCAACAGATACAATTGAAAGAACAGGTAGCTTAAAAGCTTTGAGTGGCATTTCATATTGTTTCATAATATAAAGGGCGTTACCCAAAGGTATGTACCTACTGTTTCAAGGGTGTAGGTATCCCTTGATCATTTTCAAGTATAAAAGTTCATATAAATTTAATTATGTCAGATATTCAAGATACAGGGTGTCCAAATAATAAAAAAAAAGTTTATTGATATCACAAAAATACTAAGGGTTATATTACTAGGTATAAATAACACTGACAAACTTAAACAAAATCGGCAGAATAATTTTTTCGAATTTTTGAGATATTAATAAGAAAACTTCTTTTTATATTTTGACACCCTGTATATTGAAAACCAGACATTTTAGGGAAAATATTTATATCAACTTTTCCACAGGTCCAGGAATATGCTCTTGAATGAAGTACCTACCTACATACCTTTGAATTAATATAATACTGGTTGTTCTACCCAAATTGAAAAAAACAAGAAGTCTCTTAGTACCCCTGTACTATAATTTCCAGTTTCTACCTATTATTTGAATAAGAAAAACTCTCAATTTGGCATAAATATATAGTTATTTATTTGTTATTAGGTATAGATATTTATTTGAATTAGGAGTTTGGTTGTTATTGCAGAAATATTATAAAGAAATGAGGTTTAGGAGTTGCCTATTTGTGATAAGAATTTGAACAAGAGATGGAAGGTACAGTATAATGCTGGGTTTAATGCATGTATAATGTATTCAATAATGTTTCATATATCTTGAGGCATTTTTTCCTGAGGTAGAATGTAGGTGGTCATGACAGTAGATGTTGTCAAAGTTGACATAGCTAGTTATCTATGGTTTCATATCAACAACAGTATTGTTTTCATTCTCTTTTAGACAACAAGGAGTTTGTGATGTAGAAGATGTGCTTTTGGAAATCACATAAAGTCTTACGTTGCATATGAATAAGTTGCCTGGGTTGTTTGTAATTTGCTGGGTAAACCTTGTCATAGAAATCTTTGCTGGGAATGTCTGATACTTCCGGAGTAGGAATAATAAGCCCTGCCACAATGGCTCTTTGTAGATGATGTTCCTGTGGAGTCATTTTTGATGCATAATTACAGAAGAAATAATGTTCAAGGTATAATATGATATTATGTCAATAAACAAACACAATACTAATGACAGCTCTGGGGCATGAAATAAATGATATTAATTTTAAAAAATCATCAGTAATTTTGGTATTTTTAACCATAAATTTCATTAAAGAGGCCTCTAGATAAAAACAAAAATAATATTAGCCGGGTGCGCATGGGAGCGCGAATCTTATCAACATGGCCGCCAACTCTATCCTTACAAATTGCCTAGTGTCAGCTTTGAGGGAAACTTACACATTCTTCCTCTTTTTGCATTCCTGATGGCATTTGAGGAACTGCCCGATTGATTGCTGAATAATCAGGAAGATCTGGAAGTTCCTCAGCCATGTAAATAGGCATAGGTTTACTAGCATCCAGGGCCCTCGCCCTAAATGAAAGCTTAGACATTTTTGTTGACAGCACAAAACACACGAGAAGGGCAACATAAAATTTCCTGAAAATTAGCTTCCCGACCCTCGGGCCGTCCGAGACGGGCACTAAACAAATCTTCGTTTCCTTTAGTACGTTCCCATTGTTTTTATTTACACGCACTCAGTCACAAATACGATAAAACAACTTCGAAACTTTCCATGTTGAGCATGTTGAGCAGAAAGCCATCATGGCGGCTCTGCCATGGAGCCATGAAAATACTAGCAGCACGTAGTGCGCGGGAACCGTTCACGCATGTGACGGGAGAATACTTCATTCATATTCGAACCAAACCACTTGGAAATTTTTTATATTTTCTGTTATTTTCAATCAAATATCATCAAAAGTTTCAATCACAACCTTGACGTTATTGAAGTATTACTGAGTAATGAATGACATAATTGGCAGAAAGTATGTATGTGATATTGATATTAATTTTTGGGAACAGTTTTCGTTCTTGGTTTGGTGGGAGATGGTTAGATTAGACAAAAACAATACAAATAACTCATTTATTTTATTTTATAACTTTTACTTGTTCATAGTTATTATTCACTTTCAACTTATGATAAAATCCAATTTCTAAGTCTTGACTAAGTTCTCGACTTCTCGATCAAATTTTACATGGCATATTAATCATATTATGCATATTATCAGTATGGAAAAATGATAAATGATTCAATTAAATTAAAAAATTTCAAGGATTCTTGGAGGGAGAAAAGGAGTACGTGAACGAGCGGTGGTGGTAGAATGTAGTAGGGAGGAAGCGAAAGTGGGGGTGATAGAAAAAATTCTGAATAACCAGATTTCCAGATGAGGGATTCGGGATTTCTTTGGGGATTTGAACAAGTTGCGCACGGCCCTGTTAAAAAAGAGAAGACTTTTTATGAGGTTTTGGAAGCAGATATTAGATGTCGCTGCAATCTCTGCTTCCGTGTTCTGTGGCTAAGATGAGACTTCTGTGGCTAACCATCCTTGATCATCAGCCAAGCCAAATATCAGTTCAGAATGAAACATTTTTCATGTCAGCCCTGATTTTGGTTTCTGATGGTCAAGGTGGATATAGATATGGTAATGATGGAAATAAGACCTGGTGGCGCTACACTTGATTTGAAACAATTGAATTTCAGCTCATTACGTGGAGTTCTCATGTACAACAATAGATGGCGATACTGTCGAAAGATATTTGAAGATTTTTTTTTCAATCATGTTCCATATATATTTGCATCAAACTCATCTTAAAATGGGTCCATGTAATTGTTAGAAAAGATTAGAAGTCATTCAGAATCAAATATTCATACTTTCGTATCGACACCTGCAGTAACCTGTAAATTTGGTTGAAATCGCGGCTTCACTTAGCGAGAGCTACAGTGACTCTTGTAGCGAGAGCCACCTACAGTGACTCCGCAATGTCACGTTAGACACGTTTTATCGAAGTAGGCGAAATCCATACAAGTGTCACTGTAGTTTAGTGAAGTGAAATTCGCGTCGACATCTATATTCCACTTCAGTAACTAAATGGCCGAAACAGTGTTGCCGAGCATGCAAATACTTTTTTCAGCGATTGGATTGTTTACCTTCATCCGAGCTGTCCATCGAGATGTGAACGAATTATACAGATTATAACTTCTCGAGTTCTCGATTGTTTAAGGTATGTTCATGTTATTTTGGTAACAGTATAGTAACATGAACATGAATTAAAAAATTTGACGATTTATTATTTCGTTTGTAATATTCAATTACAGCAGGATAATAAAAACATGAATAGATATTTGAAAAATATATATCTTCATTGAAAAGGTGAGAAGAAATAAACAAATTCATGATATTTTATTGAGCAATTTGATGACAAATTATGTTTCGAAATAATCCATACAAAGGTTCAAAACTTCACTTCACCTATAATTCATTACTTTGGCAATGAATTTCAGCATTTTTAATTACTATGGAAAATAATGAAAATTTTGCTGAACAATGAGGCTTCTGAATATACATACCTATTTCAGGTTATGAAAATATCGAAATTTTTTTACTCAAAAATGTCAGAAGTGAATTATGCCGCGTATTTACACAATATTGACATAAGTCACACCGGAGAAGTATGGCATTACGCTACCGCCTACTTTTCTTTTCATCAACTATCGAAAAAAACAAGAATCTTTGTGGAACAAATCGTTCGACACTGGTAATTATTTATCCGACATGTTCGATTAACGCCCACGCGATTGGGCCGCTATGATATGGCTATGATCATCATTGTCCCTTTCGTCATTAGGTAATAAGACCCTTGAAGAGTCGGCCAAAACTGTTTTTTATTGTCCATCAGCATTATAGATACATATATGGAGCAAACACACACAGTGTTTTTGAGTCAATCAGTTGAAATTAGCTGATAGTAATTAAGAATTTTCTAAAAATAATAGGAGAAGTCATATCCAATTATAATTTCACAGATAGTTTCAATTTGAATGTTTGGTAGACCTGGTATGTGCCAGGGAAGTAGTTGTTTTCTGCTCGTGGTCTTCAGACATTCAAATTCTTTTATTCTTGATACTACGTCCAATTAATTGCTTCTTTCATTTTGTGAGTAATTTTTATTACACCATCAGTATACATCAGCTAAAACAAATAATGTTTTCAGTATCTTTCGACCATATGAGCCCTCAATGAAAAAAATGATTTGAAAGTTTCTGTTACTTCCTGTACACACAACAAATTGGTCGCAAATTTCTATCGAAGCCTAGAAACTCCCTTATTTCTGTGCTAGTCATTCATTCCATCATACATGTTTCCTATGGAACGGAATTATCCAACAAAATTGAGAATTGGCAACATTGTCCATCGAATTACGGCTGAAAATCGCATCAGTCTTCGAAATATTGATATTCAATCTCGTAGCGTCATCTTTCGCTATTTGATGCAACTTCAGCTTCTAGGCGAGCGGGTGTGAGGCGTAAGAGGACGATATTGGAACATGCCTCTCTTATGGAGGTTGGCTATCTTCCTAACTATTCCTCAATCAATCCACAATCAGTTACAGTGGGTAACTTATCTCTGGAACAGATGACACTGACAAAAACACAGTTTCTGTTTTACCGTCACAAGGTATGGCGCCATCTCTGATAACTTTATGTCTATGAAGCTGTTTCACCAGGTTATGAAAAAAATATCTACATTTCATTTACATCTCCTTCGCCAAAGTCAAAAGCCTAACTTATCCATAAAAGGCACTATGTGCTTGCTCAGAAGTGAAGTATTTCTAAGGAGAAATAAAATTCTAATGGTCACTGTCCTGAATCATATTTAGAACGATCAATGGAACTTATAAGCAAGTCCATGGTAGGAATTTCAGAAATATTCAAGAATAAACTGAATGTTTACATCATGCCATGCCTCAAATCACAGTAATTTTGTATATTCTAATAAGTAATTCTATACACGAAGCAATTATAACAGTCCCAAATAAGTCTATCCAAAAAGTATTTTCGAACCAGGGAAATAATTCTAAGAAATCCTTGCGGAATTTCAAAATTAACCAAAGTCGATCAATTATATTAATCATATCATGTTTGGAACAAAAGAAATTCAAGTAATTAACTCCAATCAATTTCCCGGAATTTCGATAATATTCTGGAATGAATCAATATTTTTCAATAATAACCATTCTTGAATTTTGATTAATTTCGAATAATTCCATTAGGAATTTATTTTATTACAACTTCATTTTGTTAATAGCCGGAAAATTATATTTCATCAATTTTTTAACGAATAATGCCAAAATAATTCCGAAATTATAAATTCTTTAGTGGCTACCTATAACCACCTGCTGATGTATTTGATTTGAGTATTGTTTATAAAATAAACATTATTACAAATTCAATGTACGATTAAAATTTTCATGAGCATTCATTTTATTTTCAAATCAATTTGATACTCATCAGTTCGAAACTGTGTATCAAAAGCATCATTTTCTAACTATTACCTACGCGATATTGGTTATTCGATTTAATGAAATAACAATTAACTGAGAACTCTTCTGCACTTGAATTATTATTCTTCCAGTTTTCATGTTCTCAGAATAAATTAAAGCGGATATGGATTTGAATCCCAAGGATCATTCACTTCGAATAAATTGTACATTAGCTTTTGAAATAACTATTACATGTATTATTCGTTTCAATATTGATCGAAGATATAGGTATATCTACAACCCAAACATGCACTAACGAGGCAGCTAAATATGGAAGAATATAATCAACTGAAAATATTGACAAAATTCCTTTTACACTTAGCTGACTACTCTTCACAGTTCACACTGCCTTCACCAAGTATAAAATTCAAAAGAAGGCATTATAATACCTATGAGTATAAAAGAAATAAAACATCATCATTTATAGTTATATTTCAGAGTACACCATCAGAGAAATAGGGACACCATAATTATGAACACATGTTACTATTATTAGAATACAAACGATAACTGTTATAATCGAAATGTATTAGAAAACCTAAGTGTATAACAGCATCAGGTTCATATTCATCATATTCATAGATTAAAACACCCTAGATATATGTGTACACTGTGAGTTTGAAACTTATTTCATCAAATACTATTTTTTTAACGAAATGCTCGCATACGACAATAAGTGGTGGACTTTTCATTCGAATACATAATTATCTGTATCCACTATTCGAGATGTAACTTCATTTATTTTTCAATGACGAAATTTTTTATTCTGAAATGAGATATCGATGAAAAATTATCATGATAAAACGACTTACAACTCAAAATACTTCATTAACAATCAGTTTTCTTAGTTACATCACCGGAACAAAAAATTTGGTTGTTAACCGATAATTTTATTTCAATTATTGATAATAAAAATAAAAAAAATACATACTTTCTCAACACTTGCATCTTCTCCTAAAAAGAGGATATCTATGATATGAAATATTGTGTTAAAGAAGGGATCACACTTCAATCCAAAACATCTTGAAGCTGAGTTAAACCACTCAATTTTGCCACAGTGCGTTAAGAAGTTAAGCTTCAAATATAATTACTTTCAATTTTCCCTATTTACTGATCAAGTCATCAGATTTTCTTAGGAACCAGAATTCAGGCTAACATTCTGAAACATAAATCAACGATTTGGTCACCAAAATCAGACAAGATTTAAAAAACTTACAGGGCGATCAATTTGTAAAAATTTTATTTCTGGCCGTTTTTTTTGCCGGTGAGTCAGAGGAGTGTATTAATTATAACCAACTTCCACTTTGACATTTGATTTATTATCACCACTTTTTGTTGATTGGTATTATATTCAAGAAAATAATGATGTAGGCAACATATTGCGCATGGCACTATAGCTACTTATACCGGATCCATTATCGTGTTGTACTTTGGTTAGGTAAGTATAACTTCACCTGAGCACTCTGAAATAGTCCATACACAAATAGGGTTTCTAATCATAGGAAATAATCGCAACTGAATAATCGGTTTGTACGAAAAAGATTCTCAAAACTATTGTATTTGATGGAACTAATGTTCCAGACTCTCAGTGTATACCGTTTGGCACAAAAAAACTCGAACTGAAACCATGAATGTTCATTGAGGTACCGTCAGTAGGCAAAAGATAGTACCCGAAATCAACAAATTGTGAATGCGACTAAAAATTAGTTAGTATGTAATATTCTTCCACAATATAGAATAAATGAAAATGTTTTGATTATGGTTTGAACCATATCTCTGATAATCCCTTGTTTTCAACAGCATAGTGCTAACACAGATCCGTGATACATTGATCTAAACATTTACTAATAATAGCAGTTTATCTTTCATGACTTATATTTGCTACTCTAGCTCACATTAATAAATATCTAAAACATTACATAATTATTTTCAACAATTAATTCATTATCTTAAAATGTATATTGAACTTTTCTATATAGCTTTAATATGGCAGATGTCGAAAATATTCAACAAAAATAAGAACACAAAATCATTTCCTCGATTTTATCGTACAATAACATTTCACAGTCAACGAAATTAATAGAAAAGCATTGACACTATTATATTTTTATGTTGAAATACTACTCGCATGAATCTATGAATAAAAATAATGAAATTTTCAAACTGAATAAACATGTGAGGAACAAATGGAAATTATTGGAACTAAATTTCAATTTCCAACTGGCGTCAATGTAGTTCTTCAAACTTCAGTATCAGTCAGAGACACGCTAGGTATTGAAATACGACTTATGACATTTACCAAGTGATATGAAATTTCAATATCTTCATTTGGGGCTATACGAGGTTTCAAAGTAAACGTAAACCTTTCAGGTGCCGTTATATTCCCTTGAAAAGAAGGAAAAAAATTACCTATTTTCATTAATAAGTTTCAAAACTAGTCTACTTTAATTTCACAGTGTTGTACATAGGGTATATAAAAAATCATCGTATATTTATATATTAACTATTTCAATAAATGGTCATGTTCATATAAACTTTTTTCTTGTTTTCAAGAGAAAAACAAGCATTAGAGAAGTTTATATTTACTTTTGAGACACCCTGTTTAGAAATAAACCAGAAACACTTTCTCAAAGGAACTTGTGTTTTGCAAGTCCTGAAATATGTCATGTTCCATTGTATTCAAAGATAAATCACACATTATATATAATCAGTTGGCAGCAAAAATTACGCCATATCACTAAGTTAGAGTTTCACTAATCAAGCTGTGTTTATATGAACTACCTAGACGCTTCCAAGTTTTATAAGCACAGTTAAATAAATTATATAATTAAAATCAACTTTGGCACATGCACACGAAATAACAAATAAAATCTTTGGTAAATTCAACAACCTATAAAAGCTTTTTTAATTTCTATGCATATTTCTTGCAATATCACAACAATATAACTAGAAAACAACAAGTGTAAGGCTTGGGAAATACATTGGAATAATCATTTATTTATCAGGTATACACGAATTTTCGAAACTGTAGTTAACAAATGAATTTTCAAAATTTTGCATGTGAACGAATTTCTTCGCTTCAAGTCAACAACGTCATTTCAATTTCCATATCTAGTTATTCGACGACTCGATTCTTCAATTTTCAAATAGGCAGTCTTGATCATGTAACTAATATGGTTCTATGATTGTAATGAAATCAAGAGAAAAATCATGAATATATGATAAATAGAAAATTAATGAAATGTATATTTTTGTGAGACGGCAAGTACGGTACTGGAAAGCTCAATCTTGATAAGCATGAATAAAATGGATCTTAGAATATTATACATAAGTACTTTGGGGTAATTGGGTATAATTCATGACTATTATTCAACGCATTGTACATAAGATTTCGTAGATGAATCATTTGGAACACTTTTTTCGACGACATTCTAAAATATTATAGATATTGATGTAATTTAATAACGAATTAATTCAGGTTTTTTAAAATTTATCAATGACTCCTATCTATACTCTTGCAAATACATGTAAATTAATAAGAAAATGTTTTTCTCAAGTAGAAGTCCAATGAAATCAGTTAATTTGTGGTCATCTGATCAAACACAACCAATCAAAACAAAATTATACTGAAAAGAGCCCATGGGGTGTTTTCACTCAATAATGTTGCTATGGATTCCTAAAATTCGATTTCGAAATTTCAAAAATTCAATATTTCGAAATGCCACGATTTGTTAAGAATCAAACATACCAAAGAATACTTTTTACAGTAAAACATTTGTATGGAAAGCGCTCATGGACTATTGCAATGTTAGAAAGTACGAATCAGCAAAAAAATTTATATCCGATAACCCTCGAACATGCTCAAAAATTTTATTACAACTTCCTCAAGATTGTTGCTTATAGGCTGTTTCCAAGCAACAAGCTTTCGAAATCTATTGTAAAATTTTCTCGAATAATTATCAAATGTCCTTGTGTTATTACTACTGATAATTTTGATTAATTAGTTTTGTTTACTTGATGAAACTATAAAATATAAAAATGATTCAGCTTGAATAGTATATCATGATACAAGTTTTATAAGACGCTATTTTGTCACACGCGTTGTTTGGAGTACGACAAGCGAAGCGAGGAGTGCTCCAAGTGAACAAGTGCGACAACATGTCTTATAAAACGTGTGTCATATGCAATTTTTTCTATTTTGAATTGATTTGAAGAAAAAAATGGATTTAATATCGATAAATAACAGAAACATCTTCGATTGGTAACAATGATGACATTGAAATAATAAAAATCTAATTAAAGCCCAGTTTACAGTTGAGCGATTTTGATTATTGCAATACCAGCGGTGAAAAATTCAATGTTTTTATTGGTCAATTCAAATCAAATCAAATTACACTCTGAATTGAGATTTACCAATTTAAACATTGAGTTTTTCAATGCTAATATCACCAAATCCAAATCGCTCAAAAGTAAACTGGGCCTAACACTTCTGACTTTCATTTGACAGTTCGATTGTACCAATCTCCGAATAATAAAAAATGCGTATCGAAATGGAGGCTATTTCGACACGCATTTGCTTTACACAATAACTTCATTATACAACCAAAATAGAAAAAATTATATTAAAAAAATGTACCTATCATCTTTCGTTTTGACTAAGTATGGAATAATAGTCATGTTCTGTCATGTGGTCATATTAATAAAAAGCTGAAGGCGATGGGGAGATCAATCAAATAGATAAATGATAAATGCAATCACCACCTGTAATTTTTCTGAAGTTGTAAATTCTATGATCCTTTTCTTAAATATTCAAATTGAAATTCCTATTACCATTCACCAAACATGTCTAGGCCTTCCAAGATATGGACTTTCTTGAAATCACATTGACAAAAATAATAGATTTCTTCAAAAAGCTGGAAGAAATCCTGATGAATTGGTGGAAGAGGTATGTTTATTCTCAGTATTCTTTTAATTTCAATATTTTATCCTGCTATCAGATGTATTCATTTAATGAATTATTCGTAGCAGTTTCATATGGATTTTGAAGAGAATATACAGTGTGTTACAAATTCATAATGGGATTATGTATGCCAGGGTAGATAATAAAGATAGGGAATGAAGTTGCATAATTAGGTGTTCAAATTGTATAAATTTGGAAAGAAAATCAGTTTCAAACAGGATACTCAGTGATGGAGCTATGAGACGTTGAATAATAGAAAAAGTCTATGAAGAATATTTATTGATCATCAAAATATTGTATGACTAGTGTATGATTATTGGTGGTGAAATCAAGTATAGAAATAATATGGCAAAATACAGCCAGGTTCAAATAAGTATAATTCAAGAATATCATCTTTAAGGTGAAACTCATGTCCTGAGAGAATGAAGAATGTTTCATTTATTTTGGTTTGTTATTCAATGTGGTAAGTAGAAAAAAAACAATAGGTGATTATCTTTTTCTCGGGCTATTTCCAGAATCAGGTGGATATTTTTGACGCAAATGCTTCGACCCTATTCAAAAATCTTTGTACCCACTGGAATTTGTAACAATTTGTATCATCTTCAGAATAATATTTCAATATAAGAGTTATCTGAAAAACCTCAAAAACTAAATGCTATCAGTTAGTGCTGTAAAAATATTTACAAGGTTCAATACATAGAATATTCATAAATAAAATAAATACCCAGTCTATCTGCAAATAAATAACACAAATTAACAATAGACATGAAGAGTGAATTTTTGAGTTTTATAAAAATAAAATGATACTTTACAATGTTTCATAATTCATATCAATATGCTCAAAATACTCAATTAACAAACCTATTATAATAAAAATGAGGCTTTCAAAAATTCACCCTAAAATGACGAATCAATTTACAACATGAATACAAACAATATAAATAGTTTCTTTGTAATACACGTACCATCTATATACAAAATTAAAGCTGAAGCTATATCCGAATGAACCTAAATTGAGAAGAGAAAACTAACTGCTTTCAGGAATCTCAAAGTAAAGTCTGATGCAGCCCATGATTATTCATTCAACTACAAATCGAGATGGATTGAAATCTCTGTTAATTATTGAGAAACCCCTGAATTCATCTTGATTGATTGACTGAAGAACTTGATTGCTGACTGGTGTTAATACGGGCTCTTCCCTTGTGAATTCGGCATCAAAATTTGTTACATCCTTTCTGCTTTTCTGTTGACAAACGGAAGTATTAAGCTAAGGCAATAGGGTTGTGCGATTTTTTTCAAATATTATTTATGTTAAACGTGGGCCTCCAGATAATACGTCGATATTTTTTTGAAATTTTTATTGTCTCAATGGTTTTTTCCAAGATCGGCATTCAAACATCGAAAATTCCTCATCTCTTTAAAAAAATGTGACGTAACCCGGTAGGTTGGTTTAGGTTCTGTTCCATTAATCAATATTCGGGTGATTTATGGCGAGATTTCAGGTAAGTTACTATAATGAGTTTTAGTTTAATGTTCAGCGTATCATTAATCATTATACTCTTCACTGACCACTATTTTCAGAAAAATTATACATTTACCGCCCTTTCAAATATTTTGAATTGGTTTCGTGTCATCTGACTCATCTACCATCACTCATGTCAGAGATAAGTAACCCACTAACAAGATGTGCACGTCAATGCTATAAATTGGCAATATATTTTTCATGGTTTTGGAATCAGCCACAAGATGGAACTAGTGCCTTTGATTCCAAAGAGTAAACATAGCTTTTTCAGCTGCCATATCTGGCTGCCATGTTCAAGGTCAGATTTTTCTGTCTTTCTTCATCGGTTTGTCTTTGTCTTTTCTTCCACTCTGTCTATTTTCATTGATTTTTATCAACTTTTCGTACGGTGTATTTGTACTACAGTGGCTTTAGATGTTTGTACCCAGTTCTCGTGAATATTGTGGTTTTACATCAGAATTTCATCCATATCTTTATCAAAGTACTATTGCACAATATGAAATACGCCAGTTGCATATTGCATACCTAATCAATTTATTATTGAGAAATACAGTGACAGTGGCAATGTCATGATCAGGAAATAAAAATGTGAGTACCTACCTGAACTGTGAAAGAACACAAAATGAGGATTTTGTTCCCAATCAAAGATTTGCTTCGAACAAAAAAATGGATCGTTAATTATTCAGGTACGTCAAACACTACCTATTTTACACTCTATTTACTATGTTCTGAGTGATATACTTTATTATTCTTTTTCTGTTATAGGTGATGTTGAGCTGATAGATTCGAGTTGGGTAGAACTGCACAAAGGGCTAGTTTGTGAATATGTGAATATTATTTCACTGAGGATGATTATTATAGAAATCCATTGCTCAGGAATAGATTGAATATCTGAAGCAGCTATGAGAACATTTTGTAGACCATCAGTATGACAAGAAAACGTTAATCAATTGATGAGGAGAGGGAAAGCAATGCATCAGCCAATGTATCTTCAACTAGTCATTATTAAATAATTACCACTTCCACGGTATTGTTAAAGATTGTATAAAAATAATCACTGACAATTCAATATTTATTCATATTACAAAACAGTTTAAAGGTATTTTTCATAATCACTTAATATTATTACATTGCTCATGTTTTTTTTTCAAATTTATCTTTGATGTAGGTATTCTATATTACTATATTATTTGTATACTAAAGTGGCAACTGAAATTATGATCATATGGCACCACACCAACAAATTCCTGAAGTTGATGTCAGCAATTTTCAGTAGTTATTTCATTTGAATCTGCTATCTACTTCAATGGCACATCTTCAATGCAGAGCTCATGTTGAGATACTTTTTTCCAATCTTCAAGTTATTATCTACACCTGTCTTATGTGTTAATTTTGTTTAGACCAGGATGAATAGTTGATAGTGATTCATACCTATTTCCTCACCATATCAATGAAAACTCTGTTATCAAACGAAGAAAAAATGAGTAAAGTAGAACGTGAAGTGAATAAATCAACTAGAGTACTGCAATCTAAGTTCGTGAAAGTTCGTAATTCGAATTAGCTGCGAAACGCTAACTTCACATCAACAAAAATAGAGATTCATGCATTAAACGCCATCTGTGATAATACATTGAAACGAAAATCAATCACGTGACTATATTTCCAAATCTTCCATAAGACGTGCACATCTTGTTAGGGTTACTTATCTCTGCTTATGACAAAAAATTCTTCTTCCCTTTTATTTCCGATATTTCAACGATACCATCCCAAACTACCAGGTGACGTCAGGAGAAATATGGTGCTGTCAAATAATTATTTTTGATTTGAAATATGCTTTTCTCAAAATACTCACGATTCTTGGCCTAAACGGTGGCTTAACCCTACGCTGCTCTAGGGCCACCCAGTCCATATCCTTGAAAAACGGGTGTGCCTGGATTGCGGTCTCTGTTCCCTGTGAAACGACGCACCCCAATCGTTTGCATGGGTTTTTGGTCATGAAACCTTTCAGAATGCTCACGGCTTCCCTGCTCAACCAAACAGGGTAGAGCACATCGTCGTGCAGTATGGATTCGAATAAGTCGTCCTCATTGTCTGCTTCGAACGGCGGCTGACCAGCCATCATTTCGTACATCAAAACGCCAAGGGCCCACCAATCCACGCTGGCTCCATATTCCAGTTCCTGTTGGGAAACAAAAGTGACATGTTGAATCGATTTGGCCTTTTTGTAACTTTTGAAAACAAAGTGCTACTGAATATTATTGTTTGTCAGTGTGCAGTTTTTATTCAGCTTCACTTAGAAGCCAGACAAGTTTACACAATGTAAAATATTGCGACATCGCAACAATGGAAGTGGTTAGTTGACCGCGAGCCTTATACAGCAAGATAAGCGAATATCTCAGTGATTTGTAATAATAGGCGAGGTCACTAATAATCTGGAAAAATACCACAACCTCCAAAGCGTTGAGTAGTGCCAAAGTTTTCTTGTAGTCGTTTTTCCAAAATAAATTTCCGTGGAGGTGTTACGTAACAAGTTCTCAACTATAACCAAGCGCGTTAGAGGATTATGTTTTACAGCGTTGCCGAGCGTTATTTATAACATTTCCTTACTATATGAGTAGCCCGAAAACCTAATGGCATAGCACTAACTGAATTAACATATATCAAACATTAATTCTTCATTTCAATATGGTATGTGCTGAGACAATTTGTTTTATTCATAGGATGAATAACATATCCTCAGAAATTCCGAAAAATTGTGAAACTGACAACACAGGAATATGTATATCAGAGGACTTGTAACGTCAAAAGAAGTGAACATGATGCTGTTGTTTGAATGTCTCGCTGAATTGGAGGGTTTTAAGATCGGCGTTCATCAGAACATTTCGAATATCTAGAAAAAACTATAAATACATTATAAATTACCACTTTATTTCACTTAAAGCACGTTTAAGCAAAAACGATATTACGAGCAAGGACGGTGTTATAAATTGTAGTGAGTTAAGAATAATCGAACCCAAGAGGGAATATCAACTGAAGTTCTAAGGAAAACATACATAACAAAGATTAGTATCGAAAATTTTAAATATATCCTTACTAATAATGATAATAGACAATACTTATTGATAAAACTACTCAAGTATGTGCTATGACCCAAAAAAATATTCGATATAATAGTGCAGAATTCACATACCTGCAAAATTTCCGGGGCAATATAATCTGGAGTGCCACAAAATGTCGATGTAGTGATGCCGTCCAGTATGCCTTCTTTGCACATACCGAAATCTGCAAGTTTGCAATGCCCTTCGGCGTCCAGCAGTATATTATCTAGTTTCAAATCCCTATAAATGACGCCGTGTTTGTGCAGGAACTGGAGCGCTAACGTTACTTCAGCAGCATAAAATCTCGCACGAGGTTCGTCGAATTTCTTGGCACGTTGTATTTGGAACATCAGATCGCCACCGTTGACGTATTCCATGACGAAAAACAGTCTGTCTTTGGTTTGAAAGCAGGAGTGTATTGCGGTTAGAAAAGGATGGTTCGCTGCCAGAGCCAGAATTCTCTTTTCCGTCATCGTACAGTCGACATCGTCGTCCTGGATGATCACATCTTTTTTCAAAACTTTTATGGCATACACCTCATCTGAGTTCTTCTTCTCGGCTAACATTACTTTGCCGAAGCTTCCTTTTCCCAATACCTTTACGAAATGGAAATCGGCCAAACCAATTGAAATCTTCGTGGTAGATTCCTCTGAAATAGGTTTGGAAGAGGCATAATAACAATCAAACTAATTGGTGATCTCTAGATTATGATGATATCCATCGCCAATTATATGAATACAATCCCAATACCAACAAAAAGTCAACATGAGTTTACGTCGATGCAGAATTGTTCAATTATTCTCCTTTAGTTGCCTAAATAAATTGGGGCATTACATTAGAGCACAACATTGAAATGAATATACTGACTGGAAGGAGTACGCCGTGCTGCATCGGTGAGGATCGGTTGTTAGAAGAGTGCGACTGCTTTGGCAGGGAAAGCCATCCTTGTTTAACACATATTCTTATATGGCGGGAGAGCAGCATTGAAATATATTTTGCGGGATTATAGCTTTTATCTATCACTTACACATTCAGTGGCAATAATTTATTCAAATCAAATCCCATACATAATATACTAGATTATTTAAAATTATTGAAATAAAAACAGCACATAGAAAATGACTAATGAAGCTTGGAAATTCGATAACTAACTCAGCCCTTCGAATTTAATTCTAAAATACTGATCCAAATGCAGAAGGAAATAAAGTTTTCACTTTTTCGAAGAAAATCAAAATAAAACATGATACTAGAATTGTCAATTTCATGTATAGGATAGAAATAATATAATAAAAAAATCAAAGATGAACTCACGTGGTTTTATTAGGATAGGAACAGGTATATAAATAAAATGAAGATAATTTTTCTAGTATATATTGATATAATTACAAGGTTATAATTGATGAGGAAAATACAAGAAAATAATTCTATCCCACTATAACTTTTTGAGTTCTTTCATTGTTTTAATTCTCGTAGAACTTCTTGACACTTTCTGCTGAAGAGTTTTGATTTTTCTTCTATAAATTTTGAGTTCAGGCACTGATTTCCTTAGAAAACTTGTTTGGACTGCAACATCTTGTGTCATTGGGAAGTTAGTGGTATTCTACAAATAAAGGAATAAGCATGTGAGTTTGCTCATACCTACAGATAAAAAGATAATCTAGGATTCTGAATGTGTTGCTACCTCAGATGTACTTGCAGTCATCAACTCATCTGTATAGTCTGGGCATTTTCGTTTTGGAGGTTTTCTCTGAGCAGCTTTCATCTGGAGATGTTCTGGAAAGAAGACTGAAGGTACAGCATCCTTATTCAATAGTTTTCTATTGTTTGATGACTCCAGGTAGCAATCTTTATTGAAGTGGTCACTGCATATTACAATATTAGCAGTGAATTTGAATTCTTCAGTCTTTTACTGGATCCATAACTGTAGAACTTCTGGTCGTTTCAATGGAAATCTACAGAAGAATAAACATAAGGTTCTAACTTGCCATGTAAACAATAATAGATAATGAAACAATTAAAATATATATGTTATCTATTTTGTAAATTTTAGTAATATATGTAAGGTATACTAAAAAATAATTAATAACATATCACATTCCTCATAATCAATATAGATTTACAATTTTTGAAGAAATTCAATCTGTCACACCCATACACACACAAAATGGACTTTTCAATTCACCCAAATATAATCATCATATACTTACTTATGGAATTTAATGTTCTTTCCAGGAGTTCATTCATTTTTTTAACCATAGGCACAGCAATAAACGACCATATTTACTAGCTTTTTGAAAAAATAAATTGTAAAGTACACAATGTCACTTACGACACGTTTAACACTGTGAGATAGAATGAGATAGCATTCCCTCTTTCAGCGTCTGCACGTCTCTCACAAAGTGGTCACACTTTTCTGCTGTTTCGTCGGATTCGTGCTCCTTCCAGTCAGTATATTCATTTCAATGGAGCACAATGAGTTATGAGTCAATAGTTTCCTCAAAATGCTACTATTTTGTGCATCTGTTAATATTATTTTTGATTTTGAATACACCAATAACAATAATGATAATAATTTTAATGTTTAGAGTTGGCGGTATTCAATTGATTGCTCTTCCATCAACTAGCTCACGAAAATATGTATTCATGTAATGTAACAAAATGTATTTTTCTATTTTGGATCTTTAATGATACATTATGAAACGCAAATATGTATCGAAATAGCCTCAGCTCGATAACCGATATGGTACTGTTTTTTATCGATATTAAATCAATTTTTTCAAAAAAATACCTTAAACTGATGCGAAATAGAGAAACCTATATATGAGACACGTTTTATATTTGTTCCACAAGGCGTGCGACAAAATAGCGTCTTATAAAACTGGTATTTTAAAATACTATTGATATGAAGAACCCTCTGCATTTTCCGTTGATATTTTTTTTACATTAATAGTGGTAATTATTTTCTGCCATAGTAATCACACCTTTCAGGATGACAAGGAAGGGATAATATGTCAGTTCTCTGTCATAGTGAAATTGATAGCCTACTATCAAAATCACTAACCAAAAATCATTCCATTGAAGACGATTTCATAAGTTCGCAAACGAGATACTTATAGGGAAGTATTTTCATGAGTCTCTGGAAGGAACTTACTTTTGAGCTGTATACTAAAATGATGATTCGGTTCATCGGTCTTAAAAAAAAAAACTTTTATTGTCCAAACAGGGTCAAGGCCCCAATTACAGGACAGCTAGAGTTAAAAGTATAAAAGTATATATAAAATAGTCAATTAAATTACATTAAACTAAAATTATGAATAGATAAAGGATTATTATATAAGGTTATTTTCTTCCATATTCAACATATTACAGGCTCCTAATATCAATGCAATAAATATGTATATAATACTGAGAGATACGAACTGAGAAACTAAATAAAACAAAAACAATTACCGATTGTTGTTTCTGATTTGTAAAGTATTTTTGACTGACGTTTTAAATGAACTTATAGATTGGTTAAATAAATCGGTTTCTTTTCTGAGCTTATTAAATTTATTACACATTGACAGAGGCGATTTGGCAAAGATATTTGTTCTTGGGGTGGGAAGGTAAAAAAAGTTAGCATTTCTGCTATAACTCGAGGTATGTGGAGATTTAACTGAGATAGTAGTTCAGAACAATCTACTTGGTGGTTCTAGAGTTTGTATACAAATACACATGAGTGGTATATTCTTCGGTCATCAAGTGATAGAAGGTTGAAACGGTTTAGTAAGGTGCTGTTGCTGGTACCCTGCTCGGGATATAGTCCATCTATCTTGTATGCCAAGTACTTGATGAAGCGTCGCTGTATAGATTCAAGTTGATGCAATTGGGTTACATAATATGGTGACCAGATTAAGCACCCATATTCTAAACGCGTTCGTACATATGATGTATAAAGTAAAGGGGCATTGTTCATTAGTGAAATCCTTACAGTTTCTAAATACGAATCCTAGCATTCTCTCAGCTGATGTTGTAACTTTGTTAATATGTGGAGTGAATCTTAGCTTTGAGTCAAATTCTATCTCCAGATCTTTAACAATGAATTCACGCTCTAAACGGATATTGTTTATTGAGTAGGCGCCTATTATTGGGTTGTTCTTGAGTGTGCAGGTTATATATTTACATTTTTGAATGTTCAGATATAGTTTGTTATCTATGCACCAATTGTGTAGGGAGTCTAAGTCCATTTGAAGACTTATGCAGTCCTCTGGCCTTTCTATTACTTTATACAACTTCAGATCATCGGCAAAAAGAAGTAGACTGCTGCTAATATTATCGCATATGTCATTTATAAAAAGTGAAAATAGCAGTGGTGCAAAATTGCTGCCCTGGGGGGCTCCGCTTGAAGCTGTGAAAAGGTAGGATTTATGTCTTATGCAGCTATTACCCAAATATCAATATTTTTTAAATTGGCATTGTGAAAAAATCGTTTCAATCGTTTTAGCCCAAAAATTTTACAAAATTATTTTTATCCCGAAAACTGTCACAGATAGGTATAGAGAATTATGAGGCTGCTACTTTCTGATACAAGCGGCAACACTGTATTGAAAATATCTTAGATGGATAGAGCATGTTTTATTATCGTTCTCCAGATACTTCTAATGTTCCATCCATCATGAAGCACGTTGTATAGAGGGTCATAAAACTATAATCTTGGAACTGTACGACTTTTTCTAACGTTTCAACATCAATTATCATAAATTTCTTAAGCTCACCACTGTTACACATTTTTTCCTCCATAGTTTTTGACAAATCCTCGCTCGTTGTATCGCAACTTGCATTCGAATTTTCCGGGGATCCTTCTTGCCTTTCACCATTTCCACCAGATCCAGACATCAATTTACTTCGCCTGGGTGTCTGAATGTCAGGTGATATACCTGAGAAAAAGGTCAACTGATATGTTTTTGAATTTTCCACTTTGTCATTCAAGACTATTCAGTTTGCATACCACAATTTTTTATGGACCAAAGAAAATCACCAAACATTATCAATAATACCAATAGTATGTATGAGTGTTCTTGAGTATAAACTCATATATTCACTTATCAATATTTCATAGTCCATGTTATGATCTATGATTGTGATAGTACTATTTTTGGTTTTTGTTTATTTTTTTATGATGATTTTGGGTAATTTCATTAATTTGAAAGTAAAACTTCACTTGAAATATTCACTGGTTATAAATTAGTACTACTTGGTCCATGATTTTCATTTCGGAAATAAAATATAATTTTTTTTGTTTGTCCGGTAGTTCGTCATCTATATCTGCTGTTTTCGGAAGGTGTAGTTTTTTGCTTCGAGATATTTAAACTTTAAAAAAAGTCATATCGAAAGAATTTTGAAGTGGTGAGTCATCTTAGCCTATTTTTGAATATGCAAACAACTTTGTTTCCCGCTTTGTTTGGTATTGTAACTTACCCATTTGCGTCAAGACCTCTGCCATTTGTTTTGTGTTGATTCCACAATTGTTGGCAACATTCTTTTGACAGCGTTTGTGGACGTTTAGTGAACATGCTTCACACTGGAGTCCTTGCCTAATCAGTCCATATAACAGTGATCCACAATGATCACAAAAAGTGAAACGTTTGTAGTTGTGTACTACAAATCGGTGTGGAACGTTGACGTTGAATCCAGTGCTTTGATTTGACTACAAATAAAATAAGTACATTGAAGTCATATGATCTGAAAAATAGTGAGCTTTGGATACTATTTTTTTTTTTCATAACAGAACTAGCTATTGGAGTTTTTTCTCAAGATAAAGATGATATGATCATACATAATAATTACTCATCACCTAGAATGGCATATTGATAACATAACAATCTGGTATAATAGTTATTTGCAATCATTAGATAGTATGTTCATTCTCTGAGTCTCTATGCTGTAAAAGAGCAGGCATCTGCTCATTTCCAATTCTACCTTGATGCTGCATTAATTATGATATAAAATTGATCGATTTTAAGGAGAATTAAAATGATAAAATTCGTCTTTCTGAAAAGTTGACTTATGACAAGATTAAAAGATATTCCTTTGATTTCAAATAGAAGCTTTCTTGTAATTTCATGTATTAATTCGTCAGTTGGTGTTTTAACTATTGTTAATTTGTGTGAAATGGCTAGTTTGAATTGAGGGTACTCTATTACCGTTCTTCATATTAAAAAATGTTTTCTTGGTTGAAGGTATACATTTTCTGATTAATTATTTCAACAATTATAATATGAAATAATCTGAACTGGTAATTAATTTTTGAATAGTGAATTGAACTTACCTCATCTTGCATTCCAGGACATTTTGTAACAACTGTATGATGGCACTTCTTATGAACAACACAAGTGCATACTGTAATAAAAAATGTATAATTAGTAGCAACACAGAAAATCAAGACATTGATCAACCAACACCAAAAGTGAAAAATTTTACATATGTACAATACTTGAATATTTACATATCTTCCACCTTTGTGCACAAATAATAAATGATGTGCATTTCAGGTGTAGATAAATAATCCCATTCACTGACAAAAATTAAAAATCCTAAAATAGTTTGAAATATAAAGATTTCCAATGTACGGATCTCAATTTTCCTTTTTTTTTGCAGTGAATAGATTAGCTTCAAGCAATTTACATATTAGAAAAAATAATTGAAAAGTTAATTTAGGAAAAGAAAATGAACTTACAAAAAATTAAAAAGCTATAAGAACAGCCATGCCATTGGTGCTGCAAATTAAAAAAAATATATAATTAGGGAAATCCATTCCGAATAACTTGAACTTCATGCAGAGAATCAAAAACCTTCACCACATTCGTATATTTGAATTTATGTGGAAAAACCAATAGGAAGATGACGATATTACTTTTATAAATTTTTTGTTTTGCTACGCCATTGAGAAAATGGTATCATATATCTCATAACTGCAGTAGTTGCAGACCTATGTTTATAAGAGGATTTTTTCTTAAAATAATCAAAAGATTACCGATATGTACAATCAGTATTCAATAGGAGAACTTTTATTGAATGTAGTACATAAATTATTGACATACATTATGTCACGAGAGTATCACACTCCATAACCTAAAAAAGTTCAATAGAGTTATCCAGCTTCATACAGTGTATTAAGTCTCATGGTCTAAATTCTTCATTTTGCGTATTTGTAATATTTCACCAGTCACAGTAATTAACATTACGACTAATGATAATTCTTTTCAACAATGACGAACATTTCAACTGTCGAGTAGGTGTACAGTACATTTTTCGAATATAACACTCACACATAATTAATTATGATGTATATAAAATTAATAGAGAAGCAAAGCATCAGCTAAAAAATGTACAACAACAATAGTGCTAGACAATAATCATACCTTGACATTGATAACCTTGTTTGCCCAACACACCCCTGAAAATAAAACCACCATTATCTAAGTTAGTGCCACCCAGCTATTGTCTTACTTTATGCAAATAAGCTGAATGAAAGATAGTCTATGCCAAATTAATCAATGAATTAAATGAAATTTACATAAATTTGCGGGTATATGAAACGCCTCGATTTTTCACTTTCGGTTCCAACTAAACTGAAAATATGAATTATTTTCTCAATGGATCAATTTTGGTTTTGAATTTGCAGAAAAGAGCTACAAAATTGACAATTGGTTTTAAAAAACTGAAAATTCGGATTTATGGATCAATCAAAATATTATACAGGGTGGGCAAATTTCGATGTTTGTAACTCGGCAAATATAGGAGATACAAAAAAATTGAGATTGCGTTCTCTATCAATTTTTTCGAGATGAATTTACCGGCGAAAACAAAAATTTGCAATCATCTTTTTATTTTTTAATTGAAAAAAAAAACACTTGGTAGGAACCGGAAGTACTAAAATTGAATCGACTTTGTATCTTGTCTGGGGTCACTATTGGATTGCAATTAATTTGGCTGAGACAATTCAATCTACATAGTACATAAAGGCCAACAGCTTATACATTTGCTACTTCCTCTTTTGGTTAGAAGGTTCAGTAACTTTTTTTGGGACATAAAATAAAACCATGTGAATGTACACTTTCGAGAGTAATTATTATATTTCAACATATTTTCGAAATATGAGTTACAAAACTAAAGCCAACTAAAAATGGTATAGAATGGTTGTTTCAATTCATGAAATATCTGAGAGCCAGATTAAAAACGATGTAATTAAACAAGTTAGTCACAAAAGGCAACCCTCAATTAATGGTAGCATCAACACTACTTACCAAATGAAAAGTTTACAATGGGAACAGAACGTGGGCTGTCGCAGGAAAGTTGCCATAAACTTGTGGCCATTAACCTGATGCACCCTTCTACGCATAGCACCACGTCGCCTGTTGAACCCTTGACGTTCTTTAAATTCTCGTGGTTTCGCGCCATATTCTGAAAATTATCAAAGTAGAGCATAAAATGATGAAGTACAACAGGATACTAGGTGAATATATAGTTATTGGGCTTCCCCTGTAGATATATGCGGTTTTGCGGAACTCAAGTAATTTGGCCTCCTAAACAAAAAATTTTAATGACATTTTTAGCGCTCTCTCTCCACCAATTTCCTCTCAAAATTGCTTTCTTTTTACCAGCACAATATACACACTCTAATTGAACAATTTCAACACATTTTCACAAATAATCCACTTGTAAATTAACAAAAATGACCCCTTTTCGCATGAAAATAAGAAAATTATTTTGACATTCGAACGATTTTCATTTTTTCATTAAATCAGTGCCAACCTAATTTACTAAATTCACCGCTCACTTCTCGTTTCCTTCATTTCAATGGAATGTAGATAAATTATTCGAAAAAATGTTGATGAATTGTAATGCTGGGTTTATAGATTCAACTAAACTAAAAATTAAATTAACAACTATGAATTAATAATGTTGAATATACCTATGAGGGTTTATACATTTACATCCGTCAATTAAATTAATAATGAAGAATTACGTAAAAACTAAGAATTAAGAAATTTTGTGGACAGAACGCGCAAAACGATAAGAATTGTTGGAATGTCATCATGTGTCATTGTTTCTGATAGTGTTTATGGTTTTCAGATTCAGGAGTATTTAGTTTTTTTGGGTTTTTGGCTCATTTGATTAATAATATCATTCAATTCAACACTTTGAAATGACATTGAGCTTTCAATCATGTAACATTCAACATCTGATTCTTAATTATTAATTGCATTGTATAAACAGCTTCCCAATTGTTAGTTCCTAATTATTAATTGTTAATTCTTAGTTGTTAGTTTAGTTGAATCTATAAACCCAGCATAAGTAAGGTTGGTATTGATTTAGTAACAAAATGAAAATCGTTGGAATGTTAAAATTAATAATTTTTTTATGCAACAAAGGTTCATTTTTGTTATTTCACAAGTGAATTATTATTTGTGAAAATGTCTTGAAATTGTTCAATTAGAGTGTCTATATTGTGCTGGTAAAAAAAGGGAGCAATTCTGAGCAGAAAATTGCAGAACAACTGGGAATAACTTATGCCTGAAACCCCGTTTTCCTGTCTTTGGGGCGCCGTATCTCCGAAACTAGTGGAGAGCGCCAAATATTTCATTAGAAGTTTTCGTTCAGGGGGCCAAATTACGTGAGTTCGGCAAAACCGCATGTCTCTACAGGGGGAGCCCGATAAATATATATTTACCATGTTTCATTTCATGTTGTATTCTAGAGTTCAATTTATAATGTTAAATAAGATAAATATGTATATACAGTATGGTGGAAATGTATGGAATAAATTCATTTTCTTTAAGGCATATGAATATTGAGGAAAACCCTGAGACAGGTCGATTTTTATTTTCAAATTGACATCTCTTGATATACATACGGAGTTTGTGACGTCATCCGCGTAGTTGTGGTGACGTCATCGATTATTTTTTTAAATAGGAAGACACCTTGTTAAATTTTTTTCTGGAAGGTATATTCATTGTCTATCTGACCGTATACTAATATGAGGAGTTTAAAGTAATATAGGGCGAGAAAAAGTTATTAATTATTTTATATTTACAACGGAAACCGTTATAATAAATAATCAAATTTGTGACCTTCTGCAAAAATACAATGTGATAGACAGAAAACAAATCATTCTTGAACTTTGCTATCGTTTCTGAATATATTTGTGAAATATTCACTCGTATTTGTTCTTTCAAATTATCTGATCTTTCCGGCTTCCTACATAAACTTTGCTCTACAGATAACCTCAGAGGAAAAAATCGAAAGAAGTTGAATCAGGAGATCTAGTTGGCCATTCGATTGACCCTCTCCAACCTATTTAGGTAATTGCGTACATTGATAGCATAATGATGTTGTAAATATAAAATAATGTTTTCACACTCTGTATCACTTTATTGTCCTGATATTAGTATATGGTCAGATAGGCAATGAATATACCTTCCAGAACAAAAAATAAACAGGGTGTCTTCCTATTTAAAAAAATAATCGATGACGTCACCACAACTACGCGGATGACGTCATAAACTCCGTATGTATATCAAGAGATGTCAATTTGAAAATAAAAATCGACCTGTTTCCGGTTTTTTCTTAAAATTGATATGCGTTAGAGATAATGAATTTATTCCGAACATTTCCATCATACTGTATATGTCATATACAATAATCTCCGCATTTGAAAAAAAAATGTTGACGACTGTCAAAACGTCGAATTCAAGACTAAAAATGACATTCTGTAGATCACAGAGAGATAAAGGAGTGTTTTCAGTTTTGGTCAATATTCAATAATAGAGGAAGAAAAATATGAAAACGATGATTCAAAATATTTGTTTTTCTATTTATGGTGGATTTCATTTCACCATAATGATGAGCATTAAATTCCGCAACTTTGCCGCAATTTGCATAATCCTGTATCTCGCCCTGTATATTCTCACAACTGAAATATAGTTGAAAATGATTCATAAAGTGATGAATATATTGTATTACAAATACATATCTCAATTTTGATCAATCTCAATGAATTTTTTCATGAGCTAACGAAACTCAATACATAACATAAGTTTTTTCCACAAAAAAAAATCCCTAACTTGTTATTCCTGACAATATTTTATTTTTGGAAAAGTTTTTGTTCCCGAACTATGATGGATCAATCAAGGCCAGAACAAGAACAAAAGCTCTAATTCTATTTTTTTTAAGTTTCACAGTTTATTCCTAATCGTTCCTAATTCAGATAGTTATTGTTATATCTTAGAAGGATGCAAGTACTCCCAAGGAAACAATTTTTGGTCCTGAAAGTTGAATTTATCAGTGCAGTGACGTTTTGGAATAGGTCAAGTGTTATTTGCTCTGCATAGATTATTTGCTAAATTTAGTATACCTAAGTGAAAAGCAATTATATACAGTATCACTGATATGTTTGGAAAAGGTCGATTATCTAGAGTAAGATGGCTAGTGAAAAATTTTAGGGTACAAAAGGATTTAACAAACCCCAATACAATAAATAAATAAAGAAATTAAGCATACCTACAGGATGATCAGTCGAAAATTGAGGAAAAATAAATTTAAGTGTGGTAAAGTTAATTTCAAAATGTGATATCTCGATAACGGACGATTTTTTATACCAATTTCGATTAGAATTAGAATTTCGAGCAAAACTGAAATATGGTTTCATGGATTACTAAAATAGTCACCTGCTTATATTAAAGTAAAATCACAGATTAGAAAACCTTTCACCTACCATTCGATGTAACCTTCAAATCTATCCTAATGTGTAAACGTCCTTTGGGTTCTAAATTTACCTGTAACAAAATAAGAATTTGTAAAATGTTTGTTGAGAACCAGTAGTGGATCTTTAAATTTTTACATGTTAGTAATGTAATACATTCAAATGTAAATTTTGGAACGAAATGCATTGAATAGAGCCTGTTTGTTCAATCGTACATTTTTTTCCTACAGTGAAAAGTTATGATATCTTGAGTGTCTATAGTAGTATAGTAGATTTTGGTTTTGGATACATCCTAAGATCATATATACAAAGAGAAGCCCCAAACCTCTATTATTTTATATATGCTTATGCTCACGGAGGGGTCTAACGTACTAAGCCATTGATTGGTCGTTTCAAAATTTTGATGAACACGCGTTAGTCTGACACAAAACTCAAGTCTTAAAAATTTGTATTAATTAGCGAATTCTGGTGTTGATTTTTTTATATAGTTTCGGGTGTTTTTTTCGAACAATTAATTTGAAAAGTCTCATTTCCCATCAAAATGCCGAAGTACTATTTGATTATTTTGATTTGCAGAAACCCATTCTGCCAGATCATTCCATAGGCGGGCTGTTGGATAGGACAGGAAGTAAGAATAAGAATTACAGGCAAATTATAAATAAGTACTCTAATTTACTTAATTGAATTATCTCAAGTACCTCTTGGATGAATTGCTGTGTTTTTGACAATTTTTTCATTAGATAATAAAAAATCAAATATGTGTTGTACCAAAATATTTTAACTGTACGCTACCGTATCAGTACTTTCTTGCCCTTCACCCCCTCTTATTAATACCCCTCTAATACCAAACAAATACTACATAATGTCATATCTAGAACAGCATTTTTTCATGAATACAAGTACAAGTAAGTACTCTTCATAATATCAGAGGTTTTTTTTTTCAATTTCCCTGTTGAAGTCGAGTTAGAAGTTCATTGAGATGTTTTCAGTCGCCGAGAATTCGAAATTAATCTGTCCAAACAGGAAATGGCGATGACAAATTCTGTTCTTAAAAAAGAACCAATAATTTTCACTGAAATATATCCAATCAGGCTAAATGAATGAAGGAAATAGAGATCATGGGCGTCCGCTCACGTGTTTGAGAGTGAAGAATTACGTATTTTTAATAAGCAATGAAAAAAAAATCTGCGTTGTATTTGCCAGGAAAGTAGTTGTTTTCTGCTAGTAGTATACCAGACATTCAACTTCAAACTATGTTTGATAATTTCAATTGGATAGACTATTTTTCCTTTAAATTTTTGATCAATTAATGGCTTTTTCAGTCTATAAGCAGTATTTTGCGAGATATTTTGTTATGTTAATAATACAGAAAACGCAGGATAATTCAATAGAGTATAGGGTATTTTATGTACACTTCTCAAACACTTTCAAAAACTTATGCAGGTACTGTAGGTTTCTAACTGATGATACTAATCACTAAGAGAAAAGATTTTAAATATGTAATTGCAGATGCAAAACCATTACCATGTCAGTCTGCATTTCAGTTCACATCTGACAGGTAATATGCACTTAAAACAGCATGCTTGATGAAATATACTTCTTGTTGAAAATAATCTTGCTCTGTTGCCTTAAGTAGGTGAAGATAGAATTATTTGTGGTCAAAAGGAATGTGAATGTTTTAACTTCATGTTCAATGTTTTACATGATAAAATGAAGAAGTATTTTCCACAAATGAGATTAATCATCAAAATCTATGTGGATAGTACTTTTACAATCATTCACAATTCAAATAATATTCAATTCCCATATAATAAAAAATCCTATTTCATTTTATTACACTATTTCTTCAAAGCTCAGAGTCATTTCCACCTTTTGAAAAAATTTGTATCCCAATTTTATTCCAATAATTGATTCTGATTCATGTTAGAACATCTATTTATTCTCTTCCATATCAATTTTAAATGGAGTGAAAAATGTGTGGATATGTGACAATTGAGTTTTGATATGATCACATCAGGAAACCAACAGAAAACAAATCAACTTACTTGAACAATTTTCAGATATTTTTCAAGAATACTTTCACAAGATGAATCTTTTGTAACAGTATATTTCAATATCAATATTGAAAGGACCTGAAATGTACAAATATGGTGTTTAATTCTTGAAATTTTGGAAAGTAAATTAGGACGTTTTCTATTGAATAATTTTATTCTGAATTCAGTGTGATTGTGTTGTATTACAAACACATCATCAGAAATGAACTCAAACTGTAAATGAATAAAAATATATTCCCTAATCCTTATTTTGAAACCTGGAGGATTGCACGCCCCTGGTTGGAGTCTGGCAAAGAACTATGCAGCGTTGCCAGTGTCAACAAAGATATATTTACGAATGGGATGCACCCCTGTTGTGTCTCCATGGGATAGGATAAATGATAATAAGTGTAAAAACATGCCCAGTTGAGTCCCAATGTGAGGCGGGGCAGCCTTTTTCTAACAACCCATGGTATGAGATGATTCTTAAGCGCCTTTAAGAAACTCAAGAAGATGACTTAGGAACTCTTCATGAGTCTTGTTTTTTTCAAAATGTATCGATTTTAGTCTAGGAAGTGTACTAATGATTCATGGCGATACGTAGAGACGTGGCGCCATCTATACAACTTATGGAAATATTTCGATGGTTCGAGGGGAGCATCTCGATAGGCCCGCAGTCCCCGAGGCCCGAATATACCCGAAAGATACACTGTTGGCACTTGACTCAATGTAAAAAAATTTCCTTCCTCAAAAATTTACCGAAAATAGTGATCTGGGATTGTTGGCCTAAGTAACTGGACATACCGGTCTAGGCGGTCTATAAACTAGTAATAATTGATGACCTAGTCTAGATGGTGGTACAATCAATTCTCAAATAACAGTGAGTGATATCATGTGATATTTACTCTGGTAAGTTTTTTTTTTAATTTTCAAAGTGTGTTGAGTTTCATGTTGATGCTTGATACTGATACTTTTGGATACATTTTTGTATGAAAATAACCTGTTGTGGCGGAGATCAGAACATTTGGTGCCATCTGTGGCACATTTGGGAAATATTAAAGGTGGAATTTGGCAAGATATTTTGAGTAAGTACTCCATCTCTGTTCAGGCTAATCAAGTAGGCAAAAATCAAGAACTTATCCACCTCTGAGTGGTTAACAGTAATTATCCATGCAAGAGTCCATGCAAACGTCCCCATCATTAATCAGCAGATTGAAAGAAAAATAATTAGCAACAACGGCAACACTGGATTGTTCAGCCTCTCACCTCATAACTATTATGGAGTATTGGCACAGGATAATTCAAGTAATTATAAGACTCACCCAAAAGTCCGATTCATCTCTTTCTCGGCTGAGTAGATCCTCGAAAGGAATGGAAACGTTAGCGACGAAGACGTCTGGAGGAATAGCAGCATCATGAAATACCGTTAATGTCAGCATCTTAGCCTGTTCTACTTGATGTTCAAAGTATTCATTCCATACAGGATCAAATGTCTTCTGTTTGCTGGTGGACTGTGCAACAGGAGTATCGTCTACATCAATGGTCACATAGGGATCCAGAAGTTGCTCATCTGCCTTCCCGAAAGTGTGGCGTTTTGAGAAATCCGTCGGCCTGAGGCCTTCGGCCTCACATATTTTCACCCGTAAAGTTCCTGTGAACATGGCCACTAAAGATGTACCCACTATGTCAACACCTCACCTTCGAGGAAGTGAAAATAGCTACGCCACAACGGCACTTAAAACTTTAAAAACTACATAAGGACATTAGGAAAAACAAATTCACAATAAGCGATTCAACACTGACAGCCACGAAGGTCGAGTCTCGATTTTCCTTTACGATACTTCGTCCTCTGCCCTCTGCCTCCTATTCGTCACTAACAAGGTGAAATTTTAACAACTCTGCAATCGACATATTTCAGGAACATTGAACTCAAACAACAGATTCCTACTCTATGTTTCACGGTTATACTTTTGTAACACAGATGTCATTGCTCCTAGATTACCTTGTAAATTACAGATTCATTCCAACTGGAGTGTTGACGTAGTGTTGACTGTAGTGTTGACTACAGTTAGAGTCACTGTAGTGTTGACTACCCAAGGATGGTAAATTGACTACATCCGTACATCACTGATTGACTCATATGTGAAGTTCAATATAGATGTCTCTGTAATGCTCTGAATGCTCATAAAGTGGGAGTAGTGGGACCTTAGTGGGAATCTCATGAAGTAACCTTATCAAGCCACTGTAGCTTGAAGGCTTGAATCCAAATCCACCGTATGGCGTATGTCGTATCTCCACTTGTGTCCAGCGTACATATTGTTTATGTACGCTGGTATGTATGTCCATGCAGAAGATAGAATTAAAAAAGAATAATATGAAACAGAGGAAATTAACCTATTTATCAGTTTTGATTGTTTTGGATCTATCTTGCGTGTTGTGTGGTATCTGGTCCTGTAGTTCTCTTCTGATTGAATTTTTACCCAATTATCCAATATTTTCTATAATGTCCGATAAAAATATACCTGTATCAAACAAACGGAACAACCGAAAGAGAAAAAAGTCATTTTTGAAAAATGCTAGAAAGTATGCCAAGAAAGGCTATTATGGAAGAGGTTCACAGTTGGATTCTGATACATACCAATATTTTGTAAGAATAATGGAAACCTATAGAGACGGTTTTGAAAATGAAGAAGACAAGATAGTTTTTGCTAACAATGTTTTTGAGCAAACTGAAAATCAAGAAATAAACTGTAGTTGCAACCAAGTTGGATGTAGAGTTATAGAAATGTTGTTGCCATTTGCCAATGATGATGTAATGATGAGGTACATGGAAGCATTTAGTAATGAAATCAGGCCATTGTGTAGTGATCGCTTCGCCAGTCATGTGCTTGAAGCTCTTGTGAAACAATCATGTGAAAAATCATTGGATAAATCAAGAAGTGCTGAGACAGTAGAGGCTTATCATCAGTTCACACTGAAGATAAGTAAATTTTTATTGAACAATCTAGAGGATTATATGTGGGATACCTATGGCAATCATATAATGAGGACCTGTCTAAGAAGCTTAGCTCAAGTACCCAATGATACAAAGAGTACTGAACCTGAAATTGGACCATTGAACATTCCAGATGATTATACAGAAATCATCAAAGAGTATGGTGACAGGATTATAAATTGGCCTCAATTCAGTGAATTGTGTAACTCTGAATTGACATCTGGATTTTTACAAGATCTACTAAGATCCTTGAAAAATGTGGACATGAAAATGCTGAAATCATATATCAAAAAGCTTCTAAATGATATTTTTGCACCAAAAAATCCTGATGAACAAAACTTCACTAATTTGTTACCAGCATTCTTATCAACTTCAGTCATCATGTTATTAGAAACTACTTTACAACTTTCTAGTTCAAAGTTGTTCAGCAAATTATACCAGAAATGTTTTGCTGGGAGGCTGATAAAACTTGCTTCTACCCGAAGTACCAATTTTTCAGTTCAGAAGTTATTAACTTGTTGTAGCGAAAAAACAGATTTTGAACCAATATTTGATGAGTTGGTTGATCATTTAGACACTATTATTCAAGCTGGTCATACTGGTATAATACTATGTATAGCACAATCTTGCAAGAGACTATGTTCTAAACAAGGTAATTTTGTACAAAGTATGATGAAAACTTTGCACTGTTTTGAACCTGAAGATAGACAAATGCATTTTGTGTTATGTTTATGTCGTTTAGTAAAATTTGATGATAGTAAAGAAACAGTGGATTTGGCAAAAGAGAAATTAAATCTCCATGGTACTCTCATCATCCAAACCATGTTGGATTATAACAAACCTATCAAAATAATAAATAATTTATTAGGTTTGGAAACTAATGACCTAAAAAATTTATTTTTGAATAGCATGGGCAGCCACATAACAGACTCATTTGTCAAAGGCCCATTTGTTGGAGAAAAAAGCCGTGAAAAATTGGTCAAGAAAATGTTTGGTACTTATCAAGAATTGGCAACTTCAAAGTATGGATCAAGAAGCTTTGAAGCTATATGGAGTGTTGCTAATATGAAAGACAGGTTGAAAATTATGGAGGAACTATCTCATAAAGATGGATCCTGGTCCAACTCTGAGTATGGAAAGATCATTGCTGGAAAATTAAATCTTGTTATTTTCAAAAGGAATAGAGAGGATTGGAAGAACTTCCTGGATAACACAAAAACTGAAAAAATATTAGCTGATATTTTGAAATGATAAAATAATGTAATTATATAAGACATTAAAGTTATTTCATGAAAATCAAAGACAATATCATTATGGATTGTTAGAGTTATTACAGTGAAAATGCATAATTCAAAACTAACATTTATTGAATATCAAATATTTCACAGTAGCAAAGAATAAATATTAATTCAGAAATCATTATCAATCATGCTTTTGAAGCCAGAAATGTTCAATACATTCAACTAATGAATAAATTATACTTTGTTTATCCAACAAACAATGAATGAAGTTCTGCAATGAAAGGACATGAAAATGTAGGGCCATTCGAAATACATAAATTACAATTCAATTACCTCATCCTTCCAAAATAGAATCATTCTCATTATATTACATATAAAATTACTTGAAACACTCTTAAAGTATATCATAAGACTAGTACTATACACACTGTGCAAATGGTTCAAGAAATGTACTTGAAAAACATTACATAGAACAAATAATCCTATTCTTATTTTAACAATATATGTATATGAAACTAGTTTGCACTACTGTGATTTGTATGTTTTACATCTTTCTAGATGTATAACTGTATATACATAAAATGGCGCTTTAAAAATTGATAGAACGAGGCTTCAAACTCTTAGTTTTCAAAAATCGGTGAGCTTTTTCAGTTAACTCCAATTGATCTTGGGTTTGGCCACAAGCTACAGTAACCCACATGTAGTCGAGCTGAAACAGAATATTTGTGAATAATATAATCTTATGTAATTGATATATATTTAGTATTTTTTATATTATGTTAGTATATTAGTAGCGAGTTGAAATTTGATGGTAATTTGATGAACAAAGTTTGTTTACTTGGTCATTTCCCTTGAATCTAACTTTATAGACAAAAAAAGATGTGCAATTCGATTTCATTATAACTTTAAAATCGTATTATCATGACTACATACAGGTTGAATATTGATTCAATATGTTTTTTTAATGGAAGTGAGTTTTGTAGATGACTGGTGAAGCGAATATTAAGTGATTCATTGACAAATTATCATAGTATTTGTGAATAATCCACTCAAGTAAAAGTCTCTAAAAATATGTGTACCATATTTATTCTAATAAAACTAAATGATTATCAACAGATTTACACGAGTCTAAGTTAATCAATATAACTAACATGTTTTTCCATTCATTTTACACCTTTCTCAATATAAATGGGCTCAAGTGTATCTATATGTGGAAATAAATGTAAGGAAAATGACCACCAAACAACAATTATATTGCCAGTGGTTAAACCAAAGTGAATAGTATATGACAAATATCACATCGTACATACAATGAAAATAGTGTGAAGATATTCCATACGCATTTTCATAAAAACCGAAATTGGTAAATTTTCTTCTTAATATTAGCCGAAAGTAATTTTTCTGTTCGTTGTCTACTTGTCACCCGAACTGTGTTTGGAATTGTGACTTGGTCAAGAGGTGGTCTTTGTATAACAACCATTCACCTTTTTCGTAAATAAATTCGATGAAGAAAGTGCTTGGATGAAAATTGTTGATTATGTGTAGAAATGAATTATCATTGTGAATTTCAAATACACGCCCGGTTCTAAACCATGAACGAACTGAGCGTGGTTTATTTATGATGAACAATTCCACAAAATAGATTGAACTCAGTCTCCAGCTCTGTATTCAATCGTTTACCACGTGAAAATACCACCCACGGAATTTGAAATGAAAATCGGAAAGGACTTCTAGGACATTTGAGAGCTCCCATATATTAGCCAACACTGTATTGATTGACTTAGCTGAGTTTGAATGTATAGGGTGAGCAAAATTCGATGTTTGAATAGGGTAACTCGGTAACTATAGGAGATACAATAATATAAATAAAAGTTCGATTTCTCAACTTCCAGAAAAATTTGAATATCATGGTTGTTTGAGAAGTTACGAGACAATAACTTTCATCCCTGTATAATCCAGTGGCGTCGATAATAAAAAGGTGCAATTTCGAGTCACGGCCTGAAGTTGTAGTTTTTCAAATGGGAATCATAGTTGACTATGGTTTGGTTGGATTGGATTCGTTTTTCCGTTTCTTACCATGTATTATAATATGTCTCCTCACTTTTGATGTATAAATCTTCAATAGTGGAACTTTTTGTACGGCATCTTTACTTTTAACGATTGGATGAGTTAATTGAAAATTTCATCAATTTATTTTCAACCAATTATTTGGCACCTTTTGGTATACGTTACTTATAGCAACGGGAGATTATTGCGATAAATATGAAGTTCCTATCAAAGGAATTTATAAGTGATAATTTTTCTCTCGAAAGTGAAGCGCCTTTTATCTATTGACAAAAGTCACTTAGAATAAAATCTGGGTAGACATGTGATATCAGAAGTTGTGATTGAAAACGGATTCCTGTTTTTAATGTTCCTGAAATTTTAGCAATTAACCTTACTTACTATCTTCTCATCATATTAACAGCAACTCCAATTTATGAAATTTTCTTACCGAATCTCCCAAGCAGCAGAATTAATTCCCGATAATTTTTTTCTCGGTTTCACATATGTTTTTGTTGATAGAAATTTTCCTACTCGGGATAATTTTCTAAAAAAACATTCGTGACTGATGAAAAATATTGGTAATAATTAGGGAGATCATAAGTGAAAACAAACAGATAAACTGTCATAGATAACACTCGACTACTTGTAATAAATATAGAAAAACGTAATCTAGTAAAATATTATTTTAGCGACCCGACATATAACACATGGTTAGAAAAGGAAAAAACATTATGAACCAAATCATATAGCCAACTATGACTCCCATTCAAATATCGACAACTTTACGCCATTCAATATTGCACCAATTTCAAAATGTTCTCGATACCACCAGATTATATAGGAAAGTGCCTCAAGGATGTAAAAGTTATTATCACGTAACTTCACAAACAACCATTTTCACATGTGTCTGAAAGTAAAAAAAATCGCACCTCTGTTTATAACTCGAAAACAAAGGACGATAGAAAATGTTTGTTTTCGCCAGTGAATTTGTCTAAAGGGGATTAATTATTTTGTATATACTATAGTAACCCAGTTACCCTATACAAACATTGAAATTTGTTTGTACAATAATATACGAATAATTGTAGATCGAAAACGAGCCTGATGACATCGGTACATGATGTTGGGGATAACATGTGAAAAAAACCATTGCAAAGGCTCACCTTTGGAGCTTTAGGCTTGGGATCCTCAAAGCTGATCCGCTTGGCTGCGGTGCTGCGTACGCCTGAGGAGACCCGATTTGAGGCACTGGCTGGGAGCAGGCGCTGCCAGGACAAGGACATTATGCTACAATACCACCACACATACAACCGTTCATAACTACAAACCAAGCCTTACATGAAATCCCCAGAACGAACAACAGAAAACATACGATCAAAAGTTATATATTGCCAAAGCAACACGGAATATGTTTTCTGTTAGCACGTACAAAAGAAAAAACACAAAGAGAGAGCACACTTTGGTAACTTAATATAGTGCAAGAACAAACATAGATTTTAAATTCAAACAAAAAAAAAAGGTGCAATAAATATGTAATAAAATCTACAAGTAGATAAAAGAAAATAATACAGACTACAAATAAAAAACAACATAAATAGTGCAATAATTACGCAACACAAATTGTTTACAACATTCTATTACTTGCTTTCACTGAGCCCTCGACTCATAGTTTATAATGACTCAGTCACGTTAGAAATAAATAGTGGAGGCTTGGCCAACTACACAATCATTACTCGTTGAAGAATAAACTTGGATACAAGTATCAGAAATTATCCCCATAAGCAATAGAATGTGAAAAATATAATACATCTAATAACAACACAAATAACAAAGAAAATATATTACTATAAAACGTTCTTGCAATTATATCATAATAAATTGTAAAGCCTTTATCTTCAATTGAGAAAAGAATATGAAGCATTTATACTTGCGCTTTCAGTGCGATGATGTAAGCTGTCGACAGGTAAAGGATATAGAAGAGGTTGTGCGGTGACTTTGGTTTATTGAATTACTTATTTTTGTATATTACAGACTAGAAAGAAGATAGCAGGTAACACACTACATTTAACAAGAAAGACCCAAAGAAGTTCGGCATGCCAAAGAAGTACCAGAAAGTTCTAACCCATCCTTGTCCAAATATAAGGTGAAGCTATAGGTTCGACTAAGAATTGAGCAATAATTTATATATATATACTTTTTTTATTCTTCTAACCACTATTCTAGTTGCCTTATCAACCCTCGGAAGTCTACTAGGTAAACTTGTACGAGATAATGATTTGATTATTTTGTACTAGAGTAATGTTATTGCCTTGCTAATTCTTAGTTTCCTTAGCTGTCAGGAACGATACAAACTAAGTTAGTTTAGAGCAGCATTCCAAGAAATAAAATTGGACACTTCCAATGCAGTTACCACTGTTAGTCAGATCCAATCAATATAGGTATTAACAATTTTGTCTGAATTCGGCACAGTAAAAGTAGACGAAGGAAGAAGTGTTAACATAAACTCCAAACAAAGGGCGTGTTATATTGATGGTTAATCTGAAAACATATTTGACAAGATTTTGAGTTATATCAATCAAACTTCGTCAATTTTTAGCGAGTCGAATTTTTGGTTATATGTATTTAGCGAACTGATTTGGAGAAGAGAAAAATATTTGCTACTACTGCTGAACACTCTGCTGAATAATACATATTTTGGGGAAATATATAAAAACGCAAAATACAGTGAATATGCTAAGAAAAAGTTCCTGAGTATAAAATTCCCATTAGAAAAATATGGTGTTTTTGAAGATTTGCCTAAAACATCGCTGGTTTTATCGTACATGAATGAAAATTTGGCATAAAGAAATATAATAATATAATCTTCATGAGAATTTCAATAACGGAAATATTTGAGTTTATCCAATTCCACAATCAATTTACTATTACTAATATGCTGGAATTCAGTTAATTTTTTGTGGTAATGGCACAAATTTGTCTAGTCATTGGACATCCGTGGTTGAAAAAGGTTCTGAAAAGAATATGTATCACTGTAGTTTAAGACAACTGTATATATTTCTTTTGTCCAGTCAAATATTGAGAACTATGTGTCAGTAATTAAAAAAAAAACAAAAACAATATTTCTATATATTTTGTTCTACTACTATGCACAGTTTCATCACTAGTAATCACAACCTAAACTAGCATGCAATAATAGATTGAAAAAACTGATTATGAAGATGTTGAAGAAAATTTAAGACAAAAATATGAACGGTACAAGTCTTCAAAAGCTAAGGCCAAGTTCTAACCCCTCTAACAACTCCATACCAAACTGGTTAAAGAAGGAAAGGGTTCATCAGATGTGGTGTTGGACAGGAGAAGGATTAGGAAAGGAAATTATCTCCAAAATGAAACCATCCGAGTACCTTGGAGGATCCCGAATGCGGAGGTAGATCCATCAATCCAGTCACTCCCAAAGAATCTTTCATAATTGACGATGGGGTAGAGAACAAAATTGACGTATCATCACCCAACGATTTACTCTGAAAAAAAGCATAAAGAAACTCAACGTCAGCTGACAATAGATCAATCCGGGCCTATTCAATGAAAACCTGAATGAGGCCACTACATTCATATCGAAGATTTGGGACCAGCCAAACTAGGTAATTGAGTTTAACATATTTCAACTAGTCAATGGGAGTTATCAGGAATAGATCATGCATTCGATGGGTTACTTACAGGGGTCTCGATGGCAAAGGAGATGTCTGAGGTACTCATTTGGGAGGAAGTAGACGCCCACGACGGAGCTAGAGCTTTGCGAACTTTCTTGTTTGGAAGAACATTTTCTTTTTCAGCGCCAGAACCATTTCCTTTCCTCTTTCCAGTCATATATCCACTATCGTTCTATGAACAAAATACTATTATCACACGAATCGAAGGAAACGCAAAGGCAGTCGACCGTTGATTCAATATAAAAAAGTTTTCAGGAGACTTACTTCAGCATACCGTCATCACATTTATGAAGATGAATGGTGGGATAATTCATTATACATAGATTGAGTACACCTTGGATGAACTTGCCTTTTGTATTTGTTGTGTCCTGCTTCCAACTCATCTACCAGTGCAAGCACAAAAATCTTATCCGATTTATTTGAACAGAGTTGCCAAATACTTCTCTACAACTCTGGCAAAACAAATACTCTCATAGGACAATAATCTATTGAAGTGAATATGCATAGAGATTCATGGGTGTCTTACAAAACGACGTTCCCATTATACCTAGCATTGAACTGTGGCGATTGTTTCTCCCTGATTAGTTACCCATAAATGTTTAAGTGTATTCACCTCAATAGACAGTTTTCCAATGAGAAGATTTCTTTTGCCAGACGTGTATATCTGGACTGACTCCACTCGAATATTTCTTCAATAGATCGGATTTGTCTGTAGAAGTTGGATTTTTCGCCAGCACCGATAAATGGTCAAATTGAACAAAACATTACTTGAAATTATTTGAGGTGGAAGTAACTTTGTCTAAAAAAACCTATCATTTGTATCTGAAGTGAGAGGTATCAAAGGAAACTATTTCAGTATCTTTTTTTTTTCGTTTTCAATGTTGAAATGGTTTAATTTTATGCCGCCTACGCGGAATGTGAAGAATTAGCTTCTGGATTTTGATTTTAAAACTCGACAGGATAACTAAACATCATAGTGTCCCATTTTCATCAGTTTGATGATAGCATTGCCAAAACTGAGTATTTGAAAACTATTCCATAACAAATGTAAATTCAACACTTGGTTTCCTTCGAATGGTGAGGAACACATTGACAAATTTCGGGATTTCATACATCAAATATCTGCACCACAATCTCCATATACAATTACCTTATCTCATTTACATTGACCTAAACTCCCGTCATTCAAACTATTCACCACTTTGGTTTAACCACTAAAGCATGAGTGATTAGTATGTTAATTAAAAAAAAGCATCAATCCGAAAACTTACAGTGACCACCATACTGGAATCAGTGTCGTAATGAGAACTGTCCTGGTCCTTTTTCATGATTTCTGTGATATCCTCCAACCTGGAAGATGGCGTATCTGGCAGGTGGGTGATTGGTCCTGATTTTTTCTCGAGATCAGCTAGAGCCTTCTTGAATGGAGTGGGAGTACGAGGAGTGTCGCTATTGAAATGCCTGCTCGGTGTCGACATGACCGTAGAACATGACGATGCAGCATCTGTTTTGACGGGTAGACCGTGGGGTGTACTCAAAGGGCTGTAATCTCGGTCCTAAACAAATCAGTGATAATAGACTTTGTGGTATTGGCAGAAAATGAAGGTAATAGAAACCATCTTCATGGGATTGTTTCAGGTAAATTAATTTTGATCGCGAACTGCTGAAAGGATATTTAAAATCAGAAGAACAGAAGCGTCACAGTTTCAACATAATTGATATTTCTTGTTAGGATTGGGATAAATTTGTATTTATTCATTTACTACAACTGATGTCGAAGTCGATAGTCATTTAAAATAATATGGCTTCTGAGCCTAAATGTAAAAGCAAAGGAATGAGGGATTTTCCTAAATTCAGAATTATAGTCCACGTTATAGTTCGAGAAAATTCATCAAATAGGTATTTTTTATTTTTCTGGTGCGATCAAATCTGACTTAAACAAAAATTCAACCACAATTCTGATGTTGTACTACCTAGAAAAGTCTTGCACGCACAGTTGAATGTTAGCACTTTCAGCGTTTATTCAGTGTGTATAAGTTGAAAGATAGCTGAGATACAGGGGTCCCAAAAATGCAATATTTTGAAATCGGCCCTGTATCTCAAAAACAGGAAGGGCTACGACAGTTTTGTTTTGGGCAATGCTCGTTTAAAAAAAAAAGTAGGACAGTAATGTGAAAACCGCAACTGTCTATCCCCCAAGACAACTGAGATATTGTGCTAAAGTGTCGAAAATTGGACACACTGTACACAGTTTGCGGAAATGTCGATGTCTCAATGGTCGAACATTCTGCATTAAAATCTTGGCATTGCTACGATATCAAATGTATTATTCGTTCAATTGTTTGGTAAGAACTGAATTGACAAGTTCAGCCAGCGTTGAGAGAGATCATTAGGGATGCAACTTAAAAAAATTAAAATGCCATGATTAAGACTGAAAAAGAAGACGACTTACATAACCTGTACATAATTGGTTTGTTTTTCTGGTAGTATTTTCGTTATTCCGATTATATCGAATATTTTGTGAGCATTGTAAGCTTACAATAATCATAGAATAATTCCAAAAACATTATAATTGTGATATTAGTCTTGTTCTCTTTCTTTACGTCCCAATCATAACAATTTCAAAATTTCAAGTTGCAATCCTGATGACAAATACAACACTAGGGAAGACATTTTTTCTCTCTCAACGCTGGCTGAACTTGTCAATTATATTTTGAAATTTTATACCGGTGTCCAAATAGAATGTTAATTATAGACGAGACAAAGACCTGAATATTGAAATGGAGTAATTTTTATTTATTTTATCTATTTATTTATTTATTTACGGATTCACCATTAGACACGATATAGATGACAAATTATAACAGAGAAACTACTATCCTAAGAAGTTACATATTGAACATAATATAAGACAATAATATTAGTCTAACTGTATATCACCAATAGATTTTTTCAATTCACTCAATGAGTTTACAAGAGGATCGACATTGTACTTATTAAACCATCTCATGCATCTGGACATTGCTGTGTTGTAACCATAGTTAGTGTTATGATTTTTTATGCAAAAAAGTAGTGGATATCTTGTATTGTGAGAATTTACATTGAAGTTAATAATTTCTAAAAGATAAGGACAGTCAACTTCACCTGACAGTAGTTTGTAAATGAATGTCATATCATTATGAAATTATGGCTAGGTACAAAATATCTCTGCCACTGGCAATTTTTCTTTAGGAGTTAATCATGCTCTCAAATATTCCATGTTTTGATGAATATTTCAATAAATTAGTGACTTAAATCTGACAACAGTACAAGCAAGAGCTTTCATCTTCTTTTTTCGGTCCTTAGGCTCAACCGAATTATATTCAGAAACATATAATCAACAAGTGTCCCAAAATCTCACCAAATCTAGGTAATACAATTGAATCTAGATAATTTCAGTTTGGGAGACTGCTTAATGGTAGAATGGAAGAATGTAGAAAAAAATTGCATCTCCGTATTTGAAAAACGAATTCAATAACTCAGAATGCCATTTTGTAGGTAGTAAAAAGAAGCAATGAAGAAGTGCTTCCAGTTTTGGTCTATCTTCAATAATAGAGCAAGAAAATAATGAAAAAGATGATAAAATAATCTCATCTTCAAAACGAAAAGAATGGATATATAATGAGTATGAAATTCCGCAACATTGCCCAAATTCGAACTTGATGAGCTTCGAAAATTAATAAACCTTTATATTTCGAAATAAACGCCACGCGAGCCTTCTCAACTTACAGGTCTCACTCTATTCTTGACAGGTGTCGCTGTAAGTCCAACGTGAGCCTTCGGCGTGGAAGACAGCGTCACGTCGAACGTGAGGTTGGCAATGTTGGGGCTGTTGAGAAACTGGGACGGACTGAACGGCAGCTGCTTTATGGGGGAGCCGCCGTTCCTCAGCGGGCTGAATATGGTCGGCTTGGCGCCGTCCAGGAAGAAGTCGATGTCATCGCCGCCGCCTCGACCGTTGCTGGTGCTCGGCATGCCGACGTTCTCGGACATGTGCTCTACGCTGTCGCGCCTGCGCTTCGACTTGCCCCTCCTTAGGATGGGGGGCGTGGAGGAGCGGACCATGCCGAGGGCGTTCGCTACAGGTACTAGGGTGTTTTGGGAGTAATTTGGGGGGACCACTCCTGGAATGGGAATGATTTGAGGCGTCAGTTTTGTTTGTTTCGGTCAGCAGAATAGATCGAGATTGTTTATAATATCTTGTAAGCGGCTCGTCAACGGCATATTCTACGACTCCAATCAGAGTTTTTATTTACCGTTTCTGTTGGAATTATCTCAATAGGTTGAGACAAAATAAAAGAGTCGATATGCAGAATTGTATATACAATAAAAATATACATCGATGGACACGCGTTTTTCCGAGCATTAATTATAAACAAACTCATTAGTTTCTCGGCTAGAACTGTCAGCCTAACCATATTAATTCAATATAGAAGATCGAAACGCTCTGCTTGTGTTTGATTTCTATCATCCCTATGACCTGCACATCAATAGAATCCTTGTCACAGTATTTTTTTGAAGCCAACATCTGAATCAGTCATTCTCAATCAAGGATAGCAACAACAGAATACCCTAGTACCAGTCTCTTGCTATCTTGGAAGGATCTGCATTTGAAGAAATTGACTTACTAACAAAATTATCATATCCATTCTTCCTAAGATTTAATGAAATCAATCTAAAATCGAAGTTTTCTGAATATATACATCTTAGATTTATAACTCGAATAATAATAGATTTAACTCACTGTAAAACTATAATGTACATTTTCTGGTAGTATAAAGTTTCCGAATTCAAAACTTGATAAATTTACCTTTCAATCCCACTAAATATAGGCTCAGCTCAACCATTGGTAATTTTGCACTTATCATGCGATCTATATTTTGATGGAAATTTTTGTTGGTACTTACGTATTTTGACCTATAAAACACGAATTTCATAATATTATCGTGAACATATCTCTAGTTTTCGAGATAATCGATGCCAAAGTTCGAAATTTCACCTTCTTTGTATGGCAACTTTTGGACAAGTATTATATCTTCTTAGATCCCAGGACATATTACATGCATTTACCATGGTTAATTATTATTTTTGTGTAAGAAAAACATCACAAATATGTAATTTTTCCTATTATTTCTTAAACCAGGCTACATTAACAACGGCCATTTTGAAAACATCAATGCGAATCTTGAGCGAATAAAGGTGGATACACAGCTGCCTTATAGCAACACCAGTCAGTGATAAGTGTTCTCTCTCTTCAATACATGTCGAAAACAAAGATGGTTATCAGTTAAAGAAGGTGAAATTTCGAACTTTGGCATCGATTATCTCGAAAACTAGAGATATGTTCACGATAATATTATGAAATTCGTGTTTTTCAGGTCAAAATATGTAAGTACCAAAAAAAATTTCCATCAAAATATAGATCGCATGATAAGTGCAAAATTACCCAACCATTTTATTCGACTTCTAAATTGTCTTTCACACATTTCACAGCGTTTCAACTTCAACATCCTTGAAATTCGAATTGAACAGACTAAACAAAGTTTTAAAATAAAATATTATTCAAATGTTCACACAAAACTAGAAATATGGCGTTTAATGAACCATCAAACAAAATTTGATTTGAAAATGAGACGTTTCGCGCTGTCACTGTCAGCGTTCGGTTGATTATCGGTTGAACGAAATAAGCGGCATTGGCGCATTCGCCAAAATACCGCAATATCCAGAAAGACGTGCTATCTTATATTTAAATGAGGCACTGTCTTCGGAGATTGAATAAATAGTTTCCGATACACAACTGAAGGATATATATTTTGAACCTCGACAAAATTTTGTTTAGGGATGATTAACTAGGGATGATTAACACTTTCAAACGTTATGATGTGGAAACCTCTGTGGGTGGAAAACATATTAATAAGATTTGAAAGGAATCGAACCGCGGTCGCCAGTTTGGAAAGCATGCACGCAACCCACTGACCATCATATTCCTTAAAATAAATGTTGCAAGCTTCGTGATTCACCGGAGTGTTGTCTCAAATCCTTCGTAATACGCAGGCGCAACTATAATAGTTCTGATTGGTCGATTTTGATAGCTATGCTTGTATTAATGTGGATCTGAATTCTTGTGAATAAGTTGGCTTCAGACAATTTGCGGCATTACTATTCTAGTGGGTTTGTTATTCAGAGGTTTCAACCGACTTTCCGAGAACTAAAACCCCACTCACTCGCTTTGATGAACTGCCGGTTGTTGTTCTTCAGCGGGCTCACGCCCGGCGAATTGTAGAAGCCCATGTCGAACTCGGCCATTGCGTCCTCGTTGACGGGCGGTGACGGCTGACAGGTGTACGCGTAGCTGAACGTCACCGTCTCGCCGTTGCCATGGGCGACCTGGGAGGGGGGAGAGTGGTTGGCGCGGCGCTCGAAGCCCGCCGACGCGTGCCGCGGCGTGGGCGGCAGCGGGCTCGGGCTGGGCGTGGGCGCGCCCATCGAGACACCGCCCGTGCTCGACTGGCTGCTCGCCTGGTCGTACATTTCCACCGTCCAGTCCTGGAATGGTAAGTCAAAGAGTGGTCACATAGAGCTGCAGGTATTTTCGGAATGTTCTTTGAACAAAAATCGTCTCCATTTGTCTCATCAAGGCTGAAGTGTTCCAAAATGGTAGATAATATAACAAAAATGAAAGGATAAATAATTTACGGGCGATCTGAGGTCGAGAAGTGGAAGGGGAGTTTTTAGGTGTAAAAAAATGGTTTATCTCGACTTCCGACAAAACTACAAGTCCTATGGAAAAAAGTACTAGACATCTAAAATATTAGAGTTGTAGAATCTTTTGAATTTTATTTTGAAAAACGAACAGACTCTGTTTTCAAGTATGCGGGTGACTAACTGAATAGAATATTAAAGATACTAAACCTACGATAATGCCATAATTGAAGATCATTCGAAACATTTACTCCAGCCTATCTTAATTTTTCTCAACGTTTTTTTAATCGCAGGTTCTGTTAGCTTAACCGTTAAGCAAAACATAAGAGAGAAATTTCATGGAAAATTTGAATAATGTAAGGCTCATTCAAGGCTCTTAATTTAACCTATTATTGCCAAATGTTCTGCCTATGTTCTGAGTGTTTTAGGAATTGTAGACAATTTCAATGATGATTTCGTTGAAATGAGAGCTTTAAATGACCTCTCTAATGACCTCTTTATGCCAGAAAATAAGACATGGTTAGCTACAATAGTTGTCAACTCCAATTATATCTTCTTTATTAGATATCATTCGGATCTAAAGTGTCTCTGATTGACACGAACATTTCTCTTGTCAAACAAAGGTCACTTTGACTACATTGTGGTTCTAAAATTCGCGATAGGTGCTAAGCAATATGCTACCTAGCTGTGACTCGTGAAAACACTTGAAGTAGGATGACCTATATTTCTGTGGAATAACCACTGAACTCTCTGGGGGAGAACCCACAGAAAAACTTAACACCTCTTCTGTTTACTTTGGGTTATGATGTGAAAGGTGTACTACCTTCTGGTGAAATCTTATCGTTTTTTCTCGTTTCAGATACTGTTGGGTGGCACAGACACAAATGTCAGTAATTTCACAATAACACATTTGTCACAAATACGAAAACAAAACATAAACGATGCCATTCCGAGAGTAACCGTTTTGTGAGTGGATTGTCGACTTAGTACCAATTATTTATTGATAAGTAAAGTTTTAATATTCAGGAGAAAAATACGACAGATATTGGGTTCAGTCACCTTCATCTAGAAAAGTGAATAATGGCACCATGGCAGGTCACACAAAACGAAAATATAGAAGTTGACTGAAAACACAACATTACTGTTTCAAGTAGACAAATTCGAGTTTCAAAACACGTCGAAAACTTTTGATTTTACCGTTCCCGATGCTCCCAAAAAACAAAACTCCAACTGGCGTATTTGCTTTATCCGAAAAGAATTTGTAATTTGTTTTGATGGTTAAGTGGTAAACCGCTTTTACCTACCTCGGCAAAAACACCAGGAGAATGTTCCTGTTTCATTTGAACAACATCATTGGTCTCCACTTGCGACCCTTGACTCCGTTGGTTGACAAACTGCGTGTACAAGTTGTCGTTGTGCCGCGCATTCTTCCTGTGCCTCCCTCTTCTCATTTCCCCGTTTTCCCGACTCTCCGTTTCGTATTTCCGTCGCATCGTCGAGTTCCAATGGTTCTTGATGGCATTGTCAGTCCTTCCAGGCAGCAGTTTGGCGATCCTCGCCCACTGGTTGCCTAGCATTTGGTGGGCTTGGTAGATTATGTCATCTTCTTGTTCGGTCCAGGCGCTTTTTTTGATTTTCGGGTTCAGGTGGTTGTGCCACCTCTCCCTGCATTGTTTTCCGATTCTTCCTTTCAAATGGCGGGCGATCAACGTCCATTTTTTGGCTCCATATTTATTGACTAGTTCAATCACCTTCTCATCCTCCTAAAAAAAAGAAGAAATACATAATGTATAAATGAAGAATATAGTTCTCATAAGCCTCAAATCATTCAATTTTTTTATGAATCATTGATCCGAATTTAATTTCAACTTTGGAAGATTTATTAATATATATAGGATGCCAGCTTTTTTCAAATAATCTGTGCAGATACATCGGAAAGAACATGAGAATCATATACCTCAACTTTGATAAAATTCCTCGTAAAATTCTATTATTTCTCTGATAAACAGTATTTGAAGAAAAGTCTGAACATTGAAGAATGCATGATAAGATTTGTTGTTGTTCATTGAAAAAACAAAGTGGACAAACAAAATAATGTATAATCAGTGATGGAAGGTAAATACATAGTTTCAATTGATTATCAGTACTACCGAAAATCTGAAACGTTCAACAAATTAAACTATTTAAAATGAAACTACATTTGAAGTAATATTGTGTTATCCCACTCATTGATATTCATCATATAAATAAATTAGTGTGTATTTATTTGTTTTATTTGTAAACCTATTTATATAATCATAATGCTTGAACTTATGGGATTATCAGATTTATGAAAAAAATAATTTATGGTAGATTATTTTCTGCATATCTGAAAATCTATAAATTGATTTTGACATATGTCTTGAATAAGTTTTTGAGAAACTTACTTGATCAATAAAATATTACTTATCGGGTTTTTCCAAGATGCTAGTGAAAAATGTTATTCATATTTTCATGCCAAATTGAATCATTTCATTGATATCATTATTTAATACTTGATATTATTTGAACTCATTTCAGTCTGCAATCATTGAAATAATGAGCAGGTAGATATAATTGAAGACACTTGGCGACTTGTGATTCAAAAACAACATTTTGCTGAAGTCTGGTGATTATTATTATGATATTATAGATAACAATTTCCGTTTTCATTTGGTAGATCTATGACGACATTCTTTCTAGAACTGTTGACACTATATTTATTCATGAGAAAATTGCACAATATATTCAACAAATAAGTAATAATTTTTCTTGTAATAATGTTATATTGAACTGGTGGAAGATTAGTATTTTTCCATATCAATTTGTCCTGAATTTCAAGCCATTTACTATTATAATTTATAATCATAACACCCATAGAAACTAATAGTAGGGAAGGTAGCATTGCATTTGAAAGAGTCATTTCATATCGACTGAAAAAGGCATTTTTGCAACTGATGAATGTGTTCAAAACAAATGTTAGTTATCAATGAACAAGAAGTACGGAAATTTCCGATTGAGAAAATTCAACTTCATTACTACATGCTGTCGAGTATAATATTACACGCGCGCCAACATTATTTCAGGGGTCAAAGCCCTAGTAACCTAGCCGCACACATAGAAGAGTTTGTGTAAAGAGTAAACTGGAAGATGAAAGAATGAGAAAAGGGCGATGGAATATTGCCGAGGGTTTAGAGAACGGAATAGGCAAAAGTGAACCTAACATTCGGTCAATTCAGGGCACATGCCACTCAGCCACTCGTTGGTGCTGGAAAGAAACGAGAGGGAACTTTTCTTGTAGCGTGGCTCCAGGATTTCCTTTCATTTCTCTCTAGATATACATTTGAACAATACTGGAATACGGATGAAAGGTCGAGACGGGAATAAAAGAATAGTTTAAGCGGCATCTTGTATGTAAGGGTAGGACAGGCATAAGCGAATATTCAACACTATCTGTTCAGAATTTATTGAAAGTCTTCCCCAGCAAGTTTAATGACATTTAGTTCCGGTTCAACTAGAATTTGAATCAATGCCAATTTGAAACATTCAATACACGATGAGCGTTAATTAGAACGTTTATATGAATGAGAATGAACGTTAAAATATCTTATGCATTTTAGACAATGCGGTGTTGCCGCTTCTGTCAGAAACTAGTTAAAAATTTTCGAATACAGTGTATAAAACAACATTTTATAAATTCTTATATCAACTCCTCAATAATCTCAATCTCCCTTACCAGATATGAAATAATTTCTATTCAAAATATAAACAAACTGAAACTACGAAGAGTTTTTGTTAAAACTGTTACGAGTTCAGAAATGAGAAAATAGGTGTACACAGTTTTACTTAGAAAACAAAATACAATCAATATTATAAAAAAATTGGTTTGAGCCGAAACAAAAGAATTTCGCCAAAATGAAAGTAGAAGATGACAGTCAATAGTGACTCTCTGAGTGTTGTTTCTCTCTTATGTCCTCGCTGCTACTCAAATTGGAAATGATCGTATGACGGGTATCACTTTTGCGATCTTTTTCAGACAAGCAGGTTATATCCGTGTTTTGTTGAGTGTAAGTGATTCATTAATTATTAATTCAGGTGATACTATTCGTAATTTAAGTGGCTGTGCCATCAATGTCTAACAAAATATTGCAAAAATCAGGATAATTTATATGCCTACCATATTTTTGATCTTGATTGCTTCATATTCTTCAAAATCTGAAGAAGTGGTTCGCTGAATTAGAAGATCTTTGATTACTCTCTGTCAAAGCTAAGTATACTTCAGGTATTCTAATATCATCGGATATGTTCCAAATGACAAATATTTATTTATATATAAAGTAAATTTGTCCTATGGAGATTCACGAATTTTTGACATTTTGATTTGAATTTCGCGCTTGATTTCGCGCATGCGCCCTCAATCAACGTTGCCAATTAGAAAAGGATAGATATATTAAATTCGGCTCATTTTGGTAACATTGTCTCTTATGGCGTATATGGTCAATATTGTTATTAATAGATAAATGGTTTAAGACAGTTTCATGCCCTGAAAATATTGTACATGATGTTTTTGAGAAAGTTATAAGAATTCACAAAATAATGTTATATACAGTGTTTCATTCGAGATATCAAAGTTGCAATTACTTTCTCGTAGAAGAGGCAACGCTGCATTGTCGATATTCACCTGTTCATTTTATACCAATCAATACCAGAAATTACCTTACGTTTTTAGTCCGGTATATTGTCTGGTTAACTTCAACACATTATAGAAGACTTTATAAATCCTGTTCTCATTACAAATTTTGTTTGCAAAAAAACAGGTACCTATTTTCCCATATAAATTTTTTTTTCCATAAATTCTTGTATCTGTAAAGTGTTGCTGGAACAAGTCAGGCAGAAACCAATATCGTTAACCTTGGTGCAACTAACCATAAGCCCACACATTTCTAAGGAAATGCGGTATGTTATGTACACAGTATTAGATAAATACAGATGATGTTACTCAACATTTTTATTTTGATCTTACAATGGAGCTGACGCCAACACACATTTTTATGCAAATGTGTCAAGTTTGTCATTCACCTGGTTTTCGGTAACATACATGAAACCCCAGATGTATAACCCCACAATATGAACCAATGAACTATAGTAGCTGAAGGTGAAAATTATAAAAGAAATATGAAAAACAACGTTGAGTGGAATAATTACATTACTAATAAAGGTCATTTAATATTATTGTAGTGTTATGTGAGAATTTAATAAAATTTATATTCATCAATGTTTCTATGGTCTTCAACCTTATTATCAAAAATGAATGAAAACCATGTGAAGGAAATAAAGAAAAATGGTCAACAAATCTTGGAATTGAGCAAGTACGAACTAGGAATTTTTTCATACTTCCGGAGTGTTATTTTCCTTTTTCAGAAGTTTATACCGAATGGAAAACATTAATTTAGTGAGTGTTGGGGACGCCCCTCTTCAAGTATAAGTAATTTGATATGTGTAATATACTATTTTTGAATTGGCTCTGCATGCAACATAACAGATCTAATCAGCACCCAGATATGACATCATAATAATATTCCATTCATTCGAAGGACATCAAGTTTAGCGTTCAAATAAAATCGTTAAAATGTTAATGGTGTAGTGCAAAAACAACTGCTCAAAATGAATTATAATGTATTCCTTCCACAATTTTCATCAATTGAATTGATGTTGTCGATATATGGTCGATTAATTAATGATTGATTCAATTGATTTACGATTCGAATAATGCACTACATTGAACGTTGAATAAAAGTGGTCATGTGGAATGATCAATAATAATAAACGATCCTTTTTTAACAGACCTGTTATTTTTTCTTATTTTTATATAAAAGCTATGATCCATTACGAATTTAGATTTTAAAACTTCTCGATGACAAAAATATTTATAATATATCTGCATTTTTTCGATTTCAAACGATTCCGAATTTGTTCGGCATGAAATAGGCAAATTTGACATAATTCAATCGATCATGTCTCACTGTTTTGGATATCCCAACTCACCTCTTTTGTCCAGGGACCCTTGACAAGTTCAGGATTGACGACTTTCGTCCACCTTTGCTGACACTGCACATCGGATCTGTCCGAAAAATGTTCAGCAATCAAATCCCACTTTTCGTTGAATTCTTCTACTAGCTGCTTTAACCGGGTGTCCTGCGAAAAATATTAGTTTTCGCTACTAGGTTTCTTACAACTTGGAGTTATCAGAGTTCCACAAAATTAAGAAAATTATATGTTGTTGTTGTCGAAACAAGTATTTGATGGTGGAAAAATAGCTGAAAATAATGAAAATGACCATAAAAGTGGTTCACAAACATGCCAGAAGTATATTTTCGCTAAATACCAATTAGAGTCCAATAGTAGCCTATGAAAAGATGATTTTTTAAATAAAACTCACACGCAAAAAAAAGCTTCGATGTAGGACAATTTTGTGAAAATAACCTAATCGTTACAGGATATATAAATGCCTGCATGTATCAAAACCTCGATCAAAACTATTCAATTTTTGAAAACCCACATTATCGATATAATATTGAGATAATCAATCGAGACATCTTCACAACAGACTGACCAATATTATAGCTATTAATGTAACGAGAATATTATGCGATTTATAATAATCGAGGACATTGCTAGGTTACGAGGCGTCAGCCGAGTCAACCGCAATGTCTGAGACGGTGTTAAATCGCTAATAATTGAGTTATATTCTAGCTATTTATGTACCAAGTGCGTTATATAGATCCTAACGGGCGTTAGGATCTAGTAACGCTCGTGGTGCATACAAGATTTTATTTTTCACGAAAAAATTATATTAAACGACGTTGTTTACTTCATAAATTTTTTCTCATAGTATTTACTGCGTTCTGGTCGGCAACTGAGCACAAGTGAGCTTCTATGCAATTGCCATGGAAACATTGAAGAGGTTGCTAAGGGTTGTTTATTTAATAAAACGACGCTGCATTTTTGTAAGAATTGACAAGCTTGTTAGTGGAGGAAACTAAAAACTGTTGTGTTCATAATAATTATGGAGATCCCACAGAATGTGACGCTCAAAGCTGAAAAAGCGTTAGGAAATTGAACTACAGAAAAAAACATTTAGCGGGCGTTATGATTCATAATGCCCTCCATAACGCCACGGGCGTTATGGGTCTGTTAATAGCAACCGTTGCCAAGGTATTATAAAGCAGTAACGATCAAGTGAAAAATAAAAAGCTTTTATTTTTCACTTGATCGTTACTGCTTTATAATACCTTGGCAACGGTTGCTATTAACAGACCCATAACGCCCGGGGCGTTATGGAGGGCATTATGAATCATAACGCCCGCTAAATGTTTTTTCTGTAGTTTTATTAAATAAACAACCCTTAGCAACCTCTTCAATGTTTCCATGGCAATTGCATAGAGGCTCACTTGTGCTCAGTTGCCGACCAGAACGCAGTAAATACTATGAGAAAAAATTTATGAAGTAAACAACGTCGTTTAAGATAATTTTTTCGTGAAAAATAAAATCTTGTATGCACCACGAGCGTTACTAGATCCTAACGCCCATCGGGCAACATTCATCCCTCGGGCCAAAGGCCCTCGGGTGAATGTTACCCTCCGGGCGTTAGGATCTATATAACGCACTTGGTACATAAATAGCTATATCGTATCATTGATGCGAAAATAAATAAATATTATTTGGTATATATCGTATTATGCTTGTATCTAACGTATATGCTTTTCTCTTAACTCACGTACATTATTGTAACAAATGTATTATGAGTGGTATATTTATGATTTAAATAATTATTAATAAAGATTTCATATAATTATGTATTAATCTTCAACGATTAAGTGGTTAATCTGTGCTATCGGTATTATCGAATGAATTGAATGAGTAATATTTCTGTATTATTATTGTGACTCCTTCGTCTTCGTTCAATACTATTTAAGCTCATCTTTATTGCATTTTGTGTAATGTTGAAATCTAAATATCTGGTATATTATATTTCATCCCATTCATAATTAACCTAGAACGCGGTATTTAAAGCGAGTAATGAATTTTCCTCGGATTTTTAACATCATTTCAAAAATACGTGTTCGAGAATTATAGATACTGTAAACGATTGAAAAAGTTTGATATCTAATCGATCGTATTTTAGATTTAAGACCACGCAGAACTTTTTATAAAGTATAACTATTTTCCGTAAAGTTTATAAAAAAAAAACTTTTCCAAATGGTGCGAACTTAAGCAGACTCACTGTATATAAGTTGCCACACCTTATTATCCGAGTGATCTTAGTTAAATATTGATATTTTGATGCCAGGTTTCCTTAATATTTCCAGTGATTAATTTAACACATTACGTAATCAAAAATGCCCATCTAGTAATTGTGTATTCCTCGATTTCAAAATCATGTATTTTGCATCGTCCATCGAGGCGCATCAACTGCATTTAAATACCTGCACTGCACATACTAGCCTACCCTTGTTTTAATTCATTCCCACCCTTTACGCAATCCTCGTCGACAGGATTTTCCCATGCCTTCTGGTAGTTCTTGTACAGAAAATGACAACATATGGAAGAAGGGCGTTCCACTAGGTTTGATTTCGGAAGATCCACATAATTACAACTAATTGAGTATGATTTTTTTTGCTTTGGAATTGAAAGTTCATTCAGCGTATCAACCACGAAATAATAAACTGTTTATTCCTCGAGGTGAATAATTGCACTCGAACTACTAAAGTTGATTAAAGATATAGTGCGGAACATCAATGATCTCCAAGAACTTGAGTTATCTCTTCATCATATAGAGAAAACTTGTGGGGTGGCGCGGGTGAATTTTCATAAATTAAGCCTGGTTTTCAACCAAATTCGCAGATTACTGCAGGTATCAATAATTTAAATGTATAATAATTTGGTTCTTAATGGCATCTTATTGTTGCTATTCTACAATGAGTTCAATGAGGAGTTCGAATGTATCGAAAATTATTGAAACAAAATGTGTCAAATTTTTCTCGACGCTAGCGCATGCGAGTATTATATGAGAACCACATATTCAAATGTGTTAACTTCAGAGAGTTATGAAAATAAGACCTGGTGGCGCTATTCTTCAATTGTTTCAGCAGAAAAATCCTTGATTTGATACAATTGAATTTTAGAACGTGGAGTTCTCATATACAACCAAAGAGACGCTACCGTCGAAAGAAATTTAGAAAAATTTTGTTCGATACATAATCGCATCAAACTCGTTGGAAAATAACTCAATGGACTAGTTAAACAAAATTAAATGCCATTCAGAACCGATTATTTATGCTTTTGTATCGATACCTGAAGTAACCTGTAAAATTGGTTGAAAACGCGGCTAAATTTAGAGAGATCCTAACCCACGCAATGTCACGTTAGGCACGTTTTATCGAAGTAGGCGAAATCAAGAGATTTGGGACCAGTCACAGGATAGAAACTGAATTCACTACTCAATAAAAATATGCATCTCTCCTTAGAGCAAGGTGAATGGAAGCAGGTGAAATTACCCTCCAATTATTTTCTGTGAAAACCTCATGGTTTAGCAAAGATCATTACCCCGGTAAAAAGTCACAAATGTATGGAGATGGCGGTACTATCGCTATCGTAATCCGAATTATCTCAATAATTTCTTCTTATCACATATATGCTCCGTGTGATTCGTGCATGTGAGAGTAATTCAAAATTCAGCACAAAATTCTACACAATGCGAACATTGCGAATGACTCATCGAAAATATTCATCATGGTAGATCTGCATTAGTGGCGCCATCTATATGAGTTCGTGGAAACATGTGCAAACTCTCTTTCTGGAGCCCAATTTGCTGAATTTGTTTTTTCTCACGTTATGCAGTTGATATAAATAGTAAGAATGCAATGTGATGACGTCTGCTGATGATAAACTTCTCAACTACCTTATAATTTTTGTTTTGTTTTGATTGACATCTCTACTATTTACCCTAGTATTGTTCTTTAATTTATTAAACTGAATTAAAACCACCAGGAGACAAGGATCTTCTACAATTTCAGCCAAGATTTTAGCTGAAGGGTATGTGATTTAATGTTGAAAGGTTACCACCTACCTCCTCTTTGCTCCATCTGCCCTTATTAATCGGTTTTCTGGATTTCGCGTGTTGTTCTTCTCCACCTGCAGAGTCGTCGGACTCGTTCCTTTCCAAGCACTCAAAATCGGAATCTTCATTTCCAGTATTGTCGATTTCCTCCGAGTCCTCCCTCTTAAATTCGGTTTTGTATCTGAAACAATGCAACATATCAAAATGATTGAAAGAACGGGAAACACAAGTAAATAATGATAATAAGTTTTATGGAAATGAAACATTCTTCATGGTTTTGGAAGAAAACTATAGTGGAAAGTCATTGCAAAATTTGAGCATGCGCAAACAATTGAGTATCACTCCCGGTTTGACCGGAAGAATCATTAACTTCTTAATTTTATATGAATCATCCTTATATCATCATCATATCTGGATAATTATGAATTCTACGCAGTACGCACTATTCACACATTTTATGATTGTATTATGTCATGCCTAATCACGTTTATAAAAGTGAAAAAGTAAACATATATTTACATATGTACATGGCGAATATTTAATCTTTTGGAACGATAATTACGAATTATTATTAGTACAATTTTACCACACACTAAAACTATATCTAAACAACTTGAAATCTCCGTTAGCATCTTAGATTACAAATGTACGTTCCAACAACTGAAGAAATATTTCCTACTGTAAAAATGTTACTTCCGGTTCGAGCCAGAAATTTGAGGTTTATCAATGAAGAGGAAATGTTACTGAAATAATTGCAATGATAGCTGACGTATACACATAAACTTTCCTTCAGCTAAAGTTTATTGTTTCTGAGATCATCAGTTTCAAAAATAGCGAAAATGAAAAAACAACTAGTGTGTTATAAAATAAATTGAAAAATAAATTATGTTCTTTCCTTTCATGCTCAAGTATTCAACATTGAAAAGCTTTTCTTTGAAAGCATGATGAATGGATACTTGATTTGCCGATCACCATATCCGTAATGAACACCTTATTTCAATACCTGATCTATATAACATTTTTGTTGGGATACAATCTTTGGACGGCGACAACCCTTTTTACATGTCTTCCCCTATTGTGCAATAACGGAAGTGCGTGACAATTTGAAGCACAGGAAGTGCCCTCTCAAGGGGATACGCGAAGCATGTCCCCCATTATCAAGAATTTAGCCAGATCTTCAGTCAATTGGAATATTGGCGAAAAGTCTAGCGAAGGCAATCGAAACAAAGGTTACTACTACTACATCAATTTGCGCTAAGTAATGAATATAAAAGGCAAGTATGACATATTTTCGTAATCAGAAAAAAAGGAATATTTTAAATATTTAATGATATACCATTAAACAACTTGCCACACAACCTGTCACAATCATTTCCTACAATCAAGGTGGATATAGGATGGTGAAACAGCTTCCTATGAACAAGCACTAGAATAAACTGTAGACCTTTGCCTACTTGATTTCATACCGTAGTAATATTTCCTGAAGTTATCAGAGATGGCGACATACCTTGTGTCGGTAAAACAGAAACTGTGCATCTGACATACTTTTAACAGTTTAATCTGTTCTGGATGAAAAATGATTGAGAAGAGTCAAAATATCAATATTCATTCAAGATTTATCGAAAATTCATTGTTTTAATGTCGTTTCAAGTCACGTCTGTCAGATGTGAACCACAGAAATACGTAAGCAACACAAATCTTCTTCGATAATCGATCTTACCGCCATCTTCTTTCAAGTCGTGGAAATATTAGTACCTTCTCAAACGGTCTACAAGTTTTTCGCAGAAACAATTGAAGAGCTGTTTCACCATCCTATATCCACCTTGCCTACAATGGACCGAAATTAGTCACAGATAACCTGATTTTGAATGATTCTCCCAAATCAACCCTTTTCATGTAAAATGAAGACACCCCTCCACGAAACCCTTCGGCTTGCGAAACTAAGTCTATAGATTCATCAGAATATTCCCATCGCATCGCTTCGAGCACACTACCATTGCGTTGCTCTACTATCTATTATATCATCTCACTTACTATGCCCAACGTGGTAAGTAGGACATACAGATGTTCAGGGGTTAGGGGGATTCGACAGGGTTTAATTCTCACGCAAACGCAGGGCTGGTGCAGGGAACCATATATGCACTCATGTTCTAGGAATGCGGTACCCAGTATCAATGAAATAAAATTCAGAGGAATCTAGCTTTTATTTCTATTATTTCTAGGTAGGTATATTGTTTGCAAAGTACCTACCTTGAAGGTCTATACATGTATTATCATTATTTGTAAAATTGAATGGAGTGAAATGTCCAATTGTCATGATTTTTAGGCTAGTTTAATGAACATGTCAACTCTAGCAAAACTTTGTAAAATAGGTATCGATTGTGTAGTATCCAATTGTTCCTAACAAAATGCACTTTACAGATGATTTTTAAAATAAATGATCAAAACTTTTTTTCTTGATGACAATTTGATCCAAAATTAACCGTTTAAACTTATTCATGGAACTAAAGATACACAACTAAAATTTTGATGATAATAAATGCCAAAAGGTAGCGATTGGGGTGTTATTGTACCCAAAATGTGATTTTCTTTGAAATAAGTAAAAATATGCCGGGTCTCCCATTCAAAATAAGAAACTAGGAGTCATTTCCGGTCAATCCTGAAGAGACAGAATCATCTAATCTTACTTTGGGGAGCCCGGTGAATATCACGTATTTTTTTAATTTTATTGTTCATTTCTCACTCTGAGTCTAGCATACTTTTTAATCAATCTCAACTACTAGTCTCAACTTATTTACCTGTGTCATGTGCTTAACCTTCAAAATTTAACCATTTTTTCTACACATGGTTAAATCGACCTTCCAAATTTCAGCTAGAGCTTCATAAATGAATTTAATCAATTTTGGTTAGCTTCTCATTATAGATTCTACAGGGTGCTTCAGGTTTTAAGGCACAAAATGAATCATTTCAATTAAAAAAGTTCATATAAAAAAAAGTCCGATCTCGATCAGTATCGGAGATACTGGGGGTTAAAGTTTAATATATTTTTTTAATATCTCGCCGACTTTTAAATATATCAATTCGAAATTTGATAAGGGTAATACTTATTAGTGGAAGACCATCATGTTGAACAGTTTGAAGATTCTCAAAATCTACAGGGCAATACATTTTTAGGGATGGTGGCTTTTTTGCTCAACAATTTTCTTCGAGAAACGAACCGTTGTCGAGATAAATAAGCATATCCCTTCTAAAACATTTTAATTTTGCCTATGTTTCGCTTAAATTTTATTCTTGGACAAAGTTTTAAAATTTTTCAAAATGTTAGGATGTATGCATGAACCATCCAATAAACTTCAAAAACTGGAAAAAAGACATTTAAGTGAATTTCATTTTCATTGAATTTTGTCAAAGAATAAAATTTTAGGAAAGGTAAAATTAACATGTTTTAGAACGGATATGCTTATTTATCTCGACAACGGTTCGTTTCTCGAAGAAAATTGTTGAGCAAAAAAGCATCTAAATTGAACGATCCACCCAATTTGGTGACTGAAAGACTTCAGAGGCGTACAAGAAAAAGTTTGGGGGGATAAAGAAGCCTCTACCCCTAGAAATGTATCGCCAAATTTAAGATTTATATCTTCAAAAGTAAGCGAGATTAGAGAAAAATCATTGAACTTTGACCTCCTGTAGCTCCGCTACTGATCGAGATCGGCCTTATGAAGTTTTTTGATTTAAATGATGAGTTCTATCACCCATTTCAGATTGTGCCTCAAAACCTGAATCAGCCTGTATATTGAACAGTAATCCTACTTCTTCGTACCCCCAGTTCAGTTCTAATTCTCACAATATTTATTGCCAAGTTGAAATTAATGATCCAAGATAAACAAAATGGCATTTTGTCGACCATTTCATGCGAGGATTTCACTCATTTCAGACACCCTCTCAATTATTCTCAATGATATCAGATCCAATTAGGACTTCCTCTTCTGCCAATAAGCAAATGTTTCTGCAGCTGGACACGTTGGTAGTACCGCCTTCTAGAGGTGCTTTCTTACACAACTTTTATTGTATCACACGTCTTCGTCGATTGCGAAGGGTCCCCATGACGTATTTTATTCCAGCATTACGTGCATTTGTAGGAAATAATGCGTATGATTAGACCACGTGGGAAAAAAGGAAGTGAGCGGTTCTCAAATTATCGATGCTTTTTCAGGTCGTGAATAACATTTTTCGAATAGACAACTCAGCGAGTGGAATGTTTAGAATAATACCTAATCAACATTGATACTATTTCGACTTGATATACAGGGTGGGGGCAATAAACACGATTCAAGAACAAAATGGTCTAAAATACTGTTTGACCGCCCTGTCAAATTCTGAAATGAGCTAGGATCAAAATTGTTACACACTACTTCCGCAATATCTGCAGATTTAATTATTTTGATAATGACATTCAAGTGATTGAGACAGGTAATAGTAATGCTTGAGAAAATGTGCATGAAGTTGGGCAATAAATTCTGGTTACTAGCTAGACTGTCGTCTAGTTTATATTTCCTTTTTGAAAATATGTTTCTAGCTCTCATAGGACTCGACTGACTCGAGTTATCATACTCTGACACAATATTGTAGCTTTGGACTCGAAAAAAAAATTATTCAACAGCAACTGGATAGCTAGATAATTTGACTTTGGTTAACCTTGTAAACGAAAAAAAATACATTGCTACAGCCTCAGCAAATTTTTGAATCATCATGTCACAATCCCAAATATAGTAGGTATGTATCTGCTATATAATAAATAACAATAGATAATGATACATAAGTTCTGCTATCAGGATTGCAGAATTCACATTAGAAAATCTGGTTTATTTTTGGTAGGAGCCTTGCTGAGCAAACCTGGCGCTATATTTTTATATACATCACATCCCAATGTGATTTGTATTTTCTTTCTTCACTCACATCCAACAATAAAAGCGTTGATTATTATTATTATTAGGGGTAACCATTTAGTACGAATAAATTTAAAGCTAAGCACGTCGAATGAATTAACCCTACACAAACTGTATTATGTACTGTACCAAACATAAATGCCTTTATGTAATATATAAATAACTTTTTGTCAGAATCTATCGAATTGATATTACAGATAAACTTTTTGCACATTTCTATTGATCCATTTCATTACGTATTTCAATTGTAGGTCAGTTTCCAATAACACAACCTGATATAATTTGCAGATGACCTACTTTTGAAGATAACAAAGTCCATTGCTTCATAAATGTTTAAATAAATTGGCGATTCAAAATTACAGATATCATGGTATTTTTCAACTTATAGCATCATTAATTTAGTGTTTATGAATATAAATATGCAGATAGAATTATTAATAAAGAATCTCTACAGCATGTAGAAAAGTGACTTATCATCCATAAGCTTCACATGAGATTCACCTACCAGTTTACCAGTTTAGATACTAAACAGTTATATCGTGTTGCAACCTTTTGGTGAACATTTCGAACAATTTTTATGAAATCGTTTTGTCAACTTATGGCTTTGAATCATTAAAATTCAAATTTGTAAAAAACTTCAGAGCAGTCTAGCACCCAAACTATTTTCTACTGAGTTTGCTTGATACGAATTATTCTCATCCTGTATATTTGCTGAATACCTAAGATTTTCGTTTTTCCTTTCCTAGATTTAGGACACCCATCACTAATTTCCTTAGGTACCTACCTATTATTATTATTACTTTAGTGCCAATCCCTCAAAGTCAAGTCAAAGTGTCGAACTACCATTAGTTTATTCTCAATTATCAACAAGAATACACGATGAAATATCCAATAAATGAGTGTACTTTTGAAGTTTAATTTAATTTTTCAGATTTTGACGCACCAAATCCAATATTTTTTTATCAATTACTAAAAACACCTACTGTTTTTTAGCTCCTCATGAGTACCATGAGTATTATTCTGAATAATGATCTAGAATCTAGATATTTTCATGCACGAAAACTGAGTGAAAAGTATTGTTTATATCTAGGTAATTTTTGATTAAAGCAACTTGCACCTTCTTGCACTAAAGCATATCTGCAAATTGCAACCACCATACCAAAGTTCACAGAATGAACACTTCATTTGTTCACCAGTGTAGTTGAAAAAAGACACGCATTATGAAGCCATATGTTTCACACTGTTTTTTATTCGCCTTTTCCAACAAGTTTCTGTAAAAGCGCGGCAAAAACCCACATAAACAACATATGTCCAGAAGTTTATACTTGAATGCTCACCACCGAGACTCAAAGTAAACAGACGGTCTCCAAGGAGTTTTGAATATCATGAAATATATTATCTTCGATAAAAATTCCACTACGGCGAATCGAGTTACATGGCCTGTTCTGATTTTATATCAGAAACAGAACAACCTAATGACACGATCAAGGTCTAAAGTTGTTTCCTTCAGCCATAGATTAACTTCAACTATTTCGTCAATGATAATCAAGACCAATCTTCTATTGTTTATTCGGAACAATAGATCAATCATTTTCAGGATTTTTCACATAGAATTCATCAGAAAATATATTTCTGAAATTTGTAGACAATAAGCAAGATTTACCGACGCAATGTCGTGTTTACTAGGCTGAATAATACCATATGCAACTTCTAAACATGCCAGAATAGGAAGTAAATAAAATATTCAAATTTCATTGTTAGCAAAGATAATACCCATAATACAAAAGTGGTGCACCAAAACCAAAGCACCATTCTAAAACCCAAGAAGATTCTTGGTGATAATATCTCACCTGTCTAGACCTACTGAAGAAATTAGTAGGGAAAGTAAATAGGTACTGCCAAAGTTTACAGAATACTATGTTCTGCTAGAAAATTGGGTTTTATTATTTCAACATGGAGATGGTTAACCAAACAGATATAAAAAAATAGACGCATGAAAATCATCATGAATGAACACCCAACAATTTGTTTCAGAAAAATTAGCGAGTCAAATTGATAAGTGACCTTAAATTGTGCAGCAGTCTTAATATAATAATATAATATCATGTTGTAATAAAAATTAAATATATATACCATTGGAAATACTGCTTAGGTGCTTATATCGAAATACTTCTGGGAACAGGTGTATTTCATATAATAAGAACACAATAATGCATAATATTAGTGTTTTTTACTTACAGGATACACCTGATGTGAATTTTTAGGTCAAGTTTGAGACTCCACGGCTCAAATATTTCCTCACTTTCAGTACTGTACTGGTGAATGACCAATGTACAGGGAGTAACTCAAATAGGTAAGTTGAAGTTCATGAATACGTAACTGCAAATATGACTGAAAATACTGATTTTATAGTTCGTTTTTCTTACAAAAAACAATAACATAATGAGCGAAACATGAATTTACATATTATTTTCACAACACCATGATTTTTAATAAAATAGATTTTGATATATTGAAGATAATTGACAGCAGTATTATAGGTACCTAGTCCTGAACTAAGAAGATAATTGCCGAAAATTTGCAAGAAAAAGAAGGTGGAATCTGAATTATATAACAAATAGTTTTGATTTCTTAACGCTTTCATTATCGATTTCGAGTTTCTGGGGTCAAAATACATACCCCAATAAACCTAGCAGAACCATTTTCGAATTTCAAAATCGTAATAGTGTAACAATTTATTACTAATTTATTACCACATTCCCGAATTTATTACCCATCATTTAGGCAAAAAACAACGGTTCTGCTAGCTTTATATAGCAGATAACCACACCTTCAAAAATATATTTTTTTAAATTTGACATGGGGCATAATTTGTTACTCTTTTATTACTAATTTATTACCATATTCCCGAATTTTTTACTTTACATTTCAAGGAAAAAATCATCAATTCCAATATTTCGATCTAAACCTATCAGAACCAAAACTCCAAGTATCCGTGTATAGAAATTTTATTCAGTCCATAATTTATTATACTAATTTATTACCACATTGGCGAATTTATTACTCTTCATTAAGACAAAAAAACCAACGGTTCTGTTATATAAACCTAGCAGAACCACACCTTCAAAAATATTTTTTTCATAATTGATAATTTTGTAGATCTCTTTCTTGAATTTGATTAGACGAATCACAGCTCTGATGTATGACTTGTATCAGGATTCACAACATCTGCATGTTCACAACTCATCCACCTTTTCAAAAAAGTATCCCAAACAAAATCAGTGCCTTTTGGAAATGTGTGGTAAATAATACTGGAATTATCTTTGTTTCTGTCCAAACAGCAGCAAAATAGCAAATCTGCTACCTGGCATACTGTTTATCAGATGGTATATGAAATTGAAATGATTTCATAAACACTACACACTTTTTATTAATATTTATCGGCACTACCAAATCTTCCTACTGAGTAATTTGTCTATACCTGCAATTATTGAAGAACTCTCTTTAAAAAAAAAAACAATTTGTACAGCCACAATCCACAGTATGAATATCGAAACATAAACGTAAACAAAGCTTGAGGGCCGGCAGTGACGTCACGAACGCTCGCCTCGCGTCGTTCGATGTGCCAACATTGCGTCTTATGGCAATGAACCATCCTTCTCTAGTTTACCATCCTTGCTTCTAACCAACCCTAGAAGAAGAAAATATTCCTCCCATACCATTACCAAAGTCTAATGAACTCTAATTGCTGTGTGCCCCACCAACTGTTGTGCGGGGCAACAACTTCTAATGGAAAAAAAGAAGAAGGTCTGAATTATCATTTCTATGTCGATGGCACGTGTAGAAAACGACAACATATGCCGTGGAAGCGGGCACCTGCCCCATACGGGGATGTGGGAGCCTTTCGATCGCTTCCTCCCTTGGACATTGAACTGCTGGTACTGTTAGACGACTTAGACGGGAATGAAGAAGTAGCTCTTCGAGATGCACCTGATGCAAGAGAGAAAAGTAAACTTATTCAATTTCGGTGGGAACCTGAATGTGGCCATCAGAGTTATGTTAGATGATTAGTTATTCAGGTTGGGTCAATGGTGTGTTCTTAGATATTGGTCGAACCATTGAATATAAAGGGTGTTACTTAAACGTATACACTAAATGTGAGGGCGTATTCATGGACCAATTTCAAGTAGAATAGTTCATATAAACATGTGTCCCAAAATGTCTGCATTTCAAGATAGGGTGTGAAAATATATTTTTCAAATTAATTTAATTCTCAAAATTCATTTTGTTGCCGACATTGTTGAAATTTGGCAGTTTTATTTTTTGTAGTAATAATTTTGAGATATTAATGAAAAACCTAGTAGTTAGACCAAGGTGGATATAGGATGGTGAAACAGCTTCCTATTAACGAGCACTAGAATAAACTGTAGACCTTTGCCTACTTGATTTCATACCGTAGTAATATTTCCTGAAGTTATCAGAGATGGCGACATACCTTGTGTCGGAAAAAACAGAAACTGTGCATCTGTCATCTTTTTATCAGTTTCATCTGTTCTAGATGAAAAATGATTGAGAAGAGTCAAAATATTAATATTCATTCCAGATTTATCGAAAATATATTGTTCTAATGTCGTTTCAAGTGAGGTCTGTCAGATGTGAACCACAAAAATACGTAAGCAGCAGAAATCTTCTTCGATAATCGATCTTACCGCCATCTTCATTCAAGTTTTTCGAGGAAACAATTGAGGAGCTGTTTCACCATCCTAAATCTACCTTGAGTTAGACAAATTAGCTAAATTATACATCAGGCTGATCAAACTCAAGTCGGCACTATTGCTAACTCCTTTATTATGGAAGATTCGAGGTCGGTTGAATTAGAGAAGTAGTAGTATTTTTTCCGCTGATAACCGTAGTGCTTACAGAAAAACAAATTTCCGATTTACTCGAAAAAATATATTCATATAAATATCCATCATAAATATTTTTAATGGGACACCCTGTATATTTCAATTTCAATCGATTGCCAACACCTTCCGGAACGTAAATGGTTATTATAAATTTCATCCTAGAACCACAAAAAAAGGAGTTGTTATGCGCATTTCAGGTTTTTGGACAAGTCTCCTTTATTTGTAGTTTTAGGATGGAATTTATAATAACCATTTATGTTCTGGAACAAAATATACAGGGATTCTCATTGAAAAAAAAATATTTTTTTCGAATAAATCAAAAACGTGATTTTCAATTGATTTTTTGTTAGCACTACGGTTATCAGTGGAAAAAATACTATTCGTTTCTCCAATAATTACGAAGTTAGCAATAGTGCGGTGTTTCTCAAAAGTGGCTCACATATATAACTTTTTGTTTCTGTAGATAAACAAGTGAAATTCTGTAGGTAAAAAACGTATTCAATTATTGTTTGAGCGAGGTTTGACCGAAACTGAACCAACTGCCTTATTTTGAATTGGACACTCTTTTCCGCTCATTTCAATAGAAAATCATATAGTGGGTTTCGAATTCATCATCCTTAAATTTTCAATTTACAAAATTTCAGATATCGTAACGGGCAACTTTTATTTCATTTGAAAAAATTGAGTAAAAATCACAATTACGACTTTGTAAACTTAAAATTAGTATAACAAAAGAAAAGTGAAACTTGATCGAAACTATTTTTCCTAGCAACTTGATTCAAAATTAACTTTAAAATTGAAAATTTTATGATGATAAATACCTACCAGAAAATGACAAATGGGATGTCATTGTTCACAAAATGTGTTTTTTTGGGATAATCAAAAATATACCGGGTTTCCCATTGATAGAAAAGTGATAGAAGTGATAGAAAACAATAATTGAATACGCCAAAAATGCATATTTCATTTGTTTATTTATCTGCATTAATTAAAAAAGTTATAGAATGAGCCACTTATTAGAAACAGCTAGTATTACGCAAAAAACCGTTGCTATACATATATCTGAAATCGAAAGACATACAGGGCATTGTCTTCGTCGTGCATCGGCAACTACGCTTGTTGATAGTGGCGGCGATCTAACAGAACTGAAACGACATGGGGGCTGGAAGTCTTCGAATGTGACAGAAGGCTACATTGAAAGCTCCTTAGAAAACAATACAAAAGTCACAAAAAAATGTGTTCAATCAAGTGTAGAATATTCGGTTTTACCACCTCGACAAATTATTTTGAGGAAAATGCCTCGGAAAATACCAAGCACTAGTTCTAAACTTCCTTTTGACCAAACAGAACGTCGTTGAAAGTGGAGTAAGTACATCAATTACTGATCTTTCAGAAAATGGATCCATTGTTCAAGAAACAAATCTGCAAAATGATTAAAACATAGTGTTCTATTCAAAGTAATGTTAACTCGAGTGTGTGACTTTTTATGGGCCAACAAGTATATTTAATAGGTTAAAATCTGCACAAACCGATGTGTCCAGAAAATTTTATTAAATGTACTATTAATAATTCCGAATTAATCTCTGATTTTTCGTCTGTATTATCGATAATCATCGATAAATTCGCCTTTCAAAGTCCTCGAATTGATCGAAATCTGTGCCTTTGAATGGAACAAACGGAATAGAGAATTGGAGCAATCAACTTTATCTACCCCTTGCATTGGTCGTACGCCTCCCACTGAGCAGGAAGAACGGAGGGGTATTTTCGAGCTAGACGCGACTGCATAGTGCTTCAACTGCTTCAGTTTCTGTATCATTATCATTACCATGCAGCAGCTGCTCTTTGAGTCATACTGAAGGCTGGGCGAAGCGTTGATAATCAATCCGGGACAAATAAATATGAAAGTTCACCGTGAAATGGAAATTTCATATTTTACTATCCAATAGTCGTCCAGTCTTAGTTGTCAAAGTTGGAAGTGATCTTGAAATGTGTAGTGATGATTCTAGTTCCTTTCCACTTCACTTCATATTATAGAATATTATTCAACGAACGGATAATAATGACTATTTAGTCACCAAGATGAAAATTGCAGTACGACTAGTACGAGCCGAACGCTCAACTATCTAAATATCTGAACAACTTTGGAAGTTTAAAAAAGTGCGCACGCAACAATCAACCAGTGTTGTCAACCTTATTTAGGTATCATGTCAATTTATAGAAATATTATGCTAAATGTTATCATTGCAGAATATTAATGTTAGAAATTGTATACCTATATCTTTTATTGCAGATTCTCAAAAAAGTCTTCAACAATGATATTGCTACTGTGCAACTGAAATGCCTTATGCAACCAACAATTAGTCTACCAGACATTCATTTCAAACTATGTTTGATATTTTCAATTGGATAGACTATTTTCACTTTCAAAAATGTTTGTCCAATTCATGGCTTTTCCATTTTTCATTTATTAGCTTAGTCGAGCTCTCAGCCACTTCCAAGTTCTGTAACTTGGGAAATTTCGTTTCTGGATTGTTTCTTTCTTCTGCCGCATGGTGTCGCCACTTCCAACTGTCTTTTGGAACGAGGCTCAGTGCTGTCAAATAGACGCGACGAAAATGCATTGGGACAAGCAACGCATTGAGTGGAGATCTGACGGTCTCTACTCGGATAACTACCCTGCACTGATGAGGGCCAATAAGCCCGAAACCGGTCTGTAGGTTGTTAAGCGTGTTTGTCCCGATGGGGATTTGTCACGTCTTAGGAAGAAAAAAACATTTGCGATCTGCATTCACAGTGTGAATCGTTGCATGGACTACGAGCAGATATAATTCAATGTTCTGAGTGGTATTTACCAGGAAAGTAGTTATTTTCTGCTCGTAGTCTACCAGACATTCATTTTCACACTATATGTTTGATAATTTGATATTTTTAATTGGATAGATTATTGTCTATGGTCTATTTGTATGGTCTTCTGTCATGTTCAGAACGAACGGCATTCCACTACATCAGCTGATTATTCTACAGGCTTTCGCTTTTTTGCACCCAATGCACCTCTAATCTCAGTTTCAGCGTTCCAACAAAGAACCAATTCCTCTCAACGGTTGATAATGAAAAACATTATTGACCGAATATAATAATTATTATGAAGGCGCCGCTGGTCGCGGTCATGTGGTGGTACTGCAGAACACGACCGATCGTCAAACAATTCAATCTAAGTTTCCCAGCTGTGTCAACATTGTGCCGGAACCGTGAACACTTTACACAAAACCAAATGTAAATGCAGTCCATCCAGCACCTTGCAAATGAAATGTGTCTATTATGATATGTTAAATGACCACCCCACCAACAATGTACACAAGTATAGGTCTTCCAACAATACCAACAAAAATAAATGTATTGGTGAACATCATCTCTGTTGTGATTTCGAAATCTTCAGAGAATTTATCACAACAAATTTTTAACTTAATATATCAAGCTTTTTAATTTCAGGCGACATGTCACTAAAAAATACCTCAAAAAATACATTGAATAAATTTACTAAAATATTCATCACAAATACAAAAAAATATCTCGTAATCAGTATGCATGTGCAGATAAAGATTTCTTTCTTCTTGAATTTTTATAGTTCCTCTATAATCTGTATTGAAATATTCTCGGAAATATAAGTACTTGAATTGGAGGTTTTTCACCTAAACTAACCATTCCATAACCAGTATGTATGCACAATGGTTAATTAGTGAATATTGAAACAAATGAAAACAGCAATGATAACTTTCTAGATAAAATGTATGGAGTCCAACAATACTAAATTAAAATCAACAATATACTCATCTGCATGATAATGACTGGCTTATGATTAATCGCTAGACAAGCTCACGAAAAGCATTCCTAGTATGCAAGGGGAGAGATTCACCCCTCTCAAAGGGGAATAGCCATTGAAATAATGATTAAAGAATCTAAATAGGGTCTTACCTGTTCGGTAGATTAAATTTTGTCGTGATATTTCGTGGGAAATTCACAGCTCCCGAGTAGCTGATGCAATCAGAACTACAATATTTATATTTGTATTATTTTCCTACTTGTTTTGGATGGGGGAAGAATGATTTTGCGAAACTTTTGCCAAAGGTGTGGGAATGTTTTGAATGAACAATCGTGTATTATCGTTATTTTCAATTAGCGAAGGCTGATGACGTGTTCTAGAATGAATAAAATCCAGTTCATTAAAAACAGCTCGAAGTGACATTCAAAATAATTTATTTTTAAACGAACACTTGACAAGTTCTGTCGACACATATTTACGTAACAGTCATTGAAAAACCATGAAAAACAATTAGATGTCATCCAGTACCGAATATTCATGCTGCAGTTACAAGATTGTGAATTTGGTGGAAAAGAATGCTGAATTTATCAGGCCATGCACCCGAGCATGCACCAGTCAATATTCTATAAGTCTCTATGAATTGTCAATTATCTTTTTTTGTCAGCAATAATGTACATAAAACAAATTTGGCTCATACAAGTCATACGTCTACGCTCATGAGTAGAATATTTCCTTGTGCTTTGTACGAAATAGTTACCCTTTCTTTGTTTAATGATAAGAGCGATTGTGAAGAGATTACATCACGTCCGGTTTTTATACGGAATTACCGTCTTATAATTACGACAAAGTCTCTAAAGGACCACTAGTAGAGGGTTGAATGTACACACAATATAAGATGGTAGTATTCACTCAAGTATGAATCCGTTCTGGCCCAGCCCTTTCAATGAAGGGATGTTCGTGTCTCATAATATAAATGCTTCTTGTAGAACTGACTTGTTTGACATAGCTATTACAATTATCATTTCCAGGTTGTTGACTATTTATATAATGATCTGATAAACCAACTTGACACAACTATTATATGAACGTGAATCTTAGATATCCAGGAAATCTCGATTTGTTCATAAAAAAATACATATTTCTTTTGTGAATATTGTATTGCTGAAGCGTGCCTACCAGTCTGATGAAATTTCAATTCGGAAAAGAAACAGCTATATAGGAATTAATGGTAATCTGGGAAGGATGAGGGAAGTATTCTGGAGGTAAAGAGTATAATTATAAAAACAGTCGAAACATTTATTGTTATATAAGTGGGGAAGAGGAAAACATTTATGAGGATTATGGAAAATTCAATACAATACCGGAATTTGAATTAAAATAAAGGTAATCAAACAAAAAATATATAGAAGCTAGGTACAATCTAACCAGTTTTCAATAAGGGAGGTTGAAGGCATATTCAGTTAGAGGTCCAAATGGAAAACTATGGATTTAGAGAATAGTAATTTACGTAACAAGTCCGGAAAATACTGTTTTTTGGATGAGTGGACAAAATTCTAGGACGAGCGTAGCGAGTCCTGGAAGTATGCGAGTCCAAAAAAACTGTTTTCGGGCGTGCTGCGTACACAATTTTTTCGGCAACCGTGTAGAATAACAAATCAAAGAAACACATTTCTTTATTAGAACAAAATTTCGAACATTTCAATTCTTATTTATATTAATATTTATATTAAAATTAGAACAATTGTTAATATTGAATGGATTCAATTTGTTTGAAATGGTATATTTAAGTGCCTTTTGTTGAAGTCAGAACAAGAAGGTAAAGTTTCCGTTTCACATTGATTGTTTTCATCTGATAATTTTTGAATGTTAGCTAATTTTATGTCAGATAGCTGTCAGTCGTTATTTTGCTGCTATGGTAATGATCAACTGCATTTATCAAAACAGAGGTGGATAGATAGACTGGTGAAATCACTTCCTATCCTGTGACTGGTCCCAGATCTCTTGATTTCGCCTACTTCGATAAAACGTGTATAACGTGACATGGCGTGGGTGAATCTCGCTAAGTGAAGCCGCGATTTCAACCATATTTACAGGTTACTGCAGGTGTCAACACGAAAGTATGAATATTTGATTCTGAATGACTTCTAATCGTTTCTAACAATTTCATAGAGCCATTTTCCAATGAGTTTTAAGCGAATATGATTGAAAGAAAATTCTTCAAAAATCTTTCGACAGTATCGCCATCTATTGTTGTACATGAGAACCCCACGTAATGAGCTGAAAGTCAATTGTTCCAAATCAAGGATTTGTCTGCTGAAACAATTGAAGAGTAGCGCCACCAGGTCTTATTTCCATCATTATCAAAACCATACTACCAAGATTTTCATATTTACAATGACAACAACGATGTGATTCTTCCCGGCCTAGTCCGGGAAGTACGTACTTCCCGGACTAGGCCGGAAAAATGCCACTTTCTCAAAAAAAATCGTCTGGAAAGTACGTACTTTCCGGACGGTTGCCGAAAAAATATATTTGGTTAAATGCGTGACCTTTTACGTGGCTCTTGCGGAAATTACTGATCATCTTTCGTTTTCGAGATATTTGAAAAAATATTTTTTGCAATGTTCGTTTAGTTGTTTTAGTACTTACATATCGAAATTAATGAGTATTTTGTCATTGTAACTTTTTGAGCTTTAAAAAATGGCGTAAACGAATTTCGACTTCAACGTTTCATCTTCGAGAAATCAGCATGAACTTTATGGGAAAAACAAGAATACACATAACTACGAGAAATTTTTCATAACGACCTGATGGCTTCTGGAAATTTTCCTCATATTATCTTCAAATTCCTCATATTTCATGATGAATATCTCCAGTACATTCTTATCTTAGCAACCCTGTATATGTTTGATTTAAAATGAATAAAGTTCTATTATTATGACAGTGGAAATAATTAATAAATCAATGAAAAAAGGGTTTGCATAAATCAGCCTTATACTTCATCAATAAGGAAAAGCGCTGATTTGGAAGTTCAAGGTTTTGTCGAGGGTTATGTGCTTAATTTTATGGTGAGTGCACAAATTAGAATAGTAAGAGGCTTATATTTGCTAGTGTTACGACTGTTAGAATAACTAATTACAGTACCCACCTACAAGTGTGAAAGCTGAAAGAGCCTTTTCTTCAGCGGTCTCATTTGTTAACAAACTCAAATTACACGTTGGTGTTTCTAAGGGCACATTTAATTTTACTAAACATATTCTCTTTCATGATTGAAAATATTGTATGTGAATTGTCTAAGACACCTCCTCATCATGTAACAGAAAGAGTAAAAATTGAACCTCCTACCAGAGAAATCTGATGAAAAAGCAGTGCCATGAAATGCTTGAATGTTGAAGATAACAAACTCAAAGTATTGCAAACTTGTCGCATTTCTCAAGAACCACCACCAGTTCTTTATTCTGCGTTTTTGTTACTCCCATAGTCTATGGTTACTTCTGTTGCTGGTGTCAGATAAAAAAAATATATTGGGGTTAATCTGGGATCTCGAAACAGAATCCCGATAATTGGAAACTCTGTTGAGGACTAATTCCATTTGCTTTGTTGTTTTCCAAAATCGGATAATCAATAGCGTGGGGCGTTTTTTGTCACTCAGCCCAGCCTGTGCGTATGTCTTCAAGGAGGTAAGTACGTTCTTGCTGTGGTTCTCGAAGACTGTTGTCTTTTTATAGAGACAAGAACCCAAAAAGATTGAACAGCTGGACCAATCTGTAACACATTGACACGACGTATCAAACATATTAAATTTATTTGCTGTTCGGGGCCGATGCCTGATGAGATCCCGAAAGTGTTTTTGGAATCCCGCACCCATTGTGGGGGGTTCGCAAGTCGTTTTTCTTGCCTTTACCTTTGTGGATATCGTCTGGCGTGGACAAAAGGTGTCTTGGCTGTGTGAGCGCGTTCGCAGCTGTCTCTAATGGCACGCGCGATTCTCATACCGATTCCCGTTGCGTATACCTTGGAGAAATTCATTGAGGCTGCACTTTTTCGACATCTTGCGCCGACTTGTTATTGGGGTGTGTTGCCCCGGCTGATTGCCCTACAAAAGTTACTCGAGCATCTGGAGAATGCCCCGAGAAAAGGAAGGCGATATTGTTGATAATTGGCCCCAAACATAGTATACAGGGTGTTCGTTTTACGAGCGCCACCATGGGGATCTTCGGTTATTAAAAGAGATATGAGGTCGGTAGAATTTGGGCAAAGTTTTGCATTTTCATGCTGAACAATTATCTTGAATAAATGATTGCAAAAAAATAAAGAATTTGTTATTTTTTATTTTTTTAAACCTTTCAATCGAAAACAAAAATAACTAGACTTTTTTATTTGGGACGTTCCCGAGGCACTTTTTTACAAAGGAACCAACCACACTCTTTTTTTTTCTGATACCTTCTTGATGCCAGAGATACATCACTCAACTTTGGTTTGTCTTATGGGCGCCATATTGTATTTTTACATTTTTGAAAATTCTGTTTATTCCTGATTACAATGACGTATCACACGATATGATCGAATCTGAAATGCTGGTAAAAATTGGGAAAAATCGTTTTTGCGAAGAGTGCTTTGGAAAGAACGCCATCAATTTTGTTTTTCTATTTTGGTTCCCTAATGAACTCATTATGAAACGCAAATGAATATCGTAATAGTTTCTGTTTCGATAAGGGTTTTGTATTCTTCGGAAGTTGGTATAATCGAAGTGCCAAATGAAAGTGCTAGAGTCAGGCCCAGTTTACTGCCATAAGCGATTTTGGATATGGTAATACTAGCAGGGAAACACGCAATGTTGTTATCGGTAAATTTTTATTAAGATTGTTATTTGATTTGAATTGTCCAATAATAAAAAAAGTATATGACACACGTTTTATAAAAACTCTCATCGCACTCCAAACAAAGCGTGAGACAAATGAGTGTCTTATAAAACTTGCACAAAAAAATACTGTCAACAAACTATTGAATTGAATTTAGAAGCTTACTCACTTAAAAACTGAAGTTTTGAATTAAGAACGACATGATGAGCTACAAAGTTTTTTCTTCGCAAAACAAAGTCATTAAAGATGCTCAAATTATGAGAATCAAATCTAGAAGAAATAATATTGGAATATATTATTAATAGGGAACTAAGAAAGTAGCTCTGAAGACTCGTTTGAGAACATCAAATTTTTTGGCTCTAAGAAATAATGTAGGTATAATAATTTCGTGATGGATATCAGATTTTTTTGAGTGACTGCGAGATTTTGATTTAGGAGAGGATTTCGTAATTTTTAATGATTTCGTGATTTTGAAAACTAATAGATGGCGGTCGACCACGAGGAAATTTTTTACAGGGTGGGCAAATTTCGATGTTTGAATAGGGTAACTTGGTAACTAAGTATGGGAGATTAAAAAAATTGACCTATTTTTTCGATAAAAATTCACTGGTGAAAACAAAAATTTGCTATTGTCTTATATTCTCGTGTTTCAAATATAAGTTCGATTTTTCGACTAGATTGATAATACAAAAAAAGTGCCCTAAGAATGTGCAAGATATCAAGTATGCCGTAACTTTACAAACAACCATGATATTCACATGTGTCTAAAAAGATAACTCGATAACAAAAGATGATAGCAAATTTTTGTTTTCACCAGTGAATTTGTTTCGAAAAAAGAGATCGGGGATGAGACCTCCATTTCATTGTAACTCCTTACCGAGTTACCCTATACAAACATCGATATTTGCCCACCCTGTAAACGTATTGCGGAAGTAGTCATACCCTCGGGCCAACCCTGTATATGGGATGGTTCATTTACAAAGGCGCCAATGACGAAAGGTGGCAGAGCCAGTTGATTTACATTTTATTCAATTATAATTTTGAATATCAACCAAAAACTTTTATAATTATAATTTCATATCATTGCACCGCATTGCACAGAGTGGCCCTAAAATTCAATGTAGAACGCAATAATGAAATACATCAGGGTAAGAATCAATATCTGAAGGTATCGATTTACTTCAAATATTTAGAACTCGATTTAGAACTAGAATAAATCGTGTTTTCATAATTAACCTCAAACCGTAAAATGTCTATTACACAAATATTTGATTAGTTTTGACCCAACCTTATGTGACTTAGGTTATTAAACATGTTTTCAGATAAAACAAAAATGTATGATGTTTTCCAGTTAGGGAAGAGGAATAAAAATTGTATTTTTGTTTTTTCCTCGTTGGATTCCAAGCACATTTTCTAAATGAAATTTTTGATATCATGTCGATTCGGCACCACTGATAACTTTTCTTTTAAATTACCGCCAAATCTGAGGTCACGTGGTATGAGTCGCAACGTATTTTTCAGTTGTTAAGCCTGGTTCATGCTTATACGAATATCGAAAAATATTCGCGAAAAAAATTGCCGCTGAAAACAAAAATCGCAATAAACTTGAAATGATTGAACTTTTAACAGATTTTTCATGTCATCAAGATATGATACTACAAACAGCACACACAAATCAATAGTACTGTAGAGTTTAGACATGCAGAAACGAACGGCCATTAGAGTTTTCCAGAAAATTCAATAATAGACTTATTTTCCATTATGTAGACACCTTCAAGGCGAACGCTGTAGATGAAAGGGTCATCTTGAGAAGTGATTGAAGTGGAAATTCCAACTGTATGCGAGTCATTTTGGAATATTCATCTAGTTTTTGGTTATTTGTCCTACTTTTCGACTCAACCTCCTCGAAGAAAAAAAAAACGATTTGGACATGGTTATATCGTCGACTTTCCAAAAATTTCAGACTCGAAATTGGATTTACCACTAGTGGCAGTAATAATTTGGTTATCGATCGAAGCGAGAGCCATCTGCCAGAGGGGATCCACAGGGACACCTGCCCGTGCCCGCATGACCCTTCAGTGCACACATGTGTGGAGCATTCAGTTCGGGTATAGACTAGAGGTAGAGAGCGTACCTACTTTCTCTGTCTCTCCCTCTGCTTGACACCCCGCCACTAGACGCGTCGATTAAGGGGTTGGTAATGACGGATGGGTGACAGGACGAGACGAATCTTTGTAGCCCGTGGGCCACTGAAATAATTTGATTTGCTATGTATATCTTTCAATAACGCGTTTTAAGCCTAGTTCATGTTAGAACGATTGCGATTATTTTTATGCAATTCCGAAAATTTGATTGGATTGTCGAACAACCTAGTTCATGTTGAAGCGGACAATCGCTGAAAGAAGAGTTTCTCCATTCCTCAAAGTCGTGAGTGGAAACAAAGGATAGAGACAGTTTGTTTCGTTAGAGGTTTCGTTGATATTTCCAACAAATACATAACTTCATTTAATTCACATTCGTCCACATCAACACTCCTGTGAAGTAAACATATTTTCTTAATATAACTCAAGGTGGATATAGGATGGTGAAACAGCTCTTCTATTGTTTCTGCGAAAAACTTGTAGACCGTTTAAGAAGGTACTAATATTTCCACGACTTGAATGAAGATGGCGGTAAGATCGATTATCGAAGAAGATTTCTGTTGCTTACGTATTTCTGTGGTTCGCATCTGACAGACGTGACTTAAAACGGCATTTAACAATATATTTTCTATAAATCTGGAATGAATATTGATATTTCGACTCTTCTCAGTCATTTTTCATCTAGAACAGATAAAACTGATAAAAAGATGACAGAAGGACAGTTTCTGTTTTACCGACACAAGGTATGTCGCCATCTCTGTAAATTTCAGGAAATATTACTACGGTATGAAATCAAGTAGGCAAAGGTCTACAGTTTATTCTAGTGCTTGTTAATAGGAAGTTGTTTCACCATTCTATATCCACCTTGATATAACTCTATTGCATTTGAAATGACAAATTCTGCGGAAATAGCAATAAAGTTTAATTTTTTGAAGCTTTATGAGAATCCCTCAAGATTACGGTGGATTTATGCAGAGGTTTTTAGTCTTTAGTTTCAAGTCATATAAGGAAAAATGAACCATTTATTTGCTTTACATGCATTCAACTTCTGTTTTTTACGATATCATTTTGCAAAATCAGACGCATGCGCAAATCGATCGAGTTTTAATTTGTAAGTCGTAAGAGATGAATGTTGGCCAACTTTTCCTCGAACTTTTCTTAGGACTTAAAACTTATGACAGCTGTATTATAATAATAATAATATTTATTTGTCCAAATAGTAACAATAATTAAGTATAATAACAATTCAGCACAATCATACACTACCTACCAATGACAAATAAATATTGAAACACCCATAAAACCCTAAGGTTGAGCATGGGACACTTATAATTATTTGTGCTAATAGTATGAGTAACGATATGCTTTAACTTGGCTTTAACAGTATTATATATAGTTATCATATTCTGAAGTTTCCTATAATACAATATTCATAATTATTTACACAATATGACATTGACAATAAATTGTGGTTTTAGTAATTCAAATATAAATGGTTACATTGAAAACCAATGAATGAACTTCTTATTACTTAAAACTTGAGACTTAAAACTTTCCGTTAATTTAGACAGTTATTGTGACGCTCAAACTATATTTTTCTATTCTGGTTCAATAATGAAGCCATTATTGAACGCAAATGCGTATCGAAATAGCATCTGATTCGGTAAGCATTTTTTATTATTCGGAGGTTGGTAAAAATCGAACTATCAAATGAAAGTCAGAATAGTTAGGCTCAGCTTACTTCTGAGCGATTTTGGATTTGGTGATACTAGCAGTGAAAAACTCAATGTTTTTATTGGTAAACTTCAATCCAGAATGTGATTTGATTTGAATTGACCAAAACAATAACAACATTGCATTTTTCACCGCTGATATCGCAAAAATTAAAATCGCTCAACAGTAAAATAAACTTTCAACGTCAAATTAAGTAAAAATGTGATTTGCGCAGACACGACTCTGTCAAAAAGATAGCGATAGTCTTGCTTTTGAGCGAATACTTGAGGAAATGATATAGAAATACTAAGTACCTGCTGTATTTTTGTCATTTCCAGAATGTAGGTGTTGATTTAGAAAAGAAATATATATTTTGTATGACAAATCACAGAAGAGCTTGAAGTAAATTAAGCTCTTGGTATCAAAATCCTTAAAGGAAAATGTTCTGAAGGCAGTGAAAGAAAGTAGCAGATTAATAAAAAAGCATTTATGAAGGATATTTCCTTTAGGACTCGAAAGTATACATTCCTTACTGCCTCCACCAATGAAAACTTCCCCTAGACTCACCCCAAGGTGGATATAGGATGGTGAAACTGCTTCCTATTAACAAGCACTAGAATAAACTGTAGACCTTAGCCTACTTGATTTCATACCGTAGTAATATTTCCTGAAGTTATCAGAGATGGCGACATACCTTGTGTCGGTAAAACAGAAACTGTGCATCTGTCATACTTTTATCAGTTTTATCTGTTCTAGATGAAAAATGATTGAGAAGAGTCAAAATATCAATATTCATTCCAGATTTATCGAAAATATATTGTTTTAATGTCGTTTCAAGTCACGTCTGTCAGATGTGAACCACAGAAATACGTAAGCAACAGAAATATTCTTCGATAATCGATCTCACGGCCATCTTCATTCAAGTCGTGGAAATATTAGTACCTTCTCAAACGGTCTACAAGTTTTTCGCAGAAACAATTGAAGAGCTGTTTCACCATCCTATATCCACCTAGACTCACCCTATGGATTTAATTATCTTGAATTTGTTTCTTGTTGGAAAAGTTGAATTTATTGATAAATACCTTTGGAGAAGTGATTTTTTAGCCGACTTCAGATATTGTTTGTAATGCTTAATGCTATGGAATCAAAAATCAATATGGTATCAATCAATGGACAACCGAGTATATATGATTGTGGTTTTACAAAAAAGTGTGACTCATTATATCCTATGCTTTCCCGTTAGGAAATTGGGAAGCGAATGTAAATTTCACATTACTCTCAAATAAATGAATGAAAGTGAAAAACAAAAGATGCCCAAGTTACCGGAATAAAACTCAACTTCTGATCTTTGAAAAGGACGTCCAAAATCGAATCCATTCCCGGGTTGAAAAGCAAAATATTTTGATGAAATTTCGCAAATATCGATACGTAAAATCGCTTCTGCATTAAAAGAAACCCCAATAAACGTTGTACAATTTTAAAATTTTAAAAATAATGTCTCAAAACACAAAACTGAAAAAATGGCACATGACAAATTCAGATTACAATTTTCTACGAATAAAATAGAAATAGCTCGAAGGTTTTGACAAAATATTTTTTGAAATATTGGAACTATTACTGTCTTCACCCGAGACTTCACCAAAGAGTTTTTCTTTGTCAGAAATGTATTTTTCCGAGTATTTTTCCAAACGAATTGTACCATGACAACAAATTGGTTTTTATTTTTTCATCTCATGTACCTATTCAGCCATATAAAATATTGTTCTGAACAAATTTTTCGAATAACGATGGGTTATTTTTGATGCAGAAGCGATTGCACTTATCGATTTTTGTCAAAATTCATTATAAAAAAATTCGAACATGATGCGTACTTTCTGCTGGTCACTGCATACCAAGATAGCGTGTGAAATATAATTCTTGGTAGGGATTATCTCACCTTCGTTCAATTAAAACCCAGATGGAAATCTCGATGGAAGTGAACAAAAAAACATCGAGCAAATTGAAATGAAACTAAAATTGTCAAGATGGTCATAATCGATGTCATAGTAGAAACAATCCATGAAATTTTAGTTCTTTGTTCTTTTCAATATATGATGATGGATTGATTACCACTATCAATATGTACATATCCTTATTCCAATTACGGTTGTTATTCTATAGCGGATGAGCGATTGATCTTTTCGCACTAGTGCAAATTTAATTCATTGCAACATTTATTTCACAGTTCAAGGCGAAGAAGCGAGAGCCGAGGAAGCGGCAACATTTGAGAAGTCTTGTATTTTGCGTCATACAGAAAAAGTTACCCTCCCACATTACATAATGAGCTATCTGAGAAGCTACATTTTTTTCCACAATCAACAATAGATAATATTATGCATTATCTTCGACAGTCAAGAAGCAGATGCCACTCAGTACAATCCGAGTCTTATGCTGGATCTGGATTCACAAAACAGTTTCCAGTTATCTGATACATATATTCTGTAAACTTTGCTTATGATAAGTGAGTCATATGTTCTCATCATTATCCTGCATCATGATTATCAACTGAAATGTTTGCAAACGTTGCAATAAGTAGGTGTAGGAAGGACCGAGGACTGACTTGGTGCCTATTATTACCTGCCTATTACCTATAAGGTATTCTTATTGATATCACAATTTGCATAAATCCACATTATGTAAAGGTTGGTACTCCAACTCCAGATCTATATTTATTGATTATTGTAGGACCTTGCAAATCGCAATTCAATGTTTTATGGCAACAGATTTAAGAATCTTCTGTGGGTATGGTCACGTTTAGCCATCATAATCAGTAGGAATCTCGAAAACAGTTGTGATAGGTACTTACCTGGTCCTGGTACCTACCTATTATTACTGTCCTGGTAACTTGTTTTTATCATATTACACGTATCGTATGTAATAGATACTATATTCCATGATAATGACATAATTGATAGTTATTCTCGGAGTATTTCTCTCATAAATATTTTGGATCCAATATCTTATCAATTTATCAGGTAGGTACTCACTCCAACTCGCACTCCAATGAGTTCATGTTGATAACCCACCCAGTGACTTTATACTCGACTTTACACTAGTGATCTCGCTAGTGATAGGTATGTGAATGGAAATACTCATTCTAATTTATACTCACTTTTTATTTGTACTGAAGACTTGACATTTTTCTATGAACAGACGAACACAACACAACAACAACAGAAATAAGATTCTTGTTCAAAACCACGCCGTGGGTTAAGCCATGGAATATGTATGGACCTATATTATGGTACCTATGTAGAAATATCGACTAGCCATCTGGGTATTTGAGCAGATTATTGGTGTTTCATTATAAAATTAATTAATTCGAATAGCTCGATATGGCGAAGCTCAGAGTAAGCCCGCGGAAATAAAAGCAATATAAGCCAGCAGGGCATTCCAAAGACCGACCTGAAATTCTTCCGTCTGAGATGTTTCTTGGTTGATACCTGAACATTTAGAAAATATTTGTAATTTAAAAACTTACATGTTTGTGTTGTCGCCAAGATAATAGTTTGCCATATCCGGGTTTGACCCCTAAGGGGTCGTAACACACAAAAATATAACACGCCGTGTTTTCGCCCGAAATTATTATTTTTTGAGCGCCTTTGCAGCCCACATAGCGCGACCACGACAAACTGACAACAATGACAGGTCCCCCCGCGGTTTGTTTCGCTCGCCAGATCGCTCGCTCATGAATATCGATCATGCGCAGAGGCATGGTATCGCCAATGGACTGTAATAGCAGAGTATAGAGATTGTAAATACATCAACACCAGACAAATTCCTCTGGAATTGATAACATTTGCCATTTATTTGGTTTGAAAATTATCATTGCGCTCATAATCAAAGAAGAAACAACTCTGTGGGAACATTTTTCAGATATAATGGACATCCTATATACTATATACTGTGCCTAAGTCTGATAATGACAAGAGGAAAAAGAAGAGAATAAGATGATGATTTTGGAATGTGGGCTAACTTCATCAAATCATCTGAAACTATAAATATAAAGTCGAGGGTGTAACTGTTTTGGAGTTGGATATATTGTGGATATATTATTTTAATCAAAGTAAATTCAAATTATCAGATATTGTATCAAAATGTCTAAAACGAATGAAAGAGATAGAGCACCTAATTATCAAACATATAAGTTAGTTATAGTTGGAGGAGGAGGAGTTGGAAAATCTGCCATAACTTTACAATTCATTCAGGTAAGGATACCTAAATGCCTAATCCTAAGAATTTATGTAAATGTAGGGTCACATTGGAGCTTGAAATACTGTAATATTATAGTTTTCAATCCTGTCTTTATATGGACTGGTAAAATATCCACATAACCTTGTAATCAGCCTACCTACACAAGTTTAGAACTTTGGCCATGGAACTTTGTTTTATATTTTTTCCAGAGCTATTTTGTGACCGATTATGATCCTACAATTGAAGATTCTTACACAAAACAATGTGTTATTGATGATATACCTGCAAAATTGGATAGTAAGTATTAAGTGAAACATTATTACACATTCATCTATAGATCCATTTTGGATCCATTTAACAAAAACAGATGAAAGTTTCCAAAATTTGATTTAGGTAGGCTACTTTGCAGTAGATCCAATTATTTAATTAACCTATATGTATGGGACTGAAGAATTATATTAATAAGCAAAATGATGCTTTCACATCACAGCTACACAGGTCACACCATTTAATATCTGATATACCTATATAAGTATTTTATTTGTAACAACAACCTGTTGAATAGGTGTCACATGATTTCATTTTAAATACATGTTTTCTTATTCCTTTTATTATGGAGAGTCATGGTAGTCACAGAAAACCATCTTTAAACATCCAAAGAAAAAGAAGGTAACTATTGTTGTTGTAGTTTTAGACACTGCTGGTCAAGAAGAATTTAGTGCAATGAGGGAACAGTACATGAGATCAGGAGAAGGATTCTTATTGGTATTCTCTGTAACAGAAAGATCCAGTTTTGAAGAAATATTCAAATTCCACAGGCAAATTTTAAGAGTTAAAGATAGAGATGAATTCCCAATGTTAATGGTTGGAAATAAGGTATGTGATCACTGATTAAAGTACACCACCTGGTGATAAAGGAGTTTGGTAGATGTTTAATAAAATATGGATAAAGATTTGTGGACAGAAATAATATGATGGAAGTGATACCTACTTATATCTAATTTGAATTATTTGATTTAAGATTTGGGTTCCTTCCCAGAAACTCTAGTTCTGAAATGATCCATTTTCAAGGTATGGGGCAATGTTCCAAATGCAGATAAGATTTCTATATGATTAGGCTGTACTGGTTAGGTTAGGTTTGGTAATTCTTCCGTTAGGTGGCGATGTCTTTTTTTTTTCAAAAGTTTTGGCATTACTTACGTATTTTGGCCTCCTAATCACGAATCTGAAAACCAAATTGTGCAGAAACCAAAACTTTTCGAGATATTCACAAAATAAAACCTTCATTATCCTTCTTTTGCTATTGTTCAACTGCTCATCTTTGGCTTGTCTGTTGTACACGAAACTCGGTGTAAGTGTAAAATAGATACCATATTCATTATAATTCAGTTATCAGAAAAACAAAATGATATTGCTAAAATTTGATATTACCTTAAATATTTATGTAGTTTTTTAAATAACGGCCATGATAGCTGTCAGCCAAGGTGGATATAGGATGGTGAAACAGCTTCCTATTAACAAGCACTAGAATAAACTGTAGACCTTTGCCTACTTGATTTCATACCATAGTAATATTTCCTGAAGTTATCAGAGATGGCGACATACCTTGTGTCGGTAAAACAGAAACTGTGCATCTGTCATCTTTTTCAGTTTCATCTATTCTAGATAAAAATGACTGAGAAGAGTCAAAATATCGATAATTATTCCAGATTCACTGAAAATATTGTGTTTTGACGTCGTTGCAACTCACGTCTGTCAGATGCGAACCACAGAAATACATGAGCAACAGAAATCTTCTTCGATAATCGATCTTACCGCCATCTTCATTCAAGTCGTGGAAATATTACTACCTTCTCAAACGGTCTACTAGGTTTTCGCAGAAACAATTGAAGAGCTGTTTCACCATCCTATATCCACCTTGCTGTCAACAGAGACAACACTGGCAATTTTGCCAGTGGTCGTCCGTTCACGCCAGGGAATTCTCATTCAATATATATCTGTCCTTCTTATCGTCACGAAGTAGATATAAAGAAATACTGAATGCTCCACAAGAAAATTTGTGCTGAGGTTTGTCACCAATGTAACCTTTTGTCATGGAAGATGTTAATATGAGCATTGATAATAATTTTGAAATAAATGGTTAAATTAATAAATAGAATGCCGTTTCTCATGAAATATTACTTTATAGTTAATAAGGAAGGTATATAGCTCTTCAAATAATAATTAAAGAAGGATGATAAAGGTTGAATCACTGAATAAGTGTTGCTAAATAATAGGGTTATAATGACTTTATTTTGCGAATATCTCGAAAAGTATTGGTTTCCGCACAATTTGGTTTTCAGATTCGTGATCAGGAGGCCAAAATACGTAAGTAATGCCAAAACTTTTGAAAAAAAAAGATATCGCCACCTAACGGAAGAATTACCTTAGGTTCTTCTATAGATTATGAAAACTATGATTCTGATTTTGAATAACAGTTTTGTAAATTGTCACATCTAAATGAACCTTATATTGCATTATCAAAAAAATACAGGATATTTGTTATTCATTTTAAAATCCTGTTAGTTAATGTTTGTTTTGGTTTAATTTATTTTAAACTACAAATATAGTTAAATCATCCTTCCTCCATAAAACACCATTACTATGGTACCAGATCACAAGGTCATATGTTTGAATTCTTGTTTTCATAGGTTGATCTTGAACATCAAAGGGTAGTTTGGCAAGAAGAAGCTCAACAGCTTGCTAGACAGTTGAAAATTCCATACATTGAATGTAGTGCCAAAATGAGAATGAATGTTGATAATGCCTTTTATGAGCTAGTTCGTGTTGTTAGAAAGTTTCAATTGTCTGAGAGACCACCACTCAAACCAAATTATATAAAAAACAAGAAGAAATGTTGTATTTTGTAGTTGTTTCAAATGAACCTCTCTTACATCACCTCACTGCCAATGCAGTGATTATTTTTTCAACATTGTGATTAATTGGTGCACAGAAAGAGCATAGATATATGTATTTATTTAGATTTATTTATTCAAATATTTGCTTTAAAAGTTTGCAACAAAATTGTTCATTTCACAAATCAAAACAGCATTTGATTATTACTTATTATTTTCTTGTCTGCTTTCTATTGTATCTTTTAATCAGTGATGATAATGTTATGTGCAATACTGAATAATATATCACTGCAGATTAATTGAATTGTCCCATCCGAATGCAACCAATTAATTTTAAAATATGTCTCCTATCATATCATTATATGAGAATGTTTCCTGAGAATAAAAAACAACCAAACTACATACATACAGAAAAGTCATCATCATAAGTGAGGTATAATCATAAAATGTTATTAAAATAAGTTATATTCTGTGATAGTCTCCTATTATAAAGCTAGGCTACCATTATTCCAAGCTCATTGAAGAACTTAGAGGTACTAAAAATTTCAATACAAATAGAGCCGTTCTCTAAAAACATATACATCCTTTTTCTAATAGCACAAAAACCAAATTGTCACTGCATTTATAAATTTCACTTTCAATAACATGAAAAATAAATTATTCCTGTGACACTTTTTTTACTAATGTATATCTTGATCAAGGTGGATATAGGATGGTGAAACAGCTCTTCAATTGTTTCTGCGAAAAACTTGTAGACCGTTTGAAAAGGTACTAATATTTCCACGACTTGAAAGAAGATGGCGGTAAGATCGATTATAGAAGAAGATTTCTGTTGCTTACGTATTTCTGTGGTTCACATCTGACAGATGTGACTTGAAACGACATTAAAACAATAAATTTTCGATAAATCTTGAATGAATATTGATATTTTGACTCTTCTGAATCATTTTTCATCTAGAACAGATGAAACTGGTAAAAGTATGACAGATGCACAGTTTCTGTTTTACCGACACAAGGTATGTCGCCATCTCTGATAACTTCAGGAAATATTACTACGGTATGAAATCAAGTAGGCAAAGGTCTACAGTTTATTCTAGTGCTTGTTGATAGGAAGCTGTTTCACCATCCGATATCTACCTTGATCTTGATATTTCATAAATTAATTTATTGTCATTTGAAACCTTAAAATTACATCTCTAATATTTTGATGATCTATATCTAGATGGAGCAATTCAGTTTTTCAGTAGACTACTTTCTAGATGTGAAGTCACATCAATTTGATTCTAATGAAAATGTTAGGTTAGGTTCGGTTTCAAGGCATTACATTTAGGGAGAATTTTAGTGCATCTCTTCAAAATCTGCAGAAACATGACAATGGCCTAGCATGTATCTAACTAAATGTTAGTAACTAAAAGGAATTAATGTCGATTATCCAACCATCTGCAACTGTGAAAATTGTCATGTGCATGCAGCTTTCTCAATGTAAGACATTTATAATATCTATTAATATTGCTGTAACTTTCATTTTATGCATTGTAATATGTTAATATTGTTAATCCATTTATTGATAACTGCCGATAGTCGATAACATTTCAATATTGATAGTTTTGTTTTAATATTATCAATTACTATTGACCGATAATATTGATTTTCGATTCGATAATATTTTTTGGATTATGCAGTTGTCCAGTATTGTGAACTTCCTCGGTAAAACTTCGTTTATCGCACTATGAGTTCGGAAAAAATTTTTGGTGGAACTTACGTATTTTGACCTCCTGATCACTAATCTGAAGTCAAAACGCGGCGGTCTCAAGTATTTTCGGAGATACGGCCCCATTTTCTCTAAAAAATGCACCATTTCATAAATTAATAAAAACACACAAAATTAATCCTTCTTGGATCCAAAACATCACACATGCTCACATTCACTTGTTTCCAACACTTTTTTGCATAAAAAACTGTTATTTTCACAAAAATTCGCCCTTCTTCAAAACGTAAACAACACATCTTTTTTCACTGATTTTCTGGTTATTTTTATTTGAGATGTTGGCAACGTCTTACCATGAGCCAAACAATCACGTTGCCAACATCTTAAATACAAATTACCAGAAAATCAGTGTAAAAAGGTTGTTTTGTTTACATTTCAAATAAGGGTGAATTTTTTGAAAAATATTAGTTTTTTCTGCTGAGAAGTGTTGGAAACAAGTAAATATATGCGTGTATAGTGTTTTGGTTCAAAGAATGATTAATTTTGTGTGTTTTTATTAGCAGAAAATGGAGATTTGAAATGGTGCATTTTTGAGACAAAATGGGGCCGTATCTCCGAAAATACTTGAGACCGCCGCCGCCGCCGCCGCCGCCCGAACACATCGATTACATTTTTTAACTTGTGCAAGTTTTAACCTAGTCTAAAAATATCCGAAAGTTGCACAATTTCATTACATTATTTTGAATAGAACCTCTAGGATAGGTATTCTTGAAAATTCGTTATATTACTAATAATCTCATGGAGGATATCCTGAACCGATCTTCAAGAACTGTTCTTGAAATATTAACCATGGAATCATGCAGCAGTTTTGAGTTTTGGGCTTTAAGTAAGAAGTCATCAGAAGTTCATAGACTGGTTTTCATTATAACCATTAATACACTTGTTATGAAGTTTTGAGTCCCGAGAAAAAGACCACGAAATGATTCTGTGATTTGTGGAATGTCGGTTTATTTTGCAAATCTATGTTGATATGATGAAATTGTGCAGTTTATATATATGTATTCATGAGCATATGTTGTCGATATTATTGTTGCAGGATTGACATTTTCTCTGTGGTAGGTGAAAATCGACCAAAATTTAAACGGTTTTGAAACAAGCTCTCTCCTGTCTTAACTTTTCATAAGGTATCATTTACTCCAATATTCAATTTAATATATGTTATTGTAATACCTTCTTCTGGCATATTTGTATAAAAATTCAAAACGAAAATCATTCAATTTATTAGTTATGAATTTTGTTCGGAACTTCATCATAACATATTGTATGTACATTGTACAGCGTGTTTTTTTTGTTCTGACTAGGTGTGGCCGGATTATTATTGAGTTAGGTTTTAGCTACAAACATATCCATCATGTATCTGCATATTGTATGGCTCTGACAAAACACGAAACTTATCTAGTTATTGTGAAGGAGATCGACATATTATCATAGATTTTATGGTCATATAAAACAAAAGACGTTTCGTTTGAAGTGGTTTGTTTGAAAACATTCAAAAGGTCGTTAGACTATCCTCGTTTATTGAACACAAAACAAAATAGAGCAGACAAAAGTTTACTAGTTTATAGTCTTAGGTAGGTTCCGGAAGTTGAAGGAATTACAAATGTGCATAAATACCGAGATAAATAGAGTGAAGCTCGAGTTCAAACTAGTATCATTACTGTTGAGAAGAATGGATTCGAAATAAAGTTGAGGTGGTCAAGATAAAATTTTCGTTGATAGGTAACAGTCCTTGATAACTTTACAAATTGTTCCGCTGATATCCGCTTATATGCAGCTTGAAATCATGATGTTCAATCTCAGAACAGCATTTGATTCTAATCTTGTTTACAAGGTATTGCAAATTCAATTGTACTTGAGCCATAATCCCGACTATATTACCTGATATATCCAGGCAAAACATTAATTTGATAATTCATAATGATTCCAACATAAAAATACCGTTGCTGTAAATATAGATATTCGATATTTGACTTGTCTTCTTGAGCATCTTGAATCTGTATTACTCTGTAATATTTTTATTAATAATTTACGTGTATATAGTTGTGCAAGAACACCAATAATTTTATTTTTATATGAATTATATTTTTCTAGAACTTAGATATCGAGTATTCATACTCTTAGAAGCAGTGGAGATACTATAACAGCTGCATCTACAGAGTAGGTTTTGAAATTGGATTGTTTGAAAATTATAATACAATCATAATACATAATTGACTAATGACTTTTAAACATATTAGAAGTTTTTTCTATCTATCATAGCTGAGAAGCATATGATCTTGCATTCGATATTATGCCTCTTAACTATGAATATGTTGAGGAATTTCCAATAAATTGTTTGTATGTATGTATGTATGATCAATGTCCCAGCTTATATTTTTTTATACAAAGAGATTCATAATCAATTTATAAATAAATATTTTTATCGCCAATATTATCGAACAGTAATTATAATAAATGTATACAAAGTTCTTCATATATATTATTTCATCATGGTTTACTTAGTGAGAATAATGGAATCATTTTTCATCGACTCACTGATTTTTTAATGTGTTCAACACATTTTCATTCCTTGCACTTTTTCGAAATTTGATTCTTTGTAGAGTGGTTAGCAATTTATATTTACAGATATATATGAATTGTTGTATTAGTGGTATATTTATTTTCCTTTTATTGATACGATTGCAATATATATAGAAAAGGTGTTATGTAATTCTCAAATATAAATATATACCCTGATAGATGATGGAGATCATTTTCTAAAAGTCATATCATATCATATCAACAATAATAGTTTTTGATCGATAATATTCAATTATATGAGCTTGCTTTGATTGTCTCGTAAAGTTACACAAGAAACAGTTTTTCGTATTTTGTACAATTTCTTTTGTGATATAGGTCAGTTTCAAATTTGATGAGTCAACGTCGTTTATCAATCATCAGTCGAAAACCAACTGTTTTTCCGTCACTTTTCTACCAATTTCAAATTTCTAGGAAGAAATATTTCGGTCACTTTCGGATAACCAAATAAACAAAAATGAAAGTTGGGGTAACTTCCGGTGAGACCGGAAGTGGAATGTTTTTGTTTGTAATACAAAAATATTGAAGTAAACGCGATAGGTGATAAGCGATACGCTACCTAGCGGTGACTCGTGTACCACTCGTAGTGGGAAAACCACTGAACTCTGAGAGATAACTCACAGACAACTGTTTATGTTCGCTTCTGAAGTGGAAGGTGTACTTCCAGCAGCTTTTCGAGAGAGTTCTGCTGAAATACATGTGAAATCTTATCGTTTTGCTCGTTTCAGTTAATGATTGGTGTCACAATGACACAAATATAAAAAATATGAAAACAAAAACAATGCCACTTCGAGAAGTTTTAGTTGTTACCATGAGATGGTTCTACGTGTTATTTTCTATCGCGAATACTGTAGTGACATACCAAATTTTATAAGTGTATCTACGAAACCATGCAAAAATTAGGCGGTGTATATTTATCTCTTGTTCGCCGGCTATATATGACATTCGAACTGGAGAATCTCAAAGTTCGTGTTTAATATTCATGTTCATGTAATCATGGAATAAATTTTTTGATTGATGATTACTCGCGCGAAATGTAAAGCTGATGAAATCCTATCTGATTCACTTGAATGTATTGAAATATTTTAACAAATCCAGTTGCACAATATAACTTATCCGTAGGTATTGAAATTATCTAAAAATACGAAAACAAAATTTGAAATACACTAGGTACAGTAGGTACATGGTTTTGGTGGTAATAGTCCACTTGCCTTATTGTATCTTATCCAGATAAAGAAGGTGGCTATTGAGATTATTGACGATAGTTAGGTAGGTATATGTTTAACCAACTCTATTGTTATCATTTTGATACTGAGTAGCACTGCCATGAATGTTTTATGCTTTCTCTGTCTTCACAATAATGATAACTCAAATGGCGTCAATTATTAATAGATTTAGGAAAGGATGGTATACCGGGTGTCCACGGAAGATGGCTCGCTCCTATAACTTTTTTGTTTTCGGAGATAATGGAATGAAATTTGGAGGATCCGTTTAATGCATAAAACTGAGTTTTTCACAAGTAACTCATCTTCATGCTAATTTCGATCGTATTCATCGGAAGTGATATAAACGTTCGTATTTTGATTGGGACACCTGGTATATTTTCATAGTTTTTTTGTCTCCAATATGACATTTCGAATTCAACCATGTATTATTTATCACTGTTTGTAAACTTTTTTTGTTATCGAAAACTTTTTTTCTAGAATCTAGAGGGCTATGAACGCGTTTAAATAACTACAATTTTTATTTTTTTCAAATGGCAACGTGGTGGCTTGTCGGGTTAGGAAAAAAATATTTCATCACGATTAATTCGATACCGCACTCTATTAGGTTGTAAGAAAACTTTCGTTAAAAAACTGAAAATATACTACCTTCCGTGAACACCCGGTATACCATACTGTACAATCGGTTTCGATATATTTTAATTATTAACATCATTGATTTATCAAATAAAGGAACAATATGTCAAAATTAATTTCAACAAATGTAATAAATGAATTATTTTAACATTAAAATTGTTTCAATTTGTGATTACCTGAACATCCTTACTGGGCAGAAGTTTGAAGGAAACAGCTATTTTTCTAAGACCTCCCTTGAGAATTGACTTTTCTTCCCTAGTTTAAGGGTTGAAAGTAGATGAACTGACTCTTCAATTGTTCCCTAGTAAAGTATTAATAAAAGCAACTGATTAATCAGTTACCAGCAAGAAATATCAGTATATATTTACTACAATACGGGCAATAAGGAGATTGACTTAGAATGTGGAGATGTCTAGATTTTATTTTATAAACTTTGGCACAGAACCATCGATTTAGCAGAGAAAATCCTGTACAGATTCTGTTGAAGAGTTCATGCATGAACATTCGATGGAAGTAGTTCATGTAGAGCAAACACTATCAAAATTTAGACCTATTTTTCATTTCCATAAAAGTATAAATAGTATTTATCAATGTGAATAAAGTTGTTTCTGAGTACAATCAAGTCCCAATCACCACACGATTTTGTGTCAGATTTATCTTTTCTTAAAAAAAATGTCAAACGCGACTTAATTCAAAATATGTACATATCTATACATTTATGAAACCTATCATTTCATATTTGTGAAACAACCAAATTCTTATCATGAAAGCAACTACAGAAACTTAAAATCTTCACATTTGTGAATGACTTGAATAAGGTGTTTGATATCACATTTCTAATAATAAAGATATGTATTGTTGGTTTCTTAGTTATGCCACAAAGTAGAGGATTTGTGCTTATATCTCACTACTGATAGAAAGTTATCCAATGATACATCCTATAATAAATATGGAATATTTATTTAAAGAACAGAAGATTTCTTATTGTAGAATAAACCCATCATTGCATCTTGTAAAGCCCTAGAACAAGCTATGTTTGATTTGAATCCACCAGCCCTTTCTTGTTCAGTTTCACTCCTGACATGGTTGATAAATCCTTTTTCCAGTATATTTCTCATTGTTGGGGGCTTTGGACCATCTGAAGGAAATTCAAGTGCATTGTAAGAATACAAAGGACCTTCATCTATGGGCACAGGTATAAATGCTGATTGTGGTTGACGACCAAACTGTATTCCAGTGGAAAACTGAGTAACTTTGGCTGGAGGTTTTTTGATTTCCTCTTCTTTTGCTTGCTGTGCTTGTTGAGTAAATGTATCTAGTATATTTTTTGCATCTGCATTTGAAAACATGAGTTCATCAATGAGGGCTTCTTTTTCCCTGATTTTCTTCTTTTTTGCCTCCAAGACTTCCATTTGTATTTCTTTCTTTCTAGCATCTTCCATTTGCTTCTCCAATTCTAGAACTTCTTCAAGCTCATACTCATCTCTTCCAATTCTACCTTTACTTTTCAATATTTGTTCCTTATTGTCCTTTTTATACTGCTCAATTTTCTTATTGGTATTAACAACATCTATGTCATTTGTTAAATTATAAATAATAGATTCAACTTCTTCTAAATAGTCATTATATTCTCTCAAAGAATTGAAGTCCTCATCTTTTTTGTTGAAATCCCTCAGTACCCTTTTTCTGATATCCACTTCCTTTTCCACTGTAGCATCTTCAAACAGCTGAACTCTGAAATTATTTCTACGTAATGGTATTTTACATTCAGGACAAGAGCCTGATCCTTTCAGGAATAGTAAATCTACACAACTTTCACATAAGCCATGCCCACAAACATTTACCATCATTTTCAGAGATGGATTTTGAAATTTCGATGTACGGCATCTTGGACAAGTGAAATCTTCCATCTTCCTGCAAGTTCATCAGTAGAAGATTATTATATTGTTCAATTCAAAGGTATTATGAATCTATACTGTGCGGATAAAGTACGTGTTTTCCTAATTTTTATTTTTGAAAACATATATATAACCAATGAAAATGTCAGTTCGATTGTCAACATGTCATAATTGCCAATTCATGTCAACATTGTCAACGTCAATTCGCGCGAACTTTCAAACTTCGTATTTTACGTGATTTTACCATAGATATCAAATGCTCGAAGTTTTCGTCTTATGGTCTAAGGTTTTCAGTTTTCACTTATTTCCAAATTCCAAGGACAGTATTGTCAAAAATGTCAAGTATTGTCAAAACTGCTGAAGTGTGAAATAAAAAAGGGTTAATGAAATTATCAAAAGAAAAGTAATTTACCTTTGTGCGGCTACTATTAGCCATTTTGTTATTGGGTTTAGCTGTTACAACAACTGTTCATTCTCAATATTTCATGTGAAGTTGATATCGACCCCAAAATGGGGGACTCGTTGGAAGTAAGCGAGCCTACTCCCGATACTCAGACTGTTGCGGTCGTCGATTACACTGCCTTTACAAATTTCATCTTGAAGGCAGCTACGGTTCTCTTACCAGATGACGATAGTCAGGCAGAACCAACGAATTTGGTAGCTGCATTAGATGACAAGGCAAATCAGGAATGTATCAGAAAATTCATAAATGATCCACAAGTTTCTACACTGTATATTCAGAGAAACTCATCTAAAGGTAAAATGTTGTTAATACCTCATAAAGATTACCGATGCATCACAAATTTACTTATTTTACCTACCACAAATTTTATTTATTATCCAGAAAATTTGTGACAGAATTCTGGATTCACTCAAAAAATGTTAATCTGATCTAGTTTGATTGAGGATCACCTGGTATATCATAATCTCTCAACATTGGAATTATATGGATAAACTATATAAAAATTTTGAATATAAAAAGTGGTAATATCAATTATATTAGTTATACCTATGCATTCCCCACAACATCCATCTTTTTACAAAAAGTGATATTTTTTCTTCTAGTGATAGGTATAAATTTTCATTCAATTACACCTCTTGTCCCAAATTATGAGGTCACCTCAAGTGAACATACCTTATTGATTATTGATATTCATTCATATGGATGACATCATGCATATATTTAAAGACTCAGGGCCGGCGCCAGGCAGATGGTAGTTTTCCATGGGCAACATTTTTAAGCAGCTTGATAAAGTAGTAATAAATACTTTGTATGACAGTAGGAAAAAAGGAAGATTCAATTAAATTAGGGGGTTGGGTTGGCTATTTATAAGTTTTTCATAATAACCAATTTAAATAATGAACAATTGAAATTCAAAGCTCTTCTGCAATTAGCGAGATCATTTCTTCAAGTTTTTGATGGAAAATAAGACAATATTTGTTTGACAGACTTTATTTTTTGTTGGTTTCCTTTCAAAGAATGGTTAGTGAAAGAAATAAGTCAATTTGTGTTCATTAATGGTGCAGTGCAATGGAAATACAGAGTTCCAACATCTCTAGTGATAACAATGGTGATTGAGATATGACAGATGTCCATGACATATCGTCGAATGGACAAAAAACGCCGAACGGACTAATTTGTCGAAACGTTTCTTTGAAAAATTCCCCGATAATGTCCAAAACGGCGAATGGAATGTTTTGACAAATCACAGAAAGTGACCAATACACCAAAAATATCACTCCCAGATCAACGCGCCTACATATATGTAATGATAGTAATTTAACAAAACCTCACCAACCAACCTCAGTGAGAGTACTTCGGTGAATTTTTTAGGAATCAAAATAACATAGAAACAATAAAGGAAATCATCAGAAATCGTAGTTTTCGGCGTTTTGGTTCCTTCTGACAGTTTAATCAAAGCTTTTCGGCGTTCTGTCAAGTTCCCTGGACATTTTACGTTCGGAAATTAGTCTCATTTAAATGAATGTAGTGCTTTTTTGGCAACTTTCGGCGTTGAGTCCAAAGATGTTTTCGGCATTTTTGTCTTTCGGCTTTTTCATATTCGGTGATGTGTCAAAGGTCAAAGATGTTTCGGCCTTCTGCCGTTCTGGTCACTTTTGGCGAAGTGTCCACATAGCCATCGGCGTTTTGGCAGTGCAGAGGTACCTGCACCCGGCGGCAAAAAAAAATCTACATAAATAACGAAATCTAGAAATATTCATGCAAATATTTTATATTAAATTAAAACACATTAAATTGATTATTCTCCTCAATTTATCGTTCAAGAATTGAGTCGTGATTTAAATATTTAAGACTGATGTGAGTATATCTCATGATCTTAATCAGATTGAAATAGAAAAGGAACTGGAATAGAGTTTTTCGATGCCTATTTATAGGTCTTATTTTGAATTATCTGTTTTGTACTATCTTTTCAATGAAATTTAAATAAATTCCACAAACCGAAATCATGACAAAACTAGTCAGAGTAATGATATCCATAGCACAAATACAATTCCACTGTGAATCCAAATCAGCAGCTTCTATTTTCTAAATTTTCTTTGAAATCACAGTCATTTTGATTAATTGCAGGAGAAAAAGGTGTTCGATAATTACACATAGTTACGCAAAATCTGATAATCATTTATCCCATTTAAAACCCATTTCTTTTGTTGGAAGTTGGTCATCTTAGAGTTAAACCTTAGGGTGTAAATATTGAATATGTTTTTATAACATTAACAATACTTCTCCCATATTCCATATGTCTTAGGTAATATTAGGTCTTGAATCTTAAATTATAAATCTTAGGTGTTGAATATTTTTACTCGGCGGTGAATCTGATGAATCCGGCACTGCGTTTTGGTCATTTTCGGCCAAAGTGTCCTGAGTCGTTTCCACGTATTTTCGTCATTTTGACGATTAAAGCACTAAAGGGTGGCCAGTATGTGCTCATCTGGTCTCCCTGATTCTCGCCCTGATTAGAATCGCTTGTGGTGGAATCATATCATATCTATCATATGATATCCAGTGGCGTGCCTTGAAAATTTTCCTGGGTGGGGTTTTGGTGGTAACCTAATTGAAAAATCTTTCTGCGCGAATTGAACTCGAAAATTTCATCAACTTAGACTTATTGATGGATCTCTGGGGCGGTTTGAACCCCAAAAACCCTTTCCCAACGGCACGTCACTGATGATATCTGATGAGCATCGATCATATAGATATAACTGATAGATTGCTAATAGTAGGAGACCTAAATGGAAGGGTCGGAAGAAAATATGAAGAAACTGGACTACTCTAGACTATAGGAAGTTTCATTCTATTCAACGATAGGAAGTTTGGCAAGAGTACAAAAAATAACAACGGAAGAAGATTGATTGATTTTCAATATAATGTAATTTCATATAACAAATACCTACCTTCTTCAAACATACGAAAGTACACTAGAGAGGATACAAGCAGAAATGAAAAATCAATAATAGATTACTCTTGACATTTTAACCAACAGGAACTATTATTATAGATAAGAGATCTTGATACAAGATCCAAAAGAAGTGAATAATTAGTTTCTGATTACAACCTACCGAGTTATTTCAGGACACAAAATAATAACAGACGTAAGTATAAGAGATTCAACAAGAAGAAGTAACAAAATACATAAGTCAATAACCCTATGAACTTTGAAATATACAAGTCTGAAAAAATAAAAGCAACACGTGGAATAACAATAATTTATGAATACAAAAAGAGAACGAGTTGGCGGATGAAGGAAACAAAGAGAGAAGTAAAAAAAGAAAATCGAAAGGAAAAAATATTTCAGGATTATGACAAATAAATATTACCATTTATAATAAAAAAGAAAGAAGAAATGGTCAAGAAATGAGAGCATGGAAACAATATTCTGAAGATATGCTCAATATAGAAGAGAGGAAAAGCAGCAGGACATGACCAAATAACACCAGAATGGTATTCAATCTAGAGCCCGACCAATACAATAAAATAATCTTCAACAAAATTGTCAAAACAAACCGCAAACCTATGCTCCTATGCTCATATCACACGTTTTTTTTATATAAAATACTATCTGTGCGTTGTTATTCAATAGGTATTTATTATTATGTTTTTATGTATTTCTCTACAATAATTTTCTTAACATGTTCAAACATATCTCGCAAAAATCACCTCATTTAGGTTCACTTTGACTTGTCATATAAATGTACTTTACATGATATAACATGATTGAATAAAATATTTATCTATCTATCAAAAATCAGAACCGAAGTAGGTTAAAGTTTGTCCTTATTGTTTTTCTACGATACATCGCTCTGTAAATACTAGGAGTTGGGAATAATTCTACCGCTACACGAAAATTTTAAAACTACAGAGGGATTAATTATTCTTCTGATTTAGTGTCCAATGTATAAAACTTCTTGATGATAGACTGAAGGCGATTATCAAGAGACAACCATCTAGCAAGAGATAAAGAAATTCTAAAATGAAAATATATACGCGCCATATATTGATTCAGAGAATGCGTTTGATAGTGTATCAAGAAAAATAATATAGGATAGTCTGAAAAGTAGAAAAATGGGCAAAAATTGATAGGAAATGGTACCAGAACCAGCAACCACTAATCAGAAGAAATCATAACCAAAGAAGTAACAAGGAGGCGTATTTTCATGTGACATATTATTATTAGTGGATCAGCACCACTCCTGTATTTTATCAAACGTTAAACTTAATTCGAAAAAAATGTTATTGCACCAAATTTTGCAGATCTTCAATCCAGTTAATACAAATAAATCTTCACGAATTTTCGTTACTCATCCAAAACTCAACTTACACTATCATTTCCGAGACCTCCTACCAATAGAAAAGGTGGTTTTCCGGATATTTCAGCCATATCCTCATATCGTTGAAGGTTGGTTGCAGCCTACAATTTGCATTTGGGAGTCCAACTGACTTCGGTGCGAGTATAATTTTTTAAGGATAAATTCAAGATAGTTGAGTTGAGCATTTCGTCAGGTCGTTTTTTTTTTCTATCCAGATGATGACAGTGATCAACCCCCTGAAGGAGAGGAAGAAAAAGAACCAGTCACTTACTATGTCAGTAATGAAGTTCACTATTCAACTTCCAAGATGTCTAGTTTGGTGTGCATCAAAAGAGGCCCAGTTATTGAAGCAGACAAAAGCATTCGAGCACAAGTTCGGCTGATGAATTTTAGTGATGGATCTCCCTATGAGATTTTGCACGATTATGTCAGCAGAACTGTTGCTCCATTCTTCAAATCATATGTTAAGGAGTCTGGGAGGGCAGATCGGTTAGTACATTGATTCTACAGGGTGATCGTAAAAGGCCTTGAATCTACCACATAGTAATCAGACCATTCAGACCACAACAATTCAATACATGCAAACTTACCTCAGTACCAAAGTTTTTGGTTTGGACTCTAGACGGCTCTGAAGTTACCATTTTCAAATCGTTCTTGCTTTATAATTTTAAAGCGTCCCATATGATTTTATTCAAATTCGGTATATTGGCATACTTAATGGAGCAATAAAATAATTTTGAAGGATACCATCATTTTAGATTCACTGAAAAAAATCAAGTTTTACGCCCTAAAGTTATGCCAATGTACCAAATTTGAAAAAGATTGGCTGAGTTGCTTGAAATGTAATTTCCAAACATTTTAGAACCCAAACTATAAAGCAACTAAATTAAGTTTGCTTGAATCTATTTGTTTTGGATTGAGGAATATGTGAAAGTTACAAAACCTAAAACTGGTGTATTTCAATTTTTGAAAAACCTTTTGTGACTTTTAGTGATGGAGATAAGATGGCTCCTGCTGTAGAGAAAACAATTGCTGAACTTGAAATGGGTTTATTGCATTTGCAACAAAACATTGATATACCTGAAATAACACTACAGATGCATCCTTATATAGCGAGCCTTATCAAGCAATGTGCCGATGAGGGCAAGAAACCCAAAGTAGCTGATTTCAGTGATAAAGTGGAGGATTCTAATTTTCTGAATCAGCTACAGCATGGTGTCAATAGATGGATCAAAGAAATACAAAAGGTAATACATGTTCATTGCAAAACGTAGGTACATATTTTTTCTTTACATTGTTATACTCATTATCTCACGAAATGTAAACTGATGTTTTCATAACACAACTTCAATCAGTTGTATCAAATTTTGCTATCATTTACCTCTTTAGTTATAAAAATAGATAAATATAGATGAATGATTTCAGGTTACGAAATTAGACAGAGACCCTTCTTCCGGTACTGCCCTTCAGGAAATAAGTTTTTGGCTGAATTTGGAAAGAGCTCTTCATCGAATTCAAGAAAAACGCGAAAGTATGGAAGTTGCTTTAACTTTGGACATTCTAAAACATGGCAAAAGGTTCCACGCTACTGTGTCATTTGATACAGACACTGGCCTGAAACAAGCCATTGCCACAGTGAACGATTATAATCCTCTCATGAAAGATTTTCCAATAAATGATTTGTTATCTGCAACCGAGCTGGAAAGAATTCGAGCTGCAGTACAACTCATATTCGCCCATTTGCGTAAGATTCGATCGACCAAGTATCCCATTCAGAGGTGTCTCAGGCTTGTGGAAGCTATTTCTAGGGATCTGGGTGGTCAGTTACTGAAGGTTTTGGGAACGAGAAGATTGATGCACATACCGTTTGATGATTTCGAGAAAGTTATGACCCAGTGCTTTGAAGTTTTCTCCATTTGGGAGGATGAATATGAAAAGCTCCAAGCACTCTTGAGGTGAGTCAAATGTTAGCTAAGTTTCTTCGACAACATCGCGAAATGTTCTTTTCAGGGACATTATGAAGAAGAAACGAGACGAGCACATGAAGATGGTCTGGAGAATATCCCCTCAACACAAGAAGCTGCAAAGTAGAATGGATCAGATGCGCAAGTTCCGCAGGCAGCATGAACAGCTAAGAACAGTTATTGTTCGTGTATTGAGACCTTCTATCAGAGACGTCGCGGTCCCTATTGAAGGAGAAGATAATGAACCTCCGAAGGCAACTTTTTCCCTTGATGCTGCTGATGCCAATGCCATTGAGGTTTGTTTCTATAAATGAAAGTACTAAACCAATATGAAATTTTTTTTACCCAATACCAATTATTATTTTCAGCCTTTCTACTTCTTGATATATTTTTTCAATAACACAAGAAATATTTAACAATATAGAATCGTGATACTCGCACTAATTACCGACAGATGTCGATTTTGTGCATCTATAAACATATTTGCACCCAGGGGTTTATTCAATTCATATATTTAATACAAATTTCTAGCACATGAACCTTGACATATTTTGTTTCGAATAAGTCATGTTCTGCATCCAAATACTCCCTATTAACAAATTTATTGATAGACAACACAGTTAATGGTTATCCTGACAATCAATGGTGACATATGACTTCTTCCAATGTGTAATACTAGGAAAGCATAGATCTTATTGCTTACGCTAGATCCGGCATCCTGTAGTAATTTTTAGGTCAAGAGGGGTCTGCAAGAAAGTAGGTACTACATTATCACGTGGTACACATGTATGGACAAAAATGAAAACGACCAATCAATGGCCTAGTACTTTCAACCTTCCCCCCCCGGACCTACAAAACAAGTAACCTGGATACCGGATCTAGCGTAAGCAATAAGATCTATGTAGGAAAGGATGCCAGCAGAGGCGTACCTTAAAGTCTTCATAGGGGAAGGGGGTAGTGCAATATTCTGTCAGATTAAAAGCATTTGCGTCTGTCTGTATCAGATTTTCAATTGATTTGGCTGTTACTCGATGAAAAATTAAACTTCGGACGTTACCCCTGTGACAAACGTTTTTTGGCTCGAAATATTCCTCGGTATACATTAAAATTTGTCTCTTAGTTTCGACCTGATTTCAACAATGGTGAAGTTTTCGAAATTCAGATTTTTTTCCACGTTATTGTTTCTGAAAATTCATTGAATACGTGGTTTTTATTCCTTGCAACGTCATATTTTACTCATAAGAAAAATTTTTGAGATTTAGTTCACCATTCTGATGACGTACTACTTAGAGAAGCCTTGAGCACACGGTTGAAATGCTAGCACCTTACCGCCTATATACACAGTTCGGAAGTATCGATATGTCTAAATAGTCGGATATTCTGCATTAACATCTTGGTATTCGCGATAGAAAATAACACGTAGCACTATCTCATGGTAACAACTCAAACTTCTCGAAGTGGTATCGTTTTTGTTTTGTTTTCATATTTTTGATATTTGTGTCATTGTGACATAGGTGTTGTTGCCACCAAACAATAACTGAAACGAGAAAAACGATAAGATTCCACATGTATTTCACCAGAAAAAATCTCGAAAAACTGCTGGAAGCACACCTTTCACATCAGAAGCGAACATAAACAGAACAGAGGTTAAGTTTGTCTGTGAGTTAACCCCCAGAGAGTTCAGTGGTTATCCCACTACGAGTACTTCACGAGTCACCGCTAGGTAGCGTATCGCTTAGCACCTATCGCGAATTGCTATGAATTCTGATGTATTATTCGTTCAATAGTTTTTCTATATTTGTTTTATTTTTCAACACCCTGTATAATAAAAAAAACAATGCCTGGCTATACAAGTTCAAAAGCGGTCATTTATTCCATTTGAAATATAAAAATAATCAGTAGTAATGTCATGAGTGCTTCAAAATATTCGGGTTATACTTCGATAACTTGTTGCATAATTTGAAAGAGTGTCAGTTTGACAGTTGAAATAAACCGACTCCGAAGCGGGAGGTTTATTCTGTTGAACTGACACGATTTGTAATTGTGCAGAAAGTTTGGGATGTATAAAGGCTGGTTCATGCTTATACGAATTTCGCAAAATTAATGCGAATCTGAAAATAATAAATATTACATTGTGTTAGGACTGGAGAATATTTTGTTGAATATGTGCAAGAATCTACAACTAACCTGCAACACCTTTATTTCATACCTTCTTCCAGCACGATTCGGTGAGAACTGCCTGAACATCATTCATTGTTCTAATCGCATAAAGTATTACCTAAGAACATGAATCAACAATATTAATCATCAGTAACGATTTCTGGCCAGGATGTGGCACTCATTCCAACATACCGGGTGTTAATACAATGATGATGGTGATAATAATAATCGTGCCGATCCTAAGACTATTTTGGTCTTAACAATTGATATTATTTCTACTCTATAACACTATTGATTTGTGCATGCTGTAGTATCATATTAAATATTTTGAAGCACGAACTGTATTAAATACGATTATTTTTTGAGTACAATCGTTCGAACACAATAACTGTATATCACTTGAATTTTTAATTATTTTATTATTGTATTTATTTACTGTCAATGTCTTTCTTGAACTTGAAACAAGTGTTCAATCACTTATCAAGATTACTTTATTCACATAATATTTATCCTTAGTCATATATTGTATTTTGTATTGAATTGTATTATTGTATTGTTGGAAACGAATGTTTGTGAATAAATAACAATAACAATAACTTCTAATGACAAAGCATTTCGACGAATCGACTAATTTTCTGACAATGATAGGATAAACGCAGTATGAACTAGTTCCTATGGAAATTCGAATATTTCTTAATGTATGATTGGTGGAGCTATTCGATGTATATCCAAATATATTCACTTGTAATCTCCCTAGCAGCAGAATTATAGGGGATTAATTCTGCTGCGTGGGAGATTCGGTAAGTAAATTTCATAAATTGGAGTTGCTTTCAATATGATGAAAAGATGAACCCTGCGACCTATTCTGCGTAGATAGTAACTAAGGTTTATTACTTACATTATGATATCAGTTGTTACATTTAAAACAGTAATCCGTTTTCAATTATAACATCTAATATCACATATCTACCCAGATTTCATTATTAGTGTCTTTTGTCAATGAAAATGAGAAGCTTCATTTTTGACCGAAAAATTATCACTTATTTCCGTCAATAGGAACTAACAAAATTATCACGATAATCGCCCGTTGCTATAAGCAACGTATACAAAATGGAGACTTCTAATTGGTTGAAAATAAATTTATGAAATTTTCGAAATAGTACGAGGTAGATTGGTTGATAAAGCACAAATCTATTGCCATTTTCGATTCAACAGTGCGAATCAATACCTTGCAGGAAGTGAACTTGGCCTACGAGAACGTCAAAGAAGTCGACTGTCTAGACATCTCCAAGGAGGGCCAAGATGCATGGGATGCTGCCGTACAGAGATACGAGGAGCGCATAGACAGAGTCGAGACGAGAATCACCGCCCATCTCCGCGATCAACTGGGTACCGCCAAAAATGCCAATGAGATGTTCAGGATATTCTCGCGCTTCAACGCCTTGTTTGTGAGGCCCCACATCCGGGGCGCCATAAGGGAATACCAGACCCATCTGATCCAGCGAGTCAAGGACGACATCGAGGCGTTGCATGAGAAATTCAAGGTGCAATATCCCCAAAGTAACAGTGCGAAGATCAGCAAGGTCAGAGATTTGCCCCCCGTCGCTGGATCGATCGTGTGGGCCAAGCAGATTGATCATCAGCTGACTACTTATTTGAGACGCGTTGAGGATGTTCTAGGTATGACATATCGTAAATTTCTCTGAATTAATTTTTTCAGAAGTGTTTGATTTTTTCGTGATTTTTTTTCGTGATATTGTATTAGACAATCTCTTGAATTAGTTTACACCTAAGCGCAGTATGTTGAGAATACCGGGTTTTTCTCAAAACTGGCTCACCACTGTAACTTTTTCGTTTGTACAGTAATAAAATTCGGTGTGTAGGTACAATACAAGAATATGCATTTTTTTATGTATTCAATCGTTTTTTATCACCCAACGTTTGACCGGAAATTACACCTCGTAAATTTTTCCTTGTTATCTGCATAAAAAAAACTTGAATGCGTTTCTACCCAAAAAGGAGTTTATTAAATGTAACACCGTTTTTTTTCTGGAGCATGATGTCACTTTCCTTGCTCACATGTACGGTAGCATTTCGATAATAAACTAATATTGTGTAATAAAATACTGGATGGTCCATATGTGAAAATCACCTACCCAATAATTCATTTATTTCGGTCCAAACTTTTTGTGTTTTGCTTTTTCGCTTTTTACTTTTCGCCTTCTGATTGGTGAGACAGAATCTTGAATCGAACTGACGCAAAAAGCTGAATAGTCACAGCTTTTTGCATTAATTCAACTAGTTCAAGTACTCATATTAAATAATAGTTCTGAATGAATACTTTCAACTCTACCCTACATAAATCAGAGTGGTTATCAATTATTGTGCAAGAAAGATCTATTTTGAAAGTGATATTTGTTTTGTTTAGCTATATAAACTGAAAATTATTCAACTACAGTTTTAATGCTCAAAATATTGTATGAGTGTAATATACTTTTGAAAAGCGCAGAGCATTTGTCTCAGATAGTGAAAAATATACTGGGTGTTCCATTCGAAAAAACACAACTTCAGGTTATATCTCAATAAAAACAGCTATTTCAAAAATTTTACTACGTCACTGGATTATTCGTGAAAGACTGTAGAACAGACAGTTTCTACTTTATGAATTGAAAGTTAGCTGAGATATAGAGGGGTCCCAAAATGCAATATTTTCAATGTAAACCCTGTATCCCGAAAACTAAGTAGTCTATTGAATTTCTGTTTGCGGTATCGCGAGACATCCCGGAAGGACAACGAAAATGGGACAGCCTGTACAAAGAACCTAATATCATATGAATAACAACCCGATTTTTGGAAATATATATTATTGGGTTGAACACTTAAATTGAGCAAGAAAAAAAAGAAGAAGACAAACTTGTTCTTGTGTATTTTATTTTGTGCCAAGAAAATAAGAATAGCCACATGTTTCAATAGCCAATTGGCTCCTAAAAAGTATGCTAAGGCATTACAGTGCATTAAAAAGGGCAGAATTGGACACTTTTTAATGGAGCAAGTATATTATTGGTGGTAATGGATAGGTAAAAAGCTATAGAATCGTTAAATACCGGGTGATTGTCTAAAAGTGTAACCGAGCAGGTCTATGACGTGAAACTTCCAAGATGGTTGTCAACGCCGACATTCGACCCTTTCAAGCGCTCTAACTTTCTTATGCCTGTTTTCATCAGGATTTTGTATGGAATACTTTTTAATTAATAAAAATAGGTTTGGTTGTAAATCACGCTGAAAATGACGCCGACATATGATTCCAAAATATCTTTGGAAATCTCGAATTTAGATAAAACCAAGTTACGGGGGGGGGGGGGAATTTATGGATCATCCGTAATAGTCCCCACTAGTTGAGATGTTCAACCGGCATTACAGGTAAAGGTTGGGAAAACCACATCGAAGGACAAAAGCTGAAGGCAGATGGCGACAGTTTCCGCTTGAAACTCAACACCCAAGAGATCTTCGACGACTGGGCGCGCAACGTGCAGCAGCGCAATCTGGGAGTCTCCGGCAGAATTTTCACCATCGAGGCTGTTAGGTCGCGCAGCGGCAGGGGCAACGTTCTGAAGCTCAAAGTCAACTTCCTGCCGGAAATCATCACTCTGGCCAAGGAGGTCCGCAACCTGAAATGCCTCGGGTTCAGAGTGCCGCTGGCGATTGTCAACAAAGCACATCAGGCGAATCAGCTTTATCCCTTTGCTATATCTTTGATTGAAAGTGTCAGAACGTACGAGATGACCCTAGAAAAGGTAAATTATGGAATTGGGTAACACTGGACTCGCCCTACACTTTCTAGTTATCGGTAGACGTTAATGGAATAATATGATTTTCAACTCCAGATGATTAGATAGAAGGTGTAGAACTGATGATGACTTCATTATTTTAGCTTACAAACAGGATTAGCCATCCCACTGGCGTGAAGGTAGATAGTTCGATGGTTGATGTTATTCTGTATCCTGCATTCTAGAATGATTGAAAAATTATGTGCATGTTTGTGAAATTTATGCATTCCCTATTAGTAACGAAAAGTTTCATCTGTTTTATTCGCCTTGATGTTGAATATAGTGATTCCTTATGCTGTCCAGGATATAACGTAGACTTAGTATAAAAATGTAAGCTGAAAATTCTAGTGCTTCGATTGTCATCAATTTCGTCATTTCTGCCCTCTAATACTCTGCTATTTCGTATAGTTTATTATAGTCATATTCCGATATTCGAAATGGTGAATTTTTAGTGTTCAATCAATGATTAGATCATATAATCATACGCGTCATTTCTCGGATTGGCACATAATGCCACAAACTGAGAGTTTACTGAAATTTCAGTAACTGTAATCATTCCAAAACAGTGTATGCAGTAAATATTAAGCCTCAGGAAGAAAGAAGGAGCCATATAATTATTTTTATTCATCTCTTGATGATGGAAAATAGTAATAGTGTCCAAAACATCAATAATTGCTTATCAATTTGACAACATCTATCAAATGGCCATCTATCTTATTGGGAGCCGAACTGATCTCGTCCGCCATGACAGTTTCGGAAATCTATGGAGCGTTTTAAATGGGAAGTATCCAGAAATGGGCCCATAAAATTATGATAAATCATATAAACTTGTTTTGATTGCATATCCCATAATATGTACATATTTATCTGAATGTTTTAATGCCTGATTGCTATATATTAAAATAAGGATTAAATTTCCAACTCCCACTTGTAATCAAGTAAGTTTTTGCTTATCTTGTTATGGATGTCTTTTATAAGTAAACAATGCATTTGAACCTAGCTTGAAGCTGTAATTGTCTTTATTTGCTTGGAATAATTCGATTTCAATTTAATACATAATTATTGATGATTTCATGAGTTGATAAAATTCATGTATCCATTAGTGAAAATATTATTAACGTCCAAAAAGGCTATAAATTTTAATCATTCACCAAAATCGAATGAAAAATGTACCGGGTGATTCAATAAGGGTAACGAGGTATTGTATCTCAGAATCTGATAGTCTTAGAAGTTTGGGATAAAAATCCTTTAGAAGAAATCGACCAAGAACTCTAAAAAAATTTCGAAAATTTCCTGATATAACTTCAGAAATGAATACTTTCACGTTAATGCCACACAGTTTTATTGTAGGACGTAAAATGAAGGCGGAAGGAGATCCTAAACTTTTTGGACTTTAAAAGTCTATAACTCTAGTTAAACCTATTGGAATCTTGCTAACAAGTTCAAGATAGAAAGGTTTGGTCAATAGAAAAAAAAACCATCCGTGTTTTGAAAAGTTGACCGTCTTTTTAATTTTTTTTTCGGAATCTCAAATGGAACGGTATAATTATTTTATTTGATTCGGAAAGAACATCAAATTTGCAACATGGCTAAAAGAATATTCCAAACGAATTTGTCAAATAAACAAAATAGGTAATTGAGTTTTCAATTTTTTTTTCAATTTTCGTATTCAAGGTTGCCATGGAAAAATGAAAAAAATTAAATCTTATTTCCCATTTTAAATAATTCAAAATACTTTTCACGGCTTTTTAAGAAGTTAGTTATTATTTGTTATGGTATATCATTATTGTTTTGATTGAATTGAAATGGGAACGAAGGTAATTTCTTTTCATTTTTCGATGGCAACCATGACTACAAAACTTGAAGAAAAATGTATACTCAGTTACCTATTTTGTTTTTTTGATAAATTCTTTAATGAAATATTCTTTAAGCCATAACTTTTAAACGAATTAAGATATTGTCATGTGGTTCGAACATAATATGTTGCAAATATGATCTACTTTCCGAATATAATAAAATTATCATACCGTACCATTTGAGATTCCGGAGAAAAAAACTGTCAACTTTTTAAAACACACCTCCTAGCCCTAGCGAGGGCTGTAAGAACCAGGATGGTATGTATGGTTTTTTATCCTATTCACCAAACCTTCCTTTCTTGAACCATAATTTGTTAGCAGGATTCCATCAGGTTTAACTTGAGTTATAGACATTTGAAGTCCAAAAAGTTCAGGATCCCCTCCCGCCTTCATTTTACCTCCTACAATAAAATATTTTGTATAAAAAAATGGAATATTTTGGTGGCATAAACGTGAGAGTATTCATTTCTGAAATTATACTAGAAAATTTTCGAAAAAAGTAAATTTTTCGTACGATCGAAGCTATTACGCCTCCTAGCGGTAGACATATGACTTCAAAAAACATTCTACGACTATAAATTCTTGAGATACAGCACCTCGTTACCCTTATTGAATCACCCGGTAGATAAACATGTATGCAAACAAATTATCAACTTGTAATAATGATAACTGCCTCCTTCCTCCCAGATCGAAGACAAGGCGAGCATCATCCCCCTGGTGGCGGGCATGCGCAAAGAAGTGCAACAGCTGATCGCCGAGGGCATCCAGCTGGTGTGGGAGAGCTACAAGCTGGACCCGTACGTGCAGCGCCTGTCCGACACGGTGGTGGGATTCCAGGAGCGCGTCGAGGAGCTCGTCATCGTGGGGGAGCAACTGGAGGTGGACGTGCGCTCGCTCGAGACGTGCCCCTACTCGGCCAACACGTTCGCGGACATCCTGTCGAAGGTGCAGCACGCGGTGGACGATCTGTCGCTGAAGCAGTTCTCCAACCTGCACATCTGGGTGACTAGGTTGGACGAGGAGGTGGAGAAGAACCTGGCGCGCCGCCTGCAGGTACAATAACAGGTCTTACACACAATAACAGGAAATGCTACAAATAAATTGATATCACCTTCCGATTATTAATTACACTTTTGACAGAATAATATTAATAACCTATAAGACAAAACAAGAGGATTAAATTGACAATATATCTCCAAATTTTGAAATTCAGCCAATAGAATCGGAATTACAATGACTGTTTCACGCACTTGTCAAATGATCCAATCAGGAGCTCTAGGCAAGTTCGAATTACCGATAACACAAACTTGAATCTTGACTGATTGGCCTGTCAAGTTCGGTGTTTTCAGAGTTGTATATGTGACAGTTAAACGTCAAATATAAATAATCACGCGGATTCTACCAACAATAGTTGCATCCATTATTCATTCAGCGTTGCCGAGTATCATCATCAGTCAAAGTACTGGGAAATTATCATGAGATTTTTGTATTACAGGATAAACTTGGACTGAAAGCAATCTTCGAAAATATCCACTTTTGTTTATTTGTTATGTGTAAATTAGTTTAATAAAAAATAGTGTACCTGAAAAGTTATTTTTCTTCATTCAAAAATTCTACTGGGTTGGTGGTCGACTGCATTGAATTGCTGGATTATAACCGAACATTCTTGTTAAAGACACTTTTCAAACACTTTTTTTCAATATTTCAAAACACTTCAACATCCGATCGACCTATCGTTTCTTTCTAGATACATAAATAAATTATCTCTGTCAAGAACTATTGGCAACGCTGTACTTCAATATTTTGTGGACTACTTTGCCTTTCCATTCTATTCCAGCCGAGGCTTATTGGCCCTCATCAGATCTGTAAGTTGACAGGCGTGTCTGTTTCAATGTTATCATAACCGCGTATTAGGAGGAAAGAAACATTCATTCTGAATTAACTTAGTTAATTGGTGCATAGACTACGAGTGAATATAATTCAATATTCTGCGTGGTATTTGCCAAGAAAGTACTTGTTTTCTGCTCGTGGTCAACCATTTCAAAGATATCAGATGTTTTTTATGTGAGAATTGTTGACGTATGACGAGATTTCAAATCTCATTTAGATTTACATAATTCGGCTTTGTATTTTTCTCCTTCTATATGTAGATATACTTCTTTTGATGACCTGATGATGAGAGATTAATCTCTTGAAGCATGTCTTTCGCCTCATTAAATACAATTTCGGTGGAGTTTCCCCTTTTGACCTATAATACTTACATTCACTCTAAGAAATTGATCACCTACGTTGGTCACAGCTCATTTCCTCATGGGCTTATTCATATATGAACCTTCAGGCCGGCATCGACGCGTGGACGGACGCGCTGAGCGGCAAGAAGAAGGAGATCGACCACAGCATGGACACAGACGCGCCCGCCCAACCGACCCACAAGCCTGGCGGCGACCCCCACATCCAGATGGCCGTGCACGAGGTGCGCATCACCAACCAGACGATGTACCTGTACCCGAGCATCGAGGAGGCCAGGTTCCAGATAATGCAGCAACTGTTCGCGTGGCAGGCGATCGTGACGTCGCAGCAGCGATTGCAGAGCAGCAGGTACCAGGTGGGGGTGGACAAGCCGGCCACGGAGACGTACAGGAATATTCTGACCAAGCTGCCGGCCGGGCCGGTGCCTCTCAATAGCGCCTACAGCGCCATCTCTTCCAAGATCAAAGAGGTATGAATGTGACTTGGAAACAATTTATATGTTGATGAATTTACCGATATACCTGTAATATTTTAGATATCAATAAATCGATAGATATATCGATGTATACAGGGTGTTCCTCAAAGACATGCTAATATTCAAGGGATGATTCTTTGACTCATTTGAAGAAAAACATTTTCAATGTACAGTTGTGTGCATAAAGAAGTCGTACAGTACAAGGTTTGTATGGTGTAAAATAGTACAAGTACACATTTGGAACTTTTGTGACAAAAATAGTTTGAATTTTGACACTTCTTGTCAGAGTCGATGAGAGGTTCAATTAGGATTGACAAGCCTGACTCAAAATAGCCTATAACTGCTGTACGACTTCTTTATGCACACAACTGTACATATGTCCTAAAAATTGCAACTTTTGAGGCAAAGAGTAATTACTGAGACAATATTATTGTAGACATAAATCAATACGGGTGTTGCATTGAATATTTTTGGAGAAAAAATACTACGCCACTGTTTTCTGTGAAAATAAAAATCAATTTTAAGATCCCCATTCATAAGTAACCAAAAATATAGATTTCTATCCATTGCACAAAAACGATTTTTATATTATTTTAAAAAAGAAAGTTCTAATGAATGGCTCAAGTTTATTGATTATTCAAAAGTTAAGTATTTAAGTCAAAGAAATATTATCATTTATTTCATTTCCTATACATACATAAACTATCTGGTGATATCAAGGAATAGGAAGTTGCAAATTATTTTATGATAATACACAACTCAAGTGCAATTAATTAATAGGTACATACTCACATTGAGTAGTTTTATGATACGAAGAGTTACTTGGGAAAATCGGAACGTTAAAATTATCGATTGATCAATATCGGGTAGCGATATATAATATTCGACATCTATAAATCGATAAATAGATATCGATATACAGTTGAGTAAAAATTGGTAATTGTTAGAGTCTTGACAATATGACACTGCTCTTGATGCTATCAATTCAACCTCTTTCTTATAACTGCTCCTTTCCGAACATATTATATCTGTGTATGATTAAAAATATGATTCATGATCATCCGATATAGTTACCTAATAATTCTAACGGCTATCGACAAACTCGAATACAGGGTAATTCAATAATAATACTATCACTTTGGTAATCTATCTTAATAATAATAATGATAACATCTCTAACAAAATATTAGAATATAGATCAAGTGCACCCACGCCTTTTTTACATTTGAGTAATTCCATAAGAAATATTTTTTCTTTCTTGGTTCTATAATGAAGTCATTATGAAACGCAAATGCGTTTTTTATTCTTTATATGAAGTGACACCATCCGTCAAATTTTGTATTTTATGTATTAATTTCATCAGTGTTAGCAATCGAAGATGTTTCCGTTATTTATCGATATTAAATCTTTTGTTTTTTCAATAAAAGAAATTAATGCAAACTAGAAAAAGTTGTATATGACACACATTTTATAAGACACGTTGTCGCTCTTGTTCCCTTAAAGCATTCCTCGTTTTGCTCATCGTACTCAACGCGTGCGACAAAATAGCGTCTTATTATTCTTCATCTTCATCTATCATGTAGTATTCTATTTTGATTTAACTTTTATTACGAATGTGGAGGAGGAGACTCGGATATTAACATTTCAAATGTCTGACCATAATCACAAACCTTGTCCGCCATTTGATGCCACCATAATATGAAATTTTGAAATTAATCGACCATAATCATAAAACTTTTCCATCTTGGTACCGTCATTTTGTATCATTGAATTTCGACTGAAAATTCATTATCTCCGACTTCAAAAATTGCGTTAGCCATCTAAGAGCCACAATTTTGTTTTATTCTCCAGAAAAATATAAAGCGTGAAAGATTGATTTAAACGCTGAAGCGTTATTTGAAATATCATATTTCTTTGTTTGATTTAAAAATTTTTGTTAGGTACAAAATTACGTAAACGAGTGGCTAACTTACCAAGCATTGTGGGATTTGCAACCTGATAATTTGTATGGAAAGCTTGGTGAAGATATTGGAAAATGGATGGAATGCCTCAATGATATCAAGTAAGTTATTCTTTCCACCCCAACAACATCTTGTGCTGACGCTTTTCGAATTTAGGAAAACAAGAACAACATTCGACACATCAGATACCCGAAGAGAATTCGGGCCTATAGTGATTGACTTTGCAAAAGTCCAGAGTAAAGTCTCTTTGAAATACGATTCTTGGCACAAGGACACCTTGGGCAAATTCGGAGGATTGCTCAGTAATGAGATGACGACATTCCACGCCAATGTTTCCAAATCTAGATCGGATTTAGAACTGCAAAGTATCGAGGCCGCAAGTACCTCAGATGCAGTTTGCTTCATCACTTATGTCCAACAGCTGAAACGGAACATGAAGGCTTGGGAAAAACAAGTGGAAGTATATAGGGAGGGGCAACGGATATTGGAACGTCAACGGTTTCAGTTTCCTGTCAATTGGTTGCACGTGGAAAATCTAGAGGGCGAATGGGGTGCATTCAACGAGATAATCAAGAGAAAGGATTCGAGCATCCAAACGCAAGTGGCAAGCCTTCAGCAGAAAATCGTTGCTGAAGATAAAGCAGTTGAAGGCCGCACCAATGACTTCCTCGTTGATTGGGAGAGAAGCAAACCAGTTGAAGGACATCTGAGACCAGATGAGGCACTCTCCCAATTGCAGCTCTTCGAAAGCAAGTTCGCTCGTTTGAAAGAAGAACGAGATAATGTCGCCAAGGCCAAGGAAGCGCTGGAACTGCAGGATCCAGGTGGTATCAGCACCAGTGAGGATCGCATGCAAGTTGTGTATGAAGAGCTACAGGATCTGAGAGGGGTTTGGTCAGAACTTTCCAGGATTTGGCAACAAATCGACGAGACCAGAGAAAAACCTTGGTTGTCTGTGCAACCGAGGAAGCTACGTCAACAACTCGATGCCATGTCGGCGCAACTCAAAGAACTTCCTGCCAGATTGAGACAATATGCTTCATACGAATATGTCAAAAAAACTCTGCAAACATACACAAAGGTTAACATGATGATTGTTGAGCTGAAATCAGATGCACTGAAAGAACGCCACTGGAAGCAACTCATGAAACAATTACGAGTTAATTGGGTTATTTCTGATCTAACTCTGGGACAAGTGTGGGACGTGAATTTACAAAAAAACGAATCAATCGTTAAAGATATCATTCTCGTGGCACAAGGAGAAATGGCCTTAGAAGAATTCTTGAAACAAGTACGTGAATCTTGGCAAACATACGAGTTGGATCTAATTAACTACCAGAATAAGTGCAAGTTAATCCGGGGATGGGATGATCTATTCAATAAAGTCAAAGAACACATTAATTCGGTAGCTGCGATGAAGCTTTCTCCATATTACAAAGTTTTTGAAGAGGAAGCCCTAACTTGGGAAGAAAAACTGAATCGTATAAATGCCTTGTTTGATGTTTGGATCGATGTTCAGAGGCGCTGGGTTTACTTGGAAGGTATATTTTCTGGGAGTGCGGATATAAAAACTCTCCTTCCAGTAGAGACTTCGAGATTTCAAAGTATCAGCTCCGAGTTCTTGGGATTGATGAAGAAAGTTAGCAAGAGTCCGATGGTTATGGATGTTCTGAATATACCAGGAGTACAAAGGGCCCTCGAGAGGTTGGCAGATTTGCTTGGTAAAATCCAGAAGGCACTCGGAGAATATTTGGAGAGAGAACGAACGTCATTCCCACGTTTCTACTTTGTTGGAGATGAAGATCTTTTGGAAATCATTGGTAACAGCAAGAACATCGCGAGATTACAAAAGCATTTCAAGAAAATGTTTGCTGGGGTGGCATCAATTCTTCTCAATGAAGACAATACTATTATAACTGGTATCGCTTCCAGAGAAGGAGAAGAGGTAGTTTTTGGAAATCCAATTTCAACAGTAGAGCATCCCAAGATCAACGAATGGCTCACGATGGTAGAAAAAGAAATGCGTGTCACGTTAGCCTCGAATCTAACACAAGCTGTGCAAGATATTAAACAGTTCAAAGATGGAGTCGATCCAAAAACATACATGCAATGGGTGGACAAATACCAAGCCCAGATTGTTGTGTTAGCTGCTCAGATATTCTGGAGTGAAGACGTCGAGGCAGCATTACTTAAAATGAACGGTGAACCACAAAAGGAACCCCTCGAAAAAGTTCTACAGCAGGTCGAGAATACTCTGAACGTTCTCGCTGATTCTGTTTTGCAAGAACAGCCGCAGTTGAGGAGGAAGAAGTTGGAACATTTGATTAACGAGTTTGTGCACAAAAGAACGGTAACAAGAAGGTTGATTTCTAACGGAGTTAGCAGTAACAAAGCATTCGAGTGGTTATGTGAAATGAGATTCTATTTCGACCCTCGACAAACTGAAGTTCTCAAACAACTCACCATCCATATGGCTAATGCTAGATTTTACTATGGGTTTGAATATCTGGGAGTTCAAGATAGATTGGTACAAACTCCTCTCACAGACAGATGCTATCTGACCATGACTCAAGCACTTGAGGCAAGATTGGGAGGTTCTCCATTTGGTATGTTTCATAAAATTTATTTTACTCGATTTCTTAAGTTTATTCCATCTTCCAGGTCCTGCCGGTACTGGTAAAACTGAATCAGTGAAAGCTCTGGGTAACCAGTTGGGTAGATTTGTGTTGGTTTTCAATTGTGATGAAACATTCGACTTCCAAGCCATGGGTAGAATTTTTGTTGGTCTCTGTCAAGTTGGTGCATGGGGATGTTTTGATGAATTCAATAGATTGGAAGAAAGGATGCTGTCTGCAGTATCTCAACAAGTACAGACTATTCAGGAAGCACTCAAATCTCAAATGGAAGCTGCAGCAGGAGGTGTCACAACTGGCAGTAAGTTGAAGTTGAACAAACACCACTTCCATACCCTCATGTAAACTCTTATGTGAACTGGATATTTTATATACGTGTTTTTTATTTCAGGTATTAGTGTTGAATTAGTTGGAAAGCAAGTGAAAGTGTCTCCAGACATGGCAATTTTCATCACCATGAACCCCGGATATGCGGGAAGATCTAACCTTCCAGATAATTTGAAGAAATTATTCAGGTCTCTCGCTATGACAACACCGGACAGACAACTAATCGCTGAAGTTATGTTGTTCTCGCAAGGATTTAGGCAGGCAGAAAAACTGGCCTCAAAAATTGTTCCATTCTTCAGGTTGGTACTGTAGATATCGATGAAAATAGCCCTATATCTGAAAACCATGTTTGTATGAAGCTTCCTGATTCCAAAAAAGTGTACTTATATGTCTTGAATTTAATATACATGAAGTGAATTGGGACAGCACTAAGTATGAAAGCTTACATTCAACCAGTATTTAAGATTATACAGAACAGTTTTAGAATTCACGTAGATGTATAAAGGAATTATATATCATTAAAATTTACCTAACAGGTTCAGGTACTCAAATATGTCTTCAAAATGTTCTTCCAAGCGGTAATATGCTTTCTTTCACATATTTTCGACATGCTTCTTTGAGTCTGTCATACTTTTCTTTTCGGCTGGTAGATGATCGGATATCTTTCGACTCTCAAAGACGGTAGATTTTTTGGTCAATGTTGGAGTTGGTTTTGGCAGAGAACAAAGAAAATTTCTTGCTACGTTCGTTGTACTGAATAAATTACATTGTCTTCTTCTCCAGATTGTGTGATGAACAACTGTCGAACCAATCTCACTACGATTTCGGTTTGAGAGCTCTGAAGTCCGTACTGATATCTGCCGGCAACGTGAAGAGAGACAGGATTCAGCGCATCAAAGAAGGCATAACGCAACGTGGCGAAACGAACATCGACGAGGCCAGTATTGCGGAAAACTTACCTGAACAGGAAATTCTGATACAGTCCGTTTGTGAAACGATGGTGCCCAAACTTGTGGCGGAAGACATTCCTCTGCTGTTCAGTCTGTTGAATGACGTGTTCCCTAATGTTCAGTATACCAGAGCGGAAATGAAAGGTGACACATTCACTTATTGACCTGAATGAAAGGTAATGGATTTTTTTTTATAAAGGTCTGAAGGATGAAATCAGGAAAGTCTGTGCAGAGGATTATTTGGTTTGTGGAGAAGGTGACGAACAAGGTGCTGCCTGGATGGAAAAGGTCAGTATTCATCATTGATATTTTATTATGTACTATTATTACTGCGAGCCGTTTGAGCACAATTTCTAATTTTCATGAACTATCAATATAGAACTGACATTTCTTACATGAACATGAATGTCCTTCACAAAGATCACATATCAGAGAAGCATCAAAGGTAATCTGAAAACTGCACATTTTGTACATTCTCTACCACAACATTTTCTATTATTCTTAAGTCGATGGCCTTTTGAAAGATATTTCATTAAATCAAAAATTTTTGAGAATAGTAAATAATGAGCATATAATGATAAGAATTTGTTGTCAGTAGTAATACCATGGGTAATTGAATTTTCGCGATGAGTCTGTCGATTTATTTTATAACCTGACTGAGTTCAATTAATAAATAAAATAAAGACATGAGATAAATTCAATAACGAGTGGAAATTTATTGGACTATTTCGCAAAGTGAAAGTTATAAAATCGAAAATTCCACAGAATTAGAGGAAATTAGCAGAAACTTGAGTTCATCAGAGAAATTAATACATATTCAATCAAACAAGTATTAAAATAACGTACTAACCCAAATATGCTCATTTTTAATTGCGTGTACAGTGTGATTATTCATATTTGACGTTTAACTGTCACATACACAAATTCGAACACATCAAACTTGACTGGTCCAGCAGAGTCAAGAGTTGATTTTGGTTTTATCGATATTATATTTGACAAGTGTGTGAAATAGACAAATGTGAAATAAGAATGACCACCCCAAATCAATTTTATTAATGCTAACTTACAGATGAACTCATAATGATAATTGACCGATTCGATAATTATTATTGAAGTGGAATAATATACAATTACACATACTCATATATGATTATGAAATAATATTTTCCTAATTATGTGGGAGCTATCATTATTTTTCAAGCACTTGATTTATCATTTCATGCTGCACAGAGGGATACATGGGTGGCCAAGGTATTTCATCATGTGTATTATATTATCATGTATCATATAATGCCATCCAAATGTCGATAAAATATTGACATTCATATACTTATTCAGGTACTCCAACTGTATCAAATTTCCAATCTCAACCATGGTTTGATGATGGTAGGCCCCAGTGGTTCAGGCAAAAGTACAGCTTGGCGTGTACTTCTGAAAGCCCTGGAGAGATATGAAGGAGTAGAGGGTGTTGCCCATGTTATTGATCCTAAGGCCATCAGTAAAGAAGCATTGTATGGTGTTCTTGATCCCAATACGAGGGAATGGACTGATGGTCTTTTCACCCATATTTTGAGGTATATAAAGAAAATAATCACACACGAGATAATTTTTTTACGCATGTTTCAATAGCTATTACATGATCGATGCATGTATGTACTATTTTTTCTACGACGAATTAAAAACATTATGTTACAGAAAAATCATTGATAATGTGCGAGGAGAAATCAACAAACGGCAATGGATCATATTTGATGGCGATGTTGATCCAGAATGGGTTGAAAATTTAAATTCAGTCCTGGACGATAACAAACTACTGACTCTACCCAATGGCGAACGTTTGTCACTCCCGCCAAACGTCAGAGTGATGTTTGAGGTTCAAGATTTGAAATACGCCACCTTGGCTACCGTATCCCGTTGCGGTATGGTGTGGTTCTCCGAAGATGTGCTATCCACCGAAATGATCTTCGAAAACTATATTCTCAGCTTGAAGCATATTCCTTTGGAAGAAGGGGACGACGACAGTTTTGGCAAAAAGTCCGATAACAAGGAGGATTTGCTGTCGCCTACCCTCCAAGTCCAAGTCGATGTTGCTAATTTACTGCAACCATACTTGGCACCTGATGGTCTGGTGGTGCGGTGTTTGGAATATGCCATGGAACAAGAACATATCATGGATTTCACGAGACTCAGGGCATTGAGTTCATTGTTTTCCATGTTAAATCAATGTGTCAGGTAAGAACATCTAGTGGTTATCAAAATATGTTGATTCCTCAAATTGCATTGCATTGTTTTATTATAAAATTCAATTCATCCTGAATAAAGTGTGTATCAAGTTTCAGAAATGCACTGTTTTGTTCAACGCTTTTTCATTAATCCATCACTTTCTGTCACTTTCATGAGACTATATTTTTCTTCAAGAATTTTGATACCTGTATGCACGACCTTCATTTACTTTAAGCTCTTCTGCGATTGATCATACAGAAATATATTTTCCTTTTCTATACCAACTACTTTCTGATATTGACAAAAATATAACATATAATATATCATTTCCCCAAGTTTTTGCTAAAAAACAAGAGGATATTATCCGTTTGACAAAAACGCGCCTGCGCAAATCACATTTTTACTTTAGTAAAAGTTGGTTATTCTATATGTCTATAGCATGGTTAATGAAAGAAAAACTCATTTTATGTACATAAATGGTGGAATGTAGCTTGAGTTAAAACGAAAGAAATTGAGAAATGACAAATTAATGAAAAAGCGGTATGCCTAAATCCGCCTTTAAATGTGGATTGATGCAGAATCACTCGACTCAATTTAATTCAATTTGATAGGTTTAAAGTATACATTAAAAATACAAACTTTCAGGCAAATACTTAACTAAGCAAGTTCAATGGATTTATCTTCTTAAGTGAATTTAAGTTAAATTGAATGAATCAACCTTAAGAAGATGAATCCATTGAACTTCTTGAGTAACTTCATGAGTATTTGCCTGAACGCTTGTATTATTTAATACCTCAAACCCATGAAATTAAATTTAGTGATGTTGCATGAATGCACCTCAATTTATTCAAATTTTAATGTTATTTATATTTTACTCCATAGGAATGTCTTGCAATATAACCATACCCATTCAGACTTCCCACTCTCCAACGATTGTCTCGAAAAATACATTCCAAAATGTTTGACCTATTCGGTGCTATGGAGCTTTGCTGGAGATGCCAAGCTCAAAGTGAGGCAAGAACTCGGGGATTTCATCAGATCAGTGACCACCGTTCCTTTGCCGCCCAATAACAACATGCCCATAATCGATTACGAAGTGACACTTGAAGGCGAGTGGTCACCTTGGTCCAACAAAGTACCGCAGATCGAGGTTGAGACTCACAAAGTGGCCTCCCCGGATATTGTGGTGCCCACTTTGGACACGGTTAGGCATGAGTCGCTGCTGTACACTTGGCTGGCAGAGCATAAGCCTCTCGGTGAGATATCTCGCATTGAAAATATCAACGTGATACTCATTCTGCTGCTTTTCAGTATTATGTGGACCTCCTGGCTCCGGAAAAACAATGACCTTGTTCTCTGCGTTGAGGGCATTACCGGATATGGAAGTGGTGGGACTCAATTTCTCTTCAGCCACTACCCCTGAATTGTTATTGAAAACTTTCGATCACTATTGTGAATACAGGAAGACACCCAATGGAGTTGTGTTGGCGCCTATTCAGGTATTTTCATTTGAAGAAACTGCAGAAACCAATGTATCCACAATAGTTTCTTTGCATAAAATCTAGTAATTTAAAAAAGTGTATCAATATCAACGATCTAATGATATTTACTACTAAAATAGATAATCCAATGCGTCAATATGCTGTGCAAAGCATTGACTCCAATATTGAGGAGAAATAATTATAGGCTACCTTTACGTCATTTACGTCATTAATAACTAAGACAGGTAGAGTTTCACCATGTAGGGCAAAAAGCAATGATTTTAACATTGTGTTATATGGTATACTTTGAATTTTTCAAAATTTTGATAATAAATTATATTTGCATGATATTTGATCATTATAGGCTCTCCAATATGAATTTTACTTTTTCCATGATAACGAAATATGATGATAAAACTTTCAGGAATTATCAATTTCGACTTAATTCACAAAACTCGTAACTGTGAAGAACCATGTAGAAGCAGGTAAGAAAGTTTTTGGAACACCAGTTTTATTCTGAAGTGATTATTTTATAATTTTCAAATGAGATATCACAGGTTTCATTTTTTATGATTTTATTATCAATTTGCCACCTCAACTTTGGTTTTCCCCATATCACCAAATTCAATTTCACCTATTTGAGATAGTACATTCCATTACCTGAAAATACCAAATCAGTTATTGTTTTTTCTCCAAATTATGTGTTGAAAGTATTAACCTTCTACCAAGTGATATTTTGGTTTGGGATAATGTACTCATGAAATTTTCTGAGGCAGTTTCTTTAATTATTTCCATGTACTACATTGATCTTGTCTAATTTGTGTCATATCTTGACTGATATTCACTATTGCTCTACTTCTAGAAGGGCTGAAAAATATATATAATTCGAAATCCATTAGTACAATAATTATCACATAATAATAATAATAACTCACGAACATGTGCAGCTGATATAAGTTGCACTTAAGTAAACAAATGTTCTGAAAGGCATATTCATTCAAACAATCCCAAAATATAAAGAATATATGCACATAATCATTGATATCACATAAGAATGTTTTACCCTACATCAGCTGATTGCGATCATTGTGTCTAACTTTTACGTAGGAGTCAATTCCTCTCTCTCTCTCTCTCTAGGCTTTCTAGTAGTATATATTATCAGATCATTGATTAATATCGATTTTTGATGAACTGGGTAAAGATGAATACATCTCCAATACTCATTTATAATTGTATGGGAAATATATCCATTGCGGTTCATTATGGATTTAAGCAAGAATTCAATAAAAATTCTATGACCATCTTATTTCAGCTCGGCAAATGGCTAGTTCTGTTCTGCGACGAGATAAATTTACCAGATATGGATAACTACGGCACTCAACGCGTGATCATGTTCCTTCGTCAAATAGTCGAACAAAAAGGGTTCTTCAGAGCCTCCGACCAGAGCTGGGTCTCCCTGGAGCGCATTCAGTTTGTCGGGGCTTGCAATCCCCCAACAGACCCAGGAAGGAAACCCCTCTCGCATAGATTCTTGAGACACGTCCCTGTCATATACGTCGATTATCCCGGAGAGACATCGCTGAAACAGATTTACGGTACCTTCACCAGGGCCATGCTGAGATTGGCGCCCGGCTTGAAGGGCTATGCGGAACCGTTGACCAACTCTATGGTCGAATTTTACTTGTCTTCTCAGGATAGATTCACTCAAGACATGCAACCGCACTACGTGTATTCTCCTCGAGAAATGACCAGATGGGTCAGGGGAATATGTGAAGCAATAAGGTAGGTATCTTGTTATTTATGATTTTTATTGAATGATCATATTGACGATAATCGCACCAACATAACATTCCTCTTTATCGAAGAATTGACATCCGGCCGCAAAGAAATATTTTGCGGCAAACTGGAAAAATGGCTTGCGACCTTTGCCAAGTAAATGAGATATCAGTCGCTATCGAATATCTTCACAATTCTTAGAGGAATGTCAATTTTGCACGGTTGCACATGCCGCGAAATGTGTTTTGAGACATAGAAATATAATAAATACTTGAAATTATCTTGCCTCGGAGATGATCCCTCTCTCGGAAAGCAAAAAAGCATTTCGCATCCTTGGTTTATAGGTAATTGTTCCATTTGTCGCCCCTCACTTATTTAGAGGCCAACTTTTTTTTTGAACGTTGGGGTGGCCTATTGTAATTTTAGCTATGCAAAAGTGGCAGGTTTTTGTAGAAGTTGCCACATAGACATTGTCCTCGAACGGGCTGATGGTTATTTTGTCATAATTTTTTGACCAATTATGCGAAATAATCCAGGAGCTCAAAATTCGAAACTGATACGATCTTGTCATAATATACTCATCGATTTCTGTGATCAACATTTTTTTAATTAGTTTTTTGTTTGTGAATATAAATACTAACACATGTCTTTGAATTCAATTTTCTCTTCGTTCTTTCAGCTACCATTGCCTCGGAAAACGATGTATATGAAGTCAGGATTTTTATATCTATAATTCGAACAAAGAAAAACGGTACAAATTATTTTTGGACCATTTTTTTTCACTAGAACTGTATTGGAATCCATTATATCACATGATAAGATACCCCAAAATTAAAAAATGTCACTGGCGCTGTCAATATACTTGGAATCAATTATTCGTTTGAAATTTTGAACAACCCTGTTTCAACATTGCTTATTCTTGCAGTAGAACCGTTATTTTGATGTCGTATTTTTGAAATGTTGAATGTATCTAATTGTGGATGGAGTTGAACGATGAGGATAAATATTTGGCAAAATATCTTGATATTCATTATTTTTTTGAACGTTTTCATTACATTCATCCATAATGAAAACTCAGTCAATAAAAGAAAATCGAAGACCTCAAGTCTCGACAACTGAAATTCAAACAACATGAAAACAAACAATCTCTTACAAAATCAACTATCTTTATAGATGTTCCGAATACCTGAGCCAGTGGTCAAGACTCTTAATCCAAAATGAATTGAATCGATTCCAACAATCACAAAACCGACGAATAATTTGGCACGTCCTAGATCAACTCCTACTGCCGAAATGCTCATTACTTTGAAGTGGTTGTCACTCAACGACTTTGTTCAATACAAAACTTTAATTTTTATAAATAAAATGGAAACTAGCCAATAGCCGAATCACCTGCAGAATAAGATAACTTACAACCATATTATCCATAATCATAACATGAGAAGTGTAAATAATGTTCAAATAACAACAGTTATTAGGACGAATGGTCAGAATTCGATTTTCGAAGTCCAGGGGCGTATCTGGGGTGCCTTAAGTACATCATAAACGAAACAAAAACGAAGGAAACTTAAGGTGGATTTATGAACGACGCTTTTTCATTAATTCGTTACTTTATTCATATATTATACCATATTTTCCTTTGAGGATTTGGATGCCTTTATGCACGTCTTTCATTTACTTAAAGCTCTTCTACGATTTTTCTTATAAAAATATATATTCCGTTCTCCCGTTGACAGAATATCGCGCCTGCTCAAATCACATTTGCACTTTATTAGTCGTTGAAATATGAGACTTGATTATCTTTTTGAGGATAGTTAATGAAAGAGAAAATGTTATTTGTGTGCATAAATGGTGAAAGGTAAACACTGTTCCAACATATCTAGTGAAATTGATAGTGATTGAGAACTTACAGATTAATCAAAAAGCTGTGTGCATAAATCCGCCTTTATATGTCGGGTCTCACCATCGTTTTATTGCCCACTTCGCCTTCCGAAAACATCTTGACTATATCCGTATTGTTTTTTATTATTTCCGCAACAACTTTGTTCACTAGTTATATTTGACTAATATCTTCAGACCACTGGATAACCTCTCCGTCGAAGGACTGGTACGCCTGTGGGCGCACGAAGCCCTGCGCCTTTTCCAAGACAGACTCGTCGAAGATTCCGAAAGAAGGTGGACCAACGAAAACATCGATGCAGTCGCCTTGAAACACTTCCCCTCTGCCAATTGCGAGAAGGCACTGGAGAGACCGATTCTCTACAGCAACTGGCTGTCCAAAGACTACATTCCCGTGGAGAGGGAACAACTCAGGGAATACGTCAAGGCGAGGCTGAAGGTGTTCTACGAGGAAGAACTCGATGTTCCCCTCGTTTTGTTCGACGAAGTGCTCGATCACGTGTTGAGGATCGACAGGATCTTCAGGCAACCGCAAGGCCACTTGCTGCTCATCGGTGTTTCCGGCGCTGGAAAAACTACTCTGTCTAGGTTCGTCGCGTGGATGAACGGCCTCTCCATTTTCCAGATCAAAGTTCACAATAAGTATACTGGTGAAGACTTCGATGAGGATTTGAGATCTGTGCTGAGGAGGAGTGGATGCAAAGATGAGAAAATCGCCTTCATATTGGATGAATCTAACATGTTGGATTCCAGTTTCTTAGAAAGGATGAACACTCTGCTGGCTAATGGTGAAGTTCCTGGACTGTTTGAAGGAGACGAATATACAACTCTCATGACACAGTGCAAGGAAGGTGCTCAAAGAGAAGGTGAGGGTCCAAACGTTATTTCAGTCAAAATCAGACCAAATATGTTCAATAAGTAGTCAATAATAACTATCAAACACTGTGGTTAACAGTCAAATTAACTTTTAACTCCTTACCATAAGTAAAAATTTAATATGACTGTGAACATATAACAATTTTTCAACTTTCAGAAGAGATGTTAAAGACCTATTTTTTATTAATTACAGGTTTGATGTTGGATTCAAATGACGAGCTTTACAAATGGTTCACACAACAAGTGATGCGTAATCTTCACGTAGTGTTCACAATGAACCCATCCACCGATGGTTTGAAAGACAGAGCTGCCACATCTCCAGCTCTCTTCAACAGATGCGTCCTGAATTGGTTCGGAGATTGGTCGGATGGTGCTTTGTTCCAGGTACGTAGCAGATTCAGCGTGCCTCATGACGTCATGTTGCCTCAATAACCCGATTTCTAGGTTGGAAAAGAATTCACGAACCGTTTGGATCTCGACAAGCCGACGTGGAGATGCCCAGATTTCTTCCCTGCGTCATGCAACCGCATTCCGGCCACACCCAATCACAGGGAGGCTGTGATCAACGCTTGCGTGTATGTGCATCAAACTCTGCACAAGGCGAATGGCAGACTCGCGAAACGAGGCAGTCGCACCATGGCGATAACACCCCGACACTACCTCGACTTCATCCACCACTTCGTCAAGCTGCATAACGAGAAGCGGTCTGACCTCGAAGAACAGCAACTCCATCTCAACGTGGGCTTGAGCAAAATTGCGGAAACAGTCGAACAAGTGGAGGAAATGCAGAAGAGTTTGGCTGTCAAATCTCAAGAGTTGCAAGCCAAAAACGAAGCGGCCAATGCGAAGTTGAAGCAGATGGTCAAAGATCAACAGGAAGCTGAGAAGAAGAAGGTGCAGAGTCAGGAGATCCAACAGCAGCTTGCAGAACAAACTGTGCACATTGAACAGAAACGTTCTGAAGTGATGGCTGACTTGGAGCAAGTTGAACCTGCTGTTATCGATGCTCAGACTGGTATGATTATTCTCTTTCTGAATATTCATATTGTCATACTATTTTTTCATTCTAGCTGTCAAGTCGATAAAGAAACAGCAGTTGGTTGAAATCCGTACTATGGCCAATCCTCCGGCAGTTGTCAAATTGGCATTGGAGTCCATCTGTTTGTTGCTCGGCGAAAATGCTAGCGACTGGAAATCTATTCGTGCTGTGATAATGCGTGATAACTTTATTAATACTGTGGTCAACAATTTCAACACTGAAGACATTAGGTATGCATATACCTATATCACAAATAATTCAATAATTCCTTGCTTGAAATTAAGGGAAACATGAGATATAATTTCTAATATAAATAATAGCAAAGCTGTAATAAGTTATATTCTAGATGACTTTTTATTTTCATTTTATAGTGATGAAGTACGAGAAAAAATGAAGAGCCGTTACATGAGCAACCCGGATTATAACTTCGAAAAAGTCAACCATGCCAGTAATGCTTGCGGACCACTCGTCAAATGGGCAATGGCGCAGATTTTATATGCTGATATGTTGAAAAAAGTGGAACCCCTACGAGACGAACTGAACTCTTTGGAGAAACAAGCAGAAACTAACCAAAAACGCGGTGACGAAATAAAGAACTTGATAAGCCAATTAGAGCACAGCATCGCCTCGTACAAGGAAGAGTATGCTCAGCTGATTGCGCAAGCCCAAGCAATCAAAACCGACTTGGAAAATGTGCAAGCCAAAGTCGATAGATCTATAGCGTTGTTGAAATCGCTCGTGATAGAAAGAGAGCGGTGGGAAGCCACCAGCGAAACTTTCAGATCTCAGATGTCTACGATCATAGGTGACGTACTTCTCTCCGCTGCGTTCATCGCCTATGGTGGTTATTTCGATCAGCACTACCGGCAGAACTTGTTCACCACGTGGAGTCAGCATTTGACTCAAGCCAGCATACAATATAGAGCAGATATAGCAAGAACAGAATATCTGTCAAACCCCGATGAGCGGCTCAGATGGCAAGCGAATGCCCTACCGGCTGATGACTTATGTACTGAAAACGCGATCATGTTGAAGAGGTTCAACAGATACCCATTGATTATAGATCCTTCAGGACAAGCCACCGAATTCATCATGAACGAGTTCAAAGATAAAAAGATCACCAAAACCAGTTTCCTCGATGATTCTTTCAGGAAAAACCTGGAATCGGCGCTGCGTTTCGGAAACCCTCTCCTTGTCCAAGACGTGGAGAATTACGATGCGATTTTGAATCCAGTTTTGAACAGAGAACTGAGACGAACCGGGGGCCGTGTTCTGATCACTTTGGGTGATCAAGACATCGATTTGTCACCATCATTCGTGATTTTCTTGTCCACCAGGGATCCCACTGTCGAGTTTCCTCCTGACATTTGCTCTCGTGTCACTTTCGTTAATTTCACAGTCACCAGAAGTTCACTGCAGAGTCAATGCTTGAACCAAGTGCTCAAAGCCGAGAGGCCTGACATTGATGCTAAACGTTCTGATCTGCTCAAGCTACAGGGAGAGTTCCACTTGAGGTTGAGGCAACTAGAGAAATCTCTGTTGCAAGCTCTGAACGATGCTAAAGGTAAGATTCTGGATGACGATAGCGTCATAACAACTTTGGAAACGCTCAAACGCGAGGCCGCCGAAATTGGACAGAAAGTGGAGGAAACCGATAAGGTTATATCTGAGATAGAAACTGTCTCTCAGCAGTATTTACCGTTGTCGCAAGCATGCAGTAACACCTATTTCACCATGGACAGTCTCAATCAAGTACATTTCCTCTACCAGTATTCGCTCAAGATGTTTTTGGATGTATTTGGAAGTGTTTTACACAACAATTCGAAACTTGATGGCATAACAGATTATCAGGCCAGATTGAATGTCATTACTTCAGATTTATTCTCTGTGAGTATATCGTTATGTCTAATAAATAAAATCATAGATATTTGTGTATTTAGAGCGCAAAAAGTGATAGATTGCCGATCTAAAAATATTATTGTTTTATAATCAACGGGCTGACGTTTTTTTTGAGATTTGCAACAAGTTTAAGATACTTACATACAACATTCAAGTATTTCACGGCACCATATAATAATTTATACTTTTCCTCGATTTTTCAGGGTGTTCAAATTTACAATGCTAGCTCCTTCTGCTACATGACGATAAGCCTGAGATAATTCACAGTCACTATTTTCAATCATGCAAGTCGTTTTCAACAAAGTACCTATGTAGAGGCGATCGTTTTTTCAATATTTCCGTTCACGATCGCAAATGCTTTAATGACATTCCTCGAAAACGTCAATTTTGTATTGAAAGCGTCAAAAGCTACTTTCTTAACCGGTTGTAGAAAAAATATTTAGGGAGCTATTCAGAAATCCATAATCCCATTGGCAGAAGAATAAAATTCTTTGAAACTATATGAAATATATTCAAGTGACACTTTTTTTCAAATATTTTTAGGTTGTTTATGAACGAGTGGCAAGAGGTATGATTCACAATGACCGCCTCACCTTCGCGATACTTCTGTGCCGCATTCACCTCAAAGGAGTACTGACTGAACAAAACCTGGATCAGGAATTCAGTTTCTTCCTCAGAGGCAAAGAAGGGGTTTTCAATTGTTCAAACGACCTCGCTGTTGAGGGTTTGAACAACGATCAACAAGAAGCTATCACTAGGCTCTCTTTGAGACTTCCGGCATTCAGAAAATTATCAGAAAAGATAAGAGACATGCCCGAGTTCGGTGCTTGGCTACAGCAGAGTACCCCAGAACAGGCTGTTCCCCAACTTTGGATTGAAGAAAAGCAACTCAGTGCTATAGGTAACATACCCAAACTGTTGCTTATCATCTCCCATGTGTACTTTTTTCGCAGGAACGGCAATTTACCAACTGCTCGTCATACAAGCTTTCAGACCAGATCGTGTCATTGCAGCCGCCCAGAACTTCGTTTCCACCGTGCTAGGCAACGAATTCATGTATCAAGCCGAAAAAGAACTGGACCTGGCAGCTTGCGTAGAAAAAGAAATCAGATCGAATGTGCCGGCTCTGTTGTGCTCGGTTCCAGGTTTCGATGCGTCAGGTCGTGTGGACGATCTCGCAGCAGAACTCAACAAGCAAATCTCGAGCATCGCCATTGGCTCCGCCGAGGGCTTCAATCAGGCCGAGAGGGCCATCAATATGGCTTGCAAGACTGGCAGATGGGTTATGTTGAAGAACGTACACTTAGCCCCGCAATGGCTTGTACAGCTCGAGAAAAAGCTTCATTCTCTACAGCCCCATGCTTCCTTCAGATTATTCCTCACAATGGAGATCAATCCTAAGTTGCCTGTGAACCTTCTCAGAGCCGGAAGGATATTCGTATATGAGCCTCCACCAGGTATAAGGGCTAACCTTCTTAGAACTTTCAGCACGGTAAGCAATGATCTCTCCTTCTCACCTATTGATGTATGTTACGGTGAAGAAATGAAACCATATACATGTATTTTCAGGTTCCAGCAAGCCGAATGATGAAGACACCAAGTGAGAGAGCTAGATTATACTTTTTGCTCGCTTGGTTCCATGCTATTGTCCAAGAAAGACTACGTTATTGTCCATTGGGATGGTCGAAATATTATGAATTCAGCGAGTCTGACTTGCGAGTTGCCTGTGATACTTTGGACACTTGGATTGATTCTACAGCCATGGTGAGATGAAAGTTGAATATTGTTTAGTGGGTTCAGTAATTTTTCACTGGTAAAACGAATATCCCCTAAAGTTTCTTGAAAGGCTACCAAAACATCAGAGTTGTCAATTATATTTGATGATATAGATTGATTACCTACTGTATTTTAGGGTCGAACTAATCTTCCTCCAGAGAAAGTACCATGGGATGCTTTGGTCACACTTCTCTCTCAATCGATTTATGGCGGTAAAATCGACAACGATTTCGATCAAAGACTTTTACATTCCTTTTTGAACAAACTGTTCACGCCCAAGAGTTTCGAAAGCGACTTTGCGTTGGTCGCCAATATCGACAATCTTCCTGGAGGTAATCGTCATATAACTATGCCTGATGGAACAAGAAGAGACCATTTCTTGAAATGGATCGAAAGCTTGGCAGATCGACAAACTCCAGCATGGTTAGGTAAGGATACGACCCGGAGTTCGTTTTGAATTTCAGTTTTGTGACCTCCGACTTCTGTACTGATTTCTAGGTTTGCCGAATAATGCTGAGAAAGTCTTGTTAACCACCAGGGGTACCGATTTGATAGGAAAACTACTGAAAATGCAGCAGTTGGAGGATGACGATGAATTGGCATATTCTGTTGATGACAGTTCTCCCACCGACCCTGCTCAAGTGGATGGTCGGCCATCTTGGATGAAAACCCTGCACAATAGCGCCCTCACTTGGGCTAAACTATTACCGACTTCGTTGCAGACGTTGAGAAGAACTGTTGAGAATATAAAGGACCCTCTTTATAGGTATTTCGAGAGGGAAGTCAATTCTGCTTCGAAACTTCTCACCGATGTTTTGCATGATTTGAATGATGTCCTGTTGATTTGTCAGGTAAGGAAAGTCCAAGTAGAAGAACAATGAGTATTATTCATCCTTTATTGTTTAGGGAGATAAGAAGCAAACTAATTACCATCGCGTAATGTTGGCTGAATTGGTTAGAGGAATTATCCCTGTCAATTGGCACCGCTACACAATACCCAAAGGATGTACGGTTATTCAGTGGATCACTGATTTCAGTCAAAGGGTGAAACAACTTCAGCATGTTTCTCAGGTCGTGTCTACAGCTGGTGCAAAAGAACTGCAGGTTAGTGATCGAATTGAAAAACTCCGTTACACTGAATCGAACAAAAGTTTTAATGGATAGACGGAACGATTATTGTATCTGAATTATACTGTATGATGATTGCTTCTTTCAACTTTTTAATTTTCTTACAAAACCAGTAATTCAAGCTCCGATCTATATTTCGTTGGTCCTTTCTTATTTTGATTGAGATTTTGTTTGAGTTAAAAAATGGATTATGCGAATTTATCACCTCATATTTATTATGCAACTTCTAATTCCAGAGTTTCCCAGTATGGTTGGGAGGGCTACTGAACCCTGAGGCATACATTACTGCTACAAGACAATGCGTGGCCCAAGCTAATAGTTGGCCACTGGAAGAGCTCCATTTGGATGTGACCATTACCGATTCCAGTGACAAATCTTCCATTCCTAGTGATTGCTTCGCTGTTATTGGTGAGTTTGATTTTATCATTTCAAATATAAAACATATAAACATTAGTTTGAGCTTGTTTGTTCAAAAGTAAATATTAGTGTCGTTTTTATTGAACCACATGCATTCTCATCCGGTGCAATCATGGGCATTTAGTAAATTCAATCATTATTGAATGTATGCCACACTAGGTGAAGAAAAAGATTTCATGGATGTGTTAGGATCATTTTGTCTGAAGCTTCATCTATCCACGATACAAATCGATATAATTCCTTAATATCATTATTCGATGAATATATATAAATGTCTCCTATTTACCGAAGGATAGCATGTAGCAAATAACTGATTATTGTATTATAGGTATTAAACTCCAAGGGGCTCAGTGCAGAAATAACCAACTTCTTCTTACGTCGAGCATCATGATTGAATTACCCAATACACTTCTTCGTTGGGTTAGAGTTATTGGTGAAGAAAAACACAAAGAAGGGAAATTATCTCTACCGCTCTATCTAAACTCCACACGTACTGAACTGTTGTATACAGTAGAACTCAATATTGCAGCTGGTCAAGACCCACATAGCTTTTACGAAAGAGGCGTAGCTTTACTTACTTCTACTTCTTTAAATTAATTTTATTTGTGTAACATGTTCTTCAAGCTTTAATGTCATTAATGTTATTTATGTTTTCAAAATATAGCACAGTTATTTTAATATTTAATAAATATACTGAAATATTGTTTTTCGCATTCAACACACCACACAAAAATCAATGCTTTATTTATTTTATCATCGCTACTTCACAGTTGGAAACCGTCAAAAAGAACATGCGTCTGAAAGCTTGTGAAAACAAACCTCACTTTGCCATTCATTGAGGATATGTTTGGGTTTGTTAAGGATTTTCAACTAAAGAATTCTGAGCGGGGTTGGAAGAGCGTTGTGTATGTTGTTTCTAACTCAATAATTGATCATTTATACACATATCAAGCTAAAAATCTCTGCCCTGACTAGAAGTCAAACACATGACCTAGCTCATATATTATACCATTATGACCAAGCAAATTGAAGAATACCGTTATTATGTTCCTCGAAATATGAAAAAATAATCCTGCTGGAAGTATATGAAAACATATTGTTTTATGTGTTGTGCAATGAGCTGTTTGTGCTATAAGTACATTCATTATACAGGGTATGAAGTGCAATAAATACAAATAGTAATTTATTAAATCAATCAAATTCAAATATGTATTACAAAATAAAATAGTGAAATGAAAATCTTTTCAAGATCTCTGAAAATTATCACATCAAATAAAATGACCAGCGTAGTAGTAGACTTAATCTAAATTGTCTTGCCAACCTATCAAACTAAAGCTAAAACTAAGAGGAATATAACCCATTGGTACATATATTGCTATCACAATACCAACAGCCTTAATTCATAATCACAATTTTAAATGGATAATTATATAATCCACACACAAAAATATTTGCTTGATATAGTCAGTTTCATATAATTTTTTTGTCTGAGAGACAGATTTACAAAATATGTCAACACTATACCACAACATTGATAAATATCTTCCACCATTATCTTGGGGAGCACTATCGAGAATTCGACATGTTTTATGACTGAATGACAAATATCGATCGATAAAATAAATCGCGTAATAAATAATCATAGGATAGCGAAGACAAGTGCAAAACAATCCTTACTTTTGTCCTTTTGCCAACTCGTAACTTGTTGACGTATAAGATCTCCAAACTTAAACTATAAAAAATAGCTCAAAATGCATTAATGAATTTATACTCGTCTCGTTCATGAGAAAAATGATTCTCGGTTTCCAATAATACCTCCTAGATGCAGTCGTTGACTGAATTGAGACTAATATATACATTAAAGATACTTTCAGTTATCATTCGATTCATTGAATGAAATCACCATATCATGGAGCGTTTTTTGATTTCACTCAAAGGTTCTTGATTTGTCATTGGGTCTGGTTAAGCACCAACTCTTTTATAATTTTTTTGGGAAATCTATGAAACATGTTTTAAACAATCCAACTCTTGATATGAAAATCTGATTAACATTCTAAAAATTTATCAACACAGAAATGTTTGAATTCTCGAATATTCGATATATCAAATCATTTGATTTTTTTACCAGGATTATTCTATATTATTCCAGCTTCATAAACGAAGTATGATCAAGGTATCGGTAATCTTGTATGGAATAATTTTGTTCAAGTTTCGACATTTTCTTTAATAAAAACTATTCAGGGATCTGATCAAAACATACCATTGATAACAAAACATTCTATTGACAAACGAGATTTGCCGCGCAAACCGAAATTGTTGAGTATACAACTCTTTTGTTCCATAGAAGCTGGAAGAATTCCTGTATACTAAATCATTTCCGAGTCTTGCAACTATTTTTTAATGCATATTGACATGAAATTCCAACCAATGAAATTGGAATGACTTGGTCAGAAATTTTTAAACTAATATTCAAAGTCTGATTATGAGTGGATCAACAATATAGAATGAAAAAGTGAACAAATAAAAACAATGTCTGCTGAAAAAATAACCCAAAAAACAACAAACGGAATAATATTGGTAGCACAAAAAAATTTCTCTTCACATCAAAAGCTTTGGAGCACCACTTGCGATTATATTTTGCACAAGAAATACGGTATTACTTATACTCTACATTTCAGGTAAATCTTCAATCGCGGTAATCGGGTCTCGCCAAAAGATATTTTGGGAATAATCATTTGCTGCTTCTACACGTGAAGGGAATAGCTGGTCGACTATTATACTCATATTTGGATAACTGTAAAAAAAAGAAGAAATATTATTATGTTGTGGAATTTTTGATGGACCTATAAGAATCGATCCCAGTTATGTTCAACTTATTTCACTCAATGATTGACAGGGCGTCCCGAAATATAAATAGCAAGTGATGTGAAATGATAAACTAATAGATGAAATATTTTTTATGAACATAGATCGTAAAATGCTTAATTTTCTAGATAACAGAGATAACTAGGAAGTAGCACAAGATCAAGATATTTGTATGGCATTCCAAGTGATTCGTCCCGATAAGTCTAAATATGATTCCAAAATTCGATATAGATATCAGATAATCAACACACTGAGGTATTCTGAAACTTTCACCAGTTACATAGCAGACTAAATTTTGTCCTCATGACACATAATATAATATATCAGTATCATTATTATTATTCACGTTCTGTATCTCGTAAATCGTAAACCAAACATTCTACGATATTTGTAGCTATCTACCGTTTGCGGTTGACTTTCGAAATACCCTGTATTCGTTGAATGAATGATAATGTAGAAACAATCCAGTAAAAAATACATATCGATCATCAGTATGAATGTCATATTATTATTGTTTCATATAGTCTTCATCAGATAACATGTCGGACTTGAGAGTTCCGCTTTGTCCACTGGCGGAATGTTTTATGAAAAAACTGCACTTGACGATCACTATTGATTGAAAAATTGAAAACCTGGCTATATTGGATATAATGACACTATGAAGATTGTAAAGTTTATAAAAAAAACTTACTTTGTAGGTCAGTTGGAAACATAGAAATAGCCGAATATTTATTTTCATATTCGAATATTGCACCTACAAGATTTTCAATGTCATTCCAGACATTAATAGTTCAAAATAACCTTTATCTTATAGATATTGTTGAACAAAATTCGTTTTTCTTTTCATTGTCAATATGATGCTACTCATATTGAATATTTATAATCCAATCAATAAAGATCCCCCAGGATATTGTTAATAATGACCACCACACTTGCTTACCATTGATATTACATGCTGATGTTCTATGGATGTAGCCGCCTCAGGATGACATAAGGTGAGTCCCGGGTGTGGGATAAAACAACTTTTTGTTTCTTAAAATTATGACTACCCTAATTTACTCTACATATACTCTCAACTGAATTTGTCCCACATATGTATGTTCTCATTTCTCCGTATTTTAGTAAAGCATCGAATAACAATGTAGATCAATAGGCAAGACCTTGTTAAAATTTATCATCTGCTGCTCAACCTATATCACCACTGAGTATTCTATCAAACATCTTATTGCGATATTAACAAAATCATCCCAACATGCAAAGCCCTTTCATGACAAAATACATATGATATGAAGACAGCAATGCACCCCTTGTGGGGATGGCTAAAACATATTTTATATTATCACAGTTCGTTCAGAACATTGAATAATGTTGATAATACTAATTTCTCTCAACTGATGATGATTCAGAATCTGCTGAATCATCGTCATAATCGTCATAGTTGGAGACAATTTTATTTAAAATGGCAGGAAATACGTCATTGACCACCAGTGACTGTCCCGAGTAGCTGTAAAAATTAAATAAAACATTTCACTCACAGTGAATCAACTTTAAATTATTTACGTGCACCTCAGAGAAGCCCCAAGCACCTAGTCAACAGTTTATTGAAAAACTCTTACCTTGATTGGAAGGTCTGCGTTAATTCATGCTTCAGTTCTCCTTTCGGATTGATGGTGAATATTCTAACAATGGGTATGCCAACTGCCCTGTACGCCCAAACGTCCTGTAGGAACAATATCAATGGTTACTTTTCATGTGGAATAGAAAGAAAACCTAGTGCTTACATTTATCCTATTTCCATAACCAGCATAGAATGGGTTAGAATCGGCTGGGAAAAGAGCCTTGATATCCGACATACAGGAAATTTTAAATTGCTCTGGCTTCTTTTCAATCACCTCACTGAAATATAAATACATGAAATAATCGTAGAATCAAATATAATTTCACAATATCTCTGAATTAATATTATTTTTATGTTCCATTGATTGGGGAAGGAACTTATTTGATTGAACAATATGTGAAAACATATATTTGGTTTACCTTGTCGTTTTTTGAAAAAATCGTGTCAAAATCTGGGATTAGAAAAGAAGGTCAAAACGTATGGATAAATGATTATAAACAACATATTTCAACATATGGCATGCCATCAGTTCTATTTTCATTCTTAGACAACGGATGTATTTGTTTAGATCCTGAAGTACATTATTTCTCTTTCTTCGTATATACCCATTTCTCATTTTTGAAGGGTATTAAATCATCTTGAAAATATTTCAACGCCCAAATCGAGTTTCGTTATCGATTATTCAGTATAACATACCATTGGCACACCAACCACAATATAATCTGACAAATATGAAATTATCTATTGTCAAATAATCTCGGACATAAATCTTAGAACCATATGCAATTGTATACTATTTAAATATCTACCTATGAAAAGCTGTTATCAACGACGTAGGGTTCAAGAGGATTGGTCCATCAGGCATACTCAAGTCCCCTTGCCTGATTGATCTCAGATATTCTCTTGTAGTTCTTGCTTGTCCTATCGCTCTGGCACTGAGATACAACAATTTATATCCATTGTCCCTGATTTTATTGAAGAGTTGAGCTACCCCAGTCTGAGCCCAATCTCTACCAACGATAGGAAGAATGTGGCCCAATACATCAGACCTACAAATCATTCAAGTATTTATATTTATACCCTGAGTCGTATTCGAATAGTGTGCATATTAGATTACTAACTTGGTGATGGTGCCATCTATGTCAGAAATCACTATTTTGTCATCCCATCTCCACTTGTATAGATGGCACTGACATCTTGAGGTTCCCTGGTAAGCTGTGGTAACACTGAATTCAACTTGGTTGACCCCATCTTTCAAATTCAAACTTGCCTGTAATATTCCGAAAATGCAATGCACATTGAAACATGAATCGGTACCACTTACTATTTGTTTGGAACTCAATCTCAAAGTTTTCCTATACTTGTCGGATGTAGATGGAGAATGAGTCTTTTCGATTTTAAGCATTTTAACTTCAGTACCTGCGAAATATGCTTATTAAGTTTCTGAAATCATATGTTACCAGTAAATCATACTTGCTGCTGGAGTTTTAGCATTCTCCTCCACTTCCTCCTCAAGAATCTCTTTGGTCTCAACAGTCTTTTGAATATCAGCGATTTTTTCTAGAGCAGGGGTGGTCTCCCTTGAAGATTTCCTCCTCCAGCTGAACCAAGAATATCTCGGTTCCTGCTGCTGTTTCATATCTTCTTTGTTGTCGAGAATAGGACTGGTGGGCATATGGATATTACAGAGTTGGTCAACGGATGACTATAAAATAAAAAGGGCGTTTCATTTCAATTTGATGTTTGTCAATGGACATCTTACTTGCACTAGCGGTCTGCCGTATATCATGATACTAGCAATAATCGGCGATGCCACCCTCCAAGTGTAGTACTTATCCTTGATTCGAACCACCAGGTTTGTACTCTCAAAGAGAACAGGATTGTTACATAAATCGCTGAATTTGACAACGTGCTCCAAAAATCTGTCTCGGTTTGGTTGTGGGTCCCATCCACAAAGTGATAAAGAAATATCTTGTGAATAAGACTGAACGCTGAAACATTGAACATTGAGAGTAGAAAATACGAAAGTTCCAGTTTCGTAATTTGAAAAAAAAAATGATTTTGAATTACTTTTTCATTTTAAGTGAAATTATTTGTATGCTTTCTCGATTCCAGTTGTCAATTTAGATAAATTCAATTCATACAGTCTGCTAATCACGAAGTATTTGATTTTTAGTTCAGTGATAAAAATATTCACTGTTAGACATAGATTATCATAGATTTGAGAACAGGTGTTATAGGATCTTCACTGTACAACATTACCAATACAATATTGACAAATATGGATCTCTCTAGTAATTCGATAAAAAAAACACTTACAGCTTTGTTTGTTCCTCAAAATCAGAGTCGATACTTTTACATCCTTCAGCGCTGTTGGGACTTTGAGCCAGAGATGGTCCATTTCCTGATTCACAATCCATGTCGACATCTGAATTATGATTATACAACACTTAATACATTACAAGGTTTCTGATAGCTAGCAGTTACTGAGGGATTCAGGAATGCCTATCTATAGTATTAACAAGGTACACATATTTCAGCAATTAGGGTATTTGAAGTGAGGCACAACAAAGTAGAAAAATATTCTGGAAACTTATCAATTGTCATATACTAATCAATTATGATGCAGTCTTGGATACATTTTGATTCAGTTCAGAGCACCTTATAAAATGTATTAGTTACTGTTTACGTGACAGATTTTTTTTTAATTATCATTGAATCTACGTTTCATCATCAATATTCATAAAGGAAAAAAGTATACTAGATAGATACAATATGTTTGTGATTATGCAAGCTTTGTTAGTAAAATGAAATTGTGACTTTAACCAAATGAAACTGCAAATTTAGGATTGTTATATAATCTAAGTTATAAATCGCAAAATATGAGTTTCGACTATATTAATATCCTTTAAAATTACACGAACATTTCGAAACGACGTTATTTTATAAAAGTAGCTTATTCTCCAGATGAATTATAGCTGTCTCTATAATTATATTGATATTATTTTTCCTCATATTATAGGAAACGATTGTTTCTCAAAACATAAATCCAACCAGAGACCCTGTATGCATTATTAGTTTGTTAAATGTTGTTTCATTTGGATACATCAACAAAGCTCTTGACTTAGACTTAGAAGTTTAAAGAAAATGCATCCAAAATATGAATAGAAGCAAATCAGATATTTGAGTACTTACCCTTTTTATCCTTGGTCTTATTGAAATAGATCTCTGCTACCTCTTGATCGATGTTCCCAGAAACAATGTCAGACAAATACATCCCTCCCTCCAAATTATTCTGAGTACCATGTTTCTGCTTCATGAACGAAAACATTCCACTCAACATTGACTTGTGCTCTTCCTGTCTGGGATTATCGCACATCGGGGAATTTCCTTGGGATACGCTCGGAAATCTACCCCATTCCCAACTTTTACCGCCTTCCTTGTTATCTTCTGAAGAAAAGTTGAGTATGAATAAAAAAAAATTCAAAACGAGGGAGGCACAAACACTTTAGATGACACCATTCAAAGTGCGATTCTACATGCTGAGAAATTGGGAGCTCATATCACAGTATATTTTTCATGAAATCATTTTCGATATTGAAAATTTGTCTCACACATATTTTATTTATAACTTTTGAGAATGTCATAATAGCGTTTCTACCGCGTTTCTAGTGCGGTAATAAATCTGTAAGTTATGTTTTATCAGACTTTAATCGTGAAATCTTGGGCAGGTGATTTGAAAGTACACTTTCAATATCGGATGGTAGGTCTCCTTCACTTTACACCAAGGTGGATATGGGATGGTGAAACAGCTCTTCAATTGTTTCTGCGAAAAACTTGGAGACCGTTTGAGAAGGTACTAATATTTCCACGACTTGAAAGAAGATGGCAGTAAGATCGATTATCGAAGAAGATTTCTGTTGCTTACGTATTTCTGTGGTTCACATCTGACAGACGTGACTTGAAACGACATTAAAACAATATATTTTCGATATATCTGGAATGAATATTGATATTTTGACTCTTCTCAATCATTTTTAATCTAGAACAGATGAAACTGATAAAAGTATTACAGATGCACAGTATCTGTTTTACCGACACAAGGTATGTCGCCATCTCTGATAACTTCAGCAACCTACGGTATGAAATCAAGTAGGCAAAGGTCTACAGTTTATTCTAGTGCTTGTTAATAGGAAGCTGTTTCACCATCCTATATCCACCTTGCTTTACACCTTATGACGTCGTTCTGTAAATTTATTTTGACATCTTTGAACCGTTCCGTTTATACTTACAGTTGCTAAAGGTTGCAAAAACGATCATCGATAGATCGTGTTCTAAATAATTATTAGAGAATGGTAATGAAAAGATACATCGAACTGGAATATTAATTCTATAATATGTATTATTGTAGATACTAGATAGTAATGAATATCTTAACAGTTGTACACAACACGTGGGATACTGGATACATTATTAGCGCACTTATATGATTACATGTTATTTCAGCTTACTGCCTCACATGCGTACGTTGATAATATCTATATAAAACTTGTCGTGTAAATAACCATTAATTATTTTATAATTCGTTTTTCTTCGAGAACGTAGCTTATATTTAAGCTCTTAATTCTCAACGTAAAAAAATCATCATTAAGGACTGAGAACGAAGATGTTCAACTAGTAAATGTTTTTACGGCCTACATAATCACAGCCGAAACTCGAATGTGATGCAGAAAATTAGGTGCTGTTAAATATTAACCGCACCCGTTCGAGGATCAAACCCAATATCCGTTAAATTCGCGCTGATTAATATTATGCAGACTTTCTAATGATATTTACTGTGTCAAGGCAATTGATATCTAAAAAAACCGAAAACGATGAAAAAAATAATGGAGGTACAAAAAAACGAACAAAAATAAATAAAATATGGAAATAAATGATGTGCTGTACAATCTTCTATATATATAAAAAATTACATGGTGACTATAAGAAAAATAATATGAGATATTGTACTTTCAATCATTGCAGTATAATAAAAGTATACGAATTTTACCTAATTGTTTTAATAATGACAAGAGGTCCTTTTTAAGTAATTAAGGTTAAATATATTGATGGAGCTTTAGGATATGTTCATTTCAAAATCGATGATGAAGAAGACACTGCACATATTTCAAATATACTCCAATACCATCATAGGAGTGATGTTTTTTTTTTTTGAAAGGGGGGATATGTGATGAACAATCCTCTATTTATACAAAAATGGCATGGTGACTGTAACAAAAATAATATGAGATATTGTACTTTCAATCATTGCAGTATACTAAAGGTACAGAAATTTTACCTAACTGTATTAAAATTGTTACAATTGATGAAGATAATAAACAGTTGAATCATAATTTGGGAAAAAAATAAATTGATAAAATATATTTTTGAATGAATGCTTTTTTCCCTTTTTTATAAAATGGATACTTTTATTTTGAAGAGAGAGTCAATATCAAGTAACTCCCTAGGTTTATATAATTCAGATGTTGAATTTAAATACACTTCTAGAATTCTTGTCAGAACCTACCTATAGTCTATCATCCTTTAAAAACATTATCTAGTAGATTTTTCTCCACGATTTCATCATTACTAAATCCTGCTACATCACACATCACTAACATCAGCATACAGTAATTTGATATTAGTTCAATAAAATACCAGATGATAATAAGGTATCAATATAAATACACATTTTTTCTCGTAGGCTGCGAAAAGTCTAATGTGATGAACAAATCATCACACTATACTTCTCCATATGGTTGCAAAACATTTGACATGTGACACTTTTATGATATTTAGAAGTGGGGGTTTTAGTTGAAATTCACTCACCTTTACGCCCTTTCACTTCAAACTCTGAATCGGACAGAACAGTTTCGACATTGACAGGCGAACCAGACCTTGAGTCATTAGCACCATTAGTTGTCAATTCTGTATCACTAAAGAAGTGAAAGTCAGCGTCAATTCGTTTGATGTTCGAAGAATCCTTCCCTGTTGAAATGTCGTCTGTTTGTTTGGTGAGAGACCTGAAACGAAAAAAATATTTCCAGCTGGTCCAAATATCGATTGTTCGCCCAACACTCACTGCTTTGGTTTATCCTTGATATCGGGATCCGAAGAGTTACTATCTAAGGAACTTCTATCGGTTAGAGTGTCCGTATTGTCTAAAGTATCAGAAGTTTGACTGACGGGAAGCTGGTTAGTAATGCCAGATTTCCTTGGAGCATTCTTTCGCCTCACTCTTTTTCTCCTCTTTTTATTGGTCTTAGTGTCAGCTGGAAGGTCTTCTACTGATTTAGGAGGAGTTATTGCTATCTCTAGCTTTGACTCTTCAGTCTGAAAATATGGATATTTTTCATTCTGATTGGTTGGATGATCTGTTTTTTCTATGATTTCAAAATTGTTCTCAATAATTCCACTGGAGTGTTTTACACAATATCACACGGAAAGAAATTGTCATATACTTGTGCTAAATTACCTTACTATGTTCCATGTCCAAACTGTCCATTTTGAAAATAGTATCTGATATATCGTTATGACTTTTGCTCAAATCTTCACTGCTGTGCTTTCCAGATATCATAGAGAGTGTCATTTCCTCTGCTGAAGTTTCTCCCACTTCAATATTTCCAAGATTGATATGTTTTTTGAAAAAATTTCGTTCCCTAGTAGTATTGTTTTCATTATCTGTGGTGTTGCGACGCTTGCTATAGTCATTCTCTTCATTTTCTAATCCAAGTTTCGCAATATCATCTAAATCAAAACTCCTGCGTCTACCCTACAGATAAAACATCACTAGTATTTTTCATATTTGAATTGGAGAAATTTAGGTCCTTACTTGACTTTTGAATATATTCTCAATTTCGGAGACAGGTATAGGGGACGTGGCCAAATGATCAGGAATTTCGATCTCATCATCATCTTCCAAACCTTCCACGAAAAAGGCTTCTCCACTCTCTCCCAGTTTCATATGAATCTCTTGTGGCTCTCCATTTATTTCTATGTCTACCTAATGACAATGTAGAGTTACTTAAATATTTTTCATTGTTTCAAATATATGATTTTTCAATATTTTTTGTCATGAATATTATTTGAACGAAATTCCCAACCAGAGATATTATAGTAATTGTTTTGTTTGATTTCTTGGCTGAATACAGAGATTTTACAACAGATATTTTGACTCGCATCTTGTGGAGAAGGGAAAATTTCTTTGAAAAATAAAATCAAATTACTAAAGCAAAATAGTTTTCTTCGGATATCATTAGTTGAAATAATATATTTATAAAATATTATGATATAAATTGTGAAGGAAAACTTTTTTGATTAGAATTTTTTTTAAATTACGTATATGTTACGCCAGATGACGTCAGATTCTCATGTTCCATTTTGGAATATTTTTCAGACAAAAACAAGACGCTGGAAAAGATAATGTTATCAACGGAGATACCTTACTAAAAGACAAAGATCAAGTGGTTAAATTTGTACCAAAGAATGTCGTAATATGTTTATGAAAATATTGGCAAGTGTCACAGTTCAAGCACCTCAGAGATAAAGAAAAAATGATACTGATAATAAACAACACCAGAATAAAAATGGAGTTTGTACGTAATGGGTTTTAGTCCCGTTTTAGTATATTTTTCATTGTCATCAATTGATCAGATGAAATCTACCTGAATGAGTAAGTATCCTACAAATAGATACTTCATTTCAAGGATACTCCTATTTTCGAAATGAAGCAATTAAAATATTAATTTTCAGAAATAAAAAATTAATATTTAGAAATACTCGCCATTTGACGCAAAGGTATGTTGCAATGAATGTGCGTCAGTTTCTATTGAGGCTTGTTTATTTCGTGAAAAAAATAAAATAGTATGTTTTTTTCATTTGTTTATTCATCTAATGCAAATTGTAAATTATTTTTGCTTACGAGCGAGACATTGATTTATTGTTTGTTATTAATTTGTTGAAATTATGAATTTTTAATATAATGAGTACGGCGATTCATTTTAAATATGATATTTCAACGTGGGAGCAGCCGTAGCAAACACGTTATATTCTAGATTATTAATCGCCAATAAATATAAAAGTTGGTAATAAAAATGTCCATTGATTGCATGTCCAATAAAACGTAGAAAAGCTGGATAAGTTCAATTAATATATCTACAATAGCCATCTTTTTGTTTTGGATAAAAATACCGATTGTTACAAGGATCTTTGAATCCACTTTGAAATATTTGATCACAGTTCAGAGACAAAATCGTACCTGAACAAGTTTTATTCTCAACAAGATTCGGACCGCGCTAATTGAAGTATTCATTGATTTATATATTTTTTCTTTCCAAATAAGGTTCTGACCCTAACATCTAAGACATCTAGATAATATTGGATCAATAGAAATTAAAATCTTCCGATATCAACAGAGCAGAGCTTATCAAGTTCCAATAAGGACAAAACCTTTGTTGTTATAATAAGCGTACATAGAAAAAATGAAACTTTATAACTATTCTTTCATTTGGATACTTTCTGCTTTTTGAAAATAATGGATTTAGAGATAAATTTAAAAATGTACTTGTAATAAAATCGTCTTTTTTAAACACACCTCATTTGACATTTCCTAATAATTAACTAGAACAATCTGGAATCATCGTAAGTTTTCATGAGGTTTATGGCAAAATGAAATTACGTAACCATTGTATGACTCTTCAATGCAGCTGATTATTATTTGTTGGTTGGAAATTATCTGAAAAATCATCCCACAACATTTGGCAGCGTAAGTCTCAGCATAATCTTTTACATGACAGCAGGTGACTGCTAAAAATGAACTTTTTCGCAAAAATACAGCACTACCTCCCCAACTATTATCTCGATGATGATATAATAACGTTACCATTAATTGCATGCCTTCAAGTATTGTTTTGGTTTTACTATTTTGCGTATTTGATGAGTTTATTTTAAACACAAGTTGGAAGACTTCCCATATCAATAGGCAAATTTCATATTTCCAAGATTAGAAATTGAAATGTCAGGCAACATGCCAGCAAAGCCTCTTCTTTTATAACTCTGAGCCCTTTCTGAGTAATCAATAATTATTATGTTATAAACACAGCAAATGGAAAACCAAACAAGACCTGGTGGGCCAACTCTTCCTTTCGTCACACTAAACCTTGACATGGAACAATTGAATTTCAAATCGCAAAGTCGAATTATAATTCAAAATTTTTGATTCAATTATCCTCAAGAATCGTTTGCAATAAACTGATCAAAATTTTCGTAGTAATTTTATTTATCACTTGCACAGGCTTTGTAGTAGATTGACAACTGAATATTAAAGATTATTTCAAAACATATTGTGTATGACTTTTTTTGAATTATGTACCTATTCGTGTTTTTAATTGAGTAAACTTTCCGAAGCGGTAATTAATAAGCTATGCTATAAATTAAAAAACAATTAGGTTTACTTCTACTAAATTCATATGAAGCTCGCGATCCACCTATCAGTGTCCGCCGTGAAGTAAGCTACGCATGGAAAAAAATTTGTTATTGAAATTTCTGAAAAATCCTAGTGGCGGTTCGTTTCTGCATATCTGACAACTGAAATATCCGTTGCGACTTATATCACGTGACCTCAGATTTGGTGGGTACTTGAAAAAAAGTTGTCCTTGGTGCCGAAAAATAGGTTAAGTTGACAAGTTATCAAAAGATTTTATAAAGATCATGTGTTTGGAATTCTACGAGTACCAATTTAGAACCAGATTAAAAAAAACAAAAAAATATCATTTATTCTTCTACCCTTACAAAGAAAAGAACCATTATACTCCCTTGTTTTATCTGGAAACACCTGAATCACATAAGTTTGGGTCAAAACTAATCGATTATTTGTGGGATAGACATTTTGCGGTAGATTATTATGAACAAGGTGGATATAGACATGGTGGAACGAGTCCCAATGAAATGCACTAGAAATATTTGTAGACTTCTGCCTACTTGATTTTGTTGAATTTCAATCATAGTTTTAAACACTAGTAATACTTCCACGTCTTCATATGGATGGCACCACGTCTGCTGATTCCGCATGATGAATATTAATTTTCACAATTTCTCAGTCATTTTGATTTTGTTTGATTTGTTCAATCAATATCATGATTGAACAATCGATGATCTGTCACTGTCACTTGAACACGAAACCATGGAATACAGATATTAATAGAGAACTGAATTATCGATATTGGTATCAAATGCGATATCAACGCCATCTCCGATTGATTAGTGAAATATTACCGGTGTTATGATCTTCGCTAAGCCAGTCTACAGGTTTTGACGGAAAACAATTGAGTCGTTTCACCGTATCTATATCCACCTTTATTATGAAAACACGATTTATTAGTCTTGTCAATGATGAAAATAGGTCCTGGTAGCGCTACTTTTCAACTGTTCCTTGTTTTGAAACAATTGAATTCCAGCTCATCACGTGGGGTTCTCATGTATAACAAAAGAGGCGCTACTGTCGAAAGATATTTGAAAAATTTAGTGTCAATCATGTTCGATAAATATTCGCTTCAAACTCATTGAAAAATGGCTAGATGGTATTTGCGATAGAAAATAACACGTAGCACTATCTCATGGTAACAACTCGAACTTCTCAAAGTGGTATCGTTTTTGTTTTGTTTTCATATTTTTGATATTTGTGTCATTGTGACATTACTGACATTTGTGTCTTTGCCACCAAACAATAACTGAATCGAGAAAAACGATAAGATTTCACATGTATTTCCCCAGAACATAAACAGAACAGAGGTTGAGTTTGTCTGTGGGTTTTCCCCAAGAGAGTTCAATGGTTATCCCACTTCGAGTGGTTCACGAGTCACCGGTAGGTAGCGTATCGCTTAGCACCTATCGCGAATTGTTAGAAACAATTATATGTCATTCAGAATCGAATATTTCATACTTTTGTTTTGACACCTACAGTTACCTGTAAATTTGGTTGAAATCTCTGAATGTTTCTTTGACTAGTCTAATACGTTTCTGCATGTGTATATTGTTTTATATGTGTATGTAAGCTTCAGTGACGAATAAAATTCTATTAAATTATATTCTATCGCGGCTTCACAGCGAGATTCACCCACGCAATGTTACGTTAGACGCGTTTATCAGTTTATGGAAGTAGGCGAAATCAAGAGATTTGGACCAGTCACAGGTTAGGAAGTGAATTCACCAGTCAATATTTATCCATCTCTGTCTTGTCACTAGGTTTACTCATTATATTCAGGTATATTGATGCACATGAGCTTAATAAATATTCTCAACCCGTGAATAAAATGTAAACCAACTAATATTTGCAATCAAAATTTAATAATGCATTATTCATTATATTTTTCGGCACTGAGGACAACTTTTTTCCAATTCTCGACAAATCTGAGGTCAGACATGCAGAATCGAACCGTCATTAGAGTTTTTCAGAAATTTCAGTAACAATTTTTTTTTCAGCCATAGGTAGCATAGGTAGTTCAAAATTCCGAAACCGTTCTGATATATCCATGGGAGTTTCATCATGATGGACGAATGATCATGACAGATTCTCGAAGTACTCACAACTTTCTCCCTACTCCGAAGAACTCCCAACTTCCCGAAGCGAACGTGGAAAGGGGAACAATTGAAGGAGCCATCCTGTTGCTCCACGACGATCACATCTATGGCGCCTGTCAGGGTTGCCCCATTTATATCGTTGTAGAAGTCCTTGAAGTTGGAGAAAATTCGCATCATACCGTGCATCTTAATTGATGAATCTCACTGTAGATCAGAATCGACGGGACGAGAACATGCAACAAATGGTACATCGGACATGAATATTCGAGTTTAGTACAACATAGTCAGTTGATATGTGTTATTGCAATTGTAAATGTTGATTAGAATGTTATTAGCTATCACTACTCGTTGATGTTTTTATCATTCATATTCATGAAATATGCAGATGGAGATTTGAATACGTAATTGTGTATCAAGAAACTATTGTTATCCTATAGAGTATTAGCAGAAATTGAGAATATATCTCATAATATAAGCCTACTTACAGTTAGGACCAAAAGTGCGTCGCCCCCATCGTAACTTCTTTATGTTACATATTACGAAAAAATATCAAATACAAAAATTGCAGGTTGCAGAGTTTCATTCATACAAAGTGCCTCAAAAAAGCGCACTGACTTAGAAATTACCTTTTTTAAATATGACACCCTATATATCTTTGCATTATTAGATTATCATTTGAATTTTGAAGTACGATTAATGGTTTTATATCACAACATTTGTTAATAGGTTTGGAATTATGAATATGTACTTGTGAATTATTATTTCAACTACTTTTCGAACTACCATTGAACCAGTTCAATAAGAAAACTGTGGCAATCAGCGGTCAGCAATATTAGATAGCTTTCAAAAAGTTGGGATAGGATAGTAAAATACATTTTGTTCCCTTTGTTACGGTTTTTCTCATTCAACTGGTGCATTTATAGTCAAAATCTCGGTCAAAATGATAATTTAGAAGTGTTCATAAGTCCAAAACTATCAACATATTTTGTGCTATCACTTCGCTTTTTTGAGACACTCTGTATGAATGAAATTTAAACCATTGAATAGATTGAATGAAACCCTGCAACTTATGTATCCAACAATGTTTTGTAATATATAACATAGTTAAGTTACAGGGGGGCCGGACTTTTGGTCCTCACTGTATGTATTAAACATAAGATTTTTTTTTCTGGAAATGAGTATCTGCTTCACAAGAAAAATCATAGTCATATTCGATGTTTGAAAGAATCGAATACCTTGGAGCGCGTTCCAATACTCCAACTTTTCATTATTGTATAACCATCAATAGGTTGAGAATATCGAAATAATTCGAACAAGGTTTGAAAACGACTCTATGAACAAAAGTTTTTGATCTCGGCAGAATTGTGAAATCCGTTCATGTGAAATGACTCCCAACAGTCCCAACCATAGAACATCCACTCTTGGTCAATTTGCGCTATCCGCTTTCATGTAATTTTTCTCCATATTAAAACAAAAATAAAAAAGTTAGATTCCGAAAAAGACGCTTCAACACAGTACCTGCTAGTTAAAAACGAAAATGAAAATGTAGATTGGAAACTGACAACTCGAAGTTGACCGAGGAGTTGTCACTTCTCGTCAATAGAAATTACTGATATTTCTTCAATGTCATTGTTCAGAGATATAAACCGAAAAAAATAGTGTGCAAAGTGATAGATTGCCTCGAAAAGACAGTTATCTCACGAGTGCGGCATGACAAATACAAACGAAGTTCCAATTTATTTATGTATGTATACATTACCTATCGAGCCAAGAAAAATATATTTCTCTTGAAACTTGGTAGGTACAATAGAGTATGAATGATTTATCGCTTTCAGTAAATATCCAAAATAAGCAAGTAACACGTTTTCTGAATACTTATTCAACTTCTTCGATTGGCACCATGTCATGAATACATCATGTTATAGTTAAAATTTTTTTTCTCGATTTCTCTGATAGGAGGTTGAAAATTAAATTTTTTGCAGTTTCTGCTATATCAGGTGTGTTAGCAATTTTCCATCGAGCAAGTACCTATCAATACTAGAGATGCAAGGGTTTTTTCAATATTTCCGTTCACGAGCGCGAATGATGTCACGAAATGATTACTCGTTGAGATTTGAAAGCGTCAACATCTATTTTATAAGTCTGGAGAAAAAATCTTTAAATTTCAATTTCCATTTTATTGAATTATCCACCCTTTCTAAGCATGGAAAATGTTTTAAGTTGTTCGTTATATATCCTATCATATTGTAAACATTATAATGTTGTTTACAAACACTGTCTAATACCGCCTACTGCAGTTTCTAGTTAGTTAAAGTATTTCCCACGAAACTTTTCAATTATATTATAGATCAGTAGGTATGTTCTTTGGTGGAATTCAGGAAACTTGTATTCTAATACCTATTGACTGTTATATAAACATAAAAAATAGGTTCTATTACTTCTTTAACAGAAATTCATCAGAATTACCACAAAAAAATCCAAGCTATTTGAAATAACTGTTTAATTATTTCATTTTCTAGGTAGGTATACCAAATGCTAAACGCTTGATCAAATAAAAAATTCTTGAAATCGCATGAAAATACTGAAATGTAAAATATATAAATAGGTTATCTTTGATATATTTCGTATATTTGACATCATTGTAAAATTCCAATCCACTGTATTTCCTAACATCATCATATTATATATAGAGGGTATATAGGTCGAGTTCCGAAATTCCCAAGAAGTACTGTTCAATACCTAATCTGTGACTTAAGGTCGTTCTAAAATTACTGAATTATACTAGTAGTAGTTTGATGAACCTGAATTCGTTCAGAAATTGCTATCATCAGTAAATTCAGTAATATCGGAACGCGACTATAGTATACAAAACACGAAAATTGGAGTAGGTATCGAATATGTTCATTTCTGAATATTAAACAACGAAAAAGTTAGATTTATCAATGAATACTCTAGTTTTACAAAGATTATATTTTTTCATTTTTATTCTTACAATCAAAATCCTATATCAGAATAATATCAAATCATCATCACCATCATTTAATTTCTCAAACTCATCATTTTAGGTATTAAATCGCCTGAAATCTTTTTCACAGTAATTCAGATCACCTATTACACCTTACACCTGTTTACTGCTTGTAGCTATTCCTATTAGGTAGGTACTTCCACTTTTGTATCTACATAATTATGGGAACCTATTAGTTTCTATCGGATCGAATGATCCGAAAAGCCTTTGTTATTGTACATAACTATTTCATCAACATCAACCTCAAATAGGTACCTAATAACAAGGAAGTCAAAACTGTGCTATTACCAATATGCCAATATCCAACGTGACGAACTATCACGCACCCAAACGAAAGTTTTTCAAAACAATCCACTATTATTTTTGAAACGCTCTGCCTGCCAATTCGAGTACATTGAACTAGGCTAAGCTCAAACAAATTTATCGCGAATTACTTGAGAACCACTGTTATTTTGGTCGATCTCACAACTTTCACGTTCACGCACTCAACGTTTCACAAAACTGTGATGATATTGAATGACAAGAAAATCGAAGTGGGAATATCTTTTATATGCGCACCGTGCGCGTCTAGTTTTGTCGATATTGCGCGCACGCTCAAAAAGCTGCTGTGCCGCTGGGATCTCATAATAATATACCTATCTTGTTTATCTAGTATCTAGAGAACCTTGACATTGACAGTTTTAAGCGTTTTTCACCACTCATAAAATTATTTCACTCTTTGTCAAAAGGTGAAGTGTTTTTCGACCAAAAAGTAGTTTTTTTTAAACCCTAGCTATCCTTTCCCTTTTGAGGTAGGTTTTGAGTGGTATTGGGAACTTACAAATAATGGTGTTTTCACTGATGCGCTTCTGTTTAGTGAAAACTTGGCGACAACACAATTTGAAATCCCAAAACTATGACACCTTTTCCTTTCGATCATATAACAGACTAGATGAATAACTCACAATCCTTGCCACAGTAGTTGTTTGAAGCCAACATCTGAATCAGTTACTGGGGTTACCTCATTTTAAAACAAGGATAGCAACAACAGAATCCCCCAGTACCAGTGTCAGTAGATTCAATTCACTGTAAAAACTATACTTTTCATTTTCTGGTAATATGAAGTTTCCAAGTTTCGAACTTGAAAAATATAACATCATACATGTTATTATTATTACCTTTCAATGCCACTAAATAAAGGCTTATCTACTACTCTGAGCATGTTCCTACTACTTGGGGCAAACATTTAATCATTTGTAGTAAAATGATGCGAGCATATACTCTAGCGTGTCTAGAAATGTTCTCTTTTCTGATCATATTTTTCCATATATTCACTATCTTTCCATCGCGGGGAAAACCGATAATGTTTTCAAATTACCACAAATTATTTTGTAACTCACCAGTGAAATGTTTTGTTCTGGTCACCACTTCTAAATTGGCTTTTACACATTTCATACCGTTTCACAACCTTTGAATGCGAATTGAACGGAATAAACAAAGTTTCATTCAAATTTTCACACTTAAAGTGGAAATATGCCGTTTAATGAACCATTAAACAAAATTTGTTTTGAAAACGAGACGTTTCGCGCTGTCACTGTCAGCGTTCGGTTGATTATCGGCTGAAAAAAATAAGCGGCGTTGGCGCATTCACCAAAAATACTACTTATCTGATTCGGACATTCACATTTCTGTCAAGCTTCCTTACTAAAAAACTGAGGTTTTGAATAAGGAAGGACATGATATAGGTGAGTTCGAAGTTTTTTTCTGTGGTACAGTTTTAATAAATCTTTCTTCATTACCCATAAATGATAATCCAGATTCCAGTATTCTTTCTTCCAAGATTTGATTGATCAGGACAGATTCGGGTTCCTGGTGAAAAAGTGTATTGTACGTCCCAGTTAAAAATGTCTATTTCTTTTGGTTTTCGCTTGAAATAATAAAAACCATCAAGATTACGAAAATGAATTTTTTTCCAATGATTCAAAAACGAAAAATGACACAACTTTTCCACAATTATTCGATATGCATTGTTTTTTCATTATGTCTGGAAAAGCCCATTATGAATGGAGGCATTAATTTCGAAAGATTATTAAGTTATAGGTTAATCGTTCCTGAAAAATAAAATGATTCGAATCGATCAGAAAACTGGACCGCCTAGTGGTATATTATTGTGATGATAGACTGCTTAATCGGAACAATATCTGTACCTATATATCATCAAACATGAATGCTGAGATGACCTTGTTTACCGAACGTTTAGCAGATATAATCATACGATTTTGCGATAAAATAATTCAAATACGTTTTCCGGTTGAACATTAGGCTGAATTTATAAGCTACACTATCGTAGCTTGTAGCTACAGTTGAAGCTACCGGTGCTAAAAAAATTGTGTCACCGATAAAAATTAAATCAACTATCAGTTCTCAAAACAAATCACCAAATCAGAGAAAGTGTCATTTTTCAACAGATAAAATATTTTTAATACACTTTGCACGAAAATCGAATGGAATATGAAATTTCGAGTGATTTACTCAATAATACGCAATATCTAAATAACATATCCTTTGTTTTCGTTCATTTAATAATTTTCAGTGAATTATCTGATTATCACGAAATTCGAAATCATAACATTGCTATCATATTGTTTTGTTCCCATGTTATCTTTGCGTTTATAATACATATCACATGAAAATTCCAAAGAAGTTTTCATAAACCTATCAAAAATCGACAGATTTCACATCAAAAATAATCACCAGCAGTGACAATTTTCCAGGGGGTTTTGGTGTTAACGTAACTGAAAAATCTGAAAAAATCTCATTCTGTGCGAATTAAACTTGAAAATTTTATCAATATTAGACTTATTGATGAATCTCTGGGGGGGGGGGGGTTGAACCCTGAAACCCCCGACGGCACGCCACTGATCACCAGAACAGATGAAATTTAATAATATATCGTTGATTAATATATATAGCAATATATCAATTAACTATTGAACAGGCCCAGATAACTCTAATATGACACCTGTCACTAGACTCGTTTGTACTTGGTTGAACATTTGTAGCATATTTCATCATTTTTAATTTCTTCAAATAGTAACCAGTAACGGCAACGTCAACTGTAGCTTCGGCTGCGACGTTTAAAAATTCATGCCTATTATATTCCATAATTAAAAAACGATCGAAAATTGTTTGGACTCAATTATATCTAGATTTTGAATTATGACCTTTTCCCTTGTAAATATACAGAGGAAAGTACGATTTCGGTATATTATAAAGTATTAGAAATATTCCAAAAGAATAATGCTACCAAAGATTATGCTAATTTGTTATGTTACTTCGCGCCGATAGGTTTCATAAAATGAACTTATATTTTTTGAATTGTGATGGAAATTATTGAAAATTAGCCTTAATTCAATGTTACGACACATCCGTACATCTTGTACTGGGTGTACAACGTATTTCGGAAACCGTACCGATTCCGGAAAAAATGTCACGAAAGTATCCAAAAAAAGTCACTGACTCACCTACATATAGGATGTCTCTTAAATATTGGAACTTGGAACACAGCTCAACTCCTGTAATGAAAATGAGATTTATTTAACTCAACTTAACTATCCAGGTCCGGCAAAAAAATTATTTTGCTCAGTGGTTTTGGTCTCCATTAGTAAGTAAGGATGTTATTTTTTTTTTCAATAGAAATATTCTTGTTTATCTGTAATTATCAGTGGAATTTGGTTTAAAAAAAAAATGAAAGCTATTTTCAAACTTCATATACGTCATAACAGACGATTTTGCTCGACGCTATATTACAATAGACATCAAATCCGACCTCAACACATATCGTCATTACTCATTCTTGTCGTTGATAAGGAATTACAACAGTAGCCAGCAAGAGATAAATCAAATATGTATGTAACAGGAAACTGAAGTCTCATTAAACTGTTCTCAAAGAAGTCAGAGGTGCTCACAGAGTTCCAGCGTCAAGAAGATAAAGAAAACATTTTTTTTTATTTCTTGTAGGTATGAAAAATTATGATTTTGTTTGACTCTAGGACAAACAGAACGAATTGCTCGTACCCGTTGAAAAAGCTTATTACTTTTGATAGTTTGAAGGCTGCATTCTGCATTCGACACAAAAGATTAGCCTGCTGTGCATTTGAGGTTTAAAATGTCAGTCATATTAATCAATCCTGTCTGAATCAGGATTTTCAGTACAATTCAATGATTATACAATACTATACCTACTTATTAAATATTAGGAAAAGGCTCCGAACAACAAACCCACTAGAATAGTAACGCCTCAAATTGTCTGAAGCCAACATGAAAGTCATATTCATATGTTTTCCCCCACAGAGGTTGCCAGTGTTGCCACATCGTAATATTTAAAAGTGATAATCATCCCATGACACAAGGTTTCGAAATATATGTATCCTTCAGTAGGTAATTTTATGAATCCGTCGATTAAATTGTCAAAATTTGTTAGTTTCTTCAACTTTGATCAGCATGTAAGATTAAAACATATCGTGTAATAAATACATCATCGTGTTCAGATAATTAGGAGACTTCAAAAATGCAGAAATCCAATATAACGCATAAGAAAAATTTAAGTTGTGAATTGTATCTCTGACGATGACAGATCAAGATCCTCTGTAAAAAATACTTCAAAAACGTCTAGTTCTTCTGGTTTTCGCTTTAAAAAACGAGAAGTATAAATTTATGTTTTATATAGTAATTCAAAAACTAAAAATTCTTTTTCAGCATGAAAATGAGCAACTTTGCCCTGATTTAACCGACCTCGTATATTATTATATCTTATAATAACTGGACCATGGTGGAGCTCGAAAAACGGGCACCCTGTATAATGTCGAGTATAATAATGTAATTCGCTCTAATCATTTTTCAGTTTCATTGAATGGAAGAGCAGTTTCCGATGTCTTTGGATATAGGCGACTGAATTCCGCCTCGTCATACTGCAATTTTTTTTTATGTGTTAAGTTTCATGTTATTTTCCTGTGTTATGAAAAAATTGGCAGTATGAATAAAGACATATTATTATTATTATTATTATTATCTTTCCCGATTTGAGACAGAACTTCATTCATATGTATATTTTCTCAATGATTCTCATTAAAAATACTTTCAAGCTTTTTTTCAAAAAGCATTGTTAGAATATATTCTTGGTGTAAATATACCTTAAAATTCGAGACAATACAAACTTTCATAACCTAATATATAGGTACTAAACAAAAATTCCTAGATACAATTTCAAAATATTGATGAAAATATCATGTTTTCCATAGAAATATTCGGTCCACATATACCTTCTTTCAAAATAATTATTTGTTTTGCTCGCTTTTATTGCGACTGAAAAAAATAAAAAAATTTTTAGGAGTTCACGTGTAACCATTCACCTCGATTTTGTTTATCAACCTTGAAATTTCATAATCTCAAATCTACGACAACAACTACGCAATATAAATATAACACACACCTCCTGTTCCAACCAATGGAATCAAGTTTTCAATTGTTACGATACACACACCTCTCGATACACTAATTATATCATGCCTCATTCTAGCATACTGATTTGGAATATAAACGAAAAAATAATGATGATGATCTTTGAGGAATTCATGAAATTGATTGATTTTTTGAAATCCTGGAATTGACACAAATAAGGCGCGAAAATAAATATGACATTCATTTATTGATCAATTTTTCATTAAGATGATCTCGTGTAACTGTTCTTTTAGATTCCATATAAGTTTAGAAAAACAGTAGAAGATCTAACAAAAAGTTATGGACACCGAATATATTTTTCTGATTTCAAATATGCATACATATATCCTGTTATCTCTAATTGATTCCGAGATATTTGACGTTAAAATTCAGATTTTTTACGGATTCTTTCTGCTAATTAGGACATAGATGGTCAGGGTAGCTATGTAAATAATTGAAATATATGTTGTCAAATTGATGAATGCATGAATGCTATAATTATTTAGAGATATATGACGTTGAAATTCAGATTTTATCCGGATTCTCTCTCGAATAAGGAAAAATAAAAAAATATTATTTGTTGTCAACGATTTTCAAATATTGTGCATTATCATGATTTTCCATCGGAAAAACCCAATTCTCTTGAGGCATGCGCTAAAGACCATATTGATGTCCATAACTTTTTTTTAGATCTTCAACTGTTTTTCTACAAGAAAAATCACATAAGATCGTTATTCGAAAAAAAAAGAACAATACATAAATGATTTAGAGTATTTTTCTTCATTCAATACATAAAAAAGTTAAGGAGGGGTTCAAAATATACGTAAAGTCCCTGTACCTACCTACTAATTCACTTGAAATGGAATTTCAATATTAGGTATAAGAAACTTTGATGTAACTCGGTAATTGATTAAATTAATCAAATACGATTGCACGGAAAGCAAAGACAAAATCGTAGCGGTTTGGGGTGTAACTCATGTGTAACTACGTATCCCTGAAGCGAAAATATACATATTGTAAATTGTTTATGACATTTGACATTTCATTCCTTACTACACTTGAGTGCAGTCACACGCTAGGTAGGTGACCGATTATTTTGAAGGTATCATCATTTGCTAGGTAAGATTGGCGGAAGCCATATTCTTTTATTGATATTCAACTTTGAGATCAAATATTGGGTGCCGTAATCATTGAAACGTGTTTTGATGTCCAATCCACATACAAATCTATTTTATTAGCCTTGAATTGAAATAAAAACCAGCATTGTTCGAAAGATTTCAGTAGGTCGTAGACATTAATGAATCGAATTCCGATTTCAAAAAAACCATTCGATTTGTGAACTTTTAGCGTTAGCGGGTCGACTTTATGCAAAGATTTTTTTTGATAAACGTAGCCGTTTCTGAGATAATCCGATGTATTCTAAAACCATTTTCAATAAACTTTTCAAGTTTCGAGTTATGGCCGTTTGAAATTTGATTTTCCCATATATCATATCGAATCAAAATTGTACACAGAGTGAAACGATTAAAGTTAATGAATATTTTACGCGAATAAAAAAACATACTTTCTATCCAAAATCTCTCACTACCTCTCAAACGCACTGGACAATTTTTTGACAAGGTGAAAATACTTGGAAATATGTAATTTTTCATCCTGGATTACGAATTGTCAACACGGAAAAATTAAAGGCCATAATAATGAATAAAACTTAAGGTTGAATGTGTTTCCTTAATATCCAGTTTTCTATACATTCAAACCAATATATAGTTTTTCGGCAACCGTCCGGAAAGTACGTACTTTCCAGACGATTTTTTTTTTTGAGAAAGTGGCATTTTTCCGGCCTAGTCCGGGAAGTACGTACTTCCCGGACTAGGCCGGGAAGAATCACATCGTTGTTGTCATTGTAAATATGAAAATCTTGGTAGTATGGTTTTGATAAATGCAGTTGATCATTACCATAGCAGCAAAATAACGACTGACAGCTATCTGACATAAAATTAGCTAACATTTCAATTTTTGAAAGAAATGTGTTTCTTTGATTTATTATTCTACACGGTTGCCGAAAAAATTGTGTACGCAACACGCCCGAAAACAGTTTTTTCCGGACTTGTTACGTAAATTACTATTATGCACGACTGGGCGTAAAATGGCTCTTTATCGCCCGGTTGTGCGGGCGTAAAATAGGACTTTACCTCCCTCGGACTACTTTACCGCACGCCGGGCGTAAAATGGTACTTTACCGCCTGCCGGACAATACATTATTAATTATTCGCTTCCTCAGCTACTTTACTGATTTCTGGTGGAGTGCAATTCACACTTTCTTCGTCACTGGAATGCATTTCGTAATGACTTGTCTGTATTGACAGCAAATACAGCTACTAGCCTATTTATTCACGCACCAGTCTGGAACATGAGCAAATTGTAAACCCTTAATAACTCCCTTATTATAAGAGATAGAGAAAAAGTAAAAACACTCTCATGTAATGTTTTTTCGAGAGGAACATCATGGGCGTAGCAAACATTATTTTAAAGGGGTTTAAAAGGTATTTAAGAACCGTTTTATTCCTATTATGCGTGAGTGGTGAAGAGGTATTTACAATAATATATACTGGTCGTGCATAAAATGTTGTATGTATTTCGGGCGTAAAATAGGCTTTTATGGACTGCTGACACCATATCAATCAACAATGACATTAAGCTAAGACAAACTCCCGTCGAATATTTCCACAAATTTTATACAATGTTGAAAAAGGTTCATATAATTTATTTCAACAGAAATAAATCTTCTGAAATGCATATAGGGATTGGGGACTCAAGTAGTCGAACCCACTGATGGAAGGATGGATTCTATGTAAATATGGAAGCATAGCCACTCAATTGGCAGGAAACAAAAGACATAATATATACAGGGTGCCCGTTTTTCGAGCTTAACCATGGGTATCTCTGTTGTTATAAGAGATACGAGGGCGGTTAAATTGGGGCCAAGTTAAGCATTTTCATGCTGAACAATTATGTGGGAGAAAATATTAGGTATCATTTTTAGTTTTAGAATTAATGAAAAAAAAACTGAATTTTGTAATTTTAGATTTAATTTTTTCAAGCGAAAACCATGAGAACTGGACGTTTCTAACTAGGACGTTCTTGAGGCAATTTTTAACAAGGAATCTAAATCTGTCATCGTATTTTCCAAGGCGTTCTAGATGTCAGAGATACAACAGTCAACTTCGGATTTTCTTATAGGCGCCATATTGGATTTTTGCATTTTTGAAAAGTATGTCACTTTCTGAATACAATGATGTGACACATGATATGTTTGAATCTCACATGCTAATCAGAATTGAGAAAAAACCGTTTTTACGAAGAGTGCTTTGAAAATAACGCCAGCAATTTTGTTTAACAGAAAATAAATTTTGATAGTTCAATTGAGGATAAGAAACGTTCACATATCTGTCAAGCTTACCTTCTTAACAACGAAGGTTCAAAGTTAGGAACGAACAGGAAAGCTATTACGATTTTTTCTCCGCAAAACGAAACAAAATTATTAAATACATAACAAAGTTATGAGAGATGCTCGAATATATTCCACCATTCTCTTCTAGACACAATACCACTCGTTCTTCTTCCCAGCTCAGAAATATCATCGATGGGTACAATTTTAAGAAATATTTATTCATTTCTCAAAAACAATAATCCAGTACAAGACCTGATTCTTGGAATTGCAGATACCCATCGATCAAGCTATTCAGAACTCGGGTTGAAGAATAAAATTGTGTTTAGAAGTGAATGGTGGAATATTCGAGCATATTTTATGACTATTTTGTTATGCGAAGAAAAAACTTTTATAACTCCAAATGTCGTTTCTAATTCAAAATAAGCTTGGTTTTTATGCAGGTAAGCTCCCAAGTTCAATTGGACTATCAGAAGTTAGTTTGTTGAACAACATTTTTGGCATTGTTTCCAAAGTACTCTTCGCAAATACGATTTTTTGCCAATTTTGACCAGCAGGTGAGATTCGAACATATCGAATGATACGTCATAGTAATCAGAAAAAACAGACTTTTCAAAAATGCAAAAATCCAATATGGCGACCATAAGAAAAACCAAAGTTGAGTGTGATATCTCTGAAATCAAGAACGCCTTGGAAAATACGATGACAGATTGAGATGTCTTGTAAAAAAGTCCCTGAAGAACGTACCAATTAAAAACTTTTAATTCTCTTGGTTTTCACTTGAAAAAATTCCAATAACTCAGAAACTAAAAATGATACCTCAAATTTATTTTCAAATAATTGTTCAGCATAAAAATGCGCAACTTTGCCCCAATTTAACCGACCTCGTATTTCTTATAATAACTGAGATCCACATGGTTAAGCTCGAAAAACGTTCACCCTGTACACAACCGCGCTGTCTGAAATGAAAGAGAAACTCTTCTTCGAACTTGAAACATTTCTTGCTCTGTTAGGTAACAAGATTGTGTGGCGTGTGGCTTACGGCTTACGGCGTATATATCGAACCATCCAATAACATGTGGTAAGGGAAACACCTCACCATTCACAGCCAATCAGCAAGATCTGCTGATAAACAATAATAAATAGGAAAACAATAACTGATCATTGGTATTTGATTTGCGTTCAGCGTTTTATTCTGATCACCAATATTGTTATACAGGGAGTTTTATTAGAAAACTCGAGTATATTCACTATCTAGAATGTATCGTTAGCGAAAAATAATGATTAGGTACTGATCTTCATTTCTGATAGGTTGAAATGACGAGGAGGTCATACAAGAATTGTTGGAGTGATTCTCGAAAAACAAGAATATAAAGTTTAGTCCTGTTCCTAAAATGAAAAAACCAGTCCTTGTACTTACAATAGATCAATCTAAGTAAAAATGAAAAAATAAACGGTTGACAGTCCTGACATTATAAATGAAAACTCGTATACAGCATACAGCAAACGTTTTATCAACAAAATTCACATACATTACGATATGTGGACAGTAGAATATTGTGAATATATTTTATAATAATTGCAGATTTTAGACTGGTTAGAGGGAACTTCCTCATTTATGAAATTCTGCGTACCTATTTGTCATGTTCTAGAAATAGTTTTTTTATGACATTTTGAACATAATAATGAAATGAATAAATAATATTGAGGTAGATTATTGCTATTAATGTGACGAGATTATTATGCGATTTATAATAGCCGAGGACATTGCTAGGTAACGAGGCGTCAGACGCGTCAACCGCAATGTCCGAGACAGTGTATAATTGCTAATAATCGAGTTACATTCAAAACTTCATCGAATCATTGACGGCAATGCTAGAATGATTGAAAAATTGATAAATATTATTTGGTACTCGATTTGGTATCTAACGTATTATGCTTTCGTAACTTATGAGTTACTATGGTTTTGGTACGTTCATGATGTTAATAATTATTAATTAAGATTTCATATAATAATGTATTGATCTTCAATGATACGATGAAAGTATTTTCGGTAACTGTCATTAACTTCGTATATATATTTGCTTACATACTATACGATATCATAAGCGAAATTGTCTTAGGTACAGGGTCTTCACGTATATTTTTAACCCCCCCTCAACATTTTTATCTATCGTTCAATTTTTCATTTCTAATATTTATCTATTTACATAAGTGAAATCTACAAGAAAAATAACATGGTATTAAAAACAAAGTGAACAATAAGAAAAAGTTAAGAGAGGGTTCAAAATATACGTGAAGACCCTATACATGGTATATTGTTCAGGATATTTTGTAGGAACATGTGGTACTGCTGAAAGATTGTCAAGAATTTATTGATCTGTTCTATATTGTTTTTTTTTAACGAATAGTGTCATCAGGCATCAGGGATCGGGGACTGTTTATACCTACATGAAAGTAATTATGAGAAGTGTTTGAAGTGATATAATTCAACTATGCAGGCCCATTTTGAAGTGAGCAGAAAAAACAACTATCTTGTGAACTTTTGGAAATGATAATTCCTTGGAAGTCTATTTTTTATTATTTTTTCGGTAATTATTTTGCACTTACCATGTGATCTATTGCAGTTATCATGTGATCTATATTTAGGAATATTTAGGACATTTACTATATCCACCAGCTGGGTAGATTTTTCATTAGCTATCATTGCACAGACAGGCCAAAAACCTGTTGCAGCCTCAGTTACAGCATAGTCACAGCTGAGATGCTTACAATACCTGGTGTGTGCATTCTTCAATTGTTTTTCGTCAAAATCACTGGATGAGTTTTTTGATGGCCACACTACCAAATTTCACATGTAGATGGCGATCAAATCGGTTCTGTCACAAATTTTTCGCTTGTGCAGTTTTTTCGAGATTAAATTATTTGAAAATTCGTTTTTCGATTCGAAATTAGTATTTTTAGTTGGACCAGCAGTGTTATAAGTGTTTAATTCACAATCATTTCATTCAATTTGACTTTGGCTGTTTCTGGTTTTTGAGATTTTACGATTGTTTTCTAGTTGTTTCAGTTTATTCTGAATAGTGAACATTGTGATTTTGTGGACAATCTGATGCTTCTTTCGTTTATTTATACAAGATCTAGTCAAAATATAATATATTCACATGCATTTCATCAAATAGATTACTATATTATTCAATTGATCTTTGTGTAGGGCAAAGGGCAATGTACTATATATTCAATGGAAACTATATCCTGATGAGATCCTTAGTGGACATGGATACAGGTTGCAGAAATTTTCCTCTAGTCCAGAGGATCAAAGCGCATAATATGGAAATTCCATTATGTGAATAAATTTTTCAAAATTATAAATTGGTGTGTTATGTTGACAATCTTTTTCCCTTAACATTATTTGACACCAAATATCAAAATTCAAACCAAACCATGTACAAGATTTGATATTCTTCCATGGGAGCCTCGATGGGAGCCTAATATATTAAGAAAGAAAGCTTGTTACAGACACACTTATTCAAAGTATTAATGTAGACTATTTAATTTCTTTGCATAACACACATGGTCACACAGTCCTGAAATTACCTCTCATTTTGCACAGACACCTTATTGCAAGCTATTCATGAAACATTATTCTTTTATATTCAATTTATGGAGAATAAATCTATTATTTCATTTGATAATGTTTATAAAGAATAAACTGAAATGATTAAAAACTTTCCAAGGCTTTTTATTGATTCATCATCAATTGTTAAAATTTTTGAAAACCTTGACTTTGCAATTTGTATACATTCTGAGGTTGATACTGGTATCCTCCAGCATACTTCTTATTGATTAACTCTGCTAGTTCTGTTTATTATATATTTTATTGTAATACTGAACAAATCTCCATCTACTGATTGTTTAATGGATTCTTCATCTACATTTACAAAATGTCAGCACAGATTATAATCAATAACTCATTTGATGTACAATATTATATACTACACAAGAAAACTAGTTAGTTCCCTAATAATATCATGTGTATGTGAATAAAAAAGAAAATACATTCAAGTACATAAAAGCATAAATGGAACTTTTTGAACACAAACATTTTATAAAAATGGTAAAGACATAGTTATCTACCAATGAATGCAAAATAACTGACAAAAATTAATAAAAAGAAGGTCAAAATTATTCTGGATTGCATTAATTGAAACTCTCAATTAAAAAATTGATATTTTCACTAGTGATTGGGCAATATATGGAATCCAATGTGGAGATATCTTGTAGTAGAGTTGGAAGAATGGTGATGTGCATCCAGTTGATTGAAGTTGTGAATGTTCTCAGACTTTCCTCACATTATCAATTGTCTATGCAGTAACCTGAAAAGCAAAAAGTGTTGTCTTAGTATTACTTATTTTATGATAGTATCTAGGACATTATATCACTAATCTAGGATTCACAGAATTGAATATGAAACTTTTCATAATTCCCACATTTATCAGTAAAACATATTTTTGAATAACATCTCAAATTAAAATAAAGCCAAATATTGTTGCTGTAAATAGATAATATTCTGCATGAAATTTGCTAGACAAATATAGATTGATCACTCGAAAAGGTATATCAATATAATAGAAAATACAAGAACCTACTCACAAGAGATGAAAAAAATACAGGGAAAAATCATTCAGGATATAGAAACTTTTTCCTTTTCATTGAATCTCATCTTTGATCTTCTAGAATTACATATGAGGTGAATTTTTGGTGCCAAAAAAGCAAATTGCCTACAAAATAACTTATAATAATAGCCACATTCATCCAAAATATGTTACAAAAATGTGCACTTGACTAGGAATCTAGGTAGGTACCTATTATTGTATGTGTTTTTAAAATATAGTAAATATACTCACATGATGAATTGAATGATAATGAGATAGATAGTGTTCTCAATGCCTGTCCAATAAGTTTTTCAATCCCATTGTGTAGCTTGCTGCAATGCTGTGCTTGGGTACTCATAGCAGAACCACAAAGTATAGGTTATACTTTGGCAGAACCTAGTTATGAATTCAACAAAATATCGGAGTGTCTTCAATCGATTATTGACTGTTAAACAGAGGCCTCTTCCATTCAATAGTGATATGTACTTCTGTTATATGGCTACAAAGTCATGTTTCTTATGTCCAGATTATATATTTCATGAATTGAGGTACTCACCATTCGTTTATACAATTGGGAACTGAAATATACCTGGATGATGATTTGTTTGTGGACCACAATCATCATAGATTCTAATTTATTTCTGATGTATTGGCTGAATACAGCCCCCGTATGGAATTAATACATCGTATTTCTTCGATATAGTTATTTGACCTATTGTATAACAGGTAAATTACTGTTATGAATATCATCAGAGCAACAAACACCTCAAAACTTCGCTCACAATTCACATTTACTTGAATTTGTAAACAATAATTTCTCGCGAGACGCCATTTTATCAACACTTCGCAACCTGGCGGATCTTTTGAAAAGGATGGCCATCGAATTAAAAATGATGGATATCAAGTTGGCGTTGAGCCAAATCCATCCACAACTTTTGACGAAGCTTTTTCTATTGACTAGTTCCACCAGGTATTGTAAGCATCTCAGTCACAGCCTATGTGAAGATATCTAACCATTTCCATAGGTAAAACATGGGTAAAACCCTCGGTAAAACCTTTTGATTGATGTGAAAGAAAATAACAGTACAGCACTGGTTTATCCAACAGAAATTAATGTAATGAAAATGGATGTTGTATATTTATCATGGATTGGGAAATAAAAAAAGAGTTATGCAATATTTTTCACGGAATGCATAATATATCATGGATATGATGTGTCCAGTGCTGAAAACTTAGGAAATTTGCGGAAAATGTATTTTTCAGGTTGAAATTTGGAAGTTTAATCCTTTATATGAATTCCAATCAAAAGTTCTTACTTGTTTAGTCTATCATTCTGAATGGTGCCTGAATCCATTTTTAAATTACACCAATATTAAGAATCTAGTCACAGCTAAGTTACTATGTTGCATAGGGATCAATCTTATCAATCTTGGGATCAATAATTATTGTTGATGTGAATCATGAGATATTTAAAGAAGCTCTTATGAAAGTGTACTTTTCTGTGCTGAGTATATTTATGTAGAAATGTAGATACTCTTTCTGGCATCAAACTACCTATCCAGTATCCACAAATGATATATATAATATGATACCCTGTTGAATATGATAATATTGATGATCATAAAATATTACTGAGTTTGCAAGATTTCAAGTACATGGTTTGTTGAAAACAAACTGTTATCAGTTTTATTACTCACCAATTTGTTATAGTAGGTCTATTGTATCATGAACGATCGATTCTGATAAAAATACAATCGCATATATTATATTTTGAAGGAAATACAAATAACACATTCAACATACATTCAACAAACAAAAACAATCAATAAACCAATAAAGAAGAAGAAGATTCAGAAAACAGATGACAGACGGCACAACACAAACTAAAATGAGAAGTAGAAGTTGAAGAGAATGAGGATGAATGGAAAGTAGGACCGTATCAAGGACCATAAGGCCCAGTTGAATGTTGATGTTGATTAAATCTGAGTTGATTAACCACGTCCAGAAAAACCTGTAGACTTTTGCCTACTTAATTTCAAACTGTATTATTTACAATTGTGTTTTTTACTTTTTTATCAGTATTTCCTTTCATGTCTCAATACATAACCATTTTCAATTTCAATAAGTAAGCTAAAATGCTTCCTAAACTACATATTTAATGAAAATAGATAATACCGATTTGACTGGAGAAAGAATAGTCTTCTACTCGCGTCGAGTCGTAGGCGCATCGTTTGGAAATGTTCATTCTTGAGAATATAATATAAATAGTCATTCTACGCTCGTTGAAGATGTGAGAATAAACCATTAGTGTATGTAGAGTCAAGATTAGAATTATTAGAAAACCTGCGAGACTAACATTGGGCGTTGGAGCAAAGAGAAGGGGTAGAAGCTATAACGGTCTAAGGGTAGAAGTTTCCGAAAGCTCTGGAACCTTGGCTCTGTAGTCTGGATACGAATCCATAGAAAACACTCCAAAGTGCACAGTGGAGTCAGAGATAAGTGTAACTTATAGAGTATTTTAGAATGCTGTCAAATTAGACTTGCTGGACCAGAACAAACATAATCACACATATTTTCGCTGTCATTCGAGTTAATTTTTTTCTGTTGGAAGTATTTAAATTCAGCTCTTGGGACATGTTTGGTCCCGAAAGAGTCTAAATACTGATGATGTCCAAGGAGGCAACTTTTGGAAACAATTCCACGTCAGTTTCCACTTCATCATTTTTAATAGCATATGGATCAAGAGAATTCATGACTCTTATATATTTTATCGATCCCTATATCACTCTGCAGCTTCACTACAAGAATTTTCTGAACCCAATAAATATTTACTTTTACCTTAACAAGCCATGAACGAAATAATCTTGAAAATATCTGATAAATCAGCAACTAACTTTCCTGTTTACTGGCAGTTTTACTTTGTATTGACATAATTTGGCGCCATGTTTGGTCCTTAGGTCACATATGCTTACGCTTGATACGGTATCCAGGTTATTCGTTTGGTAGGTCCAATTGATTGATCGTTGTAAAATTTTGACCATACATATGTATATGTTGTACCACGTGATATCATTGTACTCTTTACAGACCCCTCTGCCTCTTAATACCAAACAAATACTACATGACGCCGGATCTAGCGTAAGCATTTATGATCTAAGGTTTGGTCCAACAAGGTCACGTGTTCTAAAATGCTCTATCTCAGGGTAGGTGGATTGTTTTCTATGCACGAATCTGAACACATATGACATGACACAGGACCGGTTTATCAATGCAGGGTTAGGGCGGTTAGGTTAATAAAAATATAACCCAAGGTTATAACAACTAACTCTGGAAAAAAATGTTTATTCACTTCGAGGTGGGGTTAAATGCCTTCGAGATCAAACGGGAAATTAGCTCTAGGATAAAGTTAACCCCGGTTTACCATCCTTGGGTTCAGCTGGGGTCAGCTAACCCCTCGGGATAACCCTACATTGATAAACCGGCCCTGGGCCCCTGGCTAGGCAGTAGGCTGTTATGAACGCAGTGACGTTTCAGACGTTTGGTGGCGCCAGGCGCCATCAACGATAATTTGAAAGCTTTTTTTGTCAAAATTGTCAAAGTGTGGTCTTGTTTGTGTCAATGTCAATACTGTCAATGTACCGTTTCGTGTATTTGTTGTTATTTTATTCATTTTTTACTTTTATAAACATTTCAAATAATTGAAATATACATATTTGGTTTTTGAAATGGATGACTTCGAATGGAATGTTGTAAATGAAGGACAGCTGCTGGACGCTATGGTAGGCCATAAACCAGTAGGTTGGTATTTTTTTCTTAATTTTGCAAATGGGTTTCTTTACATTAGTCTTCCAGGAGTAAACAAGTATTTTCAAATGGCTTTTATATGTGACAAATTCGCAGACAATTTGCATAAAGATATTGACTCTGGAAAGATATGGGCCCATTTAGAAACCATGTATAATCTTGAAGCATTAGATGAATGTGAATCTATACCTTTTCCAAACAATGAGAAAGAATTCAATCTTCCTGATTCAGAGTATGCCAGTTTAATATTAAAGAAAGAAGAAAAAAAGATACACACACCTAAAAGCATTCAGGAGCAACCTAAATTATCAAAGGATATGAAGAAAGAAGAAAGTAAAACTCCAGTGAGATTATCAAAAGATCAAAAAGACAGTAAGGATGGGAAAGATAATAAAACTCCAAATGCTAAAAAAGATACAAAAAAAGATCCAGAGAAAAGCAAAATTCCATTAAAAGGAAGAATATCTATTTCTGGTAAAGAAACACCTAAATCCAAGTTGGAGGATACTCCAAAACTAGCTAAGCGTCCAACAAGAGGCAGTTTGAAATCAAATGATGATTCTGGATCTAGTGGTAAATCTAGTCCTATCACAGTAGCACCCACTGCTAAAAGACGACGAATATGAGTACTTTCCTTGGGTGATAATTTTTGATAATTATTATTCTCAGGAATCAAATATGTAGATACAATGCAAATTTGTGATTCATTCTTTCAGAATATTATGAGAAATATTCTTGGAAACTTGTACATATCTCTTGACTCTTTTATATATAGAGTGATCCAAACTTCACCAGCATGATGATAGCACAAAAAGTTCTTTGAAACATGGTACAAAGTTCATACAAAGTTTTGAAGTTGTAGAAGAAAAAATGGAAGTTGACTTTGGAAACCACTGCAAATATTTTTGTGATATTTGGTGAGAAGTGCATATTTTACCATAGAAGCCCAGCAGTTTCCAAAATACTGATCAATTTCCTTGTATTTTCTTCTTGTTGAAATTAACTTTTTCTTCTATATCTTCATGTACATTATGATGGTGAAGTTTTGTGAGTCAGAAATATTGTAACCAAATTTGAAGAGTATGGTATATTATCTTCATTGATACCTTTACTCTTTGAATTTGAGTACAATCTCCCTATATTCTAGCAATATGAAAGACATATTCTACTTTATGTTTAGTACAGACATAAAAACAGATTGTGTTGGGATATTTCTAGAATGCTTTATAATATTGCATTTTTATAAAATCCCATTTTATAATCTACTGTACTTTTTTGTCATCTGTTTCTGAAAAACCTAAGGACTGTATATTGGTAGGACAAGATTACCAATATTGAGTTTCAGATCTGAATTAGGAATTTTCAAAATAATATATGACAATATTTCATTTGGAAACAGGGTGAAATAATTTAACTATAGTTTGTAATATTTCTTTGTTCATTTGTCAGTTTTGATCATATAAATCATATTGTACATAGTGTCTGTATATACAATGTCTATTGTTTTGCATAAAGTTAATTGCTCTTGCAATCTTCATTTCACATTTGAGTGAACTGTATGCCTGTCAATAGTACACTGAATACACTGAATAAGTATTATTGCCAATCCTTTATCTTACATATTGTTTCATTGTTTAGTGAATTTAAAAGCACATAAATATAAAAATTGATGATTAAATAATTTTCATCATTTTTCCCCATATAAATAATATTATTGGGTTTATTTAATTTTTGCATTTGGGAAATGTTGCAAATAAACATGACTAACTCACAGTTATTCCCTCGGTTATTCCTACTTTTGTGCGTAAAATGAATTAAAGACAGTGAATCAATTCAGAAATACTTATCATTAATTATCGTAAAAATTGTGTACCTCAATATATCAAATTGAAGAAACTATAAGGACTGATATATGCAAGAAAAAAACATTCGTGAGTAAACTACCAAGACACCAAGAGATAATTATGGATGTGACTATAATAATAACTTAAATCATTTAATTATATCTGTTCGTAGTCCATGCAACGATTCACACTGTGAATGCAGATCGCAAATGTTTCTTTCTTCCTAAGACGTGACAAATTCACATCGAGACAGGCACGCCTAACAACCTACATACCGGTTTCGGGCTTATTGGCCCTCATCAGTGCAGGGTAGTTATCCGAGTAGAGACCGTAAGATCTCCACTCGAAGCGTTAATTGCCTGTCCCAATGCATTTTCGTCGCGTCTATTTGACCGCACAATTGGAAGTCCAATTGTCTGTTGGAACGCGGCTCTGTGCGGTCAAATCATATACGTCCATGGGTCAAATAGACGCGACGAAAATGCATTGGGACAGGCAACGCTTCGAGTGGAGATCTTACGGTCTCTACTCGGATAACTACCCTGCACTGATGAGGGCCAATAAGCCCGAAACCGGTCTGTAGGTTGTTAGGCGTGCCTGACTCGATGTGAATTTGTCACGTCTTAGGAAGAAAGAAACATTTGCGATCTGCATTCACAGTGTGAATCGTTGCATGAACTACGAACAGATATAATTCAATGTTCTGCGTGATATTTACCAGGAAAGTAGTTGTTTTCTGCTCGTAGTCTACCAGACATTCATTTCAAACTATGTTTGATATTTTGAATTGGATAGACTATTTTTTTCTCTTTCAAGAAATTAAATCATTCAACAAAGGAAGAAAGTTTATCTAAAGTTTTACTTTGGTTATCAATAACTACATATTTTGATTCACAATATCATGGAAAAATAACCTTTCAGCTTTTTTCTGGATATTTTCTTTTTTGTTATTGAAGGATATTATTTAATATACCTATAATCATACAGAATAGTTCTCTTATATCAAGAAAGTTGGATTATCTCGAAGAACAATGAGTCATCGCTTATTGGATTTAGTTATAATTATAGGTTTGTAGGAGTTTTTCGTTTGCCTAGATTGAGTTTAACCTCAATGGGAGAGTGATCAGTTATAGTTGGTTTTTACTCTATAAAAAATGGACTACGCAAGATCCACTACTTGGTCGTGTTAGATCATTTATATAATATATAGGTACTTCCATGTGCATCGTATCCTAGTTATTGTTTTCTAGATTTTCTAAATCATCATTGGGATATATAGAGAATTCATCAGTTACTATTTTATTCTCTAGTGTATACGGATCCATCATATGTAGCGATATACCTATGTAGTAATCTGTTATTATAGTTATTCTAAAAACAATTATCGGAAACAAAATATTTTGATGAGAGTAAAAAGTGGTAAGATTTCTCCATATGTTGCTTTTTTAATGAATATTTATAGTACATTCGATTTGTTTTAATACTAATCTATTTGTTGAGTTTTGACAATTAATGCATAAATATTCTATTTAGTGAGACGATTTCTTATTTTTTTACACCTGTTAAATAGAACAAGATAACAACTTTGGTTTTGACAGTGCATATTAGGCGATTAAGTACTAAAAAAGTGAAAAATTAGTCGATTATTTACTATAGTTAATAGGCGAAGAGATCATCAGATAACAATGAAATATCAATTCAAACAAAGAGAATAAATAACACAAGAAACAGTTTTCGGAATCTATTTATTTTCAACTTAACCCTTCCATTTTACAATAAAAAATACGAATAATAATATTCTCAACATGGGATGTAAATCGTGCTACGTACATACTTTTGAAAATAATCAACAGTCAATTTTAAGAACACCCTGTATATTTTTGCATTTATATAGTTTTCATTGCATAACAAAAAAATTAATAATTTCAGTGATTTTAATCTTAGGAATCAATATCTTAATACTAAGTTGTGGAAATTACTGATTTTTTTGTTGTACAATGTAAATTATACAAATACAAGAATACACAGGGTGTTTTATTTTTCGACCATTTTGATGTTTTTGCATTTGCATAATTTGACTGCTCTACCTCAAACAATTTTCATTTTATTATAATATAGAAGGCATATGAATACATTCTTGTTAAAAATATCTAGGGCTTTGATGTTCCTCTTGAACTATGGTAGGCATCATTGTTGGGGTTGAGTTGATTAGATCTGTTATCATTATCACTTTTAGTCATCGAATATGCGACACTAATAATGGTGAGAAACATATCTGAAAAGTAAAAAATTATAAAAACGTCACATCTACTTAACTTAAAGGTAAAAATAACTGAGTTTTGAAATATATACCACTAAGTGCCAGTTGGATAAAGATTTACCAGACGATTAAATATTTAATTTGTTAATAACCACGGCAACGCATGCCTTAGCTCGCGCATTAGCAGAGTTAATCCCACGTTAAGTTAACAGAAGGCTTGATGGGCTTTTATGCAACCGGCACTGAGTCTCATTCAACATTCTCCATTTGTGTAAAGAAGACAAAGACATTGGTATTATATCCCATATAGCACACGACGTCCAGTGGACATCCATTTCAGATCCAAATGAAGTCCAAACGTCCATAGGACTTATATGGACGTTCATTGGATGTAAAATTCTGGATATTTTTTGTACTTTCATAACTGGATGTCTTATGGATGTCCATTGTACTTATAATATTGGATATGTGTCAAACATCCATATATGTACGTTATTGAAAGTCTCTCGAATGTACAAAATTGGATGTTATATGTAAATCCACGACTTGTACGTTTATGTATAATCATCGAATGTACAATATTGGATGAAATTTTGAAACATCCATGAATGTACAATCTTGAACATCCATGGGATGAACAGACGAGGATCAATTTGTAAATGCACTTATTGTACGTTGTCGTTCATTCAATGGGCGGATCATGTCTAATATGTCCAAATTTGTTCGTCTATTGTACGTACAAACATGGGTGCTTATTGGATGTCCCAAATTGTTAGTTCAATGGACTTCGACCCCAGACCATTTTAAGACCAAACATTCATAAACGCATGATGTATATCCATTATGTACAAATATGAACAAACATTGCGTGTTTAAAATTGTATGTCCGTTGTACGTACGAAAATGGACAAAACAGGGATATTAGTCAGAAGAGAAGAAGAGTGAAGAGTGTGAGGTTAGGTTAGTGCATGGTTATAAGGTTATATCACCTCGCCTTTAGCATGGTGAAAACTAAATGAATATTATATTTCTAGTTTTCTGTTACTCTTATTTCGTTATGTTGTTCGCTATAGAAGAAGTACGGATTCAATGTTCACAAAGTTTTCATCGTTTTTATACAATAGTGCCAAGAAGCTGACTGAAATCGAAGAGGTATTTGGAAAAATCTGATTTTCAAAGAACAGTGAGTACCTACATGATGCATGATTGAGATATTCTTTATTGCTTTTGAATATTCCTATTTTTCAGAGAAATGAATAGTCCAATTCAATGAAGATATGCATGTCACAGCTCCAACCTCCTGACCAACTTATGACTATGAAAGCTGAAGCTATACCAACTTAGTTTTCATGAAACATAACATAAATTGAAGTTCATGATAATAGCTGACATAATAAAGTGAGTGAAATATCAGGTTTAATCTTGAATTCAGTAGATGTAGGTATATCAGGATTGTTTAAATTCATTCAACAATATGCAATTCCCTTCCTCATCATTCATATATATTTATAGATTTGATAAACTCATTTGCAAGATAACTTTCGCTACCCTAATATCCATTATTCAACTCAATTTCATTAGTAGTAGAAATGGTTATCATCAGTACTATAGCATCCTACATAAGATTTGGCCAATTCATTGTATCCTATTCTATTTCTCTGTGTTTAAATTTATAGGAAGGCAATATTACAGCGATGCTTTGGAAATACATCATGAAATGGTCAAGAAGAGCCTTGGATTGAAAATCAATCTACTATCTTGCTCCCTCTGTTTTGTTATGATGTTCAAGGTATATATTTTGTTAAATTTCTATCATTTATTTTTTGTCTCCTGAATTTTGTATCTATTAGTTTTTGTTTTTATATGTCAGCTATTGGGTACCTACTTAATTAACATATTGTATTTATTACATCCATTCATTACATTCAATTAATTTCATTAAAGAATATTGATTTCAACAATTTTCAGATTTATTTTTCCTGACTTTTCAGATGTCTAATGAACTTATTCAACATCCAGGTTGTACGTACATTGGACCTTCTTTATGTATGTACATTGTGCGTCCACGACGTACGTACATAAGATGGTGTTATATGTACTATATCTGTACATTAGGTGGACCTATTCTGGACTTTAATGGACGTATAAGTTTCATCTTGTACGTCCAATAGATGTTATTTATGTACGTCCATTGGACGTCCACAGTGTACGTACATAAGACGTTATTTCCAGTGTATCTGGACATTTAATGGACCTATTTCGGACCTTTTTGTACGTAACCGGATGTCCACTGGACGTCTCTGAGATCCATGATGTACATCCATTGGATGTACATTAGACGTACGTGTGCTATATGGGATTACTATAGTAATACCTATGTGAAACATATATATACCCATTATTATCATAAAATAGTTATACCTATGATATAAGTGCTAAAAAATCACTTTTAGCAGGTATATCATACGCAATATTTTTTCTACAAACATTGCGGATCAAATTTTGTCCAAAACTTCGGCGGATAACATTGCTCTCTGCCCTGGTATAGTATATAAGCTTCACCAAAATAAATTCTGTTACATCTACCAATGAGACTGGCCATGTAATTTATTATTATTATAATAATTGTAGTTTCACTAATTGTACGTTTAATTGAATTCTCATATAAATAAATCATTTTTAGCACCAAGTGATTTATTTAACACCAGTGTTCATAAAATCAATAAATGACACTGACAGCATGCGTTAAAAATTATACTTTTACTGACGTGTGTAGCAAAAATATTTTCTCACACTCACTTTGTAACAATGACGTGCAAAATTAGTGCAAAATGCAGTGACGAATACGGATTTGATGATATATATTTTGAAATAACGCACTATATCTTCTACCTATCGAGAATAGGTAATAAAAATAATTATTATATTTGTTGTGTATTCTGAATTATTGCTTTCACCAACTTTTTACTCACCAATCCATCCTGAAGGTCTCTCTGAATGCCCTCTGCTTTGCCAAAAGGCATCATTATTGGGATTGAGTTGATTTGCTCTGTTGTTGTCCATTATTTATAGATAATTATGCCTTAATGATAATAATAACGTAACAGTGCAGACTTCCGAAGTCTGCACTACCTTAGGTCTTAACTGATCGCTGTTTTGAACTGAAACAAAATCGATTGACTCGGTTCATTTATATAGTCTTATCCCGGGGATTCCCCTTTCCAATAAACACAACCATATTACAAAGATGCAAGAAAAAGTTTGCCGAAGTTGGAGAGTTCGGTGAATCCCATTTTTGATCTCATCGATTTCTATCTGACATGCATGGTCCATAATAAAATATAAAATAAATAAATTGATGAGTCAAAATAATTTATTGGGGTTTATAGCAAAGAGAAGGGGTATTGGCGGGTGTAATTCGTTAAAGGTTGCCAAAATTATATTAAAGTATACCGCAGACTGAATTTATTTCTGGAACAAAATATTTGTTATTATAGTATGAGAATAGAGGACTCACTTCAAAATTAATGGAGAGAAAGGATTTATATATGGCATCGGATCTGATGAAAGCTTTGTAAATATTGTCTGAAAATTCGAAAAGTTACCATATTTTCATAAACTGTGGAACACACTATTATATCGCACAACAACTGTGTATCAGAGAAGATAACTCAGAACAATAATGTTTTGTGAATCGAATGGAAATATATCGACGAAAATACTGGTGAAAAATAAGAGTATACCAACATTTTATTACTTGAAGATTATTTTGTTATATACAAGAGATAGAGGATGGTGTGATAATACTTCAACAGAAAGACACATTCATTAATCTTGCGGGATTTGCACTGAAGCATTTTATAAAAAAAATTACACGCCACAGTAATTTTTTCTTTGAAATCCTCATTCCTTTTTGAGCAATTTTGGCCTCGGTGTTTTTCGGTTGACGTCTGTGGTTGACGTATTATTTGCATCTCCCTATACAACTCCAGAGATAAGTTAGGTACCTATAATAATATCTCTGACCATCACTCTATTATATATAGTCTGTTATATATTTGAAATTTGACAGATGCTGTCAGGTAATGTGTTTTGAAAAATGTTTTGAAGTATAAATAAAACTCGTATCGAACCACTTTAACACCCTGTAGTTCAGAAGTTAAGACCTTTTTAGGACATTATAGATCCAAGAATATGTAACCTCTCTCAATATACAGGGCTATTCAAATTCGAGTCTATGCACGGTAAGAGATAGAGGGTTGGTTAAATGGGGGCAAAGTAGCGTATTTCAGAGGTTAATTATATGGATGAAAAAATTCTGACCTAGCTTCTTCAGTTCTGGAGTTATACAGGAATAATTTAAAAAATGTTGAAATTTTACTGGTAATAGTTCAATATTTCCAAAACACTCTGTAATTCAAATGAAAATACTACGTCAATATGAAACATGACTCTTGCCATTCAAAAAAATGCAATAAAAAATACAGGTCCGACAAACTTGAAGTTTCATTTCTCCCCATATTGTTGAATGTCTATAATAACAGAATCCAGATTTTTACAGTCAACATGAGATTCCGTGAAGGATTATTCCAACTGTCTGGCTATAATTCGGATTCCATGATTTCACTGTAATGTTATAATACTTGCGTTAGAAGCAGAAAATAAATATCTATCTATTGTAAAAAAAATTATGTCCATACTTCTTCTAGTTTCAGAGTTATGGGGTGATATTCATCAAGAAACGTGTTTTAAAGAAATCATTATTTTTTCAGTTTTGTATGAATAAAAAAGTTCGTCCCCTCTCAAAAATGTCGTCCAATGGTATTCTTATAGAAAAATATATACCTAACAGTATAGTGGTCGGAACTGGTTATACCTCGAAAAATTTTTTTAGAGAACGGAGCGACTTTTGGGTGGATTTCACTCCACTAACTAGAAATGTGTTTACATGATATAATTGAAGGTATATATATGTTAAATGATATACCTATAACTTTTTGAGCGCAAAAAAGTTGCATTTTGTACTTTTTTGTTCAAATGAGAGCTATTGAGATGTTGAATCCAGGAGGGCATCTCTAGAGGGGTTTAAAGGTGATAAAAATTAGTTCTCAACAAACCGAATAGATTTTCTCTTTGTGCAAGCCAATAGTGCTGATTTGAGTTTTGATCACCCTGTATAGGTATTGGAATTTTTGTCGAAAGTTTGGAGGTTATAGGTATCAAATATATAAATCTTCCATTTTATAACTAGTTTTTATTTCTAACAAGGTCTGCTGGCAACTTTGTATAGCTCCACCGATTTTTATAAATCCATCATATATTTGTAAAATAGTTATCACAGAAGTGCTGCTCGCAGGTTTGGCATTTCCTACGGATGGCGAATTCAATTCTCTAAAATAGTATTTCCTACAAAATAAAAAAAATGGTGTAAGGTGCAAGTACAACATTTCGAATATTCTCAGAATGTTCTCATGAGGTGTGCTGAATTTCCCAAGAAAATTTTAAGAATATGATTATGGGACGTTCCAAGAACTTTAGCTGAATGTTCCTAGGAATATTCTGAAAACAGTCTCACGTATAATTTGTGAAAATCCACATGAACTATTGAACCCCACTGTATTCTCAATATACCATATCATATTATTCTGAGAACGTCCTCATACCTTCATGATCAATTTTCTTAAAAAAAAAAGATCCGTGAAATAAAAAAAATATGTAGGAAAATTGTGTTCACAAAATAAAACCAATATCAGATACAATAAAACGTTCCTTTTCTATTTTTTCGAAATTGTATTTAAAATTTATGAAAATTTATGCGAATCCTACAATTTTTATGGATAGGTACATTTTTTATCAATTGTGCACCAATCTTTTTTATCGAAATTATTATCATTAGTATGAAGACATGACAAGACAATGTTATAGCAATGTTCGGATGCAATAAAACTTTCCATTTCCTTTTTTTGATATCTCTTCAAATGAAAATAAAATAATAATAATACGTAAGCAATAATGATGATAACCTACCTACGTTCGGATTGAAGTTTCCTAATATTACTGTTAGGTACGTTTTTTGAAACAACAGGGGCAGTGTCATGAGAGGTTTGAACCCCTTAAACCCCCCTTATATGCCTTATTAGAGATAATGTTTACTTTATGTACAAACGGAAGGGTAGACTCAATAATTCAATATTTGAATATATTTTCAAAAGACATTATTACGTGTGAATCAAATGGGTATATATATTATTGTCATGAGTATATACAGGGTGCCCGTTTTTCGACCTCCACCATGGGGATCTTATCAGCTATTATAAGAGATACGAGGTTGGTCAAATTGGGGCAAAATAATTATTTTTATGCCGTACAATTATGTGAGAGAGAATTTGATGTCATTTTTTTGAATTATTGGAGAAAAACCTTGGTCAAATTGGGTCAAAATAATTATTTTTATGCCGTACAATTATGTGAGAGAGAATTTGATGTCATTTTTTTGAATTATTGGAGAAAAACCTAAACTTGCTATTTTCGTTTTTATTTTATCAAGCGAAAACTAGACATTGGTTTAAATTGAAGGAATAACTTCTACTAAAATATTTGTAATAAACATCTGGAGAAGAATTATTCAAGGTGCCGAATTTGTCTATTCACAAAACCCGAAATAATTAATAATCCCCCGCTTTCTATTCCCTGTGGATATAAAGTGGAAAAATAAGGGTCCTTATTTAGGAACAAATTTCCGTATCTGAAATGAGCAGTTTTTGAAGAAAACTCGAATACATCGAAATATACGTATACGTATTCTGATTATTTTGATCTTCATTACTGAATCTTAGGTTTGTCAACACTTTCGTTCTGTGATTTCAGCATTTGTTTCTTTTAGCTTCTTCCAACCAAAGCCAACCGATGTTCTGAAATTCTACATCAAGCACAAAAATGTCTTGCTCGTTTTCAGATTTATCTTTATGAGAATCAGTTATCGGTTTCTTGATCAAAAAATATTGATCATATTCGTGAACGTTTGATGAAATTGCTCAATCCCAAATAAACGGTGATGATTCATTTTAACAAAAGGTATATATGTATTGTATCTAGCCTAGTCTTTCTATAGTTGAATTTTCGATGTATCTAGTATATATAGATATATATCCATTAGGTAAAGATGAGTATATACTTTATGAAAAATAATGATAAGTACAATATTCAACTAAGTATTTATAGGTTATACGATCTATAGTTGGAAAACTTACCATGAGACTAGCGTGTGATTTATGGTACTTATGGTAGGTATATATATTTCCTGAAGAATTCACTTTTCACCACGACTGTTATAGTAGGCCTCATTGTTTGGATTCAATTGTCTTGATCGATTGTCCTGCTCCTGTTTAGATAGCGTGCACTGATTTTTTGAAGCTTGAAAGCAAGAAAAAATGAAATTTCCAACGTAACACATTTTCTTTCATTTTTATTACCTAGCCAGTTATTTGGCTTTTCAGCACTCCTCGAAGACCAATAAGAGGCATTATTCGAATTTTTTTGATTAGCCCTGTTATTTTGGTTTCGATCCATGGCAACCGCGCTGACTTATTATTACGAACTAGAAGCTCTGGGGTGGGGTGTATGTCGTGAGACGTACTAAAACGAACGTTACAATGTTGCAAGTAAATCGGTAGTTAGGATGTAACACGCGTGTACCAATTAAAAGTTGGAAAACTTTGATTGGAGCGAAGCTTTTATACCCACGAATATAGTGGCGCGCTTTACGGGGTTCCCACCTAGTTGAAATAGGGGTTCCCCTGTTTTGTATAAAGAGAACATCGTCCCTTCAAATATCGAGGGGATTCCCTGAATCACCCTGTTCTAGATTGACGGAAATATCGTGTGTTTATTGCCAATAATTTTATAGGGACAGTATTACCATTTTATAAACAGTAAGAGATAGAAAGAAGATTGGATTAGGCAAGTTGCGTAATTTGAAGCACTTCAATATGCCTTTTGGAAAACAGGAAGAAATTCATTATGCATGATGGTTCCTGAAATATTTTGAAAAACTGAAAATTCATTTTTTTTTACTTTCTCATAGTTATTATCGGGAACAAATGGTTAAAAATTATACCTGGGTATTTGACCAAGCCAAAGAAGTTGGGATTATCAGAAATAGTCTAAATTCAATAGTTTCAGATAATCCACACATTTTTGGAAAATTGAACATTTTCATTATTTGTTGAATAATCACACTAATGACTGTAATTGATTTTCACCTTCCAATGATATAGGCACGGCACAGATACTGAAAATCAAGTTCAGTATTCGCAAAAAAGCAAATTTACTCATAAAATTGTAATGAATTGGGAACAGTTATATATAAACTCTTCATTATTGGAAAAAACCGAACAAAAATCGAACCATTCACGAACTGCTACCATTTTTACAATCTTAAAAAACCAACTTTGACAAATAATGCAAACTTGATTTGATTTTCATATATTTCGTTTCATCTGAAATGTGAACAATATATATAGTAACTAGCAGAAACGTGTTTCAAATGATAATAGCAATTATTGTTATTGTAGGTCTATTGAACATATATATGCGGCTTTCATAAAACACGAAAGTTGTATGGCTTATCCCTGAAACTATAAAAATTGGAGTATTAATTTCTGATGATCCCAACTTTTTTAGCTTAGTCAATTAACTTTCAATAATTTTTTCAGTTTTCTCATAATATCTCAGGAATCACTGACTTTTTTCCATTTTTCAAAACGGCATATTGAAGTGGTTCAAATGACGTAACTTTTTCCTAATTTAATCGTCCTTCTATCTCTTATACCTTTCAGGAAATAGCAATACTATATACAAAAATTAAGTACCTAAACAAAAAGATGATTATTTGTATTCATTCATTGAACCAAAAATCATCATTTTAGATACGAGTAAAACAACTATACGAAGGCGTAGAACGGACATGCAACATTTTTTTTATTAATTTCGAGTTCGTACTCGAAATTATCACTAATCTTCGTATCATAGGAAAAAATCTGAAAGTGTACGATCAGGAGAAGTTGCTGGCTATTCTAGCGATCATCGCCTCCCTATCCAGCACAAATAGTCATCAACGCAAATTCGAATAATAGTTCTCTCAACATATTTTTTGGAGTGCAGTGGACATCCATAGAACGTCCGTCAGGACATTCGAGACGCATATATTATGCGTTTTTAGTATCGCAGTTGATTAATTTGTTGAGACAAAATTCAATACCTATACTTAGGTACCCATTGATTTTTAACCCCGTTTTTATTTCGATACATCAATTTTTCTTCAATATCCCCTGAGGATATTTCAACATAGAAGAAAAATGTCGAAATCGACTTATTTGAAATTTCTTTGTATGTGTTTATCACGGAGGGATGATATACCTATAGAATGTTTCATTTTAAATTTCAAATTTGGTCTGGCAACTAATAACAGCGCAGAAGTGAAAATATTTTCAAAAATAAGATTCCAGAGCCCAGCATCATATTATAACCAAATCTAGAATTTCCAAAATATATATTTATTTCCGTTCCTATATCTTGTATTTAGATACGCCATATCAAGTTTGGCGTACCCTCTGTTTATTCAACTTTTTGCGTTAATCAAAAGGATTATATTCAACATTTATCTCAAATACTTATACCTATATTCAATTTCTGAGAAGGCCCTATCGAAAACAAATATATCGATAAAACGTTTATTTCCGTCGACTATAATATCTTGACTGTATATGAATGTTTGGTAAGTGCAAAGTGTTTTTGGTTCTTTACTCGATCACATTGGTAGATGTTTGCACATTATGAAATACTAGCGTTTATGTTGCGGTGGTACAGAAATCTCAGGGTTAATTTTCGGGGTTGCTGGCCTTGTTGGAGTCCAGAGGCCGTAATGAATAACACCAGTTTACAACAAACCACCATATAATTTATTTCTCGCCAGTAGATCATATACAGGATGATCTTTCTTCAGACGCAAAACTGAAAGATGAATGGAATACCCTGATGATGTGAACCAAAAATGATTGTGCAAAAGGCACGTGGAAAAACCATTATACTTGGAAAAAAAATACATTATTCGCCTACCTGAAAGATGACCAGGCCACAAATCCGAAGAGTATTCGAACTTTGTAATACCCAAAGGTTCAACTAACAATATTACATCGACTTGGAAAAAGAGGTGTGATCACCTACAGATCTTGTTCTCGAAAGCTCTCATTCGAACAATTTATCGCACAAACACGTTTTTTATTCCCTTCAAATCTGTGGTGAAATTGCGCAAAAAACACAAACACGAAAAATATCATTCCTACCTGTAGGGTATGCAACCAAGCCAACATCTCAATGATCTTTGGAGTTTGGTCTAAGCGTTTCCCGACAGATGGTGTTGGGAGGTTTTAACTCAACTATTACAACAGCTTTTAGATCATTGAATAATTGAATGAATGATCAATTAATTATATTATTATACCTAACATAGTGGTAACGCGATCGTCCTGCTACAATGTACCATGTACCTGAGACATATAATAAAATCACACACTTTTGTTTTTTTATGATTGGTGATTCCCCGAAAACCTGTACCGCGCTGATTTTACCATTCTTGGATAGAATCACACTTGAGATCGTGCAGGCCTTTTTTATCTGCCATGAACAAGATTTTAACGGTTTAAACTATATTTATCTTTAGAATTAGTTTGTCTATTACACAAACATAAAACAAGTTTTCTCTCTGCCACCTATATACCTATATATATATATGACACCCGATATTCAAGTGATCTATATAGGACTATACCTTTATACCCACATATACTTCAACCCTCATCAAATTCTTGATATAGTTTTTAATGGCCCCAAATGTAGGTATATAACCGTCTTTCACAGCACTTGAAAACTTATTTGGATAACATTATTCGTTTCAGAAAAACATTAAAAGACCTCCCCGTTGTCTAACCACTAATATCTTTGATAAGACCCTATTATATAGTCTGCACTGCAAGAGTCTACATCAACGACAGTTTTCGATAATATATATATTTACTTACGACCTTATTTACACTCTTATATATATTTTATCGCATATTTTACAGTTCTATCTTATATCTATTTTGACATTGCTATATCTTATACCTTTGTGGTGCAAAAATGTACGTTTTAATATTTTGTGTTTTAAAACAGACTGGTTCTATATATGCCACTTAAAACTTTCTAATTATAAGATATAATTACCTACCTTGTCTTTTACTTTGTAAATAAGATTTTAATATTCTTTGGACAATATAAAGCATATTCTCTCTCTCCCTCGTAATAATTATATAGTTTGGACGGGAATTATATCTATGTCGAGAATATCCAATATGATGAAAATCCTTATCAGGAATTGCACACAGTGCCCGTAAGTCCGTTCTCCACGCTGGTAGATATAAATCGCAACGAAGTTTGCTGCTTTTATAATGGCGGCTGAGCGCCATCTTGATTTTTTTTTCAAATAAAAAATACTAATTTTCGAAATCTGCTCATATAACTCTAAACCACATTATAGATGAAATATATATATACAACAGCTCATATCTCAACAGTTTTATTGAATATATATAGATGAAATATATATATATACAACAACTCATATCTCAACAGTTTTATTGAATATACAACATACTTATATACCTATTCCTTATTTTCAACGTTTTAGAAATATATTTTTTTCAAACGTTTTTGCGATATTTTCAAAACTGCTGAAGATATCCGAATTTTTTTTCGGATTATTTTTGCATCACGAGAATACGCAACTTGTCTCTAATTTAATATGTATCTGATGCATACCATCATCAGAGGCTGATGATGATTCACGAAAGATGACACATTATGACGTTCCTGGAGAACGATACAAAAAAGTAATTTTAAATTTTTTTTTCAATATTTTCTGTGCTGAGGTTTAAAAATTGAAAAATATAGCAGCAACTTGGATATTTCAATTATATAAAGAACCCCCTGTATTTTATAACATCTTCAAATTCTTCCTGGATCGAAGAGCTGATTTCGTCGATTTGAATGGGTTCATCCGAAATGAATTCAGATTAAAATGTTACATAAGTATTCCGATATTAATTCATCATTTTCGATTGATAATCGAAACAAAGACTATATGTAGTACCTATATATAGCGAGTTCTGAATTGTGATCTTCATAACATGTCCTTTTATTGATTTAGAACCCGTCAATTTTTATCGATGCAAGATGCAAGTTTTGGTGGAAAAAGTACCGTGTCTTGATGAAAAAAATTCTTACCTTCGAGAACAGACTGAATATTTCATTTCCGTACTATCCTGCTGTATACCGTCATCTCTGTTGAGATGTTGCTGTTGATGAGAGAAATGTTAGAATTGAAAATCTTTTAAATTAAACTAAGGAATATTTTTCGGTTTTCCGTTCGTGCAGTCGCAAAATAAAATACATCTTCTATTACTTTTAGCTATTATTTTCAGAAAAATGTATCCATGAAAAAATTTAAAATCATAGTGACACTATATATATAGAATATAGAGAAAGGTGGATATATAGAGTATAGTGTGTATATATGTGCAATTTTCTGTGCAGTTTCTGTTCCTGTGAATCAGAGTATTTCTTGTTCAAGGATACCCAATGCCAATGATTATCAAACCAAAATAAGAAGAAGAACGAGTAGAGACATGGCTGAAGAAATTTGACATTCACGTCCTAAACATGTTATTTTTATGAATAGTTCATCGAATACAATAATATTATAACTATACGAAGAAAATGGCTTATCACTATGTAGTTACGGCACACAAGCCGACCGCAGTTACAGCCTGCGTGACCGGTAATTATTATTTAGCGGAGACATCAACAGGACTAACCCTACTTTTTTTCAGGAAATTTCACTTCTCCATCAGATTTGAATCTAATTGTTGCTAAGAATACTAGACTAGAAATATATTTAGTTACACCCGAAGGGCTTAGACCAATAAAAGAAATCGGACTCTATGGAAAAGTTGCTGTTATGAAGCTGTTTCGCCCACAAGTAAGCATATTGGCCAATGTTAGGGTATTGTACCTACCCTTACCAATATTTCTCTATTCACTGCTGAAACAGCACAAATATGGTTTCAGTAGATTGCAATAAACTAAAAGGATTGTAATGGTTCATTTCATCAACACCACATTTTCAGTTAGTGGTTACTGTGTGTTTGCTATACTAATATACCTTTACTGTACCACAGATTAGAAAAATCTGTGACTACTGTAGCTAGAAGACCTGGTACTATCAATTATTTATTGAGTTTCAAGTATGATTGAAATGATCTGACTACTCATTCTTGGATGATTTATTGAACAAAAAGGTATTAGTTATGCTAGTACTTTGCAAAGATAATGTCCAAATTTGTGATTGACTTATAGCTGAATTCAGGATTAAGAAACCCTAGAAACTGAGATATTTGTTATAGAATTTAAATAATTTTTTCATTGAAGTTTGAAGGCCTTAAGGGGTATTTCAGCTAAAATCCACATTCATGATGTTGATTAATTTATTTTAATTTTCTACTGATCTGCTTGTACAGATAAAACTTTATTATGGAACTTCACTCACATAGGAAACACCAATATAATACCATAACACCATTTTTTAGGTCATACTTCAGGTTCTATGACACTATGATGAATTTCTCATGATTTTTTAATCATATCATTTAAAGTTATTTTGTTGAAAGTACACTTACCTATCAAAAACATTTTGACTTGGATATCAGAGATATTATATAAATCATCTTAATATTATGAACAGGCAGTGCATTTTCCTCCTAGAAATAGTCACTTTCCATGTACTATTTAATTTGAGAAACAAATTTGATAACCATCTTTTTTTTTAATATCAACCATTTCATCCCTTGAATATAGTGTGGAGTTTTTTTTTAACTCCAACATTTTACTGGTGCCACAATGTAACAGATTACAAAGTTTTATCTACAGTGCTGGAGGTGTTTTTTTATTCTAATAGTGTTGAAGATTTTTGATTAATTTTGCAAATTATGTTTTTATATTCAAAATATTTTCTTGGTAATTCTAGAATGAGAAGATTTGTTCAGTATGTTATAAACCTTTGGAAGATGCTTTCCAACAAGATTTTCTTTATCTACCAGATAGCAAACACAAATATAATCAACACTTGTATATTGTTGTATATGGGAGGTTTCTCCCTTATGAGAATAAATAATCAACTATGCTTTATCCAGAGTTTATAAATATGCAAAATATATTCCTTTATCCATAGAGTTGAGTCTTCAAAAACATATCTTACTTCAGAATTCAAAAGTTGTAACAGTTGAAGGAGGAGGATAGCTGCATCGACAGCTTATAATGAAATACTATGTTTAAAAACAAAGTCATCAATAGGTACACTCTTTCAATTATCATCACAATAGACAACATTAGTAACATTAGAATCTCCCTCTTATGGAGGTTCAATTTTGAGATGAAACCATGCTGTCTCAAAAGTGAAAGTTTAATTTTTTTGTTCACGATATTGCTAATTGAAATCCTTATAAAATATTCTTTTTCATAATAAATGGGCAATGAATGACTAGGATAATCCTCTTAATCCAATAGATGCCTCGGAATTTGAAAATAAATCATCTTGCCCTGAAAATTTCAATTATCCATCGCAAATTTTTCGATAATCTACAGATTTTTTTTCAAACAGGACAAAAAATGTAGATTTTATTCTGACCGGTCTTGTGTGATTTACTCTGATAAACTGAGGATGTCTTAAAGCATTATTTACCAACTAAACATAAAATGTCAAAAAACAAGAAATGTGGTACATTGAAATATGAACCTAATAAGCTCTCAACATTCCAACAACAAAATATAGTATCAATCAACACCAATAAAATTTTCGAAAAGTCGTTCGAACATTCGATTATCTTGAGAAGTCGTCAGTGGTGGATATGGACAAATCCCACTTCTGATACTTTCAATCACAACCAAATCACTAGCAAACAATCATCAGCCTAGTAATCAGTGAACTGAAACACCACCAAGCGACCATTTGAAGCGAATTTCGACAATAGAATGCTGAATTATTTGCAACCACATACTTGATTATAACATTACCAGATGGTTCAAATAGTTTCACCATTCATAATATCAGAATATCTGTAAAATTTCGTCTTATTTCAGCATGAAAAAAAGGATTTACTGTTCATTGTAACAATGAGATATAATGCCATGATTTTGGAATGCATCAGTGATGGTGATAACATTGATATCATTACAAAAGCTCATGGAAATGTAGCTGATCGAATTGGAAAGCCATCAGAAACGGGAATACTGGCAATTATTGATCCTAAAGCCAGACTTATTGGTTTGAGACTTTATGATGGTTTATTCAAGATTATACAATTAGATAAAGACAATTATGAACTGAAAGCTACCAATTTCAGGTGAGGCAATATTGAAGATTGATAGAACGAGTGTAGATCTAGAAATACCGCCAAACATTTAATATAAGTTCAAATCCCTATTTCCTCTCCCAATATCCTGTTTTCCAGTTTTTCGACTTTTTTATTAGCCGATTAAAATCCGGCATTTTCTTCTTTATTGAAGATAACCCCAAGGATGAAAACACTTCAATAGAAGTATAAAATCTTATGTGCTCATCTTCTAGTTTTTACAGTATTTGAAGAAGAAAATAAATCAAATTTATTTGATGTTGAAGCCCCCGTTTCAGAAAACAAATAATGATCTCCATTTTTAGTTGAATTATATGTACATAAATAATAATATTCATATGTGGAGTTATTTCAAACAATATGGGAAATAATCCTTTCAGTTCCAATATTTTGTAGATGTTTTGGACTAGATACAGTCCAAAACATCTTCAAGTGTTCCTCCTCATTTTTTAGAATGGATGAGCAACAAGTTCATGATGTTGAATTTTTACATGGCTGTGCTAATCCAACTTTGATTTTGATACACCAAGATGTCAATGGAAGACATGTTAAAACACACGAAATATCCATGAGAGAAAAGGATTTTGTTAAAATACCATGGAGGCAAGATAATGTTGAAACTGAAGCGTCAATCATCATACCTGTACCATCTCCTTTGGGAGGTGCTATTATTATTGGCCAGGAAAGTATTTTGTATCATGATGGTATTACATCTGTTGTTGTTGCACCTCCAGTAATTAAAGTAAGTTTACTGAATGATCATTATGAATTAACTATATAGAATATGCAAAGTTGTTTTATCCTTCATCTAAAATCGGTTATTATGAAAGCTATTATGAGGTATAATTCGGTTGTAAAAGTATAATTCAATTGTAATTCAATATCTTTAATGCTGCTGTCTTGAATATTTATATTACTCAAAAATTGTATTGTCTAGAATTGTATAGAATAACTCGTCAAATGGAGTCTTAGGGCAATTGGAATTATCAGAATTTCTTGACGGCTTTTCATCGTACCTGGTGTCCCAATAAGGTCGGAAAGTTACGGTATCATGGAAATCATAAACCTTACGGCATCTAAACAAAAAAAATCATGTACCAAATCGGCCAAGAGAAATTGAAAGATAATATTTTCAAGTTTCTGAAATGACCGCTAGAGTGTGCATTCACTATTTTCTTGGAAAATCGTCATATCGAGGTACTGTTTTTATAACGGAAATGCAAAGTTTATAAATTTTTGCGTCAGCTTGTTCTTGGGAAGCTGTCGAAAAAAAATATATTTCAAACTGCTGTCTTCCATACCTTCCATCCAAATTTGATCAACTTAGGATCGTTTGAAGGATGATTTCATACTCATTTGAATGCCTATTTTGATGATTGTCACTACTTCTTACCGCGTCTTTCACACAAGGTTCAGCTTTTTCTGATTTTTTAGAAGAATCAAATTAGACGATTCATGTTCTTGTCACTGCATTTGAAGAACATGGAAATAGCTGCATTTTGGCGCAAACCGTTATTCTATATCTCTATTCGTTTTTGAGTTATTTGTGAATAACTAATTTAAATGAAGAAAATCATGCTTACCATTAATAATCTACGTTTTGAAAAATATTTTCCCCTCCCAGATTGTTGAAGATGAGGAATATTTTCGAGATCGAGCTGACGTGAAAATTTATGAACTTTTTATTTCCCTTATAAAAACAGTACCTCAATAGGATGAGTTTCCAAAGAAATTACATTTTTACATAATATCATGGTGAATACGCCCTTTTGCGGCCATTTCAGAGACTTGAAAATATTTTCCATCAATGGCTCGTGGCCGATTTGGTACATAATTTATTATAATACCTTGCCGACCCTATTGGGACTCCTGATTCAGTTGAATACTTAAATTAATCTATGCCGTATCTTCATATATTATATACACGAGTTTTACACTCTTCAAATGTCTTATTTCTTAATTAATTGATCGATAATCAAATATTTCAGCAAAGTACAATAATTTGTTATGCGAAAGTAGATCCAGGTGGTCTCAGATACTTATTGGGCGACATGGCAGGCCATTTATTTATGCTATTCATCGAAACCAGACCAGAAGGCAACGAAGGCAATGGAGTGGTGAAAGACTTGAAAGTCGAACTTTTGGGTGAAATAGCCACTCCCGAATGTATAACTTATTTAGACAATGGTGTATTGTTCATCGGATCGAGAATCGGCGATTCTCAGCTGATCAAGCTCAACACCAAAGCTGATGAAAATTGCTCTTATGTATCCGTTATGGAAACGTTCACTAACCTCGCTCCCATACTGGATATGTGTGTGGTCGATCTCGAGAGGCAGGGGCAAGGACAGCTTGTTACTTGCTCGGGAGCCTTCAAAGAGGGGTCTCTGAGGATCATCAGGAACGGCATTGGGATCCAAGAACACGCGTCTATAGATTTGCCTGGGATCAAAGGAATGTGGGCCTTACAATTAGCGGGTGAGATACAATGAAATGTCCTCGAATTTTATAACTATCCCTGCAAAGGTGGCACCTTGGTGCGATACTTTTTCGCATTTGTTCATATGGACATGAACATGTGAAAAGCAAAAATGCTAACTGACATCAGGAACACTGGACACCCAAAAAATCTCGAGATTTCGGGAGTTCTTTTGTTTTTTGCCCATAACTTCTAAATGGTGCACTCTAGGGAAAAAGTTCTGATATATCAAATTTAGTAGCATTAAATACTTGAGTACCACAACTTGTCAAGTAGTATGTACCGGGTGTCCCAATAAGGTCGGCTAGCGGCTGTATCTCGAGAACCATTCGACATATTGATTTCGGAAAAAAATAATCCTAACAAAAGTGACCTCAAGAAATTCATGGAAATTGTTTTCCACTCTCAAATCCTACCGCTAGATGGCGTAATTTGAAATCGAAATTGAAAAACGGTTATTTCTCTTAAAAGTCCCTCATAAAGGTGGGTAATGTGAGAGCGTTTAGAACTCTTCTAATGATACTCTAAAAATTACCTATTTGACATTTTGACCTATCTCTCGAAATGAGGGGTTAAGGAAGGGTGGAACCTTATAGCAGATAAAGTTCGATAACTCTCGACTACGTCATCTGATTTCAATGATCTTGGTCTCGTTTTGGAGCTATTGAATGGAGGAATCATAATATGCAATGAAACTTGAGTTTATATCCGAGAATTGACCGCCAGATGGGGTTCTTCTACCGCTCAAGCAATTTACACAAATATCTACGGAGAATTAAATGGGATGCTATATTTATTATCACGCTATTGTATTACTCATGGAATAATCCAAAAAATAGCACAAACTGGACGTCGCTATCGTTTCTCAAACATGAGTTATCAACGAAAATGTTGTTTTAGGAACTCATTTTCAATATTCATCAATAAGCAAGTATGCCGTGGAAAACGGAAAAATGAAATACACAATGTTTATCTGTCATAAGTGATTGATTTTAGCTTTATGCCTATATGTATCTGAAATTTGGAAAATATGTCGTATAATGTTGTTGAAGCATATGATATGTTGGCAGTGTTCTTTCAAAGTATGGAAAATGCAGTTATTGCTTCGCGGGAGTACTCTGAGAGATATCCTCGGAGACGACATTTCTCGAGAAGGGTTTTCATGCGTTTAGCAAGACGTTTGCGAGAAAGTGGACAAGTGATGCCGATACAAGCCAGGAACAGGAATCGCATATCTCGAAATGAGGATAATATTGTGAATGTGCTCGCTTACGTTGAAGCTCATCCTCATCATAGTATCAGGGATATAGAAAGAGATATGAATATTCCTCGATCTACTGTTCAGAGGATTCTCAAGAGAGAAAGATTACATGCATATCATGTTGAACTTCACCAGGCGCTCAAACCACTCGATTTTGACCGAAGATTGGATTTCTGCTACTGGATGCTTCAAATGACCAGAGTGAATCAACATCTTATGGACAGATGAGGCTACATTCACAAGTAGAGGTCAAGTTAACTTGCATAATATGCATTATTGGTCGGCCAATAATCCCCATTGGATGATGGAAATTGATCATCAAAATCATTTTAGCGCAAATGTGTGGTGCGGCATAATTGAAGGTAAAATTATTATCTCTATATTTGAAGAAACTCTCAATGGGGCGAGATATTTAGAATTTTTGAGGAATCACTTACCAGTTCTCTTGGAAGGGGTAACTCTAGAAACTCGTGCAAACATGTGGTTTCAACACGATGGTTGCCCTTCCCATTATGCTGCCATCGTCAGGGAATACTTAAATATTCAGTTACCCAATAAATGGATAGGAAGAGGTAGTTTATTTCCTTGGCCACCCAGATCCCCTGATTTGACTGTTCTTGACTTTTATTTATGGGGGAGACTTAAAGATATTGTCTACCAGACCCGGCCAACTACAAAGGAAGACATGATTCTCAGAATCCGAAATGCCATTACATCTATTTCTGTGGCAGAAATCGAAGCTGCTGTAGATGGAACAAGGCGAAGACTTCAAAGATGTATTGACAATGATGGGCGTCACTTTGAGCATTTTCTAGATTAAAAGTTGATTTTTATCATTTCGTTTCCCACGGCATACTTGCTTATTGATTAATATTAAAAATTAGTTCCTAAAACAACATTTTAATTGATAACTCATGTTTGAGAAACGATAGCGACGTCCAGTTTGTGCTATTTTTTTGGTTATTTCATGAGTAATACAATAGCGTGATAATAAATATAGCATCCTATTTAATTCGTCGTAGATATTTGTGTAAATTGCTTGAGCGGTAGAAGAACGCCATCTGGCGGTCAATTCTCGGATATAAACTCAAGTTTCATTGCATATTATGATTCCTCCATTCAATAGCTCCAAAACGAGACCAAGATCATCGAAATCAGATGACGTAGTCGAGAGTTATCGAACTTTATCTGCTATAAGGTTCCACCCTTCCCCCACCCCTCATTTCGAGAGATAGGTCAAAATGTCAAATAGGTAATTTTTAGAGTATCATTAGAAGAGTCCAAAACAATTTCACATTACCCACCTTTATGAGGGACTTTTAAGAGAAATAACCGTTTTTCAATTTCGATTTCAAATTACGCCATCTAGCGGTAGGATTTGAGAGTGGAAAACAATTTCCATGAATTTCTTGAGGTTACTTTTGTTAGGATTATTTTTTTACGAAATCAATATGTCGAATGGTTCTCGAGATACAGCCGCTAGCCGACCTTATTGGGACACCCGGTATGTATTCTAAAACTACAGTCAAAAAACGACGATTTCTCACAATTTTATCAAAAACTGATATACCATACACAGTACACCACCTTTTCTCATTCGTTTTTCTAGCTGTATTTATGATATTTGGAACATTTAATCACTAAAAAAATAACTTCCAGTTTGGACTAGACTAATTACGAATATTTCAAAAATGTGTCTCTTATTTGAAAATCGATTTCGAGTTGACATTTCTGGGAAAACGGAAGATGACTTTGTGTTCAAATATCTATTTCAAAAAGTGCCTTCTGGTGAGCATATTAAATATTCCAAATTTCAGAAATGTAGCTAGTGAAGCAAATGAGAAAATGGGGTGAACCATGAGTCTGTGTCACACCTATCAAGGCGGATTTAGCGGATGCATAAGCATAATCATATTCATAAACATAAATTTAATGTACAATTCATAAAAGTTGAACTCTATAGTTGCAAACGAAATGGTTTATCCAACTCATAAGGATAAGTCATAGTGCACAATGCATAACGCATAACCTGGAAGTTCCCAACTTTTAACTTTTATGAATATCGATATGTCGAAATAGATTGTGCGCCTGCGCGAATCGAGATATTAATGGCGGCATCATATTTACTCCCAACTGTCACTGTCATAACTTAGTATTTTTTATTTCACCATTGTGTATTTTTGTATTATCCAGTGTTGAAATGAGTTTAAAAGAAGGTTTTTTATTGAGGCCTCACACCCCAACGTCTTCTTTGATTTATAGCTGTTAATGTGTCACTTGCTACTCACACACTTTATGATTATGTTTATGAATTAAGAAACCAATAAATGACCCAAAAGTTATGCATTATGCATTAGAGAAGTTGCAATAGTTATGATTATGCATTGACGAAAAAGATATGCTTATACATCCGCTAAATCCGCCTTCAGTCTGCAAAATTTGATGTTTTACTACTTTTAATCCATGAGTTTTATTGTGCAACATACAATACCTCTGTATTCATTATGAACTAATTTAATTTCCGTTAGCTATCTATAACCCAGCAGAACTTTTTTAAGTATGTTACAATTGAAATATTCCTAGGTTGCAAACTAGACAACACGTTAGTCATTTCCTTCGTTGGACAAACAAGAGTGTTGAGCCTGAATGGAGAAGAAGTGGAAGAAACAGACATAGTAGGATTCTCTTCCGACCAGCAAACGTTCTATTGCGGTAACGTCATTGATGAACAAATTATCCAGGTCACACCGATTTCTGTGAGATTGGTATCGGCTCAAAATAAGACTATGTCGGCAGAATGGAAATCTCCGACAGGGAAAAATATCAGCGTTGTCGCATGCAATGCTTGTCAAGTTATTGTTTCCACAGGATCGGATCTTTACTATCTGGAAATACATCCAAACGAACTGATCTTGAAAGGGTAATAATAATCGAATGATGCCCTGAACATTTCTCAACATTTTCTTCTTAGAAACACGACATTGGATTTCGAGGTTGCTTGTCTAGACATAAGTCCGTTAGGAGAAGACGCAACTAGGTCTAATTTCGTGGCTGTAGGGTTGTGGACAGACATTTCTGCTCGAATACTGAGGTTGCCTGACTTATCGGAAGCGACAAAAGAAATTTTGGGAGGTGGTGAGTATCGAAATATAATGGTGTGATGGAAATATTAGTATGCATCAATTTCAGAAATAATTCCTCGCTCAGTCCTAATGGCTAATTTCGAGGGTCACAATTACCTATTGTGTGCTCTCGGAGATGGATCAATGTTCTATTTCTCCCTTCACAAAGATTCTGGAACATTGACCGACAAAAAGAAGGTCACCCTGGGTACCCAGCCAACAGTTTTGAAAACTTTCAGATCACTTAGTACGACTAACGTGTTTGCTTGCTCAGATCGACCGACCGTTATTTATTCTTCAAATCATAAGCTAGTTTTTTCAAATGTGAACATGAAGGAGGTCAATCATATGTGTTCTCTCAACGCAGAAGCTTATCCTGACAGGTGAGGAATAAGTTTATCTTTTTGGCAGTTTATTACTTTAAGAAATGTATATACTATTCTAGAAATGAGATATGGAACTCAATAAATCAGTTTACATTCCTTCAGATTCTTTCAAATCCAGAATAACAAAAAAATATTTCATACATTTATTCACACCTTGAATAATATATCATACCAAGATGCGGCTTTATGTCAATGTCACCGCACGCAGAGATACGAACTGATCGTAGTTCAACAAAACTTGATTTTCATGTACTTCAAGAAGTATTCGCGATAGAAAATAACACGTAGCACTATCTCATGGTAACAACTCGAACTTCTCGAAGTGGTATCGTTTTTGTTTTGTTTTCATATTTTTGATATTTATGTCATTGTGATATAGATGTCTTGCCACCAAACAATAACTGAAACGTAAAAAACGATAAGATTTCACATTTATTTCACCAGAACATCTCTCGAAAAACTGCTGGAAGTAAAGCTTTCACATCAGAAGCGAACATAAACAGAACAGAGGTTAAGTTTGTCTGTGGGTTATCCCTAGAGAGTTCAGTGGTTATCCCACTACGAGTGGTTCACGAGTCACCGCTAGGTAGCGTATCGCGAATTCATCAGTATTTATGTATGGGATTTGTGTTTTTTCCATGAACTTTGAGGTACTCACTCTAATGAATTAGTGTACGATGGTGAAACAATATCCTAAATACCTATCCAGTTCATTATTTTCCTGGTCACCCTGTAAATGACACAAAAATGCTAACTTTTGAAGCTGAAATCGGATAGAAAGAATGATCTCATTTTTATATGTATTTGTAGTTTGGCCCTTGCTACAGATACATCTGTTACAATAGGAACTATCGATGAAATTCAGAAACTCCATATCAGAACGGTTCCTCTACAAGAATCTGCACGAAGGATCACCTATCAAGAACAAACTCAGGTAAAAAAGATATGTTGAGAAAAACTATTTTGGTTGGTCGTTCAGTCCAGTGGAATAGAGTAATTGATTGAGAAAAAAATCATGCAACTTTAATTTAGAACATGAGATCTGGTAGGGTAGCCCACATGGACGTATAAACACAGATGGACTCAGTTGTTTACGTTATAATGTGAAGCCGAGAAATTCAGTGACATGGTCACATTCTGTACACCTGCCATTGAATTAGATGTTGTCACGTCTTGTCATTGATAAATCCTAATTTTAGTCCAAGATCATATTCTGTTCATTTGGGATATTTTAATTTTCCAATCCTATCGTAATAAATTCAGAAAGTTCCTGAAACAGATGGGATCAACACAATAAAATGAAAATCGCTCGTAATCGAGGTAGTATTACGTGGTATTACTCCTGCGGAAGTAACAGAGCCAACAGAGGTTATGTACAACTGGCAACATTGCTTCAAATCAGTCTCGTTTGACATTCGCTTGGAGCAAGTCTTTGTTTACCAAACTTTGTTTGAGTGATTAATAGTGTTTTATCGACTCATTTTGTGAAATACTTTGAACATAGACAGTAAAAATGGTGAAGCAGTGCTGGTTATGCAGAAAAACTAAGTTTTTACACCCAGATCTGCCATTTCATTCGTAAATACTATATGTTTACATTATCGAATCTGAGTAACATAGGCGTAACAATGGGTTCATTTATCTATCATGATCATAATAGTATTCCAATGATATTGTTAGTTATATAGCAGGTTTCATATCAAGGAGTCTGAATTCTATTGTCACTTGCTCCAGATGTAAGAAGTTTTTGACGGATGAAAATGAGGAAACTCTTTTCAAGCTACAGAAAAGAAAAGAGCATGAAAACCTTACAAAAGCATCTAAATTAGTCATTGGAATTCGTAAAGAGGCTGAGAAATATTTTAGATTTTTTTATAAAATAACATTTATAATAAAAGAGTTAATAACCTTATGAATATTTTGGTGAGTAAAACATTACAAAATATTCCGAAGGAATTATATCAACATTTTGGTGACCACTTTCTATGATGGAGATAATATTGATGGCCACCCTGTACAATTTTTGAAACTTATCCTTCATAAATATTTCAAAATAAGAATACACCACGAAACGATGAATAAATTAGATTCATCAACTGTCAGATTACGGAGTGTTTTACGAAGACTATTCTGTTCAGAAATCAATAGTCACATTGAGGGCCTTTTTCAGAAATCGCAATTCTATGTCAGTCACTGTATCTACAAAATTAATAAAGTAACCTTAATATAAAACTTTGTTTTGTTACATCATATTATCTTTCTACATTAACTTTGAGTTACCTACCTATAAAGAACAATAAAATTATCACAGGGGTTTAATATCATGTTATTTATTCAACTTAGGATACTTCTGCCGTTAGATGTTCGATAGATTATAAGGGTTGTCAAAATAACTGATATTATTTATTTTTATTCATTCTATATACCTATAGCTACTAATTCAGTGATTAGCTCATATTTGAATGTGTATTTAGTTTTGAATCGTCCATTGAATTTTATTGACAACGAAATAAAACTTCTCGATACGTTAATCACGTACGCCACTGTAGCGGAGGGAACAATCACAGTCTATCGTTTCCAACTCTCTTCCCTTCAACCCGACTGCCTACGAACTCTCAGCCTTCAAAACAATGTGCGATGAAGGTATAGGCGTGCTGTGTCCATCTGTGTTTATACGTCCATGGTAGCCCATGTGAAAATGCATATTTGAAAATCTGCGCTTAGTAAATTTCTTACCGATCGTATTTATTGCCTTACTTTGTGCAATGAATCAAAGGAACCTCCCATATTCATTAAAAAATTTCGAGAAGACGAGGTGTATTATAGAGAAATTTGAAAATCTGGTCAGTTTCATCCCATTAAACTTAACATGTCTTTTACAAACAATAACAAACAAAAATATTTGTACCATAGCGAATCTTCTCTGGCAATTTTCGTTAGTTATTGGTTCACTGTTTCAGATATCAATAGTTTACAAGTTCTGAAATTCAATGATGAAAACACTATTCACATGAAAATTGTTTGCAGACTTTTGGAATAGTAACTGCTCGTATCGACATTCAAGATTCAACTGGCTTGAATCCAGCAAGACAAAGTGCGTCGACTATGGCACAATCGGTAACGATTTCTAGCAGTGTTGGTTCCCTGGCCATCAGCAAATCTGGTAGCAGTAGCATCATAGGCAGCAGTAACATGCCAGATTATGGACAAGAAGTGGAGGTGCATAATCTGCTGATAATTGATCAGAACACCTTTGAAGTACTGCATGCTCATCAACTGATGCAGCAAGAGTATGCCATGTCCTTGATTTCTTGTCAATTGGGCAATGATCCCAATCCATATTTCATTGTTGGTGAGTGGATATCAAATTTGAACTTATATTGCACCTTTTTTGCATTTATTTATATAGGTGATGAACGCAAAATAGTTTTTGAATAACATAAATGGAGAATATTTCAATATTCACATCTGATGCTCACACCAAAGTCAGCTTAATGTAGAGGAATCTTGTTAACTGCTAGGTGGATGTGCTCCCAGCTGACTAGATTTCCTCTGATCGGTGTGCTCATTCAATGATGGTGATAGTGTTGCAAACACTTATACAGTTGCATTTTTTATCAAAAAAATTATTTGTTGATCAATTTTTATCACATACACTGAAATAATGGGTCCCCAATCGGCTAGGTTTGGCCGGTCTCGGGATCAAACATTTTGACATCATGTGATTGTTTTAAAAAGTGATTGTGTCCCTCAAGTTTGTACCAAACGAAATAGTGGCCAGAGATACTTAATTCCAATTCTCACTCCAATCATAGAACTTATTTGATGAGAATTCATCCGAAGGAAAATTCCTAATTCCATCAGATTACTGAATAATTTCGCTTCAGGGTTGCCGAAGCTACTCCATTCGGAGTAGATCTACTCCCTTTGAACATTTCCTACTCCTCTTCTCCAAAAGAATGATTTCTACTCCGGTTGAATGTACATTGTACGAATGAATATACAGTACCGAAATAAAAACTATAAAGTAACTAATCGAAAAAAAGGTAGACACCAGTATCTGTGATTCTACCAGCATGAATTCATGTGATCATGTCAAGAGACTAGACGTCAAGTCAAGTTTCAACCATCACAGTCACAATGTCACTTGTCAAGAATGTCGAAATTGTACGAGCAATAAAAAATTGTACCTACTGAACAATTCAATTTTTTTTCATTTCATTTCATTATTCACTTCATTCAGGCAAGTAATAAGATGAGTGCGATCTTTGCTTTCCCACAGTAGTTTCAATTCATTACAGGATAGGCTTCTTCCATTGTTTGTAGAATCCAAAAACGTTTTTCCTCTCTGTAAGGTAGGTACTGGAAGAAATTTTGATTTAACGTGTACTGGAAAGAATTTTAATTCAACATTTTTGGTATTATAATGTGGATGGTACCTCATATAAATATATAACCTATAAAAAATTGAAATAAAAGACATTTCAGTTTTGAATCTCGTTGCTTTCATAATTTTTACTTTAATGGAAATACCTTGAAAATGGAACTCTGATGATAGGGCATGCGTGTCTGAACACGAAAGTACTACTCCGCTTTGGTACTAATCTACTCCACTGTCAATCTCCAATCTACCACTACTTTTTGGTCTGGTGCGGCAACACTGTTTCGCTTTGGTAGGAAGTAAACCCATATAATGATCAGCTATAAAAATTAAATAAGCACAGTAACATTACCGAAATAAGGTTTTAGTTTGTCGCTAACTAAGGATGGCGTCATATAAAATTTTAGAAAAAATGAATCAACAACCCGAGATAACTATCAAGCACTTTGTAAAGCAATTGACTCGTTGGATTCTAAAATGTATACAACGGCCGTTAACTTAGACCTGACTAAAGCATTCGATAGCGTAGATCATAACGTATTATTGAAAAAATTTGATTCTTTTGGGATTAGAGGAAAACCTCTCCAGCTAATATCTTCATATCTAAGTGATAGACGTCAATACATCACTGAGTATGATAGCGAAGGTCAACTGATAAGATCTGATTATAGTAAAATAAAAATGGGTTTACATCAAGGATCCATTTTTGTGCCATTACTATATTATATATGCAGATGACTGCTCCATAATATTATCATACATTGATCATAATATAAATATGCAGAGTATGCATAGACTCCCTAGATATTTTCTTTGATGCACATAGGCTCAAGCTCAACACAAATTATTACTTTCAACCAAAATCAATTCAACATTGAAAAAACTTTCAGAAAAGATGAGTCTGCCACAAGACTTGACTGGAAATGTCATTGAAAAATTATCGTCAAGTATATCTAGTTATAGTTACAGTGACATTTATTTCAATGCATATCTCCCCAGAAATTGCTTTGTTGTCCTATAATACTTATGTACAATCACATAACAGGTATGGTATAATTTTTTGGGGTTTTAGTAGTACAGCAACTCAAATCTTTATATTACAAAAGAGATGCAGGAAAAGAATTTTCAATATGAAAATGACTGATAGTTGTAAATCTTTTTTATAGGAAAGAAAATAATGACTCTGATATGTCTCATAATATATGAGTCAGTTTTGTTTGTTGCAGAAAATATGACTTATTTGCAGTATATGCTATAGATCATCATGAACATCATACAAGATACAAGTACAAGTTATTGAACATAAAAACTAACCTGACATATGTTCAAAAAAATATACCATTTGCTGTAATTCAAATTTATAACAAGCTACCTAAGTCGCCCCCCAAAAAAACTCAAAATCAAACTAAAATATATTCTTATATCAAAAGCATACTACACCATAGAAGAGAATTTCTCTGACATTTCTCATTTATGTGTTATTTTTATGTTGGTGAATTGATGTCCTTCATACACTTTTGTTGTATTTCTGTACTATGTTTTTATGTACTATCATTATTTTATGCAAGGTGGATATAGGATGGTGAAACAGCTCTTTAATTGTTTCTGCGAAAAACTTGTAGACCGTTTGAGAAGGTACTAATATTTCCACGACTTGAATGAAGATGGCAGTAAGATCGATTATCGAAGAAGATTTCTGTTGCTCATGTATTTCTGTGGTTCGCATCTGACAGACATGAGTTGAAATTACATCAAAACACAATAATTTCAGTGAATCTGGAATAATTATCGATATTTTGACTCTTCTCAGTCATTTTTCTTCTAGAATAGATGAAACTGATAAAAAGATGACAGATGCAGAGTGTCTGTTTTACCGACACAAGGTATGTCGCCATCTCTGATAACTTCAGAAAATATTACTACGGTATGAAATCAAGTAGGCAAAGGTCTACAGTTAATTCTAGTGCTTGTTAATAGGAAGCTGTTTCACCATCCTATATCCACCTTGATTTTATGTATATTTTCTTGACAAGTTCTACGCCTTTTTGGCTTTGATTTACAAATAACAAATAAAGATTATCTATCTATTTATAATTTTAGGCACAGCAAATGTCAACCCCGAAGAATCGGAACCGAAGCAGGGCAGGCTGCTCGTCTTCCACTGGAACGAGAACAAGCTGACCCAAGTGTCCGAGAAAGAAATAAAGGGAGCCTGCTACTCCCTCTCCGAATTCAACGGCAAACTCCTGGCGAGCATCAACAGCACGGTGCGCCTGTTCGAATGGACGGCCGAGAAGGAACTGCGGCTCGAGTGCTCGCACTTCAACAACATCATATCCCTGTTCCTGAAGACCAAGGGCGACTTCGTGCTCATCGGCGACCTGATGCGCAGCATGACCCTCCTGCAGTACAAGACGATGGAGGGCAGCTTCGAGGAGATGGCGCGCGACTACAACCCCAACTGGATGACGGCTGTCGAGATAATCGACGATGAGATCTTCCTGGGCGCGGAGAACAGCTTCAACATGTTCGTGTGCCAGAAGGACAGCGCCGCGGCGACCGAGTCCGAGCGGTCGCAGATGAACGAGATCGGGCAGTTCCACGTGGGGGATATGATCAATGTCTTCAGGCACGGATCGCTGGTGATGCAGAACATCGGGGAGACGTCGACTCCCACGAGGGGATGCGTTCTGTTCGGGACTGTGGGGGGAGCCATAGGTGAGTTGGCGTTGACAGGAAGGGGGGGATGGGAACGGTCCACAAGATACTTACTGTGTTGTCCATTCATTTATTCACATGGATTAGGTTCTTTTTTGAGGTTTTCATACATTTGTCACTTATATGTAACCTTTTTTCCTCTTTTATTTCAATTCTAATTTTTATACTTGTTAATCTTGTTCTATAATTACAATATTTCGATTTTTTCCATTCAATATCTCATAAATTAATATTTCCTCTATTCTATTCATCCATTTTTAAATGGAATCTTCACAAACTTATGATATAAGCAAATTGAATTTTTAAATTTTCAATTTCTTTGTATAACTTCAGAGCCAAAGCCTGAGTAAATTTTCTGGTCTCATATTTTCAGATATGAAATAGCAACTTAGCCCCTAACTTCAAGGAATGATGGAGTGTCTCAAGAAAATGATATAAACATGTCCAAATCTCTTTCTTTTTTGAATTACAGATTTGTTGAGATTGTTCTTTATTGCTTCTGCAGTTTTTAGTCCGAGTATGATGTTCTTGTTTAGTGAAAAGTGTTATTCAAAACCAATGAGATTTGGACATATTTTTATGGAGATTTTTTTTTCTTTCATCCGTAAAGTATTATTTTTAATTTATTTGTAAATAACCGTTCACAGATACGGAGAAAGTACAGGAAAACAAAACTATTCTAAAAAACCATGAACTGCATCCTGTATATTAGAATCCACCAGCGGCATACCACAAAAGTTCAGGATGAAAAAAAGAGTGAGACCATAAAAAAATCTCTAACTGTTAATTCTCAAAACCCTTCGGTATACTCAATAATGTGAGCCCTTCAAACTGTATTCCAAATTTGAGCTGAATATCCTAAACAAAATCTTGTCAACATTTTGTGATTGAGACGCTTTATCATCTCAGGAAGTGTCACCCATATATTATGTATATATATTGTTTAGAGTACTATATACAGTGTCCGTCATAAAGTTGGCTACACCTAGTGATAAGAATAAATTGTCTTTTCATAATTATTCACCTCCTGCAAAACCACAAATATTTGATTAGTTTTTAAAGCTGTTATCAGATAAAACAAAAATGATATGAGATCCTCGTTGGATTTCAAGCACATTTTTCCGATAACATTTTTTTGATATCTTGTTGATTTGACTGACAACTTTTTTGAAATTTCCGCCAAATCTGAGGCCACGTGATATAAGTCGTTACGGATTTATCTGTTGTCGAACATGCAGAAACGAACCGCCATTAGAGTTTTTCAGAAATATCAATGACAATTTTTTTCCCATATGTAGCCAACTTTATGGCGGACACTGTGTATCCACCGAAATGATTGGGAGAATGTAAACTGCTTTTTTACTGAATCATTATGGAAATATTCTTTTCTAGGTTTGGTAACCCAAATTACGCAAGATTTCTATGAATTCTTGCTTGACCTTCAAGGAAAACTAGCAATAGTGATAAAATCTGTGGGAAAGATAGAGCATTCTTATTGGAGATCTTTCCATACTGATATCAAAACTGAAACATCTGAAGGATTCATAGATGGGGACTTGATAGAGAGTTTTCTAGATTTATCACAAGAAAAAATGAAAGAAGTAGCTGAAGGAGTAGGGGTAAGAATGCAGCAGTCCATTTTTGTTACAGGCTAATTTACTTCCTTTGTTATAGATGACAGTGGAGAATCTAGTGAAGATGATTGAAGATTTAACTAGAATACATTAGGAAGCAGATGTATTTCAAACAGAATTTTTCAAAATAATTAATATAAGTATTCGAGTTTTCTATAGGATGATGATCTGTAGGATTATTTGAAATAAAACGATTTCTCACGATACAAAAATAATTCATTATTTTGAAGTTTTGAAACAATAAATTAAACGAAAACAAAACTTATTCTATCATTCGTGAACGCTGAACTTGTTCATATGCTGTTTTAATGAGGAATTTGAAGTTATTGTTTTCCTGCAAATGTTGTAAAGACAGATCATCTATGAGGGTATCCAAAGGTGGCAACAATGTTAGTGGATCTGCACCTGAAATATAATAACCAATTCGAATTGATACATCTAACGGTTTATCTGTAAATTACCTAAATCCAGTGACAAATCGATAATTTTATAGAATAAAGTTTCTTGTAAAATATCCATTGGCGAATCTAAATTTATGAAATTCCATGAATTTTTGAGTATGGCACTTCGCCACACCTTCAACTCCAACTCCTCTCTCAACTCCTTGTCACTTATGACAGTGAGGATGTCCAAGGCTTTCTTGAATTCTAGTTCTCCAGCATCTGTGTATTCATTACAGATATATAAATTCGCAAGATCTTTTGGAGGTATCACGCAAGGCCTCAAGGTGTCGTATCCGAACTGTTGCAGAACATAATCTGGCAGGTCTTCTTGGAAAATAATGAGATCCAAGCGGGAATTGATGTCCTCGACAAAGTCATTTGTGCCATTCGTATTTGGAGCAGCCAGTTTGGCTAACTTGCTAAGACTGAACATTGTTTTTTGTCTGGTTAGTAACTCTCTTTCGGCATTTGCCAGATCACCTATAACGACATTATTATCGGATTAATGAAAAAGGGTGGGGAATGAATCTTAACTAACTATAATAGAGTTGTACCATAAATGCCCTGGTATAAATAGAGGGTGCCACACCGAAAACGAAACAGATCGAATATCTTAACGACACATGTGTTGTGAAAAATATGCAAAAACACGTAGATTTTCATTCCAATGGCGACATCGTTCTCTCATATGATCGTTGAGGACATTTGAATTTCAAATGAAAATTGCGGGAAAAATAGGTGAAGCTTAAAATCGCAATTCACAATGACCTATCATATGGTAAATTTTTTCTTATCAACTAGGTATTCTTTATATCTGCCAGCTTCATACTTTAGTAGGTATTTTCATGTACTTTGACCGATAACCGAAAAACAACCTCACTTTCCCCTTTATGAGGTTTTACAATTCTTTAAAGAAGTTATCACAATCAGCGAGGGTTGTGTTTCGCTTTATTATGAATAATCAAGCATGTTAATGGATTCTGGTGATATGAAATCCAAAAAATGCAGCTTGATATGAAAGTATAAAATTATAAGTTAATCTGTGACTTCATCAATTATTCTCACATAGAGGAATCTGACTTACCCCAACCATAATATTCTAACTTCAACATGGAAAATTATACAGTGTATCTCACTTCTCATGGAAGCATACTCGTAATTTTCGCGGTAAAATGATAGGACTGACGACTGGTGTATCCTTTGATTATACATCAAAAATTACGGCAGATACGGGAGGGGGGAGGGAAGTGAGACAAAATCGGTTATTTCAGTAATGAATTTCAGTGATATGAATTAGGAAAATATGTTCTCGATGGGTAAAAATATTGGTGATATTGTCAACTGTCATTCTAGACTTGATTTCGAATTTATTGAGTGATTATAATATTGATTTGGTGATTTGTTAGAATAACATACATCAAATGGATAACTTACATAAAGTATCAGCTGCGGTAGAAAAGTCATTATCGAAAATCTGTTGCATCCAAGAAAGAGATGGGTGGTTTGATAGAAAACTGGATAACTTTTGGGGATTTTCAGTTCTACCCGATTTTCTATATCTGTCCATCAGTTTTCCTTGCTTGTTTTGTTTGAGGAACCAGTTATAGACATACTCTGGGAAACTCTCATTGTTGAATCTATCCATGTATTCATCTAACCTACTTTGATTATCCATGAGTTCACAAATCGTAACGAGAGTTTCAAAGTCCAGATACTTTTCGGCTAACAAAGCAGCTCTTTCATATTCCTTTTCATCCACTGAAAAATCAATAGTTCACCAGAACCATTCGCCAATGATCGCAAGTGATTATACTTACACAATGGCTTAATCAATTTATGTCTATCAGTGCAATATTGCTTGTAGACCATACTTTCCTTTGGAGAATTTTTGATGGTCTCTAAATGAAACTTCCTGCCATCCAGTATCAAGTCAGTAAGTGCAACAAAGTGATCTAACAATGAGTTTCTTAGCTGTCCTTGACTCGTTGACCTGAAGCCGTAATTGAATGTAGAACTATGCTGAAAAAATTGTATTTTATAATTTGAATAATGTTCAATGCATAGTTAATTACTTGCTGTAGAAGTGCATCTGCTACACCTTCAGTCCCATTTGTAGCGGTCCATGGTAAATATTCTAGGTTCAATGATTTTGTTTCTTCAGTAGGAACAAAATTATCAGAATTCTGATTTCGATATTGGATAACTTCATTCAGGACAGTCTGGAAACAATATGTCCGGAATTGGGAAATGATTATGTGACCGACCGAAAGCGGACCAAAATGGTTAAAAATATAAACTGTTCAATTCCGGATAAATATTTATAACCAGTTGAAATCTTACCAACACAATTTCGTTTGTATCGTGTACAATCTGAGCAACTTGGGAGGGACTCAAATCTGAATGAGCAGAATCCTCACAACAGTTGACTATTTCCTGAATACCCTTTTGAACTTTGGTAACTTCTCTATAAAACACATCCTGATTTGTGAGACCATTTCCTGGTTCAGTATCAAAATGTTCAACTGCCTTTTCCAGAGCATTTTCTACTAACAAGCTATTTGGTAGACTCTTCAGTACTATAGCAGCAGTGATTTTTTCCGAATATTCCCCTGGAACAAAAGACAAAATAATGTCAGTTCAGTGAAGAAGTTTTCTGACAAAACATCATCATCAGATGAAAAATAAATATCGAATGGATCGGGACATTCCTGAGTTTTGTTAGTTTCTTCCCAATTCATATATTATTTCGCATTTTGACAGATATGCTATTTTGATGAATTCAAAATCGTTTATTAAAGTCCAAAAAATACCGGCATATACAGGCTGTCCATTTTTCGACTGCCACTATGGAGATCTCACTTATCTTAGGAGATACGAAGTTGGTTAAATTGTGGCAATGGTGCGCATTTTCGTGCTGAATAATAATCTGAAAAGATATTTGGATTATCTCTAATAATTTACGAACTATCGCAACTAGACATTCCATGCAAAGACATTATTCAAATCCTTTTTATTGAGAATTCGAATAATGTATAGGGTATATACAGGGTGTTTCATAATAAATGCGCAGGACTTCAGGATATGATAGCTCTTTCAAGAATATGAAAAAAAGTTCCTATTGACTTACCCTCTAAATTGCACCATTTTCGACATATGAATTAAAAAAAATCGTTTTTTGCGAATATTTCTGGAGCCGTTAATCGCACAGAAAACTGATTTTGTAGGCATTTTCTACTCATAATAAGCTATGTTTTGGGCTGATTTGTTATTTTTTTAAACTCATAATTGGTGAAGATTTTGAAGGGGTGGTGGGTGTTATTTCCTCCAACTTTTACGCCACTGAAAAAAGTACAATTTTGAGCCACCTATTTAAACCGCCAATGTTTTCTACACAAAAAAGGTACTTCTGTTCATAAGCTCTAAAGTTGACCGTTTTCAAGAAAAATCAACTTTCATGTTGAAAAACATGGTAAATTTTTTAAATAATTTTTTTCATAATTATACAAAATTTATTTAAACGTTAGAACAAATAACAAAACCAAACGTTAACTTCATATTTGCAAAATAAAAAAAAAACAAATCATACTCAATTAAATTAAGTGTTGGAAATGTCCGCCGTTAGCTTCAATGCACGCAGCAATTCTTCGATGCATTGACTGTTTAAGCTGTATTCACATGCCAGCTTTCGCTTATTGGGTGGAGAGCTCAAATTTAAGGCGTGTCCTGTTTTTTTACGAATACAGCCAATGTGCGATAAACGGTTCCAGAAATATTCGCAAAAAACGATTTTTTTTTAATTCAACACCCTGTATGTCGAAAATGGTGCATTTTAGAGGGTAAGTCAATAAGAACTTTTTTTCATATTCTTGAAAGAGCTATCATATCCTGAAGTCCTGCGCATTTATTATGAAACACCCTGTATAGTACACATCTCAAAGTTTTAACATCCAAAAAGGCGTTCATAACAAAAAATAAAGTTGACAGGTGTGTCTTCCCCATGTTTAAAATTGAGAAAAACGATGCCATATTCGAATTGCCCATATAGAAGTATTTGAATAATGCATTGGTACCGTACCGTTTTTTTGCGATGACTATTGAAGATTTTCGAAATTTATTTTCAGTTTATTTTTCAACACGATATACACAACTTTGCACTAATTTAACCAACTCCATATTCAAAGTGGTTTTTTGATTGTTTTCAGACATTACCTAATCACTATGATGGAATGATGCTAAATAAGTAAGTACGGTAGTTATTTCACTTCATAGAGTGTTTCTGTTGCTGATTGCTATTGATGAATCGATTGATGTTTTTGGGGGGGCTCTGAACTTACATCAATTGAAAATGTCATGGCAATGCGAACATTATGTCAGAAATAAACGGCCATCCCTCTTTTTTTTTGGGCATTTCTCGAATGAAAATCGCTCACCTAGAGTATGAACGGTAGGTGTAACATTGCCTCTCGTTATGCAAGCAGACAACCTACTCCAAACCCCGGCTTCTCTCAGAAACCGAAAATACAAATTCAAAGCCTTGCGTTTATCCTCCAACTGATGGAGGACTTGCATGGCGTGAGAGCTTCCAATACCAGCAGTAGCCACTTTATTCCATCGAGGGTCACCAGCAGGAATGTCGTCCAGAAGATCTTTGCATAGCAGGATCACAACAGTATCCAAAGCATTATTGATGCTTGGTGAAGTGGAATTTTCAGGTGGAAATAACTCATTCAGGATATCTTGATAAGCACTCTGAAATATAATGTAATCAACTATTGAACATAACAGCACCGTTTCAGTGAAACAACTTCTATAAATGACTTATTTTTATGTATTTCATGTATTCAGAGTGCAAAGCGATAAATTGACGATATTTACATACACACAAGATTTTTTCTACCTAGAGTCTAGACAATAAAACTCGATGCTTCATTACTACTACTGGTGCTTCTAAAACTCTATGAAGCATAATTGAAATTTACCTCTTTAATTGAATATTATTTTTGCATTTCATGGCACTATTTACAATCATGCAAGAGAATATGATTTCTTTTTTAACAATATACCAATGGTAGAGGCGAGCGTTTTTACAATATTCCTGCTCACAAGCCCAAATGCTGTCACTTATGTTAAGCAGATGTAGAAAAAATATATTTTGAAAAAATACCGCAAAAAAACCAACAAGTTGCAGTGGTGGCTCGGCTCTAATGACTACCCGTTATTGTTAGGAATTCCAGTAAAATCATTATAAATGTACCTGCTGATTTCGGATATGAAAAATGAATGCAGCTTTCAATTGCCCAACAGTATCCTTATAGGCATTGAATATCTCTTCAGGGTCTAAATTATAAATTGATAAATTGTTGATGGCGGTGGATTCACTGAAAGATGTTTCTATTGGTGTATTTGATGTTGTGCTCTGATTCAAGAAATCCGAAATTTGGTCATTGGAACAAACAGCCACTAATCCATTCAGTCTTGAGAAAAAAACTGGTGTATTAATACAAATGGATCCACCTAGTGAAAAACAATAAAACATAATGTTTAGTCAATAATATGTGCATGAGTAACATATTAGCTAAGTACTGACTTGAATGTGCATGCATTGTATGTGTTTTGTGTATTTCTCTGCATGCAAATTTGTTGCTTCAGATCTTTCCAGTCATTCATCTGTTCAAATTATTACAGAAGTCATCATTACTTGTGTTTCTTACATACTGATTTTGAATTTATCGAAAAAATGGAAAATGAAAGAACCAAACATCCTGTTTCAACTCATCCACTATTTCATCCCAAGCAATATATTCTAATTTCCACAGAAGTGGAAAAAATGCTTTGCATCCCACTGAACATGATGCTTGTACAAATCAATTAATTACAGGCAGTCTTCACTCACTCAATTTTGTCATTATCAAATAATTATATTCCCACTCAACATGATGCTTGTACAAATCAATTAATTACAGGCAGTCTTCACTCACTCAATTTTGTCATTATCAAATAATTATAAAAAGAAAAGACTTTAACAAAAGAGTACATCATGACTAGCAATTTCAAAATCATTGAAAAGAAAAATGTACACTGTTTCTACTGATGATGAATACAAAAATTGTTAAAATTTTAAGCTGAGATTCAACAATGAGTACATCAGGGTAAAATGATGAAGAATCAGGAACTATTAAATATATAACTTACCTAATAAAAAGTCTTGTGATGAATTGAATTCTAACACATCAGGTTCCTCTAAAGACCGGATTATTCTGATAGTTTTGAGGTTATACATATAAATACTCGAGCCACAAATTAAAAATCTGTAGGACAAAGAATCACTGGTATTATCTTCTCTATACAGTCCAGATATTTTCATCAAAACGAAATCTTTTATGGAAACAGGGCCACCAGTTGAAAACGATATCATGGCATAGTACACCTGAAATGAATGTTTGTGAAGCTCTTCATTTGGAACTATCAATCAAAACACAATGTAGTGAAATGTCAAAACTAGCACATTCACAAATCATCGCATGACTGAGAAAATGTCATCAAAAACATGTTTGAACAATGTGTATTTACTACTTATTGTGGCTTGTTTAACCTGAAATCATATTGGTATTAGATGTTTTGGAAATGCCCAACATCTTATGACAACAACCATTCCTAAGGATATTTGAAAAATTGAGGAAAACCATGGGGTCAATTGAATTTGATTTTTTTTAATGTCATTGTAATGTCATATAATATTTTAATCATGATTACAATATACATGACCAGTCGAATATGTGCTTTGAAAATGCTGAGAATCTGTAGAAGAGAAAATTAAGTTTTTGTTAAGCATATTTTGTAATGAACCACTCATGCCTTGACATCATCATATTGGATAAAAAACAAACTTTGGTTGCATTATCAGATCTTCAATTAAAAATTCTAGCCAGATCTTCATGAGTATCAACAAAATCACCAACCCATAGATGGTAACAGCATGTATATTTTGCCCTCACCCAACCTCATAATATGAACTATACCTGAAACTGAAAAACATACCTGAGAGGATTTCTGTATATTGACAGCAGCTGCAAAAATGATGACACTATCTCTGTCTTTATCTGCCTGAATGTCCAACAGCCAAATGTCAATCTCATCTTGGTCACTCACCCAATTATCCCAGACCATAGTGTGAAACCTATCTCTCACCATTCTAGTCAATTCTGTGACTGAAACTAGTTGTTCAGGTTCTTGATTGGACAGTATCCATTTCTGAAGTGAGTAGCCTGCCAGAACATACACTGTCCAGGTACCCTTTTTATTTGGAATGTTGAGTACCCTGACCAACCTCTGAAAAAATTAGGTCCTTACCCTCATGGTAACTTATATCTGGTTCTATGTTTAAGATTTCATTTCCAAATAACAACAGTTTTCATTTCAATATTGGACAAGGTATCAACTTAATAAAATGACCCCAAATATGTATAACTTATCATGATGAACCATTGGATGACAGATTTTTCTATTGTACTTGAAACTTCAAAAAGGCTTTGTAAATTTTGAGAACCTTTCAATACTTCAGCCAAGTCATTCTGAGCCCCATTCTCTATAGAGATAAAAGAATGAAATAAAAACATTTTTGTCAATATAAAAATTTCAATTTGTAGAAATACATTTCTAGCGAAAAAACTCATTAGTCAACAGTAATATTTCAAATGATTTTTATCAAAATTCACAAGCTGTTTCCATTTTATTCAGAGAAAATTTGGAATATGTGAATTTGCCATGTGTTCAGCTGACTTCATCACTATAAAACTATTTCATTATCAGTATCAATGATCTATAAGATTTTTTACATGGTCAATAGTGCTTGGTTCAATTTTGAAGCTTTTGGAGATGATAAGATTCATGCTATAGTAATAATCTTTAATGCAAACCTAATATAAAATATGTTGAGCAATCTAATCATAGTGTGGTCTTGAAATGCATATATTGTAAGTTTGCAAACATTGAGTACTCTTGATATTCTACAGGAATACAGATTTTGATGCTTTATAAAATACCTATTTGAATTGAAATGATATGTTGTTATCAATCATAAATCTGAATTATTTTATCTACACTGTACATTTATATTTCCATTTTTATTTAAATGATATTAGAGATAATATTATGTTGATTTGTACATAGTACATTGGTATATATATTTTATAGGTAATCATTAACATTGATTTTGTTTTTTACATTAACCTTTGGTTTATTAGTTTGCAAGTATGGCTCAGAATGTTTGAAACTAAAATATTACAAGAATACTATTGAAAATATCTGACTGAAAATAACATGACTCTCAAAATACTTACTGTTTCAGTAGATTGCTCATTAGAAATGGGACCAAATATCAATGAAGACATTCTTTTACTGATACCACCCAGCCATCCACTTGGAGTTCTTAGTGGTTTACAGCTCAAAATATGTCTAACATTATTCATTGTTGGTTGAACAAGCACAACTGTACAAGTTGTAGTAGCCAGTATGCAACCTAATCCATCTATGTTTGTCAAACTGTCACATTCTTGACCTTGTAAATCCACAGTTTCTTCAATAGTTACACCCTCATGTGCTACAGCAGGCCAATATCTGACAACACCTGGAATGGACAATTAAAGAGATTTATCTCATAATTTGGAATGTTCATTATTATACCTTCTGGGGATACAGCAATACATGATGGGGTGTTACTTCCAGCATTAATGAACACTGTTACCAGTTCAGCTCTATGAGCTAAATCACTTTGAGGTAACTGCAGCTCAAAACATTGATTAATACTGCTGGTTTTCCTTTGTGGTGTTCCAGATGTAACTGTTGTTTGTCTATATTGCCAAATTAATAGCCTTCTTCCACAAACAACCCAAGCATAACCAATTTCAGATATTCGTGCAGAAACAATTGTATTCCCTAGATCATACAAAAGTTCAAATCTCACAAAAAAGTTCAGGGGTTGATTAATATCTGCAAGATATATACTCACGGTCTGCAAACGTTAAGGCTTCTGTGATTAGTACTGGTAGAGGTTGCCCGAACCGTTCTACAAAATGATAAGTTGATTTAAGTACTACTTGAACAGATTGGGATGATTTTCCAGACACGCTTAACCGGCTGAAACGTAGAATTCTAAATAAATGACTAGTTATGATAAAGTATATACTTACGAAGATTTTCGGAATGATGTTGGAAGAATTCGTTTTGAGCAGATATTTTGACGCGATCTTGGGGAAAATGGACTTTTTGCGGAAAAGCTTCCATGAAAACTTTTATCCATAATGAAAATATTGAAAATTTTATGAAACTCGATAATCAAATGAGAAAAGTGAGGTTGTTTTACCACCAGGGTCGGTCATCTGTCAATCCGTCAAACCGGCCAACGGCCAACAGTTGAAGTGTGCTGACAAAGCTAAATGCTAAAATTTTCGAACATTACCGATTGTCCAGTGGCGCGCAATATCACTCTTTGCCTTTGACGACAAATCTTGATCATGATCACTGAACTCAAACAAGGTGAAATAGAGATATTTCTATGGAAAAAATAAGCACCATAAGCACACCTATACTCTTTGCCATAAGCACAGAATGATTTATAATGTTTTCCACAAAGTTCAGAAGTTGTTTGACTCCCTTCCTTTGTATGTTGTCTTGTCTCTGCTTACGTGCTTACTTCTTTCCTTGGTTTGACTTGACTGTTGAAGACGTGAAGTGTGCTGTTAGAAACTTCGCATTGACTTTTGCCGTTGCCCGTGCCCCTTGTCAGTGCTTGGCCCTTATTCGAAAATCCAGATTCCAGAGTCCAGTAGCCCTGTCGCGTGCTGTCGCTGTCCAAGTCGCTGTCGTGGTTTTTTTGTTGTCATTGTTGTCATTCCTGTCAATCCTGTCAGTCACTAGTATCCAAAATCCGAATGGTTCGGAAGAATCAAAGTGGAAAATCTCCAAAAAAATCACGAAAAAATGACCCTGACGCATCTCACAATAATGTGATGTTTACAACCTATTCAACAACTTCTGTTCATAAAAGAAATTTATGTATCGTTTCCTTTCCCATAATTTTTTTATTCAACATTTTGAGATCATTGCTCTATCAATTTTTTGTTATTTTGCGATTTGTTTACTTCAGTTCATCAGGTTATTTTATACCTCGTCAAATATCTGATTGTGAGAATGGCGAGACAACAAGTTGTATTGTAGTAGAAGAAGTTACAGAAATGGCTCAAGTGAGAACTACAGGTCCAGGTCCAGGAGACCCTTTGTTGGCTAAACAAAAGCATCATCATAGGAGGGCATTTGAATACATATCTAAAGCCTTAAAAATAGATGAAGAGAATGAAGGTATGGCTTCCAGCAATGTTCTTTGTTTTCGCAAAAGTACATGATTTTTGTAGGTCAAAAAGAACAGGCCATTGATTTGTACAGAAAAGGCATCATGGAGTTAGAACTTGGAATTGCAGTACAGTGCTGGGGGGGACGTGGGGAAGTATGGGAAAGAGCACAGAGGCTACATGAAAAAATGAAAACAAATTTAGCTATGGCCAAAGACAGATTGCAGTTTCTTGGTAATATTTTAAATTTATGTGTAGATTTCTAGTCTGAACATTTGAACTCCCATAGTAAAACTTGGCAGAATGACTTGGCAGCTGAATGTCACATTGTTTATTTATACATACTTCATTTATTTTTGGTATTGTAGATTCATGTTATATGTTATATATTATTCAAAGTGAGTTCAAGATTGATGTTTAAAATGTTTTTGTATATTTTGGATTTTTGAGCAATTCAAAAATGGGTATAGATTTGAATGAAGGAAGTCCAAAACATAAAACTCATTTATATTGAAAATTAACTGGTGAAAAATATGTTTGGTCTTTTCAGAAATTGAATGTTAGAGAATGTTCAATTGGAAATATTTGAAAGCTAATTTATCAACTTATTCCTGATTTAATACTTTACTGTTGGATTTTTTTATATTTTAACATTCATATTCAAAATGTGGTATCACATGATTAATGTTAAACAGACTTTCAAGGTTCTCTGAAGCATAACTTGCCTAACTGCTTTTCTGTCAATGTTTCCAGTAATTTGGGAATATTTCTAGATCAAGCACAAAATAATAAAATAATTGAATATGGAAACTGTATGAGTATTCTCCTAATACAATTGAAAATCCTATTAAAAACAAATTAGATAACATGGTGATGAATAAATATTCACAGGGTGATGAATTCAAACAACCTGTGACATTCCTATGTATCTATTAATACTTGTACCTTCTGCCTCATATAAGTAAGATTTGAACTGAATTCTGTTTTAATTGAGGAATGAACTATTTAAGCAGTCTGTCTTGCACCGGTTGGTAATCTCGTGGAAACTTTTGGTTGAGTTTTCAGCTTACTGATCAGTCAAGTCTGTTACATTTTTGTGATAATTGAAAGCAATCAAACCATCTAACTTGAATGTTTAAATATCTACAGATGTTATAATGCTAGCAATACTGGCAAAACCCCACAGTATTCTGCATTCATTCTATGGTTTTGCTTCCAGATTGTTTTTTTAATTTCATTGATCAATTGTAAAATCCCAGATCATAAAAAAAAACTGATATTATTAAGAGAATCTTTAATGTGAATTCAGTAATCAGTTTTATTATTCAACATGTGTGTAGGTGTTAATATTATTTTGGTGTGTGGTAAAATTGTGCATGTTCATGTTTCTCAAAAATTTTGGAAATACTGGATAGACTATGAGCACTAGATTCCTCATGCCTGCTCACTATACTTGTTTCATGCTCTTCTACACATATATGGGTATTTTATGTGAACTATGCACATGCATGTATTTTTTGAGCATGATCATAAATTGTGCATGTATTTAAATGGAACTTTATTTTCCACAGGTTCTTAGAGAACTTACATTCTTTGTTTGAAATTTCAATAATGGCTATTGGTAATCTGTAACTTTCAAGGTGATTCTGCTAACTCAAGTAGTTATTGATAACATCATATTGAAATTAAAATTTTATCATATAATAATTCAGGAATTGACAATGATAAATCAATTGAGTAATCAGCCTCCCACAAAATATTATATTTCATAGAATATTGTCTTGATGCATGGATTCCTCTAGAAGTCTAGAATCTAGATGACCTGCTTCAAATTAATTTATTCTTGTGCGTTTTTTATATATCTCAAAAACTTTGAAGTGTAAGGCGTAGAAGTTTCTTTCCTTATAACATGAACTGCTGCGATCGATTTCTCTGAAAAATTTGTCTGGTTACTAAAATCATTAAGGGCAATGTGGCAAAAATATTTTCAAGATGGTGGCACTTCCAGTTATACTGAAAGTTGATGTCATTTTGGAGAAAAGTATGTGGTGTATGATTTAAAAATATCAGGAGGCCAGATCTCACAGTCACAAAATCTTATTTCGGAATAATATCCACCAGAGTGTCACATTAAAAAAATAACTACTCCCATTTTCACTCGAAGTTCATATTTTTACTCGAACGTGAATTACCCTTTATACATACATAAAATACCTCTTGAAAATATCCAATCGATCTATCTGAGAAATTTTTGAAGAAATCATTGTATTAACTTATTACTTTAAACTTACACTTTTTAGGTACAGACACGTACATATATCGATATAAATTGTATCAAGCTATACAGGCTAATCAAACTCAAGTCGGCACTATTGCTGACTTCTTCATTGTTGTAGAAAAGCGGTTGGTTAAACTAGAGGACTAGTAGTATTTTTTTTGCTGATAACCGTAGTGCTAACAGAAAAACAATTGATTCGCGTTTTCGATTTATTCGAAAAACATTTTTATACAATGGAACACCCTGTATTTCAATTTCAATCGATTGCCAATTCCTTCCAGTACAATTGATTATTATAAATTTTATCATAAAACCACAAATAACAGAGTTATGCGTCTTTTTAATTTAACCCACATGTATTATATTTTGTTTAAACTTTCAATTTCATGAAAACCTACGCGATTTTCAATTGTTTTTCTATTACTACGGTAATCAGCGGAAAAAATACTACTAATTCTCTGATTCAGCCTGTATACAACACAGTTTACTTAATAATATTATTCAGTGATATATGTAAGGAAAATTAAAACTACCTCTGATATCTTATAACCCAGTTAGCTTGTACGTTTTTAATAGAATTTATGGCGTTGAATTCAGCATATTTATGTTAGTGTAACAAATATCAAACATTCAAAAACAAAATGATTACAAACGTGATAACTGAAGTAAATGGATTTTCTGGATAGGTACTTCAGGATAGTTATACATCGTTGTATATGTATGTATATTACAAAAGTATACAATTGAAATGCATTCTGACAAAAAAATGTTTTTTGTTATTATTACATTGTATTTTTTTAGTTGTAGTGTTTTATTTGAAATAGAACTTTTCATTTATAGACAGCATGGATAGATTGAATAATTTGGAGGTAAACGATACCCTGGAAATGCCTAAGGTATTTAGTAGCAATATCCCCACACTGAAACAAACTGTTCCCAAACCAGGTATATTACCATAGTTATATTGTATCAGTCAGCGCGGCTTATTGGCTTTTTTACAAGTTGTTCAACAAGTAATTTGACTAACCCAATGAGTAAATAGTAGGCAATAGTGGCTCATATGCTTCTCTCTAATATTGAATTACTAAAAAATATTTAGAGTGATCATTTTGAATTCCATAGCAGTATCAATTTGTAAATTTTTATAATATTTTGATTTCATGAAATTTGAATTTGAAATGGTCACTATAGGTTAGTGTTGAGTCTGCTGACCTCTGTCTTTGAACGATAAAAATCTAGAAATGTTCACTGATTGGGAGTGATTGAGATGAATGAATGAAATCTGAATTCTTTCAGCTTCTGGTAAAAAACTAACTATAGCGAGTAAACGTCCTGCCAATGCCACTCTAGCCAAGAGCCAAACTTTGCCTCGATCTATGGGTTCTAGAAGCGCACCCGTGCAACCTGTGCGTCCATTCAACAAAGTATGTTCTACCCCACCAGCTATCAAAAAGCAGCTGTCTGTACCAGGCAATACTGGCTCGCCAGTAAGGAGAACTACTAGTAACAATAATGGAGGTATTTATTATTCGAATATCAACGCATTTTCGTTCATTTCTATCAAATAAATGGTATTCATCTCCTATACATATTAGATGAATCATTTTAGATAGGAAAGTCCAGTCTGGTAAGTGATTAATATTGGACATGCAGCTATGGTAGAAAGTTAATGGAGGGAACCGAACCTGGTGCGCCTAGCTTGTGAGGCAAATGCGTTGTCCACTAGTAGGTATTACCCTTGAATATATGAATACTCAAGGGTATTACAAATGTTCAGTTAAAGATTCTATTCGTCGGGGCGGAATATGAGCATGCGTGGATCACGCGCCGAATTTTTTGATGTTGAAACTATACTTGAAAATCTAATAAAATTATTCAGTTTTGCATATGGCCTTGACCTGCTCACATTCTTCATTCTTCAAAAATTTTTTTAGGGCCACCCTTGAGGTGTGTGAGTTCAGTTGAGTTTGTATGACATGATGAACTTCCAATACTTCCACTTCTATTTTGGTTCTATAATGAAGTCATTATGAAATGCAAATGCGTATCGAAATAGCCTCTCTTTCGATACGCATTTTTTATTATTCGGAGGTTGGTACAATCGAACTGTCAAATTAAAGTCAGAAGAGCATATATCTATTAACTACAATATTGACCATATGCCATAGCAAAGTGAATGTTAGCAAAGTGAAGCCGATTTTCATATATCTACCCTTTTATAATTGGCAACGTTGATTGAAGGCACATGCGCGAAATCGAAATTCGAATCAAAATGTCCAAAATTCGTAAATCTCATATCCATAGGAAAAAATTACTTTATATGAAAACAAATATTGTCATTTGGAACATATCCGATGATCATGGTGGACCGATGAAATTAGAATACATGAAGTAGACTTAGCTTTGACAAAGAGTAATCATCAGAGATCTTCTAATTCAGCGAACCACTCCTTCAGATTTGAAAGAATATGAAGCAATCAAGATCAATACAATGGTAGGCATATAAATTATCCTGATTTTTGCAATATTTTGTTAGACGTTGATGGCACAGGCACTTCCATTGTGTCTTGATTTCTGGAATTGTGAAAGACAACCTGGAGGGTGGATGTGGGCTGGACACGACCTGGACATCGACACTGGACATATTTACGGAAGTCTTGAACTTAACTTACGAATATTATCACCTGAACAACTATGAATTAATGAAACACAATCACTCATCACGCAAACGAAAAAAAAAATAACGAGAAACGAGGAAATTCACATCAACAAAACACAAATATAACCTGCTTGTTTGAAAAAGATCGCAAAAGTGATACCCGACATATCATTTCCCAGCGAGAAACAACAATAATAAGAGGGTCGCTCTTGACTGTCATCTACTTTTATGTTGGCGCATGCGCATAAATTCATCGTTGCCAGCGATGCTCTTTTGTTTCGGCTTCAGATAGGCTGTCCTTATTTTGTCCTTATTTTCAATATTCGTAGTTAATAGATATATGCAGAAGAGTTAGGCTCAGCTTACTTCTGAGCGATTTTTGATTTGTTGATACTAGCAGTGAAAAAATCAATGTTTTATTGGTGAATTTAAATTCAGAATCAAAATCGCTCAAAATTAAACGGGGATTTACGTTTGTGCGTCATATTTTGAATATTTAAATGTCATTCGAAGATCTTTCAGTTTTTTATTGATATCAAATCAATGTTTTTCAATGCAAGATTTCAAATTAATGCAAAATATAAAAAGTTGAATATGACACACGTTTTATAAGACACGTTGTCGCACTTGTTCGCTTGTAACACTCCTCGCTCCACTTGTACTCCAAACAACGCGTGCGACAAAATAGCGTCTCATAAAACATAATATACTATTATTGTCTCGATCAAATCAAAATCAAACGAACAAGAATACTGAAATATCAAATCCCGTACGAACAGAAGCTAGGTTAGTTCTTCTTCTTTTTTGCCTCATTGGCCACTCCATTGCAACTTGCCCGATGCTTTTCCAGTGGCGGGCACCAGCAAGCCGAATCAACCGAGGGGGCGGTCGCCGTCTCTGCGCGGCGTCGATCCCAAGCTGGCGCAGGCCGTCCTGGACGAGATCGTGGAGGGCGGCCACCCCGTCCAGTGGGAGGACATCGTGGGCCAGGACGTGGCCAAGCAGGCGCTGCAGGAGATGGTGATCCTGCCGTCGCTGCGGCCCGAGCTGTTCACGGGGCTGAGGACGCCCGCCAGGGGCTTGCTGCTGTTCGGCCCGCCGGGCAACGGCAAGACTCTGCTGGCCAGGGCCGTTGCGACCGAGTGTCAGGTATGGTCCGTTATGCGGTGACCGGCAGAATTTTTTTTATCAATATATTTTGACTAATTGATATCGATCGATTCTTGGGCTGGTGATCGAGTGCGTTGAATCGCTGGCTTATAGCAAAGAATAGAGGTTACCAAGAAGCGTCAGTGACCAAGGATGGTAAACTAGAGAAGGATGGTTCATTTAAGCGATTTTTTCCGCCAAAACGCGTGGCTTCCGAAGGCGCGCGATGACGTAGTTAACGGACCTGAATTCAAAATTATTAATGCTGAATATCAGTAAATGGGCATTAAAAGTAATTTTACTGTGATGTACATTTTATAATCGATACATATTGATTATTGATGGTTATTAGTATCATATGGCTTCAAATATTAGTAATTTTTGTGAACAAGAACTCCTTGATTCACAAAAATTCCTGAATGTCCACCCAGAAAATAATACATAATTTAACGGTTACAAAACAGGGAATATACCTATTCCATAAATAGGTAAGTACCTAATACCTACCTTGAAAACAATTACATATTAAAAATAGGGAAATTTCAATGAAGAATTCATAGGGACTGATGAATGATGCATTTAATGTATGTGTGCACAAATATTATTCAATGCACAGGTTATTGAAAGTTCATATTTTGAATTGAAATTGATATACCTACCTATTTTATCAAGTTTAACAATTATCAGTGAATGGTGAAAATAAAATACATTATTTAATTTATAGGTACCTACATTATACAATACATAATAGGTATATAAATATATTGACATTAATTTCGATTTTCTCATTAGCTGACTATACTTCATTTATACATTAGACTCTACTATAGATGCAATCCAGGTTGTTTATTCTCTTAGTTGCAGGTTTTTATATCCTCATTATAGCTCAAAGTATACAAAATTCCTGAATCTGATTACATGGAACATCATAAAATAATGAGAAATATAGGTACTTCTTTTTCATAATACATTTTCATCTACCCATTTTGTAGATCTCTTTCTTAAATTTTGTTGGACAAATCACAGCTCTGATGTATGACTTGTATCAGGATTCACAACATCTGCATGTTCACAACTTATCCACCTTTTCCAAGAAGTATCCCAAACAAAATCAATGTCTTTTGGAAAGGTGTGGTAAATAATACTGGAATCCTCTTGGTTTTTGTCCAAAAATAGCAAATCTGCTACCTGTCATACTGGTTATTAGATGGAAATGATTTATAATAATTTATTAATATTTATCGACACTACTAAATCTTCTTACTGAGTAATTTGTCTATGCCTACAATTATTGAAGAACTTTAATTGAAAAAAAAAACAATTCGTACAGCCACAATCCACAATTGTGCTACAATATGAATATCGAAACATAATTACATAAACGTAAACAAAGATTGAGGGCCGTCAGTGACGTCACGAACGCTGTTCGATGTGCCAACATTGCGTCTTATGGCAATGAACCATCCTTCTCTAGTTTACCATCCTTGGTCAGTGACGACCGCGGGATATTTTGTGGGATTGACCTTGGAATTTTACTACGATCCTTTGTTATTGTTGTCTGTCAACCATCTATTTATTTTATGTTGTTTGATCAAGTTCTACTCTAGTGGATTTTATTAGTGTTATTTTGTTATCTAACCCTAACCTCAATATGTACCTGTTGGAAAATTTACTTTATTTCAGTAAGTGCTAAGATATTTATTTAGTTTAAAGTTATGAAGTCCCCGTCTTCCTTACTCATACAGTTCCTAGACTTTTTTTTAACACTTTAAAATTGCTTGTGCATCAAGATATACCCTAAAAGACGTTGTACAGTGCCGTACGTCTTTTAAGGGGAAATTTAATAAAATATGTTTGAAAGAATATCGAAAAATGTTATGCGAAAAAGTAGTTCAGAACGACATTTTATGGCTATGTAGAGGTCTTGAAGACGATCTGATATAAAAAATTTTAACACAAAAAATCAAATAGGAAATAGCTACGCGTGTGTTTAGAGCGCAGTGATACATATCAAAGACAAAGAGTTATCTTTCGCGAGCGGCAAAACACTGCGTTCGAAATACACACAAAGATTTTTTCTACAAACACCGTTTCTAGACAAAAAAAATTCTATACTTCACTTAATTAACTTCATTTATTATTCACTATTATATTGAAATCCATTCCAATAATTCATACATCTAACAGAGAAAAAGGGAAAATGTTTCATAGGTTTAAAAAGAATTGATCAAGATTCAAATTTAACTGGGTTGGTGGTCGAGTGCGCTGAGGCGCCGGTCTATGGCCCAGATAGTCCGCGGTTCGAATGGGGAAGACCACTAAGTGATAGAATTCATCCAAACCTCTTTTAATCGACGAATAATGATATTTATTCAGTGTACATACAATATCATCGTTCAAAATCAAAGCAAATAGATTCTACAGCGTTTTGAAATCAGCATTTTCATTCAAAATTAAAAAACGCCAGAAATAAGTGGGCGGTGCTATGTGGCTATGACGTACTATCCCCTGAGTCTATCTCTGTCTGTTTCCATTATATTTCCTTTTCTTACACCCCTACAGTGTTGTCAATGTTACTTGTCAATGACTCTTTGTGTCTTTGCTATATTTTATCAAAAACGTATCGATAAGTGATAAACTATATCATTTTATGATAATTCGTGAAAAAAAAAATTTCTATCGAATTATTTTCTATATAATACGTAGAAAATCTGAAAATGAGTGTCTATTTTGGTGCGGCAACACGGCTATTGTTGGTGAAATGTGACATTTTTCATTCTATGATTTCGTGAATGACGGAACCGAACTTCGTACTGTGATTTTGAAATTTGAGGTTATTTGAGTTGTATTTTGATTTTGTGTTGAAAATTCGATTTTATCCATCTGAACATTGAAAAATCCTATGAAATGGAAACAGGATTTGAAGAATCCACGAATCAAAATTTGGCTTTGGTAGTTTCAACCATGGTGTTCAAATATGTGGCATCGATAATCCCGATTTTCAGTCTGCTGAGTTTATAAAGAAAGTTGAACAGGTAAATTTCGAAAACATTCGTTTTATTATAACCACAGTAGATTATTCATTCAATTATTTCAGAGCAACAAGAGAATCTTATGGAGACAAAGCGATTGGGTATGTGCAAGTGAAGAGAGGTTATTTTGAAAGCAAATACTACTTCTGAACAAAAAGTGCATGATAAAGTGTACAAAGTTGTTACTGAAATTGATGAAGCCAATGAGGTTATTTCAAAGTACAAGATGAAAAGGTGGTAAAGATTAATAAAACATGCAGTTTCTCATAAGTAAACATTCAATTTCATTTTAGGAGGATGTAAACACAGTGTGGCATTTCTATTATGGCTGCATAGGAAATCTGTGGAACCTTCTGTCACTTCTGTTGAATGTTAATGAAAACTCAAGAAAGTTTTTATACATTTGTGGAATATAAATCAATAATACCCAGTATCCAATTTTTGGTGCTTCTTTGAATGGCTTAACTGATAGCCAAGTGATTGAAATCAAGTGCCCAATGAAATATATGTATCTCTAGACTGACATTGTTCTATAATCTTCTATGTCCATGATTACTTATTCTTTAATGACCTGCACATTTTATTGTATGATTATTCATTATTTATTTTGAATAAACTGTTGAGGCCATTGGTGGTTTTTTGATTAAAGTATTGCATAAGTTCTAAATTATTTACAGTTTTGTACAGAAGTTATACTATTTGCACAGATCTATTTGGTTGAAATAAATATTCTATCTTAGGACACCTGTCAAGAAGAATGTAAAAGTAATGACTTTGAAAAATAGCTTTATTATAGAAAATATGTTTAACACAGTCAAGAGAATGAATTAATTGTGAGTTATTTTCTTGATGTGTGATATTCCATACATTATAAACTGATTTATGATAACTAAAATGAACCTAGACTCAGGAGTCTTCACTTCAGTGAATAAAAGCCCTTGACTTGGTGGTATTTCACAAAAGTAGATGGACTTTCAAAGTGAACTCTTCTTTTCATCCCATCTCTCTATGAGGTTTCCAACTTTATCTTTTCGATGAAGATTTCAATCTTCCATATCTAACTCAAACTGAAAAGAAATATAAAGTTATGGTTCCCTTTTCAACTCATGAACTTTATTATCACTTACATCAAAATGATCTTCACAGCAAAGCACATCTTTGGTGCTGGTGGTTGTGAAAGCAGAAAACCATTTTGTCCTAGTGTTTTTATTGTTTGTTATTGAAATAAACAGTTTATTTTCAGAGTTTGCGGTAGTGTTCGAACACGTTAACACAAATCTCTTTTCAGAAGGCATTTTCTACTACCACTTAAACAGGAATTGAAAGTATTGTACAAGAAAAATAAAACTGAAAAACAAGTAAATAAAACAACAATGAAGATAGGTTAAGTAAAAAAATACGTTAACTTAACCTCAACTCAACCTCTGTAGACACGGAACACGGAACGAGCGACAGTGCCACGGATTTACATCATTGAACAATTATTTATGATTGGTCAGTTCAAGGTCGATGGGCGTGTAGGGTCAAGTACGTCACACCAATGAGAGCAGCTATTGAATATGGCGCATAAAATTGTATGTTTCAAACCAAATCCGTGTATTTCATCATTTTATTCATAATATAGAAGGAATAAAAAATAAAAAAATTATATATGGTAGTTTTTGGATATGCAGAACACGATTCTGCTGTAAAAAAAAATTAGTGGTCTTCCCCATCCCGGCGTTTAGCGGGAACAACCGAACATTCTTGGTACCTTGATTTCAATCCTCAGACTCTCTACGATAGCCAGCCGAGTAGTGCTTCGGATGATACTTTAAAAGCTATGGTCCCCGTCTTCCTAACTCATAGAAGTCCTAGACTTACGAGGGTTGCTTGCAACTGAGTTGGCGATTAAAAAACACTTTTCAAATAATGTTCGCACTTTCTGCTACATCAGGAGGTGTGTCACCATTATTTTCCATTATGCAACAGAATAATGAGTTAATTTTCAACAATGATGGTTGTGAGCGTAATGCTGTCACTTAATGACATTATTGCCGCGCACGAGCAGAATGCTGTCACTTAATAGCATTCTTCGGAAAATGTCTACTTTGATATGGAATTCAAATCAAAATTATGCGGATACAAGGACCTTTCTTAATAATAAACAGTATCGGGACTTCAATTTCCTGAAGATATTTTAGTGACGTTTTGTGAAACAGTTGAAGAGATGAAAGAAAGTCTTATTCAATTGAAAATATCAAACGCGGTTTGAATTCTGGTACATCACAAGCAGAAAACAACTACTTTCCTGGCAGATACCACGCAGAACATTTAATTATATCTGTTATTATTGCAGATATAATTCAATTATCTATTCATGAAATGAATTTCATTTAAAAAAATGGGGAGGTAGCTGTCAAGTTGAGGGGGGTGAAGGAGTGAGGATTTTTCTTTTATGACAGTGTCGTTGAAATGAAATTATCTGTTACTTTAGGACAACTGTATATACAATCTTTGAGTTCAAAAATTTTGAAAAAATAAATACTGATATATATACCCTGAATGAATCCTAAATGGAATCTGTCGGATAGTTTTAAAATAAAAATATTTCATTTTTTTTTCTCAAAAACAGCTTATTTTCCAAATCTCAGGAAATATTTCATATACATGCACAAAAAACGTTAATGCTTCCATTTATTTCATATATAATAAGTTGTTTGAAAGAAACAGAAACCAAAAAAAGGATTATGGATTGAATAAGAGGGAAAAAAATGTTTATTGCAGGCTACATTCTTTTCAATAAGTGCTGCCAGCCTGACATCCAAATATGTCGGGGACGGAGAAAAAATGGTGAGAGCGCTCTTCGCAATGGCACGGGAACTGCAACCGTCTATCATATTCATCGATGAAGTTGATTCCCTTCTATCGGAAAGATCGAATAATGAACATGAAGCGAGTCGAAGGTTGAAAACTGAATTTTTGGTTGAATTCGATGGGTTACCCAGTAATCCAGAAAACGAAAAGGTAATAAACAGTACAAAATGTATTCAGAGTTGATAAGTTATTGAAGAAAGAAAATGAGCAAAATATTTTCCAGGTTTTGGTAATGGCAGCCACTAATAGACCTCAAGAACTAGATGAAGCAGCTTTGAGGAGATTCACAAAGAGAGTGTATGTAACGCTTCCAGATCTCGATACTAGAGGACAGTTGTTGGAGAAATTGCTGGCTAAGCAATGTTGCACTCTCACTCAGCAAGAGCTCAAGAGATTGGCAACTCTTACTGAAGGGTACTCTGGTTGTGATTTGACTGCTCTTGCCAAGGATGCGGCACTAGGGCCAATAAGAGGTTGGTATAATTTTCGTCCAAAATAATGCCACACAGACAGCTGAACTTCAGGGGAGCTTTTCTCGAAGTCATGCGACTTCCTCGCGTATACGAATGACATCGTATGAAAATATTCGTATACGTCAATACAAGTGCATTCTCGAACTCCGAAGTAGAACGTACGAAATATCCCTACGAACTTTTTGAAGCGGGCGCATGAAAAATATGACAACATTGCACAGCTACCAGTGTTCCCAACCATATCGAGAGAATATGTCTAGGAGAAAAATAAACAACTAGTTTTAGTCATAATATTTTGGCGGATAGTTAACTTCTTTGAGACCTTCATATGTTGATATGATACTACATCAGCAACTGCAATGTATATGAGTTCCACATCTCCGGAACAGAGAGCGGAGTTGGTGGAGTATTGAAAAATCATCTAGGGAAGTTCACAAATGAAAAGTATCACTTAAAGAAGCGAGAGGTTCATGGGAATCCTAGCATCATCAGAAACATTGAATACTATTACGGGAGCAAAAAAGGATTGGAAGAAGTGGCAAAAGGCAATGAGAAACACATCACAAACAACAGATCACAAAATATTTTCTTTCATTGTGCAAACTTATTTGAGATTCGCAGGACCACATTATATAGGGGATAATATATATTCTATAAAGAAATGTTTCAGATGATTAAAATAGGCCAATTTACAACTCCACAGGACAAATATCAATCAGAACAATAATAAATACTCGAAAATATACATCAAAACTTGAACCAAATAGAATTTTCTTATATTATGTCACTGTCGGCGGCTGAAATTCGTATGAAAATATTCAAAAATCCAAAGATTTTTCGTATACGAACTACGACAGACGGTTCGAGAATACACACTTGTCAGAACTATGCGCAATCTGTCAAAATTCGTACGAAAATCGGCTACGTATGATTTCGAGAATAGCACGCCAGGACATTGCTTTCCTTAAGATTCGGCACTATGCAAAGCATAGATCAACGCGATCAGGAGAAATGAAATCACTCCTACTGATCACTCTTGCATACACAAAAACACTTTCTTAAAGCACACTTCGTCATGCCCAAAGATTCCCTTCTACAAAATCATATGTTTGAATCATAGTAATTTTCATTTCCTCAGAGAGCAGAATAATCTTGAAGTAGATTTTGGGAATCCTCTTCTGCGCCTTCTAAAACACAAATGTCCGCATTGTTTCATCAAAAGTGCATTTAATCAACATAAACATAACTTTAGTACAAGCATTATCAACAAATGTACTTTATTGTCTGAAGAATAAATTCTTATTGACAAAGTGTAGATCGTTTTACAAAGCATAGTCATATATAGATAATAAATATAAATATTCAAATATAAAAATATGGATATGTCAAAAAAAAAACATTAAATGTATAAAAATTGTATAAAGAAGTAAAAATGTATGATAGCAAAAATGTAAAAAGTAGAGATAGGTCTGAACATTCACTAATTTGTTTGCAAAGGTGAATATACATTTGTAACCAGCAAGAATGAAAATCGTTAGCATTAATTTAAAATCAGGTACCCTGATAGAATTCGGTGAGATTATAAAACACTTTCTCCAATAGAAATTTTTTTACCGATTTTCTAAACTTTTGTTCGTTTTCTATCTGCTTTAGGTGCAAGGGTAGATGATTGAATAGCTTCTTGCTTTCGTAAATTATAGAATTCTTAGTTAGTGTTGATGAGGGAATAGGAAGTATAATGTTGTGGGAAGAGTTGCGGGTATTATGTGTCGCTGACTCATGTCTGAATTCCTTAAATTTTTTTTGAACCAAACAAACGGTTTCCAAAATGAAAATGCAGGCCAGAGGCAGTATTCTATGGACCAAAAATAAAGGTCTACAAGAATCCCTCGATTCGGCTTTGCACAAATATCTTAGAGCTCTTTTTTGGAGAATAAAAACTATGTCGAATAAATAGTTCGCGCACATGCCCCAGAAGCAAATACCATAACGTAGGTGAGATTCAATAAGTGAGTGGTAAGCATTCTTTGCCGCAGTTGGGCCTAATTCGATGGATGTAACACGAACGGCATAACAGCCATAAACGCAAAATATTTATGCATATTATACAAGTTTTAATTTACACATGAATTTAGGAATGGCTGCTATACTATTACTGAAGGCGAAAAATTACAATCAGTCAAGATTATAGTTATCTGTTTTGATCTTGGATTATATATCCCTTCGAACATATAACAGACTGGATGAATAACGCACAATCCTCAATACCTCATTCTAAAACAAGGATAACAACACAGATCCCCCCAGCACTAGTGTTTTGCTATCTTGGAAGGGTCTGAATTTGAATAAATTGACCTATTAACAAAATTATCATAATCAATTCTTCCTAAATGTTGATGAAAACAATCTACGATCAAACTTATCTGATAATATACATCTTAGATTTATTACTAAAATGATAAAACAGTTGATTCACCGTCACTGTAACTATAAAGTTTCCAAGTTTTGAACTTGATTAATATAACATGTTGTTATTACCTTTCAATTTCACTAAATATAGGCTTATCTACTATTCTGAGCATTTCTTTACTACATGGGCCAACCATTTCATCACTTCTTGTAGTGAAATGATGCGAGCATACTCTAGCGTCTCTTGAAATATTCTCTTTCCCGATCATATTTTTACATATATCCTCAAACCTCGGGGAAACCCGAGAATGTTTTCAAATAACCAAAAATCGTTCTGCATATTAGGATGGGTAAATAATGTTTATATAACAAATGATACGACACTGAGTAACTCACCAGTGAAATGTTGTGTTCTGGTCACTACTTCTAAATTGTCTTTTACACATTTAACAGCGTTTCACTATCCTTTAAATTCGAATTGAACAGAATAAACAAGCGTTGTAAGTCATTTCGCGCTGTTAATGTCAGCGTTCGGTTGATTATCGGTTGAACGAAATGAGCGGCGTTGGCGCATTCACCTAAAATACCGCAATCTCCAGAAAGACGTGCTATCTATAAACCACTAACTACTTTACTTAAGTGAGGCACATGACGAAGATTGAATGAAGTGCTTGTTGTTGTTCAGAGATATATCCTGATATATAATCTAAAGTTTTGATAGATCATTTTATGGACAAGATCAAATTAGTGTATTTTTTGCAAACTAAATTTTCAGAGCTTCAACCCGAACAAGTGAGAGAAATGGATCCAAGCGCCATTCGGAGCATCACCATCAAGGACTTTTTGGATTCTTTGAAGCGAATTCGGCGTAGTGTCTCCCCTCAGAGTCTCGTGGCTTATGAAAAATGGTCGCTTCAGTACGGTGATGTATCAATCTGAAGTCCACATTCCTGTTGTTGTTTTTTTGATACTTTCTGGTTTGTATTAATTTTATCTGTGATAAGCATCGTGTATTGTTTTAATACTATTTCTAGTAGAAAATATATATCACTTCTTTCAAGAATAGATCATAGATATCAACTTATCCATACTAGAATAGGTTAGTTTTACTTTTCATTGGATGTTTTAATAGATGTGTTCAATTTTGTTAGCAGTTGATTTTGATATTGGTGATTGAGTTAAACATAGCTGCATGATATTAATATTACAAAGTTAAGAGATGAGCATTGTCATAATATGTTGATTATTTAATAATGTCAAGGATGATTTAGAAGTTGATGTGGACCAACTTGTGTCTAAATTGAAATTGCTGCTTTTCCGCTTTCAAATTTGTATTTTCATCAATATAATTTTTTTACATACACTGGTGTTTGTTTTCTTAAACCTGAAGTCTGCATTTCCAGAAAAGCTTAAAAATACATATTTGATGATGGTGACACAAAAATAAAATATCGTGTATCAGTATACTCTACTTAACAAGAAGTTACAATAGCGATGTGTAGTTTCCTGAAGTACAGCAAAACATGGATTGAAAAATGTTTTTTTTTTGTATCTTTGAAAAAAGAAGGGTATATCGAAAATTTTTGTTGATCTACTTTATTGAAGCCGTCATTGAATAGTTCAATATTCAATGAAAACATTTTATATGTTTCATTATGTTGTTACTATTAACAAGTAATAATATATTCATTAAAATTTAACAATGGGTTCAATAATGAATGATACATTCCCTGGTTGAACTGTTATATCAAAAAACTAATATCGTCTTGAACACGTGTGTGTTATTGTCCCAAAACGAGGCGTCAGAGGATAAGATAAAAATGAATAAACATATTCGTGTAATGTATTTAATATCTAATAACGTATTTATATTCAGAAATCATTGACAAAGCAAAGCTGTACATTAAAAAAATACTGTCCGAGACATAATATCAACTCCTATTCCATATATACATTCTTCCCTCTATTTAAACAAAATATCTTCTTAATCTAGTTATTGAATGTACTCTGAATTACGACACTAAACAATTCAATGATGCTAACAATTTACTTAATTATAATTGTCAACACACTTAAAGCATGTGCCATACACATCTCTATAATTGTATATTTATTATATGGCTCAAGGCATGCATATAATATTGAAAATTCAGTTTTTTGATTATTATAAATTCTGCAAAAGGTCTTTTCACGATTGAATCAGCCTGGTTGCATACAATGAATATATATTCCAATTCATCCCATTATTATAAATATAATATGAACAAAAATTCTAGCTGAAAATAATACTTTATATATGGTATACATATCTCACTTCCCTGAAGTAATTCTTTCAAATCGCAGTTTTTGACATTTTTGAGCATTTGCATGAGAAAATATGTAAATTTATTATTCAAAAGGTGAAATAGTTTCGATTCGAGATACCGACGATGAGAGAATGGTCAAAATCATATTATTCAGAGGCTACTTTTACTTCATTCCATGTACGAGTTAGTCACAACTAGTGTTAAAAATTTATGATTGGACAATCGTAATTACCAAAACCATATTCATCGTATTGTTTACTGTTCATTGTTCATCCTTTATGTGCTGTTTTCAGTACATAAAATATATGTTTTGTGAAATACTACAAATATTAATCTTTGGTTTAACATTTGCGTTTCGCATATTTTATTCTGAATGACTGTTACCATTTGATTTGTGGTGGCATTGTTGTTTTAGAGGTTTGAAAACAACTAACGATGATCCATCTTTTCATTTCACCACCTTGTAAAATTGCTAATAAAATAAATAAATTTACAAATGCACTCTACAGTAAACCTTTATTTTCGGGGCTATACATCCCCAGCGAAAAATTAGCACTGTAAACTTGACAGCGAACAAGTTTTTCTATTGAGAGATTATCTCAAGGGGTAATTTTCGGAAAATTCCAATGTGCTCGCATCTGACGTTTTTAAAAATTCGCTATCATCTTGGATTTCAAAATTCGCGAATTATTACAATAAATTTAAAAGTAGAGTCAGGTGCAATATAATGATTTTGGTTAAGTTTATATCTCCAAGGTCATTTGAGAAACAGTGTAAAATGATTAGGTATCAAATTGATCAAAAACTGATTTTTCCAAGTTAACATTAAACTATTCTGAAGTGTAGCAATAAAACAAATACTGCCCTTATATTCATTAAAGAACTAGTCAAGATTCTCAGGTACCCTGAATATTTAGAACCATCTGTACGATCTAAAATTGAACAATATAACTCCTTGGTTATATGGTTCAGTTTTATATATACACATCATTTATGGTTTTTACCACTTGAATAATTATAGCAATATGATAATTCGATAGTCACAATAATGTTTTTAATAATTTGACCAGCAAAATATATATTTTTTATTAGTTTGATTTACTCTGTCAGTGACTACCAATTCAGTGGTTCAACGATACAGAAAGTAAAGTGCGAAAATCTTAAACTGATATACCAAGAAGAAAAGTTCTCAAAAATGTAATAAAATTGATACTTTCAGTATGATATATAGCATGCTTTTGATTTTTTTTGCATTCGCTAAACATTTCACATATTCAATCTACTCCATTTATCTTTTGCTCAACTGAATCATAAATATAGATTCGGATGACATAAAATAGGACATTTGCTGTCATCACCACCATTCAACACAGTAACATTATTATCCAGAAGATCTATCTATCTATAGCAGCTTGTCATATGGATAATCGATAAATCCAGGCGTTTTCGGAAGGCGAAGTAGGGAATAAAACTTTGGTGAGACCCGACATATACGTATTACTTTCAAAAAGTTTGTGATGCACTCAAGATACGCACCTTCAGTGCATTACAATGTGTGGAGTGGAAAGGTCTAGGACTTATGTCGAATCTCCCCAATGATATATTGCCTAATTCGCCGTCAGAAAACGTCTCTGCTGCAGTCTCTTATCATCCACTCGAAATTAACAATCACGTATTTCTCAAATTGCATTGTGTGGTTTGATTATTCCAGTACATTTTGATCAATAGGAAATTGAATAAATACAATACATATTCATTTTGACAGATATCTTTATTGGCATAACTATTTATCGAAATTTCGGAAACCATGATACCAGAAAGTAGCGTTATGACCAGGCTTGAACAAAACTGTATCAAAATGACCGAAATAAGTGAAAATGAACTATATCATTAACAGGTCGGCATCAGAGGAAGTATATAGAAAAGCAAAAGGGTATTTTGCTTATATTTTTCCAGTATTCCAGTAGTTACAAAACCAATAGGAATTGAACCTTAAATGGCCGCTCGCTGTCAAAGTCACGTGCTCTACGTTTTTGCGAAGGTACACCGATCAACCTGGCCACACGGTAGTACACAATTGTTTCCTTTTCCGTTATAATCAATTGGGAATTATATTCGGAATATTCTCGATGAAGTAAACTAATTTATGACGACATATTATTAAATATGATATATAGTTTTGTCCCTGTATGAACCCTACTGAAATTACATTTTACAACGTTCGATAATGACTGATATGGACATTTTCCATGTAAAAAAAATATGGCTGATCAAAAATCAATCGTTTACTTTCATTCCCTACCTTATTGATAAAAAATATTCTGAAATATAGCAAAATGCATATGGAAATATTTTTTGTTTCATTTTTTGTCATATACTCCGAAACCGTTTGCAGATTCAAAATTATTTACACTGTTCTTAATATTACAGTAGATCTGAACAAAAAATAAATAAATATACATGCATGGTGATTGTTAAAAACAAGGCTAAACAATAGGTGTATGTATTATGTTGGCACTAAGCTCACAAGTGTGAGAAAAGACTAGCACTTGTTTACGTCAGGAGGTGTCACAAGAAATTCATCAGTTCTTTTGTGATCTGATAATGCCCTTATGGTGTACTGATCTTGTGGCAACTCAGATTTGCGACGTATCAATGGTTTGGTAGTGTTACGTGCCTTTTTGACCTACAAATCCAAAATCACCTCGAATAAAATTTGGAAAATACAACACTAGAGAATCATCAACTCACATCTTCTGTTTTCACTTCGATGTTGTCCAAGTTGATTTCTTCATCGGCATCTGGACTTGTATGCATATGGCTGATATTATGATTCCTTGCATTCAATATCTCGTATTCTGGTTTTCGAGATGCTAGCGTTTCGACTTTGTTCCACAACTCTTGCCTTTGATGTTCCCTTTCCCTCTCTCTGTGAAATAATAAACCAACAGATGATCTCCGAACTTTTCAGTCATAAAATTAATCGACTAATAATCATCATCAGAAAGAGGTCTTTCCATGCAAAAATTCCATTTGCTTTGGTGTTTTTATCATTAATTTGATGAAAATCCGGCTTTTACTCACTTGTCCTACCTTAACGAGAATTGTATTTTTATTGCCAATAAAAGGCTTCAAATTGATGCAAAATAGGAAAAATTGTATATGACACACGTTTGATAAGACACGTTGTCGCACTTTTTCCAAACAATGCGTGCGACAAGAATATTCGAAATTCGTCTTTGTTATGTGAAAATTGGGTTTTCAGAGGAATATCAACAATGATTTGAAAATAATAATAGAGAACTAAAATGTTTCATTTATCATTTATTTTTAAAGGATACAGGTAAAGAAAATTAGTCAATATTGCACATTTTCAGTAGATTTTCATTTTCTCAAAGGATATATTCAATTAATATTATGAGAATGATATATGAACTACCACAAAAAAATTCGTTAGAAGTTTTGAATTATTCCATACTCAGCAATATCGTGAAGATATATCTGAATTAATGAGTACTGATGATTAGTGTGATTCATTTCATGATTAAATAAATTGCCTATGAGTACTGGTTTTTATATCTCAGCCATCTGGACTATGTAAAAACGTAATTATTCTGATTTCTTCATCATCAGATGGACTTTATATGTACCCTACAGAAATAATGGAAGACATTTTGTTTTACTCACTTTTGCCTTTCTTGGCGATACTGCTGTGTGCATTCGTCAAAAAGCTTCTGATTCATCTCCATGAACAACTTGAGGGCGTTGTAAATGAGGCCATGTATAGTCTTATTCCAATGGCTCTTCGAATTCCTGTACAAACTGGGGAACATGATCGGCAAGATTTCGGAAGCGTTCTCCGAAACCAGGGACATGACGTATTCATTGTTCCAATAATATAGGGCCCTTTCAGCCACTTGGAAGTGGGGCGAACTGACACATTTCGACAGTTGCCTGAAGAGCGGTATCATCACTTTCTGAAATTCCGCTGGCTCTATCACGTCCAAAATTTCTTCTAGCTCATTGAGAAACATCACCTCCTTCGGACTGTGCGTTTTCGGCCAATATTTGAGGAGGTTTCTCATCACAGGTTGGGTGAGAGATGGGTCTTTTTCAAGGAATTGTACTACACAGTAGGCCAACTGCGGGTGATACACTGACAGACTCTTCACCTTGTGCAAGGGCATGAGGACTCTCAAAAGAAATACCTGAAAACGAGGAACAGTGCGCGATTATTTCAATTCGAATATGCTCGACTATTATTTGACACACAACAATTTCCACCATTTATTGCACTTGTGGAGTCATGAAGGGAGCTTGAAAACATGTCATGTTTTTACAGTACAATAGGAATCTCTACAGAAACAGTTAAAGCACAGATTAGAAAACCTTACAGATGAGACAGTCACACAGAGCTAATACAATTACAGAGAGCTGTCGAAAGCGCAAAATTTAAAGGTGCACTCATAGATATGCACAGGCGCTAAAATATTGAACGAGTTTTGTTTGAAGCGTTGTCATCATTTTGTTGGTTATATTACAAATAATGTATTCGTTTTACACGATTAACGATTCAGTATTTCGGATGGGTTTATTACAATGTGCAAAATATTTTCCATAAACTATAACTCAAAAGAAAAAGTAATTAGGGTTTTGAGGATCATTAAACAACCTGTGATCATAGCTATACCTTCATTATCTGGAATGTGAATCAAGGACATTAATATGTTTTTTAGCAATCTTCACTGTGTATATAAAGATTGCGAATCATCTCCAAATAAATCGGATAATATCAAAATACATTGTTTTTCAGGACGAAAAACTGTTAGTACTTATTGAGTGATATTATTGAAGTGTTTTTGACCGCCAACTTAAATGCAAAGCAACCCTCGATGAGACTTGTATGCTATCGTTGAGGCCAGCGCCTCAACGCACTCGACCACCAACCCAGTTAACTTGTCTTCAATAACATTTCCATTTGATGAGAATATCACCATTTTTGCTAAACCAATACTGCTATATCACATTTCAAGTTGAGGAATTTAGATTCTGATCATTATTAGATAATTGAATCGTGTTTAATTTTTCCTGATGACAAAATATTCTAATTTCATCGTAAAATTCATTAAGAATTCATCTTATTCCTAATACACTAATTTCTGATGACAACTTGTTCATAATAAATAACTAAGAAGTAGATTAACTCTCAACACAGATCTTTTATATTGGTGATTATGCATGACTAAAATGGCAACATTGCACATCAGTAGTTCCAGCGGTGACAACGACTATCCGGCAACTGCGATGCGCAAAATTTAAAGGTCCGAGGTCAATGTAAACGGATGTTGGTACATCAAACAAAATGGGTGAAGTGTCTCATCTGTAAGGTTTTCTAATCTGTGGTTATACAGAGAAATGTATTCAAAGTATTCATAGAGGGTGAACAAGATAAGAATGACAAACTAAATGAACAGAAAAAATTTTCTAATTGACTATCAAGTTTTAAAAAAGACGTGTAAATTACCTTATGTTCTTCCTTCAAGGGCAGAGCAAAGCCATTGATGATAGAGCCAAGAATTTCTAGAAGTTCGGCAATGCCATTATGGTGTTCAGTCTCATAAATGAACTTATAAAATACATTGTTTATTTGTTTGCGAATAAATGCCCTCAGTCCCAAAAATTTGCCATATATCCTATGCAAAGTTGTCTTTAATAAATCTCTTTCTCTAGGATCTTCAGAGTCAAACAAATCTAAAAGTTGTAAAACAAATTTTTGATCAATGTATCTCTTAGCTATATTTGGTTGGAAATCAGGTGCCTCTAATACCCTAAGGAATAGTTCATAGACTAGTTGGAGGTGTGGCCATGCCGCTTCCAACGTAGGTTCATCTTCTTCTGGGTCGAACTCAGCTCCATTAGGGTTAGAAGAAGGGGGTAAGGTACGAAAGAGATTCACAGCAAACTGAAAGAAATAAATAGATATGAAAATTCATACTGGCGGTATTATTTTCCTATTCATCATATTTCAGGTAGAAGGATGTGGATTTAGTTGCAAAAATATATAACAATCGCCACTTGAATTCATAGATAAAATTTTCCAAATTTCTACATGCAGGTGAATGGTATCAAACTCACATAAGTTTTTCAATATATTATGCTGACACTTTAAGTCAAATTATTTCAGTTTTTTTCCAAGAACGGTATGAATACATGAAATATCAAAAAATACTTAGGTCATTTTTGTGCCTTGACTGACTTACAAGATGATTCAAGAAATAATATTCTTGAAAGAGATTTGATAATTGTGGGAATTCAACTTATCTGTCTGAAGTAGATGGTAGTTTTTTGCGTTTTCAGGCAAATTAATCTTTATTTATGTGTATAAGTGTTGCCCAGTATTTCTAATTCTACGAAGATTTTTACAACAGTTCGTCGATTAAGCGACGGATTATTCTATAATATAATGCACTCTCCATTTTGAAACCAGAAATTTGACAGAATCTGAACACGGCATTCAATTCATCTTTCATCAGACAATAAATACATTGACTATAGGAAACATTTATGTAGGAATAAGTTCGAAGGAGAAAACACGGCAAGAAAATGTTGATAAATGATTCATATGAAAGAGGATAAACTTGTATTTGTGACTTACCATATTTACAGCCTCTGCATATATAGTTTCGGTGATTACACCTTTTTGTTGAGTAACGTACTCTACCATTTCTTGAAGAGCTGCTCTTTTCACTTCTTTCCACTTTAGATCCGATAATGGATCTGCAGCGAAATCGAACAACACACAGCATTGTCTTAGTTTCTGAACAAATAAATCCTCTCTTTCATCAGGGCCTGCATCTGTAACAATGATTAGTCATCAGAAAACGAACCCTTATATCAGGAAAATATAATTTGTTATGACCATGAATAACCAGTGTACGACTTGAACATTTTTGTTGTGTTTGGTTGAGTTTTGCTTATGACAGTTTCTTGTTTATTTCGAATTGCTGAACATTTTCGAAAATTGTAAAAATACAGTAGTAACCAGATTTCTTCATTTTCTCTTCATATCAATGAACTTTAAGTTTTCTTGGTATTTAGAGATATTTCAAATCGGAACGTTCACCACAATGAATGATTAAATGAATTTCAATCAACTTTCGTTTATACCACCATTCAAATTCGGCTTCATTATATTAAAAACTGCTAATGATCATGATAATTATTATTCAATACTTTTTTCTTGATAATTTTTGGCATGGCAGCTCAATTGATATTAGTACAAAAACTTCCTAGAGGTACAAATCCATTCGATTGAGAACAGCCAACCTGCCTTATCTTACCTAAAACTTTGATGAATCCCTCAATCATTCTATAACACTGGAAACAAATTTTCGTATTTTTTACACTACGAAAATGAGCTATTATCAAGACCTTCCATGTTACATTGGTTTGCATCTGACAGTCATATTGGATTTCTATGGTTATTCAGATGCTAATTGTTTTGTGTATATAGTCAGGTTCACTGATAATAAATCGTTAGTGAGTGTACTACGTCATGCCATTTTCCTTAATTCTCTTTGATTTGGTTCATTTCATATTTAATATGTTGAAAATATTCATGGGAAATGTAGGTCACATTGAGGGGGTTTAGTATCTCAGAAATAGGTAGGTATAGTGAGAAGCTGAACATATCATTCACTCGAAATACAAGATATTTCCGCAGTGCCATCTCAATAGTCGTAATATTTTTATCACAAGTGATTAGATATTTTGAATCAATGTACATTGTTTCTTTCGCGAATATTTTTGCTGTAAGACTGTATTCATGTGACAATTAAAAATCGATATTCTTCTTTATCCTCTATGTAAGAAACTTTATGGAGAACACTGTATATGATTCCCATATTTAATAATGTAGGTACATAAAACATGTCGTCAGTGAACATTTATTTTTCATTAAAAGATCATTATCAGATATGAAAATGAATATATCGATTAGGATGAGCTAATAATAATAAACAAGACGAAGGTCAACATTGATGAAAATGAAAATTTAACTTTCTTCAATTTATGAGTGCATGAATTTCATAATTATAATTTCATATTCACTAAGGTCTGTTTCTTAAGGTTTACTCATCATCAAATTTTGTATTTATTTAGTTGACTGCCAAGTTACAATATTCTCTTTTGCTAATATTATCAATAATATCAATACGTGTCTCCTACTGTCAACTTTTGATACTACTCATTTTATTATTTCTATTAAATCTGTGGGTGATATATGAACCATCTCTGTACCACACTGTTTCGTTCTCACACGATAAGAACATTGTGGAAACCTTCGTACTATTCTGTAGCTTTACAACACTAGATAACATAATTTTTGATCGGCATTTTTCAAAATAATGATGACGGGACGAGAATAAATAATGAACTATGCCTTCGCATGAACATATATAAACAAATCATAATCATTTCTAACTCTGTATCTCTTTTGATTGTACTAAATATGATGAAGATGACATCTATCAAATTAAGATCATTAAATGAAAATATCTAATATGAATATATTTTATTTAGTACTCTATTTTTCTCTACGTTATACATACATAAAGGTGTTTCACTTAGAGTAAATATTTAGTTACGTCATTAATGGTGAACTATTCGTGGCAAACTGAAGTATGAACATAATAATATCAAAGTATATGGGATATTACTGTTGTAATTCAAATCAATTCAGAATATGCTTTATTGTCTCAAGTACAAACACACTTGTTGACAAAGCTTAATAAATAACATAAAAATTAATAACACAAACTAAGACAATAATAATAAAATATGCAACAAACAATATTCTGAAGCTCGTATAAAGCTAGAACTCAAAATTACATAAAAATGAAAAGTTGAGTTCTTGTTGTAAATATATTCTTTTCAAAAATAATCGTCCAAAGGCTATAGAGAGGAAATTGGATGAGTAATGCTTTAACCCTACTGCGGGACATTTTTTCACATGCGATTTCTTTATGTCATTTGGCAGGTGGTTGAATATTTTTATTCATAAATTATCGGGGTCCTATCAGTAGTAATTATCGGGGTCCTATCAGTAGTAATACCACAAGTGATCGGATTTTCGCGATAAGTCTGTTGATTTATTACATATACGAAACTGAGTTGCTTGGAAACATCACGAGTCCGCAGGACAAGTGGTAAGTGTTTCCTTCAAGCAACTCAGTTGAGTTATATAAAAAAACATACTTATGAGATAAATCCAATCACGAGTGCAATTTTAGTAGACTATTTCATAGGGTGAAATGTTAAAAATCTGAAATTCGGTAGAATCAGCGTGATTATTTTTATTTGACGTTTCACTGTCACATACACAATTCTGAAAACACCGAAATTGACAGGAAAATCAGAGTCAAGAGTCAAGTTTGTGTTATCGGCAGAGATAAGTTATCGGTAATCTGAACTTGACTAGAGCTCCTGATTGGTTCATTTGGCAAATGCGTGAAATAGTCAATATAATTTGACCATTCTGTCTTGTGTTGTATCGTGACAAGACAATTTGTAACACAGATTTGTTTTTAGAATTGTAATGATATATGGTGACTTCATGAATTTTTGTTTATTCCCTATCATATTATGGGAAATATTGAAATGAGAACTTTTGTTTTTATTTTATTATTCTAAATAAATTGGTTTTATTTCTCGATTATTTCAGAAACACTCTCGCCTGTTTTTGTTCAAGTTGAAGCATATATCAGTCATGAAAATTTTTCAATTGATTTGAAGGAATGTTATGATTGAATGAATCACATTCCCAGTTGCCACCAGTGGCGTACAAGAAGGGTGTCATGGTACTTTTCCTCCTATATTTTGTACGCCACTGGTAAATTCATAAAAAATATATTGTTTTTTAGAATTGCTCAATTTTGCAAAAAATACGTTTTCGAGATAATCGCGCTTTTATGAATACAAATAGGTACTAATAATCAAAAAATTGTCCGGAGAGCAGTACTAGCTGAGGCAATTTATTATTACTATTATTAGATGAAGCGAATTTGTATCAAAGGACATCTGAGAAGAAATATATCAGGAGTGTCGTGGGAAATCTTCCGTTTCAATTTGGCCTTGGTTTTGGAACACCGAGTATAATAATATAATACAACATAAATGTTTCTTTTTCATTAATTTCTACATATAGGTATAACATATAGGTTTAAGGTATAAAAGGTTATAAAACAACACGCGATAGGGACATGCAAGCCGTTTTGAGCAAAAATGAATTGTTTCAACACAAAAAATTCCTAAAGTTGAAAAATCTCGATTTTTCAAACCCTATATCTCTGTAATCTTTCACCCCAAGTATGACGCATTGACGAAACAGCTCTCCAGGGAGAATTCGAGAATGTAACAAAATACAGGGTGTTCCATTTGAAATAACAAAGTTGTTGCTACTTTTCGATAGAAGCGGAAACGCCGAAAATATTTTAGATCGATAGAACAAAACTGATTACCCAAGAAACCAAATTTTCAGAATAATCCTACGTCCTGTTCTCCAGAAACGTCTAACCTACCATCGACCGTGAGTGACCCTGTATATGACTAGATATATGAAGTATAAAGACATGACAAAATGGGGACATCAATACAATTTTTCACAATACATTTATAATATTTGGTGCACCTCCGTTTATTTGGGATGTGAAGTATTCATTGAGCGAATGATAACAATGTTCATCGAGGAAGTATTTTAACTGTTTCTTGAAAATGATTAAACTTTTCACAGATTTAAGATCATTGAATAGTAAATTATATATTCTTGGACCTAATACATTTGGTGTGTTATTGTGTATTCTTGTATTACTATAAGGTAAATGGAGAACATTTTTAGATCTGGTATTCATGTCATGAATATCACTATTACATAAGAAGACTCATTTGTAAAGACATACACACATAACTCAAAAATGAGAAGTCCAGGTAGTGTTAACATTTTCATCTCCTTTTCATTTGTTTGAAGATACTTTTACAGGATTCTCTTTTTGACATTCAAGTCATACTTGCTCTTTTTTGTGCTCGAAAAACATCCCCTGCTGATACAGATGCTCCCCAAAAACAGATAACATTATGTTATTGAAGTACTTTTAAGAATTGGTATGTTATAACAATGATGGAAATAAGACCTGGTGGCGCTACTCTTCAATTGTTTTAGCAGAAAAATCCTTGATTTTGAACAATCGAATGTCAGCTCATTACGTGAGGTTCTCCTGTACAACAATAGATGACGATAATGTGGATAGGTTTGTGAAAAATTTTCTTTTAACCATATTCGATACATATTCGCATCAAACTCATTGTAAAAGGGCTCCATGGAATTGTTAGAAACGATTAGAAGTCATTCAGAATCAAATATTCATATTTTTGTATTGACACCTGCAGTAACCTGTAAATTTGGTTGAAATCGTGACTTCACTTAGCGAGATTCACTCACGCCATGTCACGTTTTATCGAAGTAGGCGAAATCAAGAGATTTAGGACATGTCACAGAATAAGGAAGTGAATTCACCAGTCTATCTATCCACCTCTGTTATGACCCATAACGCCCGCTCATTTATAGCAACCGTAACTAAGGTAAAATAAACAAATTATATTCAAGCGAAAAATAAACAATCGTAGTTTTCAATAGACAAAAAAGTTGAGGGAAGGTGGGAAGATTCAAAATGCACGCGAAAGAAACTTTTCACCTCTCAACGCCGGCAGCTGCCCCACCGCCTGCATGGCGCGCACCGCCACAAAGTTCTCGGGCATCACGAACCTCGCCAGGCCGGGCGGCCCAAGATTGCCGCCCGGCCGCCCACACCCCGTCGCCCGCGGCCACCCAGGGAAGCCGCAGCCGGCGTCCGGGGCGTCCGAGGCGCCTTCCGGCGAATCGACGCTTGCCGACGCCACCAGCAGGTCGAGCCCGCTGTGGAACGAGGGGGACTTGGGGATGCCGAGGGGGCCGCCCATCACGTGACCTTGGGCGTAGGTCGAGTGCACCATGGCGAGCAACTTTCGCGCCCGCTGTCGGAGTTGTTGTTAACAGGTCTGTTCGCTGTTTATGCATGAAATTTATATTGTACATACAGTGTGTCCAGTTTTCGTCACTTTTTCACGATATCTCAGTTGTCTTTGGGGATAGAGGGTTGCGGTTTTCACATTACTCACCTACTTCAATGTGAAACAAACGCTGGCTTATAGTCTAGACTCTAGAGGGCCCGTGTGCAAAACCCGCGGCGGCTATTGAAAATATTTATTTATTTTCTATAGTATCGTTTAGCGGGAGGAGATAGGTAACCAACCGAACATTCTTGGTACCTAGATTTCAATCCTTCGGACTCTCAACGTTAACCAGCCGAGTAGTGCTTCGGATGATACTTGAAAAGCTAAGGTCCATATTAAATAATAATTTCAAACTAATAATTTTTATACTACCCGATCTGAATAACAGTGGTAATTGATTATTGTGCCAAAAAATGCATTTTAAAAGTAGTATTTGTCCTGACTATAGCTATGAAAACTGAAAATCTGACTACTGGATTCTACGTAAAAAGATGTCTAAGATGCAGTTTTTACTCGAGTTTTTACCTTTCATATAAGTTGAAACATAGCTGAGATATAGGGGGAATCCCAAAATGCAATATTTTCAATTTCGCCATGTATCTCGAAAACGAAGCGGGCTATGAATGTTTATGTCACGAAAAAGTAGGACAGTAATGTGAAAACCGCAACCCTCTATTCCCAAGGACAACCGAGATATCTTGCAAAAGTGACGAAAACTGGACACACGTACACTACATTTTTGAACACTTACTGCTCGTTGTCGATGAGTGTAGTGGAGTGTTTGGTGCTTTTATTCTGCTTTCTGCTGATCCTAGGATTTTGATTTGGAGGTTATGCTCATAATTATTTTGTATTTATTTATTGCTTGTGAATCTCTTTTGAATATATTGAAAATGGACAGTGATGATGAAATCATAGAGAATATTAGAAAGAGAAATTAGTCTATCCAATTAGAATATCAAACATAGTTTGAAATGAATGTCTGGTAGACTACGAGCAGAAAACAACTACTTTCCTGGTAAATACCACGCAGAACATTGAATTATATCTGCTCATAATCCATGCAACGATTCACACTGTGAATGCAGATCGCAAATGTTTCTTTCTTCCTAAGACGTGACAAATTCACATCGGGACAGGCACGCCTAACAACCTACAGACCGGTTTCGGGCTTATTGGCCCTCATCAGTGCAGGGTAGTTATCCGAGTAGAGACCGTAAGATCTCCACTCGAAGCGTTGCCTGTCCCAATGCACCTTCGTCGCGTTTATTTGACCGCACTGAGCCGCGTTCCAACAGACAATTGGAAGTGGCGACACCATGCGGCAGAAGAAAGAAACACTCCAGAACTAAATCTCCCAAATCACAGAACTTGGAAGTGGCTTATAGCTCGACTAAGCTAATAAATGAAAAATGGAAAAGCCATAAATTGGACAACAATTTTAGAAAGAGAAATTGCCGCATGGTGTCGCCACTTCCAATTGTCTGTTGGAACGCGGCTCAGTGCGGTCAAATAAACGCGACGAAGGTGCATTGGGACAGGCAACGCTTCGAGTGGAGATCTTACGGTCTCTACTCGGATAACTACCCTGCACTGATGAGGGCCAATAAGCCCGAAACCGGTCTGTAGGTTGTTAGGCGTGCCTGTCCCGATGTGAATTTGTCACGTCTTAGGAAGAAAGAAACATTTGCGATCTGCATTCACAGTGTGAATCGTTGCATGGATTATGAGCAGATATAATTCAATGTTCTGCGTGGTATTTACCAGGAAAGTAGTTGTTTTCTGCTCGTAGTCTACCAGACATTCATTTCAAACTATGTTTGATATTCTAATTGGATAGACTAATTTCTCTTTATAAAATTGTTGTCCAATTTATGGCTTTTCCATTTTTCATAGAGAATATTATTGCGAATTCGGACGATTTGGAATCGATGACAAGTTCATCTGACGAGGATCAATTCTTTTGGTCCTTTCGTTCAATGGTGACAAAATATTCCAACTTTGTCGAAGAAGTTTTTTTCTAATATATTACTATTACATATATACATTATACACCTAACCTCATATTATCCAATATCCATTTGCACTCCACTCATCACACCTCTAAATCGAGTGTAACAACTGGTTTTGTTGTGCTACAGCATTTTAACAACGAACATAGTGTAAGTGTACACGGGATATCACCGAACGGTATCAGTGTTACACGATCTACTCTTCTGGGTAATTAATGGAGACATAGCGAACAGACCTGTTGTGCTTTGGGCGGCAGAATTTGACATCACGTCACGAAGGCGGTGTGTTGGGGTTGGGGTACTTGGGGTCACCCTTTCCGAGGGCAGAGGGGGATGGGAGGCGACGTTGCCGCTTCTATATACAGCTCCCTTGCGGGAGATCAAATAATAACTGATGGATCCGATACCGAAGTGTATTCGTCCTCGAGAAACGAGTTTTGAAATTGATTTACAAAATTGAAATGCGTGAATCATGCAGGACTATTTGCTCCAATAAAAAAATAGTTACATGAAATTTTCGTCTTAGAGACAGCTTGCTTGATGCACAAATACAGGGGAAAATTCATCAACCCTAACACAATCTGATATACTTATACAAGACAGGAAAATAAACTTCACATAAGCAAGCAGATTTATAATCATTTACCAAACCGAAAGTCAAATAAAAAACTCCTAATAATAAGGGAATGCTTCAACAATCTTGGGGAATATTTTGCATATGCATTCTAGTCGTTCTATATTTGTTTTTGTTTATGACTTCTTTGAATATCCTCGTTTTATGTTTCATATACTTATTGATTTGGCATTTGTGAATTGTACACGAAACTATTTATGGAATAATACAATCACAAATATCCTACTCAATATTGGTATGGGGCCATGCACCCAGTGCTTCAAATGTATTTAGCATCTAGGAGGGCAGTTAGAATTATTGTTGATAATCTTTCCTATTGACAGGACTGTAGAAGCAACTTCGTAAATAATAGAATACTTATTCTACCATCATTGAGGCTGGTTCATGCTCATACGGATTTCGCAAAATTTATGCGAATGAAATGGCCGCTGAAAAGAAATATCGCAATAAAGTTGAAATATTTGAAATTTTTTGCGGATTTTTCAATATCATCATGATATCAAATCAATGGTATTGTAGAGTAGGAATATCAATGTAATAATAATAATTTTCCGATTCGCATCAATTTTGCGAAATTCGTATGAGCATGAACTAGCCTTTATTATTCATTTTACTAAAGCTGGGCGCAGGGCCGGATTAACCCTATCGGGGCCCCTAGGCAATGCAATTCTCGGGGCCCCATTCCTTTACCGTTTTCTTACTTTTCAAATTATATTTTTTCTATTAGAAAAGTCGAGTCGATCAGATCAACTCCTGCTTTTTGCTTTCTTGAATGCAAGGTGGATATAGGATGGTGAAACAACTTCCTATCAACAAGCACTAGAATAAACTGTAGACCTTTGCCTACTTGATTTCATACCGTAGTAATATTTCCTGAAGTTATCAGAGATGGCGACATACCTTGTGTCGGTAACACAGAAACTCTGCATCTGTCATACTTTTATCAGTTTCATCTGTTCTAGATGAAAAATGATTGAGAAGAGTCTAAATATCAATATTCATTCCAGATTTATCGAAAATATATTGTTTTAATGTCGTTTCAAGTCACGTCTGTCAGATGCGAACCACAGAAATACGTAAGCAACATAAATCTTCTTCGATAATCGATCTTACCGCCATCTTCTTTCAAGTCGTGGAAATATTAGTACCTTCTCAAACGGTCTACAAGTTTTTCGCAGAAACAATTGAAGAGCTGTTTCACCATCCTATATCCACCTTGCTTGAATGTAATGATTTTTATCACAAAAATATTTTCACAACCAGAGAAAATATTTTTGTGAAGTAGGTACAATATGAGTTCAAATATCAATTCTTATAACTTTTTAGATAAAAAATCGTTGAAATCATATTGTTGAACGAAGACAGTTTTTTATTAATTATATTTTGAAAAATTTCGTTCACCTGTGGCGTTTGATATCATCAGACTTCTATATATTTGCAATGCTATCGGAAAAGTTGATTGTACCATATTATCAAAAATCAATCCAATCAATCAATCATTATTATATTATGACATAATTAGATTCAAAGTTTGATAACTGATTCGATATCGTCTCATAATACAATATCCATTATGAATCGATAAATGTTAGGTGTGAAATTTTCAATGTCATTATTGACTATGCATTGATTTTTAGGACCCCATACAGCAATTGGCATAATCAAGGAGGCCGTAAGTGAAGTGATATGGAGGGAAAATGTTTATGGCTTTGGATACTAGCTCAGTCACCATCTTCCATATGGTCCACATAAATAAAAATATTTCGAAAATATAGTAGAAAAGTAAATGGAAAACAGTTGATTTGTACATTCGTACAAGACAAGATCTTTACATTCAAACACATTAAACAGCTGATCATAATGGTCTTTTTGGCTAGGACACGGGGCACGCAAATTTCATGGCAATACGAGATAGATCCGGCAACGTCGCATCGAGAATTCTAGATTATGGATTAATCTGACGTCGAACGCCTGCGCTCCCCTCTGAACTTTGCGCTATTGTAATCGACGAATGGGGAAGTCTTAAGGCGGGCTCACACATGCGATATTCTTCGATTCCAGAATATTGTTATATTTAATATTAGCCACTGGGCAAAACATATCTGAAGACTATCGCGGGGAATTTATTTCGACACTGGATAACCTGGTAGAATAATATTTATGAATGTAATATACAAGGTGGCCAAAATAAGAAAGAACAGCATGGGTAAAAACAGCATGGGTATTTTGTTAACGGTATGAGATACAAATTTGGTTAAATGAGAGAACATTTGTGCAATATAAGAACCTTTTACGTAGCTTTTGCAAAAATTGCTCATCTTCTTTCGTTTTCTAGATAATTGAGAAGAATTGAATTTAGTCATTTACGTTACTATTTTTTTTTATTTATGGAGCTGTTTTAGTAGTTACCGAAAAATAATGTGTATTATTATTGCAACTTTTTGATCTTTAAAAAATTGAGAACTTTTTGTCTTCAAGTAATCAATCAGAAACTAAAATACACCTTGTTTAATAGACTTTATCAGTGAGATGAAAATCTTCCGATAATAACGACGTTTGAGTTCTATCACAAGATTGGGTTCCAGAAAAATTTACTCCTGTATATCTTCAAGTTGCTGAGAAGCTTCATTACCATCTCCAAGATACCTACCCAGTTCATTCTTATTCTTATCTGGACCACCCTGTATATATAAATATTTTGATATTCCGAAATTTCTAATTTTCTAAACTTCCTCGCCAAATGCAACTAAGTTGGCGGTTAAAAACATACTTTTTTCAATTAATCAATTAGGTACTCGAAACCATTCATAAATCTCAAATTTTCAAAGAAGCTTGTCTAAATCACATAGTAATTCAATATTGAATTGAATTTGTTTCAACTTAAACACAGTCACACCTTTTTTAAATTTGGTTGGTCCTGATCTAAAGTTACTAGGGTGGTTATCAATAGTGGGAGAAACAAATAATCGATTTACAAATGGAACACCCTGGATTCTTTTTGCGTTTCCAAAAACATGAGTATGTCAATACTAATGAAAAACAGGAATTATATTAAAAAATAGTACAGTACATTGGATAACCTGTTAAACTGTCGGTTTTTTATTTTTTTCCTAAATGGATTAATAATAAATGTATAAAAGTGGGCCTTTTTGTTAACCCTGTCCAGTCTAAGGAAGGTCTGAAAATTTATTACTAATACTTCTTTCTGAAGAGGGACAAAATTGAAAAAAATATATCAACTATGAAAGCATACTTCAGATGAAGATTATACGAAATATAACAATCCATATTGGCGGTAAAACTTATTAAACCAATATATTGAAAAACAACAGTGATTACCTTTTACTAGAGAAATATCTGTCCCAAAGAACCCAGTTGTATTTTTACTAACTTTGTTTTTTTGTTTTGAGATTTATTAAAATGTACTTCAAATAAGAGTATTTCAAAATGTTGATTCATGCCTAAATATGAGTGGTCAAATCCCTTTGATTTTATTCAATCGTTTGTAGTGTAGGTACAAAGCGGGAATTTCTGAGTAGCAGTTTTCGAGAATTTCTTGGGTAACCTCAAGGGCCAGAGGAAGTTTGGTGTATTCAATTTTGGCCAATGCATTATGGATTATAAGTGAAAATTGTGCAGTATTATATGCGAGCTACGTGTGGCAGCAGCTTTATGCCAGGGGAAATATATTGTGTGTAAACATAATAAGAAATTCTAGACGTCGACAGAACTGCAGTGGACACTTGGACAGTGACGCAATTACGCTAGGAATCGCCACACAACGTTCGGAATATTGCTTTTGAATCTTTCGAATTCAATTGCCATAGAACTAACTATACCACATAGAAGGGCACATGGAAAAGTTAATCGGGTTTAGTAACTTCCGATGTCGAACTTTAATAAAACGGTAAACTATTTTTCCTACAAGCGTGCGTGATTCACCCTCTACCCGCACGCAATTCAGTTTGGATAGTGTCATTTTCCCACACTAGTGCGGGAAAAACATTTATATGATATCCTCGTAAAATATAAGTGGTGGGTGACAAAATATGAAAGTTCAAGCTTTTTTGTTGCAATACTAAGTGAGTTTGTTCAAAATCATCCATCATTTTGCACTATATTTATTGAAAAAATTAACAAATATTGATAAATAAAAATGTATTGTTATGAAAATCACCCTATATATAGGCTTTGATTGATCTGATAACGAGTAGGTAACAATTGATGCTGTCATGCCGATCAATACACATAATTGTCAGAGTGACAGACAAAGCGTTACTTATATAAAATTTTCGATTCAGTGAAATTGCCACAATGTATTATTCATCTGATGAAGAACTTCCACAAGAAATCGTGCAAGCAGCTACAGATGCGAACTTAGAGTTATTGCCAACGAAATCTAAACAAAGGTATGAGAAGCAATACACGAGTTTTATTGAATGGTGCAACAATAAAAAAGTGAAAACACCAAATAAAGAAGAAGTATTCTTGGCTTATTTTCTAGAAATGTCTAAAACATGGAAGCCGAACACTTTATGGGCAAGATATTCAATGTTGAAGAGTGTATTCAACGTAAAGCAAAGTTTGGATATTAGCAAATTTTACAAAATAATTACATTCATTAAAAATGAATTTGTTTCCTACGCTTGTAGAAAAAGTATTGTTCCTAACTCATGCGGAAATTGTCTTTCCCGCACTCGACTGCTTACCCGAACTCCGCTCCGCGTCGTTCGGGTTAACGGCAGTCGCATGCGGGAAAGCATCACTTTCCGCACTTGTTAGGAAAATTACTATAACGCTAAACCTGCGATGATTCCCTCGTAAACGGCTCGTCTAAAACGCTAACTTGATGTTGTAATTAAAATACCACTGAAAATCTGACATTCGACATGAGGAATTGAAATAGATTTTTTCCGACGACCTACCTGAAATACGTATCATTTCGCACTGTAAACAAGTACACAAAATAAGATATTTCGCACTAGTCACTAGTGCGAAATGAAATAATACATCTCCACGCTCTGCGATTGGTGCGATTACTTAATATAGTTAACTATACTCTGATTTTCACTCATAGGTAGCTGTGACAATGACATATCTACAAAAGAATTCATAACATTATAGTGTCAATGTGATTTACCAACTAAATAGGTACCGAATCGTCTAATTTGTTCAGTTTTCTTTGTTGCAATGTCATCCGACGATGAAATGATAGATTCTACTCCCCCAGAAGTATGCATTTTAGGTTTGATAAAAGAAAATAATAGTACTCTGTTAGTATTGAACAATTGTTCAAATATTAATATTTTTCCAATATTTCATAAATACAGACAAAAATGTACCCAAATATGTTTGTTAAATGTTCAATAAAATTTGTTCTCTTTGAGTAATACATCTTTCTTTTATACTTCTTCAGACAATTGAATTGATTTCCTGTAAAAATGATTTGTAAGTAGGTGATACAGTCATGCGAAATTGAAATCCAACATACCTATGTTTTTCATGTATTGCCAACTGACTTGCAAATCAAGAGAAATATCAAAGACCCCCAAGAGGTATGAAAGTTTGAAATTAAAATATAAAAAACCCAGATACTATTTCGTTTTATTTTGTAGACAATAAAGTGATATGTCTCATTTTATTTACACAAAATCAATTGGATATATCGCGATACCTGTGGTATTAACCCTATTTTCTATTGAGTTTGAATGTAACGAAAATGATTAAGAAATAATTTTTCGAATATCTTTAGTCAATAGCGGATCTATCGTTAAATATGAGAACCCCACGTGATAAACCGAAATTCAGTTATTTTAGACCAAGGATTTTTCTGCTGAAACAATTGAACAGTGGGACCAAACAACACGTGCGAGAACAGCTATTTGTTTATGAAAGACCTATAATAATTGAATTTACCTTTTTCAGTAATGTTGTTTTTGCTTTATTTTCAACGGACTGGTGTTTTTTGATAAATGCGACAAATTTAAATTAATTTGAAATTGCGCGAATTTTAAAAATGTAAAAATGGAATAAATATGTACCTATCTATCTACTCATCCATAAAGAGTTTATTTTACAATATAAGATTTTCTCATTTCATCATCATTTTTTTTTTGTTTTGTATTCACCTAGCTGAGGCATACTTTGGTCGAGTTCCGAAATTCCCAACCACTAATGTTCAATACTTTTGATAGTTCTAAAATTACTGAATTATACTGGTAGTAGCTTACTAAACCTGAATTCGTTCCGAAATTGCTGTCATCAGTAAATTCAGTAATATCGGAACGCGACTTTTGTATGGAATTCTAGGTTGCTATCAGGATAATATAAAGGGATCAAATCAAATTGTCATTTCAGCATAATACTATAAGCAGTTTTCTCTATACAAAATGTTCAACTCAAGACTGACCCTTCTGTAACTTTAAATGTTTTATTTCCGACTGGCATATTATAAGCTTATAATAGTTACGATATCAATAAAAAGGGTAATAACTCCTTTGGGATGTTAGAGATACTATAATTCTCTCTATAAACCAGTAACATAGCAACAATCTAGCAACAACAAAACACCTGATTCAAATATAATGGGATTATGATAAATTGAAACATTTATTCCCTTAAGAAATGAAATTATATCTAAAATTATATCTATGTACCACGGAAATTAATGAGCCTCAATAACCTCAGGCAATTGGTAGTTAAGGCACTTATTATTCCCTTTATACATAATTCGCGATAGAAAATAACACGTAGCACTATCTCATGGTAACAACTCGAACTTCTCGAAGTGATATAGTTTTTGTTTTGTTTCAGTGGTTATCCCACTACGAGTGGTTCACGAGTCACCGCTAGGTAGCGTATCGCTAAGCACCTATCGCGAATAGCTATTATTTCTGACCGGAATATTATTGTCATGGTTACTCTACCAATAAAGAAGGTAATAACTCCCTTGGAATATTGAAGGTTATTTTATTGCTGACATAAGCTTATATCGTCGATATCAATAAAGAGGGTCATAACTCCCTTGGGATGTTAGAGATGCTATAAATCCCTCAATAAACAAGTAGATTGTAGGGGGGGTCAAGCACCTCGACCTATCAGATCTTTTGTGCATAAAATATAAACAAGTATCATATCAACAATCTAGCAACAACCGAATTCCTGATTTAAATATACCTGTAAGATGATAAATTGAAACATTTATTCTGTTAAAATCGGTCAGAAATAAAATTATCAATGTACCACGGGAATTAATAAGCCTTAATATCTTCAGGCCAGAGGCCCTCGGGACGCAAACTTTGCCATCGGTGATTAAGGCCCTTATAATTCCCTTGATACATAAATAACTATTATTCCCCCTACACATTTTCAATGCAAACACAATGATTGGTAACGAAGGTCTGTTTATAAACAAGTAACAAAGCAACAACCCAGCAACAACAAAACTCCTATAATCAATGGTATCTGATTCAAATATACTTGGAAGGTAATAAATTGAAACATTTATCGATATTATAGAATGAACAAAATTTTATTAAAATCAGTGAGGAATAAAATTATCTACCTACCAGGGGGATTCTCCAGATATGAAAACTTTAGTAATTGGCCTTATACATAAATAAATATTAAATGTTTTTCTGAATGTTAAAAAATAAACTTCTCTTCTGAAATTACTATGGTGGACTTCCAGCTATAGTAAAAAATAACTTTGTAACAGATCACATGAAATTGAAGAAATTTGTCAACAATAAATCTTAGATCTCCCTATTTATTGGATTATCAATCCTAGTCTGTAATGGATAATAAGAGGGATAATATAAAATAAAGTATGATCTACTCTCGATTGACCATATAATTTTATCACTGAGAGATATTAAGCAATATCTACAAGAATAAAAATCAGCCAAAACTGCAGATCAGGTATTTCAAAATTATTGAATTTAGACCACATAAATGGATTAAAAAGCAACCTCAAAATCAGAAGGAAATTGATGCAAATTTATTTTTTTAAATATTTTCTGCAACTGTAACCATCAAAAATAGTGATTTTTAATATTGCAGAAGCCCTCATGATGAGTGCTATACCTTGTATGTTCTTATGCACTCAATTCTTCAATATCTGTATAGAAATAACTCCATATCAGGAAGCACATTTTGGGTATCTTTCTTTGGTTTCTGATAATATTATGACATTTGAAACATATCTTCAAATTTCCAATTCCAATTGGAGCAAGTGATGTGCCTTGAAAATTTTACTAGGGGAGGTTTGGTGGTAACCCAACTGAAAAATCTTATTTTGTTTGAATTAAACTCAAAAATGTACACATTACTAATTGATAGATCTCTGGGGAGGGGTGGAAGGGTTGAACACTGCCCCCCCTATCCGACAGCATGCCACTGATTGGAGCTTATTATTCAAGCAGAACATTTTGCAAGCATGTTCTAAATTCTAAACTATAAACTCACCTTGTAAAGCAGGTAACATTTCCAGCTCCTGGTTTTTGGAGATATTAAATCTTGATTGCCGTTTCTCTTTCTTCATATTGGTTGCACCAACAGTAGATGCTTTTGTTTTGTTCAGGAGACTCTGTGGAAGAAGACAAAATCTAAAATAGTCCATCTAAAAGCAATAACATCAATTTCAACTATAGTCATGCAAATTCCATATTATAGTTATTATTTAGTACTTGAAAACTGAAAAATATGGTATTCTACAAGTACCTACATAGGTATGTTTTATTTATTTTGTATGCCAAATAGTAATGGCAACATTCATAAACTTAAGTTCTTTTTAATACACTATGCTGAAATGTGGGTATTCACTCATGGTTTCAAGTTACAAATATTAAATATTTGGTAGCTACCTCAGTACAGACTATACACTTGCTTATACTACACCTAACTACAGTCAACTACAAAATACAAATCAAGGTCAAAATTAAATAATATATATTTGTAAGAAGTTTGATGGTAATATTTGTAATATTCATAAATGATTTTTGATAGGTATGCAGATATCCCAGAAATTGTATTTGTATTAATAAAATTCCTGATCTAAAAATAGAACTCAATGTAAATGGAATGAAATAACCAAAATTGTCAGTAAAGGAGATGCATGAATTCAATAGCAAGTACTCTTACCTCAGATTCGCCTTCACTATTGCCCATAGGTTTAGTTTTCGTGTTGTCCTACAAAAATTGAAAATTCTTCATTGATAGTGGTTCCAGAAACACTAACCTATTTGACATTCAAGTTGTGCCTTCGCTCAGTGTACAACAAATCATCGGATACTAACCATTTTTATGTGGAGAGTCCAACGTTAGAAGAATTACGAGAGGTGTTAATGTAGTCTTTAAAGTTGTAATAAATTAACAAAACATGAATGGCCACGGCATCAACAACAAATTCCGTTAGTACCTTACAGAACTTTCAATTCGCAAAAAATTGATTCAGTGATAACTATATAATCAGATTATTTTTATTTATGAATGAAACGTGAGATACATGCACTAGTATGTTGATCAATGAATGATTTATTAGAAATTATTATAATACAAGAGACAAGGGTTGAAAAATACACCAGTCTACACCGGACATCACTTTGAGTTGAGCTGGTATCGTCAACGTTGCCAGTGTTACCACTTTTGCCTTGTCACTGTCAGAACACACAACCAAACTTAGACCAAGCACAAAGAGTATCACGACAACATGAAAACACATGCTGCGATTTGATTGAAACCAAACTTTCAGATGATCCTGATAGAAGTCTACATTTTCATTATGTATGCATATTGCTTCTGGCATGTAAAGACAGAGATAAGTTAGTGGGTAACATCAAGGATATATAGTTTAATATCCTTGGGTTAACATATCTCTTCATTCATAAATCTAGTACAGTTTGTAGATAACTGAACTGGCAACAGTGGCAACGATGGCACTGATCAAGCACAGAACTTGACAGAACCTCTTGGACAGAACTGAGATGACAGAACCAAAGATTCAGATTTCTACCTTTTTGTGATTCGACCTCTCGTGTCAATGCTCGTGTCTCGTCTCGTGCTCTCGACCACAAGAAATAGAAATCGTCTTGACCACTCTTGACATTTGTTTAAATCCAGTGGCGTAACTGGAAACGGAAATCGAGGGACATTACGGTGGATTTATGCAGAGGTTTTAAGTCGTAAGTTTTAATTAATAAGTCATAAGAAGTTCATCCATTTGTTTTTAATGTAACCATTTATACAGCTGTCATAAGTCCTAAGAAAAGTTGGCCAACATTTATCTCTTACGACTTAAAACTCGATCGATTTGCGCATGCGTCTGATTTTGCAAAAGGTTATTGTAACAAATAGCAGGAGTTGAATGCATCTAAAGCAAATAGACATTAATAAAAATAGCATTGAGGCTGAAAATTTGGATTGAATAAAAGGAAATGAGAAAAATAAGCACAAAAATAACAGGATTGACACTATTGACAGTCCTTAAAACTTTTTGCATAAATGGTCCATTTTTCCTAAGACTTAAAACTAACGACTTAAAACCTCTGCATAAATCCACCGTTAGTTTTCTAAATGTTGAAAAAAATCAATAAACATTTGAATGTCTCCAGCCAAAAATAGGCAGGTGTTTTTCCGTGGGTGCGTGTTTGGTGAAAGGTCTGCCTCATACTACATTTCGTTTTTTAGTTTTTCTTAGTATCATGGTCTGCCTTATGACGGCTAAAAGTAAAAAAAGTTTTCTCGAATGTAATTTTCATCATATAGTAAAGCTACAGCAGCTATATACAGAGTGTCCACCTTAAGGACTTACCACCCCTGTAAAATCGTTAGTATATGATCGTTTTTGAAAAACTTTTTTTTTTTAGGTGGAATAGGTATTTGAAATGTATATATCCGACAATATTATTGTGCTGTTATCGTGGCCAACTGCGACCAATTTTATTGACCCATTTTTCAAAAAGTACCATATTATTAGGGATTTATTTTCACAAAAAATGATGATGGAATCTGAATCAGTATCACTTGAAACATACCTTTACCGATTTTTATAATAATAAAACACAGGATGTCCGAAAAAAATGTATCAATATTTCACCAAAAAAATTTACTTGTAAAATGATCATTTAGGATGATTCACCTAATTATCCAATACACTTTTCAATACGTCGACGATTTTTGTTCACTAAAAATACAACAAAAGTATTTTTTTTATGGAATATTGAAAAAAAAAATTCGGACATCCAAAAATCCCTAATATAATCATAATTACGATGTCACAATGTTTCGAGGAACCTTGCATAGGATATGATTTATCTTCTGATCAAGTTGGATGAATATTTTTTTTCGTTTTTCTGAAATGTAATTATTTTTTGACAAGATGATTAGTGAATATTATACATCTTTTAAAATAACACATTCTTATATATTCTGTATTACATCACCTAAGAATAATACCACAGTGGGATAAAAAAATATATTATATATAATCCAATACGAATCAAATCATCTTCAATGCGTGAAAATAATGGAAGTAATAAATACGTAAATCAAAGTTTGCATTAAAATTCCCAACTATCCATCCATCGTAGTCCAAACATTGTAGAATTCTGTTCATTAGCCGATGGTCCGCTCATACCATAGGCCAGAGGGGCGAACAAGTAGAAACTATATATTATTGTCGACAAAAACAACCCAAAAAGCGTATGATATACAATATTGGCATTCTTCTCTCCAAACATGTATGTTGATTCCGCTAGCATATAATCGATCAATATACCTACAATAAAAAATTGTAATAACATCAGACAGGACAGTTGCGAACAAAAAATCACCTGTGATCATTGAACTGAATAACAATGCCGGAAAATAATGATGGAAATAAAGAACTCGCCCCATTGCCCAGAATGGCACATAGTGCAACAGCCATCCTGAAAATAGCCACATACACGCAACCAATTTCTTCATGTGGGTATCTGTGAGATAGAGATCAATTATTATAGTTATTAAATGAGAACTCTTGAAGAAAACTAAATACCACTGAAGGACTTGACGTATCCTCTTTGCAGTCTCACAGCATTCACACTAAAAACCATTATAAACAGCAGAATGAAGATCAAATTTCCCCACCATATTATAGGGTTGCCAAGTAGGTAAATCCTGTAATGTGAACCAGAAAAAAATTGACCCTGAAAATGGTATCTTTAATATTGCAGTCCTTTCAGATTAAAATAGTGCGTACCTTATAGTTGATTGGCCATTGCCAAGGTCTAGATGTAATTTCACCTTCCTTAGGTTTGAGGCCGGCATTGCCTTGAAACATCACAGCGTGAGATTCGATGAACCTTTCAAAGAAACTTGGAGCATATACTTCAAAACTCACATTTGGCACTGAAAATATAATATGTGGGGGAACTTGAAGCATATAACTTCTCAACGGAGAATATATATTCATGACACCATATTGAATAAAATCAGAGAAAATTATGATATCCACATTCGCGAAGAAACTATGAATATGTAGAGAAAAAGCAAGTTGAAGTTGTTGAAAGTTTTATTTTGATACTCTCAGACCGATTATAGTAGAACATTGTATGAATGAGAAGTGATAACTTAGATGAAAATTTAAATTATTGTGATACCAAGTGAAGCTAATTAATATTAGAGAAACATGGATGCGGAAAAATATACAACCATACTTACATTTCTCGAAAAAGTTTTCTTCAACGTTCCATATTCCATTTGGATCTCTGAGGTTTGGATTACAAGAAACTTCCTGTTGCTCATATCCCCACTTGGGGAGCTGTTTTCCACTTGCAGTTAATATACAGGATTGCAAATAATGGATTAATCTCAGCTTGCTAGTGACTGCCGTTAATTCGGTTCCATCTTTTGCACCTATTGTCGTTATACGCCATACATCATTGGCATCACCAGTGCCATTTTCACCATAGCCTGTAACCTAAAGATTTTGTCATATTTTATGATATGATGTATATCAGCATTATATATCCCCGAAACACTTAGGTACATTTAGAATGAGTATAGGGTGTATCAGAAAAGAGAGAGTATGAGGGGTTAACTTTTTATAGAAATCCAAATAATGCATTGGATGAAACTCGATTTAGGGATTTTTGAGGCGAATTTTTAGTTTTCGATTGAACTTTTTATTTAAAATTCGCATTATTTTTCAACCATCTTGCCTAAGAATGTTATTATAGTCATAAAAGTGAAGTGAAGAACAATTTTCAGGATTGAATTTTCTGAAACGAAATTCACCAATGATGAAATCACAAAAACTCAAAATCACTAACGAAAATTTATGTAGAAATATGTCAGTCAAAGTTATTTGAGTTATATATTTTCAAATTTTCATTTCAGAAATTAATAGAGAGTCGCATTTGAGAATATCTTCTAGATTCGAAAACCCAAAAAGGTTGTACCGTCACTTCCCCTAGAATTTGAAACATTCAATAACAAATTTGGATCAATAGAAAAGTGATTTGAAGATTTCAGAGCAGTCAAAATAAAGAGTATTCTGAACAATTTGAATTTGTAGGGGTTATTGCCCCTATTATCATTTTATTATTATTATTCACCATAACTAGGAATATTCAGAAAATTCACGCTGAAAAGGTATCGTATATATAAAAAGTGAATAATCAAAGCATATAACTTGTATGAAAACATGTATTTTTTATGAGTTAGTTGATATATAGCATGTCGAAAATATTTTTCAACCATCGTCATAGATCAATTAATCTTAATAAGCCATGTCATGAGAGGAATATCAACATTCAAAAACAGGATCCTAAAATGTTTCTTACTTGGTAGTGCTTCTTAGTTATGGGAGCTGGTTCTTTATGAGAATGAAGATTACGTTTAGTAGAGACGTGCTCTAGACGTACAAGGTCACCATTACGAATTATTTCAATATCGTCACTACATTCCGAGTTGTACTTTTTAATAATCCATTTGTTATTATCGTCTTTGTGAGTATAGGTGGTAATCTGAAATTACAAGAGAAATATTTCAGAGTTCAAATCAAACACTGTGGTTTATGATATTTCTAGGTCGCCTCATAAATTATATAAATTCTATCTAAAATACATATTCAAAAATCACTATATCAATTTTCAGCGCGACATTCTCCATATTTATTTATTTCAGCTTAAGTCAGACGAATTATAAGGGCTTGGACCAGTATTTATTCCTACTATTTTCTGTGGGAATTCTCATCTATCTATGATCCATTTTTTTTTGCAAATTATTTATTTCTGAGGCAGAGCTATCTTTGTAAAGTGTAAACGTTTCATTTCTATTAGTTGACCATGAATTTATTTCGTTTGATATAATCATTCAATTTTACGGTTCACGAATAGTTCCTCTCATTTTGCTCATGATGCAATGAAATATCAAAAATTCCATACTCAATTGAGTCAACAAGTGGTTTTCTATTGAATCTCCAAAAAGATTTTGTATCCATAAAAATTCGAATTGATTCACTGAATTACAGTTTGGGATCAGATCAACAATAAATCAGAGAATATCAGAAAATGCTCTTATGCTTTGCAAACATAGGGAACTAGTCTGACGAAATCTATTTTGAAAATTAACATTTTATTACTTGTTGTTGTCTGGCTCCAACTCCTTCTGGGTATAGATGAAAATGAGAATGTAAATATCCTCCACCAGTTCGATGATTTTTCAGAGTGACAACTGCACCATAGGCCACTTGATGAGGCATACTTGCATTGTGAAGACTGTTTCCTGTAAATTCAAGATATTGTATTTAGTCTGTTGTGGCTTTCAAATCGACTTACCTATCAATTGCGACTGAAAAGCAGAACTATAAAAACCATCTCCATTGCCACTGAAAAATGAAAAAAATCATTTATTGCATGCACTGTGTCCCCATATTGGTGCTTTCTATGGTTAGAGCTGAGCAAAATCTGTCACATGAGACATTTTTTTCAGGATTCTATTACCATTTCAGCACTGCTATTACATCTTATTATAATCCATATTTGGTTTTTGAAATTGTTGTCTGAGAACATACATTCTATATACATACATTTTTGAGGTAGTTGCAATGAGAATCGTGGTAGCTTTATTTGATTTTTATAGCATATAAAGGCATTTCAAATCTGATTATCTAAGGCAAGAATCGAAATGGTACTGAAATAAATGAATATGAAAATTCACAACAAAATTTAGCTGCTGTGATCGATAAGGACTAGTATGCAGGATAACAATTCAATACTATTTGAAAATTGACTATTTGATGTGGAAATATTTTTTTGTTCGCCAAATTGGCTAAAAATTTGCTATGTGCAGGTATATTTGTGTAGTTTTTTATTTTATTTTTGAAAACGAGATAGTATCCGACATAGCTTGATACTTTATCTACCTGATTAAGTCAAAAAATTATAAAAATATTGATTGATTTTCAAATGAGAAGTCAAGAGCGAGAGTGTACAGCACTCTTCTTCATATCATTTACCATTTTAGAGAAGCCAAAAGTGTTATGCTATAAAAAATATGGATCATGCAATATGGATTATGAATACGTAATTATCAAGTAATTCTAGTCAACTGTTTTCAGTCTGATTGTTGTATTATTGCCCTTACCTTCTATTTAGAACTTTCAGATGAATGTAGAAAAATGTAATGTACAGTATTATTGGCAGAATGATTAGACATATCGCTCTCGCTAATAAATTCTTTAATGTATGTGTCTGAAACAAGAAAGAAAGGAGTAAGTAAGGATATTAATATTCCGATGTCCTCTATGGGCATCCAAAATCTCTTGGATATCCATCGGACATCCATGGGATGTCCATTTGTTGAGTGGGGTGTGGGACTCAAATGACTTATATTCAATATTCATAGAATCCTTTTTTTAAATAATGTTATATTTGACACCCTGTATATTGGATCCACCCTTGATCCATGGTTCAAGATTCAAATCACAGAACATGCATACTTGCACAGAACGATAGTGAATGTGATTATTCATTCCATATTCATTAAGTCTGAAGAGTGAAAAATGCGAAGAAGAAAAATTCAAAGATTATGACTTATGAGGTTATATCAGACAAGATGTGCGTGCGTGCGAAAAGCGCAATTTGTTGTCAATTCAATGAAATCAATATGCGATAAATCGTACCGAAAAAATGATAACTAGAACGACTGTGAGAAATATCAACAGATTCCTTGATGTTTACACAAGGAAGACGGAAGTTATACTATTCAATAATGTCAAATCACCTATAGTAGTATGTTCAAATACATACAACTCTAGGAGTATATTGGAAAATAATGCCGTGAAACAGAATTTTTGTGCACGAATTGTGGAAGCTGCTCCACGACAAATTAAACCTTATTTGAGGCTAGCTAGGATGGATAAACCTATTGGTACCTGGCTCCTATTCTGGCCATGTAGCTGGAGTATAGCTTCAGCAGCAACTGCAGGAACCTTCCCTGATATTCATATGCTTGCCTTATTTGCAACAGGATCCTTTGTTATGAGGGGAGCAGGTTGCACCATAAATGATATGTGGGATCGTGATATTGACTGTCAAGTGGAAAGAACAAAAGAAAGACCCTTAGTGAGTGGTGATATATCCATGAAACAAGCTCTAGCATTCCTTGGTGGACAGCTCAGCTTAGGTTTACTTGTACTACTACAATTGAACTGGCCAAGTGTATTTCTTGGTGCTAGTTCCTTGGGGCTAGTGGTAGCCTACCCTTTGATGAAAAGATTTACCCAATGGCCACAACTTGTACTTGGTTTAACTTTTAACTGGGGAGCTCTACTAGGTTACAGTGCTATTACAGGTTACACTGAGCTAGCAGTTTGTTTGCCTTTATACACAGCAGGAGTTTGTTGGACTATCATATATGACACCATTTATGCTCATCAAGACAAAAGTGATGACTTACGACTAGGAATAAAATCAACTGCTATAAAGTTTGGAGATGATACTAAACTGTGGCTAAGTGGATTTGGTACCACCATGATAGGAAGTTTGATCATTTCAGGAGTGATGAATTCACAAACATGGCCATATTATGCTTCTGTAGCTATTGTTTCAGCACATCTTGCCAACCAGATTTTCACACTGAACATAAACAGTGCTGTAGACTGTTCCAAAAAGTTTATTTCAAATTCAACAGTGGGTTTGATTTTATTTTGTGGGATTTTGCTTGGTACCCTTCTCAAGAAAAAGGAGGGAGAATCTAACAACAAAAACTAGTCTAGTCAAAATAAGAACAAATGGAATAGTGCTATTTATTTTATGTTGCTAAGTTAGAAAGCCAAATGTGATTCTGAGTCATCCATGTAATTTATCTACAATTAATTGAGGAACTGAGTGAAATATGAAAGACAATTTGACAACCAAATATAGGAACATCTAAATATGTTATGGTACAAAATGGTTAATTAAATATAATTTTGTTAATAAAGTTAGTATTTAGAACCTATATTCACATTTCACTAATTACCAATTGTTTGATGAATTATGATTTGCTACATTTGAGGAGCAAATATGGAAACAGAGTGAATTGAACATTATATTCCTTGGTAATGTGATATACCAAATATATATTATACTTTTGTTCATTTCTTGCTTTTATTATGTATGCTGATGAAATAATGCCTTATGTGATCATGAACATTTTTAAACTCACCACAGGTTTATTCAAGTCTCCTAGAATATTCCACAGATCAGCTACAGTCATAAGTCCAACCAATAAGACAACAAAGAGTCCCACAAACTTGACTGATATGCAACAGGATAACATTGTTCCAGTAAATGTCAACCACATCCACCACTTTAGAGAAAACTCTGGGATTTTTTTTGAAGATACCTTCACTGCACCCATGAATGATCCCATCATGAAGCATAATAAAAGAGGATCTAACAATATGTATTGATTCAAAGTAATGAGACCAACATCTGCAAAAAAAGGTTCCAAATGAAAATTCACAGTTTCTAGAAATTTGTCATCATCTCAGATCAGCATTGTTCTTTGTTTAAATAATTGGATTAACTTTTTGTTGAGCTTACCAAAAATGATCAATAATGAAGAAAACAGAGCAGCTGTAACACTATGAGTCAACTCTTCAACTGATATAAAAGTAATTGGTACTATTGTGGCTCCAAGACTTGTACAGAACTACAAAAAATACCATTAATAACAGTAGTGGATATAATATAATTATGTGATAAATACTAACCATTCTCATTCCAATGTAAGAGGTATTTTCATATTTGTCACCTGGTTTATCAAATGCAAAGTTGCCATCATACCCTGTTAGATACCCAGAAAGGCCAATGAGCATCTGAAAATAAAATTGTAATTCTGGAGTATACTAATATAATCAAGGGCATAATGCAATGTTTATACTTTTCCCAATGGTGGATGCACATCAAAGAAAAATGTGCGATTGATATACCAGCTGCCCATTTTCCCGAAATGAGTCTCATCCCAGCTAGAATAGATAATAGTAAACTCAAATTGATGAATTCTTATTGCACTTACCAAATATGGTCAGGTTCTGTAACCCTATGAAATCTTGTAACAATAGCCAATACAGTAATTATCCCAAATGAATACCACCAAGATCTGTAAGTAGGTGAGTAATTGAAAAAAATTAGGCAGGTTTATTAAATAGGTATACCTACCTGTTATCTTCCATCAATATTTTTGTGGCCATTCTAATTGCATATAGAATGATTGAATCTCTCTGAATGTTCTACTTGATTTCATCTGAAGACAATTCAAAGTAATGTGGACGTGGAAATGAAGATAAAATCCCGTTACATGAGCAGCAAATATTTTATCACATTCTTTCCTGAATTTAAATCACTAGATATTTGGTTTTGTATACAATTCTGCAAATAATGTGGAAATTGTAGATCTGAACCAAGACATTGATGAAAAATGCAATCTTAAATCAAAATATAGAAAATAAAATACCTTTCTCAAGTTAACAAGTTTTGTTGGTTATGTTTATATTTACTTTTTGGGATGACATCTTCGAAAACACCTTACTACACATTTTTGCAGTGCTGCCACTTCAACCGATTTGGCATTCCATCCACCGATCTACGAAGAATATCATTTTCTACTAATATTCATTTCACCGTTCGTTTCAGGATGATAATTCAGCATATTTACCGAAATAATTTGCTATTTGAAATTCCACCTTTGCAAGAGAGACAAGAAAAAAATGTGCTCATAAAAATCGTCTGCACGGGAAATTATTCTTGAACACATTGTCTAGAGAGCAAAGGGTCACTTTTCAAAAGTGGGCAAAATCAATATCATTTCTTTACAAGTAGGTATATATATATCATGATGGTATATATGTATATGATTGCATTTTGATAACAATCAACCTTTTCATACACTCGTGGGTCATATACACTGTCATATATAAATAAAAAATAATAGTACATTATATACCGCGGGACTGAAGTAGTACATTTAATCCTGAAGGTAAAGTTTATGGCCCGACCGCAGGGAGGGCCATAATTTACCTGAAGGATTAAATGTACTTCAGTCGCAAGATATATACGATACTTTTCGTACTTCCGGTATGATTTTATTAATTATTTCAATAATTTCAATCAGTTTTTTCTCTCTTCAACTCATTTAATAAACTGTCTTTAAAATAAGTTACCATAGTAACATTGCGTTGTGACAGTTATAATTTAGAAACATTGTCATTACTAGTGTCATTGTAAAGAAACATTGTTATTGATAATTATTGGTATCATGAGTGAAGAAGGTGTATCTGATATTGATAAAAGAGCAGCCGAAGTAGGTGAAGAATTGTTACCACCGAAATCTAGAAAACTATACGAGCAGCAGTACGATGCTTTTAAAAAGTGGTGCCGCTTAAAAAATGTGAGACAACCTACTGAAAATGCGCTGTTAGTCTACTTCGATGATAAATCAAAAGCGGTTTGTGCCTCAACTCTCTGAGACTGGTCAATATGACAAACTGTCACAATATTAATTTGAATATTAACGTTAATTACCATTCTAATGAATTATATTTTTCAATAAAATATCCCTTAAATTCGTTTGTTTGTGATTTAATCGTTCCGGGAGTTTCGTCAATATTTAATCCCGGAGGGATTAAATGTGACACTTTAGTACCTGTCACAAGGGAGTGAAGTTGTCACTTTAGGCCCGGAAGTACGAAAAAGAAGTATTCTGTACTGATAAAATGCACAGCCATTTAATAAATGTAAATTTATTTATACTTATTATAAGTATTCTTACATGCTATATAATGAATAAACCGTTCACAAAGTGTTTTGATTCAACTTTTTAAAAAGTAGCTTCTACCTACCGAATAAAAACAAACAAAAATTCCTATATTTTGAACTTCATCCCATTCCAAATCACGAGGGACTGTAGAACAAAATTCAGTTCTTTCTCCCACATGTTCATGTCCGTAATATTATCAGCACACAGTAGATATCTCTTGGCATCAGCTCCATTCCGCACAGGCATGAAAAGTGTCTTTGATCTGGCGCACATAGTTCTATTTGCTGGACTAATACTCTGTACCAGACAATTGCGCAGATCGACGCTGCCAAGAGGAACAGACGCCTCCTCTGAAGGATAGTTCCAGTACTTGAAGACATAGGACTCCAAGACACACCACCTGCGGTTCCAGCTTGTGCACACATTTTCGTTCTCCGTCCCCAGAGTCAAAAACCCACCGAACTTGGTGGTGAGGTTGAATTTGTAGTTCATTGTCAGAGAGAAGTTGTCTGATATGGTGGAGAGTTGAGAAACATTGCATAGCTTCAACTTTGATTCATTGTCGGGGTTCATCTTGGATAAGTCGGAGATTCTTATGACACATCTTCCAAGAAGGGAGAAGGCTAGTGGTTCTATGTACAGGGTGTTGGCGAATTTGAATTTCTTAGAGTCCTTGGAACATTTGAATATGCTTTTCGGCGATGGGCATTTTAAATTATCCTGAAAATAAAATGATAGTGAATAGTAATACTGATGATTTATACAATAAAAGCGGATTGAAGCTTTTGGTGTATCCAAAACGATATTTTAGATTTATTTATAGAGATCATCCGATTTTGTGTTGTTTTCGTGTATATAAGCAAGTTAAAAATTAAGATAAGACCGCGTGAAAGACCGAATTTCCCAAGTCCAGTGGGTGAATGCCAAGTTGCTTGAACTTTTATGTGATGGTTGACACTTCAATTGTGCCTTTTGAATCTTCAATATGAATAATAACACTAACGCTGAAATTACTGGATATGCATTTTATATATGATCTTACCAATGAAAATTCTTTGGAAACTAGACGGCTCTATGAAGTATCCTTTTCAGACAATTTTTGCACGTATTCACCAACGTCTCTTTGAAAGAAAGACTGATTGTGGTCGTTCACACTATATCAAAGAGGTTCCTAATAATATTATTGAAGATCGTCCCGAATTAAGTACAAGACGAGTTGCTAACGTTCCTTATCATTCAAGAACCTCTGGCGAAATATTTTAGAAATATTCAGACTTTTCTTTATATTTCAATAATATTCGTCGAATTATACAACAATAACCTGATATCTTGATGCAGTTTATTTTAAATCATTGGTAATGGACGAAGTATACAAAAATATCCTAACGCTTTGCATTTTTTCTCAAAACAGTGTACCAACCTGATTTGAGTGAATTCGACTCCTAACGTTCATCGAATAAATCGAGAGGGTTATCTCGAAATCAGTTAGCAAATTGTTGAACTGGAATACTTTCTCAAAAAAAATAGTGTTGTCTATCGCTTCTACTATTTCACTAGATATCACAGTTTTTCCACAAGACATCACTACTAGAAAATGTTCCCTGGTATCATGATGAGACACATTTGGAGTATTTTTCTCCAAGTGAAAAGTTAAGTTTTGTAGCTCTATTTCTCCAGAGCATCTTGGATCGAAATTGTTTTGATAAGTGTTGAATTCTATACTGTTGATTTCGTTGATCAATGCTTCTTTTGTGATGGCTGAAAAATATTTCAACTGATATAGGTAAAGATAAAATGTAAGAAATCACTGATTTTTCAAGGTTTTTTTTTTCAATCGTATTTCTCAAAATCAAGTACCCAGTGTCATTTTGGGACACATTACTGGATCTAGGCCAAATAACTCACTTGCAACCAAAAGAATTTTCTCCGCCTCGATATGCTCTTTTCCCGAATCAAATTCTTTCGACGATCGACAATAGTTCAGAGCTTTGGATATTTGGAACATTATAGCATTCTGTATCGAAAGCTCCTTCTTGTAGTTTTCTAATAACTGTTTTGTTGCGAATGATTCTTCAACAATACAAAGCGACTTTAAACTGGCGCGTCTTCTTTTGATGTTCTTCTTCACTGATGAACAGAACGAACCAGCTTTGGAAAGCAGAGCGGTCAAATTGGACGATCCAACGCTGTGGTCACGTTGTTGATTATTTTCATCAGGTAATGATTTCTGAAAAAAAAAACAAATTTGTTAGAATAGGTGAGTTCACTAATTTCTGGAAAAACACCAAAACCTCCAGAGCGATAGGAGGGTGGTAGGATTTTTTAAAATTTTTAGCAGTAGTTATTCCAGAATAAATTCTGTTTGAACAAAGTGTAATTAAACGGAAAATTCAAAACGAGATTTTAAAATCTCGTACGTCAACAATCCACCTGAAAAACATCTAGGATGTTTGAAAGCAGAATACTACTCGTAGGCTATGCATCGATTAACTAAGTTAATTCAGAATGCAAGTGCGTTTTCTTTCTTCCTAATACGCGGTTGTGATTACATTGAGACAGGCACGCCTGACAACCTACAGACCGGTTTCGGGCTTATTGGCCCTCATCAGTGCAGGGTAGTCAACCGAGAAGAGATCTTGAGAACTACACTCGAAGCGTTGCATGTCCCAATGCATTCAATCGACGCTATTTCATAGGCTCCCATCACGTCATGAGACATGGGAGTGGCTGATGCTCGACAAAGCAATATGATAGGAAGGAAAAAGCCACGAATTGCACTAAGTAATGGAAAAATCAAAATGAGATTTTAAAACCTCGTACGTCAACAATCCACCTGAAGAACATCTAGGATGTTTGAAAAGGTAGACTACGAGCAGAAAACAACTACCTTCCTGGCAAATACCACGTGGTATTGTATGTAATTCAAGATTAACATAATGAACAAGTTTCAATTACGGAGTCTACATTTTGATATGATAAATGCTATAACAATTTATTTTATTCATGGGATAAAATTGAATAAAATTTAGCACTTATTAGGAAGTGTTTTATATGACAAAACACTTCACCGGACAATACTTACATATAATGAAACACTTATTTGTGTGAGAGTTTGGAAATAAACTACGCAACACTAATTACGTCGCACCCCGAAATTTTACCCCTGTTACAATTTGAATAACTTTTTTCTGATTCGAACAATTCGAATTCTGTTTGCGCTGTTCGCTAGCTCAGTCCTTCTTCTTTTTTGTTACATGAGGTTTTTTCCATAAAATTGCTACAAGGTGTTTTTTGAAACCGTGCAAAATTTCGGAATTTTCAAAAGGATGCCAAATGAAGAAAAACAGTTTTTTTTTTCAACTTCAACAGCAGAGGCATAAAGGGGATCTCATTAACTTGGGCCATCTCCAGAATTGTCTTCTTATTTCTTTCATTTACAGAGTGACCTCAAAAAATCAATTTTTTGGTTCTGCAGTCATAACTTTTTTCCTCTTCAAACGATTTTCAAAATCTTAGGATAATTTTGAAGCCGAAACGTTAGATGAACAGACACGAAGATTATAATTGACTAAAAATAAATATTAAAGATCAGGGGTTTCTGCAAAGGGGACCCAAATCTAAATCCCCCTCGAAATCCCAATTAAAAAAGAAAAATATCCAAAACGTTGTTTGATCGAAAAGAAAATATCACCACCAAAAAGACTGTAAAAAAATTATCGACCCCCTCCCCCCCAACAATTTTTTTGGGGGTAAAATTTTTGCTGGTCAAACGGTTTGAAATATTGGTAAACAATTGGTAAACATATTTCACCTGACCCCCACATCGGGATCGGAGATTTGAAAAAAAATTCTTCCCCCCCTTTCCCCCTATAGGGGTACTTTGGGTACGGATGAAAGGGAAGGACATTTTTGTGATTTTTTATATATTATTCTAGGGAGTTTCGTACAAAACTACTAAGAATCGCCCAAACTCGGGTACTCCAATTATCATAGTTTGATGTACAGGGCGAAAAAAGTTTTCTTTCAGAATCGAGACAAGCGGTATCCATAGCTGTTCAGCGGAGAAAGTTGGTCAATGAGATAAAAAAAATTCTTCATAGGCGTACGTATAAAGTTTTTTTGGGGGTCTAAAAAATTAAATTCTTCGAAAAAAATCCAAAACATGATGGAAGGGGGTGAGAAGGTTACCCTGAAATTTTGTTGTATTCAGATTTTTTTTTATTTTGAATTTTTTTATGGAAGTCTTATATCTTCAGAAAAGAAAGACCTACGAATAGTTTTTTCTGTCCTGATCTTTATTTTCACGAGAACATAATTTTCAACCCGTCTTGTCAGTCACTAATTATGATTCTTGTTACGTTGGTTACGAACCATGAATTTTTTTGGGCTGATTTTTTTTCTATAACATGGCGTTTCAATTCGGTTTTCTCACGCATAATTTTTGACTAATGAAAGAAAAAAGATCAGGACGTATCCAGAATCGAAAATCCTTCTGGAAACAAGTTGATTTTCATTTAATTCTCCTCCCAGTCGATATTTACAGATTGTTTCAGATTTGGGTCACCTTTGAGAAAACCCTCGATTTTGAATGTTCATCTTGAGTTAATTCTGATCTTCAAATCTTCTCATATGAGGTTTCAGCTTCAAAATGTGTAAATAAAAGTGATAAGAAGACAATTTTGGAAATGGCCGAAGGTAAAAGGTTAAAGTTGAAAAAAGCTGTTTTTCTTCATTTGGGATCCTTTTGAAAATTTCAAAATTTTGTACAGTTCGAAGAAGTACGAGATTAATGCTGAAGGACTGAGCATGCGAACAGTGCAAACCAAATTCAAATTGTTCAAAGCAGAAAAAAGTTATTCAAATTGTAACAGGGGCAAAATTTCGGGGTGCGACGTAATTAGTGTTGCGTAGTTTATAGTCACGTTGTACACCTTTAGTTCCATTATTATAAGAAACGTTTTGAATAGTAACTTTTTGTATCAGTACCTTTGCCGTTTTCAAATTACCTCTGTAACAGTAAAAACGGTACAGCCTATGCCTAGACTGGAAAGTTTTTTGAAAACACATTATTTCTATCATTGGATAGTGGGAGAATAACTTTTTATGTATAACTGGATGATTGTTCGAATTTTTAAATTATGTTATTATGAAAGAACATTTGTGTTGAATTAATACATTTTTTCTATCATAGTCGATCTGTTCCTGAACAGGCAATTTTGGATGAATATATTCGGATTCTTGTATTTTTTGTTTTTCCATCAGAAAATTAGTTAATCAGAGGAATAAATTATTGAAACTCACATTATTACATTTTCCGGATTCAGGAAAGTTCTTCTCTTCCCCCAGTGCATCAACCTGAATCTTTTTCGTATCATGTTCAGAAAAATTCGTCACTTCCCCCAGTGCATTATCCAGAAACTTTTTCGTATCATATTCAGAAAAGCTCGTCATCGATATGGTGTTTCCAAGATCAGAGGAAATCAATGAAGATTCGTTCATTTCCTCAGCAGTCGTTTCAACATTTATGTCATCTGTAGACATCAAAAACTTGAACCTATCCGGGACATTGTATGAATTTTCACGAACGGGAAACTCAAATCTATTTATTGTATTCCCGAAGCTACCGGGAGTGCCTATGGAACTGACAATCGAAGGGGAATAATTCGGAGGGGGTGTGCCCATCATATCGCTGAATTCATCTTCTGAGCTGCTGAGTCTGGATATTCTTCTCTTGTACATCCGGTGGACGTAGTGATTCAACACGTCTTCATATTTGTTTAGAATAATTCCTTGTATTATTAGGGAGTCGGGGTCAATATTTGCCTTTTTGAGCAAAGCAGTTTTGCCCATTATTGGTTGTTTTTGTTTCGATACCGAAGTCGGATGATTATCCCTATTGTTTTCCTTGTGATTTGTAATCACTAGTTCTGATGAGTTTTTATCATCCGCTGGGGATCTTGCTTTGCTGAAGTCATCCACAAAACACGTCTGTTCAACATTTGGATTTATTATCAGTTTCGGAAGTCTGCTTTGGCTTTCGTTTTCTCCCATTGTTTTAATGACTCGTCCATCAGTATTATTTGTTTTGGAAAAGCTATTGTTTAATTTTTCTATAACACCATCCTCATTATCAAAGTTCGATTTGAGGTCATTAACGATATTGCAAATGCTTATTTGAGAGTCAGCATTCTCGGATATATTATTTTCAGTATTTAATTTCAAATCTGGTTGATAGGAAGATATGGAGCTTGTTTCGATTTCCGACATTCTAACAGCGATAGCTGAAAAAAAATCAATAATTGATAATACAGTTTCCAAATTTACCTTAACGTGCACTCGAGATGTAATAGGTCAAGGTGCTTCATGACCTCCCTTCCTAATATACCTTCATGATTACGATTAATATTCAAGTACTACACTCTTTTCTATCAAATTACTCACGATCGGTTTCTGTTATAAAACATCTTCTCATCACATTTTTAACCAGTGATATCCAATTGTTGGCCATTTGTATAAGATCACAGAACCACTATACAGAATCTATATTTATTTTATATTCAAGTGTCGGGTGTAGGAAATGACTAAAAAAGTTGATTTTTTGTCGCGGTAGATAGAGCAAGGTCCCAAGAAATAAATCGGATAAAAAACGACTTCCTAAAAAACGTATTACTTAACGAGCTATAACGAGAATAATCATTCTTGAATTTTGAAATATTCATTATATTTATATATGCATGAGTCTTGAAAATTAAAGTTTAATTTAGTTAAAACGCTAGCTAAAAAAATATATTATGAATATTGGACCAAAAAGGCCTTACTTCAAGATATGAGGAGAATTGGCTAGTGATGAGAAATATTATATAAATTTTATAAAACGAAATATACCAATTTTCTTAGAAAACCGTCAGGTTCAGTTACTGTTTTGATAACGGAAAAATGTTTATTTTCGGAAATATAAACAAGATGTTTATAAAATGAGATGTGGAATTATCTGCGACTTGAAGTCAAGCTTTAGCCATTGTAAAAGATAACCTCTTGGGAGGTATTCATTTTTGAAAAGTGGGATCACATTCTCAACTGAAAATTGATGAAATTACACTATGTATAATTTTCATCGGAAACTTACATCATGTTTTTGTGCTCTTCGAAATTGCAAATGACTCAATACCCTTTATATGAGCTTTTCGAATAATGTATTATTGTTGCACATTATTTTGCATTTTTTTTCAAGTAATAAGATATAAACCCGGTTTTATTCCATATACATCATGAGTGACAAACTGGAATTTTATCAATACATATTTCCTGAAAGATAGGTAAAATCACACGGAAATCCAACCCCTCAAAAAAAAAAGTGTTTTGGATTTGTGATTGTTGGTGGATTTGAACAGAATATGATTATGAAAAAAATATAACAATGAGAGTTTAGGAAACATCTTCTAAAATATATCTTTGGATAACTCACCTCTATTAGTTTGGTCTTATTATAGACATGGAATTAAAACAACACTTCTGTCTGTTTAGACAATGTTCTTCTTAATGACCGAGAAACACAGCCACTAATATTTAAAAACTGCCAAAACCCTTCACCAAGTTCACTAAGTAAATAGACAAATGAAAACAGTGCCTATCTTCTGTTTGATAGATTAATCATCGATGTTATTGTCTTGAACCTTTTGGGAATTTTACACAAACAAATATTTTGTATAAGTTAAGCTAATTGATATAGGCGCCGACATAGCTGACAGAAATGCTGTTTCAGCTTTGTGTATTCAAAGAAGGAATCATTTTGCGAATGAGATTAGATTTCCCATTTTATATTTGCTTCCAATGAAACTGAAATACAATACCTACAATGTTACGATAGAACACGCTCGCATTTGTATTTACTTTGATAAAAATGAACTGATATCCGCGTTCCATTTTCTATCATTATTCATTGGCGAATTTATAATGGTATAGATAGGAGATAGGTATAAATTGTATGAATATGCACCTACTACTTTCGATAAGTTATTAAATACAGGGTGATCACGAGAAGATCCATGTTTCCAGTAGTGATGGTAGTAATCATTTCATTTCATTTGATAATTCCAAAAATCTTCTCGTCAGTATTTTATAGCCAAACCATACGATTTCGAACTTATTAAATATTTGAAACGTCGAAATCGAAATGGATTCAAACAATGTAATACGAGTGAAAACAGCCAATAAATACGTTTACATTATATGTTTTTCCGATTGGTTGTGTATACGACTATACGTATATTTTGCACATTTGTATTCCCCATTTATTTGAGTTCATATGCTACGAGTGGATATAATTCAATGTTCTTGCGTGACATTAGCCAGAAAAGTGATTGTTTTCCTGCTCGTTAGCCAACTTTTTATTTTTGAACATCTCTGTGTGGTTAAAACTGACATTTATCACTTTAATAATTTTCCTTCCACTTTGAGTTATTTTGGCTTTCGTGTCAAATATAGAACGGCTGAAATTGATATAGATAATTGGAATTGAAAATATATCGGTCGAATTTGATTAACCCTGAATATTCGTTGAGTAGGAATAATAAACAATAATGCAAACTAAACTAAATCACCCACTAGAATTATGGGAAAACTATGTCATATTCTGACAGATAGCCAATCTTTGATTTGTCAGTGATTATAGGTCAAAATTTTAAAGTTTCAAAAACATTTCAAAAAAAATGGGCGATCCCAATCTGGTAACTACTTGCAACTTTCATGGACAAGAATATTTGTTTAAAATGCATATCGTATGCAATAGCTTAGAAATATTGGTAACTGATAAGAGCTCAGGAGAAGAATGGCAATGTAGTTATGATGCCACCTGTATGTTTGAATAGAGTGAGTCAAAAATATTTTCACAGCCTAATTATATTTCCTTTCAGATGTAGAAAATTTGACCCATAAAACAGGAAACTTCAAGCAATTTGACATTTTCGTAGCTATGATTAAATCGGGACTTTTGAGGGTATGTATATATATATATATATATATCATGCAAACTTACCCCGAGCTGCAGAATTTAAAAATGTCCAATCATTCCTTCAACGAACTTATTCATCTATTTTCAGTAATTTCCAAACTGCATATAGTTATATATTTTCAGACCAGTGAGAGTGTAACTTTGGATTTACTCACATTTGAAGATCTGGAATTGCTGAGATCAAGGAAAATTACTAAATCTGTAGGACCAAATACAAACAATAGGAGATATCTCATAGTAACCTATGTAGTAGAATTTGATAAGTAAGATTTTTCCAAAGACTAAAAATATAATATTACAGCAATTTTTTTAAGAATACGATATCCTTTACCTTTGGAATATTGTGGTCCACCTGACCCATTGATTTTGCAATCAACAATACGAAGATTGGAAAGTGAATTATCGAAATTAAAAGAAGAGTTAACTGTAAAATCCAACAATAGCGAGGCCAAAAAAATATATTATCTCCAAAAACGGTGAATTTTTCTATTTCAAATGCACTTTTCATAATCTAATAAAATGCATATTTTCAGTGTGGATGAATTGACAGATGAAAATGTACAGCTTCATGAAGAAATTCGGCAGTTGACTAAATTACTGGGAAAGAAACCAAGAACTCAAGTATTATCTTTACAAAAAGCAGTGAGTAATCTAGAAAGGTGCGTTGTAAATGAGAGAAGTTCACATCATGAGCTGGTGGAGAAGTTGAAAAATGATAAAATACACCTTGCCAGGGAATTAGAAAAAGTTAAATGTTCTGAGAAGTGTTTAAAATCCAAATTGAATAGGGCTAGTCAAGGATCAAGGTATTTATTTCTTTCATTCTTATATTATCAATATGTTTTTATGTCATAATGATTTTTGTTGATGGGGTTATTTTTTTAAGGATGGGACTTGGTGATCATTCATTTCCCTCAGCAAGTAGAGGCTCACACCACAGTATCAGAACTATGTATAAACGAAGCCAGTCCCCAATCTCTGACAATACAGATACTAAAAAAGTTGGCTCAAAATATTTTATGAAGAGTTCACAGAAAAACATATGGGATAAAAAAAGGTGAAATATATCTTATATACCCTACAATAATAGTACATATTTTGGAATTTTGGATATATTCAACTAATATAAAAAAAACTTCAGATTTTGAGTTCGACGTTTCCATCATTTTGCTAGTTTTTTGTCTTTGAAAACGAAACGTCGAACTCAAAATCTAAGAATGCTACTTTGAATATCGCAAATGGGGCAATGAAGTGCTTTCGGTTTTGCTGTATCTCCAGTAATAAAGCAATAATAAAATAAAAAAGAGGAATCAAAATTTCAGTTTTCTTTTTGAAAACTAAAAGAGTTATCGTGGAATTTTTTCTACCATAATAATGACCATAAAATTCCGAAACTTTGCCCCAATTTGAAGTTCTTATCTGTTACAATTCTTGAGATTCCAATGATTAGCGTCTAATTTGAATAACCCTGTATATATAGATGCAGTAGAAGAGCTAAATGAAAGAGAAGTTCAACACAATTATTGAGAATATCGGCTGCATTATGAAATTGAATCCATCACAAATTACAGATTTGGTCTAAAAGATCTCATGTCATGGAATATACTTAAAATATTGGCTCTACCAATTTTGATATTTTCTCTAGGATCAGTACTATTAGAAAATATCCCATACAATTTGCAGGTCCTCTAAAAGTGGTACAAAAGTAACAAAACAAAACATAAGTAGAGATAGTTCCACCTCAAGTAACAAATATGCAGATCCTGAACTAGTAGATTTTCCTGAAATCAATTTGAGATCTAGAACTCCTAGCCCTATACCACAAAAGAGTAAATTATCAATGAAATCAAGATGTAGCAGTGCAGAATCAAGAGCAAGTTCTCAAGCTAGTTCAAGGGTATCACAAGGGGTATCCCATGTAAAGAAGCAGAAGAGAAAAGATTTGGATTATAAGATATTAGAAGATAAAATAGCAACTTTACAGAGAATGTTAAAAAACAATGGAATATGTGAGAAGTGATGGAATTTTTGGTGATATTATTTCCATTAGTTTATTATACATATTTTATGAGAAATATATGTCATGTCTTGAATTTTACCCTGTTGCAATTACTCATGCAATTTTTACTTCATAAACAACTGGAATGATTTGATGAATTGCTCAACTTCTTAAACAATAACTTTATTATGATCTTATATATATTTAATACCATAAATTATATTTTTTATAAATATTCCTTATTCTTTCAGGCCAGGCTTCCTGCTTTCAAACTGTCTACATTTCATGCAGTTGCTGGAGACAATTCGAATGATTTGCATTGAAAATGAATCATTACATGTCAAGTAAATCAAATTGCATAACTAGTTACTAGCAGTGAAATACACTGGAAAGCCACAAAATATGCCTATGTTAACAGTTCACAAACATTCCTTGTATCTTAAGATTCTTGTTCACTAGATTCATTTCAGATGAAAATATTTACATATCTATATTCAGATGACTAGTACAGCTGACTGATTAACTATTGTCCAAACCTCAATAACTTTTGCAAATAGTATAAAACTGAAAATAAAAAACTATCTTCTCTTTCTATAAGTGGGTAGTTCCAAAACTGATTGTGAACATCATCAACAGCTTTCAGAATCACTCCATTAGGTTTTCTTGAGATTTTAGGGTATTGATTATGTTCATTAGATACCTCTCTGTGCTCTACCATACTCTGGATATTTTGGTCTGTTATGGGTAGATTTGATGACGGTGGTTTTTGTTGTACTGATGTATTACCTAATCTGCTTTCTACAATTTCATATTTTGAAGGTTTTTGTTGAACATTAGTTGAACTGTTATTTACCTAAAGCTCCAATTTTGCGTGTCAGTTCTCTGAGATGAGCTCCTTGTTCTTCTGACTGAATGAATAACTCTCTTATTGTAATCTGTAATTGATTCATTTCTTCTTGTTTAGCAGTCTCTTTAGCAGCTTCTTTATTTGCAGACCTTGAATATTACCATAAACTGTCATAAATAAAGATTGATGTTCAATACAACAAACCTATTGTATTCTGAAATGAGTATACCAGCAGCTATCACAAAAATGATTCCTTCTCCTAATAAATTCGCTCCTAATTCGATGGCCATTGCTTCACTAAGTACTGGTATATTTACTGGTTTTCCTAAATTTAGTATCCACATTTTTGCCTTAATTTCACACCAATTGTAGACTGAAATATATGAATGAGTACATGTAAATATATTTGTTTCTTATTACTAAATCATTAGAAACCTTACACTGTGCTGGAGGCATACACACATATTTTCGAAATACAGGTGAACTTTTAGCTTGAGTTTTTACAGCATTGGCTATTGGTTTACTTATCTGTTTCAGTAAGAGCGCGCCAAGTTTGGCTGCTGGAAAAGCTCCAACGACCATTTTTCAATCGACAATTTGAAAAATAAAATATTTTGCTATTTTTTTACTTTAATCAAATCCTAACCTACAAAACCTGAAGGTTTTCTAATCTGTGACCTGACTGTCAGCAGTCAGCCTCAGCCAGTCATTGACAGGTTGTCATTGTCATTGTGTAACCTTGGGGGATGCCTGTGCTTGGGGGTTAATCTCAAGGTTAATCTGTGCCCTGTGGTCCAGTGGCGGACATTCAACACAAAAAACAGTGTATAGAGACAAAAAATTGTATAAAAAGGTATGGGCACATGGTTGCCAGAGAGGTGGGGATGATCTCTGGTGGGGACAAACTGTCAGGAGTGTCAGGACCACTGAAATATGTGGTCAGGACAACAATATATAATACAATGTGTTTGTATCAGCATCAGCCAAATGAAATAGATTTGGTAAAGTAGACGCGCATTTTTTTCAACAAAAACTTATACAGTTTGTGTCATGTTATCAGTGATAAATATATACCTATCATGCAATATCGACTGCACAACAAATACAGGGTGATGGTTATAGGAATTCAAAATTTTGGTAGTTTTGCATCATATGCGATCTATATATTTAGATGAAAATTTTTGTTGGTACATATGTATTTTGACCTGAAAAACAAGAATTTCGTGAACATATTTCTAGTTTTCGAGATAATCGATGCCAAAGTTCGAAATTTCACCTTTTTCACAAAATAAATATGGACAAAATAAATATGGACAATTCTCGAGTGGAGATCTAATAACCTGGTAGAATTCAATGCAAACAACACAAGCATGTAATTTCTCTAAAAGAGCCGATCTCACTGTGCCCAACATAACTCAGTCAGGAGTAAACATACCATTTCTATGTTTGGCGTTACTATCAGCAATAACCTTTCTTGGGAAAATCACGTGAGGTCCATTGCCAAAAGTGCATCCCAAAAACTTGGTTTTCTGTTTCGAGCCAAGAGCTATTTTACTCCCAGTCAGCTGCTTTTATGATCTATAAGGCACATATCCGACCTGTCCTATAATACTGTTCCATATTGGGAGTGCGGCACCTGAACAATCCTGAAAGTATTGGATTATGTCCAAAAAAGGGCAATTCGTCTCGTCGGTCTCACGCCTCGCTTACAAACTCGCTCTTTTCTCTGGAACACCGTAGAAAAGTTGGCGATTATTTATATCTATTTTATAGATATTTTCATGGGCGATGCTCTTCTGAAATATCAACAATCTTTTTCCCATTACCAGTCTCTTCGAGATTAACCCGTCAAGTTCAGTCTTCACACCCCTTCGTGGTCACTTTAGAGACCTCTTATATAGGGAGGTGTTCCCCGAGGCATACGATCTCCAGAAATTTAAAAAGAACCCTCACTTTCTTTCCCTTGGTTCTCACGATATACTCTGAACATTACAGGATATTCCTTTTCGTGAGAACCAGAACATAAAAATAAATTCTCGATTTTTCACATTTGCTCTGTTACCATTTTCCGCTAGACCCCACCAAAAGTATCATGAAATTTCACTCGAAATTTTCTTCAAATATATGTAATATATTTGAATTTCATAAATTTCGAAAATATACTGAAATAATAATCAGCATTAATATTCGTGTGTTGTGTCTTGTGTCTTATGTCTTGTTGTGGTACCTACCTGTGTCACTTTATTGTTATTGTGTCTCGTAATGAAATGAATGAACATTTTTTATGATTAAAAGTTATCAATCTATTGCATTATTATGCGAGGTTTGTCAAAAAGTGTGAATTTTGCTGATGAGTTGAAAGTCAAAATAAGTTCCTTTCAAATATACAAAATGAAGGAAAATAATATATTATCGAAAATAATCCTTTTTTAGAAAATAAATTATAATAATGTTTTTCATATATGCCCTTCATATAATTCCAAAACAATTTCTATTCAATTTTTAAGTGGAAAAATTTTGTATCAACATTTAACATAATATAGATATAAAACAATAAAAAATAAACATAAAATATAATCTGATGATCATATAGTTCATTAGCATAAGTCATACCTATAAAGCTTGAATTAAGATTTATGAAGGAGGATTCAGGAAAAAATACTTTTCGAACATCATCATCAGCTGAGTAGGTATGATAAAAATTTTTGAACCTTAAATTTTCATCGCGGTGGACACCTCAAGCACAGCTATACAAGAGTATATATATCCCAAACGCGACATATCTTGTATGTCACGGTCATAAGGTCACGGTTATATCGCGAAGTGACTTGATCGTTACATATATGATACATAAATGATCTTGATCTTATGAAACGATTCATGAATGAGAGACGTATATATGATTATATAAAGATTGCGAACAAATATAGAATGAAAATTATGTGATAATTACGTCGTGATGTCGTGATGAACAACTTCAATCTCAAGTAAACTCGATTTCGGATCATGATTTCATGTTCGGAGATTTCAAAACGTCACAAAGTCAATGTCATCCCAATCATATCCCAAATAGCTCATTCAGAACTTCAGATTGAAAAATATAAATTGAACTATTTTTGAAAAACTATAGCAAGAACTATAGCCGTGACTGATTCTGATCATTCCTGAAAAATAAGCACTCGCATTAAACCAAAATGAGTAACAAATGTGCCGCTACTGGAACAAAATGCCGCGCGCGCGCAGAAGAAGATCAAGGTCAAAGATTTGATTTAAATGAGCAGAACGAAAAAGGTGTCCCCACTGTCTCCTCCAGTGTCTCCACCAAAATTTTGGAAATGGAATCAAAACAATATCTAACCTCCACCACTGCCTGGCAAACTTTACAGGAATATTATGATAAAACTGGAAAAAATCTTGTTATAAAGGACTTATTTTCCCAAGATTCAAACAGATTTAACAAGTACAGGTGAGTTCTAAATCCTTTTGTGGACCAGTTGTGACTTTCAAATGACTTTGCAGATAAGTGAAATTTGAATTTCATTACCTAGGTACCTACTGAAAATGACTGTGGAATTAAATTAAAATTATAATAATTACTTATTGCCTGTGTATTTGCAGTTTGAAATTATCAACACCAAATGATGGAAATATTCTCATTGATTTCTCCAAGAACAGAATCGATGACCAGGCATTCAAGTTGCTTCTGGACTTGGCTAGAGAAAGAAAAGTCGAAGAAGCCAGAAATATCATGTTCAATGGTGGAAAGATAAATTTCACTGAAAATCGTGCTGTCTTGCACATAGCCCTCAGAAATCGCTCTAATAGACCCATAATTGTTGATGGGAAGGATGTTATGCCAGATGTTAATGGGGTCTTAGATCATATGAAACAGTTCACTGATGATGTTCTCAGTGGAAAATGGAAAGGGTATGTTGTAATGAAGAATATTCACCATTATCTTGCAAATTTCTACAGGAAGGAATTCCTAAATATACCTACTATAACCATAAAACATAATAACACCTGCACAAATTTCTTTGGATATGAAGAGTATAGTTTACCAATGACTTTGAAAAATCTTGTTACAAAATTTATCCACTAAATTCTAGTTATGTGATAATTCTTCTATGTTGAAGTTTTTCAAACAACTTGGGATGTGACTAAGTACCCCTGAAAAATCAATATAAAATCTTTTTCATTATTATTATTGAATAATATATACACAAAAAACAGTGTTACAGGAATCAACATAATTATGTTTTTTTCTGATTTTTTCTCATAACTTTTGAAACATTTTTTTATTGATTTGATCAGTTCAACTAATTGAAGAAACTTTCAAGGTACACTGGAAAACAAATAACAGATGTTGTGAATATTGGAATTGGAGGTTCAGACCTGGGCCCACTAATGGTCACTGAAGCCCTGAAACCATTCAACAAAGGTCTAAATTTACATTTTGTTTCTAACATTGATGGTACTCATATGGCAGAGGTATTGAAGAAAGTGAACCCTGAAACTGTTCTTTTCATTATTGCTTCAAAAACATTTACCACCCAGGAAACATGCACAAATGCCAAATCTGCCAAAGACTGGTTTCTGGCATCTGCCAAGGATGTATGTTATCATCACAATTTTGAATAACTATTCATTAATGGAAATATATTTCAGCCTAGTTCAGTTGCAAAACATTTTGTAGCCTTGAGTACAAATGCTGTCAAAGTATCTGAATTTGGAATAGATACTGCCAATATGTTTGGATTCTGGGATTGGGTTGGAGGAAGGTATTCACTGTGGTCTGCCATTGGTTTGAGCATCTCTTTGTCAATTGGATTTGAGAACTTTACCAAATTACTTGATGGGGCATTCTTTTCAGATCAGCATTTCCAAACTGCTCCTTTGGAACAGAATGTAAGGACATGATTTGTACATAATAATCACACATGTTTCTTGACCACCCCTCATTATTTTTTTCTTCAAATGTAATGTAAAATATTTAAATTTTATGCCCCTATTCATATTATCATTTTACATAACATATATCAACAGATGATACTCAACCTTTTGTTCTTTCATAATTCTGAATTAGAAAGTAATAGATTGATAGGTTATATTTTTTGGTCCACCAAATGATGCCATACTTCCTGTAAATCCTTATTATTGTTTTAGTATAAAAAATTGAAATGTAGTGCATCATTGATATTTTAGGAAACATCATTTTTCCATTTTTATCTTTTTTTATTTCAAAAAGTACCTATTGAATATTATCTGAATGATGTACATTTGTAATTATTATTTTAGGTTCCAGTCATTTTGGCCTTGCTAGGAATTTGGTATGATAACTTTCATGGTGCTGAAACTCATGCTCTCCTCCCATATGACCAGTATCTCCATAGATTTGCTGCCTATTTCCAACAGGGAGATATGGAGAGTAATGGAAAATATGTAACTAGGAGTGGAAAATCGGTTAGTAAAACAATATAATGATCTTTGGTATATAATTTCATAGTCATCTTAGCAACATGATCATTCTGGATAAGTGGAAAAAATTATGCTAATTAGCACATTGAAAAATTTGTTGAATCATGTTGTAGTTACATGAGATATGATTGTATTCAATTCATTTGATTATGCCGCTGATATCAAATATCAAACTCATTGATGAATCATAAATAAATATTGTATATATAATTTCAATGAATTCAAGGTGGCTATGCAAAAAGCTCATCTGAAGTGTATGTAACTTTATCAATAGATTGCAAGTATCCTAAACAGTATATCCTAATTGGTGATAGCGGGTGATGGATTTATTTTCTGATATACTAGTAGATATGAAATAAGGGCAAATATGTTTTCAACTGAATATCTAGTAGTTATCTGAGTAGTTGAATTTTTTAGGGTTTTTGAGTTATTTTCAAAATACACTAGCACAGATAAAAAATTCACCAAATTTCTACCGTAATAGTTACACAGTAGATCAAGTTCCGCAATTTAGGGGTCAATAAATAGATGTTGAGAAATCCCAAAAATATTATTTACTTCCGGAGATATTCGAGAAAAAAAAACAAAATTTGGTGGTTGTTTTTGATTTTTTCTAGTTATTTGAAATGTCTTGAAAAAACCAAAGGCACTTTCTCATTGCCCATTTTTATGGAGGATTTGAATATGACATCGTTTTTTCAATAATTTGAAACATGTGGATGAAACATATGTCACCTTTATTTTCTCATTAAATTTTAACATTATTTGTATCGCTTTTTTTCTATTAAATATGTATATTCGAATTCTCTATAAAAAAGGAGTTGAATAATGTACCTATTGGTAAAAAATGTCTAGTATGATTATAGTTAATTGAAACTCGCACAAGACAACTTCTGGTTAGAATAACCTAAAATATTGGACATATGTAATTGGAGGACACAATTCATCGACAACAAACGTGCAAACATTTTTTTTTCATTCAGCAGATTCAGAAAAACAGTTGAAGATTCGATTTTTAAAATGTTGTCCAAGAATAAAATTTAAGCGAAACATTGACAAATTCTGATTAATAGAAAAAATATATTAAACTTTGACCTCCTGTAGCTCCGCTACTGATCGAGATCGGCCTTATGTTCATGTGGAGTTTTTTGATTGAAATGATGAGTTCTATCACCCATTTCAGTTTGTGCCTTAAAACCTAAAGCACCCTGTATATTTGAAATCAGAAAATTAAGTCTATCCGATAGTAGTAAAATATATATGGGTGTTCCATCTAAAAAAATATATTTGGTGCCCATAACTTTTTCTTTAAATCTTCAACTGTTTTTCTCTTTACAAATAGATTGAACAGTAGATAAAAAAGTTGAGGCGGGCGGGGTTCAAAACCCTGTACCATTTGGATCGCGTATCACGGAATATTTCTCATCAGATTTCAAATCACAATGAAACTATTCAACTTCAGATATGTTTGAAATCGATGAAAGTTCGCCTCTAGATGCATTCGAAAAACGCCAGATGTAGCGGCAAACTGATTCGGCAACACTGACACTGATTCAGGTGGACTACAACACCGGGCCGATCGTGTGGGGCGAGCCGGGCACCAACGGCCAGCACGCCTTCTACCAGCTCATCCACCAGGGCACCAGACTTATCCCGGCCGACTTTATCGCGCCTGCGCGCTCGCACAACCCGATAGGCGGCGGCGCGCACCACGACATCTTGTTGGCCAACTTCCTCGCGCAGACCGAGGCGCTGATGGCGGGCAAGACTGCGGAGCAGGCGCGCGCCGAGCTGGAGCAGGCCGGGGTGGGGGGCGAGCAGCTGGAGGGGATACTGCCGCACAAGGTGTTCCCTGGCAACCGGCCCACCAACAGCATCGTGGTGGGGGCGGTCACGCCGTTCACGCTGGGCGTGCTCATAGGTAGGGGGATCTCGATCAGGGGCGGACTAACTGATGGCGGGGCCCTGGGCTATTGCACAATTTTGAACGCTACCCGATTTATCAGATTTTTGAGTGTCTAGGTCGAATTAAGAAAATATACATCTCATACTTAATTTTTTATTTTTCCATTCCGTAAACAAAACAAAACGGAAATGAAAAATAAATACAAAATTCAACGACGCATGATAGTTTCTTCTATTGAGAATTACTTCTGATTGTTAGAATTTCTTTGACCATAACTTAAGGCTTAATATTAAACCTATTGCCGAGTTAATTCTTTGCGCGCTTTTTTACGTAAAATCGTGGATTCAGGAGCTCAACTATGAGCTGGCGAAACCAGTTTTGATATTACACTATAATCCAAGGCTCTTCTGATACTGCTAATAGTACCGTAATTGAAGATCTTTGCAAACTTTAATTCCAGCAAAACGCCATTTTATCTACGTTTTTTCGAAAAATCGCGAGCTTAACTGCTAAGCATAATATAAATAGAGAAATTTAATGAAAAATCTGAATGCTTCAAGGTTTGTTCAAGGCTCTGATTTTAACCTATTGCCGAATGTTCTGCCTGTTCTCATCATGTTTTAGGTATTGTAGACAAAATGAATGGCTGATTTGAATCTGACATAATTTCGCCGTTATTGTATTGGGCTAAAATAAGAATATTTAGATTTGTCTTTAATGTTCAATTTATTTAGCACCAAAACTCGCATTCTTAAAAGATATACCGTTTTTTTTCCTAACTGAAACATTCGACAATAGGCTAAAATGGGAGTCTATAACCATGGTGGATACAGTTTTTTCATAATTTTCCTTTCACTTTTGGTTTTGCCAGCTTGAGTAAACATGATAATTTTTATTTAATTTAAATTAAATAAAAAAAGGAACAGCGAAAATTTGGCAATAGGGTCATAAACTGTCATCAAACTAATCTTGAATTATCTTTCAATCAAACTCGAATCGGCCTTGAATTATGACCAAAGAATAATTCTAAAATTCCAAAGTGATTCTTCTAGCTCAATGTTATGCTTATTACACCTACTAAAAGAAGCCTTCTTGGATTTGCTTTAAATAATTGCTTTTACTGCCTCATTATCTTTTATAACGATTTGGTATTGATAAAATTGAGAACTGGTCCAACTATCTTTGTAGTTTCGTATGTATTTTCAATGATTTTTAATTTTGAAAACACCCGTTCTGATTTGCAACTTGTTATGATTGTCTATTTGCCTATATTATTGAAATGTATTTCTTGAAGCCTTTGTGAACATGAAAGTGTTTTCTGAGTATCTCCTCTCTTTTTGATGTATAATTTATCAAGCCTTCTCCTTATTCAATTCCTTTTGAAATCTACTTAAACTGTCCACAAGTTTCAACTATTGAACAACCTTTGACTAAAAGGAACAACGAAGTTCATATAATACTTATTCCTAATTAGGAATGTATTGCCCATGTCATCATAAGGTACTCTCCCTCTAGTCCTAAGAACTCTTTAAATATTAGGAACACATTTTCTGATTGAGTAGTAGGAATGAAAGATTCTATAAATATAGAAGATCAGACGTCAAAAATTAAAATATTATTATTTTGTAACAATATTTTTTCATCTATACAAGTGCACTAGCAATTGAAATGAACAGTTTATTTCACAATTTTGGGGCCCCTGCAGAATCCAGGGCCCTGGGCTCCAGCCCCTATAGCCCCCCTTTTATCCGCCCCTGATCTCGATGCATGTCTTGCTGTTTATCATCTGCATATATCTATTAACTACGAATATTGATGATGAGGACAGCCTATCTAAAGCTGAAAGAAGAGGGCGTCGCTGGCAACGATGAATTATTGCGCATGCGTCAAAATAAAAGTAGATGATGACAGTTAAGAGCGACTCTTTTAGTGTTGTTTCTCTCTTATGTCCTCACTGCTACTCGAATTGCAAATGATCGTATGTCGGGTATCACTTTTGCAATCTTTTTCAAACAAGCAGGTTATCTTTGTGTTTTTTTGATGTGAATTCCCTCGGTTCTCGTGTTTTTCGATGGTTGTTCTTGTTTCATTAATTCATAGTTGTATAGTTGATACTATTCGTAACTCAAGTTCAAATTCAAATAAATCGATAGGTTTGATTTATTTTTGTTGTTTGATATTAAGAAGAAAAATACCTTTCAACTGAGGTATCACTTGCCATATGTTGCCATTTGATATTTTAGGGCGGTCACAGCTCCGAGGGATATTCTGTATTTCGGGTGAATTTCATCGCGACCGATGTTCCCTTCGAAAATGTTGTTGACGTGTCCGAGCGTTTTTATACAACTCGGTTCTGCCGACCTACAGAGCCGCTGTTTCGTTTTCAATGGCCCACTCTGTATATAAATTACATAACGTAACATTTACCCTAATTTTGAAACTAAAACACTGCCTGTTGTGACATGCACATATAACTTCTTGTTCCTTTGTGCTAATTTTCATTCGATTTTCAGCTTTGTATGAGCACAAGATATTCACCCAGGGAATCATCTGGGATATCAACTCCTTCGATCAATGGGGCGTGGAATTGGGCAAACAGTTGGCCAAAGCTATCGAGCCCGAACTTAAAGACAACAACCCAGTTTCATCTCATGATGGATCGACGAATGGTCTCATCAACTTCATAAAATCTAGTAGATCTTAGATTGGAACTGATCGAATGTTTTATGATATCTACAAAGTATATGTATTTACTGTTTGTGTCATTATATTATATACATAATGTTTTGAATATGCATAATTTTTAATAAAATCCATTTTTTAATTACGTTGCATGATATTTATGTAGGCAAATGTAGGTAAACATTCAAGAAAACTAGGCTCTTTTTGGGGTTCTCCTTATGCTTCTTGAGAGAGTTTTGAAGACATACAGGGTGCTCGTTTTCGAGCTCCAGCATGGGAATCTCAGTCATTATGAGAGGTCCGTTAAATTGGGACAAAGTTGCGCATTTTCATGATGAACTGTTAGTTATCGGAAAGACAATTTTCAGTTTTAAAACCAAAAGAACTAGACGTTTTTAACTATAACGTTTTCGAAGCACTTTCTAACAAGGAATCTAAATCTGTCATCGTATTTTCCAATGCGTTCTTGATGCCGTTAGAAAAATGCCAGAGAAACAACCAAGGTGGATACAGGATGGTGAAACAGCTTCCTATTAACAAGCACTATTATAGAATAAACTGTAGAACTTTGCCTACTTGATTTCATACCGTAGTAATATTTCCTGAAGTTATCAGAGATGACGACATACCTTGTGTCGGTAAAACAGAAACTGTGCATCTGTCATCTTTTTATCAGTTTCATCTGTTCTAGATGAAAAATGACTGAGCAGAGTCAAAATATCAATATTCAATCCAGATTTATCGAAATAATATATTATGATACAAGTTTTATAAGACGCTATTTTGTCGCACGCGTTGTTTGGAGTACGACGAGAGAATCGTGATTTTAAACTATACAAGACTAATGCAACATCTCCGTATGAAAATAGTAGGTACTGATCAAATCGAAATAAAATTTTCACTTAGTAGTAGTCGAAGTGACAGTAGAGAGTACAAATTTGGAACAAATGTATAAAATTGGAACCTGAGCAACTTTTTTCTCTGGCATTTGTCGAAATTAAAAAAAAACTGATTTTTTGAGGATTTTCGAAAAAAAATTCAAATTTGACAGGTTTAGAGTAGCACATGAGAAAAGGAAAGATGCTGTATTTAACTCATTTTTCAAGCAAAAACTAACAGCGAAGTCAAATTTTCTTTATATATCTATTAATAAAAAAAACTTCCATATGTCGCGAACTTTATGTGTGACATTGTATATCTTCAAATTAAATATGGTCATTATTATTTCATATTTTATTCTTCTATTATTTTATTCTATTATTCGATTGATGATCCAAAAATTATTTCATATTTTTTATATTTCTCGTGATAGGTATTGCATAAAAAATAATCAAGAAAACAATAACTATCACTTTATCAAGTTTTCAGATTATATAATAAATCAATGTGCTAGGCCTGTGATTGAGCAGTAGTTAACAAATGCTGTAGGTGAGTCTTTTGATAGTTTCCTATGCTGGTGGAGGTAAGTATAATAATTTACTTATTTATTTTGACTACGCCAATGATATGTCTCCTACATTTAAGTAAGATATTATTTAAGTTAAGCAACCTGTGTAAGCAACGTCAGTACGAGACGAGGTCATTACCGTAATGAAAATAGGGATTCCATTCCACGCGTACGTTTTCGTTTTTAGAGGTGCTGGATATTTTTGAAAAGAAAGAATCACTTGGAAACATTCGTTTTAATTGAGCATACCTAATCATTTCTGATGTGAGTTATTTTACAATTAGTTGCCTAATAGATATAATTTAATTTACTATTCACAGCGTGTTCAGATTGTTTAGAATGACCGATCAAAAATTAAAGTCAAACCATCTCCAATGTTGCCACAGATATTTCATCATTTTCCCACAAAGTTTATTATTTGTTTTCAACATCAGAAAAGAAAATGTTGGAATTTTTCACATTTCTGTCATCTTCAGATTGAACATTTGATCAATTAGTTTGTTCAATCAACTGTGTGAAATAAATTATATTAAAATCATTTTAACATTAATTTTCTCGAAAATGTTAGTTTAACGTAAGCAGAGAAATATGCTCTTTCAAATGGAACTCAAAAATAGCGGTTGCAATTTGGAAAAAATGTCCATGACGTCATAGGCGAATAGTTAATGACGTCATCAATCCGACTGAAATATCAAAGATGCGCAACTTGAAAAAAAGTTAACTTGTTCGCGGATTTTTTCGAAAAGCTATTCCTTTTCTAGATAATGAATTTATTCCTTACTTTATATACACACCTTATATATCCTATAATCCAAAGGTGACATTTTGTTCAATATGAGAAGAATACACAAGAATGTTCGATGAGATGAAGATGCAGATGATGTATGTGACTATATAGTCGAATGAATAACTATGACGGTGGATTTATGCGGAGGTTTTAAGTCGTTAGTTTAAAGTCTCAAGTTTTTAAGTCGTAAGTTTTAAGTGGTAAGGAAAAATGAACCATTTATGCAAGAAGTTTTAAGGACTGTCAATAGTGTCAATCCTGTTATTTTGCGTGCTTATTTCCCTCATTTACTTCCATTCAATTCAAATCTCCAATCTATATCCTATTCTCATTTATTTTTATTTAACTTCTGCTATTTGTTATTTGCAAAATCAGACGCATGCGCAAATCGATCAAGTTGTAATAAGTCGTGAGTCGTAAGAGATAAATGTTGGCCAACCTTTCCTAGGATTTAAAACTTATGACTACTGTATAAATGGTTATATTGAAAACCAATGGATGAACTTCTTTTGACTTATTATTACTTAAAACTTGAGACTTGAAACTTACGACTTAAAACCTCTGCATTAATCCACAGTGGAATTTTCAACAGTAGCGGCAACAGTGTATTGTGGAGAAATAACCATGAATACGATCAGTAGCGTACGTAGAACGGGGTGATCTGCCGCAAAGTATATAGTATTGAAACTAAAAAAATTAATCCGATTAGTCGGTGAAGGCGCGATAGCTACCAAATAATGAAAAAATAGGTGTAAGTTCCAGACTGTTCCATGAATAAGCTTATTGAAGTACGGTTATAATTGAATGATTTTCATCAACGAAATTATATCGAAACAGATATCATGAAACTTGCTAATTATAGATAAACCATATTTAAACAACACTATCTCATTTAATAACGTCGATTTTATTCGTTTTCTCTATATATTTTTAGCTGAATAATATATTTGGTTTTAGGCCATGAACTTCTGAATTCAAATCTGTTCATATTCCTTATCTTCGACATCGATCAACGAGTTTATTAATTGAAAAAGTCGATACTTGAATATATCTCTGAGAATAATAGTTGTGGAACTATGGCTTCCCAAAAAAAATTTCGTTTTGCCATTGACCGAGGAGGTACTTTCACCGACGTATTCGCTAAATGTCCTGGCGGAAAAATTCGTGTTCTAAAATTACTATCCGAGGATCCTCAACACTACGATGATGCTCCAACTGAAGGAATCAAACGCATTCTACAAGAGGTAAGTACACAATTTTGAAAGATATGCCCATTTCACGATAACCAGCGGATCCAATATTCAATATTGTCAATACTCCTCATGCCTCCAAAGCAATATGTAGAGAAGTGCACTTTCTTTGAAGTGTTCTTATCTTGCTGGTAGCTATTTTTTTTTATAATGAAGAGAGGGTATTTTGTATTAAGTGTATAATATATTTAAATTTGTAAAGCGCTTTCGACTTGCGTCATCTTCAGTGCTTCCTGAAAGTAAATACTCTGATTGGAGATTCCAATTGAAATTTTTGAAGTTGTGAAATTTGGATATTTTCTAATGGAGAGTACTTACAAATCAGGTAACAGGAAGTTTACAATTTGAAGAAATCTCAATTGTAGCTGGCATAATAAATCTCAAACAATTTCAACGAAATAACAAATTAAAAGTGTTAAAAAGTTTACAAGTAATCACATCATGTGGATATGTCAACTTGTAAACTTTTTAACACTTTTAATTTGTTATTTCGTTGAAATTGTTTGAGAATTATTATGCCAGCTACAATTGAGATGTCTTCAAATTGTAAACTTCCTGTTACTTGACTTGTAAGTACTCTCCATTAGAAAATATCCATATTTCACAACTTCAAAAATTCCAATTGGAATCTCCAATCAGAGTATTTACTTTCAGGAAGCACTGAACATGACGCAAGTCGAAAGCGCTTTGCAAATTTAAATATATTTTATACTTAATACAAAAAACCCTCTCTTCATTATTCTACAAAAAGTGTATTCAGCTTTTCACATCAATATTTTTTTATGTTCCGACTGCACGTTAGGAAAACCTATAATATTTTTGTTTCAGGAAACTGGCCTGGCTCTAACCGAAGATGGCAGTGTTGATAGCTCTATGATAGAATGGATAAGAATGGGTACCACTGTTGCCACCAATGCTCTACTAGAACGGAAAGGTGAAAAAATTGCATTTGTTGTCAATAAGGGCTTCAAGGATATTCTGCTAATTGGCAATCAAGCTAGACCCAAAATATTCGATCTGGTAAGTCCCCTGAACGCCAGACTAAATAAACTTTCGTTATAAACCATCATCATTTCCTGCTTTTTTTCTTTAAGAATATAAGAAGACCTGAAATTCTTTACTCGGAAGTTGTAGAAGTAGATTGCAGGGTAATACCGGTGCTAGAAGAAAAATGTAGATTAGGAGATAAGGCAAAAAATTGGCGAAAAGTTGAAGGGAAAACTGGCGAGGAATTCTATGTTACCAGAGAACTCGATAAAGAAACAGTTGAACGGAGTTTGAGACAAATAAAAGAAAAAGGCATAAGCAGTATATCTGTAGCATTTGCCCATAGTTATACTTATTACGAACATGAAGTGGAAGTAGGAAAAATTGCCAAATTGTTAGGTAGGTGGGAATAATACGAACCAAATTTTTAGTTGCATTCTGAGTTTGTGCTCCCAAAATTTGTTTTCATCCTGCGTTCACTATTTCAATGATTACAGGTTTTGAGCATGTTTCCCTATCGCATCAAGTCATCCCAATGGTGCGCATAGTGCCAAGGGGCTTCACATCTTGTGCAGATGCTTACCTGACCCCCCACGTCAAGAGATATGTGGATGGTTTCTCCAAAGGGTTCAAGAACCACTTGAAGGGAACGAGAGTGCTATTCATGCAGAGCGATGGAGGTTTGACACCCATGAACAATTTCAATGGCGCTAGAGCAATTCTTTCTGGACCCGCAGGTGGAGTAAGTTCGACATATACTGAATGATACGTTTCGTGAAATAAATAATTGTCGGAATTCAATAGGGCGAATTTACGTTGACAGTATATAGGTAATCGTCAATGGCAAATTTGAATCCCCAATATCTTGAATGTCCTTTTGGAAACTCTCAATAATATCCGCAGATGGTATGAAAAAGAACAGATATCTGAGATATCTGTAAACCCTCATGAAATCTTAATTGTATCCTTCACAGAAAGAAAAAACCTGTCTGAGCTTTGACAATAACCTATCCATCATGGGTGATTTGTTTGATTTGCGGCAGTAGATAATAAACTGGGTACTCAGAAAGAGTTACATTTGAACCCATACAAGTATCTTATAAGATAGCCAGGCTGCTCTGGAGCTTTAAATAAGTATGAGCAAAAATCCTCGATGCTTTATAACTTCAACATCATAGGTCGACTGGCTTGAGAGATTTTTCACAGACATTATTGGTTTTCCTTTCGTTCAGTCAAAAGATACAAAAAATAAAGCACTTTCCGATTATTAATACCCAGGTGAGAAAAGTGCGTTAAACTCAATCGCCATAGAAAACACTGGGGTAAGGAACCGTTTAGGAAATCGGAAGATTGAAAGTTCATCTAGATCGCTAAGCATCTATCACCACATACCACATGCCTACACCAATACAAAAGAATAGCTGAGTCGTCATAGTTATAGAGAGAAAACTAAGGTACCTATAGAAATTTTATCGCACACACAACTTTTTTTGATGTTCACATTTCGAGGATTAATAGACTCCATGACTTTTGATAACCATTTCCGCAAACCCCTCCGTGTTTTTCCATCAATTCCTAGTTCCTTCTATTCGATGTATCATTTTTAAACGAGTATAATTCCTTCAGGTTGTTGGATATGCAGTGACTACATGGCAAAAGGAAACTGATCTTCCAGTAATAGGTTTTGATATGGGGGGCACGTCCACAGATGTATCCAGGTTTGCTGGAAACTACGAGCACGTCTATGAAAGCACAACTGCAGGTGTAACCATCCAAGCACCGCAGCTAGATGTGAACACAGTAGCGGCAGGTGGAGGATCAATGCTCTTCTTCAGGTTACTACACATATATAGGTGACTCTTCCATACATTTTCAGATAATTTTTTTAGATCTGGAATGTTTGTGGTTGGACCAGAATCAGCTGGAGCACACCCTGGTCCAGTGTGCTATAAGAAGGGTGGACCATTAACAGTAACAGATGCCAATCTCGTATTGGGGAGGTTGTTGCCCGAATACTTTCCCAATATTTTCGGTCCAAATGAAGATTCACCTCTGGACAGAAACCAGACTGTGTTGGAATTTGAAAAACTCGCTGTCGAGATTAATGCATTCTTGATTTCTCAGGATATCCTGAAGGTAGGAATTTTTCCAGCAGAGTAAATAGTCACTATTAATACTGACATAAAGGTATTGGATAAAGACCTGAGGAGTACAACGCCTTGATATATTGAGAAATTATTGAAAGGCAATGACACTGTTTTTTTTTTCAGAGATCGATGTCTATCGAAGAAGTTGCCATGGGATTTGTGAAAGTTGCGAATGAAGCAATGTGTAGACCAATCAGAGCTTTAACTCAGGCTAAAGGTTACGACACTGCTCGTCATGCATTGGCATGCTTTGGGGGTGCAGGTGGTCAACATGCTTGTGCCATAGCCAGATCGTTGGGGATGACTACTGTTTTCGTCCATAAATATGCAGGTAACTTATTCTTTCGATAAGAATTTCTAAAGTTGGAAAATAAAATAAAGTACCTATGGAAAATTGGACACACTCTACAAATCTTTCAGGTATTCTTTCTGCTTATGGAATGGCGCTTGCTGATGTGGTTCATGAATCTCAAGAACCATGTGCCAATACCTACAGTACGGAGAACTTCTCGTTCTTCGACGAACGTCTGACGGTGCTCGAAGAGCAATGCAAGAATGAACTTAAACTCCAAGGTTTTGATGATGAACATATCCTGCTGGAGCCTTATCTGCACATGAGATATGACGGAACAGATTGCGATCTGATGTGTGGGCCAACAGGACATAGTGAAGTCAGTCCCAAACACGGAGATTTTCTCAAAACCTTCGTGGAACGTTATCAATCTGAATTTGGATTCGTGATACAGCATAGGAGTATCATAGTAGATGATATTAGGGTGAGTGATAACAGTTACGATGGAGAAAATCAACCAAGTAATTGCTTGTTGTTTTTACAGGTGAGAGGAGTTGGCAAGAGCGACATAGATAAAGAAGATTCAATAGAAACCTCCACTGCTGACCCTACCCCAGTTTCAACCAAGCAGGTCTTTTTTGAGGAAGGTTACTTGGAGACCAAAATCTACCTACTGAAAGATTTGAAAGGGTCACAAGTTCTCAGAGGTCCTGCCATAGTGATGGATCAGCTCAGTACGATTTTAATTGAACCAGATTGCTCTGCTTCCATCACTGAATATGGAGATATCAAAATCACTATTGGTTCTGGAAAAGTTGAAGATATTGGCCCAGAGTTGGATTCAATTCAATTGAGTATATTCAGTCATAGATTCATGAGCATCGCTGAACAAATGGGAAGGTAATAATCACTTGATTCATTACTGTAGGTCGAAAGAGAATATGTTTTGATGATTGTTTTGGATTCCATATTGATTGTTGCTGATTTGGTTCTATATGCAGAATCCTTCAGCGGACATCTATCTCCACCAACATCAAAGAACGCCTTGACTTTTCTTGTGCTCTTTTCGGTGATGACGGTGGTCTAGTGTCCAATGCCCCTCATATCCCAGTTCATTTGGGAGCCATGCAAGAAGCAGTTCAGTACCAAATGAAGACGAGGAAGATCTTCAATGAAGGTGATGTTATACTGTCCAATCATCCTAGTGCTGGGGGATCACATTTGCCAGATTTCACAGTCATCACACCAGTCTTCTACAAGTGAGTATGCAAAAAATTGTAGAGCGAATGGAATTCGGCGTTCAGATTATGAAAGATGGTTAATTTTCTGTTAGATTGAGAAACGCGCACTACTGAACATTCATTGTTAATATTGATAATGAAAATAATATACTAGAACCTCTTGATGTATTGATAAACAACATAGAATTGAAACGAATTTGGAGTGAAATTCGAAATGGAGTTAGATTGCAATATACATATATCCTTCGATCATATATCTAATAGTAACCACTGATGTTTTACAGTTACTTAACAGAAACCCATATATAGAGTTAGATCTGTTCTTGACCTGCTGTTTGTTAATTGCTATAGGAATGATCAATGATCAATAAGGCAATAGTTTATCAGGTCACGTAGATTCTACATTCAAAAATATAAAGACAATATTTTTTCAACGTGTGACCGGAAATGATTCCTTTGAGGGCAGTGTCCAGTAAGTTAAGTCACCAGTTTCAAGTATCTCTTGTTGTTGTTGAGCCTTTGAGAGTTCACGAACGTCTGGGCCGGGAAATTGTGTGTTTGCCAGTCAATCGGCAAGGCAGTCTGCTTCCTCGTTGCCTCTAACTCCCTTGTGACTTGGAACCTAATAGCAGGTACTCCTGCTTGGAAGGTAGTTGGGATGTTTACCAAGAACCAGAAATTTGGCCCTTGAATACATCAGAATACCAGTTGAAATCTGAAGTTATCTGTGTGACTTCCCAGAAATATACAGCAACCGATTTTCTTCGTCGCCAGTACAGGCCACAAAAAACAACTTGAGAAGTCAAATCTCTACAGATTTGGGGGATACCTCTTGAGCTTATCTCCACAACAGAACTCAATGTGTAGCCATTCAGATCGATGTATTTGAATTCCAGAATAAACTCCACGCTGTATCGCAGAGATGTGTTCTAGGTCCATTCAACCTCAACATACTGAGAATGAGATGCACAGCACTCTGTAAGACAAAAAACTCAAAATCATAAATGAACATCTCGCGGCTCGATTCTTTGGATTCTTTTCATAATCGACCTCTATTATATTAATTATATAATATTTAATAAATATTCATTTCAAACGTCTTCGGCAATATTCTTGTGATATTTTTGTGAAAAATCTGTACAAAAGTCTGAATAAGAGGTGATCATTTCATCAAAATCTAATTTGTAAAGAGAAAATTTTAGAAGATTACCATATAATCGAGAAATATGAAGATTTTTGTTTAGATTCTTGACAAGAATCTCTGCTGCTGATGCCATTGTTACCGAATACGTTTGAGATTTGCTTTTAATGATTGCCTTGGGTGCTTAAGCCTTTGATAGTTTGTCATATTCATGTGGTACATGCAACAATTTTCTGGATATATAATATTTGTTACTGATAAGAAGAGACTTTTGTAGATAAAATACTCAGATGTTTATTCTTCTACCCATCAGAAACATACAGCGACCGATTTTCTTCGTGGCCAGTCGAGGCCACCATGCCGACATTGGTGGCATCACCCCCGGTTCCATGCCACCCCACTCCACGAGTCTGGATCAAGAGGGCGCGGCGTTCAAGTCGTTCCTCTTGGTCCAGCAAGGCGAGTTCCGGGAGGCTGAGTTCTCGGAGGCCATAAGAGAGGCCGGGGGAAGGAACCTGTCAGACAACATATCGGATTTGCGGGCTCAGGTGGCTGCCAATAAAAAGGGCATCGACTTGGTAGGAGAGCTTATAGACCAATATGGTTTGCTTGTGGTGCAGGTAAGCAACAACTGATTAGTTGGTGATGTATAGAAGTTGTCGTACTCTATGTTCAGATTACTAAAGGTGACTTAAGAAAGCATCTATAAGAGAACAGAACGGAATAGTATTCATTGAAACAAATAAAGAACAGATGGTTAGTGAAATGTCAGACCCATCCTTGGACAGGTAAAAGAGAATGCGAGCAGCTGACTGGGAGTGAAATAGCTCTTATTGGCTCGAAACAGAAATCCAAGTTTTTGGGATGCACTTTTGGCAATGGACCTCACGTGATTTTCCCAAGAAAGGTTATTGCTGATAGTAACACCAAGCATCGAAATGGATGACTTCAATGGTATGGTTACTCCTGACTGAATTATGTTGGGCACAGTGAGATCGGCTTTCCTAGAGATTTGCATTGAATTCTACCAGGTTATTAGATCCCCACTCGAGAATTCTCGAGAAGTCCATATTTATTTTGTTAAAATTTCTTCCTCGTTCATTTCTGGTTTGACGGGCCGATAAAGGAGCCCTGGAAGAGAAAGCGGTATGGAGGGTACTATATCATCCGCGAAGCTGTGTATCGGACATGAAGTTGCTTTCAACAAATCGTTGATGTGAAGTAGAAATAGTGTTGGTACAAAAATTGCTTCCTGCGGAACACCAGCATTTATGAGTAGAGTATCAGATGAAACTCCATCGACCACTACATGGAGATACCTGTTTGAGAGAAAACTAGCAAGCAGAGGGGGCAAACCATAAGATGGAAGCTTGGCGAGGAGTCCCTGGTCCCAAACTCGATCAAATGCCTTGGGAATATCTAATGCCACAGCTAAAGTTTCTCCATATTTTTCAATAGATTGCTGCCATAAATGTAAGATGTAAATACCCTCAAATTGTATTTGCGGTTGTGTTTTTGAATTTGTAGTTTGTATTTCCATATTTCCAAGTATATATCAATGACCAGAGGTAACCTTCTGTCTTGTCCACATCTTCGCGAATGATAGTACACTACTTATACTATCTTCTCCTTTAGAATCCCCATACCATACAAAGAAATCAAAAGTGCAGTTATCGAATATTAAAAAACAATATGTAGAATGGGGGTACTCGAAATGACTATGGTTATGGTTCCAATAATACCCTAAAATAGTATCTGAATCATTATAGGTGTATCTAGGTCGCATATTTTCAGTAATAATAGTGGAAGTTTCCATTTTGATCGACAAAGCGCAGACAGAATTACTTGCTGAAAGGATAACCGAACCGCCATTTTATAACTATTCCATTTTGAATCATAATTGTATGTGGTTTGTGGTTGAAACACTGTTTATAATCAATTATTTAGATTTACTGATCGATATTTTGCGCCATTTCGTTGTCCTATCTCAGACGAGTAGTCACACAGCTCCATATTTTTGTCGGATCCAGCATGGAAATGAATTTATAGAGCTATACTTCTTTGGATAACATGCGTTTTGCTGCATTGTATGCATGAATCAATACATTTTTTTTGGTAACATAGCGAATGGTGTCACATCAATCTCACCCCATTTGTTTTCTTTTACTCATTTGTCTGAAGGCCTATATGAGCCATATCCAAACGAATGCTGAGTTATCTGTGAGAGATATGCTGAGGGAAGTAGCGAAGAACACGAAGGAAAGGACAAAGGAGGCAGTGTTAGATGCAGAGGATTTCATGGATGATGGGTCTCCTATAAGGCTGAAGGTGTTGTTGGATGAGGAAAAAGGATCAGCCTACTGCGACTTCAGGTTTGGTACACCAATTATTGTTTCATTAATTTTTGGAGGTATTTTGTGAGTGTATTCATATTAATGAGATAATCGATCTAGAAACATTTTTGGATTTTATCATAGTAAAATAACCGAAACCAATAATAGCTTAGGTCAGAATTTATTTGTATTATCGTTGATTTTTTTTATGTTCTTCAAAATTTCAAACCGCCACTGTGACCTCTTGATATATATTTCTTATACAATTTGCGAAGTTGCTGAAAGTTCTTTTCAGATTATTTCAAACGAGAATATAATAATCAGTTATATTGAAAAAAGGGAATAATATACAAGCTGTTCCATCTAAACTGCACATCAGAAGTACTTGTAGTTCTAAAAATTATATGATTTGAAAATATGGATATTGGGGGTTATTAATTATTAGGCTCTTATATCAGCAGTAGATATAATTAACTCCGTATTTGAGTCCATTTTTAGATTTTCCCTGAAAAGCTGATTTCATCGATCTAACACATTTGTGATCTAGCGGGAATGATTATGACAAATTGAGATTTTTGGAAAACTCAGATCACATAAACACTTAAATTATGTAAACACATACAGATACAAAGTGTTGATATATATGTATACCGAGTGTTTCTCAAAATGAAAGATGCTCACTCCTATTATTTGTTTCTGTATTTTTTGACGCAATCAATTGTTTTCTATCATTACATGTTTGACCGGAACTGAGCCTTATACCTCATTTTTTGAATGGGACACCTGGTATGTTTTTATTTATTCCAATAGAAAATCACATTTTGATTACAACGGCACCCCGTTTGTCACTTATGGCATTCATCATCCTAAAACCTGAAATTTTTAATTTACAAAATCGTTGGTATCAAATATCTTTTGCGTGGTAAGTATAAAATTGTTCGTAACATCAAGATGCCCTTTTTAGATATCGTAATGACCACCCTTGTTCCATCTGAAAAAAGTGAAATTCGATCGAACTAATTATTCCTTTGCAACTTTGCAAAATTAACCGTTTATTCATTCTCTAGATTGACAATTGAAACTTGAAAATTTCAGGTTGATAAATGCCAGAAATTTACAGATAGTATTTACAAACTGTATCCAAAATGTGATTTTTTATTGAAATAAACAAAAATATACCGGGTGTCCCTTTTGAAATGAGAAAGTATAAGGGTCATTTTCGGTCAAACGTGACCTGTAGAAACAAAAAAGTTATAGGGGTGAGCCACTTCTGAGAAACTCCCGGTATATCAATCAATCAATAGCATTTATTGTATCTAAAGAAGAATCTTCATCACAAGAAAATTGGTTCAAACAAATACAATCACAGTATAACGAGTATACTTAATATAATTATCCGGTATTACTTTAATAGAAAGGAATAGCTAACAATAACAAATATACAGGGTCACTCACGTTCGGTGGTAGGTTAGACGTTTCTGGAAAACAGGACGTAGGATTATTCTGAAAATCTCAAAATTCTGAACCACCCTGTATTTGTTTCAATTAAATATCAATCGATACTAAATGGAAAGCTGAGACAGGGACATGCAAGCCGTTTTGAGCAATAATGGATAGTTTCGGCATAAAAAATTCCTAAAGTTGAAAAATCTCGATTTTTCACACCCTATATCATCGTAATCATTCACCCTAGACCCCAAATAAGACGCATTGACGAAATCAGATTTTCAGGGAGAATTCGAGAATGTATCAAAATACAGGGTGTTCCTTTTGAAATAACAAAGTTGTTGCTATTTTTAGATAGAAGCGGCAACGCCGCAACGCTGAAAATATTTTTGATCGATAGAACAAAACTGATTACCCAAGAAATTGTATTTTCAGATTAATCCTATGTCCTGTTCTCCAGAAACGTCTAACCTACCATCGACCGTGAGTGACCCTGTACTCAGTTCAGTTGTAGATATCGCTTCATTTGAAACTACCTCTTCTCCATTTCTGTTGATAACTATTTCATCAGAATTTGATTGACCACTCTTATAAGTAAACCAATCGAACGTTTCACTCGGATCATTTTTCCCATTTTGCTGCATAATTCCCGAGTTATGAAGTTACAAATGCAACTCCTTCTTCCTCTACTATAGTATCTTTAACTCGATCCCATTCTTCTGAAAGAAGTAACGGACGGACGTATATTCCAGTACGTAATGCAGTTTCGTCCACGTTCATCGATTGTTGGCCATCAATAAAGTTGTTTGATAAACAGCCAGGCTTTCTGTCTTTCATTAACCCCATCATTTTCTCTTGCAGCGGCACCGGTCCAGAGGTGTGGGGCAACTGCAATGCGCCCAAAGCAATAACTCTATCCGCCCTGATTTACTGCCTCAGATGTATGGTTGGCCACGATGTGCCTTTGAATCAGGTAAGGAACATTATATTTATAAGACGTGCAGTATAACTATACTATCATTGAGATTTATTCTCATGCAACTCGGTTTTAGGGCTCTGATTCCATTTTATAGCCGTGGGGGTAAATTTTTATTATGAACACCTGGAAATTGATGAATGCTTTATAATCTTCCATGACGAATTATTCAATATTGAATTCGTGGTTAGGGTCCTACACAATGAACAGGAAAATGAAGCAAAATTATCCATCACGTGGATGAAGGTTAGGTACATGGGAATTGTGTTGAAGTTTATTAGAAGTTACCTTGATCGTTATTGGTGCACGATTTACTCGAATTAGGTAAGATTGTAGGGGGTACGTGAATGCTATGCAGCCTCACAAGCACTTGGGATTCCAAGACTTCCTTCAATATGGGCTCAACCGTTTCAGTTATTTACCCATGTAGGTACTTCTTATAGGGATGAGGCTGCACCTAAGATGCGTCTGGAATTGTATCCATCACCTCCTCCCTGTTGTGGATTATATGATTTATCAATTTTTTCTTCTTCTTTTGATTGTTATGTTTCTGACTCCTTTAGGTGTCAGTTTTTTCGATATAATTTTGGCTCCTTTATCCGACAAATCCGTTGTCATCCGGCCTGGTTACCGGCGTACCTGATGTTCTCCTCTAATATTCACTTGAGTAAACATTTGTGATTATATTTTCATTTAAAGAAAGTTGCATCAACTGCAAGGGTTATTAGCAACGGCACAATACAATTCAATTAGTAGGTATATGATATTAAAAATTAATTTATATACAGGGTCGCTGATATGTATGGAAACGGTCGATTATTTCCTAAAGTAAGATAGCTAGCGAAAAATGTTAGGATACAAAAGTTGTAGGGTTTTTCAAAATCCATTAAACTAATGAAAAATTAAGTATACAGGATGAGTCAAAAAGTCAGGACGAAACAAAGTTGCTTTTTCTCTAATGGGACGCCCTGTATATTATTCTACATTTCAATTCTGCTCGAAATTCTGAACAAAATTGATGAAGCGCTTCATTTCCTAAATTCAACCGATTTCGAGATATCGAATTTTGAAAATAACTTTTTACTACTCTCAAATTTATTAAAGAAAAAGCACGAAATGATGCATATTTATTATGAAAGTCACAAAAGGTGGAGTATGTGGATATTATGATTACAATTTAATTATAATTTTTTTACAGAAAATAAAAAAAGCATAATTGTTCAGGGTTGATTAAAATGCAATTAAAACAATAAAATGTATTTTTTAATGAATGTCCAGGATATTTAAAATTTTATGAAAACAATAGTTAAGACAGGAGGAAAAGAGAGAAAACAAGTTTTAATAAACAACAAATTTTTCTTTGAAATTCTATTTAATAAGGTGCTCAAAGTGTTTACCATTTACCTCCTGACAGTAATGAACTCGCTGAACAAAATTTTGTAGTGAATCTAAAATCATGTGAGGAGGAATGGTAGAAATTTCATGCCTTATTCTTTCTTGCAACTCTTCGATATTTGGCGGCCTATTTTTGTAGACTACATTTTTTATGTGACCCCATAGAAAAAAGTCAAGTGGGGTCATATCGGGAGACCTAGCTGGCCATTCAATTGCTCCCCTGCGTCCAATCCATTTATTAGGAAAAGTTTCATCTAGATATGCCCGTAACATACGTCCAAAATGTGGAGGAGCCCCATCTTGTTGAAACCATATTTGTTCTGCCGGCAAATTGGGATTGTTATTATTCGGGAATAATCGTCTAAGCTCTGGAATAATATGCTGTTGTAAAAGTGATAAATATCGTTCAGAGTTCAAATTTCCGTTTATAAAATAGGGTCCTATGACGTGTCCACCAATAATGCCACACCAGACATTTATTTTTTGTGGCCGTTGAGTGTGAACTTCCTCCATCCAATGTGGATTTTGGTCTGACCAATACCTACAGTTGTGTCGATTCACGTGCCCGTTTAAACAAAATGTAGATTCGTCAGAAAACAATATGTGGTTGACAAAGTTGACATTTTCGCTTAATTTATCCATAATAACTTCACAGAACTCGATTCTACGATCAAAATCGTCTTCACTCAATTCTTGTACCAAATGAATTTTATATGGATGGAATTTTTGCAGTTTGCAAATTTTTTGAATGGAATATCGACTCATGTTATGATTCAAAGCCCTCTGTTGTGCCGAATTTATTGGATTTTCCACCACATCTAACATGACATTCAAAGCATTTTCTTCATTTGTAACGCTTACTGGTCTTCCACTTTTTGGTCGATCTTTGACATCTCCAGTTTCATGAAAACGCTGCAATGTTTTTGAAACTGTTGATTTAGAACTTGGTTCCCGATTTGGATGCAATTCATTAAAAATATTCACTACTTGGTCACAACTTCGTCTTCTATCACCGAATCCTATGATCATTAAAATTTCAATACGCTGAGTATTAGTTAAACGTGCCATTTTTGCGCGAAACTTATTTACACTAAATGTATTTTTGACATGTGTTGTCAAGATCATCACTGTTAGACAAAAGAACGACGCGGCGTTGTTATGGAGCTGGAAACTTTCAAAGGTAACTTGATGGACTATGAACCTAATGGACTAACATTTTTGGATAATTTATTATAAGTTATTTTCAAAATTCGATATCTTGAAAACAGTTGAATTTAGGAAATGATGTGCTATATCAATTTTGTTCAGAATTTCGAGCAGAATTGAAATGTGGAATAATATACAGGGCGTCCCATTATAGAAAAAGCAACTTTGTTTCGTCCTGACTTTTTGACTCATCCTGTATACTTAATTTTTCATTAGTTTAATGGATTTTGAAAAACCCTACAACTTTTGTGTCCTAACATTTTTCGCTAGCTATCTTACTTTAGGAAATAATCGACCGTTTCCATACATATCAGCGACCCTGTATGTTGATACATGTGATATATCATTGAAGAAAGCTATCAATCGTTCAGTGTCATATTTTTCACCACCAGATAGGTATATGTTTTTCATTGTATGTGGGATGTGATGAAATGAGTGAGTCTGTCGATATACTATAGCACGTATAGCAGAATATGACTGAACACACTTAACATATTGGTTTGTCACTACCGCGCAAACGTGTCAGGATATCTTGGTGACTTCTCTTTTTTGATGTCTAAAAGGTATCTTGGGATGTGTGATGCCCTCTATGTCACTGATTAGCTCATATTGTAATTGTTTCTTTATTTTATTCTGAATTCTGGTGCATCTTGATTTGATTCTTCGGTCAATTAGAAGGGGGTGAATTTTATGTAACAAATTTAGGAGGCCGGCGACATCTGATGTGTATTGTTTTGCAACGCTCAGCGGGTCAGAAGAGCCAAGGATGTTTTCAAAAAAATCCTTAATTTCTTCGTAGGTCAATACATGTTGCTGGGATTTGTCTTCAAACATCGGTTTGATGGGACCTAGTAGATCTTCTATCGGTTGTTTTTCGCATGTAATCGTTTTAACTTTCTTTTTTCGTTGTGCTACCATGGGTTTAACGAATAACACTTTTTCATCGGGTGTAATCGTTTCTGGGGTGGTTATTTCTTGTCTACTCCTTTTTGTTGAAGGCATGGTTGTCGATGGTATAATTGTTCTTACATCATTGGACTGTTCAATTTCGGTATTTTCAGTTGATTGTGTTGAAGTATTATTATCCATATTTGCGTAATCCTCTTGTGTGAGGTTTTGTGTAACATTCTGATCGGTAGTTGCGGCGATTTGACATTGTGCTGCCAAGTGTCCCTCTTGCTAAAGGTGGATATAGATATGGTGAAACGACTCTTCAGTTGTTTTCCGTCAAAACCTGTAGACTGGTTTAGCGAAGATCATAACACCGGTAATATTTCACTATTCGTCCAGAGATGGCGTTGATATAGCATTTAATATCAATATCGATAATTCAGTTCTCTATTGATATCCGTATTCTATGGTTTCGTGTTCAAGTGACAGTGACAGATCATTCATAATTGTGGTTTTCGCTTGAAATATAAATGTTGTTCGATTATTCAACCATGATATTGATTGAACAAATCACACAAAATCAAAATGATAGAAAAATTGTGAAAATTAATATTCATCATGCGGAATCAGCAAACGTGGCGCCATCCATATGAAGTCGTGGAAGTATTACTAGTGTTTGAAACTATGATTGAAATTCAACATAATCAAGTAGGCAGAAGTCTACAAATATTTCTAGTGCCTTTTGATGGGACTCATTCCACCATATCTATATCCACCTTGCTCTTGCTTACATTTAAAACATGACTTGTCAAGGGACAAGTAAATACGGTAGGGAGTTTGATCGAATGTGATAACAACGGACTGAGGAATTGTTGAGTGATCAATTGGGGAGATATAGGTTTGTCTGCGGAAGCTTAATATGTACTTATATTCCGGATTGGAGGTCCCTATTCTGAAGAAAGTGATGGGTGAAACTACCGTCAGTCCTATTTTAATGAGTTCAGCTGATAAAACTTCATGGGGAATTGTGGGACAGACATTGGATATAAGTAGTTTTACGTTCGGTGTGATTAGTTTTCTAGCGATGTGGATTTCTTGATCTATGATGATTTTCCCTTCGTTTTCATTTATGAATTCATCTACGATTTCTTCACTTGATAAGTATACACAAATTCTGTTATTGGTGATTCTCGAGGAAAATAAGATATTTCTTGGATGAACAACATTTCCTAAAGCTATGAGGTAGTCCTCAAGTTTCAGGTTTTCGAAGGCAGTGAACAAAATTCCTTGTTTTTTTGAAGGGTGCTTGCTGGGGTTAATTTGACTCACTATGGATGAGAATAGTCTGTTGGTACTTGGGCGATTCCTGTAGTCAGAAATTCCCGAATTAGTTTCTTCATTCATGATTGAGACATCAATTTCATTGCAGCCTTAGTGCGCCCCTGCACTTCTGCGCCAAGCACTTTGGCACTGATAAGACCTGATGGTATTTGGCCTTGAGTACAATGACGATTCCTGCTTCACTTATATTTACAAGGATATTTGAAAACTTATAAAAATAGACTCACAGGAATGTCAACGATGTCCTATGTTTGGAACTGATATATGTGTCACACAAATTTGCAGACTTTTAATTTCGGCGTAAATAGAAAAGTTTCGGAGACTGATAATGATAACACTTATTTGTTGCTATGTCAGGCTATATTTTCATTGATTTGCACTTTTCAGTTCAAACGTTCACAACATTCACTTGACTTCCAACCTCGAGGACGCCGCCTGTCCTCAACCATTCCGTGGAAGATCAATCTGCCCGAAAAGTTCAAGTTTACGATAACTCTTATTTTTTGCAGGGTTGCTTGGCGCCCGTTGAAATCCACATCCCCAAAGGCTCACTTTTGGATCCCAGTGATGATGCAGCCGTCGTGGGAGGCAACGTACTGACGTCACAACGAGTGGTCGACGTCGTTCTGAAGGCTTTCAGGGTGTGTGCAGCCTCACAGGGGTGTATGAACAACATCACGTTCGGCTGTGAGACTTGGGGGTGCTACGAAACTGTTGCGGGCGGTAGCGGCGCGGTATGTTTAGAATTATTATACATTAACCTCGGAAAGAAAAAGTGAGAATTTTTTCGAAGCAAGCGTTTATAAGAATGCACTGAAAAAGAAAAAAAATTCTTTCAATGCTTAACCCAGCTTACATGTCCATAATTACAAAACTCACCATCTTGGAGCCGCTATTTCTATTTTATAAATTTTGAACAAAAATTATCAGTCTGCTACCCCGAAAATTCGTACTTATTCATTCTCGAAAAAAAATTTAACCATGACTACAGAATTCGTCCGCAATTTTGGAGCCGCCATTTTGAATTTATGAATTTCGACAAAATATGAATAATCTCTGATGCCGAAAACTTCCACAAACAAATTTTGAATCGAATCGGACCATAATCCAAAATCTCGTCCGCTATTTTGGAGCCGCCATTTTGAATTTATCAATTTCAATAATAAGAATTGAATAAATTACAAATTTCCATTTTTTCATAATAATTCAAAAAAAAATGAAGATGACACATTTTTTTACAAATGATTGTTGCATGAAAATCGACCTGGTATTTCTTGTTTGAGCTCGAAAAGCGGACACCCTGTATAAATATAAATATCAATCAATGAAAATGTTGAATTAATAACATTGTAAATACATTATTGATAGCCTAAATATATATGATTACATTCACTACATCTTTTTTCTCATGACTTTTTCCGTAAAATGTGTATCTTCCATTTCACTTATTTGGAAAAACTGGAAAAAGTTTACGATATTTGGAAAGCTGTATCTTGATAACTCCGTACCTAGAGAACGGGATTTGGTCTCAAATTGTAGAAAAGTCAGTCTACTTTGAAAACTAAACAACATGAAAAAATCTATACTTTAGGAGATATACTGAAAAAAACCGAAACAAGTGCGAAAATTTCGTGGTTTTCGAGTGCTACGAAGCTGCAAACTTGGATATACACTACTGGTAGTAGTCCTAACAACATATCAAAAAATCAGAACTAGCCGTTTTATTGCGATTTTAGCGATTTCTAATGTACCATTTGACGGGCCGCATATAAGCATATGTACATGGTTACGGCAAACGACCTGTAACTACGCTATCCTACAGTGACTCTATACTGTATAGAGTCACTGTACGCTATCCTAACTCGTACAAGTTTACTCCGTAAACTTCTGAGGGCTGCTAAGGCAACTAGGATAGTGGTTAGAAAAATAAAAAAAATTGTGTGAAATGAATGGATTTACATTTTGAAATATCAGGTCCCCCGCTCTTGTTATGTTGTTTTATGCAAGAACGTGTGTTTCTTTGAGTTGATTAGTTGATATTTATTTCACCATGGTCTCTACTGAGAGCAAAGGATTGAATACAAAAAGTAGATGCATTTACATATTTAGATGAAACTCTCAAAAGTGAAAAAATGAACAAGTGAATATCGAAATGTGTGCACATGTCCTGTTAGTTGGCTAGGTGAAACAAATGAGTTTACACATTTTATTACGACCTGGAACCAAATGATTCCAAGATCCGTTACCAAATCGCATGCTTATCCTTCCTTGTCTGCAACAAACATATGCATCAACATCGGTATCAACCACTGAAATATAACCAATAACTGCTGGAATGCCAAAGGAACTTCTCAAGCATAGACCCTTTTGAATCTCGCGCAGACTGAAAATAAATCAGGCCGGGAGCATGCGCATTATTACTGTAACCAGGTCCGGTCTAGCCTTTGGTACACAGACCAGCTGTACTGTGCTTGGGAACAATTATCAACATTAACATTTCTGAAGAAACATTGCATAAAGGATTATCTGAATTAGCAGTTCCAGGGTGAAACCAACATTTTTGGGGCGAATTATTGAAATCATTATACAACCGAATTAAATCGAAACTGGTGGTAGGATTTTTTCATATTTTTAATTAATCAAATGTTTATTTTTTTGAATTCATTGTCTTGATTGTATATTTCTTAACGTTCTTTAACTATTCCAAGTTTCTACATGTATGTATCGTTTTATGTGTATGTAAACTTCTTCAGCGACGAATACATTCTATTATATAATCCTTGTCCTTCAGTGAATAAGTTTGTGATCAACCAATCTTTGTAATAATGATTTTAGTTCCTGTGACACAATATGGTAATTAAACAGGCAAAAAAAAATAATTTTCATATGGAATAAAGCACACATATCATAATATAATATGTATTTTTTCTAAACTACACAGCACTAATCACGTCGCACCCCGAAATTTTGCCACTGTTGAAATCTGAATAACTTTTCTTTGCTTTGAACAATTTGAATTCTATTTACACTGTTCGCTGGATATAGTTGACAGAGGCTTTTGAGGACCTAGATTCAGCCTGGGAACTGAATCACGTTTCATTCGTTTTTTATCACCAGAAGTTCTTCACAAATCACATTTCCATGGCTCAAAGTCTCAATATTTGGATACCTACCAATGTCTAGCTTTCGTTCATGAGCAATGTCTATTCTTAGTTAAACCAAAAAAAAAAGGTTAAACTAGAATTAGTACTGCAGTTTTTGCATTGCAGCAATGCACCTTCAACCTTCTATGTTTATGAAAATGTTATCAAACTATCAAACAGGGCAAATTGACGATATGGAACAACTTCTCTTTGATTTGGATTTGGCGAATGACCATTTACCACTTGACGAGTGAGAATTAACATTAACATCATTAGAACTCCGTTTGTCATCATGTACGTTGTGCTTACATGCTGACGGGCATATAAAGGGGCCATTCCACGGCGCGTGGAGTGGCACGCCTGGCGCGTGAACTGCCACTCCACGCGCCGTGGGAATGGTGCGGCGCGTCTATTTTCGCGCGGAGTGCCTCGTCCCGTCGACTGTCGGTAAACCTTCACAGTTCAAAGGATCAAATGGAACAAACTGGTGCAAACCCACCCGACTTGCGGGCGAGCATCGGCACTCCGCAGTTCACGCGCCAGGCGTGCCACTCCACGCGCCGTGGAATGGCCCCTTAACGCCAACTTCCCCGCAGGGCCCGACCTGGCACGGCTCGTCCGGTGTCCACACGCACATGACCAACACGAGAATCACCGATGTCGAGATCGTGGAGCGTCGGTATCCCGTCCACGTGCGCCAGTTCAGGCTGCGTGAGCGCAGCGGCGGCGCAGGCGCGTTCAGGGGCGGCGACGGGGTGCTCAGAGAGTTGGTGTTCAGGGCACCGCTCACCCTTTCAGTGCTCACGGAGAGGAGGGTGCTGTGCCCATATGGGATGGCAGGTGATGTATGATGGCGAGCTGTGTGCTGTTCACTTATAATCGTCCTACCAGCAGAATTATTACCGATTATTCTATTCTAGGTCAAGAATCTTTTTGTTGATAATAAATATTCCCGAGTCGAAGACAAGAAAAATTTTCTATCGACAAAAACATGAGGTTGTCTCGATCATCGAGACTCTCGAATGCTATGTATAAGTTATAACGTATAACACAAGGCCAAGGCTGTACTGAAATTCAGCTTGTATTAAATTTTTTCAATAAGAAAATTACGTCAAGATACAGATTATGCTATGAACTAAAAGCCACGCTTAACAAAAAAACACAGAGATACGAAATTGGGGCGAATTTGCGGAATATCATGATCGTTATTATGTAGAGAAAAATCCACAATAACTCTTTTCGTTTTCGAAATATTTCGAAGAAATTGAGTTCTCATTATTTTCTTGAAGAAACTAGAAGCACATTTTCTACATTTGAAAAATTGCATTCTTATTTTTTGATTTGGAAGTTTTGACTTTTTGTGAATGTTTTCAACTTTATTTTTCAAATGCGGAAATTCACCTTTTTCCTAATTTCCTTATACCAATAGTGCCCTAAAATGAATTGAAGAATTTTTTATCGCGGATTTTCTCTCACCATAATAATGAACATTATTTATGACCAAAGATATATGACATTCCGCAAATTTGTTGTATTGCAGCATTGTCATTGGTCTACGCCCTTAACCCTTAGCAGAGCAAGAGGTGTAGGAAAACTATCGGTGTTTTCAAAATTGCCAATGGCGTGTAGCAGTCTTCCTAAATCACAATATACTAAAAAAATATCGGTTGAGAATTACCGATGCCCATTTAGAAGATGCTCTGCGCATTGGTTTTTCTTCGCGAGAACTAAAAAATTAGTTTATGTCCGCAAGTTAGTAGATGCGTGAATTAATAAAAAAAAAGCTACTAGAACTTCTTCGATAAACATGAGGATATTTGTATGGCATAGGGATTTGATTAATTTTTTTTGGACTCTCGTCCTAAAATTTCCAATCATCCGGATCTCAGTTGAAATTAATTGTCGACCCTTGGTATAGAATCTTAATTTCGTATTATTTTCCTCTTGGCGCATCTGTCTGAACCTTCACAAATCCAATATCGATACAGATTATTACCAAACCTTACAGCGGTTGTTGGGAGAAAATTAAATACATAAATATCATTCTCATCAGAACTCCATAATAATAAAAAAATATGCAGGGCCAGGGTTATTCCCTTCGACGGTAATCGAAAACCCTAAGAGGTACGCAGAAGTTTAAATTTTGGGGCAGAGTTGCGGAACTTTATGCTCATTATAATAGTGAAAAAAGTCCACGATAGTTATTGTATTCTTGAAAGTATTTGAAAAAATTAGATTTTCGAATTATCATTTCGATTTTTTCTCCCTTTTCTTTGCGATCTACAGAAAATCATTCTGAATTCGACGTTTTCACTTTTCATGGACATCAAATTAATCTTTTTTTGTAGTTTTCACTATAAATTTAACCCTGAACATAAAAGAGAAGATGAAACACTCTTTCTGTTCTAGAGAATCCAGTAATAAAGTCAGAAGAAAATGGGGCCGATAATTCTAACGCTATCTAGGATTTAATTCTACTATAATATTAAGCATCAAATTACGCAACTTAGTCCCATTTTCTCCTTATTCGTATCTGTTCTCGATTCCCATCATTGATGAGCGTCGAATTTGAATAACCCTGTACAGACTACGAGAAATATACGAGAATATCACAAGCTGCCATGCTTGATTGATTGATTTAATACCCAAATTTATTTTGGACGAAATTTTTCATTTTAAAATATACACTAGTAGTCTGTGAAAATACCGATATTTCCCATTTTTCCCGGATGATAACATTATGAAAAATAAAATCTAAACAGCAGATGAAGTTCTTACATTGATCAGTTAAAGATTCGGATCAAATTCATCTATTACATAAAGTAGTTCTAATGATGGGTGTAACAGGTATATAGACTTGGGTATAGTGTTTAAAAGTGTTTTTAGCCGCCAACTTAGTTGCAAAGCAACCCTCGAAGTTTCATTTAGACTTGTATGAGTAAGGAAGACGGGACCTTAGTTTTTTAAGGGTCATCCGAAGCACTACTCGGCTGGTTACCGTTGAGAGTCCGAAAGAATGTTTCCTCCCGCTAAACGATTCTACAGAAATAAATAAATATTTCCAATAGCCGCCGGGATTTGAACCGCGGACCTTCTGGCCCATAGACCAGCGCCTTTGCGCACTCGGCCACCAACCCAGTAAAATATTATACTTGAGATAAATATTCTAAAAATATGATGATTTACAGATGGTCCCATTCAAAATAACGAAGTTGGTGGAGATCCATTTCCGGTACAACCGGAAGTGCTACATTCCTGATTAGTTTACTACAAAATGTTATTCTGATTCGGCTCACTTATAGTATTCACAGTTCTGTTCATCGGAACAACAACTCAATCTCGTTAGCAACTACATGATTTCTCAGAGAAAAATGGAAAATAAGACTTTCTACTAAAACAGGGTATTCGCAATGAACTACTGTTTTCTGGAATACAAGTGACTATTCAAATGATAGATATTTTCTCGAATCGACTATTTTGGAATTGAACTTACTATTCTGAAATACCATTGAATCTGTCTGAAATTGAACTCGCTATTCTGAAATACATTTGACGCGTTTTGAAATCCAACTCACTATTCTAGAAAATAATTGATACTTTCTGAAACACAAATAACTGTTCTGAAATTAACTTGACGCTTTCTGAAATACAACTGAAAAAGGTGTAGCGGTCAAGTAAGTTTTCGTATGTTTTTACATGTTTCCAAATATTTCTTCTCGTACAATGAGTGGGGTTATGTTGCTATGAGTGTATTCATAGCAATCTCATCCAAAGTGAAATAAACAAATGATATACAAGTGGAAAACAACCTACGCCATAGTGACCTTCCGTTCTCTGATTTATGCCCTTCATTTTTCTTAATCGTCGTAGGTGGCGCATCGGGCGCCAAGGGCCTCAATCTCCTGATCAGAGCGGACGGCAGAACCATAAATCTTGGCCCGAAGACCGCGGTCCCAGTCCAACCAGGGGTGAGTCTGTCTGACATACCGTTTTGTTTACTGTATATTGCTTTTGTCTTGTTTTGTGCGAATGTCTCGTAGAATCGTGCATTCCAATTCTGATAGTTGTGAATCTAGATATTGCGGAAAGAACTGAGGATGTAAAGGACTAGGCACACACATAGAGGATTTTTGAATATCAATAGAATTTACATTTTCCAAGTCACGAAGGCTTCAAAGGACACCGCACCATTCTTATGGAAAATGGCTTTCGGTGAAAATGGCTTTCGGTGAAAATGGCTGAATTTTCGATATGTTGTAGTTGAAACCATCCTGAATGAAAGTCTCCATTGGCCCAACTCAGTCGTATGACCAGATTCGGCGCTAGAGGGCGTCAAAAAATGATTTTTGTAGTTTTTTACGAATTCAGCATAATACAAAAATATCAATATTTCAATGATATTCAATATTGAACTAGTGTCTGATTGGGCATTGCTGAGATACGTGAGGAATATATATTTCCATGCCACAAAATAAACGTTTTGATTTCTACAGGGCGGTCAACAATATACTCAATTCTTCAACGAATGAATTCGCCTATGACGAGGCAATAATAACTCATTTGATTTTCTTATTGAGGAGAAATCAGAATGAAAGTTGATTGATCAAAATATAATATAGCTATGGATACAGAGTGTTCCTAAATAACGGAGAGCAGGCTAAATCATTCATGTACTGATATGTAATTACACAAAATAACTTCATATACTTTATATTCGGGATGAGGTGCAGCTAGAAGTAAGTAGGTAGTTATATGACCCTACCCCCACTCATTTCATGAATTTTTCCGACTACTCATTGCTCCTCGATTCCTATAATAATTTGTTGGAATGTTTTTTCATACAGGGTATTATAGGCTCAAGGTGCTTGATTGGGACGAGTTCGTATAGCCTCTCGTCATAAGGGGTGCTTGATTAAGGCGAGTCCCCTAGCCTCTCGCCATACAGGGTGCTTGATTGAAGCGAGTCTCCTAGCCTATCGCCTTACGGGGTGCTTGATTGAGGAAAGTCCCCTAGCCTCTCGCCACATGGGGTTGTTGATTGAGGCGAGTCCCCTTGCCTCTCGCCACACGGGGTAATTGATTAAGGCGAGTTCTATAGCCTCTCGCCATACGGGGTGCTTGATTAAGACGAGTCCCCTAGCTTCTTGTCATACGGGGTGTTTGATTGAGGCGAGTTCCCTAGCCTCTTGCGCCGTACGGGATGCTTAAATTACTTCAATGTTTGATGCGATTCGATTCACCCTACCATATACTCCTTTTTTTTGTCGGTCAACATTTCACACAATTTCAATGCCTTCATTGTGATTACGCTGTGGTGGTCTCTGTAATACCTGACGAGTATGCACTGATGATGACCTAACAGTCGAAAGCGCTTTGCTACAAATTTTGAAATATAATTTGCATGGAGTACAAATATGGTTTTTCTGAATTACATCGATTAATGCACACAGCCTTGTAAATCTTTCACTTAAGTTTGAATGAAGCTAATTAATGAAAATACAAAATTGGTTAGGTTGAACAATCAGGGAAACTAACTGGGAAAAAAATTTTGAAAAAAAAAATTGTTGAAGACCGACTGGATTAATAACCTATTGAATTCAATGAGAAAAGATAATAGGAGGATAAAAGATAAAGTAGGGTTATAAAAAACAAAAAAAGGATTATGAAACATGTAAACTTGACATATTTCATAATCATTTTCCTTTTTTGTCTTCTATAACCCTACTTTATCTCTTAACCTCCTATTATCTTCTTCTTTTTCAAAGTAAAAACTTCTTTCTATCGTGTATTCATTAAAAAGTACGATATTTATTTTTTCGCGAAATAGAAATACATGAGTATCTAGATATCAAGATATCTTTACGATATGAGGATTTCCGGATTTCAAATTTTGTGTCATATATTTATTTTGTTGAGAGTTGCTTGTTTGAGTTTGCATGTGAGTGAATTGTTTCATGTAATAATTCAGATTATCTCGTTTCAAACCAATACCATATCATGCGTGTTCCATAACCAATACGACCATTTGAAAAAATATTCTTCAAACAACGTAAGTAACAATAGCTCGAAAATACTCGATTGATTGGATTTTGTACGGTAAATTAACTTTTATTCATCGACTGCCCATGTTTCCATGAAAATATAAAAATTTCCTAGCTGGCATATCACGACTCAGCTTTGTTCGAAGCACAGAACGACAAACTCCAACTGGATGAGGCAATATAAAATTCTGGCCACGTATAGATCAGAGGTGCCGACGCCTCAATTGTTTCTAGCTATCCTGTGGCGACTAGATCCCTCTATTCCCTCTGTCACACGGTATTCAAACGGCTAGCTGCTGCGTGAACAGAGAATCTAATGAATATATTATTATTGGCCTAGAAATTGCGGTATCATGTGCGATATGTTTTCAACTTGGTCGTATTAAAATTCAATTGAAATCCAGGAAGTGGCATTAGTTAGAGTGCAGCAAATTTGCAGGGGTTGTTTTCTGGATTCATGTTGTGTTCGAGAAAATTCTGTAGTTCGCGGTCCAGGATTTATTTCATATCCTTTATAACGGTCAGCCTTTTGTTTTGATTTGCATGGAACACAAGTTTTCGTTTAGTCGAATGAATAATGAATGTATTCAGTGAAATCCAGTAAATATTTCTACATTTTCTGTGCAGTACATTCGGAGATTGGTAAGAAAAAGTATTCCGATATCGAACACCTTTTTTGAAAAAATACAACTTTGAAGCTTATATTCGACCAAACCTTTCTTTGATAGGTACATTTTTTATCGATAAACGTATACCTATCAGAATGAAATGGAAAATAATTGATTCTTTTCGAAACCACGAAAAAGTAGATAAAACTCCGGATAGTTTTTATATAGATCGTGTGAATTTGTTTATACTGCTTCATTAGGTCACTTCTTCTTTCTATTAGTTACTTTCAATAATTTTGGTATAGTTACAGCATGAATATATTCAAGTGATTTGTTTTTCAATTGTATTGTTCTGTCTTCCTTATCCGTTGCTTCCAGATCGAAAATTGTTTCAAGTCCTTCATCTTTCACTTTTGGTCGGATACTGCCATGATCATCGACTATTTTTTTCAAACTTCACCAATCTTCCTGGTCTTTTTCTTTCTAGCACTAGGGCACTTGGCACCGTCGATTGATTGTCAGAAATGTCTTGACAAGTCTTGCTCTTTCAGATGACCATCGGAATTTTATTGCTCTGGGGGTCCAAACGTCATTATCTATAATTTTCAGAGGGTATCGACTTTTATTTCAGTAATTGAGCACATGTTGACTTTTTGAATCGATTGGTGTCATCAGGCAAGTGATAAGTATGAGAAATGGAAATTATGCGAGACAACCTCATCAGCAGGTCAAATAAGAATGCTTCTTTGATTTCGTGATGAAAAATTAATTATTGTCTCGGTAACTGATGTACTGGGAATCACAGGGGCAATATTCACCACTGCAGCCTGAGGTAATGCTGAACCTTCCATACCTGTGTATAATGAAAGAAACAGCAATAAGTGCCTTCAGACTGAGCCAGACAAAAAAACTCGAATCAGGAAATCGGATTGGACACTTGAAGATTTTGGAAAATATTTCCCTAGAATCCATGTCTAAACCGACAGATATCATGCCAGTTAGGTACGACTTCGAAATGCAGTTTGAAGTGGTCATAAACAACCACCAAATTTGCACAGAGAACGAACCTCAACTGGGAGTATGGTATACTGATGGATCCAAGATGGATGAAAGGGCTTGAGTGGGAGTAACAGGGCCAAATTTCAGGATCTCAAAATCCCTTGGTAACACCCCAACCATCTTTCAAGCAGAGGTACATGCTATAGAGATATGTGCCCAGGAGTGCCTCGAAAGGGACACTCGAAGGGCAAAAATATATATTCTATCAGATAGCCAAGCAGCACTAAAAGCTCTGAAGTCATACACTTGTGAGTCTAAGCTGACTTGGGACTGTAAACAATCCCTAAGACAACTGGCAGCGAACAACCAGGTCATTTTGATGTGGGTGCCAGGTCATAAGGGAGTTAAAGACAATGAGGAAGCAGACTGCCTTGCCAAAGAAGGGGCAAATACACAATTTCTCGGCCCAGAACCCTTCTGTGGACTTTCCAAAGCCCACTTGGGAGAGGAGTTCCGACGCTGGGAAGCTGAAAAAATGAAATCTCACTGGAATAAAGTGCCAGGACAAAGACAAGCGAAAAGGCTAGTGAGCCTCTCGCCAAGGAAAGCTAAACAGCTTCTCGAGTTGGACAAAAAAGACTTGAAACTGGTGACGGGACTCCTCACTGGACACTGCCTTCTGAGGTACCACCTCAAAAAGATGGGTGAAACAGAGAGTGATAGTTGCCGCTACTGCGAGAACTTCGCTGGAACTGCAGAACATTTGCTATGCGAATGCCCAGCACTCTTCTGCAAGAGGCTCAAGTTCCTGGAAGGGGCCTTTTTAGAGCCCTCCGACTCCCATCAGGAATCTGATAAACTTCGCACGAAGCCTCGGAATCCCGGGCCTCGATTAGATTAAGGGTTATGCACAAAAGATCCAATAGGTCGAAGTGCTTGAGAGGTTGCACAGCCTTATTAACGACCCCTCCTACAATCTACAATCTACTGATGTAATCAATGGAACTATTTTCAGTCCAAACTTTCCTTCTTACCTAAAGTTTTTCTTTGACCAGTGAAAAAATAATATGGACCATGGCTTGGGAATATAAGCACTTCACAATAGGTCTCACTTCCCCAGCAGGGTTGGATTATCCGTAGGGCGGATTAGGCAACTGCCTGAAGGCCCCGCACCGACTATAGGGGCCCACGGGGGCATAGTCGATGTTGAACCGACGATTAACATCCGGTTATATCACCATATAGGGACAGATAACATCGTTTGGATTGATGTTTGATAAAACGGTTCAATCAACTTTTCCGAATCTAATGATAGCATTGCAAATATATATACGTCTGATGATATTAAATGCCACAGGTGTAAGAAATTTCTCGAAATAAAATTTATGAAAAACTGTCTTCGTTCAACAATATTACAGAACCGTTTAAATTCATTGTCGATAATGGCGATTGAAAATGATGTGTTGAAAAATGTCAACTTCCAAGATGATTTTAACGATTTTGTAACTAAAAAGTTACAAGAATTGCTATTTAAAACTATATTGTACCTACTTCACAAAAATATTTTCTTCGGTTGTGAATATATTTTTGTGATCAAAATCATTTCATTCAATGAAAGCAAAAAGCAGGAGTCGATCTGATCGACTCGACTTTTGTGATAGAAAAAATATATTTTGAAAAGTAAGAAATCGGTGAAGGAAAGGGGCCCCGAGAAATGCATTGCCTAGGGGCCCTGATAGGGTTAATCCGGCCCTGTTCCCCAGTCTAAATTTCCGTCCTGTCGGCAAAAAGTTCTAATATTATTAAATTTCAAATGACGTTATCTTCAACTTAATTGTAGATACCTAATATTCATGAGGCTCTGCGATGGCAATGATGGATAAATGTCTGGAAAACTTATTCATTCAAGAATGTAAGTTCTAAGTCGAGTCATTTCGTTATAAAGGGACCAATCGTTCTTGAGAACAGACATTAACCCTCGAACCAGCAAATTGTCTACTTAAAATTCAAAAGACGTTTATCAAGCAAATCCGCACGTTGTCTTCGGCGATGTGTTTATTTATTATTTGCGAATGAGTCGTCTGAACAGTATCACGAAACGAATGGCATGCAGACTAGCGTAGCTACCACTCTTTACATACAAATGCATGCATTTACAAATACGATTGATGGGGTAATTCCAAGAAGAGAAGAGTATAAATTCAACGGAACTCTCTAGATACTCAATCTTCGAGCATATACTTTTTTTTTTATTTTGGTCCATAATGGAATGCATCGATACGCGATTTTTATACTATATACCAATGAGTTCTGGTCATGTACACGTTTTTCTTACGACCATAATTTGAATTATTTAATTTTCTTCGTTTGCGATAGGTAATCACGCAACTAGGAATACAGTAGTACGAACTGATATTAACTGAGAAATCTAAGTGAAAAAAAGTTGAAACTTCTATATACATACAGCGTGTCTCACTTTAAACGCCCCTCCCTCTATATCTCAGTTAGTAGTCATGCGATTCCAACCAAATTTGGTGTGGTATAATAACCATCAATATGACCAGTTTAACCATAGATCTTATTGCTTACGCTATAGATCCGGTATCCAGGTTATTTGTTTTGTAGGTCCGGGGGGATTGAAAGTACTAAGCCATTGATTGGCCGTTTTAGTTGTTGACCATACAAATGTGTTGTACCACGTGACCATAGTACCTACTTTCTTGCAGACCCCTCTAGACCAAAAAATTACTACAGGATGCCGGATCTAGCGTAACCAATAAGATCTATGAGTTTAACAGATATGAACATTATTTTGAACAGTGCCGTGCGTTTTTATTGATATAAAATGGGGCAGATTTTTCATAAAATCATATTAGGCATTTTTTACAGGAAATCTAACCTCATATTATTGTTCTTCATGGCATGTAAATTTTCATCTACTTTCTATAGAGGGTCTTGAAAAAAAAGGGCACATCGAAACTGCATTTTTGCGAGCGTAAATACTCGTTTTAACAGAATTTTCAGAAGAACGACCATTAAATGTGGTCGGAGTACCTCAACATAACCGCCCTCCAATATGATACATTTCTCTGTCGATTCCTTAAAATGTGCATTCACATTTCTAAGCTCAGCAGGCGATATTTCAGCACGTGCTATTTCAATTAAGTTTATTAGTTCTTCCCTGTTTCGAGACCAATTTTTGTATAATACTGTATCCTCAATAAATCCTCAGAAGTAAAGATGCATAGAAGTTTGGTCCGGTGAACGTGGGGGCAACTCTATCAGAGATTTTTTTCCCCCAATTCACTTATTCGTAAAATGTTTCTAATGCCAATTTCTGGCAATAACTGAAGAGGGCAGATTGAATATTATTATCGTTCTTCTGAAAATTCCATTAAAACGAGTTAAAAATGCAGTTTCGATGGGCCCGTTTTTTCAAAACCCTCCATAGAAAGTAGGTGAAAATTCACATATATGGGTTTCAAACCATGAAGAACAATAATATGAGGTTAGATTTCCTGTTAAAAAATGCCTAATATGATTTTATGAAAAATCGACCCCTTTTTATATCAATAAAAACGCACGGCACTGTCCAAAATAATGTTCTTCTCTGTAAAACTGATCATATAGATGGTAATTCACACTACACAAAATTTGGTTGGAATCGCATTACTAATAACTGATATCATTTTTATAATTGTAGTTCCCGGATGATGGAATTATATTATATTCCGAAAGCTTGGATATACTTAACAGATACACATTCACTTATTGCTGCAATACCCCACTATTTTTGAGTTTAACTCCTTACAAGACAGCGACGACTTCTTTCGAAACATTAAATAAAATATCGGATATGTGATAGATCATATTAATTTTTGTTCTGTTCAAACGACTATTTCTTTTGTATTATAGAATTTGAAGACAACATTTTTAATTGAGCAAATTGTCGATCGATATCAAGAAATATACAAGTTTGATGGTATTGCTGAAGAAAAAAATGGATTATACTTGTTGGGCCATATTATGTATACAGCAACATTTCTATGTGTGTAAAAAGTTAATAAAAACAGTAGATTATAAAGAGAATAGTCTGGGTGCCGTTGAAATTTTCCTAATTCCAAGAAAATAGTCTGAACAAAAAAACACGACAGTTGTCCCTTACAGTGTTGTAATTAGCGTATCTCACAGGAATACGAATAATGGAAAGGGCGAAGTGGGTGGAGAAGATCGGAGCGCAAGAAAAATATCTAAAGGATTCCGTATACGGCGAACGGAATTAGATGCGATAAATCAACAATTGATCTTTTTTCATCTGATTAGAGAGTGATGAGAGTTTCTTTAAGAGTATTGAGTTCCTCTGCAATTTGATACTCCTTTTTATTCCACAATGCGGGGAAATATAAATTGAAACGCTATGTGGAGAATACTTCCGTTTGTCATTGTCTCAGTTAGGGAGATGGAGATGCTGTGAGGAAATTTGGGTAGGAAATATACAAATCTGCATGATTTACATTCATTTATGTCTGCAGTACACTCACCTGTTCCATGAATTATTAAAATTTTCAAATGCATGGTTATGTTGAACCGTTAAGTTCATTGTATAAAATGAATATTATGGACCTTAAAAACGCCAAAATCCGGATAGGCGTTGCTATTCTTCGACATGGGCAACTTTAGCAAATGTTATTTTCTGAGTAACTTATTTAAAAAGTCTGTGTTTACCCAACGCTTTGGGAAGTATGAGTAGCTATTCTTCAATATGGCGTCTTGAGCACATGTTATTTCTTGGAAAACCTATTACATTTCAACAGAATCACTATTGAGAGGATTACGTTTGCTACCCCACGTTTTATGACTGCATTCCAAGATTCTATGATGGAAATATGGGCTACTGAAGCAAACTATAAAAGTTCAAAATGAGGAATAAAATAGAAAAGTTTAACATACGCAAAGCAATTTTTATACAGTTACTAAAAAAAATGAGGAATAAGCAATAAAATAAGAGTTGACCAACTTTCAACTTTTCATTTCATTTTATTCGAGAATGGATGTGCGCAAGTGCGATTCCAATTAGAAACACCCGTAATCATTGACAGATGGCTAAAATATTAAATTTTGAGGATTGTTTTTGGTTTGGTCTATTTTTCTCTTGGTTGCTTTTGTTTCTGGCTAATCATAAAATATTCAAACAGAAAAATAAACATTTATTAGTCACTTAATGATGAAGTTGTTTATTGACAATTGATTTCATTGGTGAAATCTCATTTCTTATTTTATTTTAATTATACAGTGTGTCCAAGATAAGAATGAACAGAATGGGGATATCGGAAGCTGTAAGTGATTAAATTAGAGAAAAGTAGCGCATTTATGTGCCTAATAATATGACATTTAGAAAGTTTTAATATTCCAAATAGTTTCGGAGATATCCGAGAAAAACCGAAATTTGAGAATTTCGTTTTTATTTTCTCCTAGCTTTATTTTCAAAGGAAATGTAAAACAAATAGCACTTCGCCATGTCCACTTTTTAAGGACTACACGATAACATAAGCAGAATTTTTTTGCCACGTTTCGTCTTTTAGAAAACATCATCAACTTTGAATTTTTATATGGGCCGAAACTAAAGTATACCCTGTATACGACTCCATTTTTCATTGTTAATACAACAATGTGTCACACAATATGATTTCGGAATCATTTCTCGCGCAAAATGTCATATTATTAGGCACATAAATACGCTACTTTTCTCTAATTTAATCGGCCCCGTATCACTTACCGCTTCCGATATCCCCATGCTGTTCATTCTTATCTTGGACACACTGTATGTGTAAACGTGTCTTCCTGTTTCTTACTTTTTAAATTATTTTATTCTTATTCATATTATATCTTATTTGTTGTATAAACCCGCAGTGTCATAGCTATTATTTATTTGACAACTACTAGACAATTCACCTTGATTATCCTTCTATACAAAGAGATTCATTTGTAGACATATGACATGACATGTATGAATGGTGTCGGTAAATTTCAAACACCCTCTAGATTTTATATTTTGAGTATTCTAGTAATTTTCAGGATTTTCTGGATACACATCGGCACAACGCTAGCCTTTGTCTTCGAATAGGTGACATTCAGATGACATTAAATCCAGTTGGGTGATAAAATAAGTTTATTCCACAGACTTTCTGTTCGTTGTCCTCGAGCCAGGTTGACCGGATTTTTATTCAAACCCGGAAACTCGAGCATCCTCTGAGGAATGGCGACCAGTGGCGTAGTTTCCGTTGTGCTTTATCCATCATTGATATTAAGGGAAATAGTGTAATTTGTTATACAGTGATGAGCATCATATGTAATGAATGAATTAATTCTGTACTTTCAAGAAAAACGCGGTAAAATACGTCATGTCAGACTATGTGAGATGAAAAAAATAACGTCTTATTCATCTCCCTATGCGTTATATAATACATTATTTCAATAACACATTTCCTTACACCGTGAAACCGACTTTATGAACGTTTTCGGAAATAAAGTACAAAAGGGACAATACAAAGTTGAACTAAAATGAGACGCTACTGATACGTTTGCTTCATTTCTGATGTAGGTAAGTATATCTTATTGCCGATTTGATAATTACTCAGGAGGAAAAATCTGTTTTGTCTTGGCACTGCCTAGTCCAATGTCTTTGTGTCCAATAGACTGACCATCGAGGCTTCGAATTAGGCCACAATGGTGACTAAATGACCGAGTGTTATTGTGCAGGACATTTTTTTTTTCAAGCGCCGGTGATTTCATTTCGACCCGTACAGTAACAACATGAACGAAATAAAAAAAATAGAAATTACTGTACAGACAATCGAATATCCTTCAAATAAAGTTTCCTTTTTGATCCTTTATTTCATTATAAAAATTGGAGGTTGATATCACGTTGAGTAAGGGGGTGAAGAAGTATCTTTTCAAAAACACAAATCGATGTGTTCACTAATGCTTCTTCAGTTTTTATGTAATTTAATGTAATGGCGCTGAATTTGTTAAAATGAACTGAGAAAATATTATCTCCTTGAGGTGATGAAATGGCAGTTTGGCGATATATTTTGTTTTTTAAATGTGAATAGGGGATGTATGGCATAAAAAAGGTGAATTCATACTCAATACAAATTTCAAATTCAAGTACATTTCGATCAGCAACGGCATTCATTTGCAATTTGGCGTAAAATATTTTGTTCTGGTAAATTTGGTGAATGAATGTGTCGACGTATTTGGTGTTATTTCATGCTACTTCTGAAATCGAATTGAACTATATATAATATCAATTTCGTCGACAAATTTATTTGCCAGATTGAAACGATACCGAATTTTTGGGTTCTGTTGAGAGGTAATGTGTAATATATCTAGAAAAAAGTACCACACAATCTTTATTTAGCCCATCAATTGTAATTTTTCTTCTATTAAGACTTTGTGTGATGTGTTTCCGAGTTCAATATATTTCTAATGGTTGAGCTCGAGTTTTATTTAGTGCTAGTAGATATATACATTAACGGAGTGTTAGAGGGATGGTGATACCGTCGGAGACAATGATAACACGGGCGACTATATTAACAATATTGGCATCCGAACAGTTCCAATATCTTAACTAGACTAACTGTAACTCATCCTCTTTATCGGGATGAGTCGAGCCATTCTCAGTTGTATGAGTCTCCACAATATGAATTATAAGTACAACGTAACTACTCTAATCCTATGCAAGTGTGAATCAACCACCCACATATACCAAGTGTCCTAACAGGAGTAATTCATAAACAGTTATAGAGTATGATCAAAATTATGTTATTGTTATTCCAAGGTTTCAATGATGTCGAAAACACTTTCTTTTTCCGATGGAACACCCTATATGTAGAAAAGCAATATAATATTTTGATTTTGTGAATTTTCATTTCTCAGAAAGATATGGTAAATTCATAAACATTTTCCACAGCATACTTAAAGGGACAAGGTCGCTTCCACGATTCCCATTGTGAACATTCCATACTGATGTGACTGTTCCATTTGCATTTCAATATTTCAATAGCTTTGGCTAACTATCATTATACATACTATATATCATTCTTGATTTCGCATACGCATATAGTGAATTCGCTAGATTGGACCATTATGTCTAGTTTATTGTTGTTCTTGTAATGGGACAACATGAAATAGCCGATTGCTTATCCAGCTGAATCTAAAGAGAATTGATTGAGGAGGTGTTCACATGAGGTCAGACCATGACAAATACTCTCCTCCACTTGTATGAAACTTCTGATTGCTGTGCTTATCTTCATCCTCGAGTGTATTGCAGTAACTACCTATATATTTAATTTCGAAGCACAACAATTGAAACATTCAGTTAATCTTGTCAGTCTCCATTGCATATCATTAAATGTTTATGAACATGAAAGTAAATCAAGTACTTGAGATGTCGAGATGAGAGTTTGAAATTGAGTTTCACTGTAATAGTTCAGTGGCAGGTATGACATTAAATTTGTTATTGAGATTGAGATTCGGGGGATAATTTAGTTGTATTTCACTTTCTATATATCTTCTCCAGTTACTTCCTCAACTGATCTTGACGTTATCCAATGAAAATCCGAGTAGAATTTTCAGAATGCCTACGTTCAACTGATTGATCAATTTTAAAATGTCCACATCAATCTTTTCGTATACAACACTTCATAGTCTTGATAAATTTCATTTCAGTTGTCAGTGATATGTTGTGAAAGATAATATGGAATATACAAATAATGTCTGCGTCAGTAACTATGAGGGATAAGAAAATATTCCGATGCCTATATCCTCTTCTGGCTCGCAGGATGTTTCAAGGACATTGTTGGTTTCCCTTCAGAGTTGTCGAAAGAAAGTTATGATGATATATCTGAAGGCTCTTGTTTAGGCATAATCTTCGATATTGTGAAATTTGCTATTGGTGTGCCCGCCAAAAATTTAAAAATAAGTATAAATTGGTGATGTTATAAAAAATTTTCAGATGAATAATTTCGGTTTCTGAATCGCATTAATTGTTATTCGTACCAGTCAAAATTCAGTTGAAATCGAATGGCTAATAACTGAGGTATAAGGGGAGGTGATACACGCTGTGTATCAATTAGAATGACTCCTATTTATTCTCATTCATAAAGAATTCTTGAAACGGTATACTGTAGAGAAAAATTTGCTTGATAATGTAAAAAATGTTGAATGTTGAGAACGAATTCGCAAAGTAACCACTGCAAGACAGGTTTGCTATTCTATATTTTTCCCCATTCTCTTGTCTAGGTAATATGCTTTACTTAATCCTAACACTGATTGTACTCAACAGTCACATAACGGAAAATCGTAATGAGATTTCCTTCTTATTCTTCCTTTATGTAGTTCGCGAAAGCGCTTATTGCAGATTACACTTAGTCTTATTTATTTGTGTTTCCTTTTCTGGCATTAGTTGAATGTTACGAATATTCACAGATGAAGTATACGGGCGTTTATTCATTTTTTCTTACTAAGTGGTTGTATCTATCCACTAATTGAGAGTTCAATTGTTTTGTTTCGTAAAATTGTAGCCGTTGCCGACGATGTCGTTGGTGTTTCATTTTTTACTATAGGAATCAAAATCTAAATCAGGACTAAAGTGTATTTGAATCCCTCGACAAATTATAGCCTTCCCGTTGGTCGGGCTATAAACTTTTCGTCTGGGGATTCAAAATACCACTTTAGACCCTAGGTACATAATATACTATTAGGTACGCCCTGATGATGATTTAACAGTCGAAAGCGCCCTGCTACAATTCCAGAAATGAGAATTTGCAGTAAATACAGTGAATTTTCTTTGGAATTCATTTACTCATCCGTTCGTCCGCAGGACGCGTTCCTGTTGCACACCCCCGGAGGTGGGGGATACGGCGACGAGGGGAATGCAGTAGAGGCCTCCCCCGACGGCTCTGCCGCCCCCAGGGTCTTCCTCGAACGTGGCAGCGTTTTCGAGTACAGGCAAGCGCAGGAGAGCGTTTAATTCACGTCCCGGATGTGTTTGTTGACTTTTAGCTCGGCATATCTTCGTGTTGTAGTTGTTTGGATAATATTAAATCATGTTAATATGTATGGTGTTTGTGCTTTGTATAGACGGCAGAATGTGATATGATTGAGGATTCTGGTGAATGTCTGGGGTAGGTGTTGTCGATATACCTACCGGATGTTTCCCAGAAGTGGCTTGCCTCTTCAACTTTTTTGTTTCTGCAGTTAGGTACCTATAGGGTAAATATATAGTAATCGATTTCCCCTCTGTGGAGGCATGCGGTTTGGCGGAACTTAAGTAGAATGGCCTCCTGAACGAAAAATTCAAATGAAATTTTTGCCGCTCTCAACTAGTTTTGGAGATACGACGCCCCAAAGACAGGAAAACAGGGTTTCAGGCCTATGTTCTTCCCGCTGGTTCTTAACCATTTACGCTTAAAATTGCTCCTTTTTTCACCAGCACAATCTACACACCTCAATTGAACAATTTCACAAATGATTCACATGTAAAATAACAAAAATCACCCTTGACATTCCAACGATATTTATTTATTCACTAAATCAATGGCAACCCCACTTATTACAATTCACCGCCTACTTCTCATTTCCTTCATTTCAATATTAGAGTGTATATACATTATTTGAAAAAATGTTGTTGAAGTAGGCGGTGAATTGTAATAAGTAAGGTTCATATTGATTTAGTAACAAAATGAAAATCGTTGGACTGTCAAAATTAATAAATTTTTTTCATGCAAGAAAGAAGGATGATTTTTGTTATTTTACAAGTGAATTATTTGTGGAGATGTGTTGGAATTGTTCAATTGGGGTGTGTAGATTGTGCTGGTATAGACAAGGAGCAATTTTGAGTGGTATTTGATGGAGAACGAGCGGGAAGAACATATGCCTGAAACTCCGTTTTCCTGTCTTTGGAGTGCCGTAACTCCGAAACTAGTTGAGAGCGGTAAAAAATGTCATTAGAATTTTTTTTCAGGAAGCCAAACTACGTAAGTTCCGCGAAATCGCATGTCTCTACAGTGGGGAGCCCGACAACTATATATTCAATATGCAATTTCTGACGTATCCAATGAAATTATTGTTTTAATAACTAGTATTATATTTCTGCAGTCTATTAGAATGACAATGAATTCATCCGAATAATTTTATCTTTCAAAATACAGCAATTTACAATTTTTATGGCGGAACTCTATGACTCACTAACTATTGATTAGGTGAGGATATTTGTTGATTATATAGGTAAGTTTCTGGACTCAATTCGATTGAATACGGACCGAAAAAAGACGAACTAGAAAGCTACTGCTTCCACTGTTGCCATATTTTGGCAGAATTGAACTCCAAAGTTCATATGTTTCTCGGAAAAGTCGTTTAGGACGACATTCAATAGTATGAGATTCGAAAAAATCTAAGTTGAAGAAATAAAAACAGTTTACCATCTTCTTTCACGAATAATTTTCATGTAATCGAACGTTACTTTTATTGAAGAAGTTATATTTTGAGACAAATGAACCGATACCTAAAATAATTTCATTTTGTTCGAATAATACTTTTTTCTCCCCGCTCATAACTTACGATTTCAATCTTCTGATTGCTTTTCGATTCCTCATGGACATCGGGATCAGAAAAGGGCTATTCCTTTCCCCGGGAAATTCAACTTGACTATAATTTTAGGTGTAAACCTCATGTTGTCAACATTTTGTTCTCTTTTGTCGCCCCCCTGAATTTCTTGTGCCTTCCCTGATTTTTTTTTTCTGACGGCGCCCCATATTCTGCCCCTTATAGAAATAAAATATAAAACTTCAATGGATATTTTTTAATGAATCAAGAATTGAAAAATACATAATTCATATTTACAGTTTTTGAATTCGACCTAAAATAGTTTTCAAGTGATGCATTGAAATTGAAATGAACGTACAGAGTGAGCGATTATTCAGGGGAGCCAATTTTTACATAAAGTATTTCAGATTCAAATGGTCACAATTCACGAGCAGATTATCAAATAATGAAAATACCTCCTCAGTGAAGCTACATAATATCAATGTTAATACGTGCGAGCTTTACAAATATACCTACTGAAGTGATAATACAATAAGAAAACGTTGAATAGGGGATTTTCGTGGTCCTCATCAAAAATCGATTTATTTCGAAAGGAACACACTCATTATTTTTGTGAAAACTCGAATCGGAAAAAGACCAATAAAAGAAAAAGCTTGTAATTACAGAGTGTAATAGGGAAAGGAAAATTACCTGATTGAAATCAACTGAAAATTCAATTCAGGATTGCATTGATGACGGCAGTTGTAGCTCACTGAGGATACCCTGTATTTTCCTTTCATCAGATTATCGTTCGAATGTAGTTTGAGAAAAAAACGGTGGATAGAATATGTTCAATACTGAGACAATACATGAAATTCATGAGATAACCAAAAGATAAATTATGTTGAAGGTTATTTTTCTGAATAAGTTGACGAACTGAAACTGCACGCTCTCTTCAGAATTTTTCTAGGGCCACTTCATTCCCACAATTATATGAAAATTCGATACATACAGTGACCGCTTCAAAGTATTCACCATAATATTGTTTTTATTAAGAAATAATGCGGGTAATCAAAGTTGATCCATTACTAGAAACTGCAAAAATAAGTCCCCAAAACAGATAAGGAGAATCAAAAACTGAAAACATTCCAGAGTAAAAAGCTGAATAAAGCTGAAAACGGAGGTTGAGTTTGAGATATTTATTTCTGAAGAATTTATTGAAACCATTTTGCTTGTACCCATTAGAAATGAATGGATAAATACTGTTGATTGATGAAAGGCTTACTTTTTATGAATCCTCTGATGATTCCTATAATGTTAAAGAGAGTTTTCAATATTTCCCAAATATCCGAATTATTATTTCATCGTTTCATGAAGTTTCAAGTGATGCACCAACTTAGGAATGGAACTTTTTGAACAATAAATGAAACAAGTTTTCCATGCTTTTTGGCTTACAATGTTTAAATGATGTGATATCCAGATATATGAGTATTTACACTTTCGAAATGTGAAAGAGAGGACATAAAAATGATAGTTTCGTGTAATTATTTGTTAAATTCAAATATTTCATTCGAAATTCAACATATTCATTAAATTGATCTGTAACATCATCAGTTGAAATATGTCAATGGTATCAAGGTAGGTGTTTTTAAATTCAGTATTGGCCATTTTTGGCAAAGCTCTTGATATATCTACTAAAATACTATTCCTATTGAAATAAATCAAGAAACCTTGATGTATTGGGACCTTCTTGTAGCACAGAAACAGGAAAGTAACTCATAAATCGATAATATCGGTACAGATAGAGACAATCTCTGAATTATAAAGAATTAGGGCGTGCGCCATTTTGAAATTTCTCAATATCTTTTAGCAGCATGGATATAAAATTTTGTAGTTTTAGGTTTTCTGGCTAGGCAAACTTGTATATTCAATAAAGTACCTAAAACAAATTTTATGAGTGAAATGAAGATCTTTTCAAGGGCAAATAAATCAAATACTGACAAATTGAACGAAACTACCTTTTTTATGTAAATAAATATTTCAACCATTATTCGATGAACAAAGAAGATATGATCTAAGTTACGGAAGTACAACAGGGTGCTACTAGCGCCCTTTATCAGTAGTTTAAAGTTTGTATCTCCTAAAACAGCAACCATGTTTGCTTACCATCTGTAATTCAGAGATTGATGCCTATTGTATGTTCAATCAGCATTATTTGTAAATTTTGATTTGGGTATTTTGAGTTCATTATTATTGGTCTCGAATTTATTTTAATGTATTACTTGGGGCTGAGCAAGCCAGACATGATAAAAAATATTATAATAGAGTTTGAAATACTTCATTCAACACAAAATCTTGCAAAAATGAATTGAATCGACAAATATTAGAATTTTAGATGAGGGAGATTTTCAGATTGAATAAAGAACAGAATAGCTTCCAAAAAAAAAAAAACTGTGGTGACCACCAAGCCTAAAACGTTTTGGAGCCTATGCCAGTGAACCATGACACATCTCAACCGATCAACCGGTAAAATATTCCTCTGCAGTCTGCCGTCGAGGAAAACACAATAAACAAATTCAACAAATATTTCGAGTTTGGCGAAACTCTCCCTGATAGCACAAAAAATCTCCTAGGGCCGTCCATTATATCGACACATATATTATAAAGTTTGCCTTTGTCGACGTCCATGGGACGTCCTGGACAGTCCTAAGAATATATCGTCCCCCTTCATTTCCTTCTAATTCCTCAGATTTTCCCGAAATGCCTCTAATTCCCCGCATTTCTCCGAAAAGCCTCTATTTCCCATTTATTTCCCCGAAATGCCTCTAATTCCCATTCATTTCCCTAAAATTCCTCGAAATTTCCCGAAATTCCTTCATTATTTATTCGATTCCCTCAATTTTTCATTAGAAACCAAAGTACATAGGCGTACCCAAATGTCAGAATTCAGGAAATTATTCAAAAATCGAATTCTTGAAGTTCGATAATTCCGGATAATTCCGAGGATAATTCAGTATTTCTTCATGAACGTATCCTGAATGTTAAAGAAGCTTCAATAATTTGATTTTGTGTCGAAACTATATACTTATTCATTATTGCTCAAAACGGCTTAACGTGGGAATTTCCGAGAAAATAGACGAATTTTGGGGAAATGGAGCAAATAGAGGATTTTCGGGGAAATATAAAGAAATAGAGGAATTTAGGGGAATTTCAAGGAAATGAGGAAAATAATAGTCATTTTTTAAAGAATTTCCAGTGAGATTAAATAATCAGTCAAGGAATCGTCTCGATAATCGTCATAGTACAACTTAATGAATAGGAAAAAAATATACAGTGAGTCTGCTTGAATTGGCTAAATATGGGAAACTTTTTTATTATTGATGCCTATTATTTCCGTCATTCTCCCGAACTTCCCCAAATATTCCTTAATTTCCTCCAAGGTGTACGAGGAATTCCCCTGTGGTTAACCCATCGGTCCGAAGGAACCTCATAGGACGTGATTGTGCTATCAGGGCAGCCCGACCGAAACTCGCTCGCGATAACAACGATAAAACCAACAGCGCACCTCCCCTAGGTACAAAAATCGGCCTCGCCCGCTCCCGCCTGTCTCGGCCTCGGCCACCGTCTCCTGTAGGGCTCCCAAGCGGCCCTGCTCGATCGTCAGTGCGTCACGATGACGTCAGGCGCCGACTTGGTAGTCTGCACGCTGTACGGCCGCCCGCGGCCGCCCTCCCCGTACGCTTCGGGCGCCATCTCGATGCGCGCCTCCGCCTTGAACTTGCCCTCCTTCTTGTAGCCGAACGTGCTGAACGGGGCGGGCGGCGAGCCGGTAAGGGCGGCACTAGTGCGGCTGGCGGGCGAACTGTTGCCCGAGCTGTAGCCGTGCGTCATGAAGAGGCTGTCGCGTGTTTGGCACGCGCTTTCGCACGTCTCAGGAAGACACTCGTCGTCCACCTGGGGAACAAAGTTGCCCCTTTTTTGATGTCCTTGTACCAAGGGCGGATCCAAGGGGGGGGCATAGGGGCCATGCTCCCACGAGGACCGAATAAATACAATAATTTTTTTACCCTGATTCACCAAAACGTATTGATGCATATACTCAGGGCCATTTGCGGCAGTCTGAATGTAGATGATATATTATCCAAAGATACGCTAGCCAAAAGAATAGGAGACTGGAAATGGTTAATTAGTTTTTGATATTTGATTTTTTATTTTAATTTTTTTATATTTGGTTATATTTTATTTGTTTTTGAACATAAATATTCTCATATTTACTTTCTGATGAAATAGAAGAATAAATATATTTATGAGATATATCGAATAGTTTGAACTTATTTATCACTAAAAAAATGTTGACACTTGAAAATATGATATCCTGTTTATTAAAATCAATCTTTCTATGAAAAAACACTCGACTATGATTCAGTAGGCAGTAGGTACCAACAAAAAATCCGTTTTTTTACTAACCTCTATATGAGCCGTGACTTTCTATACGCCCCCCCCCTCAAACATCGCCTAGATCCGCCCCTGCCAAATTGGACACTTCGAAAGGGAAAGTTCTGTTTTATCGCCGCGTCGTTCAAAGCCTTCTTGTGTTTCAAAGTCTACGTGAAAAAAACTTAAAAGCTGTGCATTTCAAAGGTGACTCTAGCAAAACATCAAGTGTGCTACATTTTTGGAATGGAGATTCTAAGTTCCATCGAAATATGCAGGAATATACTTGTCCCATTTGAAAAAAATATTTTTTCATTATTAACTCTTGATATATGATTTCGAAAAATAAATGACTTGAACCATTAAATTCTACGTTGAAAAGTGCTTCGGGAATAATTTTATAGAAACAATGAATTTTCGACAGGAAAAAAGTTACAGCAACTTTTCGAAAATGTACATTTTCGAAAAACATGCTGTAACTCAGAAACGGTGATAGATATTGATATGCAGTTTTCACCATTGAGTTTGTCATAAAAATTGACCCTCAGACACAGCCATCAGTTTTCATAGATCCGGTCTGGAAACAGGACTTTCCCATTAAAATTGTCCAATTTGGCCAACCCTGTACTACACCTTTTCCAGTTGTATTTCAGAAACCATCAAGGTAATTTCAGAAAGCGTCAATTGTATTTCAGAATAGTGAGTTGAATTTCAGAAAGCATCAAATGTATTTCAGATTAGTATTATTCAATGTCAGAAAGCATCAATTGTATTTCAGAATAGTCAGTTCAACATCAGAAAGAGTCAAATGAATTTCAGAATAGTCAATTGAATTTCAGAATTCGTCATTCGTATATCAGAAAATATCAAATGTATTTCAGAAAGCGTAATTTTTATTTCAGAAACATAATTCGGTCTTCTCTTACGAAGAAATCGATGAATAATATAAAATAAATGATCCTGTGCCGAAAAATTTGAAATATTTCGAAAACAGTTACACTTGGGTATAGGACATTATATGCATGAAATATATCAAGAATTTTGCGTGAAATCGAAAAATATAATCATATATAGAGGGTCCCATTCAAAATAACGAAGTGACGGTCCATTTCTGGTGCAATCGGAAGTGCTAAACTTTGCCTATACATTCTTGAGAATATTATGTTAGATGTATATGCCCCATAAACATTAATTTACTACAAAATTTTCTGATTCGGCCCACTTTATTCATAGTTCATCATGGGAACAACATAGGAACAATGATGTGTCAAACTAACTCAATCTCGTTAGCAACTACATAGTTTCACAGAAAGAAATGGAAAATAAGACCATAGGCATAAAACATGGGGTGTTCACAAGAAACCTCTGTTTTCTGAAATACAAGTGACAATTCTGAAATACAAATGAAATTTTCTGAAATTCAAATGAACAATTCTGAAATTCAGTTGATTATTCTGAAATACAATTGACGCTTTCTGAAATTAAACTCACAATTCTTCAACTCGTTATTCTGAAATACATTTGACGCTTTCTGAAATTCAACTCACTATTCTAAAATACAATTGATACTTTCTGAAATACAAGTGACTATTTTGAAATTAACTTGACGCTGTCTGAAATACAACTGAAAAAGGTGTAGTGTCAAAAATTGATTATTCATTTTGCGACGTTAGTTGGTCGATCGAAAGGGTCTCGAATGAAAAGCTTAACCCTGAGTTCACGGTGCCACCGCCATTTTGGATTTGTTTTTTATTTTTAAAACGCTCATATCTCGCGTTCTAATTATTGTACAGCGTGCAAACGGTGGTCGTTAGATTCGTCATTACTTGTACTTTCATCGAGCTCATATGGAAAAAACCCGTCTGATGCGTGAAAGGAAGGTATGGACGTCTAAAGTCGACTATACTTCCCAAAAATCTGTTTACGTCACTGTATGTGGGCAGCTCTGTTTTGAGGGATCTGACGTCAAAAGTACCTCACATGAAAAAGAAAGCCAACGTGATTTCTAGTATTTTGAAAAAAAAGTGCAGTATTTTCATTTTTATATTATTGTACAAGATATAATTATGCAAGCGAATGATGCATGTGCTTCATTGAAGCTTTTAAAACGCTTCCCACGTCAATATTGAGGTAAAATGGTCTATTTAGAGTACACTGAGAAAAATAATCCGTTATGAATACCGAAAGATGACTATATTATACCAAGCGTTGTGATCAAATAGGCGCCAATCACTACATTTATTAAAAATTACCACTACGAAATAGTACGATTCAAACAATAATAAATACTGAAGCTTCAAGTATGAAGTACTTTTCCTGTTTGGTTATTATTTACCACTACAAACAAGTAACTCCCACTTGTCGATTTGTTCTTATTTATCGGTGGCATGGAGTACTGCATACCGAAATCAGAATATTACCTAGCATTCACATGACAATGTATAATACTACCTGTCCTTTTTGGTTCATAAATTTATGAATATTGTTTATCTATACTGATGTAATATTAGAGGTTTTAGGAGGTTAATTATAACTTCACTACATGAGTATTTCATAACTATATATTGTTTTTCGGTAACATAATCAATTGTTATTATGCTGGTTCATTCAACTTCAGTAACCAACATACCGTCTGGATATGATGCGAAAACAATCTATGAGTAATATATTCTAGAAAATAATGCCAAGAAGTTTAAATTATTCTTCATATCCAAAGAGCCCTTGAATTCCATGGACCTTCTAAAGATGTCCTTCTGTCTCAATATTTTTGCTTCTGGATCCTGAAAATGTACAATTGAAAAAATAAAAATATTCGAGAATATCATGATGAAATAAGCTGTCACCGAGGAAATCGTGAAAAAATAACACGTTTATTCATTGAGATAATCATTCGAACCATATGCACCTTTTCAATATATCATTATCAATGTAGGAAAGGCTCCAACAAAAATGAATAAGGAGTATTATCATCATAATATAATAATAATTCACCATTAACTTCCATGACAACAAATTAATACATAATCTTCATAACGAAGATTCAAAGTTATGATTTCCTTTCATTTCACGGCATTTAGGCTATAAAAAGTATGTATTTCAAAAATCCACTCTGAAAGGCCAATAAGCCTTATATTAGTGAGTTTTGAAAAAATTATGGACACTTTTGGCAATGTAATAGAATCACCCTCTCAATTTTTAAGGCACAATTTTCGGACATCAGGTATTTCTAAAGAGAGAAATTCGTGTACGATAGTTGTTAGATCATTCAGGGAGAAATAATTAATCACTGTTGAATGTTGATGAATATTCAATGGTCTCATCGGGTTCTAGGAAAATGATCAAATACAAAAGTACAAAAATAATCACATATTTTTTTCTTTAATTCAAAAAAAAAAGAAAAAATACCCACTGTTAGTGTACGACATACTTACATGCGATTCTGGAGTCTGCCATTACTGCCATTCCAAATTCGCTATTACACTCAAAACAGAATTCAACTTGAATTCTGGTAATAATTGATACAAATTCCACTGAATCACTAATTTTTTCATTATAGGTATATATTCGTTCTCATTAAACTACAACTTGAACAGCTAAAGTGTAAAACTAAAGTGATAAAACAATGAGAATGAGTACACAAACCACCAACGGCAAACAACAGCACAACAAATGGCGTCGCAATTCGCATCCCCGATTGACCACTGAGCTGGTGCATCTTTCGCGTGCTTATTGTTGCGGAAATCAATAATTAATACTCTTCGTAGTGGTAAATCTTGACAACACGGAAAGTATTCTCATACGTGCTACCATTTGTAGTGGTAAATATAAATATTAGTTGAGTTATGTTCACCTTGAACCTAATAATATACCACTACAGGAAATGTATTCGATAATTTCGTGTTATAGAGCATTTCAATTGATGAGGTAGTCAATAATAATTTGAATTATTACTACTCTGATGTGGTATGCAATAGATTTGTCGAGATATTGAGCACTTATAAAAGTAATATCACTAACATGTAATTTGTTCAATGAAACTTATTCGACATTACCATTCATTTAGTAAAATAAAAATCTATTTATTTTTTCAGTGTAGATTTTAGGTGGAAAAATAACGACTCAACACAAACATGTTTGGTACAATTTTGTATTTATTTTATTTCCATTCATCTCTTCTCCACACAACCCTCGAGGTAGAGTCCAAGGCGCGTTTTTTTACGTGGTTTCCCCGAGAGGCCTATTCCACAGTTTCCTTTTGTTGTTGTGTTGTGTGTGAGTATTTCGTCATCGTCATTGTCGTTTTATTCGTGTATTTCGTCAATCGAAATCGCTACTAATGTCTTCGTTTTTAACTATTTCGAGTGATTCGCTCGCTTTTCTTTTCCTTGATGTTCTGGGTAATGGTACCATTGTTGGGTAGTCGTAATCGTCTTCGTCGTCTTCTGGAATGTCATCTACGTGTTGCGTAACGTTGGTGCATGTTTCGCCATAGCATTTTTTGCAAAGAACGAAACATTTCAATCCGGCTTTCCGGATTGGAATGTAGAGAGCAAACAGCACAGACTCTCCAGCCCCGCAGTGTCTTCTTTACAGATTCTTCTTTACAGATTCCAATCCTCGTTCCAATCGATCAATTACGATTCAAATTGTTTTCGCGTCCGGGTCTCAAAAATAAAATGGAGTTGTCACGCTTGCCTCCTTCGAACTCTGCAGCAAGACAACATTCTTTTCGGACGTATCTGCAAGTACGAAAGTGGCTGGGAGAAGAAAAAACGCACTCGAATGGAGTTGGAAACAAAGTGACCGAGGTGATTTTTGACGTCAGATCCTTCAAAACAGAGCTACGCCCACAATTGGGAAGTATAATACTCGACTTAAGACGTCAATACCTTCCTTCTCACGCATCGGACGGATTTTTTCCATATGAGCGCCGTGAAAGTACAAGTAATGACGAATCCAACGACCTCCGTTTGCACGCTGTAACAATAATTAGAACGCGAGATATGAGCGTTTCAAAAATAAAAAACAAATTCAAAATGGCGGCGGCACCGTGAACTATGCGCATGCGCAAACTCGAGACCCTTTTGATCGAGCGACAAAAGAAAAAATGTACCCAAAATTCCGAGGTTTCTATGTAAAATTTCCTAAATGCACTGGTCTACTGTGGAAAATCGTTTCTCGTGCGTTTTAGGAAAATTATTCACCTATTCAAAAATGAAGGAGGCAAAATTCTCCACAATTTATGTCCCAATCATTTTTCCTGTAAAGTTGATTTTTTCGATGCGGCGGCTCTGTAAATGTATATAGTCTGTTTCAGTTAAGAAATAAATTGAACTGCTGTTGATTTTAGAGCAAATATATATTTATTTACAATTATCTAGTCTAATAATTTTAACCTTTGCACGAAAAATAGTGTGTATGCCATGGCCGCGAAACTTTTTAACGACCTCAAGATTATCTTGTCGCAAGCGGTTTCGGCGATAACTGTTCTTTCGGTACTTTCGTATTTCGCGGACTAAGCATACAAATAACTATTGTTTGATAGGTATTTGAAATCTAAATCTAACAATCGTGTGGCTATATTTTCGAGCGATCAATTTTATTGACTTATATTTCAAAAACTACTATCAGGTTTTTTTCACAAGAAATAATGGTTTCTGAATCAAGATCACTTGAAACATACATGTATACCAATTTCAGTAAAAACGTTTTTTTTTCAATATTTCATAAAAAAATTGTGGTATTTTTCGGAAGAATCGATGACAAATTATTATATGAGATTACTTTTAACATACCTGTACCGATTTTTATCACTTATAATTACACGAGAGCTTTTGAAGTGAACTTGACATGTATTCAATGAGAATTCTGTTGCCTGGCAATTTAACGAAAAAAACTGCATCTGAAAAAATTACCAGTCCGTAGGAACCTTGCCAGTTGAAGAAGGAAATATGAATGAAATCTGGCTTCACTATGCCAACATTTTCTCTCTTATGGCGTACCATCAATATGGTAGTGCAGTTAATAGATATATGCACTCACCGTGTAGATGTTGGCGTTGTAGGCGTCCCCGTTGGCGGGTCCGTTGCCGCCAACGCCCCGGTCACCGCGCAGCAGGATGGGCAGCAGATCGCCGCCCGGCACGTGGCACTGCGCAGCCGCGTCGGTAGCCCGAGCGTCGCCCGAGTCGGGGGAGGGGGAACCACGTGACCGGCCGCCCGCACTCGATGGCGGGCGCGGCTTGCATGCGGGCTTCTCCAGCTCGTTTAGCTGCTGCTCGCGGCTCTGGCGGATGTACTCCTGGAAAGGGCCACAATCAACGCACGTGTGTGATGGGAACGTGAACATTACGTAATAAGTTGAGTAGTGACATTGAAGGTCTCAGATTCAGATATATAGATGGATAGATAGATATATCTGGGGAGAGGAGAAACATTTATTGAATGATCACATCATTTTTAAGTCCGTGTCTCACGGTCAGACTGTTTGATCAAACTATGAAAGTGTGATGTTCATCAATGACGTCACATCAAACAGCAGCTGAAATTAAAGTCCGTGTCTCACGGTCAAACTATTTGATCAAATTTGTTCGACGTGACGTCATTTCTGTCTATTTGATTCGAATGTTTTAAATGTACAGGAATCTTGTTCACACGATTTGAGGAAGTTTGTTCCAATATTTCAAGAATGCATCGATCATAACGGAAGAGAAATCTGCATTCATGATCCAAACGCGTTTTTTCAACAATATATGAATAATCTCAGGAAGAAGTCCATGGCATCTCAAAGTGGAGTGGTAGATATCAAAGTAGGAAAAAAGCTCCAAGTCATCTCCACATCATTTAATTAGAACAAGGTTATAGGGAACATGTTTCGAGTACATATGTACTCATCATCAGCCCGAATAAAATATGATTGCTACAAGAGAACATGGGGTAAAAAATTATGGCCTAGTAAGAAGTATAACTAGTACTTACTTGAAGATGAAAAAATTACATAACAAATTGGAAAATTATTACAGGAATTTTTTTTTATACGGGGCCCTGTACCCACAAATTATGGATATCAGGATGGTAACATAGTGAAAATGGTTTTGTGCAATATTACAGAGTAAATTATCAATAGCATCGACCACGACATTTTGCACTACAAAATGGCTGTAATGGAACCGGAAATATGGTTATTGAATGTGACAATGACATTACAATGACTTATGTGACAAGTGATCGACATAAAACATGAAACAACAATAAGTTAAATCAAGTAATTATGATGAAAGGTATTGACACAAAATACAATGACATGTGGCACAAAACACTTTTCTCTGGAAAACAATCAAAAATTGCATTGGTATGAAAACATTGGAAATTGAAGAAAATAGGAGGCAAAGATCAAAAAATACTCGACTTCAGATTGAGCTGATTAAAAAATTTTTGACTGTAGAAGACTGGAGGTATAAGTTACTATATACAACACAGCACTGCGGTATGATTTCAAACGAAAACAAAACGTTCAAAAATTGCTATAAGCACCCCAATCTACACTACAATAATACCAGCATGACCTCCAATGGCAGCAGCGCCCATGCCACTACTATTTACGATATGATCAAAAATGGAGGTTGCCAAAAAAATATCGATTGAATGATTACTCATTGCTCTTGAGATGATAGAATTCGACGTCCTTGGTTTTTTTCAAAACTTATTTCTTGAATTCTGAACTTTACGAAAACACTACTGCAACTATCCATGAAGATTCCAAAAATCGAACGGGGTGTAACATTTGAAGATAATATCGCTTACTTCATTATTCACATGTAACTACTTTCGATTAAATTTACGGAACTAATTCATGTTTCCAAAGGCCTAAAAGGCACCGAAAAAATATTTCTGCACTAGAAATCCCTGTCTACCTGTTCATTGAAGCAGTAAAAAATCTACGCTTTCCCTTTTAACGTTTCGGAAATGCCATAAAAACAAAGTGCTACTTTTCACATAACCATAAAAAATTTAACTGGAGTCAAGATTACCCAGAGCTGTCTATAGCACCGTCAAAACATAATTAGTGAGTTAGAGGCTCTCTAAAGAGTTATGTCCAACCCTAATCACAAAAAAAACAGCAATGAAATGGGTTCCATTGGGATAAACTGTATCATTTATCAGATATGACACAAGAATAACACATACATATAAATCTTTCTCAAAGATTAATCAACATACATTGGTCTTAACTGAAAGTATAAAATATAACAATGTTGACATAATAGGGAATAGAAAAAGACAAAATATTTCAAGAGTGAACACTGCCGGATGTAATGAAGAGAGCGTTTATTCTGTCCAAAGATTATATACACTCATATAATCTTTGTTCTGTCCACAGTTTTAGCAACAGTGAGCAATATAACAACTCATACAGTTGTAAATCTCTTACTACTTAAAACTTGCAAATCTATTTTATAATAATAATGAAGCTATGGTTGATTCATCGTATTAATGATGAAAATAATACCTGATGGCGCTACTCTTCAACTGTTTCAGCAGAAAAATCCTTGATTTGAAACAATTGAATTCCAGCTCGTTACATGGGGTTCTCTTGTAGAACAATAGAGGCGCTACCGTCGTAATATATTTGAAAAATTGTGTTTCAATCATCATCGCTACATATTCACATCATATTCAGCACATTTCATTGAAAAATGGCTACATGAAACTGTTAGGAACGATTAGACATCATTTAGAATCGAATATTCAAACTTTTGTATTGACAACACATGTATGGACAAAAATGAAAACGACCAATCAAAGGCTTAGTACTTTCAACCCCCCCCGGACCTACAAAACAAGTAACCTGGATACCGGATCTAGCGTAAGCAATAAGATCTATGATTGTATCGCTCATTCCTATTTCATTTCCGAATGGATAATTTTGATCATCGCATCATCATCATCAAGAACAGTGATTTTAAATATACCAGCCCATAGATTAAGTTTGACAGAAAAAACCACATTATATTCAGCTATAACATTTTATAATAGACTAACGACAAAATTGAAAATTAAGCACTGCCTCAAAAAATTCAAACAATCTGTACAAGAGTTATTGATTAACATAGAACCATACACGGTAGACGAATTTCTTGATTCCCACTCATTCTGAGACATTGTCAAACAAACTTTCTCTTTTATGTAAAATTTTTTTAATGTATTTTCATTCATTTGACCCATTTCTTATTTTACTTAATAAGTTTTCAATTTTTAAAGTGTCTATTTACAATTTTTAAAGTGTCCACTTAAAATAGTGTTAGTATATATATTAAGTATTTCTAAAATGTTAGTGCTTCGTTCACTGAACATATAATTTTTGACGCCGGTTCACCCAATTGAATTTGTGCATTGTAACATATGTATAAGTACAATTTTTTGAATAAAGCTACCTATCTGTTTAATTCTTGATTGCCATCTTTATGACACTTAAAGGATGTTGATATCGCATATCTTTTTTTTATGTTCTGATTCTCACGAAAAGGGATATCCTGTAATGTTCAGATAACAACGTGAGAACAAAGGGAAAGAAGGTAGGAGTTGGTGTTCTTCTTAAATTTCTGGAGATGGTATGCCTCGAGGAACACCTCCCTAGGCAATGAGTTCCAAATTATCGATGTTCGTTGGATGAACGAGTCTTTGGAAAAGGACGTTCTGCAGTTCTCTAAAGTGACCACTAAGGGGTGTGAATACTGAACTTGACGGGTTAATCTCGAAGAGACTGCTAATGGAGGAACGATTGTTGATATTTCAGAAGAGCATCGCCCATGAAAATATCCGACGAGACGAATTCCCCTTTTTTTGGACAGAATCCAATAGTTTTAGGATATGTTTAGGTGCCGCACTCCAAATATGGAAACAGTATTCCAGGACAGGATGGATCTTTGCCTAAAGGCCGATTCAGATTCATGCATTTCCATGCAGGGTTTTTGAAGCACGTGCGATTTACAGGCACATGCATTTCTGACGCTTGTGCCTGAAAAAGGCATGACATTCCACATATGTGCATTTCCATCGGATTTCTTACCCAATGTCATATTTAATTTAGTTTTTTCACTAGTGAATTGAAAATTTCATCTCGCTCATATTCTCCAGATTAAAATTACAACAGAGACTTGACTCAGAGAAAGGCGGGAATGTTACAAACTTTACAAAATGATCATCAAATTCAAAATATATCGAATGCCAAACTCAAATACAAGATCGTCAAATATTCAGAGGCTCTTAGGGATAATTTGGCAAAAACGCATGCAATACAGTTGAAAATAAGAACTTGTCCTTATTCCATGCATGCCCACCACGCATTTTACAAGCACGCCGACAGGCATAGATGTGAACGACGACAGGCATGCATTTTTCCTGCAGGGTCAAAATGCAGGTTGGGCATGCATGAATCTGAATCGGCCCTTATAGATCATAAGCAGCTCACTGGGAGTGAAATAGCTCTTGGCTCGAAACAGAAAACCAAGTTTTTTGGATGCACTTTTGGCAATGCACCTCACGTGATTTTCCCAAGATAGGTTATTGCTAATTGTATCATTAAATATGTGCTTTTCATACACCGCACAATGTCAAAATTCTTGTCCCTGATAATTGATTTGAGACTGAGAATGAGGTATCAAGAAAAACGATATCGATGTTATTTGTCAAGTTATTCGCGATCAAATTTGCGCTTACTAATCTATCATTATGTAATTTTTTGTTGAGGATATTCGATAAAATCAACAGGACAGTTCGAATACTAGTAGAATTACCCTTTTTTTCTCAGTAAAAAAAACGTTCAAATTGATACATAGTTACAGAAGTTACAACTGTTTGAAATTGAACCAAACTCCAAGATCTTCCGTTTCTACTTCTGAAATATTTTTTTGAGAAAGCGATTGCACGGATTTCCGGAAAACAAAATCGAAATTGTTTCTTCCTGATGTAGTTTCAGTTTATTCATACTGAAAATAAAAAGAATGGAGAGGATAAAGAAGAATACAAACAAATTGGTAGCGTTACGGTGAATTTCCCACAGTTATTAATCAAAATTAAGCCCTGCAATAACCGACTCAGGTAGAATCATTTCGAATGCTTTCCTGGATGGTTGAATATGCAACAGCTATTAATTTTTATTAACTTCAACAGGGAAGGCTGAAAAGGAAAAAGCGGTTGAATGAAAATGTTCTATTGTTTCTTAATCGTGTAATTTTTATGAAAAAGCTGCTCCTATTGTCGGTCGAAACAGGGGTGATGAAAACATTTTTTCTTTGTGGAATTCAAAAATTATATTTACTGTCAGCAGTTAATTCTAAGATTAATGTCCTCGGCATAGACGTATCGATGTTGGCCAAATCAAAATTAACTTCTTCTCTATAAATATCCACAAGTATGACTTTCACCAGGATTTATTGGGTATGATATCATGCTGATTCAGTTTTCCCACTTTGAAAACATTTTGAAGCAGAAAGTGTGAATATTATCATGTGAAATTTCATTTTATATAATTTAAAAATAATGTAGGAAATTGAAATATTATACTTAGTATTACTTGATTTATTTTTTTTAGTCATTGACTCCTGACTAAAACAAAAATCGAGTCTGAAAATTTTACACGTGTAGAAAATAAGGTCAAACATATTACTCATTGTCATTTATACATTATAAGTAATGTACAAGTTTTTGATGCTTCAGGGATTTTCCATACTGTATATTTTCATTTCCTTTTCTTCTTCTCCTGTATTTTGATAGGTACCTGTATATTATATATATGTTGATATTCAAATAAAAATAACCATAATATTATTATTTATAATAATATATCATTATCGGAAATAGGATGCGATAAAATGCTGCCTAAAACAATCACGCCTTTTGACATCTAGCTATATAGGAATGAGAGGTAGGTAGGTGAGGAACCAAAAAAAGTAACCCTGATGCTTCGGTATACAGATGGGTACTGGCCAGAATATATGGAGGAAGACCAAGGTACCGTAGAATGGGGCTGAATTGGAAATGCGGGGAAATTTTAGAATTCAGAAACCTGTAAACGAGTAAACTACACAGTAAAAATATCGTGAGAGCATGGTAGTGGTCTACTGGACCACCTAATCTGTGACTGGACATTGAAAGAGGGAGGCGTAAAATCAACCAATATTTGAGACTATCAAACTTTCAGTGCTAGTGCGTCGTGGGTGAGAGTTTTATGTAAAAATTGGTGTGGCTGTTAGTATAATAAAAGTACTACTAATAATAATAATAATAAGGCAGCACATCGAGCAGCCGATGAACTCTTTCTGATTTTCGATTCCGAGCGTAGAGCCCGTGACTCATTCACTGAGCTCGACCACGCTCGGAGGAAATCCCGCATAAAAGCTGCAGAAGTTGATGAAACTCTGCAGCTCCACATGGATAAAACTCTACATTCTGTCTTCTTCAACAACATTGAATACAGGGGTTTATCCAAAGAGCTGACCTTTGCATTCCTAAGGTTAGGCGGGCTCAAATCGGAAACAGAGGGGTTCATCATGGCATGCCAGGATGGAGTTTTCAATACCTTGCATTACCGAAGCCGAGTCATGGGTATAGAGGTCCCTGATGTTAGATGCAGGGCCTGCCGTAGGGCGCCGGAAACGCTGATGCACCTGCTTTCAGCATGTACGGTGTATGCAGTTTCGGCCTATATCCATAGACATAATGCGGCATTACGAGTGCTCTATTTTCATCTGAGGCACTCGTACGGTATTGATGAAGCTCCAGTGCTGCCTTATGCTGCGGGGGATATTGAGTCCGTTGTGGAGAGTGAGAAGTGTCGAATTTACTGGAACTTCTCATTCCCCACCGTCAGGCAGATACAAGCCAATAAGCCTGACGTAGTCCTCCTTGATCACCAAACCAAAGCGATGTTTGTAATTGAATTTTCGGCACCAGCCGAACCGAACATCGTTTTGAAGAAGGAAGAAAAACGGACGAAATATAGAGATCTTCTCTACGAACTACGCAGACTATATCCAGACCATTCTGTTGAAATGGTCATCCTGATAATAAACTCCCTCGGTGGTACCAGCTTGCCGACAAAAGGCACAAGTTTTGGCTGGGGCGATGCAGAAGGCCGTCATACTGGGATCATTGCGTCTACTCAGGGAACACGATATTCGGTCCCAGTGATCACTTACCTCACGGCGTGAGGAGTGGTCACTGGTTTCTCTCCAGCTCGACTCTGCGTGGTTTCGGATGCCGGAGAGTCGTGACTGGGATTAATTAAATTCAAGCTATATAATAATAACCAGCCAACAACAAAATATCAAAAATATATAATAACGAGCATAATAATAAATAGCCTTAGTGGCGCTTTGTCAGTTGAAAACTGTTCTTCCCTAAGTACCATATGCAAAAAATGAATAAAAAAAACCAATGTCCAGTATCCTAGTGATAATTATATATCAGAGAAACAAACTATAAAAATAACGGAATAATGATAACCTATGTTATTACATATTTTTTAATGTACTATAAGAAGTTCATGAGCGTGCACATTGCCTCTTTAAATATATTCATATCTTTTTTGAAACTGTCAATGGATTTTACTTTCAAATCAGATCCTAAATTATTGTCTAATAAAGTTATGAACAATTATGCTGCCCCAACATTTTTTACGGACCTTTTTGAAGATCGGGGCTATTTTGGACAACATTTATATAATTATTCCAAAATATCTCCGGTCTTCTGAAATATGTAACGTATAATGACCAAAATTTTCGTTTGGCATATATATATTTTCCAATTTTACCCCACTTACGAGGCAACCATATTTATCCATTATTCTCGCCGATTCAAAAGTAACTCCGATCCATGGGGTTATTTTATACGGGCCCAAAAAAAAAAGGATTTGTTAGCCCTTTACCATGGGACTTATTTGTCATAGAATAATATTTCATTTCATTCACCCTTGTAAAGGTTCGTGCTATTGAGGTATACATCAGGGAGAATATCGCGAAAGGGTATCAGGGTAAACAAATTCAGCTCTGGTAGTCCGGTAATCTAATCTTTAGCATGCTCTGAAATCAGATCAAGACTGGACTGCACTGAGGAACAAAATGTATATTTCCGATATCATTTACATGAGTGATCAATATCTATTGCATACCACCTCTGAATATAGTAATATTTTCAGTTATTATTAACCACTACATCAGTTGATGCGTTCTATATCCAGTTATTGATGAATATATTTCATGTAGTGGTATTATGTTGGTGGTTTACTTTCTATAATGAAATGCCCCGATTTCGATCACTGACGGCGTTTTTTCGTTGGCCATATTGGTTTGCTTGGCTTCGGTGCATAGGAATCAATATCGGTATGAAGAACTATTTGAAACTGTGGAAACTGGAAGAACTTGCACCGGTATATTCTTGAAAGAGAAAAAAATAGTCTATCCAATTCAAAATATCAAACATAGTTTGAAATGAATGTCTGGTAGACTACGAGCAGAAAACAACTACTTTCCTGGTAAATACCACGCAGAACATTGAATTATATCTGTTCGTTGTCCATGCAACGATTCACACTGTGAATGCAGATCGCAAATGTTTCTTTCTTCCTAAGACGTGACAAATTCACATCGAGACAGGCACGCCTAACAACCTACAGACCGGTTTCGGGCTTATTGGCCCTCATCAGTGCAGGGTAGTTATCCAAGTAGAGACCGTAAGATCTCCACTCGTTGCCTGTCCCAATGCATTTTCGTCGCGTCTATTTGACCGCACAGAGCCGCGTTACAACAGACAATTGGAAGTGGTGACATCATGCGGCAGAAGAAAGAAACACTCCAGAAACAAATCTCCCAAGTTTTACAGAACTTGGAAGTGGCTGAGAGCTCGACTAAGCTTAATAAATGAAAAAATTGATTAGCCATAAATTGGACAAAAAAATTTTTGAAAGAGAAAAAAATAGTCTATCCAATTCAAATGTTCTGCGTGGTATTTACCAGAAAAGTAGTTGTTTTCTGCTCGTAGTCTACCAGACATTCATTTCAAACTATGTTTGATATTTTGAATTGGATAGACTATTTTTTTCTCTTTCAAAAATTTTTTTTGTCCAATTTATGGCTAATCAATTTTTTCACCGGTATATTCAACGGTGAGTCCAATCCTGTCTTGTAATTTTTGTAGATAAAACTGGAATGGTAGGTGGTAGGTAGCTAAGATATTGCACGTTTGAGGTTAACCGGATAGAAATAAACTCTATTTTGTTCACAATAATCTAATTAACTTAATGCTTCGCTTTTTTTCATCAATTCTCACTATCATCTAGGTATTTGTTATATAACATTCTTGCAATTTATTGAGATTCTGGTGATATTATCCAGTTTTGCCTGCGAATGTCCAAGAATGATGGCTGTAGGAAAATAATAGGAATGTTTTGATGCTGAAGTTCAATTTGGTAAAATCATCGACGTCAGTAAAGTATATCTTTATAACCGTATAGTTAAATAGTGCTCTTTCAAAACGTGAGCATACGCCTATAGTATGCATGTAAGTAAAACTCAAACAAATGAGAGATGGATAGATATTGACTGGTGAATTCACTTCCTATCCATGGCCTGTTCCCAAATCTCTTGATTTCGCCTACTTCGAAAAAACGTGTCTAACGTGACATTGCGTTGGTGAATCTCGCTAGTGAAGCCGCGATTTCGACCAAATTTACAGCTTACTGCAGGTGTCAATACAAAAGTATGAATATTTGATTCTGAATGACTTCTAATCGTTTCTAACAATTCCATTGATTTTCAATGAGTTTGATGCAAATATGTATCGAACATGATCGAAATGAAATTCTCCAAATAGCTTTCGACAGTATCGCCATCTATTGTTGTACATGAGAACCCCACGTAATGAACTGAAATTCAAATCAAGGATTTTTCTGCTGAAACAATTGACGAGTAGCGCCACCAGGTCTTATTTCCATCATTGATTTGATAAATAAATTAGCCAGACAGGGCCAGTCCTCCACTGTTTCCTCTATAATTGAAACTCTGGACCGAGCAAATACCAAGATCAAAGCCCTTTTGAGTTTACAGAATTTATTTCCGCAGGATTGCGGTCGTTTACGGGAAGTTTATTTCATTGTCCGAAAAAGGGGACCCGCAAACTTGGGGCCAGTCAGGAATGTTCAAATTAGTTTCATCACATTAATGAATCAAATGGCTTCTCTCTGGAATAGCAAGCGAATTGATAAAAATTCCGTTTGATGTAATTTGATTGCGACATTAGCAATTTTCGATTATTCATCTGCACCTGATTGGTCCTCGGAACGAATACTTCCATATAGCTCTGATTGGTTTCGCCTGGAAAAGCTCGAATTATAGATTTGGATACTTCGAAATCAAGAAATCAATAACTGTGAATGTTTAATTAAAAAAAACATGATTGGCTATCTACTGGAATCCGAAAATTATAAGCAAAAAGTTATTGCGCATGCAAAATTGATTCTACCTCTGTCGAAGATAAGAGTGTGGAAAACGTGAATAATAAGAGTTCCCAGGGGGTATTATTAAGACATACTGTTTCGGCCACTGAACTCAAACAAGAAATGGAACGATAATGCAATTCAGCAGTTTTACGCTAAATTGAATTCGCGCATACCACGTGATCATATAGCAAAATTGAATGTGGAACATGCGCAGAAACCTTTTGCACAGGACCGGCACTACCAAAGATGACAAACTCAATACCACAGCTTTTTAAACAACAGATAATTCAACAAGAACACAAAAATACAATATGAAGCCGAAAACAGCTTGCTGTAAATCGAAATGGACAAGATTCGAGAACAAAGAGCAATCAAATACAATGTAAACAAACCTTATAGGCTGACGAGTGGGCTGACGCCAACTCTTGGTTCTGTGGCTGAAATATGTAATTTCAGACATACGTTCACATAACACATCAAAAACGTAATCTCAGACGTGCCCAGCTAACCCTGGCACATATTGCGCATGTGCTCGATTCAAGGTTTATGATTCGCCTGTTGGCCGTAAATAATACTCGCGCATCCTGCTATATTGTCGTTCCATTTCTTGTTTGAGTTCAGTGGTTTCGGCTCGCCAAGATTGTCAATTGATAAACGAATCCTCTCACAATAGGTATACCCAAATATTGATGCCAACTGGCGGCAGAAGTTTGAAAGTGTAGATGTATCACAGAACGCAATGACTGATGAATGCAACAAAGATCTTGTTGACCTTATGCAATGAAGAACCACTTTTTTCAATAATTATGATTTTATGAAGTTCTGTTATGGACATACTAGGTGAAGTTATTTCTTGTGAGTAAATAAACATTTGTTTGCAAGTAGCATCTGATGGATGAACATCAAACAGATTTCTTATAACTTTCATGCGTACCACAAAATCTTCATCAATATAAAGAGATGATTTGAATGAAACTGAATGACGTCTAAGATATCTCATTTGTAACAGCATGTACTTGGTTTTGAACAAACTATTTTTATATGTCATTCATATGACAATTTTGTATCCAGTGTAAAAACCAGAAATTATATTGCATCCAAGGTTTCAGATGAAACTTATAATTGGGCGACACATTTTCAGGTAAGAATCTCATGATGTTTTTGTTGCATTCAGATTTCAGCCCATTGTTGACCCAGTGGGTATAGAAAGGTAGGTAATAAAATTTTAATTATTCAGAAGCTAGATATGTATCATCAGTTGATCAACATTCATATATCAAAAATAAAAAATATTTGTAATACATAAAATATATTTATATTTAATCAGGGCATTTAATTTTTTTGTGATGTCAGATTCGAAAATAATAAAAATCGAAGGTCCCAAAATTGATTTGGACATCAGTGAAATGGCCCCTAAACACCTAGGGTTTATTTTTTACGTTGTTAGTAATAGTACCGGTCTATATTGTATGAAACGCACGACTTAGATCGAAATAAAGGCACAATTCATAATTCAAGGCATAATTTATATGATTTTCTTGTACAAAAGAGTTGCCTCTCTCCTGAAAACCAACGAGTGCACTATTGGCTCTATCCGTTTTATCTTCATTAATCATCTTTCAGCTTTCACGCGTTTTGTTTTGTGAATTCTAAATTCGTTGGTGTTTAGCAGACCTAATGCATTCTTCTTTATATTTTGTGTGTATTTCTGTGTCATCTGAAAGATTCCGGATTGGATCGGTGTGAAGATTCATTAATTTTGTAGGAGAATGAAGTTGGGATAAGGTGATCAGCAATTTGGAGGGATGCAAATGAACCTTACCTCGGAAACGAATTTCCAAATGTCCGACTGTTCTATGACAAATCATAGCATTGAGTATTCTATTGACACTGCGTAACCCTATCAATGATTCATGGGACTCTCTAATGTGATTTCGACATCAATATCCTTCCCTAACCTTATATAGTGGTTATGGTGACATCTCATGAATTCTCAATTACTCTTGATGCTGTACAAATCTACCTATACATCCACCTTATAGGGGTCTGCTGAAGATCCTGGAGATAATATAATGGGGAATATTCCTCAATTTTGCTTAAATTAATTTTTCAAATACACGGTTTTGAATTTTGAACTGCTTTGTTTCTGGTTCACAAATTGACAACAGCGCCTAGTGAGCTAGAAGAACAACAACTCACATTTGCCCACACTTTTGTTATGTACACTTGATGTCAATGTATAATTCAGAAATCAAATTGCTCATATAAAAAATAATCGAAGTCGAAAAATACATTTAAGTCAAAAAAATCACAATCCACAATCCAGTCAAATATAAACGTAATCTTCAAAACTAAGTAGCTTGGAACAGAAATAAGCAGAATGGCACATGTCTAACTCAGATAACTTATTGGTAGCATTAATCTATGTTGGTAATATAAGTTCTGCGATCACCTGATCAAAATCTTGTTCACTTAATCATTTATGAAATCTACAGCCGATGTTGCCAAATCATGAAATAGAAACAAGGTGCTCTAAGTTTGAAATCCCCATATCAAGATTTTTTAAAGCATTTGAAATGTTTTTTTTTTCGGAAAAAGGTTGAAATGGTAAGTTTGAAATGCGACGTTTTGAAGATATCCAATAAGAATTTCTTCATCATCGTCAGAAAGAGAATTTCCCATTATGGGTCATATTGACCAGGCGGCAGGGCGATAAAAACATTCAGAACCGTATAACATTTTTGATTTTAAATGTTGTTTCAAATGATTAATAAGGTGCGATTAGCAAGAATATAGGTCACTTCATATCAAAATCTAAAACGTATATCAGAAATTTTCCGAGAATATACCGGAAAGATATTTTCCAAAACCTGACATGCATGGTTACCGCAAAGTTGTCGATGCATTTTAATTTTATGCGAATTTACATAAAATGTTTATCCAGATATTCTGGATGGTTCAAAAATTCCTACTAACAAGAGATATTGGAATTCCTGATGACCATTTTAGACTCACTTGTTCAACTGAGGAATTCGTTACATTTGATTACAGTCATACAACAATGTATCAACGCTCGCACTATAGTGATTTAATGAAAGATTTTCCGGCTGCCTCGATCAGGTCTGGAAAAACATTTGCGTCTTTAAAAATTCCACAGGTGTTTCGAGCATTCATATCTTTGTGTGAAAGTTTGACGTAGGTATTTCTGTTTCCCCTGAAAAATATTGTGGTATCACCCACTGAGAGCTCTGCAACTGAATGTTGAAGACTTTGTCGAGTGAATTCTGCTCTCCAGTTCTCCTCAAACTGGTTTCATGAGATAAACATTTGAAAACATTAGAAGTACCAGAAAGTCGACAAAGTGGTCATGCGATATGTAGCTCGTAGGAATTCTAATATCGAATTTTGCTCACCTGTATTGTACGGTGGTCCTTTATGAGTTTTGTTATACAATTGTAAATAAAAGTCAAGCACATTCCCGTCAATATCAACGAGAAAATCACCATGATGATGATGATATGGTCTCCCGACCACGTTATTGATTGGGCATTCTGAAAAAAAAGAAACATCTTATAGTGAATAAGTTATTGAGGATTACAAGATCCCCACTTGAATCGACACTCATCTACTTTTCTTATAAAATATTTTATACAATATTCTATTTGAATGAACATAATTTATGAGGGTAGACGCCCAATATCCTTGATGCACAGTTACTTTTGATTGGAAATTACTGAATTATATGTTTTTCGATGATTATCTCTTGGAAAGACAATTGAATTAGAAAAAGTTGCGTAATTTCAACCACTTCAATATGGCGTTATAATTTTGTCTATCTAGGTACTTGACCAAGCCGGAGAAGTAGGAGTTATCGGAAATATTCTAAATTTTATAGTTTCAGAGAAGTTGTATGGCAACTTTTGATTATGAGAACTAGCAGAAACGAGTTATCCGAACTGTTTTTAGTGATAATAACACGGTATTTTCCGATGACCTACCTGAAATACGTATCATTTCGCACTGTGAACTAGTAAGCAAAATAAGATATTTTGCAATATTTCATTTCGCACTAGTGCGAAAAATATTCATCTCCACGCTCTGCGATTGATGCGATTACCTAATATAGTTAACTATACTCTGATTTTTACTCATAGGTAGCTGTGACAATGACATATCTACAAACGAATTCATAACATTATAGTGTCAATATGATTTGCCACGAAAATAGGTACCGAATCGTATAATTTGTTCAGTTTTCTTTGCTGCAATGTCATCCGACGATGAAATGGTAGATTCTACTACCCCAGAAGTATGCAATTTGGGTTTGAAAAAAAAATAATAGTATTTCGTTAGTACTGAACAATTGTTCAAATATTACCATCAATAATTATTTTTCCAAAATGTACCCAAATATTCTTATTGAATGTTCAATAAAATTTGTTCTCTTTGTGTGATACATCTTCCTTATATGCTTCTTCAGGCAATTGAATTGTTTTCCTGTAAAAATGATTTGTAAGTAGGTGATGCGAAATTAAAATCCCTACATACCTATGTTTTTCATGTGGGTCGTCGGAAAAGTATAGTGTATAACTCGTGCGAAAATTGGATATTTCATACTCTCTCGAATAAAATATCCTATTTTCCGTACTAGTTGCACAATGTATTACTTTAGTTCCATTCAATGGTATGAAAAAAAAAGTATAGCTTATCTCTGATGCTAGTATAGTATGCTAGTATAGTTGGACCATTTCTGACGTATCTATTACCGTAGTGACAACCATTTGCTCTGAATAATAACTGAGAAGGTAAATAAAAACCAAATCACTATAATTTCAGTTTTTTTCAAAATATCTCAGGAACCACAAAAATTTAGCAGTTTTCAAAACTGTCCATATTAAATTGTTGGCAACCTGTTTACCTATATCCTTAAGTTAAAATCGAAACCAGTGTCGCTCGAAAGATTTCACAGCATCTCGTACATGGTTTCTGCTGTGTGCATCAAACATGAATCATTACATGTTAATATCAATCGACAACAGTTTCCACGATTATCAAGCTATTAGTTATTGATGAACACTTTCAGCTTTCAGGGTATTCTACACAGTCGCATTTAGGCTCATGAGCGTCCCTGGCAAGATTTTAAATTCACGTCCCCACACTTATTTTTTAGTAAGAGGAAGTTGAATCTCAGAATTAACAAAATGATTCAAGTTTTGTATAGGTACCTACGTAATGTTTGCCTTGCCTTAGTTCTTACTACTTAGTATATCATGTATATAGAAAGGTAGACAATACGAAAATACGAGTTCGTTTATTTTGTTTTGTCAATGATATGGTCTACACATTAATATAGGTACTTTTTGCAATGTCCTCACTCGATAGTAAGGAAAGATAATTCAATTGTTCTGAAAGCTAAAGGGTCTTTCACAGCTGACATAAGCTTTTCAATTCTAGACGAAGTGCGCATTGCTTTCAATCTCTAATCACATTTCCTCGGAATTTAAATCATCTTTTCATTCCAATGTGCGGATTCCTTCGTTGGAGGTTTCGTGTAACAAAAGTCCTGTTTGGACACCAAAATAAAATGCTGAATAATCTTCTCAATCCTACCTGCTGAATGCGTCTTATAGTGCAAGGTAAAGCTTAGGACCTTATATCTTATTTCAAGCGTAAATTTGTGAAATTTGCAGGGAGATTCATAATTATACTCCGATAAATACGGAAGGAGGTGCTTCCATGAAAAATGAGACACACTGTGTGTATAGATAGTGGGTATTTTTGGAATTCATGATCATATAATTAAACTACGCAACACTAATTACGTCGCACCCCGAAATTTTGCCCCTGTTAAAATTTGAATAACTTTTTTCTGCTTTGAACAATTTGAATTCCGTTGACACTGTTGGCTAGCTCAGTCCCTCAGCATTAAACTCGCACTTCTTCGATACATAAGGTTATTTCCATAAAATTGCTACAGGATGTTTTTTGAAACTGTGATAAATTTCGGAATTTTCAAAAGGATCCCAAATGAAGTAAAACACTTTCTTTACAACTTCAACAGCAGAGGCATGAAGATTATCTCATTTCCTCTGGCCATCTCCAAAATTGTCTTTATCTCTTCTATTTACAGAGTGATCTCAAAAAATAAATTTTTTGGTTTTGCAGTCATAACATTTTTCCTCTTCAACCGATTTTCAAAATCTCAGGCTCATTTTGAAGCTGAAACCTTATGTGAGAAGATATAAAGACCAGAATTAATTCAAGATGAACATTCAAGATCGAGGGTTTCCTCAAAGGTGACCCAAATCTGAAATCCCGACTGGACGGAGAATTAAATGTAAACTTTTCGGAAGGATCTTTCAATTCTTTCATTCTGGATACGTCCAGATCTTTTTTCTTTCAGTAGTCAAAAATTGTGCGTGAGAAAACCAAATTGAAACGCCATGTTCTCGAAAAAAAATCATTTAAAATAAATACATGGTCTGTAACCAACGTAACAAGAATCATAATGAGTGACTGACAAGATAGGTTGAAAATTACGTTCTCGTGAAAATAAAGATCAGAACAGAAAAAATCATTCGTAGGTCTTTCTTTTCTGAAGGTATAAGACTTCATGAAAAAATTCAAAAAAAAATCTGAATACAACAAAATTTCAGGGTAACCTTCTCACCCCTCACATACAAAGTCTTTCATCATGGTTTGGATTTTTTGCAAAGAATTTAATTTCTTAGACCCCAAAAAAAATTTTTGAGGTACGCCTATGAATTTTTTTTATCTCTTTAATCAACTTTTTCCGCTGAACACAGCTATGGGTACCACTTGACTCGATTCTGAAAAATAACTTTTATCGCCCAGTACATCAAACTATGATAATTGGAGTACCCGAGTTAGGGCGATTCTTAGTACTTTTGTACGAAACTCACGAGAATAATATGGAAAAAAATCACAAAAATCTCCTTCCCCTTCATCCGTACCCAAAGTACCCCAAGGAGGAAGGAGGGGTGAGAATTTTTTCTTTTAAATCTCTGATCCCGATGTGGAGGTCAGGTGGAGGTATGTTTACCGATATATCTAACCGTGAAAATTTTACCCCCAAAAAAATTTGGGGGGGAGGGGGTCAAGAATTTTTTCAGTCTTTTTGGTAGTGATATTTTCGTTTCGATCAAACAACGTTTTGTATATTTTTCTTTTTTAATTAGGATTTCGAGGGGGATTTAGATTTGGGTCACCTTTGCAGAAACCCCGGATCTTTAATATTTATTTTTAGTCAATTCTTATCTTCATGTCTTTTCGTTTAACGTTTCAGCTTCAAAATGATCCTGAGGTTTTGAAAATCGGTTGAAGAGGAAAGAAGTTATGACCGCAGAACCAAAAAATTGATTTTTTGAGGTCACTCAGTAAATAAAAGAGATAAGAAGACAATTCTGGAGATGGCTCAAGTTAATGAGATCACCTTTATGCCTCAAACAGTTTTTCTTCATTTGGGATCTTTTTGAAAATTCCAAAATTTTGCAGTTTCAAAAAACATCCTGTAGCAATTTTATGGAAGGACTGAGCTAGCGAACAGCGCAAACAGAATTCGAATTGTTCAAATCAGAAAAAGGTTATTCAAATTTTAACAGTGGCAAAATTTCGGGGTGCGACGTAATTAGTGTTGCGTAGTTTAGTTCGATAGGAGTTTATTGATATATTTTCCAGTTAGGTATATGTTTATCATCAAATTCATGAAATCTTCATCTTTATATATCAACTGAGAATTACAATTCAACTTGGGCGATTCAATGGAAATGGGTAATCTGATGATCAAACATTTCATTCTATTACCGTTCTTATTTGAGATCATAAAACACGTTGAGCTCTTGAGAATCAGAATAAGTATCGCATTTAATTAAACGTAAGCAGCACTATTCAACAAAATTAGATGTCGGAAATATCTCAGGTGATCAAATAACTATATGGTTCATGTACTAATTTAGTTGAATTTTATGTCTCTCACCACTCCCCATTGCTCTAACCTTCCTGAACGATTATTATTCAGGAAAGTTTATCGTTGTGTGAGAGTTTTATAGCTGAAATATGATTTGAAAGGTTTGTTCATTCGTTCGAAAATCTCCATAACATAAAAATACTGTTTTTAAGAGCAGGGAGTGGAAGTTAATTAAAAATTCAAATTCAATATATTTTCCGTCTTAACAGTCAGTAAGGACCAAAAGTCTGTCGCCTCCCTTCAAAACCCCTTCATTTTACATTTAACAAAAAAAAAAATTGAGTGCACAAGTTGTAGGGTTTCATTCGATCCCATCAATGACACAAGTGTTATTCATACTGTCTGAAAAACTTAATTACTAAGTAGCTGCGCTTTGCATGAAACATGTTGGCTTAAATCTTCATATTTTACAAATATCCTGATGTTTGAAAGCAGAAAGCACTTAATTGTGTGCCAATAATAGGATATACCTCATTATTCCATATATAGGCAATCAAATCATAATTATCTTATAGCTTTCCTCAGGGTATATTTTTATCTCTCAACTACACGAACGATAAACCTATAATATTCGTGGAACATTGTACATATATAAATATAATAGGAAATATCAAATAATTTATCGAGTTTTCACAATTTTAACTTCTATCAATACGTGCTGAATGGGAAATAGTAAATCAGATACAATATAAAATTTGAACAAACCAAACTATAAATTGATAAATAATATCATCATATATTTATAGGATATCCGAACATTATAATCAGTGAAATTGTATTTTTCTGAAATTCTAGGAATTCGTGAGTTAGAGTACAAATTATTCGATAATGGGCAGCTTTGAAGCTTTATGATTATTATTATTAGAATCGTAGCGTTACTATTTCAAGGAATACTGAGTAGATATCTGATAATAGTATTTTAATTTAATTTGAAGACCTTTATTTCCCGTACAGTACAAAATTAAACAACTCTCCTTATGCCCTCTTCGCTAAATGTGATAACAATGACGACATATTATGATAATATTATATCTCACCTGACAATCATCTTCATCCCACCTGAATCTGCAGTTGAATTTCTTATTACATTTCAGGTCTTCATGAATACAAGTCGCATCTTCACAGTAGAACTCGTTCTTTTCGCATTTCAGATCCTTGCCTGGAACAAATGGTTGAATATTATATAAAATGTACACTATGGATTTTCTCTACGAGAATAACAATAATCTTGATATTCTAATTATGAGACACTCTACTGAAAGTGCAGGCACAAATATATTCGGAAGATGCACAAAATCCTAGTTTATTATCTTGAATGGAAAGAATATCTCAGCTATTTAAAATTCTCACAATCTGTTATTTATCCACAAACGTTTTATTTCAACTAAATTGAAACTAAAAGTCACTTCCGCCTCAAACTTAAGTGACGCTAACTTTTGTTTTATTATTCTTTCAGACTTCCTGTGAGATATCGTTGTGCTACCGTTGATTATACTATATGATTCAGGATGTTTCAGGACGATTTTCAGTCATAACGCTAAACTGTTGATTTATCTAGCATATAGCGTCAATAATGGTAAAAAGCATAGACCTAAAGCAGGTTTTGATATTGATGAGACTACAAGAAGATAGGGAGCTGTGTGGGGGTTGGATTGTGATTAATAATATATTCTTTATGCTTTCATCGATAAGTTCGACAGACTTTATACCATCACCGATGTGTTCGATGGGCTGTGTGCCATTTTCGATGCTGATATTATGTTCGATGAGGCGAATTGTGTATCCTATATTTTGCATTATTGTCTTTAGTATATTGTATTATAGTTAATATGGATAAGGTTATCCATATTGTGAGATATTTATAAATACAGTTGTAATTTTTTTGTATATTAGGCTTGCTTGCCTACTTAATAAAAAAATAAAAAATTAAATAAATAAAAAAAAATATGTACCAACACCAGTTCCATTACTGAGGTTACAGTTAAATATTGATATCATTCAGGACAAATAGGTCGCCAAACTGGTATAAATATAACTTCTTACTATTTGCCAGTGGCTGTGAGTATTGGTCAGTCGCAATGTGTTTCTTTTGTTGGTGTTGATTCCTTTCATTGCAGAAATAAAAATATTTCTTACATTTCGAATAAATTATTTCATGATTTGAACTTGATTACTACACCTAGTGAATGATTCTTTCCTCAAAGATTCTTCGATTTTAGAAAACATTATCAAAATACATTATATTCTCAATCATCAAAAAACGCGTAAAAATTCTTGATTGAACTCTACTTATGACTTGTGACGACCAATCACTGCATCACAGGCGAAATTATCTGCCGATGCTTACCGATTTTCATCTATTTTCAAGTTCTTAACAAAACTGCCACGAAACAGTGAATTTTTTTCTCGGGGTCATCACAAATGTACTCAAAAAATCCTACTTCGACGTTGTATATAAGAAAATTACCAGGATAAACCAGCAATAGTCTCAATTTATGATAAATTACCTTTATTTCCTTCCTTTGTAACTCTTTGTTACTCTTTTGAAACTAATCATACGATTTGATTATGGTCCATCTATTTATGGTTGATAAAATGATATGTCCGTTCCCTTCTTTCCACCACTTCAACCAATACAATTATTTATTCAATAGCGTCACTCTTGATTTGAGTGTTCCCTGGCAAAGATGAAAACTGTTACGCATGATCATTCATTTTAAAGCTAATCTTATTAATGATTCCATGCACAACATAATAGAAGATAGTTGAATGAATGTACATTTTATAAACTCGTTTAATTGGAAAACTTTGCAAAGCTGAAACTTCAAGGATTACAAACTAGATTAGTTTACAGTCTAGATCTGAACGAACACTCGAAGCGTTTTATAAGAGTCCAGCAATCTAATATGAGATTAAATTAATTCAACTTCATTTGCAAATCACCCAAAACGTACGTATTAAATTATTAATAAGTAGAACTAGCTCTCATATACAGTATCATGATTTTGAATGTGTACCAGAGGGCGATGTTGTCATATTATTGAATTTCGAAAAAAGTGTTTGAAAAGTGTTTTTAACCGCCAACTTAGCTGCAAAGCAACCCTCGTGAGTCTAGGACTTGTATAAGTAAGGAAGACGGGGACCTCAGCTTTTTAAGTGTCATCCGAAGAATACCAAGAATGTTCGGTTGGTCACCTATCTCCTCCCGCTAATCGATACTATATCTATAAATAAATAAATATTTCCAAAAGCCGCCGCGGGATTCGAACTCGGGCCCTCTAGACTATAAGCCAGCTCCTTTTTCTCTTCTTTTTGAAATGTTTATTGTATTAAAATTTACTGTTTGCTGCAAAAACTCCTCGAACCTCAATCAATTTTAATCCCCTTTTATTTTCATTAATTTTTCATCCTGATTCTCTGTATCTTCCTCTACAGATATCCAGATGTGTACTAATTGTCTTTATTTGTTTATTTCTTTCGAATTTTTTAAATTTTTAATATTTGTGTTTTTGGATATTGATTTTTAGCTGTAATTTATATAATATTTGTAGTGATAGAATATTTTATCATTAATATCATTTTATATTCTTGACTTTGAAGTCATATCGCCTATGCGACTTGCCATAAATGTTTTATGTACATAACATGGTCAAATAAATACTATACTATACTATACTATGTATGAGCGATTCAACGCACTCGACGACCAGCCCAGTTTAATTCTTTTCCATTAGTACTTTCTCTATTCAAATTGTATAAGTGAGGATGACATAGGAATAGGGAAATGACTTTATAGAAAGTGGTCTAGGTGATAGTAGCAATAGTTCGATCACCATCGAAGGTGCGCAATACCGAAGAATCACTGTGTTAACATGCTATTAGGCAGCACTCATGACTTCCTCACCTGTTCCAAGGTCTCTAAAAGCGGTGAAATTCGCTCTGAACAGCGTCTTGTTCGACTTCGACTCTGAGAAGAACCTCACGAACATCTTGCTGCCCTTGGAAAGCACAGAATCTGCTATGGACCCGCAAAACTCCTTGTATTCGGTAGACATGTCAGTCCTGTCAGAGAACACTTGCACGAAGTTGCTGTGGCAGTCGTTTGGTTTCTCGAGGTTGAACTCAGAGAACTGAAGGTACACCTGCAAAAAAGAATATATTTGAAACTGGTTCCAAGGGTCCAAGAGCTGATTTCATGATAACTATATCGATCCACAACTTGCTGAAGCTGAATAGTATGGACTCTACGGAAGCGCTGAAGGGCCACATAGGAGCGTTTTTTTCAAACTCGGCTAACAGCCGACTTAAACTCGGCTAACAGCCGACTTAAACTCGGCTAACAGCCGACTTTTTCGCCGAGCAGTGTTGCCAATAAGGCGCAAAAAGCGCAATATTTGCTCTTTTCAACTGTGTTTTGCGCCATTGCGCTATTTAAGGACAATGAATACAAATGCATGTCCTATCCTGTAATCCCATATTGAAGTAATAACGAATCAAAGTTTCCAAACGTTCTCCACTACTTCCATTTTCAGATTGAGTGAGTTGTGCTATATTTAATAACTCGAATCACTGCTGAATGATCAACGACGAGAAAATGGATATGGTGAAATAATGTACAGGGTGGCTGCAATTCGATCGCAATGGCACAAAACACAGTTGAAAAGCGCCAATATTGCGCTTTTTGCGCCTTATTGGCAACACTGCTCTGCGAAAAAGTCGGCTGTTAGCCGAGTTTAAGTCGGCTGTTAGAGTTTAAAAACAACGCTCCTATGTGGCCCTTCAGCGCTTCCGTAGGAATCACAAGAGGAGTTGAAACTTGCTTCAAAACCTTTGTAATTTGAGTTTTTTTCTTATATTTTGACTATGGAGAAGACAAACTTACGATGTTCATGAAATATCGCATTCCTGCGCAATGTAGTTATTGATTATAGAATATTAGGAGGTAATGTACCTACCACAACTATGAAAAATAGCTAAATAGCCAAATAAAAATCGTTGATACGTATAGTTTTCGATAATGTCAACATCATTTTCAACAATTGTGTTGTTGTTTTATGAAGGTTTACGCGCAGGGTGATGATGATTAACGGACTCATTTTCAGACAATCAACATCAAGATATGAACATTATTGGATTCACTAGATATCGATTGAAATGTCGATAGCGAAGTACCATGAATGTTAAAGTCAATGATGAAACCTATGATGCTGATGAAATATGGTATCCCTACACACTAGTTTTTGTAGGAAAATATTCGAGGTAATGTCTCAAGACTATGAAGAATAGCTGAATAGCCAAATAAAAATCATTCATACGTGTGGTTGGCGATAATGTCAATATCATTTTGAATTGTAGTGTTGTTGTTTCATGAGGGTTTTATGGGCGGGGTGATGTTGACAGGCGGACTTATTTTCAGACAATTACATCAAATTTGAATTGAACAGTATCGTTATTCACAGGATATCGATTGAAATGTTGATAGCGAAGAATCATGAAAGTTACAACAACAATAAACACGAAATGTTGACGTGGTGATAGAAGTCAATGATGAAACCTATGATGCTGATGAAATATCTTATCCCTACACACTAAAGTTTTTGATTAGAAAATATTCGAGGTAATGTTCCAAGCCCAAGACTATGAAGAATAGCTGAATATACAAATAAAAATCATTGATACATGTGGTTGGCGATAATGTCAATATCATTTTCAATTGTTGTTTTGTTGTTTTATGAGGGTATCATGGGCGGGGTGATGTTGATAGGCGGACTTAATTTCAGACAATTACATCAAATTTGAATTGAACAGTATCGTTATTCACAGGATATCGATTGAAATGTTGATAGCGAAGAATCATGAAAGTTACAACAACAATAAACACGAAATGTTGACGTGATGATAGAAGTCAATAATGAAACCTATGATGCTGATGAAATATCGTATCCCTACACACTAAAGTTTTTGATTAGAAAATATTCGAGGTAATGTCCCAAGCCCAAGACTATGAAGAATAGCTGAATATACAAATAAAAATCATTGTTACATGTGGTTGGCGATAATGTCAATATCATTTTCAATCGTTGTTTTGTTGTTTTATGAGGGTATCATGGGCGGGGTGATGTTGATAGGCGGACTTAATTTCAGACAATCGGGTCAATTCTGTTTGAATCTTGTTTTGATAACCATATTGTTATGTTTATATAATTCGATAAATTGACTCTAATATTCACTATTTAGCCGAGATTAAGACATGAAATAGCAAGATTTCATGGAAATTAACAATTTATATACTTCAAAGTCGATTTTTAAAACGATAATTCCTCAAATCTTTGCTGTGATAGCAATATCTTCTCTGAAACCATATTGCTATTTAAAAACAGAATAGACCCGAATTACATCAAATTTGAATTGAACAGTATCGTTATTCACAGGATATCGATTGAAATGTTGATAGCGAAGAATCATGAAAGTTACAACAACAATAAACACGAAATGTTGACGTGGTGATAGAAGTCAATGATGAAACCTATGATGCTGATGAAATATCGTATCCCTACACACTAAAGTTTTTGATTAGAAAATATTCGAGGTAATGTTCCAAGCCCAAGACTATGAAGAATAGCTAAATAGACAAATAAAAATCATTGATACATGTGGTTGGCGATAATGTCAATATCATTTTCAATTGTTGTTTTGTTGTTTTATGAGGGTATCATGGGCGGAGTGATGTTGATAGGCGGACTTAATTTCACACAATGACATCAAATTTGAATTGAACAGTATCGGATTCACAGGATATCAATTGAAATGTTGATAGCGAAGAAACATGAAAGTTACAACAACAATAAACACGAAATGTTGACGTGGTGATAGAAGACAATGATGAAACCTATGATGATGATGAAATATCGTATCCCTACATAGAAGTTTTTGATTAAAAAATATTCGAGGTAACGTTCTAAGTCTATGAAGAATATAGCCAAATTGCCAAATAAAAATTATTGATACGTATGGTTGGCGATAATGTCGATATCATTTTGAATTCTTGTATTGTTGTTTTCTGAGGGTTTCATGGGCGGGGTGATGTTGATAGACGGACTTATTTTCGGACAACTACATCAAATTTGAAATGAACATTATTGGATTCACGAGATATCGATTGAAATGTTGATAGCGAAGGGTCATGAAAGTTATTACAACAATAAACACGAAATGTTAACGTGGTGATTGAAGTCAATAATAAAAAACCGAACGTGGTGCTTTCTATGACTATAGGCATTTTATTGAGTCATAGCGTCTAAAAAGCAAATGAATTGAAGACCGGCGAGTAGATACACACATTTCACTTCTAATTTCTTGATTTTATTCCTGCAAAGATAAGGGTAGATGGTTTTTGTCTCGTACGCGAGCAGAAAAATGCACAGGCGTGCAGGGTAGGGATCTGGGTGGACAGACGTGCTCAAACACATTATTTCTGAAGGAGAAACAATTTATTCGAGCACGTCTATCTTTGGTCTTTCGCTAGTTTCAAATTAGTTTCATTTCAATATGGACAGACGCGTAGGGTAGGAATAAAATCCAGTTATTTATTGTGTGTATTCAGTGGAATAGACACAATCGAAAATGAGGAGAATGAACCAGTTCGTGCCAAGCTGATCATCAGTGGCGTAGGTGGTCCCGAGAATGAAAACAATTGAAATTAATAAAAATCTGATAAATGCATAATTACATTAGAATTATACAGTCATCAACTTTTCATTGGCAGGCTCGAGAATTAGAATTATACAGTCATCAACTTTTCATTGACAGGCTCGAGATCTCCCAAAATTCTCTCTTCCAGTATCCGTACTTCTATCAATAACCCATTATTTGTGATGCCTATAACCCTCGGATTTTCGAAAAAAATAAAAAAGTACCCGAAATCTCTACCAATATTCCGCAACTGGCTTGCAAATGTTTCACGAACATTAATTTCCTTTAGTGAGGATTATGATGAAAAGATCGCTATTTTTAGAAACAATAAACTTAGTTTGATTCCACTTTAGACACGTTCATGGAATAAGTAGGCGAAATCGAGAGATTTGGGACCAGTTTAGGAAGTGAAAACATCAGTCAATATAATATCCATCTCTATCGGGATATAAAGAAAATCATTGAAATAATAGTAAATATTGTGTCATCATACATACATTTTTTTTATTTATGGATATGAAGGTAGTACGGCAACATGGCAAAATAAGGATGACATTGGAATCAACAGTAGAAATGTTTATGGTTTGAGATTTGATGATAGGATACAGTATAGTGTGATAAGGAAATCAGTGTGATTCAAAGGGGTTGCAATGGCTATAATTGGAAAGCGAAGATTTGCTTGTGTATAGATTGAGGATCAGGTCGGAAAGGTACGTTCCAGGAAGAAGTAACTCTATTAGATTGACAAAATATTGATAACTACACCAGCATGCGAAACCGTAGAAACTATCAACGTTGATGGTGAAATAAAATGGAAACAAGGGAGATGTAGCCCTGAGGCAATTCACTTCGAAAATTGACGTAACTCCAATAGACAAACATGTTCATAGGGAAACAAAAAGTTCCAAAACCATGAGAAACTTTGGTTGGTGGAGAAAGAAGAATGCCAATTTTGTGATGAAGAGAACGAAACCTCCATCTACATTCTCTCAGAATCCAATATATAACCTTTCAAATCCGAGGTTATAACATCTTGAAGAGCATCAAATAGAAGAGGGAGATCTACTACCTATAACCGGAAGTCATCCAACTTTCCAAAAACCATAGGACTGGATGGAGGAACTGCTAAGTCGTTCTGAATGGCTGAACAGCAGAAGGTGGCACTAGATCTTTTAGGTATCAGTCATGTATGACACCCATATTAAACTGATACTGATAAAACTAGCGTCATCCAGTATATAGATGAATTTCAGTCAGTTTAATTTGTTGCTTTCGGGTGTCACCCCCTAAGGAGCCAACCCTAGCTACTCCACTGCTCGCATTCTGACCAGATTGGTCCACGATATCTGTTTCCGCTAAGACTCACAATATCATTTGTTCCGCTTCATGGGAATGACAAAAAAGGTGAATATGTCTGAGATTTTGCTGGAATGCAATGAGTGGAAACTGAAAATGTGGATGTTTATTTTCACCTGTACTCTACACAACGGATTGGAAAACTCATGTGGAAATCCAAAGAAGATCTTGACCCTATTGTTTCGACGTGTAGACTGTTAGAATTGGGTCGTTGATGAGCCTATGTTTCTCCTTCAAAACGATTTGAAATGGAGAAGATGAAGTTGTTCATGTCCTTGAAAAGCTACACCAGCATTTATATCACACTCCAAATGAAACTTATCCATAATTGTGTATATATCTATTACAAATTTGCGTTCTTCGTCCCAAACGAAAACAATTTTTACACCTCCCATTTTCCAACAATTGAGTGTGGGCTAGCTTCTGATTAAAACTACTAAAGAATTTTAAAGAATTCCAAGAATATAAAAAGTAAGTATCCTCGAAAGAAGTATAAAATTCGACGAATTTTGATTAATTTTGGAAAAGCCTAAATGCATGGTGGTCACTCATGTCGATAAGGGTAATTATCGGATTATTCAGTTCACTTAGTCGAGATACTGGAAGTGTTCGGATGTTAAATACATATTGTCGCCGATATAATTATTGTCTCTGACGGTAGCATCGTTCCCATAAGAAGTGATGCGTTATACAGTTCATTATCCTTAATGTGTGAAGTGCGGGTTATTTGGTCACAGAGTGCTGTATTCTAAAATATTCTTAGTCTAAAGAAGAACCTGATAGTGGAGTTTATTCGCAAATCACTTCTTCCCTCATTGATCCCTGTGGCAATTTTTCTTCCAGATTGCGTGTAAGTCATGTGAGTATGGAAAGAGGAGGGATGCCGTGTAAGAAGAACAGGTTTTCTAATCTGTGGTAGAACCATCAGAGGTGTATCGAAAATATGCTCAGTGAGGGTGAGTGGATTTTTATTTTTCCTGGCTTGGCTCTGGAAGAGACTTTCCCGGATTTTCCAGGAAATCGTCCTGAGGGTGGTAGGAATGGGGTGTTGGACACCCTGAGTTCCGATCTGCCACCTGTATAGCTACCTCCTGAAAGAGGTGATGTCGAGGGTTGCTGCTGTGATTTTTGTCGCTTTATATTATCAACCGAGGCTATAGAGAGATGGTAGGAAGTGCAGCTGGCAGCTGGAATTCTTCTTCTATAGGCCCGAAAAAACTTACTTTGTTTTGAAATTGACCCAAAAGGATTTCAAACTCGAGTCAGCATTTGATAGTTTTTCATAAATTAAGTACGAAGTTATTGAGTTAGGGCTCTAGTGGGCCAGTAAGTTACAATTCTTGAATCGTTTCTCCAGTATAAACTCAAAACGGCTCATGTCTCAATTAGGTAGGATGGCAGATTTTCACGTGACAAAAACGCATTAAAATTATGAATAATATTAAATGATATATTAGGCGAAAAACTTGATTTTTTCAATAATTGAACATTCAAAATTTCCATGCCAATGGTAGAAAATGGGTTTGAATATGAAATTTGGATTTTGTAACTAATTTATTATGAAAAGGTACCCTTGATGATACTGTCACAACTAGAGGGAAGCTTTGGGGTAAAAGCCTCCCTCATGTCGTGATCGAGGGGTTGCTACAGAGGGTAGCAAGAGGTATTTTATTAATACAGGCATTAATAGTTTTGTGGTAGTTGAAAGTATTCGAAACATAACAACATTTATTTAAATATAAGAATAACAGGAGTAACATATGGTTATGAATATGAATATACAAAAATGGAGATGATCCTAAAACTAACTTACATTATGATGATGTGGTGTCACGAGTAGCCCCAGACCAGACTAACTTCAGAACCCTCACATTTACTATTTATTAGAAATACAAGTTCGTGTGATCACGTTTGTGCATGGGTTCCTCAGTTAGCACGTTTAGTTCAATGTCAGTCATTCTTGATGAAATAATTATTTATAAAACTATGAAATATCAATTTGGAATATACTCTAATATACTGAATGTTCTACTCGTGACAATACTCTCACGGTTTTGGAGGAATAAGTTTTTTAGAAGTTTGGAGTAATCTTTGTGAAACGTAGATACATTCCGAATTATTAAAAGTGAGTTTACTCACAAATGTAGAAAAATTCAACAGACATTCTGTAGGTATACTGGAAAATAATCACTTTCCAGAGGATTCAGGGAAATCTTACCCGCCAATTGTCTTTGACTATGATGGACCATAGGCAATCGATTGGCATGCTATTATCTGTATAAAAGTTGAGTGTATCATTATCTATGTTGAATTTTCCAAATTCTCCTTCCTCCTCCTGAGTGTGGTTCATGTAACATGGTATAAGTTCTGGTGTTGTCTCTGAAAACAAAAAAGTATGAAATATTATCACAACGAATGAGTTATTAATCATCAATATTAATCTTTTCATGAATGAAAAATAAGGAATTCAAATCTACCCAATATTAAGAGGAATCTGATGAGAAATGACATTTTATTCAAATTATTTATGTTTTATATGGTATAGGTATTTAATTTTTGTTTAGTCAAAATCTAAGATACATTTTTCAAATTCATTATTTCAGTTTTACAGTTTATGACAAATAGGTGAATGTTGTAAGGTGACATTTTTGATACTGATGCGTTTTTGTCACTTCTAGCTAAACTTGGCAATGATTTTTTATTTTAAATAAATCATCCTGTATATTTATGAATACCTATTCGACTTTTAGGTTAATCATTCCACTAATATTCTACACCTATATTCAACTGTTTTTGAAATAATGACAGGTGAAAATTGAGATTTTGCAATTTACGACAGCGTATTACCGCAGCTTTATTAACTCAACCTGTATATGGGTTTTATTTATATTTGAAAATACCACATAGAAGGTAGATAACATATTTATTCATTGAAAATCGCCCTGTGTGCTGTGTGGGTCTAATTTGATCTTTACTCGAAATTTCTTAAAAATTATATCCTTTTGGTGAAATGAGAAATGTATTTCGCTAACTTCAACCGTACGAATTGATAATGGGGAAGTTTCCGAAATTCAGATTTTCATTCCAAGTTGTAGTTTATGAAAATTCATCGAATACGTATTTTTTATTTACCTCGTGCTATCAAATTTGACTTAGAAAAACATTCCCAAAAATGTAGTTACGGCTCCTCCACCATTCTGATGACGTACTAATTAGAAGAGCCTTGACAGAGATGGATAGATATTTTCATCATTGTCTTGACGCTAGCACTTTTGCGCCTGCACACAGTTGCCAGAAGTATCAATATGTCTAAATAGTCGGATATTCTGCATTAACATCTTGGTATCGCTATGATATCCAATGTATCATTTGTTCAATAATTCAAGTTGAAACTGAATTATATTTTGAAATTTAATCCCGGTGTCCAAGAGAATGTTTTTTAATTTTGAAATAATGGCCAGGTAAAAAATAATTTTGACATTGGCAATTTTTCTTTGAAGTTGATTATGCTAGTCAAATATTCCATGTTTTGATGAATATTTCGATTCATCCAAGAAATTAGTGACTTCAATCTGGCAACAGTGCGAGCAACAGCTTTCTACTTCTTCTTTTTTCATTCGGCCGAATTAAGTTCAGAATCTTATAACCAACAAATATCCCCAAATGTCACTAAATCTAATTAGTACATCATAGTGTTCCGCCATAAAAATTTTATATCGCATTTTATATCGCATATAACATAATACTTGTAATTCAAGCAATAATTTCATGAAAATCGGTTCGAAGGAAATTTCCCCATTTTTGAAGACTGAGAAATACGGAATACCTTCTATATGCATATAAACTTTTGGGAAATTGAATTCAATAATTCAAATTTCTATACGCATTTTGATCCAAGACCAAAACTATCAATACCAAGACGAAGATTGAGCCAGTCTCGTCTTGGTCTTGAAACATCAAGACCATCAATACCAAGACTGGTCCAGTCTTGGTCCAGTCTTGGTCCAGTCTTGGTCCAGTCTTGAACCAGTCTTGGTCCAGTCTTGGTCCAGTCTTGGTCCAGTCTTGGTCCAGTCTTGGTCCAGTCTTGGTCCAGTCTTGGTCCAGTCTTGGTCCAGTCTTGGTCCAGTCTTGGTCCAGTCTTGGTCCAGTCTTGGTCCAGTCTTGGTCCAGTCTTGGTCCAGTCTTGGTCCAGTCTTGGTCCAGTCTTGGTCCAGTCTTGGTCCAGTCTTGGTCCAGTCTTGGTCCAGTCTTGGTCCAGTCTTGGTCCAGTCTTGGTCCAGTCTTGGTCCAGTCTTGGTCCAGTCTTGGTCCAGTCTTGGTCCAGTCTTGGTCCAGTCTTGGTCCAGTCTTGGTCCAGTCTTGGTCCAGTCTTGGTCCAGTCTTGGTCCAGTCTTGGTCCAGTCTTGGTCCAGTCTTGGTCCAGTCTTGGTCCAGTCTTGGTCCAGTCTTGGTCCAGTCTTGGTCCAGTCTTGGTCCAGTCTTGGTCCAGTCTTGGTCCAGTCTTGGTCCAGTCTTGGTCCAGTCTTGGTCCAGTCTTGGTCTCGCGAAGCCCTAGTGCCATCGCACAGAAACGCTGGCGTAGCCTCAAGCACCTCCGAACCCATGTACTCACGATCCGAGGGCCTCGGTATGAACTCGAAGACGGCCTTGAAGCCCCTGTACTCGATGTTCTCGTCGCTCTTGAAGTGCACCCACAGGTACCTGTCGCTGGACGTGATCATCGGCGGGAAGCTGTTGATGCCGCAGAACGGCTGGTAGAGCAGACCGTTGAAGCCGTGCGAGCCGTCGCGAACCTCGAGGAAGTCGTTCTTGCAGTCGGGGCTCTGCTCTATCTCGAACCAATCCCGGAAATCCAGTTTGATGAGGTGACCCGGCGGGGCTGGAACGGAAAGGGGTCATCAGGAAGGTCGGAGGGGTTTCGGAACGCGACAGTGGCGTGCTCCGGCAGGATTAAGCCGGGAACACATTGTTCTGATGCTACACCACGCCACGCCATCCGACATAATGTGTCAGTGATGTACTTTGTGCACACTGTTCCCACGTCATCCGATACGACGCGACGCTACGTTACATAATGATAGAACATGAGACCAGTTTGAGTTCAGAAACTATGGCGAGTAGTGAGTAGTAGTTCCTCAGATGAGTTGGAAGAAGAACTGGAATGTGCAGCATCAGCTTTACTGTTATTAGAACGGAAACAAAGAAGAAAATGTTGGGTACATCCAATAAATTTCCTCCCCCAAGCTTCTCCTCTCATATTCTGGTCTCTATAGTGCTTGCTTTTCATACAGTGTGTACCAGCCAAATGGAATAAATTCGTTAATAAATAAACGGTGGCGTTTTAGGAAAAACGCTCGGACACGTCGATTCATATCTTTAGTTGCGCTTTTTTTCAAAAACAACTTTTTATACAGGGTGTGTCATGCCACAGTGGCCAATATCAACTTTCTTATTTTAAATGCAACACCCTGTATTTTATTTTATTTTTAGATTCTTCATGAAGAGCTGATTTCGTCGATCTATTATACTTGTGCTTCTGACGTTGCGTAGGATGGCGTGGCATGGCGAGGCCTAATAGATACCGGGTTGGCTCGCGAGCCAAGTCGAACATTGCCGCGCTCGAACATGCCGCGGGACGAGCCAAAATCTGTCGGTATTTGAGAGAGCGGCAAAGGCGCTTCACTGAATTTCTCGCGCGCAGTATGGACGGCTAGTGGCTATGCTGTAGTTTGAATTCGGATTTACTGGTTCTAGGCCGCTGACTTCAGACATCCCAGTTCCCATAAATTCGCATATTGAATTTTTTTTCTGTAGTATAAAACCAAGTTTGCAGCTTCGAAAGACTTGCGCTATAAGCGGGGTGCTCGAAAAACCTCTAAATGTAAATCTCATTTCGGTTTTTAGCCCAAAAACCCTAAAAAAGAAAGCCACTCACACATTTTTTCAAGCCCATTAAATGCCCTACAATTTAATTCCTGTAGGTCTGATACATTCAGGGATACAGGACTTTTTTTTTTATAAATATGAAAATTGTAGTTTTGGTCCTCGTCTAATCAAAATAACGGCTCTGATACTCATCCTACGAGAAAAATTATGAACGAGCATATATGTCAAATAGCACCATTGTCATTCTCAAAAAACTCTGTAGTTGAAAATTTGATTTATTTAGAAATGAAACCTGACGATTATATATTTGATCGTCTGATCGTCGATTTGATGTCCCAACATATTTTAATGATTATTAATGATTTGATGATGATTTTTAGCACAAAAGTCCTATATGGCGGCTTCCTATAGAAATAGTCATCCTGACCTTTTTTGAAGCCCAGATAATTGAAAATATATAGAATAAAATGGAGATGAAAACTGAATACGATACCTCATTGTCTATAATATTCTTTGTCAACAACTTATTTCACAATATAACAACATTTATGCAGGAATTATTAAGGACTGTCATGTCTTAAGGGTAACTTCTCCCATTGGTCGATTTCTGTGGTTCAGTGTCAGTGGTCACTTTACAATTTCACTTATAAATATCGATTTTTTTCTTCTTATAATCTACTAACTCTGAGATGAGTTTAAATAAACAATACAATCACAGACAATTATAAAACGCATGCTCAAATATAATCAGTTTTAAGTTTTAAGCCATCTGAGATAAAAGTTGGCCAACTTTCTTACGACTTAAAACTTATGACTTGCGACTTAAAACTGATGTCAAAGTGTATAAATGTAAACACTGAAATCCAATGATTGAACTTCTCATAACTAAAAACTTACGACTTAAAATTTATGACTTTGAAGCAACTTCAATAACAAACTTCCCACGAGTAATAATAGATTGAACTTTCTCGAAAATCTAATTTGTTCAGGAAATTGAAAAAAAGTCTGTTGACATGGGTAGATTGAAAAGGGCTTTCCAATTGATGGAGAGAAAATTCACTTTGGACTCTGGGTTGCAGTGGCGTGGTATCTATCAAAGCTAGGAAACGAATCTCCACTTGCAGAAGTTAAAATGGGAAAGTAAATTTAGTTTCGAACGCAATTATTAACTACTTTATGTGCAGGATTCGACTCTGTACTTATAACTAAGTTAACCTAATCAGCTGATATTCGATAGATTTCGGTTTGGAAATTGAAGTAAGAAAAACACCTCTAGTGAAACCAAACTTTATACAATTTTGTTCGGTTATCTCCGTATTTTATTCACACCTGATCTTTGAATATGAAGCGATAATATGAAATGGTAAATTTTACCTATTTAGCAGTAACTGAAAAACATTCAAAAAAATCATTCTCATCCCCAGAATAACTCTCTAGAATCTAGATCAAGTGGTCACAGCTCTTATAGAGCATTATAATTCGATCTTTTTTTCTCATATAAAGCGTCGCTATAATAAGTATATCTTTATAGGGCATTTCAAGATTGACGGACCTTCTTCTTTCACCATCATTCTTTACTGATGGTAGAGATAACTAGATGAATCTAATATTCCTCTGGATATTGTTACGGCAGAAACAAGATCTTTTACTTGCGATCGTTGGACGAAGGAAAATGTTCAATAGGTGTCTTTCTAGATATAGCAAAAGCCTTCGACACCGTTAACCATGAAAAATTAATGGATGTTATGGAAGACCTCGGTATCAGAGGAATCGTGCATGAGTTACTTAGATCATACCTTAATAATAGAACACAGTATGTAAAAATTGAAAACGAAATAAGTGAACCTCAAAAACCATTAACTGGTGTACCGCAAGGAACAGTTTTAGGCCCAGTGCTTTTTTTAATCTACATCAACGGAGTACTCTGTCTCGAAGCAGATGCAAATATATCATCTTTTGCAGACGATACCGTAGTTCTCTTTACTGCTGCTACTTGGGAGGAAGCTAAGAACAAAGCGGAACATAACCTAAAAAAAATTAAAAATTGGTTTAGCGAAATGGATCTAACACTGAACCTGGAAAAAACAAAGTGTATAATGCTCTCTTGCAATAAATCCAACCAACCTGATATTGATCAGATTATATTGAAAGATGAAAATTCAACTCATTCAATCCAATGTGTGAAGTATGCTACATACCTTGGAATCGAAATTGATAACCACCTTAAATGGGACATCCACATGAATAAACTTTTGAAAAAGCTAAGATCAATACTGTACACACTCAAGCATCTTAAAAAATTTCTCAAATTACAGGAACTTAAAACTTTATACCATTCACTTGTAGAATCTCATATTCAATATGGAATATCTGCCTGGGGAGGAGTGTACAACTGTCATGTAGAACAATTGCAAGTAATGCAGAAATACTTTTTGAAGATTATCTACAATAAAGAACGTACATATCCTACAGAAAAACTATTCAAAGAGATACCAATTCTCGAACTGAAAAAACTTTATTTTTATAAGATTCTCTGCTTACAATATAAAAATAGAAAAGAATTAAAATACATAAAACATGAACATTACACAAGACACAGACAAAAGAGGGAGTTTTTTATAGAAAAGACTACAAAAACGATTGGTCAGAAGTCATTCTACTACACAGCCCCAAAACTGTTTTGTCAGGTTCCACAGACCATCAGAGATATAAATGATACTTCTTTTTACAAAAAAAAAAATTAAAATCTGGTTGCAAGATTTGTCTATGGAAAACATGATGAAATTTATCAATAATTCCGTATGATTCATCATTTATCATAACCGAACTCAATTATATTGGTACTAATCAAATTATTGTTAGTTAATTATGTTTCAGTATTTCTATTCCACATAGTTTATTGTATTTTCTGTGTTTTACTTTTTTATTGTTATGTGTATTTAGCGATGTTCGTTTACTATTGGATCACTTTATATTTATTTATTGTGGCATTCTGTATCTATACCTACATTTATACAACTTTAAAAATTTTTCATTCTTACATTCTTACATTTTTACATTTTAACAATTTCACATTTATATTTTCACAGCTCTACTTTCTTACATTTTTGCATTTGTACATATTCTAATTTATATTTTATATTATCACATCTTTAACATTTAACATATTTACATCTACATATTTGGATTTACTTACTTACTTTATTATCACTTCATTCATTCATTAAGCATGTATTCATTCATTCATTGTTTCGATTTATTGGCAAGATGTTAATATATAAATCAGAAATGCCCACAACAAGTTTTCTTCGTGGGATATCTCCGATTTATTTTCATTTTTTTTTTCATCATTCATGTCCATGCCTGTAACCTTAATGAAAATAAATATTATTATTATTATTATTATCTTATACATTATCTATGATATTATACTGGGTGCACACGCTGCCATTTCATTAATTATAGCAACTGATCCACAGTCTCCAAAAGCTTCAATATGACGATTCAGGCATAAAGATCGACTTTTAGGAAGCACTGTTTAACTGGATGTCAACCAGAAAAAATCAAGATTTTTTTCAAAAATGAAATTGGCTATACGTTCACAATTCATTTTGAGTAGAGGAGATAGGCCGATGCAGACAGTGCAGGTGGCGGCGGTAGTGGCGGCGGCGGCGGCGGTGGTAGAGGTGGCGGTGGACGGGAGGTGGACGGGAGGTGGACGGGAGGTGGACGGGAGGCGGACGGGAGGTGGACATGAATGCATAGACCTAAAATTGCCAATCCCACATTCTCGCGGAGGAAATGTATAATTTATTACATCCATCAAATTCTCAAGTTATGAAGGCGAGTAGTGTGACGCAACAATTAACTTTAAACTACGACATCTAATGTCAAAAGATGTTCAGGGTAGCTATGGAAATAATTGAAATATCTGATGAATGAATATTCATGAATGCTATAATAAACAAATTATGTTACATCAGAAACAATATTTTGTCATTGCAAAAAGTCTACCATCAGATTTCGATAATATAGATAGAAGGGTTTCGGATTTTCTTACAATATTAAAGATACATGTATATCATGTTTTGGAAATAAAAGGTTTCCAATATCCGATGCCAATACCATGAAATATTTGGAATTATACACACGTTATGGAATTTTACATTCCGCTGAAGTAAGATTCGATGATTTACATTATAATCGTTTACGTTTCTTCAATTTTCGTTAATTCACAGTTTCGTCAATTTGCTATTTCTGTGAAATAAAATTTCGATTATTTTCAGAAAGATTACGTTTCTACAAATTATATTCAGATCTTTCAGTTAGTTTTAGTGCTAGTTAGTGGACTCATATTCCTTATAAAAGTCTGATGCATCTGTCTATCCCAAGGTGGATATAGGATGGTGAAACAGATCTTCAATTGTTTCTGCGAAAAACTTGTAGACCGTTTGGGAAGGTACTAATATTTCCATGACTTGAAAGAAGATAGCGGTAAGATCGATTATCGAAGAAGATTTCTGTTGCTTACGTACTTCTGTGGTTCACATATGACAGACGTGAGTTGAAACGACATCAAAACACAATATTTTCAGTGAATCTGGAATAATTATCGATATTTTGACTCTTCTCAGTCATTTTTCATCTCTGTTAATTTCAGGAAATATAACTACGGTATGAAATCAAGTAGGCAAAGGTCTACAGTTTATGCTAGTGCTTGTTAATAGGAAGCTGTTTCACCATCCTATATCCACCTTGGTCTATCCTATCTTTTTCTCTTTTCGCGAGAGTAACAAACAAGATGAAATGAAATCATCATATTCTTGGGATATCGAATATTAATCAACTAATCGTTAGCAAAGATCCATGAGTCAAAGTTTTTCTACTATGTGCACCCACCCATAATCACTCTGGATAGAATAATACCATCCTAATTGTTATTATATTTATAGTGAATTATCGCAACAATGAACTTCAAACTACGACATCTAATGTCAAAAAGAACGAGGCCCATTCGAGCAAATGTCACCCTAAAGAAATATTTGAGGCAAAGACTGCATAAGCCCGAAATTGCCGAGTCCATGTTCTCACGCAGGCGTTTGAAATAAAATTAAATGTATTACATATATTGAATTATTGAATTCACGTCCACCTCTAAATTCACGTCCACTTCCCGTCCGCCTTCTGTCCACCTCACGTCCACCTCCCGTCCACCTCCCGTCCACCGCCACCACCACCGCCACCGCCTCCGCCGCCACCTGCACTGTCTGCATCGGCCTATCCCCTCTACTATTTTGTTCTTAATTGTTATATTCTTATACTAGATGAACGACATATTTCGTTAGACCAGTAAGTGAAATTTTGCAATCAAGATATTAGGTGAGAAATTTAATACCTACATTTTATAATATTACTGTGAAGTGATAGAAATTAACTGATATGAACCGCAAGACTTGCACATATATTGAGAGATATGGCCGAACGAAAGTACCATATAAATCAGAAGATTTTCTCCGAATGTGATTGTTCAATTCGAGTGTTCCACTTTATATCTGTAGATACCAGTTATGAGTATGCTAGCTTCCGAAAATATTATCGTTCGGTAAATGGGCTATCTAGTTTTCTGTCAACTATTTCTTGAACAGAAGGCGTTTATGAAAATTTAGAGGAGCCATTAAAATTCAATTAGTTCTTCATACAAAATATTATGATAAGGAAAGCAGATGAAATCTTCCTCAGTGAATTGGATAAGTATTCAGAATATTCTTGGAAAAATTTCATCAAACAGTTCAAGAATGATTTTTTCTATTTTGGTTGTATAATGAAGTCATTGTGCAACGCAAATGCGTGTCGAAATGTCGAACTGTCAAACTGTCGAACTGTCAAATGAAAGTCAGAAGAGTTAGGCCCAGTTTACTTCTGAGTGATATGTATTTGGTGATACTAGCAGTAAAAACTCAATGTTTCAATTGACAAATTTCAATTCAGAGTGTAATTTGATTTAAATTTCCCAATAAAAACAATAACAACATTGATCTTTTCACCGCTGGTATTGCAATAATCAAAATCGCTCAACAGTAAACTGGGCTTTACGCTTGTGCGTCATATTTTAATTATTTCTATGTCATCATTGTTACCAATCGAAAATGTTTCTGTTGTTATTTATCGATATTAGATCCACTTTTGTCTTCAAATCAATTCAAAATAGAATAAATTGCATATGACACACGTTTTATAAGACACGTTGTCGCACTTGTTCCAAACAACGCGTGCGACAAAATAGCGTCTTATAATACTTGTATCATAATAAACTATTATAGAATCTGTTTTTGCAATAATTTCATTGTAATGGCAACGTCAGAAATAAAGAAGGCTAGTCAGATTGATTGCACTGCACAGGGTGGTCCTGATTGGTTATTTTTGATAAGAAATACTAATTTCTGAAGGAGATAGAAGAAACGAACCTTTCTACAGGTTGAGAGCTCGATTTTTTTGTGAAATCGAATGGCAAAAACAGCACATCGATATCTTCAATCGAGTTTCGAAAGTCTAGTGTACAGGGTAGCCAAATAAGAATGCAAAGTGCAGTATCTCGTCTATAAGAGACTTGCGCTGACAATTATGCAATTTTTTGTTATTATGTCAAAAAACGCGCTCTAGTAGTATCACTTAATATCAGACACATTACAAATAAGAAGAATTTGATAGACCAATGAATGCTCTTTCCAACGATACCAAGTTTGTTGAAATCCGTTTAGTCGTTGAGGAATTACAGCTGTTTATTTGAAAAAACATTGGACCACCCAACACCACTTCATTTCAATAGAAACGTCAAAAAGTGTCGAGCAAAACTTACTCGAATGGAGCTAAACTTTGAAAGGTATATATTTTATTGGTACGTTTACTATAGGCGTATTTCGTCAAAAATTCTTTTCAAAAGTTTTAGATGGCGGTTACGCCCCCTGGCGGCCATCTTGGAAACATGAAAATAATTTCCAGGATTTTCTTTTGGTAACTTTATTCATAACATTCAATATAAAAATAAATTCCGAACTACTCTATGCTTGGCTACCATAAATCAACTAATCCGAAACCAATTTATAAAAAGTAGTTTTTAATATGCGATGAAATATATCTACATGGTATATGAACGAAATAGAATGAGAACCCTTGAAAAATAAATTGAGTGTCTCTAGAAATTATTATAGGGTCCAACTGAACGTGACACCTCCAATGTTGAATTGAATAAATAAAAAAATCACAGACGACACTTACACAAACTTCACACTCTATGAAGTTCAGCAAATTCCAATATGATCGAATATAATCGAAAGGTTTATCGTTCATATTAGGGAGTATAAATCAATGACGGTATATTTCCGCCTCGCAGTCTGCTTACGAGACTCTATTGTTTCAAAACAACTGAACAGCAAGCAGTCTGTCGACATGGAAAATTGATTATGAATTGCATGGGTGGATTTGAGCGAATTCATTCATTGATAGAACATATTTTTTGTCTGTTTGCAATTGTTGGAATAGTTCAATCATATCGACCGCAATTGGTCATTGACAATGGTTTTTTATTCTCCATGCGGCACCTCTTTTTTAAAATTTATTCACTTGATTTGGAAGAAGCTGCAAGGCCTTGATACCTACATCTCTCTAAAAATGCGACAAGAATTAAATAGATTTCACTGAAAAACATAATTACTTAACCGTAATAACCAAGTATATAGTCTGATTGAGACCGTTTATTTAGACGTAATTGAAAACTGTGGTGTTTATATAATAATAATAATAAATTTATTTGCCATGTAAAACTCACAAATTTTCAATTCATACAAGATATAATTTGCACACATGCAAATAAAAAAACGTGATCCACTAAAGGCTAGCCTTGAAAGTGGTTTCACATGAATACAGTTTTAATATCTAATATAAATACTAAAGTGAGAGCATAGTTAATAATTAACAAAATTGGCAATCTATAAAATAATTTACGAAAATAAAAATATAGTATATAAGTGTAGTGTTGTATTATTAGATTTTTGATGTCCTGATATAACAAACCATGTGTACAAGGAGCAAGGTATGTTTAAAAATAATACAAATTATTGACATCTACAAATTGATGAACCTGCAGTCGAGGTAGACTACTGATCCATTTCTTCATTTTTGATTTGAATGTATAGATATTGTGCTGATTGATTTTATTTCTGAGGGTATAAGATTGTAAAACCTAGGAGCCAAGTATGAAAAACATCTTTGGAACATATTTTTTTCCGCTCTGGGTAAAATAGATTTTTGTTTGTTTCTCGTTTGATATTGATGTTCTGAAAAAGAGAGCTCAGATTTGAATCTGTGTTGCCTCGTGACTGTCGCTAAGAAGTACAACTGTCGGGTATCAAATATATTTGATTCTTGGAATAATTCGTTCGTCGGGTATGTGAAAGGTTTTTTCATAATCACTTTTATTATCCATTTCTGGATTTTTTGTAGATGCGCAATGTGATTATTTGTGGCAGCACCCCATGCTATAAGTCCATATCTGATATGTGTTTCCGCAAGGGCAAAGTATAACAATTTCATCTGTTCACAGGTGATTATTTGAGATAAATACTTAAATTTATATAGTGTGAAACGTAGTTTCTTTACTACTTCATTTATTTGTTTGTCCCATTTCAGATGTCGGTCTAGATAAATTCCTAGATATTTGCAGTATGGTTTGGTGTAGATTGATATGAGCTTGTTGTTACTTGAAAATGTAAGTTTTTCATAATTTGGTAAATATCTGGAGTATGACGTGAAGGGTAAAAAAATTTTTTTATCGAAATTCACAGTCAGCAAGCGATCATTGAGCCACTTAATTATTTTACTGAGATCTCTTTCACATTTTTCTTTGAGGGTTTCCCAACTACTCGCGGTATACAGAATGGCTGTGTCGTCAGCAAAACTCAATATTTCACCTTCACTTTCAATATTTAATAAATCATTTATGTATATATTGAAGAGTATCGGTCCCAGCACTGATCCCTGCGGAACTCCATATGAAACATTTGCAGCAAAGCTCATTTCATCACCAATTTTAACATGTTGTTGTCTATTGCTCAAATAACTCTTGAATATTTTGTAAGCCTTTCCTCGGAAGCCAATACTCTCCAATACACATAATAACTGCTTATGACTGACTGTGTCGAAGGCTTTTTTGAGATCGACGAATATACAGAGTGATGGTATCTTGGCATCTACATGTTTAGATATTTTTGATATCAGGTAAGCTATTGCATCTTCTGTAGATTTATTTTCCGTGAAACCGAACTGTCTACTCGATAATATTTTATACTTCCCCAAGAAATCAACCATGCGTTTTTTTATCAATTATATAAAAAACAACTTTCTCCATCTGAAATATTTTCAATAGTGAGGGTTGAGTATCAATCACTGCCTTATAACTTCCAGTAATTATTTCACACTGACTCAATACGACTGTTTTTTGTGAAGAGTTAGGCAATACTAGAAGGCTCATTGTTATGTAGCCACATCTCATCTAATACTTTGAAGGGTGGTTTGAAAATTCATTTAGTTCATTCACACAAAGAAATGACTCAGAGTAGATTTTTTGAAATGAATCACCCTGTATTTTATTGGATTATGTATACCTATCTACTTACGTTTCTGGTAAATGCTCGATGATCTCTCTTGGAGTCAATGGAAAGCTCATTGATTATTATGAATGAATGCTGAAGAAAATTGTTGATGAGTAGGTGATTCAAACTGACTATTGAAGCAGTCATAAGATAAAAAGTGTTTCTTTTGAAAAAATCTACTTTCACTTCCTTCTTCAAGTGGACAAATTGAATGCATTTTCAAACAATCCTGATTGATATTAGATGAGATTTAGCGACACGACAATAATACAGCTAGTATTTCCTAAGCCCATAACAAATTTCATCATCTTACTAAGAAATAAATAATATCACCTTTTTTGGAAGGTCATGTTTTCCGAAAGAATTAGTATAATGGTATATTATAATACAAGTTTTATAAGACGCTATTTTGTCGCACGCGTTGTTTGGAACAAGTGCGACAACGTGTCTTATAAAACGTGTGTCATATGCAATTTCTTCTATTTTGAATTGATTTGAAGGCAAAAGTGGATCTAATATCAATAAATAACAACAGAAACATTTTCGATTGGTAACAATGATTACATTGAAATAATTAAAATCTGACGCACAAGCGTAAAGCCCAGTTTACAGTTGAGCGATTTTGATTATTGCAATACCAGCGGTGAAAAGATCGATGTTGTTATTGTTTTTATTGGGCAATTAAAATCAAATTACACTCTGAATTGAAATTTGTCAATTGAAACATTGAGTTTTTACTGCTAATATCACCAAATACAAATCGCTCAGAAGTAAACTGGGCCTAACTCTTCTGACTTTCATTTGACAGTTCGATTGTACCAATCTCCGAATAATAAAAAATGCGTATCGAAATAGAGTCTATTTCGACACGCATTTGCGTTGCACAATGACTTCATTATACAACCAAAATAGAAAAAAATAATTATTGATATTCCATACAATCAATACAGACTGTTTTCAAATCTCTACCATATATTCTGCAGCACTTGTGTCACTTAGTGATTACGTTCAGGATTCTTTCTCGCAGGTACCCTAGTGTATCTAGCGGAGTGCTATAAACTCTGCCTTTTATGTGTCCCCACAAAAAGAAACCCAGAGGTGACCGCGTGGGCCACTCAATAACGTCTTATCCACTGACCTTTAAATGTTTCGTTCACAATCCAATGTGGAAGTGCTCCGTCCTGTTGGAATACTATTCCCTTTTCAATGTATGCATCAGAGTTGTGCTTCACAACATTGGTTGAAGCTGGGCCAATGGCATCATTAACTCGGATAACTACCTTGCACTGATGAGGGCCAATAAGCCCGAAACCGGTATGTAGGTTGTTAAGCGTGCCTGGCCCGATGTGAATTTGTCACGTCTTAGGAAGAAAGAATCATTTGCGATCTGCATTTACAGTGTGAATCGTTGCATGAACTACGAGCAGATATAATTCAATGTTCTGCGTGGTATTTACCAAGAAAGTAGTCTACCAGACATTCAATTTAAAACTATGATATTTTTAATTGGATAGACTATTTTCTCTTTCAAAATTTGTGTCCAATTCATGGCTTTTCCATTTTTTAAAATCTAGATGGGTACACTCGCCAACTTTTCAGGTAAGATAAGAGGTCCTGCAAGGCGATCTTCAAAAATATCAGCGCATACGTTTAATCCTTGGGGGCTTGTATGTGAGCCTTGTATTGACTAACTACTTCTGCAAAAAAAGGCACACTTATCCGAAACCCACATGACTTCGCAGAATTGCAAACAGCTGTGATCAAAGTCGCGAGTGGAACAAGTATACTTTCTCAAAACTCCCTGAACAGTTATTAGACTCGGCATATTTTTCATTGCTACTTGGTCCAACACTGCCATCTCTTTTCATTCATAGAAACAGTTTCCTGAAATTTTGCCCACTTATCTGCGATGTTTGATTGCATGATCTCCAACCAGACGACCAGCTGTCTTCTGCTTAGAATGTAGCAACCTCAGCGTATGTTTGGGAAAACCAAACGTGTGAACAAAAATCCATGACTGGTCAAATCTATGCTCTGTGGAATTTGAGGAGCTGTGGAATAAGCTGGATACTCAATCAAGAGTTCCCAGGGGGTATTTTCCAGTCCAGTTGATGACAGTACCAATAAATTCAGTGTGTGTAAATGATAGCATAATGAATATTATCCTTGATATTATGTACAAACAGGCTATCCGATTTTATCAAGATCATCCGTTTGGAAGCTGATGACCATAGCCACGAAATCGAACGAAATACCGAATTATTAAATATCTGTGCCACAGAAATACGATATATGCCGTGTGAATATGGTGTGAATGTATGTTCGTATACTACGAATTGTGTACTATAGTTGCCATGACAACTAGTGGGAAACGCGATAGCTGAAGGAAAATAGTATATTGTACAACCAAGGTGGATATAGGATGGTGAAACAGCTTCCTATTAACAAGCACTAGAATAAACTGTAGACCTTCGCCTACTTGATTTCATACCGTAGTAATATTTCCTGAAATCATGAGAGATATGGCGACATACCTTGTGTCGGTAAAACAGAATCTGTGCATCTGTCATCTTTTTATCAGTTTCATCTATTCTAGATGAAAAATGACTGAGAAGATCAATATATCGATAATTATTCCAGATTCACTGAAAATATTGTGTTTTGATGTCATTTCAACTCATGTCTGTCAGATGCGAACCACAGAAATACATGAGCAACAGAAATCTTCATCGATAATCGATCTCACCGCCATCTTCATTCAAGTCGTGGAAATATTAGTACCTTCTCAAACGGTCTACAAGTTTTTCGCAGAAACAATTGAAGAGCTGTTTCACCATCCTATATCCACCTTGTGTACAACGAGCATCAAATGACATACATATGAAAGTTTGCATCACGAGCTGCAAGCGAGTGCTGCAAATCATACGAGTGGGAAATGGTCATTCCGTGCGAGTTCTACACTATAATTTTTCTACGACTGTTATAATACACAGTGTAAGTAAAAAACAACAACATGAGAATAATATATTATAATATTTTACGGCAATGTAACCTAGTATTCGCGAAAAAATTTCCAGTGATAATTAAAGCTCTAGTCGTATTATACGTTAAAATCCTCCTCATGAAACACGTGATGTAATTAACAATAATAACATATAACGCCTCTAGTATGACATTCATCATAGAACTTACTCACATGAAATGTATAAATGTATGATGATCTTGAGTGGTGTGAAAGGTCTCTGGAATCCCAGAAGATCCCGAATAGCACTTTCCAACGCTTTCTTGGCAGAAGTTCCCGTATGGAGGAAACTTCAAGAAAACTTTCGAAAGCTGGGAATCAAGGGACGATATGAAACTATCGTTGTAGTCGGATGGAATTCTCCAGAAAAGAGTGGCAAACATAAATAACAAAAGGGCAACTCTTGAGCATTATAATAGGCTATTCGAAAGCGTTTCTGGAAATGTTCCTTGAATTATTCAAACGCCGAAAAACTTTCCTCTTGTACAGAACACACAATACAGAAAATCAATAAGAGCTTAGGGTATCCGGTGAATCCTAGATTTCATTCGAGTTGGATTCTACACTCTACACTTGTTGTCGGAATCAGGTATATATTTACCTTTTTACAAGCTTTTATTTTTAGTGTCAACTGTTCCGGTGTCTGTCTGTTGTGCGGCTGTAATCAAATCTTGCGAGGTGAATTTGACCCTCTTCTAAAATCGTCCTATTAATTTGCAATTTAGCTGATGTACATAATGAGTAGAGATCGAAATCACCGCTTATTTCCGAAATTTGCGATCTAGCAAGATTTTGAATCTGTTGTAGATTGTAGGGGGAAGGGTCGTTATGGCTGTGCAGCCTCTCAAGCACCTCCACCTATTAGATCTAACCCTCAATCTATTCTATGATCGGGATTGCGAGACTTCGTGCAAAGTTTATCAGTTTTCTGGGAGCTACATTCCTGACATCAGAGCTTTATGAAGCCCCCTTCCAGGAACTTGAGCCTCTTGCAGAAGAGCGCTGGGAATTCTCGAAGCTGCTCAAAGCAAATGTTATACAGTTTCAGCGAAGTTCTCATAGTAGCGGCAACTATCACTCTCTGTTTTGCCCATCTCATTGAGGTGATTTCTTAGAGGACAGTGTCTAGTGAGGTGTCCCGATACCAGTTTCAAGTTTTTTTGTCCAACTCGAGAAGCTGTTTAGCTTTCCTTAGAGAAAGGCTCACAAGCCTTTTCGCTTGGCACTTTATTCCAGTGAGATTTCATTTTATCCGCTTCCTAACTTTGAATTTCTTTTTTGAAGTGGACCTTGGAGAGTTCACAGAAAGATCCTGGGCCGGGAAATCGTGTATCCCTTTCTCTGGCAAGGGAATCTGCTTCCTAGATGCTTCCTTTTTGCCCTTCGAGTGAACCTTTCGAGGCACTCCTGGGCACATATCTCTATAAAATATACTTCTGCTTGAAAGATGATTGGGGTATAACCAAGGGGTTATGAGAGCCTGAAATTTGGCCCTATAATTTCCATTTCAGTTGTAACGAAATTTCTCACGTTTTTAAATTTCGTTCCTTTTTAATGATATCTTTCATCTCCCTCGTATATTGTGGTTTCACAAATTCAATTAGTGCTTTTTGATTGGTTGATTAGTTGATCGTTGACAGGTAAGTATATTAAATAGTATTTCGCTTTGCACATTGTTGTCGCTTGACCACTATTTCGGTTATTGCTATTTTGTTTTCTTTTCTTTCAACTAAATCGATCATTCTCTGCCTTCTTTGCACAAATGAAGTGTTTCAGTGTGACGATGGGATATCTAAGAGGTATTTTATACTGAATAAATTCAAATTTACTTCATCCAACTTGATTATAAGAATGCCAATTACTAAGTAATGCATAATTAAAGGAATTTAAATAAATATGGCAACAACTGTTTACACGCTATCTGTTAGATCGGTCGATAGATAAAATTTTTATGAAGAAGGGATAAAAAGACGGGTACTCGCTCTCTTTCGACGGTCAAGCTTCCTAGAGATAAGACGTCTAGTGGTTGCAGTTTTTTTTCTTGAGAGCAAGGTAAATGAATGGATTTTCTAGAAAATTGATTATGGAAAGATTATGATTTCTAAATTGAGATATTGATTGATTACGTTAAATTCAATTGATTTTGTTTCCTAAAAAATTTCCAGAGTAACAAATGAGAGGTTGATATGTTTTTTTTTATCTGAGACGCCATGATGCTCTCGAGAAATAAGTTTATATCTTGAAAATTTTGATGTGATCCTGCCTTTGAGAGGATAAACATTGGAAGATATTGTTTCCTATTATATTAATCTTTGCATGCATTATAGTATTTTCAGGTCAAAGATTGAATATATTTTGGAAAATTTTAGTATGAGATTGTGAAAGATTTGTTTCTGCCGGATTTCTCTGTGCTTTCAGTTTGAACAGAATCTTCCAAGGATCCACGTTATTATTCCATTCCTGGTGCTATTTTCCAAATTTTGAGAATATTGGATAAAAGGAAGGATTCATAAGATTCAACTGAAAAGATAATTTTTGGTCCCAGAAACAGGACTCTTTATCAGAACCAGAATTTTCAAGCTAAATTCCAGGATTGATCATGTTCTGAGGTAAGTGACAATTTTTATATTATGGACACTTTGTCAAATCTTTTGTGAAAATTGTCTACTTGCTTTCAGAGCTGATCAGTCTTTTCTGTTGGCTGAAAAGTCTGATTCTGATATATTAATTGTTGAAATCCATCTTTCTCTCATTTTTTTTTGTTTTCTCTGGAATTGTTTTTCATATGTTTGAAGAAATGAAATCAACATAATATCCATTCATAACTGCTGTTCTGCACTAACTTTGTCTCTAGGAAGGGGGTTCGTCAAAAGATAATGAGAATGTCTTGGAATTAATTTTTTTTCTTGTTGACATATTTGCATGAGCTTTGTATGATTCAATTATATAAGATCTAAGTAAAGAGAAATTAAGTCCATCATCCAACTAAGTATCCTCTTAAATTTTAAGTTCATAGAAATTTGTGATATCTAATAATGTTCAGCATTTGAATAGATTTTCTTTTGATTATATAAATTTAATTGGTGCATAATTCTGAGTTGAGGTCAAGCAAACACTGGCTCAACATATGATCTAGAGGAAACAAACTGATGCTCTAGTAAGGGACATATACTGCTGTCTAATGTGCTTTTAGGGCTTTGAGCAAATACCTTGGAATCTAAAATTGAAAGGAGGTATCCTGTGTTCCTGATCTGAGAAAAGAGGTATCCTGTGTTCCTGTTTCTAGTTCCTGATCTACTACTGAGCAACTCCAATTCTGCTAGAGACTCCAAGTATGGATGCAGTCTGATGAACTGAGTAGTTGGACTCTCATACTTGAAATCAAAGTCTGCTAGAGCTGCCAAGTGTAGGGAAATCCAGGTACCTCATATTCTAGACCAGAGTAAGTGTTGTTTCTCTATTTGAGATCCAGAGATACTCAAAGTTTCAGCCACAGGTCATTGACTACTTTTAGATATCAATTGTTTTTTCTTTCTGGAGAACATTTATAAAGTTAATGAATTATTGCACCGGATTTTCATTGTAATGATTTTCAATATTATTGCTGAAATTAAAATTGTATTAGTATCAATTTCATAGATATTTTTATAGATATTTTTCCTTGTAAAAATATTAGTAGTTTTCTTTGCTAGGATTCCAAAATTGTTCTCATTCACAATCCATAGATATATTGTAGAAAATATATTTTGTTAACTGTATCTAGTAGTTTTACTGTTCAAAGGATTGCATAGATCACAGGTTTTTGTATTTTAACCTGAATAAAATACATGGCGCTCAATTTTTGATGACATATTTGTATCATTCTTGTATCTTGAATTTACATTTCTACCTAAAAGCAATTCAACAATTTTTCCTTATCCACGACCCACCGAATCTAGAGCAGCTGACAGGTTGAAATAAAGATAAGTTGTACCATATTTGGTTACACAGTCCTTTCATCCATCTTAGATCCATCATTATACTACACTGATGCATCCCTTCCTAGTTAAGCTCCGTTATCTGTACAAATTTGGTTGTTGTTTATGACCACTTCAAACTGCATTTCGAAGTCGTACCTAACTAACATATTATCTGTCGCCATAGACATGGATTCTAGAGAAATATTTTCCAAATTTTCCATTTATCCAATTCGATTTCCTGATTTGGGATTGATGATTGTCTAGCTCAGTCTGAAGGCAGCTGCTTCTTTCATTACACACAGTGCAATGGTGAAGGGTTCAGCAATTTCTCCAAGACTGCAACGGGGCACGTGAATATTGCCTATTTTAAATCTGTTACAGGATAAATCAAAGCTTGACCTTGAACATGTTTCTTTATAATTTTTATATTTCATGCTGATTTCAGTGAATTGATAAATTTTGCAGAATTCTTGCAATCCTTGAAAATCTGTTCTTTCAAAAGCATATGATCTTGATCTGTAGTAGATGTGAATGATGAATATTATTCGAAATGTCAAAGGGATTGAATGAAGTAGGTTTTTATTCGCCCAACCAAAGGTTCCCATACATGTAGGTGTCCCTATAGTTTCTGCTGGAGACAGGGGATTCCAAATTGGGTAGATTAATGATTATGTGAAAGAAATTGCCACAAATTAACGTCGTACTTATAGGAATTTATGGGATTGGAGAGTGAAATGAAAATGGCGAATTACAATACGAATGATGTTCAGCTTCCACGTCGTTAAGGGGGAAAAAAATTAATGGTCGTCGGGTTTCTGAACTGTTGGGGTTGGCTTCTTTTTAGAAAGGATGGGAAGTATATTTTGCATTTTAGTTTCCTAATTTATCCCGAAAGTTGAAATATGAGCCGGTGGTTTGAAGTTTCTTGGTTTTTTATACAATATTCGGATGAGTTTATTGTGTACCATAAATACACGTTTTGATTAATATGTACGGTAAGTAAAACAGACCACAGCTTACATTTTACATAGGTGAATAACAATATAAATGGTAATGATGCTATTGGAATACAGATGATGATTATGGTTAAGCCAGAATCTTGGTATTCCACATTTGCTCCATTATTCCATAATTGACAACTTTTATTCTATTGAAAAGTTTGACAATATAATTGTTTCCATTGATAAATAAGAAGATGAATGTCATTCGGATTATTTTGACCAAATCTATCGATTCATATGTGTCTTGTGAAGATTAACCAAAAATTATTTCAAAATTCTTAGGACCTGTCGCAACGAGGAACATAATGAATAAATACCTTGTAAAGGCATTTTTTTGCGACGAAACAGTTTCAAAGTTATTGTGCAACGCAAATGCGTGTCGAAATAGCCTCTATTTCGATACGCATTTTTTATTATTAGGAGATTGGTACAATCGAATTGTCAAATGAAAGTAAGAAGAGTTAAGCCCAGTTTACTTCTGATCGATTTGGATTTTGTGATATTAGCAGTGAAAAACTCAATGTTTCAATTGGTAAATTTCAATTCAGAGTGTAATTTCATTTGAATTGACTGATAAAAACAATAACAACATTAAATTTTTCACCGCTGGTATTGCAATAATTAAAATCGCTCAACCGTAAACTGGGCTTTACGCTTTTGCTTCAGATTTTAATTATTTCAATGTTATCATTGTTACCAACCGAAGATGTTTCTGTTATTTATCGATATTAAATCCATTTTTTTCTTCAATTCAATTCAAAATAGAAAAAATTGCACATGACACACTTTTTATAAGACACGTTGTCGCACTTGTTCACTTGGAGCACTCCTCGCTTCGGTCGTCGTACTCCAAACAACGTGTGCGATTATTAAACTTGTATCATAATATACTATTATACCTCTACGTCAACATTTCTAGAGCCGAAAAAATGCAACGTTTCATAACGTCACGTGTCATAGTTATTTTTACCACAGATGACAGGTCGTCATAATGAAACCACTGATTGAAACATTATTGAAACGGTCCAGGAGACACTTTCAAAACGTTTTGAACCAGAATCAAGTTTGACGTCACAAGTGGTTCAAGAAAATGGAGTGTTTCATAATTGTTTCAAATAGTTTCAAAACAGTTTCTCCCAAAAAATGCCTTGAGTCTTCAACGCACTCGACCACCAACCCAAATATAAGTAAAATGTAAGTCTGGTAGGTAGGTACCCTTCAGACCTATTTGCGAATTAGATAGATTTTTTTTGGAGCGTAATACATTTGAGAAGAAATTATTCATAACGAAGGTCAGGTATTCTCAGAGAATTCATTGGAAACATGACCTACTTGAATGTGATTTTCAATTCAAAATCTATCAACTTCTTTAATTCATCTGAAAATTCATTTAGGTAGCCTTCAATTATATTCTTGAATAGGCATAAATTATATTCTTAAAATGAACTTGGGAGGTCTGAGACACATGGACACGTCCATGCTGAGACATGATTGGAATGGCTCGAATGAAGTACTAGCTTTACTCCCAGAGGCGCATCTCAAATCGTTAATTGATAATTTGCAGACAATGCCCATAATTAATTAGTTCTTCGTGGTGAGCTTCGTACAAGTGCAAGAGAAAGAGTGATTAAGAGGTTATCTGCGTGAAGGGGTGAGTTCTTCGAAAATCTCAAGTACAAAGGACCAAGAAGATGAGAATTAATTCAGAAAATGTTGGGAAAGTCACTTTGACCTCGAAAAATTTGACTGCTGAGTTGATCTGAAAGAATCGCCAAACTTTACACCATGCGATTTTTTAGCATCAGAAAGTGGAGGTTTTATTGTGTTGTTTTACTATTTAGTAGGTAATGAGTTTTTCATTTCTATTGCTACTCACATCTTTTTACGTAAACATTGGTATTCACTGTAGAATAGTGATTGAATAGCAAAAAAAAAACTGTTAAAACCTGCACTAGTCAGTTCAATGATAATAACTGCATTTGAGATTTTTCAGGTTATCTCATCCCATTCTCTCATGATAAATCATGGTGATGGATTCTGTGAAACGACAAATAAACTAGATAATTCGTAGCATACATTCTGAAGGATTTCTGATGAAAATAACTATGATGATGCTGGTTCCACTCTTAACTTAGTCTCATTATTTGATATATATTTCTATCACTTTTATGATTTTTTTTTGGTTTTTCTTTTTTTTTATAATGAAAATAAGCTACATGACTTGAATGTATTTCACATAATGCATGAAGAATTATCATCATCGATAGAATTTTAAGTTTTCAGTTAGTTTATGTGAAAAAAAAGATGACGAATAAAAATAACAAAACACACCGAGTGAAGAAAATTTGTTCGCAAATTCATTTTTGCTAGTATGATGTGAGACCTTCAATCTGCTTCCCTCTTCTCTTTTAATGTAGGAATATTTTGTTACACCAGAGCAGTTTAGTGTGGAAAATCAGAAACTTAACAACGAATCCATTAAATTCACGCTGATTGTTATCGAATTGTCCTTTATCCTGATGAGGGAACAGTTACAATCCCAAATGTTTTGGTTTGGTTAATTGGCACAGTTAGTCAAGTAATTGCGTTCGATTCGTTGAACTAGTTATAAAAGTAGACCTCCCTCATTCGTCTATTACTGTGTCCTATAATTTTTGAGAATCGAAACAAGAAACAGAAATAAGATCACTGATTATTTTTTTCCCATCAAGTGAATCTTTTGAAAATATCGATATCCACTCTATAACACCCAAATAAATATATTGCTAATCCGATTTACAATTTTATTTGATATTCACCGAGTATAAATTTGAATAAATATCCAGAAAATCAAAAGTGAAATTGAATGGTCGACATTCATGAAGTATGAGTTTGAATACATCTACAGAAAATCCGAATCAAAATTAATTGATTTGGATTCATTTAACATCATAAAATTCAAAGAAAAACGAATATTTGTAAATCCAAATTTATAATTTAATTAAGAGGAACAATGAAAAACTCATGGCCAAAAAACGTAAGTAGGTACCTCAAATTCGTTTAAGCTCGTTGGGGTATACAATTCACGAAAATTCAACAATTTCAACTCCTTATGAATTTTTCAAAACCTCTTGTATATTTTTCTATATTCCAGCCCATCCAAAAAAATTGGGTCCTTATAATCTATATATTTTTCCCCAAACATTAATTGATTTGAAATGAGTTCATTCTCAGAATTTGTTTTTATCATTAATTACCTTGAAATGAATGATATGTTGAATTTAGCATGTTAGTGAACACACCTTCGCATCATTCCTTCAACTCCTCTATGTTCATATTTCTATGTGATCTGTGATTGACTTAAGTCAAGTTTCATCTTTCAGTATTTTCTGTATTTTGTACTATTCTCATTTTCTTTACTCTGTCATATATTCTACAAGAAGCAAGGTGGATTAGGTTTTTGATGTACTAAGCTGAATGTGAAAAGTACTATTAAATATAAGTTAATTAGTAATGGGCAATGTGTCTTAATAAATAACAGGTTATGGGCCCAGATCACAGGCTTAGTTAGGTCGAGATATTTCAAGGAATAAAAATAACAAAATAAGTAAAAATCGTCAACGTGATATCCAAGGTAAAAAAAAAAAGTGAACAAAATGGCGGTTACAGCAGCGGCATCGAAGAACACATTTAACATTGAACCATTGACCACAGACAATTATCATACTTGGAAATTCAGGATGGAAATAATTCTTAATGAAAAAGAAGTGATGGAGTGCATCGAAGTTGAGTTCAAAGATATAAAATGCAAATCAATAATTGTGCAATGTTTGGACGACAAACAGATAGATCTAATAAGAGATAAGGATACAGCATTTTCCATGTGGAAGAGTTTACAAGAACGTTATGAGAAAAGGGGACTACCAGGACAGCTGATGTTGAGGAAAAAGTTTATATGTCCATGAAAATGGGTGAAAATCAAAACTTAGAAGAATTTCTGGCGAATTATGATGAAATAATAAGGCAATTGAAAGCTGCTGGTGGTGAAATAAATGAGCAGGATATTGTGTGCAATTTGCTCATGGCTATGCCTAAATCATTTGAAACAGTTATATCTATTTTAGAAAGTATGTCCCCAGATGTTTTGAATTTGACTGTAGTAAAATCACGGTTACGGTCAGAAGTAGAAAAAAGAGGAGTTTCAGCTAAAAATGAAAAATATGAAGTAAAACATGCTGCTTTTGTAGTTAACAAAGGAGAATGCTTTCAATGTGGAGAGAAAGGCCATTACAAGCGGGATTGTAAAAAAGGAGGTGGATATAATTCTACTAAAACCAGAGGATACTCCAACTGGAATCGAGGTCAATCATCAAGAGGTCAATACAATACAGGGAAAGTATTTGTTTTATGTCAGATTCAGGTTGTAAAATAGAAGAAGAAAATAATCTCAATTTTTTCATAGATTCTGGTTGCACAGACCACATGGTAAATGATAAGAGATACTTCACTGATTTGTTAATGTTAGATAAACCAATAAAAATAGCAGTAGCCAAAAATAATAATTTCTTGGAGGCACTAGGTGTAGGAAACATAAGAGTGATCAGTAAGGTTTTTGATAGGAAAATAGACTGTAAAATTGAAAATGTATTATATGTACCTAATTTGCGCAAGAATTTACTGTCTGTGAAAAAACTTGAGACAGTTGGAATTATTGTAGTTTTCGAAAAAGGAGAAGTGCATTTGTATAAAGAAAATCAGTTGATAGGTATTGGTCACAGAAATAATTTATATGAAATTTCTTTTGAAGCTCAAATTAGTGAATGTTTAAATTTGGAGAAAAGAAATGAACAATTAGAATTGTGGCATAAGAGGTTTGGGCACATTTGCAATGCAAATCTAGATAAACTAATTAGAAATAAAATGGTTATTTGATTAGAAAATGTCAAAGTTGGGAAAATTGAATTTTGTGAATCCTGCGTGAGTGGAAAGATGAATAGGTTGAGATTTGGTACTCGTAGTAAAGCAAAAAGGATGATGGAAATAATCCATTCGGATGTGATGGGTCCTGTCACACCTTCTTCATATGAAAATGAAAAGTATCTTGTAACTTTCATCGACGATTTTTCAAATTTTATATGTGTATATATAATCAAAAACAAAAGTGATGTTTTTAACTGCTTCACAGAATTTTTTAATTTAGTGCAAAACAAATTTGAGTCAAAAATATCAGTTTTCAGATGTGATAATGGTGGAGAATATAATTCCCATGAATTTAAAAGGTTTTGTAGGGAAAATGGGACTTACATCGATTATACCACACCATACACATCTGAACAAAATGGCAAGGCTGAGAGATTTAACAGAAGTTTGCTAGATAAGGCCAGGTGTATGATAAAAGAGGCAAATATGCCAAAAGAGTTTTGGAATGAAGCAGTTAGGGTAGCAGCTTATATTATCAACAGAAGCCCAGGTGCTAACTCAGAAAATGTAACACCAGCAGAACTTTGGTATGGAAACAAGCCAAATGTAAGTAACTTGAAAATATTTGGATGTACAGCATATGCGCATGTACCAAAACAATTCAGAGAAAAATTCTATGAGAAATCAAAGAAATGTTTAATGATAGGCTATACTCTCACAGGATATAGATTATGGAGTTTACAGGAACAAAAGGTTATAGTAGCTAGGGATGTAGTTTTTAATGAGAAAGAATTTAATGTCAAAAACATATTCACAGAAAATGTCACAGTTGGAAGTGAAGAGTTTGAAAAGGAAGTTGAAGAGAGTAATTTATAATAATGGTATCAATGATGAAGTAGATGAAGTGGGAAGAAGGAAAAGAGAAATTGAGGTTCCATGTAAATTCAATGATTATGAAATGTATATGGCTTTTGATGCTTGTAATTACATAGAAGACATTCCAAATTGTTATAGAGACTTGGAAAATAGGAAAGATAAAGAAAAATGGTTAAAGGCAGTAGATAGAGAATTAAAATCATTATATAAAAATGAAACATGGGAAGAGTGTGACAGTCCCAAAGACAAACAAATTTTAGATACTAAATGGGTTTTTACTTATAAGAGGTTAGAAGAAAATGAGGAAGAGAAGTATAAGGCAAGATTAGTCGTTAGAGGTTTTGCACAAGAGAGAAATAAAGGATTTGATCAAATTTATTCCCCTGTTGCAAGATTAGTAACAATTAGAGCTCTTTTGATAATTGGTAATCAGAAAGGATATCACTTTCACCAGTTAGATGTGAGATCTGCATTCTTGAATGGAAAATTAGATGAAAATGTATTTATATTCAGACCAGAGGGAGTTAAGAGTAAAAATAATGTATTAAAATTGAAAAAGGCATTATATGGGTTACGTCAGTCATCTAAGTGTTGGAATTCAGAGATCAATTCATTTTTATTGGAAATAGGATTCTTAAGATCTGAAAATGATTATTGTCTTTATATATTGAAAAATGAAATGAAAAATGTTTATTTGATATTATATGTTGATGACATAATATTATCAGGTCCAAAATTAGCAGATGTGAATGAAATAAAAGACAAATTGATGAATAAGTTTTTAATAAAGGATAAAGGCATACTTAAGCATTTTTTGGGTTTGGAAATTTTGTATGATAAAGATAGGGGCATTTTAAAAATCAGCCAGTCAAGATATACTGAAGGAATGCTTAAGCGGTTTGGTATGAGTGATTGTAAAAGCTCTGTACTACCCATAGATTCAAAAATTAATATTGCATTATGTAATGATCCTGAAAGATTGACAAATAAACCAGTAAGAGAATTGATAGGATGTCTCATGTACCTAATGCTGGGAAGTAGGCCTGATTTATGTTTTTCTGTTAACTATTTCAGTCGCTTTCAGGATAAGTCATCTGATAATGTATGGAACAGTTTAAAAAGGGTTTTGAAATATTTAAAGGGCACAATTAATGTTGGTCTAGAATATATAAGAAATTATGGAAAAGAATTATGTTGTTTTGTGGATGCTGATTGGGGTGGTGATGTGCATGATCGCAAATCTGTAACAGGTTTTGTCTTCAAATTATTAAATAATACTTTATTATGGGTTACAAAAAAACAGAAATGCACATCACTGTCTACCACAGAAGCAGAATTGATAGCATTATGTGCTGCAGTGTGTGAAGGTTTATGGTTGCGTAAATTACTAATAGATTTAGAATATAATTTTGAGAAAATAACATTTTATGAAGATAACCAGGGTTGCATTGCGCTTATTAAGAATCCTGCTAATAATAGGCGTGTGAAACACATTGATTTGAAGTTTAATTTTGTATGTGAGTATTATAATAATGGTGTTGTTTCACTGCAATATGTATGTTCAGAAGATCAGCAGGCAGATATTTTTACCAAGGGATTACCAACCATTTTGTTCAATAAATTTAAGAAACTTTTGGGTTTGAAGGAATTCAGCGAGGAGGGGTGTTGAATTTAGCATGTTAGTGAACACACCTTCGCATCATTCGTTCAACTCCTCTATGTTCATATTTCTATGTGATTTGTGATTGACTTAAGTCAAGTTTCATCTTTCAGTATTTTCTGTATTTTGTACTATTCTCATTTTCTTTACTCTGTCATATATTATACAAGAAGCAAGGTGGATTAGGTTTTTGATGTACTAAGCTGAATGTGAAAAGTACTATTAAATATAAGTTAATTAGTAATGGGCAATGTGTCTTAATAAATAACATGATAGAGTTTCATGTTCAATGGCTCATTTGACAAGGCTGACTGTTGACAAATTTTCTCAGACCGGTAATGGATCCATTTCGTCATCGCTAATTGGCGTAAAATATAGATCGCACATCATATCAATCTAGATGCCAGACTATATCCACCCCGACAGATTATTAGTTATTCAATCGATTTTGGGTTATTGCTTAGGTATCTAGACATTTGCGGAAATTAACGTTTTGTGGACCAAGGCAGGAAAGTGGACATTAGGAACCGCGACCTCTAATAAGATATTCAAGTGGCATAAAAAGTCATAAAACATATGTCAAATAAACGAGAACGATGAATTTATGATTTGTTCAAACTGCTATAATGACTAATTTTTTATCCACCATCAACGTGTACAGATGATAGTGAAAATATTAAAATCTTTCATTGTAATTGACTATATTTTCTTTCATTTTTTCTTATTGATAAAATTGGAAATTTCACCCAATCACAACATGGTGACGATTTCCCGGAGTTGTCTAAAAAAATGTAAATAATGCGCAGTCGCAAATCATTACCTACTCGAATCAGTTGTCTACCTATAATGACTTGACATCAACGCATTTCCTACTTATGAATGGGCATGCCCACGAAAATGTTTATTCCATAATTCAAAAATATCCACTAGCTCACTTTTTTGAGTAGTTTCTTTCTCAGAGCTTCGTGGATAAAAAAGTAGTTTATTATATTACGAAATATCAAAAACGCGAAAAACTGTTGATTGAGCTATAAATATCAATCCGTATTAATTACACGCGAAATCATATGCTACCATTACAGTCAATACAGGGTGGTCCAACGAAATGAAAATGTGAAAAATCGCTCGGACCCATCGATTTCTGATTCGAGAGGGATTCAATGAGGTATTTACAAAAAATCAAAATGACTGCGAAATCGTGAAAATTAATATTCATCATGCGGAATCAGCAGACGTGGCACCATCCATATGAAGTCATAGAAGTATTACTATGTAGTGTTTGAAACTATTCAACAAAATCTAGTGCATTTTAATGGGACTCGTTCCACAATATATATATATATATACAGTACGATGCAAATGTATGGAATAAATTCATTATCTCTAACGTTTATGAATTTTAAGGAAAATCCTGAAACAGGTCGATTTTTATTTTCAAATTGACATCTCTTGATATACATACGGAGTTTGTGACGTCATCCGCGTAGTTGTGGTGACGTCATCGATTATTTTTTTAAATAGGAAGACACCCTGTTTATTTTTTTTTCTGGATGGTATATTCATTGTCTATCTGACCATATACTAATATCAGGACAATAAAGTGATACAGAGTGTGAAAACATTATTTTATATTTACAACATCATTATGCTATCAATGTACGCAATTACCTTAATAGGTTTTTAGAGGGTCAATCGAATGGCCAACTATATCTCCTGATTCAACTCCTCTCGATTTTTTCTTCTGAGGTTATCTGTAGAGCAGTTTATGTAGGAAGCCGGAAAGATCAGATAATTTGAAAGAACGAATACGAGTGAATATTTCACAAATATATTCAGAAACGATAGCAAAGTTCAAGAATGATTTGTTTTCTATCTATCACATTGTATTTTTGCAGAAGGTCACAAATTTGATTATTTATTATAACGGTTTCCGATGTAAATATAAAATAATGAATAACTTTTTCTCACCCTATATTACTTTAAACTCCTAATATTAGTATACGGTCAGATCGACAATGAATATACCTTCCAGAAAAAAAATTGAACAGGGTGTCTTCCTATTTAAAAAAATAATCGATGACGTCACCACAACTACGCGGATGACGTCACAAACTCCGTATGTATATCAAGAGATGTCAATTTGAAAATAAAAATCGACCTGTTTCAGGATTTTCCTTAAAATTGATATACTTTAGAGATAATGAATTTATTCCATACATTTGCATCGTACTGTATATATATATACAACCTTGGGCTGGGTAGCGTAAAATTTAGATTTCAGGTGATCCCATTGAAAAAAGTCGATGAAAATTTGGAAACGAAATTTTAGGGTCAGATAGAACTCAATAAGATCTTCAAAATGAGGTATCGCAATACTCCCCATCCCTATTCAAAATCAGGGGGTTGTGCTCACCTCTGTTAGGGAGTTGAAGGTACGGGGATGAAAAAATCGGAAAATTTGTTTTCACCCAAATCAGAAATCGACGGGTTCAGGAGATTTTCCACACTTTCATTTTAAAGCTAAAAAACGAGGTTTTAAGTTTTCGTTGGACCACCCTGTATAAATAACTATCATTTATTTATGTCAGATTCATAATATACCCATGTCGTAATTGTTCTGACATTCTTTTGAAAGGGCTATCCAGCTATTTCTTATTTTATAATTTATATCGAGGCAGATTAAGGTATATTCTTAAATATAAGTAGGTGAGTAGGTAGGCATATCATTTCATCAGATTCAGAATATTTTGTGGGCACATTGACTGTCAAAAATCTCAATATCTGTTGTTTTCAGAAAGTGCCGATTTTTCATTCGAAAATTGAGAACACGTCAACAAGTGTTAACTTTATGAAACGAAAAGTATCCTCAGTGGCTTTTTATACATGTAAGAATTATCTTGAAAAGTGTTTTCTTCATTCACGTGCAGATAAACTTTTATTATTACGATCATTATTACTATTGTGCTGCCACGCTTAAATCCTATAACGATCGTACGCGACTGTTTTGTAATCTGCCCCAATCTTCCTTTCGTGAAAAGGTATAAATGCTATCACGAAATGTATAGCAGCAGAGGTGCAGAGAGCATTAGGAGCTACTTTCATTAATAGCTTTCATTAGTGTTGTTGCTGTGATTCGTTTTGATATCGAGATTCCTTTTCATTGCTTCTTATCACGATTAGGATTAACTGACGAGCCAACCGAAAGAGATTCACCTTTCCCACGATTTGTAGATGTATGAAATCCTGTAGCTATACAAATTATACGTTTGATATTTCAGAATTTTTTTGCTATCTAAATTCTAACTACTAGTTTAGTTGCATTTCCAACCCTCAGAAATTCACTAGAAACTTGTTTGATTTAGCTATTATTGAAGTGGGATCCGAAACCACTTCTTGGGGCCTTGGAAAAATGTCACCAGGTTTCGAAACTGCTTACTCTATACTGGGTGTACACAGAAGGTATGGCTTGCCCCTATAACTTTATTTTTCGGAGATAATGGAATGAAATTTTGTGGATCTGTTTTTTTGACGAGTAACTCACCTTCATACAAATTCCAGATTCACCGGGAGTGAAATAAACTTTTGATTGTCAAATGGGACACCTGATATGTATATTTTCAGGTTTTTTTTGTCTCCATATGACATATGACATATAGAATAACAACCTTGTGTCATTATTTTTTAATAAGGATAAGAACACAATTTGTCCAAAATAATACCAAGAGATTCACATTACGACCTTTCTTTTTCATTTTTTCGATTATCAATGAATCGTTACTTCCTCAAAAATTCACCGAAAATATTGACACGGACCCTCACTGATAGGTTAGTGAGTAAAAGGATATAGAAAAAAATTATAAATACTTTTTGGTATAAAATTTTCGTATCGTATCTCTCGCGAGCTTGAATTATTCTTTGTGAAAATTTTTTCGGTAGCTATTTTTTAAGGAAATTCGCAACTCGAAAAAAATTTGGGAAATTATTCGAGATCTAGTGGGAATAGTACCACTTCGAGTAGCTTGTGAGAAATATAATATATTTCTCATTGTAATTATGTTTAATCTTCACTGGAGTCTTGGTCTTGGTGTGAAACACGAATATATTTTTTTATAAATTCATAATATTCGCGTGTTCTAGAAACCTTCAACAAGAATAATTGAAGCTCTAGTGGTATTTATTATCAGTGATAAAATCGAAATCAGATAAACATTCTGAGAAGTACAATTATTGGCAATGTTCGACTGATTTTTAGACAGCAAGATTATGAACCATCAACAATTCTGGAATATACTCCACCAATTCTTGAAATACGTCCTAATATTCTGTGAAACACATCCTTATATTGTTTCAAAAATCATAACGAGCCACCACTGGGAAAACTAATGAATAATAGCAATGTCTGCATTCAACATTCAGTGCTTTAATGTGGTGCATAATGGTCCGGATCAAATTTCATTATGATTTCGAAAACAAAGGTGGTGTAATGCGGATAAGTAGGTACATACGCAGTGATATATATACGTTTGGTCATAGCCGCCAAAACTTCAGCAACAAGGGGGGGACATAATGAAACAATAATTAATACTATATTGATATTTTTCAATCGAGATAATTGTTACATTCTGGTCATGCCTTGACAGCACAATAATTATGACCTATAAACGTCCTTCGGACATTCTGGTAGGTACCATCAGTGACGAAAATGATACGTCTGCGGGACGCAAGAATGTCCCACTTATTGGAAACCGAGCAGGGACGTCCTTTCAGGATGCCTTTAGGACGTCATCCATTGACCTACATTTCAATAACTATAATAGAGGAAAAGTGATATTATCAGGCGATTATCCATACAAATTCTATGCGCCTATCGTTACTGGACTTCTGTGATTGGATCGGCATTGTGGTGGAATGTGGCTTTATTATTATTAAAAAAAATTAATGATACGAAAAACAATGATCTTCAACAAATTCAATTACCTGGTCATTAGGTTCCCTCCACTTTTAGTATTTATTCATTGTTAAACAATGTTATTAAGTAAACATAACATCACAAATTATAATTTCATAAACCTAACCAGATATTGGAATGCAGGAAGCATCTACGACACTTGTTCTCATTTCAATTTGAGGATATAGAAGTTGATTTTGATGTGAAATGGATATCAAAACACGAACCAATGATCCAAGACATCCATCAATATTTGATGTCTCTGTGCTAACATTCACTTTCAGATAGCGTGATGGTTTCATCTCAAAGTCGAACCTCCAAACCTCCATAAAACTAAAAAAAAAAATATGGATCTCCCGCCAAAGAGAGTATTATTTTTTTATGTTCTGGTTCTTAGGAAAAGGGATATCCTGTAATGTTGAGAGTACATCGTGAGAACCAAGGGAAAGAAGGTAGGAGTAGGTGTTCTTCTTAAATTTATGAAGATCGTATGCCTCGGGGAACACCTTCCTAGGCAATGAGTTCCAAAGTCTCAACGATCGTTGGATGAACAAGTCTTTGGAAAGGGACGTTCTGCAGGTCTCTTAAAGTGACCACGACGGGGTGTGAAGACTGAACTTGGCGAGTTAATCTCGAAGAGACTGCTAATGTAGGAACGATTGTTGATATTTCAGAAGAGCATGAAAATATCTATAAAATAGAGATAGATCGCCAACTTTTCTACGGTGTTCCAGAGAAGTGAGCGAGTTTGTAAGCGAGGCATCACCGACGAGACGAATTGCCGCACTCCAAATATGGAAACAGTATTCCAGCACAGGTCTGATCTGTGCCTTATAGATCATAAGCAGCTGACAATAGCTCTTGGCTCGAAACAGAAAACCAAGTTTTTGGGATGCACTTTTGGCAATGGACGTCACGTGATTTTCCCAAGAAAGGTTATTGCTAATAGTAACGCCAAGCATCGAAATGGATGACTTCAATGGTATGGTTACTCCTGACTGAATTATGTTGGGTACAGTGAGATCGGCTTTTCTACAGAAAATACATGCTTGTGTTTTTTTGCATTGAATTCTACCAGGTTATTAGATCCCCACTCGAGAATTGTTGCTAAGTCCATATTCATTTTGTTAACGTTTCTTCCTCATTCATTTCTGGTTTGACGGGCCGATATAGGAGCCCTGGAAGAGAAAGCGATATGGAGTGTACTATCATCCGCGAAGCTGTGTATAGGACATGAAGTTTCTTCCAACAAATCGTTGATGTGAAGTAGAAACAATGTTGGTGATAAAATTGATCCCGGCTAATGTTTACAATAAAAATAGAAAGCGCTGTCCCTTATTTCTAAATATTTATTGAATAATAAGTAAAACATCAATGAATATTATTCAATACTCGAAAATATTTGAGGAAGCTCAGCCTCCGTTGCCTCTTTTTGAGGAGCCACCGCTGTTAAGTATATTATAACCGTGCACACATAACTCTTGTTGACAGTACGTATACCCAGGGAATCCAGAGAGAAAGCTGGATTGTGATTGTGGTAATTCTGTTGAAGTGTTGGCATCTTACAGTACAAAGTTTCCAGCAACTACTGAGAATATATACCATTCAGATCACCTCAAGCGATCTGAGATATTACTACTTCTGCATCACTATGTTGGATGAGATTCAAGATTAATGCAGATACGGATTTGGAAGGAATCAGTCGTCTTCAATGTTCTTGAATTATTACAGTTTTCGACACTCGAATGTTTTCGTTGAAACGAATGTTGCGCACATACCCTAGTACCGAATTTTCACTTTGAAATCAACATTATCGAATGACAATTTCGCTTTTGTGCGTGTTTAAATTGAGTCTATAGATTCTCCTGATCACCTGATATTGTGCATTCTGAACGATCTACACAGTAAAAAAAAAATTTGGGTGTAATTACAATCGAATGGATTTCAGAGCAAACTCCGACGAATACAACACCTGGATATCAAAGTTGTATCATTTTAATTATACATTTCACAATTGAGTGTTAAGTGCTGTTCATCTCAGTAGTGAAAAATGACACGAATGTGGTGAAGTAGAACGATTCTGAAACATAAAATAATAAGAAACACCAAATGGTTGAAATCTAATATCTCAATGGTGCTATTATTCACGTTAACGCATAAAACATCACCTATTATATAAAAATAACACCAAATAACACCGTGTAACCGTTGAAACTTTTGCGTGTTGAAAAATATAAGGACTTACAGCACATAGTTAGTGGAATGCCTGTAACAATAAGGAACGGATATACTGCTAGGATGAGCACTGTGAACTCAAATATTTGATGGAACATTCGCTAAAATATCACCTAGTATAGAATTAACATCCATTTATAATAATAATATGTGCATGCAAACAATTCGAAAGAGACAGCTCTCTATTGTTTCAATACACAATGAAAACATAAATATAAACTAAGCTTGGGACTACCCAAATGCTTTATTATGCATCCTTTCATTCAAAAATTTCATATAGGTAAAACAATTCAACCGACTGGATTTATACTTTCAGAATTCAAAACGGAGCATAAAAGTAATTTGTAATATGAAGAGTAGGCAAGTTTCATGAAGAAATAATTTCATTAGATTAAAAATGTTCACGTTGCCGTGCTTATATATTCTTCAATAGCTCTTATGCGTATATAAAAATAATGAACATTTCAATTTCAATCATTCGGATTTGGATCTAACTCAATTACCCATATACAGCAATCTCCATTCTATTCTATTCTTTTCTATTCTAAAATAGCAAACTTCCCTACCCATATCCAGAAAACAAATTTTTCCCCACAACTGAACTGTAATAGGTATATTCACAATCTGAATTAGACCGATTAATCCTGAAAAACCCTGAATTCCAATCCGACAGCAATACCTAATGGACCCAATATACGGATAACATCCAAATATCATGTTGAACTAGATGTAAAATCCAAAGTCAGAGAGCGTAGTAGTTTCCTTGCTTAAGCTTTCCAATTTGTTGGAGTATAATAAGAAAATATGCCAACTGCATTCCAATACACAATTCCTCAGTGTGAAATATGAAATGGGAGAAAAGCATCCATTTCAATGCGGAGAATTTCTCCTGAATGTATCTCAAATAGAACCCAGAATTGATGAAATCCAGAGATGATCTACGTATATCTCGGAATACATTGTTCGGGGAATTAATTTCTCGCGTTTATACCACGAAGGGTGATTTACTGGAATCTAATTGAAGTCACAGGGAAATATTCGATTCACAGCAATGGCTTTCAGTACCTAAGTCGATCATTCTATGCTAGCATGATTTTGATGATTTGATGATAATAGCATATGTAGTGTTATAATGTAACCAAGATTCATTACCAAGTAATAGATATCATGATAGTTAGGTACGACTTCGAAATGCAGTTTGAAGTGGTCATAAACAACCACCAAATTTGCACTGAGAACGGAGGGAGAGGAAGTGTGGTATACTGATGGATACAAGATGGTTGAAAGGGCTGGAGTGGGCGTTACAGAGACAAATTTCAGGCTCTCAAAAACCCTTGATAACACCCCAACCATCTTTCAAGCTGAAGTACATGCCAAACAGATATGTGCCCAGGAGTGCATCCATACACTTCTGACTCTAAGTTCCAGGTAACAACGGAATTAGAGGCAACGAGGAAGCAGACTGCATTACCAAAGAAGGATCAAATACACAATTTTTCGGTTCATAACAATTCTGTGGACTCTCCAAGGTACACCTGAAAGAAGAGGTACAACGCTGAGAAGCGAATGAAATGAAATCTCACTGGAATAAAGTGCCAGGACAAAGACAAGCTAAAAGCTAGGCTAGTGAGCTCAAAAAGATGGACAAAACAGAGAGTGATAGTTGCCGCTACTGCAAGGATTTCGCTGAAACTGCAGAACATTTGCTTTGCGAATGCCCAGCGCTCTTCTACAAGAGGCTCAAGTGCCTGGAAGGAAGCCTTCATAAAGTCTTTCGATCTCAGGAACCTAGCTCCCAGGAAACCGTTAAACCTTGCACGAAGTCTCGAAATCCCGGGCCGGTTATGCACAAAAGATCTGATAGGTCGAGGTGCTTGAGAGGCTGCACAGCTTTAACAACCCCCCCTTCAATCTACAACCTAATTTTTGAGAGCTATCCAGGACCTCATCAATTTATCAATCTGGATGGGTCAGAATCTGAGGAATCTAGCAATAATTGTGTTTAGAATTGGAGAAAATAATCACAAAATGGCGCCCATAAGATAAACCAAAGTTAAGTGTTGTAAGTCTGGCATCAATTACTTCTGAAAAACCAATGACATGTTAAAAAGTCTCTCAACTAATTGAATTCTAGTTCTTTGAGTTTTCGCTTGAAAAAATAGAAACAAAAACGACAAATTTCCATTTTTCCATTCAACCGACCTCAAATCTCTCATTTAAACTATACCTATACCTGAAATTATCTTTTATTCTGACTGAAGTTGTTCACCTTCATTTTATCCACCCCCTCTCCCTGAGCTATACATATTTATAACTCGTTCAATCATCCAGGGTTGTTTTATTTCAAGGAATCCCCATGGTGGAGCTCGAAAATGGGCACCCTGTATAAATAACATAAATGATCTCTTCATCATTCCGAGTGCACACATTCGTTCTGTCCGAGCAGCAAATCTCCCTCACGTTTCGGTCCCAGCCAATTAAATATTCAATTTGGAATATTATGCAGGGACCAATATAGGCTAGGTCATGGCTGTATCAGCCTTTCCAGTTGATATGCCGAGGAGCGTAATATCCGGTCGCTCCCGTTAAGATAAAATCCCGACAGCAATATCGGGAATTCGAGTCAAGGTCGTCGATGCTTTCGGAATTCGAAATTACCTAGTGGCTATAGCTCAAACATCTCAGCTATCTATCTCCTAATCGCAAATGTAGTTTTATTGCCGGTCTAAGTGGAAACTGTACTATACAGAAGTCGTCGCGGGGGTTTCTTCTTCTCCTTTTTAATTTCTAGAATCTAGATTATATACAGGGTTATTCAAATACGACGGTCATCATTGGGATCTCGAGAACCCAGGGGCGGACCGAGAATTTGTGGGGCCTGCCTGATTGATCAACTAATTGCTGTTCGTTCTCCGCATTTAGGTTAGGTTTTATAATTAAATTCTTAATTTTCATTATTCAATTTCCTTGATTATAGGTTAGTTATATCTTATATATAAACAAGTTTTCGAAAATTCCTATTATTGGCGCACCCTATATTTTACACGAGTTCACAAAAAATGTCCAGCTTAGGAAATCCGGAGTCTCACCGAGAAGACAAATAGTTTCGTAAAAGAATCTGTTTTTTGTGAGGTTCGAGGTGGGTCGCGTCAAGGATAGAGACACGGACAGTCGGGTTGAGTACGACAATTCTCCCACGAACCTCAAAACCTCAAATTTGTAAATTCAAACTGTGTATGGTGTATAGGCGCGAGTGATCCTTATCAATGTACTCTGAATCCAGTCCATTTTCCTCCTGATTACGTGAACGGGTAATGAAGGCTGTGCTGGGCAACAGAGGACCTGGAGTTTATCAGAATCTGCAGTATCACCAGGTGAGATTATCCTTTGTCTGGACATCCGGCATTATACTTCGGTCAAACAAGAACAATTGCCATTTTGTAAAAAAAACTACTACTACTACGTACTATGTCCTTGCAAAGTCAGTTGGAAACCGAAAAAAAAAAAAATAACCATCAGCTGCACGGCTGCAAATCCTTTGAATAAACCTGCCGCTAATGTTTTGTTAGTGGCAGGTTGTCTAAGGATTCAACTTCCGACAGCCAATTAGAAAAAATTTGCATGGCAAACAAAAAATACTACCAATTCTGATTGAATGACATAACTCAAGACCTTTTCAATCATACTATTAAAAATTTTTCTAGCTTTATTATTGATATGTATTATTATTTTAGAATTCTACGTTTTGACTTCTCAAGGCCAACATTATTTCAAAGGCTGGTTCGTGCTCAGGAATTCAGCCAAATTGATGCGAATCGGAAAATTATTAATATTGCATTGATATGCTTTCTGAAAAATCCGCAAAAAAGTTCAAATATTTCAACTTTATTGCGATATTTCTTTTCAACGGCCATTTTATTCGCATAAATTTTCCGATATTCGTATAAGCATGAGGAGATGTTTCATCATGACTTGACCCCACGGAATACAACATCACTAATCGTTATCTTCAATTACCTATGAATCGATATTCTACAAAAATAATAATCAACCTGCATTGTTGAGCTTTACAAAATAACCCAAATAGGGTTGAAAAATTAAGTTCACCGAGACCAGGTGAACACGCCAGAAGATCTCGGAAAATTCATCAAGATTGTAGCATAATATGTATTTTAGAGCACTATTATTAGTACTTAGTAGAAAATGAGGAGAAAAGTGCATCTCCGTATTTGAAAAAAAAATTTGATGAGCCACACGAAAACTCAAAACGTCGAATTCAAAAACTAAGAATGCCACTTTGTAGATAACAAAAAGAAGCAACCAAGAAGTTCAGAAAAATGATGCAAGGGATAATCCAAAAATATAGTTTTTCCAAATATTTTGAAGATGCCTTTGGTATAGTGCCATTTGGAATTACTTGATCCCAGCAGGTTTCATCAGTGACAATTCCGCAAATATTATTGATAACGCGAGGCAATTCCTTTGACCTAATGTTATGAGGACGAGCAATAATGATGGTGGTTCAACCATGTTTTCCAGACTAGAATTGACATTGAACAAATAAAAATCGCGAAATCCATTACACACTGTTTCGTAGTCCGTGTGGTTGTTCCAATAGACATCCATGCATTTGGTATTGGAAAGCAGATCTTGTTGACTTATTCAACCGAATGGAATATGGGAACTTATCGATTTGTTATCGGTTGGACATTACTATGAAAGAGATTTTTTCTCCTGGAATGATTGATTTTGGATTCAAATCTCAATCCAAGAATACATATATAGGCAACACTGAAAGTTTTCCCCAGAAGTGGGCACTGGAATCAAGTTGAATAAGAAGAATCACAAATTATTAATTCGATTTTATCAACTCTTTTGATGATTGCATGTCATAGTGATATGCCACGAAGGAACTCGTATTTTCATCAGAAGAACACTTAATTTCCTGTATGTTATTCGTATTGACATCAATTATATGGTGGTTCTCAAATTGAAATTTCGAAATTAAAACATATGGTCAATGTTCAATAGAATACCTACCAATAAAGTTATATGCGAATAAAACTTAGAACGTAGCTAGAATAAATCCTCACTGTGGTAAAAGAAAATTTTCCTACGACCACGTATGAAAACGGCAATAATCACACTGTTTTGTTATTTAGAAAGTAGCTCATATCACCATGGAATTGTTTATTTGAGAGAAAAAATCACAAGTGTTGATATGAAAAATATCACAACGGTCGCATGAATTGGTAGAAATAATTAGGCATATTAGTTGGTACTCACTGTCGATCTAAAAACGTTCTCAAATAAAATTCATATTATTTATTGAAATTTCTGTCTCGTTTCGAATTATACCGATAACTCTTTAGGTATCTATTAATTTCAATGTGTCAATGATACATAACCAATGAATTCACTTTGATAAAAATTAGGGACAGTGACTGGAACTATTTATATACATGTCTGATGATGTTGATGACAGCAGGTGAGATCATTCGAAAGAGTACGGCTACAGTTTTGTACGCGCTTGCGCACTACGTACTTCTGTGGTTCTGTATTCCTGGTTGCGTGATTAGTGGCGCTAGCAGGCGTATGGTGTCAAATATCAATAAAAGTATTTGTTCAAACAAAACTAATTCAATCAATCAGTAATTCACATAATAAGGAATTGTCGGAGAAGGATTCGAATACCATCTTGAATATGGAAATAAACAGTACTTGATATCGAACCAGAACCACCTGAAATTATAGATACCGCTCAAGTTACATTTTAGACAAGACTTCCCGCGAAATGAAAGTATTCGGAGTCGTATAGGAAAACTAGTGTACAAAACTCGTTGGGAAGTGCATTTCCTTCACTCGTTACGTTTCCGCACTCACCGCTACGCGGTTGAAAGAAAAAAAGAAAATCGAAGATATCAAACAAAAATTGAATTTGATTGCCTCTGGTAGACCAAGAGCAGAAAATAACTACTCTCCTAGCAGACACCACGCAGAACATTGAATTATATCTGCAGATCCCAAATGTTTCTTACTTATTAACACGTACAACAAAGTTCACATATCGAGACAGGCACGCTTGACAAACTACAAACCGGTTTCGCGATTATTGTCCCTCATCAGTATGCAGGGTAGTCAACCAAGTAGAGACCCGGAGATCTACACTCGAAGCGGTGCCTGTCCCAATGCAATCTCCGCTCGCCTATTTAACCGCACTGAGCTGCGTACCAAGAGACATTTGGAACTAGCGACACCATGCGGCCGAAGAAAGAAACGCGGTCTTCCGCAAAAAGAATAAGTGAGTCATAAGTTATTAACGGATCTAAAAATGCGGTAGTATTGATACAGGGTGTCATTATTCGAAATGCCAAAAATGTTGATACTTTTGAGTACAACCGGTACCTAACGTTATATCTGGAGTAATTACCTAGGTACCAAATTTTCAATTGAAACGTTGTCCGTGAATGTCTAACCTATCAACGACCCTTTTCCTCAGTACCTCCCTCTGTAATATACATTTGCTCCCATCCGATAATTCATATATTGACTCACTGAAAGAAAAACAAGAATCAACCTCGATTATTAATGTCAGAATATTATGTTTCAAGTGGTTCATTCATCTTGACATGTGAAGTTGTTAATGGAACTAATATTCTCGATATCTATCCGAACTATGCAGTTGGCGTGAGTGAGAAGCAGAACCAACGAACACGAAACATTATCCACAGTGGAAGCAAAAAGTATTACTGCGGATAGATGATAAAACACAGTCTGACTCAACCAATATTTAGTCGAAAGACTTACATTAATTGACAGCTGTCGTTGAGAGAGAAAAAATATGTATTCCCTAGTGTTGTCTTTGTCGTCAAGATTACAACTTAAAATTATAAAAATGTTATGATTAAGACGTAAAAAAAGAGAAGAAGACTAATATAATAATTATTTTGTGTTTGGAATTATTCAACAATCATTGCAAGCTTAGAATGCTCACATAATATTACAAGAAAAAAAAAAACAATTATATATAGGTTATGTCCCAAGCATTTTCATTTTTTAAAGTTGCAATCTTGACGATAAAGACAACACTTAGGCAGTTGTCAATTGGAAATGTTTCGAGGGATTAATCCTCCATCTTCAGCAGATAGGAAGTAAGGTAGGCACCTACAAGAAAATCTAAAATTTTGACATATCAGATAAAGAATAGAAAAAATATACAAACCAACCTACAATATCATTTTGAAAGCACGAGATGACGCTGTTCCAGTGCGTATTGAGAATAAAATTTTCCGAAGACCTACCCGAAATCTGTGAACTAGTAAACAAAATAAGATATTTCGCACCTAAATATAGTTAACTGTACTCTGATTTTTACTAATAGGTAGCTGTGACAATGACATATCTACAAACGAATTCATATAACATTATATAGTGTCAATATGATTTACCAAGTACCGAATCGTATAATTTGTTCAGTTTTCTTTGCTGCAATGTCATCCGACGATGAAATGGTAGATTCTACTACCCCAGAAGTATGCAATTTGGGTTTGATAAAAAAATAATAGTATTTCGTTAGTACTGAACAATTGTTCAAATATTACCATCAATAATTATTTTGCCAATATTTCATAAATACAGACCAAAATGTACCCAAATATTCTTATTGAATGTTCATGCCAAATCAAAATTCGACATACCCATGTTTTTCATATATTACGGCTCGTGCTTCATCGTCTTTTCAAACTCGTATGAAAAATCCTATTTTCCGCACAACAAACCCCGACTGATTGAAAATGCGACGATATCGTTCGTTGTTGCGTAATTATAAATCAGTAAACTCGTCTAGAATTCTCATTACATATAATTGTCAACACATTCATAAATAATACAAAGAAGCAAAATTGAGTTGCAAATACAATGCCTATAAATGAAAAAGTCAAAATAATATCAATAGAGTTCAATAACAGTTGATGTAGGTGAATTGGACGTTGGTGAACAATGGAATAATTGTTTCATGTGCAAATTCAATAGTTTATATTTGAATGAAACAACATAATATGAACCCTGGAAAAGAAAAACCGACCGATAAATCACAATGATAGGTACTAATGAATCAGATACCAAAATTAAAGAAAAACTGGCATTTTCCATTTCTACCATTACATGCTTGAAGATTTTTGCCATTCGCAGAATTTTTTTATTTCCATATATTAAAGCCAAATTCACGAACTAGGATTTTCTTCTGCCTAGTCTGTTTCAAATTCCACTTCAGGAACGTCTGATGTTTTTTGCATTTCTGAAGATTGTTCACTCATGTTTTTCAGACACTGTGTCACTGTGATACAAGTCCTCTGTATTTACCTAACTAGATGAAGTTAAAGACTCAACATTGACTTGCCTTGGAGCGGTTAGATGTATTTGCTTAATATACACATCCTCCAAATACGTGAGTCTAAGTCTTATATGAAATGTACCTATTCAAATCTATTTCACACCACAGAAATGAAAAGTGCAATAAGACAGACAAGACAGTCTTCTCTGCTGGATATTATGAAATGAAAACACTCTGTATTTATGTGATATTCTCAGTGGTTGTACTTCTCCATGGAATCCAACTCTAGTTCATTTCCGTTGATCTGAAACGGGTCAGTTCGACATCGAGTAGGATACGTATGGGTTTCCTTTGAGAGGTAGGCACTTTGTGGAAAATTTATTATCTGACATAGGATCCCACTCACACCAGGATCGTCAAATCAGTATTTCACTGCGAGGCAACCGACAGACAGACATCATATCTCTGCTATTATCAGAAAGGATTCGTAGCGAAACAAAAATCTTTGTGTAACCTTTTAAAGCTCATGACTGCACGACAGAAAAACTTATAATGTTAATGGAAATCATGCAAGCCAGCAGGGTCCCTATTCTTGAATTCTAGGGAGCAGAAAACAGGACAACTGTCTCACTTCTTGACAGATGAATGATAAAAATATTTCCTCCTCACTTTTCTATCAGTTCTTCTACTCCCTAGAATTCAAGAATAGGGGCCCAGGAGGATATTGGGAGAGGAAATAGGAATTTGAATCTTCCTCAGGAGTTTGAAGGTTATGGTTATCAGGTAAAACTTCACGCTAGTCTGGTCTGCCTGCTAAGAATCGCATTGACCTTGGAAATATCTATAGAAAAAGGAGATATCGTCCACTTTCCTAAGATGTTCTGAAGAATGAATTTGTGAGTGCAGGGTCGCAAACCACATGAATAGCTCTCCTCTGGGTATAATCCAGGATCCTCAGGGTATGTATACAATACTCCAAGTGTGAAGTATTTGACTCTTGGCACAAAATATAAAATCTAGTTTTTGCGAAGCAGTTTTAGCAATGGACCTCACATGATCATCTCATGACAGGGTATTGTTGATGATAATTACACCAAGCATGAATATGGAAGATTTTATAGGAACAATTGTGCCTGACATACTAAAAAACTCCTTTACACTGAACTCTTCGATATAAGGCAGTTATTCTTTCAAAAAATTTTGAGAATCAATATGACCATAAGGATTGTCTCGTCAAACTATCACACTCCTACAAGACAAGAGCAAAAAATACAAAAACTCAATGAAATACCTCGGACCTAGACTTTTCAACAATCTCAGCCATGAACCCAAAATATCTCCATCCTTTTTTGTATTCAAGAAAAAAAATCAAAAAATACATCATGAGTCTGGATGGAAACGGTTGATATGAAAAATTATTAAAGATAAGATCTTCTCACCACTCATGGACGTTAATAAGTATATGTTTTTGATTATCTTAGTTTCAATATAATATGTCATTATCTTTTAAATGAATTATCTATACAAATAATTTTCATCATTATATTATTCACATACATAATTAACTACCACTATCTTTCATAAATGAATTGAATCAAATGAAATGAAACTTTAATACCTACGGACAAGATTATCTTTTGTAGGGTTTTTGCTTATTTCATGTGTATACTCTCTTATTATTTTAGCTATTTGTCTATGTAATTACCATTCATGAAAGAAATTTATTGATTGATTGATTGATTTTCATATCCTAATTTTAAAATATCAGTTGAATCTGCTAAAACAGTATCGACCTGACTCTGTCTTGCAACTCTGGTCTCTTTGGATGAGATAGGGGCTCTAGAGGGTTTGGTTAATTGAACATAAAGAACCGTTTTCAGTATTGGAGAATCCCGCGAAATGGCCTTTTTTTCTCCAGTTTTAGGAATGTGTTCAAGAAATTTTCTTCTTGTTTACAAATTTGCTATGATTTGCTATGGTCGGTCTTCGTGAACCGCCCTTAACTCAACAACTATTCTTGATGATTCTCCAATGCAATTTTTTATTTTCGATTTGTATGCATTTAAAAATGTAGTTTCTTCAATAATAATAATAATTCCTCCTGGGATTTTATCACATATGAATTGCTCATGTTTGTGAATAAGTTTAGATTGTTTGTGTATAACTTTCAACTGTTTTCATCTCGTTTCAATATATTCTAGTGAATCATTGTGGCAGTAACGACGCCTATGTGTACCTATGTCTCGCAATCCTTGGATCAGTTCACGATTCGCTGATTGCTCGATAATGGAAAAGACGATCTAGATCTACCTAGTAGAATACGAGAAACGAAAGTTGCTTCCAGTAATTTAGATATCACAGTTATACAAGGTGATTCAAGATGGACTCCCGATATGTCTAATGGTAGGTCTGGCTATTCATATACACCCATTCACGTATAAGTTATACTATCAGTCGAAACTTTTATTCCGCTTGAGGGGTATTTTTTGGGGATAGTATTCCACACCTAATCTTTAGAATACTCAGTTTTTTCTAAGAAAATCAACGTCATTTGAAATGAACGGGGTACACTCATAGTATTGTGATAAACCAACCGATCCTATTATAAGTAATTCATATTCACATCATATACTTGGATTAATATCAACGAATGATATATTTTTCAATTTTGGTTCTATAATGAGGTCATTATGAAATGCGAATGCGTATCGAAATAGCCTCTATTTCGATACGCATTTTTCATTATTCGGAGGTTGGTACAATCTGAACTGTCAAATGAAATTCACAAGAGTTAGGCCCAGCTTACTTCTGGGCGATTTTGGATTTGGTGATACTGGCAGTGAAAAACTCAGTGTTTTTATAAAAAAAATCTAATTTGGAGTGTGATTTGATTTAAATTGACCAATAAAAACCGCTGGTATCGCAATAATCAAAATAAATGAACAGTAAATTGGGCTTTACGCTTGTGCGTCAGATTTTAAATATTTCAATGTCATTGTTACCAATTTTAGGAGTAATAATCGACCCGCATCTCAAATGGAATCTTCATATAGCCTATGTGACAAATAAATTGAGAAGTATATTGTACAAATTCAGAGTATTGAAAGACATGCTAGCCCTGGAACATAGAAGAACCTTATATTTCTCCTTAGTAGAGAGTCATCTCAGATACGCAATTGTCGTTTGGGAAGTCTGAAATCACATCTGCACTCGTTAGAAGTCACACAACGGAGATTTATAAAACTAATGTACACTAAGGACTCAAGATTTCCTTCGGATTATCTTTAAAAGGAATCTCAGATATTAGACTTAAGACAATTATACTTCTATTGTTGCAGTAAAAAATATCACGAGAATGAAAAACATTCACATCTTTACACCCCAATAAACCTAGCAAAACCATTTTCGAATTTCAAAATCGTAATAGTGTAGTGATTTATAACTAATTCATTACTAATTTATTTCCATATTCCCGAATTTATTACCTTTTATTAAGGCAAAAAACAACGGTTCTGCTAGCTTTATATAAACCTAGCAGAACCACACCTTCAAATTATTTGTTACTCTTTTATTACTAATTTATTACCATATTCCCGAATTTTAAACTTTCCATTTCAAGGAAAAAATCATCAATTCCAATATTTCGATCTAAACCTAACAGAACCAAAACTCCAAGTATCCGTGTATAGGAATTTCATTCAGTCCATAATTTATTACTAATTTATTATCACATTGGCGAATTCATTACCCTTCTTTAAAAGACGAAGAAATCTGCTAGCTTTATATTAACCTATAGTGGAATCACCTCCAAAATTCTTTTTTTTCCATACTTGACAAAGATCATAATTTGTTACTGTTTTATTACTGTTTTATCATTATATTCCCGAATTTTTGATGATTATTTCCTTGAAATGGAGAGTGAAAAATTCGGGAATATGGTAATAAATTAGTAATATAAGAGTAACAAATTATTATATATGTCGAGTATGAAAAAAAGAGTTTTCAAGGTTTCAAAGGGTTGTTCAGAATTTTCAGTTTTGCACCACCCTGTTTTGTTTCAATTTGATATCAGTAGACAGTTGATGAAAAGTTAAAATAGGGACATGCAAGCCGTTTTGAGCAATAGTAAATAGTTTCGACACGAAAATTACTTAATTCGAAAAATATCGATTTTTCACACCCTATATCTCTGTAATCATTCTTGTTAGACCTCAATATAATATATCGAAGAAATCAGCTCTTTCGGGATAATCTGAAAATGTTACAAAATACAGGGGTGGGTGCTATTTGGAATAACAAAGTTGTTGCTACTTTTCGATAGAAGCGGCAACGCCGCAGCGCTGAAAATGTTTTAGATCGATAGAAAAAAAAAACTGAATACCCAAGGACTAAGAAAACCTGAATTTAAAGAATGATCCTATCTCCCGTTCTCCGTAAACGTCTTAAGATACCATCGACCGTGACCCACCCTGTATAAAGCTAGCCGTGTTTTTTTTATCTTGATGAAAGGTTATAAATTCTTCAATGCAGTAAAAAGTCAGTAATAAGCTATGAATGAAATTTCCATTCACGGATACTTGGGGTTTAGGTTCTGCCTCTCGGGTTCTGCTATAGGTTGATATCGAAATATCAGAATTGATGACTTTTTTCTTGAAACGAAGAATACAAAATCAAGAATGTGGTAATAAATTGGTAATAAAAGAGTAACAAATTATGACCTATGTCAATTATGAAAAAAATATTTTTGAAGGTGTGGTTCTGATAGGTTTATATAACAGAGCCGTTGGTTTTTTTGTCTTAATGAAGAGTAATAAATTCGCCAATGTGGTAATAAATTAGTAATAAATCAGTAATAAATTAGTAATAAATTATCGACTGACTGAAATTTCTATTTACGGATACTTGGAGTTTTGGTTCTGTTAGGTTTAGATCGAAATATTGGAATTGATGATTTTTTCCTTGAAATGGAAAGTAAAAAATTCGGGAATATGGTAATAAATTAGTAATAAAAGAGTAACAAATTATGCCCTGTCAACTTCGAAAAAAAATATTTTTGAAGGTGTGGTTCTGCTAGGTTTATATAAAGCTAGCAGAACCGTTGGTTTTTTTGCCTTAAAGAAGGGTAATAAATTCGGGAATGTGGTAATGAATTAGTAATAAATTAGTAATAAATTACTACACTATTACGATTTTGAAATTCGAAGGTTCTGCCAGGTTTATTGGGGTCATCTTTACATCCTCCTAATCATAATAATTTCAATACCCGTCAGATGCATCATTATGTTACACTGATGATGTTAAAGACGGTTTCGCAAAGATCGTACTCTTTTTTCGCACCAAAGCTTCACAATATTTTACCTAACAATGTTAAAATCATCATGAATATGTCAATTTTCAAAAAAAAGTTGAGAGAGTTCGTTTTATCAAATCCAAGATGCATGATGTCATTTTGAATAGTAGTTATAGCTTCCCTCATTTTATTTTATGAATAATCTATTTTTATGGAAATAACTTTAAATATTTTTAATTAGGTACGGTTCATATGTCCCTCCCCATTTGTTTGTGATAAGTTTACAATTTCAATATTATTCAATTGTTTTATATTTCAAGTCTCTTATTGCATCTTGAAACAAGCGTTTATCAAGTATATTTTGTTCATACGCAATGAACATTTTTTATTGTTGTTTTTGTGTATATCAGTACTGAATAAATTTTTATTATTATTATAATCGAAGATGTTTCTGTTATTTATCGATATCAAATCAATTTCCTTCAATAAAGTAAGTACTTCAAATCATTGCAAGATAGAAAAAATTGTACATGACACACGTTTTATAAGAAACGTTGTCGCACTTGTTCAAATGCAAAAGACATAACAAAAACATATTGGGTGATGTTCGTAAGTTGTGGATATCAAGAACCATTATATACAGCGTTTCTCAGTTAACTGAATTTGGAAATAAAGTTATTTTTCTTGAAGGTAATCTGCATTCTTTCAAAAAATAAAAATTCAAATGTAATCGGGACGTTACAATTTGGATTCAAACTTCTGGTGGCTGCCCTTCAATCTCTTTTCTGAAAATTAGCTCGATGAATATTGCCCATATCGAAATTCAGTGACAAGCAATTCGAGTTTTATTACCTACGGGGCTTCATAGAGGATGATCATCAAACGTGAACAAGAATAGGAGATTTCCCGAGAAAAGGATTATTCCATATATAAAATGAAATTTCCTCGCTAAAACACGAACTTTATTGTCTTCGAGTAGTTCTGGATGAGAAGTTTCATGAGGTTCGTATTATGGAAATAGCGTTGTACTCATTCAATATTCGAATTGGCGAAGAATACAGGTCATAAAAAAATGTGGTAGAAGTAAGTTATTTCCAATAGGTGAGATCACTGATAGCTAGAAAATACCACAACCTCCAGAATGATAAGATAAGTGCTGGGATTCTGATGATTCTTTTCGCAGTTCTTTCAAAATGAATTCTCATAGGAAATTCTGATTCTGATTGAATATTGTGGAAACCTTGCCAAGATGTGACGCTACAAGTTCCGAACTATCACTGAGTGCTCTAGAGAATAATGCTTTACAGCGTTGCCGAGCGTTATTCATAATATTTCTTTACAAATTGGGTAGGCACGACAAAATAATGAAATAGCACTCAGTATACATTTATGTCATTCAAGGTTAACTAAAAACACAGCTATCAAATACAGTCTACATTTCAATAAAATAAATGCTGATGTAACAATTTGTTTCATACATCATGGGATGGAGTTGAATTCTCAACTAGCATTTTCTCAGAAGTTACGAAAAATAGTGAATTTGGCAACACAGGAGTATGCCTATCAGAGAACTTGTAACGTAATAAGAAGCAGCCATGATAACGATGTTTGAATGTATATCTTTTCTATTACAACCCCTATATAATACCGAAGCAATAACAGGTACCTAGGTACTTCAAGTTCAAAGTTTCTATTAGTATGTTTCTGAAACAAGTATACATTCCGAGATACATAATGCCATACAACTTCACAAATAAATTATATTTCCTGCTATTCGGTTCTCAAAAGCAAACATTTCATGATTTGAGATTCAAAGGTTTCGAATTCATTGGAAAAATATATTTTTCAAATTTTCAATATTCTGCTGCTGAGTTGCTAGATTCTGTGACGATATCAATAAAAGTATCAATGTTTATTTGTAAACACTGTACGACATGATGCGACAATCAGATCCGTATGGGTACCTATATAAAACATACGAAACTTCAAGCAGAAAAAAAAAACACAGTAATACTGGATTACACGTGGGTAATAATGAATCACGAAGGGTGTTTTTTTATTCATATGGATAATTAATTGATTAATGGTTTTTATCTATTGGGTTACCTGGTCATTTCAAGTTCTTCACCAGGACTGTCGATAAAAAATAACGAGATTCTTCGCAATGTTTGTTATTGTTATTTTGGAATAAGGTATTTTTACGTAATAATAATCACCGCAAAATCTGAGTGAATATATATATCCTGGTGTGGTATTAACGATATATCGTTGTCTAAAAACATAGGTTGGTACTTATATTATTCGAAATAAAAAGCCATTAAATTGGATGAAGTATCAAAATTGAAAGAAGACCGTCTTGTCCAATTAATGTTACTTATATTATTGTTTTCATCAAGATATTTTGTGATTACATTTGGCACTTTCGGATGATTGTCAATAAAAAATTCTTGAAAAATGGAAAAGCCATAAATTGGACAACAATTTTAGAAAGAGAAATTAGTCTATCCAATTAGAATATCAAACATAGTTTGAAATGAATGTCTGGTAGACTACGTCCACTTCCATTTTTCATTTATTAGCTTAGTCGAGCTATAAGCCACTTCCAAGTTCTGTGATTTGGGAGATTTAGTTCTGGAGTGTTTCTTTCTTCTGCCGCATGGTGTCGCCACTTCCAATTGTCTGTTGGAACGCGGCTCAGTGCGGTCAAATAAAAGCGACGAAGGTGCATTGGGACAGGCAACGCTTCGAGTGGAGATCTTACGGTCTCTACTCGGATAACTACCCTGCACTGATGAGGGCCAATAAGCCCGAAACCGGTCTGTAGGTTGTTAGGCGAACCTGTCCCGATGTGAATTTGTCACGTCTTAGGAAGAAAGAAACATTTGCGATCTGCATTCACAGTGTGAATCGTTGCATGGATTACGAGCAGATATAATTCAATGTTCTGCGTGGTATTTACCAGGAAAGTAGTTGTTTTCTGCTCGTAGTCTACCAGACATTCATTTCAAACTATGTTTGATATTCTAATTGGATAGACTAATTTCTCTTTCTAAAAAATTCTTGTTCTCTCAGCTGACTACTCAAAATTTTGTTGTTTGGCTATTAAATACGTCATCAATGCGTTTTTAAAATGAGTCCATTTTTTTTTCAACTTTCGGAACCCTTTATGCATGGAAGAATCTTGAAAATTTTTCGTAGTGGAAATTCAACTATACCAGTAAGGCCCATTGTAGGGAAATCCATATGAATAAAACCTAACGGCGTTGCTGGTGCATGAAAACATCGGAAATCCGAATCACCATGATTTTACCTATCATCAGTTCATATCTGAGCTTCATCAACATCCAACAACGGCCCATTGAGTTGAATCGTCTATTGGATCATTCATGCAGCAATCCCTATAATGATGTGTGGTCATAATGGCGTTTCAAATGACGTACTAACAGGTTTTCCTGAGGCATTAAGTAACTCACTTTTTTGAACATTGTTATTCTCCATGGTTTTCGTTGAATGTTTGCTCATTCAAAGCTTCAAATTATTGCCAACAAAGTACCTATACTATTTTGACTAACAGCAGCATCTTTAGAAGAAATAGTGTATGATATCTCAGCTCTTATAAAGTATTTTCTATCCTATGACGTGGAGTAAAGAAAAAGGAGCAGATTTTATTCGAATAAAGTATTTTTTTCCAAATCAATGAATGCCAACAATTCAGGAAAAAGTCAACTTCTCTCAAATATCAAAATTTTAGATTTTGGTTTCAATGGAATCATGGTATATAGTTTCAGAGATGAATAATTTGAATTTTAAACGTCCCACATAATCGATAAACGCCTCGTTTGACATATAAATGAAAATTTTTCAACTTCCAGTCTCGACGTGAGTGGAACTAACTTCAAAGAACGGGAAATAATATTGATGACGTATAAACCTGCAAAAACTTTGGAGGTCATAATTTTTTCAAAATTCCACGAAGCTGCGGGGAAATTTTTTTTTTTGAGTAATAAACTAAACTACGCAACACTAATTACGTCGCACCACGAAATTTTGCCCCTGTTAAAATTTGTGTAACTTTTTTCTGCTTTGAACAATTTTAATTCTGTTTACAATATTCGCTAGCATAGTCCTCAGCTATAAACTCGTACTTCTTCGATAAATGAGGTTTTCTCATATAATTGATACATGATGTTACTTGAAACTGTGTAAAATTTCGGAATTTTCAAAATGATTCAAAATAAAAAAAAACAGTTTTTTTTTTAAATTTAATAGCAGAGGCATGAAGATGATCTCATTACCTTGGGCCATCTCCAGAATTGTCTTCTTATCTCTCGTATTCACAGAGTGATCTCAAAAAATTTACTTTTTGGATTTGCAGTCATAACTTTTTTCCTCTTCTACCGATTTTCAAAATCCCAGGCTCATTTTGAAGCTGAAACCTTAAATGATGAGATACAAGGATCAGAATTGACTCAAGATAAACATTCGAGATCAAGGGTTTCCTCAAAGGTGACCCAAATCTGAAACACCCGATAAATCCCGGCAGGGAGGAGAATTAAATGAAAATCAACTTGTTATCGGAAAGATCATTTATTTTAGATACATCCAGATCTTTCTTGCTTTCAGTAGTCAAAAATTGTACGTGTGAAAACCAAATTGAAATACCATGTTTTCGAGAAAAAATCAGCCCAAGAAAAAATGCATGGCCTGTAACCAACGTATCAAGAATCATAATGAGTGACTGACAAGACTGGTTGAAAATTTCGTTTTCGTGAAAATAAAGGTCGGGACGCGAAAAATTATTCGTAGGTCATTTTTTTCTGGGGATATAAGACCTATAAAAAATTCAGGGAACAGAAAAATTTACGAATAAAAAAATATTTCACCGCCTATACCTACAAAGTATTCCATCATGTTTTGGATTTTTTCAAACTATTTTATTTTTCAGATCCAAAAAAAAATGTAAACGTACGCTTATGAAATGTCTTTCTTCCTCTTTGATAAACTTTTTCCGTTGAAAACAGCTATGATTACCGTTTGTCTCGATTCTGAAAAAGAAATTTTCTTCGCCCTGTACATCAAACTATGATACTTGAAATACCCGACTTTGGGTAGTCTCGTATGAAACTCACGAAAATGATATAAAAAAAATCCCAAAAATCTCCTTCCGCTCTATCAGTACCTAAAGTACCCCAAGGAGGTAAGGGGGGGAAGACATTTTCTTTTTTGAAATCTATGGCCCCGATATGAGGGGTCAGTTGAAATCTGATTCCCGATATATCTAACCGTTTAACGAGCAAAAATTTGCCCCTCCCCCCAAAAAAATTTGAAGGGAGAGCGGGTCAAGAATTCGTTTACGGTGTTTTTAGTAGTGATATTTTTGTTTCGATTGAACAACGTTTTGGATTTATTTTTTTTTCAACCGGGATTTCGAGTGGGTTTTAGATTTTGGTCATCTTTGCAGAAACCCTTGATCTTTATTGTTTATCTTGAGTCAATTCTGATCTTCATAACTTCTCATCTAACTTTTCAACTTCAAAATGAGCCTGAGATTTTGAAAATCGGTTTAAGAGGAAGAGAGTTATGACTGCAAAACGAAGAAGTTAATTTTTTGAGATCACTCTGTAAATAAAAGAGATGAGAAGACAATTCTGGAGGTGGCTCAAGGTTATGAGATCATCTTTATGCCTCTGCTGTTGAAGTTGACAAAAAACTGTTTTTCTTCATTTGGGATCCTTTTGAAAATTCCGAAATATTGCACAGTTTCAAAAAACATCCTGTAGCAGTTTTATGGAAAAAAACCTCATGTATCGAAGAAGTACAAGATTATAGCTGAATTACTAGGCTAACGAATAGTGTGAACAGAATTCAAATTGTTCAGCAAAAAGTTATCAAAATTTCAACAGGGGCAAAATTTTGGGGTGCGACATAATTAGTGTTGCGTAATTTAGATTGGGTTAGTAGGTACCTACCTACTTTCGAGTTATAAAACTTTTTTGTGGGTCATGCCAATTCTTGACAACAAAATTAACTATATAAATGAAGAAGTTGAGGGACGGCTTATGAGTGAGTATACGTTAAGATGACGATCTCTAGGGAATTGATTGATGATTGAGGATATATCCGAAAGCAACTGCGTCAGCTGCAGAGTTTATGAACATTTGTATATTTTTTTGCATAGTTGCAGCGTCAACTGTAGCTATGGTTATAAATCAAGCTCAATAGTTACATAACATTCAATTTCACGATAACTTCCGAATTTAACGATATAATACTCACCGGCCATATCTTCTGCGAACTCGATTTCTGAGCCAGTTCCATACTTGGCAATAACTATCAGAAAAGTGACTATTACACATGATGAAATATCAGGCCGATTCGTATTCCGAACAAACTCATAGGAAAGGTCAGTTTTTGCATCATTACTGAAACGATCTGAACACAATTCACCAAATTGTTCGTTGAACATTAGTTTTCACTGCGTCGTTACAATGTGATTCTACTCCATGAATATGACCATGTAACATGTGTATTGAAATTTCTGCTTCAGTATCAATGCATTGTTGTATGAACAACTTGCATATTGATTCGCAAGCGGGTATACAGATTGTCTCCTTCAAATGATCGATATGAAAAATTGGTAGCTTCAATTGTGTCATAGACAACTCCATATATCTAAAACCTTTATTTCTCAGGTTCTTAAATAAGTTTGATACTGCTTGCCTATTTAGGAGATTTTTGCAGCTGGTATACTATTGTCTACTATTTCTGAAAATGAACGTTGTACATAATCTAACTTAACGAGTAAAACTCATTCATATGTGAGATGAGATAGATTAGATTAGCTGAAGTAACGTGATAACTGTACCTACACACATAAAAAGAATTACTTGATTTGATTTGATATGCTTTGATTCAAGAGTATGGCTTGTTTATATATACTGGAATAAATGTCTGCTCAATTCAAGACTTTTATGTTTCCAACTATATACACTCATACCAATGTTATAGATTTTTTGATTCGTAAATGAATGGAGTTCTTCGTGAGAATAATACAATATTTCAGATTGATAACACAATATATTCAAATCAAGACAATCATAATCTCTCAATGACTCGCATTTTTCTTGAACTAAAAGAATCAGATTTTCAGTTTTAGCTGTAGATTGTTTTGTATCAAGAATTTTATCAAATTAGAGGAATTATATCGATTTCTTGAAATGAGAATCATCCTCAACTTCCGTTCTCTTATTGGGGCTCTCATTAATCACATCATCACTTGCAAACCTTCTTCTTGACAACCTTTCCCCCTATTCGTAGAGATTATTTCTGAACTTGTCCACCAGTTTACCTCGCAATAAAGTTGTATTCCTCTGGTTTCAAACTACTGAAAAATATAAAATATATCATTCACAACTCCATGTAGGTACAATGTGAGAGATAATCTGACTCAACACAATGTATGGTTATTATATTTCTTCAAATCTGGGTTCACATTCTTACTACTGAATTCATTTTCCTTGGATCGAAATTAGGTAAAAAAATACCTAAGATGTCTAATACAAGTTCAAGAAGCTCTTTTCCACTGTTCAATCAGTGTTTGGACAAATTTAAACCTAACCCCAATTTTCACTCACTATGACGATCCTGGTTATTCAAGTTTTTCACGAATTATCAGTTTTCGAGATGATATAGCTACGTTAATTGATTGGATACACAATAATACCTACCCAAGAATGGACGTCGATAAGATATAGGCATGTAACTTACCCCTAAAAGTGGTAATTATATCCTCAGATATCTCCTAAGACCTTAGTTTTTCTTTCATGGCAAGCCAATATTTCTATGCCAATAAAATAGGTTGAACTGGTTGAACAATGATGGATGCACGACAAGAGCACCGAAACAACACACTCACACCGTTTGGCAACATTCTCGGCTCGAAGGGATCGCAATTATATTCAAGAAAATATTATGGTCAATCCAAAGAAACTTTCTCAGAGATTTACTCATTCAGAGATTAAATGTTGAATGTTATTTTGAAAGAAGACATTCCGTGATATATTTTTCAAGAACTTAATTATTTTTTCTGGATACTTTGAATTTCTTGAATTGAGTACATTTTGTTATACCAAATGAATATTCCAGTGAAATAATTTTCTACAATTGACATATTCAATAAATTCATTTCAAATAAATTATTTCAGAAGAAGAATGCGCTTTTTCAAAACAAGAATTGGACGTTGAACAAATATATCGTTTTCATTTGAGAATTTGTTTTTATGTGTGTATATTATTTTATGGAAGAATGGTAACTTCCGAACAGTGTGATAGTAAAGAAACATAAAAAGCTACTATCAATCAAAACTGTTTTCTCAATTCGTCGAAATCATCTCAACATCATCGATACAAAATATTTCATATAAATCATTTTCATACAAACGCATCAGCATCTATATATTTCTTATAGAAGTGTTGTGTAAAAAGAAACCTAAAACGCCACAAATGATCAATAGCTTCTTTCCGACATTGTTCCGGACAATTTATCAAAGATATATAGATAATATGGGAGTTCACATCATCCATCATTTATACAACCACTGTAAAATCTCTTTCCTTTGGCCATGTCTGAACTTTTCCAACTTTGGAGAGCTTTCATTATTAAGATTGACAAACTCGAATTCAGCAATACGTGTTTTGTATCAAACAATAATTTTATCAAATCATGTGAAAAGAACACCTGATTTGCAATTTGGTGTATCCTTGAGATGTGCAACGATGGAGTTTGGTAGAGGTACACTATACATTCTTCTTGTTAATGTTAGTTTTAAAAAAACAAGAATATGATTCATTTTCAAAATATTCCACATTTTTACTTCATGGTGCAAAATTTCAGAAGAAAAAGTTCACACGATCACAGTTATCAAGATGTATCGATGGAAATCATGTCCAATTTTTAAGTTTGGTAATGAAACATAAGTATTTCAGTTTCTACTGGTCCAGGTGGCTCAGAAAAATAAACGTCAGTATTGCTAGAAACTCGCACTTAACATTCGAAAACAAACTGCTAGTGTTTAAACAACTCATAAGACCTGTATTGACATATGCTCGTCCAGTGTTCTGCAGCATCTCGAGATTCCGCATAAAGGATCTACAGATGCTGCAGAATAAAATACTCCGTATAATCACTAATAGTCATAGATACATCCCAGTGGTAGACAAGACAAATTCCATAGAAAACACATAAAACACAGCAACCTGCCAAGACACATGACATAAACTAGTCAGATACATGACATATACAAAAAACACAAACTCATACACGAGTCTACCAGTCTTTTCAGATAACAACCGGACGAAAACTAAAACCCAACCCCCATCGACAGTCTGTAGCGAAGCCCCAATCACCTGATCCTGACTCATAGGATGTATCACTTTCCCTCGGCCCTTGGGTCGCCCTTGACGGGGTGACCGTCAAGTGGTTTGTTCTGCAGGAGTACAAAATGAAATGTATTTACATCCTATTATATGTATTTTTCCTACAAGCGTGCGTGATTCACCCTCTACCCGCACGCAATTCAGTTTGGAAAGTGTCATTTTCCCACACTAGTGCGGGAAATTTTTTCCCACACTAGTGCGGGAAAAACATTTATATGATATCCTCGTAAAATATCAGTGGTGGGTGACAAAATATGAAAGTTCAAGCGTTTTTGTTGCAATACTAAGTGAGTTTGTTCAAAATCATCCATCATTTTGCACTATTTATTGAAAAAATGAACACATATTGATAAATAAAAATGTATTGTTATGAAAATCACCCTATATATAGGCTTTGATTGATCTGATAACGAGTAGGTAACAAATGATGCTGTCATGCCGATCCAATACACAAATTTGTTTGTAATTGTCAGAGTGACAGACAAAGCGTTACTTATATAAAATTTTCGATTCAGTGAAATTGCCACAATGGATTATTCATCTGATGAAGAACTTCCACAAGAAATCGTGCAAGCAGCTACAGATGCGAACTTAGAGTTATTGCCAACAAAATCTAAACAAAGGTATGAGAAGCAACACACGAGTTTTATTGAATGGTGCAACAATAAAAAAGTGAAAACACCAAGTAAAGAAGAAGTATTCTTGGCTTATTTTCTAGAAATGTCTAAAACATGGAAGCCGAACACTTTATGGGCAAGATATTCAATGTTGAAGAGTGTATTCAAAGTAAAGCAAAATTTGGATGTTAGCATCAAATTGTACATTTACAATAAATATTACGATAATTAGTGGATAGAAAATGTTACTCTTGTTAGTTGTATCCATTTGCATGAATAAATAATTGAAAAAATGAATTTGTTTCCTACGCCTGTAGAAAAAGTATTGTTCCTAACTCATGCGGAAAGTGTCTTTCCCGCACTCGATTGCTTACCCGAACTCCGCTCCGCGTCGTTCGGGTTAACGGCAGTCGCGTGCGGGAAAGCATCACTTTCCGCACTTGTTTGGAAAATTACTATTTCCTACAAGCGTGCGTGATTCACCCTCTACCCGCACGCAATTCAGTTTGGAAAGTGTCATTTTCCCACACTAGTGCGGGAAATTTTTTCCCACACTAGTGCGGGAAAAACATTTATATGATATCCTCGTAAAATATAAGTGGTGGGTGACAAAATATGAAAGTTCAAGCTTTTTTGTTGCAATACTAAGTGAGTTTGTTCAAAATCATCCATCATTTTGCACTATTTATTGAAAAAATTAACAAATATTGATAAATAAAAATGTATTGTTATGAAAATCACCCTATATATAGGCTTTGATTGATCTGATAACGAGTAGGTAACAATTGATGCTGTCATGCCGATCAATACACATAATTGTCAGAGTGACAGACAAAGCGTTACTTATATATAAAATTTTCGATTCAGTGAAATTGCCCCAATGTATTATTCATCTGATGAAGAACTTCCACAAGAAATCGTGCAAGCAGCTACAGATGCGAACTTAGAGTTATTGCCAACGAAATCTAAACAAAGGTATGAGAAGCAATACACGAGTTTTATTGAATGGTGCAACAATAAAAAAGTGAAAACACCAAATAAAGAAGAAGTATTCTTGGCTTATTTTCTAGAAATGTCTAAAACATGGAAGCCGAACACTTTATGGGCAAGATATTCAATGTTGAAGAGTGTATTCAACGTAAAGCAAAATTTGGATATTAGCAAATTTTACAAAATAATTACATTCATTAAAAATGAATTTGTTTCCTACGCTTGTAGAAAAAGTATTGTTCCTAACTCATGCGGAAATTGTCTTTCCCGCACTCGACTGCTTACCCGAACTCCGCTCCGCGTCGTTCGGGTTAACGTCAGTCGCATGCGGGAAAGCATCACTTTCCGCACTTGTCAGGAAAATTACTATTTCATCTCAGTTTGAATGCATAACAAATGAAAGATTTGCTGTTTCTGAAAACATTTCACCAATTAATCATTGCTAGAAGGGTGATTAAAGGTGATGGAATGATGCATCCTCGAGTAAATGATTTTTTCATATAAAATAAATATACGGTTCATTTTATTGAGCCTGTTTAACTAACTCTGCATTTTTGTTTTTGTTGGAAGATAAGAAATCAATGGTCGGTAAATGCTATCCAGTAACTATTTTGGTTGAGATACATTAAAATCAGCCAGTCTGATTCACGGTATTCAAATACGATCGAACTGAATACGCGTATTTGCTGTAGGAAGACAACATTATCGAGATTAATACAGGGTGTTTCATAATAAATGCGCAGGACTTCAGGATATGATAGCTCTTTCAATAATATGAAAAAAAGTTCCTATTGACTTACCCTCTAAAATGCACCATTTTCGACATACAGGTTGTTGAATTAAAAAAAAAATATCGTTTTTTGCGAATATTATCGCACAGAAAACAGATTTTGAAGGCATTTTCTACTCATAATAAGCTATGTTTTGGGCTGATTTGTCATTTTTTTGAATTCATGATTGGTGAAGATTATGAAGGGGTAGTGGGTGTTATTTCCTCCAACTTTTACGCCACTGGAAAAAGTACAATTTTGAGCCACCTATTTAAACCGCCAATGTTTTCTACACAAAAAAGGTACTTTTGTTCATAAGCTCTAAAGTTGACCGTTTTCAAGAAAAATCAACTTTCATGTTGAAAAAAATGGTCAATTTTTTTAAATAATTTTTTTCATAATTATACAAAATATATTTAAACGTTAGAACAAGTAACAAAACCAAACGTTAACTTCATAATTGCAAAATAAAAAAAACAAATCATACTCAGTTAAATTAAGTGTTGGAAATGTCCGCCGTTAGCTTCAATGCACGCAGCAAATTTTCGACGCATTGACTGTTTAAGCTGTATTCACATGCCAGCTTTCGCTTATCGGGTGGAGAGCTCAAATTCAAGGCATGCCGTTTTTTTTAAGAATACAGCCAATTAGAAAGCAATACGCAATAAGCTGATTTGCACACATTTTCTTTTTATCAAATAGGCTTTAAATTTTAAAACAAAAGCTACCTCCTGTCAAAATAACAATTAGTAGTACCTGTAAACAGTACATTTGTGTTACAAAATTAAAAATGATCTACACAAACGCTGAAATGTGCGAAATGCATTACCTTTACGGAATGGCGAGCGGTAATTCGGCAGAAGCAAAGCGGTTGTATCAAGAAAGACATCCTGATCGCCAAGTACCACAACATAACTTGTTTCAAAGCATTCACCAACGACTATGGGAGAACGAAAGTTTTAAAAAGAATTCTGCTGATAGTGGGCGGTCTATGGAAGTTGCAACTCCCCAAGTAGAAGAGGCTGTCCTCAAAGAAATTGAAGAAGATCCTACCACAAGTACCAGAAAAATTGCTCAGAACTTAAACCTATCTCACTCGACGATTTGGAGAATTTTGAAAAGACAACTTTTGTATCCCTACCATATCCAAAGAGTACAAGCCTTATTGCCAATAGATTTTCCGCGAAGATTGTCTTTTTGTAGATGGATGCAAGACAAAATAGGTCAAAATCCTTGGTATGTCGAAAATGGTGCATTTCAGAGGATAAGTCAATAGGAACTTTTTTTCATATTCTTGAAAGAGCTATCATATCCTGAAGTCCTGCGCATTTATTATGAAACACCCTGTATATGCAAGAAATGATGGAAATGCTGGAATATTAACAAGATTTCCATGGACAATGATACCATTAAATAAAAAATTCCTTCTCGAAATGTGTGTTGTCCGCATTGCGTTACACTTCACATTCAACATTCAGAGGATAGCAACTGACGTAAGAAATGAATTATCCAAGCGTTATATATCACATGGAAAATTCATTTTTCTCCTGTGATTCGACATTCATATGGAGAAGCTTCCATTATTGTATTTGAATAGATCGAAGGACTATATCCGAGCATCTGAAAATGCATTGAGGAAGAGAGGTTGCCTCCACTTAGCTAGAAAGCGTTCTTTTCATGCAAAGATCTCGTATGCCATTGAAGAATTCTTTGGTGAAATTTCCTCATTATTGATATGCTAGGAGCATTCGTGCTTGATGGATTGGAAATCGAAAAATTTGTTTTTCTAACCCTGACAATTTTATGATTTGCTTTCGTACGACTCCGGTATCGTAGCCAGAAACAAGTATTGTGAAATGAGATACGAATATACCAGAAAGGTACGTTAAAAATGTTTTAAACCTTTTAAATTTGGATTGGATATATTAACATTTCAAGCTCAGGATTCTACAACTAAAATATCTCCTTATTATGATGGAACACTCTATATACATAGCGAGAAGGAAAGTTGTTGCTGACAAGTTAGAGGAAAAACTAGGTATCCAGCAATTATAAATAGAAAACTCTTTCTCCTTAAATTTCCTTCTTCAGAGAGAACTAAAAGTTGAGTTATTGAACATAGGTACTTCTGTGGGGATGAATACATCAGTGACATCCAAATAAAAAATGGTTTGATGAGACATGAGGACAAAATTCAAGCCTACTTTTAAAATATTTGGGAAAATACCTGTTCCAAAAACTTTAATTATAAGGTATTTTTTCAAGGTGTGTTTGTGAGAAGTGTTTTTTCTTCAAAGTGTTTGTGAGAAGCGTTTTTCCCTGTCAAGTTAGTTGCAAAACAACCCTCGAATGTCTTAAGACCTGTATAAGTTAGTGAGATGGGGACTTTTTAGGTGTCATCCGAAGCACTACTCGGTTGGTTACCGTGGAGGTTTTCAATTTGTTGCTATCATTTGCGTTAGTAAGTTGTGATTTGGATCTTGAATTGACTTCACTGAAATACTTTTTATTCTTGAGTGAATATATGATGATGCATAATTCATAATTTCTTTCATCAAAAATATGTACATACTATTCTGAATTATTGCAAGTTTTCTTTATAGTCGTTCGCTAAAGTTACTCCCACGTATGGTGGATTTATGCAGCAGTTTCAAGTCATAAGTATAAAGTCGTAAGTTTTTAGTTATGAGTCATAAGAAGTTCAATCATTGGATTTCAATGTTTCCATTTATACACTTTGACATAAGTTTTAAGTCGCAAGTCATAAGTTTTAAGTCGCAAGAAAGTTGGCCAACTTTTATCTCTTATGGCTTAAAACTTAAAACTGACTATATTTGCGCATGCGTTCGAAGTTTTTAATTTTGTGACGGTTTTATAGGTTATTGTCTGTGATTGTGTTGTTTATTTAAACTCATCTCAGAATTATTAGATTATAACAAGAAAAAAATCGATATTTATGAGTGAAATTGTAAAGTGACTTCTGAAACCGAACCACAGAAATCGACCAATGGGAGTAGTTACCCTTAAGACATGACAGTCCTTAATAATTCCTGCATAAATGGTCCTTTTTCCTTTATGTCTTGAATCTTGATACTAAAAACTTATGACTTAAAAATTATGACTCAAAATTGCTGCATAAATCCACCATCAATTATTGTAGTACTGATATATAACTTATATTAAGATCCGTGTATATGCAAGATCGATTATGGTTAATTTTTCAGATTATGTTATTGGCTCCACTCGAACCCTAAAAAGAATTATTACATCCGTCCTAATGCCCTTTAATGTGATAACTTTTTTTTATGATTTTTCTTCCTTATAAATTGAAATGTTTTGGATAATTTCTCATACAAGGTGGCTCAAAAATGTCTCCCGATATTTCTGAGGCTGATATAATAGAAAATAAAGGTACTTTCTCTTGTGAACTTTTTTCCAAAGATGGATAAATATCAGATTTTCTTCAATATCTTCTGACCAATAAAATATAAAATCTATATTTTGAACTATTAAATACAGCTAGTACTCCTGAACCTATCCTAATTTATTCGTTTTTTAAATATTTAATTTTTTTTTCAATTTTACTGATATTATTTGAATAAAACATGAATTCGATATTTCAAGGTGGTCAAAAGATATCAAAGAGAAACAGATATGTCTCCATCCTTATTATCGATTAGAAAAGTTTCATGAATTATTTTTTGTCATTAAATAAATATTCCTTTCAGTATACATCCTACGAAGCCCTGGAAGGGACAGTCAAAATAAAATATTCGCTTTTTCTAAAAATCCGAGTTATAATTCGGTATTTACGTCAAAATTCAGAGATACAAGTCTGTGAAGAGTGACCACTCAGGCTAGTATTATTAAATATCCATAATTTATTGAACCCTATGCGTACGCCTATGCCTAGTATATTTGGGAGGGGATTTGAAACCTTCATTTGGTTGGAAAAGCAGTTTTCTCGCCAAGTTGGGATCACATCTCAGATCTGTCTTCGGTACTAAATTGTGTTTTTTGGTTACCATCATGTGCCAAATGTTCCCTTGGAACACCTTGATGGCCTGCACTGAAAAAACTTTATAGGTAAAATCACAGTGATTAGCGTTGGTTATGTGATGCCATAAGAAATCGAATATTTTTACACGCTACATGTTTCAATACATTTAGCATGGAATAATACATGTTGAATGTATCTGCAATATTACAGTTTTGATGTGATATAACTTCCGGTTATTACGTGGATTACGTAATAAATGTATGTAATATTACATTTATATTGAAAAATATCTTGGTAATCTTACACATTATATAAGTACTTTCACACTGTGAATATCACAGTTATTTTTACTATTAGTGTTACATTATGTGGATAAAAATGGGATGAAATAACTTCTATTCATTTTATAGATATCATTTATTGAAAATACTGATGAGTCAAAACAACATATAATATACATGAACATAACATGAACTATATTTGTAACCTATATACAACATAAAATAAAACTGAAATATCAATTCTTGATGTGAAGTACCCAATAATTATCCCAAATAGATGATGTGATTAGTACGTACTTACGTACATAACATATTTCCTTCTAAAACAATGACGTACTGCTTAGAATCTGAAAATATAAATTGATTAGAAAATTTTCTGCAACAAAAGTTACACATTGAATTGAGGGAAATGGAAAGTCGATCGATTAAGCTTTCGCCATTTTTTATTTCATCTTATTTTCGGTATAAAAACTCCCATGTAATTTAAATTATCTATTGATGAAAAATGTATTTCAGACGTATTAGCTTAGAGATGACTTTGATTGTGATAAACAACATAAATAATTGTATTGGTTGATTATATAAGAAAGATTTCTAATAGACTATTTTCTTAGCTTTTTCCTCGAGATTGACAATAAGATTTTCAATTTTGATCCCTGCCAATTATTCAAAAAAAGTATTTGAGTTAGAAGTACCAGAATTGTTGTCATCAATATTTTTCACACAATTACAATTTGAATTATAAGTGATCTGAAAATATGATTACTCAATGAGTTTACCTTATTAAATACTGTTTTTATTTTACATGGTTTGAAAGGACATTGCAAATATGTACCAGTTTTTATATGACTATATAAATATGTTCACAACCATTTTTTTAGTACTGCAATTGAATGAACAATCTTGTTTGTTGCATATGAAATTGAAAGAGTTGTTCACTTCGTGTTCATTAGTGGTATGTATTCTCAACAGGTGACTTTTGAAAGCATTATATAATCGGAATAAACGATTACAATTAATTTCTAAACAAAGTTACCGTCACCTAAATTATTTCTGTATGATATAATTGAGGTAAATTACATCACTTCCTTATATTCCTCTACGCACTTCTACAAATTCTACAAGTAAACATCACTTACCTCTTGCCTGCAAATTCACGTCACAAAATCACTTCAATTTGAAATACTGAAAAGATGCACTCATTCAATCCGTGTGTGCAAGATGTGATGACGCCATTCGCCAATGGACGCCGCGGCTGCAATGAGACCGTCAAGACTATAGCAAATACACCACGTGACACATAATTGTCCTCCGATTGGATAATGATTACATGCTAAATGTAATTTTACATGCCAAACTGTATCATAACATTAACTTCTGTAACTATACGTTCTTGATGTATTGGTTCATTTCATTGTACAACATTCCATTTATTTCTGTATCAATACATTGGGATTTATCCACAGTAGAATTACACGATATTTTTACACATTATTCGCAGAAATATCACGAGTCCATGAATTCAATACATCAGAGGAGATGTATCAGTTTATTACACTCCTGAATATCTAAAACTACATTATTGTAACTTGAATTTCTATCTGTGATCCATAGTTGTTTTTTCAGTGTGTGCCTGCATTAACATTCAGGTGGGTAAAGCTCCCTTATTACTTTAGGATCGGTTCTCCAGGTCACCTGTTGTGTGTAAGTAAATAATATTTAGGTTGTCGACCATTTCGTCTACTACAAGAAATTTGCTGCCAATAAATAGTCTCCTGACCATCGCCGTTTTAGTCAGCTAACCCACCAAACCCCTGAGACCATTACGAGTCGGAATTTTGACGTGAAATTCAGAGTTATAACTCGAAATTTTAGGAAAAGCAAATATTTTATCGTACAATTCATGTGCGACGTTCCAAAGGTGGATATAGATATGGTGAAACGACTATTCAATTGTTTTTCGACAAAACCTGTAGACTGGTTTAGCGAAGCTCATAACACCGGTAATATTTCAGTAATCGTTCGAAGATGGCGTTAATATCGCATTTTATAACAATATCGATAATTCAGTTCCTTAAATATCCGAATTCTATGGTTTCCTGTTCAAGGGTTCAAGTGACAGTGACACATAATAATTGTGGTTTTAGCATGAAATATGAATATTGTTTGATTATTCAATAATGATATTCACACAAAATCAAAATGACTAAGAAATTATGAAAATTAATATTCACGCGGAATCAGCAGACGTGGCGCCATCCACATGATGTCGTGGAAGTATTACTAGTGATTGAAATTCAACAAAATCAAGTAGGCAGAAGTCTACAAATATTTCTAGTGACTTTTAATGGGATTCGTTCCACCATATCTACATCCACCTTAATGAAAAAAATCCAAAGAGCACTTCAACCCATCCATTCTCACCTTTCAAAACGACTATGCAACTGGTGTTGTTCGTGTAAGTATCTGCCGGGTAACCGGGGCTGAAGAATTGGTTATTACTGACGTTGACGAATGGTTTGCATTGCTCTGGAATCGGCTCTTCGGCAGGCGCCTGCCTGGTCTGCCTGTCACCTGTAAAGAGTATAAGATCGTTAGCTAACGATACCTCATCAATTTTCTAGATATACAGGGTGTTCGAAAAAGACACGGCAATAATTAAAGAGGTGATTGCCCAAGCCATTCTATGAAGAAAAGTTTCTATTAACGTAGGTCCGCAAAAGCTTCGTTACCGATCTATAGGGTTGAAATGAAATTTTAGGCTTGTCAATAGATATAAGAGATGCATAATTCGCAATGAACAACGATTTTTAAGTAAAAAAAAAAACCATTTCAAGACATATGTACAATTTTTCAGAGAAAAATTCAACTGAATTATAATCGAAACATACTTTCGATAAACATTCAAGTAGATCTGATTAATTACAAATGATCTTGGTTTGTTGGTTTTCGAATCAGGTATGCTGATTAAAAGCTTAGATTCTAGGTCTTCTATATCGTGTAGTCATTCGGACTAACTCATCCATTCTACAAGCCCCCAGAAATACCAAATATTACAGCCACCTAAAAAATAAATAAAGGTACAATCTAAATAGAAATTTAAACCTTGTAAATTACCTTAATCATTAAAATTTTCTTTATCTGGAGCTTCCTGGATACATTTTTCAATTTCTTCCTTCGTTAAAATCTTAGATTTCTTTGCCCTATAACCTTGAGCTTGCCGTTTCAATAAAGAACAAAGTTTTGAGTATGTAGATATATCTACATTGTGTTTAATTGCAAGGGTTGACTTCAGGATTGAATAATTGGCCCATAATGTTGAAGAATTCATCTTCAAACAAAGGTCTAGGAAGTATGCCATTACAACATTTTCTGAGAAAGAACTCGACATGCGATAATCCATAAAACGTCTGTATGCATTTTCGTACTTTTCTCTTGATTTCTTTGGCAATAATTCTAATGAAGCAGTATTCACTGCCTCAACCAGCTCTGGAGGAGTCCCAGGAATGGAAATTTCATCATCACTTATCATTTTACTTTCGAGAACACCAGCAATTAAATTTATAAGCGTCAAGTTTGACAATTCAACCTCAATACGTTTCCATAGTAGCCCAAGTAATTTTATTAGGAATTTCAAAGCACCATTTATTTGGGAATAAAATTATCGCGTTCTTTTTAAAATCAATCAATATCTGTCGAATTTTAAACGATTTGCGGAAAAATAGTATGTTTACCTCGTAGGAAAAGCCACATTTCTGGACTCTGTGTTGCTAAGTCTCGGCTTGCGCCTCGACTTAGAGCAATCTTCACAGTCGCCCAGGAATGTTAAGCTTTTCCTACCCGGTAAACAATGTACTATTGATTCCATATTTTTTTGGTAAGAGAAGAAATAAGATGATTCAATGCAGCATCAGTTGTTTATGTGTGTCAAATAAAATGCGATGACTGGACAACATAATTGTATCATTGTGGAAGATATTTGATCCATACCTAAGAGCCTGAGTATGAAGATGAAGACAACTTATTTCTTGATCATGTGATGTTGAACCATTGTATACCAGATTCATGCATACCGCTTGTTTATCACTCTGTGATTATCATCACGAATGGTCACAATCATTATGCGTGTTTGGCCATTTGAAATTAAAAATTAAATGAATCAACAGTAAATATTGGTTATTGAACGTTCTGCAAGGACATCATAACGGTCAACAACATTTCCGGATCAATATTGCCTGCAAACTTCCGTTCCTATTATGCCACAGATAAATCCAGAGATATTACGCTACAGGAATTTAGCTAGGGCCTGATTATGGTTCTTCTTTGTCTACATTGGGATGGGATTTAGTGGTAAAACTGATAGTTTCAGATGTTACAAAGTCAGCTGTGAAATGCGCAAATAACGATATGGTGGTCCTATTAAAAAATTCGTCGATACTAATGCAACAAACTAGCAGTTCTAAGTCTACATTTGAAAAGATTTCAGGTCAATAGTTTCCTATCTGATAAAGTAGCGAAATTTGTCAGATTCCCTACCCTCTTCGATTCACCACCTTGACTTACAAATTAAAACTCACGAGAAATATAAAAAATCACGGCTGAAGATTGAATTCAATTTTTCTGATTCTCTTTCAGAATTTGGATTCGATATAACAATACACTCAGAAACGACTATGATTATGTACCGATTGAATACATTGTTCTTTCATTGATTTAATTTTGGAAATGAAGATCATTACTGTCGAAATTGAAGAAAATAAGTATATAAATGCTTCTGTTATGTCCATGAACTATTGATATATAGATACCTACGTTGTTTGCCGGTCTATAAAAATTTCGTGTTCTCGTTCGGCTACTGTGAGCTTTGTATTCTTAGGATTCACCCTGATACACATTTTTGAACTGATATTCAAAATAATTACACCTGAACATCTATTCATCAAATGAATGAAGAATGTTGTTCTCAAGTTCTGAATGTGCATTGAGTATGAACAGACATTGGAAAGAGGTATGCCACTCCACCTCCTTTACAAAAAAGACACTTCGACACTTCAAGCTGTTTGGTACTTCTATCTCATTTTGATTATTTGAATTCAACGTCAATATTTATAATGGCTCGGAAGTTAACTGGAGCAAACTTCATGTCTTCTTCGCTCGCTGTGGGAAAATCGTTGTAATTTTTGACGAGGAATGTAATTGAGAAAAATGTTCCATCTCATTCCCGTGAAAGCATACTCTCGATAGGTTTGACATTTTTAATTAACTGAGTAATTGGTACATGTACGAGAGCTTTTTCGAAATAAAAGTGATGATATAAATAAAGGGGAAAAGTTTATTAATGAGCAACACATCACAGTTGTACAAAGTTTTTGATGAGTTTCAAATAATACTACTCGAAAAGCAATTCGGGTTGCAATAAAACTGGTAATGATTGGGAATCTCTCTTGAAAAACTATGTCATTATATTATTATCATCAAGTAGGTATAGGTATATTAGTATCATACTAGACCTCAATTGTCTTAGCTCATCAACAGGTTTCAGTGCATGATATTTAATTGAATATGGTGTACCTCAAAGGACACTTCTTAGACCTTTTCCATCTACCACTTATAAAACCCATTTGTAATATCATTTTTCAAATTCAAAACTATTGAACTTTTCCTTCATTTATTCAAATTGAAGATTTAATAGAGTTTATAGTGTATAAATATTTGCACTTGATATTTTATGTCCTGAAAATTGTTCATCTCTAACCTCCTTATATCGAAACTTTCTGGAATTGGTATACAGGGAAATCTCCTGAGATGGCTCTCGTCATATCTTTATAATCGTAGTCAACTTATGAACATAAATCCCTCAGGGTTCACATCTGGGTCCTTTATTATTTTCAGTGTTTATTAATGATCTAAACAGCTGTTTCAAACATACACAGATATTGTTATATGCCGACGACTTGAAGATATTCAGAAAAGTGTTGACAATTAGGGACTGCTCAAAGATTCAAGAAGATCTGGATAGGTTCACTGAATTTTGTAACCGTAACAAAATGAAACTGAACGTCAGTAAATGTGCGAGTATATCTTTCAGTATGTCCCTATAGAATTCCAATATTTATTGGACAACAGTACAGTCAGAAGAACGGATCGAATCAGGGATCTTGGTGACTACTTCGATACAAAAAAGACCTTCAACCCACATTTTGAGTACCTAATCAATGCTTGCAATAGAGCTTTGGAATTTTTTTGTAGAACATGCAAGGACTTTGATAATGAGGCAGCCATCAAATCTATTTATTATGCTTTCGTTCACAGCAAACTAAATTTCGCCAGTGTAGTATGGAACCCACATTATAATGTTTATAAATTACGCTTAGAAAGACTTCAGAATAGATTTATAAGGTTTCTCCACTTCAAAATTATAAAGGTTAATATAACTGTTGGCATCAGTGAAATTCGTATTCTTTATAATATACAGGTTCTCGAACAACGACGGATAATTACGGATTTATTCTTTGTATACAAAATCATAAAAAATTATTACGATTCTCCTAATTTACTGTCTATGATTTTTTATCATGTTCCTCAAAGATATACTAGAAATAGACAATTACTGACTAGTCCTAGCTATAACACGAATTTGGGAAAAAATTCTCCAATCACCAGATTGTGTTACTCTTTCAACAAATATTGTAATAATTTAGATATATTCTCCATGACATTCCATTCTTTCAAAATAACTGTAAGACATATCTTCAATTCATAATGTTATAATGAATACAATTTAGTTTATTCCTGTACCTCTTAGATTACCGAAATATCTATAACTATTATTATTATTAGTGGATGCTTGTATGGGTTTCACCTGTTTGTATCCCAAACTTGAAATAAATAAATAAAGAAATAAACAAAGATAATGATGTGTAACATTTATAGCAACATATTTGTACAACTACTAGAATTATATTCAGCAAAATTTTACAAATCTGTTTTTTAATGCACTTTGATGGTAAATTGAGTGTTGGTACCTATATAAATATTTTTTTGTGTGTGTTTTTTGTTGCTGCCAATCGCATATAGAAATATATTTATAATATATAGTTATGTTAAAGATGGACCGACAAACTGCGGCTAAATAACTGCTGCATCCACAGCTCTAAGCTGCAAAAATATATTGAATCCAAATTCACATATATTCTCCATATTTCTAGCAGGGTATTGAAGTAAACAAATCGATATAAAGTAATTTTTCCTCTGTCAACTCACCTATTGATGTTGTTTGAAGTGAATGCGCTGATATGAAGAATATGTTCCCCAAAGCTAACACTGAAACAAAGAAATATCACTTCAATATAAGTCGACTATGAGGAGTCGAAAAAATCAAGTATTTTTTATAATTTTGGTTCTATAAGTCATTATGAAAAGCAAATGCGTATCGAAATAGCCTCTGTTTCGATACGCAGAAGAGTTAACCCAGCTGAATTTTTATTCAGAGTATCATTTGATTTAAATTGACCAATAACAACAATAACAATATCGCATTTCTCTCAATCAAAATCGCTCAACAGTAAACTGGGCTTAACGATTGTGCGTCAGATTGAATATTTCAATGTCATCATTGTCACCAATCGAAGATTTTTTTTTATTTATTTAAAGAAAGTTGCATCAACCGCAAGGGTTATTAGCAACGGCACAATACAATTCGTTTCTGTTATTTATCGATATTAAATCCATTTTTTCAATGAGAGACTTCAAATTAATGCAAAATAGAAAAAATCGTGTATGACACACGTTTAATAAGACACGTTGTCGCTTCGCTCGTCGTACTCCAAACAACGCGTTCGACAAAATAGCGTCTTATAAAACTTGTACCATCATATACTATTTCAGTATACTTTTCATTTAATGTCGTACCTAGAAGTAGGTAGGTAGGTCTGACAAGTATATACCATATTTTCATGATCATAAGTCATTATTTTCCATGGATAAAATTTTCGTTACATAATTTCAATAATAAAGCTTATGATCCACCAACTTGGAGTTTTCCCCTCCTTTTTTGTTTGTGAATAAGGGTCTTAGTTTGAGTGATCTCAGTTTGGGATTATATAAGTACATCAGTTTCACACTGTTACGATAACTCTTTGATTCTCTCAAATGTGAGTGTTGATGTAGATTCAGAAGAGTACTGATGCCATAGCATAAAACATGTTCTAACCACTGAAGAAGTTGACTCCCGCGAAAAAATATTTATGTTGAGTAAGTAGTTGATATTCATTCAGATAGTCATTGAAGTTGTGTTTGATTATCTCCAAAACATCTGATTAAGGAAAGTAAATGCCCAACTATGAGTTGATATGAATTTAAGTTTCAGTTTAACTACACGGTACCAGTTGAATCCAAAGGATTCCAAGGCCAATAACAGCTTCGTTCAGATTTTCATCGACAGATTACCACGCAATGTCACGTTTATAGAAGTAGGCGAAATTAAAATATTTGGAAACAGGCCACAGAGGATAGAAAGTGAATAACTACATGCGAATACAAATGAGTGACAGAAACCTTCGAAGATTCTTTCCAAATATAATTGAACTTCATCCAGTTGCAAACTTAATATAGCAAACATTTATGGGATGTATCATTATGACATCTTACATTTGTTAACACGATTAATGAATGAAGTGGACGATACATAGTCGAATTGACAATTTTCCATAATAAAACGTCCTGAGAATAATGTGCAATATTCTGTTTTTAAAATTTATGAGGCTCTAATAGCAATGAAGCTGTATAATCGCATTTTGCGAAGCAGTGCATGAAAGCTCGAGCTCGCAAGGATTATGATTTTAAAATAACATTCCGCTACATAAAAATACATTTCACACATCCCACAAACATTGTTCGTGCAGACTAGTCGAAAAACGACAAAAGCGCAAGAGGAATCGTGATAGCGGGATTTTAGGCTACGAAAAGCATTTAGATATTTCAACTCGGATAGACGCTAGAATCTGGATTACTTCTGCTCGTCTACTTTTACATTTCCTCTGTGAGACCAAGCTTCCAAAGGATCACCCAATGAGTGTACTGTATGACAATGCCAAACACGAGTCCGAATTGTCATGGTAAATGAACTGTAGAATTTAGGCGAAACATCAGTTAGGAGTTGTTTCAAAATGGCTACGAACGTCGTATTCGAGTGAAGCTTGGGGATTTTTATGATATCTCTATGCCATTCAGGAATTACAAGTGGAAGGACAAAAGCAGTATCGTTCTACTTAATAAAACAAATACTTCTTTGTTTTATCGTTATATAGTTATTATTATATAAAAGTAACATCATTATGGCAGTGTGATTTTCTTTCCATTTAATGATTTCTGTTATTGATGTTCGCAACATTGATGCACCATTCAAATAATAATTTTTCAGTAGCGAAATAACATAGATTCAATTAGGTAGTCAAAACTTCGAAAATCAATTTTATATTTTATTGAAACTTCCAGGATCTGGGATGAAGAAGGAACTTAATAAACTGGAAGGAGAAGAAATTTGTTCACTCCATAATTATTGTCTAGTACCTTGACAGTTCTTGTGGAAAAGGGGGGACTGCTATTTAGATAGAACAAGAAATAGAAGCAACTCGTATTTCATCATATGTATGTTCAAATATCACTAACACGTAATTTCCATATGATTTTGGACAATGTGTATAATCACTTTCGAATCATCACTTTACAATCAATATGTGGTTCACTGGAGACATATTGATGTAGATTTCCATTCTCAACTAACTATTGATTGGGCTTCGAAAGTGATACATCTCGATGAATACCTATGTGTGCTAGTTAAGCTCAATTTATAAACTCCGCTGCCGTAGCTACAGTGGACGCTGCAGTTATTGTACGTAGATGAAATGTGCTAAAAATAAACATCTGTTCATAAATTTCGCAGGTGCCGTCGGATATCATATAATTCATTGAAGGACTCCAAATGTTCGGATACCCATGAACTCAATAGCCAAATACTAAAGGAAACCTCATCTATAATAATACAACCTCTAACTATACTGATCAATTTGATTTTAAGTACTGGTATCTATCCAGACATCTTCAAATTCTCTAAAGTATTGCCCCTCTTTAAAAAAGGTGATGCAGCAGTCATTGATAATTACAGACCAATAAGTATTATTTCAGTGTTCAGTAAAGTGGTCGAAATAATAATTAAGATTCAGCTTTATGCCTACTTTGAGAATAATAATTTTTTCAACAACTCACAATATGGGTTCAGAAAGTCGCGTTCAACAATACATGCAGTGTTTGACGTCGTGTCTGTTGTGGTTGAGGAACTTGAGAAGGGCAATCAGACTGCGTTGATGCTTTGCGACCTGTCTAAAGCGTTTGACTGCGTCTCACATGAAATTCTTTTGGAAAAATTGAACTTTTATGGGGTAAGAGGTATTCCGCTTCACTTAATAAGAACCTATCTTACTAATCGTCAACAAGCAGTAATGATCAACGGTAACTTATCAAACTTTCAAACTATCAAGCATGGCGTTCCGCAAGGGTCCGTTCTGGGCCCGCTCTTATTTGTAATTTATGTAAATGACTTGTGCAATAATATGATGCCGTTCAAATCGGTCCTCTTTGCGGACGACACCACTTTTATTCTGTCGGATAAAAATAATGATACGTTACAGGTTCAACTCAACGAAGTAACTAATAGAGCTAATGAAAGGTTTTTATGTAATAAGTTGAAACTAAATGGTGAGAAAACACAAAACATCCGGATATCTACTAATAATCAAGTTATATCTAATTGTGAAAGTAATGAAGTTAAATTACTTGGTATTACATTAGATAATAGACTCAACTGGTCTGCACATATCTCCCAACTGAAGAGGAAACTCTCAGGTTATCTATTTGTCCTTCGCCAATTGAAGTACATTACTAATACAAATGTATTACAAACTTCATATTTTTCACTGTTCCATTCCCATATTAGTTACGGTGTACAACTTTGGGGAAATTCATGTCACTCTATTCAAATATTTAGGATGCAAAAGAAGGCATTGAGAGTACTGGCTAATATTGGATACAGAGATCACTGTCAAGAACATTTCAAAAAACTTAGAATTATGCCACTGCCAACTTTATTTATATATTACGTCTTGACTGAAATACATAAGAAGAAATCATCATTGACGAAACAATCTCATATTCACGGACATAATACACGAAACTCCCATCACATTAGAATAAATCGATTTCGTCTGCACGTATCACAAAAAAATTCATTGGATTATTCTCTATACAATATCTTGCCTCAAGATTTCAAGGAGCTCAGTTTGAATACTTTCAAGAGAAAATTAAAAAACTATTTGTTGAGGTATTGCTTCTACTCTGTCGATGAATTTAGAACACATTTTTGTGGTAATACACATGTCACTGCTTCTCTTTGATTAAAGAAGTTCTTGTATTTGTAATGTTGTGTTGTAATGCTGTCTACTAGTCAATTTTAATTTTTTACAATTTTACATTTTTATTTATTTTTTACATATGACTTGCTACACACATTTTATATCATGTAACGTAGTCAAATAAAAATATAATATAATATCTCCTCAATACATTTTGGAACGGCATGTCAACTGTAGCTACGGCAGCGGAGTTTATAAATTGAGCTTTAGACAATATGCTATTGGTTGGTTATATATCAAAACAGTCTTCTGAACGTCAAGTGATATTTCTCATGGCAAATTATAATAATTAGTGAATGCGTGAGCTGTCGCCACTATTTCAACAATGAAGCGGAATTTGCTAATCCTCTCCACGCAACCCAAAATTAGTTTTATGGAAGTGATTCTCGAAAGGATGGGACTAAAAGCTTTGGGGGTGTGCATACAAGAGAAGAGAAGGGAATGTGAGTTGTGGTTTGGGAACTAAATTGCAGTGGTGACATCCCTACACATTTATCCGTAGGTTTACGGAATTTTCAGAAATTTTCGAGTCTGTCGATATTGTTTCAAAATTGTTTGATTATTTAATGATGTAGTTGAAATATGTATATGTAAATAGAAGTCTTATAGTTTAAACAATAGTAATTTTAAACTATTGCATTCTTATTTTGGTCCTCTGCTTATGACGTCGAATTCAAACAATTGATTGACAAACTCAAAAATGAAATAGAATACGAAATCGATTATAATTGAATCATGGAAATCATATCAGTTATTCAATTACATCTGAACATAATGGATATAGTTGAGAACTTAACAAAAAAAAAAACGAAAATATAGTTGAATGGCAATGTGTGAAATTGAAAAATAATGTTGGATATAATTACTTATTATACATGGGTGTTCTTGACCTATATTATCTAACAATTCTAACTGAAAACATATGCGAAGCAATCATTGATATAATAATTTAGGTCAAGAGCAGCTTTCTCGTATTTTTAAGTATAACAAAAAAAGAAGCGATTAAAAGATCTAAGCACTTCAGGTCGTTGACATACCAGAATCAGGGAATAAATCTACATATAGCTTGCAAAATATATAAAATGATCTGCCGACCTGTACTGGAATATGGACATGTGATATTGAGCAACTCTAGAACACCAGCCAAGAAGAACCTGGAAATAGGAGAAAGAAGCTGCCTGAGAACCATCACTAGAATAAGACATCCTGCTAATCCCCTGCACAACCCTTCCAACCTGCTGCTTTATCAAAAAACTAAAATAGAACCTATCCTCCAACGATTCATAAGACTCACAACAAAATTTGCCAACAAAAAATAAGAGAAAAACATCACCTTCATCCATCCCCTTATTCACCAAACGAACTCATTAATTCCACCCAAACGAAAATTTCCAAATGTTATATGACTCCCTCAATCAGCTAGTTGAATAACATGTTTTTTTTCACTGAATATTCTATTGTTAAAACTCACTAGTTTCAATTTATTATTTGAATAATGTCAAAATTCAGAATTATTTTAAGTACTGGCAGGAAGACTTCGGTCGTTAGCCTTTTGGCATAAGATATCTTTGTTATTTTATATCCAATAAAGTTTATTTTCTTCTATTGTTTTTTATCTTTCAACTGCTCGAAAACATTTTAGTTATATCGCAATAAAAATGTGTTTTTTGTTTGCTTTCTAACTATAATTCATTTTATCAGTTTTAGTATTTAGTGTGGATAATATTGAGTTTATTCGACGTCATATTGATGTTTGCTGTTCAGAAAGTTACAACAATACGGCTTGATTGAAATGACTTGATTGGCCAACTTGAAATATTGAAGTTATATATGGACATATACAGGGTGCGGCACCGAAAACGAAACAGATCGAATATCTTATAGACACATGTGTTGTGAAAAAAATGCAAGAACACGTCGATTTGTAAACCAAGGGGGACATCTTTCTACCATAACCTCAAATGACAGTGTATGAACAGTGTATGAACTTAAAAATTGGAAAGGCTTGCATAAATTTTACTCCAATCATTCCAAACTACAATAATTCACAATAGCTGCTCAAAGTGTTCTCCATTAACTGCCATACATGAGTATAAGTTAGTCTCGAAATGTCTGAGGTTTTGGAGCATTTCTGGAGTTATTTGACGACATTCGTACCTTTGAATAAAATTTTTTTTTCCGCAAGAGGGCGCCAAAATGAAAAGTTACGAAGCGAACACTCACATGGCTGAATTCCTTTTTAAATTACCTTTTCAGTGATGTGTCACACTTAGTACTTTCCCTATTTAAATTGTATGGGTGATAGTGACCAAGGGGAGGAGAGAGAGGTATGACAGTTGAGGTTATGGTAGAAAGATGTCCCCCTTGGTTTACAAATCGACGTGTTTTTGCATTTTTTTCACAACACATGTGTCTATAAGATATTCGATCTGTTTCGTTTTCGGTGCCGCACCCTGTATATAGAAAGACCATCTGGATCGTCATTTGAATAATATCATTCCAATACTATCTATCTCTTGAGAGAAGGAAATATGTTAAAAAAAATAAAGAACTTAGAAGCGAAATACTGATAGACGATGGAGAAGGATTCACTATCAATATAAGTTCAATTTATTATTTGATATTCGTTAATCTAATACTACACTAATTGAATGAGTCAATCAAAACCAATGGAATCATCACTTCACACTTCGTCTATCGATTTCTCAGGAGATAAAAATCAGTTTCGATTCTTTCACGTCACTGAATTCTCGAGAAAAATGAGAAAACTCAAATGTCAGACTTGTATCCCAGCTGTTTTATTCGTTTTTCCCCAAACATCAGTTCCACTCCATTTGCAGGCTAATCAACAGGCGTTATCGGTAAAACCTGCATTTTTCGATTTATAATCTGTCGTTTCACCTTCCTCTTTTTTGTTCCAGCACCTATTGGATCATTAAAGAGCACATTTCGCAAGGTAATAGGAAGCACTAATATTTTCCAGTGCGCTGAATTCGACTCTTTATTTTCAGCAAGATAAGTCTGTGCATATGCGAATTGAATGACGTAAAACTAAATTGCTGATGGGGATATCTGGAGGGTAGAATATTCTTATTCAAAGCAAAAAAAAACAGAATGTTACTGAAATCACGCCAATATCGATTTATGGAAATAGCTATTTGTGTATTTGAATCGAAAAGTGACACTTTGCGCTCGAAAAACACATAATATTTTACTCCATCTTTTCCTATAGACAAAAAAAATTATAATAATTTACTACTACTAATGGTGCTCCTCAAACTAAGAAGTATAATTGAAATTTACATTTTTTAGGAAATATTATTTTTACTTTATATTCAACGTATTGAGAAATGCTTTTAGTTCAGGATACTTGCTTCGATATCTTCAACATTCAAGCATTTCATGGCATCATGTCATAAATCTATCATATCATAATCCATATTTTTCCTCTATTTTTCTGGTAGGAGGTTCGCATCTACAATTTTTGCTCTCTCTGTTACATTAGAAGATCAAGATACCTTAGATAATTCACGGTCACTATTTCCAATCCTGCAAGAGAATATGAGTTCGTTTTTCAATATACCTATGGTAGAGGTGAGCGTTTTTTCAATATTTCAATCGTATTTGGTTACTGTATTGATATTTCTCCTCAGTCATGCATAATAGTTTTTATTATATGTTGATTGATCAAGAATCCCATTGATTTTCACCTTTCAATGTGATAATTAAAAATTAAACTCAAAATTTTAAAGGAAGCAAATATACTGATGAAATCATAGGGATTTGAGAAATTCTTTAATGAAAAAATCACCGAACTTAACATTTCCATAACATATCTGTTGTGAATATCATAATCTTTTTTTCACAATTATTACTAAAACCATTTTTCGTTTCATGGCCAACCACATTCGATCTGGGATAATAGTAACTAGCAGAAACGTTTTTCGAGTGATAATAACAATGTGTAATACAATACATGGCTTATCTCTGAAACTTTGCATGACAGTTAGACTACTTCTGATAATTCCAACTTCTTTATCTCAGTCAATTACCAAGGTAAACAAAATTTCAACTTTTTCGTCCGAATAATATTGAGAAAATAATTAAAAACTATATTATCAATTATCAGTTTTTTCAAAGAATTTCAGGAACCACTGACTTTTTTTTTCAAAACGTCATATTGAAGTAGTTCAAATTACGCAAATTTTATCTAATTTAATCGTCTATGAAATTGTTTGCACCCTGTATATACTTTCACGTGTTAGTGCCCTACTCTTATTTGAGACACGCCTTTTTCTTATGATGAAAGTTATATCTTGAATGACCGATCGAATACGCAAATATCCTCGCTAATATTTCATCTCAAAGCTGCCTTTTCAAGAAAATGGAATTCTGTCATTATAGAACCAACATGAAAACAGGAACAAAATGTATCATATATAATCATCCGCATATGTATTGAATACATATTTTGAAGTAAAACGAAATAGGAATGGTAATTTCGAATAAAATTGGTATCATTGATGACTATCGTTGGATTTGCTTGAAATTTAATCACATAAATAGTTAGGCAGAAGATGTCTGAGCAGACGGTATATCAATGAAGATTTATATGCACCTAATCGTTATTTAACAATATTTTGAGATACACCTTCACGCATTGATAACGTAGATGAATTGATGGGTCCAAAAGAGAAAATATGAATGCGATGATAATTAACATCGTTGTTTACTATAAATTTTTGGAAATTCCATTGTGCTTTCAACAGTAGCTCTTTTCTTTATCTGGTTGCTTTCAGATATAACTCTTCTAATTTCAGGAGTAAACACTCGCAATGGCAATGGGAGTTCTGGCTAGTTTCATCATGGCTACAAAACCTTAGCTCCTTTCAGACATCTGTCATTTTTTCAACATACTCGTTTTTCTTAGAAATGGGAGAACTACAAATCATAGAATAGTCACTTACCATTTCGAGATCAAATTAAAAACAATGAAAAACACTGAAAACTCCTTTTGACCTAACAATCGCAGCCAACTTATAGTTGGACAGATAGGGTTTTTCCACATTCGCTATAGTATCTTCATTTTCCTTACTCAACCCTATACTGATTTTCAGACTGCGATAACTTTGTATCCTCATCTACGAATTTCAATAGACAAGAGATAATCTCAATGCATCAATATCTGAAAAAAGCAGACCGTCTTGTTTCTTTCCATAGCCGCTCCAATTCGAAGAAACTTGAATTATTTGTGGTTTGATATTCCAGACAGCTCGTTCTGAAATCTTTCCTACTCGTCCGAATAAATAGTACTCTTTGCACTCGTTACATAAATTACCATCGCTGTGTGTTTTCGAAGATATTTTCACTTTAGCGTTGAGAGCTTCCAGCCAAACATCGCTTTTCAGTTCAATTAGACGCCAGCTGAATTTGCGTTTTCCATCACAATAAAATTGAGTTCACCCCTTCTTGGGAAGGCAATATTACTTGAATAAATGATAATCCTTCTGCGAAAATGCGGGAGCGATATTTTCCTCGTACATACGATTTAAATATTCAGGTTGATAGAAAATGAAGGCAAGCAATAAAAATAATCTCTAATAAGCTCATAAATCCTGAAGAGCAGCGAGCGTAGACCACCCGATTTATTACTATGGTGGCCAAAGTTTTTCCTTATCTTTTCCTCAACTGACATCAATCATCTTATGGGATATAATAATGACGAGGTAATTGGATCTGGCGAGATAATGAATCATCAGGAACAAAACCACATAACAACCAATTATCGGAAACAGAAATCATTGGAATGGGAAAGTGGTCAGCACAATTTTCTGGCGAATCATTTCAGTGAATTAGGAATGATTTCTCACACGAATATGTTGGAGAGGAAAACACCTGGTAAAGCTGGCAAAGCGAGCAATATTTTACACTTCTATGTTCTCGACAGTTTCTGGTTATTTTTTCGAATTGTTGGTGTTGCCACTGGTGGCTCCCATCATGCAAGTTGAAATCAAATCGAATAAAATCAATCTTTATTCATTCAAATACCCAATTGGGGTGTATAATATGTCAAGAATGCAAGGTACATGCATGTAAATATATATAAAAAGAAATAAAAACTCGAGAAGTGAAAACTCGAGATGGCCGATGAGTTAGTCACAACGGTAATAAAAGATAAAATGCAATAAAATACAGAACAATGAAATGACTTCTTCTTCTTTCTTCTTCTTTTCTTGAAGTTCTTGGTTATCTGACTCCTCTCGGTGCCAATTCCACCAGTTCAGGTGTGGCAATGAAATGACAAAACATGTTAAAATTATTCAAAACATTCATTATTGTTATAACATATTCCTGTGTAACAATTGTTACATTGAGTAACGGAAGTTGAAGTAAGTAGTTTGTGTTCTGATGTCTTCAGGTAATTTATTATAAACCCCTATTCCAGTTGAAAGTGGTCCATTTGATGTTATCTGGAGATTATCATGATTTGGGTAGATGGAATGGTTATTTATGGTTTCAAAGAAATGTATATCCATATGCCTGGGGAGAGTATTTTTAATTTTGTGAATATAACAGGCAATTTCCATTATGTATACAGACAAGCCAAAGGCAATATATTCAACTCAGCAAATATAGGTCTACAGGAGTCTGTTGATGATATGTTTTTTATTTTTCTCGAAGCTTTTTTCTGGATCAAGAATAGATAGTGCAGCTGTTGAATTTCTCCATAGTAGAATGCCATGGAGTAAACTGAGTAGACTGGGTTTCCGCAAATTGGAAGTTTCTCGAACAGTGTATATCAACAACCTTTCGTAAACATCGAATCTGGTATATTTTCGTATTAATTTTGTTGATTGCACTATATATGCTCCTACCAACTGAGATCATCTTGCAAGGTTATGCCTAAAAATTTGGTTTTTGATTTCTCGGTAATATTTAATTCATCGAGTTTAATTGAGAGGGGGTTGTTCATAATTCTTTGTCTGGTATAAAAAATTACGTGTTCGTAAGGTTGGTGACAATATATTATGTTACTATGTATTGATTGGGTGTCTTTACAATCGTCTCCAGGTGAGAACTGAATTTCTAGTGCATTTGTATGCAAACGATACTAGAAACTTCCAGTTGACATAACAAGCTTATTGCACCTATTATCGATGTCCATACATTTTTAATCTCTATGCTGCTTTTTGACTGGGTTCTGGATTCGTTATTGTTTAGTATATATGCTGCTTCTTCCAATTTCCTTTTGAGTCGATGTTTATTTTTTTGTACAGAAAACTTTGAGGTAGTGTTGGTAGGTGTTCTGCTGTTCCTGGTTCGGTTTATCCTCGCTGGGTATTTTTCTTGTGTTCGCTAATTCTGATGTTCAAAGATCTCTGCTTGCTGTTTCCAATGTATGGTTTGCCACATGAAACGTACATTAGGAGAGATGAATGCGTACATCATCGCTCATCCAGAGGTTACGCATTACTTTATAGTTTTAATTAATGCGCTCATCTAACATTCTTTCGTCATAAAACGTCGATCGCTTGTGGGGTAATTTCGGATTTTTCATGTGTTAAACTAAGAATTGATTGAAGAATTGCGTGGTTGGTGGTCGAGTGCGTTGAGGCACTGGCCTTTTGCACAGAGGGTCTGGATTCGAATCCAGGCGCGGCTACTGGAAATTTTATTTATTTCTTTAGCATCGTTTAGCGGGAGGAGATAGGTGACCAACCGAACATTCTTGGTACCTAGATATCAATCCTTTGGACTCTCGACGGTAACCAGCCGAGTAGTGCTTCGGATGACACTTGAAAAGCTCCTTACTCATAGAAGTTTCAATGAGCCTTCGAGGGTTGCTTTGCAACTAAGTTGGCGGTCAAAAACACTTATCGAAACACTTTTCAATATATGGCTCTGCCACCCCTTTTTTGTGCTGTTGATTAATTTCTTCCAAAGTTTTTGATTCACTTTTCAATTGCATTGTAGACTGTGCACGCCCAGGCATTCATTTTAATCAACTTTTCGGAATCTAGAGTTCCTATGATGACGACTTATTCTCTCTCTGTTATTCTTACTCTTTATGCTATATAATGCCAAATCGTTTTGATTAATGGGATGATCTTGTATATTGAAATCGATGAAGGAAACTATCCATATATATTTCTATAGATCAACAGTCAAATCCACTAGGTGACATTGTTGAATTAATTTAAACTATAATACATCAGAAGGAGAACTACACTATAGTTGAGTTAGAAAAATCGATATAAAAGTATATAATTATCTGTTTACTATTATATGAGGGTGATTCATAATGGATAATACACAGAGCAATGGTAATTAGAATCCAGAACTAAAAACATGTGGATTGGTCAACTCTGACTCTAGATAGTAAAATATTGATAGTATACCTTTCAGGGTGATAATTTGGGAATATTTTACTAAATATTTTGTTCTCACTCCACTGATATCGATGAACATTTTTGAGGTAATGAAATGAATACCAGCTGAGGAGCTGCTTCATATGCTAAAAGAGGTGAGGTGTACTAGTATATTATCATCATCATCACCCGTAATAATATAGAGTATTTGAGATACAATGTACGATAGATTAAACAAGATTTGATAATTCAATTTTGCTTGGTGAAATATCTAAATTATATTAATGAAGTGAATACTACATTATATCAATGATATGCCGAGAACTTTTGGAAAGTATATCGGTGGTCTGGATGTTATCACTTCGAATTAATTTCGAGAATAATTTTGACAGCGTGTGTATTGTTTTCTGCTGGTAGGTAGTGAAAAGGTTATGCTTGTTTTTCTAGAACTCCTCAACTCATATTTTTGATAAGAGCTAAATTCAGTCGAGTACTTTTGTGAAACAGGTGATTCGCGAGGAAATACGTCAGTGATATCATACATAGGTACTGTGTTTTATGATAAGTATGCACTGAATTGATTCATCACGGAGATGAACTTCGAAGAAATATTTTTTGAAATATTTTAGGACAGAAAAATGTTTACTGTCTAAATTCCACTTCTTCCTGCCACTCCTAATCTACCTTTCTGTTGTTCTTTGCAAATTCCTTATCCATCGCAATCACTAGCTCAAGATGCCAATACGCCCTTGTCTTGGAAAGCACCTAGTTATTTTTTTGAAGCACGAGAGGTGCTTATATCACCCTTCAAGTGCATTCAAAACAGCCAGTCGATGGTGATAAGAGACTCGTCCCCAAATAAAGAAAAGTCCCTTTAGCAGATTCAAACACAAAAGAGAGTATTATTCCATGTGAGAATTGTGTATCTCTATGGTAATCTGGTGGATGAGAAATTCTGCCGAGGAAATGGAAGCTTGCTAGCTAATAGCCATCATTAGCATGGATCACGTGTTAGCTCCTCACAACTTCGTATCCGATAATTTATGTTAGTTTCGTGGGATTTAATTGTTATCGTATCAGACGAACTCAGACAAGAACTTGAAATACCTTCTAGGTATTTCATTAACGTACAAATGCATGATATGAACCTGACTAAATTCAGGCTAGATTCGTGTTTTCAGGAGATTGAAGTAAGCTTCTTAATTGCGAGAATTGGAAATGAATAATTTATTTCTCAGTTGCACAATACGAGGTGTTGATAATGAGACGCGAACATTTGAGGGTGCTATTGTACAGGGTGGCCAGATAAGAATGCAAAGTGCAGTATCTCGGAAACTATTTGACCGAGAGACTTGCGGTGAAAAATGTTTATATCGAGATACTGTTTTCACTAGCCTAATTTGATTTTTCAGACAATTTTGCAATTTTTTGTTATTATGTCAAAAAACGCGCTCTAGTGGCATCACTTAAAATCAGACACATTACAAATAAGATGAATTTGATAGACCAATGAATGCTCTTTCCAATGATACCAAGTTTGTTGAAATCAGTTCAGTCGTTCAGCAGTTACAGCTATTTATTTGAAAAAACATTACCACCAACACCACTTCATTTTAATAGATACGTCAAAAAGTGTCGAGCAAAAATTACTCGAATGAAGGTCAACTTCAGAAGGTATATATTTTATTTGTTCGTTTACAAGGCGTATTTCGTCAAAAATTCATTTCAAAAGTTTCAGATCTTGGAAACATGAAAATAATTTCAGGATTTTCTTTTGGTAACTTTAGTTATAACATTTTTCACCGCACGTCTCTTGGACAAATAGTTTCCGAGATACTGCACTTTGCATTCTAATCTGGCCACCCTGTACATGGGGAATCTATGCTGAAAGTTTGATACTTAAATATTAGTTATTGAATTTTAAAGGAAAAAATAATTCAATGAATGTTTTCGATGACCTTGGAGATTATTTTTCATCGTTGAATATTACTCCACTGGTCTATATTCAATGTTAGGATTCAAGATTCACTTTCAGTTTTGATACATAAATGAACTTGCATATTATTTTTTATCATCGAGTATTATGAGAGTTAATATATAGTTGAATGTAATTATATATAAATAGATACTAAAGAGAAGTGAAAAAAATTTTTTTTTCATTATATCCATTTTAAGAAATTAGGGTAATTATAAATATTGTGCTGGTTCTTCGAGTCGGATACTAATATACAGGCACACAAAATATCTGGGGATAATGTTGGATTGTATTTGTATTTCAAACGAAATATCCACACATCCACATGGACTGAGTACCTGATGAAAAATGGAAACAGTCAGAATATCTAATAAATATATCAGAAAAAACTTATAATACACAATCATATGAGTCTAGTGAAGTCGCATTTGAATTATGGAATCATGTACAAGTATCCCAGAATGAATTCTTGAAAATATTGCTGAACAAACATAGAACGTACGACACTGTTCACATCAGAAAATATACCGGGTATACGAAAAATATTTTGTATGCAGGTGAACATAAGGCAATATCTAAATCAATCTCAATTATGACGTTACACTAACAGAAGAAACCAGAAATAAACCTAATATAATATACCAGTCTTGAAAAACACATCATACCAAATCATCATGACACCAAAATGTTAGATGGTTAGGTAGTTTATGGAGCAAACTATCATTGCTATTCTTTCTTCAAATACTCGCATATCATCAAGGAATGTGCTACATAAATAATATTTAAAGTGATATATTAATATTTTCCATTGGTATACTTCACTGTAATTTGAGGTGAAAGCACATCATAAAGCCGTCTCGAATACTGTTGGGATGAATGTGTTCCGATGATATTTATGCATGTACAGTGACTCTTAAGTGCTTTTTGCTCAAATGTCATGGATTATGCATCAGTAAAAATGCAATATTCGCCACAAGAAATAAGAGGCTGGTCGATTTAAATTATGCAGAGACTATTCTTGTTTATGATGGTACATTTCATACCGCCTTCTCCTCTAATGCCACTATATAATACAATGAAACCAGAGGTACGAGGCGGAGACAGGTCGATACTGATGATCTAGTGGAGTTTAATGCAACTGAAACTGATGCTTGAATTTTCGTGCCAAGACCTAATTCACACCCCTTCACATTATCTACAAAGGGCATATTCGACCAGATATGGATTATCCTGAAGTAGAGATTTGGAGACTGTGGCTTAAGTATATATAACAAATGAAAATATAACCCAAAAACCACAAGATATACAAGTTGTCATATTTAGTGGAAATACCAATGAAACTGATTTTTCCGTAGCTGGACACCTTATTTATACCTGGATTTCCCGCTTCTCTGACATGGAACGTCGATGAAGTAGAACTTCAATGAGGTTGAACAATATGGAAGAGTAGATACGGCCGCCACCTTGGTTCGCCAATGGGCTTCTACTACGATTTATGTAAATGCCTTCTAAACTATCCAACTCCTTATTGTTCGTGGCATGTCTAACTAATGTCATAAGTTATTTTTTTACAGTGATGTGGTGACTTGTTTCAAGAATATAATATGTTGGGCAACATTCGATTTCTCGAAATGATTATGTTTAAAATGATCAATACGTTCTTCGAAGCAGGTTTCTATGTTTCGTCGTAATTGTCCAATATATTTCATGTCACAGCCACTACATTGTATTTCATAACTTTCTGACTTGTCCTTATTATCGATTTTGTTGTCTTTAATATAATCCAGGTATAAATAAGGTGTCAAGCTACAGACAAATCATTTTCATTGGTATTTCCACTGAAGATGACAATTTAGTTGTCGAAATACGTATTTGGTTTCTTTTCAAATATTTTGTGGTTTTTTAGTTATATTTGCATTTGTTGTATATGGATTATTGTTCACAGATGGAAGAGAGCTTCCTCTAGTTTGTAATATTGCACTTTCGCAACAACTTTTTGAGAGAAGTAAGGAGATCTCTACTTATATATTCCGAGTGTAGGTAGACTAGACGGCGACTGAATGGTCTCAGACTTCTGCGCAACAAAATTTTCATACATCGAACAACGAACTTTTAGAATTTATTATCTAGTGGGATCTTTCCTGATTAAATTATCCTACAAAATTCCTCTCCCAATATTCCACTGACTTGCACGATATTCTGTTTTGAAAACACAGAAAGGATCTCAGAAATGCCTATAGAGCCCTTTTAATGAAAATGCAATATTATGCAAATCACCTCTCACAGCTCAATTCATCTCTGTTTCTAGTAATCCTCGAAATAGTAGGTACATAAACGAGATAATTCCATCGGTCATCTTAATTATATCTGTAAAATCCGACACTGATACAAGTTTCAAAGTGAACAAGTGCGACAACGTGTCTTATAAAACGTGTGTCATATACAATTTTTTCTATTTTGAATTGATTTGAAGGAAAAAATGGATTTAATATCGATAAATAACAGAAACATCTTCGATTGGTAACAATGATGACATTGAAATAATTAAAATCTGACACAAGCGTAAAGCCCAGTTTACAGTTTAGCGATTTTGATTATTGCAATCCAGGTATAAATAAGGTGTCCAGCTACGGCAAAATCAGTTTCATTGGTATTGGTAAAATGTGACAACTTAGTAGTATATTTTGTGGTTTTTGGGTTATATTTTCATTTGTTATATATACTCAAGCCACAGTCTCCAAATCTCTACTTCAGAATAATCCATATCTGGTCGAATATGTCCTTTGTAGATAATGTGAAGGGGTGTGAATTAGCTCTTGGCACTAAAATTCAATGTTGTAATTGTTCTATTAGCCAATTCAAATAAAATTACACTCTGAATTGAAATTTACCAATTAAAACATTGAGTTTTTCACTGCTAATATCACCAAATCTAAATAGTAAACTGGGCCTAACTCTTCTGACATTCATTTGACAGTTCGATTGTACCAATCTAGAATAGAGGCTATTTGGACACGCATTTGCGTTGCACAATGACTTCATTATACAACCAAAATAGAAAAAATAGTTTATGAAATAGTTATTTATGATACAAGTGCTAAAAGTGATTATTATTTTATAGAATACGACAAAAAAGAGGACGATAAAAACAAAAACAGATTAGAAGTTTCAACAGCCGTAAAAACATTTCTTCACAAAAAGGAGCCAGATTTTGATGTATGTATGATACATTTCTATCTTCTGTTTCGAGGACAGTGAGAAGGAAATGAAAATGTGCCTTGTCAATTTTTATCGACAACGAGGCTTTTACATCAAATGGTTCACGAAAGTGTAGGTGATGGACGGAAGAAAATATGTGATCAAATTATTATGAGTTCGATATTCTCCCAAGATGAATGTGTGAGAGTGATTGGCCAATATTCCTTCAGAGAAATTCCAGAAAGCCATGAATCTAATGTAATGAAATGCCAATCCGCAGATACTGAACAATGTATTTTGTGACTATTTCGACATACAGTTTAGTAATAGTGCGTAATATATGTAGTAACTTTTAGGACCGTGCCCCACTGATTTTTTACCCTTGGGGGCATTTGAAATGAAAAGTAGAAGTTCAGGCTCTGACATTCCCAAATGTTAACATCGTTAACACTCTGGGACTCGAGATTGTGTATTAATTTTGTCTCATCAGTTTTCAATAAACGTTGTCAATTGAGTTTCCATCATGCGAAGCATTATATTCGCATTGAGCGTAATGGTAGACATGCTGGAATGTTATAATTAATTTTCAACCTACATTGTATCCATTGTATTGTATTAATTGAAAGTCATTTGATTCTTCTTATAATTGGATCTTATTGGTCTTATAATTGGATTCAGCCAAGAATTCAGCTCTTACTACCCTTTTATTGTCAGGATCGAGACCTGCAGAACTTTCAAAAAAATTCAAATAAGTACCTATTTATATTTTTTACTATACACACCAAGAGCAGCTTGATTATTATTTGATAGTGTTACTTTGGAGAACAATTTGAACAAGAAATCTTGGTCTATTGATTTGAAAATGGATTCAAAAATTCAATACTATGGAGCTACTTTGCATCAAGTATAAATATTTTTTTACTATACCGGTTGTAACAAGATCATGGTACACCCCCCGTATATCCGTTAGTTTCAAAGGTAAATCATTGAAATTTGGGACATGGTATGAACATAATAAGCGTCACTTTTTGACCTACAAATGATTTGTTTTTCACTTCCGGTTTCGCCGGAAGTGAAGAACTTTCGATTTTTGAATGGAACACTCTGCAAAGTTATCATCATCATGTGGTATCATTGGATCCAGAAAATCATGCAGATTTCAAAAATGTAGTAATATACAGTGTGTTCCATTTAAAAATCGGCGAAACCGGAAGTGGAAAATAAATCATTTGTAGGTCAAAAAGTGACGCTTATTATATTCATAGCATGTCCCAAATTTCAATAAATTACCTTTGGAACTAACTGAGATACGGGGGGTGTACCATGATCCTGTTACACCTGGTATTATTATTTATTCGAAAAAATTCAATTAGGAACATATTTGAATGCGAAAACACATTCAGAAGATTAGTATATTACCTACATCAATGATTTCCACCATTGCCTCAAAAGAAGGAATTATTATACGACACACCGCATTTTCATTTATTATGTAATTTTTCAATCACTATCGTTTTCACTAGATATGTTGGAGGTCAGTATTATCAATGCATCATTTATTCGGGTTGAATATTAATATATTGAGCCCAGGATTCCATACAGTTCAAATATATCCAATAATTGTTAATGAAACAACCTGTATATGTGAGAACATCTTGAATTTTTGAAGACAACGACACTTCAATCGATTCATCAGTCAAAATTAAACCGATAGATTGACTCCTTCAATCAAGTTTAAGGTAACACTTTTCCACTAAACACCGTATATTGCCATGCTCAGACGCAACTTTATCAATTTATGTGAAAATGATCTAGTTTTAGTTTCCCTTCAGTGGAACAAAGAACTCACTAGAGTGGAGAGGAATATAGTTTTACCAATTTTCATAACACGTCCCTCCAGTGTAACAGAACACCCTTTTCATCATCGCTTTATTGGACCCTTCGTGGTGTAATTGGATGAAGTATCAATGAAGATGAATGAAATTGGCAAAGGAACCTTCATCAGCAGCGACGTTATTGACGTCCATGTTATTGACGTTGTTTTCAGAAGAATCCGTAGATGGATGTAAATAGAATACATTTTAGTTTTTTATACCTGTGAAGTACCTATTTAAAAAATATATTCAATATTCAATCCATTGCGGAAATTCGATAATGAAAAAAATATATCGAATGAACTATAACCATTACTATCCTTGGCAGAAGTACAGTTGTGTGCAAAAACAAGTCGTACAAGGTTTTTATGGTGTGAACCTGCCTATGATGTTCCAGATTTCATTAAAAAGTAGTACACGTACACATATGGAAATTTTGTGAGAAAAAAGTTCGAATTTTGACACTACTTGTCGATAAGAAGTTTAATTAAGATTGACAAGCCTGACTGAAAATAGCCTATAACTGCTGTACGACTTCTTTATGCATACAACTGTACATTTTTTGTGACAAATTGAAAAGATAAAGAATTTGAATATTTTTTTCTTGAAATCAACGGAGCTTTGAGGAGAAAACGGTTTGAAGTAGAGTGAACTATAATATTGGGTTAGTACTTTCAAATTATGAAATGATAAATATGGTATACACCCATTATTCTTTGAAATATGCGTGAAACAAAATCATCTTTAAATGAATGGTTCCAACATTGATAGAAACAATTCATACATAATACACACAACATAAAACGATATATACTCAATAATGTTTAATGAATGATTTTTGACATCTTTCCTAGTATATAGAATGTTTTTCTCGAAATAATTTATTTCGGAATATGGAGTGGGGTTCAACAAAAATTCTCGTGCAGATAATTTTCTGGGAAATGCTGGATATGCAGTTTTTTTAGGAGAGTGAACCAACGAAAACGTATCTACGCATACTGTGGAACTTGATCCACAGTCGGGAATGATGGATGACATGAATGCCATATTTTGCCCTCTGATGGCGAGCTTCACGATACTTATTCATCAATTTCTATGCAAATTATGAGGAAAGAATCGACGGTGATGACAAACTTTCGCTATCAATTCATCATGAGGCCTTGCTTTCTTTATCAACCATGTAGATTTTTATTTTTATCCTGATATAGTCGTTAGTAGAAGCCTAAATAAAATTACCAGTTTATGAGAATAATTTTCACGTGTAGCATACAATAATATTTATACAACATATTTGTATCCAACTTTGTGACGTGACTTTTCCGCAATAATTTGTTGAATTTCAAGATATGGTAATTGAAGAATTACATAAAGCAGTATCAGAAATCGTGAGCAACGACGCTTGCAATTATTGCTTTGCGTCTATTTTCATTCAACAAAGTGCGATATCGTACTATGCTGAAACAGACCATGAATTTCTTACATTGATTTGGTTAACTTCGAGTGAGTCTTTGATTCACTTGACTGGACAACAAAATGTAGCTTATTTATCTAGAAATCTGCACTGCGTAAACCTCGTTAGACATTATATATAGACTCATTCTAAGTCACCATCTTGTATCGATGAAAATTGACAAAAAAAATTTTCGATTCGAAATCTCCCACACACCATTTTTTGATCGAATCAGGCTATAACCACAAATTTCCTCGGTCATCTTGGAGCTGATATCTCGAATTCCTTAATTTTGATGAGAAATTCATGATCTCTGACCCCAAATACCGACTGATACAAATTTTGATTCGAAACGGACCATTATCACTAAACTTGTCCGCCATATTGGAGCCGCCATTTTGTTTCATTCTTTAACAAGAATTTCGAATCAATTCAAATCAATCGGACTACAAAAACTCTCACAATTTTTCTATCAAATTACAAGTGAAGCGTAAAATAAAAATAATTTTTTCGGCAACCGTCCGGAAAGTACGTACTTTCCAGACGATTTTTTTTTGAGAAAGTGGCATTTTTCCGGTAAGTACGTACTGTAGCTAACATTCAAAAATTATCAGATGAAAACAATCAATGTGAAACGGAAACTTTACCTTCTTGTTCTGACTTCAACAAAAGGCACTTAAATATACCAAGCATTTCAAACAAATTGAATCCATTCAATATCAACAATTGTTCTAATTTTAATATAAATATTAATATAAATAAGAATTGAAATGTTCGAAATTTTGTTCTAATAAAGAAATGTGTTTCTTTGATTTGTTATTCTACACGGTTGCCGAAAAAAATTGTGTACGCAACACGCCCGAAAACAGTTTTTTTGGACTCGCAGACTTCCAGGACTCGCTACGCTAGTCCTAGAATTTTGTCCACTCATCAAAAAAAAACAGTATTTTCCGGACTTGTTACGTAAATTACTATAGTACTGCGCTGGTAAAATTTAAATTTTAAGGAGTTCAGGATGATTGCATTGTTGTCTTTCGGGTTCCGGGCGAATTATTGTTTTCACGATAATTGATCTTTATATGATTAATATGTGCACTAATTATGTAGTGCACATTTTTTTATCTCTCGACCACACGAACGTCTTATGAACTTTTTCATTATTGAATGAAGTTATTATTATTCGGATTCAGAATGTACTTACCCTGGCTTCTCTAGTGAAAATGTCGCAGAAAAGTGAGACACGAAATGGAAGCATAACAAAAAGTGTTGACTTATTATTAATTTTTGCGACGAAACGAGTGATGGTCGCATAATTCCGAGTAATGATATTGCGAGAACTTTTCAAACATTTCAATATAGCAGTGGAATAATTGAAGAGTCGAACTTCTGATTAAGAGATATGACTTCGCTAGGAAATATTAGTCAACAGAAATTGATTTCCAGACGTTCAATATTTGACGCCTATATTCTCATTAATTATTGAAATTCAATTACGGGAGTTGCTCTGGCTTGCATCTCAGGAATATTGGAATAAATGAAAGTATAATAATAATTCTGATGCGATCGTTTTCATTGTCTGACAATAAAGTATTTGAGAATTTGTTTTCTTGTGGCAGGTAACAAAATTTATGGGAGAGATTAGGTAACCAAGAAGTGCACCGCATGCGTGGACAAACAAGGTCAAATACCTTCAAAAATTCAAGTTTTGAATCCTTGCTAAAAAACCATTCTCTCAGAAAAACACATCTGATTTACTCTTTCCGCCATTTAAATGCAAGAGTATCATGATCGAAGACCGATCGTCAGACGGCATGCGACTCAGTCTAAATCCAGGCTGAATATTATCGACCAAATCGTGCGTGAATACCTATTTGTGAAGCTTCGGATCTAGACAACTAGTCCATAATTTTGTCTGATTTTTTTTGTCAAGCGTGATTTTATTAAAAATGATTTCGGAATTATTTCATTCCGTACTGGTCGTGGGTAAAGTTTCTTTCAGTCTTTTTATTTTTGTCATGGTTAGACTTTTATAAGGACCGGAATTCTGGTATTCGAGTCGAAAATGTTTTAATAAAGTCGAATTCAATACTGTCTCGACATAAGAATAATATTATTATCACCGTTCTGGTTAATAAATGAAAACATTCTCAGATTCGTATGGTTGGTACTTTGAGTACAGGGTGTACTTCTCAAAATGGAACCCCTATTCAACTCTTTTGAATATATGAAAAAATATTACATAAAAAAGTTTAATGAAATTACATAGGTTTCGATTCACAGATGTTTTTTGATATACAGCTGCATATACACCTACTTAGGTTTTTCAAATGGAACATTATTTACTTTCTTTGACGGGTCGATCGAAAATTTTTTTCTGAATTTTTTGATATCAACAAGTTGCATATTTGGATGGAAAATGACTGAGCTATTGACAATCAAAGTAGTTCAAAATAACGCTTCATGGATCTTATTGCATATCGTCGTGGATGAGACTTAGATATAATTCGATATTCTGCTATGATGATTGAGTTTCCTCATTTTATTTTTATTTTCAGAGCCTACTATATTCATCTAAATCATCTGATATAAATGATATGAGATCCAAGAAGCGTTATATAAGATATTGAAACAATATGATCTTGAAGAGATGGAAAGCAGATAAATCTATTTTTTGAATTGATAACTATATTATAGAAATAAGTTTTCCTCGAAGTTATCATGATAGTGACTCATATAGTGCTCCATACTCCGTCAGATAGACGGTAACACAATATATTTTTTCATTTTTTGACCTTATATACGCAAGAATAAGAACCTCTAATGTTAATGAATAATATTGACTGAGAATACATGTACAAGCACTGTTCTTTCAATCTACAAGATGTGATGGATATTATTAAATATAGCGGAGGGTAAAACTTGGCTTTGAAATGAGCAATATTTTTCGTCTGCAGATTTTTCATCGCTTTATCATCGCCGGAAATATTTGCAGCTTGCATTGTATCATTTACACCCTCAGGGTGCAGAGAGTTAATGTTGCGGAGAAATTCCACAACAATCTAAATTTTCAGAAAGTCGTGCGAAGTTTCTAACTTTCGACAAAAGTTCCCAACCCTTTGCTTAACTATTAACCACCATATACATTGTTGTGCAGCAGTGAATCGCAATATCGTCGTATATTAATCTCGTCAAAATTGATTTGAATTGAAGTATTTCAATATTTACTCACATGGTATAGGTACTTTCGAGATTGGATTATAATTCGCAACATCACAATTACGTTTCGAAAAATTGAAAGACAACCCAAAAGTCATCAATTTTTGTTCTGGAATTAGCTCTTGAAATTGACGTTTCTCAAACTGACGCAACAAAATGGTTGATATGTATGTTGCTAGGAAACACTTTCGGTGCCTATAAGAGATAATAGCTATTTGTATTACTAGGGAGGAAAGTGCCACTTTTCCTCCCGCAGGATATCTAAATGTCCAATAATTCAAATCACTAACAAGAAAAAAGTAAAATAACGTTCTTGAAAAAAAAAAGTTGCAATTGCAATCACTTGAATCGCTCTCCATTTTTCAAAAATTCAACTAAGTTTAATGAATGTAGCGACTTTGCACCTCAAAAGTCAATCGCCGTGTTTACTGTCAGTGAGCCATTCTGAACTTAAAAAACGTATATCTAAGATTCCTGAAGTTGAAATTTGTATTGAAGAACTACGTTGAAGTAACATTAATGTTTGATTTTTACCAAAAAACAGGATATATAGGATGTTCTAGAAATTATTGAAACAAAATAAATTCACAAGTTTCATCGTTTGCAACTTACTTGAAATGAGGGGGAGGAAAAGTATGAGTTTCCTCCCTGATTTGAGGGAGGAAAGTGTGTACTTTCTATAAGGGTAGGAGGAAAAATTGATTCATTAAATCCTATAGTATTTCTAAATGAGGTTCCTCGTAAGTAGTATTGTGATATGATTGTGATTTTTATTTTATAAAGAAAAAGTTCATCAAGAACAAACATCAGCATAGTATTCATTAGGTTCAACAAGAAACTTTTTTACAAATGATCAGGTACACAATATATGTATAATATTCAATCGATTTGTGATATTGATATTGGAACAACAATTGAAAATATAATAAACATGATTCGTCAAAAGTTACTATGGCAATTGGCCAGCACATTTTTTTGACTTTTTATATAGCCACATTTGACGTGAATCTGTGATTAAATCGATGAATACTTCCAATCCAATGGCTTTCATTATCTCTAAAAAATATCAAATTAACAAATCTCTTCATATAAAATGAAAGGTAAGGTTGGTTCTTTATCTTCTTTTTTTTTGTCTGATTGTCCTTTTCCTGCCAGACAATTTGCCAAGGTAAGATTGTCGTGAGCCACATTGGTGGTTATTTCACTTACATCTTATAAAAAATATTTTTTTTTCAATTTTTAAAGATTCGCCCTCACCTTTCACTCATCCACATTCATTCATTCACTCATTCATTTCACTCATACTGGCATCGAAACTAATCATTTGCCACAGAAACTTTTTGTATGTATATATTCATGTATGGACAGAACACGCTACACCCAGTCGCCTCGCCTTTTTTGTTATTTCTGACGGGCCTGGGAATCGAACCCACGACCGTGATGGACTTCCATTATAATCATCGCGCTTTGCGCTCATCGCCACCACGGCGACATATAAAAAAATATATCACTTATTTGCAGAAAAAAACGGCATGTTGCGAGCTTGGCTTCGTTATCACTTCACCTGTCAAATGCAAAATTCGCTTGTCAAACAAAGTGTCATTTTTTATCCTTATTATAAAATGATGTTCCATGAGGTATGAATTTTGCTGTTTTCTTAAGAGTCCACATAAAATAGATCGGTGGTCTGGATTGAGATAGCATACTCTATCATTGCATATTCCTTCCTGCCTTAAAACATTAATTTTTTGGGATGATAGAGTTTGAAACGGTCACCTCCTACTGAACCATATTTCAATGCTACTGGCACATTACCAACTGAGTATTTGCACTAATTTTATAGTCTCCTGTCAAATTGTTACACTTCTTATTGGAAAAATAATCAGGCATGAAATGGGGTAGATTGTAGGGGGGGGGGTCGTTAAGGCTGTGCAGCCTCTCAAGCACCATAACCCTTAATCTGTTCGAGGCCCGAGATTCCGAGACTTCGTGCAAAGTTTATCAGTTTCCTGGGAGTTAGGTTCCTGATATCGGAGGGCTCTAAAGAGGCCCCTTCCAGGAACTCAAGCCTCTTGCAGAAGAGTGCTGGGCATTCGCAAAGCAAATGTTCTGATGCAGTTTCAGTGAAGTTCTCGCAGTAGCGGCAACTATCACTCTCTGTTTTACCCATCTTCTTGAGGTGATACCTCAGAGGGCAGTGTCAAGTGAGGAGTCCCGTTACCAGTTTCAAGTCTTTTTAGTCCAACTCGTGAAGCTGATTAGCTTTCCTTGGCGAGAAGCTCACTAGCCTTTTCGCTTGTCTTTGTCCTGGCATTTTATTCCAGTGAGATTTCATTTCATGCGCTTTCCAACGACGAACCTCTTCTCTCAAATGGGCTTTGGAGAGTCCACAGAAGTGTTCTAGGCCGAGAAATTGTGTATTGCGCGTTCTTTGGCAAGGCAGTCTGCTTCTTCGTTGCCTTCAACTCCCTTATGACCTGACACCCATATCGAAGTGAAGAGGGTGAGAAAAATATTGTTGACAAAATATGATAGTAACTTGAAGATATTTGATGTTGTATATTCATGTATTGATTTTGTGTTTTCTTGGTAGATAAGCCGACACTGATCCAGAGATATGCCTGAAAGTGTTAATGAGGATACTCATCACTCTTGCTGTGAATTCAAACCGTCGCGTCGCAGCAACTTTCTGGTTCTGAAAATAAATTATTGGATACGTGGGCGTCGAATGGAAAGTAACGTGTGGTTCCAGAGATGTGGTTTTTCAGCTAATAACAATTAATCATACACGCGAGCATGACTAATGGGCTTTTTTCCAATCAGACACAGACGAAAGCTTTGTTGAGGAGCGGCTGAGCTGGACATAAGTAGTAATCCGTCTAAAAAACCCTTTCACTCGGTACTAATTGAATCTTGTTCGTAATATCGTAGAATGTGGTAGAATAACACCACCCATACCTAAACGGAATACTAATATGTAAACATTCAGAACCACTGACAAGTGTAATGGAAAGTTAAATTAGGTAAAGATACTGGAAATATTTTCGTTGTCTCACCACACTAGTAGGGTGATATGGAAATAAGGGTGAAGCACAAGATCAATCTGTGGTAGGCATGATGATGATTCGAAAAAACTCTTGAGTCTCGAAGAGAAACCAATGATGTGCTATTTATATCAGACATAATGAATAACAAATCAAATCAACTGGTTTTGCTTGCTGCAAATAATATTTTTCATACTATTCCCTCTTCATCACCTCTTTATAGATGCAAAGGAATTGTTAATCAATGCATAAACAGTTGGGATTAACATACTTTTAGTTGCGGTAACAGTTACAGAAAAATTAAAAATTGTTGATTCAATTTAAACTTGACTGAACTGAATTATTACATAACCGGTTTTTGTCGTTGTAATTGTGATGTTCTTCGGTATATTCTTTGTTTTATGTTGTTGTTTATATTTAGTTTATTCAATATCAACTGTACCCTCATGGTTTTTAAGTATAGTGTATCCTAGTGCATTGTAGAGTATAGTCTTGTATTTACCGAAACTTCCATGATTGTGTGGATTTATTTCTTCTAATTTGATTGTTATGAGCGAACTTCGATCCGGAAAGCTAATTGGCAATTATACAGTTCCACGTCCACCAATCCATCCTCGTGGGCAACTTTCGTCAAAATAATTGCGAACAATAAGTATATAGATTTATCCAGTACATTATGGTTTCGCCACTTGGATAGAATATGTGGTATAGTTTCCGAAAGCCTGCTCTGTGTTCATCGAAGCAACTCCAGATAGATTTCACAATTCAATAAGCCTTCGAAGATTAATCAACCCAAAGTTTAAATCCGAAAATCTCCATAAATTGCCTTTCGTTCGTATATTAACTATGTCTCTTCTCTTCCGAAGTAGATTATCAGTTACCTAATATCAATTTGACTGACTGAAAAACTGACTGAAAAAGTACTTCAACTTTGCAAATCAGAAATTGACGGAGATTCTAGGTTTCCATATTATAGACTAATATTCATTCGATGAACTATTCGCCCATCGATATTGTGTACAATTATATTATAACCTTCAACATCGACTAGGAGCAGAAAGTTGAGAGTTTCATTCTGCGGAAAGTTCTCGTGAATATGCGACTAAAATAATTGTACTGAATGAAATTCTTGCCACTAATTCTATACCATTGTATGGAGAGTTTCAAGTTTCTATGCTTGTTTATAGTTACTGTGCCAAATTTCAGTGGCAGCAATTTCCTAGTTATTGGAAATGCTGCGCTAATTCTACTGAGTTGTAAAGAACAAATCATCACCGAGGTCAGCGGTAATAACGGTCCTTTATATTTTTCTTACATACTTTTCCATCATTGCTTACGTAGGTATGTGAAATGCATATACTTTCGAACATACTAATTTGCTCGATGTCTGCCTTTCTTAAATATCTTACAATCTCAGATGATTATGGGTGAATTGTTGTAGGTTGGGATTAATTTTATCATTTTGTTTGTTCTGATACTAATAATAATGTAATGATCAATAATTCATCAAAACGATGAAAGACAATTTAACCTGAGTTTGTGCTTTGGGTATATGAAGTAGCAATTTGTGAGAATTGTTCACAATTTTTGAATTGTTGAGTAAATTCACTCTAGAATCCACTGAAGAATTGAAAAACTAAATGAATGAATTATAAATAAGAAAGTTTACGTCCACTTCTGCTACGCATAACAGGAACTGAGCAGGAACTCTCCAGAAGTCGACTATATGTTTCAGTTGGTTTGTACTAATTTCGTTTTATTCTCCAGATACTTCTGAGTGAAGACGTATTGATTTTATAGTAAAATCTTTTGTAATTCCTAATGATTCCATCCAATCGTTATCCTCTAGTGAATTCTTGAAGTCATTATGGACATGCATTCAAAATAAACATCCCTGATTCCTCGCGGTCAAAGGCGGCGACTGCTAAAATTCTTGAAACTTTAGCACCCTGTAGTTCAATATCTAGAACCTATATTCATGTGGAGTTTTTTTCTCGAAATGGACCCAATGAACACAAATTTACTCTAGAATCCACTATTGAATTCAAAAACTGAATGAAATACAGAGCGTTCAATCATAGATGAGCAAGTTCACATCCACTTCCGGTTGGTATAACAAGTACTGACCAGAGTCGACTATATTTCAGTTGGTATGGCCATATCCGAAATTATGAATACATTTTCAATTGTCAGTTTTCAAACTTCTATAGGAGGTTAATCTCAATGTTGGGAAAATCACAAATTTTTATTTCTACTAAAAATTAGAACAAAAATTGTATTAGATGATTCGCATTCATATACAAAATATTCTTTTATTTTTTCTCTCTTCATCTTCCTTGATAAAAAAATTTTCTAGTTCTACAAGATCATACTTACTATCAGGTACGCACTCATGATAATACAGATCTGGGATTTAACGATTGACACATGCACACAGCCGATTAGATCTTTCACTTATAACCTCATTTTAATTCATTCGTGTAATTTCAAAATAAGTGGTTCTATTTAATTGTTATCCTATAGTGAACTCGTTGTTTAAAGTTATCAAGAAACACCCTATATCTCACATAATTTTACTCTAGCATCCACTAAAGGATTCGAAAACTAACTGAAATACAGGTCGTTCCATTAAAAATAAGAAAGTTTACATCCACTTCCTCTAGGTATAACAGGAACTGAGGAGGAACTAACCAGAAGTCAACTATATTTCAGTTTGTTTGTGCTCATTTTTTGCTATTCTCCAGATACTTCTGAGGGAAGACACCTTGATTTCATGGTAACTTCCTTTGTAATTCTTAATGATCCCATCCAATCGTTATCCTCCAATGAATTATTAATAGTATATTATGATACAAGTTTTATAAGACGCTATTTTGTCGCACGCTTTGTTTGGAGTACGACGAGCGAAGCGAGGAGTGTTCCAAGTGAACAAGTGCGACAAGGTGTCATATGCAATTTTTTCTATTTTGAATTAATTTGAAGAAAAAAATGGATTTAATATCGATAAATTACAGAAACATCTTCGATTGGTAACAATGATGACATTGAAACAATTAAAATCTGACGCACAAGCGTAAAGCCCAGTTTACAGTTGAGCGATTTTGATTTTTGCAATGCCAGCGGTGAAAAATTCAATGTAGTTATTGTTTATTTTGGTCAATTTAAATCAAATAACACTCTGAATTGAAATTTACCAATTAAAACATTGAGTTTTTCACTGCTAATATCACCAAATCCAAATCGCTCAGAAGTAAACTGGGCCTAACTCTTCTGACTTTCATTTGACAGTTCGATTGTACCAATCTCCGAATAATAAAAAATGCGCATCGAAATAGAGGCTATTTCGACACGCATTTGCGTTGCACAATGACTTCATTATACAACCAAAATAGAAAAAGTTCTTATAGACATACATTCATAATAAACATCCAATTCATTCTCAATACGAAACTAAAACGTCAACGTCCCCATCATTCCCAGATACTTCCGAGGGAAGCCCTCCGTGAAACTCCACATTACCCAATGGCATCTGGACTTTTTTTCCTTCGAACTTCATGTCGACATGCATTCAAAATAAACATCTCGGACAGATCGCAAGGATTCACTCTCAACATCCCTGATTCTTCGCGATCCACCCTTTTGGTCGAAGGCGTCTGCGGCTATTCGTTGACCGCAGTATTTCAACGGCGCTATCTCGGTCTATCTCGAAGTCAGCGAGAAAATGTATCCCGCTCTGACTAATGGTCTTTTCCCCCCAGGCCACTCGCTCCTTCCGACAGCTCCGCTTTATAGCCCCCCATAACATCCTGCAGTCCTGAATCGAATGGGTCCGAGCCGCCAGCCAGTAATGATTTTGTGATCAGACCGTAATAAAATGTTGATTCTGACGATCGCTTCTCTTCACCGGCCTTGCTCTTTCTTCTCAGCGCTGGTTCGTAATCTCTGATGATCCGATACGAGTTCCTCTTTGTCATTTTGTATATTATCCATTGATTTTTCGCGCAGACTTGTAAACAGATATGAATTTTCGAATTTTCTTTCCGCCAGCCAGTCGTTCAGACACAAATATCAGTGATTTCACTTGAGAAAATAGTTTTCTCTCTTTGCAACTTCTACTGTGCAAAAAGTATAACTTTTTTGCACAGTAGATTGTAAGGGGGGGGTCGTTAAGGCTGTGCAGCCTCTCAAGAACCTCAACCTATTAGATATTTTGTGCATATCCCTTATTCAAGGCCCGGAATTCCGAGACTTCGTGCAAAGTTTATCAGTTTCCTGGGAGCTAGGTTCCTGACATCGGTTGGCTCTAAGAAGGCCTCTTCCAGGAAGTTGGGCGAGGTTCTCGCATCAGTAGCGGCAAGTATCACTATCTGTTTTACCTATCTTTTTGAAGTGATACCTCAGAGGGCAGTGTCCACTGAGAAGTTTTTTAGCATTCCTTTGTGAAAGGCTGACTAGCCTTTTCGCTTGTCTTTGTCCTGGCACTTTATTCCAGTGAGATTTAATTTCATCAGTTTCTCTCAAGTGGGCCTTGGAGAGTCCACAGAAAGGTTCTGGGCCAAGATATTGGCAAAGCAGTCTGCTTCCTCATTGCCTTCAAATTCCTTGTGACCTGGCACCCACATCAAATCACCTGGTTTTTTTAGCAAGTAGACGAGGTATCGATATTGATATATTTTTATGAACTCCAAACATGCTAACATGAAATCTGTGCTCTGTATATTATGATGCGTTGTTGAGGTGAGAAGTACTTTTGGCACGAAACAAAAAAGTTTTTCTGAAGTAGCCTTTGCAATGGACCTCACATAATCATACATATTGTGATATTTTGAGGACTCCATAGGAATTTCCAGTCGTGCCTGATATCATCCTCTTTGTCATTTTGTATATTATCCATTGATTTTTCGCGTACTTGTAAACAGATATGAATTTTCGAATTTTCTTTCCGCCAGCCAGTCGTTCAGACACAAATATCAGTAATTTCACTTGAGAAAATAGTTTTTTCTACGATCGTGCAAAAATTTACCACCCTTTGCAACTTCTACTGTGCAAAAAGTATAACTTTTTTGCACAGTAGATTGTAGGGGGGTGGGTCGTTAAGGCTGTGCAGCCTCTCAAGCACCTCAACCTATTAGATATTTTGTGCATATCCCTTATTCAAGGCCCGGAATTCCGAGACTTCGTGCAAAGTTTATCAGTTTCCTGGGAGCTAGGTTCCTGACATCGGTTGGCTCTAAGAAGGTCTCTTCCAGGAAGTTGGGCCTTTTGCAGACGAGTGCTGGGCATTCGCAAAGCAAATGTTCTCCAGTTTCAGCGAGGTTCTCGCATCAGTAGCGGCAAGTATCACTATCTGTTTTACCTATCTTTTTGAAGTGATACCTCAGAGGGCAGTGTCCACTGAGAAGTTGTTTAGCATTCCTTTGCGAAAGGCTGACTAGCCTTTTCGCTTGTCTTTGTTCTGGCACTTTATTCCAGTGAGATTTCATTTCAACCGTTTCTCTCAAGTGGGCCTTGGAGAGTCCACAGAAAGGTTCTGGGCCAAGATATTGGCAAAGCAGTCTGCTTCCTCATTGCCTTCCAATTCCTTGTGACCTGGCACCCACATCAAATCACCTGGTTTTTTTAGCAAGTGGACGAGGTATCGATATTGATATATTTTTATGAACTCCAAACATGCTAACATGAAAGGTCAAATCTGTGCTCTGTATATTATGATGCGTTGTTGAGGTGAGAAGTACTTTTGGCACGAAACAAAAAAGTTTTTCTGAAGTAGCCTTTGCAATGGACCTCACATAATCATACATATTGTGATATTTTGAGGACTCCATAGGAATTTCCAGTCGTGCCTGATATCATCATATTAGACATTGTGAGATCCGCTTTCTGCAAGAAAATACATGCTTGAGTTTTGGACAGTATTGACCTGTCTCCAACTTTCACCTCAAGCTTCTTTGGATGACCTAGGGGCTCGGTAGGAGAAGGCAGTATCATCCGCACCTCTACAGACACAAAGTTCGTGCCAAAACAGATCCTTGTGGAACACCAAAATTGATAGCCTCTCAATCAGATGAGACACCATCAAATACCACATATGGTGACCTATATATCAAAAAGGAAGCTTTTTAGTAGACGACAAATTTGAGTCTTTTGACTCGAATATATTTAATGCTATAGCCATGATTTTCAGTGAACGTCTGACATATGTGTGTTACGTAGACAAGCAAATTTCCTGATGTTGATATCTGGTGACGAAAGCCGATTCACGATCTTTCACGACCTTAGACCTATCCAGATATTGGATAAGCTCAATATTGAATGCTTCCTTCACATCTATGATGACAGATAGTAGTTATCAGAAATGGTCTAATTTTCTTCTCAAGGTTTGGTTGAATTCTAGTTGTCTCCCACTCAGAGAGAAACACGTAGACTTTACTTGAGAGACCAACCTGCACAGAACCGGTGTTGATTCTGGTGCACACTTTTTGAGAACGATTGGAGGATTATTGGCTTCAATATCCAGCAGAATGCATCTTGGTGGAAGACTATTTCAAGCATATGGCTATCGTTGGAAGTGATATCAGGAGGGGTCAATGAGGAATCTGCTGCAAAAGTTTCAAAAAATATGTCAGCTTTTTTGTGATGTTAAAGCCATCATTAGTTAAGAGAAGAATTTATCTAGAAGTGAACTTATCCTTTTCAATTGCCTATATGAAGGTCGAAAAAGAAAAAGGAACCATTAGGACAGATTTGATCTTATCTTGGAGACGTATTCCTCTTTTGATACGTCTATTGTTCTATTGCAAGTATTTCTGCCTTCGTTTATAATATAAGGTAAAAGTTCATATAAGCTATGAGTGAAGTTATGTGTTTTAAAGAAGTAGAAAGATTCTCAAAGTCATCTCCACAACGGGGTACGACGCTATTATAACAGCCCGTTTTAATGATTTAATATTTTCTTACGTTTGTTATAATGATTTTTTTCTCATAGCAATTCAGTCTGGCTGATGATGGACGCATGTGCTTCCGAAAAATGTTCACGAATTAATTGAACGTTGTTGGGATGACTTCAAGTATCTTTCTACTTCTTTATATTACTTTATGTTCTCCAGACATGGGTTCTCGCCAAATACGGTATTCTATTCGTTTCAAAGTGACAGAGCTTGAACGGTTTATTATACTTTTTCACATAGTAATCTAAAATCCTGGTGATATGATCCAAAAATATATTAACATCAGCTCCAGAAAGCCTATAAATTGTAATGATACAGTAATAAACATCATTCACACTGATTTATATAGCACAGGTATCAGTGCATCTCAACAGATGATCCTTGATAGCTGATTGATAGTTCTTGCGTAAAAGTCGTTTTTTGTGAAAATCATTCACACTACACCGCGAATTCGTTTAGTTGCTACATAATAATCGATTATTTTTAACATTAAATTGGACTCTGAATATTATATTTCTGATACACATAATAATGTTCGGGTTATATTGTTACATTATCTCGGCGGCCTGACTGGTCTTGATTTATGGCCTCGCGATCGCCGTCAAAACAATTAGCGGATGACTCATACCCATCGCAGTTTCTCCAGAATGAACGGTACCTATTTATCAAGAGAATTGAATATTCAAGATTTCACGAGAATGAACTTGTGCCTATATAAAAGGAACAGATCGGCACGGACAGTCAGTTTCAGTTTGGAAAGGGTTCAGTTTGGAAAGAAAGCTGGTATTGTGAACATTGAAGAGTTTATTCAGTTGTATTCCAAGTGTTTAGTGAAATAAATTGTTCAGTTTTGTACTGAGTGTTTCAAATTCACGAACCCAACTTGTATAACTATGTAATTCCTGTTTAATTTTGTACATTGTTTATTCGTATTTATGTGAATGTGAAATCGAAACTTCTTCATATCGATACATTTAGGCGAGTTCCTTTCAAGCTCTTCATCAACTTCCATTTCATAAAAATAATTGCGACTCTGACAATACAGTATCAACTTTGTTACATCCAATTACCGTTCAGATAATTTTTTTTTCTTAATATGTCTCGATATCATCTGGTGTTGATGAAGGATTGCTGCGCCCGACGTATATCCAGGCGACGAGTTGCCGCAAAGTTTCCTATTTCATTTGCAGTGTTCTCCTCTTCTTTATTTTTATGTTATACACTTCCCGAAGTGAATACGATTTTTTCGGTTCTCTCTGTATTTCTATTGCTTCTCGTTTGCTTCGGATGTTTCATCTCGAGTTGTTTTTGCGGGAGTTCATATTCGCTATACTCGAGGTACTTTTTATATACAGGCTGTCCAAATAGTGCCGCAGTCATAACTCCTAAACGAAATGATATATCGAAATGCAGTCTTCACTCTTCGTAAGATGCCCCTCGTGGGCTCATTCAGAAATTATTTTGGTTTATGTAAGGTGCTAAAATGCTAATTTCATCGATTCAGCACACTTTGGGTCTAGCTGGAACGAATACAATAATTGAGATTCTTCAACTTTTTTTTTGTGTCGAAACTTTTCTTCATTGGTCAAAACGGCTTACATGTTCCAATTTCAATATTTTATTTACTATCAATTGATATTCAGATGAAACAAATAGAGAGTAAAAAAAATGGAAAAGCCATAAATTGGACAACAATTTTAGAAAGAGAAATTAGTCTATCCAATTAGAATATCAAACATAGTTTGAAATGAATGTCTGGTAGACTACGAGCAGAAAACAACTACTTTCCTGGTAAATACCACGCAGAACATTGAATTATATCTGCTCGTAATCCATGCAACGATTCACACTGTGAATGCAGATCGCAAATGTTTCTTTCTTCCTAAGACGTGACAAATTCACATCGGGACAGGCACGCCTAACAACCTACAGACCGGTTTCGGGCTTATTGGCCCTCATCAGTGCAGGGTAGTTATCCGAGTAGAGACCGTAAGATCTCCACTCGAAGCGTTGCCTGTCCCAATGCACCTTCGTCGCGTTTATTTGACCGCACTGAGCCGCGTTCCAACAGACAATTGGAAGTGGCGACACCATGCGGCAGAAGAAAGAAACACTCCAGAACTAAATCTCCCAAATCACAGAACTTGGAAGTGGCTGATAGCTCGACTAAGCTAATAAATGAAAAATGGAAAAGCCATAAATTGGACAACAATTTTAGAAAGAGAAATTAGTCTATCCAATTAGAATATCAAACATAGTTTGAAATGAATGTCTGGTAGACTACGAGCAGAAAACAACTACTTTCCTGGTAAATACCACGCAGAACATTGAATTATATCTGCTCGTAATCCATGCAACGATTCACACTGTGAATGCAGATCGCAAATGTTTCTTTCTTCCTAAGACGTGACAAATTCTAAGACGTGACAAATTTCTTCTGCCGCATGGTGTCGCCACTTCCAATTGTCTGTTGGAACGCGGCTCAGTGCGGTCAAATAAACGCGACGAAGGTGCATTGGGACAGGCAACGCTTCGAGTGGAGATCTTACTCGGATAACTACCCTGCACTGATGAGGGCCAATAAGCCCGAAACCGGTCTGTAGGTTGTTAGGCGTGCCTGTCCCGATGTGAATTTGTCACGTCTTAGGAAGAAAGAAACATTTGCGATCTGCATTCACAGTGTGAATCGTTGCATGGATTACGAGCAGATATAATTCAATGTTCTGCGTGGTATTTACCAGGAAAGTAGTTGTTTTCTGCTCGTAGTCTACCAGACATTCATTTCAAACTATGTTTGATATTCTAATTGGATAGACTAATTTCTCTTTCTAAAATTGTTGTCCAATTTATGGCTTTTCCATTTTTCATTTATTAGCTTAGTCGAGCTATCAGCCACTTCCAAGTTCTGTGATTTGGGAGATTTAGTTCTGGAGTGTTTCTTTCTTCTGCCGCATGGTGTCGCCACTTCCAATTGTCTGTTGGAACGCGGCTCAGTGCGGTCAAATAAACGCGACGAAGGTGCATTGGGACAGGCAACGCTTCGAGTGGAGATCTTACGGTCTCTACTCGGATAACTACCCTGCACTGATGAGGGCCAATAAGCCCGAAACCGGTCTGTAGGTTGTTAGGCGTGCCTGTCCCGATGTGAATTTGTCACGTCTTAGGAAGAAAGAAACATTTGCGATCTGCATTCACAGTGTGAATCGTTGCATGGATTACGAGCAGATATAATTCAATGTTCTGCGTGGTATTTACCAGGAAAGTAGTTGTTTTCTGCTCGTAGTCTACCAGACATTCATTTCAAACTATGTTTGATATTCTAATTGGATAGACTAATTTCTCTTTCTAAATAGAGAGTACCTACTTGAGAATTCCGAATTCTATTTCTGGACTGAAAAAAAGTACGAATGTTTCTTAACTTTTCAGGGGATCTGGAAAATTATATTAAGTATTGTTAAATAATTAAGAGTGCTGTAAATTCACCACCGTTGTTTATTTTAGTTATTAGAACTCAACAAGTGATGAAAAATGAGTGAGTGATCTTAACAGGAACATTGTGCACCAGAAGTGGAGTGTAATATTCGAATGTAGATTTTCACACGGTTGAATGCTCTCTCTTGATCATCACTGATGTGATAGCAGACACATCGTCCAATCGTACCAATGGATGTAGAGTGAACTTAATATTTCAGCCATAATTCACGAGTGCAGAAACAACTCATGTAAATTAGATCATTTGTGAAAAGTCTCAGCTGGTGAACCTCAAATTTCAATTGGGTAAATAGTCCGTAATCAACTTATTCAATATCCCCTGGTGATAAAGCACTACCTCCGCTGCAAGAAGCAGGTGCAATGTCCTTCTGCACATCGTTATACTCGGTTATACATATTCGACGAGTCACTATCAGAATCGATTCCCAAGGTGTGCGATCGCTCTCATTAGAAGGAGTGGTTTATATATATATATATATTAATTAATAGGCTCTGAAATGAGGTGTCATAGGGAAAATTGGGGTACACAAGTTTATGCTGACATTTTGCTGATTGTTCGGTATGATAGATAATAAAATTGTTTGCAATTAACAGACATTTAAAAAACTGTCAATGATTGTGTATGGGCGTGAAGGTAAACATTGCAAATTCAAATTATTCTCTTTTTCATTTGATACAAAGCAAAAATTTATACAAAACATAAGAAATAACGACCTTAAGAAATATGAAATAATTATTGGAAATAAGTATCAATATTTACACAAACATTTCAAGTTTATTTTATGGACACTGTAACATTGAAAATTGACAATAAGGGCAAGGTTCAAATAAGAAGCACCGCAAGACTTGTTCTTCCACTTGACTTGACCCTTATTCATATTGATTTGTTTGTCATTTCCCAGTCCAAATAAATATTAAGAGTAAGTATATCAAACAATGGCTTGAATGATAATACTAAAAGTTCTCTGACTTCTTGCCTTGAACTTCCTCTAGTGAAAAACATTCCGAGATTTTGATGAAAGTGGGAACATAACTACTTTTGACAGATTGTCCCTTGAAAAAGTCATTCGCACAACCGTGATAATATTCAAATTTTAGAGCACTTTCAATCCGTCATATGTGAGACGTGAAGTGTCATTTTGTTTTCTTGAATTTGCGTTTTATTGAATAAATAAATAAATCTTCCTTTCGATATAGTAACAAATACCATATGAGAAGGAGTAGTCAAGTGAACAAAATTAACAAAAAAGTTAAAAATCCTCTGAGTGAGTAGTGAAATGAGGATGCCGAAATCTCACTGAGTTGGCTTTTCAAAAGAATTCATATTTTTGATGTTTTTCAAATTGGTAGGGAGCTTGTTGAAAGTTTTTTACATGAAGTTCTCATGGGCATATTGATAATACATAGTAGAATTCTCTTTTGTGCTACCAACAAATCAGTTACTGATACTGACTTTCTCCATAAACAAACAACATATCTCAATCGAGAGTCGACTTGGGCAAAGTACAAGTTTAGGAGCTGTTGTTTATTCAATAAGGATATCATATTTCTTAACAGAAAAGTGAGGGAGGATAGCTTCGAAACAAGACCCGAGCTGTGAATCCTCCAGTTGAGACATTCATCCATCGATACACCTAAAAATGTTTCTTTTGATTGACGTTTGAATTGTCAATGACTACATTTATGGATTCTGCATTTCTTTAGCTTGTATGAAGTCTCTCTAAATTAGTTTTGGTTGGATTTAAGTGAAGTGAGTTATAATAAAAGCAGACACTGAGAAAGTTCAGTACTAGATTGCTCATCAGCGATATTGTCATCATTTCTATCCGATACAACTACAGAGACATCATCAGCATAGAGTGTGAAAATAACGTACGGTGACACACTACTTATTCCATTAATATAAATAATGAAGAGCATAGGGCCAATGATGGAAATAAGACCTGGTGGCGCTACTCTTCAATTGTTTCAGCAGACAAATCCTTGATTTGGAACAATTGCATTTCAGCTCATTACGTGGGGTTCTCATGTACAACAATAGATGGCGATACTGTCGAAAGATTTTTGAAGAATTTTCTTTCAATCATGTTCGATACATATTCGCCGCAAACTCATTGGAAAATGGCTCCATGGAATTGTTAGAATTGTTAGAAATGATTAGAAGTCATTCAGAATAAAATATTCATAGTTTTGTATTGACACCTGCAGTAACCTGTAACACACGTTTTATCGAAGTAGGCGAAATCAAGAGATTTGGGACATGTCACAGGATAGGAAGTGATTTCACCAGTCTATCTATCCACCTCTATAGGGCCTAATATCCTTGTGGGATACCCATGTTCAAGTCCACAAGTGGTGATGATACATTTGTATATCTTCCATCATTATTGTGGATGATGCTAACAAACTCGCTTAGATAAAACCCAATCAAGTGGAGGTCTCCTCATACCAATATCGAACATTTCGTCCAGCAATCTTTCATATGGTTTACACAATCAGATGCCCTGCTGAGGTCACAAAAGATCCCAACAGGACACTCGCTATGCTCCATGAAGTCAGATAGGGCGCCATAATGTTCCCAAGCGATTTCCAATATCATTTTCTCATTGAAATTTTCAGGCAAGTACCCTATTGTTGCTATGCTATTTTGGAGTCCGATTTGGATAGTGAATTTCTCGTATCTGGACAATGTAGGTACATAATCCGACAAATATACCACGATAATGAATGAAATGTTGTTTCAACCAATGTGCTACATCTACTACATGCAATCATTATTTTATCCAACAACGAGTATAGAATATATAAAATCATATGGAAAACATTCGATATTCTCAAAACTACGATTATTCACAATACGAAGAGGTATTATTTCATTGCATATGATTGCATATACCAAAATATACGGTGAAGTATAAACGTGTAAAATGAAAATCTATTTAAAATGGTATTTCTTTTCGTTGTGAATATTGGTGAAAGAAACATAACATTTTTTACATTTTTCCCTTTTGATATTATTCATCCGCGAGTTGAGAATCGTTCTCTTTTAACTATACCTACCTACATTTGATTTATGAAGCTTTGATCTAGTTTGGTGTTATTTATTCTTCATCGATTCATAAGTTTGATTACAAGTTTTAACAATTGACTCATTATTCTGAAGGACAGCTTTAGAGCTGCGACAAAATCAATCTAGACATTTCATATCTACTTTAGAATCATCACTCGAATTTATATCAATTCAGGGTTCCAAATGAATTTGTTTCATTGTGAATTTATAACCAGGGTGGATTGTAAATGGATCCCTAGGTACGTGAATAATTGCGAGTATTACTTTGCAAAATTGAAATAAACATGCATATATGATAACGCAATCATTTCACGCGATGAAAATTTTATTATGTGCGGAACACACCCTGATAGCTCGTTCAATGCAATAACTCTCCACTGAAATTCCCAGTACACGTATAAAAAAATATCATTTATATTTGGCCTAGCCCGAGCGGAATTTTGCCGAAAACTGCTTCGTGAATAGAGATGATAGACGGCTTTCTGAAATACCCACATTATCCTTCAGATCTACCAGCAATAATCTATATCCTCCCATTCAGTCATTGAAGACCAATTCCAAAAATTATTATGTGTACGAACTTACGCGGTCTATACAGTTCTGCAGCTTAGTTTAGATAATTATTCTTGATGTGGAGCGTTATGTACTCATCCCATTCAATCGTACCTTTTCCCGTTTATAGCTTTCAGAAATAACGTTGCTAGCTTTTATTAAAAACAAAGTTTTCCAATGCTATAAAATTTCATGGTATAAGTCGGATAGGGTATATACCTATAATCGTTCAGATACCTACTAGATTTAAACAGCAAAAGAAATCTGGAAGGGAATTCGGCTCTTCAGGGGGAATCTGAAAATGCAATTATATAATGGATGGTCTATTAAAAAAAACAGCTTTGGTCAGCGACGCCTCATTTATGCACCTTGTATGAATTATATTGATTTCAGATGATAGTCTTCGATAAACTCTTTGGGGAAAAAATCTCACCTTGTATGTGTATATCTTCATAATAATACAGTAGAACAACCATCTGATCTAATGAACCCAGGAAAGCTTTCACCCGCATAATCATGTCCGATCGTGGCAGTTTTTTCGATATTAGTTTCCCCCTTTCATATTTTCCATTGATTTTATGATTAACATTCGTTTGAAAGTTTGAAAAAGTTTTGCAGTTGAGAATTATACCAGTTAAAAATATTTTTGATGAACACTCTAAACATTCAAGCGTCTAGAGTTTTATCAGATCAAAATGATACCCAACTGAGAAATGAGTGAAACAGTAAAGCTGCATAGTCGAGTGCAAAGAACTTATATGATATAAAAATACTGAAAGAAACTATCTTGCTTAGCCCAAATAAAAAGGCTCTTAGGCCAGTTACCTTCTACATATCAGACCATACTGAATACACAGTAAAAAAACGTGGGTGTAATTTCAATCAAATGGATTTCAGAGCAAACTCCGACGAATACAACATCTGAATATCGAAGTGTCATTTTCATCATGCATTTCACAATTGAGTGTTAAATGGTGTTAATTTCGATCTCAGTAGTGAAAAATGACACGAATGTGATGAAGTAAAACGATTCTGAAACATAAAATCATAAGAAATACCAAATGGTTTAAATTTAATATAATCAATGGTGCTATCATTGACGTTAACGCATAAAAAACACCTATTATATAAAATTAACACCAAGTTACACCGTGTCATATCACGATGGAATCGAGGCGGTGTATGAATCATTTAATTTGGTGGCAATAATCATTCGTTAAGTATTGCATACTGAAAACACCAGATTTGATATAAATTAATAAACATATTGCATGTAGGCATCTGAATGGTGTGAATTTTATGAGCTCATCTGTTCGATCTTAGAACCTTAGAACATTTGCAAAATAGGTGGCACTGGCGTCCTTCCTGATTTCAATATTGGGCATGATAGAGGTGGATAGATAGACTGGTGAAATCACTTCCTATCCTGTGACATGTCCCAAATCTCTTGATTTCGCCTACTTTGATAAAACGTGTATAACGTGACATGGCGTGGGTGAATTTCGCTAAGTGAAGCCGCAATTTCAACTAAATTTACAGGTTACTGCAGGTGTCAACACGAAAGTATGAATATTTGATTCTGAATGACTTCTAATCGTTTCTAACAATTTCATGGAGCCATTTTCCAACGAGTTTGATGCGAATATGTATCGAACATGATTGAAAGAAGATTCTTCAAAAATCTTTCGACAGTATCGCCATCTATTGTAGTACATGAGAACCCCACGTTATGAGCTGAAATTCAATTGTTCCAAATCAAGGATTTGTCTGCTGAAACAATTGAAGAGTAGCGCCACCAGGTCTTATTTCCATCATTGGCATGATATATCAGATGATTTCGATATAGATCAGTATCAATTGGCCTAAGCCCTAGTGCCACATCAGGATAAATGAGCCGAAACAGTTCGTCATCATCCGATTTGTCCCTAGATTCTTCTGAGTCTAGTTTATCATCACATGAATTATATTTCAATAGGTAATCCAACTTAGTGAAAAACACCGGGGGTGTTGAAGAAAAGCACTAATTCACATGAACAGTGTGTAAACGCACCGAAGAGAATTTCGTGAAGGTAGGATTCAGCATCAAAAAAATCACAGAATGTGCATAACACCACTGCGCTGTCAAATTGCACTTTTGGAAATTCAAAAGTGTTCATTCTGCTAAATTCAGCACTAACACTAGTGTTACTGACATCTGAGTTTGATAATTGAAAAAACCTACAGTGGTGAATAATATTCCGGTGTTTACTGACACTAAAACAATCAGGACCTCAGGGCACACCAGACGGTGTTAGGTGGTGTGAGCTGGTGTAATTTTTTTTCACTGTGTACATTATTCGAAATTCCAGAAATTGCAGACAGGAAACTTTATAATCTCTGTTATTAATTTAACGGACTTGATGGTGTGTCACTTGACCCTATTTCTCATTTGTGATTATAAGGGTAACATCTATCCCTTCTAGGAAGTTGAACCACGAACCAATGAAAGTGTCCCACTGCTTTAAAATAAAATTGACGTGTCTTTTCGATTTTTCATATTATTTACTGAACGGAGGATATCATGGTTGGGAAGTTTTGAAATTATAATATTGCATCCACATAAAGTCTCCTAGCTGAATCTGAAATGGACAGTTAATGATCGAACTTTCCGTCCTCGAATTATACAATTATATTGAGAAATTATGTAATCTTTGAAAATCAGAAAATATTTTTATTCGCTCACATGTTTCAGTATTGATATATGATATATTAAAAGTTAGTTATTTTTATCTAGAAGATAGAATTATATAGGGTGTCCACTGTCCACAAAGAACGAAATGATGTGAAACACATGAAAGTTATTTATCGATCTTAAATCGAGTTTTTCAAATCAATGCAATGCAGAAAAAATTGTACATGACACACGTCGCACCTATTCCCTTGTATGATTCCTCCAAACAATAAAATAACGTCTTATAAAACTTGTATTTTGAAATACTTTTTCTAAACATAATCGGAGGATAGAATAAATTATTGATAGTTAACCTGCATCAGATTACCCATGGTGAAATTATCTCGTCAGCCTGTAAGAAAACCAAGCCGTTTAGGACATAATATGTTTTTATTAACTTTTGGTCCTGATATTTGAACACCCTATACATCATATGTTTATATTCCACTCGTTCAAACTATATAGTTCCGAGACTTTTTCACTCGTACTGTCATCTCAATGTGATTTTTAACACGAGATGATAAGTTGAAAACTTTTAATTGAAGTAGTTATCAACGAAATCCTCTAGTAGCTCAATTAATTATGACTTGATAATGTATAATAAGCTTATTGAACTCATCCGAAACTGTTTCAAACTTTAATTTTCTGCTACCAAGTAGTTTCCATCAAGTATTACCCCATATAAAAAACTTTCACAAGTGTAGAGAGCGGTTTTTAGTTTGTTGGAAAGTTGGACAAATTCGACAGAACGTCGATAAACGAAAAAGAAGCTTCGAGGTTTTTGATACTCGAATTGTTCACAAACGAAAATAAGAACTGAGGCATCGAATGAATATTTTCGGTTTGATTTTTTGGCACCATACTAACCCCCAAGTCGCAATCGTTAGGTATTTATAGAATTCATTGAAAAACTATATCCATAAGTACTTTGATACCCACTTTTTTCTCAGTTTAGTTTTTTAGCTGCATCGAATAAACTCTTCTAGAGTTCCAATTTGAAAATTCTAGCCAATTCTCATCAAGAGTACATACCTGTCATTGCCTTGCACATCTGGGATTCATTGGATATCAAAAAAGGGGCCCTATTGTCTTCTTTTGGAATTGGTTGAACTCTAGGTTTTTTTAGTTTTGTGAAGATCACAGATAAACATGCAAAGAACTGTGATTAATTCTGGTGCATATTGCTCAAGAAGGATTCGAAGAATTTCGTCTAGCTTCATAGGTTTTTGATAACGATACCAGCGGGGTTTTTCTTTTGTGGATTCAAAGATGTCAGTTAAGATGTTGGTGGTGTTTTAACCAATGTGCAATCGTTTCTGGATATGTGATTGAAATGAACGAAAAGTAGAATTTCTTTCATTCAACTTGGCGAAGGTCCAAAACGATCGGAAACCATCTGGGCATTTGATGAGTTTTGATCTCATCGTGGCATTATATACCTCTTTTGGTACGTCTATTGATTTCTTGTAGTTATTCATTGCATCGATATAGTCTTTTACGATCATAACAAGAAACATCAAGAGTTATAGATGTCATATTGATTTTCTACACATGTAAACTCTAATTTCAGTACATTCATAATCATGTACTATAACTAATGGCAAATTAACTCATAGTTAATAATTAACAAATTACTATCGCCCAATAACCAATGAAAATGACAATTCATAGATGGATAGATATTGACTGATGAATTCCTATCACTTGATTCGGCTTACTTCGATGAAACTAAATTACTGTAGATAAAACGTGACACGTGACATCGTATGAGTAGGTGAATCTCGTTAAGTGTAGCCGTGTTTTGAACTAAAGTTACAGGTAACTGCAGTTATCGATTCAAAAGCATGAATATTCGGTTCTGAATGACATTTATAATTGTTTGAAACATTTCCATGTACCCATTTTCCAATGAGTTTGATTCGAATAAGTATGGAACATGATTGAAATAATTTTTATTCAAATTTCTTTCGATGGTACCGCTTCTATTGTATGAAAGAACCCCACGTAACCAGGTGAAATTCAGTTGTTTGAAATCAAGGATTCATCTGCTAAAACAATTGAAGAGTAGTGCCACCAGGTCTTATTTTTATCATCATTGACAATTATTATAACGGAAGGAAGTAAAAACGAAACATTATAATATATTGATCGAGATCCCAGTATAGTGAGAAATTAAATTGTTTCACCTTGTATAGCTACTACCTGTAGGGTAGGAGCACAAAATCCTTCGGGTCGGCTTGGATTTCCACATAACGGCACTCTAAGTACCACTTTGCGGAAAAACATATTCTCTACAGAGACATTCCTGTTTACATTATGAATAATGCATGATGATGGTAATATCTCATTGTGACTGTGTCGAGATAGTTTTAAGGGATGAAAAGTTTCAATATGAGGAATTCATATTGAACAGCTACTTTTAAAATAATTCAATTACCATTGTGATTCATGGAATTATTCACCCAAGATATTACCTACTCAAAACATCCATGGTGGATTCAATAATCAATCAAAATATATTAATTTCTTGAATAGAATCTAATCAGAGGCCAATATTGAACATTATCCTCTCACAAAATGAGCTAATTGGTGCCAATGAACCACTTCTGCAAATATATTATGAAATATACTACGTTGAACCAATCTAAATCTACAGTATGATGAAATGCGTCAAACTTCATTCTTGATGCCTCATTATTTTTCTCTTTCCTGAAAGAGAGATTGCAACACCGCAGTTAGCGATATAAATGCATTAGAGGAGTTTTTTTAAAATGTATTTTGTCAATCAAAATTGTTTATTTTATTGAATACATCAAAATTTCAATAGATCATGAGACTCCAGTAATAATGCAGTAAGATAACCAGATATAGTTAATTCTTAGCGTATAAAATTTCATCATTTTAAAGGTAACTACGTGATTCTGGATGAGTATCCAAGTTTCAATCGTCCAGTAATATTAGCTTTCCTGTTTTTCATAATTTTTCCATGCAATATATCAAAATTGGAATTCGAAAGGCTGACTTCACAACGTCTCACTACTTGGAGCCTAAAAAATATATAGGTACAAGATTATAATGAACTCTTCTTCGACGTCTCTCGATATAAATCAATAATAGTCCCTCATATTTCGAGAGTAATGGAAAATCAAATTATGGGATTTAATTGCATATGTCATTATCAAGACTTTGCATGAAGGGGATTTAATAACTTTGAGACATGAGATTCATTAGTCGGTTTCAAGAGTTCTTACACATGATAGGATAATGATTGGTCCTAGTATGAATACGCAAACTCTAGATGAAACACTCTAAACATTACATTAAGTTTGTCTAGTCTCCATCCATAAAAACTATACAAGATGAGCATTTTATATCCGACGTGCAGATGAAAAATGCACACAGAATAACGTATTTGTTAAATGGTCGACAGCTTTTACTCATGTTCTGATAGATAATCGTAACGATATTCAATTTTTAAGTTGAAAACATTTTCAAAATATACTCAATTTCATTTATAGATGTTTTTGTATTTGTTTTTCATTTTCTTCAGAAATACCTCAAATCATTTCTGAACTCATTGTAGATTCTAACATCTGAATAAGTTTTCCATATATACGAATTGTTAATCATCATGTGTTAATGTAATATCAAAAACATTCATAAAATGCATATAAAATGATTTGTCAGAAATCATATTGAAAAAACCTTGTATAGAAACCAAATCTTCTTCCTTATATTGCCATCATCATCCTACCGAAGATCCTAGACTCCTAGAGTATACTACTCTCCTTTTACAAAGCCTTTCATCTCCAGCCAACTGATAATGTTCATATAGTGACTGCTGTCCTCAATAATATTCCAATATACCTACAGATGTCAAATTCTGATCTGAAAAAATATATAAAAGGGCAGTCGCAACAAAATTCTTCTAATCATACAGATTCGGAAGAGCGCAATGTTTGGTTCAAACTTTGTTAAGATCCTCCTGATGAATTTCTCCATTGATAGTCACATTGTCTTCAATTTTGGCTGGTGTGTTGGATCATTTATTCACAGGATGCTCTCATTTTTCAACTTGCTTGGATGTCAAGTGTGTCTATTTACACGAAGTTACAATCATATCGATAGTTTTTCCTATATGTCATCTCTATCCTGAATATTTCTTTCGGAAACGATGGAGCTGAAAGTCTCATAAATCTTCATGTGTCTTCAATTTCCTGATCCTAACTGTTGTGTATTTAGCCCAATACACGTATTAAAAAAATGTTGGTTTGCTGAAGTGATGATTTCCCTGTTTGGAATTTTACCCACGCAATATTCTATGAATAAACCAGTAGCATACATAACACTATATAACCTGCAGAATCTGCACCATCCACCATTTCATTAATTTCTAAGCAGAATATTAAAGGTGAAGCAAATTTTAATCTCGTTCATAGTCAGTCGGCTCTGGCATGTATTTCCACCCTGATCTTACACTATGCCAAAATTGCATCACGCTATTCCCTAGGGTTGGTTATCCATGTTTCGGTTATCTGACCTGGCCTGGCAAACATATTCGTAGCAGGTGTCAGAGATTTTTCAAACGTGGCGGCAATTTCTAATAAGACTCCCGTTTGCACTACGGGCTTAGCAGCGCTTCCAAACCTTTCTCTGACAAGGGAAAACTAGGACTTTGTTGTTCGGCTGAGATAAAAAATAATTTAAAAACAAATTTCAATCATAACACATGATCACGTATCATCACTTTTTATTCGTAAGTAGTGAAGCGAGAGGCAAATTAATGTTTTTTATTATTGTATGCGAAAACCATACGTCAAACAAAGATAAAAAGGGTGCTTTGGATGACACTTAGGGCCGGTTTATCAATGCAGGGTAAGGTTAATATAACCCAAGGTTAACAGCTAACTCTGGGATAAAATGTTTATTCACTTCGAGGTGGGGTTAAACGCTATCAAAATCAAACGGGAAATTAGCTCTAGGATAAAGTTAACCCTGGGTCAGCTTACCCCTCAGGATAACCCTGCATTGATAAACCGGCCCTTAGAAAGCTAAGGTTTCCGTCTTCCTAACTCATGCAAGTCTCAGTTGGACTTTCAAGGGTTGCTTTGCAACTGAGTTTCGGGTTAAAAACATTTTTTCTATTTTGGTTCTATAATGAAGTCATTATGAAACGTAAATGCGTATCGAAATAGCCTCTGTTTCGATACGCAATTTTCATAATTCGAAGGTTGGTACAATCGAACTGTTAAATGAAAGTCTGAAGAGTTAGGCCCATCTTAGATAGATAGATTAGATAGATTTATTTCTCATCACGATAAAAGTAAAACTTTACATTTCTACAAGTCAAAGTGACAGTATACAGTGAGGACCAAAAGTCCGTCGCCCCCCCTGTAACTTCTTTATTCTACATATTACAAAAAAATGTTGAATACATAAGTTGTAGGGTTTCATTCGATCTCTTCAATGGTTTAAGTTTCATTCATACAGAGTGTCTCAAAAAAGCACGGTGACTTAGAAGTTAATTTTTTTAAATAGGACACCCTATATTTTATTTCATTTTCAAATTTTTCCTGAAGAGCTGATTTCGTCGATATATCATACTTGGGGTATAGCGAGAAAGATTACAGAGATATGGGGTGTGAAAAATCGAGATTTTTCAAATTTAGGAATTTTTTGTGCCGAAACTATCCATTCTTGCTCAAAACGGCTTACATGTCCCTATCTCAACTTTCCATTTACTATCGATTGATATTTAATTGAAACAAATACGGGTGGTTCAGAATTTTGAGTTTTGCATCACCCTTTGTTATATGTAGAATAAAGAAGTTACAGGGGGGGCGACGGACTTTTGGTCCTCACTGTATAAGCATATAATGATAATAATAACATAATAATAACCAACGAAAGTACATACCCCGGTACACACACAAAATTGAAATAAGATATTCAACAAGTATAACCTTTAGTTGAAGGGTTAAAAAAGTTAGTTGAGCTACAAAAATATAATAATGGAAATATTGAATGAATAAGAATTTGATGAAAGATATCGAAACAAAGTTGATAAGGAATGATAATAATATTGAAATAAAAAAATAATTTTAAATAAAGGAATACAATTGTGAGATTGAATCAATGAAGGTGAAAATTCTAATGAACGTTATTTGAAAAAAAAATCATCCAAGCTGTAATATGAACTTGAGAGTGAGTATTATTTAAGTGACCTCTTGAAATGTAAACTCATTAATTGCTGTAGACCTTTCGGTAGGTGATTTGAAATTTTAATGCCAATATATAATGGCCCCCTTCTGTTAACCTCATATATAAACATCGGTGTTAAAAATTTCCTGTTTTTACGAGTATTATACTTGTACGTCTAATAGTTTGATGAAATTTATTCTTCTTTTGAATGCCCCAATTGCTCCTGCTTACTCCTGAGCGATTTTGGATTCGGTGATACTAGCAGTGAAAAACTCAATGTTTTATTGGTAAATTTTAATGCAGAGTGTGATTTAAATTGACCAATAAAAATAATTTTTTCCACCGCTGGTATCGCAAAAATCAAAATCGCTGGATAGTAAACTGGGCTTTAGCCTTGTGCATCAGATTTCAAATATTTCAATGTCATCATTGTTACCAATCGAAGATGTTTCTTCTATTTATCGATATCAATTTTGAATGAGCACAAAATGGCCATTTTGTTGCATACTATACTTTTTCTATGACAACATATCGTTCACGTTTAATACATGCATACATTGCGAAAAGAAATAAATTGATGATATTTCATTACTCCGAATTCGCCGCTAAATGGGTTTTCTATCAAAATTGAAATATAAATTGAAGAAATGTGTGAATATTTCATTTCCTTTATTGCTATTTCTGATAGGTACACAGAAATAGAAGCCTATAAATGTATGTATGTATCTAATTGGAGTTGAATGTGCAATTATTGAATATCATGCATATTTGGAGAACTTGATTGCTGAATACTTAATTCTTTGCGAAATTGATAATTTGTCAACGTTGAAGTAGACGGCTTCTCGCGATTTTCCATTTCTTAATTCGTTGGTATCCCTAATGGTTTGTTCTGTATTGCATTTGCAATTTTATTTGATATGTCAAGCTTACTTTTCTTCGATTCATCGATATATCCCTGAGCGGTTGTAGTAGATTTCCTGCCAACGTTGCGTTTTAACGTGGTTATGTCACTTCCAGCATCAACAAGAATTGTTGTGGAGGATCGGCGAAACGAGTGCCCAGTATATAATTCGTAATTAGGCAATTTTAAATACTCCCATAGCTCCAAACTTATTCAGACCTATTCTCTGAATGGTACACTCTCCTTTTTGATAATTAATGAAAAACCATAGACCATTATCATTTTGAGGGCGAAGATTTGCGTATTTTTAATAAATTTCGTAGAATTTGGCCAGTTTCAGTAAAATTTCGTACTATTTTGGTTTTACTGTCTGGTATTGTTACTGTTTCATAAGACACGTAGCGTCTTATAAAACTTGTATCATAATATACTATTTCAAACACTTTATTCTTATTATCCAGAGTCGTGTGTTCAGAAATGATTATTATATTCATCAATTTCATATAGCTGATTTGTTCGATGTTCTCTTTGAATCATTTCAAAGCATTGTATATAGATAACATAGTCGTGATTGATACATAGGTATTAAAAGTATGTAGGAACATCATCTTCTCTCTGCTCATGATATTTTCAAAGTCTTTCCATTCGAGCACTGAGCACTCAGGGTGAAAGATCATCGGCATGGCCATCATCATTAAGGTAACGGAGCCGTTTACAGCTGAAAGAGATAATTGGTGTAGCTAATTACTTTGTTTGTGAACTTTGGAAGTTATGAATATTTCTCATTGAATACGCCATTTTCTATTATTATGGAGCTCGAAGCGTTATTAATACTCGTAAAAAAATTTTGTTCTCAAATTATTAGCCTCTTTACTTCTCGAAAGTTTGATGAATGTTTTAATGACTGAGCGACAACGGCCTACGATATCGTAAAACGAAATATAATCATAAGTGCCAGAAGAAAAGCTCTTTTGAACTGACAATTATGAATAATATAATGCTAGTTTTCCATCCAATTCATCAGATTTTATGAAGCTATGATGTACAAATATATTATCTATGCTTTTTTAAGGTATATACAGTGTGACCCAGAAGTATGAAAGGCTTCAAATGTTTCCTAAACGACAGAAATTTCAATGAAATTTAGTATCTCGTGTTATGAGAAAAAAAAAACATTTGTATTCATTTATATAGTGAATGAGAGTATATACTACGAGTATATATAATTCAATGTCATGTGTGGCATTTGCCAGAAAAGTAGTTGCTTTTATACTCTTTGTCTACCTATATTGAACTTCTTATATGTAAATTAGTGAATTGTTGAAGAAAGGTTCACCTTGGCTAATTCAAATTTCAGATTTATTATGTTACCAGATAATACATATTTTTAAACCTCTGACTGTGAAATTTTGATCCTAGAAATTTTCTGACTTTCTTGGAAGAAAGTTTGGAAACCCCAAATACCGTCGAAATAATATTTTGTTGTGATTTCATTAAAATATTCATATTGGCAAATTGTCGTTTTACTCAAGTTATGTTAAGCACTGCAAAGTTAGAAAATGTGGCTTGTATATTTTGAAAAATAAATAAAGTGAAGGTGCTTATTTTCAACAACAGTTTTAGAGTAGATTGAATATTTTCAGAAAGTGTTTTCTTATATACTATTTTTCAATATTTGACGAAGGTAAACAAATAATGACTATTGAATAGTGGTTGTCAATATATATTTTTCAAATTGGCAGGCACCCAATATGTAGTTCATTTGAAATACAATTCATGATGAATTCATTAATCAAACTATTTGATTATTTAATTTCCATTTGATGTGACTGATTATCTCAAATTTCAGACTCTGAAACAAAAAATAATAGTGAAAGTTTCCGTTAAGATAAGTACAGCCTGAACATGTTGTCAACATAACGATGATATATTGTCAATTTAATCATAAACATTTTCTTATCAACAAAAGTGGATTGACAATATATATAACAACATTAGAGTGATTAGTTTTTGTTATATGTTCATGCCTATACTATAAATACTCTTCTATTCTAGTAAGTCTGTATAGAAAGTTAATGAATATTTATACCAAAAAGTTTCCCTCAATCACAAAGTGTAGTCAAATAAAACTTGTGAATTTATATCATCAGACTATATACCTACACCTATGTCTTTCTTGTTCCACGCCATTGGCTGTACCAACTGGTGATATAAAGCCACACCAGCATTATTACGTGAAAGCATATGCCATATTTTTTGAGATACGTTATGTCGCTGCAATGCAGTAGGGAATACAAGGAGGAAATGAGAGATTCGGGAAGAACATCACCTGGGTGCGTGATCGTCTCAAACAGAGATTACCTGAATTTATTAGTGTCCCACCTGGACTATTTTTTAAATCCTTAGAATATAACATGAAGGGGGACTCTGAACAACTTTCAGTGAATACCAAATGCCGCAGTTACCTCCCTTTCCGAACGGTCCTGGTGATTTTCGAAATCTGGACCTGGATGATGCTCTGTTTTTATTCAATTCATTCTGAATGATTCGTGGTTAACACGGAATAGTACAATGTATTCGAAGTTCGTTGAGATAATTCGCTATCATTTCTGCTTATACAAAATATCAGGAAACTTTCGAATTGAAAAAAACAATACAAAATGATTCTCATATTAGAAATGCCTCTTTCCTAAGTAATCGTATATTTCGGCGGTGTGAGATTGAAAGTTTCGATCTTGATTGAAAAGTTGAATAAAGGCTAGTTGTATTGATTTTTGCGAGGAGAAATGTGTATTTCTGAAGCACTTTTTCTTTCCTCTTCAGATTTGATTAATTAACCTCACTGCTTCCTTCTGTAGAAGATTACAATATTCATATCACCTTTTTCACATAATTCAAAAATTGCATGGAGATTACTTTTTTTTTTTCTTTCTTTGTGTCAAAAATATCTACAAATGATTATAAAAACAAACTGGATAATGGTAATAGATTCCAGATTTTCAGTTTTAGCTTCATTTCATTCATTCCCATGACCTAGACACTCACTTAACAATATAATGTTATGAAGTAAAGTATTGCTGAGGTCTCTACCTATTTTTTTTTATGTTCTGGTTCTCATGAAAAATGATATCCTGTAATGTTCAGAGAACATCGTGAGAACCAAGGGAAAGAAGGCAGGATTTGGTGTTCTTCTCAAATTTCTGGATGGTATGCTTCGGGGATCAGCTCCCTAGGCAATGAGTTCCAAAGTCTCGATGTTCGTTGGATAAACGAGTCTTTGGAAAGGGACATTCTGCAGGTCTCTAAAGTGACCATGAAGGGGTGTGAAGACTGAAGTTGACGGGTTAATCTCGAAGAGACTGCTTAAGGAGGAACGATTGTAGATATTTTTGAAGAGCATCGCCCATGAAAATATCTATAAAATAAAGATAAATCGCCAACTTTTCTACGTTGTTCCAGATAAGTGAGCGAGTTTGTACGCGAGGCATCACCGACGAGACGAATTGCCTTTTTTTGGACATAATGCAATAGTTTCAAGATATGTTTAGGTGCCGCACTCCAAATATGGGAACAGTATTTTAGGACAGGTCGGATCTGTGTCTTATAGATCATAAGCAGCTGACTGGGAGTGAAATAGCTCTTGTTTTTGGGATGCACTTTTGGCAATGGACCTCACGTGATTTATCCAAGAAAGGTTATTGCTGATAGTAACGCCAAGCATCGAAATGGATGACTTCAATGGTATGGTTTCTCCTGACAGAATTATGTGGGGCACAATGAGATCGGCTTTTTTAGAGGAAAGACATGGATGCATGGATGTCATATAATCTTGATATCAAGTTCTTATATCGCACGTTTGGTAATAAAATAGAAAACCAGAAAAGTAACACTCAGATCAGATGGTGAAGGTTCAGCAACGGCAATAATAATACTTTATTGACGACGTTTATCTCATTTTTATATTTACTTTATCTGTAATAAAATTTCATAGCCTTTTATTTGAGCTAGCATTGAATGAATAGGGACAATCGATGGAAGTGACGGGATTCAAATCAGAAATGTTTTACTATGCTTTTCTGATAGTTTAACGATGATCATTGCAAATTAAAAAAATTTTGGGTCCATATTCAGGATGCTAATATTTGAGGAGATTTTTTTGGGTCCAGTTTGAGAAGAAAACTCTATGTGGACGTATTTCCTGACGGTCCTTACTTTTGAACTACGGTGTCCTAAAGTTCTAAGAAAATAATCTAGAAATTTTTTCATGCCTAGTTTTGTAAGATATTATTGTGAAACATAGAGTAGGTCTTCTATCAAGAGGCAATTTCTGTAGTACAACATAATTTTTCATTCTACATATAGTTGATAGCATTCGTAGGTACGGGATTCGCACTGAATCAATTCAAAGAGACAAGTGATATGCCACTGTTTTGGATTTGAAATTAAAATTATTTTCGAAATCCCCAACCTCTGTGCAAATCTGATCTCTACTTTTTTTTTCGACGTACGGTTTCTGCATGAGAATTAAAATTCGTTAATTTGCACCTTGCTACAAATTACGAGAATATAACAATTCATGTAACCCACTACTGGCAAGAATGAGATATATACAGGGTCACTCACGGTCGATGGTACCTTAGACGTTTACGGAGAACGGGACGTAGGATTATTCTGAAAATTTGGTTCATTAGGTAATCAGTCTTGTTCTATCGATCTAAAATACTTTCAGCGTTGCGGCGTTGCCGCTTCTATCAAAAAGTAGCAACAACTTTGTTATTTCAAATGGAACACCCTGTATTTTATTTCATTTTTAGAATCTTCCTGAAGAGCTGATTTCGTCGATCTATCATACTTGGGGTATAGCGCGAAATATTACAGAGATATAGGGTGTGAAAAATCGAGATTTTTCAACTTTAGGAATTTTTTGTGTCGAAACTAATCATTTCTGCTCAAAACGGATTACATGTCCCTATCTTAACTTTCAATTTACTATCTACTGACATTTGATAGAAACAAATAGAGGGTGATGCAAAACTCAAAATTTTGAACCACCCGTATTTGTTTCAATTAAATATCAATCGATACTAAATGGAAAGTTGAGATAGGGTACATGTAAGCCGTTTTGAGCAAGAATGGATAGTTTCGGCACAAAAAAATCCTAAATTTGACAAAAACTCGATTTTTCACACCCTATATCTCTGTAATATTTCGCGCTATACCCCAAGTATGATAGATCGACGAAATCAGCTCTTCAGAAAAAATCTAAAAATGAAATAAAATACAGGGTGTTCCATTTGAAATAACGAAGTTGTTGCTACTTTTTGATAGAAGCGGCAACGCCGCAACGCTGAAAGTATTTTAGATCGATAGAACAAAACTGATTACCCAATATACCTAATTTTCATAATAATCCTACGTCCCGTTCTCCGTAAACGTCTGAGGTACCATCGACCGTGAGTGACCCTGTATATTATTAAAATCTTCTTATGATAATTACATCACAAAATTTTTTCAGCATCATACTTGGTATCAATGAAAAGAAATCGGGCTATTTCGGTTTTCCCGATGGTATATTTTGAAATCTGTTCGTGATATCGTCGATTCGATAACTTTTTGTTCTATATGTAATCAACTTTGTATCATTAATCGATGCCAATAGAAATGCAGCATAAGAATACTGACAAGAATACTGACTGAAGATACTTACTTGCTACAACATGAATACACGTAAAAGCAACCTCATATTTCATTAGAAGTAAGAAATACTCTTTTTACTACTAGAATAACATTATTTGGACATGTCGGAAAATACACTCAAATTAAAGCAAAACATAGTAATCTCGGTGGAATTCCGAATCAAAATTAATGTAAATAAATGCCCTGAAGTGTACACGAAGTGACTCCAGGAAGAACTCGGAAAGCAATGTTTTACCTCCCACGATAGGTAATATTTCATCAATTCCCGCTGGATATCAGCTGCCTAATATCCTCCAATAAGTAATAAGCCAATTCCTGTTCGAATAAATTGTACATTATTTTCAAACAGAAAGAAAAGCTCCACAAAGCACGTCGACGAAATGATTTCAAAACGTTCGTATTTTTCTGACAGACCGGAGATCGAGTGGTTGTTGTAACCTGTAACTTGTAACGTCGAGTAACAAGAGACTCATATATCAACTGGCAAAAGGAGCAAACATGAAATGATCCGGAAATTGTTCAGATGAAAGTCCTCCGAGGATAAAAGGCAGATAGTGTCTTGAAATGACTTTCGTGAAGTGAAAAGATTCGTCATGTACTGAAATGTACATAGATAAATGGAATGTCACATCATTGAGCTGGAAATTCTCTCTGAATTTAGCTAGTGCGAATTTGCACTTTTCACAGAAGACAGAGTTTACCTATTCTTGTAATACCTGACAAGTAAATTTTGATTTACCTCCATACAAAAAATGTTATCGATCTTTTGTATCCCTATATACATTATTGATAAGAATCTTTTCTACTTGTATAATGTTTTGATCATCTTCGGGATCGAACAAGTTTTTGAACACCTTTGTTGAAAACTACATCGCATTATTTGCATCCGAATAAACAGTTTGCTACGCCATCTTATCATTTGTCATTTTCATAACCTGAGAACCCTCTAAATCAAATACTCCTGAGATGTTTCGTTACAGGCCGATAGAGACCCTATATGAACGTGATTATTTGAAGCCGTAATTATTTGGGTCCTTGAAAATCTTTAAAATAAAGTTTTTTTGAGGTCGATGATTACAGTACTGGTGTCCCATTAGAAATTATTTGGGTCCTTGAAAATCTTTAAAATAATTTTTTTTGAGGTCGATGATTACAGTACTGGTGTCCCATTAGAAGGCCCGAGATTCCGAGACTTCTTGCGAAGTTGATCAGTTTCCTGGGAGCTAAGTTCCTGACATCGAGGGGCTCTAAGTAGGCCCCTTCCAGGAACTTGGGTCTCTTGCAGAAGAGTGCTGGGCATTCGCAAAGCAAATGTTATGCAGTTTCAGTTCTTGCAGTAGCGGCAACTGTCACTCTCTGTTTTACACATCTTTTTGAGGTGATACCTCAGAGGGCAGTGTTCAGTGAGGAGTTCCGTTACCAGTTTCAAGTCTTTTTTGTCCAATTCGAGAAGCTGTTTAGCTGTCCTTGGCGAAAGGCTCACTAGCCTTTTCGCTTGTCTTTGTCCAGGCACTTTATTCCAGTGAGATTTATTTCATCTGCTTTCCAGCGTCGGAACTCTTCTCTCAAGTGGGCTTTGGAAAGTCCACAGAAGGGTTCTGGGCCGAGAAATTGTGTATTTGTCCCTTCTTTGGCAAGGCAGTCTGCTTCCTCGTTGCCTTCAACTCCCTTATGACCTGACACTCACATCAAAGTGACCTGGTTGTTCACTGCCAGTTGTCTCAGGGATTGTTTACAGTCCCAAGTCAGTAAAGACTCACAAGTGTAAGACTTCAGAGCTTTCAGTGCTGCTTGGCTATCTGATAGAACATAGATTCTTGCCCTTCGATTGTCCCTTTCGAGGCACTCCTGGGCACATATCTCTATAGCATGTACTTCTGCTTGAAAGATGGTTGGGGTGTTACCAAGGGGTTTTGAGAGCCTGAAATATGGTCTTGTGACTCCCACTCCAGCCCTTTCATCTATCTTGGATCCATCAGTATACCATACTAATGTATCCCTAGAGGCACCTATTCGTAGATGTGATCCCCAGATTCGTGATCAGTGACTTCAAAAACTCTCCTAAACGAAGTTTTTGGCAATTTTAATGAATGTATGAAATAATAAGAGGTCAATTTTACGAAGGAGATATACCAGTCCCACTACCGATACAGCTCTTTCCTGAAAAAAAAAAACAGTGAAGAAAAATCCAATTTCGTCTCATTATTCAAGGAAACACCTCCGAATCATCCGTAACTTCCGAGGTAGAGTCGTGAAATTTGCATAATTTTCATCAGTTCTGAGAGTTTCATCATGCTCAAAAAATATAGAAGGTACAGGAGTGCTTACTAGAAAAGATACAAATTTTGAGTTTTCAGTCTTGATTCTGGAAAAAGCTGTATTGGTAGTAAGTTTAGAGGTATTTTGTCTCCTAATATGATTTAAAAAAAAATCCACACCTTTATAAACTACGCAACACTAATTTCGTCGCACCCCAAAATTCTTCCCCTGTTAAATTCTGAATAACTTTTTTCTGTTTTTCACTGCTTGTATCATCAAAACCAAAATTGTTTGATAGTGAGCTGGGCCTAAAGCCTGGTTCATGCTTATACGAATATCGGAAAATTTATACGAATAAAATGGCCGCTGAAAGGATATATCGCAATAAAGTTGAAATATTGGAACTTTTATGCGGATTTTTTTATATTATCATGATATCATTATACCACAGAATGCATAAATCAATAATGTTGTAGAGTAGGAATATCAATGTAATATTTATCATTTTCCAAATCGCTCAGAAGTGAACTGGGCCTAACTCTTCTGATTTTCATTTGACAGTTTGATTCTACTAACTTCCAAAAAATAAAAAACGCATATCGATACGCATTTGCGTTTCATAACTGGTTTTGGAGATCATTTTGAAAATTCAGAAATTTTGAACAGTGCAGGACCATATGTTCTGAAGAAGTAGGATATTGTAGCTGAAGGACCTGGCTAGCGTTCTGTGTGATCATAATTCAAATTGTTATATTAAGATTTTAACAGGGGCAAAATTTTGTTGTGCCACGAAATTAGTAATTAGTAGTTTACTTCAATAGTAAGGCACGGCAGTATACAAACTATTGTTATTCACTGAAAAACTGATCAAGCTGAAGGTTATTCATACCAGTCCAGCGAATTTGGTTGGATTGGCATGTTTATAGGACCGTTTAAAGTGAGACACGCTGTATATCTACTAAATTTACATATAGTGTATAGTATTGAAAACCAATTGTTGATCAGCTAATTGGTACTTCCACCCTCTATATTCGGTGGCTATATTAATGTATTAGCAAGAAATACATTTTTTGTTTATGATCAGCTGCATGAGAGCTAGGAATGCTCCATAATTTTCCAACAAAATTAAATTCATCAAATTTTCACCTGGGATAGTGTAATAGTGCACTTTCAATTGACTTAATTCGGAATGGTTACAGTACAACTTTCAATTTTAGAGTTTTATGAAAATTCATCATTCAGTTGAAGGAATTCTCATCATACCTCGATATAAACTCGATTGTCATTTCAGACATGATAAAATGCAAATTATGTCTAGTCGCATAGCAACAATACCGAGAGTTAGACTGTTGGCAAGGATAGAAAAAGTTTCTATGTGTCTCATTATTTGTAGCAAATTTGGTCTTCAGGTGTACTTCTTACAGTAAATCGTGAGGCTCCGGGGAAATCCGTACGTGTACGATTGGTTTCATAAAATATTACCTTATTAAAAATAGACGAAAAATAATCATCAAATGCCTATACAACTTATGTCACAAAATTCTTCTTTCCTAACATTCACATTATTTTGACGGTACCTGATGCCAAAGTACCAAGTGACGTCAGCGGAAATATGGTGCTGTCAAATAATTAGTTTTGATTTTCTCGGGCATGAAAGAATATTCCGATTTGTTTTTGATGCCATATCGGTAGAAGTTCAGTAATATATCGTAAAACAACAATCAATTCTGCTAAGCTTCAGGGGTTTACGATCCACGAGTACCATTCATCATTATTACTGGTTATTTTATTGACATTACAGCTGCAAACATAAAATTTCACGAATATATTGTATTGATGATTTGTCACGTTCAAAGCATTAGCCACGTTCATGTGGATCAGTTTGTTATCACGAAACTGGCTGTCAATCAACCAATATCCATTCTCTAGTGCGTGAATAGAACGGTTGACTATGAAAATCCCGTAATATGTACACGTTATACTCCAATCCTTCAGTTAAAAATTGTGTCTGATCCCGACTCGGAACACAGATAATGCTTTCGAAAATGGAATATTTTTTAGGATGTGAAGCACATTGTATGGCCAGCCGCAAAAAGCACTCTAAATGTAACACGTTATTGATGCCATATGCATTCGTTCATTTCGCAAAAATCGATGCGATGAAGTGAATAATTCGCTAAAACAAACTGAAAACTAAATAATTTCAATATAGGACACGTTCCAAATGAGTTCCTTCAACGTCTTGGCAGCATCCTAATCGTGAATAAGAAGGCCTTGTAAAGTTTATCAACATCTGAGGTATTCTTTTGTCAGTTGTATCGCATAGCTCAGTTTTGTATACCACCAGTCACTTATTATGATTCTTGTTACGTTGGCTACGAGTCGATTCTTCATATCTCTTCATTCAACGTTTCAGCTTCAAAATGAGTAAAATGTCTCAAGATAATGAGATCATCTTTATGCCTCTTATGTCAAAGTTGAAAAAAAAACTGTTTTTCTTCATTTGGGATCCTTTTGAAAATTCCGACACCCCCTGTAGCGATTTTATGTGGAGCATTTTATATTTTGAAGATTATAGCTGAAAGTCTGGGCTAGCGAACAGTGTGAAAATAATTGTTTAAAGCAAAAAAAAGTTATTCAGATTTTAACAGGGGCAAGATTTCGGGAAACAAGTGCGACAAAGTGTCTTATAAAACGTGTTTCATATACATTTTGCATTAATTTCAAGTCTTTCATTGAAAAATAATTGATTCAATATCGATAAATAACAGAAACATATTCGATTGGTAACAATGATGACATTGAAATATTTAAAATCTGACGTACAAGCGTAAAGCCCCAGTTTACTGTCGAGCGATTTTGATTTTTTCGATACCATCAGGTGTGAAAAATTCAATGTTGTTATTGTTTTTATTGGTCAATTTGAATCAAATTACACTCTGAATTGAAATTTACCAATTAAAACATTGATTTTTCACTGCTAGTATCACCAAATCCAAAATCGCTTAGGAGTAAGCTGAACCTAACTCTTTCTGACTTTCATTTGACAGTTCCATTGTACCAACCTCCAAATAATAAAAAATGAGTATCGAAACAGAGGCTATTTCGATACGCATTTGCGTTTCATAATGACTTCATTATAGAATCAAAATAGAAAAATAATATTTCACTAGATATTCACCTATGACGGTTTGTCTGTTTGTTTTTGTCATAATATAAATTGACTCATTTAATCGTTGAAAATGATGATGTCGTACGAAAAGATTCACTATTAAAAACTTACACATTAGAAAGGGAAAAAATCTGATCCAACCAACTATAATTCCTATTTGAAAACTACAACTTTGGCCATAACTCGAAAATACACCTTATTTTTCAAATTTTCTCGACGTTACTGGATTTTATAGAAAAAAATGCCTCAAGAATGTAGAAGTAATTATCCCCAACCATGATATTCACATGTGTCTAAAAATTGAAAATCAAACTTTTGTTTATAACTCGAAAACAAAAGACGAGAGCAAATTTTTGTTTTCGCCTGTGAATTTGTCTCTAAAAGAGGGATCGGAGATGCCATCTCAAATTTTTTGTAGCTCCTATAGTTACCGAGTTACCATATACCAATATCGAAATTTGCCCACCCTGTACAGAGTAGTAGACCAAACAAATATATCAACTGCCACTATTTGTTACCCTGTCCAAGCGCGTCGCTACGGGAAGAGTAATGGGGGTAATTACCCCCCCCCCAGGAAAATACTGACCTACAGAAATTGGCATATATAAATACACATAAATTTCTTCCACATTTTTCTTCTCTTCGATATTTTATTCATTTTTACATCCATAAATAATTTTGAACCACTTCTGTAAATGTTACAAAATTCATATAACATCTGTTTTGTTTGGCTCATTTTCTGAGCTCAACAGAAAACTTGAGCAGAATTCTGCAGAAAAAAACGGTCGAAAAAAGTGTGCACAAAAATTTGTAGAAAGTATAATTTCGGTATTAAAAAGTAAAAGGGATAATATCGATATTTTCTTCCATTCGATTTTCGAGAAAGTGAAAGATCTCCACGAAAAATTGGACATTTCGATACACCTTCCTAGAGTCAATGCAAGACAAATTGATAGGGCGAATTTTGTTGCCAAAGATCCTGAGGAATATTACAGAATTAGCATATTCATCCCATCGCTCGATAAAGTATTACAGGATCGCAATTTTCGATTTGGTACAATTTTTCCTCTCAATCAATGGCCTGTTAACCTTCTCTCATACTCACCAGAGAAATCGAGCCGAAATTAAAAATAATTATGAAAAAGTTGAGCCATCATTCACAGCCTTTCTTAAAGAAATTGCAGCTAGAAATTGAGCTGTGGGTAGAAAACTCGGTAGAAAATCTAAAAAAACCGAAGGGCCAATTCAAGAAAGTGCGATGAATGTTTTGAAAATGTGTGGTAAATACATTTTTCCAAACATCCATGTATTGTTATATTGACCATTGGTCAAGAAAAGCTTGTAGGCTTAGCTCTTCTACATTTACATCGTGAATTTGAAATAGATTACGACGCAGTGCTGAATAGATTTGCTTCCCAGAACAAGGAAATCAGAACTTATTTTATGACCTCAATTTATATGGACGTGCAATCAGTATTAGTTTTATTAATGATTTTCATGCTTTGTTTCAGAATACATATGTTTTTATCTTGGTTTTTATCCATCCTCCCCAGTCATTACCTATATAATGATATTTTATATGAAATATCGTCTGTGTAATTTTCGATTACCCCTCCCAGAAAAAAAAATAGCGACGCCCTTGACCCTGTCCCAGGATAACCGATATCACTAGTTTTCCCAGTTATCAAAATCTAGCGTCGAAACCACATTATTGACAAACCGAAAAATCACAAAGAAATATATCGCGCAATATTTATCCGAAGTTTCGGAATAATGTCGAGATTATTTCTCAACCGGGAGCAGTCGAAAGCATATTTTTCTTCGTCTCCGACGCGTCGCCAGGAAATCCCCACAGATAATCCGGAAATGATATCTCTAAAGTTTTTTATGTACAGTTTATTGAACGCGCAGAGGGTGATCGGACTAGTGAAAAGGCGACTTGGAAAACGCTTCGAGGTTTTCCTATCGAAATAGATGGATATTTATGATCCAGGCCGTGATGTGATATCATACAAGGCCATAAATAAATGGGGTCTGAAGGATTTGTGTTTTTGAATCACCGGATATGTTTTTTAGTTAAAGTATCGCCCTCCTATGAGTCAAAAACGAGGTTAAAATAATATATTATGATACAAGTTTTATAAGACGCTATTTTGTCGCACGCGTTGTTTGGAGTACGACGAGCGATGAATTGAATTGAATTGAATTTGGAGTACGACGAGCGATGTATTGAATTTTACCAATTAAAACATTGAGTTTTTCGCTGCTTATATCACCCAATTCAAATCGCTCATGAGTAAACTGGGCCTAACTCTTCTGACTTTCATTTGACAGTTGTACCAATCTCCAAATAATAAAAAATGCGTATCGAAATAGATGCTATTTCGACACGCATTTGCTTTGCACAATGACTTCATTATACAACCAAAATAGAAAAATATGTTTTTTCCTGTATATACCCAGTAGTATTCAAATCGAGATTCAAATAGTTTCACCTGCATCGATCTGTCAATTTTTATTGTGAATGATTTTATCGGCTGTGTGCACCCATCAGTTCAATGAATCAGATTGGGTTTTTATATTGAGTGTAAAATTCATTTTATGAAATCATAGTGAAGCGCTTTCGACTTTTGATTATTATAGTCATCTACATACATACATTGACCGATAGAAAGTATATATAGGTATAGATAGGCATCATAATATGGTGTTTTTTATGTTTCCCTACAATCCAATCCAATATATCAGGAGGAGTTGTTCAGAACGAAATTTTGTAGCTAAGAACAAGTTTTGAAAAAAATCTGAGATATCAACTTCTAGCCACAAAAAATTCTATCTGGAAAAATAAATTTCTGAGAACAAAACTCGTTAGTAAAGTGGACAGTTTAATATTTCAAATAATATTTCTTGAAGATTCGCAGGATATTTCTATTTTATTGGTGAAAATTTGAAATCGGTGAAATTGCCATGTGTTCAGCTCTTCATAAGATGTCACCGGAATATCTCTGGAATATTATAATCCCGATGCTATCAATTAATATCAATTGGGATCCTTTCAGTTCTTCGAAAGATCCAGAATCGAGTACTATACGGGTATAGATGATAAGTAAATATAGGTAGGTGATGGTATCTGAAAATGTCGTTCATGGAGTCCCTACTCAGAGAACAATAATTATAACCATACCACAGTCTGGTATTGAATTATGGATTGAAAGGTTATATTCCTTCCTGCTCTGTTGTCCCCATTTGGAAAACATGCTTTTTGGTGGCGGATTTATTTTCCATCAATTTGGGGCTAAACTTTGGACGTATCCAGTGCAGTTCGGAAATTAATAAATGTTTCTATTTTTGTTGTATAATGAAGTCATTGTGCAACGAAAATGCGTGTCGAAATAGCCTCTATTTCGATACGCATTTTTTATTCTTCGGAGGTTGGTACAATCGAACTGTCAAATGAAAGTCAAAAGAGTTAGGCCCAGCTTACTTCTGAGAGATTTTGGATTTGGTGATACTAGCAGTGAAAAACTCGATGTTTTTATTGGTGAATTTGAATTCAGAGTATAATTCGATTCAAATTGACAAATAAAAACAATAACAACATTGTTTTTTTCACCGCTGGTATCACAAAAATCAAAATCGCTCAACCAATCGAATATGTTTCTGTTATTTACCATTATTGAATTATTTTTTTTCGATAAAAGACTTCAAATTAATGCAAAATAGAAAAAATTGCATATGACACACGTTTTATAAGACACGTTGTCGCACTTGTTCCTTCCAAACAACGCGTGTCTTTGTATATTCACAATTCGATTTGCCAACATTTCGAAAATTACTCGAACATCAACACAGGCATCACGCCGCAGACATTTCGTGAACCCATAATAACAATAACCAGATTTTCTGCTCAGAACGCGACATTATGAAAAGTCGAGATCGAAAAAGAGTTATATATGTAGCTTAACGTGCTCCAACCAGTGTCAAATTGGTAAACCTTGCCACTCATCTCATCATAGCTTTTCCTTTATAAATATGATTGATAGTAATCTATTACATTTCTATGAGAACAACTCTGTCATTCACCAATGATACCGACGACATTATATTGTTACACGAACCTATATACGAATGTTTCTTGCTCTCAAAATAACTGAACGGGAGATGTTAATGAATACAGACATAGTCAGATTAAAATATATTAATCTTCTTAATGGAACACTCAATTCCACTTCCAGTAAACAACAGTATATGAACGTGAAACTTTTAATTTCCTACATCAGATTACTCCGCATCGTACTTGAAGAACTATTTCTTCTTGTTATTCTGCAAACTATGCAATAAGCTGCATTCACATCAAGAAGGCTACCGTATAAATTCCCATTTTATTGTTTCAATGAATAATTTTTCACACGAGAACAGCATGTTATTTCGAGGGAAAACGTTGATTTATACTTTTGAACATATCATTTGATGCAGAATTATGAATAAATGGTGACGGTTTGAAATACTCTATTTTAGTAATTGAATTTCCATTTGAAAACTGATATAATAAGTTGTTCATCCAATATAAACATATTTAGTATTAATAGTTCGAAAAATATCACGTGCCTAAATTGTTAATTATTGTTTGCGTGATAGTGGATATGGTTTCATGATTCATTATTTTCATAGCCCTAGAATAGTCAGCTCTAAAAATGATAGATCGATAGACAATATACAGGAAGGAGACTATTTCGACTGTTGTTGCTACTGAAATATTCCTTCACGAAACTATGGACTGTTTATTCATTCCATTGGTTGGTTGAATGTCTTCTTTAGGATTTCTATCTCTCTCTCTCTCTACACCTCATTTGAAAACCAATCAATATTTTTTGAGATTTTTAACTTCATCATGTAGATAAAGGATCAAGCTGCATATGATACTATCTCATTTTCAAAAAGATGTAGCATACAAATATATATAACTGAAATACAAAAAATATATATCAAATAATCAAATTTCAAATAGTATCCACCCTAGATCTTTCCACGCACAGAAATTGATCAAAATGTTGACTAGTGTGTTCATCAGATGTTTATAGAGCCGAAACTTCACAACTCACGATTTGGCCGATGTGCCGATGATATTTACCCGGATTTGAGATTATTATATCAATTGTTCAATAAATATAAGGAAATATATTCATTCAGGTTGAGAAGTAAATGATAGTGAATATACCGAAAATATCAAATAATCTCAATATCAAGTATTGGAATGTTCAAAATGTCATAATAACACAAAATATATCATTAACATGACAATTGCTCAGAATCTTGTTAGGTTTTGTATGACAGCCGTGTATGTAACTTGATGGAAAGAAAATTGGCCAGACAGCCCTAGAAATAATTTCAATTTGTATAACTAGGGAGGAAAGTCCCACTTATCCTCCCACAAGATGTAGTTTACTGCCCGACACGAAAATAATCCTTCAAAAAAGAAAAAGACACTTCACTCCTCCCGTGTGATACATATGATTTTTCCTCTTACCCACTTATTGAACTTTTTTTACACAAGTAACGAATTTATCAATATATGAGATATAATTAAGTAGACAAGTTGTTTATCGAACGAATGCAGTAACCGTTCAGTAACAATAATTAATAAATATTGCGTGAATGATCTGATTCCTATGTGAACTTTTTCCATCAAAAGATTACTCTATCCACCCTCTATTACCCCATCAATGCTTGCCAGCATGAAATAAACAATATAGTCTTCATAAACCTTCGCGATGTATTTTACTCATACCTGAATTCATGCAAAAACTTCACCTTGGTAAGTTTATGGGCCAATTTGTATCATGTCGTAATAAGAAGTACGTATTAAGCTCGAGAGTCTGATTTGATGATAATGAAAGTATCAAATTGCTAAGGGAAAGGAAACCGGTCTGAGATGAACGGCTTTCAGTTAATAGCTTTATATATACCAGTTCCTCTAGGGATGCATCATTGAGAGTAGGAAGACGAGTCACTCATTCAGTTTCAGGTAAACTGAGTTTGATATTACGGTACCTATCTCTTCCTCTATTAAATATTTAATTAATTATGGAAAAAGTGTTGTGATCTTCACGTTTATTCTTTGCATTCAATATAAAAAAATCCTGTTTTTTGTCAACCGAAATAGAAGAATAAAATGTGACAAAAGTTGTAGTTGTTAATTATTAAGAATATTCAACCCTTCCGCAGTTTTGAAACGCCACCTCAATTTATAATCCAAAATACCATAGCCTATCGCCTCAAAAGTTATTGTTAATATTCAATCCTTCCGGAGTTTTTTTTATGATCTGACCCCGAATATTATCTCTAAAACTCTAAAAGTAATACGATATATGTAGGTAGCGTATAGTGGACAAGAGTTTAGTGGGGAACACGAGTAAGAGGATATAACGAGTATATGGAATGGAATATGCTCACTCAGTCCTATTTCCTCTTTGAATGGTTTCCGTTCTATACATGGAGAGATCAGAAATGATTATCTGTCAGAAAGATATAATATTATGTTCTTCAATGACTGGCATATGTTTACGTCACGGGTGGTTTGATACATTCTTTACGTATGGATGATAGCTAGGAATTATAAAAGCGTATGAGGAGAATAATTTTTTCCCACTTTTAAGTCGGACATTCCGACTTCAGACTCGGAATTTCCGACTTTGAACTCGGAATTTCCAACTTCGATGTCGGAATATTTTCTTTCCGACTTCAAACTCGGAAATTGGATGATGGAATAGCTATCTACGCCAGTGTTCCACAAGGATCTGTTTTATTGGTACCAACTTTGTTCCTACTTCACATCAATGGCATGTCCTGTCCACAGCTTTGCGAATGAAAGTACACTCCATACTGCCTTCTGCTCTAGAGCCCCTATAACATCCAAAGAAGCTATAAGTGCAAGGCGAAGACAGGTCGATACATGAACGTTCGGTTGAAGTTTTTGAAATGGGCATCCAATTTCTGACGAACATCGACCATAAACATATTCACAAAATGGAAATATCGCCCACTTTTTTGCGGTTAAAAAATTCGTAAGTGCAGGGTCACCAACCAGATGTATAGCTTCAATTGATAGAATCCACGAGCTGAACTCTCAACATGTGAAATTAGTATATTATGAGAAGTTTTTGAGGTGTGAAGTAGCTCTTTGCGCAGAACGAAAAATCTAATTCTTGTTAGCAATGTTTGCAATAGATCTCAATAATCATTCCGTAATATAGTGTATTGTTGATGGTGATACCAAGCATGGATATCGAGGATTGAATATGAACGAAATCATGCCAGACACCAACACAAGTATGAGCCATTATGAGGTCCACCTTCTTGGAAAAAATATAAGAGCTTGAGTTTGAATAAAGCATCGAACTCTACCAGATTATCAGATCTCCATTTCAAAAACGTTATCTTCATGGATAGTATCCACCTATCTCCATCTTGCACCTCTAGATTATTTGGATGATATAGGGGCAGAAGGATGATATAGAGCAGAAGGCAGCATGGAGTGTTCTATCATCCGCAAAGCTGTGGACAGGACAGGTCATTGATGTGAAGTAGAAACAAAAGTTGGTGCCAAAACAGATTCTTGTGGAACGCCGGCGTTGATAGCTATTTCATCAGCCAAAATTCCGAGTTTAAAGTCTGAATTTCCTAGTTAAAAGTCGGAAAATCCGAGTTGAAAGTCGGAATTTCCCAGTTTGAAGTCGGAATCAAAATTTACGAGTTTGAAGTTGGAAAAATAATATTCCGAGTTTGAAGTCGGAAATTCCGAGTTTAAAGTTGGAAATTTCGAGTTTGAAGTCAGAACGAAGTAATTCCGAGTTCAAAGTCGAAAATTCCGAGTTCAAAATCGAAAATTCCGAGTTTAAAGTCGGAATATCCCAGTTTGAAGTCGGGAAAAAATTATTCCGCGTGATCAATGTAGGATATTCCGAATTCAAAGTCGGATAAATTGGAAAAAAATCTCGGTGGTCCTTATACGCGTAAAGAATACCCTGATATTGAGAAGTAACATACCATGAGATAATTATATACAGTGTCACATATGGACCATCGTAAAAATAAATCATTATCTATATTATATATATAATAAAATACAGAGGGTTTCTATTCGAAATAACGCTGTTCTTGAAAATAATTTAGCCGCATATCCCCCATTAACATTAGTATGTCACAAGATTTTTAAATTCAGCCCACTCAGAAATCGATGAAGTTTCCGGGGAAAGACTCTGTATATTAGTCATTGGAAGTTTGGAAGCTTATCACTTTCTCACATACATTGGTATTTCAAGGCTTCCATATAGCTTTCAGAGAAGCTGGGCTCTTTTTCTTTACTTCCCCATCCTCTATCATGAATTGAAAATGAATTCACTATTACTTTGAATATCGTATAGGAATATCAATAGAATGAATGGAGGAAAATTCTCTTGTAGCAGTTCTGGTTTCCATATAATGAGGTAGAAAATCCTAATTTAGAATCAATACCACTTCATAACTCTCGCCACATTGTAATCGTCCTGATAACTCAGGACATGTCGGTAAACACTCCAAATTATTATTGAGTGTGTTATCAAGTTGAAGCGAATTAAGACGAGGGTTGAATCTACTATACTCAATCACCTCATTTATGATAAGGGTATGACAGCCATACACTATGGGCTTCTCGTATAATTATAGGTTGCAGACCAAGATCCTGAAGCTGTCAGACATTGAAGACATTGAAGCTGAGATGATCTCTCCTTGGACGTGTTCTATGGTAGATAAGAAAGTATAGGTAGTAGATGATTTGACAGAAGGCCTTTTACAAGATATAGGTACAATATTATAAATTAGATCAGTTCTATTACTTACCACAACTCCAATGGACGAGATTCACCCCTAGAACAAGAAAGGTATATCAATGTACACATCCAATAATATTTCGGTGCATTTTGGTCTGTATTTATGAAAAATTAGAAAAATAATTATTGATGGTAATATTTGAACAATTGTTCAGTACTGACGGAATATTATTATTTTCTTTTATCAAACCTAAATTGCATACTTCTGGGGGAGTAGAATCTACCATTTCATCGTCGGATGACATTGCAGCAAAGAAAACTGAACAAATTATACGATTCGGTACCTATTTACTTGGTAAATCACATTGACACTATAATGTTATGAATTCGTTTGTAGATATGTCATTGTCACAGCTACCTATGAGTAAAAATCAGAGTATAGTTAACTATATTAGGTAATCGCACCAATCGCAGAGCTTGAAGATGGATATTTCATTTCGTACTATAGTGCGAAATGAAATATTATCTTATCTTGTGTACTAGTTTACAGTGCGAAATGATAAGTATTTCAGGTAGGTCGTCGGAAAAAGTAATTTTTCAAATGAGTTTCTTCAAATCGAATGGAGTGAAGTTCACAACGTAATTATATAAAACAAAGATGATTTTATTTGCTGTTTTGGAATGATCCTAAGATAAAATATGACATCTCTCTAATCCGATAGCGAGTGAATAATTGAATTATCCACAGCCGTCCTAAAACAATCCACATTTTTCAACCTAATTCCTATGGTAATCACAGAATATTCTCTCAATGCCTAATAAAAATACAAAGTGAAAATCAAATGCAATTTTCTCTCAGGTACTTTGAAACCAAGGGAAACGCAAATGTGATTTATGAATATAATTTTCTGAGATTTGGGGAAATTTTTCTCATTATTGGCCATCATGCTAATATTTCATCAACGGTAATGAAAATCCAGTAAGATATTCATTAGGAAGGTATTGGATGATAATTTACTTTATAATCTTCCATTCCCTCTTCATTTGGTCCATCTCAATCCTCAGGATGTTTCAGCTCGAACTTCTCTATATTTCACTGGACTCATTACTCAAACCTAAGCCTGGTGGATTAGGAATATGATGAATATGGATAAACACGGTTGCAAATATTAATAAGGCAATTAAGTTTAGTTTATTGGATAGGTAACTCTAAATATTCATTATATAATTCGATTTGACGATTAACAATGATTTATTTCATTGCATGATTATGTATATTCGAATAATAAAATCAGCCAAATGGAATAAATTCGATAATAATTAAACGGGGGCGTATTCGAAACCAACTTCCTCATTTCAAACTCAATACCCAGTATTTTATAACATTTTTAAATTCTCCCTGAAGAAGGGTCCTCTTCAATACATGATACTATATGGGGTCTATCCAATAAATGTCTTTGGGTCTATCAGAAATGATTACTGAGAAATAGGATGCAAAAAATTAAGATTTTTCAAATTCAGGATTCTTTTGTGTGAACTATTCATTGTTCGTAAAATATTCGATCCTGAGGGACATCTAATTGTTTTTAACAATCTCATGGAGCAATTTCACGATTAGTTTGATGCAAATATTTATCGAACGTGACTGAAATAATTTTTTTCAAATATCTTTCGAGGGCCTCTATTGTTGTATATCAGAATCCTACGTAATGAGCTGAAATTCAAATGTTTCTAATCAAGGATTTCTCTGCTGAAACAATTGAAGAGTATAACTCCACCAGGTCTTATTTTCATTATTGCTGAAAATATATAATATAATCTACCTGTTAGTTTTTTAATTAGAACGACAATGTACTGCTTGGTACAAAATATTGCGAGGATAATGAACAACAAAATACAAAATAAAATTATCATTACATGCTGGCGTATTCAATCATATTTGGAAGATCGATGAATTCGTTTGTATTGTATATTTGAGTGAAACTGCAAATTAGTGATTGATTTGAATTCAGCTATTTTCATTATCTATATTTTCAATTACTATACAGGGTGCCCGTTTTTAGAGCTCCACCATGGGGATCTCAGTTATTATAAGATATACGAGGTCGGTTAAATTGGGGCAAAGTCGAGCATTTTCTTGCTGAACAATCGTTTCCGAAATATCGAAAAAAAAATTGAAATTTTCAATTTTTGTTTTTTTTTGAGCGAAAACGAAAAGAACTAGGCGTTTTTGGCTATTAGGACGTTCTTGAGGTACTTTTCTACAAGAAATCTAAATATGTAATCGTATTTTACAAGGGGTATCGAAATAGCCACTGTTACGATACGCGTTTTTATTATCAATAGGTTGGTACAATCAAACTGTCAAAATGAAATTCTTACTTCTGAGCGATTTTGGATTTGGTGATACTAGCAGTAAAAAACTTGATGTTTTTATTGGTAAATTTCAGTTCAGAGTGTGGTTTGATTTAAATTGACCAATGAAAACAATGACAACATTTCATTTTCTACCGCTGGTATCACAAAAATCAAATCGCTCAACAGTAAACTGGGCTTTACGCTTGTGCGTCATAACGTCAGATTTTATAAATATTTAATAATCATCAGTGCTAATATTTCAACCGTGTGTTCAAGGCTTTTATAATGTTGTTACGATCTTCGTGGGTAAAAGTGAACGACGATCGAGTTTCAATTGGTATAACTTATTTATTTAAATGAACACTAATACTTATTACAGACTAATTTATGACAACTATTTATTTTGGAGGTTATGAACCATGTTCACGTAACGCAACTTTGTATTCAACAAACTTCTGCCATTAACGGGCCCTGTCATGCTCGAGTTGTTCTAGATATTCCTGGAACTGTGATTATTTTGTCATCTCTCTCTATCTTTTAGCTTCCAGGATATTCCATCATTTTCTGTTCTAGATCTTTCACGAACAATCGCGAACTATCTGGAATGTCCAATACATCAGGGGGAAAGGTATTTTAATATCGGCGATACTTCTTGTTGACTTTGCCGAATTCCATCACAATAGGTAGTACAACATCAGATAGTGGAGCCAAAACTAGGTACATTTTTACGAATCTTTGATCGTACGAGAAATATAAAAAAAAAGAGTTCGATGGATTTTCACAACCTATCACGTGGAAAATCTGAATTACAAAAACTTTCCCAAGCTTTACTTTTTGGAATGTGAGAGGGTTATTATCTACCATGGTAACTCCATTATTTTGATCAGAGGTGCCTTGTTCCTTTCAAATATCCTTTCAAGTAACAGTTGAAAAGCTAATCTGTTGATTATTGTTATTGATTGGGCGTCTTCTTATGCACACAAAGCCGCATTTTCGGCCAGATGAAACTATTGTGACTATAGTGACTTGATTCAACTTCGCAAGTGGTCCATTTGATGATGTCCTTTCGCAACTCCTTCTTGAAGGTGATATGTATATATCTAATATCCTATTCCATTCCTATAGAGACAACTCCGAAATTGGTGTCCTATAACTCACTTCAGGCCTTTTAGTGCCTAGGCAACTCAATTTGAGCATTATTAGTTTCCATCAAAGGCGAAGTTGAAGCCGAGCGACAGACTCCTTTATCGCTACTTTAGTAAAGGACTGAATTACCCGTTATGGCACTTCAGCGACAATACATCGAAGAGCGTAATAATTCTAGTTGATATGTTGATGAAACATGGAAGTAACGAGACTAGCTGTTGTCCTATATCCATCATCCATTTCTTCGTTCATTCAACAAACAACATACTAGACATACAAAGTTATTTGAAACTACTAAACTGTTGAATAAAGACGTTCTCAGATTTTTTAATTGGTAGTGCGCTTTAGTCTTCAGATATTAAAAGAATAGATCAAGGCAAAATTTCTCAGTTTATAATAATATTTGATTTCGTAAGAAGAGCACATGGGAATAGAAATTAACAAAATATCTCAAAATATTCATCATTTGATAAGGGATATAGGTATTTTTTTCATTTTGACTGCTCATGGGAGAACATTTGTTGTTGAAAGTTCTGAAAAACTCTGATGGCGGTTAGTTTCTGCATGTTTGACAACACGATATTTCCTTTTAGTGAATAATATGAAAAATAAAAAAAACAGGTCAATTTTATTCTTCATCTGGATAGACTACTCTGATTGTTTCTTATTACTCATCTCATTTTATGCACGACCGGCCGTAAAATGGCACTTTATCGCCCGGTTGTGCGGGCGTAAAATATCACTTTACCTCCCTAGAACTACTTTACCGTCCACCGGGCGTAAAATGGCACTTTACCTTCAATAAATTATTAATTATTCGCATCCTTCGCTGTTTTATTCACACTTTCTTCGTCACTGGAATGCATTTCTTTATGACTATTGTCTGTATTGACAGCAAATATGGCTACTAGCCTATTTATTCACCCACCAGTCTGGAATATGAGCAAATTGTAAACCTTCAATGACTCCCTTATTATAAGAGATAGAGAAAAAGTAAAAACACTCCCATGTAGTGCTTTCTCGGGAGGAACATAATTACTTACTGAATTTGATATTTTTTGGCACCATACACCTGCAACATTTTTTTGAATTCTGCCAAATATGAGGTGACTCTTGATGAAAGTTTTAACGGATTTTTCAGTTGTCCCATATGTATTTACATTGATATCACGGAACTATTATCAAGTTCAGATGTCATGATGTTACTGGGTTCGGGATCATTGGCCCCTTCAGTTCAGGGTAGTCACCTCCAATCAAAGCTATGTCGCAACTTGGAATATTTACACTCTCTATTCACTGTGTGAGTTGCCGCAAAGACTGCGAGTAGATGAAATACAATATTCTGCGTAGCATTAGACAGGAAACTAGCTGTTGTTCTTGTTGCTCTTGTCTACCTGTGATTCACACAGTGTTGAGAATAAGGAGTTATCGGTCATGATGTTGAAAGTCTTTATTTCTTCTCTGTGTTTGGATATGGATGGTTTCAGAAAATTCACTTTTCTTAATTAGGAATGCGAAAAAGTGGACAAATGGGTGACAATGTGCATATTAGCATTCATTTCAAATCAGAGGAGTACCTGTATATTGCAGAGCTGATTATGTTTCCGAATTCAGTCAAAAAAATTCCACTTTCTATCTGCAATTTTTCACTTCGAAAAGAACATAAAATTTGAGCGAAAAATTAACGACGGAATATAGCCGGCAAATTTATTAAAAATAATAAATTTCATGTGGAAAATGCTCGAAAAATGCCTATACCATTTTTTTAGGTGAATTTTTGCAAAAATAACTAGACAAAATATATCAAAACAATTATTCTCATTGAATTACTCTCCATGAAATCAAATCTGGTAAATTTTACTCCAGCGAGCATCTGAGCTCTGCATTATGAATACTTCGAACCTATCGCGAACTACCCTAAGAAATATACGCGAAGGGTGAGTTGGGCAGGAAATACCGAAAAGGGAACTCAGTGATTCAGTTTGATCCAGGGAAAGTTTAGGACTACGTAGACGAAACTATTGAGCTAGAAAATAATCATGTGATTATCCGCCTCAATGCCAGGGCACGTTAAAGTACTGACTAGGAAAGGAAACTCCTACCTTTGAAAGCAGCTTAACGGTGTTGAGAACTGAACAATAACAGGAACTTTCAGGATTGCGACGATCCGAACAACTCAACAGAAAAACTTTGATGCAAATATTTGTGCATACATACAAACGACAAGCCGCGAATTGCAAGGACTAAAAGTAAGAAAAACTCGATGTCATAATAATTCACCAGTGAATATCTTAATATGTAATTGGAAATGTAGACAACGGGCACGATACAACTATCCACTTTACTGGCTAATGCCATGCAGAAGTTTGAATTATATATCTACTCGCAGTCTATGCACCGATTCACTAAGCGAAGGTAGTATGAAAATGTTTCTCTTTTCCTAACACGCGACAGTTCTCTCATATACTTTTCCCAATTTTTCCCAATTTGTCTCGAAACACAGAAATATCCATTTTCGATTTGTTCCACTGACAACTTTTGAATTCAACACACTGTAAAATATTTATTGATTGTGTATCCAATCTCTGCCGATAACATATCCGATTGGGATATTCGATTACTCAGGGAGAACGAGTTTGAGTTTGCAACCAACAGGTGGATTACGCAATATCCAACTGAGAAAGTTTAATGCCCTTTCAAGTAGATTGAAAAACTATTTACTATTGCTTCGTTTGATAGAGTAGATATAAAATGTAGGTAACTCACAAAAGCTATTTATCGATCATAACTTATCATAACACAGAGTTTCTACAAAAAAGCAAACAACTTTGAATGCGAGGATTGCAGTTTGGAACTGATTCAACCACTAACTACAGTGAATGGAAAATCTAGTAAAATAGGATCACTGGTCATAGTCTATTTAGAAGACACCTGCATAATATGGGGATGTACAACGGAATTCTCGACCCAAAAAAACTCTTATCAATGATGATCATTTCAACATAGGCTCTTCCAGAAGACTGAAGTTCATTTTTATAGTGCTTAGACATTGAAAGTACCTACTATATTCGAATTTATTTCAAGAAGAATAAATCAGATTGCAGGGGAGATCGTGAAAGATGTGCAGCCACTCAAGCACCTCGACCTATCAGATATTTTGTGCACGAATTCGAGGCCTGGGATTCCGATATTTCGTCATCAGTTTCCTGTGAGCTGAGTTTTGGAGAAGGCCTCTTCCAGGAACTTAAGGCTCTTAAAGAAATGGCATTCACAAAGCAAAGGTTCTGCAGTTTCAGCGAAGTTCTCACACTAGCGGCAACTATCACTCTCTGATTGACCCATCTTTTTGAGTTGATACCTCAGAAGACAATGTCCAGTGAGGAGTCCCCTCACCAGTTTAGAGTACCTATTTCTTGTCCGAATAGAGAAGCTGCTTGACTTTCCTTTGCGAAAGGCTTACTAGCTTTTTCGCAAGTCTTTGTCCTGGCACCTTGATCCGTTTTACAGCGTGAACTGCTTTCTCCAAGTGGCCCTTTGAGAGTCCACAGAAGGATTCTGGGCCAATAAATTGTGTATTTGCCCCTTCTTTGGCACGGCAGTCTGCTTCCTTGTTCCCTATAAAACACACTTGTGATATGGAATCAATAATTTTGGATCCGATTCTCATCCAGGTCCTAGATCATTGTTTGAGGAATAATACCAGTTATCAGGTGTCAATACGATCAGAGTAGCACTGGAATAGTATATTTCATTACGAGTCTGGAAATAGGGATTTTTTCGTAATGAACGATATTTTTTATTATACTTCGTTGAAAATGAAAACATAAGACACAAAAGAAACTTGGAACATTTTTATTTTCACAGTTGTAGGAATGAAAAAACTTGTAACTACTAGAGTAAGAATATTGAAAATCAACTTGTTACTTGTTCTGCTGTCAAAACTTTGGACTTTTTTGGAATATGTCACACAGCTTGACGCTTCAGGAAAGCAATAGTTTCTGGATATTTTTTGATGTCATCATCTTTAATGGCCAAACAACTCTTTAGCATCGAGAATCGACTCCATAACGTGAAAGATTTCATAGATTTAGCTTTATCGACAAAATATACTAGAAGAAAATCGTCACTCACAGTTTTGATTTTGTTCAGATTTCGCCATTCTGTAGAAAGTTGTTATTCGTGTTCATATTTTCGCGGTCGCTTGTGCCGCTTGCTCTATAGGATATTATCGGGAATTTCGAGATTTTCTTCTGAGTTCATTTTGTAGGCATAATTTTGATTGACAGAGAATGGTTATTCTCAAAGTTTTTTCGTGCGCTGTTTCCGTGCGCTTTCCCGAAATAGCCCATCTTACAATATTACTAATATGAAGGAAAATAAAGTAACTTCAAAGAATGGAAATTCTAACCACATAAGAGAATAAACAGAAGGTATAATCTTGTACCCGAGTGTGAAGAATCCTTTTTGTACTTCAATGAACATAGAGGAGGACGCCGCAATACAGAGGGAGTTATGACATGGGACAGCATCTAATGCAGTTTACATTATGTATAGCATCATATATCTCTTTATATTCAGAGAATCTTAGAATTTTGAAAATGTGTCATATCGTGGGCTACGCATAGGCTATTGAATTTAAGCAGACCAATCTTTGTATACCTTCCAAATTACCATCGATTATACCCTTTTCATGAGACATGGTTGGGATTCATTAGGATAGACCGTTTATCAACTCGCTTCAAGATAATAGCATCCCCGATGAAAATTTGGGGCGCGAATTGACGGCAGATACTAAATTATTTACACGCACAGTGATAGTGTCTTTCCATTTATCAAGGGATATTGGCTCGCCACTTCGCTTTTCTATCACTATTCAACCCAAAATCAACGCGATTTCGAGTCTGGTGCAGGGAATAAATCTCCAAAATGCTTTCAGTTCAAAACTATCGTATATAGGTAAACTCCACAGTAAGTAGGTACATTTTAAGATTCACTGTATGATATTTTCAATCATGAAATTAGCTCTTAGTAACTGAAAGAAGCAACCGACAACCAAAAGGCAGAATGTATTTGACCTGCTGTAGTAATAACGTCAAATTTCTGAAGGAAACAAAGTAAATAGTTTCTAGGAGTATATATCGGGAACAAACCCCTAGCATCAAATGAAAAGAAAATAGGGAATTGAACGTTTGGTGCAAAGCACGTTCGTTGCAGACTTCTTTTTCATTAGCTAGGTACTTGGACAGAATAGAAACAAGATGACGTTTTTGAACGAAGCAAGTGGCAATCGTTAGACCGTAGCTGAAAGTATCTAGAAAAAGCTTTTTACCCTTGAAAACTGTTTGGAAGAGCATCAAGTATTTTATACTGGCTTTTTTCATTCAGTTCACTTCGCGTTTCAAAATAAGAACAAGACATATATTTTTGCCGCCTAGTTTCTAAATTTGATTATCTTGTTCTATTTGGTTACTAGGTTCAAGAAATAACGGACAAGTGCAATCGTTAAAATTATTAGACTAGATAATTGTAAATAAATAATTGCTCTAAAATAAATTTATTTAACAATATCACCGTGTGCTATGGAAATGATATGTGTCAATCAAGGTACCTATTAACAAGCACTAGAATAAACTGTAGACTTTTGCTTACTTGATTTCATACCGTAGTAATATTACCTGAAATTATCAGAGATGGCTTCATACCTTGTGTCGGTAAAACAGAAACTGTGCTTCTGTCAGTGTCATCTGTTCTTGGAGAAAAAATACCGATAAGAGTAAAAATATCGATAATTATTCCATATTTACTGAAAATATATTGCATCAATGTCGTTTCAATTCACGCCTATCAGATTGGAATCACAGAAATACATAATCTACAGAAATCTTCCTTGAAAATCGATCTTACCGCCATCTTCATACAAGTCGTGGAAATATTACTAAGTTTTTCGCAGAAACAATTGAAGAGCTGTTTCACCATCCTATATCCACCTTGGTTTCAATAAAGATGACTACACTAGTTTCAATCAAGGTGGAACCTTGGTTTCACTACATTATACAAAATATTTTGACAGTTCTTGACCAAACGCAAAATGTCTGATACTGATAGCGATATTTCAGTACCTTCCACTCCTCCTGAACTCAAAAATACCCGAAAAATCTAAACGGCAGTACGAAAAATGTTACGGCGAGTTTGAAGGTTGGTGTGACAAAATAATCCTTTTTTTAAAATGTCAAATTTGGAAGGGATATTCAAATTTGGAAGTGACGTTTTGTTTCGCGGCCCTTGCTATGGGTAAATGAATAAGAACAAAGCATCAGCTTGAATAAAGCAGTGTAACAACTTTCCATCAGATTCTTCGAAGTGCTTTTTGCATAGTCTACAATTATCAAATGCTTCCTTATTGAGTCGTGTTACTTAGTTTCTTCCTATCTATCTATCTATCTATCTATCGAGTGCGTAAGTGCGTAAGTGTCTGCCAACTCAGGTTTGGGAAGAATTTTACAAAAATATATTCCCGCCCAAACAATACATACAGGATGTTTTTATTGATGCCCGTCATCCATTTCTCGATTCTTCGGTTACTACTGACGAAATTTATTCGGTACTCAGCAGATGCAAAAATAAAAAATCACCTGGTACCGACAATATACCCTATGAGTTTATTATGAATTTGCCTAATAATTGGATCATATATTTGACATCTCTATACAATTTGATTTTTGAAACTGCTGTGATACCCTCAGTTTGGTCTAACATTTTGATATCTATGTTACATAAGAGGGGACCGGTAGAGGATCCATCGAATTACCGAGGTATTTCTCTGGTGAATTGTTCTGCTAAAGTCTTCACGCATGTAATTTTAGACAGGTTATCTCGTTGGGCTGAGGAGAATAATGTTTTACCTGAATGTCAAGCAGCTTTTCGTGAGAATCGTGGCTGTCTTGATAATGTTTATACCTTGAGCTCCGCTATACTTTTCCATATCAGGCATAGAAGGCGCAAGATATTCGCTATATTTGTTGATTTTAAAAGAGCTTTCGACTCTGTCAATCATATTTTACTATGGAAAAAACTGTTCGATTTAGGGGTTTCATCAGGTATCATCCGTTTGATTAGAAATCTATATATGAGTGCAACAATTAGGGTAAAAGGAGATAACGGTCTGACAAAATCTTTTGACGTTACAAGTGGCGTACTTCAGGGGGAATCCTTGAGCCCAATGTTATTTTCATTATTTATAGCAGACATTGAACAATTTTTTTATGCAAACGGAGCTCAGGGTGTAAATATTGATGATAGACACGATGTCTTAACTCTACTTTATGCTGATGACATTGTTATTCTGGCTCACTCTGAGATTGACGTGGTTAAAAAACTCAAGATTTTAGAAATGTATACGGCTCTTCTTGACCTGTCTGTCAATACTGCAAAAACCAAAATAATGTGTTTCTCAAGAGGAAGTTTTCTTCCCAGTAGGCAAGAGTTCTACTATAACGATGCTCCGATTTCAGTAGTTAACAAGTATGTATATTTGGGTGTAACATTCACCTCTTCCTGCTTATTTCGTGAAATGGCTGTCACTACGGCAGAGAAAGCTAAGCAAGCTGTTGGAGCAATACTGCCTATTATGTGTAAAGCCAAGATAGACAACTGGTATCCGCGCGTAAAATTATTTGAATCCCTGGCTCAAAGTACAATGTCGAATTGTCTACCCATGTGGGGAATGAGGTATTTTGATATATTGGAGAGGGTTCAAATAATGTTTCTTAAAAGAATTCTACTCGTTCATAATAATTCACCAGACTATGTAGTGCGATTGGAAACTGGGCGAGTTAAATTTGCATATAATATTTTTAAGATGTCTTTGAATTGGTTTCAAAAAATCCTCATGATGAATAACAATCGATTTCCGAAACTTTGTTTGAAGCAACAACTTGATTCATTGAATTCTATGGATGAGAAGTTCAACTGGGCTAGCCAATTGAAAAGATGTTTTGTTTTTGCTGGAGCAGAGGACTTATGGAATAATGCTGTTCTCCACGGCAGACTTGAAAAAAAGGTTATATTATCTAAATATTATGATAAACTATTCGAAGCCGATACATCATTGTTACAACGAAGTACATTTTTGCCCCTTTATAACAAAGCTACATTTTCTAAAGAACCTAAATATTATTTGCTTTACAAACTTCCGATACAGGCCACCCGTACTATAGCTCAATTACGGCTATGTAATGATTTCAAAATAAAATTTACGTTGAATGGTATGTCTCACTTGATCGACCCAAGTGAGATATGCACAGCTTGCAATCACCATGAGAAAGAAACTATTCATCACTTACTGTTTGACTGCCCCATTTACGCAGTAATGAAACCCCGTTGCGAACCTTTGGAATCTAGTGAGTTACTTCTCTCTTCTTTAGATAACTTAACAATCGAAGATGTTAGAAATATATCTAGTTATATATGGAATATTTTAAAACTTAGGTCGTTCATCATCAACGAGTAGGCTCTGTATGTTCAACTCTACTCAACTTCAAGGTTTTTCATATTTTTTTTTTTCTGTTTAGTATCATTAACCTACCTAACTCTTGCTGTAAAACGATGTTTTAAGAAGCAATAAAGCTATTATTATTATTATTATTATTATCTATCGAGTGTTCTTCATGCTCGGGTCCCTGTTTGTTACTATAGAAAATACTGGAATAATTATCAGTCACTAACAATTTCATTGTTGATTTACACGACAGCCAATTAGAGGCGCAAAGAGAAAGAGTGGAGATTAGACTACTCAGGTATTTATGGAGAATCCCGGATACTCGAAAAACGTTGCTCTCGGCTAAATTACTTTCTCGAAGTATATGAAGACCCATCATTATAGGGTTGCTTGGTTATTCAGGAGTTGGGTACAGTTTACAATCCATCTTGTCAGACAAAGGATTCGCACTTTACTTATACTCAGCTGGATTTTAGATAGGTACTCGCACCATTGTCGATCTAGTTGGCTAAGCTTATACTTGTCAGTTCTATAGACATCCCAAACGTCTGTTCAGGTGTTATTTCTATACTTCACAGAAGTTTGTGTTCCTCAGTTCTAGATTACCTACCTCGCACTGAGATAACGAGTTATTCACATTTAATAAATTTGATGCCATCGTTGAATACATTATTATTATATAATGAATGAAACTATACCTGGAAACTTTTCAAATTGAATCTTCACACTCTACGTTTACTACTTTCGTGACTCTAATTAACCTGATTTTGTTTTTTCAGCAAATGTTAGAAATACATACTTCGAAACAATAATTATATACACACTTTTATTCTCTCATCCTTCTAATACAACGTCTAAACGGTAACTGACTCTCAGCCTAACTTCTTCACGTAACATCCCTTGATTCATCGTATCACTGAGTCACCCGATTGAGCCACTAAGTGATACTGTCAGCGTATAAGGGGTGGATGCATATCCTACCATATCCTACATATCCTACATTCGGCCATCCTGGGGTTAGTCTGTCCTTAGACTCTATATCGTCCTCATAACATGATGTGGATACGTGCGACTTTCTCACATTTTCATGGTGACTTTCACCCACTTACATAGCGACTTTCGCTCTTATTTCATGGTGAATTTCACAAACTTACATAGCGACTTTCGCTCTTATTTCATGGTGACTTTCACTCATTTACATAGCGACTTTCGCTCTTATTTCATGGTGACTTTCACACACTTACATAGCGACTTTCGCTCTTATACCGGTGACGTTCAATGCTTGACACCTTCGCCACACAGGTCACAAGGACCACTACCAACTGACACCTCAAACCAATACTCCCTTTCCTCAAAGGTCCTCGAGGTCCATTCCAGGTCCGAAATAATAAGCTTCTTATAACTGATGACTTTCACCATGAGTTACCTTAGTCAATTTCAACTTCAAGACATTCCTTTGGTTACTCATTTTCGCTTCGAAAATCTTGTTAAACTTATTACCACTAAAGAAACTGATGGATTCAATATCCCACCGCTGTCTTTGTTAGAAATACATACTTCGAAACAATAATTATATACACAGTTTTATTCTCTCATCCTTCTAATACAACGTCTAAACGGTAACTGACTCTTAGCCTAACTTCTTCACGTAACATCCCTTGATTCATCGTATCACTGAGTCACCCGATTGAGCCACTAAGTGATACTGTCAGCGTATACGGGGTGGATGCATATCCTACCATATCCTACACAAATATTTTTCAACCTCATGCTTGAATCGGTTGATAGTTAATGCTTCAAGATGGTCAGCCAATGCCTCACGTAGCGTAATAGTGGAAACTTTTTTGAAAAATTGCAGTTCAATGTTTAGTAACATTCGAAGTACAACAAGCACGAATTCTTGATGTACGTGTCTCATCATTTGAGACTCTAAAAATAGAGCATTGTATTACATACGCGCGTAGTAAAATGTTTAACGTTTATATTTTCATTGTTAGAAAATTAGTTTATTCCCTGCTTTATCATTAGAAGATATGTGCTCAAACGACTGTTCTGAAGAAATAATCGCTTTGAATTATTCATAGGTACTTCAAAATATTTTTAAGGTTATGAGCGGTCGTGGTCGGTTTATGTCAACTGTTAGACTGACCTCTTTGGCAATTTATCAAGTTATCGATGCATAACCAGAAAGTATTTATAGTACTTATTGATAATATAATATGTAAAGAGAATTCGTTCCGAAATAACGTATATTGTATTAGAGACGAACTCTATTATTTCTGATTTATTTCAAACTCGCACAGGCGTCTGCAATCGTCACAATTCTCATCTATCACCCACTGAGAATCGAGATTTCCAGTTTCTGGTATGTTCGGGGTGTCTGAAAACGTTTTCGCCTTCTGAACCACTTCAGCGAGCAGAACTATTGTCGTATTCTTTTACGACAGATTTCCGGCTTCATTGAGAAGTTTGATCGCTCCTGATTCATTCGATTTATGTATTTCTCGCCTTCTAATTTTTTTTCCATTAATTATTCACTAGCTATACCACTAGCATAGATATCGATGTCTGTAACTCGCGAAGATTTTTTTATTGGAATATTATAAGTTCCTGAATTCAATAGATTATTCCACTGTAGAGATCAATATTGTTTTGATGCTTCTAGAAATATCCGAGAGATGACTGATTAGCAGTGTTCACTCGAAATTTCATGTTATGTTATCATAAGAAAGTATCAAAATAAAGAACTTGCTGTATATGCTCACAGTAAACTCCAGTATTTTTTTTTTCATGTTCTGGTTCTCACGAAAAGGGATATCCTGTAATATTCAGAGAACATCGTGAGAACCAAGGGAAAGAAAGTAGGAGTTGGTGTTCTTCTTGAATTTCTGTGGATGGTATGCCTCGAGGAACACGTCCCTATAGGCAATGAGTTCCAAAAAGTCTCGATATTCGTTGGATGAACGAGTCTTTGGAAAGGGACGTTCTGCAGGTGTCTAAAGTGACCACGTAGGCGTGTGAACTTGAAGAAATAGTTCATGTTACGAATAGAATAAAAATTTATTTTTTGAAATTGTGTTCAATGAATCTTGTTCTCTGAAAGGTGTTACATATAGAGCCACCCGATGACTTATCCTATAATTATTGATATTGGTGCGTTATACTCTGAAAATATTATATTTTCTCAATGACTCCTCAGTAAAATTTACTGTGATGCTTTCCTCTACTGAAATTCATCAACTCATCAATAACAGTAATAATTAACAAAAAACATCGCGAACTGATACAACACTAAAATTTAAAATACCCTAACGTCATTGATAATTATTTTTCACAGAGATCATAACAATTACTCAACAAATGATCACAATAAAAATGACAAAATTTGTGAAAATGAGATAAGTTTTCCCCACATACTCATTCGAATAATTTTAACATAAATTTCTTAATTCCTAGAAACTCGTACCAGGTTTTCATGCACGACAATTATTATTCATATTAATGTGACATATTTTGGGCGATCGATAATTCAGATTGTAATTTCGCTCTACTTTAGCAAAGCTTTCGATATGATATACAGCTATAGCCATTCTCAAAATCCAGCGGTGTTTTGTACAGACTATTCCACTTCATATCGCTTGCAGAGTATAACATTTGGATATGTTTTTGGAATTCTGTCATCTGCTATAATACAGGGTTCAGTCTCAGTCCTCTTGTCGATTTATGTATACTAGTCAATTCGGAAATTTCAGCAGGTAGGTACTTATTATTAATGCAGGAATTCTAGGCATGATTTTGAATGATTCTTTATATAGGAATCCACGTACAAACGTACCTGATATCTAGAGAGGGGAATTTTACCACATATTATTGCTACATGTAGCACTAACTTATGAAAACTCCCTTTTATATTCTTTAGACACGTCTGGTGCCAATCATTTTATTTTTTTCATGACGATTTGAAACAATGAATGAACACTTATTCGAGAATTGCGATTTTATCTTCGGTTTATTTTTCACTCTACTGATATTGACATGTCGCTAGAGTAGGTACCAACGGTACTTGAAATATATGAGATGATTTATGAATGATTGAAGTACAAGTCAGCCATCATCAGTGATGGAGCCTCCGATCAGAGTTCGACCAATTTTCCGCTCCAGCGATTTTCATACGCTGACGCTACCCTAATTCGTGTACTGGGCTGTTTGCTTCTGAACTTTACGCCTGTCTGGCATCGAATTTGTAACTTCTCTGGTCAGAAGTCAGCCACTTCATCGAGGGATTGATGATAGTAATTATATTTCAAAGTGTAATATCGGTTCGATTGACCGATACTCCGACATGTCAATATTCTAGAAACTACACTGGGGAGTAGCCAAATGGAACGAATTCAATTATCATGGATATTTATAAAAAATCTCAAGAACATTGTATTCAGATTCTAAAATGACTACAACGCACAAATTTCGTCCCTAAATTCAACCCACTACGAATCGCACTGTTTCAACCCCTTCCAAAATGGAAAGTATGGCGGCTCATTACACCTACATCATCATTCGAAAAGTATTTTCATTATCCACATCCAATATTATGGTTGTACTATTTATTGATGAGATCAGGAAAACATGCTGACGGATTTTATTGGAAATATTTGAGTCGGACATCGATTCGGTAATGTGGTTGTACCTCAAAAACCATGTTGCATCGACTATAAGATTTGAATATTCATACTTTTTTTTTGACACCTACCGTAACCTGCAAATTTGGTTGAAAACGCGGTTCAACTTACTGAGATTTCCACTCAATGTCATAATCAAGGCTGTAAAATAAAAGTTTGATTATACCTATATTTTCGAAGTTAGGTATATGTTTGACGAATAATAAATTCCAATAAACGACTAGCTGATTTAGTTGCATTCTCCATATGCATGTTGAATGAGAATAAATGGTTATGAACTACATCTAGATCTTTCACCTCTGAGGCTATTATTAGGGTCTCTCCAATTAATTCATAATCAAATAGTACTAGATCTCTACGACAAGTATTGGTTAAAACACAACATTTATTGATTTGATTTATACAACCCAGTTTGTTTGTTTCACACCGCTTGCTCAGTTTATCCATCACATCTATTTGTAGTATAACACAGAGTCTCTAACTATCTCTATAAGTTTGAATATTTTCAGATCATCCGCGAACATTAGACTCTCTGAGTATTCGATTACATCAGGTGAGTCACTGATGAAAATAATGAAAAAGAGAGGCCTGAAGTTCGATCCCTGAGGAACTCCAGACAGTACTTCAATTTTGTCTGAGTTGATGCCATTATGTTTGACAATTAGGAATCTTTTCTCTAAATAGCTCTTAATCAACTTCTTTTCGGAAGTCAGTATAAATAACGTCCATCGGGGACTTTGACTCCAATGTTTCATAAGCATGGATTGTATAAGGTGAATAGATTTTGAGAACAAAACCGTGCTGCTTTGGCGTAATATATTTTTCCATATAATTATATAATGTAGAGTAAATAATCTGTTGTCAGCTTTAAAAATTGAAGTCACAAGAGCAGTTTTCCATTTCGTTGAAAATATGGCAGACGATACAACGAGATTGTAGATATGAATAAGCCAACGTTTCAAATATTAATTATTAGCTTTTAATACATATGGCGGCATACCATCCACCCCAGCTTGGTTTCAACCTTTTTATTGCATTTTCATAATCTGCTTCATTGATGATATCTATTTTCAAACTCTCGTTACAAAATTTGGTATCGGAATCAAAATTCAAACTGTATGTTGCTGTAGAAGTAGTGAATGCAGAAGAGAAAAAACTTGCAAATGTATCTGTAGTATTTTCTTCTTCGACAACCTTGCCGTCAAAGACAAACGTATTAGATTTGTTGTCATTAGTTTTTTTTTGTTTCACATAATTCCAAAATAAGTTAATATTCCCACTCAAATCATCTTCTATTTTTTTTTTTGTAATTACTTTCTTCTTTCCTACTTAATAATTCAAGTTTTTTTATCACTTCCTTGAATTTTTCTTTATGAAAATCATTGATACTTCTAAGACTTCTGTAGCTACTTTTTTCTTTTATAAGATCTTTGATTTCTTTAGTGAACCATTGTGGAAAATTACTACAGCCTTCATATCTGACATATGTCAGACACTTTTAACGAATTAGGCTAAATCGAGAGATTTGGACCAGGCTCAGGATAAGAAGTGAATTCACTGGTCAATATCTATCCATATCTGTTATTAGATTATTATGATCTTACGTAGGTGAACTGAGTGATTCGTTGAAACTAGGTCCGAAATGAATAATCATTGCAAAAATGTAGTTTTCTCTCGCCCATTTCAAGTTCCATCATTAAATAGGTCAATGATGTCAATAAATAATATTGTGCTCTTCCATAAAAGTTGGGAAACTCTCACAGAGAAAACAATCACAAATGTCTCTACTTAATATTTCTGGGGCTAACACATCAAGGTCATCAGTTTCCAGATACAAATATATCGATTCTGGATCCTATCCAGTTATCAAAAGCATATGATGATCTGGGGCTATGCTCGAGGAAACATAATGAAAATGTTTTTCATAGTTGGAATTCATCCAAATGCTAATTGCTTCAATTATAATTGTTCATTAGGCACTGATTCTAAGACCGTTTTAACCTTTCTTGAAATACCTATACATTTTGAATAACCCTCCTATCCATTTGTTTATACTATTCATCGTATATTCTCACTATACTTTGTGATGTTTCGTGAACATTTTGTTAATATAGATAAATTACGAAACAGCTATTTTCTCGTTTTCAATAGTGGCATTGTTATTGCGTTATGGACTATTATGCCAATATATATCATCGCCTGCTTCGGAAACACATTATTTCATTACAATATTCGTTTATTGGGTTGGTGGCCGAGTGCGCAAAGGCGCTGGTCTATGGGTCTGAGGGTCCGCGGTTCAAATCCCGGCGGCTATTGGAAATATTTATTGGTATCGTTTAGCGGGAGGAGATAGGTGACCAACCGAACATTCTTGGTACCTAGATATCAATCCTTCGGACTCTCTACGGTAACCAACCGAGTAGTGCTTCGGATGATACTTAAAAAGCTAAGGTCCCCGTCTTCCTTACTCATACAAGTCCTAGACTTACGAGGGTTGCTTTGCAACTAAGTTGGCGGTTAAAAACAATTTTCAATAATTTCAATATGGAAAGAGACAAGCTTTCCAAATTCAGGCATTTGCCATCAATATCCAGTGGAGGAAAAATAACTATATTGAGAGGAAGTTGTGAATATTTCTCGAAAATCGCGTTACACAGGATGTGAAAATGTATTTTTCTATTTCGGATCTATAATGAAGTCATTATGAAACGCAAATTCTTATCGAAATAGCCTCTGTTTCGACACGCATATTCTATTATTCGGAGTTTGGTACAATCGAACTGTCAGAAGAGTCAGGCCCAGCTTACTTCTGTGCGATTTTGGATTTGGTGATGGTATCAGTGAAAACCCCATTGTTTTTATTGGTAAAGTTCAATTCGGAGTGTGATTTGATTCAAATTGACCAATAAAAAAAATTACGACATTGCATTTTTCACCGCTGGTATCGCTCAACAGAAACTGGGCTTTACGCTTGTGCGTCATATTTTAAATATTTCAATGTCATCATTGTTACCAACCGAAGATGTTTCGGTTATTTATCGATATTAAATCTTTTTTTTTCAATAAAAAACTTCAAATTAATGAAAAATACGTTTTATAAGACACGTTGTCGCACTTGTTCCCTTATAGAGCACTCCTCGCTATCGCTCGTCGTACTCCAAACAACGCGTGCGACAAAATAGCAGCCAAACTCAAAAAATCCCGCAGCAGACCTTGTGGAAAGTGGCTCTTAGTAAAATTGGCTGAAACTTCAGGATATTGTATTGTATGTTCTGACTAGATGGACGCAAGGTCCTGAAATGGAGATTTTTTGATATAATCGAGTGAAGGGCCATAAAAATTATGATTTTTTCAGCTATCAGTAGTAATTCCGTATATGCTATGAATATATAGGTTTCAACGTGTCGTTATTCTTTGATGAACACTTTACCTGCAGTATAACGAATCTGGGGTCATAATTAAATGAATGAAAATTCACGGGGTTAGTTATTAAGTATATCAAAATATCAAAGAGAATCGAAAAATGGGAATTTTGGAAGCGGCATATTGAGACCACTGACATCAATTATCGAATCCTGTCTACAGATTCGTTGAAGTTTCCATCATAGGTATCAGAAATATCGTATGTTCAAGGTGTATATACGTAACTAGTACTACTGATAGCTTCAAACGTCAAAAACTGTCCATATTTGGACATGATATTCAATAAGGACATCATTGATAACTAATATATTCTTAAGTTTTATCCAATTTCACCAAGAGACACATTCCATAAGGTTTGATGCAGGGTTTTTTTCCTGATTTATTATACAAAAATCACTGGTATATAGAGCACCTTCTCCAAAGGCTTTTCTCGTGAGCCCATCGCATGCATTTTAAGCAGGAAAATCCATTTCCATCTGGCCGCTGCTCTCAAAAAAATATCCACAAACATACAAGTTTCTTCGTCTTTCTTTGATGATCAGTCATTTGATTAAAATTTCCCATTTCGCTTTACATACAGCGCCATATTTCGTTCTATAATGGTATTCACAATACTTTTCTATATAACGTTTGAATATTTTGATATGGATATTCGAATATGTATGTGAAACAAATTTGTATTTTCATTTCATCATCGTCATATTATAACTACAGGAAAACTATGTTTCAGATTGAAATATATGAAATATTAACCTTTATACAGGGCGTCGGTGACCGCAGAGTCACAGAACAGACAGTGTCTGCGAATGCGGATGCGAATAATGAAACCGTTGACCATTTCCAAAAATAATATATTTTTTTGAATGTAAACTCACATTGAAAAACTTTCTATCAAGGTTTAAAAAGACGCCAGCGAAATTAATTATAAAAACATTTTATTGTTGCAAACCTCGTAGTGAGAAGCGAGGTGAATTATACATCTGGTAGCGAGTTTTTGAAACAGCACTGGTTCAACTTCAGAACAAAATAAAGCACTCATAATATTCGACAATATTTGTACGCTAAAATGTAGATCGCAACTTTGTGTTTATTTTGGTTTCGAGTTGGGGGAACTTACTTTGCACTCTCATAAAAGACACGAATAACTTGGAAAATCAAATACAGATGCAGACCATAGCATAAACACGACGAAAGTTCCTATTGTTTGTGGAAGATTATAGTGTAGGTATATCCATATCCAATCTAAAATGAAATGAACGCAAAGCAAACCAGTGAGAGTAGATATACAGATTTTCAAAAGTTGTTTCTCTTCTCAAAATATTTTATCTTATGAGGCACTCATTAATGGTATCTTGATCAGGAAGATTTTGTTATCGTAGCAGAATGCTTTGATAGCATCTATCAGTATTCCGGAATTTATATTTCATTATTCTGATCGGAAAATAATAGATGTCTCAAAATGTGATTCAAATATTTTTAATTAATTTTTTACACAAAAAATTCCCAGTTGAAAAATCTCGTTTTTGCACACCCTTCATCTCTGTAATCGTTCGATAAAGACTTCAAGTATGAGAGATCAATGAAATTAGCTTCCCAAGGAGGATCTGAAAATACAATAAAATACAGGGTGTTGCATATGAAAAATCAAAGTAGCTGCTACTTTATAGTAGAAGCGGCAACGCCGCATCGTCTTAAATATTTTAGATGTGTAAATCATATTGATTTATGTAAGCTGTCGACTTTTCAGGTCGATCCGTCGTCTGGTTAGCCAGAAACGTCTAATTAACGCTCATCGTAAAAAGCCCTGTATATCTATATAGATTTCCTGCTTTTTTACAAAAGATCTTTTAATGCTCGTTAATGAATTTCCTTATCACGCCATTATACCAGAACTTTCAATGTTTTCGTAATTGTCATAAAAAATTTGTGAATAAGCGACTTTTCAGAAATCAAATTATAACTGAAATGATGGGCCATTGAACGGATCAAATGGAAGAGTTGTTGATTCAAAAAAACTCTAACTTGGTCAATGGTAATAGCTCTTTCAATTCGTATCTACCTGGGAAATATTTTTACGGACAGAGTATGATTGAAATAGTTCCTATTGTATTTGACAACTTCGAATTTGATATGTATCGATAACAGATTACGATTATCAAAATACCACTACAAATCTATATTAGAGAATTGATATTTCCACAAATTTTCAGGACTTGTGTATAATTGAATAATTTTTAAAAATCTATCCAAGTTGCTACGTTCTTTGTCCTTCGTGGATAACTCTTATAGAGTTTAGGCTGTCAAACTGTTCTTTTTATATACCTAAAGAAGCCTTCAATATATGATGCCTCGAACAATGCAAGTGCTTTGGAAGACACTTAAAAAGCTAAGGTCCCCGTCTTCCTTACTCATTCAAGTCTCAATGAGACTTCGAGGGTTGCTTCGCAACTAAGTTGGCGGTTGAAAAACACTTTTCAAACACTTTTCAAACACTTTTCAAACACTTTTCAAACACTTTTCAAACACTTTTCAAACACTTTTCAAACACTTTTCAAACACTTTTCAAACACTCTTCAAACACTTTTCAAACACTTTTCAAACACTTTTCAAACACTTTTCAAACACTTTTCAAACACTTTTCAATAATCAGAGATTCCTGTAAACTTATTTCAAATTACACATGGACTTTCGCCTGTGTCTTGCATTTCAATAATTATAAATCATAATGCCAAACTCGTGGAAGACATAAGAAGAACATTATGTTGGAATCATGCCATGATACTCCACTTTTTATAACAAATACTATTCCCAGCAAAACAAACCAAAGGTTTCAGCTCGAGCTATAAGAAAACATCACCTTCTTCGTATATTCAATCACAAGCTGAATAAATTCCTTGCTGAAATCCTAGCTAGCGACTGAAACCCTCTTGAAAATCCCTGCATTGAATACTCAGAGACGAAGTTTCAAGGTCAACCAGAATTCAATAAGAGTAAACCTCAAGAAACCATCATTATATGATCCATATTTCTTCTGAAAACAAGTATAAACAATATAAATTGATTGGAAGGAAATATTCTCGATAATTTATGAAAATTAATCTTAAATTTTGGCGGATTCATCCATTTCGCCAATATCGACATCTCAAGCCGCCAAATTGTACATTTTCTAGCAGGATTCGAAGAGTATATTTTTCTGTAACCTACTCAACAGTCGTCCATTTTCGTTCTGAAACTAGCTCTAGAAGTTGACGTTTCTTTTGCTGACACAACAAAATGAATGATGTATAAGTTGCTAAGCAACACTTTTAGTGCCTAGAAGAGAAGTTGATTTTTTAAATACTATTTCTTGGATACTATA